>OU342761.1:12673137-15346275 GCA_910591435.1 Acronicta aceris | reverse complement strand
TATGTTTAGGTCCAAAGTAATAGGAGCCGAGGCGAGCCTATTAAGTAAAATTAACTACCTAATTAGCCTAGTGGTCCTGAGCGCAACTGCTATGCTAGAGGTCCTGGGTTCGATTCCCAGGTCGAGTAAAGTGTTATTGAGTTTTACTATGAAATTCCCAGTAGCAGCTCTATTACATGGCACCTAAATATACCGGCGAACTGTGGGTGTCCATTAGTACGCCTCTGACTAACCTTTGGGGAATACAGGCGTGATGGTATGTTAAGTAAAATTTTATTCAAAACATTATGTTTTATTATTTTTTTTTAATTTACCCCGCATAGTTTATTATAAGCTCACAAAGTCCCGATGTTACCGGCACTTAATGCCTTCCTGTCAGACCTGGGTTTCGGTTAAGCCGGAACATTTGGGCAGTAAAGACATTGTGCTACCGGATTTTAATGCGTAATGTGCGATTTAAATGAACATAATTATACGAACTTCACTTGAAGTGAACACGTCGTTCTTATAATCAGATCTGTCCTAGGCCATCCAGGACATCGGACATAACAGTTTGTAACCCTTTAAACAAGTAAAAAAAAATATATAAAAACCGGACAAGTGCGAATTGGACTCGCCCACCGAGAGTTCCGTACGTAGTTTTCAAATTTTTCTCTATATTTGTATTATAAATAAAACCGTTGAAAATGCCCTATAAATTTTGATTCCCTTGAGAGTATCGAAAAATTCATTTTTTGCAGCATAAATGGCCGTATCTTTTTTTTACGTTAACTTAGATGTTTTTTTTTTCACAGCTTCAAGGGAATGTAGACCTGAGTATATGGTTTAGATTTCAACTCGATACCTCCACGCGTTCCCAGATAAGGTCTTGACAGACAGACGGATGGACGGACGGACGAACGAATGGACAACAAAATGATCCTATAAGGGTTCCGATTTTTTTTCCTTTTGACGTACGGAACCCTAAAAAATATCTGACTTGCTCGGTGGTAAGATCTCTTGGGATCTGACTGGCTGGCGACCACCCTTACGTTCGAATTTTGCAAGTAAGAGCAAGTTTCCCCTTTCGGTTGCTGCAGCGCTGGTAGTCTGCAGTCGTATTTTTTAAAAATTGACATCCTGTAATTTCTTAGTTTTTTCCAGATACAAAACTCTAAAAATGCATATTAACTGAGTTCATCAGTTTAGAAGTGACGATACAACAGAAAGACAGATGGACGAAAATTTAATATATCTCCCATCTTTTCGTCGGGGTTAAAAATAGAGAAGTCTGCAATACAATTTGTGCTAGAGAGTGAAAATAAACAGCGCCGTGAGGTCTGCGCCGAGCAATCGATAGCTTCGCCTCAAGGTCGACACGAGGATGTCTAGCTCAGGTTATTCTAGAACTGACCTTGGAAAGGCGGAAGTGTAGGTAATTTGTTTTTCTCCCAAACCTTTTCCGGGAATTTGTAAGTTTAAGTGCAATTCTAATTGGTTCTAATGGCTGAAAACGGATGCTTATCATTTGAAATATTAATGGAAATATTTGACATCTTAATAAGCTACACAATACCTACAATGCAAAATAATTGCTTTTTTTTGTCTTTACTTTAGAGGCAATCTGAATTTATTCTAAAGGCAGATTATTCATAACATACCATCACGCCTGTATTCCCCGTAAGGTTAGGCAGAGGCGTACTAATGTACACCCACAGTTCGCCGGTATGTTTAGATCCCATGTAATAGCGGGCGAGCCTATTGCCATTAACTGGGCACAAATCCAGACTCCGAGCTGCTACTGAGAATTTCATAGAAAAACCCAATAACACTTTGCTGGACCTGGGGATCGAACCCAGGACCTCTATTGTAGTAGTCGCACTTGGGACCACTAGACTAATGAGGCAGTGGATTATTCGTCATTTGAAAAGGATAGAGATCCATGAATAAGGCTCCCCTCTTTATCTTTTAAAATAAAAACGGAAAATATAAATACTTTTCGACTTTTATTTTTCATTTGATTTATTAAAACTACTTTAAAAACATAAAAAAAAATTTATCAGACACAGAAACGTCAGATACAGTATGATTGATCAGGTCAATCACCTATTCCGTATTTTTCTTTCACTCCCAGATTAGTAGCAAAAATCCATTGGTTTTCTTGGCACTACTTTCTGTTTGCGCGTCTGTATTGTAATTATAATCCAAAAACCTCGATATTTCTAATATATAAAGTCAAGGAACAAACCCACAATAACATTGGCTTGGCGAATCTCCAGGGCTATGTTGCTAAGCTATACATAACTCTCCGAGGACATAAAACAAGCACTTTTGACCGGCCTTAACCCTGTAGTAACGTAATTTTGTTTTGGTACACGCGACCTTCTACTTACTCGTAGAAAAGTGCGAAATTAGATAGAGGGTTAAGTGCCACGTATAACTAAAATAAAGAAGTGTCTTTGGAAACTCAATCAATTGTTTTTAGGGTTCCATACTTCGAAAGGATCATTTCGTCGTATATCTGTCCGTCTGTCAAAACATTTTTCTCTGAGACGCGTGGAGGTATGAATTTTAAATTAATAACAAATTAAAGTAGGTACCTACTTGTATAGGTAATTTCTTAAATATACGCTTCTTTGGAGCTGTAAACAAATTGAGCTTCTAAGTCAACGCAATAAAAAATACGCCACTTGCAAATGCTGATACTGAGATTTTTATATAAAAATCCAAAAAAACACTGCTCGATCTGTCGAACCCAGGAGGCTGATTAAAACCTTGTTGATTAAAAACACCTTAAACGTTATACCATCAGTAGCATGAAACTTTTCTCACCCCACAGGAAACTAGCTAAGATAACTAATATTAAATATCGCAAAATGTCACAACTCTCTTTCAGTTTTGAACCCCTGCCGTATAGGCGCCGGTGAGACGGTGCGAGCTCGTCGTAATGGTGTGGAAGTGCCTATGGCACAAATAAAGAGCTATGGGCTTATTGTTTTATGGTGTTTTTGGAAGACAGCTAAAGGGCGACGAACAAAGGATAGAGTGATTGGCATTTTTGGCGGAGTTTTTAGTCACACAAACTTCGCCAAAAATAGCAATTGTCTATGCCACTGTCTATATTTAAGGGAAGTTTAGATTATGGTATGATACTAACTTACCATCACGGCTGTTTCCCACAAACTGCTGACTTTCTAACTTTTGAAACACACTCTTGACAAGGCCCAGCATCAGCACTACATCAGATTTTGTAAAGCACAAGATCTCGCAAAAGAAAACCAATTCCTGCCCAGGATGATTCGTGAGGCTATTGAAATTAAAAAGCGCCCAAATTTCAATAGAGAAGATGGCTGGGTCTTACTACCTGCTTGGAACCCCAATATAGATTCTATTAAATCTAAATACAAGCCTAAAACTGCAAGACCAAAGAAGACAGTGAGCTCGTTCTGCGTGAATCGGATCGCCAATAATTAACAAAAATTTAAGGTAGCTGTTAGTAATTTTAACATTAAGACGTCCGACACCTCAGCCTACCCGTGACCATAGATGCTGTTAAGGATTCAAAATGTCGGGAATCAAATAATATCAATCACGTGGAAGAGTCATGCTTCGGCACGAATGGGCCGGCTCGACCGGAGTGATACCACGGCCTCACAGAAAACCGGCGTTAAACAACGCTTACGTTGTGTTTCGCCGAGTGAGTGAGGTTACCGGAGCAATGCACTTGTGACACCTCTTCTGGTGTTGCTGGTGTCCATGGGCGGCGGTAATCGCTTACCATCAGGTGATCCGTCTGCACGTTTGCCCTTCTATCCCATAAAAAAAAAATTGTTTTATTTCAATGAATTTTACTCGTATTTACATATTACCATTCCATATTTTCCAACATCTCATTCCGATTACAGGAAGTGTTGATTGACGCGTCGCCGATAAACAAGCCCGCCGCGCGGCGCCGCCCCCCTTTTGTTCAATGCTCACATTTGACACTTGTGACGTAGGCACCGCATGGGGGGCTTTTGAAGTTACTTTGACCGGCCGTCAAAGCGAAATGTTTTGGTACACAATCGTTAATTGGAAATAGCGTTTGTATTTACGCAAACTGCCTCATTAGCCTAGTGGTCCTGATCGCGACTGCTACGCTAGAGGTCCTCGGATCGATTCCCAGGTCGAGTAAATTGTAATTTTAATGGGTTTCAGTAGCAGCTCGGAGTTTGGTATTTGTGCCCGGTAATGGCAATAGGCTCGCTCTCTATTACATGAGACCTAAACATACCGGCGAACAGTAAAACTGTTTGTACAGTTTTGTGGGGCTCTGTATTATTTCATAAGACGTACTATGTATCTTATAAAAATAATAATAATAATAACGGAAATAATAATAATAAATAAACTCTGCCAAATACTCCATGTGCTAACATTATTATGTACCAGTTTGCAAAATAATTTCAATAGCTGTGTGCGGCAACTGAGGTCTCAAAATGACAACGACATCGTATCATTACTGCAATGTTCTAACAATAGGCTGCGGTTGTCACTTATTATTTAAAAAAAATTAAGCTTTTAAAAAAAAATATCAGGCGGTCCGTTTGGTTGCCTACTAAGTCTGCCAATGCGGGTTGGCAGACTTCACATGCTGTCGATAATTATTTATCTATTAATACGCACATGACTTCGAAAAGTCAGAGGTGCGTACGTTCGAACTCGAGACCTTTGACTTCGCAGTCCAATGGTCATATCAGAAGGCTATCATTTTTTTATGAGATAGGGGGCAAACTAGCAGACAGATAGCCTGATAGTATGCAATTACCGCCGCCCATAACAGCAGAGGAGTCACAAGTGCGTTGATGGCCTTTATCACTGCACTACCATGGGGAACTATAGCCTAATCCCTCTTATTCTGAGAGAAGATCCGTGCCCAGTAGAGGGACAAAGTTATGGGTTGATTATGTTATATATGCCAAACGTCATCTAAACACAACGATATCATTCTGATGCAGTTAAGAAATGTGAATCGCAACTCCGTTACTTTAACAAAACAGATAGTTCAACGCGGTAGATAGTTTGTTGGCTGTGACACTTGATTCGCCATAATATATACATCATTTTTCTTCAGTTCTTTCTACAATACCCATATTACGACATGAAAAGTAAATAGCATTCTCCTATGAACGAGGAAAATAAGACCGCAGAGCTTTATGGAACGAAACTGCATCCCCATTACCATACCATAAATCATTTTACATACAAAACACGTTCGTATCTTCGCTTAATATTCATATAATTTAAATAATTTATACTCTAGACTCGTTTGCTAGTCTAGACACTGATTTTTGGCAAAGTCAAGGCTACCCAGATAAGTACAGTCGCTAGAATAAATTGATGTACATCTATGACAGCTGCATCCTATAAAAGTGGAAGAAAATTCGGCTTGTTATTGGATGTACAGTATGTTCATTTTATTTTATAGTACAAATATCTGCTATTGTGCAGTACAAGTGTGTTTTGTAGTTCAGTTCATATTATTATAATTTTGCTGTGTGAACAAAGATGGCAATTCTGAAATAGAATTTTCATCCAATTTCTTCATAAATGTCTTTTATTTTGCTACAATGCAACGATACAGTCCAGACAATAGCATTTTAAAAGTGGAAAATATTCCCTTGGCAGCCTAAAATTTAAATAATTTTGTTTTATTGTTTTTTCTTCTATTTATTTATGCTTCCAATATCGTTTGGTCAATAGCGTGCTTTTCTTCATATCAACCATATTTATTGAGTATTTACCTAAATCTTTTGTATTATTAATTAACTATTCATTTCTTTATGAAAGTAATAATTAATAATAAAATAACTATAATAACTATCAATTTGTGGCGTATACTCTACGGAAAAAACAGTGGTGTGTCAAAACCGCTGACCTAAAACCATTTCACACTAACCAATCACCAAAATGTATAGATATGGGTCAATCTCGAAAGTATCTAAACTCTACGAGACAATGATCAAAATTTGTTCTATACATATAAAATAAAGTTGAAATTGAAAACCTTCTTTTTTAAATCTTAAAAATGCGAGCATGGATATTAATTTTCTGCGTCGATTGTACTCAGCCATTGAATAAAAGTGATCCCGCATCCTCTATTCTCTTTACGTTGGTTCTCGTCCAAAATAACAAATTTAAAACGAACGACTACGCATTTTAAACTGAAAAGCAAGTACATACATCAGTATATTGAAGTGTAAGGGGATTGCCCCTTTAAGTTAATCTTTTCTTGATCATAATAATATTCGCCTCATATAAGCCAACTGCCTCATTAATCTTGGTGGAAGTGCGAATACGAGTGATAATTATTTAGGCAATGCAAGTAGTTAAATGTAAAGAAACTATGGTATAATGTAAATAAATGTACAAATATTTTATTTAAACTTACAAATACATAAACAATAAATTTATTTTACATGTCCCTTTTGTACCGTCTATTTTTTTCCATTTGGTACAACTTAACCTCAGAAAAAAGGCACAATCGTCGTTAATGTCTCCCAAATACTCACATCACAATCTTATCATCACACTGCTTACTACTTCGAGATAAAGATTATCAAGATTAGCGTTTCATCATAGAATTTCATAAGTACTTAAAAGATTTTATCTAATCACATCTCAATTCTTCAAATCACCTTGGATTACTGATACACCAAATTTCTTTCACCATTTAACTAAGAATACAATTTGATCCTTCGATGGTACATAGTCTTGTATAGTCCAGTAAACAGTCTCAACTTATTGCGACAAAATATACATCGAAGCCAGCGTGAGATCGAATTTATCGTTCACTATCTTTATAGATGTTTAGCATGGATTAATGCTAAATATAATAAAAAAATATCTAGAGAAAATAGTTTATACTTTTGATTTTTAAACATCTTTCGGGAAAACATCTGTCAACTCTTGAGGGTTTGCTGCATAAACAAACTTGGAATCAAACCGTGAATCAATATTTAAACACATCTTCTTCAAATCGACATTGAAGTTCAAAAGTAGGATCTGATGAGTTTTATCCAATTCTTTTATAATAGACATCAAGTTGAAAGCTGCTGTAAAATCTAGCTTCCTCAAATTAGCACCATCTATGACGACTGGTGTGTTGGCATTGTCATTAGAAGTAGCCTTCAGCATTCGCTGGCGAACATGTTCTGCGGCACAGTAAGATAGGTTCTCGCATAAATTAACCACCACGAGGTCTCCCTTATCACATTTCAACTTGTTAACTTCTACAGTTGGTCTTGCTACGTTGTACAGTAATAATAAAGCTTCTATCACAATACCAGTAATGATTCCATACTCCAATCCAGCGTACAAACAAACGACCATGGTCATTAACAGTAACATCAACTCCTTTAAACTATTCTTCCACAAACTGGCAAACATGTTATAATCTATCATGGAAAACATAGCCGTTATAATAAGACCAGCTAATGATGCTTTAGGTATGTAATAGAATGTTGAAGTTAAAAATGTTAAAGCAACTATTAAAAGTAAAACCTTAGTGACTCCTCCAGCCGGTGTTTTGACGCCAGAAACATGGTTCAGGGCTGTTCTTGTAAAGGATCCAGTTATCGGCATACTTTGTCCAAAAGATCCAATTATATTGCAAAGTCCAACTGCGATCATTTCTTGAGTAGCATCAACTCTACCACCTTCAGCAAAAGCTTTAGCAATTGCCACCGTTTCCAAAATCGCTACAAACGGTATCACAGCGGCTTGTACTCCTAGTACCTCCAACATTTCGATAAAATTATATGTTTGATTGCCAACTACGGTACTAAATGGTGGTAAACCGAACTTTGGTAAACCGCTACCGATATCACCAATTATTGCCAAGGGTTCTGTGTCTACCGTAACCTTAATGACGTAGGCTATAATCATTCCTACAATCACAACGACAGCGTTTCTTGACTTATGGTGTTTTTGGAAGACAGCTAAAGGGCGACGAACAAAGGATAGAGTGATTGGCATTTTTGGCGGAGTTTTTAGTCACACAAACTTCGCCAAAAATAGCAATTGTCTATGCCACTGTCTATATTTAAGGGAAGTTTAGATTATGGTATGATACTAACTTACCATCACGGCTGTTTCCCACAAACTGCTGACTTTCTAACTTTTGAAACACACTCTTGACAAGGCCCAGCATCAGCACTACATCAGATTTTGTAAAGCACAAGATCTCGCAAAAGAAAACCAATTCCTGCCCAGGATGATTCGTGAGGCTATTGAAATTAAAAAGCGCCCAAATTTCAATAGAGAAGATGGCTGGGTCTTACTACCTGCTTGGAACCCCAATATAGATTCTATTAAATCTAAATACAAGCCTAAAACTGCAAGACCAAAGAAGACAGTGAGCTCGTTCTGCGTGAATCGGATCGCCAATAATTAACAAAAATTTAAGGTAGCTGTTAGTAATTTTAACATTAAGACGTCCGACACCTCAGCCTACCCGTGACCATAGATGCTGTTAAGGATTCAAAATGTCGGGAATCAAATAATATCAATCACGTGGAAGAGTCATGCTTCGGCACGAATGGGCCGGCTCGACCGGAGTGATACCACGGCCTCACAGAAAACCGGCGTTAAACAACGCTAACGTTGTGTTTCGCCGAGTGAGTGAGGTTACCGGAGCAATGCACTTGTGACACCTCTTCTGGTGTTGCTGGTGTCCATGGGCGGCGGTAATCGCTTACCATCAGGTGATCCGTCTGCACGTTTGCCCTTCTATCCCATAAAAAAAAAAATTGTTTTATTTCAATGAATTTTACTCGTATTTACATATTACCATTCCATATTTTCCAACATCTCATTCCGATTACAGGAAGTGTTGATTGACGCGTCGCCGATAAACAAGCCCGCCGCGCGGCGCCGCCCCCCTTTTGTTCAATGCTCACATTTGACACTTGTGACGTAGGCACCGCATGGGGGGCTTTTGAAGTTACTTTGACCGGCCGTCAAAGCGAAATGTTTTGGTACACAATCGTTAATTGGAAATAGCGTTTGTATTTACGCAAACTGCCTCATTAGCCTAGTGGTCCTGATCGCGACTGCTACGCTAGAGGTCCTCGGATCGATTCCCAGGTCGAGTAAATTGTAATTTTAATGGGTTTCAGTAGCAGCTCGGAGTTTGGTATTTGTGCCCGGTAATGGCAATAGGCTCGCTCTCTATTACATGAGACCTAAACATACCGGCGAACAGTAAAACTGTTTGTACAGTTTTGTGGGGCTCTGTATTATTTCATAAGACGTACTATGTATCTTATAAAAATAATAATAATAACGGAAATAATAATAATAAATAAACTCTGCCAAATACTCCATGTGCTAACATTATTATGTACCAGTTTGCAAAATAATTTCAATAGCTGTGTGCGGCAACTGAGGTCTCAAAATGACAACGACATCGTATCATTACTGCAATGTTCTAACAATAGGCTGCGGTTGTCACTTATTATTTAAAAAAAATTAAGCTTTTAAAAAAAAATATCAGGCGGTCCGTCTGGTTGCCTACTAAGTCTGCCAATGCGGGTTGGCAGACTTCACATGCTGTCGATAATTATTTATCTATTAATACGCACATGACTTCGAAAAGTCAGAGGTGCGTACGTTCGAACTCGAGACCTTTGACTTCGCAGTCCAATGGTCATATCAGAAGGCTATCATTTTTTTATGAGATAGGGGGCAAACTAGCAGACAGATAGCCTGATAGTATGCAATTACCGCCGCCCATAACAGCAGAGGAGTCACAAGTGCGTTGATGGCCTTTATCACTGCACTACCATGGGGAACTATAGCCTAATCCCTCTTATTCTGAGAGAAGATCCGTGCCCAGTAGAGGGACAAAGTTATGGGTTGATTATGTTATATATGCCAAACGTCATCTAAACACAACGATATCATTCTGATGCAGTTAAGAAATGTGAATCGCAACTCCGTTACTTTAACAAAACAGATAGTTCAACGCGGTAGATAGTTTGTTGGCTGTGACACTTGATTCGCCATAATATATACATCATTTTTCTTCAGTTCTTTCTACAATACCCATATTACGACATGAAAAGTAAATAGCATTCTCCTATGAACGAGGAAAATAAGACCGCAGAGCTTTATGGAACGAAACTGCATCCCCATTACCATACCATAAATCATTTTACATACAAAACACGTTCGTATCTTCGCTTAATATTCATATAATTTAAATAATTTATACTCTAGACTCGTTTGCTAGTCTAGACACTGATTTTTGGCAAAGTCAAGGCTACCCAGATAAGTACAGTCGCTAGAATAAATTGATGTACATCTATGACAGCTGCATCCTATAAAAGTGGAAGAAAATTCGGCTTGTTATTGGATGTACAGTATGTTCATTTTATTTTATAGTACAAATATCTGCTATTGTGCAGTACAAGTGTGTTTTGTAGTTCAGTTCATATTATTATAATTTTGCTGTGTGAACAAAGATGGCAATTCTGAAATAGAATTTTCATCCAATTTCTTCATAAATGTCTTTTATTTTGCTACAATGCAACGATACAGTCCAGACAATAGCATTTTAAAAGTGGAAAATATTCCCTTGGCAGCCTAAAATTTAAATAATTTTGTTTTATTGTTTTTTCTTCTATTTATTTATGCTTCCAATATCGTTTGGTCAATAGCGTGCTTTTCTTCATATCAACCATATTTATTGAGTATTTACCTAAATCTTTTGTATTATTAATTAACTATTCATTTCTTTATGAAAGTAATAATTAATAATAAAATAACTATAATAACTATCAATTTGTGGCGTATACTCTACGGAAAAAACAGTGGTGTGTCAAAACCGCTGAACCATTTCACACTAACCAATCACCAAAATGTATAGATATGGGTCAATCTCGAAAGTATCTAAACTCTACGAGACAATGATCAAAATTTGTTCTATACATATAAAATAAAGTTGAAATTGAAAACCTTCTTTTTTAAATCTTAAAAATGCGAGCATGGATATTAATTTTCTGCGTCGATTGTACTCAGCCATTGAATAAAAGTGATCCCGCATCCTCTATTCTCTTTACGTTGGTTCTCGTCCAAAATAACAAATTTAAAACGAACGACTACGCATTTTAAACTGAAAAGCAAGTACATACATCAGTATATTGAAGTGTAAGGGGATTGCCCCTTTAAGTTAATCTTTTCTTGATCATAATAATATTCGCCTCATATAAGCCAACTGCCTCATTAATCTTGGTGGAAGTGCGAATACGAGTGATAATTATTTAGGCAATGCAAGTAGTTAAATGTAAAGAAACTATGGTATAATGTAAATAAATGTACAAATATTTTATTTAAACTTACAAATACATAAACAATAAATTTATTTTACATGTCCCTTTTGTACCGTCTATTTTTTTCCATTTGGTACAACTTAACCTCAGAAAAAAGGCACAATCGTCGTTAATGTCTCCCAAATACTCACATCACAATCTTATCATCACACTGCTTACTACTTCGAGATAAAGATTATCAAGATTAGCGTTTCATCATAGAATTTCATAAGTACTTAAAAGATTTTATCTAATCACATCTCAATTCTTCAAATCACCTTGGATTACTGATACACCAAATTTCTTTCACCATTTAACTAAGAATACAATTTGATCCTTCGATGGTACATAGTCTTGTATAGTCCAGTAAACAGTCTCAACTTATTGCGACAAAATATACATCGAAGCCAGCGTGAGATCGAATTTATCGTTCACTATCTTTATAGATGTTTAGCATGGATTAATGCTAAATATAATAAAAAAATATCTAGAGAAAATAGTTTATACTTTTGATTTTTAAACATCTTTCGGGAAAACATCTGTCAACTCTTGAGGGTTTGCTGCATAAACAAACTTGGAATCAAACCGTGAATCAATATTTAAACACATCTTCTTCAAATCGACATTGAAGTTCAAAAGTAGGATCTGATGAGTTTTATCCAATTCTTTTATAATAGACATCAAGTTGAAAGCTGCTGTAAAATCTAGCTTCCTCAAATTAGCACCATCTATGACGACTGGTGTGTTGGCATTGTCATTAGAAGTAGCCTTCAGCATTCGCTGGCGAACATGTTCTGCGGCACAGTAAGATAGGTTCTCGCATAAATTAACCACCACGAGGTCTCCCTTATCACATTTCAACTTGTTAACTTCTACAGTTGGTCTTGCTACGTTGTACAGTAATAATAAAGCTTCTATCACAATACCAGTAATGATTCCATACTCCAATCCAGCGTACAAACAAACGACCATGGTCATTAACAGTAACATCAACTCCTTTAAACTATTCTTCCACAAACTGGCAAACATGTTATAATCTATCATGGAAAACATAGCCGTTATAATAAGACCAGCTAATGATGCTTTAGGTATGTAATAGAATGTTGAAGTTAAAAATGTTAAAGCAACTATTAAAAGTAAAACCTTAGTGACTCCTCCAGCCGGTGTTTTGACGCCAGAAACATGGTTCAGGGCTGTTCTTGTAAAGGATCCAGTTATCGGCATACTTTGTCCAAAAGATCCAATTATATTGCAAAGTCCAACTGCGATCATTTCTTGAGTAGCATCAACTCTACCACCTTCAGCAAAAGCTTTAGCAATTGCCACCGTTTCCAAAATCGCTACAAACGGTATCACAGCGGCTTGTACTCCTAGTACCTCCAACATTTCGATAAAATTATATGTTTGATTGCCAACTACGGTACTAAATGGTGGTAAACCGAACTTTGGTAAACCGCTACCGATATCACCAATTATTGCCAAGGGTTCTGTGTCTACCGTAACCTTAATGACGTAGGCTATAATCATTCCTACAATCACAACGACAGCGTTTCTTGACAAAGATATAAACCATCTCATTTGTTTGATGAATCCATCTGTTCGTTTGCATCCCTCACCCATCTTCTTTAACAACATCAGCATGAGTACAGTTCCTGAACTAAGAACTACTTCCCAGAGTTTCATCGTAGTTATATTGACGAAAAAATTTTGTATTGACTCCGCAAAAAAGTTTCCAGATGAACCTTGTAACCCGAAGAATGATTTCAGTTGTGCAGCGGCAATTTGCAGAGCTGCAGCGGTAGTGAACCCACTTATAACTGGCATAGATATAAATTCTACTAAAAAACCAAGGTTGAGGATACCCATAAGGAACATAAATATTCCGGATAAGAAAGCGGCGAGGATAGCAAAGTCGGTAGAGTAATCAGCAACGTATTTTGCAGTCATGGCAGCGAGAATTGCGGTAGGTCCGACGGTGACATTGTAACAGCTTCCAAAAATGACATAAATCACTCCAGAGGTCAGGGATGCATACAGTCCATATTCGGGCGGCAATCCAGCGATAACTGCGTAAGCTATACCTTGAGGTATAGCAGTGAGTCCAACTGTTATGCCAGCAATGATATCTTGGATGAAATATTCAGGTTTATATTTTGGAAGCCAATTAATGACCGGGAGTCTTTTCTTTACAACGGCCATGCTACATGTCTTTTTAACCCACTTTTTAGTCTTCCTTCTGTATACTTTGCTTCGTTCTTCATCTTGATTTTGGATCGTCATCTTCATGAACGTGTTTCACTCACTCTCGTCTTAAAGTAACTGTAATAAATATTACTTTATCTGAAGTGTTACTCAATACAATACTATAATCTTATCGGTCATGTCAGTAATAGTTACAGACACTTATGATAATACGTAATATGACATCATTACCTACTAACTTCTGTTTTTCCGTTCACATGATGATATGTATACCTACTTTCACATGACTGTTGATAAATAGAATTATGTTCGTCATGAGTTTTAAGTATAAAAAACAGGACAAGTGCGAGTCGGGTTTGCCCACCCAGGGTTCCGTACAAATTTGTAGACACGGTACATATTATAATTAATTACAAATCTATAGTTTTCAGATTTTTCCCTATACTTGTAGTACCTATAAGACGTTGGCTATTACTTGCCAAATTTCATAGTTCTAGGTCAACGGAAAATACCCTTTAAATTTTGATTAATCGAAATATACGTTTTTTGCGGCATAAACGGCCATATCTTTTTTTACGTTAACTTAGAAGTTTAATTTTTTCACAGTTTCAAGGGACTGTAGACCTGAGGTTTTTATTTCAACTCGATACGTCCACGCGTTCCCGAGATAAAGGGTCTTGATAGACAGACGGACAGACGGACCGACAACAAAGTGATCCCATAAAGGTTCCGTATTTTTCCTTTTCAGGTACGGAATCCTAAAAATGGGGATAAATACAAAGACCAACAAATTTAGTAAATTGCTTACCAAAATGGATAAATGGTCACCAAATATTAGGTTTAGGTTAGGTTAGAACTACGAACAGAGCCGAATCCTACCTATTATACTTGATTAGTGAATTTATTTGGATTTTTTTTGGATAAGACGATCATAATGTATTGTTGGTGTGCTTATTATAAATAAATAAATAATTTGGAGTTGGTTGCTTTAAGTAGGATCGCAAGTTTCACGCTAAATTTATTTTGGTGATCATTTACTATTTTTGGCAATATAAAGTGATTTTTTGCTGTTAAATTTTACTAGATCTGATGGTTAGATAAACATAAGCCATAAAAAATTAAGAGGACACTTTGAAAATAATTCGTAGTTTTGACGGCGTGGACCGGATCTAATGCTCTTACACCTGTGTTATTGCAGGAAAATAATAATACCACCTTTTATTTACACCTCTTTTTGAAGCTTAAAAACTAAGATAAAATCATTTCATCATCGCGAGACCAGTCAAAGAATTTGTTACAATATTTAAAATTTAATATTATTTTATAACAATAGTTGATAAAATTTATCAAGTGCTGCAAGACTTGATTTAGTAATGAACTCTTAACCTCAGCTGCCTGCTCAATGTGAATATTACGTCAACAGGCGTAAACCGTAAGCCGCCAACCATCTTAATTAAATTCCCACATTTATGATTAACAGTAAAATGCTGCCAAAAGTTCAAGGTATCAAATTTAACGGCCATCGTAAATCCTCGGCATGCGATTCGATTTGTGCGGATAACATTCCGCGATGGGTGACACCGTAAAAATCGTCCTAATAAAGTCGCCGCGAGACATTATGGGTTAAGAACACTCATTTTTATGTGTTTATTTTATGATAACACACTTTCTGTGATAGTCATCTCGGGGGATTGCGTATTAGAAATTGTTATTGATAGAAATTTGGATCCGAACTTTATTCATCGTCTCCTGGGTCATTATCATCAACTCCGTGTCGTTGGGCTATAGGTAGATAATCCACCCCACGTTGGCCTGTACACTTCACACGCCATCGTCAAAATCTCTGAGACTTGTATTATTTACAATGTTTTCTTTCACCGTTTACCTATGCGAGTGATAATTAATTCAATTATTTTGAAAAGAATGTAATGAAAATATTACATTCTCTATGACACTCTTCTAAGACGCAGACATTTACAATTTAGTCACTAAATTATTTTTGCTCCAATGCAATGTCATGGAAAAACAGTAAACATGACCTAATAATTCGCTTCAGTGTTTACTACCACATCCAATGTCAGGAAAACAAAATATAAACATTGTAAATAATTATACACATCCAAAAATAAACAAAATGTTGTTTCCCAAACCGTAACCCTTAACTAACCGCCAGGGTACTTCCGACCCAACACACTCGGCTTGCGCTACAAACGGGGTATCAATTCTCAAGATATTATTGGCTCAGGAATTAAGCCCGCTTCAGACGGATTAATGAAACTTATATGAGATATGCTTGTAATATTTGCGGGTAATATTGTATTTTCATAGTGCGGAGGAAATTGGTGAATTTTGATTACCTTTGAGTCGTGTGGTAACTTCGAGTAATATTATCACGGTTTTAGCGACATGTTACTGATATTTTATATTGTCCGGCATTTTATAGAAAAATACTAGATGTCGTATCGGAATCCAGAAGCTGGATGTTTATGTAAGTAAGTGTTTGTTTTCATGAAATGACGTTACTTAATATAATATTTATTTGTTCTATTTTCAGGTAAGCACACCTAAGAGTACCTTACGTGAGTTTTTAATTTTAGGTACTATAAAAATATTTTTTTTTATTAATTTAGTACACGTTTTTCTTTTTAATTTAATACCAGCTCTGTATTGGTATGTTACGGAATTATACAGTGTGTAAGGACATGGACTAGCGATATTCTAAATACTTAAATATAAACTATTTTAAAGTACAATTACACTCTAGGCTTGGGTCCAATACACTTCCCCGCTAGGTGGCAGCCATTTTGTTGAAATATGCTCTATACGAGTGCAAAAAATATGATATATCCCAAAGTTTTAGTCATACTGAGATAAAAATAGGCTTATTCGAAAGGCAATAACATTGTCTACCATCTGCATTACAAAGCAATGTGTTCACAATTCCATAACTTCAACAATAACTCTTAAAGTATTAGACTTACAGTTCTGAATTGTTTATGTTGTATTGTAGCTTAGCTCAAAATCTGTCGATCTAATAAATAGAATAAAAAAGTTGTCGGGTATGTTTTTGTAGTAATTAACAATTATTGGTTGAATTGCATAATTTTTCTTTTTTTTTCGACTTTCACATCTTTTTTCAACAGTTAATTTCTTAATTCATTACTTAAATTCACTCAAGAAGATTTTGGATTGTTTTTGTAATTTGTTACTTGATGGATTAAATTGCAATATATTGAAAGAAAGAAACAATTGATCAAAGCAATTACAATACAAAACTTAAACACACCTACAATTAACAACAGACAATATTAAATCCTACGTGTCCATATTGTCGCTTCCCAATAAACTTGAAATTTCCGAAACAATAGATTCCTGAGGAGACTTAAGTGTAAGTGGGTATTAATTCCCCCATATATCAGTTGGGATAGTTTCTTCGGCAGCTGGGTCTTAGCGACCCTCCCAGCAACAAAGGGTTTAATAAGATCGGAACGCAGTGAACGGTTAACTCGCCTATGATTTAGTCATTAGTTCGAGGAATGTGATGCGAACATAGTTGTTACTTTGCCTGAGATTTTGAGTATCCAACAGTAATGTATGTTTTTAATCAATAATAAATATCACATACTTGTGGAATTTTTATGTATAAAATAGTTCTAGCAATTTTCCAGCCTGTAACCCTGCTCACAGGGTGTAGACTCCAAATTATTATACCCATGAAGTCTGTCAAGATTGGTCAATGAAATTAAATCATCTTACTGTACAGTTAGTTAGTGGTATTCAAATGTTATAGGTACTTATTTAAAATGGAAAAAATACCGAAATGTACAATATATAACTAACACTTCACTCAGTTATTTACTTATGAAACAATGTAATGTGACTATTAATTAATATCTAATATTTTCTAAGAAATGAAATGAAATGCACCCATTATTTACTGGTTTTTTCTAAGAAAGTAAAACCTGAGCTTTACAAACCAATCCAAATGTAAAAATAATAACTATTACCCCAAATAACCGCACAATTATTCAAAGACTTCTTTACCAGCGTGTAATGTTACTACGACAATAATTGCTCTCGTAAAGAAAACGATAGAAATCTCCACACGAAAATGTAATCAAGTCGCCATTTAATATCCATTGTAGAACGATAGAGTGGGGATAGCCCTGTGAAATGACCATGATGTGCTAAGTCATAGATCTCGAGTATGATTCCGAGATACGCTCTGACATTCCGAAATCATGTGCGTATGTCTATACAATGCGTTAAGTTCGTCATTATTGTGTTCTCAATGACAATAACATTGTGATCAGATCTTCACCAAATTTGAATCGGACCACCTCAGGAGTAGGTATACTCTTTCATTAAAAAAATAAGTATTGGAAGGGGTCCACAACATACAGAAACATACAGACGAACATAGAACCTCCCCCTTTTTTGAAATCCGTTAAAAACGTGAATAACCGAACAACTTTAACGTTGCGAAAAAATTAGTTCTATTTATGAAACTGATCGTTTTTAATAAAAAATCTTCATAACACGCTCGCTCCCTTTAGAGTCAGTAGTCAGTTGACTCCATAATGATGATTGATCATCGACCGACCCTCAGTAATTATCACTTTATTGACTATTAAGAGCCCTCATTGCATAAACTGACTATTAAAAATAGTTGTTTAGTCAACTAAAGCTCGTGACGCAGAAATGATTTATGTGATCAATTTAGAAAAAAGTTTAATGAGAGATGATTGTGTGCAAAAAATGCTACGCAGTATTTTTTTTTTGTAAGTAGGTATGTTGTGTTTTTCCGAAACTGTTTTGCAGAAAACCTTATTTTTATGTTTTTGAAAGCGGTTTTACTTTTAGTTAAAAGTTATTTTATTATTTTCTACATGTTGACGAATGCGTTTGTATTTACGTACTTAAAAAAACATATTTTATTAATACCTAGGGATGATGACTGGATCAAAAAAATATAATTATCTCATTATATTCGGTCCGTCAGTTAGATTACCTAAAATTATCGGACACGTATTGTTTGCTTTATCAAAATAATAAGAATTGACAAACATTTAGTCCATCAAAGTTTCGGAGTGGGAGGGTGTGACGTCACGTATTTTTCTTAAATACTGGACGAAACCGTGACGTCACGAGAAACTTAAATGCACTGTATCGCCGTCATTTTTTTTTGTTTGTGAAACAAAAGGAAAAATACGTCTACCTACATAACTTTTTTATAATCTAAGTGACGGATCAAAATATTTTTTTTTGTCACAAATACCTTATAGGTATTTGTACCTTATAGGTATTTGTGTTTTGTTATAAAAACAGGTTAATTTGCAACATATTGGCATAACACCGTTCTTTCAATACACACGTAAAAATAATGGACGCACCGCTCATCCTATGATTAAAACCTTTACTTCACCACCAGCCTTATCTCAACTGAATAAGGTTGAAAATCGCCTATCAAAAAACGGTATGCTTGTGTGTTATCGGTAATGTAGGAAACATATGCGGGAGCACGCGCTCTTACATCACGCCGTTATCAGCGACTCGGCTCGAACCCGCTACCCTATCGGACGAACGCAGGCTGAAATGTTGATAACATCACGACGTATAGAATGTGAGTTGAATTAAAAAGATGGTTGTTTTTTTTTTTTAAGAAAAAAATTCTCTTTAATGTTTAGTTTATCTAGGTCCTAGGTATTCAATATTGATTTCATCGTCTCTTTCCTCTCGACGTCTAGTCTTCGTAAACGCGACTGCCACTTGGGGTCCTGGGTTCGAGGTAGAGTAGGTGTAGCTACTTAATCATCCAAAGCTCGCCGGTATTTTAGGTCCCATTTAATAGGGGGCGAGCCGTAGGTATTTTAGGACCCATTACGCCGCGAGCCTGTTGCCATTAGCCGGATACCTACAAATACAAACTTCGAGCTGCTACTGAGAATTTCATAGAAAAACCTAACAAAGTGTTGTTAGGCTTCACCTGGGGATCAAATCTAGGATCTCTAGCGTAGCAGTCGCAATTACGACCACTGGACTTACGAGGCAGTTTAGTTTTTGAGTTCAGTATAGTCTAGAAGAGACAAAGCCCACAAGTCCCACAACCCTTATCCAGAAGAAACTAGTAAGTTTCACGGAGATCCTTCATCACTAGTTACTATCAACTCCTAATCGACAAATCACCCGTGAGAGAACCATGCTTCGACACGAATGTGCCGGCTCGACCGGACTGATACCACGGCCTCACAGACAAACGGCGTGTAACAACGCTTAAGCTTACGCTTATGCTTACGTTGTGTTTCGCTGAGTGAGTGAGGTTACCGGAGGCTAAATTCCCTTTTAAAAGGCCGGCAACGCACTTGTGACTCCTCTGGTTTTGCGGGTGTCTATGGGCGGCGGTAATCGCTTACCATCAGGTGATCCGTCAGCTCGTTTGCTACCTATCCCATAACAAAAAAAAACAAATTTCGACTACACCGTTTAACTATTGATTTACAAAGATACATGCCCGCGACTTCGCCTGCATGGACTTCAAAATTGGATCCGACCTTGATAAAAAGCCTAAATATGCTTTTTCTAGATTATAATCTATCTCTGTACCAAATGTCATCCAGATCCCTTAAGCCGTTCTAACAAAGTCCATACCTACAACCTCACAAACTTTCACGTTTATAATAAATACTAAGTAGAATGATCCTTTTACACTTACTTATTTGAATGTTAACTGTCAAAGGGATCTCCATAGTAAACTAACAAATAACAAAATGGCAGGGCACATTAAATAATGACTTTAATAAGCAAGTTTTACACTTAGGAATAATTGAATGTTATCTGTCAAATTATCTCCATAGTAACCTAACAAATTAAAACCACATTCCTAAGTTAAGTAAGTTTTTTTTTAAAAGATAAAACTAATAACAAAATGGCAGCGTACGTCAAATAATGATAGGTAAATTTATGATACCTTGGGTTCCTTAATTGTATCTTTCGTAGGGATCTCTAATAAAAAATTACAGCCTGTTAGTGTCAATGTAGCTTTATATTGGTGAAAGAATTTTTAAAATTGGTTTAGAAGTGAAAGCGTAACAATCAAACTTACTTTCGCATTTATATTAGATATTAGTTACGACTGTAATATGACCTAATCATCCAATATATTCTGTCATTACATTACAGTTTGGTGTGGAACATCTCTACTCATCCCTCGGGCTATACATCGTACGATACACACGTCAGCACCATGAAGGTCTTAAACGAAAATCCATACGCGGATAAAAAAATGAATCTGTCAAATTCACAAGTGCTGACTCACGTTAATAAATTTGGGTGCAAGTGTCCCCATTTTGACGCGTTCGAGCAATAGAAATATTGAGGGGATCACAAATTTGCGATAAACGTTACTCCCTTGTCCCCTTGGTGGGGATGTCGAATGACTGTACCAGCACTGATTTGTTTCATCGTGGTTAGAAGGTAGAATTTATGTGACGTCACGTTCTTGTGGGCTTACGCTATACATTTGGCTATTTAGCAGTTTTATGATAAGTTTAGCCTCGATTTTTTTAATAACTAGTTGAACCAACATACGGTGGGATTCAGATTTGGAATTGATTGTCTTTTTTTTTAATTGCTTAGTTGGTTTGTTGTTGATTGGATTTTTTTGTGTCTAAATTCCATAGAAAAAACGACGTGCAGTTTATTCAGATTTTTTTTAAAATCTTTCTTTCCATAAAAGTCTAATTCCAGTTAGGTATTTTGAAATAAAAAACAGCCAAATCAGGCCAAAAACATCGATAATACTTATTAACAAGGCTTCTGAACGTGAGGTCCTCGGTTCTATGAAATTCCTTCTCACTCACTCAAGGCAAAAGAAAATTTCATAAATCTTAATACCCGAAAATTTCTTAATATTACATCCCAGCTAAATCCTCCATAAGAAAATTGTTTTCCAAGATATCATGGCGGTTGATAAATGCCAGCATTAGTCCTGGCCTGCCACATCCAGGCATGTTAATCTAAAACGTCGTCTGCACGCACTGGGAGAGATATATCATGAGAATGTTGAGAGGAATCGAGGATTTTTCACATCATATTTTTCCATTTTCCGGTGCAATTTTTAGCTAAAGGAAAGTTATACTAAATGTTTGCTTAGAAACAAATTATAACAGCAATGAATATTTTATTAAATTTAGTTTACAATAGTGATGTTTAGCGTTTAATTTATGACTTAATAATAAATATAACATAACGTACCACCACGCCTGTATTCCTCGAAGGGTTAGGCAGAGGTGCACTAATAGAGTACCTAGCAGCTCGGATTTTGGATTAGTGCCCGGTTAATGGCAATAGGCTCGCCCCCTATTACATGGGATCCAATGATATAATACTTTAACTATATAATGTCATTGATGGGATCCAAACATACCGACGGACTGTGGGTGTACATTAGTACACCCCTGCCTCCTTCCCTTCATACAGGCATTAGGTATGTGACATCTATAAATTCAACTTTTGCCACAAAAATAGTCATAATAACATACAATATTATTTACCTGAGACATCCCATTTTTTAAAATTATCTCAAACCCATGGCATTGACACGTCTAATCACGTGGAAATACTGCTTCAGCGAGCACATCGTTGTTGTCCTTAAAAACCAGGATATCTTAACCTTTCCACCCCCTCCCTGCGATTCATTTCCAACCCCGTAAACAGGCAAACAGTGGAGATTAAAAGACCAACTTATAATGGTCTTGGACGTTGAACGCATCGTCTCTAGACCTTTTTTTCGTAAAATTTCAAGCTTCTGAATAGAAAATAGTTTCCAGATGATTAACCTGCATGGTAGGCGCCGATTTGTTGCGAAAAAATACGTCATCTGTAAGGAGACTGTGATATGTGATATATCTTGTATTTTATTATGACTCGTTTAGTATAGGCTATATATTCCTTAGGTTTGTTCACTTCATACAACATACTATGATGCCTGAATTCCCCAAAGGGTTAGGCTGAAGTATACTAATTGTCACCCACGTTGGCGTTCGCTGGTTTTTTATTTGATTTTTATTTTAAAAAAATCGTTGCCCCACACTAACATTTGCTACCGTATCTTATGTGCTTGTACAAACACAAATTCTCACAAACACATACGCCCAGGCCCGGGGCAACCTACAGTGTCATACAAATATTGCTCCGTGTGGGGATCGAACCCACAACCCGTGGCGAAAAAGCCGATCACTCAACCGATACTCCAAACGTGTTTTCTATTCTATTTATTCTAGTTTAGGTTTCATGCAATAAGGGGCGAGCCTATTGCCACAAATTCAAACTCCAAGCTGTTACTGAGAATTTCATAGAAAACACCTATAATATTGCTCAACCGGGGGATCGTTAGAGATCCTAATTTCAGGATCTCTAACAAAGTTGTCGCTAGTCTAATGAGGCAGTAGTTTGTTT
Organism: Acronicta aceris; assembly: GCA_910591435.1. Lineage (NCBI taxonomy): Eukaryota > Metazoa > Arthropoda > Insecta > Lepidoptera > Noctuidae > Acronicta > Acronicta aceris. The sequence continues at coordinate 15,323,287 of OU342761.1, read as the reverse complement.
ACAAATATGATGATCACAAACATTTACTGCCTCGGTTGAAAGTCCCTAGAGATTCAGCAATCAATAAATATAACGAGAAATGTTACTCAAACTTACGAAATACATCACGAGTTGGACCCGAAACATTAATCTCTGTTCCACGTTAAACGCCTGTATAATTGAGGTCACATCAAAAACAAACATATTAATATGAACACTACCTGCCTCAAAATCTGACAAACTTACTGAATCAACAATACTGACTCTTAACACATTGTATTAAGATACAATTTTACGCGTGCCAACCTTAGTTCGAATTCGAAACTCTCAAACTTGATCTGCAAACTTACTTTTACATACACTCCAACTGTTATTTATAAAGAAATAGTGTCGAGATTTGGTTGTTTTAGTTGCCGGTCAATGTTGTAAATACTAGGGTTGCTCGGCCCTCGTCAAACGTACTGTGGAACCGACAGAGGTAATGAAATAGCTAGCAAATGAGCCGTGCCTAGTTGCCAATAGCAACCTTTCACATCACTCATTTGTGACGGTGTATTTCGAAGTGGGGATGTACCGTATTCGGTTCACAACGGTGCTATATCGCTGTACTTTGTAATTACTGTTCCGTGATGTATGAAACTTACACAGCTTTGGTACAGCAAATGCGATTCGATACCTTTGAGGATATTCGTGCATGGCTCGGAGCCATTTATGAATGCATTCAGGTCATGGTTTGGCAGCTTTCAGGCTAATAATACGAGGCTACGTATCTATATTTTCCCGATTGCAAGAAGCAGTATTGATACCTGATATTATCAAGTCATTTATTACAAGTTTGAATTCAATGCATGCACCTCTCGGACTTTTGTGTTAATAAATCATATAATAAGCGGTGAAGGGACAAATCATCACAAAACATTTATATCTAAGAGATTTTCTTGATACTCGTAGTAGTCGCTTAAACTAACAAACGACGGAGCTGATAATCAAATTATAAAAAATATCATATTATTGGCGGCCGAGAGTTGACACAAGGAATGTAGGGAGACCGATGGCCAGGTGGGTTAAAGTGTTTTGGAAAGACCTCGATAAGACCTGGCGCAAAACATGGAAGAATCGCGTAAAATGGAGGAGGCTTATGGGCTGCAGTGGGTCGATAAAAGCTGTGAATGATGATGCTGATCATCATATTTTTAATGGTAGAAAATATTCCCGCTCGCTTCGGGGATGCGGGACGGTTGTGTCGGACTCTCCGGCAAGGTGGCCAGAATAGCAACTTAAACCACCACCACTGCCACTTTCCGCATAGTAGTGGGATCACGGGAATCACTCTCGCATGCTCCGCTATATATGTGCCTAGTACTTCTAGGTAAATCACGTGTTCCGTCCCGTGAAATAGTTTTCTTCCTTTATTCATTGTTTCGGCATAAGATATGAGACAACAAAATTATTTCGTGCCACGCATGTTAGCCTTGCTTGCTAGCTTATCCGATAACTTGAGAGTGTATCGCTTTTTCATTGGCAACCAATTTCGCGCTTAATGCCATGAATATAAATTGAAATTGTTACCAACTACTTGTAGTGTTGGTAGACATTGGAAAATTTTGATAGGTTATCGCTTTTGAATCGAAACTTTTTCGTTGGCAGTAAAATAAGTTTAACGTATGAAGTTTTCTATTTCAATTATAAGATTGAAAAAATTATTAGAAAAATCTCTATAATAGATATTATTGGTAATCATTATGAAGTATTAGCATATTTTTTAAATTAAATTTCAGTTTACTTACTGTAAGTACAGGTACATACCTACTAAAACATTTAATTTCGTGTTTCATTAGCTAGCCATTCTATTTAATTCCATTGTTTAAGCTTGAAATTAATTAAAATAATTTATCCTTGAGCTGATAAACCTAACTTATTCGATTTCCCCTTCCTATGTACCATATAAAAATTCTATTTCCTTCTTTGCCAATAGATAGATATCTATAATTCGTGTAATAATGTATTACTGCCTCATTAGTTTAGTGGTCCCAAGCGCGACGGCTATGCTAGAGGTCCTGGGTCCGATCCCCCGGTCGAGCAGTGTTATTGTTTTTTTTCTATGAAATTCTCTGTAGCAGCTCGCAGCCTGGATTTGTGCTCGGTTAATGGCAATAGACTCGCCCCCTATTACATGGGACCTAAACATACTGGCGAACTGTTGGTGGACACCTCTGCCTAACTCTTCGGGGAATAAAGGCGTGACGGTATGTTATGTTAATGGATTACTAAAGTGTACCTACAACCAAACCTATTTCGTTGCCAATGAATCCAATACATAACCCGTCTCCAGTCTATCTCGCCCCCAAAGGGGGTGATTTTGAAATATACCCCGCATCAACTACCCCCATTAATATCAGCTTTTGTTTACCAACTATTTTTTATCATTTTTTCCACTTTTCATAATTTATGTCGACATTTTTAACCTTTGACATGGAGCTGAATGCCCGTTTTGCCCGGATGGATAGTAATGGAAATTTTATGGCGTTTTTTATGGCTTTTTGAGGGTTTCGCGAAAAAACCTGTGTGTTTTGTTAAAAAGAAACGTTTTGAATGAAAATGAGGGACGCTGGTCGGTGACGAAAATGTTTTCGGAATATTTTTTATGGTGTGGACAAAGGTGGGAATAATGGTTTTATGTTTGGGGAAGTTATGGTAAAAATATTCATAATGGAGGCAAGAAGGATCCCTGGTCTTCTCATAGTCCAAGAAAGATTGAGTGCTGAACACCACGTAGACTGGATATGTATGAGCGATTTTTTAATATACCTACCATCACGCCTGCGGGGAATACAGGACTAGGCAGAGATGTACCCTCAAAGTTTGCCTGTATGTTTAAGCCCCATGTAATAGGGGACCATCCTATTGCCATTAACCAAACTACGAGCTGCTACTGAGAATTTCGTAGAAAAAACTAAATAAAGATTTTAAGAGAGGTAGGGTATCATAGTGGAAGCGAATAATTCCACTTATAATTGAAGTTGCTCAACTGGGGAAGTACCTCCACCTTGCAGAAAATTGTATCCAAATAACAGCTCTGTGCTATATTATGTTCCTATCGGTGAGCAAGGTCACCAGTGCTCCGCGAAGAAGCGTTGTGTTGGCAGTGTGGGGAACCGATGGTGTTTTGTTATCGCCGCTGTCATGCATGGCAGCGTGTCTTACAGGGTCGGTGACGCGCGAGTGATACCCCTGGTGTTGCAAGCGTCCATAGGTTACGGTAGCCGCTTACCATCAGACGGGTCGTATGCTTGTTTGCCACCTTAGTGGTATAAAAAAAACACTGCTTGACCTAGGAATCTAACCCAGCACCTCTTGTATAACAGTCGCGCTTAACCATAAGACTAATGAGACAGTCTTTCGAAAACATTTTTTATAAATAGGAGTACCTATATAGTCTTTGTAATAATAAATCGACTCCCTCAAGAAACCGCTTAGAACATTGTAGTTTAAAATACAAACTGCCATACCACGATATCTCAATCCGTCATCATTTAAAATCTCACTCTAATACTCGAACGCTTCAAGATTTACGAGGACACAGCACTTTGCTTCAAGAACACTATAGATAAATATCAGAGCTAATATTTTCCAACATAAATTGTCTAGGTTCGATATTGACGGTGCAATAAAAATATTTGACGTATACATACTACAGAACCTACGATGTGGGCCCGTACTACGAAAATTCTCATTTTATAATCACTTTTAATCACAAAGCAATCACCCCGCAAAAAAAATGCCACGAAACATAAATAATTGTATAAATAGAGACGCCTGATATCTAACTTTACATAATCAACCTATTTTACTGTCCCACTGCTGGGCACGGATCTCCTCTCAGAATGAGAGGGATCAGGCTATAGTCCACCACGCTGGCCTAGTGCGGGTTGGTAGACTTCACACGCCATCGAGAAAATCTCTAAGGCACGCAGGTTTTCTCACGATGTTTTCCTTCACCGTTAAAGCGCGTGATAATTAACTATTTAATACGCACATGACTTCGAAAAGTCAGAGGTGCGTGGCTTGGGTTCGAACTTGAGACCTTTGACTTGACAGTCCGACGGTCATACCACTAGGCTGTCACTGCTTATTCTTATCACTGCTTATATTATATCTAACTTTACGTAGTAAATAACCTGGTTTTATAATGATTTCTGTCATTTGAAATAGCAATAGAAAGCATTTATTGTTATCACAGGTACACAAGGCAACATAAAAAAGTCTATAGCAGTCCCCCAGAGACCGCTTGCAGGTTTCTCAGACACTACTAGAATCGTCGTAGGTAATCCAATAATTAATCCAGTAATTTTGCATTAGCACTTTTGTATTTCAACTCGCGTTTCGAAAACTTTTGGTAGGATCTCGTAACAAACATTAAGATGGTTCTCTATAACAAATCACCAGCACGGTGATTTTCACCTGTTTACAGTAAATAGGTATTTGAAAGTGGATATCTACAGTGGTAGCATCCGTTATTAAAAGTAAAAATGGTAAATATGACTTTCGTAACTTTACAATACTTACTTATTTCGAGCTTCAATCAAAATTAATTATTTAAATAACATTCATGGTAAATGGTCACTATTCTGTTCTAGATAACTTTGCAGTAAAATGCGCCAAAAATGCTAAAGTATTTGCGTAAAGGGCACAAGAGAAATTATATTTTGCATTGTCTTTAATTTGTTACTTAACGACGATGAGTCGGTAATTTAAGAATCAGTTTAATATCCTATTTACAAATGGTTTTTTATATATATGATAGGGGGACAAACGAGCAGACGGATCGTCTGATAGTAAGCGATTACCGCCGCCCATGTATACCCGCAACACCAGAGGACTCAGAAGTGCGTTGCCCGCCTTTTAAAAGTGGATTGGGCCTCCGGTAACCTCACTCACTCGGCGAAACACAACGTAAGCGTTGTTTGACGCCGGTTTTCTGTGAGGCCGAGGTATCACTCCGGTCGAGCCCGCCTATTCGTGCCGATATATGGCTCTCCCACTTTAAAAAGTAATTTAAGAATCAGATAAATTCTTAAATAACCTTTTTAAAAATGTTAGCCTCATCGTCCCATAACATAAAATCATGCCTGTATTATTTAGGATTAGGCACAATTCGCCTATCTGTACTTAAGTCCCGTGTAACAGGGAGGGAGCTTGAAATAAAAATAAAAAACATCATTTTTATTTTCTTTAATCTTTCTGAAGACTTTACTCGTAACTTTGTCTTACACATCAAACAGCTGGTTCTCAATACCATTTCTTCCCCCACTATAGACCGCACTTGTCTTTTCTGTGCCCGGCCGTTGCCCGTCTGCATCGTATAATAGAGATGTGCAGATTTGTATGAAATACCTAGGACCACCGCTTTGTACGGAACCCTCTTAGCATTCCAGCCGTCCTTAGTCTAGACACAATGAGGTTTTATATTAGACTTTGATTAGAACGTTAAAATTAGTTTTAATATACTAGGGGAGAGTTCATTGCTTGAATGTGTTAATAATTTATTCTGTTTCATTATGCCGCTTTGATCGTTCGACGTGAATATTATCATTATACGTAGGTACAGTTCTTAAAGTTGGTAAAGTTTTTTCTGTTTGATCGAATAAAGTGTTGGCCAAATAAGTAAATTACCGGTACAACAATTACTAGGTGTATTTTCGCGTAATTTTCAGGATTAAGTCGTCAAATGATCTGGCGAGCCAGCTAGTGATAGATAGGCATCGTCGCCCATGGACACCTACAACTACAACACCAGAGAAGTTAATAATTGCTTACTCTTAAGAGCCCTTACATCCGAGGGGAAAGCGGCTCTTGTGCGCAAAATTTGAAACACACAGCAAGTCAAGCCCAAGAGGTCCTACCACCGAGATAGTCAGATATTTTCACGACTCTTACAGGATGCCTATCTGAAAAGCAATGACGAACAGTATTCTAATCCGTCTCCACCCGGGGAGACGTTATATCAAGTTGCTAATTGCTATATATATATTAAGTTCTTTTATTTTACTATTCTTAATGTCCCATGAAAAGTTGAACATTAGATAAATACAGCAATCAACAAAATCCGTCACGATCCTCACCATTTAAGCAAGTGGTAAACAAAATTTCAAAAAGTTTGAAGTTCAAGCAATTGATTTGATCTTGAAGTATAGCAATGCTGCTCTTCCAGACCTCCATTCTATAGATTTTATTTTATAAGTAACATTAACTCTAAGCATAGTCGCCCAAACCCAGCAGCTCAAGACAAGTGTCACACGAGTGACATGCCGCGGGAGTGACAGTTGAAACTTGAACCCGCCTCATACCGCTCACCGCATACATTTGAAACGTCATGTTTAATTAAATGCTCACGAATGGGGTGGAAAACAGGTACGACTGCGGGATAAGGGTTAGAGATGTTTTGTTTGAATAAATATTATGTATGACTTGGTATATATGTAATTGTGTCTTTACGTCTGTACGACGGAACGTTTTGACGTGGTGGTTGAGCGATCGGCTTCTGTGTCCAAGACTAAGAGGCTAAGCATTATTTGCCCAATCATTTCACTATATTATCCTTCAAACACGCAATAGTTGCTTAGCGACAGAATGTATTTTTTTATGTGATATCGGGCAAACGAGCAGACGTATCGCCTGATGGTAAGCGATTACCGCCGTCCAAGTCACCCGCAACACCAAAGGAATCACAAGTGCTTTGCCAACCTTTTAAAAGGGGGTTCGAGCCTTCGGTATCCTCACTCGCTCGAAACTCAACGTAAGCGTTATTTCACGCTGGCTTTCTGTGAGGCCGTGGTATCACTCCGGTCGAGCCGGCCCATTCGTGCCGAAGCATGGCTCTCCCACGGCAAAACGGTGGTACTAAGCTAGACGAACTAGTCGTCATCGCCGCTCATGGACACCTGCAATACCAATGGAGTTGCTGATGCGTTGCCGAGCCTTTACGTAATATGATGTTCAACGAGAGACTCCGACATAAGGACGGTCGCCAGCCATTCAGATCCCAAGAGCTCTTACCACTGAGCAGATATTTTATTTGACATTAATCAACCCATTACATTACATTGCCACACTGCTGGGCACGGGTCTCCTCTCACTGAGAGGCATTAGGCTATAGTCCACCACGCTGCCCTAGTGCGGATTGGCAGACTTCACACGCTGATATTATATTTTATTTTTGGATACTTTCTGTTTTACGAGATACCTACCTGAATGTTAGTGGGGAACTGTATTCTACCCATCCTCATACGGGGAAAATATTCTGTTACAAATATTTTATATCAATGGGATTATAATTTGTAAAAATGTTTGTCACAGCATATCGAGAACTCGTACAGTAACGCAACTACTCACCACAAGTTGTCGTGAAACATGAGATGATACTCAGTTGAGTTGAGTGATCTTAAACACGCTGTGACACTGACAACTGATGCCGTGCTCAACGGCTCAAGTGATCCGATACCATTGAGTAACGGGACAATCAAACACTCTTGAAGTAAGTAGTGTTTACGGAGATTGAACACACCAATGAATTAGTGGATAACTTTACATTGTCCCGTCGGTAAAATGATGTTATTTCAATATGTCTAATAGTGGTGTTAGAAATCAGTAAAGTGAAGAAACTTTAAAGAAAATAAAACCCATTTTGTTTCAATTTCAGTTTTCCTTTATGTATTCTTATACATATAGCTACGGGTCCGGCCATGAGCTGAGCGATCGGCTTTTCGCTACGTGTTTTGGCTTCGATCTCCGCACGGAATAAATATATTTTATAATCTACAGTTAGTCGTTCACGGTCTGGGTGTTTGTGTGTGGAATAGTTTGTGTTGAGAAATCGCTAGTTTGGGGCAAGGTTTTTTTCTAAATATTTATTGATCCTAACTAACCTGTAAATATGCTGTGCTCTAAACATAAATCTTACAAAACCTCAAATTTTTTAATGTTTTTAACATTACAAATTACAATAAATAAACATTGACATTACAAAGTTATTTTAGTAAAGGAAAAATTCAATCGCGGGCAGGATTCGAACCTGCGTCTCCTGGTTGGATACACTAGACGCTCTGACCTCTAATCCACCGCGAACCCCACCCGCCTGATTGAATTTTGCCTTCACATTCTGAATTGACGTCATAAGGTGACGTTGGCAAGTGTAATTGACATTATACTTTATTAATTTACATTTAACTGTAATGTTACTTTAGTAAGTATTTATTACCTATATCTTTGAGTATATCTCTAAAGTTTTCTACAAAATCGAAGTAACAAAACGATCTCATTACATGGCTGACGTAAATGCCGGAGCCGCCAAAGGTGGCAGTGCGCCCCGTGATGGATCGGCCAGCTTCACTGGCGCCGTAATGAGAGAGATCGCGGCTTTATCTCCCAACGTGATGTTTGATGGATGCTTGCCCATTGGTAGTTAGGGGGAGATAATGTTTCGGGAAATATGTGCCGTCACGCTTGTGATCCGTCACGGGGTGGACTAGATGAGATTTTTACATAGGATTTGTCAACTCTCTAAAATGTAACAATTTTACAATTGATTCCCCGAAAGGTTGGTAAAGGTGTAATGATGTACACCTACAGTTCGCCGGTATGTTTAGGTCCCATGTAATAGGGGGCGAGCCTATTGCCATTAACCGGTCACAAATCCCAAACTTCGACCTGCTACTGAGAATTTCATAGAAAAACCCAAAATCACTTTACTCGACTTGGGAATCAAACCCAAGACCTCTAACGTAGCAGTTACGGTCGGGATCACTAGGCAAATAAGGCAGTAAAATGTTACAATTTTACAACTTATTCCCCGAAAGGTTAATCTAAACTCACAGTCGCTAATGTTTTAAATTACATGGAATACATTTGTGCCCGATAATACCAAATCCAAACTCCGAGCTGCTACTGATTTTTTTAGAAATATTAAATTATTACACAGAATTATTTTTTAGTAATGGAAAAAGTTCAATCGCGGGCAGGATTCGAACCTGCGTCTTCTGGTTTGATATACCAGACGCTCTGACCTCTAAGCCATCAGCTAAGCCTTCATAACCAGAAGACGCAGGTTCGAATCCTGCCCGCGATTGAACTTTTTCCTTTACTAAAAAATAACTTAATAATCTTAGCATGGAAAATGCAAAAAAAAAAACACAAAAACATAGTATTACACAGAATATTATAATTTGTCACTTAATTAGAGCCACACAACTGCAGCAGGGAAAACTATAAGGTACTTCTCGCAAAAAGATTGGTGGAAAGACCTCATGGGGTCTGACTGACTGCATGCACCGGTCGCCGGAGTCCGTCGTAAAGCACCTTGGTGTGCATTCCGACTTTTGCGCGTGAGAGCCAATCTTCTCTCTCTGTCGCTGCGGCTCAGTCAGTCTAAAGTCTCTTAACGCTCGACAACGCACCTGAAACTCTTCTGCTATTGCACCAGATGAGTCCTTACTAACACGTGACTCATTCATTCGTTTTCTAGATTAACTATAAAATAACTATGTATACTAAGAGGTTGTCATACATGAATTTAATTCTGTTTAGTTTAGAATCTTATCTCGAAATTTTTAGATAACTCCTTGCTTCTAAGGGGATAATTGGGGCTAAACTAAACACAACCATTCAAATATTTACACAAAAGACCAAAAAAAGTAAGTCAACACATGTTCACACACGACATGCGCATATATATTAATGGTGTGGTGCGCGCACTGCGCGGGGGTCCCACGGTGACGACTATTTTCGTTGCGTGCATTTCGTTCACAGCTGGTGAACTAATTACGATCCATTCATAAACTTCTCTTGATGAGTGGACTTCTTGGTTTTGTATTGGTAATCTATACACTATGTTAAAAAATCCTATCCGATCGGAGAGGGGTATTATAGCCTTTTGAAGACATTCAAATATATAATATGTCTATTTTATTCATTTATTCTGTCTTAACCGATTTCAAAAAAGCTTCTTAATTGGTTAAAATTGGTAAAAGGTTCTTAATTGGTCTATATACACTGTTAAAAAACCTAGTCCGATCCGAAATTGACATATAGGTATCCCAATAATATATATACATATATATATAATATAATAACAATATGGATCTCGAGGCTTCTCTGATAAATGGATCTGTAAGGTTCAATAGAACTATTCTTGCTATGTTCTCTCTATGGATAGATGACCCCTCTTAGCCCAACGAACCCCTCCGTGCCTCGAAGAGCACGTTAAGTCATAAGTCTCAGTGACTGGGCCGACATCCAAATTCCTATTGTGAATTTTCCAAAGTTTATAAAAACCCAATAACACCTGTCGATGTAAGAATGCTCTATTAACATTTTCAAAATTTTACAAGAAATGTTCTTTTGTTTACAGGTAACAAAAACAACACCCTGCAGTGTCAATGACATCTACGAAAAGGTCTTAACAGGTATTTTAATGCGAAATTAATCAAATAAGTAGATGAAAAAGATAGAGAAGATGTGGGTCGTAGATGAATCGTCTTACACGTGGGCAGGTAGCAGGGTATGTCAAACTCGTACCGACTAAAACCCGCTGCACTTCCCTTGCTATAGTCAAGGCCATGGGATGGGTATTCGCTATGACCATGACAGCTTGTAAAAACCGGACCCCAACAAAGGGTGAACTTTTCTTCGCTTCCCACTGTTAGCTTAAATTTTTTGGAGTGTGTCAGGAACGAGAAGGAAAGAGAGTCACTGTTCAGAAAATTTAATATAAATCGGACGGATGTGGGAATTCTCGAACGTATATTGGCTAACCCCATATCAGAGATGCCTAGAATGTTTTATAGATTTAGCCCCTGATTCAGCAGCAAATCTCCCAATAGTATTTGTGTGGTAGCTTTTTTTTGTGGTAACTTGGATTACGAGTATGAAGGAGCTGATGTTTTTTTTAAAAAAAACTTACTAGCAATGCGGGTCGCACATTACTAATATTCTTGTTAACTCAGCTAAATGCTTGTGTTACGAGTGGGTTCACGTCAGTAGTGCAATGTGTGGAGTTCGAACCGGCAACCACATGATCGCAAGTCCGACGCCTTAGCCATTAGGCTACCGCCGCTACAAAAATCCGCTCCAAGAAAGAAAAAAGTTCCTAAAAGAAAAGACTAACTTATATTTTATACTGGCAACACTGATTTAGAAAACATTTTATTCATTGCGGGTAGCAACAAATACTTTACTTTTAACAGTAAAACGTTTTGTGCATTCATTCCGTTCGCAGCTGCAGAGATCAAAAGTGATCTCAAGTTACTTTGAGTTCGTTAGTTGTTGATATTAAAGTGACTTAACAAGCAGATATATATATTTCTTTCACTCCATAAAGGCATGCGTGAACATACTTTGTAATATTCCAAATGAAGAACAATTGTACCAAGTTTCGTTGAAATCCGTCGAGTGGTTTTTGTTTCTATAAGGAACATACAGACAGACAGACAGACAAAAATTTTACTGATTGCATTTTTGGCGTCAGTATCGATCACTAATCACCCGCTGATAGTTATTTTGGAAATATATTTCATGTACAGAATTGACCTCTCTACAGATTTATTATAAGTATAGATACAACAGACGCAGCCATTTTCCAAAGTAAAATAAACAACGCCAGTCTACGAGTAGCCTGGCACTTTGACATTTACAATTTCATTGAGTTGAAATTCCTAGACGGGTCCTGAGCAATATATAATAGCCTTTCTAGACTAGACTAAGTTCTTAGGTACTGTATTTAATTAAGTTACTGCGACACTAATTTATTTTTTTATAAAAATATTATATTCTATGAATATTATGTTGATAAGTGCTGAAAATATTTTTCGTAATAACTAGAAAGCATACATACGTCATCATACCTGTATTCCCCAAAGGGTTAGGCAGAGGCGTATGTTCTTACACCCACAGTTCACCGGTAAGTATGACTAGGTCCTATGTAATAGGGAGCGAATCTATTGCCATTAACTGGGCACAAATCCCAAACTCCAAACTCCTACTAAGAATTTCGTAGAAAACACTATAATACAAATACTGTCTGTCTATCTATTTCCTTTTCCCACCTAAATCGCTGAACCAATTTTGATTAATTTTGGTGTAAAAGAAAGGAAAGATTGGACATAGGAAAACGATATAGGCTACCTTTTGTCTTAAAAAATCCTTTGGAGAACGAGTAAAACCGCGGACAACAGCTATTATTACACAAAAGTAAATAACCCAGCTCCGCAGACTAGACAATTGTCTAAGCTGAAATAAAATGTTGCTGAAATACAATTATTTAAGGATTCATAATGTACGAGTAAGACTATAATTCACATTTATTGTGTTACAAAATTTTATTTTTATTCTCGCAACGCTTCGAGCCCTCTAACATCGTTATAAATTTTACTTACGAATTTATTTTTATGGAGCCTTAGTCTAGCCTTTTGAAAACATTAAAATATGTCTATTTTATTCATTTATGCTGTCTTAACCGATTTCAAAAAAGCTGTAGGTTCTTAATTGGTCTATATACACCCTGTCCGACCCGAAATGAACATATAGGTATTCCAATCACATCAACTAAACCAAATAAAATTAAATATTCATGAAATGGATATAAATGATAAGAATATGATATATAAATATATAGTAATATAGAATATAATATATAAATTATAAGAGTATGTTAAATTATAAAATGCATGAATAATGATAAATAATATAAAATAATGTAAACAGTATATATAGTTGTAATATTAATTATGTATATTTTATCTTCTTTAACTAAAACTATTTAAATTGCTATGCCTTAACAGGCAACTAAGTTCTAAGAACGTACCTACCCATTGTTAACATCTTAAAATTTCTCTACACTTTGTTCGCAATAAAATTCGAATATGAAAGTAAACATATTAATGAAGTTTAAAATTCACGTTATCGTGACCAAATTGCTGCAATAAACCCAAAAGCTAACAAATTTTAAAAATCTGATAGTACCAATAATGTACGTTTGGCACCCAAGGACGGTGTTGCTGCCACCGCTGCCATTTCAGTTTCCTCGATTTATGTTTTTTCGGGATTTTGTTTTCTAGGAAAGTGGTAATTATTATATATATAGAACCGGATCTCGATACCTAACAATACCTTCACCGGTCGGACAGGGTTTTCTTAAGACATTGTAAAATCATCATCTTCCTAGCCGTTTTTCCAACCATGTTGGGGTCGGCTTCCAGTCCAACCAGATTGGATTGAATAATAGTATTTTACACTAAGCGACTGCCATCAGACCTCCGAAGCTCAATTTCTGGGCAATACCGACATTCAAAGTATAGACTGGTAGTCAGGTTTTTTGGCCTTCTGGATACCTACCACTAACGATTGTTATGGGTGTTCGTATGGCAACCAGGACAGACGGCTTTACGTGTACTCTTAGGCACGCACCCACAAACATAACGAAATACAGACTTCACGAAATCTGCGAAACATGCTACAGTTTTGATATTTGGCAGTGAAGGTCTTCAAGCTAAGTTCTTTAAGTGATATTGAAATGGCTTATGTTTAACTAACCATCAGATCTAGTAAAATGTTATGGCGAAAAATCACTTTATATTTCCAAAAATAATAAATGATCACCAAAATAAGTTCTAACCTAACCTAAACCTAATTTTTGGTGACCATTTATCCATTTTGGTAAGCATTTTGGTGATCAATTTACTTAATTTGGTGGTCATTATATTTATCACCTATTGAAATTTCATTTATCAGTAAAACTGCTGCACCTGCACGCCAATATTCCAAACACAAAACTATTTTTTTTTTTAAATAACACCTGATATGCTTATGAAATTGCGTACGGCCTCAGTAAGACTTCAACCATTGTTCTCAATTTATACAACTAATCACTCAAAACTAAAACGAGATAGGTGTTGGTAAACAAAATCCCCCGCTTTACTTAACAGCTGGATTACATCTGGTTATATCTCCCTCCCTTTCCCTCTTACTGTAGTTTTCACGTTATCAAAATAGGCACCGTACACCTTGCCGCCGCTAAAATATGAGTCTCCTAACTAAATTCAATATTTAACCGTAACAGTAAAAAGTGTTATCCTTCGATTATTTAGTGCTCCATTCTATTATGTTATCGCAAAACCGTAATAATTTACCCCTCTTAGGGACAACAAAGAGGCCAAATAAGTTTGGCCCTCTCGATGGGAGTGAGCGAGAGTTCCCTGCGACCTACCAGTCAGTGAGGGGTCGGATACCGGGCGGAAAGGACGCGTGTACGGAATCCAGCTGGGAAAGCGCTGTCGGTCGCGGATAGACAAATCCACGGACTATTCGCAGTGACGAAGTGACCTTGTACCGACGTTAGTTTACAAACATTTTAGTGTTTTGATCGATTATTTTTACGCAGTCGAGTGCTCGATCGTGTCTTCGTGCGTCACGTGTTTTTTCTTATCAACTCGCGTGTGGTTTTCAAACGAAAGGAAGCGATAAGGAGTCAAAAATTATTTTATATCAATTTTTCAAGGTGATTCTTTACTTTTATTTCCTTAATTAAACTCATACTTTTCATTATATATACCTACATTTTTCTTTTTTATACATAATCTACGTTTACCATTTTGCTTTCTTTATTTATATTTTTTTTCTACAAAATACCCACCGTTGAAACCATAAACCCACATCATTAAATTAAAATAGTTTCGCTTGAGTAGAAACTGTTATTAATGTGATTATAAAGTAATAAAACAATTTATTATTTCAATTAAAATCAGCAAAATGGATGATAGGTTTTTTTTGTGAGTTATGGCATTTTGTAAGTACTCATTAATATTTTTAATACAGTTACAACCATTTATATTTACAGAGTTTACAGGCACACGTAAAGTGAGATAATACAGAGCTATGTAACGGACGGTCTTGTAATTTTTGGTCATTCAAAATTTCAAATATAATCAATTTCAAAGCTAAAAATAATAGGAACACGATAAGCATTGTATTAAATTATTATTATTATATATGGTTATTTTGAAACAGTTAATAAATTAACTGTTTCAAAATAACCAAAACGATAATAAATAATGTTATGGACTTGTATCTAATTTGTGAGATTTATTTCTAAGAAGAATTACATTAAGTTAGAAACCAAATGCTACATAAACTAAAGTCAGGACGTCGTCATTATAAAGAAAATAATACTTCTACACGGTAATTTTTACATAATACATAAGAAAATAATACTTAATGAACCAAATATGTTATTAAAATACACTACATAAAAACTCAAACTCTCAAAGTTTCATGTAAAACTTTAAACTAAATCTCTCAAAAACTCATTCATCCTCATTCAACGTATCGTTCACGAAAGTAATCCATATTAGACCGGCTATCTGCGAGGGACCAACCCTTCGTTTGCCGTATTTAAAACTAACTCGCATCGATCCATGAATTGTGGTTTACAATGCACTCGGCCACATGTCTGGTAATGACGGTTTTGGTGAACATGAAATCATTACACCTGGTAATGATTTCATGTTCACCGGTTGGCATCGAATATACGGGTTGAATTGAGAGTGTTAGGTCTAGATAAGATGTTTAATTATAACAGTATGTATTATACTTTGTAAAATTTAAATTGTTAGATACTTACTGATTAACAAATGTAATAAATAACGCTTAAAATAATGTTACCAAAATAACTAAAAAAATTGTCATAATATTATCACAAATAACCAAAATTGCTTTCAGAATTTTATGAAAATAACTATACATAACTAGATGTAAATACAGAATGTGAAAGCAAATTTCGATCTAGCGGGTGGGACTCGTCATTGCCTAGTTGGTCATAGCGCCTGGTGTATCAAACCAGAAGACGCAGGTTCGAATGCAGACATTGGAATTTTTCCTTCACTAAAAAAAATATAAAATATTTCTTTAAAAATAAGTTTTACATTTTTATAATTCAACTACCTTGGAATGATTCAAATAATTATATCTTAGTACGATTACTCAAAATTCTCAATAAGGCATTGAATATATTGTCAGAAACATTAAACTAAATCCAAACAAAATAAACAATAAAATGATTACTATCCACATTTAGTCAATCCAATACAAACAAGGCAAGTTCTAACTTTATCGATTACTAAACCGAATGCAGGTCGGTGCAGGATGACTCACTGGTTTTACTGCTTACCCCACGACATGGTAATGAGGGGAAACGGTTCTGTTTGGACATGTGCTCTAGATGGTTGATTAAAATCTTTTAATATTACACTGTTTACGTGTAAATTGACTAATTTAAAGTTAACTGTTTTGTTATTACTGTGAAATAAGTTTCGTTTACGTTCGTTGTAAAACTTTCGCTTCATGTTGGATTATTCTATGTGCTTTCAAATCTATGAGCTACATTTAATAATATTAAAAAAATATTTATCGTCTAAAATCAGTTTTTACTGTTTCCTTTTTGACAATATTCGTAAAATAAAACACCCAAAATCATTGAAAATTCTATCGCAGTAAATAATGTTCGCAAAAACCAGTCTCATTCACAAATACAGTCAAAATATAAAGTGAGAGTATGGCCATTGATACTTTGAATCATACTCGATCGCCCACACGTACCCACGCTTGAATGAAACAAGACCTGCCCTTTTTAGGCCGATGTCGTAAGCACTGATATGGTATTGACACATCTTTACTCTGGTTCCACCGTGTGGCGTAATTGTTGAAGATTTATCGAATTTTAAATTTTGAATGACATACATATTTCGAGTCAATGTTGACGCGGTGTTGATTTTAAGATTTTGAATTTTGATGTTAATGTTGGTAGTACAATTTTAAAACTATAGATTATTTTATTGTAATAATGTTTAGTTTTTATGAGTTTTTATTACTTCATATTTTAAGTTTCATTTCTGTTTTATCTTGAAAAATCAGTATGAATAACTTTTTCCTTTTCATATTACAAAAATGTTAAAATTACATTTTTATTTCAGCTCTACCGTGAATTGACTGAACCAAAGTGGCTTTTACTAACAATTAATTCTATAAACTGTGTTCAAAATATACTAAGACCATTGTGATAGTGATTGTCCAAAACATTGTGTCCTAAACTGTGCCAAATATTTCGTTAAAACTTTACTATAGACTGGGAAACTCTAGACTCTATGTGTACGAAGACAAGGTTGAAGTTTAATTAGAAGTTGTTGGGGAGGACCGGCATTAATGGCTACGAATGGGCACCAACTTATCTAAATTGAACAAGACCAGAGTCTCCGGTGTCAATCATGTTAGTATATTTTGACGTTTTTAATTATAAATCGTACGCTTTTTGACGTTTTGATTTGCTTATGTCGTGTGTCTTAAATGCGCTGTAGTTTTCTTGATTCTTTTGAATAATTGACGTGTCGAAGGTCATTATATTTAAGATTCCGTTTAAAAGTACTGCTTTTAGTAGTTTTTTAGCCCTTGTTTGTATTTAGAAATACTAAAATATTGTTAAATGAATCTGGTATTCACGCAATTTTTTCTATGCTCTGCAGAAGAAGAGTAATTGCTTAATTACTCGTTTTTACTTTTTCTCCTTCTTTGTTTTAATAAAAATAGGAATATCTAGATGCCACCAAGTATTAAGGTGCACTATAGATACTGTATTCATAAAAGCTGCCAAGAGTCCCAAAAAAATAATGCAGATTAAAATAATCAAACTCTTGCTTGAAACTGAAGCACTTTCGTACGTTGTTTTTTTTGCAAAAGGGTTACAAAAAACCTTGACTTCAAGACGTTAAGTCTGAAGTTAAAATCTTTGTGTCCCTTATGTTAATATTTTATTTGGAGCATTCCGCCTCCTACAGAAATATTATGATGGGAATTATATTCTATCTATGGCATATTTACGTATGAGAATTATCATCAAAACACTCGCATCTCGATAATCCAGGCCGCGGTATAAATCCGTTTTATTGCACGCATTTCCGCATCGCTGATATATGTGCCATTAAAAAGAGAATAATAATATATTTGTGGTAAATCTTGTAAATCACTGTTATTTGTCGCGGAAACATTTTTTTCGCCTTCCAAGATGATGAACTTTACAGTTATTGTTGTATTTTGGTAATTGCCCGTGAAAATACGTAATTGGTCGATTTGAGACACCGAATTCTTCGAAATTTAAGGTAGGTATTAGGTATTGCCAAATTCAGATTAACTTTATTTTTAAACAGATAAGGATGTACTACCACTTATATAGTCATTTGTTTTTGGACTGATAATTTATGTACTGATTTACTGATAATTTATTTCCTCAGATGTATTTCTTATCTTATTACAGTGGACGAATTTGTACCTCCCCTGTGAATGAATAGATCACATACAACTTTTGGAAATAACATATCAATAAAGCATCTTCTCTCATCACTTGACCAGTATTGTTGATTTAGTATGGGAAGGCAATGTTTTTGAATTTCCTATGTTCACTATTGTGAGTACTTACTCGAACACGTTTTAAGTTTCGCTTTTTTATTGTATTATATATTCCCATATTCTATATCTTACGTAACGTCAATATGTTTCAAGTGTGTACGAAAACAATTTATTTGGGTGACCTCTACCCTATTGAACAAAATTGTAATAGCTATTGGCAAAAGCAGTTTTATCCGTTTTATTCGTCTCGTGGCCATTACTGAGCGCCATAACTCAGTTGTCTGGCAACATTATTATGTGCCACGCTAATCGTGTTGCCATACTTAATGGCAAAAATGGCGAAGACGGCCGAGTATTAAAATTATTTATTATATGAATATGCGTATTATTTTTTGTTTATGTTTATCAGTCTATGAATAACGTTAGTAATAAAAATCTCGTTGTGTTGAGGTCGTTGTCCAAGTTAGTAGTTGGAGACAATAATTTAGAATTATTTATAATAATTATTATTACTTATATTTAATTTCTGCTTTTCATAAATATTATCTAGAATTTAGTTTTTTGTGTACATTTTGCTTTCTTTTCTTCAAAAAAGATTTTCCCGAACTAGGATTGCCTCCTGTATCGTGGCTGCGTTTACATGTCAATCAAACTGTTCTTAGCGTCAAACTTTATCATTAAACAAAACAAAACAAACATTTCAAATTACATATAAAGGATGACATAATTTTTACGCTTCAGGTTCACTAGAAAAATAATTTTAATTCACACTGGTCCACACTTTCCCCTTTCTACTCTTACAATAATATATTGGGGCTATCGCCAAACCTATCACAATCATTCATCATCGGCGCAATTTGTGAAATTGGTGGCGTCATCGGGATCAGATGTGACATGATAATACGTCATAATCATGATCGTGTGTCGTCATCGTCAATCACGTGGCACTGACGATTTTGAAGTTAAACGAATTAAAAAACGATTATCGTATCGTGTTTGCTTTTAAATTAGAAAAAATGATTTTTTAAGAGATTGGTTATATATTATTTTATTGGTTATATTATAGGCTTGCAATTTTTATATTACGGAATTATGTGTCCGTCTGTCGCATATTATTTACATATGAAAAATATGCTTAATTAAGTATTGCCAAATTTTTAAAAGAAC
The DNA here is from genome assembly GCA_910591435.1 of Acronicta aceris. Lineage (NCBI taxonomy): Eukaryota > Metazoa > Arthropoda > Insecta > Lepidoptera > Noctuidae > Acronicta > Acronicta aceris. The sequence continues at coordinate 15,303,697 of OU342761.1, read as the reverse complement.
AAATAAGTACCTAACGAACCTTCTATTTTCAAATTTGTTAACATTATGAAGAGTTTAAATAGGTTTTCTTTGTTCTTTTAAATGTACAAATATTCATAGAATTTCTCTTAAATTCCGCTGTTCTTTATTTGTTTCTAATAGTTAATTTCGAAACCAATGTCTCGAACACAAAATAGCTCAAGTGTTGCTTCACTCCGAATAGATCAAACGGGGTCAAAATCGCAGTAGCGGCAACAAAAGAAAGATAAAACTCATAAATTCATAGTGAAACAAAGTAAAACCTAAGAGATACAGTTCCAAAGTTTGTTTACTAGCAACATAAACAAGATAAAAAGCATGGCGCCGGCCAGCCGACCAATCGGATTGAGCCGCGACGACTTCCGGAACGTGCGCGGGAAAATTCAATATCCGGCGAGATATTCGATCAGCCGATTACATGGGTCCGGATTACCCCGGTCTCCCCGGAGAAGGCGGTTTTAGGAGTCCTGTTTGTGGTGGGAAGAAAGGGGGTTTGGACGATGTATATATGACGTTATTAAAATTAAATTATTGAAGGTTCCAAATGAAGTGTAGCATACAATTTTGAGTTTATTTGGAACTGCATAGGCACTTTGTCAATTAAAAAAGATCAAGTAATAATTTTCTGTTATTGTTTGCAAGTTGCTGACGTCATTGGTAATGACACAGTTCTTTACCTCTAACGTCTCGATAATACTAATCTGCTGTAACCTTAGTGTGGAAATGTCTTCTGTCAAGTAAATCAACGTCCTGTTAGCAGCTTTCAATGTATTTAAAATAATATCCAAATTATGTCTAGCAATCATTTATAATGCATACATACCTTTCAAATGAAATGAAATGAAATGAAATTATTTATTCTGCAAGTAGATCTTTAGAGATACTTTTACATGTCAATGGTTTGGGGTTTTTTTTTAGCTAGATGGCTTCGGCATCCATATTGCCCAAATCCCATACTTCATATTATATATGCGAAAATATCTATGTCTAATCTGTCTGTCTATTACATTTTCGAGCTTCAACCGCTGAACCAATTTTGATGAAGTTCGGCACCCAATTTTGATGAACCTCGGCACATTGATAGATTGTACCTTGGAGAAGAACATAAATACGACTTTTGTTTCAAAAAGTCTTTTGGCATGCGAGTGAAAACGCGGGCGATAGCTAGTATACCATAGTTATGTATTAAAATAGCACCAAAAAAAGGAAAACGTGTTCTCCTTTTTAACCAACTTCATTAACAAAACAAAAACATTATAAAAGATTCTGAAACATCTGTTTGACTAATGAAAATACAGTACTAATTTATTTTCAGCGTAACTTGATCATTTCTCGCGGAGCGGGCTGTGCGTTATGTGCTGCGAACTACTGTTTCAGTAAAAAGGACTAGAATAAAATAATATAAATTATTATTAATACCTAAACGCGCCTGATGCACGGGAAGTCCTGGGTTTGATTCCCAGGTCTAGTAAAGTTATTGATATTTTCTACTAAATTCTCGGTAAATGTTACGTTTTGTGACAGATTGACAGATAGCAACACTGCACGCCCCCTTTTAAAATGGAACCATAAGATGAACGTAAGTACTGGTAAACTATGACCTCACGCTGTAGGGGGCGAGCTTATTACCATTAACCGGGCACAAATCCGAGCTGCTCAGTAAAATTCTTAGTAGAATTTCATAGAAAATGCTAATAACACTACTCGACCTTTGGAATCAAACCTAGGAGCCTGTCTAGCGTAGCAGTCGTACTCAGAACCACTAGACAAATAAGCGTTGTTCTATGAATATTGACGTCAACGCTTTTCTCTGTGAAACCCTTAAATAGGAATAGTTTACAAGTTATAATACAGCTCAGTTCCGTATACCAACGTAAATCCACGAAATATGGATGGTTACTAAATTTTTATGTCTCTATTGTTTCCATACCCCAGAATCCTCGACGAACAACCAAACTCCATATCTAACGGCATTGTAGTCAAACTGACAGCCCTGAACGCATGCACATATCGTATGGCGCATCTAATTGGTAATTGAAAACGCCGCGGCGAGATCAAAACGCTGCGCAACCAATAAAATGTCACGACGCGTCGTTGACGTCACTGTCGGATTAGGGCTGTCGCACGTGTCTTATTTCATTATCAGTAGGGTAGTAATAGTAAGTCTATTGGACAGTAATTTGGTTATAGGTTTTAGCTGAGCAAGAGGACCTCCTTGTGTACTTACCTAGTCAGAGGTTTGGCAGAAGTAGTAACTTGTTGCTAGCTTTACTTAGTAACCTGTGTATATGTATTTTTAGTGTTAGTACTTCATATTAGTTCACACTTAAGGGTCCGGCGGAGCTTGAATTGCCCAAAAAAACGTAATACCGAAATAAATCGTAATCCAGACAATATTCTATCAAATTATGTTATTATTCGGATTTGGATATCGTTAATCTAGGTTTCTACGATACTATTTCGTGTGCTACAACTTCACTGGAAATAAAAAACCGAAATATCGTTCCAAACATGGTAAAGTTATCAAAAATTGCATTCGCTTACATTTATTTCCAGTGAAGTATTTTGGACAAAATGGTAATGTAGGAACCTAGATTAACGGTATCGGAATCTGAATAATGACAGAATTTGAGTAAATTGTGTTACAAATACGATTTATTTCGGTATTACGTTTGTAAGAGAAATTCGGTCCGCCGGACTCTTAAAGCTGTGTGTAGTAAAATTGTCTGTAGTAAATATGTTCTTAGTTTTAATGGTCGTTCTTTACCATACTCCTAGCTACGTACATACATGTTATTTTATGTTCTACCGACATGTTTTTATACAAAAAAAATGCAGGTATCTCATTTTTGTATTTGTTAACCCTATACAGGGTTAATTGGTCATGCCTTACACTTATACTATAAGGAAAATTACTTCCTGACTTAATACACAAAGTACCTACTACATTAATTCCTGGTTTAATACTATCAAGAATTTAGTTAAATATTGCCTCATTAGTTTAGTGATAGTAAGCTTGACTGCTGAGTTTGAGGTCCTGGGATCGATTCCCAGGTCGGGAATGAGTTTTTGAATTTTGCTAAAATAGTTTTTTTTAGCAAAACTCAAAAATACATTCCGCAGAAACAGCGGCTTAGAGTTTGGAATTGTGCCCGACCGGTCCTGTTATATGGGACCTAAACATACCGGCGAACTGTGGGTGTACATTAGTACACCTCTGCCTAACCCCTCGGTGAATACAAGCGTGATGGTATGTTACTCACCTAAATATTAAAAGAGAATTAATTCAATATCTAAAGGCTTCGTTTGCCTTCACAATAACAGAACATAACTTTGCACGGTGACAACCGAGAAAATTAAATAATCTCAAACCCTACTATTATTGACATGGACCTTGAAACCCAATCCGACTTTAAATCATATAATTTTCTCCATAAAGTTGACATTCCATTGTAGTTTCTCAGTATTTGTAGACCAGCGGCCAGCGGCAACCTATGCATCATGTATAAATCGAATGAATTGCATTTGTGCAAACAGAAAGGGTGCTTTTAGCTGGCCATAGCAAATATTGATTTATTGTGTTAGATTTATGTGCGCCGGCGACTGAATAATGCGATGTGGTCCGATTTTATGCGTAAACGCACAATTGTGCGTCTGTACTTTATGAATGTATTAGGTTTATGCCAAGTGCACGCCGTATAAACTTTGTTTAGCATAGGTATATAATATCGTATATAATTGAAGTTCATCTATTACAATATATAAGTGGCAATTTCCTAATATCAATTCTTTTCATGCCCTAAAAAATATATTAAGCGTTAAAGAAGTCATCATAAGATACCAGTAAATCAGTAAATAGTACTATATTTTCCATAATACTGACTGCCAAATGCCTCATTAGTCTAGTGGTCCCTAGCGTGACTGCTACACTATAGGTCCTGAGTTCCAGGTCAAGCAAAGTGTTATTGGGGTTTTCTATACAATTCTCAGTAGCAGCTCGCAGTCTGGATGTGTGCCCGGTTAATGGCAATAAGCTCGCCCCGTATTACATGGGACCTAAACATACCGGCGAACTGTGGGTGTACCTACTTTAGTACTTCCCTAACCCTTCGGGGAATACAAGCAGAATGGTATGTTCCATAATTGATTTTAATGTTCTCCTTATATTTTCTATTTCTTTCGCACATGTGCAATTTGGCATTCATAACTATGGTCACATCTATCTGCAGTATCTTGTTGATGAGGTTTCGTACATTGTTCATTTCTCCAACATACCAGGTTTTTTTATGGGATAGGACGGGAAACGAGCAGGCGGGTCGCCTGATGGTAAGCGGTTACCGCCGCCCATGGACACCCGCAACACCATAGGAGTCACAAGTGCGTTGCCGCACTTTTAAAAGGGGATTGGGCCTCCGGTAACCTCACTCACTCGGCGAAACACAACGTAAGCGTTGTTTAACGCTGGTTAGTTCTGTGAGGCTGTGGTATCGGTCCGGTCGAGCCGGCCCATTCGATAAAACGGTTAAAATCTGTTTTAATAGCACACAGCAACGTATTTAATCAATATTTTTCAGTAACTCCACCAATTTTTCTAAGACTGCATTGAAAACTATGTTTTATAAAACTGAACTATGATATTCGTGAGGTTCTTCGGTGTTTTTCCTCAGAGATCGCCACTTAGGAAGCACAAGCCACATCCATCTAAAACATAGATTTGTTGAAGTATCTATAGAGATCTATCTGATTTATGATCTAACATTAAAAAAAGTAGTTAAATTAGTTCGTTTTCATATTTAAAACTGAAACCGCACCGAATTATTGCGCATCAATATATTTTCAAACATACCATCACGCCGGTATTCCCCGAAGGGATAGGCAGAGGCGTACTAATGTACACCCACAGTTCGCCGGTATGTTTAGGTCCCATGTAATAGTGGGCGAGCCTATTGCCATTAACCGAGCACAAATCCAGACTCCGAGCTGCTACTGAGAATTTCATAGAAATACCCAATAATACTTTGCTCGACCTGGGGATCGAACCCAGTACCTTTAGTGTAGCAGTCGCGCTTAGGACCACTAGACTAATGAGGCAGTCATGATGAGGCATATTTTCAAACTTCATGAAAATTACCACTTGCTACCCATTGTTCACTTCTAAAAGCTTCTCAATCATCTCCAATAACATAACATCTTTATAGAATCAGAAGTGACAAAAACTTTCACCCTACCATAACACTCAAATAATACTGTGTGCCAAAAAATCGCTGTCCACGAAAAAAAATCCAATAGATTTAACGCCATTTCTATGTCCGGTAAGGTGCACTTTTTATTTAATTCAGCAAATCCACCCTTGTTTTTGTGGGGTGCCATCTTTTGTCATCCAAGATATAAGCGGTTAGCGATAATCATTTCATTGAAATGCGATATATTGTAAAGATCAGTAACAGTGTCAATTATACCATTATCAACTACATTTTACTTTAATTAATTACCTTTTTTATATTTATTTATCGTTTTAACAAAAAAAAACTTATAAATAATAGCAATTAAAACCACAAAGGTTTAAACTTGATATCGAATAGTTTTAGATGGAACTTAAAAAATTATACTCTAATTTAGCTTTGATATTTTTTGTTGTTATATTACCTACTACAAAGTTCTGAGGGTAGGTTATTAATTAGTAGAGGGACAATGTATTTATTATATATTTATGTTTGATTAGTAAATAGATTGACAGCTAGTGAACCATATAAATACGATCATTTATTTATTTTTCCTCACTGATTTATAGTGAAAACAAATAAACAAAATCATATTAAAAGAAATATTAATAAACCTTGTAAATTCACTACTTATATCATAGGTAACATTTTACATAAAGTTAACCGGTGATTAATCTGGAGTATAACATTTTACGAGCCCCGTTCACTCTCTATAACTCTGACAATCCAAATTTAGGTCGTAATTTTAATCGCTCATGACTTGTACCACGCCCTCACTTGAGGGTACTAGAAATCAATACCCGACAACTGTCGGTTTTGAAGCGTTTAGTTGAGAATTATTCAATTAATACCCTCGAGAACTAATTTGTTTTGATCCTGGAGTGGTATTTGTCAAACTTTCTACTGTAATGGACACATTGTTTGGGAGAAACCCCGAGTACCCCCAACAATAACCCCTACCTCAAGTAGGGGTTATTGTTGCAAACTTTACCTCAGTTCGGTTACTGTATAACTATTGGTTGTTTTAAAGTAGACAATATCCAACATGGGGTTTCTACAGTACCTGACAATCTAACATGGGCTCAAATGTTAGATTGTCAGGTACTGTAGAAATGTTATGTATAAAGGCTGAAATAAACTCGTGACAAATTCACCTGCTATCCTAATGAACTCTACAACATTCTAGATTAGGCACGATTATATGCGTCCACTAACCTGTCAACAAGCCGTTGTCGATTCAACACAAATCATCACTGCTCAATCAAGGGACCGTGGAGTATATATATGTTAAAGTTCAAATGTTTTTATTTCAAATAAGCCTTTACAAGCGTATAAGAAACGTTATTGAGTCTAGTTGTTTGTACGTATTGCATGATGAATTTGCATTTCCAAATATTCTGTCGCGAAGCAATATTGTGCATCGGTTTGGAGGATAAGGCAGAAGGTAACTAGTAAAGTTACTAGAGATTAAAGTACTGAAGTCTTAAGGTAAGTAACTTACGAGATTGCCCCTGGTGTTGTTAACTGCTAGTATCCATACGGTTTGATTACGCTACCATCGGCCGGCGGTGGCTTATTTGCCACCTCATTTGAAAAATAACTGTCTGACTAAATAAATTTACGTAATTTTTTATGGTATATATTGCATGTTAAGGGTCCGGCGGAGCTTGATTTTTCGGTCTTTTATTTCCAGTGAAGTAGTAGTAGATGAAATAGTATCGTAAGAACCTAGATTAACGGTATCGGAATCTGTATACTAATAGAATTTGATTAAATTGTGTTTGAATTACGATTTATTTCGGTATTACGTTTTTAAGAGAAATTCGGTCCGCCGGACTCTTAAGCATTTTATAAAGCCATAAACATTCGATCAAATAGGACTCTAACCGTGACTCAGCAACAGATGGAGAGTCCTGCGTCTGTTGCGTACTCACTTACTCGTACTCGTACTCGTTACTCGTACTCACCTTGGAAAACATTCTTGCAATTATTTGACAAGCTTTGTATTTCTGTAAGAAATAAAATACAGGTGAAGTCAGGATAAGTATTACTAGTCACAACAAAAAATGACCAATAAATTAATGTATTCCACGATAAAACCTCATAGTTGTAATGATGTGTGCTGATCGAGGCAATATCCCGCAGGATTGCTCATTGTATCGCTCTGTGGAAATAGCCTATGTTCACCATTTGATTGGACATGTACGCTGTGGTTACTAATACTGCTGATTATTCATCATGAAAGTCTCATTTATCAATATGATGATTTAATGCTTTAGTATCTACCTAATGCCTATTGGCTAATGTCTAGGGCGTCGAACATGCGATCATGTGGTTGCTGGTTCGAAACCCACCCATTGCACCATCGACGTGAACCCACCCGTAACACAAGCATTTAGCTTAGCACGAGAAGTTAACAAGAATACTAGTAATGTGCGACCCACAGCTAAATGAGAGCTTTATAAAAAAAATGCTGGAGTGTGTTCAGCGGTACACTGGTGTATCTTGGCCATAAGTTGGTGTTGGTGTGCCTCGGGAAAATAAGATAATAAATTATCTCATGAAGTTTCTCATAATTTCTTTGGCTGTTCTTCACTTTTATCCTAGTGCTATATTAACCCAACGCGCGATCTATATAATTATAATAACATAAAATGTTAATATATTTTTTGTGAAAATTTGAATTTGTCTAAGATTTATCATAGGGATTTTTTTTAGGAAAATCCGGGATACACTCACCAATATCTTTAAATTCAATACAGGTAAACAAGGATCAAAAGACAGCATTTCACATTCATGTATTACAATAAAATGGACTATCCGTCTTTCTGTCGGCACATTAGATATATGGTTGACACTTTTATGTGTGTCCACTATGTAAATCGCTGGCCACCCTAGTGATGTGGCGGCGTGAAGATTTATATCGATTCAGATTCACAGATAGGGTTGGGAGTGTTTAGCTGTGGTTTAAAATAGAGTTGTTTTCATTTCTCTGACATTTAAAAAATGGAATGGTCAGTGGAAAATTATAACGTATTAGTATTATTATATACTGTGACAGTACGAGACTCAACGGCATCTTAAAATTAAGTAGCGCAAAACGCACTTAAGGATCCGTATCCGAATACCATTTTTATAAATAACTAGCTTTTGCCAGCGACTTCGTCCGCGTGGAATAGTTACTTTGTTCCCTAGTTCTTCGCCCGCGGTTTCACCTGCGTTGCCCCGTTCCTAAGGGTTGTAGCGTTATGTTTTATAGCTTGAAACCTTTCTCATGAATCACTCATTTTCCCAACATTTTCCTTCACTGCTCTGCTCCTATTGATCGTAGCGTGATGAAAAGTATACTATAACCTGCCCAGGAGTATGAAGAACAATTGTACCAAGTTTCGTTGAAATCCGTCGAGTAGTTTTTGTTTCTATAACGAACATACAGACAGACAGACAGACAAAAATTTTACTGATTGCATTTTTGGCGTCAGTATCGATCACTAATCACCCGCTGATAGTTATTTTGGAAATATATTTAATGTACAGAATTGACCTCTCTACAGATTTATTATAAGTATAGATAAGATCGAGTTGAAGACCCCTAATTTCACGCCCATCATCCCCAAAGCTTACCTTCTACAAGCAAACAGACAGCTGATCCCTTATCCTTATTCCGTCTCAAAAAGGTCGAAAAAAACAAGAAAATCATCAATTAGTATCCAAACAGGGTATTGTACCGTGAGTTTGTCGCTCTCGTTAAAAATACGCATCGGGGCGAAAGCGTCTCTGAAAGACCAACTCGCCTTGTTTCAGCTACTCACTAACTTTGGATTATGTAGCGTTCGCAAAATAAATTTGATATTAATTTTATTTACTTTGTTTGAAATTGGATAAAGTTTTATTTTTATGTACCTACAAAAATCATTGCTTTTAACTACTATTGACATTTTTGGCTAAGTTAGCCTGCCAATCTAATGTAGTGAATAAGGCGGGGTTCAGTTTTTTTGTTTTTTTTTTTTACCCACCCAAGATATTTTTGTGGTCCAGATTATTTGTGTCAAGTCTGGGTTTACTTTGTATAGCATCCACAAGACAATGCTTGATCCCTAGAGCAAGAGCTGTCTTACATAAAGTCATCAAAAACAATAAACTATTGTATTGCGTAAACATTAAATGCAATGCAATAAACGAATTGAGTATTGAGTATTGAGTATTATTTTTTCATACAACACCCAAGGTATTACGGAACAGCTTTGAATATACGAGGTGTATCGATCCCGATTGCATAAATAATGTCGGTATCGAGACCGTCCATGGACGCCTCGATGAACCAGTTACCTTTATCGATTGTTGTACTTCGATAAACACCTTCTAATAACTTCAGTGACTGAAATCTAAAATTTTGCATACATGGACATTTTATCCGACATATAACATAATCAACCCATTATACTGTCCCACTGCTGGGCACGGGTCTCCTCTCGGAATGAGAGGGATTAGGCTATAGTCCACCACGCTGGCCTAGTGCGGGTTGGCAGACTTCACTCATCATCGAGAAAAAATCTCTCAGGTGTGCAGGTTTCCGCACGATGTTTTCCTTCACCGTTTAAGCGCATGATAATTGACTTGACTTGATACGCACATGACTTCGAAAAGTCAGAGGTAGGCTATCACTGCTTTATATTATCCAACATATTTGACAAAAACCTTATTTACTAAATAGAGATACCTACCCGAAAATAACGTAGGCCTGCACTTTAGAAATAAGACGTATCTACCTACAGATTAATATAAAAATATTTCTTGTCATTTTAAATAGTCACATTAAAGGTCTTTTAAATTGAAATCGATCAAAATATCTATTTTTTAATATTGATCAGCAACTGCTCTAAAATGTAACTATTTCATCATTTTTATAAAAAAGTTGACAGTTGATTTCATAAGAAAATAATTGTCAAAATTACTGGTCCATTTAAGTCATCGCCGTTTTGTAATTATTTCAATCAGTAAATCAATTTGTGCAGGTTTACCTACAAAACACGCTATATATATCGCTCATTTCGAGCGACAGTGTCACAACTGCAAAAAAATGCGGAATTGACCTAATTACATCACAATGATCCCGATAATAATCTACGTTAGGAGTGAAAACGTCATATTTATTAGTTTATTATATTTATTAGTTTTCGTCATATTTACTAGCTCTAAGAAATATAAACTATCTTCACTTGTGTTACGAAAAAATCTTAAAAATGGCGTAGCGTAAAATTAACAAATTTGCAGTTGTGACACTGTCGCTCCAAATGAGCGATATGTAAGTATTAACATATCTTCAACAAATATTATATTTTTTTAAATAATGAAATAAGTATAATAGCGTAATTAATATACCATCTGAACCAAAAACAGAACAAGTGCATTACATTAATTCCACCAACAAAATCTTTTTGCAATCCCTACTCCCATGGGATTATAGCCCTCTGGACTCTGCGGATTCTTAGTAAATAGTGTTGCTCCCCCCTCCTTGCCCTAAAACCAATGGCATTCAAGTCCAAAGGATTTACAAGGGTATGTCTAGTGAATGAATGCTCGAGAGGAACAGTATTATGTTTTATTTTTTTGACGTTATAATGGCAAGCTTAAGATTATTTTTGTGTAATGGTTAAATGGAAGGAAATGTTTGTTTTGTTTATGGTTACAGGGTGGTTGCACGCCTTTCTGGCAAATATAAGACATACCTTATAAAGGTAATTTTTATCTCTTTGTGATTTTTTTGCATTTTCCATGCTAAGATTATCAAGTTATTTTTTAGTAAAGGAAAAAATTCAATCGCGGGCAGGATTCGAACCTGCGTCTTCTGGTTTGATATACCAGATATAATAAGGTAATTTTTTTAAAATATTCTATTATATCTTCACATACCATCCCGCCTGTATTCCCCGGAGTTAGATAGTGGTGTATTAATATACACTCACAATTATTAGGTCCCATGTAATAGGGGGCGAGCCTGTTGTCATTAACCGGGCTTCAATCTAAACTGCGAGTTTCTATTGAGAATTCCGCAGAAACAACTAATAACACGTTGCTTGACCTGGGAATCGAACCCATAATCTATACCGTAGCAGTCGCCCTTAGGACTAATGAGGCAGACTTTTGTTTATAAATAATTTTCTAACATTGATTTTTCAAACGTTGCTTTTTTATTACAAAATGTTGCTTTTTATATTACGAAAATGGCATTTTACTCAAATATAATATACCAGATTTTATCTCGACTGTACTCAATACAAAGGCCAGACCCAACCTTTTCCTTAACGAACTATAAATTCTTCTAATTAAAACCTGAATTCTCGATGCTGAAAAACTGTCTGAAATGCGCGCACATTCTGAATTCCTGCATAATTTCAATATAAACAAGTACAGATAAGGCAGAACTAAGGTTGCATAATAATAAAACAGTGTTTTTATACCCATCGATAGTAGCAACTACCCTGGAATTGTGAATCAACACGCATACCTACTTAAATAGAGTGAGGGAGACAATTTTGTTTTTTTACAAAAAAATACTTGTCAATCAAAGTATAGTAAAGGCTATTTTGAAAAAAAATGGTCTAAAAAAATTTCGAAACATTTTTCGATTTCATTTAATTATCATTAAAATTCAAATTGATTTTCATAAATATTTTAATCGAGAATTCTATTTGTGTTTATGACAAAGACTAGATCGGAACTATTTTTAAATATCGTCATCTACTGCCATTTAATACTCTAAATCTAAAACCTATAAAAGTGTTGAATATTTATCTATGTACAGAAATAAACATTATCAGAATGATAACGTTTGGTAAAGTGAAGTGGCTAGCACACTTTGAAAGAAAGAATGAATAAAAAACTTTTATTTTGCATCCCACACAATATAAAATACAAAGAGAAAAAATAAACAAGAATCCTACGAAACATAAAATCGTGCGAGGCCATAATATGGCGTCAATCTCAGCTGATGCTTCGACTTGGAGAAAATAATCTTAATATATATAAAACTCAAAGGTGACTGACTGACTGACATAGTGATCTATCAACGCACAGCCCAAACCACTGGATGGGATCGGGCTGAAATTTGGCATGCAGGTAGATGTTATGACGTAGGCATCCGCTAAGTAAGAATTTTGATAAATTCTACCCCCAAGGGGATAAAATAGGGGATGAAACTTTGTCAATTTTAAACCGATCGGGCTGAGACTTTGCATACATATAGCTACTATGACGTAGGCATCCCCTAAGAAAGGATTTTGATAAATTCCACCCCTAAGGGACCTATGTAGGGGTGAAATAGGGGATAAAAGTTCATATGGAACAAAGTAACTATTCCACGCAGACGAAGTCGCGGTCAAAATTATATATATAGGTAACATAACATACCATCACACCTGTATTCCCCGAAGGTTTAGGCAGAGGTATATTAATGTACACCCACAGTTCGCCGGTATGTTTAGGTCCCATGTAATAGAGGGCGAGCCTATTGCCATTAACTGGGCACAAATCCAGACTTCGAGCTGCTACTGGGAATTTCATAGAAAAACCCAATAACACTTTGCTCGACCTGGGGATCGAACCCAGGACCTCTAGCGTAACAGTCGCGCTTGGAACCACTAGACTAATGAGTCAGTCAAATTATATATATAGTTACTAAATATATATAATTAATTATATATATTAGTAACTATATTAAATATAGCACTGAATTTCCGTACAAAATTATATGCATCTAAATCTCGGGGATTGACATTAATATTTATATATTAATCAAGCAGTCCCTTACAATATTTATCCAAGTCTGTTTACCATGTACCGACCTGTATAATTTGATTTCGTCGATTTATCTTAACTATAACCGTCGCTTTAACCAGAGGTTTGTTAAATCTAATTTACTAAACTGTGGATAGGTTCCATTAAATCAGACCTATCTTTGAAAGGAATGCCGTTGTAAATTAATCCAATTTCAGCTAATACTACACCTTATACATTTATCTATTAAGTGCTAGTGATGTCGATAATAATTTTACCAAGTCATTAAGTATCGATATTTATGAGAGGTAGGGTGTAGTGGAATCAAATAATTCCACGCACAATTGGAGCTGCCTAACTGGGGAAGTACCTCCACCTTGCAGAAAATCGTAGCCAAATAACATAGCCCCGTGCTGTGTTGTATTCCTAACGATGAACGAAGTCGCCAGAGCTTCACGAGGAAGCGTTGTATTGGTAGTGGGGGGGACCGGTGGTGTTTTGTTACCCTCGCTGTCATGCATGGCAGAATTTACAGGGTCGGCAACGCGCGAGTGATACCCCTGGTGTTGCAAGCGTTCATAGGCTACGGTAACCGCTTACCATCAGGCGGGCCATATGCTTGTTTGCCACCCTAGAGTTATAAAAAAGTCAAAGTCAAAAGTCAAAATTATTTATTTCAATTAGACTACTAAGAAGGTACTTTTGAAAAGTCAAACTAATTGCACGGTTCCAAAAAATTAATCGATATGATTTTTTTAAAGTTCCCCACAATATGACTGCTTCCAGTATTGTGGGTGCTATCACAATCATATACACAAAAACCCAATCCAGACATTTTTGGAATATTTTACTACTTGTGATAAACCTAGATATTCACGTGAGAATGTGTGTGTGAATAAAAATATTTATTGAGAAATCATAGAACCTACCTCTTAAAAAACACTATAGAGGTTCCTTTTGATCCGTTTTGATTTGCAACCCTGAAAGCACGTTGCTATTAATTCTAATAAATTACTTACATAAATAATAACAATGTTATAAAATATCGATATTAAAATAATAATATACAGCTACATCACTACCCCAACTAGTGAGCTAGTAGAAATTCCACGATAATTAGTCGCTGGGCGGTTCAATCAGGGGTCAAAGCGTCCCAGCCGTGGTGCGTCCGCTTGCCTGAACAAATTACTGGGCAACCCGCCCAGTAATATCCACCAATTTGGTACTACGTAATTTTTACTATTTCCCATTCCATCTCTCGCCCGCTCTGTCTATCTTTATCTTAAATTTCTTGTATATTCCATATGGTTTCGTGGTCAATCTTCTTTATCGGTTTCCTTTACATCTTTAATTTTACTTAGTGGTAGGATCTAATGATCTATGCATCGGCTGGAAACAGCTTTTACTTTGATCATGTCATATCCGAACAAGAGTCAGAGCTCGAAAGAGGAAATCCTCTTTCGAACTCTTTAGAAAGTAAGATGGAGCACGCAAAAGTATTTACTTTTGCGTGCTCCATCTTAGACAGATAGAGAAAAAAATACTTTTTTCTATTTCATTATATTTAATGGCATTACTCGGGCTCTAGACGCAGAGACTGCTAAAAATCCTCCTGACTGAATTCTTTTGGGAATCCAAGTTTGATAATAATAGTTTCAAGTACCTACCTTCGTGTAAGCCCTAGTACGCCAATCAAATCAGTATCAACTTTTTACAAACATTGCATGTGGCATCAACGACATGCCAACACCTTAATTATTAATCTAACTTCTAATCGATGTTACACGTTCAAAGGCAGTTCAGTTCAGATTCAATTCCGCTTCAGGCCAAAACTAAGGACCGAACTTACAAAGCGATGCATTTCCAAACCAAATGAGGTGTGCAATTGTGCATCATAACTCAGGTCTGTGTTCTATTCTGTCTGGTTATGGCCGAAGTTCGGGAGATGTTTGTAGAACGTTTTGTAAGAAAGTTAAATATTGACACGATTGTACGATACTGATTTAAGACAGTTAGAATACGTTTTGTGGAATCTATCGCGTTATATTGATAATGTTTTACATTTTCGTGAAAACAAAATTCCACTTGAAGTAGAATTCGAACCTGTTTAGGTTTGCACGATGAACACTGGACGATTTTGTCAACTAAGCTACCTGTGCACGTGATGTCGAATTTTTATTCCACATTATCCGTCTAAAAGTGACTTCATAAAGTAAGAGGAAAAATATCTTGCCTTTCATTCTTATACCTAAGTCCTGTGCCCAGAAGGGACCGTAAACGGATTGATGATAATACGAATGTTAGATAAGAAGAAAAGGATAAAAGCAAAAATAATAAAAAAGTCGTCATCTTGAAAATTTTATTAAAATGAACTATAGTATTGAAAGGCATATCGACGATTAAAGAAACAATGATAAATAAATCATTGTCATTGCTTCATTAACAGCCGAAACCTATCTCCGGAATAATTTCCCTACTGGAGATCGAAATTTGACATTACTTCTATGGATTCTATATCAAATTTCAATTTCCATTAAAGAAAATAATCCAGAGATAGGTCCAAAAACTCGACTGTCAAAACTTATATTGTTGAGCGCCACTTGAAGACCCAAAAATGGCACAGATCTAACTTGATTTCATATAAGTCTAAAATCCCCTACCATAGTTTATTGGATTAAAGTAAGCAGATTACATACTAAGTGAAGACATCGATTGTTCCTCACGATACGAGATTGTTTATTGAATTATTTATAACCATACTGCGTTACTATGGGTCATGTTGAGCGATGAGTCATTTTTGGGGTCGAAGGGATTATAGTGAGATAATTGGGAGCTCAACTTATTGATTTCGGCAGCTGCCATTTTTATTAGTCATCCCTATTTTTAGGGTTCAGCGAGATGATGTATGGACTAAAGTAATAATTATTGGAACCCACCCTAAAGCTGTTTGCTAAAAATATGTGTTATTTTAATGACATTTGTAACTTTAAATTTTTACTATTCGTTATGGCCGATTTGGGTCTCCTTTTCATCGATTGGTGGCTAAAAAATAACAATAATAGACAAAGTTACTTAATAAATAGATTTTTACAAGTATCTTGCTTAATATTTCTTCATCCATGCATTCAGTTAAATCGACGGGTGACCTGAAAATGCTCTCTGACACTGAGAGACGCATTTGCAGCAATGGACAGCGTCGATAGTTACTATATGATTGAAGCAATTAATCTACGCCCTTTCTCTTCTCTTTCAAAAGAATGCACGATTTAATAAACTACAATTGTAAAAATATGACACGCGCAAAGGGTCACAACTATTGAACAAAACTTAATTACCATCTATTGTAGCGTATCGTAAATCATACTCCCACGAACTCGCGAACTAGCCACCGATGACGTCACACGCAAACAATGTCCCCGGAGTGGTCCAAACGGAGTCACGTGACCGGCGCGTGCCAACTCTTTTACGAAATTAGACAGGGAGCCAGTGCGCCCGTTTTTATGTCATTCGACGTCATTACAGATGATTCGAAAAAAGAAAATTTACATATTTTTTTCATTTATACTGCACGTTGATTGGGTGTAATCAAAGAGTTTTATGGTAATGGTTGCTTGTAGGATTAAACGAGTCATTATGTGATTCGATAAATGGCAGTTTAATTGTGTCTGGAAGCGCTAAATGGTGAATAATTTTGTTCGGGACAATTGTTAAGCTTTTTTATCATAGAGTTTTATAACATAATGACCAGCGACTAATGCACAGAAATTCGATAATTTAACTAGGTACCTACCTACTATGTTGAAAATCCATAAGTATGCTCCAATCAGCTAATAAGTATTATTACCCTTATGTGTAATGTTTGTTATCGCCTATAACTATGTAATATTTAAAATAACAGTTATTTTAATGTCAAGTTTTAGGGTAAGGTTATTTTAGTTGCCTTTCGAGCGTATAGCACTCGTGGGCTTGCAGCTGAAAACCATCGTCTGGTGGCAGATACTGCCACTTGACATAATGCTGAGCTGATGGCCTTTTGGCACAGACAGACATTATGCTCTTGTTTTCTTTTAATTATTATTATTAAGTACAACATAATTATATGTATTGTTGTGTGTGCCAATAAATACATTTCTTTCTTTCTTGCAAGTATGTATTATCAACACGAAAGTTGCCAATTATCCATAGTTGGTAACTATATCGCAATCCTGATCAACCCATTCACCGTCCCACTGCTGGGTATGAGTCTCTTCTCGAACTGAAAGGGGTCCACCTATTGTCCACCTCCACCATGCTAGCATGGTATATTATGCAGGATACAGAGTCTTTTCATCACCAAGACATGCGTTTATTACAAAAGTGATGTAGTACGGTCCCATTTATTGATTTAAACACACAACTCCAGAACCAGGAACTACCAAAACAGAAGCACACAACTGATTTGCAATATCGGACAAATATTTATCTACACTATTTATTTGTTTGTCTGCTCACCCCCTGTAAAGTCCCCTCCGAAGGGTTTACTTTAATACCTAACGCCTAAGCAAACTGTGATAGTACAGGGATGCTGTCAATAAGGGATGTTTGGTGACGAATTAAGGGATGCAAGGGTCTTGGAAAAACGAGAACGTTTTTTGTGACTTGACACGCCAGGGGAAATAGAAATATTTTGGGGAAATAGAATAAGTATCTGACAAATAACTGCTAATGGAAAAAATACGTTAAAAATATATGAACCTACGGGCCGCCCGCGACTTCACCCGCGTTGCCCCATTCCTAAGAGCCGTAGCGTAATGTTAAATAGCTTAAAACCTTCTTCTTGAATCACTCAATCTATTAAAATAAACTGCTTCAAAATCCGTTGCGTAGTTTTAAAGATTTAACTAAACGACAGCGACTTTGTTTTATACTATGTAGTGATGATAATGATGATATACAAAGAACAGTAAAAAAAATCGCTTCAAAGTAAATAAAAAAAGACAAATAACTCTTTAATAGTTACAAGGTTTTCACTAAGATATTATTTTGGTGTTTTAAAAGGTTATTCGTTAAATTCGGTCCGATAATGTTTTACGGATTATATCTTTATGTAGGGGCTTTATGTAGTAAAGTGCGGAAGTTGATATTTGCCTTTAGAAAGTTACGTTATATAGCCTGACCCAAAGATAATTAGGCAAGTTTACTTTGCGCTTTGTCAATCATTACTAACCTATTGCATTACATCATGGGGTGGTGCGGGTAAAACTTTATTACTAACTATTGAAAGAGCACAAAGAGCGATTCTCAAGGTGTCCACATTTCGCCCTTTCCTTTTTCCCACTAACCTCCTGTATAAATCCTGCAGAGTACTAACTGTTCGACAGCTATTCATAATGACCATAGTATTAAAACAGCACACATCACTTCCCTTCACAGCTGAGTTTACAAAAAAAAAAGACGGAAAGATATAGTTTGCCCACAACCTACAGGAACTAAACATGATTTCGCAGACAAATTTTACGTTTTTTTAGGGCCGCTTCTTTACAATAGACTCAATGCTATAAAGAATATTTATACCCTCAATTATAACAATTGTAAAAAAACTCTTCAGGAAGCCCTCCAAAGCATGTCCTACGAAGATACAGAGAAATTGCTAATTGTCTTAAAGTAAGCATTTATTTATGTGTTCTTTTTATTTTATTTTTGTTTATTATTGTTATACTTATTTTGTTAACCTGACTTTGTGATTATTTTAGTCCTTAATATGTATTTTTCTCGCCTGAAACACAGGATTACCTAGTTCAGGCACATAATGTCATGTAAATAATATACCTAAGTAAGAGTTACTAACAAATATTTTGTCATGTAGTATTTAATAAATGATTTTGATTTGATTTGATTTTTGATCTATGTCAAATTTAAAACCGTTACTGAATGGAATTCAATTGGAATCTTGAAGATAATTGATAAAAAAAATACAGAATCATAAAAAAGAAAATCTTAGACTAATCAACAATAAATTCTTAACTCAAGATCAAAAAGCTTACTGTAAGTTTTTGTTTTCACAGAAACTAGACAATAAAATACGTAATATAAAACATAATTTTCATTTATACAACTTTCAAAATGTTTAATAATAAACAGAATACCAAGTATTTACATCATTATCCGCATTATTCAATCATCTCAATCGAGATGATAGACGCTACAGTCCATAAATAACAAAATACACTTTATTAAACTGAAGTTTTCATAATTTCATAAGAAACGACCGACATAAATCAACGTCCACAACTCAGATCCGTCTGTTACGTTTAAAAAAGTTAAATAAAGACGCTTTGGTTTGCCAACCTTATTAAAATACGAGCCTTCTTTAAGTGAATCCTTGGCATTTTGTTAATGTTTGATTTGATAAAAATAGAATAACTAAAATGGTACTTAACGGTGATTAATTTATAAAACCCACTCAAGATCCTAATTTAAAGTATAATTTGGATTGCCTATTAGGACTTATAGAGACATATAGACCAATTTGACCATAAAGGTATCCTGCTAATAGCAGATGCTATTCTATTGTCTCGTGAATTCTATTTATTTAAAATCTTTTACCAAAGCGACACAATAAATTTTAAGGCGATAAATGTGGATTAAATGATTCCTCTATAGTGATACAAGAATCAATTCGAATTTGATTCACTAATAACTTACACAAATAAATATAATAAGAAACTCCTTTAAATAAAAATGATAAAATTGTTATTGTTATCATTTTTATGTTGTTATTTACAATGTTGTTCTTATAATGTAAGAATCATGTAGCTTAATGTACCTACACGATAATAATATAATTGAATAGACTAATCACTTCCCTTTCAAAAGAAAAATTAAAAAAACATGCGGGGCAGTCTTTGGGGACTGCCGATAGAAGTGAAAACTAAGTAACCTGTGAATTGTATTGTCGATAAGTGTGAAGCGTGAGGTGAAGATGGCGCGAGTTTGACGCTTTTTGTTCACTCAAAAAGTACACATATATACACAGTATACACATAGCTCATGGAAAGCGTTCGGTGACGATGACGCGAGTTCCATGATTTTTGTTCACCCAAAAAGTGCTCAACGCTACTTAAAAAAAGAACGGACGTGGCGAATATCGCGAATCCCATGGTTATAAGGGAAGGGATAGCAATTACGGTTTTGTAGTCAGTATGAGTCTCATCAACAAAATACTAAATTCAATATACACACACACACACTCACACTCACACACACACACACACACACGCACGCACGCACATATATACTTTTTTATTTTGGTAAATATATGTTTTCAATATCACTCTACGACTCTTAGGAAAGGGGCAACGAGGGTGAAACCGCGGGCGGGTCTCTAGTATAGTATATGTTAATACAATTGTCATATTCGATAATTGTAACTATGAAGATAATTTTGTCATACGGGTATATTTTTGTGCAGATAGGCCAGACACAGCTCTACAATTTAGGTACTTCCTCATTCCTGAGGGAATGGCCGTGCATTGCCTGTCGTTACGCTGGGTACACACTAGAAGCTTTCTTCTCGTATCACGTAGTGTACGTGGTTTGCACTATAATGCACTATACCTGAATGTAATGTCAAAGTTACTTTTCATACTTCCAAAGTGGATTTCAGAGTTGTGGAATTATTGAATTGCTAGGTAGAAGGTAGTTTGCGTTTTATCTAAGTTTAAATAATGGTTTTTGAATCAACATTGGCGATCCAACGCGGTAATGCAGCCAGCCTTCTGGGTATTATTATTAAGGTTTTGATTCCCTCTTCTATTTTTTCTTAGGTTTATAAATAACATACCATCACGGCTGTATTTCCCAAAGTGTTAGGCAGAGGTGTACTAATGTACATCCACAGTTCCCATGGAACCTAAACATACCAGCGAACTGTTCACCCCCTTTTACATGTAAAACCTATGTTAAAACCTACTTCCATTAATCCAGACTCCGAGCTGCTACTGAGAATTTCATAGAAAAACCCAACAAAGGTGGTATCTAAGGGAAGCTGCGAGGTGGACCTAACACAAGTATTTCTATAAATTTCTGGGGCAACCTCTATCTATGTATTGTATGGCAATGTATGAGATACAATAAAAGCATTTATTTATTATTTATTTATAACACTTTGCTCGTACCTGGGGATCGAACCCAGGACCTCTACCGTAGCAGTCGCTTGGGACCACTAGACTAATGAGGCATTTATAAATAAAGTAACGGATTTTTATAAAAATGTTCTGCTAGTAATCAGTTCAATAATAAAAAAAAATGTGGAAATAAACGCCTAAGTCCTCATCCACATTCGCAATGATGTGCACCTATCTTTACTGTTTCGCAATTACGAGCATCTGATTGATCGACGCCACAGAAATGAACTTTAAATTACCAGTATCCGTTCAAATGGAGATGTGCGACACGTTTAACTGCAGTTTCATTAGTGAGGTTACGGAGCATGAAGCGAGTAATATTACATCATGTAAAATGTTATAGGTACGTTGAATTGGGAAATAATATAATATTAATCCTAATATTATAAACGTGAAAGTTTGTGAGAATGTATGGATGTATGGATGTTTGTTACTGTTACACGCCATAACGGCTGAACGGATCTGGAAAAAATTTGGCACACAGATAGATTAATAGCCTGGAATAATACATAGGCTACTTTTTATCCAGGTTGGAACCAATCCTGAAGTCCACGTCGACAAACTCGCGGGCAGAAGCTAGCTAGAAATACTTATGACACCTTTTTAATTCATATCAAAAGAAAATTTTTATTATTACAGTTTTCGCCTGAATATTACTCAGAAAATATTATTCAGAAAACAATGATAATAATTAATGATAACGGTAGAGGAGAGTTGGACAAAATGGTTTACATTTACGGATCCCTATCCGTAAATGTAAACCATTTTGTATCACGTATAGTTTCAATGTCCCTACTAGTTTTTCTGAATGAATTATTGATAATTATGCTCTGTATACGAAGCAATCATTGACACTTGACTTTTGAATTTTTTTCAAAAATAACTTGTCCTACCCTTAACCTCGAGCTTCACGTAAAAGAAACTAAATATTTTGTTTACTTTCACTTACTGAAGTGGTACAAATAATAAATAAACATTTAACAAAGTTAGCTCAAGGGCGCGCAACAACCCTCCTGACGACGTCATGGAGCTGTCAAGGTGACAGCTGTCAGGTTAACAGTTGACAAGTTGACAGGTGTGAACGTTATAGTGTGTTTTGACAGTTATTGGACGTTATGGGTGTTAAAGTAAACTAGGTAGTACTTTTGTATTTTTTTTATAAATATTTATGTGAGCCTAAATACACTACTGATATCTAAGTAAAAAACTATTCATTATGTTACCACTAAAAATATCCAAACTTGACACTTTTACTTTCTCGTAATGATCTCGCCAGCATTTCCCAAACATCTTGAGCGATAAAAATATATGTTGTAACTCCGTCAGCCAAAGAGCCGAGCATTAACGGAAACAGACGAAAATAGCCGAAGTCGTTTCCTTTTCTACATCTCTTTTATTTTGTCTTTCAAAAGAGTCCGGTGTACTTTGCACGGATGGGTTGCTATACTAATTTGTAGTTTTCTTTGCTAATAGCGGGGCCATTTTTAATCCGTTTTAGGGTTTATTTTTATGTGGGAGTGTAGGAAAGATATTGAGTGTGTTGTAAGTATGTTTAGCATCAAGGTTTAATCAACTAGGTATTTAGTTTTGTTGCGACTTGGTATCCTGGTTAATTTGGTATCGTTTTGTGTGAGTTTTGAGAGGTACAAAGTAAAAGCGTTTTGTTCTAACGAATGGATCGGATTTTCTGTAGATATTTAACAATCTTATATATTTGTCTTTCTTGGTTGGTGTAATAATAGGTCTTGTCCTTAGCAAAAGCAAACGCATTTGTTCGTTCATCTTTTCTTATCATCTTTCATAATTTTATTAATCTTCTAAAATTTTTAGTATCGGGTACTATAACATTTGATTTCAGATTCTAATCCCGAATATCAAAACTTGAGATTAAACTGAATTATGACCATTTTACAGATTTTATCGCGATTTCAATATGTGTATTATTCGCGAAAGCCTCAGAACTCAGAATACCACTGTCACCATGCATGTTTCCTTTCAGACTTGCGCAATATTAATACATACAAGGACAAGGATGCAAGGATCGCTCATTCTACATGGTCCAACATTAGTTTCATTTGAAATTCTTCCAATCCAAAAGTAGTGTGAACTTAAATAGTTGTAGAAATATTTTCATCGCTCCCCTCCCTATCTATTTTAGTTGCACAAGAATTAGTATCGTATGTAATACAAACGTAGGTACATTAGCAACCACTTAATGTTACTGTTACGAGTTCTGTAGTTATTTGTTTTCGTTCACAATTATTTTTGTTTTATTATAAATAATTTGCTGTTGCCCGCGGTTTCACTCGCTTTTCGAAAGAGTTTTGGAGACAAATGTAGTCTATATCCTATTACGAGGTCCAATCTAGGTATTATCTGTATAAAATGTATCAAAGTTTAGCTGTAAAAAGGTAACAAACAGACCGAAAGACAACAAGACATTATGGACGGTATGGATGGATGAAAAGAAAGAAATTTTAAGAAAACATAATTATATGCTTTTTACATAGAAGCAGCATTATTAAGAAATATTTTGAAAAGTTGATCAAGAGCAAGATAATAATGAAAGAGATTCATAACATTTTGCAGTTGAGAGTTAAAACAGAAACTCAAGAGAAAGGACCTACACTAGTTTTAATTCCAAAATTATAGCTCCAGTTTGTAACTAAAGTTAGAATGATATTACTATTTCAAGACATTATATCAAATTACTTTATTCAAGATAAGCTCCATTCAGTTTTCAAAAGCCAGTCCAGAATTATCCCCAAGTTTTCCTTTTCAAAGTCTACTACGCTACGCTCAACGTACTTCGGTCTTCGTAAGATCCGAATCTTATCTCTTCGCGCAGATTTTTGTGGTCCGTAACACAAAGTTGGGCTGGTCTGCTGAGCCCAAATGAACTGGAGCCAGCAAGATACGGCCACGACTAATTTTCAATTAAAACTTCATCAAAGTTTAAGTTGCCACGAAGTTTGGGGGTGGTGCAAGGTGTAGGAATAATAGACCTATTTTTATATTGGAAGTTTTACCAAGAAATGTCTATTTGAGATATTTCTTGGTAAGTCTTTCAAGGCAATGTTTTTTTGGATTGGTATTATAATTTTTTTCCTGTACTCTATATAATGATATTTATTTCTATAAGCAGATCTTTTAAAGATAGGTACTTTTACATGTCAATTTTTTAAGTACTAAATGCCGACAGCATTTCCTAGCTGATGACCTCTGAGAAGAAACACCGAAACAAAACACCCAAACATGGTCTCTTTTAAAGTCCAGACATAATAATATCAGAATATGTCAGTGATACAATGCAGGGAAGTGTCTGAAGTGGCCTTTTGAAGAAAGATCCATAGTGGCTTTGAGTAGACCAGTCCCACTTGAATTCGTTTGTAGTTTTTGTTGCATTCCAGTGTGTATAGAGTTAGTTTTTTATTCAGACAAAGCCTTCCTTATTTCGCACAGTAGTATACAAAATATTAAGAAGTTATTTCATATTGCTTCTTTCTGCCCGCAACTTCGTCTAGGTTTTATTTATGGATTAAGTCGGCAAGCGAGCTGACGAGCCAGGGGGTGGTAAGTAGTCATCGTCGCCCATGGACACCTGCAGAGGAGTTGCTGATGCGTTGCCGATCTTTAAGAGTCTCTACGGACTGCGGACTGCCCGAGCCGTAGCAATCGTGGGAAACTGGCTCTTACTTGCAAAAGTCGAAACACACACCAAGGTGCTTTACGACAGACTCCGACGTAGGGGTGGTCGCCAGCCAGTCAGACCCCAAGAAGTCCTACCCCCGAGCAAGTCAGATATTATTACGGGATGCCTATCTGAAAAGCAGTGAGGAACAGTTTTCTATCCCATCCCCATATGGAGAACATTCATAGGTTGATTCAGAGTTGGGTCCAACCTGGATACTGTCGATAGATTTGCTTGCCAAAGATAGGATTTTGACATTACATGTATGGACATTATATCAAAATCCTATCCCTAGTAATCAAATCTAACTGATTTGAAATTGGGATCGGCCGTAAATCTATCTATGAGTTAATTTAAATCCAAATTCGTTCAACCGTCTTTGCGTAATTTTGTAACAAACATTCAAATATTTATTTATATTTATAGCATTAGTAGGATTACTTTTGCTGTTTAATTATAATACAGAGATTGCACTTCCAGCTCACAAGTTTATAACTTGCACCATAATCAAGATAAGATCTTCGCTAAACTAACTACAGGTAACTTTGAACTACGGTTAGTGGCTTACGCTTATGTTTATATACATCTTACCATTAATCGTCAGACTTTGTTTGATACTTCATTATGGTTTTAATGAACTTCGGCTTCATATTATTAATCCAAATACATAGATTTAAGATGGTTATACTCGTAGAGCTGGCCTTGAACACATTTTCATACAAAAACCGATCTGAATTTGATTAGATTTCTCTCTTTGTCAGGCTGACGTTAAACGCTAGAGCGATTGGTTATCTATGGGTAGCCTACTATCACGCCTGTAGTCCCCGAAAGGTTAGACAGAGGTGTACTGATGTGCTCCCACAGTTCGCCGGTACATTTAGGTCCCATGTAATAAGGGGCAAGCCTATTACCATTACAAATTTGCCGGTCACAACTCCTAAACTCCGAGCTGTTACTGAGAATTTGGCCCAGTAACACTTTGCTTGACCTGGGAATCGAACTCAGGACTTCTCGCATCGCAATCGGGTAGCAAATTAGTAGTAAACAACGATTTTGTTTGTGATGTTTCTAACATTAATCAATAAAATTGATTAATATTGGAAAATCTTCAGTATCTCTGTATAATCCTTCATGGAATAAAGGCGTGAGGATATAATTTGATTGTTGAGTAAAATATCTTCGCTCAATTCTGGTTTCATACATAATAACGTAACATAATCAACCCATTATACTGTCCCACTACTGGGCACGGGTCTCCTCTCAGAATGAGAGGGATTAGGCTATAGTCACCACGCTGGCCTAGTGCGGGTTGGCAGATTTCACACGCCATCGAGAAAATCTCTCAGGCATGCAGGTTTTCTCACGATGTTTTCCTTCACAGTTTAAGCGCGTGATAATTTACTATTTAATACGCACATGACTTCGAAAAGTCAGAGGTGCGTGTCTTGGGTTCGAACTCGAGACCTTTGACTTGGCTTATAAGCAATGATAGTCTAGTGGTATGTCCAACGGTCATACCACTAGACTATCATTGCTTATACATACATAATACAACCCGAAAATTAATCTCTACAATAATCTCCATAATCTAACAGTATCCGTCGTGCGAGACGGACCCGATACGTCATGTCGTACCATGTGACGTCACGACCGGACTGGCACTCCAAATTGGATTTTTATCCGATCCTCCAACGTCGCTTCCGTTACGTCGAAGCTGAGAATAAATTGTTTTTGTTGCGAAGATGTCCTTGTTTAAGTTTTCTTTGATAAAACTAGCGCTTTAGAGAGAGTCGACGTCAAAGAACGCGATATAATTTAAAACTAAAATAATAATTGCTTCATTAACCTGTCCTGATCCTGATCGTGGCTGCTACGCTAGAGGTCCTGGGTTTGTTTGCCAGATCGAGTAGAGTGGTATTGGATATTTCTATGAAATTCTCAGTAGCAACTTGTAGTTTGGAATTTATGCCTGGTTAATGGCAATAGGCTCGCCCCCTATTACATGGGACCTAAACATACCGACGAATTGTGGGTGTA
This sequence comes from Acronicta aceris, assembly GCA_910591435.1. NCBI lineage: Eukaryota > Metazoa > Arthropoda > Insecta > Lepidoptera > Noctuidae > Acronicta > Acronicta aceris. The sequence continues at coordinate 15,276,788 of OU342761.1, read as the reverse complement.
CATTAGTACGCCTCTGGCTAACTCATCGGGAAATACAGGCGTGATGGTATGTTATGTATGATGGTATACACCGTTACATTAAATCGTTTTAATATATCGTATAATACCGTCCTTTCGGCTAAAAAAACAGCTGTTCCATACACTCTGACGAGTTCAGAGTACACAAAATGTATGGGAACAGCTGTTTTTTTTTCGGGATTTCAGGGTTGGTTCCATAGTAAAAGTTATTCCTAGTGATGAGTATAATACCGTCCGTTCGGCATTAAACCGACTTAAATGTGACGGTGTATATCTATTACTTACCAACAAGCCTCTTTGACACGTTTTTTGTACTTTCGTACACAACTGTCTACTCAAGCCACATCATCAACAACACTAAGAAACTAAATTATCGAACTGCAACGGAACTAGCAAAATGTTCTTTTATCTCACACAGCTCAACACACAGGCAAGCCTCGCAGCTTGTCAGCACTCGTGCAACAATTTCAATTTCCTCCCAACAAAATTTTATAATATTCAATGCAAAACTTGAGCAACTACTGTGAATGATTTATTGGAGCACAACTAAGAACTATGAAGTTTAAAAGATAAGAGTTTGAATTTAAATGTATTATAATATTTAGTTTAAATTAGAGATGGGCGACTACGAATGATTCAAGTCGAATTATTCGACTTTATAATTCATTCGAATCATTCGAATAATTTACGATGTTAGTAGGTAACTAACTTAATAACTGCACGGTTTTGGTTTCTTCTAGGCAAGCGCGCTCCATCGTAGATCGCAGTATATCGGAAAAGCGTAAGCCAATCACGAAAAAAAACGTCGTTAGTTACTATTTAGTAGTACGTATTCGATTATGAACGTTAGTATATTACTAATACTCAAGTCCAATGTGTAAATTAGCAGTTGTAAATGATTCGAATCGTCAGATTATTCGCAGTCGCCCATCTTTAGTTTGAATCTGGAGTTGCGTATTTGGTGTAGCGGTTACAAGACTGATTTGTGATTTCGGGGTTTTATTCGAGCAAGATTATATTGGGTGTTTATGTGGAGGAACGGAGGGGAGAGCCATGCTTCGTCACGAATGGGCCGGCTCGTCCGGAGTGATACCACGGCCTCACAGAAAATGGGCGTTAAACAACGCTTACGTTGTGTTTCGCCGAATGAATGAGTTTACCGGAGGTCCAGTATCCTTTTAAAAGGTCGACAACGCACTTGTGACTTCTATGGTGTTGCGGGTGTCCATGGGCAACGGTAATCGCTTACCATCAGGCGATCCGTCTACTCGTTTGCCCGCCTATCCTATAAAAAAGGCAAAGACGGAGAAAGAAAAGATGTATGGATTGTGTTGATGATGATGAGGTGACGGCTGACAGGGACGAATGGAAGAAAAGAACATATTGCGCTGACCACTAATAGATTGGGACAAGGGCAGGAAGATGATCATAATAGTATGTTTGTGAAATCCCCTGCGACACAGAGCTTGTTCCCTAGTGCGGGAAGTAGAATCCCAATTAACCGAACATCCGATTATCCGGACTCATTCGTCACGGCTCTAATTGCCGAAAAGATATGATTCATTACGTCAAAGATCAATACCAAGTTATTTCTCGTCAAAATTGAAAATTACATTAGCTCGTATTTTTTTATATCGTATTGCCTAAATGACAAAACCCATTACATAATAAAAAATGATTAAAATTTAATTATTGTTTTTTAAGTCGATTATACGGAATACCCCTGGTTTTATTTGATCAGGATACTACTGTACTTACTTCTTCATCAACCTATATTCGTCCACTGCTGACGCCACTCCTAGCCTGTCCTAGTGAACGCCACAGAGCCCAATCTTCAGCTTTCCTCCTCCAGTCGCTGCCAGCTGGCCGGCGGGCGCCCTACACTACGTTTACCTAGACGCAGTCTCAACTCAAGAACTGTTACTTTTCTTTACTAAATTCAAGTTTTTTTTTAACAGCGTGAGGGTGCTGCCCGCAGCGATGCGGAGCGCGAGAGGCGCGCGCGCGGCGATTGGGAGGCGCGAGCGCGCGTCGCCGAGGCCGACGCGGCGAGACTCGCTGCCAAGCTCCATGCCGCCCAGCGTGAGATTACCAGGTAAGCATAGCATAACAAAAATTTTTTTTTAACTGTTACCTACACTAAGATTTTCTCCTGTATCGTGGATGCGTTTACAAATACAAATTCTCACATACACAAACACCCAGACCCGGAATCGTGTGAGAATAGAACCCACAACACGCAAAAACAGATCGCTCAGCTGATAGCAGTCCACTGCTGGACGTAGGCCTCCCCCAATGTGCGCCATTTCACCCTGTCCTCAGCTTGTCGCATCCAGCTTCCGCTTCATTCCAACAAAATATAAGTGACCAACTGGGAAATACATATATTATATTCCAGCAGACCACACGATCGGCAAAGATATCGCTTTACAAACAGACAAAAGTACTTTAGTTTTTATAAAATCGAACGTTGGGAATAAAGGAAATTTGCAAGTAAAATCAGGAGGTGTAAATAAAATTTAAAAAGCCACCATTTATTCATTGAACAGTAAACAACCACTAACGAGATGGCGGACACGGCTGCTTTTAAAAGAATACCAATTATAATACTGCCTTTTACAAACAATTCGACGAACGAACAGTGTCCTGAGGAATTGTTTGAAATTATGCCAACAGCTACTTTCTATCACCGCACCTCTCGCCATCGGCGTGGAGTTCATCCACATACCTTAGAACCACTCCGGTCTCATACTGTGCGATTCCAGAAGAATTTCCTCTCACGCACACTCAGGCTGTGGAATCGGCTCCCCGCCGAGGTTTTCCCAAAGGACTACAGCATGAGGTTCTTCAAAAAGGGTGTGAAAAGATTATTAAAGGGTCGGCAATGCGCGAGTTATAGCCCTGGTGTTGCAAGCGTCCATAGGCTACGGTAACCGCTTACCATCAGGCGAGCCGTATGCTTGTTTGCACCTTAGTGGTAAAAAAATGAGGACAAAAATAAACGTATCTGAATTAATATTAGGTTTGTTATGTCGCTGGTCAACAATAATGATGGACGGCAGCAAACTTTCTTTCTTAATTAAAGTTATTAATTGCGAAAGAAAAATTCTATCTTAGACAGGATTCGTGCCTGTAACCTTCCGGTTAAATATAGCGGACACTTTAGCCAACTAAGGTAAGCCAGCCAATTACCCGGAAAGACCGATTTTTCGAGATTGATATTTTCTTTCGATAAAATTTATAAAATATCTTTAAAAATGTTTAACTACATACCATCATAACATAACGCCTGTATTCCCCGAAGGGTTAGGCAGAGGTGTACTAATGTATGTATACCCGTAGTTCGCCGGTATGATTAGGTCCTATGTAATAGAAGGTGAGCGTATTGATCCGTTGTCCGGGCACAACTCCAAAACCCGAGCAGCTACTGAAAATTTCATGGCCAAAACCCAAAAACACTTTGCTCAACCTGGGAACCGAACCACGAACATCTAGTGTAATAGTCGCGTTTACGGCTATTAGTGTTTAAGGCGCTAATTAGGCGCGATTACCAATTTCATTAGTGTTTAAGGCGCTAATTACGAACCTGAATATCGCAAGCTAAATTGATGAAGCCATTTCAATTTCACGACCACGAATCGATGGTATATCGATAACTGATGTTACGGCACTATTCGAATTAATGAGCCGTTTTCAACGAGAACTACAATCGATTTCATTGCCAAATTATATCGAGTTACATTGACGTACTTAAGCGATATCCGACCGCTTTACAGTGACATTTTGGATAATGTTTCGATTGTTTCATTGTACAAAGAATTTATAGCTTTTTAAAATTGGATAGTTTGTAGCATGTAGAATTTAGCCATCTTTTACCTTTTAATTTGCTTTTATTAGCCTTAATTTTTTGTCCTTATCAAATGCGTCTACATTCGCTCACAATCCGAAAAAGACAAAATCGCTTCCTACGTAAATAAACGCTGAATCATACTTTTTGGGGAATTTTTCCACCATCCCGGCAGAAGTCGCCAACAATTTGCAAATTCAGACAAAAATACATAATTCGAATTTCGATAATTTAATATCGGAAATTAGAATCGGGAGAATCCGTCGAGCGATGCCTATCGAGCTCACTTCGGTAATTAACGAAGTTGAGTTCCAATTTCGAATTTACGGTACGGCACGGTAATCGGCCGGTGTCATTGGATGGCGATAAGCGCTCGTCCGATTGGCCGATCGACCGTAACTTTTCGGAATACGAACTTCGGGATTTACGGTCCAAAGTCCGTTATGGATTTGACCCAATTTGTTCGAGACTCGAATTGAAATTGGATTTTTTGGACCGTACCGTCCATCTATTTATTGGTTATGAGGTTCTTTGTTGACTAAAAGGTATTTTGCACGGCGCTTACTCTGCGTCTTCCGTATTTTGCGATAAAAGCGTCGATGTCAATTGTTTTCCAGTATTGGAGAACACTTTTGTCACTTTTCCTTATACTGTATTAAGAATATGGGTTCATTGCAAGTCAGCATTTTACGTATCATTTTATGTTCATAAATAAACGTGTATAATCTTGTGATGGATGAGTAAAGTTGTTTTACTTCGGCGGACCGAATTTCTCTTACAAACGTAATACCGAAATAAATCGTTATCTAGACAATTTTTAGTCAATCTAAGTTATTATTCGGATTTGGATACCAATAATCTAAGTTCCTACTCTACCATTTCGTCAAAAATACTTCACTGGAAATAAATGTAAGCGAATGCAATTTTTGATAACTTTACCGAGTTTGGAACGATTTTCCGGACTTTTATTTCCAGTGAAGTAGTAGTAGACGAAATAGTATAATAAAATCCGAATAATAACATAATTTGATAGAATATTGTCTGGGTTATGATTTATTTCGGTATTACGTTTTCTGGGGCAATTCAAGCTCCGCCGGACCCTTAAGAACGAATTAATTAGCATTATTTCAGTCCTATAGTAGTCCCTAGCTCATGTTGTGATGAATGAGGAGGAGGAATTCCACTCAGGAGTTCTTCTGTCCCCAACACAGTGCAACGGCTTGCACGCGGTTTCATAACCAGCTTCGCCCCTGGCGGCAGAAGATACATGATGATTGTCTGCATATAAAATAAGATCCTATAAATTATACATAGGTACTTCATAAATACATAAGTATTATTTAGTTGTAACACTGTTTCATCGAATCTATATCCCCAGAAAAAAATCCAATTTTCCTCTGAGGAAAGCGCTATCATACAATTGAACCGAACTCCAAATATATCCGGTGTCAATCAAAAAACGTGTGAACACCCATCTGGTGCTATATAAAGACCTCAGAGGGAAAACAAATTCGCTTTGTAAAAGTACAGTTAACAACAGAAATGAGTGCACATTTTTAGTATTTTTTTTTACATTATTATTTTATTATATTTATTGTTTTATATAACTGCTTCATTAGTTTAGTGGTCCTAACACTACTATGCTAGAGGTCCTAAGTTCGATTCCCAGGTCGAACAAAGTGTTATTGGGATTATCTATAAAATTCTCAGTCATTTGTGCCCGGGTAATGGCAATAGGCTCGCTGTCTATTACATGGAACCTAAATGTACAGGCAAAATGTGGCTGTACTTTAGTACACCTCTACTTAACCCTTCCAGGAATACAGGCGTTAGTGTATGTTTTTTTTTTGAAATGTTGAATCATGCTAGGATTTTTTTCTGTACCGTCAGTGCGTTTACAAACACAAATTCTTGCATAGATACACAACTGTAATTCATATGGATTCGTCACTTTGTTTTGCATCTTTCATAAAAATATTCTTCTTAATTCTGTTGGGAAAAATATGACGTGTTAATTAATTCCGCAATAATATTTCTTATAAAAACATACTTATATGGTGACAGTACAGAGGGGCTATAAGGCGATTATTGCAGTCTAAAAAACACTGATACAGTCTGAATGACTGTTTGTTTCTTCTGAGGTGTGCCTAATTTTATTGTGAGTGAAATACCGACATAAATTGGAAAGGAACGCAATGGAATACTTATGTTGATCTGTTGCGATAAAAATATACCACAATTTTGGAGGGGAGATTGTTTTTGGATCAGTTATTTTGTTTAGCCAAATAATTATCTTATCTTTTTTTATATCTGGCGATGAGTCTGCGACTAGGCCAGGTGTGGTAATCTCTGTCAGGCAAGCGTTTGTTTGAACAATATAAGCCTTGGCCGCTTTTGAATCGCTTTTTCGATCCGTCGATTTGATTTTCAGAAGGCCCGATATTTCGATGGTTTGTAATCAGTATCACAGTGGATTTTTAATTCTCCACAGGTAAAATTTTTTTTAGGTTTTGCTTATTTTTTTTGTGGCAGGTACCTATAGCTATGGGGATTTTAAATTTCGCGATCATTAAAAAAGTAATAATATCGCTATTGTATCAACCGAAGGACGGTTGATATATTGACACAACAGTGATTCCTGCACTAGATGCAGCACTAAAAGCCACCCACAGATTCAAAGTTAAACCCATATAATATTTCCAAACCATAACACCAATTTTTCCACCAATCACATACTTTCACCTTGAACTTGGTATGTTAAAGTACGGAAAAAATATATCAAAATCCCTTGATCCAAACTTTCATTCACTTTTCAAAAAGTAAAAGGCATAACTTATATCGAACGAGGCGCCTTTATCCGAGGCGCGTGTATTCGAGGCGCCTGTATTCGAGGCACGTAGCGTGCGGTAGGCTCGATCTCAGACTCATTCGTATGAAAGTGATGTGGTTACATCAATTTATAAAACGCCGTATCTTCGTAGAGATAAACTATGATACATCAGGTTGACCCCTGTTTTAGGAATATTGTGTTGATGCTCAGAATTTGAGTAGGGTATAAAACATTTATAAAGTTGGTAGTTTTGTTTTTCGTGAAATCTGGAAAATTTTGATATCATTTTTGGATTTTCTTTCGCTGTTTATGTAGTTTGGATAAAATTGTTTGATGTAACACCTAATTTAAGTACATATTTACTTTATGCCACATGGCATTCATTATACTCGTATACTCGTATTCATTATATTCTCAGCTTATATATAAGTATCACTTTTTTGTATTTTTAACTTATTCACTTTGAGCTCACTCTAAACTGTCGGTGAATTACAAGCGTAATAATAATAATATGTGAAGTCTTCTATCCAATAGTAGGCTAGCGTAGTGGACTATAGCCTAATCCCCTTCATTCAGAGAGGTGACCGGTGCCTAGCCTTGAAACAATATAATGGGCTGATGATTATAATGTAGTATGTTAGACACTATTCTACAATAACTAAACCTACAAACAAATAAGATGCTTGTTACTTGCAGACAATTTGTAAATTAATTTAAACCCAATAGAAACTTCGCAATGTATCTCCGAACGCAGCTGCATTGCAAACGAAAATAAATTTGATGTCATTCCGCACGGTAATCAACATCCAATTGAAGCAATTGAGACATATCGATTATGCATTGAGTTTAATTCGAGATCACACGTGTGCTGTTTTGTAAACAGGACGAGTGGACGAGCTATCGGTATTCATAATCGCTGTTTTTAAATCGATTTATAGCGAGGACCAATTGAATCTCTTAAATTACTAACCTTGTAATCTGTATTTGTGTAGCAGCCAATATTGCTACATGCTACAAATATTTAAAAAAACGCGGTCTTTACTTAGATATATACGAGTATGTAGTTTAATATTCCTTTTACAATTATCCCAAGTTTTCACATCCATATCCTACAATAAAACTCAATAATCACGTGGCATACAATAATGTATAAAATTTAAGACATTAATTCCAAGAACTACAAATTCACTAGATTATCATGAAAAAAGACAATGAAATACAGAACTACATATTTCTCATATTTCACAAACAGCATCGAAAGGTATCGATTCCAAAACGTTATCTCAGCACGAGCGCCTCACGCAAACACCGCACGTTGCGCCATCAATATTCATAATCGGTAATCTTATATCGATTCATCGGTACTTGTATTAAAAATCGACTTTGCAAGTCCATAAAAAATTGAATGCATTTTTGCAGTGGTATTCCTCACAGGTCTTTATTTTTTTTGTATTAGTACCGTAAACTTAAGAAAAAGGAAGAACATTATGAAAACCAACATGTTTTCTTAGTGCAGAATAAACGAATAATAATAAAATATACAAATTAGGATTTCGGAATATTGTTCAAAACTGTAAAACATACGTAGGTATTGAATTGGATGACATATTATTTTCTCTTTTATTTTATTGCCTAACCAGACCCCTAAGGTTCATTTTCATATTCACCAAAGCTATAGAAGCAGGACTCACTAGAATATGTAACAAAATGTGGAATAAAACTTCAGAAAGAAATAACACACTTCATAAAACAAGAAATATTTATTTCTTGTCTTATGAATTTATAGACAATATTATCACCAGGTATCGATTACGGATCGAGTTCCAGTCACGTGCACCATTCACAAACACCGCACGTCGCTCCATCAATATTCATAATCGCTAATCTTATATCGATTCATCGGTCCTCATATCGAGTAGAATTTGTAAGCGCACATTTGCAAGTCTACCAACATGTAAAGACTGTTTTGAAATATTTAAACAGCAATAGTTGTAGCAGTACTATACAAACTATATTAATATCTATATTTTTAAATAACTATATTTATTGGTCCTTTGAGTCTTGTTCTTGTGCACTTCACAATTAATTGGCAATAATATTATTACGCTATAGCCAATCCTTTTTTATATATTGATTGTTATCCAATGGCTCGTTGATTATATTACTAGTCATGAAAATGTATGGTAACTATGAACACTAAAAAAATGTTATATTCGATCACGTGGCTACAGAATATCTTTGTACCTTGTCTACGTGCAATATCTAATATAAAAACGTAACTTCCTCTAATACATTCAAATACTGTACAACACAAAAAAAAAAACTCGATTAACAAACCTCTTTCAACACATCTCTATTAACACAAAATCCATCAGCCTTAATAACGCTATTAGTTTTCAAAACAACGCGAGTACTCCTAATAATATCTTCCAAACTATGATTGAATTTAACCGTGAACTTCGTCGGAGCCAGTATGATCGCCGGAGATCTATTTACGTAGTCCCCTTGCATCGTAAAACTTATAAATAATAAACCTACGACCATCAAACTGGGGTTGGGAGGGGAAAAAATTGCTGTTACTCTCTATGAGTTAAGTGAACGATAGTCGCTCGCGACTCTTGTATTTTTAGATGGAAGGAAGCGCTCACCTGCTAAACTAAAATTGGCATACAATAAATTCGTTGATGCACTAGCATCTTACAAAATATTTGTATTGAAAATTTACCAGCGTCTAATTATGTCCAGTTTGTTACTGATATGCGTAAGAAAACAAATTTCTTCTGTTTGTGGGAACAAACAATACCTTTAAAGTTTAGGTAAACCACCTTTAATTAAGACAATTAATATCTATTTTCCACTGGTGCATCCCTTAGAAGACTATTTTTTTCACCAGGTCACATTATCTATCTGAAATTTATAATTTAAGTATTGCAATTAGCCAAAACATGTAATATCATATTTAAAGTTATATTAATTTAACGCATCCCGATGGTGTTTTTCTAAATTCAAGCTTCATTAATGCAATATGCATTACTAGTAGAAACCAAGACCTGAATCATAAAAAAAAACTGACAACCCTAAAATTTAAGGGCAAGCAGCTGCATGAGGGAGATACGAGTTTATTATGATACTATCACATAGATCATTAGACATGTGTTCGCTTGACGATCGTGATTGCCCAGCTTTGTCCTACCCTTATCTGAACCATAAAAATGATGCGCGTTCCTGGCTAAGGAACTATGATTTTATGTGACTTTTAAGTGCTACGACGTGGCCGTGGGGCTTTTTTACCGTGTAATGGACATAAATACACGGGTTCACTTCGAAATGTCATCTAGTAGCTTCAAACCATATTAAAACTTAAAGACAGATCTTTTGATAAAAAAAATCGTTAGGTGTAATCGTATAGCGTATTATATTATAATCGCTTAGCTGGTCCTTTTATCCGGATAGACATAATAACGGACATTGCAATTAGATATGATTACCTATATCCAATCAAGTACTCGGGTCTCATGTATCTATCATAAATTAACAATTTCCGTTAATTGTAAACTAGAAACAATTGACAACAATTTCTCGATCTCTTATCATTAACAGTTTTCTTTTTAGCTCTAGAAATAGGCGAGATTATAGCTTTCATTATCTCGATACCTTTTGTAATCGTATCCACTCGTAATTGAACTTACTGATGTCATCACCACTTTTCATGCGACCGGGTACCAGAGTTGGGCAAAATTTATCCGAATGACGAATAACGAATGAATTATTTGTTTCTTGCGTTATTCACGAATAATAAATAATTTCATTCATTCAAAGAAAAATTAATCGGATAACGAATAAATTATTTTATTCGTTAGTCGGATAACGAATAAAAATAAAACGAAACGAGGAAAAATGGTATTTAAATTAAATATTTATTTGATTTCAATTATTTATTAGGCATTTACAGTTATGATTATTTTTATTAATTGCCTGCCTGACTGCCTCATTAGTCTAGTGGTCCCAAGCGCGACTGCTACCTGTTCGATTCCCAGGTCGAGCAAAGTGTTGTTATTCAGTTTACTATGAAATTCTCAGTAGCACCTCGGAGTCTGGATTCGTGCCCGGTTAATGGCTTCAGGCTCGCCCCCTATAACATGGGACCTAAACATACCAGGTGAACTGTGGGTGTACATTAAGTACGCCTCTGCCTAACCCTTCGGGTAATACAGGCGTGACGGTATGTCATGTTATGATTATTTTTATTTTATAATATTTTGATTGGTCTTTGTTCACGTGGTGTAATGGTAGCAAGCAGAGGTCCTGGGTTCGATCCCCAGGTTGAGCAGTGTTATTGGATTTTTCTATGAAAAGTCAGTAACAGCTCGGAGTCTGGATTTGTGCCCGGTGAATGGCTATAGGCTCGCCCCCTATAACATGGGACCTAAACATACCGGCGAACTGTAGGTGTACATTAAGTACGCCTCTGCCTAACCCTTCGGAGAATACAGGCGTGATGGTATGAATTACTTTCTAGGCAAGATTCAACTAATTACATAAAATGTTTACGCGAAATTGCGAAATAGCATATTAATATTCTAGAACGATCGCGAAATAACATTGCGGCGAGGGAAATTTCTGGAAACTGAACCCGATATGTTACCTACAACTGAACATTTGTTGTGATCTTACTAGATCCTTCTAATATGACTAATAACACATATCCAAACATACTTCCATACACAACCAGTACTATTTAAATTTCTAGATATTTACTTCTTATCATCTTATTATTAAAATATCAAACTTATTATTTTTCCTTAAAATCGTAAGGAAGTCGTAAATAAACGTTAAGAAAACGCATTTTAAGCTTCCAAACATGACCTTTTTTTTAGTATTTTTACATAAAGTCAATGTTTATTGTCAATGTGTTATTTCTTTCGTGATATTCTACATAGAATCCTCCATTCAACGATAGATGGCGTTGGGATACTAAGGTTAATAATTTACAATAACTATTGATTACCTATATTTTTCCTCCATTCGACGATAGATGGCGTTGTCACACTAAGGTAAATAATAGACTCTTACGTACCTTTTTTTCCTCCATTCGACGATAGATGGCGTTGGCACACTAAGGTAAATAAGGTATTTGACTATTGATTATCTATTTTTTCTTCCATTCGACGATAGATGGCGATAATAGTAACTTTAGACTGGGGTAAAACTCCCAAATGTTGGCTTGTTAACGTAAAATCGAACTTACCACGCCTATGCCATGCGATTTAACGGGATGGTCACCGACAATATATTATGTAATAGTTATTTGATTAGCCGGCCCGCTATGGTAAACAGATTCCAGATGACTGGGGAGAGTATCCACAATATTAGTACTTACCAGATTTATAAAAACAAAATAATTATTTTGTGACCGCAACTGATATGAAAGTGCTCGCTTTCTCTCCGTCATTTTTATATACCACTCTCTCGTATTGTAATTATCCCTTTCTTGTACCGCCATTATTCATTAAATACCAGAAATAAGATATCATCGTATCATTTTCTCTTTCATCTATACATATAATAAAACAGTAAAAAAATGTGTTTGTACATTGAATATATTTACAAAAAAAAATTTAAGCGACGGAGACAGTAATAGGGTAAGAATTAAAAAATCTGACTGTTTGTTTGTCTTGTTGTACACGCTAATCACCAGAAATACTGGACGGATTCGAATGAAACTTTTTTTGTTTTATACCTATTAAGCCTGGGCAACATATAGGGTATAATTGATTTTGGAAACTGCAGGACCATAGATAGATAGATAGAGTATTCTTTATTGTACACCAAAAGGACAGGTCAGAAAACAGAGAATATACATCTTTAAAAGTACAATTGGCGGTCTTATCGCTAAAAGCAATTTCTTACAGACAACCATTGGATGGACAAAAAGCGAGAAGAAACAGATAACGGGTGGTCGAAAGTGTACGCAATAAATAAGTTTAATAAGAATAGTTTATTTACTAACTATAAATAGATATAAATATACCTAAATATTGTAACATAATATATACTCAAGCATAAATATAAGAGTAGATATATAAATTATATATGTATATATATATAGATATATATTTTATATATATTTAAATATAGCTATGATAGATACTCCACAACTAAGCAATAAAACAGAATACAATTACGCAGAAGGAGTCAAGTAGTGTTGTTTCACCAGTTTTTTAAAAGAGTCTAATGTTTGTGCACGTCTAATGGACACCGGCAGTGCATTCCATAGACGTGTAGCCTGAACCGTGAAAGAATGGTCAAAAAATTTTGTGGTATGCATAGGCATTTTAAGCTTTAAGTTCTCCGATGACCGTAAGGATCGCAAATGTGTATCACAGACGAAATCAAATCGTGCTTTAAGGTAGTCTGGTGTTGTTGGATTGAATAGAATACTATATAGTAATGAAAGAATGTGAGCATTCCGACGAAGGCGTATTGGGAGCCACTTGAGCTTAGCACGAAATTCTGACACATGATCATATTTGCGTAAACCAAATATGAATCTAATACAAACATTCTGGAGACGCTCAAGTTTATTAAGTTGGTCCTCGGTCAGATCAAGATAGCTGGAATCGGCATAGTCAAGTACAGGCAGGAGAACAGATTGTGCAAGCGCAATCTTAGTGGCAGTCGGAAGAAAGTTGCGCAATCGTCTCAGGGACCCTGATGACGCAAACATCCGACGACTAGTTTCCTTCAGTTGCGGACCCCATGACATCGTTTTGTCCATGATAATCCCCAAGTTCTTAACATTTTCACTCACGGGTATTTGGATACCTTCAAAAATAAATTGCGGGAGATGGAACCAGTCAATTTTTGAAACCATTCGTGAGCTACCAATAACAATAATCTGGGTCTTAAACGGGTTGACTCTAAGTCCATAGCGTTTGCTCCACACTGATATTTTAGTGAGATCTTTATTAATGTTATCAATGGCGTCCGTCAATTGTTCCAATGGAGCTTGCGAATAAATCTGAAGATCATCTGCATATAGGTGGTAGGACGAGAGAAGATCATTAGAAATTGAATTAATAAATATTGCGAAGAGTAACGGGGATAAGACGCCACCCTGAGGCACGCCAGCTACCGTATCACACCATGAAGAGAACGTATCTTCAATGCGAATACGCTGCCGGCGGCCAGTCAGGTAACTACGAAACCAATCAATTACCGTTGGAGATATGTTAAGAGAGCTCAGTATAGCAAGCAAAATGTCGAAATCAACGGCATTGAAAGCATTACTAAAATCTAGTAGTGCCAATACCGATAACTTCCCATTTTCCATGCCTAGCCTTATGTCATCCGTAATATTAACCAAAGCTGTGACTGTGCTGTGACCAGGACGGAAACCGGATTGGTAAGGATTGAGAAGTCTATTCTTACAGAGGAATGAGTTAAGTTGTTTGTGAATAAGACGTTCAAGGACTTTGGATAAGAATGGCAATATGGAGATCGGACGATACTCTGAAAAGGACGCAGGATTGGATTTTTTTGGTAATGGAGTAATTTGTGCATCTTTCCAAGCATTTGGAAAGATGCCACTGGATATCGAATGATTTAGGATGTGACAGATAACGGGAAGGATTTCGTCGAGAATAGGAAGGATCATATTACGGCTGACCGAGTCACTTCCAACTGCATTAGAAGTTATAGATAAAATGCATTTCTTAACATCACAAGCAGAGAATTGATTAAAGACGAACGGAGAGTAATCGGGAGTCGGAAGAGTAGAAAGATCATGCAGAGTTTTAGCTTTGATTGTACTGTCAAAGCAGGACGAAGCAGAGAAGTGTTGATTCAGTAAATTAATATCTAAATTGTTAGGAATTGTATCTTGACGTGATTTTCCGATTCCCATTGATCTTAGAAATTTCCAAACTTTCGCTGGATCTCCATTTTCAACCGACTTGTGAATGTGTTGGCGTTGTGCATTCCTACACACCTTATTGCAGTGATTTCGTATACTTACATACCTCTCCAAGTTCGAAGCACTAGGTTTACATTTATGTTTGGACTTAGCTACCACTTTTTTGGCCATTATGCTTCTGATTTCATCAGTTAGCCACGGAGATGGTAGGTGTTTTATCCTAACTGACCTAATGGGAGCAAAAATGTCATAGGTTTCAGTAATCTTAGCCATAAAAAATGAAACTTTTTCATCTATTATATTAGATGTCAATAAAGGTTCCCAATCAATTTTTCGGATAGACTCTCGAAGAAGATTGAGATTCATGCCACCAAAATTGCGCTGCAAGAGAATTTTTGGCTTTACCTTTGGAGGACGAATTTTATATGAGAGAAAAATCAGATCGTGATAAGAAAATGCATCGGCCAGGCACTGTCCATGCTTGACGACGTGGTCAGGAGAAGAGACGAAAATTAAGTCAAGAAGTGATGGGATTGAGTTTGGGAAATGGTGAGTTGCATTTAATGGCAGAATGGATAGGTTACTAGATTCAATTATAGAACGAAGAGAAGAGGAACGAGAATCATTTTTGAGAAGGCACGTGTTGAAATCTCCCATGATGATGATATGACTGTAAGAGGTGACTAGGTTTTCTAAGATATTTTCTAGAGAGGAGAAGAAATTAATGCGTAATGATGGACAGTAATAGACACCAAGAAGAATTTTTGCATGGTTAAGCTCAA
Organism: Acronicta aceris; assembly: GCA_910591435.1. Classification (NCBI taxonomy): domain Eukaryota; kingdom Metazoa; phylum Arthropoda; class Insecta; order Lepidoptera; family Noctuidae; genus Acronicta; species Acronicta aceris. The sequence goes on along the minus strand of OU342761.1, from coordinate 15,261,396 downwards.
TTTCCAGAAAAAGATGCTCACCAGCGTCTGAGGGGGGTGGTTGTGCTGACACACTAACAACTGAAAAAGAAAGATATGATCGAAGGTATATGGCAACACCACCACCCCCACCACTAGAGCGATCATTTCTGACTAACTGAAAACCCGGAAGAGAGTAGGCAGATGAGGGAAGAGACGGTTTTAACCAAGATTCAGAAATTAGAAGAGCATGAATATTCTTACAGTCAAAGGTTGCCAGCATATCGGGGAAATGAGCCGGAATACTCTGGGCGTTGATGTGAACCACATTGAAATTCCTAGGAACATCAGCGAACTGTGATACGAGAGTGTCTGCAAGAGATGGAATACTAGCGAAACTGTCATCACTGCTATTTGCTGAGAAAAAAGATTCAGTATCAGAATTGTAGCTAGTATCTAATATAGACATAAGATAAATTATATAAAATTATAAGATTTACGATACAATAAATAATATAAATAAAAATTAAAACCAGTTATACAGTACCTTTGTCCACCTGCCGGTTGTGTTATGGTGCATTAGTTATATATAAACAAATAGTGGCAAAACTTCAAAATTTACGCACAATTACAAATGGACACAGTCCGGGTAGAAAAACAAATAAATAAATTAATAATAATAAATAATATATTTATATAATATATAAAAAAAAAGTACAACAGTATCTTTACGTGCATACCACAGTAAAAAGGAACGTAATGATACAAAGGTGGAAGGTGGCAGTTGTCTTTGACAGAGTACGTCAATGTCAACAACATTGACGTGACAGGTTACAGTGTCAGTGTGTTAAAAGTACTCTGTCGACTGTGAGGTTAAAAATAAAGTGTTATTAACTAATTTATTGTGTTAAAGTGAGGTAGATAATAATATGTTATATATAAGAAGTAGTATTACAAAAGTGGGTACGCAGAAAGATACTTTTAGAGAAATATCTACTACCCGGACTTATACAAGTTATATACAGCTTCACTTTTTACCAACACCGGCACGCTCACCACGCTTCGATCTGCTTGAGGCGGTGGTAGGCTTCTCCGTTGCGACCGTAGTGATAGACCCGACGCTGTCCTGCTGCTCTAAGGCATTCAAGTCCGAGAATGAGACAACCCGCTGCCGCGTTCCGTCCGACCGAACAACATAAACAAAGCCGTCTCTTGTCCAGCACCGGGTTACACCAAACCTTTGCCGCGCTGCCATGAAGAGGTCGTGCCGTGATTTGGTCAAAAACTCTGAGATTGTTATGCCTGATCCTTTTAACTTGGTTTTCTCAAACCATATCTTATTGCGGACGGCTATATCATGCAGTTTAAACAAGATTGGCCGAGTCCTTTGAGAAGCTGCAGCTCGCCCCATTCGATGGCAACGCTTTATATCGCCAACAGTGAATCCACTGACATGCATGCGGTCCTTGACGACATTGGTGACTACTTGTGCAATGTCTTCGTCTTTGACTTCAGATATACCATGAAGCAGCAACATTCGTCTTCGTCCACGCATCTCCATACTGTCAATGTTTCGAGACAGGAGCTCAACCTGCTGCTGTAGACTGCTAAGAGCCTGTGTTATAAACACTTTAAAGTTAGCAAAGTCGGAGGCCAAACCTGTGGAGCTAGCTGATCCTGTTGGTGCCTTCTGCAATTGTGCCTCAAATTCAGACATCCTCTTGTGAAACATGTCCATTAGCTGTGACAGAGTGTTATTAATAGGATCCATTTTCGAGAGGATGAAGAAGAAAAAAATTAATTCACTTATTGTAGTAAAGTATAGTTGAAGGAGAAAACACTTTACCAGCAGGTAGCCTAGTTATACTATAATTTTAACATTAATTCAATTGAATAAATATAGTTTAAATAATTATAATTAAATTTTATTTGTGGAGCTGTTTTTAGCTGTCTTAATGAGCTAGCTAAACTATAAGAAATATAGAAATGACGAATTAACAAAAGTTGTTCAGCCTGATGAGCATTTTCTGTTGAGGTATAAAGATAAAGGAAAATGATTTGATTATTTTGAGGTGACACTGGTCGTCGATAAAGACTTCAAGTGATAGCGAACTCCACGCGGGCGAAGCCGCGGGCAGAAGCTAGTATACAATAACGTATGTGCCTACCTACTTTTTAAAATCAAGCCAGCGGAACCCTTCAGGATTGTTTATTTTTTAAATGCTTACATAAGGTGTATGGCCAGATCTTAGAATGGTTGTTACTTTATTTTACATTTCTTATATGGTTATATTTCATAATAACACATTTCCAACATAGCACATCTCTATTCTAGAAGAATCACGTAAATAACATTCTAACGATATCATTGTCGGTGACTATTTCGTCGAACTTGTAAGGCATTGGCGTGGTAAGCTTTGAGTTCGATTTTTTGTTAAGGTGCGCCGAAATTTGTCTGTTTTACCCTAGTAAAACGTTAGGTACTATGTATGCCATCTATTGTCAAATGGAGGAATAATAAGTAGAAAATTAATAATTATTTACCTTGGCTATGCGAACGCCATCTATTATCAAATGGAGGAATATAACGTAGGTATTAATTGACAGTTTATATACAGAATGTCCCATACCTAGTGGTGCAAAAGGAAACCTGGGATGGGCGGTTGATCATATTATATAATCAATATCATTAAAAAAAATACAGTCCTAGCTCTAAGATTGCTAGACCCTACTCTAGGTCTAGAGTCTAGGTCTAGACCACAGTTTTACGCAATAATTATATTTTTTTATGATGGTAATTTTATTGCATTTACATACTTTTTGCACAAATATGAAACATTATTTTTATTAAATATAAAAAAAAACATACATGTGTGTGAACAAACTAGGCAGTACTTTTTATGCCAATCCGCCCTCTAGTTAGAATACAGACATAAGAATAAAACATCTTAATACAATTAAATTATTAAGTCATAGGTTAAGAGAGTCTTAACGCACTGAATGTAAATTACATCTTATCTTGTATCTAAACTATTGAGATTTTCCGAGCCAAATTTGAGCGCTCTGTGTAGGACAGTCTCTTCACATAAGCATAAATTTAACTAAAAACGTAGATTTTTTTAAAAATAGTGATCATTTCTATACTACTGAGAATTGAATTGAGAATTTCTATACTACTTGAACCATGCGGGACACCTGTAGATTATCTACCTACTTTGGTTCGCGTGCAAACGCCATCTATCGTCGAGGAGTAGTACTTTATCTATGTAGAATATTCCCGATAGCTTTAGTCTAGGTTTTATCTAAAAAAAGCAAGGGATATGATAGGTTTAGGATATTCTAGTGTATGAATCTAGAAATGTAATATTCAAGGTATCACCGTTTGTTCGGCAGACACTATTGCTATACAAAAAATTATTATTTAAAATAACGAATAAAATCACGAATAATTTATTCGTAGGCAATTTATCTACGAATAATTCATTCGTGAATGAATCATTCGCGGATAATTATATGGCGAATAAAATTTTATTCGGATAATTATCTAGATAACAATTTATTCGAATAATGCCCAAGTCTGCCGGGTACCCCATCCTTTTTCTGCATTGGTCTCTAGTCTATCACCTACCTGGCCATATGTACCACCTATCGCCATTTGAATTGCAGAGTCTTCCGACCGCTTTTAAACCCGTTTTCTAATAACAACGAAACTCTTACATGAACTGCAATGAACGGCCAAATAAACGAAATAGGAATCATTATTATTTGAAGCATTTCCCCAAAATGGTAACCTATACTCCTCACACAATTAAATTCAAGTGAAAATCAATGAAATTCCAAGTGCTATACGATATTTCTAGTAAAATATTGAAGCAGCTGTCACTCTTTGACGGCTTGTGAGCGCTCGACTAAAAATAATAAGACACCCAAAACCGTCTCCCTGTGTAAACCCTGCAGGGAAAGTAACACCATGGATGTTTTGATTTTAGATAATTTTACTGAAGCTTTGATGTCTACAAAATATGGTAGGGTGACAGACTGACTGACAATGGTGGAATTTTAGATATCAATTTACCATTATTACCCGACTACTTTTTTTAAAGGGGTTAACCATAATTATTATAAACTAGCTTTTGCCAGCGACTTCGTCCGCGTGGAATAGTTACTTTGTTCCCTAGTTCTTCGCCCGCGGTTTCACCTGCGTTGCCCCGTTCCTAAGGGTTGTAGCGTGATGTTTTATAGCTTGAAACCTTTCTTATGAATCACTCATTTTCCCTACATTTCCCTCCACTGCTCTGCTCCTATTGATCGTAGCGTAATGAAAAGTATACTATAACCTGTGGTTTGGGGTGTGCGTTGATAGATCACTATGTCAGTCAGTCAGTCACATAACGTAAGAGTAGACAAATATAATCAGAAAGCTCCGAACTGCTAAGCTATCGGGAGTTACACGTGTTATTGTGAGTCAACCATAAAAGATAGACATTTGCTGTCGTGGAATATTTTTTATATAATTTTAAGGAAAATATTTCCGTCATACATGATTTCTGTGTAGCGTTAACCATGAAGGCTGCACACGCGACGGAAGCTTAAAAAATGGAGTAAGTTCTCCTGTTTTCCCAACATTTCCCTTCACTGCTCTGCTCCTATTGATCGTAGCGTGATGAAAAGTATACTATAACCTGCCCAGGAGTATGAAGAACAATTGTACCAAGTTTTGTTGAAATCCGTCGAGTGGTTTTTGTTTCTATAACGAACATAAAGACAGACAGACAGACAGACAGACAGACAGACAAAAATTTTACTGATTGCATTTTTGGCGTCAGTATCGATCACTAATCACCCGCTGATAGTTATTTTGAAAATATATTTCATGTACAGAATTGACCTCTCTACAGATTTATTATAAGTATAGATAGAAGATTGCAAGGTACTGTTAGGTATACTAATGTCTTAATCTGAAAATAATTCGGATAGTAGTTAAAATCGGAATCCTGAGAAACGAATAATTAAATTATAACACTTTAAAAAAATATTTTACAGAAAAAACACAACAGTAATAAAGGCCCAACAATTTTCCAATTCCAAATGATTTCGTTTGAAAAAAGAACACCATACCATCTAACGTGCCAGCTTTTTTTAATATCGTCGCAGCATACGAAGCCACATTCCTCCTCTTTAATTTGACGCCTACAAAACAAAATTAAGATGTCATTGCAACTCGATACCGGCACATAACGCCACCCCACTTCTGTAATTGTCTGTTTTATTTGACACCGGACACTAAGGATGGTTGCACCCTTGTTTTTTCATGCGAAGAACAAATTTAAGTGTAATTTTAGACCAGGATACTTGGGTCGTATAATTATTTCCATTCTGGGAATGAAAGACGTATTTAGAGAGAAGTCGCTTGTCTGACTAGAAAATACGTAAGTCCATATAATAGGTATGTAAAGAATGAATCACTGTTAGTTATCCTTATTTCAAAATTAAACCTCCTGTTAAATACCGATGAACTCACTAAAGATAATTAATGGATCAATTCAGAATCTCTGATTTACCATACTAAAATATTTATTACGCGTGATTAAAAGAATATAACATAACATACCATCACGCCTGTATTCCCCGAAGGGGTAGGCAGAGGCGTACTAATGTACACCCACAGTTCGCCGGTATGTTTAGGTCCCATGTTATAGGGGGCCTATAGCCATTAACCGGGCACAAATCCAGACTCCGAGCTGCTAATGAGAATTTTATAGAAAAACCCAATAACACTGCTCGACCTGGGGATCGAACCCAGGACCTCTAGTGTAGCAGTTGCACTTGGGACCACTAGACTAATGAGGCAGTCAAGAAGATTAAATTGATTAAAAGAATAATAATAAATATAAAGAAAATAATAATTCTTTATTAGATTGATTCTGTTGGCAAACGAGCAGACGAGCTACCTGGCGGTAAGTAGTCATCGCCACCTATGGACACCCGCAACACCGCGTCCGTAATGCGTTGCCGAGCTTTAAAATCCCTTACAAAACTGCCAGAGCCACAGCAACCAATGGGGAACTGGCTCTTACCTGCAAAAGTGGAAGAACACAACAAGGTGCTTTATGACAGATTCCGACGTAAGGGTGATCGCTAGCCAGTCAGACCCCAAGAGATCTTACTACCGAGCAAGTCAGATATTTTCTCGGCTCTTACGAGTTGCCTATCTGAAAGGCAGTGAACAGTATTCTAACCCGTCCCCACACGGGGAAAAACTTTCTTTTGACAGGATCTTCACTTCACTAATCACCGTCATCGTCAACGTTAATCACCATTAAACGTCGCTAATTTTTTTAATTACCTTTAATGAAGCATTCCTACTAAAACCTGACGCAAGCCTTGTGGGTCTGGCGAAGCTTGAATTGCCAGATTAACGATATCGGAATTCGAATATTATCGGAATACGATTAAATTTTGTTTGAATTACGATTAATTTCGATATTACGTTTTTAATGGAAATTCGGTCCGCCGGACTCTTAAACAGTGGATTAGGTACAACTTGGCCTTAGCAGTTTTATATATTCGCAACAAAAAAAAATATTGGGTTGATGTAATCAACTACATCAAAGCTATTTATAGCTCCATCCAAAACTACCCAGTTCATTACAGAGACATGTAAATCAATGCATAATTATTTTCGAAAACTTACCCAGCTAGAAAGGGTTAACTACATAAAATCTCTTCGCTACAACATTTACAGGTAAACAACTACAACTCACAAGGGTAACATTACCATTAAGATAATAGAAGTGAATTTATAACAGCGCAGATAAAACACCACTCAAGTACGTGAGTCTCTCGCACGCTCACTGAAGATATTAATGACGAACATGTGGTCTGTACTGTACGATACGGATAGTAGTTTGAATTACTATTAGTGTAAGTAGATATAATTATTTATAGCTGTATACTTCAAAACGCAGAAGGAGATAGGGTTGTTCTGAATGGAGCTTTATACTTTTTTAATATTAATTAGATACAAATTGGCAATGGAAATACAATTTCTTCTGCAACAACAATACAACTTTCAATAAATGATACATGCAAAAGCATTAAAAGGATGTTATAGAATGTACGTAATCTCTCTCTTTTATTTTCATACATAGGTATAAAAATCTAGCTTACTAGTAGGTATTAAGACTTATTATATAAAGCTTACTCACAACGAAATTAAAATATCTACTAGCTTCTGCCCGCGACTTTCTCTGCGTGGATTGGGTCCGACCTGGATAAAAAGTAGCTTAAGTACACGGTAACGGTCTCTGTGCCAAATTTCATTCAGATCCGTTCAGCCGTTCTGGCGCGAAAGAATAACAAACATCCATACATCCACACTCACAAATTTTTATGAGTTTTACAGCTTAAAAGTTGATACAAATTATACAACAAATATGCTCTTTCTCCATTTTACAATCGCCCCACCATGTTTGTCATTAGTTATTCGTAATTAAAAACACTTGTATGCAACTTGTGTTGAGTAAAATATTTTTGTAATGACGAACGATGCACAGAAACATGTAGGTACGTTTCTTCTTTTTTCAAAAACGTTTGTATAACTTCGTTCCAATTCTAAACGTTATTGTCAGTTTATTTGAATTTCGAACATCACTTTTATTTGATTTAATGACATTACTTAATTTTTTTATTAATACGTAAAGACACTATAGGCAAACGTAAAGACATCTACTTACAGCATTGTATGGGTTTTCTTCACCTTTACAAATTTTGTGGTCAGTATCGAAATAAAAATAAAACATTTCTTTGTATTTTTATCCTCTATACATCCCTAAACCATTCTTTTATCCATTTTTTTATTCGTGATAGGCTTACTCTTAGGTGCTATTGATATTTACTAAATTGGGCTGTCGAAATAAAAATACACCCAACAACTAATAAGCCAGTATATAAGTGTCTACAACGTGCATCACAATACAAAAACAATACAAAAATACCTACATACTCATTTCACCTTTTCAATGTGTAGCATGGAGCGTGAAACACGAGGGGGTGAGCAGACATGTTGCATCGCGAACATCTGCAGTTCCTTTATTAACAACTGTTTATGACATCAGACGGAAAACAGCAAGGGAGGTTTTATTTTTAATTTTTCTGTTCTGTTTGCTATCTGGAGTCTGTAACAAAAATATATTTTATTTTTAGTGTGTATTTGTAAACATATATATAGAATTCATGGTCTCATGGGCAGGCTATGATAATATGCATAGGCCATGTGCGCCGTAAAGGTTTAAAAAAAATCAGGATTGATAAAATAATGTTAACAAGATACCGGACAAAAAACCGGTCCAGTTTTTTGTTATTTTCCTTTACCGTTCTAAACAAAATCAAAGTATAGTCTTAGATTCAAACTCGAGACCTATAACCTAGTATTTCATTGGTCATATGATTACGATAAGATGGCAACAAAACAATATCAAAGTCTAAATAATATATACACTGCGACACTTGTCAAAGAAAATTAAACGGAACAACCCCTCATCTTTTACACAATCATTAAAAAAGTGCTACTACTGGAACCACAGCCTTATGTCTTTAGTATATGGTATCTATTATTCAAAACTTAAGTTACACAACTACAATATTACCTTTGCTTAACATTTTCTAGCTTTACCCTTGGAAATCAAACTGTAAAGATGAGCTTTTTTCTTTGTAATAAGGTTCAAATTGTTGTTCATATTATTTTCTTAGCATTTCACGTTGTCTAGGATATTTAGCTTATCTTTCATATCTATGTTTGTTGGAACTCCATTCGCAATTAGCACTAAGGTGGGACAAAGTGTTTGATATACAATCATGACATGTGTCAAGGCAACGCTTTTGCTTTAGTAATCGGTTTTTGCGTTTCGCGGGATTTGGCGCCGTATTATAACGTGTTAATGCCATCATTTTTACGTTGTGAGACAGAGATGCCGCTCTACATATTAAATAGCCTCATCCCTTTCTTACAACCTAGAAATGATGGCTTTAATACGTCATAATACGGCTCCAGATATTTTAAGACGTATTGGTAGGTGTTTTGTATGGTTATAATGAGACGACAAGAAAACGGACCAGCGGCAACCGCAGTATAAAAACGCCAGCAACACCAATAGTATCACTAGTGCGTTGTCACCTTGAAACTCTAATAAATACCCCACCATTTCCCTTCAAAGCGGAACAGAATAAGCGTTCGACCACCTCAGATGATGAAAGAGTTCGATTCTGCACCAAATATTTTTATAAGGGCTGGAACCCACACTACCTATTACCTTTAGTCCAATAAAACGCTGAGTTTACACTATAAAATTTCCCCAATTGAGGGGTGAAATGCATTTGCATACAATGTAATTTAAATTTAAACTGATTCGCGCTTTACCCAAACAAAAACCAATTTTATTTTATTGTGTTTTTGTTTACTTCTTATGATATTATGTTTACAGAAGTCTTTTAGAATCTTAGTGTACTTATCTATTACTTTTATTACTATACCATAGAAAAGTATCGTAAGTAAAGCACCTTTTTGTGTAATCTTTTGTGCCTGAGATTCCCTCTCCTGGTTGCTGCGGATCCGGCAATCTGCAGTCCTTAGAATAACTTTTATAAGACTCATGCAGGCGATTCCTACTTACCATAAGGTGGCTAGTTTGCTCATTTGTCGACAGTACAGTAAATTGATGTTTAGGTCCCATGTAATAGGGACCGAGCATATAATATTGATTACCATCAACCGGGCACAAATCCAAACTCAAGACTGCTACTGAGAATTCCATAGAAAAATTCAATAAAGGCAGAATTGTAGTCGTAACGGTATGTTATGCTACAAGTATATCCTTATATTTCGCCTTTACCAGAGACAATTTTAGAGAGTACTCCATAATCCAATACGACACCTTAGACCTCCAACACTTCGAAACAGACTGATGTACGGCCGCGCACCCTGATTGGTATTCAGTCCTCGCGCCCTCCGCGACCTACCCTCGCATTGATCGTTTCAGACTTTTTGCGGGAATCCCTTGCAGTGACCTTCGTGGAGTTCGTTCGTTTGTTTTGCTACAGGTATTTTTAGAAAGATGCTTTTATTGATACGTGTGTTGGTGAAATCTATAAGGTTTGAATAGAAATACGGGTATTTGGAGAAGATAAAGCCGGTAATTTGGTGCATTCGCTTGTTTTTAGATTTTTAAGGATTCCTAGTGTTAATGCAACATGATAGATTTTGATACTGTCTACGTTCAAATATAATGACATAGGTATTTTAATTTTTCTGTGTAAACAATGTCAAAAGAAAATTTATTTAAAAAATGCGTTTCACTATTCAACTGACACTGTCAACAAGATAGAAATTCGGACTAACTGTGAGTATTCTTGTAAATTACTCGCAATCTTCGTAGATTTTTCACGATGCTTTTCTCGATACTTTTTCGAAGTGAAAAGTGGCATACATACCATCACGCCTGTATTCCCCGAAGGGTTAGGCAGAGGCGTACTACTGTACACCCACAGTTCGCCGGTATGTTTAGGTCCCATTTATTAAGAGGCGAGCCTAATGTCATTAACCGGGCACAAATCCAGACTCCGAGCTGCTACTGAGAAATTCATAGAAAAACCCAATAACACTTTGCTCGACCTGGGGATCGCACCCAGAACCTCTAGCGTAGCAGTCGCTTTTCTCGATACTATTTCGAAGTGAAAAGTGGCATATTATGTAGCAAACTTGTGAGGGATATGACGTGAACATTCTTTATAACTTTCCGATAAGAATAGGAATTTTTCGAAGGACGTACATTGTCAGTGTTCATAAAGCGAGGCGCTTCATAGCGGCCAGATGTTACTTCTCAACGATATTACTAACTTACGCTCTCTTACGTGGAATAAGTCAGTTTTATTTTGGCAGGTTCGTTAGCTGGCCTTTGAATGTTGATATTTTTAGCCCGAAGCGATTGTTTTATTCTTCTACGCCTTAAATACCTACATATTATGTAGTTTCTAACGCCTAAGTAATAACACGCTTATTGAAAAATATAATTCGTATTCAGAAAATATATATAAATTACCTAATATAGCGAGCTAAGAAGCGTTCAAAATTTTTGGTGGACATTGAGAGCGGATGCTTTGTTTCTTTCCCACAAAATGACTATTAGTATAAAATATGTATGCTGCACCCAAGTTTTGACGTCACAGCTCGCGATGAAATGCTCTTTGTCTTAGCATAAAATTAAAATGCTCATAACTTTCTTACTTTTAACTGATTTTAATTTTGCTTTTAGTGAATCTGAATTTTTTTCTTAAAATTTATCAGTCGACTAGCTAAATATTGATCTGCTGAGGTTGCTGCGGTTAGTTTATGGATGGGTGAACGTCCTTCCGAAGGCGAATACTTAATAAAAATTCAATAAACAGTTACCGTTATATATGCTGTTTGCAGTTCTAGGAATCAATGATACTTTTTTTAGAAGAAACGGTGAAATAATGCCAATTTCATAAAAAAACAAAAGCTGGTACTTGTAAGTTAATAGCCGTTTGCCTACCATATGAGCGTCGCGGAGTCTCGAGAATCTAATTTAATAATAAACAGCTACCTATCATATTCGATAGATATTTGTCGTTTGCAGTCTTAGGAAATTTACTAAATGATTCTTTTTTTAAGAAGAAATGGTGAAAAAATGACAATTTCTTAAAAAAACACAAATCAAAAGCCGTGGTACTTGTAAGTAATAGCGGCGTGCCTACCAGGGTGACATGAGCGTCGCGGAGTCTCGAGATTGCAGTGCTCTGTAACGAGCAACGTGACCTTTTGTGAAGCTGTGTTGAGATTGTTGACTAATAGCTCCCTGTGTGTTATGGTTCGTTAACATTCCGTCGTTTACGTTTGTTTAGCAATAGGGTTTCGTTTGAACTCTTCCAATACGCAACCCTAAAAACAGTTACACCACTCACTCAATAATAATAATTATATTGAAACGTAATCCTCTCGAGCGTAATATGGCAAGAGATAGGAACCACATCACATCTAATACCTTTGCGCGACAGCCTTAGAAGAAGCTTTGTATTGCTGAAGGAATTGTGTAGTTTCGTGATATTGGTAATAGCGATGTTTGCCAAACACGGCAAAATGACAAAAAATACCTTATCTTTAATAATAAATATAATTGAAGTGTCCGTTTGGAATGTCAAATTAATAGTTTTTTAAAATTTTTGTCTATCTGTCCGTTTGTTCCGGCTAATCTCCAAAACGGCTGGACTGATTTGGACGGGGTATTCACTGGCGATTTTTTAATAAATATATACTTTTTGGGCATATAAACGAATGCTTATTTGGTCCCTATATTATTCATCTGATTTCAATGAAACTTAGATGAGTTACTTTATACTTGCTACTATTTATGACTTGCTTTATGAACCTCAAAGGTTTCTGAAAAATATTTACCGAATTTGTCAATGTTTTAATTTCTCATGTTAGTGAATAATATGTAGGTAGGTATGTAAATAAATAATAAATTATTCCTTATCAAAGCCGAAAATCACTCTTTTAAAAAAACATCGCTTACAACTTTGTCAGATATTTCCTAAAAAAAGAAGGAAATTCGGCGATACTCTCACGTATGTAGTCGACGATTTTCTTATCTGCGAGGAATGAGTGAATGATAATGAGGGGCGAATGAGTGAAGGAAGGAATGAAGGCGCGCGAGGTAAGGATAATATTGTGCGGAGTCGCATGCCTCAGCTTACGTGACAATCTGATGGATGGCTGTATGACAGAGTGAGATATTTTTGTATTTATGTTTGAGATGTACGATGTTTTTATCTGATGGATGCCTATATGTTAGAGTGAGCTATTTTTGTATTTTTTTAGGAATACGATGTGTTTTATTGGTACTTGATTCACTATAAAATTGGACTACATAATATATTCATTTCCAACATGTTGTTGTTTTATTGAACGCGTAATTAAGTAAGTAGTATAGCGATATGTCTTTTGAGTAGAAGATTACATATTTTTTACTTACCTCAAAGGAATAACATGACTTTTTTTTTGTTTTAAAAAAATCAGACTCAAACTAATATCGGATTAACCCGAATATATTTGCGAAAAGGCTATAAGGTCTAGGGAAAAGATTATGAGTTATGACGTTTAGGTACGTCAACATTGACAACTAGATGTAAATCAAAATTGACAGACCAGCTGACTCCAATGGATTCGAGAATTAGCTATAACAACAATTTTTACGTAGCATAATACATATACCGCTAACAACATCAATATAAATAAAGATTATCCAATCACTTTTACGACCATTCTTATAAATAAACATTGCTGCTATGCATAAGATAGACGAAGAATGCACCCTTCAAGAAATCAGAGTGCATTCCACCCCAACCTTTTTCCAAAGATATATGATTTTAATAATCGCCAAGATTACGGTAAGGAGGGACCGGAGACCTTAGAGTGTCCCTCTGAGTGCTGTCTGTCTTGAGAAATTGTCCCCGTTGCTATTTCATTTGTGAGGGCCACTTGATATATGCCAACTCTTATGTTGTATTCAAAAAGGACCTTTATTCTTGTCGGGGAATTCCTTTATTTGATTTTTGAGATGTTTAAGACATTGTCAAGTTGTAGCTTAAAAGGAATCTGACAGTAATTTTCTTTTAAACGTAGCACCAGTGTTCTGGAAATTAAATCCCAACAACTCTGATATTTCATACTTATATATTTATGAATTGAATTTCGAGACCTTGCTTTTAACTATCTTTTTGTGATTTTTTTGCATTTTCCATGCTAAGATTATAAAGTTATTTTAGTAAAGGAAAAATTCAATCGCGGGCAGGATTCGAATTGTCACCTTATGACGTAAACTCAGAATGTGAAGACAAATTTCGATCAAGCGGGTGGGACTCGCGGTGGCGAATCCTGGTAAGTTTCGAATCCTGGGAAGGTTCGAATCCTGGCCGCGATTGAATTTTTCCCTTACTAAAATAACCTTATTTTTATTTGATAAATCGATTTTTTGGTCCATCCACATCTTGTATTTTATATAAATCTCACCCTAAACACATTAGGGCTTCATTTTATCTACTCTACATTCCAGCTACTTTTGCTACAGTAGGTACCTACTAAATTTTAACTACTTACCGTCAAATTTTACGCAAGAACAAATCAACAGCTGTTTATGAAAACCAGTTGCTCAAGCAGTAATTAAACATTGCGCGTTAATCTCACGTCATGTGAGACTTTCATACTTGGTTGAAAGTCTGAAAACAAACGAGAAAGGAGCGAGGCGGCAGTTTGGAGAAAGTGTCAAGATTCAGAATTGAAATTCTGCGACTACGAATCTTGCACAATGTTGAAAACTTATTAATCTTTGATTGAAGTGAGCATAGAATAATATGGTTTAGGGATTTTGAACTTTTACGTAGGATCATAAAGAAAATATAATACATCTATATATATACATACTTACTTTACAATTATAAACTAGGGAGAGGCAGCTGTTGTTACAGCTTATCACTGAGTAGTTATATAACTTATTTTTGAAATCTGACTACTTATATAAATTAAAAAAAACGAACTTAAAATAAATCTCAAGCTAAGCGTGAACTAAACGCAACATGACAGCGCGCGAAGAAGCCTCAAATCCAAGATGGCGACACAATATGGCGACGACCGCGAGAGTGACAAGCCATTATTGAGACTGCAACGGGTGCAGTGGTTTCTTAATAAACGCCCCCGGGGGAAGTTATTAGTCGTCATACGTGTCGCTGGGATTAATTTGAGATGACAAGTGTTTATTGTTATAAATTTTAGTTAGTTTATTAATTATGAAGACAAGGGGTTTAGCAGATAGGGACAGACTGAATATAATTATTGTTTTTAACAATTATAACAATGATGTCAGATTAATATAAATAATTAGTGACATAACATAACCAACCCATTATATTGTCCCACTGCTGGGCACGGGTCTCCCCTCAAATGAGAGGGATTAGGCTATAGTCCGCCACGCTGGCCTAGTGCAGGTTGGCAGACTTCACATGCCGTCGAGAAATTCTTTCAGGCATGCAGGTTTCCTCACGATGTTTTCCTTCACCGTTTAAACGCGGGATAATTAACTATTAATACGCACATGACTTCGACGAAAAGTCAGAGGTGCGTGCCTTAGATTCGAACTCGAGACCTTTGACTTGGCAGTCCAACGGTCATACCACTAGGCTATCATTGCTATATTAGGTACATAATTGTTTTTTTATATTTTAGGCTTGCCTGAAGACCATGGCGTTTCCTATACGAGTTATCTTCAAGTACCTACCAAAGCAAATTGATTACGATTATTAGAGATGAATTTTTGCCTACCGATTATACACCCTATAGGTAATCCGTTTGGGCGATCCGAAGGCGTAAATTATCTTGAATACATACACACTACCCAGACATACATACGTATTACTACATAATGTTTTTTTACTTGCAACAACATTAACACATCCGAAGCAAAAAGTACTAACAATGTTACAAAAACACGACTACATACATAGTTTTTGTCATAGATCACTATATTGAAAACACGGTTCATTTCATATTCTTTGTGACCTTCCTGCTTCCTTTGTTCTAGATAATAAGCAGGAACGGTGCAAGTTTAATTGAATTAAATATTGTCTGGCTAGAAACTTCACGTTCGCAGCAAAGTTTCCTTTTATTTGTCAAGTAAGACTATAACGGAGCAAATAATTATATTATCTTGGTGACAAACTTAAACATGGCAACATTAA
This sequence comes from Acronicta aceris, assembly GCA_910591435.1. Classification (NCBI taxonomy): domain Eukaryota; kingdom Metazoa; phylum Arthropoda; class Insecta; order Lepidoptera; family Noctuidae; genus Acronicta; species Acronicta aceris. The sequence continues at coordinate 15,245,631 of OU342761.1, read as the reverse complement.
AATTCATGCCAACTATGATATTTCATTGCGTTTGTAATGTTTTTTTTCCTTGGCAACTCGAACGTCCTAGATTCGTAGGACATTTTAAACGGGTAGATGATATTCTATTTTAAATGTCTTTCAAAGTTGGTTTATGTATCTGTATGTAGTTTACTGAACAAAGCTATTAAAGAGAATAAAATAACAAAAAACATTAAAACAAAGTTTATAAAAATTGAAACGCTTAAACGGTGAAGGAAAACATCGTGAGGAAACCTGCATGCCTGAGAGATTTTCTCGATGGCGTGTGAAGTCTACCAACCCGTATTAGGCCAGCGTGGTGGACTATAGCCTAATCCCTCTCATTCTGAGAGGAGACCCGTGCCTAGCAGTGGGACAGTATAATGGGTTGATTATGATTATGTTATAAAAATCAGGTGAAAAGAAACACTGGTTGTCTGTTACCTTTTCACGGCTAAACCGCTGAACGGATTTCGATAAAATTTATCATCTACCACACTAAAAACCTGTGGGTTACAACTTGCTGCACTTAACATCTACTTTATCCACTAATGCCGCAACACCAGACATGTAAACACAATCCCCTTAGTTCGTTTATTATAAATTATGGCGGCGAGGCGGTAGCCTTATGAAATTAGTGCGACTGCGCAGACAGAGAAATTGGTTTACCAAACACAGAAAAGATTGTGCTTATACAGTGAAAATTCTACTGACTTGATGATAGGATGGTTAGGAAAATAAGCAAAATTATTTTTTCTTCAGCTTCATTTATAAGTAAAAAACATAATAAATAGCAACTTTAATAACATAATGTCAAAGTTGAGTTTTAAACGACAAAAATCACTATAGAAATTAAACTTTAAGATTCAATGTATTTAGATATTGATATTTTGTAGTTTATCTCACAAGTTCGTAAATGGAAGCTCGTAAAATTCCATTGTATTTTGTCTTACGATTCGTAATTGAAATTTTAAAACTGTCAAATTGAGAGCCTCCATACCACTACTTTTGGACAGTTAAAAATCGCCACCAATGTTTGTAAAATAATGTTTTGATAAAAGTAGTTATGAATCAATCATCGATTCACGGATTGGCCACGGCAAAAGGCAAAACAGTCTTATCAACGTAAATCATAACTATAAACTGCGTAGAACCTTTTTTCCCCCAAAATTTTCTATCCGGCCATACACAGTGTTACAAAACCTATATAAATAGGAAAAAATGTCATATCTAAAATATTACTGAACAAACATACATACCACATTGATAACCTATGCATTTGTCCCCCAGATTTGAACACAAGCGATGCACAAACTAAATTAGTTAACTCCACCCTACATTGCCTGGAGTCGTATTCTTCGTAAAAGCTGCATAGGGGTGACCATAAATATGTCATAACAGACCGGACAGTTCCCGACACTATCCAAATTATTCTATTGCGTGTATTTTAAATTTTAATTTACATTTTAAAATATTAGCTATTTTATACCAAAATGTATTATTTACCCGTTGCAAGTGTGTTACAGTCGATATTTTAGCTATACCAATGTTTCAAAAAAATATTTTCTAATTATGTCCATGTGTAATAAACACAAATATCTACTTTAAAACTAACTAATAACGACATAAAATCGTAAAAACAGATGCCATTAGATACCATCACAAATACAATAAAATGAAGAAATATAGCTAACAAAATCAACGGTAAATACCAAGGGCAACGTGAGGGTTCATACGGAACTACGCCCTCTAACGGCGGTTTGTTTTAATGCAATTGTCATGCAAATTTCAGAATTAATCGCACCCGCTTAGAGTTTTAGAAGTTTTATGACTCTTATTACCATCATCATAAGTGTTATTATATTTAAAATTTAAATTTTCTTTTGTTTGAAAATGATAATTGTTAAAACACAGGGAAATCTAACGTCAGATGTATGGAAACTGAGATCGTAAAATTTTATACCGGAACTATGTGGGTACATGCAAATTATGTTCTAGCTATTAACATTTTAATAATATTGTCGTTTAAATTTTAATTAAAACAGCTTTATATGCCTCCGTTGGGATACTTACTCACCCTTAATTTAATGATAGTTAAGTCATATACATTTTAATGTTAAATTAAGTCATATACATTTTAATAGATAAGCACTAGACCAGACCAGACTGAGGTATGAATTGAGAATATCATCCTGTTTTGAAGGCGTTTCATAGAAAAAGAAATGACCTCACTCCATATTTACGATTGAAAATCTTGTGTCGTCTAATTTTATGCATGAGCAAATAAAAAGGAGTATCAAAGCAAACAAAACTCATTTCGATTGACAAATATGAAAATTCATAAAAGGACAAGCGCTCCGAGCGACATCTACAAAAGAGTTGAAAAAGTTGATCCAATTATACTTTCTATTTTTTAATTTCATTTTTTCCAATCCGAGTACGTGTGTCCCCCTAGGCGTTTGATTAACAACCGAATTTATCATGGCCCCTGCTCTAAATTAAAAAAGTAATAAGGATAATTCGCGTATATTACTGTACCTGCTGGCTGAAGTACCTTTTAGTATTCATCATTTGTTTTTATTAGGTGTGTACTTTTTATATTTTATGTAGGTAGGTATGTTGGCATTTACCGTCAATTTTGACTTATTAACTTTTAGGCAAAATGTATTCGGAGGATTTAGATTTCTGAACAAAATGAAAGTAACATTAATATTTATGTTTTTAAATGGTGACTAGATTTAGTTTAATACATTAATCATCAATGCAATTAATATTACTAAGAGAAGCATGTAGCTATACGTTTGTCTGTAAGACGGTTTTCTAAGGAAATACATTAGTACATAATCTGTCTGGCACCTGTACATTGGAAAATCGTAAAAATGTAATATTATTGTATAATGTTAAGTAAAACATTATATGTACAATAATATTAAATTCTTATGATTAATGTATTTACATGCATTTTATGATTAACAAAGGCCAAAAATACAATTAATTTTGCGTATTGCAAAATCTAAGGAAAACGGTTCATATCTCAAAATTCGGATCCATACCTCGTTGTAACATTAATATTCATACAGTAACCATAAAAAATATTCAAACACAGACTTCCCATATCGAATAGGGTGACCATGCCGCGTCAGGTGTTCGGAACTACGTCCCCAGCTACTGTTTATTACCATCATATTTCAGCCCCTGAAAAAGACGGAACCCTCACTTGATTTGCATCTGACAACGACTTGCGCGTAATAGCTGAAGGAACCCTAATTTTAGGGGAAATTATAGGTATTACGAATAGCTGCTACGATTCGGATTTTAATGTGCATGCTCGGTGCTGATACTTGATATAAAAAAAATATCCCGATGAATATCTCAATTTTTAAGAAACTATAATAAATATATAGAGATTTAAAAGTATCTTTACAAATGCCCTAATTTTATAGTCTTTCATTTATTTATTCTACAAATATAATTAATAGGGTAGGCACCCCTTACGGCCCACCTTCATGTCAGTCAAATTAGCTAGAAAGCACACTCTAGAACTTAAAAAAAGACATCAATAGGACGAATATTTAAGACTATTCATCATCATCCATACATAGTATAAAACAAAGTCGCTGTCGCTGTCTGTCCGTCCCTATGTATGCTTAAATCTTTAAAACTACGTAACGGATTGTGAAGCGGTTTTTTTAATAGATAGAGTGATTCAAGGGGAACGTTTTAAGCTATTTAACATTACGCTACGACTTTTAGGAATGGGGTGACGCGGGTGAAACCGCGGCCGGGTCGCTAATACCATATAAACAAAGGAACGTTTTAATTCATCTTCAATATAACTTGCCACAAAACACTTACGAACAAAAAGAGTACCCCCATTTCTTTTCTCACATATCTAAATAAAAGGACGAAGGTCCGAGTTACCCCACAGGACTTCCTCCAGAACAATTGTCGATCATTGGGGACCACCCGCCGACACCAATTGGTCACTTAAACGGTGCACAAGTCGCCTTGCAGCTTCCTGTCACAATTATTGATGAAATGAGGAAATGAGACCATCGTGGGAAGTGGTTATAGATAATTGGGTAAGGCTTAATAACCATTTGGGTAAAAGCCATAAAATCAATTACCAACTTTCGAGTTTCACTTACGTTCCAAAAAGATTAACTTACTTCGTCTTCTAGGCGGTGTATCTAGATAGGTAAGACATGCATCAGATTTTAAACTAGACCTACAGAAATACAACTGTAACCATATTCAATTTCGTGCAGTAATTTTTGCGTGATTTGCGTACAGACATACAGACAAGAAACAGACACCCAGACGAAAAACAAAAATTGTAAAAATCTTTTTTTCAGTTTAGCTTCTACTGTCATTTTTTTGTTATATATCAGATAGACAGACAGACATCAGGCAACTACAATTTTATATTATTAGTAGATATAAAGATATTTCACTCGGGTATTCATCTATTCGGACTTTAAAACACACATGTATATTAACACAGTTTCGAGGGTAGTTTTACTAAAGCTCCGATATAAAACTGAATGGCTCGCAAAATTCATCGAGTTCTCATCCCGACAGCCTTTGATACCAGACAGCCATGGGCGAATCAACACCGTATTGCTTTTTAACAGTTGAAACAACCGAAAATGTACTTTAACCCAACGAGATAAAGCTACTCAAAAGTTTTAACCAAACTTGCTGATGAACAAATTTGTTTTTGCTGATGAAGTAAACGAATATGAACTTTAAAGCATTGGTGTAAAGAACGAAAGAGAGCAGTTTAATGTATCTCAATGAAAAGTGGTCAGAGTATCAGATATAACACCTCAAAATGAAGCACGAATTGAAAATATTTCACATGTTATCATGTTTTATCCCTTTGAGTGGTTATTCATATTTTTCGGTAATTTTAATACTTCGACGAGACACTTTTTACATCTTTGGCTTAGCGATCAGACGGCTCTTCAAAATAATTTGATGATGTTGTAATAATAATAGGGAATTAAAAGATTGTCTCCATAAGATCAACTTTTTTGGAAACGTGCACCTAGACTCATTATCGTTTAATAAACGCTTGTAAAAGCTTATTTGAAATAAAACATTTGAATTTATGACTGACTATGTACCTATACTTAATTTTGTGTGATATGGGTTGTTTACGTGCCTGAAATAAACGAAATTTATTACTATTAACGAGCCGCTGTCATTTTGTGCTTAGTTGGCTAAGGAGCCATGCGTAACACCTGACGCAAGTTACTCGAATCTACGTACCTATATACTATAAGTCCAGAAGTCCAATATTTAAAGAATTATAAATGTAAAAAAAGATAAAAGCTTAATTTTAATTAAATGGGTATTCATTTTTTTAACGCCAGAAAGTTATTGGTCCGGAGTAAACCAATAGTAAAAGTAGCTACGGCGGTAGCCTAGTGGCTAGGGCGTCGAACTTGCGATCATGTGGTTGCCGATTCAAACCCCACCCATTGCACTACCAACGTGAACGCACTCGTAACACAAGCATTTAGCTTAGCATGAGGGGTTAAAACAAGAATCCTAATGTGCGACCCACATTGCTAGTAAGCTTTTAATTATAACTATCATGTGCTTTTTTTATTACGTTATATTTTTTACGTTGTACTTGAATTAAGATAGAAACTTTATCGAAACCTGATGAATTTAATTTAAGAAGACTTAATATATTTGTCTCTTTTTTTCAGGTAAATAGATTGAAATGCTCATAACCACGAGCATTCATCACGAGGATCACATTCTACATTGGATGTCGGTAAAGTAGACAATGTCATAAGGTTTCAGAGCGTAAATCACGTATCATCCTGGACAGGAATCAAATAATATCAATACAATGCGATAAAATCCGTAAAAAGTAGTTTTATTTCAACGATAAGAAGAACATAGCTCTCGTCATTATAATATTGACAGCCCAAAAAAAACTCAGCAACTCTCAAGAACTACGAAACAAATCCACTTAAAAACTTTTTAGCGACAAACTGTATTCCCAACCGTCTAGACTTCAGGTGTCCGGCAAAAAACCCCCAACTTTTCCCTCATTAAAAAGATTCCCCTAATACCTACTTCCTACTTTTCTAACTCTAGCAGACGGTTATTTTGCAAAATATCCTGTTTATTGCTCTTTCAATATTGTTCGATGTAAATTAGATGGGAAGTATAAGAAAAGTTTTCGGGAACTTTCGATATTTTTCCAATATTTTTTTGTCTGTATTGACTAGGGGAGAATCTTTTAAGCTAAAAATTACTTCTATTTCGAAAAAATGTAAAAAATACATAGAATTTTATATAATATACACGACAACTCTAGCTTAGCACTCGCGCATACACAATCAATAGCCAGTACCAATAAATTACTTACTATAATAAAAACTACCATAAATCTAAATCTAATCTAAAAAAGAATATCCCAGCAACAAAAACCCCAAAACAACATTTTTTTATATAAAATTGTCGGTCGGTATATTTGTATCTACGCGCATCAAGCAAAAACTACTACATACATGAAATTGGATTCGGTTTTCACAGTAACATAGTCGTATTGCTAACTTAAAATCTGGTGTACCTATATTTTATCTTGATACGCCGTCTAAAAGCCGGGTTACAGCACTTAAATCCTAGGAAACGAGTGAAACCGCGGACAGCAGCTAATTATCCAATATAATTGTTTCAACTTAATGCAGTTGGACGGAATAAAGCAAGATGGACGCTAAATATAAAGGAAGGGCGATTGTGTTCAGATCCCAAAGTTTTAGAATAGAAGTAAATACGGTTTCCTCTGCATTCCGAAAACCTAAACATTACTGTTTAGTTAATTGTTTTGTTGATTGTACCATTCAATTTTCCCTTATACATTTTAAGCGGTTTTGAAGGAAACTTTTGAAACAGAAAAGTTTGTAAATGCTTTGTGGTAAGTGTGTGTTTAATAAAATTGTGTTTTGGAAGTTAAACGTGTTAATAAGTTAATTGTTTTGTTTTGTGTATGGTTTGGTAAATTATTTGGAACATTGGAACAATATATCCATCAGTATAGTATATTAATGGATTTTCACACATCGAGTCCTGTATTATAGGTAAAATGCAAAATCTATTGTCTTAGCATCCTGATATCATTACGAGCGTTGCTGAATTAATCAGTCTGTCTGTGTGTACACAAAAGTTTTTAGAACTGCACACAGGCAACGACGTGACTGGACACAGACGCTGGGAATTATTGTACATAGTTTATGACGTCATTTGTACTTCTATATCTTTGTTATTATTACATAGTATAAAACAAAGTCGCTCTCGCTGTCTGTCCGTCCCTATGTATGCTTAAATCTTTAAAACTACGCAACGGATTTTGAAGCGGTTTTTTTTTAATAGATGGAGTGATTCAAGACGAACGTTTTAAGCTATTTAACATTACGCTACGACTCTTAGGAATGGGGCAACGCGGGTAAAACCGCGGTCGGGTCGCTAGTATAAATATAAAATATAAGCTGATCCCGGTGCCCAAGATACTTGACGAATGTTTATATTTTTGCAATGCTTGTCAATTATGTTTGATCACCTGGAGGCCCTTTACACTTCGATACCCAATACAAATTTAACCAGGGAATTAAAAATCCTTCGGTAGACCATCCCCAGCCATTAATAAGAGTATTCAACCCAAAATCAACCTTTTTATCTCATCTTCCAGTCTCTTAAACACGTTAGATATCAATTATTTATTCAAACCGTAGCGTTCCAAGTCCCGAATGATTTATTCAAGTGTACATACAAATTGTAATAAACAGTGCTAGACTGCATCCTGCAACTTGTTATCATCGCCACCCTTCCATTGTTTGCATAAGTCACTAAAACGCACCCCTGCTAATGAAAACTTAAGGGAAAATTCGGGAAAACTCGTCATAATAGAGGGTCGCCGAACCTCGTGTAGGCTGAAGCGTATTTGTTGAAACTGATAAAAAACGCTAAGCAAATATCGTGTGTTGTGCCTATAAAATTAACGCAGTTTTAAAGGGGCGTATGTTTGCTGTAAACATATCATGGTATGTGCAAGTTTATTGGTTACAAACAAACGGAAAAAAAAGAAAAACAGACCTTATAATAATGTATATTAAGGTCTAGCCCTTTATTAACAATCAATATGGACTTATATCGGTAACACAACATAATATTGATTCTATAGCGTTCAGTTCGATGCGGTTATCACCGAGAGTATTTTTCAAACGGAAATCCGAGAAAATTCGAAATTTGAGAGCTGGATGCTTAACCTTGGGAGATGTTTTTTTTTTATTTAGTAGAGCCTGAGCTTCAAGTCGTGAATCAATGCTCTCAGATCTTTTGTGCAATACATCAGCGCCTCTTTTTATTCCAACCTAAGCGGGACACTGACTGGCAATGTCCAAGCTTACAAATCAATCTTCCTAAAAAAAATACATTCTTTCTATTTTTGAAACTATTGACAACTGCCTGTAGCTGAGAAATAAATTCAAAAGGCCGCCGCTCAAATTGGGCGAAACTCAAACTTATGCAGATCCACGACAGATGTCGCCTCTCCCCTCCGATTATCGTATGCAGATTAAGTGGGAATACCCCTCTATGCTCACCGTAACGCAGTTTGTGACCCACCTGTTTTTCAAAAATGGATTTTGGAATTGTTTCATGTAGGCAGGGAGCGTATACATGGCCATTCTGATTTTAAAAGTAAAATATTGCAAGGAGTTTGAATTATGGCCTTTTTATCTTGTCTTTGTCTACGGATTTTTTTTTTTGTTAAATACATGAACTGTCGTAGGTACAACATAAATATCTACATTCCGAACTTCATTGAACGATATAATTTCATTCATATGACACAATTGTATCTGGAAATGTGACAAAAGTAGTTTTTTTTCACATTAACACAATTAATAAATACCTAATAAAAAAGGAGGCAACGGGGAATTTTGGAATTTCAAGCCAACTGTACAAATCCAAGTATATATTTTTGTTCCTTAGTAAAACAAAATATCAATAAATTACCCCCTAGTCTTAGCAAATATACTTCGTATTCCTATAAAATACGTACTCACAAAGATATGGCTACTAAAAGATATGGCCCTTAAATTTCTTAATTCCTTTCTCATATTTATAGTTTAAACTAAACCGAAGCATAATATTAGTTATTGTATGTCCATTTCAACCACCAAAACCAAAGGTTGCACACGTCTCGTAGTCTCATGGATTTAGTCACACACACATCAACATTAAATGGTTACCAAAGCCACAATTTAATTTTAAAAAATATGATGATATTTATTTCTCACTTTTGTAAATCAATGTTTTGGGTATTTTAGGTTCTGACGATCTTTTTTTTTCGTGGGAGACCCATGCTTCGTCACGAATGAGTCGGCTCGAGCGGAGTGATACCACAGCCTCACAGAAAAGCGTTAAACAACGCTTACGTTGTGTTTCGCCGAGTGAGTGAGGTTACAAGAGGCCCAATCCCTTTTTAAAAGGTCGGCAACGCACTTGTGACTCGCCTGGTGTTGCGGGTGTCCATGGGCGGCGGTAATCGCTTACCAATAGGCGATTCGTCTGCTCGTTTGCCCTCCTATCCCATATAAAAATTTCCGAGAAACATGTTAAGTTGTAATTTTACAGTTGTTGGGTACAATCTTTATGAGATAATAGCGTTCCACTTTTCTCAAATATTTGTAGGAAATACGATGAAAATAACCCGTACCAAAATTTAAAACTTCTATGAAAGGTTTTACACGGGGTGTCAATCATAACATTTAGGGTCATGTTTTACTACCTTCTTAAAGACTTACATATTCAAATTTGTCTTTCAACATCTTGCAAAACATGGTCCTGTTTCTGTTTATCTTACAACCCTAATATAACAGGTAAGTTTGCGCTCATCATTTATTTACGCGTGCGTAAAACTCCCCCCTAATTTGGGTAATTATTTGAGTAGGGAATCTGCTATTCAAATATTGAGAGTATAGGTCACATCCCTTTGAAGTTCGGCTCAAGTTTCGGGGAAAATAATGAGTTATAAACTGTATGGGTTTGGCTTGTCATTGTATATTTTTGTGAGCTCTCCTCTCTACACAGTCCCTTATTAGTAATAAGAACCTTGAAGAATGTAAATAAAATAGGCTGTGTGATATTTTTTTAGATCTTAATTGATACCTTGGCCTAATTACTCAGCAACTGGTATTTCTGGAATGGTCTTTCTCCTGAAGTGTTCCCATTGCGCTATGACATGGGGATCTTTAAACGGCGGGGGCTCTTAAGGGTCCGGCGGAATCTGAATTGCTCAACAAAAACGAAATAAATACCAAAATAAATCGTAATCCAAACAATATTTTATCAAAGCTGACCACGGAAGAACTTATAAAGCAGCAAAGTTTCAGAATTTGGTATCTACCTATTTTTCTAAAAAAAAGCTTACTGGCTATGTGGGTCGTACATTACTAGTATTCTGGTTAACCCCTCGTGCTAAGCTAATTGCTTGTGTTACGAGTGGGTTCACGTCGGTAGTGCAATGGGTGGGTTTCGAACCGGCAACCTCATGATCGCTAGTCCGACGCCCTAGCCATTAGGCTACCGCCGCTTTAATGTCATAATACCTCTATTTAACAATCCAAAAAGTGCACGATCCCGTAGAACTAATAAACAAACCTTTATTTGATGTTACAGCCCTTTGAACGAAAATGGTAAAATGGCAAAATTTCCATTTCGCTGAAATACCTGTTACTTCAAACAGTCGATGTATAACACGTTAAGTCCAAAATAAACACCTTCAACCCTTTAATACGGACGGGGTACAAACGACCCGATTTCACGCTCCCGTAATTGGTGACGGGTTTTCGAAGAATCGCTAAAGAAAATTTGTTTTATAAAAGAAAATGTTGTGTCAACTGAATTTATTGAAGGTAAACAAGAGTGTTGGTTTTCTTTATTACTGATGTCTTTTTTGCAAAACAATTTTCTTTTTAATTATAGTGAACTAGACCTAGGATCTCCTGATGAGGCAACACCAAAAGAGGAGTAACAAGTGCGTTGCCGACATTTAAAAGAGGATTGGGCCTCCGGTAACACAACGTAAGCGTTGTTTAACGCCGGTTTTCTGTGAGGACGTGGTATCACTCCGGTCGAGCCGGCCCATTCGTGCCGAAGCATGGCTCTCCCACGTTTGACATTAGAAGCAGTTATAGCCTAGTGGTATGACCGTTGGTCTGCCAAGTCAAAAGTATCGAGTTACAAACCCAAGGCACGCACCTCTGACTTTTCGAAGTCATGTGCGTATTAAATTGTTAATTATCACGCGCTTAAACGGTGAAGGAAAACATCGTGAGGAAACCTGCCTGAGATATTTTCTCGATGCCGTATGAAGTCTGCCAACCCGCACTAAGTCAGCGTGGTGAACTCTAGCTTAATCCCTCTCATTTTGAGAGGAGACCCGTGCCCAGCAGTGGGACAGTATAATGGGTTGATTATGTTATGTTATTGTGGACTAAAATTGCTTTTACAATTTACACAGATTTATCAGAAAGTGAGTAAAACTGACAGACATACATATCGCATAAAGGTAAACATATTGTTTGGTAAATCAATTCTATGTTGATGGATGAAAGACCAAATTGATAGTGTTAAACGCAAAATTCCATCGCAAAATTGCATTTGCATGAGTAATGGATGAAATCCATGTATGAATTTTAAATTACATTTTTATTTTGAGTTTCTTTTTCTTTATGTACCTGATTGAAATTCTCACATTTTTGGAGTAGTTTCAGGTCTTAGATTCATGAAGTCTACTTAAAAAATTGCAACGTCGGAGCTTCGAATCGAAACGGAACATCGATGCCCAAGAATCTTACGATTTTAGTTAGGTACTCATATTGTCAAACAACCAAAATACCATTCGGGAGTAGGTTCAACGCAAGATTAGCAATCAAAACGTGAAAATTTAAACAATCGTTGCGTACGTAACACTTTCGTGATAAAAAGAAACGTACGATCGAAACTAAATATTTATATATTTCGGATTAGGCTCCCAGATTCTTAAATTCAGATTTGAAATCCGTCAATACAACTCTAAGACTAGCGTTCTATTCTACATCCTACTTTTTTTTATTTACTTATATTGATGCTGTTATTTCAATAAAAACCTATATGTATGTCGGGCTATGGTTCCATGTATGCTTTGTTATCTTATTTTGTGTGTGCGTATATTTTCTGTCTTATCAAGACCCAACCCTGAAGCGTATAACTGACGCACTTGTATGTCTATTGCTCTCGAAACCGATTAACACCATCACGTATCTTAATCTTCTACTCTACCTGAACAAACTCAGTCTATCAGTCCCGTGTGAGGTGTATTGTGTTCTTTGTATGCTGGGGTCTATAGCACCCCATTAGCATTTAAGGGTTATTGGCTTTTGTAGGCCTTAACTTAATCGGTTTGTGGCCGGGCGCAAAATGAATTTGAACTCACGTGCCATCGATATATTTTATGTGGAGAGTTCAGTGAGAGGGTCAGTGTAGATTGTAAGCGAAAGCGACATTTAATGGGCATTTTATATATGTACGTAACTACATACGAGTACATCACAATTCTGCATGCTGGCACATCTTATTAAGTACAATAATTAACTAAGTCTAGCGTGTATTCGTGTATTCTAGATAAAAATCTAAGATAGAAAACCTTATGCTCCGTAAGAATTAATGTTTCATCTGCAATTGATGTGGAAAAAAATATCAAGCCACTATCAAACTATATAATCACCTCCTCGATAGTAACCAAAGTAGCCAAGCTGAAAAAATATCTAAACAGTATGCTTGTGAATCGATACCTAATCCTAATCTCTGAATACAAATATGTAATATATCGATACTTCCATTATGCAGTAGCAAAACAAAAGAAACTAGGTCACAGGATACATTTCGCACCATGTTTTTCAAGAAACTCCAGATTTCCAACCTTACCGCGACATTCTGCCACACATACCATACGAAATCTTTTTATTGCTTCGCGTTTCTGGAACAATAGTACTGAACAATATATTAAACTTCAGACTTTAAGATGGCGACCGATACACCATTGTTCTGTCCATCTTTTGTTGGCTACACGCTGCAGTGAGAACATATCTCAATAACAACTTCAGGTAATGTGGCTTTAGTGTTGTGTAGTTGCCAAAGATATATTTAATCCCATTTTAATGTTATATGGACGAAGATTTAATACTCAAAATGAGAAATACAATTGAAATGCTTTGTCGAAATTGTCAAAAATCGATGGTGCAATAAGGCGATTCCTTTATAGATAGAATTTGAAATTTTCTTCGCATATTGTCGTTGTATAGTATAGTGGTGTCGATGTATATATTTGCAATATTTATTGGTTAGTTACAAACGAACGAAGTTTTAAAAAAGTTGCATTTTCGCTTGCATGTAACATGCATTTTATATAGGTACCTAGGTTATTGACCTTGTTTAAAAACACCTTCTAAACCTCTTCTCTATTCTAAAGTAAGACAAATAACTGTCTATTAGTTAATCAACGTTCTAGAAAAACCTTGTCTTTATTTCACGTCACCAATCGGAAACACAACTTTCTTTCTAAAAACGACGATAACACTAAAATCTATCATAGTATTCTACGACACATCTCCCACAGGCCTCTTCCATTGTTTATAGGAACTTAAAACAAGTGCAGAAGCAGGTGTCAACTGCTCATCCGACCCTCCATCACCGGACCCTTCCCATAAATTGAGCATCAGGTGTGTCACGGAACACAACGATATGCTGTTGTTTTTTTCACAGTGATTTCACAAAACTGTTGCTTTGGGAACAGGAGTTATTGTCGAGGGGTATGAGCTAAGGTTATGGGAGGTATCTACAGATGCATTATGTGATACTGGTGTAGATGTACGGATGTGACTTGTATCTTATCAAAAGAATGTCGAATTTATGTGGTGATTAGAAGATTCTATTGTAATATTATTCGTCGTGGTCGTTCAGCTATAATTATTATGGTTGAGTATTGATTCTGTCAGCTTCTGATGTCTGATTCGTGGTTCTCGTCTGGTGGACTGTGACAACTTAAAAGTGCTCTTTATTCCAAAGGCCATTCAAGTCACTTTTAGTATCTACTATTGCCAAATACAAATATATTTTGCCCCGAATATCAATCACTCTTACCAATATTAACCGTTCATCACTGATATCTCCTAACACTATTTCATTTCCAAAATCACTCGGTTCACCCGAAAAGTTGGTAGTGTCGTATTACAGCGGCAGTTTTGTTTACTCTATTCTTGGAGGTATAAAGTCTAACTCGGGCGTGTTAATGGCCGCGGTGAAGACCGGAGGGTTCTGCGATTTATGGATGCTTCTAGCCGTTGGCGCGAGGTATGAGCTCGAGATGTTATATGTACTGATGCACTATAAGCTTTATAACATCGAGTGATACGTAGTACATAGTATAATATATAGAACAACCGGATTTCTTGGTTAGTTCTATATAATAAAAGTTATTCATAGTCGGTATAAAGGTCTATAATATTTTTACGGTATATAAAAGTAAGGTTGTATACCTATGAGATTTTATTATTCTAGAGTTGAGATCAAAACTTTTTAAGTTTTTTGTAAACGCACTCATGATACAAGAGAAAATGGAAAGGAGACACCATTTTAGAAAAAATATTGTTAAACTCAGTACCCTTCCTTTTTACGTAGTTAGCTAAAAAAGAAACTCTTATAATTTTACCAATAAATAATCCTCTGATGCGTGTTTTACGCATCCGACCTTTTCGAAGAACCTTAATAATTAGCATGTCTTTCTCTCTAGAAAGACAAGCTAATGTGAGAATCAGAAAATGTCGGATATGAATGTAGGATTAGACTTTGCGCTCAAACCCCAGTGTGTATTTTCTCATTGGTTTACAAATTAGAATAGAATCAGATTTTTTTATCAGTAGGTATTTGTAGAATTTATTTTGTGTCTAAGCATGCGATACTGTGTAGGAGTCCGTCCGACCTTTCGATAAAATATTACTGATAAAAACATCTGCCAAAAACCGCACGTACCTACCCGTTCCTCTCTAGCATTTGTTACTTACACCACCACCCAAGTACAGCACTAGGGTTCCTTTGGCGGCAGTATAAAACGCACCTGTTATACAGTGGGCGAGTGTGATTGCTCCGTATAATTGAATTACACACTGAAAGATATACGATTTCATTATGCTAGGTGGTGCTTTATAGCTAACTATGGAGCCCGTACCAATTTATTTTGAATATATTGAATTGGAGATTTTTTTATTACGTTTTTATATGGCAAAGTAAAAGGCAAGAGAGATGTAATAAATGAGAAGAATGTAAACATTTTCCTACATAGTTATGTATAGCTAAATTTATGTACGTGTTTCATATTGAAAGCTCTCAAGTATGCATTTTTTGTCTAAAATAATTACCCTCCTTAAAAAGCTATAAAACCTATTTGCCCTAATGTCGTCTGGGCCATTCCTATTTTATGATATTGTTATGTGTCAGTATATTACTTAACTAAATAAAATCTGTGTTTTATAAGGCAGGTAGGCTTCTCTTATAATTTTAAAGTTTTTTTTTGCCGCGCCCCGGGAATACAATGTAGATGCTCAGTACCCACTCGACAACCAATCGCCCAATGACGCAATTATATTATTTTAAATATTAAAAATACAATGATACTGACCAATACAAAACGGTTCCGAACGGTTCGGAACGGTTCTAAATAGCAGTATATTTATAGCAGCATAATTTAGATGTATCATAATACATGTACATATAAACAAGCTAATCAGTTGGCAAATACATAGTTAATGTAGTCAGAATTCTAATCAAATGTACACAGATACTAACAAGCATAACCTCGCTCAATCACCGTCTGTTTGGTTAAGAGACAATGGAGCTACCATGGATCTTGTACCATCGACCAGTATGTTATGAACTCTGGAATCTCGCAGATATCTTTAATAATAATCTGAAAATAACATGCATCATTGCGGGGATGTTAATATTCCAATAACGAAATATCAATAAATTATACAATAATATTAAACAAAAACATTTCATTTATAAAAAAAACATCTAAAAATCACCCTAAAAATCATCAAAATACCGAAGATTTAATAAAAAAGTGGCGGTGTTTTCTGTCAAGTCACTCAAAACTGTCATAGCGAACTATATCCTAACCCCCTCTTATTCCGACAGTGAGTTGATGATGAAAGCAATTACTCAAATAATATTTTTTAAACGTGGCTTCTAAAATGGCATCTTTTGACAATGAACTGGCAATGTGTCGTGTTGGTGAATCATATTGTAACATTTGTAACTCATCCAAAATAGTAATTTTTAACCCCCCTCCGCCCCATTACATTGATAGTGTGTATTTATAATGCTTAATCTATCCTTACTAATATTATAAACGTGAAAGTTTGTGAGTATGGATGTTTGTTACTCTTTCACGCCAGAATGGCTAAATGGATCTGGATAAAATTTGGCACACAGATAGATTATATCCTGGAATAACACATAGGCTACTTTTTATCCAGGTCGGACCCAATCTTGAAGTCCACGCAGACAAAGTCGCGGGCGAAGCTAGTACCTAATAATTTCAAAAATATTATTCAAAGAGGTCTCGTTAAGATGGTGGTAAAGATTTGAACAAATGTTTGTCGTTCGCATTAGGCACGTGTAACTCATTAAAATTAACCCTTCGTGTGCCGGGAATAAAATTAGCGCCTTTGTTCACAAGCAGTTTTAATTTTTAATTCGAATCTAGCTTGTTAATTTCCTTAGAGTACGTCGCAATTATAATAGTAATAAGACAACAATATTACTTAAGTACCAAATTATTTATTTAAGACAATTTTGGTTCAATTTAAAGTAAAATCACAAATTAATTTATATTTAATCTAGATAAATTATTTCAATACTGATTATCATAATATCGAAACTTAAATTAAAGAAGGATTTGTAAATTGTATTACATAAGGTAAAGAACTTTATGTATCTAATGTAGGTATGCTTGAATGTGCAGAAGTTATATTTTATTACAAAATGTAGGTATACTTAAAATTTTATCAATATAAAAGAAAATCTATCTAAATAACCGAATTAAAACCTTTATAATTATGTATTGTACTTAACTCCTCATAATAATATTGATTTATGATTTCCAGTTTACAAATTCATATGTACAAATAAATTAAATTACTTAGTGGTATGAATTTGTAAACGTGAAGCGTGTGTTGCTCTTCACTCTCAAGTCATATTAAGCTTTGTAACAGCATCGCAAACTAGCGGCAAGACGATCACGAAATTAACTTGAAGTTTAGCTGACATAGGTACCCGACTTGCATACACATTTTAAAAACGAATAAATGTTGGCTCTGTCGCAGAATGACCACTTCTCAAAATGACTACAGGTAGCAAAATGTTCCTTTCTCATAATGTCCCTTTCGCAAAAATCTTCTTCGCTCCGCCTTTGTACTTCTAATTTGTACGAAAGCACTATATGCTTTAAAAATAATAGACGACGACCATTTTACCAGGAAAGATTAAAATTTCATTACGAAACTAAACTAGACTGATTCATTTAAAAATCTATTTACCAATATAAAAAGGATTTATCATTAACATTGATCATAGATATGGAAGTTTCATCACATCCTAAAATTAAAATCTGAGATAATTTGAGAAAAGAAGAATGGGGGGTTAAAACCTCAGCTTTGCATGAAAACATTAAAAAGTAGATAATTTAAACAAATTATTTTAACAGTTCCATGAATACCTAATTGAAATACAACTAATAATAAAGTCTGCGATAGTTTCCACCACTTTTCACTGAAAATCTAACAATGTCGCGAGTCGGCGCAGAGCGCCTAACAAGCGTACTCTGCAAATTGGCCCCAACCCTGCAACTGCGACGCGCCGTCGTTAAGCGAATTTAGCGCTAATTGTGTTTGACAGACCATGCAGTGTGAGTGCATTGTCGTGTGCGACGTTTTGTCCGCGCAACTTTTGCGATTCTGTTACATCGTCAGATGTAAAAGGGAAAAATGTTGGGAGCTGTCATATTCTTTTGTTTTTAGAAAAATGCGATGGTAAATGGATTAGCTTTGTCCGTATAATCGTTGATGGCAACGTTCGCTTTGTATAACATGCTGAATGAGGCAGTGAAAAATTAAAATTGTTATAAGAATGAAGATGTATTTTTAAACTGTATTCTTTCAGAAAAACCAATCACTTAAAATCAGAAAAAAAAAATTCTTACAGAAATGTGTTGTTATTGCTAACATAACGCAAGCACTTATAAACCACACAACTGATAACGAGAAAACTGTCTTTCAATTTCGTAATATTTACCCACACCCGAAATCCGACGCATCACAAACAAAATATTTACCGTAACACAATACCTTAAAACAGAAAAAACAAGGGTATAATCAAAAAACAATAATATCGGCTATTTTGCCGCACTTTCCTTAACCCCCCTGTAACCGTATACTTGCCACTCAGTATTCTTGTCGCATCGTCCAAGTGCCGTGATTCTAGCAAGTAAATAACACTTCAGGAACCGCCGTTTTAAGGCTCCCAGCTATTGTTTGCTGTGTACGAACAGTAAGATGAACTGAGGCAGAAAATTGATTGTTTGGTCGGATTATTGGGGTTTAAACGCTTTTTATTTGGTTTTAAGTGTTACTGGGATGTAATGCTAATTTTGAAATTTATTGGTTCTACTCGTATTGTTTTGGACTTGCAGTTTGTAAATCGATTTCGTGCCAATATTTTATGGTCCTTATATCCGCATAAAATATGGTCCTTATATGCACTTGTAATATAAAACCATATTTTTGTATCCACTAAATACTAAATTCTAAATACTCAAACTGTATTAATTATGTTGTTTAATAATTGGTGTCCAATGAATATGTAGGTACACTGCTGACGCATTAGATTTTGATTGTATTAACTAGTAACTTAGCGCGGCGCGGCAGTCGTCTTCCCGCACCCAATCAGTTAGGTCGCTCATAGTTAATAAGTATAAATATGTATTTCAACTGGTACCAGTAAAGTTTATATATATCAAGTGACGACCTTCATTCATTAACTACCACATTAACTAATCAACCCCACAAATATATTTCTTAAATTTTACATTTTGTTCAGTCTGCTCATCTGCATTTAGTGTAGTAAGCCTTTTTTACGTAAACACAAAATGTTAACTAGAATACACGACACAAAACTTTGCAATCATTATATCCACCAGACTTCTTGTAATTCTACAATTCACCTTTCTCACTAACCCTTTCTAATCTACGTCTGTATACGAAGCTGTCTGTCTATCCGACCGTCTGTCTCGAGGCGCCTCGTGATCTCAGACCTAGGATTACCTTGGTTACCATTACGGATCCCTTCGGGCTTTAATAGTAGTCAGGCAAACTAGCGCTCTTGGTAAATATTGACAATAAATGTTGGGTGTTTCGCTTGTTATGGAGATGGGTGTAGTTTAAAATAGGTACAACTTACACGTTTGATCAAAATTTGAATTTGAATTTATTGAATACTCAAATAATTTTTATCTACGGGAATATGTAAAACGGATATGATGTATGCAGAGTATCTAAGTCATTACAGTTAATAGATTCTGTATTGTCCTAATTACTTCTTTAAGTACCTACGTAGTTTAAACCTAGGTTAACGTTTTTTTCTAATTTGTTTGGCCAGCACTCAGGTCTCAGTGTAATACCTGGTACCTAAAAATAACCTTAAGTTAAAAATACAATTCATCGACACGTCTTGGAAACCAATCGAAAGAAAGAAGTTGCCAAAAAAAACATTTTAGCACTGACAGGAACTTATCAATACATTTTAAATTCCAGAATTAAATTCACAAGCAACAAACGGTGGTTCACACCAAACATTTTCAAAATTTTTGGGCAAGACAAAGGTGAAATGTCAAGTGACATTCGAGTCACGTCGCCGCAAGAGATTACGCGGTGAGCTCGGTCGGGCCGATCACGCACGGCCGGCCGCCATTTTAATTTGCAACTGTCGAAAACTTGTGCCGCTGACATAGACCGTCATGCCGCGTGTAAAGGGTTAACGAGAATTTATTTTTTCCGTTGTTGAGAATTTTTATTTATTTTTCTTTTTGACGAAGCGGAGCGCAGAAGCTCGCCTTAATATTTTATAATGAACATAATAACGAACATTCTCCTTGGACATCCTCGAACACAAACATATCCAGTATGGAGTAGCATTCGCAGCACTGCCTACATTATATCAGTTACTTTTACAATTGTTTATAATTTTAGAGTTGTGATGATGATCATTGTGATTTGCGATTTTGTTAGATAATTTCATCACTTCAAAACTAATTTATTTATTTTTTCATCTCATGTAATCAATTCTTATCAATTGTAATCAACTTTTGAAGGTGCGATCGCTGTAATTATTGAGCGTTCGGCTTCGACGCCACGGGTCGTACATTCGATGTTCTCTACTTGTCAAAAACGTCGAGTATGCTCACACGTGGAGATTATAGCATTTAAGAGCTAGCGAATTGATCACATAATTGTGTAATATTAATTCATTAAAGAATGGTAACCCTCACAGGGTGGCCACAATTGTTTTTCTATCAATTTTCAGTTTAAATAATTTTATTACTCATATAGATTAAAGAACATAGTTCACTTACAATGAGCTTAAATTACTAACTTAATAATAGTTATTACAATGTTTAGGCTTATTACAGAGATCGAACGATTCTAAGAGAAAACATAAGATAACATACCATCACGTCTGTATTCCCCGAAGGATTAGGCAGAGGCGTACTAATGTACACCCACATTCGCCGGTATGTTTAGGTCCCATATAATTGGGGGCGAGCCTATTGCCATTAACCGGACACAAATTCAGACTTCAAGCTGCTTCCGAAAATTTAATAGAAAACCCAACTACACCTTGCTCGACCTGGGGATCGAAACCAGGACCTCTAGCGTAGCAGTCGCACTTGGGACCACTAAACTAATGAGGGAGTCAAATTCTAAAATATGATTTCATAAATATATTTTTTCAATCGACTTTTAAACAGATATTGACTGACAGTCCTTGATGTTATTTGACAGTTTATTATATTGTTCATACATAATGTTTCTCTTACCGTAATCTGTTCTCCGATTGATTTTGATTCCTTAGGTGATGATGAAAAGATTTTTGAATGTGTTTCTATGGTGATTTTTGAATGGTTCTACTAATTTGTTCGTGACGTTCCTAACCAATCGATATTTAGCCATAAAACCTGAACAGCGTGACACGAGTACTTATCGAAGTTCCTAAAATCAAACCATTAATCACAATTTTAATCAAAATCACCGAAAAACATCGTGTTACCAGGACATTAGTACCACCTAATTTAGATCGTAGATATTGCCGAGTCAAAAGTTAATGGTTTTTGAAAACCCCTAGAACCCATAACTGTCGTGGTCTGATATACAATGTTAATTATCTCGTTTATTAGAACAACATGTAATTTAAATTTTCACGAAAAGTATACGTAGTATTTTTCTTACATTAGCTCTGTGTTGTTATGGGACGATAAATTATTAACTTCTTACCAACTTCAAGCACTCTTTATCTTTAGAACTGGCGGTTAGACATCAAAAACGAAACGTCTGAACATAATTTTTTTTAGTTGGACTTAAATTTTAGCGCAATCAATAATATCAATACGCGATAAAATCCGCAAAAATATTTTTAATTCAACGTCTAATATTCACGTAGGTAAGTGTCAGAAACCAGTATAAAATTGAAAATTAGCTTATAAAAACAAAATGCACACTTATACATACTCACAAAATAATGAATTTATAAAACAGACAAATTGAATCTTGTCTTTTTTTGCTCGTCTTTCCTTCCATATTATAATTTTAATTTGAAAATGTCGCATTTGATTAATCATAGTATGATTCACAAAATCATTATGTAAATTGCTAAAAAAATCGAATTAGTAATTTCTATTTCTAAATATGCCCTTTTACATCCCTGTTCTCTGAAAACCTTAAATCAACATTAAACAGCATAATTACTGAGCAAGAAAGGTTTTTTCAAGACCATAGCTCTTAATCTAAGCCATTATTAGGCCTCCCTCCCACCATCGCGTGACAATATCAATAACGCTGTCCAAATAATAGGTGCGTTGAAAATCTATGAGACAATACATCATCGTTATTGTGTACAGTTATTATTTATGATTGAAAATAACCAGAAGTTAATTGAGCAGCTTAATTGGAAATGAGAATTTTCAAAGCAAAACGAATAATAAGGTACTTCAAGATTAAATTAATAGGTATTACCTATTTTAAGGGACGTATAGAAAAAACGTGCTAAATAGAAGGACGAAGGTGAAGGATAGGCATTTACATGATTTAAAAAAAAGCTTACTAGCCATGTGGATAGCACATTACCAGTATTCTTGTTAACCCCATGTGCTAAGCTAAAAGCTTGTGTTACGAGTGGGTTCACGTCAGTAGTGCAATGGGTGGGTTTCGAACCGGTAATCACATGATCGCAATTCCAATGCCCTAACCATTAGGCTACCGCCGCTTTTCGTTTTTTTTTACCTATTTTAAAAGACGTATAGAAAAAAGTAATAAATAGAAGGAAGAAGCTGAAGGACAGGAAAATATGGAATTATTATAAACTTAGTTGCTGCTGGGTTAACCAAATTAAAATATTGTTGTAGTTAATACTAGGTTCTTTAGTGTATTTTATAGCACCTCTTATAAAGATCTTTTGGTGTCAAAAAGTTCGTCAATGACAGTCATGCTCTTTTATTTGCTTCAATAAGTTCATAGTTATACCTGTCCCTAATCTCTAGTACAACTTGGGCAGGTATTTTATTTGGTTACACGGCCAACATTTTAATTTCAGCTCTGTGTTTTCTTCTTATAGCTAATTTTAGCTTCAATTACAGCATTTTTTTGTAAATTGAGAAATTCCTGCTTATCTAATACTAAACTAAATGAAACCCATCAGACGCTATAGTAATCATTATCGTAGTTGTTTAGTCGTTAGGTGTCGCTACGGTCGCCCCCACATTATATCGTCTAGACAACGATTATTGAAAAATTGTTTACCATTCAATGTGCGACGACCTTTACGATAGGGTGAATGGTATCAATTTGTGCTTTAATTAAGTCGTGTGTTTGAGTTAGTAATTACAATCGTGTATTATATATACACTAGACTTATTTATTTCGGAAACAAAACATCGTGAATTATATTTCAGAGTTGGTAATTTCAAGTTATTACAAATTTTATTTAATACAAATGGTTCTACAGATATCTTTCAGACAATATGAATTTTCTATATAAATTTACACTTGCAGTCATCAACATTATTGCAGAAATTTGTTATAAGTCTTAAGAAGTATATATCTATATATACAAACTGTACTGTAAAATGACCATCGAACGGGGGTGATGGAAGTAACTGGTGCTTATAGCACAGGAATTTCTCCTAGTTTAAGTCCAGTTGCAAATGTATCTTGCCGCTCTTAAGATTAAATCTTTGTCTTAAATTTGTAAAATTAAGTTAAGTCTTGATCAATAAGATCAATAAAAATACCTAAAAAAAAGGTTGTTTAAAATTGTTGATTCTATTATGAATATTAAGTCCATAATTTTAGAGACAAAAGTATTCCTTCCTTCCGTGACATCGCAATATTGTACCAGTGAAGACAGTAAACACCGTATATTTTAAAAGAGTGTCCATAGAGTTTCTTACCGAATTCTTCTCCATAGGATCAACCTTTTAGAACCGTGGAACTAGAATCATAACGTTTCATAAACGCTTGTAAAAGCTTATTTGAAATAAAAACATTTGAACTTGAATTTGAACCTTAAACCAAAATATCACTATATAATTCAGACATCAATTGTATGCAATCCAAACTATACATTTCTTCTTCTTAATACCTTTACAAACAGCCCTTCACGTCCCCTCCTGAGAGGGAGTTGCTCAATAAAATCCTGTTCATTTAATACTATTTAACGAGTGCAATTATTTCAGTCTAGCTGTACAATCTAACAAAAGGAACTTTTAACAGGAGTCATTTGTACCAACATCTGTAGCTTTTTTTATTTTTGTTTCCTAATTTGATTTTCACAAAAAAGTGTAGGTAGATACTTTGTGCTAAATATTTATTATTGTTAATAATAATTTTATTATAATTAAAATTGTCAGCGAGGTTTTATGTTTTTTTAATATAAAAATGACGGTGTAGTTTTGACAGCTTTGACTGTTGTTTCAAAAATTATGTTTTGAAATTTAGAATCTGCCAAAATCCCTAGTTAATCGCTGAAATGAAATCAACCTAAAGATTTAAAGACACTCATATTATTAAATGTGAAATAGTTTATTTTATTTAATACGTATTTTACCTAATACAATATCGGCCATTTCATCTTTCAGCTACATTTAAAAGTACCTACAATTTTGTTTTCTAACCAAATTAAGTTAAGTATAATTATTAATTAATGAAAATGTCACCCAACACCCACTATTAGTGAGAGGGATTAAAACAACACACAAATTAAATAGCTAACAGAAATTACGCATGCAAATTGCTTGACGCTAAACTAGGACTTTCAGTTACAAATAGTTTTCCCAGAACCCTGGAATCCAGTTAACGACGTAGCAGATAGAACAATAACTATCCCCCTCATTCGTCATAGTTTAGTTCTAGAATAACTTTAGCTGTCTCGTTCGCACTCCGTAATTTGGTTAGAGATCTAGGTCAGTTTAGCGTAATAGATAGAATTGGTGTGATCATCCGAAGTTTAGTTAAATACTGAGTAACACCAGTTTAAAATAACTCACTGAGAAATTTCAAAATAAAACACTTGATTTTAGAGATACGCTATATATAAGACGATGCACAAGGCTTAGGTATATTTGTCTTACTAATTAATCTATTGACTCAAGAAGCTTATTAACTTCATCCACCAATCCATATACTATCCATAATCCATATACTAACCTTGCAGATCAACGGATCTGCAAGGTTAGTATATGGATTGGTGAGCGTTCTATCTCGATTGTCATACAAACATCTGTTACAATAGTTAATAACAGCAGAACCTTGGCAACTAACTAGTTTATCTTTAGATACATGCTTAAATCATTCATACTAATATTAAATGCGAAAGTAACTCTGTTTGTTATATGTTTTGATGAATTGGTTAAACGATTGATTGGACCATGGAAAGGGATATAGGGTAGGTATCTTTAGCTCAAAAAGTCCTTCGGGATGTCAGAGAAATCAAATTCTAAATAATGTCAAAATAGCATCTTCTTTATCATTAACCTAAAAAAGATTGCTTTAAGGTACCTCGCATTTTACAAATATAAAGGTCTCTTACCACTGCCAAAAGTTACGGCTTCGATATCCTATTCCATAACTCCATTAGAAAAAGTAAAACAAACGAACTAGACCCTTCTCCGATTTTATGCCGAAGGAATATTTTATGACCAACTTAACAGATTAAATATTTTACGGGCACTTTTAAGTGGCTTCGGTGTTATTGGATACGCGTTAAGCTTTAGCTACTGTTACGACAGAAGTAAGAAATAATTAAGAAATACCAGTTGCTTATTATGTCGGTAGAGCATGTTCAAAATTTGCTTACCATCACACCTGAATTCCCCGAAGAGATAAGCATAGGTGTACTAATGCACATGTACATAGAGTACATCCATTACATACTTCGCGTATATTATAGGTTCCATATAATCTATTACATTTTACGCGAGTCGATATAGGCCGAGTCTATTGACATTATACGCCAACAAATCCAAACTCCGTGCTGCTACTGAGGATTTCATAGAAAAACTCAATAAAATTTTGCTCGACTGGGAACTCAAACCTCTAGCGTAAATGTCAACCTAATATGGAAGTTAAAAAATATTGCTTGATCTATTCTTGGCTTTATATAGATTTTTGGACATTACATAAAATTGGTGCATACATTTTGCTAGAAAACAGAATCAATAGGGTAGTTTATTGATGTTTGATTTATTCAATATAACAGGCATAGTTATAAATATAACTAATTCATATCATAAAGGTCTAAAATATAAGCGTTTAAAGTTATTGTTGAGGATTGAAAGGGGATGCTCTGTCCCTTTCCAGCAGAACTAGTGATGGTACAGAATTCGTCTGGCGTACATATAATTTGAAGTCACATATCCCTAAAGCGCACCGTCTCTCTAGTATAAAAGTAAAATGCTTATAACTTAATTATTTTTCAACAGATCTTAATTTTGTTTATATTGACCGGTTCTATTTAAGGTCAACTTTTTTATGACGTCATAAAAATAATCGGGCAACTAGCCTACTTTGAGCAGTTCCCAACTGTTTTTGTAAGGAGTAATCCTTCTGAAGTCACTCGCAGTTTAGACATCGGACGTCAAAATGAAATATGTCGTTGTGGCTATTGTGTGAAATGTAACACTTATTTCCTTTGGACTTAAGCTCGTAAATCATCTTTGAAGTTTTAGATTTTGTTTTGAGAGTTCGATTTCTTTGGAATTGATTTTGTTTGTTTGGTGAAACTGATATTAAATTTGACTGTTCAAGCCGTAAATTACAGAAAAATGTATTGTTCTTGTACACCGGGTCGAATTTTGATGAAATAACTTAGCACAGATATTACTATATATGTACTATGTTCTATAATGCGTACAATTAAATAAATTACAAAATACTTAAGGGACGATAATTAGGTGCTGTTACTCATTTTGTTATGTATGTATATTTTTGTTACCGTCTCTTTTTATACCGACTTTTAATAAGAAAATAACATAACATACCATCACGCCTG
This sequence comes from Acronicta aceris, assembly GCA_910591435.1. NCBI lineage: Eukaryota > Metazoa > Arthropoda > Insecta > Lepidoptera > Noctuidae > Acronicta > Acronicta aceris. The sequence continues at coordinate 15,218,691 of OU342761.1, read as the reverse complement.
TATTTACCGAAGGGATAAATTACAAAATCGGGAATGGAACCTAGGACCTTTAGAACGTAGCAGTCTATTCGGGACCACTAGACTTATAGGAAAATAATATTTTTTAATTACGTAGACCTATATGTCTTATATTCAATTTCAACAGTGAATTAACATGATTAAAAATGTATACCAGATTAATCGGCATCGATACATCACACAAAGCCCAAATATCCATTACCCAAAAAGGGTATTCACACGTCAATCAGTTCCCTTTTCAAAATCAAGTGTCAAAGGGAACTAACGAAACTGGATATAGGCAGCCAAATCCGGTTATAACCGGACTGGGCGCGAACATTCGCTGGTGCTACGCTCAAACTGAGTTTGACTAAATGCCTGACAATTCAGGTGTCGACGACTATCCCAATTAGGACTTCCTGTCCAATTTACATGTCAAAAGAATCACCTTTCGAAATTAACGTTGACTTAATGAAGTTTGAAAAAAGAATAATTAGCAGTAGATTGTAACTGGCGATAATTGGTTCGGGTAAGTTAGACCTTTGACTTTCGAATTTAATTGCGCTTAAGTTATTAGCACAAACTGTAGAGGTAACTACAGCAGGTATTTTATGCCTTATTGGGCGTTCCAAGTAGTTCCAAAAAGGTTTCTATGGAGACACAAAATGTCTTTCTAAAATTATCAGGACCAGTCTAATTATTCCATTTGATTTTACCATTATCACCTCTTTCAACACGACGTTTGCCTAATTTAAGGACACCAAAGAAAAAAAATAAAATCAAATTGATCTTTTTTGGATCAATAAACCGTCCAACACAATGACACACTTCATTAGAGTAATCATTGTACACAGTTGCGCAAAATAAATCACGAATTATAAACAAAACTGCAACACCAAAATGTCCATTGAAATAGTGCAAAACAATTAAAAATATGTGTATTGGATTCCAATCAAATTCCCAAATAACAATCACAGAACGTTTGTTTACCGTCGATAATGTGGCCCATAGAATCAATAGCCAATGATTTCGTGTTATGCCCTGTCACACACCCACTTTTCATAAATTTGTATCGTAACTTGAATATGGCGTGCAAGCGATGTTCTATAGGAACTCATACTCGTAAAGTTGATGCGTTATGTGCATAGTAATCTTCAACTCTTGGTGTATTATAATTCATGCATTGCCCTTTGATGTGATTGTTATCTGCTTTACATTGTGTGATTTATGAATGAACCTTATTCACACAAACAAATAACTTATGCAAAACATTATTAGAGGCTTCGTTTTTGTTTATATCTTGTATTAGTTATTATACCTTCGTTTATTTATAAGTAATTAACCTCATTTCTCCTCCTCATTTGTTTCAGGTATGTCCAAAATAATGAAGGTGCTTTACTAGCGACGGATTTCTATGGTTGACAACTTTTTAAGCAAAGTAAGTACCTAATGATAAAAATATTATACAATAAGTAAGAGGAAGAATGAGATTTTATAATACTGTCCCTATTTTATACTGCCCTAGTTCCAACTTTCTTAACATTCCAAACAAAGGACAAACAGCTAAATCCCTCTATCTATAACGCACTATACATACATACATATAAGCAAACAGACGAAATACCCAACAAATCTCAATCCTAGGGAAGAGCCGAAATGTCAAATGCCATTCGAAAGGCACCACAAGATTAATGCGCCATTACAGCCGAAGCGAAATAAATATATGATATAAATCCGCTACCCCAGCCGAGTGTATTCGAGTCCGACTACCGCAATAATGTGGAGGAATATGAAATCTGAATTCGCTTCAACTTTAACGCAGGATTTTCGGAATAAGTTTAGATATTAAATTGGCGTCCCTGATGTGGATGGAGAATTAAATAAAGATTTCAGTATACATTACGGCTATAAGTGTCACGTGGTTTAAATATGTAAATAAATACGACACTAATGCTATAGCATTGATACTGAAAAAGTAAATGCGACGCTAACAGCATAGCATTAACACAATAAGTATTAAAATACGGTATACAAGAAAACTGGTGAGGTCCTTATATAGTGGTCAGAGGTTATTTAAATAAGGTTTATACACCTGAGAGAGAAAGAGTTTTATAGATAGACATGAAAAGAAGAAGAATGCTTTGGTTAATGCAATTGCAGCAGACAATAATCTAATTTATGGCATTACTATACACTCTTTGTCTTTATCAACAATTTACTAACAAATGCTATGACATACAAAATGGAACCCCAAGATGCCATCTACGGAACAAGCAATCCCCTAGACAGTTGACAAAACCTTACTGACAGAAACTAATAGGATTCGTGTCTTAGCTATAGTAACTTTAAAATAAAAATGAAAGACACATTGGAAGATTCTCGGTGAAGACAAAAAGGTTATGTGGAAATTCAGGATGACTAGTAATATAACGACAGCAATTTTAGAGTTGCTTTCTGTTTTCAAGGTCAGTCAAAGCTTAAAACCTAGACAGTTATTTGTATTCATAGTAGTCACACAAAATGCCATACAATATTTTATTATATCTAGTGTTTGATCGTAACACTTTTAAAATAAATGAAATCATCTTAAACAAAAGAAGTCCAAGTTGTAACTCTAAATATAAAGAATTTGCATACTTAGGTGGAAACTCAAAAGCTGTGAATCTCTTCATTAAAGCAAGAGCGAGCAAAGCGAACTCCAAGATATCCATTTCACAGACGGAAAAGTTTATTTACACTTTTTCTTTAACGCCGACATTAAAGTTGATGTTAGCTTGTAAAAGTGTGCTTAAAATATTAAAGGGTTTAAGATAATACACATTTATCTTTCTTTTGTAAATTTGCAATGATAGTATCAACGAAATTGGTTTGAATACATTTTGTAGTTTTTGAAGAGGAAAAAGACTTTTGATGGGTAAAATTAAAAAATCATTTACGTATATAATTACGATAATATCAGATATATTTCTATAGATATTATTATGTTTATTTACGATTATGTTATTGGGTTGTGCAATTTTGTTTCCACGTCTTATTAAAATGCTTTCATTATCGGGCGATAGCGGTTCATAGTTAACTTCAAGTTAGAGTTTGATACTGTCATTATTACTTACTACATTTTTATCGAGAACATTTTAATTTTGTAAAACTTTTGTTATTCCTCGAAAGTCTTTAACTTTCGGGTTTCCAAGGAAAATATTGATTAACCCACTAGCCTAGAATGACTACAATTAGAAATCAGTCATTTGCATCCATATTCCATCGCTATAAAAGCCAACGGTTTTAGCACATCAGCAACTTTGTATGAACAGCTACAAAAGCACCCAGTCATTGTATGGTGAAAATTTAAATCAGTTTAGCCGAGTTTCGGATTATGACAGTGTGAAGCCCCAGGCCGCTCTGGCGCCATCTCCATGCAAATTGGGCCTCGGATATGTAGGCCGTATTTCCAGTCCGGATATTCCGGGGTGGATTTCAAAATTGTTTTTTTTTTTGCGTGTTGCCTTAGCATAATTCGCAATTTGTTAGCTTTATCACTATTACTAGGCTTGGATATATTGTTTATTTGATTTGATTCCATTTCATTTGGAAGATTATCTTTAAGTTTTCTGAAATAAAAGTTATACCTGCTCGGTGGTGCTGGCTGGCGACCATCCTTACGTCGGAGTCTGTCGTAAAGCACCTTGGTGTGTATTCCGACTTTTGCACGTAAGAGCCAGTTATCTTCGGCTGCTATGGCTCTGGCAGTCTGCAGTCCGTAGGGGCTCTAAAAGATCGGCAACACATCAGCAACTCCTCTGGTGTTGCAGGTGTCCATGGGCGACATTGGCTACTTACCACCAGGTGGCTCGTCAGCTCGTTCGCCGACTTAATCCATAAAAAAGAATTACTCATGTCATTTCTTTAACAATTTCTTTCATCCATCTACATCGTTTATCTGTTACATATCTTTAAAAACTCAGACGGTCTGCAAAAACTTGACGACAGCGAAAACATTTCCACATTTTATTTCACCGCAAATATTTTCATAGCTCTATTAAAAATATGAATCTTTACTTTACTGTCACTGGCAGAACTAACAAACAGTACTAACAGCCAAATAAACAACCGTGTCTGGCCCCAGTATCCCCCTATTTATTTTTAATGTTCCGAACCTTTTGAACGCAGATTTATTCCTAAATCTTTGCTGTCATAGCCAGAGATGGCGAATTATATTTCCTTCTGGTTGGTTGTGTTTTAGATGTTGATTGAGCTTTAATCGATCAAAGTTGTTATTGGATTATTTAGGGTTCTTTAAGGAACAAAATTGGAAAATACTGTTCAAATTTCTTTACATCAAAGACGAAATTCAAATTCTTGATAATATAAAAGCTACAAATCTTCAATATAAACTAACTTCGAATATAAACTTTTAACAGGAATAGAATATAATAGACAGTTATATACATTACCGAGCATACTTCCTGTATGTACGAGTAAGCAGCTAACTTTTTCGATATAATACCGTACAGAGGTGTTGAATACTAACAAAACTAAATCAAACTTTCGGAGATATTTCTCGAACGGCAAAATAAATCTCATTTGTTACAAGGTTACTTTTCGCCAATACGTCAAATCTATCACAGACAGCATTGGCCTAAAACAAAAGCGATTAGCCTAACAACAAGAATTTCCTAACATACTCGTAGATAATTATGCCATAAATCAATGTGATTTGCAGAAAATTCACCCAATAAACTTGTTTCTACAGTCTATTACAGGGGCAAATGTACAGATAGTCTATATCAAGGAACATTTACGTTGTAGGGAAACTACCAAGTGTGATTGGGAAACTTTTTTATGTGTATATCCCGGATGTTTTGGTCGGCTCTGTTCCGCGATGATTTATTTTATTGTGGTGCAAATTGCTTTTGAATAGCAACTGTGTTGGATTTGAGATTACTGATCCAAGATCCGTTGCTTCATATTTGTATTGTTTGTCCTTTTAAGTCAATAATAATTAATATTGTATATCCTAGTATAAATTAATTAATAGCAATTTGCTTTTATCAACCGACTTAAAAAAGGAGGAGGTTTTCAAGTCGACAGTATGTTATTTTTGTATGTTTGTTACGCGATTATTCCGTCAATTATGAACCGATTTTGATGAGTCGGTAGGTCATGCTACGTCAGAATCATACTATTGTAAAGATCTGATCACAAACTGACCATAACACGTAACGACCACTTCGTCTAAGTATACTTAAAAATTTTATCCGCTACTAAAAATGTTGAATTTACTTTTAAGAGTAAATCGCTTTCAAAACCATAAAAATATTATGTTATGTGCGAAACAGTTTCGGAAGTCGGTGGCGAAATCAAAAGATCCGATTAAATCAAAGGCACCGACTTCACAAACTGTTTCACACATCACATTATTTTTTAATATTTTTGAAGTCGGTTTTATTATATCTGTGAAATCGTTTCCATGTAAAAAATATCATCTTAGTGTCATCAATACTGAAATGTACTAGTCTCATTTTCATATTTCACAAGTTTACAGTAACAGATTCGAGTCCTCATTCTTTGCCACATGTTCCTTCTATGTATATTGTTGAAAAACAGGTTTTACCTTTTCCGTATTCTAATTCGCCAATTGTTCAAAGAAATTTGTTTAACCTTATTAACGTTTTAATTGAAGTTATCAAAGCTGTTATAATTGGTTCTTTTATCGTTATACAAAACATAATAAGGTAAAATATTAAAATTTATAATGAATTGTTTGCTTTATTTGTTTTAACCTGACCTGACCTGCTAATGGTTCCTTGTGTTGGTCCCGTATCAAAAGCTTTGTACCTTTGCTTTTATTTTCTAAAAACATGTGAACGTTCATGTTTCTTATCCAAAATTATACATAATCTGTGCCCTTTAATTAATTGAAATTAATTTTTCGTTTCAAAATTGTATAATTCAGATATAATAAATTGTTTCGTGATTCCTTATTATTAAAAACTTAATCGTCGTCATCATTCATTTTCTTTAACCTAATTTAAAATAGTTCTTTGAAAAATATACACAAATCTAAAAAATACTGTCTTTAAGGTTCGTATTTTTTTTATGAAACATCAGCTACGTTTGCAGGCAAACTTTCATAGCAAAGATGGAACACATGTATTGGCATTCTTGCCAAACTATTCTACCAAAATTATATCCATACATACTACATTCTAGTAACTTTATTGCTCTGAAAAAGAAATAACGATGCTCGTTACAGCAGTACAATGTCTTACAGATCGAGTTCGCATTCAAACAAGAAGTCTGAGCTCAAACTTTGTGCTGTCTTGTACTTGCTTTGTACTAGCAAACGGAAAGCTAACACCAGTGTCTCGGACCGCCTTTTTGCGATGTTTGTTGGGAAAGTTGCTCCACTTAGCTGTATTAGAATATTTTTATTTAGATATTATTAGAATATATTTCATTGTAATTTCAATATATTGTGTCTCTCATGTCTTTTGGGAAGAAAATATGATATGCTCCTGATTGCTTCTCTATATTAATAAATTATCCGATTAATAAATTATTATTATTTAATTATTACTTTCAGATTCCTTACAAAATAGGTAAAATAGACATAATAATAGTCCACGGTCCATAACTTTATCGCAGCTATTGTTTTAACCATAACAGTTAAATTCAAAATAAATAAATACAATTACCTTTTTAAACCGACGCAAAAAGAGGGCTTTTTGCGTCGGTTTAAAAAGTTTAAGTTTTTAAGTTTTCAAAATTTGAAATATTGTATTTTTCATCGTATAAAAACCCACTGCGCTATATCTTTATCCAGGTGTCGCCCCCATTCCTTTACATATTCAATGTTCAAACAATTCTCCTACATTTGCTCTCTCTTCCACTTCAAGACTTATCACGCGTAAATAAAAAAAAAATATACATTAAAATTCCCACATTTGCAACAACCAAAATAGACATGTACTTACGAAGTCCCTGGACTTATTTCGTTCACAATTGCTAGTGGTTCGCATAAAGAGATCTCATTCCACGATCGGCCTCCTCGTTTCTAAGAGATACCCAAATAGGGTCTTTTGGTAGGTCGCTCCGTCCCTCACATCAAAAGATGCCTTCACCTATTACTGAATTAAAATGAAATAGTTCGCTACCGTCAATTTTGGTCTTATTTCTGGATTGCAAAATATATACTTAGTTGGGTTTTCGTGCTTATTTATTTATTTGTTTATATCAATTTATTATAAAACTACTTCATTACTCTAGTGGTCCTAACGTCCGAGACGTTCGATTCCCAGGTCCAGCAAAGTGTTATTGGGTATTTCTATGTAATTCTCAGTAGAAGCTCGGAGTCCGGATTTGTGCCCGATCAATATGCTCGTCCTCTATTACATGAGACCTAAACATACTGACAAACTACGGATGTACAGTAAACGCTCAAAAGTCCATAAGCACGCTAAGGATTACATTGCTATGAACAGTACGAGCGAGCTCAATACAGCCAGTGCGTCACTTGTTAACGACAATGAATAGAAGGTCGTAAGTCAAACTAAACGTCAAGCTATTGCGTTTTGGTCGCCACTGTACATTTGTATGGTATGTTAAATAAAAATGCGTTTCCAAATTTGCAAAAAGAGCCCTAAACAATTTATCCAGACCAGTCTTTCAAATTGACTGCAATCACATCTCTCTAAAAACTGCTCAGGTAAAACCATTACCTAAAATCTTGTCCACTATCTTAGATTAAATTAATTTCAACGTTACGCAACGCAAGTAACGTATAAATTCGCTTGATACTTATTAAGCTCACTGAGAGCTTAAAATCTTAAAGCCTATCAGTAAACATTACGTACCTACTTTGTATATTTTGGCCGCGTCATTACCTTCGCATATCGACTTCATTCATTAGTAGTGTGGTGCAAGTCACGAACTTCTACGAAGACTTGTCTATTAGAAGCGTCAGATAGCGCTACAGTCAATTTGACTCTGTGAGTTCGTAATTTTCGTTAAGCTTTAGACAATGACTCCCATACCTGTGGATTTAAATCGTAATATAACGATGACTTAACAAGGTTGAGTTATTTTAATAAAGGAAAAATTCAATCGCGGGCAGGATTCAAACCTGCGTCTTCTGGTTGGATACACCAGACGCTCTGACCAAGGTAAGCTAAGCTACCGCGAACGTTACACTAAGTTAAAATTATAATGATAGTCAAGTCTTCATAATGGAAAAATGCCAGTTTGCAATTTACTAGAATAAGAAATGTGAGGGACTGGACTGTTTTCAAAAAAAAAAAGATTGGTCCTTAGGAGCAATAGACAGAGAGAAGTGGAAGGAGAGTGGGGAGGCCTTTGCCCTGCAGTGGGACACTACGGGCTTTTAATAATAATAAGAAATGTATTTTCTAAGAAACTTGGTCCGCTTAACATGAAGTTTTACGCCATACGCGTAATATCTACATTCAGTAACTAGGTCGCGAAGTTCGTTTGCTATCTTATCAACATCGTAATACGTGATGCCGCAATTTACATACATAATGTAGAAGTAGACCATAGAAGTACTTCAACAAAGTATTTCGAATATACTCTGTGATTTTTAATTCACTGTTAACCTTTCAGAGGATGACAGTACCTATTCATTCGCGGTGGCTTAGCGGTCAGAGCGTCTTATGTATCTAACCAGAAGACGCAGGTTCGAATCCTGTCCGCAATTGAATTTTTCCTTCACTAAAATAACAGTACGTACTCATGATTATGATGATATAAACAATTTATGGTTTTCCTTCTAAAACGGATTATTTACCCGATGAAATGTAAGAAACAGCTGATATTTCTTCCGAAAGTTGTTCTTAATTATTAGTTACATACAGTGAAGTAAAAATCTCTAAGGTATCCACAAACTTTCAGTCTACGTAGGTACTTAATGGGAGACAACAATTGAAAAATATTTGAAGCTACAAAATCTAGTGCATCAGGTTTTTTTGATTTACAGCTATAAAGAAGAAACTCTGACTACCCACATCTAATAGAATCCAAAGTTTCGGCCAATGTCGACATCAGATGTAAACCCTACTCACGACTATTAATTAGTAAAGGTAAATATTGACTCAGTACCTACCTGTTCACCTGCATACATATTGTAAACTTGGATACCATCAAAATTATTACCCCTACCTTCATTTCCACCCTCTTAACCAAAGCCAACTCAGGACTTCCAAACCTTACCATATTTTCCAAGTGAACATTCTAAAGGTCCCTAATTTAATAAGGGTCTGAAATTATAACTAATTATCCCAGATTAAGGATGGAAGTTGAGTCGCAGTGCAGCCCAACCCAAACAAACACTGTTAAGCTGACTTTCAAAGTATTATCACAGAATTCGCAGGTATTTGCAAAAATTGCCGCCGTTGCAGGCGGTACGTGACTTCGCATCTGAGTTGGAAATTTTGCTGCGTGCAGATTCTCGATGATTATTTTGTTGAACCCTTTCTGGAAGGTTTTCAAATATTTAACGGTAATTAGGAAGGGAATTGACTTGTTACTGTATTTTTAGGAGGTAGTAGGAATTTTGAGTGTCGTGTTTAATGAATCCTGTGATTTTTCTAACTCTAACATTTGTTGGTACCTCGTTTAATACAAATTTTATTTCAATATTTTTACCCATTGACGGACTGTAATTCTGTATATTGTTTTGACATTAGTATCTTTTATGAGATAAAAAATGTCACCAATATCCTTTTTTATTTTAAAAATGACCACATTTACAAACAACTCAGTGCTTGCAATTTCTACATCCATATTATCATATCAAGCGTTTTTAGAGCCCTTGAAATGACAATAGCCATTCGCTTTGTTGGCATTCGTGTTATTGCATTAATATCCAATTCCTATTGCAAACACTTGATTGTTTTTTTTTATATTGTTATCACAAAGAGTCAACAGGCTCTTTTATAGCATCTTAATTTCTGATTCTATTGTCATTGAAATTGAAAGAATTATTCGTTGTTAATTTTTTCCTTCTTTTTCCAATCTGTAGGTGAATATGATTTTAGTAAGTATTATAATCCATCTATATAAACAGTTAATGGCTACAGGCTCGCATACATGTGAACTGGGTGTATATACATCAACATATCTCTGCCTAACCTATAGGGGATACGGTCATAATGATATTTTAAGTTTAATGAAACAATACTTAACATCAGATGAGATATTTAAATAATTCTACTTTTTACGGATTTTATCGCGATGTATTGATATTATTTAATTTTCCGATAATGTCGGATCCTTTACAGCATCCATGGTCACGGGTAGACATGGTAAGCGCGACTGCTCGGTCTCAGGTCTCGGATTCAATTATCAGTACGAGCAAAGTGTCATTTGATTTTCAATAAAATTCTCAGTAGCAACTCAGCTTGGATTTGTGCCTGGTTAATGGCAATAGGCTCACCCCCTTTTACATGGAATCTGAACATACCGATATAGTGAGGGTGTACATTTAGTACACCTCTGCCACAACATTCGGGAAATAAAGGCGTGATGGTGTGTTGGTAAAAAAAACTATGGTTTCATTTTACAATTTATTTATACTAGCAACATTAACTATCATCATTGTCTCCACAACAGTGGCTTTACGTAAAAAATGTCATCCCATAAGAAATTTCTTGCCATCCAGTAACCATAAACACAATTTTTTCGCCCGCCTACGGGTAATCACCCTGGCGTGAAAGAGACGCGACATAAAATGTATAGGAGTAAAAGAGATGGAAGGATCCTCGCTTCAGCTCTCAACACTCGTTGGAAGTTATTTATGTGACCTTCGTCGGAAAGTTTAAACACTGGAGCATGTTAGTGTTTGCTTACATATAACGCTGTATTCCCTAAAGGGTTAGACAGGTGAAGAGCTAATGCACGGCCAAATTCACTGTTACATTTTTAGGTCCTATGTAATAGGGGGGGGTGAGCCTAATGGGCACGAAAGGATTTCATATAATAACCCAGTAATATGTACTTTGCTCGAGATAATTTGGAGTTGAAGATCAGGTCATAGGCACTGAACCTTACTTAAAGTTTAGCGAGTGATCATCAATACTATTTCAGTAGAATCGATACTAATATTAGAAAATGCAAAAGTAACTCTGCTTATCTGTTAGCTTTTCACCCCTAAACCGCTGAACAGATTTCGAAAAAGCTAGGCAATCCTGAGAAAGGACATATAACATTGTTTACCCGTTATCTCAAAACGTCTTTTGAGATGCGCGTGAGAACAGCTAGTTGGTATTTATAAAGAAATAAATCAATAAAAGCGGCGGTAGCCTAATGGCTAGGGCGTCGGACTTACAATCATGTGGTTGTCGGTTCGAACCCCACCCATTGCACTACCAACGTGAACCCACTCGTAACACAAGCATTTAGCTTAGCACGAGGGGTTAACTAGAATACTAGTAATGTGCGACCCACATTGCTAGTAAGCTTTTTAAAAAAAAAAAAAAATATTCTGTAACAATCTTGAATATTCTATACAGTTCACAATTAATTTGTGAGAGAACTTTTAAAATTCTGCTACAACTTGGAAAGCGTCGACTCGTAATTCTGTCGAGACGTCTTGAGCGTCCGACACTGCACTCCGACCAGACGCTAGGCAGCGGGAAGTGTCCTTGTCACTGAATATAACACTTTTTTATAAAATTATGTTGCACTTCTTCATATTTTTAAATCTTGTCTATAAATTATTGGATGGTTCTCATTTTTTTTTATTTGTAAGGCTATCGGTTTAAAATGGATAAAGACGAACGTAACGTATCGATCATATTCGTATTACCACCCTGCATTCCTTAACTCAATTAGCAGATGTTTAGGAAAAACAGCCAAGCTAAAGTGAGAGTGGGCAGGTCATGTTGCTCAAATGCACCCAGATCGATGAGCACAAGTTATCACCAACTACACCTGATAGTGGACAGCAGCGTCGAGGTCAGCCGCGATGCAGATGGCGCGACGATCCCGATATGTCAGCGGGGCAAGCTTGGCCGGGATATCGCGCAAAATAGAGAAGTTTGGAAAGAGAAAGGCCTTTGTCCAGCAGCAGAAAACAAATTGGGATATAAAAACTTGGGATATAAGAAAGTTCTATCCCATATATATATAGGCGAGTGTGGGTTGGAATTGCACGATTTAATTCGTCAAGTTCATGCTATCATCGGACAATCGACACTGAGTCACCGTTATAATGGTGAATATTTCACCTATACATAGAAAATGTTATGCTGCCTCCTTTCTCACACGTACAGCTGGAGAGTGGAGCTTTTTGCTGGAGTTTGTGTTATCGGTTTGGTACAACCTGAGATTCTTTAAGTCAGTAGTGAGTTTTTTTATACCATTGAGGTAGCAAATAAGCTTACGGTCCGCCTGATGATAAGCAGTCACCGTAGCTTAGGGACGTCTGCAACACTAAAAGTGTTGCTCGCACATTTCAATAAATTGTAACAAAATGGTCCTCCATTAATGACATAAGAACTGACAGATTTCGTAGACAACACTGTCAAATATCAACTATTTTGAAGTTATTGAACGTAAACCTATCCAATTTAAAAAAAAAACCTGAGCATTTAATGGCATGTTTTTACAAATAATTTTGAAAATTCACTGTGGTGTGTGTTAATACTACCCGCGTTTATTGATTTCAGAACCATATTACCCTCAACTTTATCATAAATCCATTTCACACGCACCCCATAATTTAGCGTGGACATTAATTTGACAGGCGGTGTCGGGCGCAAACAATAGTTGTTTTCAGCATCCGTCATACGCAGCCTACCAAATGATGGGTTTGTTTCATAATATTTGCTTACTCATGCGTAATTGGAAGCGATTGTGTTATTGACAGCTTACTGAGTTATGGGTGAATAAGGTATTAGGTGATGGGGTTATAAATGTATAAATGTACATCATTAATTTATAGAATAATATTAGCTAAAAGCTACTTCGCATTGGCTCTTTATTTATTTGCACGATGTAGTTATTGAAAATATACACAGTACCTACATAATTAAGTATCCTAAAGGTTTCTGACACTTATATAAGACATTGAAATAAAACAACTATTTACGGATTTTATCGCGTAGTATTTATATTATTTGATTAACAAAAATAACAAAAATGTATGGTAGCTGTAGCTGTGTAGTAATTGTAACATTAAGACGTCCAACAACTTACGGCCAGTTTCTATATCCATTCTGTCGATAGATTTGCTTACTAGAGATAGAATTTTGACATAAGCTTCATACAGCTACAGATGACAGATAGGATATAGAAATCGGCCGTTAGCCTACCCGGGACCATGGATGCTGTAAAAGATCCGAAACGTCGGGAATCAATAAAACGCGATAAAATCCGTAAAAAGCAGTTTTCTTTCAACATGAACCTTGTCGAGTGCAGCGTTGTGACAAAAATCAAGTTATTTAGTTTTTTGAGTTTTGCTAGTACCTACAAACATATATAGAATGAATTTTTATCACTAAAAATTGTTATAAGAACTAAAATTAAAAAAACTAAAACTTGACAACGGAAAGAATCTGCTAGAGCACAAGGACACTATGCATATGTATAATGACGGGCAGAAATATTTCCTTTTTTATGCTTTTCAATTAATCTAGATTTCTAGTTTTTGTTGTTTTTAATTAACACAGAAAACATACCATTGCCTTTTCCCAGAAAGGTTTTAAGTAGATGTTAATCAACTTAAAACCTTTTGTTGGATCTCTATTACTCTTTATATCAAAGCATTATTTAAAAAGAACGAACCCAACGCTGACATTTGAGAAAACAATGTGCGGAGGCCGAAAGCCGAATGCCGTATTTACGAGCCAGCTTATCGTTTGGCCCTTCCCTAATTCGATGATTCGCAATTTTACTGTCTTCGCCTCTGGTGGCGATGTAAAGAAAGGATTTATATTAGGAGAATTCGTGGAAGAGCCGGCTCGACCGGAGTGGTACCACGGTCTCACGGAAAACTGGCGTTAAATAACGCTTACGTTGTGTTTCGCCGAATGAGTATAATATTAAAAAAAATTGATATTGATGATTGATATTGATTGATTGGGCATTAACTGTCCCAGTACTTACTGCTAGTTCTAGGCACGGGTTTTCTACGGCTAGTGGGCCCAGACTTCACACACTATCGAGAAAATTAATACCTAAGTAAATGAACAAAGTACAATAAAATGTTCGTGAACTAACTGCCTTTTTGACTGCTGAGTTTCTAACTATCTTTTTGTGATTTTTTTGCATTTTCCATGCTAAGATTATTAAGTTATTTAATAGTAAAGGAAAAAGTTTGTGCTGAGTTTCTAGTTAACCTAGTCAGCTCGCAGTTTGGATTTATGGAGGGATAACCTATGTTATTATGAAGGACCTCATAACATTTTGGTGAACTATGGGTGTAAAATATTCGATAATAAATATTAGCGGATATGGATGGAACAATATGGAATGCAATAAAATATTGAGTATAAGTAAAGAAATGTATCATCTGTACATAGGGAGTCCTTAGAAATACCTAAACATAACAGACATGCGAGGAAAATTTACAGACGTTTCACACCTGAATAAAATCTCCATCTACCCGTCAACAAATTCACTCCCAAATCCATGAATCCCCACAAAGTCGCCAGCAAATTGGCAAAACATATCGGCGGCTTTGCCAGACGGACTGGCGGTCTGGCAAAGAAATCGATTGAAGTATTGCTGCCATACAATCTGGCTGAACTGGTGAAGACTGCCGCGAGCAACAGTTACGATCGGATGCTTCTCAATAGTTGGTGGCGGGGCCTTGAAGACAGCGATTGGGGAATATAGCGGGCAAATACAATTTTTAAACAAAGGGTCATTTTACGAAATTCTCAGTAGCAGCTTGACGTTTGGATTCGAGTCCGGTTAATGCCAATAGGTGTTTTATAACATTGAACCTAAAACATACATCAATACACCTCTGCTTGAAATACGTTACAGCGTGTTAAATCAGATAGTTTTACATGAGGAAATAATATTTTCCAACCATATTAATCTATTTATTTTATACAGAAATTTTAATCGGTGCAAATTAAAATAATAGTAAAAGTGCCGTTTATCTACAGTTGTTTTACAAATTTCTACACAGTTTTTCGGTCGGATTTAAAAACATTACTTACACTTCATCTTACATTTAAAATCGAACCAAAAAGACTATACTAAACACTCAGGTAATAAAATTGACAACATTTTCGCCTTCTATAGAAAAACTAAACTCAAAGTACGAATTTTACCCGCTCGTGAATGCCCGCCCACTTAATGGCCACAACGCCAAAGCAAGAGCGGTCGCGGCTTCAGATAAAGGATTTCAGTGTTTTACAGAGGCGCGCGGTGCAGTGAGCGAAGTGAGCGGAGTGAGCGGTTAGAGCAGACGTCTGATACAAACTGCACGATAAAATACTTTATTTATTTCATGTCTATGAGCTTTAATCAGGCGGCAATGTTCCATTAAGTATTGGCATCACGTGATCTGGGAGTACTAAGTAGAGTCTATATCATTTGTACAACTTTAGGATTGGTTCGCTTAAAGCCTTTAACTGTATGGAGTAGAAGAAAGGTAGCGAAATCATGCATTAGGACTGAGCTGATAACAGTGATACGAGTAGTAACATGGTTACGGAGACAAAACTACTTATTGATCCGACACCAACTAACGCATTAGGAGTCTTAATGTTACAATAAAAATAAGTAATTTAATTTCAATATCTGTAATATTCACGAAGTATAAATAAATAATATTAAGGGTCCGGCGGATCAAATTATGTTATCGGGTTTGGATACCATCAATCTAGGTTCTTACCGTACTATTTCGTTTACTACTACTTCACTGGAAATAAAATATTTGAAAATCGTTCCAAACTTAGTAATTTTATCAAAAATTGCATTCACTTACATTTATTTCCAGTAAAGTATTTTGGCCAAAATGGTAGCGTAGGAACCTAGATTAACGGCATCGGAATCCGAATAATAACACAATTTGATTAAATTGTGCTTGAATTATGATTAATTTATGTATTATTCGGATGTAAAGTTCGAAATCTAATTGTGTTATTATTCGGATTCAGATACCGTTAATCTAGGTTCCTACAAAGCAAAAGAGGTATGCGAAAATCGTAGCACGTGGTTTCCTGATATTTCTACACAGGGTAGGCGGAAACTGTCTGTAATATTAACATAGAATTCGGTAGGTATGTCAATTTTGTATAAAGAAAAGTGAAAATATCCACGAGTAGGTACTCATTCCAATTTAAACCCGTCAATATAATTTGTGATTACCCTGATAAGTGAATAATGCATGGCGAGATAAATCAATTTAGTGCTTGTGATTCACACTGCAATAACAATGGCAGGGGCGAGACCATCATGATTGCTAATTAATAGAGAATTTATATTAAACATCATTGTCGAGTTGCGCGGATACTGTGATATTTAAATTAATATCTAAAGCGTTTTCCAATACGTTATAGTTTGTTATACATATCTTTTTTTTTTTAATCCCGGTATGGGATATGGCACCACACTTTTTGTGAATTTGCCAGTGTCAAGTATATGGAGTAAACAAGTAATATTTATTAATTCCCGTCATGGGATTATAATATATGGCGCCACACTTTCTGTGTTTGCCAGTGTCAAGTATACAAAATAATCCCCAGTAAAACAGTGGAAACTTCACTAAGGCTACGATGGAGTTTAGGAGTGACCACAAAAGTCACGATTTTCAATTTTATATCATTTGCCTACACTCGCACACGTTCACGAACACTTAATGGTTAACTATCCACTATAATTACACATTAAATTTCGGAGAAACACAAGTTTTGGAAAATAATATAAAACCGACAAAGTGCACTTTACATTTTCCCGCCTAAACTCATATACATATCTTGATACGCGTGACATGTCAGAGTGACGTTTCTGGGATTGGGGTTTAGTTTAAAATAAACGATTAACAAGTTATTTTTCTTTTAATTTTTATTTTTAGAAAATGCAAAAAAATCACAAAAAGATAATAAACGATTATCGTACAATATTGAAAATAAATCGATAATCGTTTAAAACATATTATAAATAAAATTGGTTTTATCATGACTTAAAACAAGAGATAAAATTAGAAAAATATTAGAACTTACAATGTAGGTATCGTATTGTGTTTTTTTTTATGTGATAGGAGGGCAAACGAGCAGGCGGATCGCCTGATGGTAAGCGATTACCGCCGCCCATGGACACCCGCAACACCAAAGCAGTCACGAGCGCGTTGCCGACCTTTTAAAAGGGAATTGGGCCTCCGGTAACCTCACTCACTCGGCGTAAACACAATGTAAGCGTTGTTTGACCCCGGTTTTCTGTGAGGCCGTGGTATCACTCCGGTCGAGCCGGCCCATTCGTGCCGAAGCTTGGCTCTCCCATGGATGATTTTGGTTTATAAGGTGTCAGGAATCGTACTGACTATAACAAATTATTCGATCCATTATATATTCATGATCGATATACCACAGTCGGACGATATATCACGCTATGAACGTCCCTTTTTGTCAATAAAGTATGACATTGTTGTGCGTACATATTATCTGTCAAAAAATATGAAACTTCATGCGCGTGATCTCGATGACAGCTGTCGCGCGTATCAAGCTATCTTTATCAAACTGTAATTAAATACGTATGAAGGATTGTATTATACGAGTAGGTATATGTTAGTATCTAATACCCGCGACATGTGATGAGACGAGATGATGACCATGTGACTAAAAGAGTCTTGAATATAGAAGACGGAAAAAGATGCCGTGGACGACCACCGACGACCTGGCTAAGAACAATAAAAACTGACATGATAGCGAGCAACACAACAAAAGAGACAACCCACAACCGACCGGTGTGGCGAAGAAGTACTAGGAGGGCTAACCCCAAATGAATTGGGATAACAGCCAGGACAAAGAAGAAGAAGAGTAGCTTATACCCGCGACTTCGCTCACGTGAAGCATAATTAAGATTAGCATCCATACAAGTAATATAATAATAAGCAAATCTACTGACTGATTTGTTATTAGTAACCGGACGTTACTCAACTTATCCACAATTAAGGGCATGTGACCTCTTGTTGACCTCATGCCATAAGGTGAAAACAGATACCTATACCTTATCCGATTTCTGGCAAATTGGGTCGCCAATATTGATACTGCGATCCATCTCCTCATCCAGTGATGGATTGGATACTCTTTAAACCAAGACAATTATGTTTGGATTTTTTTATTTTTTGTCTATATATTTGTACGTGCATCACACAAAACTACTGCACGAAATACGATGCGATTTTTATACTTGTATTCCTGAAGGTCTGTCTTAAAATCAAGTGTAATTATGTTTTCTCTTGATATGCCTCTTAGAAGCCATAAACCGCGTGTGAAGATGGGTTAGGATACAGTTCCTCACTGTTATTCAGGTATCTCGTAAGAGGCGAGAAAATATCAGACGTGGTGGTAGGACTAGGAGTCTGACTGGTGACCACGCTTACGTCGGAGCCCGTCATACTTAAACATATAATTGGTAGCAGAATCTAATGATCCACTTGACGAGCGACCGGTGCCAAACAATTTTAGTGTGCTCCATCGTGCCATCGTGAGCGAGCTAGAGCACGAATTATTTAAACTACGTGCTCTATCTAAGACTGGGACAAGGCTTGCAGGTTCGATTCAAGCACGGAACAAATATTTGTATGACCTACATGTAGTCGTTGTCCGGGTGTTTGTGTTAGTGAGAAGTAATGTTTATAAACTGTATTCACGATAAAAGACAAATTTATAGAGTAGGGCAACATTAAAAAAGTTTTTTTTTGTGATCGATAAATTCTATCTCGGGTAGGATTCGAACCTGCGTCTCTCAGTTACGTACACCACAATACATACAAGTACATCACAGGCAGTGGTCTCGGTAGCTTAGTATCTGCTATTTAGCTTAGGGGTTTTAGTGGGTCTAAAAAATATATCTGTAAAATTCTCTAGCATTAGCGTATTATTTTTATTTTGTATTATTTGGCAAAATAATAATAATAACAAAAATAATGTAAATATTCATTAGGGCCGATTTTGCCATGGCCATTTGGATTTTGTCATGGGCTTTTGCATGGATAACTTTTAACTGAGGAATAAAATTTACGATTGCCAGATTTTGTATAGAAAAACTGTTAAAAAAATCTAATTTATTCCTCCGATATAGTTATCTGGCGATAGAAAAATCGGCCCCTAATGTAATAAATAATAAAAAAATAATTCAAACGATAGAATTTACTGCTTATACTCGTAAAACGCAAAAACTCTATTCCAAAATAATGTTCTCATTCAAACAAAAAAGCGAGACTTTCAAAACAATAATATTGTTCTTCACAAATGGACGACCTCATCAGTAAAATGTTTCTGCCGGAGATGGAATATTGAAACCACGAACCGTGAACACTGTTTTATCTTGATAATATTGTTCAGTGGACAAAGATGTGCATTAGTATCTATTGTGCATGTTATCTGACTTAAATTTGAGAATTGAAAACAAAAGTTTTCTTTTACAACTAAAGTGCCAAACAAGCTTACGGCCCGCCTGATCCTAATAGGTTACCGTAGCCTACAGACGCTTGCAACACCAGGGGTATCACTGGCGTGTTGCCGAACCTGTAAATCAAGGAGGAATCGTGGGACTGGCAGCATAGGAGACATGCTGCCATGCATGACAGCGGCGGTAACAAAACAATTTCGGTCCCCCCACTGCCAACACAACGCGTCCTTGGTCGGTTCCTCCGCTCCGTGCTATGTTGTGTTCCTAACGTCAACATAGCACACAGTTATGTTATTTGGCTACGATTTTCTGCAAGGTGAAGGTACTTCCCTAATCGGGCAGTTCCAATTGTGTGCGAGCAGCGAGCTTATCACTATTTAAGTACTAGGCACAAGCCCAATCCAGAAACGACGATTTCAGAAATCAAAAACGACGAATTTTTTTTCTTTGTCTAACCTCGAAATCGAACCCGGAACATAGACGCTGTTTCAAGCTATTAGTATTGTACCAGTAATTACTAGAACTGCTTAAGACCAGTTGACATATACGTAATGTCACAGACACCTGCAATATGCTTACAGATAAATATTGACTGTCATTGTGTACACACGATAGCGATGTTCAGTAAGCAATTTTATTACTGGGTAGGATCGAATTATCCGCCTGGCAAGCTACCGTGCTTGTAAGACCAGCGACTAAAAAATTTTATTATGTTCCGTCGCGTTGGTATATATGAGATCTGGAGTCCGAAAGAATTTGTCCCAGGCTTCTGCTTTTCATTAAGTCTAGGGTCAAACGTTTAAGTCAACAATATTTATTTTTTTAAATACGTTTGTTTTTATGAAAATGATTATTAAAACGTAACCGTATTGTTCCGTATCAAAAGCAGGACATTAGTAAGAAAAAACGCGAGCGCTTTTAGACCAAAAAATGACCATCTGTAATGAAAATCGATAGGTACTTATAAAGAGACTAGCGATCAGCTTGCATTTTCGCCCGCGTTGCTCCATTCCTATTGGTCGTAGCGTAATGTTATATAGCCTATAACCTATAACCTTCCTCGATAAATGGACTATTACCAACCAATAGTTCCTGAGATTAGCGCGTTCAAACAAACAAACAAACTCTTCAGCTTTATAATATTAGTATAGATTTTAGATACTTGTACCGGACCTTTACCATATACTTTTGATTTTCATACCTGAGTACCTATTCTATTTTGATACCTATTCTAGAGTGTGGGCTTAGTTAAGTTCTTGATCCAACAAATCCGTGTGTCACATCACAAGCGAGCCCCAGCAACAGCGTCAGACGTGCAAACTGTAGGCTCGTCTCCGCAAACATTAGTCACAGCACAATGTGTGCACAACACTATTCGACCGCAGACTGTTGTAATTGTTGTAGCTACAACCCTATGGCTGTTGAATTAATCGTACCAATCAATATGTCTGGAGAACAACAGGTCTTAGAATTATGTATGTCAAATGTTTGTACTCATAAATGAAGCGTTTCTGTCACAGAAACTTTGGAATTTTGACATGTAAGTATATGTTTAAGATGACAAGTATACGGGCCATATAATTGTAAGCAGCTACCGCAGTCTATAGATACCAGCAACACCAAGTGTTAAGTCTCATATGACATGACATGACATACCATCACGCCTATATTCCCCGAAGGGTTAGACAGAGGCGTACTACACTTTGTGCGCTGCATCAGGGCGCGGGTGACAGTTTCATACTCTGGAAAATTCTATAGATACCAGCAACACCAAGTGTTAAGACTCATGTGACATAATATGACATAACATACCCTCCCGCCTATATTCCCCGAAGGGTTAGGCAGAGGCGTACGACACTTTGTGCGCTGTAGCATGGTGTGTGTGACAGTTTCATAAAATTTCGTTTCACTCTTGAAGGTTGCCGCGATTTACAAATTATGACTTAGTATTTTAGCTGTATCACATTCGTAATATATTAAATCATTAATAACTGTAGTAAATTAAATTAAACAATTAAATCAACGTCATACAAGCAACTGTCACCCGCACCGTGCTACAGCGCAAAAAGTGTAATGTACAGCCACAGTTCGCCGGTATGTTCAGGTCCTATGTAATAGGGGGCGAGCCTATTGCCATTAACCGGGCGCCAATCCAGCCTCCGAGCTGCTACTGAGAATTTCATAGAAAAACCCAATAACACTTTGCTCGACCTGGGGATCGAACCCAGGACCTCTAGCCTAGCAGTCGCGCTTGGGACCACTAGACTAATGAGGCAGTATTAAGTCTCATATGCCCAATAATTTTACTGACTACAATGCCCTTTAGACCGGAAACGAAAACGAAAACAATGTTTGGCAATAGTTTGGTACCATCCCAGACGTTCTCCAGCAGAGCGGAGTCTTTGAAAAGAGATATTTTTGTAAATTTCCCTAGCTTGTAACGCAGAAACAGCGGTAGCCTAATAGCTAGGGCGTCGGACTGGCCATGTGGTTACCGGTTGGAAACCTAGCCATTGCACTACCGACGTGAACCCACTCGTAACACATGCATTTTAGCTTAGCACGAGGGGTTAACAAGATTACTAGTAACGTGCGACCCACATTACTAATAAGCTATCAAAAAAACCTATATTTTTTATACAGGACATAAGCTCTACAATATTTCTACCTGTTAGTTAATCTCAAAATGTGTAATATGAACTTAGGGTCTGAATATACACGCGAACACATCCATTCCCAGAACTCCCGACACACAAATCTATCTTATCAATCCACATTTCTCCAAAACTCGAACCTTTCACCTTGGAAACCCCTGGAAATCTAATAAAACCGAAAGATACGGGAGATAGGTCCGAAATTACGAGGTCAGTCGCGTCCGAGATCCGTAAATCTGTCGCCGGGTACGTTTAGGGTCCTATCGGACGATAAGACGGCCGTGCCGCAGATGGGAACCTGCCTTTTGTTCGTGTTTATTCCTATATGGCCGAAAAAGAGATAAAATTATAATCCAAAAAAATAACTGCTTCAAAAAATATAACTTGAAATCGCAGCGAGAGCCTACGCATTCGATTTCCATGTCAGTGGTGGTATTTATACCATTTTCCTGTTGGAAATACAGAGTAGATTCAGGAGTTCAGATTTATGCCCGATTAATGATGATAAATAAGGTCGTCCCTATTTCATGGGATCTAAAAAGATGCCTACATCAAAAAATGTTTTTAGAATTGCGCAGTATGGCCTGAGTAGCATTCCCAATAAAATTATTACAACTTACTAGTTTATTACTTTTTATTTGCTTTCGAATGAAATCCTTTTCTACACGGGTTACTTTTGGAGTAACGCCAACGGCGTAATGAAAAGCCAAGATCAATACAAGTTCACGGCCAACTCAGAAGCCAAGTTTAAGCACTTGATCCATCTCTTTCAGTGAAAACTTACATAACAATTTATGACCGCCACGCTATATGAATATTCAGAAGATTGTTTTACCCATAACTTAGTCTAAGACTTCTGCCTTATAGATCCAGTGGTCGCAATTTGCTAAGCGAGATTTTCCGGATTCAATTCTCAGGTCGAGATAAGTATAGCATTTTTTCTGTATTAAGAGCAATAATAAAGGGCGAGGCTCTTGCCATTAATGGGGAACAAGTCCTAAACTCTAAGCTGTTACTGAGAATTTTATAGAAAACTCAATAACATTTTGCTCGACCTGGGAATTGAACCCAGTACCTCCAGCGTAGCAGTCGCGCTTAGCACCACTAGACTAATAAGGGGAATAACAGTCAAATTAGTCTAGTTTGAATTCCGATGTCCACTCAAGGATATTTGTCTTCGTAATCATATTTGACATTTATATTATTTTAATACGAAGCTTCCCAGTATCTCAGATAGCGATAGACCCTACCCTTGTGCAGATTAGCGAGGACTCCCCCGAGACATTCCGCTCCATCGCGTCGTTTATCGCCTATCGTCTTACCCTCGTACAATGACTTTAAAAAATGTAGCAATAGATGACTTAGTTGAAAATATTGGTTTACCTATCTTGTTTTATAGGTAATTTGACATGCATCGTTAAATGTTTTTGCTTTACGTGGGAGAGCCATGCTTCGACACGAATGGGCCGGCTCGACCGGAGAGACCACAGCCTCACAGAAAACCGGCGTTAAACAACGCTTACGTTGTGTTTCGCCGAGTGAGTGAGGTTACCGGAGGCCCAATCCTCTTTTAAAAGGTCGGCAACGCACTTGTGACTCCTATGGTGTTGCGGGTGTCCATGGGCTGCGGTAATCGCTTACCATCAGGCGATCCGTCTGCTCGTTTGCCCTCCTATCCAATAAACAAATATATAAACCTCTCAAGCTCAAACCTTCACAATCTTAGGAAACTATCTACCCAAGGATGGTGTAAACTTTACAGCATCCTTGCAGAGCACCTTTATACTGTAAAGGATTCGAAACGTCAGGAATAAAATAATATCAATAAAGCGCGATAAAAACCTTAAAAAGTAGTTTTATTTCAATGTCTAATATTTACGTTTGTGTCAGAAACCAGAATGATAAGGAAACTTGTTAACTGTTGATATAGTAATCAATAGTAAAATTCGATTAATTAGTTTTATATGACGACACGATTGGCGTAGCGGTTGAGCGATCGGCTTCTGCGCCACGTGTTGTGGGTTCGATCCCCACACGGAGCAAATATTTGTATGATCTACAGGTAGTTGTTCCGGGTCTGGGCGTTTGTGTATGTGAGAATTTGTGTTTGTAAACGCACCCACGACACAGGAGAAAATCCTAGTGTGGGGCAACGTTTTTTAAAATAAAAAAAAATTATGTATTCTTTGGAAATGCCATTGTATATATTATTATTAATTAATCACTACATACGAAAGTTATTATTGATTAAAAATATTAAACAATTTAGTATCAGATTTATTTAGAAGTATTCTAGATATAAATTCTTTCCTCTTACGTTTCTCGTAGTACTTTCGAAGCAGACGTCGCAATTTCCTATAAGAGAACGTTCAACACGTCGGGATTGCTTCCTTATCTGGAATCAATTTCTGAATTATGCACATGTCCTTTTCCTGTGTTACATTTTCGGATATAGGCTTACATATAGATTTATGATTGTGACCTATAATATATATATATATATATATATATATATATATAGATATATATATATATTATATATTATTTATATATATATATATATAAATAACCATTTTAAGAATCGAATGGAGAATATAAACATTGCATAAAAAAACAACCGACAATTATTGCAAAAAAACAATACAAATTTAAGCTTTGTAAAAGCACAAAATTTCAGTAGATATTAATATATATTTTTGAGCAAATAAAATAACTTAAAATTTTCTTATATATTATACCTATACCTTAACTAATTAGTTGAATATTCATATTTTTTATAGTTGATTAAAATATAATTGTAGTATCTGTTTGCCTCTATTATTATCTATTTTACTTTACTATTAATTACTATATTAAATAAATAATATCGATATAACGACTGCCTCATTAGTCTAGTGGTCCCAAGCGCGACTGCTACGCTAGAGGTCCTGGATTCGATCCCCAGGTCGAGCAAAGTGTTATTGAGTTTTTATATGAAATTCTCAGTAGCAGCTCGGAGTCTGGATTTGTGCCCGGTTAATGGCAATAGGCTCGCCCCCTATTACATGGGACCTAAACATACCGGCGAACTGTGGGTGTACATTGGTACGCCTCTGCCCAACCCTTCGGGGAATACAGGCGTGATGGTATGTTATGTTAATATCGATATAAATCGCAATAGTGCTACCAAAAAAGTGATGTACATAGCAACTATAAGTTTGATAAAACTCTAATATAGTTTCCTTCGTTTCGACTTAATCACTATCACTATATAGTATAAAACAAAGCCGCTGTCGCTGTCTGTCCGTCCCTATGTATGCTTAAATCTTTAAAACTACGCAACGGATTTTGAAGCGGTTTTTTTAATAGATAGAGTGATTCAAGAGAAAGGTTTTCAGCTATTTAACATTACGCTACGACTCTTAGGAATGGGGCAACGCGGGTGAAATCGCGGGTGGGTCGCTAGTACAGAATAAACTGAAAAACAAAATAATATTTCTTATGTTATATTTTTATATTCTAGTAATAAACAAGTAAGTAATAATTGTATTAGCATCGTCAAAATATATAAAATACAGCATTGTTTGTACAAAAATACTCTTGGTTTCGGTAAAGAAGTTATTACGAAAACAGGCTATTCAATTTATTACTAAGCAAACAAATGAGGACACACTTTATGAATAACAGCCACGTAACGTAATAAACCTAAAGCCATATCCCATCATCATCGGAATTAAATATTCAAAGAAAATTACAAAGCGTAGAAAATTTCCCATTCCCCCACTTTCTCAGAGAATTGTTTTACTGTGTATACCGGTCTGGCAATAAAAAGTATACGCTATAAGTGCTCCAGCTTTGTCGTTTATAGCGCAACTTTTTATTGGCGTCGTTTAAGACGTAATATAAAGTTGGTTGGCTCGTAAATCAGGCTTTTCTGCCAACCGATGGATGGAAGGCCTTAGTAGTTACCTTGGGGGACTCCTTAATAGATAGTAACGTACAACCCAGGTCACACTAGGTTACAGTGACCATGAACTTGCAAACCTGCAACGTACAATTTTTATCACAAATATTTTTAAAACAAGAGATAAAAATAAATGTTTCTTTTTAGCATAAAAATATTAGTTATGGTGATTACCTCAATCAAATGCTTCATCGAGAGTTAACGCCCAGAATTTTAAAATTAAACCTAAGAAAGTTTTATCAGCAAAATAGTGACAGCGAAACTCATGATCATTTTATTGCAATTCACAGCGAACACATCACTGCACTCTGCATGCATGGGATGTTCTGATGTGGTCCCACTGCACCCATTGTTTACGTCACATCCAAAAACAAAACAAAAGGAGCCCCACGTCTGGCCTTCTACAAAAACTCTCTTATATTCATAGCGTTCGTTGCAGACTAACCATGTGTTTGTTCGACCATCACGTACATCGCGCGTGCCTCCCTTTTCTGTAGGAAATGAATTAATTTGACCACTGAACTGATTTACACGGCTTAGATTTCGAGGTGTGGTTTTATTTGATTTTCTTTTTTGTAGCACTATGTTACATCCGGCATTTCTATTCCTTAGTTGTCCATTTGAGGGGTGGTATTATTAAATTGATTTGCTTTACTAACGCCTGTTTAAGTGATTTCATTTTATTCGATATATTTTATCCGTGTAAAGTAAATTATCTGAAATGACATCAATACTAAAATTATATTCACTATTTATATATTTATCTCCAGATGTCCTCTCTATTTTTGCCTTAGGCTTTATGGCCGAATGTCGCATAAAATAGAGAAAATTGGTAGAAGGAAGTTGTATAGATTTTTGGCCAACAGTAGCAATTAATAAAAGTCAAAGTTTACCAGTTGTTATATCAATAGCTTTTTCACATTCAAACGTCCATTTACAGACTAATAACTCTGATACTAACAAATTATTGATAATATAGCCTCCATTACAACCATTATTTCCATTTCCATTATGTTTTCGTCTATCACCATAGTAACGATACACAAATATATGAAATATATATACAACACTAGTTCAACACCTAACCTACTTGGCACTACTAACTTGCTCGGGATAGTAAAAAGCGGATTGCCCCTTAAAGTGCTAATTAACTCGTGCAGCTCAAAGTGGCGTCGAGCGTGGAGTGCGTCTGGCCTTCAGGGTCCTTGGCGAGATTTGCTACGTAGAAGTAAATGGATACTCGTATGTGAATTTCAAAGTGGATCTGATTAAGTAAAATAAGATTACTTTGTAATCATGTTCCAAAACTTATTAGAATTCACTTTGGTTACAAAGTAGGTATTTGAACATTACTTCGACACTTTTAGTGTCAGTGATTGTTTTTCTAAATCGAGACGAATATTTTGACAATGACTCTAAGTAGATAAAGTTGCAAGCTTTGGAGTTAAAGTTCGGCTCCCAGGTTAAATTAAATTCTCAGCAAACTGTAAATCAAACAAATGCACAAAACAGCTGCCAAAATAAATTAATTCCATCAGCTCTGTTCCTCTTCTGTGCTATAGACGGAGTGCTAGCGTCGCGTCGGTTTCAATTACAAACTCCATGCAGTAGTTATTTCGTAATTATCACAGAGAGCGGGCTCTACGTAAAGCTTAATTTCACTCCAAGAAGCACATGTACTGCATAAACCATTGTTCTATTGTTAAACGTAATTAAGTTCTATTTTAAACTATTCATAGTAGCATCTCTTTTGACATGAGCAGTCCAGTCCAGGTTTCAGTATTTTAAGGTTATGGAGATCTTAAAAAAAACCTAGGACTCTATCTTCAGGATTTATTGATTTGTTTAATGACGGTTCTCCATTTAAAGAATCCATTTACATTAGCAACAGTTCCTTTACAACAAGAAGTTCTGGTATACTCCTCAAATAATTACTCACTCAACAAAACACAATACATGCAAATCCCTCATCTTCACTCCATACCTTTTGTACTCATTATAAAATCAACCGGTAATTAATGTAGGCAAACAACATAACACAACATAAATAATTAATCTACTTCACTCTGATTCAAACCCAAATCCCACCAAAATCGGCTCAAATGAAGCTCCACCATCGTTCAGACATAATGCTTAATGCTACTTATTTATTGACGGTAATCCATTATGCCACAACCATCCCAAACGACCTCTGAAACATACTGTATTATAAGCACTAACAGTTCCCACAGAATTGGACAAATAAAATTCGCTAACCATTCTAACAAGATATTTTGAAGCCTTGAATTTATATGAGAGAAGGGGTCTTGATTAAAGGGTTATACTTGAGCTTCAAATAAGGCTCGTTCAAGTGGTCATGTCTTCGATATAGCTAGTATAAGATGGTCTCCCCCACCCCCCTGGCTAAGTTAATTTAGTTAAGGGTTGATGGAGATTGTTTGGCGGCGATGGGTCGAGCTATAATGGCTGGTGAGAAGAGCTCTCAAGTTAGGTGTGTCCTGACCGCAGCTATACTCAGCGTCTTGGCGTTCACTTCTCGTGTAGCAATATTAGCTTATGTATCGTATGAACCTGAATATAACCCACCTGAATATAACCCACCCCTGAGATAATAATAAATATACTTAGCTGTTTTATAAATGACGTGAAATGGATTGCTTCATTGGTTTATAGTTGTTTGGTGTTGGGTTCCATTTCCAGATCGAGCCAAATGTAGTTAGGTGTGCCTGAGTCAGAAATCAGAAATTTATTCGCTGTAATATGGTATACAAGATGTTTAACAATTATGAGTGATAAAAAGCCGACATAAGTGCTTGCACGCTTGCGTTTTCAGAGGGATAAGCAAAGGTGTACATCCATCGTTTGTAAGTAGATTTTTACGTGCGTGTACGTGTAAGTCATTGACAGAAATAAATTTGTCAATAGCTACTGGCCAATTCTTAGAAAAACCCAATAGCTATTATATAAATCGTATGCTGGTGAGGTCCAAAATTTGATTGCTAGTTCGACCAGAGACGCATTTGCGAGCTTTAAAGCAGATTAATATATTAAACCACACAATGCTAATTTAATATTTTTTTTGTTAAACCATTGATTCATCAATTTATTACTAAGTAAATACCTAAAAAAGTAGTGATGTAGGTAGGTAGATACCTAAAATATTCGACCAGTCACAAATATCCTTAAAAACCCCACTTTAATATCCTGCTAGTGTCTTCAATCGCCACTAAGCACGGGTATCTCCAAAACACTCGATCCAAAGTACTCCGCCCTTTTCATGTCCATTGCCCCTCGAATTACGTACATTTAATGCTCCGGATGATCTGCGTGAGGCATTAGGCAACGGTCTTCACCTTAAGAGGGACTACTTAAGGGCCTGTGGTCATTACAACGGACGGTGGATTGCAATTTCCGATGGTTTTTTAGATGGATGAGCATTGAACAGGTTTGGTGTTGACGTTGAAGAGCACGACTCTGACTTAGCTTATTTTCACATAATATCCTCACACATAATAAGTACACAACAAATACTAATTTCTGTGTTTTTTGTGAGCAAAGTATTATTGAGAGTTTTTATGAAATTCTTAGTGAAAAATTCCTGTCTTGATTTGTGCCCGGCAACAGCGAGACCTATAAATATAATAATAACAGATGTGTTCGTTAGTCCTTTAACCTTGCAAGGATGCAACTGTGATGGTTTTTTATGTTATTTTTATCCAGTAAAATTCTCTTAATCGCAACACTAAATGCAACGACAGATAGTGGCATTTCATTTGCCTGTAAATACTCTACATACTTTTTTTTATTAACTGAAATCACGCCCGAAAAACGGTCAGTAAAGAATTTAATTTCAATACTGTGTCCGGACGAATCATCATGCACTACACTTCACATTATTACAATTCCATTCCAGACCGGTACACTGGCGAGCACAAAATTAACCCCATACACGAGAAAATAGAATTAAAAATTACATGGAGTCATTGAGCTATACAGGAGACACCAACGAGAGTTGTTGCTCCTTGGTTTGCAGAATAAGCCCTACAACTTACTTTTTAGTTAATTTTAGAAAAGTTTTAAACAACTTTTGACTGCCTCATTAGTCTAGTGGTCCCAAGCGCGACTGCTACGCTAGAGGTCCTGGGTTCGATCCCCAGGTCGAGCAAAGTGTTATTGGGTTTTTCTATGAAATTCTCAGTAGCAGCTCGGAGTCTGGATTTGTGCCCGGTTAATGGCAATAGGCTCGCCCCCTATTACATGGGACCTAAACATACCGGCGAACTGTGGGTATACAATAGTACGCCTCTGCCCAACCCTTCGGGGAATACAGGCGTGATGGTATGTTATATTTTAAACAACGAGAATGTAATTTTAAACAATTAGGTACATTTTTTCACTCATACTTACGTATGGTCACAGTTTTTCTTACCTTGCTGAGTATCTTGGGCTTTGGTTAGTCGTAAAGATTGCCTACAAGAATGTAGGTAACAAATTCTTATAGTTCAAATAACTACTGTGGAGGGGCGAGGTATGTTGCCCCTCACACCAAAGGGAGGATCCTCCGACCAGGCGGGTGTTTTGCCTGGCGGGCCACGGCCCGACGGTTGATGTCGGGCGGTTGTATATATTGCAGGTTGCGATGCAAACTTCACTTGCGCGATTCAGGACTTGTCCATTTTGTATGTAGCGCGGTAGATGTCGCTACATCACTCTCCCCCGAGACCGGAGGTCGATGGTCGTGTCGATGAGTCAGCGGTCAGTGCATCTGAAGAGCTTGCCAGTGCCAGTGGAGTGTGTTCCAGTGAGTCGGAACAGGATGCCGCGTAGTCCGCAGTGAGTCGGGACTGTGTTGCGGTGAGAGCGTTGAGAGCCCCAGTGAGTCGGGGTGATGCTGCGTAGTCCTCAGTGAGTCGAGGTGGTGCAGTGGTGAGTAGTGGCTGGCTGCTGCGTCGACCAGGAGAGACTGCCTCTGCTTGTTTGACCGGCCGAAGTGCAGTGTGCTGTGCCATGTTGCTTGTTGTCGGCTGAGGGTGCTGACCAGGCATGCGCGTTCGCTGCAGACGTGTGGTCAGGATACCTGTTGAAGCCGGAAGAGTGCTGGCTGGCTGTATGACTCGCTGCTCGTGCTGTGAGGGAAGGAAGACGACGATGATGATGAAGCTGCTGGTCTTCGAAGGCTGCGCTGATGTTCTTCTCGGGGTCCCCAGTGTGGATACACTGGGATCACGTCGGGGTCACCACTGTGGAGGGGCGAGGTATGTTGCCCCTCACACCAAAGGGAGGATCCTCCGACCAGGCGGGTGTTTTGCCTGGCGGGCCACGGCCCGACGGTTGATGTCGGGCGGTTGTATATATTGCAGGTTGCGATGCAAACTTCACTTGCGCGATTCAGGACTTGTCCATTTTGTATGTAGCGCGGTAGATGTCGCTACACTACTTACTATTTTTGGACTTAAAAAAAAGGGACCATGATTCTTAGAATTTGTTTCGGTATTTCTTCTCAGAGATCATCAGTTAAAAAAACATAAAAAATAGGAATAATTGTCATTTAACCACAATAAGAAAATACTTCCCTATTTTCAGTAAAATATTTTAATTATGGAATATTTGTTTACTGTCACTGCTCTAGCATGATAATACATCAATGTAAAATATATATATGGAAGAACTTTATCGTGAGCCGAGGCGACTCAAATTGGCTTTTTTACTCCAGAATACATGTGTAGCTCGGAAACAATGCTGTAATCTAGTTGGATAAATTAAATCTTTGTTCGTAAAAAGAGCAGTGGAAAGCATTCAATTTAGAACCGAATTATATAAAGGTGAGGGTTGATTTTAAGCTGTATCTTTAAAGTGTACTCCTTTTGTCGGGTGTCTTTTAATGCCTCGGAAGCTCCACTCCCTGTCAAATTTCCAAATGCTTAAAAAACTTAAAATCCATTTCGTTTTCAGTTTGCTGTGATGAAGTAATCTTTATTAATTTAATTTCATGGTTTTCTTATCATGTAATAGTTCCTATCACCACCTCCCGCCTTCATCTTCAGTTATTTCTTTTTCACAATAACTGACAAGTTGAATATGGTAAAACGCAAATTAAACCTATGAAACATGATGTATGTAGGTAAAATAGTATCATTATATAATCAATTTTTTGTTTAAATCGGTCTTCAGAGACACTTGATAGAGATTTCCCCTGTCTCAAAATATTACGTGTCAAAATATGATCACATTATATGAATAAGACTGATTATAATTTATTGATATAAGACTGATTTCATAACATACCGTCACGCCTGTATTCCCCGAAGGGTTAGGCAGAGGCGTACTTAATGTACACCCACAGTTCGCCGGTATGTTTCAAAGTTCAAATATTTTTATTTCAAATAAGCTTTTACAGCGTTTATGAAACGTTATTGAGTCTAATTGCACGGGCGAGCCTATAGCCATTAACCGGGCACAAATCCAGAGTCCGAGCTGCTATTGAGAATTTCATAGAAAATTCAATTACACTTTGCTCGACCTGGGGATCGAACCCAGGACCTCTAACGTAGCAGCCGCGCTTGGGACCACTAGATTAATAAGGCAGTCTGATTTCTGACTATATAAATATATATTAAAATACATATATAGAAAATACATGAAGTAAGTTGCTACCAGAAGATAAACAAAGTATTTTTAATAAGACGCCACCCATCCTTCACATTGCCAGCATAAAATATTTTACTCAAGTTATTTTCTTCAAACCATTGTCTTCTATAACGCTTTGCAGAATTTCATGCAGTGCAAAAAATATTATGAAGACTTCTTCAATAGGTATACAACTGTATTTTTTAAATGATAAAGTTCATTTTTCTGCGCTGACAAGTTGATCTTAAAATGAGGTTTTCCTACGTAGTTCGGATACATCTTAAACATGAATATCTTGTCCATTTTCTTTTGCTGTTATTTGGAGTTTATTTTTTTGAGAGACTTGAAAATGTTTTTGTTGTTTTTTAATATTTCCCTTCGATACTTAGTAGGTATAGAGATGTATTTTGTAAAGTGTTCTTTATTCTATGATGTAATCATATCGAATTGTTTCGTGGTAAGTATCAAGTCTGTGGACGACACGATTGGCGTAGCGGTTGAGCGATCGGCTTCTGCGCCACGAGTTGTGGGTTCGATCCCCACACGGAGTAAATATTTTTATGATCTACAAGTAGTTGTTCCCGGTCTGGGCGTTTGTGTATGTGAGAAATTGTGTTTGTAAACGCATCCACGATACAGGACAAAATCTTAGTGTGGGGCAACGTTTTTTTTTAAAAAAGAGGAAGAAACAAAGAAAAATCTTATTAGATTTTCTCAAAGTACCTAACTATCAAAACGTATTTCAAACATTCAAAGCTATCGTTTCACTACGTGTAGTAATAATAAGTAAATTATTAACACATAACAATAGTCACTCTTTGTACTTACATGATTTTTGATTAAACTATTGAATGATTAGTTAACAAATCAGTCAGTAGATTTGCTTACTAGAGATAGGATTTTGTCATAAGAATCATACAAGTAAAGTCGAAATCCTAGCTCTTTTTTTTTGATTGATTTGTTATTTGGACCGGCTGTAAGATGTTTTCACTTTCACTAGGCCAATTCAGTTAATTTAAAAAATGTTCTTAATATTGTTGTAGATGTCAAATAGCATTCTCCTAAACCAAAAAACGTCACACGTGAACTAATTATATTTTACATAATGACATAAATACACAAAGGTGAAATTTGTTACCAGAATCGGCTATAAGAAAATCACACATACGGATATTTACACTTCAAAACAGAATTTTAATCTCCGTTACCGTCTCGGGCCCCGCTCTAGGGGTAAACAAAAACTGACGATTTCGCAAAAAATACTGCCATGGGAGTCGAAACACCATAAAGGCCCCATATCTGAGAACTTTGACATGTTACAATATTATGGGTATTAGATAACCGTAATGTGGAACAATGTTATATTCTGCCTCCAGGCACTTTCTTGTTTTCCCTTTGCCTGAGTTTTTTAATATTCTTTGCATAGCTTCCAGCTATTTGTTCGGAGTATCATTATAATCATATTAACAAGAGATAAGATTATGTATGGCATGAATATATGGTTTGTTATAACTTTTAATAGTGACCTTTTCAGTTTGCCCAATACACCAGGCGTTCTAAATTCAAAATTAGGCACGCATCAATTAACTTTTTTAAATAATTATGCCTGTGGTAATATCGTTCTGAAATCTAATCGATCTTCGAATTATTAATAATTATATTAATGTGTAAATTGTAAGAAAGTATTAATACAAAACTTTCAAAGAAATTG
Source organism: Acronicta aceris (assembly GCA_910591435.1). Classification (NCBI taxonomy): domain Eukaryota; kingdom Metazoa; phylum Arthropoda; class Insecta; order Lepidoptera; family Noctuidae; genus Acronicta; species Acronicta aceris. Next base: position 15,184,154 of record OU342761.1, on the reverse strand, counting down.
AAAATCTGATTGTGTGATGATGCTTATGATTATTTTCTTTTGTTTCAGGTATATAACAAGATAATTCCAGACCGGCTCTAAATCTTATCTATGTGTAAGTCTTAGTATCTACTATCACACTAACCTAGGGAGACTTGTCAGACTTCAACGTCCAATGTTCATGAGCGATAATTGTTAGTACACACACTTCGATATACTTTAACTTGTTTCCAAATATTTTGCCTGCTTTTCAGGTCATCGATATCCATCACATTCTCGTTTTGTTATCGATGTTTTATTTTGCTAGGGTTGCCTACATAATTGTCTGATACCAAAACATTTTTTTTCTATCCTTGCCGACAAGTGAATTGAATATTCAACCAAACTTCTACTTTACTTTTGGACTCTTTTGATTTAGACTGCCTCATTAGTCTAGTGGTCCCAAGTGCGACTGCTACACTAGAGGTCCTGGGTTCGATCCCCAGGTCGAGCAAAGTGTTATTGGGTTTTTCTACGAAATTCTCATTAGCAGCTCGGTGTCTGGATTTGTGCCCGGTTAATGGCTATAGGCTCGCCCCCTATAACATGGGACCTAAACATACCGGCGAACGGTGGGTGTACATTAAGTACACCTCTGCCTAACCCTTCGGGGAATACAGGCGTGATGGTATGTTATGTTATCTTTTGATTTATTTAGAGCACTTTATTAAGCTTTTATTGCTTTAAACCTAGAGAGAAGAAGTAAGCTATTTCTTACACCTCTGTAAGGAATAACTTACTTATAACTACTGAAATAGTTACAAGGTTTTTTAAATCTAAAGTAACGTCAAAAATAAATGTCTAAAATATTTAGACTAGTCCCGAAACCTTATCAATTTATACTCTTTTGCATGATGTCTTTCGAGTCATCACATCGAGATTAAAATCACTACCTGGATGAAAAGCATCACTAGCTAGAACTTTGTTCAGCAAAATCCACTAAAACTAAGCAGAACTTGTATAAATCTCAAAATAAATAATTATTTCGTGGCCGATGAAAAGGCTATAATACCAACCCTACTTTTTCGTTTAGGTATCACAATTCCGCGTGAATGACGTCGATATCTCCTAATACTTCCCGATATTTTCCGATATTCCCCGAAGTTTTCCGAAGTATTTATTGTACAATTTTTGTTTATGTGGTGTAAACGCCAAGCTTTTTATTGTCATTGCTGAATTATTACTTTGTGATAACGTCCTGCAGTAAATCTTAATTACATTCATTTTATAAATACCTTAATAAATTATTATAATTAAATGGCACGAGTAGCAGTCTAGCAATTAACTGCTGCATTACAAGTCGCTAGTTCGATTCCCGTACGGTACAAATATATAATAATATTAATATTATATAATATAATAATATTTTTATGACCTACCTAAGTGATATTTTTATGACTAACAGATAATTATTTCGGGCTTTGGTATTAGTTTAGTGAAATTAGAGTTTACAATATAATGGTATCGACACGATACATGAGAAAATCCTAGTCTGGGACGTTTTAAAATAAAACAGATTCAGAATGAGTTTACACTGTCGCCATCATTAGTAAGTAGGTTCATTACAAAGCAATTCATCCCGCCAAGTGACAAAAACTACGCAGGTCTAATTTACCCCCCGTGAACCATCCCCGCTATATGGTGAAGACGGACCTCCCCACAAGTCCCCGCTTTGCTATCTTTGTGAACAAGTCCAGTTTGGCCCATTAACCCTCTGCCTGCAGATAATGGCCCGATTGTGCCGGCTCGCTTCATACTAAATATATGGTGAGGCATGGCCGCATGGTTTTTGTACGCATTTTGTTACTTGAGGTCGTGGTGGTAATATTTTAGATGATTGTGAGTAAGAATAAAGGGTTTTAAGGCCCATTTTTTGCATTCATCATTCTTAGTTTCCTGTATTACAAGTTCCACCATATTAAACAGGTTTATAAACATTGTAAAACTATTTTAGTTTAAATAATTTGTTGCTCCCCAATCGTTTAGATCTCTTTTTCAGCTACACTTATGTAATTTAAATCTTACCATTTCATAGATCGGTTTGGCGTAGCGGCTGAGCAATCGTTACGTGTTATGGGTTCGATCCCGCACGGAACAAATATTTGTATAATCTACAGGTAGTTGTTCCGGGTCTGGATGTTTGTGTAAGTGATAATTTGTATTTGTGAAATGCACCTATCGTAGGTGCAAAGAAAGACACAGGAGAAATTCCTAGTGTGGGGCAACGCTTTCTTAACAAAACAAATAATCTGGGGGCACGGCAGTGCCCCCGCCAAGTCGAGCGCGAAGCAAAGACTGCCGTACCATCCTTTACTGGAACCATTTCGCCGCATTTTCAGGCCCCTATTTGAGAACCTCTGGATAAGACCAGAATGCAGAAATTTTCGTCATCCAGTAAGCTATAATCACATACTTAAAATCCAAAATTTCAAGTCTGTAGGTCATTTAGTTCCGAAGTTAAGCGAAAGCAAAGTTTCGCATTTATGACACTCACTCACTCACTCATGATCATCAAAATAGAACTAGTACTTCCCATAAACTCAGAGAGCTGAAATTTGGTACAGAGTTTGGGTTTAATGGCCACATAAAGGGAAAACTATAAAAACTAGGATAATCGAAGATCTGGAGTACAAAAAGTTCAGAACCGGAAAAAAAGAAAATAAAGATTTGTAATGATAAAAATCTACTAGGAGTAGATTTGAAAAAGAAAAGAAAAAAACTAGGTCAAATAAGAAAATCTAATAAATTGCTCAAAAAATAGGTTGCGGTAGTTTGATGGCAGCCGTTTAATGAAACTACTGATATTCGGTCACATTTAAAACTTAGACCGAAAGGCCGGAATATAGGATTTTTGTTAAAAAAAAAGCTTACTCGTAATGTCGGTCGCACATTACTAGTATTCATTTTAACCCCTCGTGCTAAGCAAGAAAATGCTTGTGTTACGAGTGGGTTCACGTCGTTAGTGCAATGACTGGGATTCGAACCGGCAACCACATGATGGCAAGTCCGACGACCTAGCAATTAGGCTACCGCCGCTTCAAAATCTAGGAAGACGATGATATTGTATTCCAACTATTTTTCCTTCATAAGAAACTACATACCACACACACATTCACAGTCCTTTCTGCGCGAAACCCACACACACAGCCGCATTATCATCACACACCTCCAATTTACTGCCAACATAACAAAAACACATGTTCACACAATCTCGTTTACGCGGGATGACTGGCTGAAAAGTACGAATCACCTCGAGCCATTAACTTGATGAAAGAAAGTATTTTTATAGCACAACTTGCGCATTGCGACGTCCCTAATTACATCTAAGTGTGGGTGAAATATAGTGGAGGTTGGTAGTGGGATTGAAATAGTAGCTGCTGGTTTAATTTGTCTGTGTTTTTTTTTTACTTTTAGCGATGTTTTGCAGGATTTTAATTATACAGGGTTATTTGTACAACACTCTTTATCTAACCTCGTCATAAACAACAACTTGTGTTCTATGACTTTTCAAAAAACTTAATAAATTTACCAAAAGTAGACTTTGCTACAGCAAAGAGTCGCTAACATTTAGAGTGAACATTTTAAATATTTTTAATTTTATATGAAAGTAAAATTTGATGAACTGTTAAAAATCATACAACATGACTTGTTGTTTATGATGACAACAAGAACTTTTAAGACTATATTACTTACATCATTAACAACAACTTTTGCTCAACGGGGTTGTTAATGTTTTACAAACAACCCTGTATAGTTGCGTATGTATAACATATTATTATGTTCATTTTTGGGCAACGACGAGTCAAATGAAGGCTTCAATCATAAGTTCATAATGCATGTGTTTTGCACGATATAGCTACATTTCAATCTATTTCTAACGAATGTACCTGTATGTAATCATTGAATACGCTGCATTGGTCACACACGCTATTTCCGGTCACACCAATCCTGCCAACCCTCACGCGCCATTCGTTTCCGGAAGACAATGGCCAGCCCACCCGTTCCGATCGCAGATTTCCCGTCCTTCCATTCCATCGGCTCGAAATTCGTATTTGAATTTCAAAAATATATTTTTGAATTCCCAATGTCCAGACCACTCTTTTTGCCGGCATTCAATCGAGAGTTATTTATTTTGCGCCATAATTTATGTCATCAAGTGATGTGAGCGGAAATTTCAATTGACAGTTAATTTCTTTTAAAGCATTTAAAAAATCTACTGAAAAATACTTGCAATATCAACTTTTTCTAAACGCCGAAGAGAACACTTATTCGAGTGTTCACTTTTTAAAAATTCAAACCCGAGTTTCGAACGATAAAGTTTTTTACCATCCCATCGCCGCAATCGGAACCGCCACGAAATGGAATTGCAGAAAATATTGACGATAGAATGACACTCGAAGCATTCAAAGGTAAAGTTTCGACAGTAAAAAGCCATTTTCTTACTATGCTCAAAACGTTTTGAGGTAAAATATTGTTTATTATTGGAATATATTGGCAAGTCTGCTTAGTTTTTTTTACTTTCAGCGTTTTGAAAAACTGACAATTCAGAATAGAATAGAAAATTAAGTTCATGAGGACTGAATAAAATTAACTTTCAACATAACAATAAAAATATCTGCCTTATCGTGCGCGGTAGAGTTGCCGACAAGTTTATTGTGTATTTTTAAGAGGGAATTTTGAAGTTCGTAATTATTGGCATTTTTTACGTTCTTTTTTTCGGGTATTTGGAGAAACGAATTATGCGGCAAAAATATTACATTACTGTTTTGAAACTGAGTTTCCGGAAACATCATATTTCGGAACAGATTTTTTAAGAGTTATGTCAATTAATTATAAGAGATACCTTTTGTAATAATACAAGATTACAGCCGCAACTTAGTTCGCCAAAAAACATAGCCTATGTCACTCGAGCATAATAATTATTATCTTTGAGTAAAATATTTTTTCGGATCGGATTATTAGTTACCTTTTACACTTACTTTCACCACTTTATAATATTATTAACATGGTATAATTACATAATATCCTAGTATAATTACGTAATATTAATATCCTAAACAAGCCTTGGAAGAACGAATGAAACAGAAGATACAAATATCCTAATAGAAACACCCTCCTTTTCTCTCCATTTCACTATCTCTGAAGTTCTCTGCGCAAATTTATGTGCATATCGAATCGCCATTAAGAACTTGGCTGTGCGCCTAAGTTGAAGAATTCAATTGATTTTTATCCATCCATATGGATTTTTCGAATTCATTTATGGATTGGTATGAATTTGAAATGGTCTAATAATTAAATTACGCGCGTAACTTAATAATTGCCTGTACGCTTCTACGCTAGTCAATTTAATTATATTGGATATCATTATTAAATATTGTGATCTTCATTTTATTGTATTATTGCGATATCTGGGAGTTTATTTGTATATTTCGAGAGAAAAATAAATGTTTTATTGTTCTCAACTTTTCGAGTCACAATGCTCGTTTTTCAATATGAGCTTCATCAGTTGATAAAATTTTGTATTTGTAATAAAAGTAGGTAATGAAATGTCAAATAACAAGGCATCTAAATATTTTATTAAACAGAATCGTGCAACAAATAGATTTATTCACCTGTTCTTTGGCGGAATTCAAGAAGGTAGCATTAAAAATGAAGTAATTAGTAATTAATTAATTAAATTAAATTAAGTAAGTAAAACATTGTAAGTGATTAAATAAATTTAAATAGTAGGGTGAATATTCCAACATTATTTAACAAATCATTCTTCTCTTCATAGGAGTTCTCTTTTTCATACCTAGTTCAGATTGTTTTTATTCTTGTCTTATAGCTTGACGGCAGTTTCAGTTTTCATTAGATAATTGTAGTTTTAAACATCTGCATTCTTAATTTTGCGATGACGTTAATGACGTTGTAATGTATTTCAAATATTCACCCAGACAAGAGATGAACCTAATGACAGACAAACTGCAAACATTTGCCACTGAGTCCCTATCCCAAGATCCGAGCCCGAGACCCGAACCTTACCCGAATGGTAAACGCTTCTACATAAAACTGTGCAGACTGAACTTATATTCAGTATCACATGCCGATGGAGCCTCCCAATAGCCCCGGGACTTCTAAGGGGTGGCCATGTTTTCGAGAAAATTGAGGATTATTTGAATCTCTGAAATTACGTCACTGACTTAAGGCCATCAGGGAATCTTCTATAACATTAAAAAAGAACGCAGTCTCGATACGCAATATATACCTATCTATTATCTTCTCGCCTTTAAATCTTCGATCGGACAATTATGTTGCTCGTATTAGGCAAGTATAAATCGCAAGACGTAATTTGCGAAATATAAAAGTAACCCTAATTCTCGAAACGTGTCTTCAATCAGTCGTCTAATTATATTTTGTAGGTTTAATGAACTGTCAAAATATTATTTTTTTCTAAAAATCTTACATAACCTACATACTTATGCAAAAGAGACTATCCCGTCCACTTTGTATAGCATGGTTATCCTTTCCGAGGCAGATTTCCAACATTACTGCGGACTAAGATCTCGGATTGCGCAACAATTTAAGTTGGATTCCACCCTCCGCTACCAGAGACCCGGCCTTCACGGATTATGTGCCACCGAATATTTGGAGATGAATTACTAAGATGAAAATACTTAGAGATACTGGTAAAATTTCATAAAAAACGGGAAATAAAAATATGTGTTGTATTACTTACGATTATGCAAAAAACTTTCAAGGAAATTTTGAAAGGGTCAATTGGGAAAACATTGAAAATGGATTCTGGTAATTATATTTATTAAAATCCATTTTATATAAGACTCATTTGTTTCGGCAGTACATATACTAAATAAGGCTCATCCACACTGTACGACAATCTACGTTTTATCTCGAAGTTTACCCGCATCGCTAAAGGCGACACGACCGGCATCCCCGACTAAACGTAACGACTCGCTACTTATTAGTTTGCTACTTAACTCGGATTCCAGACGCTTCGATTTGTCGTCTAGTTTGCTTATTTTGTTTGTTGGATTTAGTTGCCGCTGAACTTTGGTGTAAAAAATTAATAAATATATACACACAGATTATAATATTTTTTATAAGAAAACATTATCAACTCATTATACAGTTCCACTGCTGGGCGGATCTCCTTTCACAATAAGAAGGCTTAGGCTATAGTCCACCACGCTGGCCTAATGCGGGTTGGCAGACTTCACACGCTGTCAAGAAAATCTCTCAGGCGTCCAAGTTTCCTCACGATGTTTTCCTTCACCGTTTAAGCGCGTGATAATTAACTATAAATACGCATATGACTTCGAAAAGTTAGAGGTCTTGGATTCGAACTCGAGACCTTTGGCAGAACAATGGTCATATCACAAAGCTATCACTGTACTATACGTTATAATACAAAGTATTTCCATAGATTATCTTAAAATGAATGAAATAAAAAATAATATAATTCTACGGGGACATTCGTGTTATGTGGATATAATTCCAGCAGGAATAATTATGTTAATTGTTCGTTATAATAAACAAACATTATCTAAGTCATTACAGACTACCAACAGTATAGGTGATTAACTAATTAACTAGGACAGTTAAATAAAATATATTAATCATCCGGGACGTATGTATGAATAATGTAGCAATCTACTCTCATTTGTTAATTGAATATTGTCACATTTACCTGCAACTCATTCAGTTTAACTTATTCTATTTTTTTTATGGATTAAGTCCTTTGTGCTATGTTGTGTTCCTAACGGTGAGCAAGGTCGCCAGAGCTCCGGTGGTGTTTTGTTACCGCTGCTATCATGCATGGCAGAATGTCTCCTATGCTGCCAGCCCAACTATTCCCCCTTAATTTACAGGGTCGGAAACCCGCGAGTGGTACCCCTGGTGCTGCAAGCGTCCATAGGCTACGGTAATCGCTTACCAGTAGGCGGGCCGTATGCTTCTTTGCCACCTTAGTGGAATAAAAAGAGTCGGCAAACGAGCTGATGTAAATGAGCTGTAGTCATCGTCGCCTATGCACACTTGCAACACCAGTTGCTGATGCGTTGCCGACCCTTAAGAGCCCCTAATGACTGCAGACTTCGAGACCCGCAGCAACCGAGCGGGAACTGGCTCGTACGTGCCAAAGTCGAAACACACACCAATGTACTTTACGACACACTCCGACGTAAGGGTGGTCGCCAGCCAGTCAGATATTTAGGTCTGGTCTACCAACCCACACTAGGCCAGCATGGTGAACTATAGCCTAATCCCTTTCCTAATTTCCTTCTGTGAGGAGACCTGTGCTCCACAGTGGGACCATATTATATGGATTGATGAATTTATGATATAACATATGACCATAAGGCATATAACTCGTTCAACGTACTCGTTCGTTCATATAACTCATAAAATCTCAGACACAAAGTGCACCCAAACTAGAGGCAAATAACAGTGGATAACAAAAAAATTGCCTCTGGTGGGTATCGAACCCACGACACAAAAAATAGTAGTTTCAATTCTCTATTTGTTTTAGTCATAAATACCTATCCCTAAAAAATCAGGCATCCCCTTACTATCTGACCTACATAGGGCAAAGTGCAATGACCTCATTCCAGAGTTTTCGACCAGGCATTATTTTAAGGCACGGCCCGAATTCCTATATACACAACACGCGACATTACATCATATCGTAATAAAAATAAAGTCTAAAATAGATTGCGTGCCCAAAAAATTTAATTTACGAATTTGTTTAACGGAATCATACAAGTATAAAGTTTATAGAGTTGCCAAGTAAGTAAATTAGTTTCGTTCACGTGTCGTTTGGATATATTTTTATGGCAACACTGTCGTAAACTGTGGATGAAGCAATTGCAATGTTTGTTTTGACGTGTTTTTTAATTAAGCTAGGTGTAAAAACAATTAGGTCAATGTGTTTGTAATTTTATGACAGGCATTTATAGATAGATGTACGTATGGAGTTATCGCTGTTTTTCTTCGTTGTCTCTCGTTCCTTCTTCGAACGGAAAAAGGAAAATCTTTTATTTTTGGAAGTGTTAATTACTTTTCCCATTTCTTGTACCTTTTCGGCGTAAATCTGTCTTTATATGAAATGGATGGTAGAATTTTCCAAGATAAACAAAAGTTCATAACATCACGCCTGTACGCCCTAAGATGTTAAGCAGAAGTATACTGCTGTATGTATTTAAATTCATTATTGATTAGATTAATTGAAATTGATGATTTTTTTAATCACACATGCAAACATTACATGTGGGTACTTATTATGAATCACACTCACACAAAGAAATCAAAACTAGGACACCTACAAGAAAGTAACACATGCGCACGATCAGACAAAAAAATCGTTGTCCTAAGTGAATACAGGTCCGCGTTTAGTAGTCGTTTAATGAGATCGAGTAGAATTAGATGTTGTCAGCGCTTGACATAAATTGTCGCCATTGCGACTTTTATCCCGGAATGGGAATGTATAGGGGTGGTAACTGGAAATAAATTACAAGATACTTTGAAGCAGTGATAGCCTAGTGGTATGACCGTTGGACTGCTAAGTCAAAGGTCTCGAGTTCGAACCCAAGACGCACCTCTGACTTTTCGAAGTCATGTGCGTATTAAGTAGTTAATTATCACGCACTTAAACGGTGGAGGAAAACATCGTGATGAAAACTGCATGCCTGAGAGATTTTCTCGATGGCGTGTGAAGTCTGCTAACCCGCAATAGGCCAGCGTGGTGGACTATAGCCTAATCCCTCTCATTCTGAAGGGAGACCCGTGCCCAGCAGTGGCACAGTATAATGGGTCGATTATGTTATGTACTTTTCATCATCACAATAATTATGCATGTTATTAACGAAATCAGTATTTGTGTATTTAAAATAATATACAAATATTTAATTAATCAATCAACTGAATATTATTTCATTTTACAATCCATTACTACTCATCTACCGAATCCCCATTTAAAACACATCATTTTAAGAAGCTAATTAGCAGAACAATTGTAATCCAGTAGGTACAGCCCTATTCCACAGAATAACTTGGTACAGTCACATTTAAATCCAGTCCTTTCCAACCTCCCGTGTACATAAAAACGGTCTTACTAAAATGTGCATCATTAAAAACTTCTTAACAGAATAATCCCTCAATTCGCGACAACCCTACAAAAGGACAGAGACAAAGGGTCCAGTAAAAAGTCGTTGGGGAAGTCGCAACGAGCTATAAGGGACTTTCGACGCTTTAACCGACTTTTTTTGATTGCGAACGTCTCGGCACTGCGAAGGAAAATCGCTTTGTATTCTTACTGTTAGCGTTGTGCCTTAAATTTACGTTTTTTTTTTATTTTTATCCAATATTGCTAGTAGTAGCTTTGATTTCCGGATAAGTAATTTTAAATAAATATCATTGCTATATATTTTTTTAATTTATTGGTTAAAACGTCAAATGTCATCAATTAACATTGTATGTACGTATACCCTAAAAATAGAATAATCAAATTAACATCTTCACCAGCCCACTTACTTATCATATTTGTAACACAGACAGCTCAGCTTTTTTCAAATAAAACATTATATTAATGAAACATTTTATTCTGAAAAACATTCTACACGAACGCAAAATCTTTCCCAAACGTCCCAAACCCTCAACCTAAAATCTAAAATGATACGATAAAACAAAAGATGTTTGTAAACAATGCGGGAAATTGGGCTACCATTAGCATGCCGAGCCTGTCAGGTACCATCCGAATTGAAACAAAAAACAATATCTCTGTAGATGAATATTCAAAGGCAATGGAAATGATTTATCATGTTAAACAAACCGATGGTTTTGTATTCCTTCGTTTTGTTTATACCCCGCGATGCATTTCAATAAATAATGTTTACGCCATTAAAATTTGTATGGATTTCGCTGATTGGTGCTCTGCGTAAATCGTTGAATCATATTGTGAATTTAAATTTTGTTTCCATTTTACTGTAGAGAAAATGTATCGTTTAATAGATTTAAAATTAATGTTGTCTCCTAAAAATGATTTTCTTTCAATTATTTAAATTGGAATTCGAAATTTTTTCAGTTTCAGTTTGCCATTGTTTACCCTGCACAGTACATACAAAAAATGGTCCATACTAAAATCGTTTTATTATTTGAATAAGCCTAATCCCTCTCATTCTGAGAGGAGACCCGTGCCCAGCAGTGGGACAGTATAATGGGTTGATTATCTATGTATTTGTATGTATTTGAATAGAACTTTAAAATTCATTTTTCAAATGAGGTTGCATATCATCTAATAGTTACGCAACCTTTTTGGTAAGTGCCAGCAAATTCCTAATACTCGTAATACATTGTACTCAATCCAACAAACAGGCTCACCAGAGCTCTAGATCCAGTAGCTCATAAAGCGAGTGATACATCCCCTCATCCTCGGTTATATTTAAATCAGTCGGCAGTAAGCTGCGTCCAAATCCTGGCGTGACCTATTTCTGGGATCTGCCTAATGCCGCCCGGGAAAGTTCCGCGGGCAAGGTGTTACTGATAGCGGAGGAGATATTTCGATATAGTGGCCCACATCAAGCGGTTCTCTGTTTCCTCGGAGTAATTTTTCTTTAACGCGATCCAATTGATCACATAGGCTTGTGAACACATAACATAAATGCGTTGTAAACGTATAAATCTTGCCAACACTGCCCACGGTAAACTTACTTCTTCTTAGTTATGTTTACCGCACTATGACGTCATGTTTGTGGACACCAAGCATATTTTAGCATTCGTATACCATTAATAAGGAGGCATTTAAGCCATAAAAATCATCTGAATTTCTATATTACTTTTAGAACACATGCATTATTTCTCAACATTCAAGGAGCTTACTTGACAAGAAACCACGGCGTAATCTTTAAAAAACTATCGATCAATCAACCCGCCATCCGCTCACAATCTTACCTATCCCCAAAACCTCATAACCGTCGCAATACTCTCTACCTAACTGTAGAAAAAAATAATAACACTTTGCATAAGCATTTTTTCGTCGCTCCGCTTCAAATGGAGTCGTTTTACATTCAAATGTAGCAAAGTAGACCAACAATTGTTCCGAAAAATAGGTTAAGTGGGTACATGCATTGTGCGCGAATCTTTTCAGTGCATTGCGAAATTATACCCGCGGCTTAATGTGCGCGAAATATAATTTCGATGGATGAATGAGAAATTCAGCCATTTTAGAATGCACTTTGTTTCGGTGTCGAAACATAACGCGTTTCTAGATTAAAAGTTTTTAAATGTAATCTTCTTTTCAATCATTTGCTATTTTATTTCGTAAGCTGTAATTTGTCACACGACTATACGCTCGAAAACAATGAATATTAATTTACTATGTCAATAAAGTGTTTCTTATTAATCGGGTTAACTTATTATAACTGCCTCATTAGCCTTATTGTCCTAAGCGCGACTGGTACGCTAGAGGTCGTGTTCGATTTGTAGGTCGAGCAAAGTTATTGGGTTTTAATATGAAATTCTCAGTAGCAGCTCGGAGTTTGGTTTTGTACCCGGTTAGTGACAATAGGCTAGTTTCTATACATGGGACTAGTACGCCTCTGCCTAACCCTTCGGAGAGTACAGGCGTGTCAATATATGAACTTATTAATAAACAAAAAAAAATATTTGAAAACATTTATTTACTTTTTTATCATCCTTTTTATGATCTTCACTCACAAAAGCGACTCAAACTTATCAGTATCTTGAAAAATAAGAAAATCGAAGACAGTGGAACATGGAGAATATAAACAAAGATTCACTTTCGCTAGATGAGCAATATCATGAATAAACATAACAAGCGATGGCGGAAGGTCTCTGGCGCCGCGCTCTGATTTACTGCTCCGTTCCGTTGGCTTTTAGAGCTGCGGACACAAGACATAGGCGGTAGCGGGAGCGAGTTAATCAGAGACATTAATTTAATTATTGTATAGAGATTACAGCTTATTTTTACTGTCTGTATGTGATAAAACGTAACCTCTTAATAGAATTAGTAGGTATATCTGAATATATGCATTTTGTCAAGTTTTTTTTATATACTACTAAGGTGGCAAACAAACATACGGCCCGCCTTATGGTAAGTGGTTACCGTAGCCTATGGACGCTTGCAATACCAGGGGTACCACTCGCGCGTTGCCGACCCTTTAAATTAAGGAGGAATAGTTGGGCTGGCAGCATAGGAGACAATAGCGTGATGCTTATCCCATCTGTCAACATAACGCTTCGTCGCGGAGCTCTGGTGACCTTACTCACCGTCAGTAACACAACATAACACAGAGCTATGTTATTTGGCTACGATTTCCTACAAGGTGGAGGTACTTCCCCAGTCGAGCAGCTTCAATTGTGAGTGGAATTATTCGATTCCACTATGCCCTACGTGTTTTGGTCTAAAGTCTAAAGACTGTGTGTTTATTAATCATTCGTGTTAGAAGATTGAATGAAAAGATAATAAAATCAGTATGTACTGATTTCCTGCGTGATTTCTGATTTATGTAGCAGTTAAAACAGCGTTACTGTTTATTGGCATTATTTCTTCTTAAGGGTCCGGCGGAGCTTGAATTGCCTACAAAAATGAAATACCACAATAAATCGTAATCCAAACAATATTTTTTCAAATTGAGTTATTATTTGGATTCGCTCCATTTCGTCTACTACTACTTCACTGGAAATAAACGACCGAAATATCATTCCAAACTTGGTAAAGTTATCAAGAATTGCATTCGCTTACATTTATTTCCAGTGAAGTATTGTGGACCAAATGGTACAGTAGGAACCTAGAGTAACGGTATCGGAATCCCAATAATAACATAATTTGATTAAATTGTGTTTGAATAACAATTTATTTTGTTATTACATTTGTGAGGAAAATTCGGTCCGCCGGACTCGTTAACTAAATTAAAATTTTCTAATGCTTACTTACTAAAAACATTCGGATACACCCAAACCCACATTGTTAAGGTATTGCATAACCCAACATAATGGATGGAAATTGAGTGCTCGAAACCTATAAGCCTTTAGATCCTTTAAATATTCTGCGACTCTAAAAAGCGACCAGTATTTACTTTTACGGTCAAAAGCACATCATGGTATCCAAAACTGACAACCGATTTTCAATTTAATCTCCAAATAATAGAGCTTATTATCCATTGTGGAAATTTGAGGTTGTGGTTTTGTGCTTAGATCTTCGACGCACCCGCTTCCTCTTATCACTCGGCCATCTTAAATCTCAGCACATAAAACTGAGTTGGTATGAGTAGACACAATTTGTTCTGCACTCATTGTGCAAACGGCGATGTTAGGACGCTCGCACACGACAACCACTACGCAATGATGTTGTACATACGAACATGTACGCTCGTGTAGACTTCCTTATTGCTTGGGAGAATTTGAACACATTCGTTCTATTTCGCAATTTATGTACTGCATATAAAACATTGTGTATTTTATTGTGTGGGTACCTAAGTATGTTTTTGCTTGATTACGGTAGTACTCAAGCAAAATTAGTACGGAAAAACCATGTATTCCCGATATTAATATCGCAACAAGAAATTCAAACAACCAATATACATACATACACTCATACCTTTCTCCCACAGGAGTAAGCAGAAACTATAGACCGCCACTTGCCACGATTCTTGCATACTTCTTTTGCTTCTTCCACATTCATACATCTTCTCATAAATACGCGCTGGTTGCGAGTACTACGCACCTGGCGGTTTTTTAGAATAAACCTACTTAAAATATCAAAGATTTAAAACACTGCCGATATCCTATGGTTAGACTAGTTGTCAGGCTTTTCAGGTACTTTTCACTACCAGTAAATTGCGGTAGGTATTCGTAAGACACTGTCGTGGCGATTAATAAATCCCATGACGCTAGCCCTGAGTATAGGGCAAGAGAAGGCAGATGCGGTTTTTTTTATGGGATAGGAGGGCAAACGAGCAGACGGATCGCCTGATGGTAAGCGATTACCGCCGCCCATGGACACCCGCAACACCAGAGGAATCACGAGTGCGTTGCCGACCTTTTCAAAGGGCCTCCGGTAACCTCACTCACTCGGCGAAACACAACGTAAGCGTTGTTTGACGCCGGTTTTCTGTGAGGTCGTGGTATCACTCGGGTCGAGCCGGCCCATTCGTGCCGAAGCATGGCTCTTCCACGTAAAAATTTTAGTCGGTATGAGGGCGACATACTACCTCTCGAGATAGCAAATGATTCATGAAGATACACATCCGAAAAAAAGTGTTCGTTTGACAACAGCACGGAGGGCCTCAATGTGTCAAGAATAGCCGTAGTATTAGCAGTACTAACCGCGGCTATAGATTGATCAGGCTAGTTATTACGTAGCCACAAGCCACTCCAATTACAAATGTAATAAAAAATAAAACGCTAAACTTTAGAATTGGCATTATTCAGTTACTCTCGTTGCCGGCAGCGCGTTCGAACCTCCGTCTAATTGAATCACACCGTCTTATAAAATATTCATGCGATATGATAATTTGCCTAGCCTAGCCAGCCCCCTGCCCACCAGATTACGGTTGACGTATTCATAGTTTAGGCAAATGTTAAAGTTTAGTGTATATGAACAATAATGCAGGCGAAAGGGGGATTGACGCTTTGCATATTGGGAATGCAATTGATTTGCGACAATTTCCAAGTAACTCGATTTCGAATTGCGGGTTTTGTACAGTTTATCTAATATACAACCTTATTTTTTATTGTATTGTAAAAAAATTAAAGGGAATTATAAATAAATCAGCAACACAGAAAAGCATATTATTTTTTCTCATAATAAAAATAAAATGTTGACAATGTTCCCTTAATTTTTTTACGGTAAATTAGAATAAGGTGGTATAAATTATTAGAAAGCAATGGATATTATGTTTACCTGGACTTAACGAATATAATATTGTTTTCCCACAGGTAGGCAGACACTACAATATGTCTCTTGCATGGTAATTTCGTTCATGTTTTTAATAAAATGAATAATGTCATAGACATATTTTAAACGACCTCATTTTACATATGCGTAGTAATAATTACTATCCGTTGACATAAGTTATACAAAAATTTAAATTTATTTTGATAGGTACTTCATTTTCCCATAATACGGAACTTCAAAAAATATTTTATAAGTATCAAAAAAGCCATAAAAAATCCACTTTCAAGTATACGTTACCATTCTTCCACCCCACATTATTTTCACAATAGACAAATATGAGACTAAGTAGCTTACCCTCTTAAAAAGTTTAAAAAGAGAATTCACGTCAAAGACAAATAAATATTCAACCTATAGAAAAAGTACGCAGCATCGCACTGGCGCTTCCAAATTCGTTATCCTTCAATTTCTTGCCCATAAAATGTAATCTTGTTAGAAAAAAACTTATTTCATAAAGACGGGGGAAACTGGGGTAGAAATTAAAAGAAAGGAGCTGAAATTTCAGTTGAGGAACACAAAATATATTTAATGTTCTTTGTAGTAATGGAGGGAACGAGTGTAACTGCTTTGTAGGTTTAACAATTATTGTTGGCGAATACTGGCGATGACTGAATGAAAAGTTTCCGGTTACATTGTTAAGAAGTCTTTTTTTTCTTGTGTCTGGGAAATGTCTTTGTAAACTTGGTAAGTTTACAAAGACATACTGTTCCTTTTTTAAATTGCTTATGTTGCTTTTATGCGAGAATTATATTTGTATGTTGATGTTGGTAGTTCTTGTTATTCAAATTGGGTCAACTGTAATAGAATTATGGTACCCAAATATGTTGGTTGTTTACTCGAAAACAAGGGATAGTTTCGTCGTTTGTCGTAATTATATTGAATATCGTTAGTTCGTTTATTGAAAAGTATTTATTTATGTATGAACGTATGAAAACCAGCAGCTTTAAATAATGATAAAGACAAAGAAAGGACATCAGTACCCAATTATAAGTTTTCACAAATAGCACTCAATAACAGAACAAATATGATTAATACGAACATATTAATATGTATCAATGTTTTACAAATACTCAGGTAACTATATAGATATATTATAGTTGCATTTTACTTAATTACGCAGAGACACTATTATTTACCAAAAAATATAAATATAATTTGTTCTGTGAAAGATGTTTTATTTTATACCAAACTCCCCTTAGAGCAACATGGGACTTCAGCCTTTCCATGTTGCTCGAAGCCAAACCCAGATTTAAAAATATAAATCCATCAAATTTTATCAATATAATTAAGTCATGTCACAAAAAGAGATCGCACTATTTAACAACCTTTTTTATGTGCGGAAAGATCTTAAAGATCGTTTAGCAGTATGAGAAAGTGGCAGAGTATCTCCAAGTCGTGCCGACTATTCTAAAAATCACACATGCATATTCTTGGCCCTTTAATCATGGCCATGGTATTCGTGACATTCAGAGACACGACCACGACAGTCACTATTTCAAAATCCGAGATTTTTTTTAAACCATCTTTTGTAATAAGGGGGATAATGACGAACATTTTCATCTTTCTTTTTTAAAAAAAAAAGTTACTAGCATTTTGTATCGCACATTACTAGTATTATTGTTAACCTCTCGTGCTAAGCTAATTGCTTTTGTTACGAGTGGGTTCACGTCGGTAGTGCAATGGGTAGGTTTCGAACCGGCAACCACATGATCGCAAGTCCGACGCAAGTCATTAGGCTACCGCCGCTTGAGCTTGAGATCTGCCCTCACGATCCAAAATTAAACGTCAAAATCACTTCATTTCCAAACATTTCAGTTTATCAACAAAGTATCGAAACGCCATCCCACCATAAACAAATGCCGCGGCCCCCGCTGCGAACAAAATTTAATAACAGCGAGACGCAACATCGTAATCGAATCTCAAGATCTTGTTTGAGAAAATTAAAAAAATATCGCTCCCGACGACGGCCGAACGTCATCTCAATTTTTATCTTAATCTGTATTATGAAGAAACCAAGTGCGCTCGCTTTAATAAAATTTTCGCCGACCATATAAAAGAGACGCGAAATTACTTTGAAACGTATCTTTTGAAGAGCTGGAGATGAATATATTTGGGAGAATTTTAATTTTGAATGCTTTTAAGAAGTTTCTGAGAAAATTTAATCTTGAATAGAGAAGGAAATTAATGGATATATAATAATTAAGTTAAAGTCTTCTTGTGGCTTAGCTGGCTATTTATTTATTTGATTTGTACCACACCAAAAACTAATTCACAAAAACATTTACAGGAATCATAATATCAAAATACTAGTACTACTACTTTAAGTCATACTGAACTATGTAATACCATTGTAATATTATTACCTATGTTGTAACCTCAAAACAGAATTAGTTACCTACTAACATTTTTGTATCGTTAAGATGCAATCGTATATCTTTGAGATCATCATACTTTTATGTTTTTACATTTTTTCCGTTCTTTGATTATTTCTGTACATAAAAAGTTCGTAAGAGTACAGCAATCCTTTTCAAAGCAAATCCTTGCTATAATAAAACCTATATAGGTAATAGAAAAACCAAATCAACTTATGAAAATAAGATCGACCTGCACCAAAAAAGAACTCGAAGCAAATATAAATTAAACGATTTCAATAATTAATTGGTCCTAAGTAAACGTCGCTCTAAACGTTTCCAAAGGGTTACATTTGCACTTGAACTCGTATGTTGGACTAGTGCTATTACTCTAGTCAATGACAACGCGTTAGATGCTAAGCTACTGTTCAATAATTGTACCTATTCTAAAAGTAAAGATCAATTAATAAAATCATTACCATAATTCTAGTACAGAATTAATAACGTTTGTATGCAAAAAAAAATAACTTCTTATCGTTGGAACGGTTTTTACTTCGCAGTACTCTACAGTTTTTATTAACAATAAACAAGATCTTATTTTTCTTAGTATTTTATGTAATTTCTGTTCTAGCTAAAGAACATAAATAAGACGCTTTACCAATATACATGTACTTGAAGCAATACAATTAACTTATTCATTACATAAATCCAAACCCTGCGCATTTTTACAAAATATTCAACAAAATCATATCTTTTTTTTTCAACCATGGTATCAAATGTGTCATCATTACCAGGAGTGCATAAGCCTCGTAGGTGTTTTTCCCCGCTCGGACGCTTCCAGTGTGCTTTGAGAGGTCGCACAGGATATTGCCCGCCGCGAGCCATTCAGGGATGGACTCTAGTCTAGCAAAAACGAGGACTAAATATAATATCCAATGTTATTTCTCTAGCCAAGACACTCGGAAAATTATTTCAAGAGTGTTTTAAAATGGTGCGGTGTTAGATTGTGTGAACCTGCAAGATGTTTTTGTGATATGGTTATATTTATACAGTCCTTAGACCGATTGACATTAGATTAACGTCTTAATTTGACATTTTGAGAATTACTTATAGATATAAAACCTCTGTAGGTCCACAGTATTTGAGTTGTAAATAAGAAAAAAATAATATCGGCAACGCACCAACAACCACTCTGGTGTTACAAGGTGTCCATGGGCAGTGATGACTACTTACCACCAGGTGGCTCGTCAACTCGTTGCCGACTTCACTACATAGTATAATACAAAGACGCTGTCGCTGTCTGTCCGTCCCTATATATGCTTAAATCTTTAAAACTACGCAACGGATTTGGAAGCGGTTTTTTTAATAGATAGAGTGATTCAAGAGGAAGGTTTCCAGCTATTTAACATTCTACTACGACTCTTAGGAATGGGGTAACGCGGGTGAAACCCCGGGCGGGTCGCTAGTAATGAATAAAAAAGTGTCTACATAAAATAAACAAAAACCGAAATCCGAAACAACCGTTTATAGACGACGTCTAAATATACTTTAGAAGTAAATCGACGTCTAATCAAAACGTATAAAACGCATACAACCATAAAATCAAGTACGGCCAAATAAAAGACGATATATTCGGTTTGTATCAAAGAGGTCCTATATACACAACTTGGGAGCCATTTAATTGGGTTCCAACGTCTGTTTGTACGATCCGTAACTTGCTTGAGAGTATTATCGGTCAATGTTTGCGACCCCTGAAATGTTCCGGTTTGGATTTGCTTCTAAAGAGGTCGTAAGCTAATATTTGCGCACCTATTTGTCATGTGAATGATTTTATATGTCGAGTGCAACATAGTTGATTTGCTTGTAGTACGGGATATGAGAAGCGGCCGACATAGTCATACCTACTTGTATTTTCAGAAGGGTTAGGCAAAAGTTATTCATCCTCAGTTCAGTTCTTCAGTATGTTTAAGTCCCATGCAATATATATACAGGCCAGCCTCTTTCCATAAACCGGGCACAAATCCAAACTTGAAGCAGCGGTAGGCTAGAGCGTCGGGCCAATCCATTCCTCCAGGAATGTTCGCAGTTGAATCCAGGAAAGTTTACACATATAAAATATTATATATAGTCTTGTAAACACACTAAGCTCCATACAAACATTCCCCAAATGTTTTTCAACAATATTGTTAGTTTATGTCATAGTTTTGACAGTTTCACCCGGAGCATTGCCCGGAGCACTAAAATTTAATAGACATGTTTTATTGGTCAATTTTTGTCAGTGTCGTTTGAGTTAGTGTTTCTTTATTTTATAGTCTGATTATGGTCTAATATATTTATTTAATGGAACGTGATTAGTTTTCGCGTTACTATGGGAATGAGAAGCAGAGATATTTGAAGCAGACACAGAGATGAGACGCACTATTTAAATAAGTAGTTATGTCGCAAATTAAATATAAATAAGCATACATTTTCGCAAAAAAATAAACTATTATCTTTCGTTAATATACTAAGTAAATGGCCATGGAAGACCAAGACATTAGGTCTCAACATATCGAAATTATATCACATATAATTTATTAACATGATTGCGAGTACATAAATATAGGTCGTTGCTGTGCTTCTCTTTCATGCTTTCATGTCTCATGGGCAATGACACAAAAATATATTAACTAATTTATAATTTACTTTATAGTCTACTAACATGGTTGTAAGTATTACTAACCCTTTTGAGTCTTAGTTACTTGAATAAAGATATTCTATTCTATTCTATAATTTATCGGTGAAGAAAGATATCCTGCATGCCTGAGATTTTTTCCATTGTATATGATATAACCCGCAATAGTAGCTAACTATTTATATAATTTCATTTGATTTCAATTTCATTTCATTTTATTTCACTATTACACTACCTACGTAATAGTAGCTTAGTAGTAGCTTAAAGGAGGTGGCTGTAAAGTAAAAAAGAAGTCCATGATCAAAATCGCCAGCAACACCAGTATTATTACTTGCGCGTTGTCATCTTAAAATATCAGTTTAATAAGCCTCTTTTGTCCAGAAATTTCACTAGCCATTTAAATCAGAACACAATTTTTTTTATCACATTTTTGTTTAGCGGGAGAATATATGGCAATGCGACTTTTTTTGACATTAATATTGTAAACTACGTCATTAATCTTACGTACACTAAAGAGTTCGATTCCAAAGTCGAGCAATGTGATATTGGGTTTTTCAGGAAATTCTCAGTAGCAGTCCGTAGGCTCGCCTCCTATTTATTATATGGGCCCTAGTACGCTTCTGCATAACCTTTCAGGGAATAAAAGCATGATAGTATGTTATGTTATATAAAGTCCATTATTGCATGCCTATATGCTTCTTAAGTTCATAAACCCTAAAAAAACACATAAATAAACTAAGAAGCCAATATGTCAGTATCTCAGTCGGTAAGTAGTTTATCCAACAAACATTATTCTTCCCGCTTAACGTATTTACGTTATTTATTCGGGAATTCTCGGATATGTGGGACATTATGTTATTTTGCTAACGTTACATAGGGAAGTTGGCTTTTGGAGCTTTGTGGGACGTCGGCTTGGCACAAAACGAAGTAGGTTGTAACCTAGATAGTGTTTAATGAATGAGTAGGTAGCTTGTTACGTAAACAGCATGGTAGAAAAACAATGCTTACGCCCAAGGCCCAAGGTCGTCCAATGGTTCTAAATGACATAATAGCTGACAGATTTTGAGGACGAAACTGTCAAAAATTAAAAGTTCATTGAACGACGATCGTCAAAGTCAAAGTCAAATTTATTTCCCAAACAAATACCAAAATTACCCGTAATTCAAACACAATTTAATCAAATTGTGTTATTGTTCTGGTTCAGATACGGTTAATCTAGCATTTAGTCCAATATACTTTACTGGAAATCAATGTAAGCGAATTAAATTCTTGATAACTTTACCAAGTTAGGAACGAATTTCCGGTCGTTTTTTTTTATAGGATAGGAGAGCAAACGAGCGCTTGGATCACCTGATGGTAAACGATTACCACCGCCCATGGACACCCGCAACACCAGAGGAGTCACGAGTGCGTTGCCGACCTGTTAAAAGGGGATTGAGCCTCCGGTAACCACACTCACTCGGCGAAACACAACGTAAGCGTTGTTTAACGCCGGCTTTCTGTGAGGCCGTGGTATCACTCTAGTCGAGCCGGCCCATTCGTGCCGAAGCAGGGCTCTCCCACGTAATAATTATTTCCAGTGAAGCAGTAGTAGTCGAAATAGTACTGTAGGAACCTAGATTAATGGTATCCAAATCCGCATAATAACACAATTTGATAATTTGTGTTGGATTATGACTTATTTTGGTATTACGTTTTTGTGAACAATTCAAACTCCGCCGGACCCTTAAGTAAATAAAAATATATTAAGATAGACTACTATTACTGTAGTACATTAATCCGAAAAAAAACGGTAATTCATAGGCGTGTGCTGTCAAAAAGAAAATAAAAGAATGAACAGAGTAGGTTTTTGAACGTCATTTCACCTACAAAAAGCCTAATTCAATAATATTATGATCAAATTAGCTTTTGAAAAGTCCGAAGCAAAGCAAAAGGATGTTGGTCGTTTTGTGAAGACCCCCTCAGTGGACCCTAAACACAAATATGAGTATAATTACCCTCCTAATGTGATATTACGCTTAGGGGAGAATCCTTGCAAGGGGATGCTATTTTGAATCAGGATGCATGAAATTAAATTGCCTGCTTTTAAGATAGCTAAGAATTTCTGGAAATGTTTATCTGTAAACCCTAAAGGAGCTTTCTTTCGTAAATGGTGTTTAGAGTTGTTCTTTTTAACCTCTGACGCAAAAAGAGGGGTGTTAGGTATAAGTTTTAGGTGTGTCTGTCTGTTGCCTCGTAGCTCCCAAATGTATGCATTGATTTTGATTTAGGTTTTTTGCTTGAAAAGTAACTTGATCAACACTGTTCTTAGCTATGATTTAAGAAAATTTGGCCAGCCCTTTGAAGATAATCAGCTTTTTTCTAGTTAATAAAGGGATGTGAGCAACTTCCACAAATCTGATTTGAAATTTGATATTCTTTTACTTCGATGATATTGCAAGAACTTGGCAACCAAAACTTGATCCTTAGGTTTTTAAATTTTAAATTGAATATCATTTCTGTATTTTCTTGATATAACTATGTAATCATCCTCTTAGCTTTTTGTCAATTATGTTGAGGTCAGCTTCCGGTCTAACCAGATATAGCTGAAAAATAGTATTTTACACAAAGTGACTCCCATCAGATTATCTAACTAATTACCAATTACTTAGACATATTCTCGGTCTACGAAATCTACGAAAACGTCAAGCCATCTAACCTAACTTTAAAAAAATCTCCACTGAATAATGACAGTCACGTACTTCGATTTAGGCGCGCATTTGTCACGCGAGGTAGGAAGGGTTATAATTATGACAGACACTGACGGGAAGGGTTGCTAATCACATCCTAAACGTCACTCTATTCATTTAAGAGTTGCCTTTTATTTTTAAATGTGAGCCACCGCGTCTAACTAATTGTAATGTAAGTCAAGTCGGTTGAGAAGCAAAGTAACTTGTTTTTCAATAGATGTGGCCAACGTTACCTTATGACGTAAGTTCAGAATGTGAAGGCAAATTTCGATTTAGCAGGTGGGACTTGCGGTGGCTTAGAGATCAGAGCGTCTAGTGTATCTAACCAGAAGACGCAGTTTCGAATCCTGCCCGCGATTGAATTTTTCCTTCACTAAAATAATTTTATAATCTTAGCATGAAAAATGCAAAAAAATCACTATAAGGTAGTTAAAAGAACAATGCTTAAGTCCGCCAAGCTTTTTGTGACAGGGTTTCTGACCGGTATGGATTGTAATTAGCAACTGTCTAAATTACAATGAATAATTACTGTGTAAATTGTCGTGTAGTAGAAAATGCCTAAGACGTTAACACCGCCTTTGTACACTCCTGCATAAAGTGTAAATAATTAAAACAAATAAATACAATCAACACTCTATTTAGTACTAGATGGCGCCTGTGTTTTCCAACTGACCTCTAAAAAACAAAGGTCGAAATGAACTCAGACAATTCAAGATCTCTTTTAATTTTAAATCTAGACAAAAATATGTAAGCCTAGCTTCTGCCCGCGACTTTTTCTGCATGCGACCTGCCTGCAAAGTAGCCTATATATTATTCCAGGCTATATCTCTCTGATCTGTGTGCCAAAATGTATCCAGATCTGTTCAGCCGTTCTGTCGTGAAAGAGTAACAAGGATTCATAAAGTAAGGATTCATAATGTAGGAGAATGTTATTTGGAGAAACTTAAATGAAATACATTACGATTATATGAAAATATTCTCGAATATAAACTAATTTATCCATTTATATATTTGAACACATTATAAAATTTAACGATGAACAAAATAAACAGCTTCTGACATAGTTTCCTAAGTCTCTTAACATTCTTGTAGCGAAGTTTAGCTAGCAAATCATGAATCTTGAAGTATAGCCAAATAGCCCACTAATCCCCCTAGAGAGATTCAACTGCTGCGTTTTAAGTTATAAACTTCTTGCCTCGCCGATCGTGAAAATATTCAGAGAATTAAGTATAAATCGTCATGACCATCAATCAATCCATTTACATAAATGTATCTAAGTAAAACTTTTTTAAATATCGATAGTTAATAGAGGTCATATTTTTTATTCAGGACTTCAAAAAGGAGGAGGTTCTCAATTCGTCTGTATTTTTTTAATGTTTGTTACCTCAGAACTTTCGCCTGGGTGACCCGATTTTGGTGACTCTTTTTTTATTCGAAAGCTGGTGCTTCCTGTGTGGTCCAATTTGGTCCAGTTCTGACAATGGCATCCATGTGAAAACCATATAAGTCTTAAATTTGAATTAAGTATGTGCGCGACAAATGGACGAATAACTCAATATCAATCCAAGCGATTTTGATGATTCTTTTTTTGTTCATGATAGCACTTTGTTATTTGAATTACTGTCAAAAGACATTATATGTCACAAAGCTATATGTACCTAATCTCTTTAAAGATACACCACACGCAAACAAACCAAAAACTCCTTTAAATATACAGCATAATCTTAATATTTAGGCAAAACGGTTTATGCCTCGGCCAATGGCTTAATGGCAAAATAAACTGAATTTTAATAGGAAACTTGGTGAAGTAATTATTTTCCCATGGGCCACCCTCTTTATAGGGAGACGGTAAACACAGTGGACGTAAAACTGCTTCTTTTTTTATAATTTAATAAGGATGCTTTCCAATACTTTATTAGCTTTAAATGGAGTAAATTGTTCGGTAAAGAGGGCTTGAAGATCCGAATTTAATTTATTAAATTGGATGCTGCTTTTTAAGCATTCTGTGAATGAACATGTATTTTTTCCTTCCCTTCCTTTGCAGAGATTTATTATTAAATGTTTTTGATTTCGTTTTCATACAAAAAAAATTAATATGCAGGCTCATTCTTAGTATCAAGCCAGAAAAAAAATTATAAAAAAATACCTAAGAATTCTAAATGTTGGAATGGATTTTTTTCAAATGGAATTCAAATTAAAATTCCTAAAAGTATGTACTTTAAATATTTGCAAAAGGGATATACTGTACTGTATTATATTCAACTATGTTCACAATATTTAATTATGCACCGTTTATACCAAAGTAAAATGTCAACGTAACAAAAATGCCTTTCAATAAAGCCAGTCAATGTAACACGTAAATTTGACCAGAATACCACGACCTCCCCTGTCCCTCCGGGTGTTGCATTTCTGTACGACGTAAAGTGAGATTGTGTGAAGCTTGCAGGTCA
This sequence comes from Acronicta aceris, assembly GCA_910591435.1. Lineage (NCBI taxonomy): Eukaryota > Metazoa > Arthropoda > Insecta > Lepidoptera > Noctuidae > Acronicta > Acronicta aceris. The sequence goes on along the minus strand of OU342761.1, from coordinate 15,157,965 downwards.
ATGTAAACTGGATGACACCTGAGCAGTTATTATAATTTTGATTGGCTCTCGTTTGATTTCACATAAATGTTGGATAATTTTCTATTCGAAGTTTGGCTGGCAACTGTGAAAAGAGACAGGAAATTAAATTTCTTTGGAGTTCCGATTGAAAGTTATAAAGAGATTTTGATTCAATATTTAAGTTTTAATACATATAATTTTTATGAGTCGAAATATTTGTAGTCTATAGTTTCTGCCTACCCCTGTGGGAGAAAGGCGTGAGTGTATGTATGTATGTATGTATATTTGTATTCTAATGTGTGTGCTTTTTGTTACAGGTAACACTGACCGCAATTCAAATTTCACAATAGATGCAAGATGAAAGGTATTTAAAGGATTAATAATAATATACATTGGAGAAAATATATTACCTAAATTCATACTCGACCTGTTTAATATTATTTTATTTCAAACTAGAGTTCAATGTTTATTACAAGAATAAAAATTAGAAACTTAACTGTGATTACAACATCTTAAAAGAAGAAAACATCTCGCAATCGCCAAGCAAACGCTAGAAACGCAAGGAAGCTATGTGGACTGTACTCGTAGTCGACCAAAAAATTTTTGAAGAAAATGTCAATTTTAACGTCAACATGGCCCTTTTACGCCGATCATACCGCGTAAGCTGTTAGTTTCTATATTCTCCCATTAACCCCATATCTCAATTTAATACGTCCCCTCCACTATGACGTACCAGGCGCACATAAAATGATAGAATCGAGATCCTTCACAATTTGGGCGCACGATTTATCGGCTGGTGTTACGCTGTGATTAAATTCGGCCACGCCTTCATGTAGGGTGACGAGCTCCAATGTTATTAACACGTAGAACAATGCAAAAAGTACTTCGGTTTAGTTTTAAAAAACTTACCTTTACGTGAGGTGCAAGGAAATAAATACCTCCATGAGACACATATTTACATCAGTGTGATCGTGTAAAAATGCACTATTGTACACTACAACAGAACGTTATCATTATTGTACCTATGTTCTGCTAAATTACAATGTAGTTGAGTATTTTTAAATAAAAGATATCTGGTTTTGACTTGTATTCAGCTAAGGGTAAGTCAACACTGCACTGCCATTGGTCGAATCCAACTCTAATCTGATTGGCTGAGAACATGACTCAAAATAACTCAAAATTCAGTCTGTCGGAACCACAAAAAAAACACTATATTCTCCTAGACACTAAATATATACGCAATATTACCTACATAAATACACTAACACCATTCCCTCACGCACAAAAAACCAAAATTTTAATCAAGAAATTTCATCAAGAACTTTGTCCCCATTTCAAGTTGAAATATACCCGACATACCGTATAGCTACTAACCCTTCTTGAAGGCGAATAGGCTGTAAGAAATTATCTCTGCCTCACTACAACGGTACAACTAGAAGAGCTATAATTAAACTCCGAGGGTACTACGGAACTTCGGAAGTTTCGAAGCATAAACCCCTTTGTCCACCGTTTCGTAACAACCAAATGAAATCCTTAAGTTTCTTTGTTGAAATTTATTAACGGTAAAAATGTTAATCTGTGACGTTGACTTTGTTTTGTTTTACTTTTTTGTGTTGTGACAATGTTATCGGAGAATATGTTGACAGAACTGGAGTTAGTACGTCGTAAATCTTTTAATTCACAAGACCTATTGGCAAAGTTGGATGGAATAATTGCGTTAAGATTTCTTTTAGGAGAAGTAGTAGTAATAGCTATTTCTCTATATTTAACATAACTTTATTGTAAGGAAAGCGATTATGGAAGTTCTTTTAGCATGGAAAATGCAAAAAAGAACACTAAAAGATGATTATGGATATATTTTGATGGAGTTGGTTGTATGTTAGATGGTGTCTGACCATCGCCTCTGAAGATAATGCTTGAAACTGAATTATTTTTACAAAAAAAAAATTTAAATGATAATGGCTTTAGTTGATCATTATCAAGGAAAATTTGAATTATTTTTTCACTAAACATATTTTTAAATTGCCTTTAGAACTTTTTACCATCAAGTATTCGGGGATTTATAATAATTGATAACGAAGGGGTGTGGCAAAATTCAATTTAATTTCTCTATTCATCGATTCAAAAATAATATGCGTATCGGAAATTGAAAAACCTCTCCTTTCTTGATCCAATGACAAAACCAATTAATATTTTGCGTAATAACTCATAAAACGACCCCTTTTGGCTATTAAATCCTTTTTTTAGATCCTTCAGTCACAAATCTTAGGGCCCTTTAAGAAGAAATTAAAAGTAAGGGCCCGTGAGCGCCCCTAAAGCTCTACCTACACTTTGTGTTGTTAATCAGATGAAATATTTAATTACTCGTTCTTGATGCTGCAGCTGTCAGGACAGACAACCCTTTCATGGAGTACAAGTATAAAGATGAAGCGAGAGCGACGATGAATGAAATAATAAATATTCCCTATATTGTTAGTTGCATCCAATAGTTTCTTAGGGCGAAGTTTACTCTTTGCGCCAGATAATATTTTTATTTATGATACTAAATTAAAACATACTTACTAGTTTTTCTCGGTGTGGCATTACAAAAATTGACAGATCAGAAAACGCCAGCGCCATCTAGATAAATATTGACTTGTTAAGTGTTGTTCTTAAGGTCGACTTACATAAATTATGAAGAAATATACCTTTTTGCAAAAATGTCTTTTTTCCGCCAACAAGTACAATCTGATATGTTTAGTATTTTAAACAAACAATGATAGGTTTAACTTTGTATTCTTAACTTAACAATTATATTTTAATTTAATGCTCTTCCGCTTATAATTTGGACCACACACTAATTCATCTCACCGAACTAAATATTTCATCCAATACACAACAAAACCTCAGGAGACCTTTATAAAAGTACTTTTTTTCACAAAATTTCCACGTTCCGAAGATTAAGAGTACGTAAGGGTTTCATTCAGTCCCGTTATTTTTTTTCAAATTCGATTCGGAATCAATTGGCTGCGGTAAGGGGACTGGTAATTTGAATAATCCAATGATTGCACTGATGTGGTTTACTAATTAGCTTCAATTAGGGTGGCTTAATTTGGGTAATTGATTCTACGCGAGGTATGAGTAATCGATTTAGTGGTTACGTCTTGAACTTTTGGAATGATTTCAATGGATTTTAAATCTCATACCAGTGATGTGTGTCGTTGCAGCAGTTTAAAGCAGTAATAGCCTAGTGATATGACCATAGTACTGCCAAGTCAAAGGTCTCGAGTTCGAATCTAAGGCACGCACCTCTAACTTTTCGAAGTCATGTACGTATTTATAGTTAATTATCACGTGCTTAAACGGTGAAGGAAAACATCGTGAGGAAACCTGCATGCCTGAGAGATTTTCTCGACGGCGTGTGAAGTCTGCCAACCCGCATTAGGCTAGCGTGGTGGACTATAGCCTAATCCCTCTCATTCTGCGAGGAGACCCGTGCCCAGCAGTGGGACAGTGTAATGTAAATTAATTATATATATTATATAATATTTTAGGTCTCATGAAATTAAGCTAATAATAATATAAACACGTTTAAGAAGACATATACATACAGGACTGTTCACGAAATTTTGGGAAAATAGTCCCAAGTTTTTTTAATAATTAACTACTCAGTTTTACAACTGCGGCATGAATACTATCTAATTCAATAACAATGTTTTGTTTATTTAGCTGTTTAACTATTATGTCACAGTAAATTTATCTTCGCACAAAATAAACACCTAACAGTGTTGATCGGTAAACAAAAAACTCCCTTAAAAACATTATCATAATTCCCATACTCCTCAAAGTTAGGAAGACACGCTAATTACATTAGTCGTCTCAAACAAATCTCTTTACTTCCCGACGTAATCTGTCTCAACTACGTAAACGAATTACCTTCTAGTACGGTTGCCATCAATCTAAAATGATGTAGGACCCGTCCTGTTTATGAAAGTTTAAAAGATGGTGCTTGTTATACGCGTAGATAATTTATTAAACTACCTGGCGTGGTTTATTTCTTAGTAATTATTGTTACAATGAAAACCAATTTGAACTGAAATAGAACTAATTTTCATTTGGATTTAATCGTAAAAATTCTTAGACCAGTAAAAAGTTGATTAATATTATTTAATCAACTACAAAAAGTTTTTTCAACGGCTAAAATCCGCATATGTGTCAGACACCAACACCTAATGAAATCTCGTGAAAAGTTTAAACGAGCTTCATCGAAAGAGAGAAGACTGTATCAACCTAGTGTAGATTGAAAGACTTGAAGCACAATTCTTTTTACAAGATTCTATAAGTTTTTTCTTAATTGTTCTAATTGTTTACATTAATAATTATGAATTTAGAAAGATTCTGAATATCTGTTTAAATGGTAATATTGTAAGAAAGGAACGTTGCAAAACCATGAAAACTAGGGCTTAAAATTAAGAAAGGAACGTTTTTCAAAAAGCAGAAAATTCCTAGATCCTATAAATGCATATGTTACGGTAAGAGTGAATAATTGAAGATTATTAATAATTATCTATTATTATTAATAATTGGTTAGGTTAGGTTAGGTTATTATTCATAATTTTGTAAAAATATTAATAATTTTCAATTAATCAGATTTACCGTGACACATATTCACCCTATCTTCGACGTAAAAAGTCAGTAACATTGTTGGAGGAGACTGTCGCGTCGCACTCTTGATGTATAACATTAATTAGAATACTCAGGGAAGAAATTCTTCCCCGTCTTCTCAGCTTATCTCTAATAAACTTGAATAGAAAATTTACTCTAAGAATGTTTAATAAGGAAGAATTTATTAAATGTGCTCAAAAAAATCCCGGAAAATGAAGGATTGTGCACTTATTAAAGCTGCTTGGTCACGTTTCAAAAAAATGCGAGAAAATATCTGTATTGGTTTCTGTTCGGAATGAAATACGAAGCAGTGCACTTGTCACAAACATTCCTACATTGAATTAATCTTAAATATGGGGAAATAATCATCATTCCGATGGTTTATTTTAGAATTAACTTCTTATTCCCCCATATCTAAGATTAATTCAAACTATCTTATCTTATCTAAAATAAACGATCAATCAGCCCATAAAAAAATCTTTTTATAGAATAAGTCGGGTTTGTTACACCATTTGTAACTGAAGAACGGTTGGACCAATTTTTATAATCTTTGATTTGTTGGATTTGTCTCCACCCCAAATAGCAGAATAACTATTAAAACATCGAAAAAATTCACGAAGAAGAACATTATGAAGAAAATGGATTGTCTCATGCATTTGGTATCGAAAACGGATTGACTGATATAACCTGATAGACTGAAGAAACAAAACAGGAACTAAAATGAATATGGATGCAAGTGAAACTGAGGGAAACAGCTTGTTACCATACCATTACGCCCGTATTAGGTTAGGTAAGGGTTAGGCATAGGCGTAGTAATGTACACCCACAGTTCGCCGGTATGTTTAGGTCCCATGTAATAGGGGGCGAGCCTATTGCCATTAAACGGGAACAAATCCAGACTCCGAGCTGCTACTGAGAATTTCATAGAAAAACCCAATAACACTGCTCGACCTGGGGATCGAACCCAGGATCTCTAGCGTAGCAGTCACGCTTGGTACCACTAAATCAATGAGGCAGCTTGATACAAATAAAAGTTAAAATAACTAACACGCATATATTGACGACTTTCTCTTTAAATTTTCAAACAATACGTCACATAATAATTAATATAAGTACAAAACACATTCACAGTTTTAACATAATTACTCGTAAAGTTTAAACAACCACGCCCCGCGGCTTTTCTCGTGCGGAGGGCGTCATAAATTCACATTTATCACATGCACACAGAAGCCTAATTTATGCCAGTTAAGAGTTAACTTCGTCTCTTAAACCCCTGAATGTAATGGTCAAGGTGATAAACCTTTTGGTCGTAAATCTTTCGGCCAACTGGCCTCTGGTTTATGAAGTGATAGTTGAGAGAGAGATTGAGGTATATGGGTGCATAATGGTCTCTCTTTCTTTTGGTGTTATAACGATTTAAGTCATTATCTTTAATTAAATCTAGATTGCTATTTTATTCTCCGGGCAGTGATAGTATTATATAGATTGTTAATAATAATAAAAATAAACATTGTATATTTTGAAAATACGGTCTTGAATTCATTTTTAAGTCAGCATTACAACCCTGTCTAAAATTGAATATATAAGACAGGACCAATATTTAAAAAGTATATACATTCTTGAAAAATAGGTTCATTGAATCCGGATGAGTTTTCCTAATATTTGGTAATAGTGAGTTCAAGTTCAATATCAAAATGTTTTTATTTCAAATAAGCTTTTACAAGCGTTTATGAAAGGTTAATGAATCTAGGTGCGCGGTTCCAAAAAATTTGATCCTATGGAGAAGAATCCGGCAAGAAACTCCATGGACACTCTTTTAAAATAATTTGTATTACAATCTTCAAGTAGGTACAATAGTGCAATAACAGGATGTGCTGACATTGATTTAATGTCCAAGTTGGACCGAAGTCGATAATAGAAAAAGAAAGTTCTCAGCGTTCGAGAACTTAATGTCATTATGTATAAAAAAATAATAAATTATGTGGAAAAACACAAATCATCAAAGTATATAAATTTAGGTGTCCACTTGGACATACTACAATGTACTCACATTTACAAGTCAAGATACGACACAAGATATCAGTTTATAATCTCATTAAATGCGCCTAATCGACACACCAAAAAACATTTTAGTAAATAACAATAATAATTCCCCAAAAAATCACTCAAATTAAACCTCCAATCCACTTTTGAAAAATACAGAAACGAATCTCGATACTCCACAAATATAAGGTTGGCGTGTCGATCAACATATCTGCGACACGAAGGCTCCTCCCAGCTACCGTTTATGAGTTAATCGCAGCTTTGAAGTTTGACGAAATGCTACTATTTATAGCTTCGATCACGATACGTGGGTGCGTGGGTTTATAGGGATGGCAATTATTCGTTCAAAAGTTTTGGATGAAAATATCTATTGTTATGGATTATCGAGGAAGAGTGATTCCGTGGAAACTTACTAACTAGTTCTGATAGAGCTTGTAAAAGAAGAAAGAAAAAAATTAGATGGTGTTACATACTAACACAATTGTGTTGGTCTGTTTATTCATTGTGACTGCAATACTTTTACTGTAGCGGTGAAAGATATACAAAAGGACACGATAGTTACTTAATTTATATACCTACATACACTCACGCCTTTCTCCTACAGGGGTAGGCAGAAACTATAGACTGCCACTTGCTACGATTCTTGCATCATAATTTATTTATATTCTTAAGCATTAAATGTATTATATTATACAACCTGTAACAGAATAAGCGTAAGACCTGAAAGTAGTTTGTTCGGAATCGACTACTGAATCGATTGCAGTAGTTTTTAATGTGTGTCAATTTTTCTCGATAAGAAAATTACAATACCTGAAATTATGGCCCTCTGATCCATCAATGGATCGAGGTATGGAAAACTGAAACCTATTTGCACAAATTGTTATTGTGTGCGTGTGCGTGCCGATATCTTAGTCGTTGTGGGTACGACTGTAGGAGGGCCACAAGTTTTTCGTTTAGCTGGTACGAGTATAACCAATTTCTTGAAAAAAATATGCTTACGTATCTCAAAATAACTTAAGGGTCCGGCGGAGCTTGAATTGCCAACAAAAACATAATACCGAAATAAATCGTAATTCAGACAATATTCTATCAAATTATGTTATTATCCGGATTTGGACACCGTTAATCTAGGTTCCTAAGGTACTATTTTGTCTACTACAACTTCACTAGAAATAAAAGACTGGAAAATCGTTCCAAGCTTGGTAAAGTTATCAAAAATTGCATTCGCTTACATTTATTTCCAGTGAAGTATTTTGGAAGAAATGGTAAAGTAGGAACCTAGATTAACGGTATCGGAATCAGAATAATAATATATAATAATAATATATATATTCAGTTTTATATTAACAATAAATAAATAAATGAAAATTAAGAATCTTGTTCACAACTGGTGCTATAGCTAAGGTTGTTCACGAGTACAGGTTTTGCCCGCCGCACCAGTGTTAACGTGTCTGTCAATAAACTTGCATGGTGTTCTATACATTACTGACGGGCAAAAGGACTGTATGTGAACGTTATGTAGAGAAGGTATCTTGCCTTATGTGTTCAAGAGTATCCTAAATGTTGTCCTATATATTGTGAATAAACTAAAAAGTAATTTTATATTGGTTATTAAATGTCTATGTAGATTTAAATTATATTTTTGTCAAAGCAAAATCCGACTTTCTTCGATTAATCTTTTTCATAATAAATTCACTTGTATTCACAACAAAAGAACTACAATATGACCCATATAACACAGCCCTAAAAAGCCAATACCACAACACATATATACCGAAAAGATGCCTTAATTCTCATAAAATTCAATGCGACACCAAACGTTGCGTTTCGTTTTACGATCGCGTTGATCGGCCGAAAATAGTTGATGTCGTGCCGGTTGGCAAATGAAAGTGACATAAAAACGGAACGCATAATAACAAGCAGCGTAACTCACTGGATTGACTCATAAAGCTTTTACATAAATATCTGGGTGGGGTGGCAGTGCGAGCGATTTTTTATGGAATAGTGTCTAAACATGTGAACAGGACCCCAACTCTGATATTTCATCGTTTCAAAATTATCTTTCATTGACTATAAGATTGTTGATTTTTGACAGTTTAGTCTACGCAATCTGTCAGTTTTTATGTCATTAGTGTCATTGGACGATCATTCTGATACAATGGAAATAAAAGACTTGGGCCCCAGGAATAGTGAATAGTGGCAGTGCTTTTTATTAAACAACGCCAATGCATGCCAAGCTAATTCCAATAATTGTGGCTCTGTATTACGAATCGATCTATATCTACGACATTACTTGATTCTTTACCTGAATATAACGTAGTATATTTTTTTCTAAATAGCACACAATTTCGCATTCACACCAAAGTACCTGTGTCCAATTTATTTTAACTTCCTGATGGAGTTAAATATTTATCTAATCTAACCTAATCTTAAGCTTCACTCATCCTAAGGCTTACTTTTATCGTTTTTCTTATTTCTGTTTGTTTGTCGTTTGTACCTGGTCTTTTTTGTGCTTAAACTGCGCCAATAAAATCTTTCTTTCTTCTTTCACTGGGACTCTACACGTCACGAACGCGTGAAGTCGTCAAGCGTTTATATCCACATCAAACATAAAGGGAAATACCCTGAATGATCGACTGTTTACCAAACAGAGATCAATAACCAAACGTACATACTGACGATTTACATTTTATTTCCGTGATTTAATGTCTCGCAATGTGCCTAAAAACGTAACCCTGCTTGGCGCAGTTAAGTATAAAAGACGTGGATCTTTATTTTCTGTAGTCTGTTTAAATAAAAGCAAATAAATTATTGATTGATTAATTAAAATTATAAACTTCAATATTGACAAGTTTCTTAGACTGATGGAGCGTAGATATTCGGTACAAAAGAATTTTGGGAAATTTATACGGTGTTTAGATAGATTAGATCAATGCAAGTAGCACCACAGCATACTGATTGTATAACGTAATGTTTTTAAAAACAAAATCATTTTATTCAATTGTTTCGGAGCGTAGTAGTGAATAAAAATAAAAAAACGTTTAATTCAACAGTTTTTTTTTTACTTTTCTTCAGAGTGATATGTGACACCATTTTTATACTTAACTAGCGACCCGCCCGTAGTTTCACCCGCGCTGCTCCGCTCCTATTGGTCGTAGCTTGATGTTGTATAGCCTATAACCCTCCTCGATAAATGGACTATCCAACACAAAAAGATTTTTTCATTTCCAACCAGTAGTTCCTGAGATTAGCGCGTTCAAACAAACTCTTCAGCGTTATAATATTAGTATAGATTTGGACTGATGACACCTCGCAACTTCCTTTTACCTGCCGACTGTCGTGGATTCAATTTCCACGTGTGACAAATATTTAACCCACATATATTTTGTTTAAATGACGTAAACACACATAAAAACTAAAATACCCTCTCTTTACCTCCTCTCCCCAACACACCCAAATTATTGAAGACGGTGATATATTATCGCTTACCTGAGGGAGTACTGACAGATGCCGAAACACCTTAATGACGAACGGCGACGAAAAATGATCGCCACGTAGACATTTATCGAAAAATACTGATGTAGAGAATATACCCACTTGGTATAATGTATAAAGATTTTCTGAGAAGGGAAAATATTAGTAAAATATGACGACACGTTTGGCGTAGCGGCTGAGTGATCGGCTTCTGCGTCACGTGTTGTGGGTTCGATCTCCACACGGAGCAAATATTTGTATGATCTGCAGGTAGTTGTTCCGGGTCTGAGCGTTTGTGTATGTGAAAACTTGTGTAAACTGTAAACACACCCACGATACAGGAAAAACAACTTAGTGTGGGGTAACGTTTTATAAAAAAAAAATATGAAAATGAAATATAAGGAAAGTATGGACTGGATATAGTCTTAATAGTAGGAAGCTGCGGTAGCATAGTGCTAAAGCGTCGGACTTGCGATCATGTGGAATCCGGTTCAAAACCCATTTTACTACCAACGTGAACCCACTCGTAACACAAGCATTTAGCTTAGCACGAGGGGTTAACAAGAATAATAGTAATGTGCGACCCACATTGCTAGTAAGCTTTTAAAAAAAAAAGTGTATTTACATGAGTTATTTAAAAAGTAAATATGAAGAGTTATGTTATTTTGACAATGATAAAACCTTTTTAGACAAAGCCTATAAAACGTTACGCCTACAAAAAGAAACCAAAACCATGAAGATTAGCCTAGAAAATTCCTACGAATCTCTGGTACAATTATATAAATAAAATAATCTAAAATAACAGCTATTCAATATTTTGAATATAGAATATTGTGAATCCTACATTACCAAAACTATTATCAATCACAAATGTCATGCACTGTGGTCATGTCAGCTCACTGAGCTCTACGCAACTTGATTCATTCAAGCGTAAATGCTGGCCTTGCTACGACGTAGCAAATGCTACGAACACGATCGTCTACGAAGCTACGGCGTAGGCATTATATAGTGCGTAGTTGCTTACTTCAATTTTGATTTATGTTTTGGATGTGTATGTTCATGCTTTAGGTTTTTGAGGTAAACAGGAAGGGTAATTTCTTATTTTGTATTATGTTTACAAAAAAAAAAGATTTTGTTGCTTGGTGGACCCTCCTTACATCGGAGACTGTCCTAAAGCACCTTGATATTATGTGGCGACTTTTACGCGTAGGAGCCAGTTCCCCTCGGTTGCTGCGGCTCTGGCAGTCTGCAGTCCGTAGCGGCTCTTAAAGCTCAGCAACGCATCAGCAACTTCTCTGGTGTTGCACGTGCCCATGGGCGGAGATGACTACTTACCATCTACATAAATATATTGTTGTCCTATTCCATTCATCCTATTGCGATGAAACTTTCGTGAGTTTGAATTGTGTGCGTGCCTTGGCCTTGCCTTGACTAAAGAAAAAAAAACAAAAAATACCTATAAAACAGGCATTGCAACGCATGCCGGGGAACTGATAGTAATTAATTTAAAAAAATATTGTTCCCAATTCCCAGGTCACTAGGAACTCACATATTTGAGATAATATTTTATTGTTACTAGAGACCTCTTTAAAGATATTTCAACTCAAATTTTTTTTTTTAAACGAGCATACTACCCGCCTGATTGTAAGCTGTTATTGTGGGCGACCTCTGGCGACCTTGCTCAACATAGCACGGAACTTATTTGGCTACGATTTTCTGCAAAGTGGAGGTACTTCCCCAGTCGTACAGCTTCAATTGTGAGTGGAATTATTCGATTCCACTATGCCCTACCTCTCTCAAATAGCGTCGTATCGTATCTAACCACTTAGCTACTGTAAAACCAGAGATTTCTTTACATCACTTGATGTCTCACTAGACGAACAATGGCTCTTAAAACCCCACAAAGGCGTTTGACCTCAATCTATTGTTGTCAATGGTCGATAAAAATGCCTTTGTGATCAGCTGAGGAGCGGATATAAAATTTTTGTGTTTCTTTTTTTAAAGCTTTGGTAATTTTAGACTTGTGTAGTTATTGTAGAATGCAGATAGTTTTAAAAAATGTATTTGGAGTATTAGGTATGTATTTTTCTGCAATGTCATTCACAAATAGGAAAAATGATTTTTTCGGGAAATTGTGCATCGATTTGGGAAATATGTTATTTTTTGGGATATTGTGCATCGAAATTTCAGAAAATGCAGAGTAAGGTAAGCGGGATTTTGTATAATTTCCAAAAGAATGTGAATATTATTTTTTTCCCATAATTGTGGGATTTTCCAAAATCCCGTCTTATTGCACCTCTAGGCAGACTGACTGGCACATGACTGCAATGTCTTCCAGTCATGTGTAAATAGACAATTGTGAAATACGCGAATATGGTTACCGCGGGATACGGCTGTACCGCGACAGCAAATGGATATTGGTTAAGTTGATAGCTTAAATTATCAATGCTTCGCCGAACCTGGTCAAAATATAAGCACCTATGACAATAGTGTCAACAAGAACAACAACGTAAGAACAACTTTAATAAAAACATTTTGATAAATTTTTGTGGTGCAATTTTACAAAAGCAAAGTCGCATTGGCAACGAATACCTGACTCACTAGAATTCGGATATATGCAGCATATAAACAATCCGTATGGTGTTGTCAGCTTAAGGGTCCGGCGGAGCTGGATAGCCCACAAAAACGTAATACCAAATGAGTGAAGTATTTTGGACGAAATGGTAGACTAGGAACCTAGATTACCTAACGGTATCGGAATCCGAATAATAACAGAATTTGATTAAATTGTGTTTGAATTACGATTTATTCGGTATTACGTTTGTAAGAGAAATTCGGTCCGCCGGAGTCTTAACAAGCGAGTATTACATTTTAGCAGTGATTGTAGCTATCCGTGTTATGACGTCACCAGTCTGTTAATTCCCCATAATGCCGTGCTACCTATAATCAAAGCTCCATCTGCCAGCGCCTGTATCGATTCAACCTGGATTGGATTACCGTCAGTCTAAGACGAACGGTCATTAGACATCGTTTATGGAGATTGGTGCTCCCCTCCCTCTCCCCACTCCACCCTCCTTGTCTCGTCCGCTTTCATTAATCATCAGCTGTCTATCAAATTGGAAACTTGAGCATCGAAAATGTGGAAAGATAGGTATAGATGCGTGGGAAGCAAAGTATACGGAGTAATCTTACTACTATTGGTATAGCATTTCATAGAGTTGACTAATTTGAACAATTTTCTTTATTTGTATTTACTTACATATTGGGCGAAAAATGTATTAAAAATGCGATAGTTGAAATGTGGAATGCGCTTCCCGAGTGGGTCTTCCCCAATAGATATATTCTGGGTGTCTTTATAACACGAGTGAGTCGGTTTCTTTTAGGCAAGTGCGCTCCATCGTAGATCGCAGTATCGCTTAACACCAGACGATCTGGCGGTCAAGTGTAAACCTATGACGAATAAAAAAAAGATAGGATGGGTGTTTGTTACTCAATCACGCCAGAACGGCTATACGGATCTGGATGAAATTTGACACAGAGAGAGATTATAGTCTGAAATAGCACATATGCTATTTTTTTTATTAAAATATTCTATCAAGTCCGAAGAGTATTGCCTATAACCGAGCACAAATCCAAACTCTAAGGTGCTACCCGTGCTTACCAGCACTGGTAGGCTAGACTTAATAGGACTATGTTCTCCTCACCCGCTCTTGCGACCACTAGACAAAAGAGCCAGATTCTTTAGATGCGTTATAACGATTCAGTAACTGAAAATAGAAACCATATCCATCCATTTCAGAGGTGTTCGTAAAATGGTGACATAAATAATGGTGTGACAATGTGGTGTTGATTGCAGGAGTTCCAAATAAGGTCACTTCAGTACATAGTTCGAATGTAGGACAAAATCGTTTGTCCTACATTCGAATCTTCCTTATCTTCTATATAAATAAAAGTTAATATTTGTTTGTTTGTCTTCTATGCATAGCTATAGTGATACCCTAGTGGTATGACCGTTGGACTACCAAGTCAAAGGTCTCCAGTTCGAACCGCACCTCTGACTTTTCGAAGTCATGTGCGTATTAATAGTTAATTATCACCGCGCTTAAACGGTGAAGGAAAACATCGTGAGGAAGCCTGCATGCCTGAGAGATTTTCTCAAAGGCATGTGAAGTCTGCCAAACTGCACTGGGCCATCGTGGTGAACTAGAGCCTAATCCCTCTCATTCTGAGAGGAGTCCCGTGCCCAGCAGGGGGACAGTATAATGGGTGGATTATGTATGTATGCATAGCTAAACCATTCCTCATAATTGCGATAAAACTTTGTTGAGTTGTTGTGTACATACCTAGGTAGGTTTACGATGAAAAAATAAGTAAAAAAAACAGGCAACGCATGGATGCAATGGATGGGAACAGCTAGTATATTATAAAATAAGGTACCATGTCGCGTCTGTCTGGCTATTTGTCTGTTTGCGATAAACTCCAAAACTACTAAACTGATTTTCATGCGGTTTTCACCAATAGACAGAATGATTTATGAGGAAGGTTTCAAGCTATTCAACATCACGCTACGACCTTTAGGAACGGGGCAACGCGGGCGAACTTAAGAAATATATGTATAAAAAGAAGAAAAAGAAAGAAAGAAAATAAATTTATTTACATGGACAAGACTCACAAAAAGAACTTTAATTCATGTACAAAGAATTGCTTCATTGGTATAGTGGTAATTACGACTGCTAGGCGAGAGGTCTGACTTCAATTCTCAAGTCGAGCAAAGTGTTATTGGGTTCTTCTATGATATTCTCAATAGCAACTCGGAATTTCGATTTATTCCCGGTTAATGGCAGTTAGATCGCCACCTATTGTGACCAAAACTTATCGCTGGACTATAAATGTACATCGGAATACCTCTGACTTACCCTTCGGGGTTACAAGCTTAAGCGTATATTGTATTGAAATAAAACTGTGTGTAAAATTACACTTTCTAAATGTTGCAATATATACCCAAAAGCAATCTTAAAATAAGTACTTAAAGTCCTATTTACATTTTCATATCATCTTCTCACTAAACTTTCGTTTAAAATCGTCATTAACACTTTGTTCCTTCAAACGTAAGCATGAACTTAAATGCTTGAAATACGTGTTTCGTGAACTTTGAACGTAAGAGTGATGAATGTGAAGAAATACTTCACACTAATTCACATTTAGTTAAACACTTCACGGGGACACTTTCTGTCTCTTTTCCATACAAAATAATATTATATAATCTCGACAAATGTAATAAATGTGTTGTGAACACAAATTCTTGAGTAATGGTATAATTATATAAATATGCATTTATTCCCTAAAAAGATGTGTACTTCTATTTTAGGTTCCATGTAATAGGGGGCGAGCCTATTGCCATTATCTGAAATCCAATGTGCTACTAAAAAATCATCGAAAATCTCAGTAAGTACTTGACCTGGTAATCGTACCCAGGCCCTCACGTAGACATGTATTACAAGATCAGCTGGCGTACTTGAAACGCTTAGACAAATACACCAATTAATTTTAACCAATGATTATTAAAAATTGGATTGGGGGTTAAATTCCTCATGGTAAATTACTTAAAAAAGGCAACAGAAAAGTCACATTACTATGCCAACCAATTGAATTTATTTTTCAGTTTAACTTTTACTTATTTTCTGTACTAAAAAATCTCCATTGAATGTTTTAAAAACAGAGTAAACACTAATTTGTATGAAAAGGAAACGTAATACATCTTAAGTGCTCAACATTACACGTACTCATTACCGGAGCAATCCTGCGAGAACTTTCTTCAAGATGGCGGACGTTTTAATTCCCGCGCTTTGTAAGAGCACTGTCACACGCGCTGTCGTGCGTAATAATATCGCGTCACGAAAATGTGACGCGATCAAGGCCTTTTAAAGGTCGTCTGTTAGTAATTAAGCTGTGGAAGCAAAAATAAATTAGATTAGAGGTGCTAAGGGTAAAATTCGTGAGCGGGATCGAGGATTAAAAGTAATGCACGCAAAAGGTTTTATAAATCAACTAAATTGTTCATAAAAATCGTGCGATTTTAATTTATTGTTATTTTGGTAGTTTATAAATACAACCAACAAATTGGCATTTTAAAACAATGATTCGGTTATTACCTATTCCATTTATCGTGATCATGTTAACAGATAGAAAACCTCGCATTTCATTATCCAATCTTGGCATTATTAGGCCATATAAAAATAAGTTCTGATTGGCCAAACCTGTCCCTTATATCTAGAAGCCAATCGTAAAAATACTATACCAATCGAGCCTTAAATAGTTTAATTTTCATTTATTTGTTTCACATATTTTTAAATTACATAATACAGTATGTAGGTGTCAATGCAGGGCTCTGTCTGAAATAACTTTCTTAATATCTGTAACAGCTAGTAGACCAGTCTCAACACTCCAAACTGACGTTACGCTTGCATCAGTCATCGTGTAACCTGACACTAATTTAGAGAGCTCAACAAAAATTTGTGCATAAAATCACGTGTGTCGCGTCTCTAAGACAGAACAATAAAACATAATACGGAAGACGTACGTGTTTCAAAATTTAATAAGTTCACGGCAACTCCTTAATTTTATTGCTGCAGTATTCGCTTAATGTGTGACAAAAACGAACAGTTCAACTTAACCGTCACAGTTACTTTTATTGATACGGTTAAGTCGTTATTCGTACCTGAACGAGACGTGCTGAAGACGGTAACTGTTTAATAAAATGTCGTCTGCGACTTATTAAGATGTTAATGAATAATAAAGTGAAGATGAAAGAAAACATAGAATAAGAAGCATCCACTGCAGAATGAATCCAAGCCCACTTTAAAAAATTCGCTGTTTTACATAACCTCTAGCTGTTTTACAAAACAGCTTAATGACGTTTAGCAGTTTTTCATGATTGCTAAGTAGTTTTTCACGCAGAATCGCATGAACGTTTTGCATTCATCAATACAGCGGCTTAACGTTTATCGGTTTTGTAAAACAGCGTGAAATGTAACGTCCGATTGCAAATTTACATAAAATTTCGGTTTAAATGTAATTTATTTCTTATAACAACAACAACAACAACAACAACCGTTCAGTTTTATTATAATAAGATTAGGCTAATGGTAATTACATATCATAAAATATTTTTCATTATCTCTGGCATGCTGGATTGATAAAATAATTTAATTTAAAATAACATTATTTAATATTAAGGCGAATCGTTCAGCTGAGCCCACGAAATTCAAATTTCAAGTTATTTTACGCTGTTTGTAGGTGTATAACAAGTTCTAGATTCATGGCAGTTGTAATTGCAACATTAACTATACAACATTCACAACTGAGAACTAAAACTTTTACATAAAAATCCTTATCAAGCCAAAAACTTGACGCAATCTGTGTAATTGGTCAAAATTGTCATTTTACACTACTTTTAGCTACAATAATGATTTTCAAGCAATGGTTTTAGATAAAAATTATGAATTTTGTATAGTCAAAATTTTAATTTCGCGGGCACAGCTGAACGATCCGCCTTAATCGACTAAATATTTGTAAATTCAATAATATAAGATACGAGTTGTTGATTACTGTTCATTCAAATTAATGATTTGTTAAAATAAATAATATAAATTTATGTATTTTATACATGTCATGGCATGCAAGGCGCATGTTAACAACCGAGACATTTATCGACCACTAGTCTGCAGGTCACTAATCCAAAACCCATACACAACTAGTCCAACCCATTGCTACCTCGAATTTGAACAGTTTCGCAGCTCCAATTGAATAGGAGTCCATAAATCAGACGGACCTCTTAACTGGGCGATAAGTCAATCCGCTATGGAAATGGACCTGAGTGGAGGTCCGTGTTTCTGTACCGTATAAGTTATGTAGAGTGTTCTCACCTTTATAGTTAGGTAGTAGTCTAGAAGCTGTATAAAGTGCGACTGGATTATCGAACGACCAGAAGCACGAAAAAGCGACATCGTTTCATGGTGAATATTGCAAAAACCCAAACGAAACGCTTTAAGTCCACTTTTATCATGCATACCGCTGAAATGTGAAATGCGCTTATCGATTGGGTCTTCCCCGATAGATGTATTCTGGTATTTTTATCGAGTAAATCGGTTTCTTCAAGGTAAGCAGGCTCCATCGTAGATCGCAGTGTCGTTTAACATCAGGCGAGTCGAGAATAAAAAACAAAAAAAAAAGAATTGCAATAGGTTATCTGGAGATAAGTAAGCGATAGCCACCTGGGGTCTTTGGCAAATTTCATTCTTTGATAAGACTCTGTCCATTTGTTTAAATTATTCATGCCTAAACCGCTGAAGCAATTTCGATGAATTTTCGTATAGAAATAGATTGAATATTGGAAAAGGATATAGGTTACCTTTCATCTCATAAAGTCTTTTTGGGTAAGTAAAACCACGGGTAACAGTTACTAATGGAGTAAGGCAAAAACGGCTTTTTTTCTAGAATTATTCTGCTAATGTTCGCTAGGAGTTGTTAAATGCCGGGAGCATATAGCTAATCGGTCCTTTTGAAAGACTATGGGGGCGGCCTTTGTTAAGCAGTCCACCGCTTTTGTCTGATATTATGATGATTACACCTAACCATTGTATCTGCAACCATATTTATAAAGTTTGTTTGTTTAGCATGTTCTTGCAATATCATTGAAGTAACAAGATACCAAATTTCAAATCGATCAGACCTGTGGAAGTTTCTCACATCCCTTCATGAACCAGAAAAGAGCTGATAGGACTGGCCAGATTTTTTATCAAGTCACCTTTCAGACAAAAAAACTTAATCAAAATAGGTCCATTTGTTTGGGCGCTACGATACACAAATACACACTTTAAACATATAACACCCCTCATTTTGTGTCGGGGGTTAAAAATTTTAGTGTATCATACATACCATCATCACGCCTATGGTCACCGAAGGGTTAGGCAGAGGCGTACTATTGTACATCCATAGTTCGCCGGTATGTTTAGGTCCCATGTAATAGGGGGCGAGCCTATTGCCATTAACCGGGCTCAAATCCAGACTCCGAGCTGCTACTCAGAATTTCATAGAAAAACCCAATAACACTGCTCGACCTGGGGATCGAACCCAGGACCTCTAGCGTAGCAGTCACGCTTGGGGCAATTGGGGGCAATCACTAAACTAATAAGGCAGTCAATGTATCAATTAAAATATAGTAAGTAAGCAATGGAAAAATCTAGAAATCTAAATCTCAAACTTATGATACTAACACCGATAATTATCATCATAAATTAACCATAAATTCATAGTCCGGCTATTTATGTCCATGGGCTATAACTGCGGCTATTAAGGCACTAATCGCCGGTGATTTCGGTGATCCGAAGTGGCCGGTGACCATAGATTATGCGGCAGATGTGCCAAACAGGTGGGGACTTATGGGATGCCGGATAATGGGTATTGGATCTTTGTGATTTATTAGAGGTGGGCTATATAGGCGCGGTGAAATTAGAGTGTTATGTTATTGTCTTTATTTTTATCTTTTTAAAAAGACCCACACCTCTATCTAGAAATTTCTCATCTGTTGAATATAAGCACTTTTACAAACCCAAAAACCCGGAACTCAGAAAAACGACCTACAGATCATACAAATATTTGCTCCGTGCTGAGATTTAACTCACTATCCGTAGCTTCCAAGCCGAGTTGAACCATTAGAGAAATAAATTAGTTATTAATTAGCCACGAGCTCTATCATCATCATCATCATGCTAGGTATATCACACTGCTGGACGTAGGCCTCCGTCAATGTGCGCAATTTCACCCTGTCCTCGGCTTGTCGCATCCAGCTTCCGCCAGCAACTTTCGCAAATGATCACTCCATCTTGCCAGAGGGCATCTTATACTACGTTTCCCTCGCTTTACGTATTTTTTACCACATTAATTTGTGAGTATAAATACATAAGTACTGTAATAATAACATTTCTATTCAAAATTATCCATAATATATCAAATTGAATCCATTGTCAAAATTTAATTGATTTCAATATCTTAAACCAGTGTACTCAGACCCTTCTTTGCTAAGGAAAATTCATTGTGTTTGAACAAATCAATGAGCTCTTGGAGATCTTATGAAAATGGTTATGACGCTTCATTGGGTCTCTTTGTAGGCTTCGATTTATAACTGAAAGTAAAGGGCTGTAGATACTTCAATTGATATTAATATGCTAGCCGTGTTCATGCGGCGACACCCGCGAAAATGTCGCCTTATCAAATGTAGTAGGAATTTCTCAAAATCCTACTACATAGTAATCATTTAATTCAATCATACAGTCATAGTGTAACCCTTTTTTACCCGTTTGGGGGCTGCTTACAATATAATTCCTCCCACTCTCTCTTTCTTTCTCTGCAATACCTGTAAGGGTGTGACTGGCTTGCCACCCCCCTTACATCGGAGTCTGTCGTAAAGCACCTTGGTGTGTGTTTCGAGTTTTGAGAGCCAGTTACTCCTCACGGTTGCTGCGGCTCTGATAAGGTTCTTTAAGCTCTGCAACGGCGACTCCTCTAGTATCGCAGGTGTCCATGGGCGATGACTACTTACTATCAAATGGTTCGTCTGCTCATTAACCAACATAATCAATAAAAATTTGTAGTATAATTAGTTCGAACCCCAGGTCGAGCAGTGTTATTGGGTTTTTCTATTAAATTCTCAGTAGCAACTCGGAGTCTGGAGTGCTCGGTCAAAGGCTGTACTCGCACCCCATAACATGGGATCTAAACATACCAGCGAACTCTGCCTAACCCTTCGGGAAATACAGGCGTGATGGTATATTATGTTATGTTATCAATAAAAAAACCTGCCTTATAAATATGACTCTTGTGCAAAATCCAATACTTCTAGACAGCGCCAGCCCTAGGGTTAGGAATAGGAGCGATCGCTCTCGGAGCCAGAGTTACGGTCGTATCACCAAATAATCTCCATCACAAAAACACGTAGCAACAGTACAATAACACTACCTATTTTCTACCTCAATACACCCATTCATATTACATGTTGTGTACAAAAACTCATTTACAGGTGTTGTTAAAAGCGGCACATGTGCGGGCTCATAAAACGCTTATCGCTTACATCAATATCCCGAGCCGAGTCAGCGAACGCCGCGAAGTAGGTTTGAGGGCTGACGCTGAGGGTGTGTTTAAGTCATAAGCGGTAGCGATTGAAGGTATAGCGTCGATGGGTAATATTTTCTTCAAGCAAGGCAGGTATACATACGTCGCCAATAAGCGATACCTATGTATATACTGCTGGGAATACTGATTATAGAGCACGGAAAGACAATGTTTGAGTTTATTTCTCTAAAAAACACTTCCCGCACTAGCCCTGTGTCGCGAGCGACTTCAAAACTATAATTAACGGACACAAAGTACACTCACAATCGAAATAATTATCCATGAATCACAATAATATTGGCTTTGGGTGGGAACCGAATACACAACACGCTGTAGTAACGAGATGGCTACTATGACGTCCTCCATGAGAAATAGAAAAAAAAGGTAAAGTATGATCACGATAACTGTACACGTATTTTGTCCAAGTGGTTATATGTATACTAGTGGACCCAGCAGACGTTGTCCTGCCCTGAAAATAACCCAAAACTCGATTGCAGCGCCACCTACCGGGTCCAATTGTGAATCTAAACCATTCCCAGATCCCCTTGAAAACACACAAAAAATTTCATCAAAATCGGTCCAGTCGTTTGAGAGAAGTTCAGTCACATACACACTCACAGAAGAATTATATATATAAAGATAAAACTCAATGAAAAAATATTTGTGGTCACATTTTAAGTCATTACTGATTTCTATAATTTTTCACAAAAACTTTTAATTAAATTATATTAACTGTGCGGCTGCGCGAGTACAATTATTTCGAACGTTCTCACTGTGACTGGGACCACACCCCATAATCTCTCAAGCTCGATGCGACTAAAAGCGCGGTGTACACTCCAAAATGCGCTTACACCCGTTGTGCCATTGTTCTGTCGATCCGAGGCCTTAATAGCGACCGTGTAACACGACCGACGACCGACTTTGAACTACCTTTTAGCTTTGTTATCAACGAAAGTGTTTAATAGTAAAAGCGGTTAGGATATCAATTAGTATCTAATAAAAAATATTATTCTAAGTATAAATTCCGACCGTAACAAATAAAAACATTATTGAAACTGCGGTATTTAATTATGATTAATACCTAAGAGAGGTAGGGGCAAAGTGCAATCGAATAATTCCACTCACAATTGGAGCTGCTCGACTGGGGAAGTACCTCCACCTTGCAGAAAATCGTAGCCAAATAACATAGTTCCGTGCTATGTTGTGTTCCTCACGGTGAGCAAGGTCGCCAGAGCTCCTCGAGGAAGCGTTGTGTTGGCAGTGTAGGGTGGTGTTTTGTTACCGCCGCTGTCATGTGTGGCAGCATGTCTCCTATGCTGCCAGTCCAACTACTCCTCCTTAATTTACAGGGTCGACAACGCGCGAAAGATACCTCTGGTATTGCAAACGTCCATAGGCTACGGTAACCGCTTACCATCAGGCGGGCCGCATGCTTGTGCATGCATGCATATTTGCCACCATAGTAATAAAAAGATACAAAGATATTATATCAAGTACCTACGTGCTCCTCTTTATATATACCTCATTGTACTCGCTGTTTCCCGGGGTTTTAGAAGGAAACGCAAATCTATCTTTCCACCCAAATATACATTGTATAATAATATTAATAATACATACATAGATACATACAATACAGCAAAATATTAACACACATTAACATACTTCGTCAAAATTCTTAGTAATGCAATCGTATAAATGCTAAGCCTTGACCCAATGGCATTTAACTGGCATTCTGTTTACACGACCTACTAACTTAATAACTCAACCATTCACCTGAAAAATGGTCGTTCATCAACCTACTTATTGCTTTCAGCTGTTCATAACGGAAGAGGTTTTTTTACATGTGTATTTTCTTAAGAGTTAGACACAGTTGTACTAATATACAATATTTAACGTGGGAGAGCCATGCTTCGGCACGAATCGGCCGGCTCGACCGGAGTGATACCACGGCCTCACAGAAAATCGGCGTTAAACAACGCTTACGTTGTGTTTCGCTGAGTGAGTGAGGTTGTCCATGTTTAGTGTTACGGGTGTCCATTGGCGGCGGTAATCGCTTACCATCAGGCGATCCGTCTGCTCGTTTGCCCTTTATCCTATAACAAAAAAATATACACCCACAGTTTACCGATATGTTTAGATCCCATGTAAAAGGGAGCGAGCCTATTGCCATTCCTGAGAATTTTATAAAAAAACCTAACAAACACTTTTCTCGACCTGGGCTCTAGCGTAGCAGTAGCGCTTAAGACCACTAGACTAATAAAGCAGTCAAAAGTTGTCCTCCCCGTCAAATAAGACTTGTGTCAAATCGCACACCTAATGGTATACTGGCTTAATTCAAAACAGAAAATTTTTGAGAGACCGCGAAAGTGATCTATAGTTAGTGCCCTGGTCTAGTTATTGACCTTTTATTATTACTAAAACTAAAATAAATCTACAGTTCGAAGATAAAACCACAAATGGATTTAATAAAAAGCTATAAATAAGTGTAACTTCATTCTTCCCTATCAGCAATAAAAAGAACACCATACCTATATTGCTTTTCTTGAGCACCTAAGCCAAATAATCTGAGCCCTAAAAAAACTCCAAATACTCCACTTCCACCTATACCTTCACGTAATCGCAACAAAAGGTCTTCATAATCCTTCGCTCTGACCTTTGACCTCTCGTTATCGCAACCCGGCCCTAATTGGGTGTCGCGCAAAGAAATATTGCCAGAGACCATTATGTATTGACGTGGAAAATACTGGGAATACTGCCGACCACCTTATGTGCGGAGTAAGGGATATATTGCTGAATTCGTGCGACTTGGAAATTGCTTGGAAAAGTCTATGTATGATATATTGATCAGCAGTTCGGTAAGATGTTAAAAAATAGAAATGTAGTATTGCCTTTTACTGTATGCAATAAAATAATTAATTAAAACAATTGTGCTGCTGGTAGATCAAAAATAATTATTCTATAATTGTGTATATAAACACAATTATAGAATAATTATTTTAAATTTTTTTCTCCGTAAAACTCGACTAATAACAAAACGTTGCAATTAAATACGTGTGCAATTTTGAATAGAAAAAAGAATGAATATAGACAGTGGCCGAGTTTACGTATTAATTTCTCCACTTGGGGACGGGTCAGAATACTGGTCCTCACTCAAATAGGTATCTCGTAAGAGACGAGAAAATATCTGACTTCTCGGTGGTGGGACCTCTTGGAGTCTGACTGGCTGGCGTCCACCGTTACGTCGGATTCTATCGTAAAGCACCTTGGTGTGTGTTTCGACTTTTACGCATGAGATCCAATTCCTCCTCGGTTGCTGCGGCTCTGGCCGTCTGCAGGGGTAGGTACTTACCACCAGGTGGTGTGTGAGCTCGTTTACCGACTTAACCAATAAAAAAAATATTATAAAAATTGACGACACCACCGAATAAACCTAAGTACAATGTTCTACATCTGGTAATGGCGGCTAGCTACCGGAAATAACTTTGACTTGAATGCGTTTTCTGACTTTAAAAACTGTAACTAATATAATAAAAACCATGGTTTTAGCTGCAAAATTGAGTTATAAGACCATTTAATACTAAGGATTCCAATCAATTGAATTGGAACTTAGGCAAATATAACAATCTCGTAATACTACATTTTTTAATTTACTCAGGATGTATGTTTTTTTTACGTTTATTTGTTATTACGCATAGACATTAAAAAATACCTTCCAAAGCGCCCCTATTTTTACCAACTCCCCTGTCAAAAAAATATAACTGTCAATATCATATCACCCCAAACACAGGTGCGTCATAAGCTGCTTGCGAGTTTTATTAAAAATTTACATCCATTCCTCGCACTAAGGTAACAGCACCCAACACCTACCTACGAGGTAGCGAGGCACAAATTGTCTGAGCGATGGGTCGTTTGTCAAAGTGAATTTTGAGGCTGAGAAGTAAGGTTGAATATTGACGTAGTGGTTGGATGATGATGAACATTGTTCGTGGGCCTTTTGCGTTAATAAGCTGATGTAATATCGTCGGTTTGTGGTAAAATACGGGTTTTTGGCAGAAGAAACAACAGTGCTTACTTATTGTGTATGGTGAAAGGAGTTCACATTCTAGTTAATCTAAGATTCAATCTACCTTTATACCAAAATTCAACAAAATTAAACTCAGCGGTTCAGGCGGGAAAATGAACCGAACAGACAAAGCTAACATTGCATTTTTAATATACAGTACCCATGTATTATGGATAATGAGGCGGCTGTTCTCCTTAAAATCTACTTTAGGAACTGTACAACTATATTTTGATTTTTTTAAAGTACTTTTTAATATTCGTGATAGGCTTACGCTTGACCGCCAGTACTTACCTATTTTAATGGTGTAAATCAAAATCAAAGTCATAATTATGTACATATATAATTAACCCATTACATTGTCCCACAGCTGGGCACGGGTCTCCTCTCAGAATGAGAAGGATTAGGCTATAGTCCACCACGCTGGCCTAGTGCGGGTTGGCAGACTTCACACGCCGTCGTGAAAATCTCTCAGGCATGCAGGTTTCCTCACGATGTTTTCCTTCACCGTTTAAGCGAACGTCAGAGGTGCGTGGATTCGGAATTGAACCTGCAACCCGTATCATAGAAGTCACTGCACCATTCATGCCATCCATCCATTATTTTCCCATTGCATTAAACCACCGTTTAGGTGCCTAACACTTTTTTTCTAGCTACCATACACGAATGATTTGGATATCATGCAAATACAACGCACTAACTGTTAAACAATTAGCAATTACTTCGGCATTATCTGCGTCCGCGCCGGTCGGCGGTCGGCGACAATGCGAGGCGCGTGGCTTGAATGTAATCCACGCGTTTAGGGAAATACGTCGATATGGCGGGGCTGTGGCACAAGTTGTAAGCGTAGAGTAGTAGCGTTGAGAGCGTAGTTACTATTTACAATTCCCTGTGTACCCGACAGGGAATTGTAAATAGTAAACGATGATGATTTTTTCATTTCGAAAGTGGTAAGTGTTAGGACCTGTTGGGGTCTGACTGGCTGGGGACCACCCTTACGTCGGAATCTGTCACCTTGGTGTATGTTTCGACTTTTGTACGTAAGAGCCAGTTCGCCTCGGTCGCAGTCCGTAGGGTCTCTTAAAGATTGGCAACGTATAACAACTCCTCTGGTGTTGCAGGTCTCCATGGGCGACGATGACTACTTACCACCAGGTGGCTCGTTAGATCGTTTGCCGACTTAATAAAAAAAAAACTGTAAACCTGTTTGACACTGATCGTCCATGCCGGCCATGTAAAAGTAGTATCTACCTAGGTGGATTATTAGATCCTACCACCAAATAAGCTCGGTTTTACTGTCGTATACGTATTCTGTAAGTGTAAGCAGTCATCCAACGGGATTTAAATAGCAGCAAAATCGCCATGTGCTATAATATAACATGACATATTTACCTCCTTACCTACCTTTGACTGCCTCATTAGTTTAGTGGTCCCAAGTGAGACTGCTACACTAGAGGTCCGAGCAAAGTGTTATTGGGTTTTTCTATAAAATTCTCATTAGCAGCTCGGAGTCTCGATAAAACATACCGGCGAACTGTGGGTGTACATTAGGTACACCTCTGCCTAGCCCTTCGGGGAATACAGGCGTGATGGTATGTTATGTTATGACATATTTACCCTCCAGAACGTTTTTATCAAACTTAAGCTTAACTTAAAGCTTAGCTTCACTGACTACCTATCAAATAACGCGCCTCGACAAGGTTTATTCTCTCGTTCCTCTGACTTACACCACACCAAAATACCTAGCGACACAGGTTTTAATAGATAAGATTTACGAGCTCTCATCTGGTCAAGGGTTGAATGCGACGTAATTTGTCGCGACGGGGGCGGCCAGGGGACGCAGCCGCCATGTTTGGTAAAAAATGGTAATTGTTTACCATGGTTTTACTAGTCCTTTTTGGATTTTTGTAGTAAAATTGCGAAAAAAGATTGTTTCGGGATGGACAGCGGTGATTTTGTATGGTTTTTTTCTTCTTGGATAAACAAATTGAAATGACAACAAACCGAAAACTCCGACACAGAGCAGGCGTTCGCGGGAAACTAAAGGGCCTGCTGTTCAAATCTCAACCGTTGCATTTTTGCAAAGTTGGTTCGTACAATAAGATGAAAGCTTAGTGAACGATTAAATCCGGTCTCAGACAGTGATAGTGCTAAGTGCTAAGTTACTTAGGAAAAAGATTTTTTATGGGAAAAAAACTTTGAAACATATTATCGTGGTGAGCCTAATTTACTGCTAGAACTGGGCCTCTCTTCGCATTTTATCACAAAAGTTATCTTCCCAGACTACCAAAAATTCCTTCACGTAAACCAACAAATTTCTCTTCTACCTGCAAGCATGTGGGTATTAATCAAAAATAGGAACACACCCCGGTCGATACTGCCGTGACTACCCGCAGTAAAACATTGCCCGCGTAAAAAAACACCGGCCGAAAAAAAACATTAAATTACAATGTAATAAGGCAGGTATAAGGTAATCGACCCCCGAACCAACCAACTAGATACGCCACGTGGGAAATACGCGAAAAAAGGTTCAATTGCTTCCCCAAAAAATAATTTTTGGATGATTAATTTTAGTTAAAGTTGAGTTTTGTGATTTCAAATTATACATTACAAAACAAAAAATTAACAAAAAGTATGTATATTGAACTACATGTTTAAAAAATAACATTTTATGATTATTTATGAATGCAATTGATTGCACTATAAGGAAGTAAATATCCCATAGCTGTATTCCCAGAACGGTTTACACGTAGGTCAGCTTTTAAGTAATACGTCTATGGATTAGACAGTATTATTATTTGTGATTAGTATCTATTATGGACACCCACAGTTCTTCGGTATATTTTAAGTACACATAGTAATAATGGGCGACCCTAAGTCGAACTGCTACTCAGAATTTCCTAATTGAAGAATCCAATAGCACTTTGCGTGACCTGGGAATTGAATCTAGGTCTGACCTTTTGCGACAACTAGATTGATGAGGCAATGAGCAAGTAAACATATTTGAATTAAAATGTCTGCAGTTACCATAAGTGGTTAGTGGGAAAATAAATAAAAATAATTAATGAATAATGCAAATAATAAATTTCATTCGAACCCTTTTCAAGTAATACCTAGTTATTAAGAAGTTTATTACTCTGAAGAAGCCATAATAAAAGAATTGAAAAATAGATTATCTATGTAATATATAAAACTCAAAGGTGACTGCCTGACTGACATAGTGATCTATCAACGCACAGCCCAAACCACTGGAGGGATCGGGCTGAAATTTGGCGTGCAGGTAGATGTTATGACGTAGGCATTCGCTAAGAAAGGATTTTGATAACTTCTACCCCCAAGGGGATAAAATAGGGGATGAAAGTTAAATGAAACTTTGTCAATTTTACACCGATCGGGCTGAGACTTGGCATGCATATAGCTATATGCATGCAAAGTCGAAATTTATCAAAATCCTTTCCTATAAGAGACCTATGTAGGGGTGAAATAGGGGATAAAAGTTCATATGGAACAAAGTAACTATTCCACGCGGACGAAGTCGCGGGCAAAAAGCTAGTTATAAACATAATTACCTATATTAAAATATTATTATATTGAACATTATTTTTTACTTTTATATGGAAAAGAATATAGGAGATATTAAAATAATTATATATAAATATAATCAAACCGCAATCAAGATTATAAAATTGAACATTACTTTTCAAACTTTTAAATTTCAATGAAAGAACCTTGTGTTGCCAGTTCGTAAAAAATATCTTACAACTGGTGCTGAAAACTCATTCTATTCAGAGTTATTGAAAAAGTTCCATTATTCAGTATCTGTGGAATAGATTCCGTTGCCAGCTTTGTAATGAAAGGATTCTTTATGGAACGAGTTAATAATGGAGTGGCAACCAAGCGAGGATTGTCCCAATTCTCCAAATGCAGATTTATGGTTTTAATGCATCTGATTCCACTAATTGCAAAATATTTTGGCTAGAAAAACTTTACAGATTTTATCGCATTTTATTGATATATAATATATAAATCTATAAAAATTACAGTATAATTTAATGTCAGATCCCTAAATAATGGCCGAGCTACACGATCAACTCAAAGCTGCTATGGCTCTTCCTTCAAAAGACCTGTTCAGATATTGCCCTACATCGTAACATTCACATGAGATTTGATAATACTACGGACTAGACTTTAAAAGAGACCTTGATTATCTGAGTTTGTTTCGGCAGTTCTTCTCAGAGGTCGTCAGATAGGATATGCCGGCGCCATCTAGTTATAAAAAATTAAAACATCGACTTGTAAAAGTATTCTTAAAGGATCTATTTACAGAAATAAATATCATTTTATATTTTTTCTCATTTTATGTCCTACTAACTTGTTTTTATAAGGCATTTTAAATCTTTTACAGAATACTTATAACCTTTTTTAAATTTTGTCCTTACTATACTGGTATTTTAAAATAGAAATAATGCCTAGAAATCAAAAGGCGTAAAACTCTTTTAGAACACAGCCCATTACAGCCTAAATCTTAATGACAAAAGAAATAAAATCATTGCTCAAATTGTTTTAATTATTCTATCTGTATTTGTACAGCAATTTGACCGGTTCGCTCGAGTTACTAAACGAAAATATTTAGTGTTGCCAGTTATGTCGTTATTCCCCTTAATACTGTAATCTTGGCCCTCAACGGTGTATTAATAATTAAAAGAGGGTGGAATAATCATTTCGAGGGGTTTTTGTTTTAGGAATTATCTCCTAAGACGCCTCTCAAGGCTTCAGCTTTTGTAATGTAAATCCGTAATACAGCTTCGACAGAATTAAGTATTAAAATTGCATCTTGCCGTTGATTAATTCCTGGGATTAAAACAGTGGCATTGTGGTTAAGATGAGCCTTTTCATAATTTAGGATGTTTTTGTTAATTTATATGGAGTATCGGGAATCCAGATGGTTCTTGTTTACATAACATACCTTAACGTCTGTATTCCCTGAAGGGTAGAGCAGAGCTATAGGTACTAATGTACATCCACATTTCGCCGGTATGTCTTTGTCCCATGTAATAAGGCGAGCCTATTGCCATTAACTGGGCACAAATCCAAACTCTGAGCTACTAATGAGATTTTTATAGAAAAAGCCAACTTTGCTTGACCTAGGACCTCTAGCGTAGCAATCGCGCTTACAACCACTAGACTCATGAGGCAGTCACAGAAACATATTTTCAAGAATTCTTTTTGTGATTAGTTTGGCCGAGGGCCTTTTGGCTAAGTAATAACGAAAAATTAAGCTGTGCTCACCACGGTCAATCTTTGGATGAACCCGCCATCATACTATTGATGTGTTTTATCTGAAATAACAGAATACAAAAAAGACACAAAAAAAAACAAGCACATCCCATATTTCTTCACTTAGCCGTCATTTGACGTTGATGTCGCCTCGCGAACGGACGTATCTCGCTAATGAAGTGCAGACATGCGTTGAGTGCACTCATTTTGTCCCTTTCTTTCATTAAGGGAATCTCATTTGTGTCGCATAGGCGAAGAAAATTTGTTGTTTTACTTGATAATGCGTCCTGTTGTTGGGCTAAAGGGTCAATGGTCCATATCCACATATTTTTTAAAGCTTACTATGAATGTGCGTCGCACACTACTAGTATTCTTGTTAACCCGTCGTGCTAAGCTAAATGCTTGTGTTAAGAGTGGGTTCACGTCAGTAGTGCACTGGGTGGGTTTCGAACCGGCAACCACATGATCGCAAGTCCGACGCCCTAGTCATTAGGCTACCGCCGCTTAACATTTCGTCGATATATTTTTATTAGTTCCCATGTAATAGGGGACGAGCCTAGTGCCCCAAACTCCGAGTTGGTACCTATTTTTGCGCGAATACTCTTATAAGTGCGCATCTTATTATCCGCGAGTAGATCATACGTTTGCCGTCCGTTTGCATGATTTTCACGATTTTAAACGTTGATGTCTAGCTAATGGCGCGTCGCCAGCGGCCTTTAGTGTCTACTATTACCAAATAATTTGTCATGGTAAGCATTTTTCATGTCGGCTGCCCCCTATCGCCACTGACAAATGTCATTACGTACAGTACATCCCAATCTGTCAAATTCCTTCAATCCATTTTCAATGTTATCTCCAAACAATACTGTTTATTATCCATTGGGGAATGTTGACAGTTTAAAGTAACTTAATGTTCTGTTGACTGTACATGTAGAAAACACAACAAATTAAATAAAAGTGGTCATAAAAATATGTTTGTTGTTCCAGGATGGAGGAGACAGTGCGATCGCTGCTGCAATACAAGAGCCGCGTGGAAACTCTGAAGCAGGAGAAGGCGTCCCTATCATCAGCACTTGAGGTAAGACCTTACGACTTACGTCCTTAAAGCACACACACATAAAATATCGTCACGCCTCTATTCCCCAAAGGGCTAAACAGGGGTGCACTAATGTACACCCACAGTTTGCCGATATGTTTTAGGTCACTTCTATCTCAATATATCCATTTTAAATCTTCAAGAAACTACATGTCTAGTGTAAGTTATACACTGTCCGATCCGAAAGGGGCATATATGTATCCCGATCACATCACCACATAAAATAACAAACATTAAATGTTCATGAAAGTAAACATATTATTAAGTTTAAAATTCACGATGGTAGGCCCAAATTGCCAAAATTACCCCAAAATCTAACAATTTTTTAAATATGATCGAAGCATCACCAACTATAGTATGTTTGGCATCCAGGGACGGTGTCGATGTCACCGCAAGTATTGCCATTTCATTTTACATTTCCGGGGTGGTTTCAGGGTTCCATACCCAAAGGATAAAAGGGACTCTATTACTAAGACCGCAATAATTACCGCTGTTCGTCCGTCTGTCTGTCTGTCTATCACCAGGTTGTATCTCATGAACCGTGATAGTTAGATGATGATGTATTTTTTTTATTCAGATGATGTATTTCTGTTGCCGCTATAACAACAAAGATTTTATAGATAATGGTCCGGAACCCTTCGCATACGAGTCCGACTCGCACTTGGCCGGTTTTTTTTTACTTGTAAAGTCAAAACGATTATATAATTAGAACCATATTTCGATACCTAACAATACCTCCACGCCACGGGTCCGACAGGGTTTTCTTAACACATATAGTAGTTTCAATACTTATAACTCAATCGATTCTTCGGACCAACACATTCTGTTCGGGAGAAATTTATGATCACTGTCGAGACGGTGGCTGCTCGTATATGAAACGATAAAACACCAATAAAAACTTATCTCCATAGCACAAATTCCTCAGCAAATATCCTCTAAACTGTGGAATTAAAAATTCACGAAAGTCCCTGGAATCTCCCCTGTCCAGCGCAAAATGAACCCTACCTCAGCTGTGTCGATATTACAAAAGTTTTCTTGAAGAGGTCTGCTTATACTGGTCTTCTAATATAGACTTTTGAAGAGGAATCAAATACAAATATTCAAAATATTTCATTAGGGCTGGCTGTATTGTTCCTCTCCCCATTTTTTTATACAAAAGTAGGGGTTGAAAAGCAAGTAAGCCGGACTCACAATGGACTCTTCCAGCCGTAATGTTTATTTCCGATCGGATTTGAAACATAACCATGTTTTTGTTTTGTATTAAAATATTATGTACAAAGTCAATGTGGTGTTAAAAATTCAGTCAACTGTATTTAATCCAATCTTTAACATTTCACCGTCCGTTTATACAAATGTATAAACATGCGTTTCTCTCAAAGTTCATGGTGTGCGCGAAAATTCATGTTACCTCAGCGCTTGAGAAAGAGCCCACAGCTCACTAGTTACTGTTAAGTTAGTCAGGTCCTATGTAATTGGAGTCTGATATTTATTGATTGGTGCAATGTTCATAAATGCAGCTACTGATCGTAAGATCCTGGGTTAGATTCCGAGGTCGAGCCGTGTTATTGAGTTTTTGTAGCCTATTTATAGCAATAGGCTTGCCCCCTTTACCCAGTTCTATCTTTTCCGTAAGGGCACTGAGGGCACAGTCTCAGGGCTCCCAGCTTGGGCGCCGTGGGGGGGCTATAAAAATATTTTTTAATTTTTAAAAGGGCCTCGAAATGTGCTATTTACAAGAGCCTCTGGATGGCCTAAGACGACCGTGCCTTTTCTTTCATGGAACCTGAAACATACCAGCGAATCGTGGTACATCAATACACTGCCGTTCAGAGATACAAGCATAATGCTTGTATTTGGACATGCTAGTATATAGAGATTGAGACTTGAAATGACTTTTACACAGTAAAGACATGACGTCATACACACATTTCGTGACGTACTCTGGTCATTGTGTTCTCCCCTCACGTCACAGTTATCTGTTATTTTGAATAGCGGATGCGAATTTTGATTTTTCCATTTCCCGTCACTTTTTGAATGATATTCGTACCTGTTTCCCTATTGTGTAACAACCCCTGTGCTTTAATATCGTCTTTTAACGCTACACGGTACAGTCAGAGATGGGTTGGGAAGAAATTTTTATATAAATTTGCTGAAAATGCACAAAAATGTGTTTCAATATCATTTTCTTTATTTATGCTTGAAAATTTTGATATTTATAAGTGCTGTACTGATGTACACACGCAGTTTGCTTGATTTTTTTGGCCTAGGTACTTATAAAAGAGTGGTCAAATGGTATAAGTAAAGAGAAGCTTATGCTCAGCATTGAGTAGATTCGGTTTCTGGAAGACGATGATGAGCCTATAGCCGGATACAAATCCAAACTACGAGTTGCTACTAAAAATTCTTAAAAATCCCAATAGTTTGCTCGAACTGGGAATCAAATCCAGGAATTCACGCTCGATGGCTGCACTTGAGATCACGAGACCAGTCACTATATCAGCCAAAAGAGCTGCAGCTGAACAAAGGTGTCCATCATAGACGTCCACAAGCCGGGTCAGTTAGGCGTTAGGTACCAGTTACCAAGGCGTCTATCTACAAATAGGTGTCAATATTTATTCTCTATACTCTCTAATATAAATTTTGGCCCTTTGTCCGTCAAAAGTAATCCTCTTACATAATATCCATTGCGAACTACCCCACACTGCAGAAGTGGCACTTATCAAGCTTTTCCCTTGCACCACTAATTACGCAAAAACGTCTCATCCCCTCACAAACGCGTTCCGTCCATAATCCCTCAAAGAACGTCCAGTTATGACCAGTACAAACCAGATACCACCAGTTTGAGCCGCCTCGCCCCGCGCGGATCAAACGATAATGATGAAATTATAGGGAGCTGTAAGAGTGACAGGGATCTAGATATATTGGTTGTTTCGTTAATTAATTCGTATATCTGGAGCGGTTTTAATCCAAAAATGATCGCGTGTCCCCCCTACTGGTCGATAAATGCTCTTTAATGCTGTTAAACGGCTGTCCCAAATGGAAGCCCAGTTTGTTTTCTTATTAAATGATTCTCGGTTTGAATACCTACATAAATTACAAGATTAATCTATTATTCATAACTGCCTCATTAGGCTAGTGGTCCCAAGCGCGACTCCTACCCTAGAGCTTCTAAGTTCGATCCCCAGGTGGAGCAAAGTGTTATTGGGTTTTTCTATGAAATTCTCAGTAGCAACTCGGAGTCTGGATTTGTACCCGGTTAATGGCAATAGGCTCGCCCCCTATTGCATGGGACCTAAACATACCGGCGAACTGTGGGTGTGTACATTAGTACTGTCTGTGTAACCCTTCAGGAAATGATCAGGCATGATGGTATGTTACACTATTTCTCAAACAAATCTAAACATTTTTACAGGTCATAAAATATTCAATTTTATAAGTTAGAATATCTAACAATTATGATAATTTAAACCAAGTCTAAGCTAAAAGTCACGCTTATAATACATCTATCTCTTTCTATCATAAAAAGAGACCAACGAAATACTTACAATATTTCAAAACCTGAGATTTCATAGTTCATCTTTTGTAATAGGATACGTCTTTTACTCTAATTTCGATGAAAAATTAAGAGCCTGATTCCTAGAGCCTCACACTGACCCTCCACAATATATATAATAGTTTAAGAAAACAAGTAAAGATTAATAAGGAAATCTTCGCTCACACATCCACGCATTATAATAACACACATTATATACAATATACATGAATATATAGTATAGTAGGTCTCCGAGAGTCCTCTACGAAGATTACAGAGCCCTCCACCCTCGTAATAACTGTTAAATGACGGACTGACAGCCGCCAGATAGTTTAATATGCTTTAACTATCACATAATAACTGTATATATACGGAGGCGCCAACTGGATTAAACTTAGTTCTCTGATTTTTGGTGGTCCCTGTCGAAAAAATATAATATTTATGAATTCATCAACGTATTCAAATATTTATTTAAGTAATAATATTTATTTTATTAGTATTTATAAGGCTCCCGAGAAGACTCAATGAGTACAGTACTTAGTTTAACAATCGGCTGTTACACTAGGGGAGCCGGTTCGATCTTTGTTCATGTGAGATATACGTTTTTAATCGTACCCACAATTGGAGAAGAGAAAAGCACAGTCTGGGACATTAAAAAAAATACTAATATTGTTGGTTTACATACTTGTGTTTTAGGGGACTACACTATGACTAGTTCTAAAAATCGAACACTATTTGAGACTACTAACCAACAACTTTATTTATGAATCAAAAAACAAATAGCAAGTAGAACAAAATCCCAGTTTCCCCCACTAAAAGGTGGACAAGCACACTCAGGCAACAAAAAGGCACTTTTAAAAGAGCAACCTGTGCTCTAAATATGACACTGGATGTTACCCTTTACGGCCGACATGGCAACAATGGAAAAAATACAGCGAACAGTAATAAAGGCCTTACAACCATCACACACACGGCCGTGTGATGATACCTTAACGTTAAACACACTGAAAAATTATGCGCGGCGCAAGTTATGAGCGGTTAGCGATATATGTGTTACTGTAGATACAGATATTTATAAATAGTTGTTGCCCATGGTTTTTCCGCATCCCAAAGAACGTTTTCAGACAAAAGGTAGCCTACGTTCTTCTCCGAGATCAAAGGTTGTTTATGCTTTAAACTGTTACAAACAGACAGAGCTACTTTCACATTTATAATATTCGTTTGGACATATCGAATTATATGCATAATTTGGCATTTAGGGGTCTCTCATCTAATATTAAAATGATAAAACAATTCATTTGCATACTGTTCCCGCTTTCAATTAACACTATCACAGTTACGGTTCAAAAATTTTTCTAGCATATAGGACTACTTTTGCACCGCTTGTTGTGGGTCCGATCCAAATATTTGTAGGATCTACAGGTTTCGGGTCTGAGCGTTTGAGAATTTGTGTTTGTAAATGCACCCGCGATACAGCAGCAAATCCTAGTGTGGGGCAACGTTTTTATAAAAGAAAAAGAAAATAAGACATAGGCAAATCTTGAAGGATGAAGTTTGCCGCGTATTGACTATTACATATTAAATGATAATATTCTCCAATCAAAAACTCACTATATCTATCAATCAACTCAGTCTACTGATGGATGAAAGACTCTTGCCGCCACTACTTACTACTCGCTTCCACTCAGAACTTAGACCAAATCACCCACACATGCACAAAGAAAGCGCGCGATGGAAGGACATTAAAATGGCGGATAGCGGGAAATCGGCTATGCACAATAGCTGGGGTTTCCCGCTTTAAAAGGCCACCCCCTCTAAACAATAATTCAGCTACACCCCACCGAAGTGCAAGGGCGCAGTTAGTGAGGGCACGCGGATAGGGTTGCGGTTCAAAAATCGATAGTTTAAGCCGGCTAATAAATGAGTAGAGGTTATACTTCAAAGGTGGAAAATAATTTAGTGGAAATTGCAATACATAACTTAAGTTATTTTATGCCCAACATAGACATGATTGATTGAATGATTCTATTTCGATTCGTTTGTCGAACAGTAGATTGCAACACAATTGATACAAGCCATTTAATTAAAGCAGGAAAACACCTAGGAGGCCTCTTTGAGTCACGCCGCAGTGCACAAAGAGATCGTCGCTCAGTATTACGTTGCATAAAACCAGTCACATCACAAAATTGTAAACACGAGAAAACCATTAATTATTTAAAAAAATATCTACACAGTTTTTTGCCGGTTTGTCTCTATAAGACAGTGTTCGGTACCGTTTAAGTGGTTTATGACAATTTAGATGTATCAGGATCCAAGTCAGCTAATCTCAATGGTCGTCCAATGCCATTAAATGACATAAAAGCTGATAGATTTTGTAGACGAAACTATCAGAACATAACAATTCTAAAAACATTCAATGACGATTTTGACATAACTAATATTATAGCATACTTGGAGCCTTGTAATAATTTAAAGTAAACCATAGATTTTCACTGATTGAATCCGAAAACTTAGTAACTCGACTTGTATAAATCTGTCTTTAAAACCGCGGACCGATCTTAATATAAGTAAGCAAAGCTCAACTATACGTCGCGTAGAGAGCATTGATAAACAACTATTTTAAGTAAACAGCACAGCAATAATTACACAGAGAAAGCTCGGTGTACCTCGTGACTTAAGTCTGTATTTCGTCTCCGTAAGTGCTGGTTTTGTCGACGCTACCATCACGATTACCATTAATAAAGGTAATTAAGGCTCTGACCTCACTTTCTAAGAAGGAAAACTGAGAATTACAATACTTATTGTAAGTCGATAAGGCTGAGAACTAGGGCAATTTTCTTAGCAGCTGCAACATTCCATTTTTAAATTTGAATTTCGAAATAAGAATGCATTCTATCAGTTCGATTGGTTGATTTATGGATTTATATGCTGTGTAAGAGTTGCCAACTCACGATTCGTAGAATTAAGGTAAATGCGCTCGTACAAGCCACCAAGTCAAAATTTCTTGCAAAAACCTTTGCATAGGAATTTTCTTCTTAGTCTTTGACCTCTTTAATACTCTATAGAGAAATATAGAATGTATAGAGATCAGTGGTCTTATTAAAAATATATATAAATGTTGCCAGTAAAATGCCCCATAGATTATCAAATTCTAAACAAATTTTCAAACTATAACCGAAAAGGAAAACACTACACACTTTAAGTAACATTTTTCTCGTATGAGTAAGCAGACACTTCATAATGTCAAAATTTAAGTCAATAAATTGTTGCATATTCCTTTTGCTTCGTCCATGTTCATACCTCTAGTCAACACCTAAAATTATATATTTATGTTATCACAGATAAGTGATATAAAAAAATTAAAGCTACATATATTTATTTAAGTAATGTTTATTGTAATTATATGTTGTAATATTCAAAATATAGTGTGTTTATCCACGTACATAATTTTAAAACGTCGTTGCACCCCTGCGGGGTCTCAGTCAGGGGTCTAGGGTGCATTTATCTGCCCCCCAGCTCCGCCCGCGCCTCAAATTTACACCCGCTTACTAATTGTGTTTGCCTGTTATTCGGTTATGTTATTTGTAAACGAACGTTTTTAGGATTAGCATATGTTGGAATAACTATAGGTTGAATGTTTTAGTGTGGTTTTGTATGATGGAGAACGTTTTCGTTCATCAATCTTTGATTTATAGAGAATGATAATTTTAATGTTGAGACGAACAATGTAGAAGAGAAAATCGATATTACAGGCGGTGATCTCGGTATCTTGTTGGCTAAAGAATCTGATATGCCCCCTATTACATGGTACCTAAACATACCGACGAACTGTGTACATTAGTACGCCTCTGCCTAACACTTTGGGGTATACAGGCGTGATGGTATTTTTTATATCTTTGAAGTAAGAATGAAATATGGCTTAAATTAAAATAAAATAGACTAAATTATAATATTAAACACCTCCAGGTGGCTCCCGTTGCGTTAGTTCCAAATACAGTAAAATATTACTGGCTATAAGGTTCTAAATGATCCTACTAACTTTACTGTCGACAAATTATATGTAGTGTGCATCTAGCAACATTTTCACGAACTACTCATAACAATTTGCGACAATAATTATGTACAAAATCACAAGCATCCTTGCATTTTCCTCACAAATGTCCCTTTCAGCATTTCTCGTCCGTAACTACTAAAATGTTGCCATAATGACGCTATTTGTTGGCAGCGGCGCCATGTCGCCGACTCGCTTCGAATTAACTATGAAAGAAAAAATGTCTGCAGATAAACAAATTGTATAAATAGTTAGTGTTCATGCCCCATTTACGAGATGACCCAGAAATTATGTGCATACCTTAGGTATAGCAACAGCAGTCTTTTGTGATTTTTTCATTTTCCATGCTAAGATTATTTATTATAGTGAATGAAAAATTCAATCGCGGGCAGGATTCGAACCTGCGTCTTCTGGTTGCTCATACATACACCAGACGCTCTGAAAAATTTCAATCAGGCGGGTAGGGTTTGCGGTGCCTTAGAGGTCAGAGCGACTGGTGTATCCAACCAGAAGACGCAGGTTCGAATCCTGCCCGCGATTGAAATTTTCCTTCACTAAAATAACTATAGCAGCAGTTCTTTAACATCGTTCGTTCTTTAACAACTGTTTCGTAGCCAATTGTTTATTTAGCAAATTTACTTTAACTTATGATCAACTTAACTTACTTAATTTTGTTTCTGGTATGGCGCTAAACTATGGTATTAATGTGGACACTGTTTTGGATTGTGTTTTATTTTGTATAGATACTGAAATTTTAAATTGGTAAAAAAGGCCTGAATTATGAAGCCCCAGTATTTTTTTTTTCTATGATTATATATCGATATCCATCAAGTGTTTAAAGTATGTAATTGCTAGTAAATTAAAAGTTAAGAGACGCCTCGTTAGTCTAGTGGTACAAAGTGCGACTGCTACGCTAAAGGTTCGATCCCCAGGTCGAGCAAAGTGTGTTATTGGGTTTTCTATGAAATTCTCAGTACCAGCTCGGTGTCTCGATTTGTGCCCGGTTAATGGCAATAGGCTCGCCCCCTATTACATGGGACCAAAATATACCGGCGAACCGTGGGTGTATATTAGTACACCTCTGCCTTGTCCTTCGGGGAATACAGGCGTGATGGTATGTTATATGTTTTTTTACTAAAAAAACGTGTCACAATGACTATGATTTTCTCCTGTATTTTGGGTGCGTCTACAAACACAAATTAGACATTAGGCTTTACTTTAAAAACATAGGCCGACATCTCATTGTTCAGAATGCCTATACAATACAAGGTCAGATTTTACTGGTTGTTATATGTTGATATTGCCGTATGTACAACAGCTATCTTCCAAATATTTGTTCCGTGGCGCGGAAACCGATGACGCCAATCATGCGATCCGTTAATTATTTATTTTAACCAACAAAAC
Organism: Acronicta aceris; assembly: GCA_910591435.1. Lineage (NCBI taxonomy): Eukaryota > Metazoa > Arthropoda > Insecta > Lepidoptera > Noctuidae > Acronicta > Acronicta aceris. The sequence continues at coordinate 15,117,215 of OU342761.1, read as the reverse complement.
AGTAACCACAAAACCCGTAACGAGAGATATCACCATCAATATTGCCAGCGAAATCCAAAATCTGCCACTAATTAAACTAGCGAAACCAAAACTCCGAAATAATTAACCGCCGCAATCTGCGAGGCTCACAAGCGCAACAAACCGCCGCATTTTAAACTGCAAACGGCAAGTTATTCATTACTGTGTCCGGGGTAGGCAGAGGTATCTTCATAATTACGTAACCGAGCCTCCGACGTCGCCATAGTTGTGCTCTAACTAAACCAATTAGCCTGTTTCCAATGGACAATACGGCGCGACATTGTTAAAGTGTTAATTACACAAACCAACTGACCAAAATAAAAATATACATTTTTCGGAATTTTATAATAATAATAATAAGTCTTTATTGATAATTTTCAAGTAGATATTTCAGTACATGGGTATATAATTTATACATGGTAAAATTACCTACATATGTGCTACAATTGTAGTGGGTACAGTTCTGATCTTCTAACTAGGTTATTCTGTAACCCGTATGAAGGACTGACAGTTCCGATCCCCCATGGATTACAAAGATTTGTATTTTTACTATTTACGTACATTATGTATGTTACTTTAATAGGTATATTTATGATTGAAATTGCTCATTACAGTATTATATTGTTAGCAGTTGACTGTCACAGTACACATTTAAGATGTTTTAAATCTTTGAACGCCACGACAAAACAAAAAAAGCGTGCCCTCTGTGCCAAGACCGAATTCGTCCTTATAACTCTGTCACCCAGTCGCGGCCGTGGTGTGCTGGGCACGTTTGGTTTGTCGTCTTAAATGACTGTGACGGTCAGAGTTTAGCCCAAACTAAAAAGAATAAGTAATAAAGAAAATAGGTATACCCATTACTTGCTAATGATATAAGTAGATATATAAAAAAAACCTGGTTTGTTTTCTTACACCATTTTCTCATAAATAAATTGAAATCATTTGTTTGGGCTAATTTCAGGAATTACCTGAACTTTCATAGGATTTTAATTAATAGAAAAAGGAATTATCTACAAAAAGAAGGTACAATTTACGAATATACCCGTACGGAGACGAGTACAGATTCAGATTAATTTATTAATTTGTATGAACATTAGGTAGGTTACGGCACAGGTTACGGTGGCGTGAAAATAAAAAAAAGTTTCTCTATGTTTCACCTTGGTTGGCATATAATTTTTTATAATAGAGATATATAGGATAGAGTATAAAAAAATACAATAAACAACAAAGTAAAGAAAAATTAACATTTATGTTTTTGTGAATTTTTGCATTTTCGCGGGCAGGATTCGAATTCACTAAAAAATAATTTTATAATCCCATGCTAAGATGGGAAATACAAAAAGAACACCAAAAGATAGTTAAAAGGTAAGGTGGGATCGTACGATAACGAACTAACTGTAAAGTAAGTCATGTCGGTTGAGGAGCAAGGTAACTTGCTTTTCAATAGATGTCGCCAACGTCACCTTATGACGTAAATTCAGAATGTGAAGGCACATTACGATCAAGCGGGTAGGACTCGCGGCGGCTTAGCGGTCAGAGCGTCTGGTGTATCTAACCAGAAGACGCAGTTTCGAATCCTGCCCGCGATTGAATTTTTCCTTGACTAAAAATAATATTAACATTTTTTTAACACAGTAGAGTATAGTCTATTAGTCTTATATTATATATATGTGTGTGATATATGTCTAAGATCGAATCGATTTAAAAAACTGTTCTTTTTATACAAATATTATCACCTTAACAAAATCCAAAACGCGTGTGACAATGGAAACGCGACTTAGGTAGCTATAGGCACAGGATGCCAAACTAACTCCGCGCATATTCCACGATAAGATAATCCAGCTAAATTGGAAACTGGCGTCATCTACTAACCGAGCTGTGTCGAATGCTATGAATTATTGATACAGCATTAAATTGTTACCACGCAAGTGACAGGGATTAGTTAATCTATTAAGTAATAACAAAATACCTTCAATAACAGATCTAAACTATCAGATAGAATAGTCGGTTGCCATGCACGAGTTCAATCATCCACAAACCTGAGTTCATACATGTATACCCCGTAAAGTTAGAAAGAAAGAAAGAAAAAGTATTTATTTTCGCCCGTATGACACACAACAAATCAAAATGCAACTGTACAATCATAAATTTAATAACTTAAAACTAGCAAAAGGTAAGGCAACACAAACAGGCATGGCCATCTACCAGAGCCAGAGATTAAGAAAACTATAGAAGTTTATGGTTCTTGGTACATAATTTGTTCTATTTTTCCTTAATCTTATGACCAGTACGAAAGTGGTCACAAATTATTTTGCAAGAGGTGTAGATACTAAATCTACACCTACAGTTAACTGGTATGTTTAGGCCCCATTTATTATGGGTTCGAGCTGGTACTGAGAATTTCATAAGAACCCAATAACATGTTGCACTAATTGGGAATTGAACCCAACTCTCTCGGTTACCACCTCGAGACTAATAAGGTAGTTGCATGAGTTCATATTTTGCAGATATGCAATTGATCATCACTTGTTCAAACAGTGAAGGAAAATATCACACACACACACACACACACACACACACACACACACATACACACTATCACGCGTACTGTATTTCCCGAAGGGTTCGGCAGAGGCGTACTAATGTACACCCACAGTTCACCAATATGTTTAGGTCCCATGAAATAGAGAGCGAGCCTATTGCCACTAACTGGGCACAAATTCCAAACTCCGAGCTGCTACTGAGAATTTCATAGAAAATTCCAATAACACTGCTCGACCTGGGAATCGAATCGATCGTTGGCCTACTTTATCTACTCTTGAGTAGATAAAGGAGCTCCAGGAGCACCTGGACCTCACTTTGGTATTGGGAAAATGATGTTATTTGCAGGAAGGTAAAAAGCCCCCGATATTCCCGCATTAAGGCCTCTACATCGCTCATTAGGAGCGATAGTGACACAACTGCAAAAGAAATGCGAAACTGACCTAATTTCACCAAAATTATCTCGATAATAATCTACGGTAAGAGTGAAAAGTTATTTGTAAGTTCAAAAAACGCCCGCTAGAGAGTAAAAAGTTGTGACTTCAGACTTCACTAGTGTAACGAAAATGTCTTAAAACTGGAGTAATGTAAAATTTACAAATGTTACTGTCGCTCCATGTCTTAATACGTCACAACCAATAAGATGGAAATTCAATAGATATTAATTATTCAAGCCAATATGGTAATTACAATATTCTTTAAATGAAGAGATAAGATATTATATTTGTCAAAACATTAATATACATTACTCGAACAAATAGCTTGCAGTGAATGATCACTGATCACTCTGTCCAAAGTCCTACGAATCAATTATTTCTATAAAACACTACAGTATATTTCGTACTCGATTAGTAAAAGAACCTCACGCCCCACACATTTATGACGCGTGACCGAACAAAGCTAATGATGTCTACACTGCAGGCCATGATTAATGACCCGCCCGCTTTAATTCTAGTTATTGCCGTAAATGTAATCACTTCGCTGAAAGCCCCTGTCGGTGTATACGAAACAATGACTATTTTCGGCATCAACGCGATTTTGATTTCAATGCCACCATTAATCTTGTGATTCGCGAGTTTTGGAAAACTATGATGTTACGTAATTGTTAATTAGTGGTTTTAACTTGTCATGCCATGGATTCGATTAGCTGAAATGTGTAATAATCATGCAGTAAGGTGTATTTTACACATTGTGTGCCTGTCCAAACTAGGTATTATTTTTTCTTTTATTAAATTAACTTGCTTTCTTGAACTAATTAATAACCAAAACCTTTTTAGCATGCTAGGATACCCAGTCTAGGTTTATAAAACACATCGGTGTTACAAGCTACACAAAGAAACCGACAGTTGACAAATAGCAGCTGTGACTATGCAAAGGGTTGTGATTTATGCTCAAACTTGCGCTGTTATTACCAAACATAAAACTAAGGAAAGCGTAATGGCCTGCCGGTGATTGATATCATAAATCAGTTTTATAAATGGTCACTTTTCTTGGACCGACTTGTATTTATTTTTGAATTCGTTCTAAAGAAACCCGTTAAGGGCTAGTTATTAATTCGTTAATTTCAACTGTTACGAGTACCTTTAATTACAAAACAAATGTGTGCTATTATTCCTTGGAAGCTGTTTAATTATATTAAACCTACCTACTTGTTTATCCAAACTTACTAATATAAATGCGAAGGCTAAACTATGTTTGGTTTATGCTTTTCTATGCATAAACCGCTAAACCAATTTTGATAGATTTTGGAATAGAGATAGTTTGAACCTGAGAAAGGACACAGGCTACCTTTTCACTTAAAAAGTGCTTTGAGATTCGAGACAAACCGCCGGAAAAGTTAGCATAAAATAAATTTAAACAGAAAAAAGAGAACGTTTATCCAGACTGGGGATGTACCAATCTAATAATTTGACGACACGTTTCGATCCCCACACGGAGCAAATATTTGCATGAACTACGGGTAGTTGTTCCGGGTCTGGGCGTTTGTGTATGTGAGAATTTGTGTTTGTAAACGCACCCACGATACAGGAGAAAATCCAAGTGTGGGGAAACGTTGTTTAAAAAAGTAAGAAAAATCAAAGAATTCTATTACTCTTGATAAGAATAATCCCATAAAAGAACATTACAATATTGTATTAAAGAGTTTGATTAGAGTATTAATTTGTACCATCTGAAATCCGTCATTTTCATTGGCTCCTTTAAAAGTAGAATCAAAACAAATGAAGGCGAATTATTAATGGAGTCCCATTAAACTCAACAATTCGATGGGAAAGCAATCAAGCAGACTCTTCACTTTAATTACCTGATCTCATGAAACATCTGCGGTTTCGTTCGAAATTCAAAATATAAATTAAATTTACTAAATTAAGTACGCAGACGGCAATATGGCGTCGGCGGTTTGTAAATAATTGAATCATTATATAAACGCACAATTAATCTGCCATTCAATCGCGTGGAATTTGAATTAAATAATTCTGTGTGGACATGTCGAGTTGCATTGTCTGTGTAATTGCAAAAAAAACTGTTAATTTTAGAATACAATAGATTTTGATTATAGCCTTAAATGGTTTTAAGTAAGTATTTAATAATACATCCTCATTTCGCCGTTATGTATAAGATTGGGTAGGTACCTCTTTATTTTAAATGCAACCTTATGAATTACTATTCCAGCCTACTGCCAATAATCGGGTACAGATTAATAATTTCATGAAAATTTTAAATAACACCAACCTGGGAGTCTAACCCGGAACGTCACACTTAACAGCCTCGTTTGCGATCTTCAAACTAATGAGGCAGTTATGCAGTTAAAAATTGATTATAGGATACTTACTTTTGAGTCAAAAACTCCATAGAACAACCTCTTTTGTTTATATTATTAAAACCTCATTTGCCAATAAGAGATACAAATAAAAAAAGTCATCACCTGTCAATTCTGTTTGACAATGACAGATGTTCAATACGTTTCAAAATTAATTAGCTGAAAGTTTATTCACATATTCAATTAGTCCTTTTGTTAGTACGTGGTGAATTTTAATAAGAGTCATAATACAAATAATAAGGAAAGTCTAGACTTTTTCACCGAAAAAATATACAGGTATAATTATATGCTGTTCTCATTGAAAGCACCAAGCCATTCAGGTCTAACCCTTTCATCGCTTATCAACCGCGTGTTGTTTCAGACGTACAGACAAACAGATTCGTTGTCTCGCCCTCACTTGATGACTAATGAAAACCTCACACCGAATTGATACTACTGATATTACGGACCTTATTTCTCAAAAGTTAAGTTTCAAAATCCTTTAAAATTTTAATGGAGTCGGAGCGTGCCAAATATCAGTAGAACCGTGACTCCAAATAGAAATACCTTCGAGTGTTGTCGCTTTCGAAGGCCGCGGAGGGCGGAGCGTGTCAATTTACACTGGTTTTGTTTGTTGTGAGAACTCGGGCTTAATTAAGAGTGTGAACGATGGTCCCTTTTCGGGGGTATTTTTTTTTAGTGAAACGGTACCGACGACAGGAGTGGCCATGACGTTTTGATGAGTGAAACTGAAAAAATATTGCTGTGGGCGATAGAAAAACTTGTTTTTTTTTTGTTGCCCACCGTCGAGTTAATATTAAACTGCTATATTTTCACGTCTCACTTGTGAACGCATAAACAAAAGAAAAACAAATCACACGGGATTCTAATTTAGAATTTTTCGTTATTAAAGCTTTTGTTTACGTTTAGTCCGGTCATTTTAGACAATTGAAATAAAGAAAATTCCGACAGAGCCAAATCTTCGTAGAGACCTTAGGTTTACCACAAGGAATAAAGTGTCAAAAGTCCCCATCAGTCCCATGTGAGCTTAGGGACTTATTCGGGTCCCAATGTCAAAATTTTTGGTTTTTTGGATTTTTCTCGAAAACGGTAAGTTTTATCAAAAAGTACCTCAGAGCAAAGTTGTAGATCTTAAAATTCTCTATAAAAATGGTCCCTATGATTTTTTCTCTAAGACCCACTATTTCCCAGATATTGCGCTTGTAAGAATCATGTTCTACATAGTATGCACACATATGCCACGTATATACATATTTAGGTACTCAAGCAAGCAAAAATGCCTACTCGTGTCTCTTTTATGTATACATTATACTATTCTAAGAAAATTTACTCTAAAATGACCGCCGGTCCGGATTGACGCCGATGTCCTCATAATTGAAACAGCAATAGAACAATTTAATGCAAGAAATACAACTATTGTAGTGGGTGAAGATGTTGATTTATTAGTACTACTCACTGCAAGGACTCCATCTGATAAAATTATTTACTTTTTAAAACCTGGGAAGGCGCAGCAACGGACAGAAATATATTCTTTAAAAGTTTATCAGCTTATCCAAAATGCCAAAACTTTATTTTATTTTTACATGCGATAACCGGATGCGATACTACGTCAGCAATGTTTAGAAGAGGCAAAAATTCAGTATTAAAATTATTTGAAAAAAATGATTTGATTGACTGCGCAAAAGTATTTACAGAAATTAATTCTTCACCTCAAATACTAATTACTAAAGGAATTCGGTTTCTTCTTGCGGTTTATGGAGCTCCAAAAAAAATTGATTGCATAGATACGTACAGATATAGCAAGTACAGCTATCTTGTCTTCCTCCAACATCGGCATCTGCTACTCAACATTTGTTTCGAGTATACTATCAAGTTCAGACATGGCAAGGCAATGAACTGAACCCTGAAGACTGGGATTAGAAATTAATAAATAATACTTTGGAACCGATTCGAACTTTACTGCCCCCTGCTCCAAAAAAACTTCTTAACACTTTTTTTTGCAATTGCAAGAAAGGTTTTAGTGCCAAATGTGGCTGTAAAAAAGTAGGGTTGCAGTGTTCTCCAGCGTGTACCAATTGCCAAGGTGTCTCTTGCTCAAATGTTCAATTAAATACAAGAGAGGAAGATTCATGTGATTTTGATGAAGAGACAACTGATTCAACTTCATTTGAACAATTTCTAAGCGTTCATCAACAGGAAGGAGAAGAAGAAGAACAAGAAGAAATTGAAGAAAACATGATTGTTGAAGTTGAATATGAAGAGTATGAGTCAGATTAAAGTAATAAAAAAAAGTTAGAACGACAGTTAAACTCAGTAACCCATATCAATAATCTTCATACTATTAAATAATTATTGTTCCTGAAAATAACGTCATAAAGGTTCGTGGAATAGGCCTACCGGGGATACCACGTTAAAATAAACGCGCCGTGTACACTACCTCACAAGTGGTGTGGAAATGTGTGCATATTATGTAGAACGTGATTCTTACAAGCGCAATATCTGGGAAATAGTGGGTCTTAGAGAAAAAATCATAGGGACCATTTTTATAGAGAATTTTCAGATCTACAACTTTGCTCTGAGGTACTTTTTCGATAAAACTTACCGTTTTCGAGAAAAATCCAAAAAACCTAAAATTTTGACATTGGGCCCCGAATAAGTCCCTAAGCTCACATGGGACTGATGGGGACTTTTGACACTTTATTCCTTGTGGTAAACCTAAGGTCTCTACGAAGATTTGGCTCTGTCGGAATTTTCTTTATTTGATCACTATTTTTATGTCTAAAATGACCGGACTAGTTACGGATTAAAAAGAAATTAATCATCAGATTGCTCTGTCAAAATACACATTGCGGGCCTATAACATCAGTGATTGTTCCAGGCGTCTGCGGCCCATTATCAAAGTCAGCTGTCGACTCTAGGCTCTGAAAACGATCGGCTACGGAGCCAGCTGTCGACGCTGTCTGCGGGGCTGGCCGCCGGCGACCACGAGCGCAGACTCGACGATGTCGCGCAGCAGGTTGTGCGTGCGCTGCTCTCGCAGAAGGTGAGATAAATGAGCATAGTCACACAGAGCTCGACATGCGTCGTAGTGGCTGTCATAAGCGAAGTCATCTCTCACAAAAGCAGCACTAATTAACTACTAAAATAAACTACTCAATTACACGACCGCTGAGCAAAGATTGCAAGCATTGACTACGAAGTACTTTATGAATTTGGGTTGATAGATGTAAATATTCGATACCTAATATATAATGTAAGGACATATCTAGTCCGTACTAACATGAACTAGAAAAAGTGTAGCCAAAAGCCAGAATCATTATCACTTTTTGGACAATCTGCAAGGCACCATAAAATTCACACGCCAAACATTTTAAAAACGCTCGCGGATTCCGAATGCCGGCCGAGTTCTTTAAAAGATTAAATACAAAGAAACAGTGGGCGATGTTAATCCGCAAAAAAGGAATGGAATGTCTGTACCGCGTTATCCCCGGTGGCATTAAGATGCATCCCGGAAATTGTTTTCTCATAATTATAGTCGCCCTTGTATCCGCGTCCGTGGATTATGTGGTGCCTACATTCGCACATAAATCGCACGAAATGGGACACTTTGGCCTTAGCTGGCACCGTAATAATTTCAGAAACCCTGGCCCACTATAATCTGGGCATAATCTGTCCGATAATGCGACTGTTTGTGTTTAAATCCAGCTTGTGAGTGTCGGCCATGTTGTTGTAGTTTGGGTGCGAAAGCGCGCCAACTTTCCTGATAAAGATGGCGCCGGTTGCAACCGATGACCGCTTTTGATTGTTTTTGAAAGTTTGACGCTTCTGTTTTCACACGCTGGAAAATTTTAATGACAAACTTTGGTAGTTAAATATTCATCCAACGGAAAGTTATGTCGAATACTTAAAAACATCTACTTCATCATCTCTGTTTCCTTCATTCGGTTAACTACAACCTTAAAAACTATCTTTTTGTGATTTTTTTGCATTTTCCATGCTAAGATTTTAAAGTTATTTTAAACCTTATAAACTGTAAAAAATAAATTGCTAATTTATAAAGAGCGAGTTAATCACCACCACTGTCATAGAAAAACAATTAGGTAAATTATTTAATATCCATTAATTCTCAAGATCGAACTATAAACTTCATGAACCAACCTTCGTGCACATCTTCATCAATATTCTGAATAATGAGACTCAACTACGTCATTTTGAGATTACATTGGAGAAATTATTATCGGGCAATTTGCGTTATATGGTGATTAGAGGTGATGGATGCTCATATACGAGTTTATTCATATAACGTAATATATAAGTAAGCTCACATCGAAGTAATTAGAGACTTCAGGGTGAAATGAAAGATCTGACAGGGTAAGATTATTAGTTTATGTATGAGTAATTTTGTGTTAATACGTTTCTGGAAGGAATAGGTATACTATTACAGTAATTAACTATTTTACGTAGATATATCAAATGATCTAGAAGCCCTTGCGTTTTGTTTAGTTATGTATGTTCTGTACATGCATCTTCAACCCTTAAAGACCCCCGGTATACATGAAAATATATTTTGCATTGTGTCTGGGGTTTTACTTCTACTCTGAGTTTAACTTCTGGTTCTAACAAAGAGGTAGTAGGTTCAAAGATTAGGAGTACTCAGTAGCAGCTCGAAGTTTCGACTTCGATTCGATTCGATAAGATTCATTAGTCATTGGGGCCTAAAACATACAAACAAACTAGATACGGGCTGATTGTGTACATGAGTACACACACTTCTGCCTTACCTTTCGGCGAATACAGGGGTATGTCATGTAATGTAATGTATATAACAATAAAAATAAAATGGCTTACATAACGCGACGTGTTTTTGTCCTTATTTATTTGATACATAAATAAGGTTGACGAAAGCCAATTTAATAACAAGACAACAAAATCAAGTTCTTGAAATAATTTAATCAACCTTAATTAAAACAGCCGACATTGAAACGCACCATCCAAACATTTTATCTTCAGAGAAACTTATCTTCGTTCCCCCTAGCATGACATTACCCGTTACATTTAAATCCTTTCTGTCTAAATGAAAATCACTTAAAATTTATAACTCCACTCCATTAATATTATTTACGGTTTATTAAATTTAAAATTGTTGGAAAAGTTTTTGGAAATTATATTAAGTATAAGAGAACTTAGTCATTGCATTCACTTAAATAATAACGCGAAAGCTTACAAGCATTAGCGAAGCATTAACTTAGTAAGGTCCTGTCTAGGAACCTAGATTAACGGTATTGGAATCCGAATAATAACAGAATTTGATGAAATTTTGTTTGATTTTGAATTACGATTTATTTCGGTATTACGATTGTAAGAGAAATTTAGTCCGCCGGACTCTTAAACACATTACATACACGTTACAACTACCTTACATTTTTGTTAATTACGATCTGATTATCGCAGAATGAGTTCATCGTGTCCTTTGGTGTTGTAGTTTTGATACTTGGATTAAGATTTAATTGAATCTACCCATATTTCCAGCCATACAACAAATCATGAGAGAAAATTCACTAAAACATTTAAGCTGCTGAAAAATCCAAATCTCGAAATTATGAGGGCCGACAACCCGCTAAATCTACCAAAAGGTCCAAGAGTGACTCTCCCAAAAGTACCTACATCCTTATTTTGGTACCGGCATCCCCTATAATTACAGCCCGTCAATTACGCTACTCGAATTTAATTTAACTAATGAAGTATAATTAAAATGTACGCGTTTATTTCGAAGACGTTTTGACGAGATCCTGGTGAGGGGGACCAGATACGATGAAGTTTTCTAAGTTGATAGCGGTAAGGGGAAATATAGATATTTTGAGATATCAGAGGTTGGGTAGGATAACTTTTAATGGTTTTGACTATTTAATTTCTCTTTCTATTTTACAAAATATTATGGACAGGTCTAAGCTAATTTCTTTCGAATGTTATAAATATCACAATATCTGAAAAGCAAAGTAGTTAGCGTACCTATCTTTACGATCAAAGATACCAATGTCTCTTTTAAGTTGTAATTCAAATTATATAGCTGAAATCACTCTATTTACAGTAGATATCTTGATCCTTTCTATAGAATCGCGAAAGTACTGCAGCCGATACCAAGATCCATTTGCTTATAACGGTGGTACATCATTTCTGCGTTTGGGTGAAAAAGAAACGCAACGAAATACTTAGTTCTATCTATTGTTAATGTCAGCAACTGGTCCCTTCATTTATTTTACACATTGAATGTTATTTCCAGAGCGTGCGCGAAGAGCTGGGATGCGCACGCGCCCGTATCCGCGAGCTGGAAGCACAGAACCGCGCGCTGAGCGCCCTGCTCGTGCGGCAGCTGCGACCACAGCCGCGGCCCTCGCCCGCCACGCCGCACACCCCGCTCACGCCGCACACGCCGCGAGACCTGCAAGGTAAGAACATCCCACTTATAATTAAAAACGTGAAAGTTTGTGAGTATAATGGATGTTTGTTAGTCAATCACGTCAGAACGGCTGAACGGATCTAGATGAAATTTGGTACATACAGAGATAGATTACAATCTGAAACTTTTTATCCAGGTCGGATCCAATTACAGTCCACGTAAACGAAGTCGCTGGCAGAAGCTAGTACAAAATAAAATAACTTTTGACAAAAAGTAAATCCGACTTCAAAAACGATAAAAAAGATAAACTTTTAATTAAACCAAAAATGTTTCAGAAGTCGGTGCTTTCGAATTGGTCTAATCTTTTGTTCTCGGCACCAACTTCTGAAACCAATTTTCCAAATCGGTTTATAATGACGGAGATCTGAGAAAGCAAACTTTAAAAAAAAACATACTCGTAATTAACTTTTGACCGATTTACTAAAAACTTGTAATTTCCAAATTGCAGTGCACTTGGTGGACGTAGGTTCGTGCGGGTCTTTAGTCTCGTTCAGAGACTCACCACCCCCCGCACCACCCGTACCACACCCACACCCCCTCAGCCACGACGACAAACGGCGACACCAAATACTGGCTGACATTTGGACAGAATTGAAGGTAAAGTAACAACTTATAATCATAAATTAACCTTAAGAGTCCGGCAGAGCGAATTTCGCTTACAAACGTAATTCCGAAATAAATCGTTATTCAAACGCAATTTAATCAAATTCTGTTATTATTCGGATTGAGATACCGTTAATCTAGGTTCCTACGTTACCATTTTGTCCAAAATACTTCACTGAAAATAAATGTAAGCGAATGCAATTTTTGATAAATTTACCAAGTTTGGAACTATTTTTCGGTCTTTTATTTCCAGTGAACTAGTAGTAGACGAAATCGTACCGTAGGAACTTAGATTAATGGTATCCAAATCCGAATAATTACATAATTTGATAGAATATTGTCTGGATTACGATTTATTTCGGAATTACGTTTTTGTGGGCAATTCAAGCTCCGCCGGACCCTTAAGAATAAATTCTAAGTTTTGTTTTAAAGTCCTGCAACTATTTACACGTTTAATCCTTTAGATCGGAAGAGTCACCAAGACCTAAAAAATAATTTCTATTATAATATTCCAGGGTCTGGAAGTGACCCCGGCGAATCTGGCCCGTGCTCTGTCAGCGGTGGACCCCACGCTGTGGGCGCCCCCCGCACGACCTCACACGCTCAGCCTGAGCATGCCGCAGCCTTGCACCGACCCTGTTAGAGGTAAAACTACAATGCATCCATTATCCAATGTCATTAGCGTAACTCGACGGTAATGTCGGTGTTAGTATGCCAAATGCCTTTTTTCATAAGCACCCAAGGACGTATATTTATGTAATTAATAAGTCATATTTATTTTTACATTCTTATTTTATTACAACTGGAATATAGACTCAATCTGAGCGAAAATTATTTTGTGCGCCTAATAGTCTGCATAATTTCAGGGGCAGGTGGAGAAAAAGGAACCGAGGAAGAGAGCGGCGAAGTGGGTGAGGCAGGAGCAGAGTCGCCAGAGAGCGGCGCCAAGGACGAGGGCTACTCCACTATGTCTAGTGACGTTCAAGCCGACGCCTCGCGGCAAAGCGACCATGCGGCTGACAGGGCTCTGCCGGACCTCAACGAGGCCTCCGACGAAACCGATAACCAAACCATCGTCTCCATCAACCCTAGAGAATCTCGAAGACATGCAAGACTTTTAGGAACGGATGCAGATTACATATACTTTCCAATAGGAGTAGCGTTCGCTGGCGTCCGAGGCAGCTATCCTCCCTCGCGACCAGTATTGCCTTTCCAACATGTAGTCCGAAGCTTCTCGGATTCTCATTTGTGTCTCAAACTCATCGCTGGAACGACTTGCCCGACCAGTTGCCTAGACAGTCCATCGCCTAGCTCTGGTGTTTTAGTACTAGATCTGAAACCTGCTCCCGAAAGACCGCTAAGGAGAGCAGCTATCGCTTCCACAACAAGCTCTGAAAGAGTATCATGGGGAAGCACACTTGACGATCGCGCCGACGGTTCCCAATACGATGCTGATTACGTCCAACATTGGTTAGAACTAGATGATGCAAGATCAGCTTTACAACAGAGGCATAGGGATCTGGCAGATTTGGAATACGATAGAGCTGAACTAGAAGACTGGAGCTTGTCACTATCATGTGAAGATCTCAGGGACAGGCAGTCTCCTTTTGCAGAAATAACAACACCTGGCCAAATATCGTTGTCAACATTACCTAGCATCAGGGAAGATGATGCGCTAGAATTAGAAGAAGATGTCGGAGATTGTCTATGGAATGACTGTGGATTTGCAACAATAGAAATAGATGAATGCCGAATAGCCGATGATGCGGACACGTCGGAGAAAAGATGGGACTGTACAGGCACACATTCGCCTGGAGGCTCTTGGTCCAGTGCGTCAGATGCGCCTGATAAAAGATCTAGTACAGCACTTAGCGAAGATGGTGACTGTGCTAACGTTGGGCTAGATTTCACAAGAGATTTCTATCGTCTCGTAAAATATGAGAGCACGAAAAGTCTAGCATCAAACTCATCCAGAGGCATCCCTGCACCGGATACGAGCAGTCATTTAAGGATTCACGATGTCCAAGCAATGGCATTGCAGGATAGAGAAGTAGCTTTACAGAACGTCCTGCATTTTATTGCTGAGCAGCAGAAATATTGCAGGGACAGAGAAGAATCTGATTCTATGTCGTCGCGGCCTTTGTCTGAAATCCGGGAGTTGCCACCTCCTTATGCTGCGGCCGACTTTGATGACGACTCAGTAGGTCCTCGAAGCGAAGTCTCAGAAGACAGGCAACGACCTGATTCTTTCGGTAGCTTCTCCGAAAACGACTCCTGTGATGTCCTACACGGTGACCGTCCTAGGGTTGCCTTCTGTGATACTGTATCCGAGCCACGGTCCACACCGAGATTCATCGAACGTGAAGAACCTTACACTGAATCCGAAGACTTTTTCGACGAATTTTCGACAATTGAAAACGCGGAAAATGAAATAGATGAACGACACCTCATAAAAGTTCAAAGGAAAAATGAAATTAATAAGAGCAATGAGGTGGTCGAGTCTGTTGAAGTTGAGGACCAGCCGTTTGCTCCTGCAAAAGAAGATAGGCCGAGTGATAACGAATCTAGTCGGAGTTTAGACCACAGCACAGCTCTTAAAGAGAATACTGTGAATATTATGTTAAACAAGCAATCGCCGATTGAGAGGGAAGTGGAGCCTTGTCTAACGAAATCGTCCAGCTTTCCTTATGCCAGTAACGAAGAAATATCCTTAGTTGAAGAGGTTTTGAGCGCTTGTCGGAGAAGCACAGGGGCTTTGGTCCCTGTCCCCGAAGAGGAAGAGGGTTCATCCCCAGAGAGTGGATCCCCACAAATGACTGAATCAAACACAACTAGCACGTCGACAGCTGAAACTGTGATAGTAAGTAATAAGAACGAAGGAGTTAAAGACGGGAAGCTTAGAGAGAGGAGCCGGATTCCTACATTGATGGGAGGTAAAAGGCCGCCATCCTCGCCTAGTAGGAATAGATCGAAGATTCCCGTGGTTGACAGAAATAGGCCCGGGACTGCACAGATCTCGATCCCGGAACCAATCATTGTGAAGCAAGAGCATAAGCTGAGTTTCCATGAGGCTGCTACTTCGAAAGATGTTATTGAAGAACTCAATAGGTAAGTGTTTCTATATTAATATAATTGGTTTATCTTTTACAATAGACATTTACGTAAAATTCCGTCCAGTATGGGGACGGGTTATAATACAGTTACTCAGTGCCATTCAGATAGGTACGAGTATCTCGTCAGAGCCGAGAAAATAACTGACTTGCTCGGTGGTAGGACCTCTCGGGGTCTGCATGGCTGGCCACCCTTACGTCGGAGTCTGTCGTAAAGCACTTTGTTGTGGGTTTTGAGTATGAGCCAGTTCCCCGTCGGTTGCTGCGGCTCTGGCAGTCCAGTCCGTAGGGGCTCTTAAAGTTTGGCAACGCATCAGCTACTCCTATGGTGTTGCAGGTGTCCATAGGTGGCGATGATTACTTACCATCAGGTGGCTTGCCTGCTCGTTTGCCGACCTAATCAATAAAAAAAAATAGTGCCTAGCTGCTGAAGTAATTACCTTTCTTACAACTTTTTGAATTTCAAATCAAATGCATTGTTATTAGCATTATCATTGACGATATTTTTTATTTTATATTTACATTTTATAAAACTACTTCGGATTTTATCGCCTGGTGTTATATATTATTTAATTCACGACATTTCCTTTCTCCGGATCTTTTACAGCATTCATGGGAAACGATCCGAAATGCTGTAACCTAAATAATATCAATACAACGCTATAAAATCCGTAAAAAGTAGTTTTATTTTACATATTTTATCTAAAATTTTAAAGTGACGATTACGCGAACAAAAAGTTATTTTAAAACAAAGATACTGAAATCGCACGTCACTAAGTACATAGGTTTTTAATTCATTGATTACACGGCGTAAAAGATAACGATAAAATATTGAATGAATTTTCGTTTGATACAATATACAGTGTTTGAGTTTAGCATCTGCTTACGTGTAACTATAAATTCAGGTATTACCATGCTCCTCTGTACCATTTAATGATTACTTTTTCTTCTTACATACATACACTCACACCTATTCCTTACTTGGGTAGGCAGAAACACAGGCCGACACGCATACTTCTTTTGTTTGCCGCTGTAAAGATTCCGAAACGTCGGGATGTGATAATGTAAATATAACGCGATAAAATCCGTAGTTTTATTTCAATAAAGTAAATCTAATAAATCTCAGAAATCCGTACGAACTGAACATTTTCTATTTCAACTGACGGTATTTTCTTTCGTTTCAGGATGATCCGTCAAAGCGAGGGTACTACGAGTGCAGCGGAGGTGAAGACTGAAGAGCGCGGGGACAAGGCGCATGCGCACAAGGACAGCGCGCTGTGGGCACCCACCGGCTGGGTGCATGTCGAGAAAGACATCGACTTCAGTGATCCCAAGGTAACATACCATCACGCGCGTCCCCTAAAGGTTAGGCAGAGGGTTAATTTTGATGAATTTTGTAATACTTAAAAATAAATTGGACTTTGAATATAAAAGGTAGCCTCGCCATTGAGGCTACCTTTTTATCTTGGTTTACCCTGCCGTGCCTGACAGGGTCCACGATTGATACCATTATCTTTATTTTTTAACACAACATTGTGGAGTGCAATAACCGAATTGAGTAGATTTTGAGTATTGGTTTTTCCTTCCTGCCTTTTTCCATTGGCAATAGCTTGTATTTATATTTTGTTACCCGACTACGAAAAAGGAAGGGAAATTATTATAACAGTCATGTATGTATGTATGTCACTATGATCTGTTGACGCCAAGCTAAGTATAATTACAGCAGCGACCACGGCTATAACCTGGACACGTATTGATTGAAACATGACTTGTTTCACGCTTCTCAGTTGATTTTTTTCGTAATTGTGTTTTAGTTTTATTAAGCTGACTGCTTCATTAGTCTAGTGGACTCAAGCGCGACTGCTCCGCTACAGGTCCTGGGTTCGATCCCCAGGTCGAGCATAGTGTTATTGGGTTTTTCTATGAAATTCTCAGTAGCAGCTCGGAGTCTGGATTTGTGGTTAATGGCAATAGGCTCGCCCCCTATTACATGAAACCTAAACATACCGGCGAACTGTGGGTGTACATTAGTACGCCTCTGCCTAACCCTTCGCGGAATACAGGCGTGATGGTATGTTATGTATTATTAACAAGCTATATTCCAATAATTGTAGGCGCGAGCCAACCTGCTGGACGTGATGCTGGCGTCCAGCGACTCATCACCATCATCGTGTGGCTCGTCTCCTGCTGAGCCACCGCCCCCCTACTCCCGCCTCCATCGCCTGCACAGGTCCAGAAGACAGAAGACAGGTAAATATCACCATCAATTTGTTTGTAAATCTAGTGAGATCTGGAACGGACCTTTTGTATTTTTTTTTTCAAAATTAATACCCCTATAAAAGCCACTTTAGTGAATATATCGCGTTATATTTACATTAATTAAATATATCGCAATAAAATCCGTAAAGTGGTTTTATTTCAATATGTCCATTATTCACGTAAGTCTCAGAAATCTGTATATTTTATAAGCTCTGAACATTGACTTTAATCTCTTTGCAATACTTTTTTAACTGCGAAATGTCAACATTGTATCTATAATAGGGTAGTGGACTGGTATTTGATTTATTATAAATCACAAAGTTAGTAAAAAAATATAATTAAATATACCTAACACGTATTCTGAAAAATAATTTAATTTAAATCAGTTAATAAAAGTCTAAGCTATAAAGCGTAAAGATTTTGGTAGAGATTAAGAGGGGATGCTTTGTCCGTTTCCCGCAAAGCGATTGTTAGTATAGAATGTGGCGCACCTATGGTTGCCAACTATACTGTTAAAAACAGTATTATATTGTTTTTGCCTACATTATAGTTTTTACTGTTGAACAAAAATAAAGTTTACAAAATACTGTTTTCAGCATCAAAATGCCTAAAACTAAGCACACTAAGTCAGTGCAGCGTAGTCACAATAATGGCGTGTAAAATACTGTTCATTTTTCTAAAATACTATTTATTTTCCTTCTCAGACCTAAATATACTTTATACTTGGTAAAAAAAGTTGGCAACCCTAGGCGCACTTAAACCTTGACGTCACAGCTCGCTACAGCAGACTCTCTGTCTATCATAAAATTAATATGCTTATAACTTCCTTACTTTTCCCCCAATTTTATTTTTGCTTATTTTGATCAGCTCTATTTATGGTACATAAATGTTTCAAATAATGAGGTTTTAAAGATACCTAGTCAACTAGCCTAGTAGACCAACGAAATGACGAGAGTTCCGTCCCAGATGATAGTCAGAAATGGTCGATTCATTAAATTGACAATAAGATTTAAATTTTTCTAACACAGTAGGGTATTAAGGATGGTATTACGAACGATTACACTATACTAAATTACCTACTTAATAAAATAATTGACAATAGAAAACCTATTGATTTTTTATGTAATTCAGAATTAACCGTGGTGAAATCTGATTGCAATTAATAGATCGACCATTGACTATAAACTATAAGTATTTCATTGCTCTATATAAAATGACCCACATCCATTGTTTTCGCATCCGCTCATATACTTACCTTTTCCTCTACTTCTCATGTAGATACTGATAATCTATTTTACTCAATCTTATCCTATTTGCTATGAGTCCATTTTCGATGTATACTATATAAACTTAATATAGACTCCTTATATCCTACCTATTTCTCTTCTCCATCTCAGTACAGAAACTTGTACGAAAGCATGTTAAATACGTCAAATCAGGGTTAAAAATGTAGAGATCGATCCAACTAAAATTTCGTACCTCTATTCCATTTCCACATTCTCATAAAAGGCACTCGTATGGCCTATGAAGAGAGTTATCCGCTTAAAAGGAAGACTTCAAAGAGGGAAGTTCCATGGTGGAATTCAAGGAAATCAATAACAAAAGACATCATACAAAATCTGTCAAATGTCAATTTTATTCCTCAGTTTAAAGTTATCTGACGATGGAAAAATCGGCCTTTAAATTAAATATATTATAACGTAAATAAACCACAAAACGTAATATTATTTACCTATTGCTTAATTCGCATAAAAAAATATACCTAAATGGATGCGTAGTTCTAGTTAATCCGAACTCTACTTTTTTTAACCCTGCTACGATAGTTCAAGGCATCGTGATGTTCTTTTCTATTAGAGCCGTTACATTTAAGTGGTAAATAATATGTTGGAAAATATACTTAGATTAGGTTTAATTGCACCAAACCAAATTACTATAGGTACCTACTAAATAGATTTCTTGTGAAACGACAATAAAAAAGTAGAAAAATATTACGAACTTCAATTTCTTTAACTTTTTATAGCAAGCATTTGGTGCAACTATACCTTACTTATGTACCTATAAATAAATTTTATTTACATAAATAATCCAATAAATTTATAACATTTCATAAAATCAAAGTAAATAGTGCTCTTCCATTTTTGCATTTAATTCAGTCATTTTTCATTACTTTCTTTAATTTTGCTTTTTTAATTCGAGCGGTAAATGTAGATAAATAGTATTTTTTTAAATTTAATTTTGTTGGTAATACCTATATTTTTTTAAGTTCCGTTTTAAAGTTTGAATTGCCCACAAAAACGTAATACCGAAATAAATCGTAATCCAGACAATATCATTTTGTGTTTTTTTTTTTGCATTTTCCATGCTATGATTATAAAGTTATTTTTAGTAAAGGAAAAATTCAATCGCGGGCAGGATTCTAACCTGCGTCTCCTGGTTAGATACACCAGACGCTCTGACCGCTAAGCCACCGCGAGTCCCACCTGCCTGATTGAAATTTGCCTTCACATTCTGAGTTTACGTCATAAGGTGACGTTGGCGACATCTATTGAAAAGCAAGTTACCTTGTTTCTCAACCGACACGACTTACTTTACAGTTAGTTCAATATCGTACGATGCCACCTTACCTTTTAACTATCTTTTTGTGATTTTTTTTTTGCATTTTCCATGCTAAGATTATAAAGTAAAGACGACACGTTTGGCGTAGCGGCTGAACGATCGGCTTCTGCGCAACGTGTTGTGGGTTCGATCCCCACACGGAGCAAATATTTGTATGATCTACAGGTAGTTGTTCCGGGTCTGGGTGTTTGTGTTTGTGAGAATTTGTGTTTGTAAACGCACCCACGATACTGGAGAAAATCCTAGTGTGGTGTAGTGTTTTTTTTTTTAAAAAAAAAGTTATTTTTAGTGTATCTAACCAGGAAACGCAGGTTCGAATCCTGCCCGTGATTGAATTTTTCCTTTACTAAAAATATCCAGACAATAATCTATCAAATTAGTTATTATTCGGATCTGGATACCGTTAATCTAGGTTCCTACGGTACTATTTTATCTATTATTACTTCACTGGAAATAAAAGACGGGAAAATCGTTCCAATCTTGATAAAGTTATCAGAAACTGCATTCGCTTGCTTTATTTCTAGTGAAGTATTTTGGACGAAATGGTAAAGTAGGATCTTAGACTAACGGTATCGGAATCCTAATAATACCAGAATTTGATTAAATTGTGTTTGAATTGCGATTTCTTTCGGTATTACGTTTGTAACAGAAATTCGGCCCGCCGGACTCTTAAAATCTTGTACTAATCAAAATGGAGTTTCAATATGAAAAAAAAGTATCTATAATGAAAATAATATTGCTAGGTATACCTTTTCTTTATTTATAAAGTTTGACACGAAACATTTGTGAAGTTAAGTTTTTTCAGATACATAAAGCAATTCTTTTTGGAATGTCAGTGTCTACATTTAACGTTTTCCTAAAGTCCACACAGATCTTGACTTGTGATTTTCTATACTTTGTACATTTAGTAGACTTATTACAAATGCATACCTAATAGATACCTACTATACTGTACATTGTAGGTGTTGCCAGCTATAAAAATCTAAGTTAATTAATGTATAACTACGTCAGATCTGTACGGACGTATGTGTCATGTCATTTCATGTTGTCTGTCGTCACGTCCAGCCACGTCACTCGTTTCCACTCTCACTCACACGCACCATCTCACTCTATCGCCTCATTCCGAGTAGAATGTCATCAACAGGCGACGCCACGCTCAACTTAATTATTTTCCCTTAATTTATATCATCGATAAAGGTTGAGATAAAATTTAGAGAGGGAAAATGTAAGTATCGATTTTTTACAATATCGATAATATTCGTACAATCTTATCCCGAGAGGAAGTACCGAGTTACATACTAAATCTTATACATGTAAATAAAAATTAAATGAAGTTACGAAAAACTGGTGTCTCGGGATGAGAACGTACTTAATAGTGTTGTGTGAGCGTGGCGTGGTCCGTGCGTGCGAGCGAGTGCGGGCGGCGAGCGGCGTGGCGCGGGCGGGCGCGGCTCACGCGTGTTGTGTCGTCAGACGGCGCCCGGCGCTCGCTTGTAGAGTAGGCTGACGCTCCTGTTGCCGCAGCGGCGGCGCTGCGCGTGCGCGGGCCGGGCGGGCCGGGCGCGGGCGGGCTGCGCTCGCGCTGGCGTCGCCCGTCCATCCTGGGCCGCGAGGGGTTCTTCGTACGCTACGGCGAGCCGGAGCGCGCCGCCGTCGCGACCTTCGACTTCCTCGACGACCTCTCCGGCGGATCCTCCCCGGAGGCCCCCAAAGACTGTACCTAAATTAGCAATAAAATGCGTCCCAGATCGTTATATTTTTCTATGTCGTTGTGATAGTCCGCGGCGGTGATGACTACGGTGATGACGGTCACCGCTCGACACGTGTCGGCCGAATATGCTTATAGTGCAGCGTCGACGACGACAGCGCGATCCGCTGGCTGCAGCTTTTTAGATACTACTGCTTCGAAACCTAGATCTCGTAGGTGTCATAGTACTCACTTTGAATTAGTAGGTCTATGATGAAGCACCTAGTCTTTTAAAAGAAATTATTCTTCCTAGACATTCGTTAGTAGATATGGAAAGACTAACGTTAAAGGCACGGATGCGATATTAATGTATAATTGGTAAAATTATTTAGTTTGTACGCGACTGACTTGTTCAGCAATAATGTTAAAGTTACTTATGTATTTCGCAAACCAACCGAAGCTATTGAGTGATTTGCGCTTGGCAAAAAAAGCTACTGGCGAGCGAAGATAGCTTCAAAAACAATATTGAATTAATTTGGATCAATTACTTCCTGCGTTAACTTGCTTACGCTTCGTACCAACAACCGACAACTTAGGTAAGAAGACGAAATAATTAATTGACTAAGTGATTGAAAGCTGCGGCCTCGAAGTAATGTGATATTTTTGTATATACTGTAAGTCCCATTTATTTTCATATACATTTAGATGGATTCCTTTCTAACCGAACGAAGCGTTAACGTTGGAACGACGGTGGAGATCTCATAAGCAGAGTCTACGCACCTGTCACTAAACTCGATCGCGTGAATCGAACACTGCTACCCCTATCTTTCGCACAAACGTGTTGAATATCGCATCTGAAAGGGACAGTTGTTCCAGTCGCGCAATCGCAACATAATAATCATAGTAATAGGTACTTATGTAAATATCGATTACAATTTACTTATTGAACTAGTAGGTAACTACTTATCTGTTAAAGAATAGTCATATATATAACAATCGAATAACCATTTATAAAGATCCATTAAAATCGAAGGGTACTAAAGTATGTTAAGTGTATGTATATAATTATTACGACGTCATCGATATGCTATTTATTTTGTATCATTTGCGTATTGTCGATCTTTTCTGTGTATACTTAAGTACATATCATGAATTTACATTATTTATTAAGGCAACGATACAATATAATTTTAATATTTGATAAAAATAACAAACGATTACGGTGATTGCAACCATAACAGTGAAAAACACTATCGATAACATGATTGCGAAATTTAGTGGTCCTACCCTATACCCAAATTATGATTAAAAACCGGGTAGGATTTTGATAACAACACAAAACTTTAAAATGGAATTAGGAATGGAAATCTGTATTATTACTGTAACCAATCGCTTGTTATTTTCATCATGACAATAGCGTCTCGCTATTATTTGCTATCTGTAAAATTATCCACTTTGGACGCGGTTATGAACCTTGGCAGAAATGTACACTTTAATTATATTGTTATTATAATGGCTGAACCAAAGCGATTTTACACGAAACATTATACGCCGCCACTTGTTACGCTACAACACTGTTCCTTTTTTTAATTGGCAATTATTTCATACCCAGCTTTTTTTTAATGGTGAAGAATTAAGACAATAAAGGAAGATTTATACCTATTATTAATTAATGTAAACGAAGCGACGACTCGATCGATATTATCTAAAATATTAACTTATTTAGTGTAAGCTAATGGCTACGATGTAATGCCTAATTTGAAAATTAAAAGACGTCCCCTTTGTTGTTTTGGATACACACACTGAAAAACTCAGTAAGTACACGATTATCTATCATTTTTTCTATAAACTAATGTTTATAGATATTACAATCCTACTTCTGAAACTTTATTAGCGAATTTATACAATTGTAAACTAAGTACCTACGTACCTATTTAATTTTATCATAAATAAACGTAATACCTACAGTGTTTGTATCCAAACAAGATGTGTAAAATCCTTAGATATTATAGTAAGTTACTACAAGTAAAATTCTTGGATCTTATCAGAATAATCTGAATAACGAGCGTAGTTTATATTTAAAGTTGTTCAAAAATGTAACAAATATTTTTTTCAAACGACCAATCAATTAACCCTTTCATACATTAGTGTCATTGTCATAATTATGTATAAAAAACGAATAAAAAAACAACTAAACATTTAACATGGTAAAAAAAAAACAAAGTCCATGTGTATATTCGTAGGATCCAAATGGTACTGTGATTGGTAGCTACCACTAAATTTTGGAGCGCAATTGGAAATTTAAAAATAAAAAATGTGGTAATTGCTCGGTATTGGGTGCATTTGTCGGTACATTTTAACCTAAGAGATAGGAATACTTGACATAGGTAGGTACTTTGAACAGTACAAAATGTGTAGAGTAACAGTATAATTTAATTATCTACTATTACAGATGGGTTCAATAAACGATTCCGTTCCCAAATTATTTATTTTGTTTCAATTACTAAAACCTTTTCTTCTTAATTGCCAAAAAATAGGTAGGTAAGTACTTACTTATGTAAAGATAATATTATTATGCGATTTTTCCATCGCCAAAATTATAACTTTACAGTTTTTCTATATAAAATCTGTCAAACGTCAATTTTATTCCTCAGTTGTAAGTAGGTATGTATTGTAATTATGAATATTCATAGAAAATCATTTTTTCTAATAGTAATGTCAAAGCCAACAGGTAAATAAAATTTCTACTAACTACCCACTCCTGCCTAAGAATAATAAGTATTAAAAACCAAATGAGGGTAGTACCGAAAATCCTCGCTTCACGATGACGCGCTCTGTCACTTGACAGTTACAGAGCGCGTCTACGCGTGACCACGGCCGGTGCAAAAGTTATAAGAATTATCTGTTATTGTACCTATATCTGTACCTATGCAAGTTCTCTTTGATTTCCTTAAACCCTTGCAGTGTTTGTATTAAATTTAGTCTACTGTGGTTTATTTGGTTGATCGTTGATGGAGTGAGTGCCGTGGTCAAGGTTCTTTCAATAAAAACGTTCCTACACACGACAGTGACTGCGACAGTAGTGGCGATGGCGTCGAGCGTGCGGAGCGCAGCATCCTAATAAATAAGGTAGGTAAGTTCTTATCCATTATCATTATTAGAAAGTTCAAGGACAACACATATGTCGCTCTTATGGACTTTTTGTGCACTAAGAGGCTAGCTTACCTATACTGGAAATATATATGGCACTTTGTGTTCCCACGTGTCCATATTAGTCGAAGATATTATGATTCATAAAAAGTATCCATTTAACCCCCCAGGTGTATTACAGTCATTTTGAATATTACCCTACATGTAACAGTCCTGTTTTTTCTACCATGATTTAGGTACGGTCAAAAGCACATCGAAACTGTAAAATTTCTTCAATCGATTTATAATTTAATCTCCAAATACTAGAGTTTATTATCCATTGAGGAAATTTGACAGTTCTTGGTAACTTCATGTGCTGTTGACTGTACCAAGAATTCTTAAGTTAAAATAGACCACGATCTTTCAATTTTCTTCGGTGTTTTTGCAGACATTTTCTTGTATTGAAAAAGATCAATTTACAGAAAAATCTTATTCTAAGTATGTTTGTGTTGTGGGCCGATTGTTTAAATGGGCAGATCACGATGTGTATGCATTTCGTGATATCACCAATGAAAGATATTAATATCTGTTAAGTTAGAACTGTGACCATACAATGCACGAGTAGAGAACCAAATTATAGCCATTTTACATACTTACACAGAAAAAATTAGGTTAGGCACATCATGAAATAATCGGTCATATCATGAACTACCCAGGCAAATCTCGATCGGCACATTTTAAACGATCGGCCCAAGACATTTGCAATATGAATTTCGTTGCGATGTAAGCTCTTCAATTGTCTGATAATTCTGCAAGCACGAATTCCAAACCTGACCGCATCAGTCTGTAAACGTTTTATATAATAATTATGTAATTGCATATCAAGAACGAGCAGCCATAACTTGTAAAAGCCTGCCGCCTGACATACCAATAGAAATCGCGATTGGTTCTAGGCAAAGCTCTTCAGGCAGACACCAAACAACAGTACGGGTAGGAGGAGCTTACCTATTATTCATATCCTTAGGACAAATCAGTATAGGTAGTCGGTACCTTAGTGTAGAGGTAGTCGAGGTAGTAAATAATTATAAAAATAATATGAAACCAAAGTTAATGCACAATGGGCGGTCTTATCGCACAAGGCGATCTCTTCCAGACAACCTTTGAATGGACTATCAAAAATAAATCAGTAGCCTCATGATAGCTGAGCAAATAGGGCAATAATTTATGTAATCCACAAATTTATGTATAAAGTCACGCAAAACCTAAGTATTCTTTTTGAACCAGAATGATAAAGTAGAACATGGGCTACAAAAAAATCGGTAAATCAATAACCAACAAGGTCGAATTCTAACTACCCGCGTATACACGGTCATTAACTAAACATTGATAAACTGGCGATAAGAAAGTACAGTGAATGTGTAACAATTAACTCTATCCAAACTAGCCACAGCACGTTACGTGGACGTGGACCGTTATTGCAGTCAGTCATATTTAGTATAAGTTGTTTTCTGATAACAAAATTTACGTCATCTATAATTTGATGTCATATGTATAGTTTAAAATACGCACCATGTTAATTAACTATAGCCAGTCAGCTCTATAGATTTTTGAATTCGGCTTTTACTTAGCAAGTTAGCAATAGTATGGAAACTGACATTGTTCGTGATTAGGCTTTGTTTTTTGGCTAGGTACCTATATGATTTGTAGCCCACGCTGTGGGTTACCGCCACAATCACCTGCACTACAGGAAACATTAACCGCAAACTGTATCTACTAAAATATTTTATTTCTTTAGTACCTTTTTTTTTATTCGTGATAGGCTTACGCTTGACCAGTCAGTATTCCTAAATAGAGTAAGTACACAGTAACAAAATTATTATGAAAATATTATGAAACTTGTTACCTGCTCGTAACAGCAGATATGCAGGTAGGTAATGCAGCCTTAAATAATGTAATTTTCCTTCATCGTCAAGGCAACAAATATCTACCTATTTATTTTATCCAGATATCAATACGTCTATGCGTTGATTTTGAGCATAACACCACTGCACCAGATTTTACCATTAGACCCAAATATTTGTTTCCGATTATGAGAGCCTACGTACCTATTTAATTAACTGCATGTTAGTATATTTCTGTAAATAACTTGGTACGTAGGTACTTAGTTTTTATCTTTATTTAATTTGGGTTTTTATCCATGTGGATACGTCAACCCCATCATGCCTTATTTATTCTATAGATAATAAACAAGTATTGGAACTCTTATCAAAATGGAACTTGGTAATAGTTATTTCTCGAGACGGCAGACACCATTCCTATTTTAAAAGACAGAACCTTACCTACCATAAGGTGTCAGACGAACTGCAACTCACGCAACGTTAGACCTCTCCGCGGCAGGTGTTGACGAAATAGCTAGACCTTTATTGGAAGTATTGGCGGCAGAAGACTTATGGCCAGTCCCTATATCAAATCCGTCTATAGATTTGCTTACTAGAGATAGGATTTTGACATAAGGTTCATACAAGTAATGTCAAAATCCTATATCTATTATGCAAATCTATCAACGGATTTGATATAGGGACTGGCCATAAGCCGACAGGAGAGAATAGTCCCTTTGCACCTCACTGTCTTTCCTCTGACCTTTGCACTGAAATGGGACGATAATGGCTGAATAAAAAAAAACTAAATGTCCAAATATCATTTGATTTCATTCAAACACTGACCTCTTTAATACTATACTCTATATTAGTATTTAATGATAAAGATCAGTGTATCCACCTCACCTCCACAGTAATAATAAAAAAGGTTATTAGATTATTTTGTTTATTAATAGGTTTATTTAATCTTAGTATATTATACATTGTTTCTCAGTAAGTTAATTATCTATGCAATTCTTTATGAGAAATAAAGTTGTTCTTAAACATAAAAAAGGTTGTTGTCAAAACTTTTCATACGTCATTCACACCACGTTACATTGGGGTAAACATCCATAGGTATACTCGCCAACCAACACGTAGGTGCACGTTAATGACGCACTGCACTCTGTATTTCTGATAAAAGTTCAACAATACGTATTATTGCTTTCAAGTTGTGACTACATTGATTAGTCAGCATATGGAGAATGCGACTGGCGGCACGCAGACTGCTTGAGTACCTATATCTACGTGCGTAGTATTAACAGGACAAAGACATGGAACGAAAATAGAATGACTATTTGGCGTACCTAGTTACATAGTATTTCTGCTGTCCTTTTTTAAGCTGCTATCTTGAGTCCAAACTAGTCGGGGCACCAAACTAGTCTGTCTACTAAGTCTGGGAGATAGCTATTCCAATGACTCATTGGAATGGGTCTTGGAAGACCTAGTCCCATATAATTTAATCATCACTTCCATTTTACAAGCAAATAATAAATTCTTGGCTGTCTTCGGCTGTTTTGGTAAAAATCTAGCAGTCAGGTAGTCTTGTTGTCTTGTCTTGTTCATATTTGTTATTGGAAATTGATTAAGTACTTAAGTGGAGGCATAGGCCAAGGCAACCTACCAAGCCAGGGTCAATAGTCATCAGGGATGACTGTAGTGTTCGTATTTCTATAAAAAAATAAATACTTATATGTAGGTACAACAGTAGCATAGGTATGTCCTTACGCTGGTTTGCCGGAATCAAATCCAAACTCCAAGCTTCTACACTTTCATAGGAAAACCCAATAGCGCTGCTCGACCTGAGACTCGAACCCAGGACATTTAACGTAGCAGTCACGCTTAAGACCAGCATAATTGAAGGCGAACAAATTTTTATTTAGGTAAGTAGCTACTTATGAAAAAAAGAATTTATCTAGTAAATTTGATAAAAATAACACGTAAGTACCTACCTAAATATAACTTCATAATTATTTACCTGAATCGCTGAAAATAATCCAGCTTTAGTACCTAGGGATTATTGAGGAAAAATACACAATGTGTTGACAAGCCTTATTGGTTCAGCCAGTTCGCTATCTGTAGTACCTAGGTAAGCACGTATATCTTAAGAGTCCGGCGGACCGAATTTCTCTTACAAACGTAATACCGAAATAAATCGTTTTAATCAAATTGTATTATTATTCGGATTCCGATACCGTGAATCTAGGTTCCTACGTTACCATTTTGTTCAAAATACTTCACTGGAAATAAATGAATGCAATTTTTGATAAAATTACCAAGTTTAGAAGAAATAGTAGATACTGTAGGAACCTAGATTTACGGTATCCAAATCCTAATAATAACATAATTTGATAGAATATTGTCTGGATTACGGTTTATTTCGGTATTACGTTTTTCTGGTCAATTCAAGCTCCGCCGTACCCTTAAACATAACATATAATAACAAATAACTGGCTACAAAATTCTCAGCAAAGCCCCGGAGTGGGGCCAAAGTAAAAGGCATTAGGGACGCCTCCTATTATTACGCGGCATTTAAAACATCGGCGAACTGTATACTATAATTTCAGCACGGGTATTCGACTCCCACACAGAAAATAAGAATAAAGTATGACCGCCAGCCATACAGATCCCAAGAAGTCCTAACACCGAGCAAGTCAGGTATTTTCTTGCCTCTTACGAGATGCCTATCTAAATAGAACTGAGGAACTGTATTGTTTTCCCCGCCGTGGGATGTTAGGGATTCTGCTGAGAATTTTCTGGGACACGAACGGAAGACCATTTTCAGCAGCTGTGCTAGTGACTCCTAGAACAATACATACCATCACGCCTGTATTCCCCGAAGGGTTAGGCAGAGGTGTAGATACTAATATACACCCACAGTCCGTTTAGGTCCCATGTAATGGGGGTCGACCCGTCAGTGTTAATCTCAGAACGTATTCATAATAATAAAGATAAAAACGTATTTATTAGATAAGATTACCTTCTTATTATCATGTAAAATAGGAAGCAGAGATTTTACTTGTCCGGACGTGTGTTAGTCAAATTTAATGTTGTTGACTAATAATGTTTTTTTTTAATTAACCACCATCTTGCAATGCTGGAAACTGGCAAAGGCCCTGTTAAGATGAAAGCGATCAGACCAGTCCAACCCCTTCGCTACCACGCTGTCCTAGTATGAAATTAGTAGGTACATTTTGATTTTTAAAGGGAGGGAACACTCAAAATAATAAGCTACCAAATTACAAGAACCGAAAATCGTTAAATAACTCTTAAAGTATATTAACTGGGTATAATTAAAAAAGTTTAATCTACGAACTATTCATAAATTCAGCGACTTCAAGCAGGTCCTTTTGCGCATGTCAGATATTGTGGTTTATCGGCGAGCGACCTGAAAAATCGAAGACATTTCAATGCAAACTGCCAAAAACTCGCAAAGCGTTAATAAAATTCGTGTTAGTGCGAAAATCTGCAACACACAGTAACTGTTTAGTGCTTGTGTTAACAAAACAAACAATTTTTGGGCTGGTCATCCTAAGCTGTAATTTTATTAATGTAGGAGGATTGTAAAAAAACAGTCAAAACAAATATAGTTAAGTAATACATTTATTTATAAATAAAATAAAAATGAATTTTGTCATGATATTGAATAAAGATCACAGTGAGCACATATATTAATTGAATCTTAATTTTCTTTTTTGCTTCACAACGGAATTATACAGACAAAAAAAACACCATTGGCAATTTTAATCGACTTTTCGTCGATTGAAGGTGTCTTCAAGTATATCCATACAGTTCGTATGAAATAAATAAAATGATTTTTTTAGCAAATATTCAATTTTCCTAGGAAATGTATTTTCCGAGTTATACCCACACAATTCCGATTACATATCGATCAAAATTAATTATGCGTTACAATCAAGGTATATGGAATGCTTATGAGAATGGCTTTTTAGTAACCTATCATAGGTGATTTCAACACAACCAACGCAATTAGCAAAATTAATGGGTAAAAAAAATATTCAGTATTATATTTTCTTCGTTGTTAACGTTACAAAGAATGACTTTTAATTTAATATTGCTGTTAAAATAGTATTTTGTTACACACATTGATTTCACACTTTTTATGGAGGATATTAAAAAATATAATTATCAAAAATATAACCTGCTAGATATTAAAGCAATTAAAAATATGAATATGAGTACCTACAACAAACGACTGACATCTCTGAACCAAAACAAAACACTAGGTACATCGTCAATAATAAAGATGCCTATATAATAAAATTATATTCTAGACACAAATAAATAAAAACAAAATCAAAAAATAAATTTTCTTAACAGCTCTTGTACGCTGCTGACAAATTGATCCAATACCAAATTGGATACGCAATAAAACGAATAGCGTTAAACTGTGTCAATTCGGGCAAAGCGTATTAATAAGAAGGAACCAAATTATTGAAGTGTTGCCAGAACAGGTACCTAGATATAATTATTATATCTAATAATACTTATTATTGTACCAATCTGTTTGTGACCAAACTAACTAAAAAGTAGTTATGTAGTAGGTATGTATAAAAACATTGAGACATTTCTGAAAAAAGGTAGGACTAATTTTTAAAATTAACTATAGGATTGCACACAAGAAAACAACAATCATTTTGCCATTGGCAATCTTAAAAAATGCAGAATGTTTTAGTCGCTAGGTTAGTAAAAACACTAATATTACAATGTAAATAGATACTAATTTAGTATACAGGCAAAATCATAATCATCCATTTTGATACTGAGTATGAACAGTAATGACAAATAAATAACTATTATTAAAAATCTCTTTGCTCAGTCCGAATATAGATCACCCGTTATACTTTGACGATAAAGCACTATTACAATAATTGCCTTAGTTTTATTTTGTATTTGGATAAAAGCCAAAAACAACAAATTTAATGAGCCTTGAATTAAACAATAATCACAAAGCACCGATCAACATTACAGCGGAATCACATTGTCTTATAGATTACATTGTATAATTTTAGGGATGCCCGCTGTGAGCTAAGGGCATACTCATAAAGTTTAAAATCAAATAACTGACGCACTCATAAAATGCACCAAGATGGTTTTTTTTTTAATATGCTGTTCAATACTTCCTGTATTTACACTTTTAGTATCTCAACACTACTTTTGTGACAATTACACAATGTTTTTAAATTCCCTGACATGACTAGAGAATCATCGTCATTCAAATTTTTGAATGATGGAATCAATTCAATACGAAAATCCCCTAAAATTTGAACAGCCCACTAAAATAAATTTAATACTTGAATGAGACACAAGTGACACAACTGGAATATGAAAGGGTCAGTAAGAGAAGAGTAATCTTAATTTTATTTTATAAATATAAACGCACATAATAATGTGGATTCACAATAATCAACACAATAAAAACCAGTTGAATCTGCGCGTGTTGTAGTACTGTACCCTATTATTATAGTGATAAATGGTCATAAAAACTTCTTAATCTGCCGGTATCATGTTGTCAGTAGAAAGTAGAAAATAAGAATTGTCCAAACGCCTATTGTTTTTTAGTTTTACATTATTTACATATCAATTAACCTTATTCTACACACAGACAAAACAGAAGGTAAAGCTGAACATCGAAATGTCGTTGACTAAGAAATATGGGTAAGTAATAGCGCCATTTTATTTAACGGCAATCAAAATAATTGTTCTTTGAATTCACTGTTTGTTTAATCAACCACAATGATTCCATGTTTGAAAATATGAAAGAAAATCTTAGAATTTAGATGTTATAATTTTTTCAAACAATAAACATGTCGCTTGCTGCGCAGAAAAAATTGAAAAATCGCAGAATGATTAAAGTCTTTAATATTATCAATAGTCTACATGAGTATCTACTTCACGTTTTCTCCTAATATACCTATCAACTGAGGAAGGACTCCAATTTATTAGTTTGATAAAAATAATGCAAAAACCTACGATGTTATTTCTTAGATTTGTGAAATACAATATGGCATCTTCGGGTAACACATGTTTCATTTTGATATTGCCAACATTTTTAACTATAGATATCAACTTTCCGAGGTTATTTCATATCAACCTCCTTCAATATTTACTACTTTCATCAATAATTACTGCAATTATGACAAAGCTATCAATGCATTTATGGAAAAGTAGTCACTGCGGGCTAATTACCTGCATAACAATTATTAAGTCAAATGACCGCAGACACAGCGAATATTAAAACAATGCTATAACACGACCATCGTCGTGTAATTATCGATAAGAATCGTAACCTACTTATCGATGTTTAGCTTTACCCTGTATAAAATTAAGCTCAACACTTCACTGGATTTTCAATAAATATTTAAGTCTTGTGATGAATATAAATTGGCGTTAGAAGGAAGCCATCTTTATAAGATAAATTTGAAGATGAGAATTGCACATTGGTTTTAGAAAACGCTTTAAAATATATATTAATTGTGTTAAGGTCAAAGAAGGAAGAATTTATGTATTCATAAACATAAGAGGCTATTTAGTAAGAAAATATTGCAACGTGCAAATAAAAAACAATTTAAAACTAAAAACAGTCTCTCACTCCTTTTAAACTCAGGAAGACGTTTTATTCTGCAACTATAAGCTCTGCTAAGACATTGCCGTATGTTAACATTGGCAAGTATAACTTACTCTATCTCCACAGTTTAATGAGTCTCTAAAGAAAGCAAATTGTGCAAGGAACATAATTAAGTAGTAACTATATTTCCTAATAACGCCAAAAAGATTATTCTAGAACTATTCATAACTCTTCTCACTTCATGTCCTGGATGCTTCTGAATAGGGATTGCTTCTGTCCTCCTTCTTTTTGTGAGCTGCGTAAAACATTGAAAATTCAATTATTTTTTTCAAAAACAAAAATAAATAAAAGTGCAATTTACCCAAAAATGTGCTTCAATCATGCTGGACTAATGGTGAGAATACAAAATGGTGACCGTGAACACTTTATTTTACACCGACTGATTTAGAAATTATATCTATATACATTAATAAATAAAATAACTCTACTGTATACATCTTCTCTTCCCCAAATATTTACAACTTATCCACTAAGCCACTATATGACGAACACATAAAACCACATTTTAAAGCTACGTACAGCGTTCAGCAGTTTAGCTAAAGTTCAGATGTCAAGCGCATAGGTTTTTATGAACACAAAATAATATATCAGCGCTTTCATCTGAACTTATCCTTGCTAAATTAAAATAAGACGAATTACACATAAGTAGTACAGATGGCTAAAAAACTGACCACTAGTTTCGGAAACAATTCCACATTTCGGAAGCGTAAGTTTCCGTCTGAGTATGAGCCTCAGAGGCTGTGTGCTAATAACGTTTGTGAGAGAGAGATGGCGTTATTCAACCTGTATATTGGCATCTTTCTCGCGCCCAAAAAGGAGCGCCTAACACTGTCTCATTTCAGTCGCGTTCGAGTAATCAAAGCTAAGCAAATGGTTGTGGAAATAGTGTTTGCGACTCCTATGACTCCGAATGAAGGCTGGTTGTATTTAGCTTTATAATTAGTCAGTAGATGAAGATTTTCATCTCCCGTGACGATTTTACACCCAAACGAATACTCAGTAGCTTAGCCGACTGTACACATTTTCACAGAGATGCAATTTACGTAATTAATCATTCCGCAGATTTCCCCTTTTACCATTCATCTGTAATAGACGCTATGTATGATATATCTATTCATAAAAAGAACATGATTTTGACATTTTGACACAAATTAGTTACTTATTTGCTTATTGATATTTGTAGACTTGAGGTAAGAATGTTCTAATTTAAAACCTCTAAGTTTTTTTCTCCTTGTCATATTTTTTGTATGAAGACCCTTCTCAAAGTTGCATTGAATTAGTCATTATTATGTATCTTAGCTTCATATTTACATTGCTCACCCACATGCAGCATTGAGAAACAATTCTAAATAAATTCCTTGTATCTAGAAGAACATGTGTACATTTTGTCACGATTCAATACCACGACAATAGATTTGCAGAGACGATCACATTCAGACAAAGCAAATATTTATCAACACGAACACCTGAACGTTTCCCACGATACTTTAAGTACAAATCGAAGCGTAATTTTCAATGTGAGGCACTGTGAGAATTTGAGCGGTTTTTCCGAGAACTGTGCTACTGATATCGTTGAACGACAGCAGTATACTTGACCAGTGTTAATGAATCAGCATTTTGGTTAGAATTAAAAATGTATTGGAACGTAGTGTTAATGCAACTAGCAGAAATTACAGGCTCGTTTAAATCTCTGGCAACAGCAATAGATAAGTCTACCAATGGAATCTGAATGATGCAGTAGATCCCTATCTTAGGGTCAGTGTAATCCCAAAAAACCTAGTTCAAAGAACCCTCATCTCAAACCCATTCATATTTCGAAAATGCTATCAAGCTCGGGACAGCATAACCGGCAATGGTTCACTTACCTATCCTTTCCTAATCAAAGCCTACGACTAACCATATCAACGGGAGCAACTTGCACATCATCATTGATGTTCAGCCTAGGGTTGAGCTACACGTAAACCTTCAGACAGAAACGGCTGATGAAACGCCACTTCATGGACACATGGACAACACCTTCTGGGAAAATATGGATCGCGAATACACAAGCGCAGTGCTCATTAAATTTTTTTATTTGCAATAAATATGGGTACCTACAGACAGTTTTATGATATTTTAACAGTTACAGTAACAGTTCATTAATAGAAACATATTTCAAACCCAGATGAAATAAAGGAATTCACCCCTAAGGTGGCGTACTGCATCATCATCAAGTGGTAATCACATTGGACCGACGTTGCAGTGGCTAGATATTTCCATAAGTTTCATGTAGGATATCTAAAAATAAATAATGCACAACACAACAAAGTGTCAAGTTTAATAGCACACAGTCGATAAATAAATTAATGTTACGCTCAATTAAAAAAGATATTGTTTCTTGCTGAGTGCAAATTGTGTCAATAAGGAGCACAATTTTTTTATTCGTCATAAGCTTACGCTTGACCGCTTATAATGACACAATATTGCATATAAGTCGTGTTGAATAGAAAATCTGTTCATGGTTTATTGGAATTTCTTTCATCAAGAAGATTTTAATTCAATTCTACATAATGGAATTGAGTTAAGAATGCAGTTTGCTGAGGTCATTGCAGTTTGCTCAGGACATTGCATTTTGTGAATTGATATTACAAAGCACTCAAGTTATTAAAGAAATGTAGGTATTATTTTATAAATAATTTCAGTAATGACCTAGAAATATTAATTACCCGGTCTTTGATAACGTCATTATATTAGATAATATCGCGAAAGTAATGAATAGATGTTATATCAGTCTTTATCATGTTTCTGGAAAATCCAGTATTGATCATTTAGATATGAATACTGAGAATGTTTTAATAACATTTAGGAATATTATCTACAATAACTTTTTACGCAGAATATGAGGATAATTTTCTTTTGTCATAAATTGAGACTGTTTTTTTCTTCCTCACTCTTTCAAAATAACGAAACATTTTCCTACTGACAACAAAAATGTTTGTTGGAATTGTTGCCAGTGAAAATACTGCGGGCATATAAGATAATTATACCATAGCAATCGAGGTCTAAAGATAACGCACTAGTGATACTACGGGTGTTGTGATTAGGGCTAGGATTTCCGCTTACCATCAAGCAAATCTTATTACAATTTAAAAAATATTTTTGTTTGACTTTTGCCGAAACATCACGATCATCATCATTAATCTATTTCAGTCCCACTTCTAAGCACGGGTCTCCTTTATGAATAAGAGGAGTGAGGCTATCGCGGATAGTGTAGTGTTTTATTATTTTTATCACCGTGTTACCAACAAATTCTAATTCTTTTTTTCCTGAATATGATGGTCGCAAAACTTTATAAATCGTGCAAAAATACATGAAAATGAGCACCAATTAGAAAGTACCTACCTAATCTAAATATTGTACATTTGTTCAAGTGTAATCCGAATTTTACTCTGTTTTTCTACATCGCACACTCACTATACGTGTTACATATAAACGCTACTTTTCACGCTTTCTTATTTTGGCGGGGAATTTTCATTTATCCACAATTAAAAAACTTAACCATCCCACCATAAATGTCTGAAATGAAACACCTAACTAAAATGGATGAGCTGTTCAGTTTGTTTTAGTTATTTTATTACTGTTTAAAAACATCCTTTACTGTTTGAAAATTTTGAACAAATGTATTAAATCGATTTATCATAAAATTGTATTTGTATTTTATACTATGTAGTGATTATTGATCTATCATAATTTATATTGTATGGTACCTATATGAAGTTATGACAAAATACTTTAGTTAATGTAAAGGTCTACGAAGTTTCTTATATAAATCTATCAAGTCTCGTGTTCATTACACTCAGCATTAGCAGTAAATAATTACGAAACTTTATGTACGTGCGTAGCATTATATCCTATCACTAAATGCCTCAGTTGGTTAGTTTCAATGAGGATAATATCAACATAAATTGGCGTAATATACCTGTATTATGTATTAATAGATGCAATGTTGTTCAAAGAATGCCAATTATTTATTATTTATTATGGTAAAATTTTTAATGTAACCCACATCCAAATTTTGTTAAGTATTGATTAAGCGACATATTTAGTCGATTTCTTTAAAAAAACGTTATTTTTGTCGCAGTACGATTTCAAGAGTGTCGACCTAAGCCAAATTACAGCAAAACGAATAAAAAGCTTCGTTTACATAAATTATCGAATTTATAATTGTGACAAAAGATGTTTTGCAAATTTCGTCAGACAAAGACAGTAAAGAGTAAAGACCACGTCACACAAAAAGATGCCAGACGAAAAATCCGTGTCACCGCTAGGGAATTACACCATATTTCTGGTGATGACGGAGACAATCGTTTACCGCCCACTTTCGACCTACGTGACACCAACAACGTGGTTCGTCTACCGTTTATGTAACAAAATATTTTAGTTAAACATTGCATACTTACTGTTTTTTTTTCGAAGATTGGGGACGAATGTCAATCCTTTGTATGTTTGTTAATCGATGACGCAAAACCGACAGAACGGATTTAGATGAAATTTGGAATGCAGATAGTTTATAGCCTGGAGTAACACATAGGATATTTTATCCAGGTTGACATTAGAAAATAACCGCAGTTGACTTTGTTCAGTGACGCGTAAATTTAGGCCATTTATAAATGAGTTTGGAGCCCTACTAGATAAGCCCTTGCGCCGTTACGGAATACAGGGAACTGACATTGATCAATCATCGATGAGGCATTATGCGTGTGGGTATTATAACGCCTAAGGTTCGCAGACAGAGGTAGGGCTAATATGCCACATTAACCACAATATATGTATGACTAGGAAACTTCTGTTTCAGTGGGAAACGCAAGAGGTTCGTTTGTTATGCAAATTCATTGTATGGTTTGTAAATCGTCATGGTATTATATTCCGAGTTTAAAATACTTTTCAATGCCACGGCTTATAGAGTATTCAGGTAGTTTATTACCTCTTTAACCGATGATCACTTTCTGATGTTTATTTTGGTTTAGCTTTTATCATTGAACAAAAACTCTCAATGATAAAATCCATTAAGTATGCCATACGTAATGCAAATCCAATTATCTACGTAAATTATTAATTCAACAAGTACCTACATTTTAATTGATTTTAACTGCAGATTTAGTGTAGAGGTTAAGGTGGTCACCTCGTCCCGCTCCCTCCCGAAGAATATACATATTTGTGTATTCCACAGATACACTGGTCATCAAAAAAATCGACCCACCCTCTTTTTTTCAATATTAACCGATTCTTTCACAGATAAACTGTTTCACATGTTTATTTTTTGTTTTGAGGGTCGATATGATGATTGAGTTCTTGTTTGCCATAAATCTTACTGCACTTGAAGGTACTTAACAATTTTTTTACACAGAAATACTGTTGAGTGCTGATTTGACGGTTTTACATGGGAACGAATCGACTCATTATTCCAGTCAGAATCGGACTTTTCTAGGGATTGGGTGTTAATATCGTGAAGTTTAATTGTTGAGGCTGTAGTTTTGACTAATTTTGTCTAAAAATAATGGATACCACTGAAGCTGAGGCGGCCCAAGTTGTGGCTTTGCTGCAACAAGGCTTAAGTCAACGTGTAGTCGCCAGGAGGTTAAATCTCAGCCGTTCTGCAGTTCGGCGAGTTTACCAAAGGTTTCTGGAGACTGGGCAGTATCGAAGAAGATCTGGATCTGGAAGACATAGGGTGACAACTCAAAGGGATGACCGCTATATAGTGGTGTCAGCTTTACGAAATCGACACCTTTCTGGCGTTGATCTCCAGCGACGCTTACGTGAAGATCGGGGTGTGGCTATAAGTGACAGTACTGTAAGGAGGAGACTTCGTGAACAGAATTTAAGACCACACAAGCCAGCAACGGGGCCACAATTGACCACAGCTCATCGACAAGCCAGACTTCAATTTGCGCAAAATCACGTCAACTGGTCTATAGGCCAATGGGAGTCAGTTCTTTTTAGTGATGAGAGTCGGACGACTTTATATGGTTCTGATGGCCGTCGTAATGTCATGCGACGACCAGGTGAACGTTATGCCCAGTGTTGCATAAGAGAAACAGTGAGTTACGGTGGGGGCTCTGTGATGTTTTGGGGTGGTATATCTTTAACCGGACGTACGGAGCTGGTTTTTATAAGGAATGGTGCTTTGACCGCGGCACGCTACATCACCGAGATATTGGAAGACCACGTGGTGCCATATGCCGGCTATATTGGAGAAAACTTTGAGTTAATGCATGATAATGCCCGACCACACGTAGCGCGTATTGTCACCGATTATCTTGAAGAAGTTGGCATTCGGGTTATGTCGTGGCCAGCAAGAAGCCCTGATCTTAACCCTATAGAGCACATGTGGGACACGCTAAAACAAAAAGTTAGAGCCCGAAATCCAGCCCCTATAACGTTGGAAGACCTGGAAATCGCCATCAGGGAAGAATGGACACGAATCCCTCAGGAGACCATCAAAACCTTGATCAGGTCACTAAAAAGGCGAATGCAGGCCGTCATTCGAGCAAGAGGGGGGAATACTCAATACTAAACTGGAACAATTGTGATCACAGCACTTCAGACTGAAAAATTAGAGCGTGTTTAAAATTAATTAAAAACAGTGTAAAACCATAGTGTTTAACTTTATAGTGAAAATTTCAGTTTTTTTTACCTTTTTCAGGTTTTTTCCGTGTGAAAATTAGTGTAAATAAACCAGACAATTTAAACATATCGGTACTAAACCATTTTGATTAGTTTAGTTGAAGAAAAAATGTGATTTGCGGAAAAACTGCAGGTGGGCCGATTTTTTTGATGACCAGTGTATTTATTTCGAGTCTTGTATGTCAAGCCCTCTACGAAACAGCGCTAGTTCCCTAATTTTTATAAGAAAAATTAAAATGGACTAAGTACTGGAAACAGTTGTCGCTAAATCAAGTAGGCACTTGCCACAATCAAAATAAAAACCAGTTTATGATAGTCATATAGATGACACTACTAAATTACTTATATCATGCTTGCACAACCAATCTTTTTTTACGTCACTGCTAAGATAATAGTGAATGTATAGCCCACATTGCCATATTTCAAAACATAAACACCACACTCAACTTTGAACTCTAAATGGAAGATATTAAAATTTATCGTTGATTGTCAAATACGTAATTGCTGTGAAAGTTAATTTTTAGACATGCTGGCGTGCTACGTGTCTATGCTAAGTTTTATATTGCCATTTTTAGATTACGCTCGGAAACACCTTCCGTATGTAATGTAGGTAGATAACATGTAAAAAGGTGCATTGACATCGATAAATATATCCGTAATTACACCTATTTTTTATTAATACAGATGGTTATTACCGTACATGGGAACAATACAAACACAATATGTAACTGATAACAAATTGAAATGTTATTTTATAAGGTAATATGTAATTTCGTTATTTATTTTAATTCTTTATTTATACCTATTTCACTGTTTCCATTTGTTATTTTGTGATTCCAAGCTATTTTATGGCATATTTTATAGCTGTCACTATAAATGTTCACAATATACATGGCACGTTTTCAATAACCAATTCCAAGGTACTACTTATCCATATAAACTATATACTATTGTGATAGATATTTTAAAATTATATTACACCCAAGTTTCCAAACTACACCAAAAGCCACAGAAAATCATGCAGTCACACACAAAAATGCCAACATCTACTTACAGCAGTATTTAGGAGAACTAGAAGCATTAAAATAGATTAGTAAATTAATATAAAACATGCACATTATTAATAATCCATAATCCACCATTAAAGCTTTTTCACTAATTAAGATATAAAAATATACTTAAATAGGTATAATTTTCATTGAGGTAAAAATGTTAATTCAGTGCTTAATAGTACTTAATATCTCAATGTAAAATTTTAATGTAAGTAGGTACTGATTACTGATAAACCAAAATTGATCTTTTAGCTGCTTGAACTCTTTAATTGTCATATTTTAAATACCTAGTGAAATGCATTTACTTAATTTTTTTATTTTCTGATTTAAGATTTCAGAAAATTAATCTTATCAATTCATCAAAAGAACCGAGTTCTCCAATATTAACTCATTAAATAAAGCCAAAAAAAATTTGAGTATACTTAATTCAGGTGAAATTTGAATTCAGCGTCAACTATCAAGGATTATCAACAAAATTAATAATTAATCTTACCTTAGCATAATCCTGAACTGTTCCAATTGCCGTATACTTTCAGATAATCTTGAGAAAGCATTGAAGAGTGCCACAATCTCAGTTCTCTGAAGTCTCTCATGCGACTTGTGTCTTACAGGCAGCTTTCCTTGATTGTGGTCACTCTCAGGACTGTTCCACTTGCTCGAAAACAATATCTTCAAGGCAGTTCCCAAGCCTTGTGTCTGCAGCTTGCCCCATAACTTGCATTTGTCACATCCAACACAATCCATGATCCTTGAAATGTTCCTAAAGTGTTCTCTGAACTCAACCTTCAGTTTTGCTGCCTGACTACCACCATTAAACATGGAAGACTCATTGAAATGGTCTGGGAAGGTGTAGATTACACCCAGCATGTTATGTATTGCTTCCCTTGTCTCCTCATCTTCAGTAGGATTACCGGTATAATACTCTTCTTTCTCCAAATAAGGGCCAGCTTTAGCTAAAGCTCTCATCTCCAATAAATACACAAAATATAAGTTCTTCAACCAATTAGGGCCCTCACCAAAAGTCTGAGAAGGATCAAAACGGCGTTGAAACTCTTCTAGATTGGGCCCCCATTCACCATCAGTTGTGAAGCCAGCACCTTTTTCAAACAACAAATATTTTGAACATAAGTGTATGTTGATACTTGTATGCAAACCTGATACGGCTCTATAAAATACTCTCTTTTCTAAGCACATATTGCCTAGATCTGAAGTTAAGACAAATGGAAATGATTTATAAGGATTCAGTTTAGGTCGGAAGCAGTTTTCCTGATAGATACTCCTCCAGATCCTGTTAGCTGATGGTCCTTTGTAGCCAGTAAATCTTTCTGGGTTCAACAACAAGTCAACATATTCAGCATCAACATCCTTGTCATCATATCCACAGAAATTCTCTAGAGCATCATCGTAAACCTTCCACTTAGCAATCTCATGTTGACTGGCAGCACTGATAGTCATATTTAGGTAACCCAGGTCATGATCATGGTCTGTATCTGAGTCACAACTAGATTGAGCCTCCTTCGAGTACTTGGTCGCCGGAGTTTCGTCGACATGATCGTTCTCATAACCATTCTCATACCCAGGTACACTCTCCTTAGAACATGTCTTAATATGACAGTACCGCATCGCGCATTTGCTATCGTCCGCCCAAAACGGACACTCCTTCTTCAAATTCACTTTGTAGAAACGGAAGTAGTCTTTCCTTATTAAACTTTGAAGGCGCGGAAAAACCTTTACGTTGTTGAAATAATCGATGGTGTCAACATTGCACGAACAATCGCCCAAAGACCCGTGGAGTTCGTCAAAGCATGCATTGCTGTCGCAAGGCTTTGTTTCATACAGCTCCGTGTCGTAACCAACCGCTTGGACTATCACTAAAGCGAAAATTATAAACACTACACAATAATTTTTGTATGCCATTTCGGTACCGACTGGCGCCATGGCATGAGTATTTTTAATAAATATTTTATGTAGACAACTGTTTTCTGTCACAGCACATTTAAATCTGTTAATGAGTATTCACGAACTGGTGAGTGAAAGTGGAATTAATCACACCGAAGACGAAAAGGTAGGACGTGCTCAAACAAACGTTCGCACTTTTCATGATTTCGGGCTGATCTGTCGTCTGACATTGAGGAATGACGACATTGACGGATAAATTGACGTATTTATGTCAAAAGCTCTAATATGTCAAATCAAAAGTGCATAGAGTAAATATGGAGTGTAGAGGAAAGGAGAACGATCTCAGTTTATCCAAAGTGAGAGAAGAGGCTGGCGTTAAATTGGTAGCTGTAGCGATTATCTTTACTTTACTGTTTACAGCTGGACGCTTGTAACTTGTCCGGCCCCTTACGAGTCGGTTCTTCTTTTCTTTCCTCTACACTCCATAAGAGCAAGACAATAGAGACAAATTTTTGGTATTTTGGTGTTTTAGTATTTTGGTACTATTAGGTAGGTTAGGTAGGTTACTTTAAATAAGTACCTACTTAGAAAACTTTAACTTATTTACAAAGATTGTAAAATTAGGTTACCTACCTAATTCATTTTCTTACTCTGGAATTTTGTTAGTCGGTAATTAATTAAGCAAATTTTTTATTTTTTCCAATAAGATCACATACTTAGGAACTCTGAGCATTTCGAGCCCTATCTACCACCCGTGCGATCATGACAGACTTCGGTCCTCATCAAAGTGCGAGGCGTAGCTTCTCAATCGCATCCTACTTGAAGGCCTACCGAGCAGTAGAGGTGTGCACAGTTTGAAACGTGACATATTTAGAACACGTTGAATCAATCCGAAACTTTTCAGCATCGGCATAAAGATAAAACTGATGCATGTAGGTAGGTATGTGTGATGTGTCAATAATTTTACTACACCTCGTAAGTACATACTTACACCATCTTTTTTATTATTTTCTTGAGGCTATAGTATCATTGCGACCGCAGTCAGTCTTCTGTGAACGCCACTGGTTGAGTTAGAGTTCACCGCTGAATTCTGCAGCTACTATGAACTGCAA
The DNA here is from genome assembly GCA_910591435.1 of Acronicta aceris. Classification (NCBI taxonomy): domain Eukaryota; kingdom Metazoa; phylum Arthropoda; class Insecta; order Lepidoptera; family Noctuidae; genus Acronicta; species Acronicta aceris. The sequence goes on along the minus strand of OU342761.1, from coordinate 15,072,683 downwards.
GATACATACCTCCTATACTTGTTGAAGCCGCTGGAGGTGCTTTAGCATGTACCTAGGTGTAGACAAGTTTTAAGTTCGTGAATGCTGACAAAATCATATTAGCTAGGGTAAAATAGGTATAGCCAGGGACAAGTTGAAATGGACATTCCTATTCTGAGAAGAGAACCATGCTGTGCCCAGCAGTGGGACATTAAATGGGTTGATGATGATAATGCACTCAGATCATGCAAACTGGAGCATTTGCCCTGGGTGGCGGTTACAGGTGCGCCAAAAAAGATTCTTTTTGTAACAATTATCTCAAACGCTAGATAGAGGACGCCACAAACAAGTCTGCCCCGGTTCGAAAAAATCGTACCTACTTAGATCCGGAGCTGTGATGATAAAGATAAAGATAAAGATAAAGATAGATTTATTTGTAAAAACATGTGTAAGTAATAATACATGGTTGAGATGCATATTACAGGTAGGAAATAATAGTTTGGACCAACATGTTTGACCATAATAGGTGTACAAATATTTTTATAATGTAGGTATTATACAAGTTTATAATGTTACAAATCGGTAGCTAATTACATGAAAATAGTAATAGTAATAATAATTTGAATTATAATTATTTATGTCAAAATATTTCATAAAACAAAATTTAATAACAATACTTTCTAAATACTATTATTGCATATTCACTAATAGAGATTTATCATTTAGGAAGTCATCAACATTATAATAGCACTTTTGGGTCATTTTTTTTTAATGTTTTCTTTAATTCATCTATATTTAAATGTTTTATTTCATTTGGAATTTTGTTATAAATTAATGGAGCCTTGCATACTACACTTTTATGTAGCAGCGCTGTTTTAGCCGGGTGAACACAAAGTTTACCGTTATCGCGGCGATTTCGTTTTACATTATCGGACAGGAGAGGAAACAAGTGAGGGTTGTTCTTGACAAATAGAGCGATTTCCAGTATATAAAGGGACGGAAGTGTGAGAATGTTATGTTTAATAAGTAATGGCTTACAGCTCTCTGTACTTTGAATACCGAACATAGCACGGATACATCGCTTTTGCATCTTAAATACCATATCTTTATTGGTTGAGTTTGCCCAAAAAATGATGCCATATCGAAGAACAGATTCAACAAGTCCATGATATGCCGAGAGAAGCGCATCAGTGTTGATAGTTGAAGCTAATTTATATAGGGCATAAGAGAGACTACTAATTTTTTTACATAAAGAGTTAATGTGTTCTTTCCAATTTAATTTGCTGTCTATGATTAAGCCAAGAAAACGGGCAGCAGTAACGTCATCTATAGTGCAATTTTCATGAACCAGGTTAATATTTAATGGGTTTTGCTGTCTTTGATCAAAGTGCATTATCTTTGTTTTTGTTAAATTGATTTTTAAATTATTGTCTTCCAGCCATTTAACTATAGATGTCAATGAGTTATTTATGTCAAAATTATATTGATTAATGTCCTCACATGAAATTGTCACAGTGCTATCGTCAGCAAATAAGGTCATAGGTTGAATTGTTGCTTCTGGCAAGTCATTGATATAAATAATAAATAATAGTGGCCCCAGTACACTACCTGATGAGGTGTATATATATATATCTTGTCAATGCGAGACGGACAAACATACTCCGCAGTCTGCCGCATATCGGATGTCAGGCAGGTTACAAATAAGAAGACACTTTATGAAGTAGAAAATTTATTTATTCCATACAATACAATATAATTCATCCACAAAAGCAGTTTCATCAGAAATGCACAAGAGATTCAAAATACAATAAACAGACATTTGCTCCCGATATCATTACTATTTACACAGGCATGTGAAACACGTAATAAATCACAAAGTATTATATAATAGAAATGCATAAATATATATTATATATATAACACTTTAATATTATTAATTTGTAAAATGGACGTACTTACTTAAACATTATAACGCCGATTTATGAAAATATTTTTACTTTTATTTATAATAATTTCTATTGTTTATCAACATTACAAACAGTCGCTTAACTAACTTAACAGTACCTAAAATTTATAAGTATTTTAAAAATGGTGCAACAAAAGAAAGTTAATAACTAATTTATAATGGTAAGGTACAGCGCGTCTTAATATCTTTGAGGAATCAAATTACATTGATACATGGAGATATAGAATGAAATACATATTACCATCTATGAGATAAATTGACCACTCTAACATAGGCTACGACATAGTTTTGTCGTCAATATCTCGTGCAAAAGCTATGACTCTAGACGAGATAAGGCGGCTACAAAATTATGTCGTGGTGCGCATGTTGGCCCCCTGAAGAAGTTTACTGATGACTTAAATGTTACGTCGATGCATTTGAAACACTTGGTTTTACTCAGTCAATGGAAATGCAGCGTAATGGCCAAAGTCAGTAATTCTAAAACAGTAAAATTTTAAATTAAAGGCTCTAAAGATTTGTTTGTGTGCCCAGTGTTGTTTGCGTAAAATTAAAAACAAATGTAAACTTTTTCAGGATGTATTTTCGTAAGGTGGGACTTGCGCTACACCGAGCTAACCTTAACATAACTTGTACATAAGTAACTTATGTTTTATCTGTCGTTGATATTTAATTTTATTGTTCTTAATCGAATGTTATTTTCGTGATGTCTTCGTTTTAGGCGTACCTGAAATGGATAATGTTATGAAATCAGTATTTATACACTATAAACGTATCATCCAAAGTGTAAGGACTTGTCTAAAATTTAAACAAATGAATCTAAGAACACTGGTACCACAGAAAATTAAACACATATTATTATAGGTACAAACAAAATTAAATACAACATATTGTTTAAAAATTAACCCTCCAAAAACCAACTAAAAATCATTAGTAAATAATTACATAACAACAACGATCATTAATTACGTTCAATACATACGTTAAATTGTCTTTAAATCCTGTGCAGGTAAGAAATTTAGCTATAATTTTCAGCAAGTAAAAATAATTTCATTTTATTCCACCAAAATAAATTATTAATCACAAAATAAAAACAACCACAGACATGCATAGGTATTAGTAATTTTATTTACAAAAATTATGACTTACCTAAATTCGAACATATACATGCTTTGGCCAAACAATTCCAAAAAAAATGGAAACATCTTACATTTTTGTGCAAAATGTAATAAAGGTTGGCATCAATACGGACCGGAAAGGTGTGATTAGTAAAACAAAAATTATTACACACATTCTTTATTGATTACAAAATTCTATCAAATCAATCAGTGCAAGGCACAAACTCTTTCGTTTATAATTCCTTGTCTCGACATTTAAGAAATATGGCAACCATCTAATAGTAGCTATGTGCTTTCAAATAAGTCGCTTTCTTTAATTTGGCACAAACGTATTACGTTTACCTAATTATTTCCATGTAAGTAGACCAATAAATATGTAACAAATTAACTATTATAAAAAATCCAAATTGAACACAAATATTCTATAATTAATGCGATTAACATAGTCGACAGTCGTATTTTATTTAAATAATTTCTATCAAAGACATATAAATCTAAAGACATTTTCTTAACAAGTTTTTATGAAAATATAATTATCACAATAGCAAGATTCTAAATGTTTATACATATATAAAAATAAATGGAGATTCCTTACATCGAAGCGTTAAATAGGGATAAATATTATAACATCTACAAGAGATTCTTTATTAAATGTATGATACCTACTATATTATAGAGCCCGATACCACTTTTTTAAAATGTATGAAGCATATAGCGTAATAAATATGTATCTATTAAAATATTTATATTCGAAATGCTAAAATACTTTATGTTAAATTTAAATGGCTTCATTCCACTTGAAATATATTATATCAATGAAAAGCCTCTGTAATCAGGCAGCGTTAATTTTTGTTAGAAATTCAGATTTTTTTTATCGTGTCAATGGACAATAAGCAGGCCATAAACAAGCGTTGTTGAAGACTGATTACTGTTTCCCGTGATTATTATCTTTAGCCCTAAGCGAAGTTTGGTTGTACGAGTTAACTTTTAGGGCCAATTTAACCATCTTTTGATGTTCTAGCATTGTTTTTCGGTCCCATACAAATTTTAGATAAAGTCAGGACGATCATCGGTCGAAAATTTCAAATTAGAGCATACGTAATATGCTCTCATTTACGCATAAATTCACGTTTTCATAGACCTCGCAAAGTGACAGAATTTTACCTTTGAGTATCTCTGACAGTGTGCAGCACACAAAAAATACTTAGAAAAAAGCCTTGAAGGTATTCGTTCAAGGAATAAATGAAGTCTATTGACTTCCTTTATGTTTACGATTACGTAACGACACGGTTGGCCGATGATTAGACCTGGCATAAGCACCTACTGTAATCAAATTGTTAGGTTTTTTATTAATTACGCACGACAATGTTAGTGAAGCAGAATCCAAATACAAGCGTTATTTTTTACATAAAATTGTCAGGCTACTTACTTTTTAAATCATCAATATTATTCTCAAAATTACGCACGTTCCTAATGTCTCAAATATTATGTCGTGATTATTTTCATTCAAATCTGACGTAAAGGTCAAATGAATCATTCTTTTTATTATATTTCAGTGCGTAATTTTGACAATAGCCTCATTATAGATATCACTGGATTCAATCAAGCTATATGGCAGTACAATTGTTGAGATTTAATAATCTTTTGACATAATCTCAAGTGAAATTAAAAAGGCTTTTAATGTCATGCAACTTGTAGCGTCGTAAATAGCTTAATATCATACCTACCATAAATATTGCAAAAATTTCAATGGAATCATCGGAAAATAAAGTTGTGTGTTCTAAAGTCGTTAGTTATAATCGATTATAAAATCTTATCGAAATAAGTCGAAACGTTTTGGACGCCAAAAGTAGCATTTGTGCTTGTCAATGTGTCCCACAAAAAATCAATCAGCCATGCAGTGTGCAGTCCGCTCACAAAAATGTCAACAAATAAAAAAGAACCAAAAAAATTGTGTTCATAGGTACCAGTTTTAATGTACAAAATATTAGTAGCGAGACCTTCTGTCCATATTTCTTATGGAATTGGCGAGACACAGCGCGAACAGAGCTCCGACCACCTGAAACAGGGAATTTACCGTTAGTGCCTATCGATAATTTCCATTCAATCAAGTACCTACGGCTCACAGAAAACCGGCTTTAAGCAACGCTTACGTTGTGTTTCGCCGAGTGATTGAGGTTACCGGGCGGAGGCCCAATCCCCTTTTAAAGGCCGGCAACGCACTTGTGACTCCTCTGGTCTTGCGGGTGTCCATGGGCGGCGGTAATCGATTACCATTAGGCGATCCGTCAGCTTTGCGTTTGCCGTCATATCCCATAAAAAAACCTAGATACACCCTAATTTGAGTCCAACGAACAAAAAGAAGGCATTGACTATTCTCCCCATAAAATGTAGGTAGGTATATATCTACCAGCATGAGTTTTAATAAACTTTATGTAATTAAAAACTTGGCAAAGGAATTTATTTACAAATTGTTCATCATATTTGAGGCCACTGTTAGAAAAAGACAAAGTTCTAGTAGTTAGAGCGATCTACTACATTATGTTAATGTATAGCCGGGCTGAATTATGTGAAGAAAGACATCCTGCGGTTGAACTTATTAAAATGTTTGGATCCCATTCGGATACGTACCTCAATACAGGCAATGCCGATAGCAACGCCAGCGATGGGCTTGTTCCATTTCTCGTACATGTCGGAAAGTACAGGCGCGCAGCCTCTGTTGGCGGCCTCGATGGTGCACTTGCCTCCGATGGCGTTGCCGAAGGTGCTAGTGGCGGTGCAGCAGGAGTCGGGCAACGTAATGCTTAGGCCGTAGTCTTGGGGACCGTTCTTACCGCAGCAGCCGAGCTGGAATATTAATGGAGTTGTGTTAACCTATCTATGGCTTAACCTTTTGAGCGCCATAGTCATATATAGACGACAAACCAAAATCTGCCCAGCACGCTACGGTCACGACTGGATGACATATTTCTAAAGAAAATTCGGATCTGGGCGCCGAGGGCACGCTTTTTTGACGTGGCAGTCAAAACGATTGGTTTCTGCAATTCATAGTAGCTGCAGGATTCAGGTTTGAAATAGCCAGTGATTAAATAATAGTGTGAGGTGGGAATAATTCTTATATTATAAGCAAAAGCTAGAATAAATTAGATAAAATGTAAATTATATGTGTGGTTCCCGTTAAACCGCACTTCGTCATGTTTATCAAAATATAAAATATTATTAGTAGTGATTTAATGACCACATTATCCTGCTTTGTCCTCATACAACGCTTTAATTGCCGGTCGTTATAAATATCGCGCCAATCCCACATTGTACAGCTACACACGATAACACTTGACGCTATGCAGTTACAGTGCAAACATCGCACAGTTCGCCGGTGTGTTTAGGACCCATCCATGTCATGTCATAGAATAGGGTGCGAGCCTATTTCCATTCACCAGGCACAAATTCAAACTCCAAGCTGCACTGCGAATTGCATAGAAAAACTAATATCACTTTTTCGACCTGGACCCACCCAAGACTTGTAGCGTAGCAATCGTATTTTATTTATTTTGTTTAATTTCAATAAAACGATTATGAGGGAAGAAGTTGAGGCCTTTACTCAGGTGTGGGACAATACAAGCTAATTAGTATTTATTTATCTCTCTCTCGTATTCAAAGATTTGAACCCAGCTGTATGCCCACAAAATATAGCTCAGTAGGTTCTAATCACTTTAAACCGGACAGCTTATATGTATGTATTATAATTATTCGTTACCGTAAACCGGAGCTTGTGAAGTAGATCTGATATTGATTAATATCCAGCGCTTCAACTTGCTTTGTGTTATAAGCTGTTCGTAGTTCTTGAAGTAAAATAAGCTTTGATGTGAGTGTGTGTATTTTTGGCTCTTTTTGTATTATTTGTCGTTAATATAAAAAGACATAATTATTTCCATAAATCATTTATCGAGTGAAACTGCAAAAAGATAGTTACAAATATTACCCACTAAGTGTTTCCTGCGGTTTCACTTGAGGTCGGAAAGATTATTTTAGACAAAAGTTAACCTTTGTCCTTTCTCAAGATGCAATCTAGCTTCTTGCCTTATTTATTTAAACGGACAGACTTTTTTTCGCATTAATAGATAGTATGGCCGGTACCTACGTACCTAATTAGTCATTTAATCGGTTACAGTTTGTGTTTCATTTTCTTTTTGTTACTTCTAATATATTTTTTTATTAAACTTTCTAGTATATAAAATTATATTCCACTTCTTTTATTTGTATACTTATACGTATACGTACGTATACTTCTTCCTTTATATATAAAATATATAAATTGTTATAAATAGATAATTAAATAATATTATAAATATATATAAACAACACTGCCATTATATTTTAGATAAATAATAAAAAAGATTAGATGAAAGAAATTATTAATTAATGTTATAAACTTATGCTAATGATTATAAATAAGTACATATTGCTGTGCCCTAGCAAGGTCATGTATGAAACATTTATATTTATGTAACACCTTATTACTACATGAATGCAATAAATATATGATTATTATGATTTGTAGCTAATGTACCTAATTTCCATTCTGTTCAACAATTATAAAACCTTAATCTTTGTTTTAAACGACACCTTTCAAATGTGTCATATAAGACAACTGCTTAGTGCTATTTCTTTTCATCTTATGCTACCTGTATCTATGCTCGCGCTCATTATTAAAGCCTAAAATGTTTAGTTATAGGTATGGACGTGTAGCGCGACTCAATTTTAAATGACATTTACTATGAACATGGCGTATCTAATAGTATTATATCATTGCTTTTACTTGTTTTTAAATACTTTCATAAAAAAGAGCAAAATTAAAACATTTTTCCCCACCGGCCTCGGGAGCAAGATCCAAGCTATTCGCGGTCAGGGCTCCAGGGAATGAAACTTTCTAACAATGCAGGCCGTGCCAGGAGCACTACTTTCTGTATTTAAGCCCTTGATTCAGCCACTCAACTAGAGCCTCCTTAGATTGAGGCTCTTAGTTATTAAAACATTGGCTGACTGACACAACGATCGGTACAATGATCGCCGAATTCACCCAGACATGTCGACGATTGATTGTCGAATATCGTGTGCCAAATCAAGATACATTTTTTTATCCATTTCGGCTTTTTCGAGGTTCTCGTCATGCGACACGGTGATGTCAACAACCATTGCAAGACACGTCAATCGATATAAGCATCACCACAAAATCTTCCATTATTTTATTTATATCAAGCTATCCAAGAATTTGTATTTCGAATTACACGCTATATCCGTCTACTAATTATTACCTGTTGCTGAAGGTTGTTGATGACAGCGTCAGTAGCCTTGTCAACGTCCGCGCTGGACCTCTTGTCGAACAGCGTGTTGACAGACTTCACCAGGCCCTCCTTGATGTTGTCTCCGTAGACGAACAGGAGAACAGCGATCACCACTTGCACGATAATAATCACCAACAAGAAGATTGCGTACTGAAATGTGTAGACATTTATGATTTTAATTACATTAAGAAATGTTTTACATTCTTAGCTTATTGCCAGTTTCAATTAGGGCTGTCAATATCTACACATAGTATTTTTCTGAATAACCTTACAAAAATGAATAGGTAAGGCAATGAAAATAGTAAGTCCTATCCAATAAGGAATGAGTAAATAGTTTCGGAGAGAAAAAACATCCAACTGAAATAGGAACCTATATTATAATAGTTCAATATAGGTAGTTGCTATCCACTTGGCAACACTTAGTTCAACGGGTAGGTATGTACCTAGGGTTGCCAACCCCACTATTTAATATATTATCCTACTATATAGCGGCCCGACTACTATATTTCTAAAAAAATATATAGTAGGCGAAACTACTGTATTTTTAAAGACATCAAACAAATTGCTATCAATTTGAAAAATAAATATTTATTAATAATAAAGGGTAAAAGTAGCAAAAAATATTATTTTAAGAAATAAAGTAGATCGGTAGATATTTTGGAATCTACTATATTTTTTTTTCATCTTTTCGTTATCTACTATATTTTTATGGGTTATAATTTTAGAACTACTATTTTTGACCGACAGAGTTGGAAATCCTATCCCACTACCGTTGAACTAAGGGTTGCCAAATTTTGTTAGACAACCTACCTACCTGGTCTAAAAAAATGGATAAATAATAAATAGGTAGTTATTACTTATAAGTAATTGATATTCAAATCAAGTCGAATCATCATCAAGAAGTCAAAATTTTTTAGCGCGAGTTTAAAATTGCAACTTCGGTCTTTTGAAATATCGGAACCAACTGCTTCATCGTACCGTCGGTACTTTGGAGAAAAGCCCTTTTGTCACTACGAAGGAAATTACTGACAGTACCTACCACCCAATTCAAATATGTAGATTACTGCGAAAGCGAAACGGATGTCTTTATAGTTTACATTCCATTACTTGCTTCGAAGAATGGCGATCGTTCCAAATACGAAACGATACATCGATGGATTGTTTGATAGCAATGTTTGTCGATCCCAATGGAAATATTTTGTGTTCTCGTTGTAGTTTGCCAAATATGAGTTGTAAATTGATGCTATCTTTAGTTAACTGGAACCTAATTTGTTTTAAGGCCAAATTACTGTTGTCGTGTCTAACTAGAGAATAGGATTGTCACACGTTTCTCGGCCGATTATAAGTAAAAGTATTTTTCGACACCACAATCAACATTACCAAGTTTAAATACGCGAAAGCTACTCAATTCACCATCCATGCATATCACCAATGTATTATGGGGTATTTCTTTTATTATGGAAAATCCTCATTGATCTATCAGGTATGTTGGACTCTTACCGACTAAAAACGTCACTTGCCGTCCTTTGTCCTATAGTCAGGACTAATCAGGACTATAGTGGGATTTATGATTAGGTTACTTAAGATACTTCTACCTACGTAATATCCTCGTGGTACGTACCGTGACAACCATGCAGTGACTCTCGCGTATCGCTCCACAGCAACCGAAGAAGGCTATCACGAACATGATAGCGCCAATAATGATGAACAGCCACGGCGCGACCGTCAAGTGTGTCTTGAGCTCATCCTTCACAACCGTCCAGTTGAGCTGGAACGCCACTCCAATGCCTATCACGGCTAGACCGAGGAGCTGGAAACAAAAAAAAATTTTATCGATCTGAGTTATTAATTACCAACCTATAGAGATGCATCAAATTAGGTATTTACGACTTTGAAAACCAAAGGAGAAGAGACCCCCATTATAGAAGAGACCAGAAATCACCCTGCTATATTTAATTCTTTAGAATTAGGCCCATCCTATAAAAAGGTCCTATGTGTTAACCGCTTGAGCTACAGGTTATAAACTATCTCTTTGCCAAAATTCATCTAACTCCGTTCAGCCATTTAGCGTAATTAAGTAACAAACACTAGTGAATAAAGGCCCCCCTTAAAGACTTCCACAAGGACAGTCTTCCACCAGTTATATGTCGCCTGCACCCAACGACTCCCAGCGACCTTCACCAAGTCGTCTGTCCATCTCGTAGGCGGTCGTCCTACACTGCGTTTTCCGGTGACATAATTTATAATTTAGTAAGATAACTACTATAATATCATTTAACTGCCTCTGTCCTCTATTATCAAAATAGTATTTAAGCTACATAAGAACCGAAATCATTACTGAATTGCGACAAAACCAGCCATCAAACCCTACAATAGCATGATAAATAAGTATCACAAATCTTAAATTACCCAATCTGAATGAAGAATCTTTTTCAAGAGTTTTGTTTTATTGATTAAGTCGGCAAACGAGCTGAGTTGAACGTTGAACGACGTTGAACTGAGGTGAACGGTAAGTACTCATCGTCGCCCATGGACACCTGCAACACCAGAGGAGTTGCTGATGCGTTGCCGATCCCCTACCGACTACAGACTGCCAGAGCCGCTGCAACCGAGGAAGGGGAACTGGCTCCTACGTGCAAAAGTCGAAACACACACCAAGGTGCTTTACGACAGACTCCGGTCGTAAGCCAATCAAACCCCAAGAGGTCTTACCACCGAGCTAGCCAGATATTTTCAGGTCTCTTACGGGATGCCTATCTGAAAGGCAGTAAGGAATAGTATTCTAACCCGTCCCCACACGGGGTAAAAGGGTTTTCCAAAACAAAAGTGTAAAATTTCATGGTATACATAGACGTCACATTAATTTTCTCATTCTCATTCAAATGTAAGGTCGACAATATTTTCGATGAATTACGTAATCACATACTCACAGTAATCGCTAACTTATCACCATGAACTTTTGACCTACGCTACCGGGTCAGAGTTAACATAAAATTATTATTTATTCGGCTATAACTTAATATGACCAATGTTAGTGCGCGTGCGGCGTGTTTCAGATATTTATTTTGAAATTATAGGTACCTATTCCCTGAAAATCGAAAATGCTCTTTTTCCATTATTGGTAATTTTATTATTCAAAAGGGACCAGTTTCTCAATTCGGCTGTTTTTCCTCATTTCTTCGAAATGTCTCTGCCAATTGAATACAGGTTTCTCATTACAGGATCCATATGAGTACCAGGAAAAGACAATTTATGGAATGGGTAATTTTACTAATTTTATTCAGTGACGTAGTAACTGGTATAGTGACTCAATTCCACAGGTAACCAGATTATCTGATCACACTTATCTATGGTGTATGGTATGGTCATGGTTTAACCTAATGATATTACTGAGTGACTAAGCCTTTTTAATTGGAGACTACGGTTAAAGGATACCGATAGTAATATAATATGACCATACTTATCGGTAAGTATAATATAACTAATGAACACCGCATTTTCGTATTGCCGAATAAAAATTGACAGCCATGCTATTATTTGGAAAGTTTCAGTTTTATTATTATTATTCTAAATTTCCTTTTTATGTTTTTAAGGTACAGTAAACGCTCAAAAGTCCATAAGAACCCTAAGTATTACATTGCTATGAACAGTACGAGCGAGCAATGAATAGAAGAAGGTCGTAAGTCAAACTAAATGTCAAGCTATTGTGTTGTGAGATTGCCTATGGACCGATTCCGATCCGACTCCAAGCTGCTACTGAGAATTTTATGAAAAATATCATAAAATATCGTATCGTTATGACTAGGTGATGTTTCTGTCAGTATTTGAACTCCTACCTAATGATTATTGATTGATTGGCATAGAGTAAATCGGAAGAATCATTTGCACAACTTCACTCAAATGTGTAACTCATAATCAGCTAGTAATTCTTTTGGCACCTAGGCATCTGCCTCTACATTCCTTCTAGCTCTACATTTTGCCAGAATCGTCAATGGTATCAGAATTGTAGATTTTTGACAGTTTTATGTCAGTTCTGATGTCATTCAGTGCCATTTGAAGACCATTCTATTACAATTTAAATAGTACCTACCTAGTCATTTTTCCATTGCGCACTCTGGACAATTGTACCAAGCCCCGCGATCTATTGGGCCCAATTTTTTTTTATAAAATAGTCCTCTGTTATATAATTGTCATAGGGGCCTCGTTATCCTAGCACCCAAAGACTATTGAATTTTCAGCAGCAGGATCTGGCAGATTCGAGAACATTTAACCATTTTTAGAGAAATAAAATTGAAAGAAGTTACTGGCCAGTGAATCGATCGATATTTCACCCTAGAAAATCGAGATAGGATTTATTATATTAAGTTAAGAACCATAAAATTATTTACAACTAGTTGCTATTGCCCGCAGTTTCACTCACGACCCAAAACGGGTAACATACTATAATTCCGATTCTAGGTGGCGTACCAGATTTTAAGTTAGACCTCTAGAAATAAATCGGTGAAAACTGCATGCAATTCCAATCAGTAGTTTTTGCGTGATATGCGTACAAACATACAGGCAGACACACAGACAGACAGACATACAAAAATTAAAAAAAAAATTGTTTTGGTTTCTAGTGCTCTAATAATAATGTACGGACATCGGCCTGTTACAATTTTATTATAGGTATAGATTATTATAGTTGAATGCACTCAAACACTAGTAAAGAAATGACTGTTTTTCACATAAATATTGCTTAAAACCTCGCGAGTTGGCGATGGCGCTCAATGTGTGGCAAATTTTCAGCGTACGTTTAACATATTTTTAAAACGGTCACGGCCCTGCAGCTAATCTTATGAAAATTAGTGTTTGAATAAAACTTTAAAACAGACTTTCTATTGAAAAACATGATGGAAATAAGTGTGAGTGGCTGGCGTGGCTAATTTTAGCCCCGAGCGGTGGACCGTCAGCATGATCGGTCGCCATCATGACTTTATTTAAAACAAGAGAATTGAATGTTTGTGATGTAAGTACTTTAAGATGGTACTATTACCTCATCAGATAAAAAGGCTACGATTGAATTCAGTTTTTTTTTATTCCGTGTTTCAACATCAGTTTCTAACTTTTAGGTTTTTTTTAATTATTTGTGTCAATAGTTATAACGCAATCTAAGTCCTTCGGAAAAATATATAGATAACCTCTTAAGGGTCCGGTGGAGCTTAAATTGCCCACAAAAACGTAATACCGAAATAAATCGTAATCCAGACAATATTCTATCAAATTATGTTATTATTCGGATTTGGATACCATTAATCTAGGTTCCTACGATACTATTTCGTCTATTACTACTTCACAGGAAATAAAAGACCGGAAAATCGTTCCAAACTTGGCAAAGTTATCAGAAATTGCATTCGCTTACACTTATTTCCAGTGAAGTATTTTGGACGAAATGGTAATGTAGGAACCTAGATTAACGGTATCGGAATCCGAATAACAGAATTTAATTAAATTGTGTTTAAATTACGATTTATTTCGGTATAACGTTTGTAAGAGAAACTCGGTCCGCCGAACTCTTAATTAAAAAAATGTGGGTATTATTATTATAAAAAATATCGTTTAACCGCGTGGGACATACTTTATAAACATTATACACCATTCTGCGGGTTATACGATAACCAAAGCCCATACTTTCTACAGTTTGTTATTAAATTCTGTCTGATGATGTTTTTCGATTACAAAATTCTCAGTAGCAGCCCATAGTTTATTTTTGTGCCCGGTTAATGACTGGCCCTATTAAATAAATGGCACCTAAAACATCTGGATCTGGGTGTACCTACATCAGATGCACATACAGGAAAATACACAGGAAATACTTCCATGATTATGGTTTGTTTGTGATAACAGTATGACCACAGACTAAACAATATTTTGGCAAAGATGGTTCAACCTTCCTGTATATTTTAATAGCATTAATGAACCAATTAACGTGTCAATTAACGCCTCCAAACGTGTCACGTGAACTCCACAGCAGCTGTAGTGTTATTTCGTACGCAGTGACGTCAAAGTGACCCCCTTAGAACACGCGTGGCTGAAACGAATCAAGCTGAAAACATGATTGAGACTATTTTCGTACTAACTCGGGCTCGTACTCGTATGTTTGGGAAGACACCATGATATTACTCGCGCGCGGTGTAACCGTTGTTAAGGTCTCTGATCTCCTCAGTAATTTCACTAGTTACCCTACAAACCGGAAAACAATAATTCTAGTAGGTACTTTAGCTTAGCTTAGAGGCCGTATATTTTAAACCGACTTCAAAAAAAAGTTTGTTGGCAATGCGGTACATAAGATGAATTAACTTATACTAACTATATACCGCTCGTTTGGCGTAGCGGCTGAGCGATCGGCTTCTACGCAACGTGTTGTGGGTTCGATCCCCACACGGAACAAATATTTGTATGATCTACAAGTAGTTGTTCCGGGTCTGGGCGTTTGTGTATGTGCGAATTTGTGTTTGTAAACGCACCCACGACACAGGAGAAAATCCTAGTGTGGGGCAACGTTTTTTTTAAAAAAAAAAAAAACAAAAAAACTGACCCAGATCAACTAACACCAGACACCAGTGTTAGTTGATCTCATGGACTGTCTATGAGACTAACATTTCGTTGACTGAATTCAATAATAGCACAAGTCATAATAATTATTATGAACCTCCAATTTGGTACTTGAGAACCTTAAATTAAGGACGTATTTACTTAATTAAGTAAGAGAATCTGAAAATGCCAGTATGTTTACATTTGTCGGATTATTGAATTCGGTCAATAATTTCGGCTCAAAATTAGGTAGTAAGTACTAAAAAAAGGACGTCTGAAGGACAATACTATTAATGTATTTACAACCATAAAAGCCCTATGTAGAGTAATGCAAAGTTCAAAAGAATAATGAATTAGTCACGTTCAAAACTTAGCGAATGCGCATTACAGTGAGTCAACTTTTATAAAAGGAGTTTCAACATTTCAACATAATGTGTAAGTAAAGAGTTGGCTTATGATTATGAGTTATGACCACTGACCTCTGTATTACTCTTGCTTTAATAAAGCATAGAGATCAGTGGTTACTGACTTATTATCATGGGCCAGGTGGTTTCTAATTAAAAAAAAGTATTATCTGATCTATCGGTATTTTATGTGCAAAACAATGACTTTAAAACGATTAAGCGCTTTTCTAATTTCCTTGTTACTCAAAATAAAAAAATGACCCGACTCATCATTTATTTAAATTCTTTTTTTAAATAAACTAAATATATTCGCAGTTAGGTACATTTCAATGCCACAATACTAAGCTAAATATTATGTATGATGTATATGGCGTTAACCTTAATAATTAATTAAAATGTTTAGGAGATAACATTTGAAACACATGAATGGTAATTACTTCTAGTACATAACTAAAGTATGTGTTGAATTGAATTGAAACTAGTACACAGGGTGAAATTGAATAAAGGCGACAAATTAAAATTATTTAAAATATATGATTATACACAAAGAAAAGTCTGTAAGTAAGTATGTTTATGTAAAGAAAATCATTATACTTTTTTATTATTATAAAGAGAGTTTGGCAACGTCTCGTGCGCCTCTATCGCAACTTTTCTCGTGAATACAAAATAATAGTAATAATTGCAAAGCGTTAATAGTTCACATAATAGTACATAACTGTCTGTGTAATTAATTGATCGGGCGCGTCGCGCCTTTATTTATTTGAGTTTTACATAGTTAAGTATTCTTATAAATACCGATAATTCATGCCTACCTAAACACAACAGCTTAGTTTGCACAGTCTATGCTAAAAAAGTAGATTATTTTTTGTAGTACAATTTAGATCTACATTGAAATTACATTTTAAAATTAATAAAAAATAATGATTACTAAACCTCCCATTTCGATTCATCGCATATGTTGTTAAAGTCATCCTGTATAAACTCTAGTTTCATAACTGAAAAATAGAAGAGCACAGAGGGGGCCAATATCCAAAGACTAAGGCTATTCTATTACTTTCTTCCAGTTGGAAATAAAGGGCTGTCTCTAGTCTGGTCGAGCAGTATTATTGAGGTGATCTATGAAATTGATTGTTCGGTACATGGGACCTTGACATACCGGCAAACCTTAGTTCACCTCTGCCTAACCCTTCGGGCAATACACGCGTGATATAATGATATGTTTCCAATGCCTGCTCTATAACCTCTTTAAATCTCTTGTCCAGGGACAAATAGTATTTTTTTTTTTTTCAAAAAACCGTACTTGCGGAATATTCCAATAAAAATAAATGAATAAATTCGGATTGTTGAGCTGCAGATTGGTCCGATTGATCTTTTCACTAGACAGCTATTTCTTTATTGCAATATTAATTTTATTTCTTAGATATAAAAAATGTTTCTTAGAGATAGCTTTAAAAATAATATTTAAAATGCACTTTAAATTATTTTAAATCAATTAATAAAACAAAAATTGGTAACCAATAAGAAAATTAGTTCGTCTGTCTGTCTTTTGGATATCCTGAAATGACCGAAATGAAAATGAAGCCCAAGGACAAGGGATATTCCTATCATGAATTTATGATTCGCATTGTGTCGCAGGCGGTAGCTAGTCCAGGATGAGTACAGCGCAGCGTAAGTGGGTTGTTTCCTCAATAAATATCGCTTTTCGCACTTTGCAATACAGTTAACTTTTGAAAGTAATTTCGTTGTAACAAGAAAATCACGAATTCGCGCACAGATGCTAAAAGATGAAAATCTGTGTACGAAGAGGAACAAACAAAAATTTGCACTACAGATATAATAATAATATAAAATAGGCAGAAAACGAAATGTAATGTAAATGTAAGCGAAACGTTTGGACCCAAAGACTATAAAGCCACATTATTCAATGATGATCTAAATAAACTTAAAAATATTTCGGTCCTTGTCATTTAAATGTCAATAAAGGGAGACAACTCTAGAAATAATAACCACTTTTTGAATGGGAGAATTTTAAAACATTTAATATTAATTAGTCCGTGGAAGTTACGCTCACTTCTTTCCTGTTTGTTCCATTATCTCTCATTCATTTAAATTTAATAAAAGTTTCGGTCCCCTCACGTTTCCTTATCCTTATCCTTATAGTATTCAATTTTCGAACGTTAAACAGCGTGCGAGGTGACAAACTTTTTCAACCGACTTCAAAAAGGAGGAGGTCCTCAATTCAACTGTATTTTTTTTATGTTGTTACAGAGTGAACCGATTTTGATGATTCTTTTATTATTTGAAAGCCTGTGCTTCCCGTGTGGTCCCATAAAATCACTCTGATCTGATCACAAAATGACAATATCACGTAAACATTTATAAATGATAACGTCGTCTAGGTAAACGTAAAATTTTACTCGCTACTAAAAATGTTGAAATAAAATAACTTTTGATAAAAAGTAAAACCGCCTTCAAAAACATGTGCATAACAGTTTCGGATGTCGGTGGCGAAAACAAAAGTTCAAACCAAATCGAAGGCACCGACATCCGAATAGTGTTGTAAAAGACTCAAGTCTTTTAGTCCTAATTTTGAGACTGAGCACAGTTTCACAGAACTCAAGACTAAAAAGTCGCAGTCTAAATAGACTTATCTGTTAAAATTGAGTCAGGACTCGTAAAATGTTCGCTCACGAGTCACGAGCTCTAATAGCAGGAGACTCGAGTCAAATCAAAAGCACTCGCATACGAGTCTTTTAATGTGAGTAGATAAGTCTGAAGTTCTAAACTATTAGAAGTCTCAAGTATTTTGTAACATTAATTAGTTTTTGGGGCAGAAACTAACTTACTACTACTTTAAAAAAAGATTTACTCTTTGACACAGAAATAGAAAGGACTTAACCTGTGTAGTGATTTTTGAGTCTAGTAGTTTTAAAAAAAGACTCAAGTCCTGTTTATTCGAGGCTTAGGACTCGAGTCTTTTACAATACACAAAAATAGAAACGACTTAAGCTGTGATTTTTGAGTCTAGTCTTTAAAAAAAGACTCAAGTCCTATTTATTCGAGACTTAGAACTCGAGTCTTTTACAACACTACATCCGAAACTGTTGTGCACCTAAAATTATTTTTTGTTTTTGAAGGCGGTTTTACTTTTTGTTAAAAGTTATTGTTTAAGTAGGTACTTAGATGTAACTACTAGAAAGTATTGACTCTGTACTCGTAATAGTAGGTAGGTATTTTGAATTATTGCTAGCCAATATTACGTAATTTGACCGGCTATTAGTTGATGTTATCTAAACAAGTGCCCCTCATTCCATACACACCACTCATCGGTTAAAGGTTATCAAATACCAATGTGTCATGTCTGCCTCTCTCAGAATTCATTATGAATTCGTTTCATTACAGTATTTTTTATTGAATGTATCAGTTGTCCATAAATTTTCGGGTTACGCCTACAAAGACATTCACAGGCATAATGGTAATATGTTGAGTGAATTAGGTATTTAGGAAGGCTAAATTCCCTTGCATGAAAATCCATTAATTCCTAAAAAGTCTCACTAGCACACGATCACACAACTCTCAGGAGACTAGGCGTAGGCACACTAGGCAGCGCGCATCTTGTAAACAGCATAGACGAGTTGAATTACTGTCATCATACGAGTTGCTGTCTACTGTCAGGTGAGTAGCTTGCTCCGGGGAAATCGATGTGAAAATTACAATAAACATTACTTTCTCCTCTTAAATTATCTTCTAAAATTCCAAGTTCCCTAATATGATATGGTAATATCCTATTGAAGCTTAGGTTTGGAATGGGGGGGCGTTTTTCTTTCAATAAATTCTCGACGATTTTGAATTTGTGCCGGCAATAGACTCGCCTCTTCGTGAGATTTAAAAACATAGATATAATATACTGTCTAGCTGTGGGTATGCATAAGTACATTACATCTCTGCATAACCTTTTAGGGAATACAGGGTTGACCCTTCGGGTATTGTAGGAATGTGGCAATAAATAAAATTAATGCTAATCAACGGACCCAGACCGCTGACGCCTTTGTGGGACCAGACGCCATTACAATGCCGCTTACAGCAAATTGTCACGCCAACTAAGTGGGCGATCAATCAAATGTACTCCGCTGCTGTTAACCCATTTACAACCAGTAGGTATCTAATGTTATATTCGATAGTAGAGTAGGTACCTACGAAGATTCTTGTGATGTTTGATGGCAGACAATAAGATAATGCCTTTGGTATAATTAAGGTCTAGTGCATTTTTTCCGAAAATTGCTTTCTGGTGCATTTCTCTTGAAGTCTTCTAAGGTCATTCATCTTTTCCAAAAGTCCTCATCATCACCATCATCCATAATAGGTATGACACTACTGCTTCTGCGTACAGGCCCCTCCCGTAGTTTGTGCCACTCATCAGATCATCATTTTCTTGTGTTATTTTACTACCTACTACATAATTCCGAAATTGACGTCCAGAAAAACTCCTTGACTACCGGATTCAGAAGGGTCACTACGGATTCAGCAGGTCAAATAAAATAGGTACCTTATTTTGCAGTAAAGAAGAATCAGAAAGGTCACTAAACACGGCTTTAGACTGTATTCTCCGCGTTCACACTTTCCAATTTAATCCCGCTGGTCATTTGACCAATCTGGCCAAGAGCCGAGTGGCGTCTCGCTTGCCTTGTGTTGAGTACCTACCTGCATGGGTATTTTCAGTTCGTCAAACGAAACGGAGGACGAATTGAATAGTACCGACCTACTCAGTTTTACTTGCGTGGTTTGTCTTTCCTGTTGACAGGAGCTGTACGTAGAACTGGAATACGGACCCTGCAGTCATGACTATTAATGTACTTACCTACCAACCTACTGGAACGTAGATAGGTATTCAAGTAGTCTAGTAGGTACCTACTCATTACAGCACCTTGACCTGACCGTTGTTGTTACTATCAGGATTTCTAAAACAAGTAGGTATTTTCCATGGCCGAAAAAAAAGGTTGTTGTTAAAACATATTTAAAACACGCACTACTTACATACATAATTAATACCACAATAAACTTTTTTGTTATTACCTACCTACTTGAATCAAACTAACTTCATCTCACTTTTTTTAAAAGTCACTTCGCTACCGTGTGAGGTAAACGCCCCAGTTGCCGACCCCCTTTCATTATCGTGAATTTATAACGCGTCTCGTTTTAAAAGTCTTATGGTTATGCATGCCGTGGCCGAGATATTTCACAGGCGGTTGCGTTTGCATAACTACAACACACTCTATAGATTATATACGGCAGCTGAGTAATCCTGTGCACATGTTACGTAATGAAAGGCAGCCATGATCGCATTCACTTGAAAAATATATACTCATGTTTTATGTTATGATTTTGATTACTACATTTGAGAAACCGAGATGATTTAATTGACGTTTCAAAAGCATTTCTTTTAAAAGATTCAAGTACCTACATATTAGATTATAATTAAGAACTGGATACTTACCTTTGTATGTATGCTACAATTTAATTGACAAATAACGGTGTTACCTACTGATAACGGTGTCGTTGCAATGTAATTAACCAACATGAGACTGGTTTGTGAGCTAGTCTAAACCTAGGCCATTTACCTGCAGATGAAACGACAAACAAAGCAAGCATGACTCAAGGGAGCACCAAACCCGGAATTCCCTGATCGGCAGGTTGCCAACCGTCTTGTAATTAAACAGATGACCAAGTAATTATTGTGTCGTGTACAGAAAATGTTTGTTAGTGAGCGAGAGATTGGTATTGATTCGTTGACCCAATTGGACTTGACACGCTTGACTATGCCGCTTATCACATGATACACAGTTCATATATAAATAAAATATACTAGGAATAACGGCCAAATTATATCATAATTTAAGCTTATTTTTTGTCTATTGTAATACAACGGTCATTAAGTTGGCTAATTCGTTTAATATAGCCCAAACCATCATCTGCTGGTCATCGGTCATTCTGACACAAAGAGGCGAAGACAGAGAGGAATGAACAGTGATCTATTTTAGCTCACTTCCAAGCCATGATTTTACGAATAATTACGCTAATAGGTACTTGCTTTGAAGCTTTTGTATTTCGTTTGTCATTTATTAGAGACATAAGGACCATGCGTAGTTTCATAGCTTAGTTACATTATTTTATTGTAACTCATTAGAGTCCACAATAAATACAGTCTGCGTTTTGGAAATGTTTAAAATAAATTCGGCGTTCAGTAAATAATTTGATTTCCAACCCTCGAATTTCATAATCACAGGTTGCTTTTGACTAATGGGGTGTCACACACTTTTATGACCGTACCGTCCGGTAAGCCAATGTTTTTATAGCAACGACCTAGATTTTCTCGTAAACATAAATGACTGCGGAAAGCAAGCATAGTTACAATTGTTGTAAGTACATGATTCCAATGGAAAGCATGGTCGTTATAGGGAATTATGTGGTTTTCAATCCACCCATGGGTAAATCCCCTCCAAGAAAAATGCTTCCAATTGCAAGAAATGTATAGCTTTGGAATATTATAAATGAGAATATATAGGAAAGGGAAACGGAAATTTAGGAAAGCATTGCACAAAATCTAGACTTGACTCTCTAGACTAATAGAGTTTATTATCAGATTTGGTCTAGAGGCAATATTTATCTGTGATGTCTCGTAAACCATGTTCCCTAAATTTAGAGCTGTCAATCAATTCAAAATCGATTTAACGATCAGATTCAGAACTGACGCCATGATAATGATTTACGGGACAAAATTGGTGCTACAATGAGTTTTATAATTTAGCCATTGGGTAAAACTGAAAGTTGCTTGATGGCTGTCAAGTTGAACCAAGGCTTTTCCTTGTGAGTCATTAAAAGTATAATAAGTTTAAAAGGTTTTATGTTTCATTTAACTCTCTCTCGCCAGCCTCTAGAGCCAGTTAAAGATTTACTTTGTTGTATGTAACTTTAATAAGGTGTGTTTCTAAAAACTAGACCATACAAAACTGTTATCTCCGAACAAAATCAATCTTCACTGCATAATTTCACGGTCCGCACAACATGGCTTCAAAGCCAAAAAATCATCAGCAAATCTTACGAGGTTACACAATGTGCGTGACCCAGCCAGGTGTACCATTATGACTAGGATTGCATAAGTGAGGTCGATGACCGGGCGACAATGACGAGGAAGGAGGAGTGAGGGCGGAAGGGAATAGACAGGGCACCATGGCTATCTGTGTCGTCATTAAATACATGACATCTGACTCGCAGCTTTGGGACTTAAAAAGAAACTTGAAACATCATCATTAGAGATGTGATCGTAAATTTCTTTAGCTCTAATTGTGTTCATTGACATTTACCGACTTAAATGATGGAATATGTGAATAATTTAAATCGATTTAATGTATGTTTCGTATTTGAAAACGATCCGATTAAATCTATCTATACTATCGATATAGGTTGTATAAGAATCAAAGCAAATACAGCAGGAAGTTAATTAAATTAAAACCAGATCACGTGTTAGTACTCAGCTACTGGTACACACATTATTATTCCGAACCAAACGTTTGATTCCAATGCTATGGCAGATACAACCATTTAAAACTTGTATTAAAACAATACTACTGTAGTTTCATTTTCGTTTGTAAATGGCTATGGATCTACAAAATGCTATTAAGTTCTGCTGACCAAGTTCACCAAAATTTCTACTACCAATTTAAGGTTTTTAGATAGATTTCTTATACGGTGTACTTAGGCATCCGCAAAGAAAGGAATTGTTGAAAAATCAAGGGTACCACTGCGTGCACAGCTAGTGTCACTATCAGTGTACGATATTACTGCTTTATCGTCCTTGGATGTCCTTTTATGTCATTCAATTATGCGTCATAAGAACATTAAAGATCCCTTGTAAGTGGCATGGAGTATACATACTCGTATAAATTATAACGCATCTAGGACCTGTTTACAAGAGAGATATTATGGAGTGTTCAGTGATCTCACCCTGTATGACGATTGTGTCAATTTCGTAGTATTCAATTTGCCCAGTCATATTCATTTAGTTAGAGTATAGGTGTTTTGTTTTACCTTTTTCATGACCTGTACGAGACACTGTTTTCTAGATAATCTTGTCAGAAATCATAAAATTCTCTGTGGCATACGATTTTATCATGCGTTCATGTGACAAAGAACAAATACTTATTTAACATCATGAACAGTGTGACTTTATCAAATAATCCCCAGGGTTTCCAAAGAGAAACGCAAATACGAGTGGCAATTTGGCAAGGCTGTGATGTGCAACATCCGCAGACGTGTACGTTACAAAAAAAACTATTGCATCAACACTGGATGTTAGCAACACTGGTACAAATGAAACCAGTTCTAAAACGATATGCCTATTTATGTAGGAATTAGTAAAAATATGATTAAACCTTATGCTTCATTAGCATTGGATATTTTCTAGGAGGAAAGCAGTAATTATAGCCTCCAAAATATCTTTTATAAAATAAAATAAGTAAGTAATAGAGCAAGCATGTTAAGTGTTTGTGGGCGCCAGTTTGGCGGGTAAGGCGGTGTTAGCGATGATGTCACCTCGGGGCCAGGTCACGTGTACCATGTTTGAATATCATGGATTATGGTTATATCGCCAACGATGACTTTATTGCTTCGAGAATGGCCCGAAATGTTCAAATTAATCACTAGCAGTAAACTTTAATAGGTATTTTCATGAAAGGCGTAGTATCTATGCAGAAAATGCTCAGCTCAATAAATATTCTTAGTGACATTATTGGTAAGAAGCATTAAATAAGTCAGATAGTCACTTTTATCTGCCTTCTTTTAAAATACATGTAAGCAAGAAGGATTGCAAATACCGATGCAATCCTTCCTTAATCCTTAGTTAAATCGCGTCATGCATGAGGATAAGCTTCCGGAAATTCTAGCCTTGAGTCACGACCACGTACTCCGTTATCCTTCAGAACGAGACCAAGGACCATTCCTTGACCCAGTTCGTAGAAAAATATAAGGATTTTCTTATAAATGCGGAATAAACTGGTTTTAACGGAGAGCAAAACGTTTCATCAGACCTTGATATTAATCGCTGAATTGTCAACACAAAACCCGTATTATTTGTTACAATAGATGAAGCCATGTCTTCAAAGATCTGTAGAAGTGTGAGACACTGAAATGGCTATGGCAAAATAAGGTAGATGTCACACAACTTTACAACTATTAGGTATATCTCTTCATTAATTCAATAAATACACCTGTTGACTTTTGGAGGGTGAATGAGCAAGGAAAATCGACTCTTATCACGCAGTCTTCATTGTTGACCCAGTTAACTACGGGAATTAATGAGGTGGCCAACAACCTTGAAACATAAACGTAGAAACATAATAAGGCCAAATGTTCAGGAGTTAAACTCGTATAACTCTCAGAGAAACTATTCCATCTTACATCATTAGTTGTTACTGTTAATGGTTAATTCCATTTTGGGTCAATAAGTTAATATTTCCAATTTTCCAGACTTCATAGTAGCTACCTACTGGCTAGTACGGTATAACTGCGACACTAATGGAGTAAAACTAGTATAAAATCGCAAAAATGACAAGATTTCTCCATTAGAGAAACCATTTCATCTTACATCATAAGTTAGTTACTGTTAATGATTAATTGCATTTTGTTTTGAAGATAAGTATCTAAGTACTATTATTTCACTACAGTAAAAATAACAAATAACAAACTATTTGTGAACAAATAGAGCTTTGTTGCTGTTTCTTAAACATTTGCTTGCTTTAAGAGTCACTACCACAAGATGGTTGAACACTAGTCAATCTCTACGATCAATCTGAATAGCTTCATGCCAATATTGAATATGAATGTCACCATAAACAAGTACCTATTTATATTATTTATCTACAGTTTAATTGTCTTTCGTGCAGTAGACGTCGTTAAAGTTTCTTATCGAAACAGCAGTAAAAACAGGTTTTGTCAAACGCAACTGCTCTAGTGAGTGGTTTAGTGTTAAATGTAATTATTCCGCCGAGCAGTCGAGAACCAAGGCCAGAGAGCTACATTCAATGAAACGTAAGCCGAGCAAGATGACAGTAATATGTTTTAATATTTGTACATCTGTTATTGTCAAGAAAGACAGAGATTTTTTTACTTTTACTCGTTTATTCAACGTTCTTCTAAATTAGGAAGCATTATACCTACATGTATATGTAGATAGATAGCTACTTGCTTTTACACAAAACCGAATTTAATATGTTTGCATGTGTAAAAAACAATGCAATACCTTCAAAATAATGTAAAGTGTGTAGAAAATGGAACATGATTCAAGAGATTAATGAGTCTAATTTAATAATGTTTATATTATTCGGTTTCGTTACCAGCTAAAAGGTAGTGCTGTGCTTGAACCGTTTTTATCGCCTAATTGAAAAAGACTCGTTAGCATGATCTCAATACACATAGTAACAACTATTGAGGCATATTGAACAAAAAGTAAACGTCACTTTATTTAGGTACTTTGCTACGTGATTCTTGAGCTAAACCCGGCTGAACTGTAAGTATTCTGCGAGACACGTACAAAACACAATACGCATAAAAATGTGTTATGATGAAGATAAGGCATCCGATAAAGGCTAAGTAAGTAGACATAAGTTTGTAGATAGATTACCTTATTCATGAATAATAGAAAAATTGTGGAAGAATCGTGAGCTTTTAAGTCATCTACAAACAAATTTAATTCTTGCTGTCTACGCAGCTTCTTATTTATGTAGGTAGGTAACTGCTAGGTATTAAACATTCATGATGTCATGGTGTTTGTCTTTACGGCATTGACTCAATGCCTGTTAAGGTGATAAAAAATGCAATAACTGACGGCACTGTTGCTCATGATTCATCAGAAAATCTCTAAAGTCACTACTATTTAAAATGTATTACGTTAGAACCGGTTTGAGCGGAAACATGCTGATTAAACATGTTGTGTAGGTACATCTTGAGTCTCTATGTTGGAATTCAAGATTTTAGTCATATTTAGAAGGGAATTAATTGACGAAATTCTCTGAACCTACTGCTGTTTTAATTTTACCATAACCTGCGTGACTCATAACGTTACCAACTACTTTTATTTGTTTATCGGTTCAGGACGAAGCTTGGACAAAGAGAATCATTAAGGAAAATTTTAGCACAATCAATGCAGGAGATATACCTACTTATCTATAGGTACATTAACCTACCTACTAAACTGATTGGATTTTAATACTTTAATATATGTATGATTTAGTAGATATAGGTAGTAGAAAGAGACTACTTAGTCACCATTTTTGTAAGATAATAAAACTTGAATCTTGAAGTAGGCAGGGACCTAAATAAAAAAATTCGAAATAATTTTGGATTGACAATAACAGTGGGTTTCACCCTTCAAATTCTATCCCGACAGACAGAGAGGGAAGATTATTCAACGGCTCGTATTGCTTATGAGAAACCGAGATGGAAGATATACCTACTACAGTTTGTTATTACTGGTTCTGGGTAGATTCAGTACATAGTCGTACTTATTCTATGTATAAGTACCTACATACAGATTTTTGTAGAAAATTATGTGACGAAATATAGGAAAACTGGCAAAATATGGATGGAATATTTTAGTGACTGTAAGAGAAACCCTTTTTAAAAGGTCGCTGGTGGCTTGCGCTATCAAAGACGCCACTTAAGTAATAGGTAGGTATATTCGTGGTCAACGCAGGGCGTCAGTTTCACTGTTGGCTGGTCATGCCATCAGCCGTCTACCGGAACACGACTTAAATAACCGGTTCCAAGCCCGCCCTTTCCCCAACTCACCGCGACCACCAAGTTGAAGAAGAACAGCACATATTTCACAAAACTCGTTCCACATCCCATCTTGAATGAATTGTACACACTGCTGGTATATGTTCACACACAATCGCACTATGTCACTCGCGTTTACTTGTTTATGTGAGTAACACGTTAGCGTGATCCACCCGCTTTGGCGTTGTAAATGCTACTAACTAAACCTAAAGAAAATAAGCAAGAGATCGCGATGGCGGCGCGTCCCCCCCGCGCCCTGCTAGGGTTCCATGAATCATGGTTAGGGTGACCATCACGGGTTTTACGTTGAGTCAATAATTACGTGCTTTAGAGGATGCCTTACGCACTCCTAATGACGTCGTCGTAATTGTATGCCTACGAAACAGCAATTAACATCGGATCATAAATAAAAATAGAACTTAGACATAGTGTGCTTTGTCATTGTTCAAAATTTTATAAATATACATATGTAGTATACCTACTTGCCTCAACGGATCAATGGTTTACAATGTCCTAGACTCCTATCTATTTAAGTTTTTTGATAGCTCGATAATTGGGCATGTAGGTAATCCACAGTCACACGGTTCACAAGTGGGGAAAGATACCTACAACTGCTAGATAGGTATAATAATATCGCTTTTCAGGTTATCTGATATTATTTATATATATTTTTTCAAAATGCAAGTGATTCAAGCTCTGCCAACTAGTTCTTCTAAGGGCCGATATTTCAATAGTTAGATAACTTTTATCTGAGGTAAGTACCTAAGTAGGTAATATGTGTAATTAAATATTTGAGAATTTTACAGAAACTCTTTACAACGCAGTAAGTGTCTATATTCCTGTTAAAAAACGCAATTCAATTCATTAACCAAATGTACAGTAAAAAATCATTTTTTTATAGGTACCTACGTAAAACTACCTAACTAAAAAGAGTCTAACGTACGATGATTTATTTGCCAATTCATATTTTTCTTAATCCGTCATCAATTCCAAGTCCCAATAAAAAAGCGCGCAGTATGGAGGTCCTATTCATGACCCCTCATTCACCTGTCGTTTGTCTCGCTCACACTATTACGCTCCTGCGTAAGGTATTTTCCATCTCTTTCTAACGCTTCATCTCACAGGATCCTTTGGCACGTAGCTTTTGAAGTAATTTCATTTAAAATGTAGATAAAATATCGACTAGAATGCTAAAATCGTTATTGTATTGGATGTAAAGATTCTAGCTAGACAACGTGTTATACAAATCTGTTGATATTTACTTTGTTTATCCCATAGTTCAGTGTACTCAACGTCTCGTTCTTCTTCTCTCGTTCTCTTTTAAAAAAATAATTATAAATTTCGAACGTCGGCGTCGTCGAAATAAACATCGAAAAGACACGACGGAAAGGAAGAGAGAAGCATTTAGGTACCTACCTCTCCCGAATCAATTTGTATCTTGTACCTACCTACCTCCATTTTTAATCGTCTTTTTAATGTAAATCATAATATGACTCCCGCGGGTCCATTAGCATCCCAAAGGGCTTTTGTAACAAACAGAAGCTTATGTCGTTCTTCAAGGTTCTTCACCTACCTACAATCTATTTAGAGAGCGGTATCAAAACTTATCGAAATTGGCTCAGTGGTTTAGGAGTAAAAACGTAACAAACAGATACCTAGTTACTTTTGCATTTAAAATGATTAGTTTGGATTCTTTGGATTATTCAAAAGCGTCCTGTGATGTGAAAGATGTCTCATTCCTATTAAACACTTTATCCTACCTAATAATATTCCTGATTGAAAGCAGATGCAAGATGAAACACGCGGTAGGTTATCTGAAGGCTTTAAGCAATGACATTAATGCATTTATTCATGGAATAAGTTCGAATATCGGATTCAATGAATACGGAAGATTCTTGATAAGTAAATATTTTTATCTGAACTGGGGAATTTCCGACGTGGTAGTTCATGAGTAAGGATGATGCGAGATGAGATCGGCAGGAAAAAATATTTTGAAAAACATAGGCATGACGTCAAGCAAGTTCATAAATAAGCATGAAACTGCTCCCAATTTTATTTAAAAAAATAAAATGGTACCTATAGATATGTTGAAAGAGGAAAAAGCCATTGCTTAGCTTAAAAGTCAACTGTTATGCAAAACTGGTTGCGTTACAAAAAGCAGTAAAATCATTTTCGCAATTTCATCGAATGTACAGACGGAATACCAAACAGGTGGTACCTAGGCATGTAGTTATTTCGCTTTCGATTCGCCATTCGACTCAGCAAAAAGTGGAGGCTTCGTGCCCTGACCATAAACAAGCAACGAAGGGAGAAAGTTTGTAAAGAAGTCGGCAAACACTTTCCAATACGCATTGACGCCCTTTATGCACAGTTGCGTTGAGAATTTTATGTCTGATGGTGGATTTACAAAAAAAGGCTAGTGTAAAAAAGAACAATATAAAATGATATTAAGGTCCTACCAAGTTGTAATGTAGCTAGAGATTTGACTGAATAACCGCAATTTTGTCAGATAAGAATACCGCTGGAAACGCATTTTTATATGGACAAGGAATACTAATTTCCCTGCTGCACTACTACTCTTGCCGCGTGTTGGGGGTTCATGTCCCATCCGAGGCAAATATTTGTGTGTTCCACTGATATTTTTCACAATAAAATCATGTGAAAAAATAATTAACTTTTTTATTTCGTAGATCGAAAATATTATCGATTCCGAACAGCCTCCGTAATTTTGACCGGTCATTGAAAACTCAATGTTCCCTCATAGTGAAAAAACGGTTTTGTCGTAAGTTTTGATGTTATCTGAATTGCCCAGACGAGCCGAATGAAACATGACCCTTTTCTCAAAGCCTTTTTTTTATTTTCGAACTTCGGTCTGGTTATATGTTTTATCCTTCACTAATAAATTGCCAATTACACTAATTGGTAAGGCCAATTCAAAAAAATCTATACTCTATGTTAAAAGAAAACCTGACCGATCCGAACGGGGCATATAGATACCTATCCCAATCACGTCATCAAATAAAATAAAATACATTATATATTCATAAAATTAAATAAGTTTAAAATTCAAGATCGTCGTGCCCAATTTGCCACAATAGTATCCCAAAATCCAGCACTTTTTTCAACATTCCAGTTTTTTAACTTTTTTCCTTGTAAATTGAAAATGATTATATACCTACCTACCTACATGAATAGTACCGGATCTCGATACCTAACAATACCTACAAATGTCGGACAGGGGTTTCTTAACACATTGTAGGTATAGGTAAGTTGATCAAACTAAGCTTAAAGATCTACCTGTTCTTTTATTGCTATAATACAGAAATATACTTTGGATTTATTTTTAATGGCTACACTGACCTTGCTTTATTTTTTTAATAAAATCTTTGCTTTTATGAAGTTAAGTACTTTGCATTTGTTCAAACGAGGTTAAATTCTTTAATAAAAAATAATAATGCAATTCGATTCAATTGTTCAATGTTATCGATTCTACAGATAACGGAGATGACAAAGTCCTTGATAAAAAATTACCTTTGACTGCACTAGGGAAGGAAGCCTAAACACCGAAACAAATGAAGTATCTTAACGACTTTATTACAGCTGGGACAACGTGTATCTTACATTCATGAGAATAAGGTTGAAAATGAAATTGAAGACACGTTTCAAGATGGTAAAAACATTAGCGGCGAGCGATTACGGTAGGTGGCCGTAAAATCACGACTGTTTCCGATAGGAGGCGAGTCAAGGTTGGCCCATTTTTAGATGGTGGAGTGGATGATTGGTCTAATCGCTGCTGACCTATGTGCGTTGCTCATAACTTCTTCGATAACCTTTAAAAAGAAATTTACGCCGCATTCTGACGATAATGGTTTTGTTTGCGTTGTGTTATCTACAGTGTTAGCGTTTTTTCGCGTCGTTGCTTTGCGAGCTCGATCCACTGTGAATCTGTGATAGGTACATAGGTACCTAATTTTATGCGTTCTTCGCAGATACTATGTTGGTCCAACTTTTTTATAGTAGGTAGGTACATACCGACGATAGAACATAAAAAACATAAGTTTTAGGAAAATAATTAAGAAACATTTACGAATCCAACATTGCTTTTATTCTTAGTTTTGCATTCTTAGGGAAATTCATTTTAACAGAACAGTTGCTATAAAGTCTCGGTTCAAATCTGAAAACTATGTAGGCACCTATATAGGAAGGTTGATAGATAGGTATTTAAAAAGCTTGAATTTATTGAAATAAATCTCGGAAATTAGAGTTTTATTTCAATAAATTTGATTAAGATTTAGTAAGTAGGTACCTACTTAGGTATAGAAAAATAAAAGTCATGACTTAAACGTGATCATTTATTGGTATTAAAACGTACAAAAGTCAATAAAATATCTAGGTATCTAGCTAGTCATAATACCTACTTATACTTAATTAAATTCGGCCCTCATTTATTGAATAATACAGATGAACACACAACCCACACAATTACTACAACTAATAGGTATATAAGTAAATAGCAATACTTTTGTATTTATAACTAGGTGATAAAATGTCAATCTTAAAAAATCGCGAATTGTGCAAAAACAAAAAAATATAACAAATCTTTAGAAATATTATTTAAGATTTATTTTTCGTGTCAATTGAAAATTACTATATAAATAGAACCGGATCTCGATACCTAACAATACCTTCAGGGGTCGGACAGGGGTTTCTTAACACATTGTGTATAGGGTTAGATTTCAAAGACTGGCCAAATTTTAAAATTAAGACATTAAGGTCAAACTCAAAGTGCATATTAAACATTATTGTCAAATTAACACAATATATTGTACAAATATACATTAGAAAATGTCTGAAAAAAAACGAAATTCAATAATGCGGATTTGTGGTAGTGTACGTACACTGTCAAACTTATGTATTAATAGTTCAGAAACCCTCCAAAATGGCGCTAGCATATATGGGATATTTATCACACCATTTGCCTTTTGATTGTTTATTGTTATACATCTAGGTTATTGAACTGAATAGTGTAGTGGTAACTATATCCACGAGTCCTGTAATTTAGAGGCGAACAGGAATAAAATCATGTGAAAAAAAACGCTGTCGTCTCCCCTCTTGGAGGTTGGCGGTATTCCATACTAATGCGGTTGTTAACGGACACAAACTTTTGTAAACTGTCTTTGTTCCATTTTTTGTATCTATGTCATTGAAAACATCCTATATATTATCCTTTGTTGTTCAATAAGTTGGCAATCCGAGCAGTAAGTTCAGCGATATGACTATTGGACTGCAAAGTCATAGTTCTCGAGTTCAAATTCCACCACCGACTTCTCGAAATCATTAATTTCGTATTGATAAATTAATTATTGTTTATAACTCACTCAAACTGAGAAGAAAACCATGCCTAATAGATCTTATAAACCAAACCAAACCCACGTGGTCGACTATATAGGTCTACACACTACACAACACTACGACACTAAACAAAATAACAGAAATGCTTCCCGAGTGGTTCTTTCCCGATAGTTATAATCTGGGTGTTTTTAAATCACGTGTCAATCGGTTTCTTCAAGGCAAGCGCGCTCCATGACTCCATCGTAGATCGCAGTGTCGAACTGGCGGCCAAGCATAAGCCTATCACGGATTAAAAAAAACATTTCGTTTGGTAACTATCTGTCATTTTCCTGGACGGAATTTAAAACAATACAAGGGCCATACTATAACTTGAATAGCGCTATCACGTAGCTCACTTTGCTCGAAACGCATATCAGTAAGTATTGCGTGTACTTGCTGTACTGTGGAAGTTGTGGTTTGATTAGGTTCAATGGCGTAGCTAGCCTTAAATGGGACCTGTATAAAAAATAAAACCTGTATAAATTTGGTGATGGGCCTTTTTACCTGACTCCGGCGAGGCCTGAAGAGAGTAATGTTTTTACAAAATAAATAACACAACAGCCCCTGTGGCTCGAAGAGCCCGTATTATGGTTGATGCGGCTGGTATGGCATTAGCTACGTCTCTGATTACATTAGCACTATAACGGGACTTTGGGATATTCCAACAGGGTTGGGAAAAACGAGATCGGAAAGAGCGCCGCCATGTTATTTTGTCTTACTTTCGAGACCATCAGATCAGACCAAAATATAGATAGGTACTAACTACCTACTGATGATCTCGAAAATATGTCTGTTTTTAACAATATTTATAAATTCATAAATTAGATACTAATAAATGAATAGGTTTCATTAGTACTACCTACGACAGACAAAACAGATAAAATCGTAGAAAGCTGCTGCTATACCACCAAACACATGGAATAATGATTCGTATTTTTGCTTTTGTATGTATTCAGTTATTCATAAATAGCCTTATACCTAAATAATAACTGAAATATAAATTAATACTTTGTAAGGCAAGAATTATTTACTTTATTTACCATATTTATTATACCTAATTACAATTCTCCTATAAAACTGTTATTTAGAAGGTACCTAGACTAATTTTAACAAAGCGTATAAAGTAATAATTGAAACCTAGGTTTTTTAAAAGAAAATAGGTACAAATTGCATCTTTCCACTCAAGATAATTATTGCTCCGATTTGGCATCATCAGATACCTACAATATAGTACAATATAGTATAATAATTTATAATATACCTACTTTGCTGGTTAAGTTTTTTATTAGAGAATTGAGAGATCAAACTGATGGATGAAAACGGATTACTTTTTTAAATAAATATAATGTTTTTACTTGTCCCTATTTTTACTAAATCGCAAGTAATTAAAACAGTACAATCACCTTTAGTTACTCAATTATTGTCCATAACTTTTTAAATCATACTTATCTCAAAAAACTACAGCCAGGAAGTGTGAGTTTGGTCTCTGGAACAAAAGACCAACTCCCTTGCCGGTTGCGACCATTTTGCGCATCTGTCAAATACATATACAAGTGTCCATTAAGTTCGATTGTGTATTATAACTAGACTTTATCTACTAATACTTAGGCAAGGTAGGGGCTGGGGCAGAGGGCGAAGCCAACAGTGAGTCATCCGGAGATGCGAACGTCGAGTCTCTGATTGTAGTCGAGTTCCTGATGGAGGCACGTCGCCTCTCCTTGATTGCCTGTGCTAAGAAGAACGTGCAGAATATGCCTGTACTCTGTAACAAAAAATATCACACGTTAATATCTCGTTATCTACAGCTAAGTTACTGTCGGAACTTTACGAAACATCGATTCTCTGAGCTTGTTTTGGTGTTTATTCTTAGAGGTCGTAACTCGTAACTAGTAAGCTAGAAAATACTGGCACATCTAGTATTAAAACTTGACAAGTAAAATTGTGTATTTACAGAACGCAATTTAATTATTACTTATATCGAAATATGGCAGGCTAAGCTGGCTCTATGGTCATGGCCATGGAATTTGTGGGAATGAATTCACCACGACTATGACAGAACAGCCTAGAATGTTCTTAACATAAATAACTACAGTATACGTGGACACATTGCATGCCTTTGTTATTATTATTAACCCTTATCTTTAAAACATTCACTCTACTGTCTCTTTAATCTCTATAAACCTATCGAGGGCAGACTGGCGCCAACTTCCCAACACATCAAATTAAATCACTATAATAACATCGTAGATGCACAAAAATGTAAACAGCAGAAAGTCTACTAACGAAAAAAAGGGTACAACTACAGAATAAGCTAACCATAATATCAACTTTTTTATGATAGTGGGATAATTTAATTTGGGATAGGTGGATAATTAGACAACCTTACCAACAAGCCAACCAACAAAGGTTATAAAGGACACTTGAATACAAAAAGAGAAGTACATAATAATAACTAAATTGTGGTACCCAAGTGAACCTTATAAATCGGTCCAATCTCAGCATTATGCCGAATTGCCAGTTACGGCAAAACGACGCTGGTCTTCCGAAAGAACTGGAATGGAATTAGACCACTTACAATTTATAGAGTCCGGCAAACATCTTGGGTAAAGAAGATAGAGTTGGCTAGAACGATGATATAATTATGACAGACGACAGTGCAGTGCACGGTGCAGTAGTGCACAAAAAATTTGGAAGAGAGTGTTTTTATGTCCTCAAGTGGTGAGACTTTTACCATTTGGCCTAGCAGTAGTGCGTACCCGCCCAATCTAATGTGCAATAAAATTCCGTCGTACTGCTACTTCATATAAAGAATTCCTGCGTAAATTTTCATGAATCTGGACTCACACATTTAAACTGCGCCTTATTGTTATGTCAGTCAGTCGAGTTACATTATGTAGATCTCAACAGCAGCAGTCGGGGTTCGGACAAAATCTATTTTCACGATATATCCAGTTTTGACTAAAATTTAGGGCTAAAAATATCACTAATAAGGCCTTATTCATATTCAATATAGGATATAACTGTATACGGAATTACTACGCCTTTTAAACATCCTACATAACTGGAATCAATTCATACATGAATTGATTCCAGTTATGGAATGAATGGAATTACTAGTTCTGGCCATTTTAGCCCCGATTGTTTCTGAGTTTTCTGACCATAGTCATTGCTGTTATCGCGTGTCGTATTAAGTAACCCTTCTGCATTTATTTACACTGGTATAATGACTGACCGGAGTTCAGCTGCCACCACCCACGGCTTAGTTAACACAATAAGTGCACTAATGGACGCTGGACATCGCATGGTATCTTCGTTAATAGGGTAAGCTATCCTATAGGAGTAAAGCATAGAGGACGAGAACCGTATTAGTTTATTACTAGAAAATAACGAAGTTACCTCGTTTATACGTACCTACCAGCTATGTCTCGCACGTGATTTTACAGATTTTTACTCAACCGATTTCGCAGTGATATAAGTACTTTTGTTTAAAATTATAAGTAAAAATATTGGCTTAGCCAAAGACGATTTTAGATCAAACCACTAATAAGATGTTCAGAGTCGCAATGACACTAAATGAGGGTGGCTGGTAGATTTACAAGAGGAAACTGACAAAAATCATCAATTCTGAAGTAATAATTGGATGACGATTTTGACGCAATCAATTATGCAAATAGGAGGCTCAGGTGTTTAGAATTAAAAAAAAAGGTTTATCATTTGTAAATCAACAGTTTGCTCTAATGTGTCATGTTATAGAGTGATATCTGTATCATTTAGTAGGATCCCGGTTGAACCGCGGCCGTGAGCAATTGAACACCGCCCACGGGTGTCAGCGGCAAGTGAGCTAATGACGAGAATTGGAGCCCTCCCTGGATGTTCATAATATGAACAAACTGAATCAGATACTATATTATAGTATCTGATTCAATTTGGATGAAATTATGAAGGTACATTTTAAGCACCTTAATGTTGGTGTAAAGTTTTTAGATGGAAAGACAACGTATTCAATTAATATTTAGGTATTGTAACGACAAGGGTTTTAATAAATAGGTACTTAGCATGCTTGTAATAGCATGCTTGTAAAAGGCCGCTAGCTCATAAGTTCACTAAAATGTAATGTAACATCAATCTAATAAATCTTTGACTTTGATAATAAAATACTGTGTGGCTGTTGGGTACGCTGTAGGATATCTGGAAGTACAGCAGACGACAACTTCTGTTTAGGGATGCAACATAAGAAAAACACATTGATGAATTACCCCTTCACCAGTAAGAGAAAAGATCTTGTAACAGAACTGTATAACTTGGCAGCCTAATAAAATTTAGGAGGCCTCTTTCTCTCACCCAATGGCTCTCAATTTGAAACTGTTGATGGCAACTTATTGGCAGCATTAACTAGATACTTATTAATTCGATAATTATGTCTGACTAGCTTCTGCCGGCGACTTTGTCTGCGTGGACTTCTGAATTGGGTCCAACCTGGATAAAAAGAGCCTACGTGTTATTCCAGACTATAATCTAGCTCTGTGCCGAATTTCATCCAGAACCGTTCAGCCGTTCTGGCGTGAAAGAGTACCAAACATCCATACATCCATACTCACAAAATGTCACGTTTATATTATTAGTAAGGTTATCATACACTGGAAAACCAAAGCTGCTAAATAAAACCGTAAAATATAGGTACCCATTGTACTTTGCATGGGATATTCAAATTAAAAGACCATTGTGTGATTGTTTTTACGTAGATTGTTTCCGCTTCGCTCGTCGCCTCCCCACTGTGCGAAGGTACTTGTCATCATTCCTACACATTGTGTAATTTTAAGAATACCGCATAGCATTGTATCTACGAGAAAAAGAATTTTGTGATCAAAAACATGCACAAGTTTTCATTCATCCAAGTTATTCACTAGGTAGGTATTCGATACAAAAACTAACAACCAGTGATTGTTTTTTTTTTTATGATGATTAGATTTTTCCAGCTATGTTGACAGCGATGTTAAGGCCCCATAAGTAATCGAGCACAAATTCAAACACCGAGGCAGATACTAAAAATCCCAATGATAGGTAATTGTTTTGGCGACCCGTCAGATTAGTCGGCCATTACAATTTTATTATATTATGTATAGCTTCCGCCTGCGGCTTCGCCCGCCCACATGTCACTTCCCAGCTCAAAATAATTAAATAATATTCCTTTATCTTTATACCTCAACAGAAAATGCTCATCAGGCTGAACAATTTTTGCTAAGGCGTCATTTTTATCGAAATATAATAAAATATTATGGTCGAGCATCTGGTGTTCAAGTTTCCAAAATCAATTATATCCTTTAGATTGCCCAACAAAAAAGTTTTATTCGAATCCGTCCAGTATTTCCGGAGATTTTTAATTCTTACTCTATTACTATGTCTCCATCGCCCAATTTTTTTTTTGTAAATGTACCTATTCAATCTACAGACACATTTTTTTTACTGTTTTATTAAATGTATGTTATACATAGATATTACTAGCGTCCCGTCCCGGGTTGTCGCGGAACATTATTGAAGTTTTAGTAGGGAACCCTAATTTTTTATAATAATAAATATAACCTATGTTACTCAGGGATAATGTAGCATTCTAATAGTGGAAGAATTTTAAAAATCGGTTTAGTAGTTTTTGAGTTTATACGTTGCAAAAATACAAACCTTTCCTCTTTATATTACTAGCTTCTGCCCGCGACTTCGTCTATGTGGCCTTGAGAATTGGATCCGACCAGGATAAAAAGTCGCCTATGTGATGTTCCAGACCATAATCTATCTCTGTACCAAATTTTATCCAGATCTGTTCAGCCGTTCTGACGTGATTAAGTAACAAACATCCTCACAAACTTTCACGTTTATATATTAGCAGGATAGTGTAGAAATAGTATGATATACCAATACTATTATGTACATTCTAAAATAATAATTTACCTACTTATGCATGGGGCGGCAGCATTGTAAATAATTGTATGAACGACAGATAGCTAGATCTCATTGCATTGCAGCATTGTGGCCGCGTGCGAATTTTGAGCGATGGATGGCGATGATGAGATGTGTTTCAAATAACTAACTCATTTATATTGATCTGAACATTGTTGTACCAGAACCTTCTCCCAAGTTCCCATGCGACTGGACACTTTGTATATTTATTTGATTCATTGTTACGGTTATACAAACATCCTGCTAGCTATCAACGGGGAATAACCGTGTGTCTGTGACCTCAGTAAAAGGAATTCGCCGCCAAACAAAGTGACATTAACTAACTGTACAGAGTAGTAACTAACAGCAGAGAGTACCCCCGAGATAACAGTGCCCGTCTGAAGTTATCCGCAAGTGGTTTGGTCGTGGTTTTTAATATAATTTTATCTATAATATAAATAAATATAATAAACACTCAGTGTAAAGACAGTGGGGTCGTAAGTTTCTAATTTGTCAATATTGAACTTACTGATTTCGATATTTTACAATGAACACTTAACATAACATAAAATAGGAATAACATTGCATCACGCCTGTATTCCCCGGGGTTAGGCAGAGGCGTACTAATGTACACCCACAGTTCGCCGGTCTGTTTAGGTCACATGTAATAGAGGGCGAGCTTATTGCCATTAACCGGGCACAAATCCAGACTCTGAGCTGCTACTGAGAATTTCATAGAAAAACCCAATAACACTGCTCGACCTGGGGATCGAATCCAGGACCTCTAGCGTAGCAGTCGCGCTTGGGACCACTAGACTAATGAGGCAGTCTGAAATTAAGGTCGGAAGGCCGTCAGAAAAGGCAAAGGTAGTCAGACTGAACATTTAATTGACGACCGTGGAACCAGAGTGATCTAACTAAGTGTAATTTTTCCCATTCAATAATAATAATAATAGAATTGTAGTAAAGGCATGCTTTTACTTTGCACACCGCGCCAATTCTATAGTGAGATGTCGTCATCCCAAGGAAGAAAGCATTAAAGTACACTTAGATCAGTGTCGCATTGAAGAATTATGATTTTTTCTATGCCATTCTGTAATAAACTCTGGTACTGGTAAAAATGTCACTTAGATCAAACTGGTTCCAACGTCGTCAATTAAGTTATTTGAGGTTTCCGACTGTTTGCAACAGCTAACTCCACACACGCGGTATTATCGCGGTAGTACTTCTGTATCTAAGTAGGTATGTGCGTGTAAGCAATACTGAAATTAAGCTTATAAGATTGTAGAGAGAATTAATATTAATTATTACGACTGCTAAGCCAACCTGAGTTCGATTGCCAGGTCGAGCAAAGTGTTAAGTATTGGGTTTTTCTATGAAATGATCAGTAGTAGAGCCGAGTTTAGATTTGTGCTCGTCTTGCCCTTATTATTACACTAGCGACTCGCCTGCGGTTTCACCCGCGCTGCTCCGTTCCTAAGATGCGTAGCGTGATAGCCTATAATTCCTCGATAAATGGACTATCCAACACAAAAATTTTTTTTCAACTCGAGCCAGTACTTCCTGAGATTAGCGCGTTCAAACAAACAAACAAACTCTTCAGTTTTATAATATTAGTATAGATTTACATGGGACCGAAACACACCGGCGAACGTACGCCTCTGCCTAACCCTTCGGTGAATATAAGCGTGAAAGTAGGTATATACCTATGAGCATAGAGAAAATTATGTTATACTTAAAGTGAGGTCATTAATGCTTTATTTAATTACTAGCGACCCGGCCGCGGTTTTACCCGCGTTGCCTCATTCCTAAAAGTCGTAGCGTAATGCTAAACCGCTTAAATCCTTCCTCTTGAATCATTCTATCTATTAAAAAAAACCGCATCAAAATCCGTTGCGTAGTTTTAAAGATCTAAGCATACATAGGGACGGACAGACAGCGGGAAGCGACTTTGTTTTATACTATGTAGTGATAACTGAAATAGTTAAATTTAATTATAAATAAGGATACTTAAATTAGTTAATAGTTTTCCTCAAAATACAATTGCGATGCGTCATCCATTTATCTATTCTAAATACTAATAATAGCTGATGATGACTTTGTTTGTTTTAACGCGCTAATCTCTGAAACTTCCTGTCGGATTTGAAAAATTCTCTGCAAATACAAATAGCCGAATTCTTGAAGACGGTTATACAACCTGTAACAGAATAAGCGCAAGAACTGAAAGTAGTTATTTTTTATGGGATAGAATGGCAAACGAGCAGACGGATCGCCTGATGGTAAGCGATTACCGCCGCCCATAGAGACCCGCAACACTAGAGGAGTCACGAGTGCGTTGCCGACCTTTTAAACGGGGATTGGGCCTCCGGTAACCTCACTCACTCGGCGAAACACAACGTAAGCGTTGTTTAACGCCTTTTTTCTGTGAGGCCGTGGTATCACTCCGGTCGAGCCGGCCCATTCGTGCCGAAGCATGGCTCTCCCACGTTAAAATTATGACTCGATATTCTAATCGACGTGTTCGAGGTCTTGCCCTTATTCAGTTACACGTTGTAGGTATATCACGCTACGTCCCGCCCGTCTCTAGTGAAGTACTGTACCGGTTTTTTAACCCTCGTACTAAGCTAAATGCTTGTGTTACGAGTGGGATCACGTCGGTAGTGCAATGGGTGGGTTTCGAACCGGCAACCACGTGATCGCAAGTCCGACGCCCTAGACAATAGGCTATCGCCGCCGCTTTAAAAAAATGCTTAGGTATCACTTACTTAAGACTCTATACTCTATGACTCTATTTATGGTCTTAACTGTTTTATGAGACCATAAAAATAATCAGTCAACTAACATATTATTAGAGACCATCTTGGTTTTGTATGATGTTAACTGACAGACAAGATGTGATGTTTATAATATGGTATCGTTAATTCCTTTATGCAAAGAGGAAGGAGCACGTGCGACACAGGAAGCTCAAATTCGGAGAATTCTAGAAGGAAATATACTGGTGAAATATCAATTAATTAACAGTAACTGGCAGAGTGGTCGGCTTATTAATGACTAGCTTCTGCTTGCGACTTTGTCTGCATTGACTTCAGAATTGGGTCCGACCAGGATAAAAATAAGTAGCCTAGCCTTTCAAGCTATTAATCTATCTTTGTGTCAAATTTTATCCAGATCCGTTCAGCCGTTCTGGCGTAAAAGAGTAACAAACATCCACACATCCATATTCACAAACTTTCACGTTTATAATATTAGTAAGGATTACTCGTGTTTCGCCCGGAGGACCCACGTCCCGAAAGGGCGAAATTCTGAACATAACAATGTTGTAAATTGAATGAAATAAACGGGTGTTTTACCCGTCAATAAAATATTTTCTGCTTTATTTCATCCGGGTTTAAAGGCATTACATCGCTCAAATCCAAAAAACACCCTAGCTTTAAAGAAGTTTCTAGTGGAATCCTTATGTGCGTTTGCCTTATGAAAAATATATGTTATACAACCTACTTAAGGTCATCAGTATTACAAACAAATTGTATTATTTAAAATTTTTATAAATTTGGCCCATTTTGGATAATAATTGAAGTAAATAGGCCTTTTTTAACCGAATTTGTATTTTTTCTCCATAACGGCTTAAGAGTTAGTCATGAATTTTGTACCAAAAAATTGTAATGACGTAATTAACAATTTGTATTATTTATATTTTCTTATTTCTTTGAATATTAATAGCACATATAATAATACTAGCACCCCGCGTGAAGCACCCCCGCAATGCCTGTGACTAACAAATACTAGCACAAAGACTAAATCTTCAAGGTCATTGGGCAATGTAATACGTCCGTATTCCCCAAGAAGGTGAAGTGGCGTTTCATCAGCCTCCTCACAGCGTCGACAGGTTTGCGTATCGCTCAACCTTAGGTTGAACATGCAACAATAGGCTCTCTTCACAATGCGCAGATGGTTCCTACTCAGAGATAGTAAAAGCCGTGTGTGCTTTTTAATATAGGGCTTTAATCAAGGCTTTGGAGCGGTCCATGCCTTACGATTCCATCCAGAGCTATAATATTATGATAAAAGAATCTAACATCCCATCAGAACTCAAGCAGCCATCAATCAAATTTTCCGGTAAAAATATTTCCACTGCTTTTTCACTTTATTGACTTCCAAATGACAAGACAGTATCTAATCCTGGATTCGAGTCCCAAGTTGACAAAGATTTTTCTATGAAATTCTCTGTAGCAGTTCGAAGTTTACATTTGGACCCGGTTACTGGCGGTACTTTTACTGCCGGTAAAAGGCTCGGCCACTATTACATTGCAATTTGACCTAAAAACAGACAAACTGTGGGTGTAGGTTCTTACATCAGAATACCTGTGCCAAACCCTTTGAGGATAAAGTAAAATACTCGATGGTATGTTACGGTTTGGAATAAAGGTACTCATAATCAATCAAGCATCTCACTTGAAACTTCTCTGTACACGCAACGAAGACATTTTGTGGTTTGTAACACGATTCCATTGGCTACGCGTGGTTACGCTCCGTCCAAACATGCGTGCTCTAAATTTGAAATAATAACAATATGGCCGATGGCGGTTAACGGAACAACTATTTCTGTCATTGCCGTATTTAGATTTGTTCTCATCAACATTAAACAGTGACGATTTAAATGTTCAGGGGCCCAAGTCTGCTATTTCACTTGCATCAGAATCGTCTAATGCAATGGCACTAAATGATATAAGGACTGACATAAAAGGTACCTTTGTGCAAAACAGTTTCGGAAGGCGGTGCCATCGATTTGGTTGGAACATTTACCTGATCATACCTACCAATTGCTAATTAGTATGGAACTTCGATTTTATCGTTTTATTTATCAATCGTTAAATTCCGAAATAACATGCTGCCGTTTACGATAAAATTATTGAATTTTGACGTAGGTATCAATGTTAATTGTAAGTACCTACGTTAGTATAGCTGAAGCGCGTTCGTTTAAAATTATCACAAATGGTAAAACTCGTATAGTCCGTTTATAGATGACGCAATCAATGCAATGTCAGTCGGTAAGTAATTACTTTGAACTAATTAAATATTAGCTAAATATCACTGTTAAATACTAGTTAAGGCACTTCGGTAAACATTTTTGTATTTCTTTTATTTTGCGAATTCGGTCACAAGGTTATCCTAAAACCAACTAATGTGCTCCCAAAACTCAATAAAGTGTTTTAATTGAGGGTTAACTAGTTTACATAATATTATAGAAGATGTATGAATGTGGAAGAAGCAAAAGAAGTAGGTACCTATGCAAGAATCGTTGCAAGTGGCGGTCTATAGTTTCTGCCTACCCCTGTGGAAGAAAGGCGTGAGTGTATATATGTATTAGGTAATAATTATTACTTAATTAATGCATAATAACCACCTACTTAATTAGAGATCTTTTACTCTAATGGCGGGTCCCAATATTCAAAACCGTCGATAGACTTGCTTACTAAAGGT
Organism: Acronicta aceris; assembly: GCA_910591435.1. Taxonomy (NCBI): domain Eukaryota; kingdom Metazoa; phylum Arthropoda; class Insecta; order Lepidoptera; family Noctuidae; genus Acronicta; species Acronicta aceris. The sequence continues at coordinate 15,028,669 of OU342761.1, read as the reverse complement.
AGGATTTTGACGTTATTTGTATGGAGCTTATGTCAAAATCCTGTCTCTAGTAAGCAAATCTATCGATGGTTTTGATATTGGGAGCCGCCATTCGAGTAAAAGATCTCTAATTAAGTAAACTGTAAACAAACATATGCATCAAAACCGACTGAAGAATAATTTCCCAAAGATATTACATGCAGTGGGCTGGGCACGTATCTCGGTTACATTTCTACAAGTTTTACCAAGAGATCAAAGCCATTGCACAGTTTACGACATTAATTATGATTTTCTTCTTAAACCATCATCACGCCTGCATTTCCAGAAAGGTTAACGAGGGGGGTAGGTAGGTATGTTTAGGTCCCATACGGCACTATTGACACAAATTCAATCTCCGAGCTACTATTGAAAATTTCATAGAAACACCTAATAACACTGGTCGACCTCTAGTGGAGTAGTCCCGCTTAAAACCACTACACTAATAAAGCAGTCATCTTCTCTCACATTAAAATAATAATGTGCGTGAATTTTAAGGCTGTCAATTCAAATTCAAATTCAAAATGTTTTTATTTCAAATAAGCTTTTACAAGCGTTTATGAAACGTTATTGTGTCTAATTGCACGGTTCCAAAAAGTTGATCTTTTGGAGAAGAATCCGGCAATAAACTCCATGGAGTAGGCTGTAGGATCTACACTGTGTTGCAAATGATGACTTGTAGCTTGACCGCGACAAGCTCAGCTTTACCTTGCAGATTGATTGATTACCGTTGTTATTAGCAAGTATCCATGAGCTCCTGTGAGCAAACTTCCTCAATATCGCGCCTTAAATGTGGGCACTTAATATCTGAGTGTTAAAGGTCACGCGCGCGATGATGTTACGCCACATACAAGGAGCTTCGACCTTACATTGTAATTGAATCATTTATGAATACCAATGAGTCAGATGCACCGCGCAAAAGGATTGCAGACACCATAAATTATTATTGTTATGGAAAAATTACACCATCTTTTTCTTAGGCAGGTACTGAACGAATGTTACTTGACATTGAATAAAAACTACATATTTATAGGTATTTACTTTTTACGGTTTTTATAGTAGTGAATTTTTTTAATTATTTTACTTAGGTACCTATGTTTATTAAAAAAATTAATGCGGATCTTAGTATATGCAATTAGAAGTTAACTAGTAGTTACAATCAACACGATCATTCAGTTTTTACACGAAGAAACGCTTTGAATCCATTTAATTTGTTTACGAATTCGATGCCCACACTCAGACAAACAGACAGACATAAGTATATAAATTAAAATAAGAACTTTAAACTTATAGCTTATACTAAATAATATACACCATGAATTAAAACAATTCTCCAAATGGTGTAAATGCAATGACATCTATAATGGATGGTGACTGATGGTGTTTTTGTCTTTGGAAAGAAATGGAAATCTTGGAATTGATACAATAAAATTATGACATTGCAAGGCTTCATTCCGTCTGACTTAAAATCACAAAACTTGTTTTTCCTGCTTTATTGGCGTACGTGGCAAAAAATTAAAAACCTTGCGAAATGCGTGTGATCTTGCAGAAATGACGTCACCTCAAGTCTAAAACATTATTCACAAAATATGACGGATGTTTCTCCAAGTTAGTGTAAAATCCTGTTGTAAAGATATAAATTTGGAAAGGGATGTACTGGATATACACCAATGGAAATGTTTATATAATAAAAAAATACTTAACTATACTTTTGTAACTATTTTAAGCAGAATTGATGAAAAACGCACATAAGAAGTATTCTGTTTTGTATACATATAATTATGTAGATATAGCTAACAAAAAAAACTTAATTTACATGTCTATGCTATTTAATATTCCGGTTATAAATGCTTTAATAAAACTTTACATGTTCCCCTTGCTACCGTCCGGTATTATATCTACTCATTGAAGATAATTAGATAATTAATATCTCGTTCTGAATGATTCACGTTGCGTGTTCACAGTGTAGGTTTGTTGATATCCAGTTTATGCAACTAAGTACTTTCTTTTGTTTAGGATATCCCTGCAACCTGCACCGACTTCGCATAATTAAAATTTTCGGCTTTTCTCTACCATTAAACGCATGTATTTTACATATTCATTCATTCAGAAGCGGCGGTAGCTTAATGGCTAGGGCGTCAGACTTGCGATCATGTGGTTGCCGGTTCGAACCCCACCGAATGCACTACCGACGTGAACCAACTCGTAACACAAGCATTTAGCTTAGCACGAGGGGTTAACAAGAATACTAGTAATGTGCGATCCACATTCCTAGTAATCTTTTAAAAAAATATATAATATAAACCGACCGGAAAAAATCTCTAAATGATAGCAAAAACCATATCAAAATCCATTACGTGGTTTAGAAGAACTTAGCGGAGAAACAGACAGAAGAAAACAGCAACTTTGCATTTTAATATTAAGAGATTAGAGAACGTTCTCGCCTCTGAGGGCGAGGGAAGGCAAGTGAGGATTTTAGACGGTTTTTTAATGTACAGGTAGGGTTGCCAAAAAATTTTAAGAGGTAGCTGTTTAAAGGATAATTTAAATTTCAGGCGGCAACAAACAGAAGTCACCAAAAAAAATTGGTGTATTTATGCTGGTTAAAATACATTTTTCCAACAGTATGAAATAACTAAAATATAGAAGAATGAGTAATAATAAGTTTATAATATATTTGGTAACCTTAGGTACGAGTCCAACATACCTCGTGGCGGACGATCCATGAGAATTTTCCGCATTATTTTTATGTGAAATCTCTATATATATATAAAACTCAAAGGTGACTGACTGACTGACAGTGATCTATCAACGCACAGCCCAAACCACTGGAGGGATCGGGCTGAAATTTGGCAAGCAGGTAGATGTTATGACGTAGGCATCCGCTAAGAAAGGATTTTGATAAATTCAAGGGGATAAAATAGGGGATGAAAGTTCATATGGAACAAAGTAACTATTGCACGCGGACGAAGTTGCGGGCAAAAAGCTAGTATAATATATAAATAAACGTGGCTCATATAAATCAACAAAAAGCCTAATTGGTCCATTAATTAGTTTTTTCATTGGCTTTGTCCATGAATTTTATAGTAGACTAGCTTTTTGCCCGCGACTTCGTCCGCGTGGAATAGTTACTTTGTTCCATATGAACTTTCATCCCCTATTTCACCCCTACATAGGTAGAAATTTATCGAAATCCTTTTTTAGGGGATGCCTACGTCATAGTAGCTATATGCATGCAAAGTCTCAGCCCGATCGGTTTAAAATTGACAAAGTTTCATACAAACTTTCATCCTATTTTATCCTCTTGGGGGTAGAATTTATCAAAATCCTTTCTTAGCGGATGCCTGCGTCATAACACCTACCTGCCTGCCAAATTTCATCCCGATCCCTCCAGTGGTTTGGGCTGTGCGTTGATAGATCACTATGTCAGTCAGTCACCTTTGAGTTTTATATATATTAAGATAAGTATGTAATACTGACATTAACTTTATAATATTCACAACTATGTACTAAAAACTATCTACATAATTATATTATTTTTGGCATTTTGTGTAGTCTTTAGCAAAGAATTTGGCAGAAATTATTCAGGACAACAATCACAAATGCAAGACATTATGTACCCCAATCGTCTTTACACCGAGATATTATTTAAAAAAAATTACCCATGCAAGACTACTTGCGGCTATCTTCGGACGGGTACAATTATTTCGAGCGTATGTAATGCGGGGTCAGGAAGCGTTGCGTTGCGACGTGTACTAGGCCATGCTAGGGTACATTGCATATAACGCGTTCGTTAGATGACATCCTCTGTTCCACACCACGGCAATTTTCGTATTAAGGTGATCGTTTTTCAATGTCACGTTGTTCCCGGTCGGCATTAACGTGTTATGTGGTATAATACACTGTAATAAACTAATTTAACGGGTTTTATCGCGATTTATAAAACAATTCACGAGCTCATCGTAATCGCCCGCATAAGGGTCGTAGCGTTATATTTAATAGCTTGAATCCTTCCTCATGAAACACTCTGTCTATTGGTGAAAACCGCATGAAAATCTGTTCAGTAGTTTTTTAGTTTATCGCGAACAGACAGACGGGGCAGGAGACTTTGTATTTCCTTACATTTTATAATATGTAAGGATAATATGAATGAGTCACATTCTCACTACTTAGATGAAAATTCCTAAGGATCTGCTAGAATATGAATTGGTTTTAACCTTTTGACCGCCACAGTCGTGTATAGACGACACACCAAAATATGCCCAGCACTCCACCGACGCGACTGGACGACACATTTCTATAGAAAATTCGGAAGCTTGGCGCCGAGTGCAAGGATTTTCTGTTTTGACGTGGCGGTCAAAAGGTTAAAGGAATCGCTAAATGTGATTAGACTCGCTGACATCCTGTAAATCGCCCAAAATGTCATGCTGATTAAAATGACAATATTTTTATTCGCCTATTTCCAATAAAGAATAGTGGATTTCACTTGCAAGTCGATAATTACTAGGTAATTCATCAATAAAGTGGAAATTTAAACTATTAATGATGTTTTAATTATGTTGTGGTTAATTTATAACATTGTGTAATAAATAACCGAACTTATAAATAGGATGATTGTGGATAGTAGATTTAAAATAGTTGTAATAAAAAGGAGACCAACATTGGTCAACGCCAATGGTCTCCTTCTTATAACTATCCACACGATGAAAGAAAGAAAGAAAGAAAGAAAATATATTTATTTGCATGGACAAGACGCACACAGCAGTCATATACAAACAAACAAAAAGCAAACTAAATGTGAAGGTGGGTAAGTATGCGTCACATCCACGCAAAACGATGGATTGTTGATTTAAAAAAAAATGCTTTAAAATACCTAATAATAATTAATCAGCATTGTGTGTCAATCTCAATATTCAATAGTTCGTGTTCTTATGTATGGAGGTTTGTATAATCGTGTACAGATAAAGGTTATTTTTGTATATAAATGTAAGGTTATCAGCGCAATATCCCGCAATAAAAAGGTTATCAGTGCAATATACCCCATTAAAAAAAATACTTTGTGTAATATAAAACTATTGAAAACGAAAACTAACAACTAAAGTTTCTGTCTATTTATTGTGACCGTGAACGACTTTGCTAAATTGCACAAGAAAACGCAACAAACGAGTATTTGTGACCTGAACTAGATTTTGTTAAATAAAAAAAAAACTTTTGTAGCCAACAAAAATAAAAAAAAATAGTATTTAAATTTTATTGGCTACAAATTTTTCAAAAAGAATTATTTATCTCAGACAAATTTAGATTTTAAATCAAATCTTTTTATCATCATTATTATTGTTTAATAATGGCCTCCATATCCTCTTTTCACTCTTTCTAGGTCAATCCTATTTTTATAGTCACCTGGAGAGGCGGCAGGGGCAGGGTATGTTGGTCTCGTACCGACTAATAGAAAAAGTAAAACCGCCTTCAAAAACACAATAAAAAATAATGTTATGTGCGAAACAGTTTCGGAAGTCGGTGCCTTTGATTTGATCGGATCTTTTGATTTCGCCACTGACTTCCGAAACAGCTGATTTTAGTAGAATCTGCAATAACTGACTGAAACAAAAATTAACTTGAAGCTAAAAAAAAACATTTGGAGGCGCCGGGTATCGATCCCGGTACCTCTCGCATGCTAAGCGAGCGCTCTACCATCTGAGCTACGCCCCCGATAGTGATATTTGTGAAATCAGCAAACCCATTTATATTCAAAGCAAATCTAATTTTCTATCTTCTATCGTCAAGGTTTTTACTTTGTAGATAATGTCAATAAATGCTAGATGCCTGTATTGAATTTGTTTCTATTTCGCATAGCATAAATCATATATTAAAATAAGACTACGTAGTCAAATTGTCTTAAAACTCATAAATAAATAAAGAAACGTAAGCCTAAAGATCACCCTAAAATGTTTTGTGTGTTGTATTGTAGGTACCTATGTAGTAGGTAGTTCAAAAATATTATTAAGTACAGAAATAGACTTCAGCTCTCCCCCAGGTGTCAAATCTAAAATCATTGTTTAGCAAACAAAATAATACGAGTAAAAACATCTGTTTATAAGTATTTGCGTAGCTGTTTACAAGTTACAACGCGCCATTGAGGAAAGTCGATAGAGCAATAAAATAGTGACTTGCCTTGTACATGGCGGTACCTACCACTTTTAAATTATAAGTCTGTGTTTTGGGCAAAGAAATTTAAAGTTGGCTAAAGGCATCTAAGTGCTTTATTTTAATCACTTTTCTTAAAAATAAAATACTTAACATATACAAAATCTGATCTCGCATTGCATAGGTTTTCCATGCAGTGATAGCTTCAGCTTATACACACATTATTGATAGGTACGTGTGTACCTATCAATTCACATAATTTATAGTATTTAAAATAATTAATGAATGTAACAATCAGAATTGCTTTGGTAAGTGTAGTGTTGGAATCGTTCACTAAGTAGGTACCTATGTTCACCATAAATACATCGTGTGAATCCGACAAGCTTACCAAGAATTCATGAGAATTTCTAGTTTAGTTATTATCATATTGTACCACGGCCACGGGTCCACGGTGCGAATGCGCGACCGGCGACCGACCACGCCCGCTGACGCTGACGTCATGGTCGCAGGCGCACAAATTCAGAACAAGGTTACCCGGACGGTTGGCGCTCCTTGCGACTCGATAACTACTCTACTCTAATCCTTATTTACACCTTGTCGTTACTGTTAGCAGATTTTCTATTTTTTTATGGAGAGAGTGTGGTATTGAGAATTTAAAAAAAAACCCAATAACACTTTGTTAGACTGAGCATCGACCGCAGGACCTCTAGGGTAGCAGTCACAGTAAGGACCACTGGAACTTTGATTTGTGCCCGGCAATGGCGGCAACAGACTCGTCCCTATTAGGACCGGTGATGGGTGTATATTAGTACACAATGCCTAACCCTTCCGGAAATACAGGCTGATGGTGTTATGATTTGAGTAATAAAAAGGTGTTGATTCGAAATATGTTGGCTTACTACACAAAATACCACGTAGACAGTAATTGAATTAGCTTAGCTAGATATTGCAATAGATATATATTTGATTACATTGTTTACAACAACAGTGTTTACATTGTCTTGAATGTCAGTGATTACTGAATTATCTTCCAAGGTACTTTATTGTTTCTGGAGAACGTAAATACGTACTTATGTCTAAACTGATCTTATGAGGTAGTTATAATTTTACAATTACGCACGCAAATAGGTATATAGGTACTTAGATACCTACTTTATTTATTTAACGTTAAATAAAGTCTAGTTACTCAGTGTTGTTTTAGTAATAAAGTATGTAAACAGTTATGAAATGAAAACTACTCGTATCGCATTGTTTATTTTAGTTTAAGGATTTTTCAGAAAGTATAGTGAGTCACATAAACTGTACAACATTGTGCCTGAGTCAATTGCTTACAAACTAATCTAATATTTAAAAAGTCATGAGAAAAGAAAATATCTGTCAAATTCAACTTCTTCTTCTTCTATTTTATTTGTGGCAATTGAGTCGGTGCAAATTCAACTTAGTCCACTTGCTTGTTCTCAACGTCAATTTAGCCGCCATCGCTATTTCAGATCATGATCATTTTCCCGCCATAAATGACATATGACTAATTTGACAACTCTTTACAATGTCATTTTTCAATGATAAATGAACAGCAACAGAACTAATAACAATCAAATACAGAGCATGAGAAAATATCATCAATTTGAAATCGTTTGAATTTTGACTTGACACTTGAAATTTGACTGAATTTTCTTTATGCGTTCCAGCTAGTGATGAAAGAGACTCAGTCGTTTAAGTCGTGTAAGAAGCGACTAGGCTACATTTTGACAGCTAAAGACTGACTTAGTCCTTTAAACCCTTAGCTTTTAGTTTCTTAAGTCTTTTTAGTTCTCGACTAAGGTTTGCGTAGAATAAGCATAGTCTCTAGTGCTTTAAGGCTTATAAGGCGTGTTAGTCTTATAAGGCTTGTAAGTCTTTTAAGGCTTTCAAGTTTGAACTAAAAAGACTCGCCTAGGGAGTGGTGCATGATTGATTAGTTATGAAAAAGACTTAAATTTACTCCATCTTTTAAGAATTATCAAAAAGACTAATCCCCATTGCAGTAACTACTACTAAGCGCTAGCTAAACTCCTCAACACCAAATTGTCATAATATTGTTTATTACCAGCAGCCTCGTTCCGCAAAGCATTATGATGAGCACCATGTTCGTGTTTTTTGTAATGCTGCTTCAGCATACAATGTGAAGTTTTGATTGAATATTGTTTAGTGCATAATTTACATTTCACAAATGTATCACTTTTTTCAAACTGTTCTAGAACTAATGACTTTCTGTTCCTCTTGCTTGAATTCATTATGTCCCGCGTTAAATAGTTATAATTATATGATCAAGTAGTAATCAACACCAAAGAGGAAAACAACTACAAAATGAATATCTCGAACAAAATGAATATAAATCGCAATAAACAAAGAAAAAGGTTTATTGCGATTTATTAACCACGAATATTTATTTATTTATTTATTTTACATAGGAAAACCAACAGCTACAGATAATAGAATAAATTGAAAGAGAAAACACCAGCAAGCCAATTATAGGTTTTCACGAATAGTAGTAGTAATAATCAAAGAATGTCTGGAACACTCAATAGCAGAACATGTACCTACGAATAATAATAATAATATTGCTGGATAGTTATTATCATTGGGACAAAGACTTAAAAGGCTAGCTGTATAAGATTTTATTAACCGACTAAGGTGTAAGCATTTTCTTAAAGGACTGAGTCGTTAAGCTGTTTAAGTCTTCAAGTTAGTCTTATTAGTCTAAAGATAGTCTTTTTAGTCTGAACTAGTTGTTTAAGTCATATTTTAAAGGACTTAAACAACTGAGTCATTGACAACACTAGTTCCAGCATGATTCTTCTTTGCGTAAGTACATATCAATGGGTAATATGTACTTCTGTTTATACTTATATGACTCTAGCAGTCTGGAAGGCACGCCAGTTTTACTGGCTACTTCACAAACCGTAATTTACCCTCGTATACCACCCATGAAGCACGCCAGCAATAGAGTCCTTCAAACTTGAACATAGTATTTCCTCTGTTCAGGCTGTTTACGTGACCCAGAATAAGAAACCAAATTGTTTTACAATTTCGTCAACTAGGTAATTAAACAATCCTTCATTGTCACCACCATAAGAACAAAATATTCATAACCTAAACAAACCAGCGCCAACAATATTCACTGTTCGTTATAAAAACGAAATCCTTTCATAAATAAAGCACTTCACTTCAAGAGGCATATTTTTTCAGACCACGCCACGATGGAATTGGTAAACCTAATAGCGCATTTTTAGGTCAAGTACCACAAATTCATAAATTATTTAGATTTACTACGTTTGTTGTTGAAAAGTGTTGTACGTGTATCGATTTATTCGTATAAATACTTTTTATTTACTTAATTATATATGTTAAGAATATTATACAATATAATCAGTTTACAATGTAGTAGAAGTGCTTACACAGTAAAAAGGTCATATACATTTATAGAAATATCGAGCATAAGTTTATTAATGACTGCAACGCATGCATATTGAGTTTTAGTTAGGTAAATATCTTTGCTGTTATTAAAAAAATACACCTCGTAATTTCATGCGCAGACTCCAGATATAATATAATACATAGCAATTGTTAGACCATTGAATGGTCTAAGTCACAAATTGAAGATTCCCTAAATATTTACTAGAAAGAATTGGAAAGTCTCGTGTCTAATAATTTTTTCCACAGTGAATCACGTTTCACTGATTGATTAACTGTATACATAATAATAGGGATTATTATGTTTGAAAAACCATACTTTTTAGTCACTTAAATTATGACCCAGTGAAGGCTAAAATATTAAATGGACAAAAGTAAATTGTCGACACGTTTGGCGTAGCGGCTGAGCGATCGGCTTCTGCGTCACGTGTTGTGGGTTCGATCCCCACACGGAGCAAATATTTGTATAATCTACAGATAGTTGTTCCGGGTCTGGGCATTTGTGTATGTGAGAATTTGTGTTTGTAAACGCACCCACGATACAGGAGAAAATCCTAGTGTGGGGCAATGTTTAAAAAAAATAAAAAAATAAAGGGAAGCTAGTTGAGCACTGTCTCGTTTTAGAATCGATAAAGTAAGAAACAAAGTATCGATAGAATCGTCAGAACTGTATTTACTTAGGTCGGGAACTTGCGTCCCAACACTGGTTTATAGTTACCAACGATATTATTGTTTAAACTGAGATAAGGATTTGTTGCCTTGGGCTCTTTGTAGCACCTTTATGGCAACGTCGTAGTGATAGATTGTTTAAGAACTGTTGAACTTCAAACCACTTACCCATGAGTATCTATGATTAACTAGTGAGATCCGGTTTCGAGAATAGGTACCTACCTACTTTCTTTGTTTGTAGCCAAACGTGTCATCTAAATTTTTTGATTAAGTTATTTATGTAGGTATATAAATGTTGTGTACGTCAGGGATGAGCCCGAACGGGTGTTGCACAGGGGGGTTCTCGGGTGGTCTTTTAAGATGACACAGTGCCCTCCTTGGTGTGCTGATGGTGGCCACCGGGCTGGTTTTAGTGGGTAAAAATCCCACACTCCCCGGTCTAATCGCCGAAGACCGGTCGCCATTTGAAGGTGTCCCCCGTAAACAAAAAATAAATCAAATTTATTTTATCAAATTGTATTAATTAGGTACCTACAATAATTTATAAGATTTTAAATAAGTCCTCGAATACTTATTGAGCCCAAATAAAATTCATTTCTTAAGCTAATTATGGAGCCCTTAAAAGTTTCTTCCAATACGGCTTACGTCCTTCTGAAGGGTACGAGACGACCGAGACGAGTGCAATGCACTTTATATAAGCAAATCTACCAAAATATATTACTAGCATTCAAGCGACGAACTTTATAATCTGATCAGTCATTAAAATGAATGGCCGAAAGCTTATAGCCTAAACTCGGAGGTATTTACTTAAATTTTTATACGTTTCAAATGTTTATACATCATCTATCTATACTTATAATAAATCTGTAGAGAGGTCAATTCTGTACGTGAAATATATTTCCAAAATAACTATCAGCGGGTGATTAGTGATCGATACTGACGCCAAAAATGCAATCAGTAAAATTTTTGTTGTTCGGTCTGTCTGTATGTTCGTTATAGAAACAAAAACCACTCGACGGATTTCAACGAAACTTGGTACAATTGTTCTTCATACTCCTGGACAGGTTATAGTATACTTTTCATCACGCTACGATCAATAGGAGCAGAGCAGTGAAGGGAAATGTTGGGAAAATGAGTGATTCATGAGAAAGGTTTCAAGCTATAAAACATCACGCTACAACCCTTAGGAACGGGGCAACTAGGGAACAAAGTAACTATTCCACGCGGACGAAGTCGCTGGCAAAAGCTAGTTTCAAATAAGTTTCTTAGGAATTTGATATAGGTACATAATTATTATCATGCTATACGACCCGACACCATTCACAAAATGGAGATGACTAGAAATTTTGAAACAAAGGAAAAGATAATTATCCACCTACACCTAGCAGATAATCGATAAAGGCTGAATATGAACGGTTTAACCTAATAATATATAGGTACCTAACACTGTTAGCGAATAAGAAATCAGGTATTCCATACGTTTTGTCGGGTTGTGAACCTAAACGTCTAACAGCCGTTTTTTGCGAATTCAGGATTAGTTCCAGCATAGTAAAAGCTTATTTCTAACACGATATAAAACTCCAACAAATACAGTAATGATACTCAGACAACCAAGCAGTTCTAATTAATAGTGGGTGGACGTAGGTTGAATATACACAAATTACCCAAATTCTCAGATAAATAAACAGGTGTTATGAAGATCCTTCATCCATATTATCATGTTGTTACATCATGCAAAGACCAAACAAAATCACTTTCACTATTTCAAATGTTAGTATTACGGCCTCTCCAAAAATTTTAAGTGTAGACCGACCATCTTGTAAGACCTCCAGCGCACCCCGTTGGTCTACCAAAATAGAACGACAGAATGGGACTTTCGTAGTGTCACATAGGTCTTAAGCTGGTCATGCGTAGGCGACGCGAATGGTGCAGCTTTCTATGATTGCGCAAGATTCCGTCGTGGTACCATTTGATGGAGACCGGTTTGACAACTTTGATTTGTAACTCGTAATAGTATTGAACAGATTGCCATGTGGTTCCCGGCATAAAATAAAACGAGTCCCACCTATGTTAATTGACAGGACGAAAAGGTCGTCAATTAACAGGACGCTGCGTCTATGCGAAGATCAACACTATAGGACGTAGGGAGGAGCAGTGAGTACGAGTTACCTAATTTATTCCTATCACTCACATCAAACTCCACAATACTTACATTGATAGAATAAAATTGTGAAGCGAAAGTGGTGTGCCAGGAAGACAACCCCAATGGAAGGCAGGCGTGAAAATATGTATGTATGTAAAATTAACAAAAGAAAAACCTTGTAAACATCAATTAAGTATATATTTAAAGGAGTATCTATGGAGTTTCTTGCCGTCGTATCGCCATAAGACCTACTATTTGGAACACTACTATTTTGATTTGAAAAAAATAAAATAAAATAAGGGCCGACATTTCCATCGCCAGTGAGATTTTAACTAAGGAGAGAATTGACGTTTGACAGATTTGGTATAGAAAAACTGTCAAAAATTCAAATTTATTTCTCCGATAAGTATAGATGACTGGCGATGGAAAAATCGGCCCTTGTGGAATAATAATTAGGGTTACGTTGAACCTTAAACAGAGGGCAATTACATATTGTGAATATGTCTAATATAAGCTGATCTTTGATGTATAAGAAAAATATATACAATGAAGATTCAAAAATTGCGATTTTAGCCCACCATAAGAATACGTAGGTATGGCTGATAAAAATGTGGATGCAGTGATCACAAGTGTATTATCATGAATTCCATGACAGTCTCAAACCTTACTAATTTATCCATCAAGTTTTGTATGCAATCTACTCCAGTACCTATCATAAGTTCATGGGTGTCTACGCCTAGTACATCACTTATTTAATAGGACTTTATAGATCGATCATCAGAGTATCTAATATAATTCTAAAATTAAATTCCTATCAGCTTGATAGGAATTTAATTTTATATACATAAACAAACTCTTTTCTTTCATCATAAGATTGGCAAAACGAAAACATTATGTAGGTACATTAATAATCAAAATCAATATGTAGATATTTGCCCTTAACGATATAAAACGAATTACAAATAATTTAAAAAATAAACAATCTACAGTTCAACGAAATGAAGCGTCCAATTTATCTTGACCCGTCATGCAGGAGCTGTTAGCAAAGGCAAATGTCAAAAATGTGTCATATTCGACAGGCTTCAATTTATCTTTTTCGCCATGTACAAAGATACAATGGGCTCAAGATGCTCGTAGTAACACCCGCCATGATATGCCATAAATATGATTTCATCTGTTGCTATTTTCGACCACTATAAGTTTCGTTAGATGCAAGAAACAGAATTAACCCAGCCTCAATGATGTCACTTATTATTTAATGGAAGCATGATGAGTACGATGCGACGTCGGGTTTAATATCAGTGTATACAATACATAGTAATCTAAGATGTGCTACTCAAGCTATTTTATTTAAATATCTTGGGCCGAATTTTACATCGCCCCAAGACGAGATATAATTTAATGAAAACCATTTACAAGTCGTTAACGTTTTTTAAGCGTTCGACAGGCGTAGATTTTATTTTGACAGCAATTTCTTTTACTTGCCCTCTAAAAAAAGAACAACAACAATTTTCGTATTTCGAACAACGTTTATTTCTAATCGGCTGCCAACGACCAATGACCTACGTCCATTATGAGTGGCCACTAAAAATAGATGTTGCGTTTTATTTTACAGCAGTTAATATTTTAGTATTCCGTAGCGAATTTACACGTGTCGTTTTAGCGGTTCTGCATGCACCTGTTAATTAGGTGTATTTGATGCTTATGTCATTAGGCAAACGGAGACAAATTGGTTTGTTGTAAGCGCAGAGTTGCCAATCAATTAGGAAGTTAAATACTTCATCGATGAGTAAAATATTTTTCAGTAATAGGTACGTAAGTACCTATTTATCTTTAGGTAAGTCGTATATTACCACAAAAACCGCCATGGGCATGAGACATTCACAACAGTAAAGCCAAACTGGACGTGTTTATGTTTATTCATTTTTGATCAGGGGCGTCGCTACCGCTGTATCTGCCGTATCAATTATACGGGGCCCCCGGGCCACGGGGGCCCCCAAAGTGTGTAAGGAGAAAAAATAAAAACTTTCTAATTTATTTTATTTTATAAATGACAAAATTCTATAAAGCAATTACTTTTTTTCCCGCCTTAAGCGTGCGTTCAAAAGTTGGCAACACTCTACATCGTTATGGCGGGCTGCGGGACTTCCCCGTTTTACTTACTTCATCTTCAACTCAGCATTTTTATTTGTAAAATGGTTAAATTATGTTATGATAAATAAATATTTCTTTTCACAATATTTTTTTTCTTTTGTGAAAAATCTTAACCCCCGTATAAGGGCCTCCAAGCAAATTTTTCATACGGGGCCCCGACAAGACACGCTACGCCACTGTTTTTGATCCATCAATGGGTTTAGTTTTCCATACCTCAACCCATTGATGGATCAGGTGGCCATATTTTAGGTAAGATTTTTTTAAGATGTCAAATCTGACCATCTATTCTACGCGAATACGCGATACATTGAGTACTTAAGGGTCCAGCAGAGCTTCAATTGCCCACAAAAACGTAATACCGAAATAAATCGTAATCCTGACAATATTCTATCAAATTATATTAATACTCGGACTTGGATACCGATAATCTAGGTTTCTACGGTACTATTTCGTCTACTACTACTTCACTGGAAATAAAAGACCGGAAAATCGTTCCCAACTTGGTAAAGTTATCAAAAACTGCATTCGCTTACGTTTATTTCCAGTGAAGTATTTTGGACGAAAACCTAAATTACCGGGTATCGAAACCCGAATAATAACAGAATTTGATTAAATTGTGTTTGAATTACGATTTATTTTTTGTAAGAGAAATTTGGTCCGCCGGACTCTCATTGGCGAATAAGTAGTAAGTACCTAAGTCAAACTTCGAATTAACTTGACAATTGACCGCGAATAAATATCCGGTCATCCAAACAGGGTTTGCCATGAACTAAAGGCTCTTCGAAGGCACCTCTACGCACACATGCCAGAAATTTCGACAACCTTCAGCCTATTATTTAAATAACGAAACCAGACGTCGATTAATTAAAAAAATAACTTAGGGGACATTATTTATGACATGACGTTTAATTATGGCGCGCAATTGTTTATGACAATGACAAGGCCGCCATTGTTATTCAGTGTGTCTCTGATGTACCGACGTTTCGAGGCCGACCGTCCTTTGGGATCCGTTATCTTTTGCCGTATTAACAATGGGTTTAAAGGCCGAGCGGTTAGTATAAGGAAAATAATATAGGCTTACTATTATATATGTATCTATATTTAGCTAGTTTTGGTCTTTGCATAATTGGATATAATAGGGTTATATGATTGGATAGGTACCTACTTACATTACAAATCGTTTAATAATATTGTTAAATCCTTCGCAATCCTTGATAAATCTGCAGAAGGCTAAAACTGCCTTTACATTAGCATCTAATTAGAATAACAACATAAATAAAATGACTGCCAAACTAGACTCTGTCATTCATCATCAACACAGCTTCTAGACGTTTACTGTTTGGGATTACTGCTGTTATTGGATATCCCAATGACAGCTAAATATACATTATAATTTTAGATATTTATGGGAAACATTATAGGAATCATTTTAATCGCTACACCTTTATATTATTATACTCTTTACGCTACACTAAGTAAACAGATAATCATCTTAGTGTTTATTAATAGTATTAGAAAACCATTGCATCTAGAACCTAGTACCTACCCACTTACTTACTTAAAAATATATTTTCTAGGTGGCAACACCAAAACGGGGAGTCCCGTAAATATATGTTAAAAAAAAGACCAATGTTCAAGCAATTCTGAACTATAATTAATATCTATCCTTATTACTGTTCACAGACAGGAATACACTATCCAAACATTACGTCGACTAGAATTGAATATGAATCTTCGAACATGATTTCATGATCTACTAGCTACGGTCCCTAATATATTTTGCAGAGGGCTCCAGGCTCCAGCACTCATGGAAGACACATAGTGAGTGCACAGCACCCATGACCACAGACATTAAAATTGATTAGTAACTAATCGCTTTTGGACATTAATTTGAATTTCACAACTATAACCCATCGCTTTAAGCACCCACGGGGTTGTCTAAAAGCCGTCACCCCTGGCATTTTGACCTGGCTTATTGGTCATCTAGCATAGTTACTACTTACTTTAATTATAGAAATTTTAGGTACCCGATACCAACAGCTTGCAGTCACTTACAATTTTTATCGATTTTTATATACAAGGACTTTAAATATTCAAGATCTCGTTTTAAAGTAAGTATATATAGGTTTACGAGACGAAAAAGCATTAATATTCAGCAGTGCACCCTCAATATAAATACTACTTCGTGTGCCCTTGAAAGCGTCCTGGCTTGTCTAGCCACGTTTTAGGGGAGGAAAGTGAAAATATAAATATTATTGGCAAACGTATTGTTTTGTTCTCTCTCCTTTACTGTCAGACAAATGACGTCATACCTGCGGTGAGGGTAAGGACAATATCCTAGACTAGACATATGTATCAGACGAATGCGTTTACGTAAGCTTTCGATTACCTACTTACAGCAGCATCCCTATAAAAGCTTTAAACGTTTATATCTTAGTTCTTTCTTAGCTGACATATTTTTATTTAGATTGTTCTTCACCTAATGAAACACTCCACATACCCTATTGCTTTTTGGTTTATTTTATCGTTCTCTTTTTTATTTAATTTTGTCTTTCTCTGTGTAATGAACAAATGAAATACCGCCTAATATTCATGTCTATATAAGCTAGTAATGTAATGGTCACTATAAGGAAGATGTCGCTGATGTCTGAGATACAGATATTTTTATCTAGTTCAGACACAGATGCCTTCAATATAAAACTAAGAAAATTGAATTTGTCCTCCTATGAATGTAACGTTTGTTCTGTTTATGTGTCAAATAAATAATTTATTATTTATTATTATTATTATTAATGGTAAGTAGTCATCGCAGCTCTATGAACACCTGCAACACCAGAGATTACTGATGCTGACGAGAACTTCGACCAAGAATACAATCTTTTATATTTCTGTTATTTTTATCTCATCTGAATCTGACTTCACCTAGGAATGCTTTGTCAGTTTGTCAATATATTGCTTGACTTGCCTTCCCCAGAGAAAAGTGACTGTAATTTCGCCTAGCACCGTTTTTAGGGAAGATTTAACTAAAATTGTATTGCAATTGCAAGACTACATTGCAATGATTTGTACTATATTCCTAATTTAAAATTGTTTATAATAAGTACCCAAAAACTATAGTTACTGCTACCTGTATCCATTTATATAAATAACCCTACATTGTCATATATTTCTTTTATCTTCTTTTTTTTTATAACAATATAGTCTTTAGCTCATCACTGACCTGCAATATAGAGGCAATGAGGGCCGTCATAGCCACCAGCAGTAGCTGCTGCCTCGCGTAGTCATGCAGGGGTTTGCCGCACCCTCGCTGGTACAGCATCGCGCAATCCGACGCGTAGGGTTTGTGTATGGAGTCCAGAGGCCCTTGCCCGCAGCACGAGAATGGGACCTGGCCCTTCGACGTGTAGTCACTTGGACCCGTCACGCCGCAGCACTCGAACTGGAATTAGAGATAATTTGCGAATTGGTTGATATAGAAAGTGTATGTTCAATTATAGCACAGATATTATAATCAGCTATCATAAAAATACCTATACATATACAAATAGGTAAAGAAGACATAAAACTCCATATTTAGCCAAAAGGTGGTAGTCATAGGGGGCGAGCTTATTGCCCTTAAGGCGGATCGTTTAGCCCGCGAAATTCAAATTTCAAGAAGGTTTCAGAGTTTCTATCACTCCGGTCGAGTCCATTCGTACCGAAGCATGGCTCTCCCACGTTAAAAACTCTCACGTTGGTTCGGGAATACTGCATTCTTTGAGAACTATAGCAAATTCAAAATTAAATCTCACCTTAACCTGTAGCCTGTCCCATCGGATAGTGTCTACAGCGCTGGCGTCAGTGTTCGCCAGTGAGTGCTCGAAATAGTGCAGTATTGTGGACTTGATGTCAATCTCCACATTATCCCACACCACCATGGCCCATACGAAGCACGAAAACTCTATCACCACCACTAGGACTATGAGTATTCCAGTCTGTAAATTACGAAATCAAATTATAGAGAAACATTGTCACTGTGTTCTAAAATTACTATTCTAGCAATTCATATCAAACTCTTAGATGCCTGATCTATTTGCATTTTTGTCAGCATTATTCTTAGACCAAAGGCTGGTTTCCAGTTTAAAAAAAAACATTAAAATATTATATCTTTTCATGCTAAACATTTTCAAAGATATTAATCTTAATAAATACCATCACGCCTGTATTCCCCGAAGGGTAAGGCAGAGGTGAACTAATGTACACCCACAGTTCGCTGGAATGTTGAGGTGCCATGTAATAGGGGGCGAGTCTATTGCCATTAACCGGGCACAAGTGCAAACTCCGAGCTGCTATTGAGAATTTCATACCCAGGACCTCTAGCGTAGCAGTCGCGCTCGGGACCACACCACTAGACTAACGGTAACGAGGCAGCAGAATAATTTAAAAAAAAATACATACATACACTCACGCTTTTCTGCCTCAGGCAGAAACTATAGACCGCCACTTGCTACGATACATGCATACTTCTTTTTATTGTTTTTTATGGGATAGGAGGGCAAACGAGCAGACGGATCACCTGATGGTAAGCGATTACCGCCGCCCATGGACAACCGCAACACCAAAAGAGAGAGTCAGAAGTGCATCGCCGACCTTTAAAAGAGGATTGGGCCCCCGGTAACCTCACTCACTCGGCGAAACACGACGTAAGTGTTGTTTAACGCCGGTTTTCTGTGAGGCCGTGGTATCACTCCGGTCGAGCCGGCCCATTCGTGCCGAAGCATGGCTCTCCGACGTGTTAAAAGTTCTTTTGCTTCTTCCACATTCATACATCTTCTCATACATACGTGCCGGTTGCGAAAAAAAAAAAACTATTTAAAGCAGCGGTTCCCAACCTTTCTCTGACCAGGGACCACTTTGATTTAATTGTTGTTAGCAGGGATCACGTATAATTGTAAAATAAAATGTGTCAATCTGAAATTAAACTGTAATCAAACCTTTTAATATGAGTAGGTACAAAATTTTTAGACCGTTCGCGGACCATGTTTTAGGTCTTGGGGACCACTAGTGGTCTGCGGACCACTGGTTGGGAACCCCTGATTTAATGTCTACGAAACAGAGTGCCTATTACAAGTGTAATACATAAATATATGTTCAGTTTATGACGATGCCACCCTCTTTACTGAAACTGCGCATCTTAATCATGATAATTCTTCTTTATAACATAAGTACCTAATTAGTACTGAATCTATTCTGTGCACACAACTACTAATTGTCAAGGTCGATATCTCTGAACTAAGCCTAATGTTCGTGTCTATAAGTTGTAGATTACGTGCAATGGTACCTTCCTATTGTATTCTGGTACGCATAGCGAGAATTCTCTACACGTCATGTAGTCATTGTACTGTAATCATACAGTTGATCCAGGGATCAATTATTTAACTACACGTTCTTAAAATAACAAAGCAACGGATCTTCGTGACTCACAAATTATTACCACGAAACCCAATACTTACAATGATGACGTGAATTTGATGCATCGACTTAGCAGTCCTCCATCCAATCCATGCTACGGAACATGTGATTATTGCCATCATAAGCAGGAGGATTGCTGGATACTCCACATTGACTCCAATGAAATGCCGGTATACGAACAGCCTGTATAAAAGAAAACCGCTTGCGCCGAACAGCACAACTGCTGACATCTGTTGACAACAAGCGAAAACTATAAAGAAAACTATTATGACGCGGCCAAATTGAAACGTCGTATAATTAAGCCGTAAATAAAGCGAACCTTTCTATCGTATAATAAATCGGTAGGGCAACTAGCGCCACTGTCCAAATATTTAGTGTGAAATTACATTTTGTCTAGTATAATTGATTGATCGTAGGTACAATGCACTCGTTAGAAAAAGTCCCTGCTGTAATTACACATAGCAATGAATAAAATGTGTGTCAGTTACTTTAATAGTCTATTCTACGATTATTAAAATAAATTTAACTCATGCAATTAACATTACTTCAAATCATTGACCCGTAACTGCGTGTTTTTACAAAGTTGTTATGACAACAAAGGGAAAATGCGCTGCTTTAGTTATATTTTAAGAAATTTAACGAAAGTTTTCAATAAAATTATAAAATACTCACTGCGAATAATACATTGAAGGTTAAAACGAGATATTTCCAGCAATTCGTTGAGAGTCCCATAGTGATTTTCAGTGTTCACATGTCAGTAATCTTGTTTGAAACTTGATTCAAAACAAAGAGCGCTCGTTCCACACAGGGAATGTTTGTGTACAGTGGTCGCAACTCACGACTCGAGTGATGCAACGACACCGCTAACTGTACGAAATTAAACATTCGACATTTTATCTTTCGAACGTAACTTATCGGTTTATCTATTGAAATAGAAAAAAGGCGTGTCAGGTATTCGGTGATTCTATGGGATTTTAAGAAAATGATTTCATTTTGGTGTTGATTGGCTGTTATCAGCTTATCGTGATAACAGTTATGTTGTTGTAATCTAACCTACTTTCCCACTGAGATAGCGACAAGTTTACGTTCTACAACTGGGTAATGGATAAAAATAACTAGTTGACACTTTGTTGCTTGTGACGTCGGCAGCAAAGCTTCTCCCTTTCAATATTCCTTTAGTTTATATTTTCATATACAATTATATCGGCAGGAATATTCATTTATATTTATGTAGGGTCTGCATCTACCAGAAGAAGGTAGGCTTCGCTATTATGCCTTTTAATTATTTATCAACAACATAACAATTATGAATAAATATTCAATTTATTTATTATATTATTTAAATAGTAATATATTATGTACACACAGATAATGAAACTGAACAAGGTAAAATAGAATGCATCCTATGTATTTCTAAAATACATATAAAATAATAATTATTAATAATATTCGCAAAGACAGAGATTTTTAACAAGGAAATCTGGCAGTTGATCCAATTCCACCATATCCATAACTTTTTTCACTTCCTCATTTATATCCGGACTTAAAGGCCCTACCTGCCTAGCAGTACGCAACATGACTCGAGCTTTATTCAAATTCCTATCGTAAATTGCTAGAAGAGCCAACATTGCCCATCCATCGGATAGCAGGGGTTCAGTTTCAACAGAAGCAGCCAACCATCGCTCAGCAAGCCAGTCCTCACCCAACTTTGCATAAATTCGACCAATAAGAAGAGCTGTATGAGCCGACGGAGATACTTTATGTGCACGTGCAACCCTCTGTAAAGCACCTCTTGGATCAGTCTTAAATTTAGATGAAGCAGCTAAATACAAAAGTGCAGGAGGCAGCTGCGAGCCAGCTCTTTCAGCTTCTCTTAAAGCCAACTCACATTCTCGATCCCAACTCTGAATACAAGTAATGCAAGTGGCGCGCATTTGAGACATAATTGGTGAAGGTCCAAATCGCTTGATTCCTTCAAGAGTCATTTCCATCGCAGACTCCATCTCACGCCTCAAAATGAGTGAGGCAGCTCGTAAGTAATACACATCAGGGCACATTTTGCACTTCAAACTGGTAGTACCACGCCCTGCACAATCCATTTCTACACATTGCAAAAGCTGTTCTAAAAATTTATAGCACCGGAGGCAGAGAAAAAATGCAGCCGCAATCAATAAAGGATTATCCGGTACGATGACTGATGGCAGCCAATATATTTCTTCCTCACCGCTGGTATCAGTCCATCGCTCCAACATTTTAACCCATTCAATGGGTAATAGAAAGGCTTTTCGCATTTTTCTTGACGCTACAAATGCAGCATGTATGTTGCCATTGCAATGATGAAATGCATGTAGAGCTGCCCAACCAATCGCATTGGCTGTGCCGTCAGAATATTCACCCATAACAGCAATACGAAGAGCAGCACCGGCTACTTCTGCGGCCTCAGTTTCTTGATTAAATTCTAAACCGCCTAAAATCCATAACAGATATCTATTTCTACTCTGGGTACTTATTGCCTCGAGTAAGTAATTTTTAGCATCCATATCATTGCGTTCTTCTAGACAACGTAAAGTCTTAGAAATTAGTGACCCCGGGTGAATCCCTGCAGCTCTTAAGCATGTTTTCATATGTTGATCCGCAATCCTAGTATCGCCCGCGATACGACTTCTTGCTGCAGCAACCTTTCCCGGTAGACGAAGAAGAGGTGGTTGAGGGGCAAAGGATGCCGTTACGGCACGTCTACTTGCAGCATGTTGACCTGTCACTGTGTCTTGCCAATCTAAATATGAACAATCCCCTGGAGGAAAACTTTTCAGCATTGCTCTAACTCGCATGAGGAGACGATTTGCAGCAGTTCGTTTTATTCCCTGATCCATTGGTATTGCACCCTTACACGCTAACCCGCTTAGTTCTTTGTGCACAGCTAGAGCCCCTTCTTCTTTTCGGACACTCCTTGCATTAACTATAATATCCGTCCCTGCAATTTCCGAATCAAGTTGATTGATTGGGATATTAACCTCTTCAGGCTGAGGAAACCCCATAATCTCGTAGAGTGTCGCCAATTTGGATTTAGTTACTAGAGACTCTGTTAAATCAAATCTGATTACAGCATAGGCATTATGTCCATATTCATCTAGTATATGATCGGTTTCACGGGCACTTGCTTTAGCACTCGTGGGGGGCAGCTCCAGTAATGCTCCAATATGATCTGGTGTATTGGCCTCATTAAAAAATTGCAGTTTCGAACAAACAGTAACACCCATCTGCCCCGGTTCCAACAACACTTTTGCATCAACCAATCCCATATAACGTCCTCTGACGTCCATTTTTCCAGCTCTTGGCACACCTGCTACTTCAATCATAAATGGTGAAGATAATCTTTCGTAAAGTTCGTCTGGGTTCACTAGCACTCGTCGCATAGCATTCCAATAGAAAGAACGACACTTATCAGTGTCCCTAAGCTCTAAATCATCTGGAATAAACTTATCTTCGCTGTGCACGTTCATTGCTGTGTTTGCAGCATAACCGGCATTACTAGCTGTTGAAAACACAATTTTCTCAGCACTAGGTGTACTTAAGGACATATAAAAATTTACTGCCATTGGTGTATGTATTTCATTTAATCCTATGGCACTCAAATAAAATGTACCTTCTTTCGCTATGGGCAAACAATGGACTGATATCATAGTAAGCATTAATGGTATCACAGTATCATCTGCTGTCCCCGGGGAGACAGCGCGGACTTCCACGGAACATTGAGTCAGTTCTCCTGTAGTTATCAAAATTAAATGCGCTGTTGTGTATATTTCTTCTTCTCCCAATAGTAGAGGAAACAAATCAACACATGCACCAGCTCGGTTTTCGGGATGAGTCAAAGGATCCGGGTCCTTGGAACCCTTTCCACCGACTGCGCGAAGCAACAATATTAGAGGCCTATTCGCAACTGTTGTTTGAGAAGTTGGGTCTTTTAGGTTTATGGGTAGCGTATCAACCTCAAGAACCAAATTATCAGACCATCTTCCCTCTAATAGAATTGTTCCATTAAAAATGGCAAAGAAATTGTATTCTCCTGGACTTGGAGGTGCCCCCTTCAATAATAGGCATAGGTTCACGCATCGTGGGGTTACGAAACTGTCATCTGTTTCAAAATCAGTATTATTTTCAGTTGTTCCAGTTGGTGTATTTTTATTACTTTTAGAACCCATTTCTAATCAATACCTAGATCTAAAACAGCTTTCTAATAAATTATTGTCAACCGTTGACGTTGGCGACGTAGCTAAGATAAACACTGTAGAAAAACAATAAAGCAAAGCTTATAGAAATCACTGTAAGTTTCAAAACGTATAATTTCATCTCATTTATGTCTATTTGACATGTTCATGAAAGACGTCACTTTGACACAAGTGAAACGACACGACAACAATTAGAGTTTCATTTCAAGTTAGTAAGCATAAAAAGCATAAACAGTTATGCGTCTCTTCTAACTTCTTAGCCTAAGAGAAAGATAACACCACTAAGTATATACTATTTACTGCAGGGGGCTGGACCGAGCCTATTTTTACATATTTGACGTCTATTGTGCCAGTGTTGTTTTATGTTGAGTTGTAAATAAAATTTATTTAATCATATTTCAGAAAATGATATAAAATGTATACATTACTTCATGGATTTTACAAATACTTAGTTCAAAAGGACGAATACTGTGTGCTTATATTAGGTCTGGACAATGCAGGCAAAACGGTAAAAGTTACTCGAAACGTTCTTCTAGTTTCCTTTGAAATATTAAAACATTTAATTAAGTACATATTTTTGTATTCTTACAGACATATTTGGAGGCCACTAAAACAAAATTTACTAAGAAGTACAAGGCCATGAACCCCAATAGGATAACAACGACAGTTGGATTAAATATAGGCAAAATAGATGTGGATGGCGTGAGGCTTAATTTTTGGGATCTCGGTGGGCAGCAGGAGTTGCAGTCTCTTTGGGACAAAGTATAAACATTAATAATTGTTGTCCGTAAAATCTGTTGTTTATAGCTAGACCTAGAACAAATAATAATAATGCTGTTGTTTTGCTGCTGAATTCTAAAAAAAACTTGGACAAAACCAATTGCGAAGTCATTATAATCTTTTTTACCTGTCCTCTTTAATCCAAAGACTAGCCTTATATGGTACTATTGTGCATATTGTCAATATAAGAATAAGATTTATTGACCAAAAGTATTACTTTTCCATACATTTAAATGATAATTATGTTTATTGTAACATTAAGAGCATAGGTCTTGTATGGAGAGAATATGTTCATTGTGACCCCCACACTAGGTCAAGCCTGTCTCGTGGAGGCCATGTCTTTGTAACTTTTATATTTGGTACAGAACAAAAAATGAGATAAAATATAAATTAATAACATTTCTGGGAATATTTTGGTCATTCACATTTAAGAGTGTATGAAGGAGTAGGTACTTATAAACTTGTAGCCATCACTATTGTAGCTTTATAAACAACACTACTTGATTATAATTTATCAACAAGTTATATTATTATCTTATTATTTATCTTCAAGATTGGGTCCAACCTGGATAAAATTGTTATGTGTTATTCCAGGTTATAATCTATCTGTGTGCCAAATTCTATCCAGATCCGTTCAGCCATTCTGGCATGAAAGAGTAAGAAACATCCAGACATCCATACATCCATACTCACAAACTTTCACGTTTATATTATTAGTAAAGATTGCAATAGTTTTCTTTCAACCAAAAAAAAATTATGTCAGTATTTTTTGTACCTTTAACTGTCACTTTGAATTTATAAAAAAAAAACACGAAACTGCAAACAAAGGTTTTTGTCAGATAAAAATTACTCAGACAGAATGGACACTAATGATGATTAATCAATTAATGGAACATTTAACATTTCCAGTACTATGCAGAATGCCATGCTGTAATCTACATAGTGGATTCATCTGACAGAGAGAGAATTTCAGAATCAAAGGAAACTTTTGGTTAGTACCTATAATTTTTTTGAAAATGCTGCAGTGCTACCCAAGACCAGGCTTGAATTAAAATCTCATTTTAATAGTCTTCTAGTAAAAATTGTCGTTACAACATATGGATTTGTTTATTAGATTGAGCCTTTGGTGATATTATCAGTAATTGTAAATTATTAAAGAATGTTTTGATCAATGATAAACTAATGATTAATAATTTTAACCTTGCACTTTCTTTAACACCTATCGTCACTTTCATATGATAATTTTATTAATATTTAAGATCGATTTAATTTTTAATGGAGACAAAAATGTTAAAGAATATAAAGTGTATCCTATCAAGAATAAAATAAATAAATACTGTATCTATTACTAATTTTCCATGTCTTTGAGATTTATGAAGACCAAACTAGTTTAGCTTAATTATAAAAAAACATAACATTGTAATGATTTATTTTGGTGTTTCAGACAGAATGATAGCTTCAGAGCACCTCTCCGGGGTACCACTGCTGGTGCTAGCAAATAAACAAGACATTCCAGACTGTATGGGTGTGCACACCGTGAAGCCAATATTCAACCAGAATGCACACCTCATTGGTGCGAGGGATATTATGCTCATGGCCATATCTGCACTGACTGGGTAAATGACAACTGGATCTATCATCTGGATATGTGTTCACTGGTCTGCTTTAGGTCCCATGTAATAGGATGTAAGTCTATTGCCATTAATTGGGCACAAATCCAAACTGAGCTGCTGCTCTGAATCTCATAAAAACCCGATAGTGGTACCTGAACTGGAAATCTCGTAATTCAGCAGTCCATATTTTGGGATCATGAGTCATGACACTCAAATGAGTCAGATTTTGATTTTCACGAAAAAATCAGACGGCATTTTATACACTCCACATAGTATTGCAGGGGGATCTACTTTTGTTTTCATTTCTATTTGAATATTATGTTTTATGGAAGAAAATTGCAAAATAAATTGGTAATAATGGCAATTGACTGCCTCATTACTCTAGTGGTCCCAAGTGTGACTGCTAGAGGTCCTGGGTTCGATCCCTAGGTCGAGCAAAGTGTTATTGTGTTTTTCTATGAAATTCTCAGTAGCAGCTCGGAGTCTGGACTTGTGCCTGGTTAATGGCAATAGGTTCACCCCCTATTACATGGGACCTAAACATACCGGCGAACTGTGGGTTACATTAATACGTCTCTGCCTAACCCTTTGGGGAATGCAGCCGTGATGGTATGAATGAATGAATGAAAAGCTATAATGTGTAGCTATAGTACTGTCCTATTGATGGGCACGGGTCACCTCCCACATCCCACTGCTTAGTAGCATAGCAGTAGACAATTGTTGAATTTCAGATGGTAACATGTATACAATTACATTTCTTATTATTGTATTGCTTAGGCTCCTCTTGTTGAAATTTGGTTAGAGAGCGCATTGTCGCCGAAAGCATACGGGCGTGCGGACGTTGCTCCATATTAAATAACTTTAGCATTGCAGATCGTAGAAACCCCGGTGCCAAAACTAAATTTAAAATGTTCCCATAAAAATTACGCAGTTTTAATTGGAATGCTTATTTATTCAACCAATATTTACTAGAAATGGCATATAATTACAGTGAAATTACAACACTCATTAATGCACAATTTCCAATGACCTAGAAAAACTTGTATTTTTACTTTATTTTAATTGTTATCGTTTATTTATGCATTTACAGAGACGGAGTAGATGAAGGCATCCGATGGCTAGTGGACTGTATAAAGAGAAACAGCGTCGATCGACCGCCGCGCAACCACGACGATAACTTATAAAGGCGACACCTACACCCTGTGCATGTATAATATGTCTTACGGTCGAACGAACGACACTACCGATACAATGAATAATAATTAGTTTTCCTATTAAGATAATGATGTGACTCGTACGGCCCATTGTTTTGTACATACAGTATTGACATTTAAGAATAAAACATTACTAGAACTAGTGCTGTATTGCTATCCTTTTTCAGTGATAAATTGTACCTTTGATAAGAGATACGTTGTGACTGGATATTTGAGGAGTACCTGCACCTGATAAAACACTTCTGATAACAGTACAGTTTGCACCGTCGTGAAATATTGTGGCTTGTGAAATGTCTCTATTAAAATAATTTTAATTTAACGCATTTATATAGTGTGGTTTTTAAAATACAATTATGGCATATCCTATGTATGAAGTTGATTGGAGTGTATTGCCGCCAGAACAAAATAGAAGGTAGGTGAGAGTGATTAATATTAGGAAATAGATAACGGAAAAATGATTGATCATGTTAATGCTTCGTGAAATCTGTTGAGTAAATACGCAAGTGTGTAAACATGTCAATCGTGAAGACCCTGAAGACTAGCAAAAATGGAGCAAAACGGAGACGGATATAACTAGTTTTCCAAAAGTTTTCCACGTAGCATTCGTTCAGGATTCACAACTTGACAGTTTCCTCTTAACAGTTATTTTAATTAAAGCTCCCGTTTGAATAATTTATTGTACTTCTATGCTGAAATTTTTATTTATTTAATATTTCATTTTGATCGTATTGATTCAATTTATGTTTTTAAAATATTAAATTAAAGTGTTTTGAATTTGATCACAATAAGCAAACGTCATGTGCGAGTCACGGCGGCCATGTTGAATTTCTTGCAACGCACCAGGGAAATGTCAGCTGGCAATTGTAATAATTCTTTGTAATATTAGAATATAGCGTAAAATTTTCGCAAGATATTGTTTCTGTGATAATAAGTAAACACAAGAATGAACAAATATCGCGTTTGAGTTATAGTTAGAAGTGAAAATATGACAGAAGTTAGTCAAAGGTGGCATGCGATTTCACTTGCATTTCTATGGTTTGTGACGAAATCAAATGCTTGTAGACCTAACTAAATACGTGTAAATTCCTTTTTAGTTCCTTACGTTATGATTTTAAGAGTATTCAAGTGATAGTTTTTGTATCCGAGTGGTTTTTCTTTTGACTGGTTTTTGACCTCTCGTTCTTTGCACCTGGCCCTGTGAAGAAAGATTACCTGTGTTCGTGTGTGTAGCGCAAAGAACACTGTTGTTCATTGTAAAGGATTTACAAACTGGACAAGATGAACGGCTCCGAATCCGGGTAAATTTATGTTATTACCTTTATTGATTAATAGGTTATCTAAGTTGATTACCTACCTCTCTTTTGGAATTTTATTGAGCACTCAATGAAAGATGTGTCTAAACTGTTCTGTAAATGAAACCTATCTCCAATTCTCCATCAGTAAATACTAAATAAGTACTTTATGGATTTATTTATGATATTATTGGTACCTCCTGGTCATCTGTAAAATTTCATTCTCTTGATCATGATCTCATTGTTTGTTTTGTAATGTAACTGCTATGAACTGAAAACTATTATTTTTATTGAGTTAAATTATGTCCAAACAGCTGCACACAGTATTTTATTTACAAATGTAAGAGAGCATAACAATAATAGTATACATGTGAACTGGAAGTCAATTATAGGCCTATCAAGAATTAAAAAAAATTGAATTCTTGACTTGGATGTTTCCCTTTGTTAACTAGCTATGCAAAAAATATTGTTATTACCCTGGGGCACTGACCCAATTCAATAAATTAATTGCAAATACAAAAACCAGTCACCTGCTCTCTTATCATTTACTATAGTGACTTACATGTTTGAGTGAACTTTATATTTGTTTTTAAGGGTATCCATCATAAAATATATATACTTAAACTATCTGATAGGGCTAGTAACAGGTAGTCAAAAATTTATGAGACAAACCTTTGCATCGCTAACAACACTATAAAAGACAAATTCACCCAATTTTCAAAGGAACAAAGATAGATTGTTTATATGGACAGTTTCCAAATCGGTTCAACCCTGCACATGTTATTCTGCCATACTGTTTTTATGGTGGAATAATGCCGAAATAGAGTAAGTAATGATGTGGAAGCTGTTATATTTTATTGAATAACTGATCTAAATTATTAAACCTGATAGGCAGTAAGAGGCACATGTAAAAACATCATCCAACACTATTCAAATATCAAAACCATCAAATCTAAAGTGACCAAACATTATTTTATTGGGATTATCATATTTATCCTGCTACCACTAGTCAATTATTTTTGTTTCTTTATACCAGACAATTATTTTTATCATAAATTAAACTAAAAATTTACCTTCCTGACATTCGAAATGTCCATGTAATGAATACCTACAATTTACTATACCATTATTTTACTATACCATTTACTTTTTTCTAGTCATATAAAAAAGTAAACTATGTATTTTTTTCTGATTTTGATGAGTCAAATACTCCCCAGTTGTATTAAACTTCACTCTGAATTTAATTGCATCATATATTATACAAACATCATTATAACTATGTTAAATTAAATGTTTCTGTACTGTGTATATTATAATTGAAACACACATAGATACACAATGCCACTAGCCATTATATAAAGCTATTGTTAAGGTAAACAAAGCTTTGATGGCATGTTACATTCAAAGCAAAGGGCATGAGGTCATTTATGTGTGTACCTTGTGTTGCAGAGCTGATAATAGCTTCAGTAGCACTACCTCTACTGTCAGTCATCCTTTTATATTTAAAATACTTAAAGGGGGTAGGTACTTGTCAAGAGGTTAAAAAGTGGTGATTTCCACAGACAAGAGCTGAGATCTAACTTCCATCAAAAGATTTGAAGTTACTTACTTAATAAATTTTTATTTAAAGTTGTTTTATTTTTTCTGTCTGCAACAAAATATTCATTTTACACATTAACAAATTTATTAAAGCATGAAAATATTTTTTACATTAGAGAAGAGCTAAGAATACAGGTGTGATGGTATGTATGTATTGTGAGCTTTTGTTCTATAACCCATTCATTGCCACCCTAGAAATTCAGTACATTACCACTGTGCCACTCTTGGAAAGTAAGCTACCCCATGCCACAAAGCATTTACAATAAAAATTTTGTCTTTTGGCTGAGATATTTAAGTTTGAAATCGAGATTTCGATGGGTGGCCTCGTCATTTGAATAAAGATATTACGGACGCCGATGGGCGGCCTCATCATTGAATGGGTTAAGGATTAACCAAGCCCTGACAGTCTAGTCTTCTAGCACCTGAAAACAATAGATTCTCTATTGAGTCTGTAATTCATAATGCATAAATATATATAAAATGTATTACCTATTTCTATGTAACTAAGTCTAAACAGTAATAATTACAGTATTTCAAGTAAATCAAGTCCCAAATCTCATCCTAAAAAATGGTTATGAATGACAAATTATACTCTCAGTAATTACATTAGATCTAATTATGCCAAAATGTAATTGATCCTAATTGATCACTGCAACATTATCAGTGGCCAATCTAGGAGTACACTCAATAATTGACACATTTGAACTCTGTGTATCATGATGTGGGTCATTCAAGAATGAACTTAGGTATAAATAACAATATTTACTAATATGCCTTATTTAGTAAACCAATAGACAACCAAATTCTTAAGGGTCGAATTTCTAATACCGAAATAAATCTTAATTCAAACACAAATTAATAAAATTCTGTTAGTATTCGGATTCCGATACCGTTAATCTAGGTTCCTACTCTACCATTTCGTCCAGAATATTACACTGGAAATAAATGCAATGCAAATATTTGATAACTTTACCAAATTTGGATAAATTTTCCCGTCTTTTATTTCCAGTGAAGTAGTAGTAGACGCAATAGTATCAAAATCCGAATAATAACTGGATTACAATGTATGTATTACGTTTTTGTGGACAATTCAAGTTCGCTGGACCCTTAAAAGATTTATTTTTTTAGCATATTCCAAAAAGTTGTGTGTAAAATAGAATGCCTGGTGTTCTGTTTACATTCTGTCTTTTGATTCCATTTATACAGTATAAAGATATTTAGAATCATGTACAGTACATTGACTCCCAAAAATCTGCATTGGATGGAAACCAGTTTCTCTGAGCAGGTTTTTTTGTATACTGTATTTTGGAGGAGAATGTAATTATTTATTTGATGTAAGAGCCTGTCATGCCCTATAGTGAGTGAAGAACTCCTTTCCTTATTACAAATATGGTTTCTGAGCTGCGGTTTTTTCTTAGGATCCTGTTATTAACATTACTTATTTTTATAAGTTAAAAATAAAAGAAATTAAAAGTATTTAAATAATTTTAATAAGCAAATTACTATTTAAATA
Source organism: Acronicta aceris (assembly GCA_910591435.1). Lineage (NCBI taxonomy): Eukaryota > Metazoa > Arthropoda > Insecta > Lepidoptera > Noctuidae > Acronicta > Acronicta aceris. The sequence goes on along the minus strand of OU342761.1, from coordinate 14,996,400 downwards.
TTCTTAGAAAATATCAAAACATTTTTTAATAATTATTACTTATATTGTCAATTTGAAAAAAAAACTGTATACATTATTATCTATCTATGCCAATAACTGTATGGTATTGTGCAAGCGATATGAAATGATATTGGCAGTGGTTTCCTAGATCCATACCTTAATATGCTATAATAGTCATTTACCTACCAATTTATTATTATTTTATGATGCATCTTTTTTTCTTTATAGGTTCAACCCGGCATTTAACATTGCCACTATAAAGCAAGTGGTAAATGAGGCCATAGAGAGAGGTAAGCTTTGCAAGTATTGCTAAAATAGTTTAGTTATACATTTTCTCAGGGTTGCGGTGCTTTGAGGCTAAAACTAAATAGGCTACTAACTGTGCCTTTTTAGCCCCACTGATCATAAGGGCATCCTTACCGACAAAAAAGTTGAAGTTCTCCTGAACCATAGCTTTTTTGTCGATAAGATTCCGACATCAGCCTTCGTCTTCCCTGGGCAGTGGGTACATTTCTATAAGATTGCTTCACTGAGGCACTACGCAAACAGAAACCCAATTTTTTGGACTTAATTGATGTGTTGGACACATCAGTGCAACATCTAAAAACCACAGTAGCTCCATCTACGAAAGCAATTGTTGGTTTCCTATTACGTAATAATTATTTAATGAAACAATTAAAGTGTTTACTGTTTTTGTTTGTGCTATGCTAATGCTAATATAAATAAATGCAAATAAAAAAATATATATATAGATGTTGGATTAACCCAAATTTTTTCCTCTTCACAGTTACAGGAAAAAAAATTCCTGATTCTAAATGAAACATCATAATTTACAAATATAAATCATTTGGATAAATTATACTTACTTTTAATGTTACCTATTAGCCTTCTTACCGTAACTAATTCATGCGTAGTATAATAGCTAATCATTTTACAATGTATTTAGTTAAGATATATATGTATAAGTTCTGCTTTTAGCTATTTACTAATCACTAAAAATAACTAACCCGGGAATTGTTGTCGAAATCGATATAGATACTAATTACCTAAGTTCACAGAAATTGTGGAGAAAAATATTAAATTGACGGTGACCTATAAGAGGCTTTTCTTAGGCTTCATTTGATTGAACGATTCGAGAGGTATTCAATTTTGTTCGTTGAAATGATTTATTGAAGCAAAATAAATTTAATAATACCTTTATTAAAGTTTTTTTTGCAGTCAGATAAATTAATGTATATTTGAGTAAAACGCGACTGCTCTGTAATCTGTCTCGCTAAAATTATCGCGTTCTAACGACCCGTTCACGGTTCATTTGATCGTAACACCAGCATCAAACTCGTAAAAAGGTCTTAAATTACAGATTTTCCTCAACGTCTAACGACGATACTTGGGCACTTAATATAGGGCTTTCCGAACTTATCCAGTCAAACGTTTTAAAGTAAATTAAAAGTGACATATCTTCTTTTTATGAATGTTATGTTTATTGAAAACCGGGTCTGCCTTCCCTTGTTTACTGTGCTCAGTCGGATACTTAATTCGTAACAAAGAATCGATTAATATGAGGGTTAAAATAACAGCTTTTGTTAAATTATAATATGTTATGGTTATGATAGGTAGGTACATATAATAAAAATCTACGAGTTACAAATATGAATTAACTTCCGAGGCTTAGTGTGGCTTTTTTGCCTGGACCACCATGACTGCTAGGTATTTTGCTTGTCGAAATGTCCAGCCAGAACGGATTTTTTAGTACATAAGTAACAGAAACTCACACATTCTACAAGCAGTTTCGACTACCTAAAGTCTAACTGTATGTTCAATCAAATGTAAGCTATAGCGCGTTAATCGTCAGGCAAGCCAGTTCAGTCATTGATCTAACATCTCGTCACCGATATCCTAATCAGTACAATAACTTTCTCATAATCGTTTCGATAATGATTCACACTCGTCCATCATGTTTGATATCACCTAGCACGTAAGATAACGCACTCTAAACAAGCACTGATCAACGCTTCTATGTGTGTGTGTCGTCCGTAACAGTCGCGCCGGTTTCAGTGCGGATGCCGACACCGACTCGTCTCCGGGACCTTATTAGGCAGATCAGAGCCGCCAGAACCGCGGCAGAAGAAAGAAGCGTCGTCAACAAGGAATGTGCCTACATACGGTCTACCTTCCGAGAGGAAGACAGTGTTTGGAGGTAAGTTTTTATCGATATCGACATATTTAGCCATTCGTTCAGTAGCTATCGATTCTATAAGTAATTTCATCGTTACCGACGTGACGTTTATGAGGTTGAGGTCTAATGACGGCGGTACTAACTAGGTAGCATGATAACTGTAGCCAAAAATTGTCTACGAAAAAGTTGTCCAAAATAAAATGTATTTGTTATGTCGACTTTGTGTACCGTTTGTTCGTTTGCCCCTCGACCATAGACATAGATAAATACGTGACTTGTCCGTCTGCTTTTTCTTCTGCCAAGCGTTAGTAACGGCACCACCAATAAAAAATGTTGGCATGGCAAACAATGATTATAAGTATTTTACGAAACCTAGTGAAAACTGAGATTGTAATCACAGGCAAATTAATTATTTATTATGCTGATTTAGACTACCGATTACACGTTACACGCAAGATTTGTGTTATAACGTTAAAGCCTTTAACGGAAAGAGCCGAGTTTTGATGAAAACTACTGATAAGACAGTAGAACAGATCAGCAGAGAACAGCCGACTACCCTGAGGCTGCTGTGAACACACGTTTTTGCCATAAAATCCTACGCTTTGCTCGCCATCACCACTTTGCCGTATCCATATGCCATTTGCCATACCTGCCATTAGCCATACATACAGTGCTGAAAACTGTGCGCATACACAGCGAGCAATAAAAATAATTCACATACGGTACCTACTATACTTATTCTATGGCGACATTATCACGCATTGGATCACAGTCGATGGTTGCTTTGTAACAAGTAACAACCGTTGTTTTGACCTATTGTATGGATTTACCTTTGAGATTTAGATAACGCAGTACAGTGAGGTGACATAGTGGTCAAACACAAGCATATACATAATTTAAAAAAATAAAATATTTAGTCTCAAAATTTCATAACTAAACAGGGTCGGTCCATACGAAGATGATTTTATGTTAGCTTGCAATATTAGTACGATTACGATTTGCATAGCCATAAACAACTTGTGGTGTATCATAATATTGATGTGTCAATGTTTCACACATTGCATATTGGCTAAAGTACACACACAACTCTGCTTCAACGTGTGACAATCAAATATAACACATTTTGTTTTTAATAATTAAGTTTATGACACTGTTTTCTCACGTGAACATTGCTATGTAGTGGCGAAATTGTTATTATCTATATCATGGAATAGGTATCACAAAAATAACTTGTCCGCGGTTTCTTCAGATTCCAAAGGACTTTTTGAGAGATAACGTAGTCTATGTTCTGCTCCAAGGTACAAAATTCGTTGAATTGGTTCAGGATTTAGACGTGAAAAGGTAACAAACAGACAGAGCCAGAGTTATTTTTGCATTTACCAAACCCGTTATCCCTGAGCTTTTTGGCCCCCGGGTAAAAGATTGCTTACTGAAATATGCCTTAGCGAAGATGCACATTGATTTAAAAAGATAATTTCGCGACAGCTGTGCCTACATTTTAACTGACAGTCGTACTTATCAGATAATACCTAAAACGTTATAGATACAGATGTCTGAAGGTCGTTTGTAACCACAACAGAACCGCAATGGACAAAATTACATGAATACTATGTAAGGCTATACCTGAATGTTCCTACGCAATGGTCCAATACCCATGTCTACAAACCTCTATGTGACCTTTACACTTTACCTTTGTTCCTAAACATGCGACATTTTCGCCGAAATTAGATCGCTCTTTGTTCTCTCTCGCTATTACAAGGAGAATGTAAATGTTTTACCAGTTGTGCTGAACATACCTAGGCTTCGGTGATAAATAAGGCTGAACGCAGAATGCTATTGAGTGGTCAACGAGATCGTCATATCCTAGAATTAAATTAACCATAAGGACCTATCTCGGCTACTACGCTAGTAATCCTGGGTTCGAATGAATTTTTTTCCCAAGTCGAGCAAAGTATTCAGTTTTTCTATGAGATTCTCAGTCATGTTAATGGCAATAGACTCGACTCCCATTACATGGGAGTTAATGGGATCTAAACATACAGACGAACTGAGGGTGTACATAAGTCCACCTGTGCCTAACCCCTTAAGCAATACAGGCGTGATGGTATGTTGTAAATATCTTATTTTCGGTATTTCCCCATACCACGAAAGGTAGAAGTCTGCAATAAGTATTCTTATGAAGCTTTTGCTTAATTGTTTCTATATTTCTGAAAGTATATAATGCTATTTGGTTGCTTACTCTATGGAAAAAACATTTAAGTCTCACTTAAATTAACCACCTACAGTTTTAGTTGTATTTCTCTGATTATCGTGAAATCCTGACATAAAGGGTCACATCGACCTGCCATCAAGGCAGCACTGTCTGGATTTCATTAACATTGTGTCATAAAGTTAATTGAGCGGTAAAATTGGAAATCCCAGCTAGTCCGTTTATACACTGGGTTTATCTCTGACGTCACGTAAGAGACAATGCATAGAAACAGTACTAGGTTTAACATGGGTATGTTCTTTATCAAGAAAGCTACCTAAGGCTGTCCGGGGTATCCTTATTTTAAATACATTTCTTTCTTTCTTTTAATACAACCGCTCGTCTGGGGCCGTTTTTATAGTGAGACGCCTAGTTACATGTCTTGGTTAAATACATTTAATTCCAGAAAAATATGAGGCACAAACATTTCCATAAGGGTCGTATCCACAAGGGCATAAGGCCAGTGCCCTCGGCTTGGGTTATAAAAAGAATAATGAAATCATTCACACGGTTTATTTTTCTAAAAGATCCCCAAACATTATGCCCAAGGACCCCTGGATGGCCCAAGATGGTCCCGGGCACACAAATTACAAGTTTCGTGATCCGAGTCAAACTCAGGTAATATCCAAAAACAAATTTCTTTAGTAAAGGTTCAGGGTTTTTGAACTGTTAGTCAGAATTTAATGATTTTGGAATGGCAATGGCAGCCCTGAATGAGCCCAAATTGATAGCATTGGCCGTTCCCTTATTCCGTCGGAAATTCACGCCCAAGTCTTCCGGCGACTGTTATAAATTAAGATTAGAATGATATATTGAATTGCCTTTAGGTTTCTTACGCACGCACTTCTTTCTTTAATGCCGTTGTTTTTACTATGCTATATAGTAAAAACAACGGCATTACTAAAAATAAAATCGTTTCAGAAGATATAAGTAGGTAGTTTACTCACAAATATCGTTACTTCACTGATTAAACACAGGCTTGCAGGCTTCGGCGTATAAATATAGCCTTTATTTACTACTTACCACACAAATAATAGTTATGAAACTAAAGTATTTATAATTATGCTTAGAAAAGAAAAAAAAATATTATATTAATTCTAGTTTTGTAGTAATCGCCTCTGCGGCGTAGGCCTCTCCTAAACCTTTCCATATAATTATCTCATTCCCGTGCTTTTCGCATCCAATGCGATCCACATCTGTGACTGAAAATATCTGTCCATCTTTTGATTGGTCCTCCTTTCTTCCTTTTCCTGTCCCTTGGTACCTACTCTGTTAAACGTTTTGTCCATCTATTGCCATTAATCCTACAGATATATTCTGCTATTTTTGCTTTACTTCTGATGTTTTCATTGCAGATTTTATCTGATAGCTTTAAGTCAAGCCAAGCATACTTCCATCCTTTTTTCGTTGAAATATAGCAATTATTTCTTCGCACTAAGAAAACATAGGTAGGTACCTTAATTTTAAAATCTTCTAGACTAGAGACGTTCACAGCAGCTTCCCTCCTAATTTCCTCCGAGTGCAGTGTAGGCAAACCTTATAAGCCCCTCATATATACCCAGCTTTCCTTTCAAATGTATCATATATCCACATCGGAGATTCAAGCTGCCTATACCAAGATTTAAAAATTATTACTTCTATAGTCACAACGAAGTAAATAACAGATAGACAAACTCTTTCGTGTTTATTTTGTGAGCGGGGATTGTGGATTTAAGTGTACCTCTTATCCGAGCTCATGTTTTACAGTACCTATAGTGTATTACAAAATTAAAATAAATACCTATACATACGCTATTGAAGTGGTCGACAAAGTAATTCGCAGCTGGTGTGTATTCTGCAGTATCTACCTACGTAATTAAATTGCGCACATAACGACATTGTTAGTCCTCTCGGGTTACTAAAGGTTTACGTGATATCCATTATGCATTTATGTCAGATCTAATAACTAAATTACTTACCTGATATTTACGTAATACCTATAACAGCTGCGTCGGTACATGTATCTATCGGTTACTACACTGGTTTCCCTAGTGTCAGAGGAATGGAGAAGACGACTTGTCTCCATCCGTTACTCGATATAGGTATGGCCATATTCAAATATTAGCCAATTTTAAGACGCCGTTAAATATGTATGTGCTGGCGGGGGGCTACATTGGGGGAGGCCTACGTCCAGCAGTGGACTGTTATAGGCTGATGATGATGTTAAGCATGTCTCGTGTTATCACTTTAATTCAAACTGCCTGTAACTGCACGAGACTCTATCTTTTGAGTAGAGTTTGGGTCGTTTCATTCCGTATATAATAATTTGCATGCATTACACCGAAAATTAGGTAAAAGCTAGAGCAAATATGCAAAGCACTTCATTATTCTTATGTTACTGCATAAAATCGTTGAAAAATATGTATATAAATCCGGTAACGGGATGTTAAAATCAGGAAAGAAGTCACTAGAGTAGAAATGCTTTCGTAGGACTGAATAAATCAAATAAAACATTAATTAAACTACTTTTAGGATATTGTGTAACGATTCTCGTAGATAGGAACAAATTTTTATGACATCATGAGATGCATAATATTTATGCATAGATTGGGGCTACACAGTCACACAGATTTCCCTTATCAGTCACTCAACCAATCAGGTTTTTGAGATCGTTCTTTTGTAAAGTTATGTGTTACTTTTTTAATATCATAAAACATAATATACCATCACGCTTGCATTGCCCATACTAATGAACTTAATAGGGGGCGTCGCTAATGCCATTAACCGGGCCCAAATCCAAACTTCGAGCTGTTCTTACTGAAATTTTCATAGATATCCACATAACACTTTGTTTTATGGCCTGAAAATTTAACCCAGGACCTCTAGCGTAGCAGTCGCTTGTACGACCACTAGACTGAGACGGTTAATACGGACCTGATTGCGAAAAGTCAGTGGTCTTGGATTCGAACTCGAGACCGACGAAATCAGTAGATTATCACTGCTTTTTTAAGAGTAACTTCTCAACAATCTTTCCGTGACCTTGTAAACACATTTTTATTCGTAACTTTCCTTACAACAGATGTCGGAACATAGCCAAGCTCCTGTACATCCACATGCTGGGTTACCCGGCGCATTTCGGTCAGCTGGAGTGCCTCAAACTCATCGCCAGCCCCCGGTTTACGGACAAACGCGTTGGCTACCTCGGCGCGATGCTACTACTGGACGAACGGCAAGATGTACACCTGCTCATCACCAACTGTTTGAAGAAGTAAGTGGTTATATTAATTATATTCTTTAACTTTCTGACTTAGAGGGACAATCGCGTGACGTGTACCCTTGGTTCATGGCTCTAATGTTTAGTATTAAGAGTCCGGCGGACCGAATTCCTCTTACAAATGTAATACTTACCGAAATAAATCAAAATTCATACACAATTTAATAAAATTCTGTTATTATTCGGATACCGTTAATCTAGGTTCCTACGTTACCATTTCATCCAAAATACTTCACAGGAAATAAATGTAAGCGAATGCAATTTTTGTTTACTTTACCAAGTTTGGAACGATTTTTCGGTCTTTTATTTTCAGTGAAGTAGTAGTAGACGAAATAGTATCGTAGAAACCTAGGTTAACGGTATCCAAATCCGAATGATAACATCATTTGATAGAATATTGTCTGAATTACGATTTATTTCGGTATTACGTTTTTGTGGGCAATTCAAGCTCCGCCGGACCCATAAGCGTGTTTTTTAATGTTGACTAAACTTGACCGTAGTCACAAACAGTATCATATATGAACTTATATCAGTCCAATGCTGTACGAAGACCTCCTATAATATGCACCATTGCACTACGGGGTGCAATAAAATAGGGATCCATCTAGCCGAGAACAGTCTCGGCTGGGTAGATCATTATCATCTTCCTGCCCTTGTCCCAATTTATTTGGGGTTCGCGCAGCATGTCCTTTTCTTCCATTCTTCCCTGTCAGTCGTCACCTCATCATTATCATTATTAGTTTCTTTGGATGCCTATTCAAAACAAAATACTCTTTTGGAACTTGTACTGTCACATACACAGGATAGAACATATTAAAACCGTTCGTCACCTAGTTGGGTATTGTTGATGTTACAGCACTACTTATTACCATTACCCGCGTCTCTTCCGGGCGTGCGGAATGCAAGTACATAATTATTCATACATAATTCGTAGCCTTTGCGTCGTTCTACGGCAAAACATCAGTGATCCCCCTTCTTTTCATAGAACCAAGTCACTCGAATCTTACTGAAGCGTAGAATAGATATTAGTTACTACTGTTTAAGTAGTTTTCCGATAGAGTCTCACCTTGTCATCTTTCAAGAATAAAATATTAACAACTCTATTTATATTTCTTGACTGCGATCTTGAATTTGCTGAAGCCTAAATCCTTACATCCAGTTGTCCATTATGTAATAAGTTCATTTCTCAAGAAACGCCAGAATGTCTTTAGATCGAAACAACATTAAAACTACTCGTATATTAGGGCCACGGTGCCTTTACGTAGAACATCAAACCTTGAACCGTGCGTTGAGGCGCCTGGGAATCAATAAATAAAATACTGCCCCAAATTACATTTAGACCACGGTAACGCGTTTTGTAACCCCTCTGTAATAATTTTCTTTGAAAACAAGTTTTGCTAGGAAAGTAGAGCTAACTATCGTAACTACATAGTATATTTACTTAAACTGACAAGCTACTATAAAGCTATATTTCAAATTTGAATAGTTACCTCATAATCTCGAAGTTTTTGCGGCGAATAGGTAGCCGGAAATCGCACAAAATAGAAAGTTTTGGAAGAAGAAAGGGGAGGAGTTTGCCCAGCAGGCAAAGTAATTAGACAATTAAACAAAAAAACTATTCTACTAGCTTTTGTCCGGGGATTCAAAATTCATCAAAATTTGATCAACGGTTAGAGTCGGAAACAGTTATATTCGTATTTATAATATTAGTTTGGATACATAATCTTACCAGTGAAGTTGACCTAAGATGTAGATTAGGTAAGTTAGTACTTCCACTCGAACACATTGCGCACAACTCTGTATAATTAACGTCAATTAACAATAACACGTTAAACTCACCAAATAGCTGTGCTATATTTTGGAAAGAAGTTTTTACGGTAACTACTAGCAATTTAGCCTAAAAATAGTCACTCTCTTCTATTTAAATACTATATAATATATACTTCTTCAACAGCAATATAGTACCGTACTATATGTACATAAATACGGATCTAGCAACCCTATTGCAATATTGCAATTTTTTTTGCAATATTGCAATAGGTAGGGTTTGCAAGATTGCAATGTTTTTACAACCTTTATCTACTGGTTAAAGGTTGTCTGCAAGTAGTTTTGCAGACGAGACACCTGATGGTAAGTAGTCATCGCCACCCATGGACACCTGCAACACCAGAGGAGTTGCTGATGGGTTGCCGAGCTTTACACTGAGATTTTGTGATTTTATTATAAACGAGCCACCTGATGGTAAGTAGTCATCGCCACCTATGGATACCTGCAACACCAGAGAATTTCTCAGTGTAAAGCTCGACAACGGATCGGCAACTGTCCATGGGCGATGACTACTTAACATAACATTGTGTATCCAAAATGTAATGTGACAATGTTATTTTGAGTGTTGACATCTTAATTGTTATGACATTTTAATTGTTGACATTTTAATTACTCTTATAGTATTGAATTGAATTTTGACATCTATGAATTTGTTACTATTTTGCCGCGACATTATTGAACCGTGACATTTATATTCAAGTCATAAAAAAATATACAGGTATATAATTTGTAAATGTGAGTATCATGTAGGCTTTTGATACATGATAATTAAACAAGCTTATTATAGTCTGGAGGCTTTGGGAACTTCATTAGATCTACACGAATGTCCTGCTGATCTGGTATGGTCGTGCGACAGGTCGTTGAGCTCCCTAAATTATGGTTGAGCTACACGATGACTGATGCATGCGTGCCGTCAGTTGGGACTGGTCTACTCAAAGCTGCTATGGTTCTTTCCTCAAAAGGCCATTTCAGATATTACCCTACATCGTACCACTCACATATAAGTGTTCTTCCATGTCTGGACTTTAAAAGAGACCATAATCTCTGAGTTTGTTTCGGTGTTTCTTCTCAGAGGTCGTCAGTTAGGAAATGCCGAAGCCACCTCGCTAAAAAAAAACCCAAACCATTGACATGTAAAAGTATCTCTAAAGATCTACTTGCAGAATAAATTTCATTTCATGAGGTGGCTCGTCTGCTCGTTTGCCGACAGAATCAATAAAAAAGCGGGCCCCTACACTTCATTACTTACAAAATAACGTTACATTAGTTACCGGAAGCGAGGGATTACGTTGGAAGAACGCTTATGAGTGCGGTAATCCCGTCATGTCCGGCGGGTCATGATTTAACAATCACATTTGTACACAATGTACTTACGTAGGTAGGTGCACTCATACAAAAATGAATTGTCTATTTCGAATACAATGACTTACGCCCACAGTAGTAGATAATCTGCAAGTTCTACGACCCGTATGTTGGTCGCAGAACCAATTTTCTATGTAACATTGGCCCCGTTCCTTGACGTTAGGAAAATATAGATACCGAGGTATTGCAAGTCTATTATTTATTCTGATTGAGCATAAATAAGCTTATCTCGAAGTGATTTTACAAAGCTCTTGGGAATAGCCTTTATTTTTAGACGGTCTGACGCTACTTAATCTTTATCCAAAGAGAATATTTGTTTGCATTTAAAAAGCTTATCGTTAATGGCTTATGGCCTGGTATTAAAATATTATTTTTGACACAATGCATAACAGAACGTTTGTGTTTAATTAACTACAAATCCTTAAAAAGATTTAACACGTTTTTTTCAGATTTTTTTCGATTCAGTTCAGTCGGCGTCCATCCAAAAATACATTTTATTAGTTAAATGTGCTTTAAAACAAAAACCGCAATTCGCCTTGCCTTTTTATTTGCAGTCATTTTTAAGACACTGATAGCCAACCCCATAAAATATTCCCATTTTAATTGGCCCCTACAAAAATGGGTGCGCTGTGGCTGCATGAAATCAGCATAGATACCTAAGCCTAGCAGAGCCCACTAAATTAAAATTTTAACAATACCGTTGTTCACGTAACTTTTACATTTTCATTGCATTCGCTGCATAAAATGGTTGGCCATTTGCATTTTGCAGCGGGATATGCAATCAGCTCAGCTTTTGAACCTAAGTAATGGTACGAATATCGATTGTCAGTCAAAAAATGCTTGTGAAAAATTTAGCGTGTTCAGAGCTATTTAAAAAAATATCAGAAATTGCGCGCCCCTTCACTTTATTGCATATTTATTATGAAACATTTAACTCATATTTTTTTGTGGCCCCAATGCGATTACTTAATAAAACCTGCATGCTTGAGAGATTTTCTCAAGGCGTGTGAACTCTGCAAACTCGACAGCAGGGTAAGCTATAACCTAAAATCTTATGTCTTTGAGAGCAGATCGGTGCTCAAGAGATTACATTATAATATTTTTTTACGCTTTAACCGCCAAGTCTTTTACGATTTGTCTGACATACAATTGCAGGTCCATTTCACCTGAACCTATAGCTACGTTTATTACATCGTTTGTAAAATGTGTTTTCTTGTCGGATACGGGGCAGTTACAGGGTTAAAGATTTTTTAGCCCCACAAAACACCGAGACCTGTAACAACTACTGGCGTTCATATAAATACGTTTTGTTTACCATACGTCATACCCACAACCCCTGGTACTGAAGCCGATTGCTCAGCCAATACGCTAAACGTGCCTTCGAAATCAAATATTGTTGTTTTTACAAAATTTACCCACACGTACAACATTTCGTGTTTGAAGCTGGAGCTATATCGATAAGAATCGGGAATTTTCCTTTGGTATCATAACTCGATGCTATAAAAACACAATCGATGTTTGCATCGTAGACATGCATGCATCAAGCCTTTTGTTTTGAGTCCTGTCGATCAATAAAACGGGTCGTAACATTATCATTTGTGTCGTGGTTACATCACCCGTCGTATTAGTATTAATGACGCCTCATGGATGAATGCATAAAATAACCGCAGGTTTCTGAACGCTGGTTATGTGTTTTAGCAATATGTAATACAGAGTGCAAGAATGATGTACTCTTGTTTACTTAAATATCGTGAGATTTAATAAATATTTTGCTATTCTGGTAGATTTCAATTTATGTACACTATCTGTTATACTGGGAATGATTAGTTAACCGCTCTACTTTCTACCTACCTATATGCTATAGTCCACCACGCTGGCCTAAACCAGTCTGTCAGACTGGCATAGAGTTCCCAACTATACTTTTAAAAACATTATTATACTGTTTTTCACTAAAAAAAGTATAAAAATACTGTTTTCAGCATCAAAATGCCAACACTAAGCAGTGTGTGCTTAGTGTTGGCATTTTGATTTGATTAGTCTGGTTCAACGTAGTCACAATAGTGGCGTATAAAACACTGTTCATTTTTCTAAAATACCTTCTCAAACCTAAATATTCTTACTTTATTTCTTGTTAAAAAAGTTGGCAATCCTAGACTTGCTTGCCCTGGATGCAAGTCCCCTTGTGGTGACCAAGACCAAGTGCCCAATAGCCTTGTGGTATGGTCATACCACAAGGATATTACTATATAATATCAGAATAACCCTATTATGAGGAAATCAGGATCCCGCACTCCGTAGTACAGATGGTATTCGAGTGTCCGCCCACGTGATATAAAGCCTGTTTTGCAACACCCACGAGATGAGTAATCTGATCCTCTTTACAATACAATGAACACGAACAGCACAAGCAACATAAGTAATGCTGGATTGCTGGTAAAATCAAACTAACAATTTATAAAGTACTAGCTATGTGGAGTACCTGCGATGAACTTTTTTTTCCCAAATGCCCTTTGTAATTTCCCAAAATTTCATCTAAATGGTCACCGACGTTATACATAATTAAATTAACATAACATACCATCACGCCTATACTCTCTGAAGAGTTAGGCAGAGGCTACTAATGTACATTCACAGTTCGCCGGTATGTTTAGGTCCCATGTTATAGGGGGCGAGCCTATTGCCATTAACCGGTCACAAATCTAGACTCCGAGCTGCTACTGAGAATTTTGAACCCGACCTGGGGATCGAAACCATGACCTCTAGCGTAGCAGTCGTGCTTGGAATCACTAGACTAATGAGGCAGTGATAAACTAATTATGCAAGTAAATCCTGTGCAAATTTTCAGTGTTAGAGTTTAAATTAAATAAAATTTTAAATTTATATAAATACAAAAAGTGAATGTTTTTTCAGTAATGTGTCGTAATACTTGAAATTTTTTGTAATATTCGCTACCAGCTGTTGTATAACGTGTGTTAGTGTTTTACTTATTAATGTTATGTGACTTAAAGGACTTTTTCACACAAAAGGTAGCCTATTTCGTTCTCCAAGGTCCAATCTATCTCTATAGGTACCAAAATTCCTCAAAATTGGTTCAGCGGTTTAGCCCTGAAAACGTAACAAACAAAGTTACTTTCACATAATCTATACTTATAATAAATCTGTAGAGAGGTCAATTCTGTACATGAAATATATTTCCAAAATAACTATCAGCGGGTGATTAGTGATCGATACTGACGCCAAAAATGCAATCAGTAAAATTTTTGTCTGTCTGTCTGTCTGTCTGTATGTTCGTTATAGAAACAAAAACCACTCGACGGATTTCAACGAAACTTGGTACAATTGTTCTTCATACTCCTGGGCAGGTTATAGTATACTTTTCATCACGCTACGATCAATAGGAGCAGAGCAGTGAAGGGAAATGTTGGAAAAACAGGAGAACTTACTCCATTTTTTAAGCTTCCGTCGCGTATGCAGCCTTAATGGTTAAAGCTACACAGAAATCATATATGACGGAAATGTTCTCCTTAAAATTATATAAAAAATATTCCACGACAGCAAATGTCTATCTTTTATGGTTGACTCACAATAACACGTGTAACTCCCGATAGCTTAGCAGTTCGGAGCTTTCTGATTATATTTGTCTACTCTTACGTTAGGTGACTGACTGACTGACATAGTGATTGATCTATCAACGCACAGCCCAAACCACTGGAGGGATCGGGCTGAAATTTGGCATGCATATAGCTACTATGATGTAGGCATCCCCTAAGAAAGGATTTTGATAAATTTCGACCTACAATGTAGGGGTGAAATAGAGGATGAAAGTTCATATGGAACAAAGTAACTATTCCACGCGGACGAAGTCGCTGGCAAAAGCTAGTTTATAATATTAGTTTGGGATTTTGGATTCGATGCAAGCTGTACTTATTAGCTCAATAATTATTTGGTAATAATGAAAAACATGCCTTATTCTAGAGAACTTAAGTGGGTATTTCCCCTGTATCGTGGGTGAATTTACAAACACATATTCTCACATACACAAACGCCGACACCCGGAACAACTACCTGTAGATCTTACAAATATTTGCTCCATGTGTGGATCGAACCCACATCAGTTGGCGTAAAAGCGGATCGCCCAGCCGCTATGCCAAACAAGTATTTGCTTTTCGTGTACTCAATGAATATATAAATAATAATGTAAAGTATCATACTTATTAGTTGAGTTAAGGGCGGTAATTTTAAGGAATAAGTGTATTTAGTAATGTATTTAACACATAACCATAATAACATTAATATTCATTGCACCTCTGTTACGTTTACATGTACATAAATTAGTTGATAACATGTCCACCTACTTTATTATCGGCTAATAGATTTGCGTGGTGTCGTTGACTCCGCGACACGCGGCCTTGTTGTAATTGTCCCGTTTTTCGGATTAGGTATTGCAATTTTTTTTAGATTATAGAAGGTAATTCGGGTCACCTTGGAGCTCAAAAGGCGGAACAAAATGAAATCGATAGAGGTTAGGCCTTCTGCACACTAGCAGCTAACTCGCCGTACTCTTTGAGGCCCCCTTAATCAGATAAGGCATTTTCATTTTATATATATCTTGAAAATTAGAAGATAATCAAATTCTGGTAAGACAATTCGATAAGAAGTTTATTCTGATTACTAGGTTCAAACTTTGCCTGATGTTGCATAACGGCGTTTTAGCTTGAGAACGGCATCCGTACGCCAGGCTATATATATAACTATGCTCAATATTTCAGTTGCCGCAACTAAGCTGCCTAGTGCGTGGTGGGCCTTAGAATCGGATTACGCTCAGTAAAATACTTAAGCAAATCAACGTCGATAATAGCCTGGTTATTTTATTTTATGCTGAGTGAAAACTCGGTTTTCGGTTCCCTTTTTTTTGCCCAAAATGCCTGGGCAGAAACCCATCTGTAATCTCTCGCGATAGATCATTAAAAAGCTGGAAACGGTGGAAAATTATCAATAACAAAGTTAGGTATTACCCGTTATATGCCTAAATACATATTTATTTACATAACGAAAATGATCGTCTAGTTTTACCGCACTGAAGAAATATTAGGTAGCTACATAAAAAGGTCTTCAAGGTGCTGACTCATTAGTCATTAGCCTATATGCGTGTGTTACTGATTAGTTTGATAAACTCGTTAAGCGTTGAAAAATCGTCGTAGCATATCAAAATAAACAATAAATGGCTATTTACATTTTTTAAGTGGGTGAAACTGAAACTTGTTCAAGGAAACTATTAAATTTATTGGTTAAATATTATTTATTTCCCCTTATTACATAACATTGTCTAATGAAAACTAAGATTATAAAATACTATATATTTTGCGATTCTCATGTACACGGTTCGAGCCATGTAAAATCTATGTGCTACGGGAACCAAAGTAATCTATTTCTGCGAGACGTTAATTATAGGAAAACCGCAAAGATTTCTGAACGATTGTACAATTTTCCTTAACCAAGATTACCGATAATATTATTTTATCTAAAAATAATAATATTCGCGACTAAAAATAGCAAATTTTAGTCGCGAAAATTATTATTTTTAAATTATGCTATAGGTTTCATAGGTTATTTGATTCAGTTTACTACGCTCCTAAGACTTTCTCTATTGAAAGCTTTGTTCTAGCCATTGCAGCGCCTCCCACAGGTCCATGGAGACCTAATTCCTGGACCTCCTTATACCTCGCGACCTTCATTTTCTCCTTCTATGATATTTTCATGAATCCGTCGTGGCGTATAGTGACCTACCTCGTTGTTAGATTTTATTTTCAAATAACAAAATTACTTCAACGTAACATGAGAGGACCGAAACGGGGCGTTGCGTGTTCAGGTCTCTGAACAAAAACGTGCCTTATTCTCAGAGATTATTTAGAGTGCACGTCGCTATTTATATGTAGTAACACCCACAACAAATTGTCACGCGTTGAGAATAATGTTCACGCTCCCACGCCGACGTTTGAAATATATCGCAAGCTTCTTTTATGACTGTTCCTGGGGCACACATGGTCCTGCGACATGAGTTTGTCGTGACAATATGTCGTCTGCATAAAGCAGCATACTTTCGGCATGCTTCAACTAAATTGTCTCCTAATAAATTGACCTCCTCTCCGTCAACTTTTCCGGTATGTACTTAACTGGTACACGCACACATTCAAAAACATTTTAAATCTTGGAGAGACAACTAAGAACACAAAAATGTCTCTCCTAACGCTGGGAGCAAACGCGTGTTGTATAAGAACAAAACCCAGCACGTTTGGTGGTAGAATTTAATGAGCCGCCAGGCTACCGGCTGTAATTAGTTTAACTGTGACCAGTATCCAATAGTGTGTATCGGGAGCCAGAGCTCGAAAGGATATTTATTTGAATACCTAAGAAGTAAGACCTAAGTCTATCTAAGATTCTGTTTGTGCTTCCCATCAGGCAAGATTAGGGCCAAACACATTCAAGGCAATAGTAAAAACTTTTTGTTTACATTACATTTCTAAATCAAAACTTTTTCTCTCCAGTGACCTCAACAGCAACACCCAGTTCGTGGTCGGCCTGGCGTTATGTACCCTCGGGGCCATAGCTTCCCCTGAAATGGCGCGAGACTTGGCCTCAGAGGTGGAGCGCCTCATCAAGTCCCCTAACGCGTACATTAAGAAGAAGGCGGCGCTGTGCGCATTCCGCATCATTCGAAGAGTTCCTGATCTGATGGAGATGTTCCTGCCTGCTACCAGAAGCTTGCTCACGGAGAAGAATCATGGTAAGGATAAACTAAGTTTTCATTGAGTCTAAACCAAGTTAGCTCTATAGTTCTAAAGGTAGACACGATTGACATACAAAAAAGCTTAATAAGATATTTTTATATTATAAAATAAGTGTATTTAGTTCACATATTACCGGTTAGTTATATCATAACACTTTTTTTCGTTGTCATCATATAAAAAGATTTTATTGGTATGTAACTTAAGGGTCCGGCGGGGCGTAAATTGCCCACGTAATACCGAAATAAATCGTAATACAGACAATATTCTATCAAATTATGTTATTATTCTGATTTGGATACTGTTAATCTAGGTTCCTACGGTACCATTTCGTCTGCTACTACTTCACTGGAAATAAAAGACCGGAAAATCGATCCAAACTTGGTAAAGTTATCAAAAATTGCATTCGCTTACAGTTATTTCCAATGAAGCATTTTGGACGAAATGGTAATATAGGAACCTAGATTAACGGTATAGGTATCCGAATAATAACTGAATTTGATTATATTGTGTTTGAATTACGATTTATTTCGGTATTACGTTTGTAAAAGAAATTCTGTCCACCGGACTCTTAACATAAAAGTGTTATAATTAATTATTATTACTCCGCTATACATTATGAATAGCCTATATGCAATCATTGCTGGACGTCATTGCCTTTCCTAGTAACGTTATTAAAATAAAAGGCCCTTCTTTCTTAACATTATACACTTAGGGACTTTTTGGGTGACATTTACATTTGAACATAGTAATTAGCTACCTAGTTTCATTTGAACACGAAACTCATTAAATGTGTCAACATTAGACACGTTATATTTATATTAGTGTAAGTTATTATTGCAAGTCACACACATAACAGCGTTTGAAAAATATTGATTTTAGTATAAGTAATGCTAACGTGTAAACTATACTATAAATACAGTTACGGTTATGATGTGGTGTTGTGCTATGATAGGCACACTCCTTAATGTTGTCGTACCTGATACTCGCGCAATAGGGTAATTTGATTTATTAAAAACTAGCTTTTCTACCGCGGTTTCACCCGCTCTGCCCCGTTTCTAACAGTTGTATCGTGGTGTTAAATAGCTTAAATCTTCCTCATGAATCAATCTGTCTATTGGTGAAAACCGCATGAAAATCCGTGTTGTTGAGATTATCGCGAACAGACAGACGCGGCGGGAGACTTTGTTTAATAATATTTAAGGACTAGCTTTTGCCAGCGACTTCGTCCGCGTGGAATAGTTACTTTGTTCCCTAGTTCTTCGCCCGCGGTTTCACCTGCGTTGCCCCGTTCCTAAGGGTTGTAGCGTGATGTTTTATAGCTTGAAACTTTTCTCATGAATCACTCATTTTCCCAACATTTCCCTTCACACTTCACTTCCCATCGTAGCGTGATGAAAAGTATACTATAACCTGCCCAGGAGTATGAAGAACAATTGTACCAAGTTTCGTTGAAATCTGTCGAGTGGTTTTTGTTTCTATAACGAACATACAGACAGACAGACAGACAAAAATTTTACTGATTGCATTTTTGGCGTCAGTATCGATCACTAATCACCCGCTGATAGTTATTTTGGAAATATATTTCATGTACAGAATTGACCTCTCTACAGATTTATTATAAGTATAGATAGAAGATAATAAAACAAAAGACGATGCTCTAGCCCTTTTCAGAAAAACGACTGCCAGTATAGAATTACCGCTCGGTTTTACATCACTACTTGCTATAGTAAGCTTGAAATGCTTATATCTTCCTTATTTTCGAACGGCCTTTAATTTTATTTTTGTTCGGCTCTATTTATTGTCAACTTATAAAAAATATTATGTCAACTATCTTATTACAAACTAAAACAAATTTCCGTGGAGTTATTTCCAATAACTGTGTTATCTAATAAAGTGGCCTCATGTTTCACTCGAGTCACCCGATATTTCTTTCGAAAATAAATAACTTAAGGATATTCCTCAGTGACTACCTACTTTTAATGATATTGTTTTCAGTTTTTTAATTGTATTTTTTTGACTGCCGCATTGGTCTAGTGGTCTCAAGCGCGACTGCTACACTTCCCAGGTCAAGCAGTTTTATTTGATTTTTCTATACAATTCTCAGTACCAGCTCGGGGTCTGGATTTGTGCCCGGTTAATGGCAATAGGCTCGCCCCCTATTACATGTGACTTAAAATATACCGGCGAAGTGTTTGTGTACATTGGTACACCTCTGCCTAACCCTTCGGGGAATCCAGGCGTGATGGTATGTTATGTTGTTTTTATATATTAAGAGGTGCTAGTAAAGTCGAGATGATATTCTAAAGTTAAAATTCTTTAAAGAATTTGCGTTCAAACAGCATTAATGATTAGAATCCATAAATAGTGTAAGTCAGAACAAAAAAACAAATATTTTATTATTTACACATACAAAGCAAACTTCAACACAATGTATGAACATCGTCAGGTGTGCTGATAACTGGCGTGACACTCATCACCGAGATGTGCGAGAACAGCCCTGACACCCTCAACCACTTCAAGAAGGTGAGTCCTTTTTAAATCAACCTAATTTCATATAGTTTAAAGTCGGTTTTGCCAATAGCCAAATTTGTTACTCATAACGTTCTTATATTTGCCATCATTTAAAAATCGAATAGTCTGTATGTATATTTGTACAGAATATTAGGCGATTCGCACACTGCATTACGCAGCGTAGCGCGGCAGTGCGTGTTCTTACGTTGCTTGAAAGTATCCCTCTTGGAATTGAAAACACGCGTAGTGCAACACACAGAAAACCTCCGCAGACAAAAAGTAAAACCGCCTTCAAAAACATAAAAATAATGTTAGGTGCACAACAGTTCGGGATGTCGGTGCCTTCGATTTGGTTTGAACTTTTGTTTTCGCCACCGACTTCCGAAACTGTTGTGCACCTAGCATTATTTTTATGTTTTAGAAGGCGGTTTTACTTTTTGTGGATGGTTTTCTCATGGATGCCCTTGTCATAACTGGACCAAATTGTGAAAATGGGACCACACGGGAAAAAACCAGCTTTCGAATAAAAAAAGAATCATCAAAATCGGTTCACCCATTCGAAAGTTCTGAGGTAACAAACATTAAAAAAATACAGTCGAAGTGAGAACCTCTTCGTTTTTGAAGTCGGTTGAAAAGCTCCGTCACCACGCACCCCGCAGCGTAGAGCGGGCAGTGTATGAATCGCCTTATGCACTAACATGTCCTATGGAGTAAGCGATAGAGCTGTCACCAATTCAGAATAGAGGAAACAAAGCTTTAGGATATTTCAATGAACGCTACTCATTACATTGTATTTTTCATCACAAGCCTCGATATAGGTACTTAATATATCTCCGTTCTTTTTCAATGCTAAAATTAAAATTATCAATTCATATGTGACCAATTAAACTTACCACAAAGGACTATAAACAATTACTTGCATTAAATGGCTTGACTGTACTAACCACGAATGATAATAAATTACGCCAATAACTATGTACAATACAGCTCTGAATGTCGTAGGTACCTAAGAATGTTCTACTTACATTCATTTGTAAATACACCTAAACATTTATCATCTTCGACTTATTATTATGCTTTCCTTCAATGGAAATCATAAACTACATGTAATTTATTATCCAGCCATTTATTATGTTTTTAATTACATTGTCACTACTTAAAGTAAATAGTTAATTATCACGCGTTTAAACCGTGAAGGAAAACATCGTGAGGAAACCTGCAAGCCTGTGAGATTTTCTTGATGGCGTGTGAAGTCTGGCAACCCGTACTAGGCCAGCGTGGTGGACTACAGCCTAAACCCCCCCCCTCTCATTCTGAGAGGAGACCCGTGCCCAGCAGTGGGATAGTATAATGGGTTGATTATGTAAAATTTATCCGTAATTGCCTAATGGCTAGGGCGTCGGACTTGCCGGTTCGAAACCCACCCATTGCACTACCGAAGTGAACCCACTCGTAACAAAAGCATTTAGCTTAGCACTAGGGGTTAACAACTCGTAATGTGCGACCAAGATTGCAAGTAACCTCGAAGTCTTTTCGAAGTCATTTAAAATTAATTATCACGTGCTTACGAGTCCGGCGGGCCGAATTTCTCTTACAAACGTAATACCGAAATAAATCGTAATTCAAACACAATTTAATCAAATTCTGTTATTATTCGAATTCCGATACCGTTAATCTAGGTTCCTACTGTACCATTTCGTCCAAAATACTATATATATATCCGAATAATAACATAATTTGATAGAATATTTTCTGTATTACGATTTATTTCGGTATTACGTTTTTGTGGGCAATTCAAGCTCCGCTGGACCCTTAAATGGTGAAGGAAAACATCGCGAGGAAACATGCATACCTGAGAGATTTTCTCGGCGGCGTGTGAAGTCTATCAACCCGCATTAGGCCAGCGTGGGGGACTAGCCTAATCACTCTCACTCTGAGAGGAGACCGGTGCCTAGCAATGTGACAATGTAATAGGTTAATGATGTTGTAAATAATTTGTGATTATTTAGGACAACGAAGTCTTACATCATTTAATACAAAATTATTGCTACAAAAAAAAAAACTGAATTCCCCTATCCATAAGGCCCCTTACCTCGAGTACCTTATCTCCTCAAACACATTCGATCGTTAAGTAACCCATAATTATATCTCGATATCTGAGCAATCATGGACGCGGTCGTTAAACCTGTCCAATGCGTAATACTGGTTCTGATTTTATTTGATAGGCACAACTTGGCCGTTTATGGTAAAGTTTTATGGGTTAAAACACGAATAGGTACTTCATGTCAGTTAAGCTAAGTTTCAAGTTAGTTTTCTATGCCTTTTTGGGCTTAACGACAGCAGTATATAGCAAGCCTTGAGCGCAATAAAACTGGAAGACCATACAAATTCAGATCATATAGATACCAAGGTCTCATTATTAAGGTTTATTTATTACCTAGGCATGAAATATGCTTGATATATTTTGGTAATCTTATCTCAATTTTTTTTGTGGTCCGTAAAATCTGACACCTGATACCGGAGGCGACAGTGCATGTCAATCTCGTATCGACTAAGGACCACAATCGCCTTTCCTTACCTTATATTCAAGAACATGTGATTCGCGACATGATGATGACAGATTATTTTCTCTACTTGCCTGTTGTGTTTAAATATGAATAACTAAAATTTACAAACAATTCAATTTAAAAAATCCTTGTTATCAAATCAAGCAAAGCCTTCGTCATTGACTATATCTTATGCCAGACCTCAAACTTCAGACAATTTACGTGATAGACAAATGGTATGAAATGAAACAATGTTTACGTAGTACTCGCAACCGGCGCGTAATGTATGAGATGTATGAATGTGGGAGAAGCAAAAGATGTATTCATGAATCGAAGCAAATGGCGGTCTATAGTTTCTGCCTGTGAGAGAAAGGCAAATTCTAGTCTATTCTAGAGTTGTAAAAACAATGTCTTAATGATATAAATAGCAATGTAAATAATACACCTCACGATCCTATTGGTCGGTGCTCTTATCATTCGCTTATCAAATCAATACTGACGGCAGGTGTTACACGGTATATTAGTCTAGAATGCATTGTTTTTATTTAATGATACGTAAAATATTTCTACATCTATATAATAAAATAGTTTTTATTCTTAACTAGCTTTTGCCAGCGACTTCGTCCGCGTGGAATAGTTACTTTGTTCCCTAGTTCTTCGCCCGCGGTTTCACCTGCGTTGCCCCGTTCCTAAGGGTTGTAGCGTGATGATATATACATTGATAGCTTGAAACCTTCCCCATGAATCACTCATTTTCCCAACATTTCCCTTCACTGCTCTGCTCCTATTGATCGTAGCGTGATGAAAATTATACTATAACCTGTGGTTTGGGCTGTGCGTTGATAGATCACTATGTCAGTCAGTCAGTCACCTAACGTAAGAGTAGACAAATATAATCAGAAAGCTCCGAACTGCTAAGCTATCGGGAGTTACACGTGTTATTGTGAGTCAACCATAAAAGATAGACATTTGCTGTCGTGGAATATTTTTTATATAATTTTAAGGAGAACATTTCCGTCATACATGATTTCTGTGTAGCTTTAACCATTAAGGCTGCACACGCGACGGAAGCTTAAAAAATGGAGTAAGTTCTCCTGTTTTCCCAACATTTCCCGTCACTGCTCTGCTCCTATTGATCGTAGCGTGATGAAAAGTATACTATAACCTGCCCAGGAGTATGAAGAACAATTGTACCAAGTTTCGTTGAAATCCGTCGAGTGGTTTTTGTTTCTATAAAGAACATACAGACAGACAGACAAAAATTTTACTGATTGCATTTTTGGCATCAGTATCGATCACTAATCACCCGCTGATAGTTATTTTGGAAATATATTTCATGTACAGAATTGACCTCTCTACAGATTTATTATAAGTATAGATATTCTATTTCAGTTGTATACTTTAAATTGTATTAAACGAATTGATTATACAGAGTATTATTTTAGCTTAGCTTAAAACCCCGATAAACAAAAGAAAAAGGAGTTATAATGTAAATAAAAACTGATGACGTCGCTAAGCTTAAGTGGACATAAAATGGGACCTCTAAGACCAATAGACGAAACAGATGGAATGATGACCTTGATCTTGTTCAATTTGCCTCAAATTTATTCCAACTAGTACAAGATCGTTGTGCTAGTTGGAGGTGAATAGTTGTAGGAATGAAGGGGAGGCCTTTGCCCAAAAATATATTATTTCTTACTCTACCAATGAGCTTTTATCTATCATGGTCATGTTGTACTAAATATCCATAATTCTAATTTAGGAGTATACACTAATGATGTGTTTGTGTTGTCCCGTAGGAGAGCGGGCAGCGCGAGGTAACATAAAAACGCTGATCCATGCACTTTATACGTGTTGGTAGTCTGATGACATTGTACATGAAATTGTTATTTTGGACCTTATAATTATTATTAATAAGGAACAAATCATTATTAGTTTACGGGCGACAACTATCACAATACATCAATGGTATGCTTAGTGACAATATACGTGATAAGGTCTTTAATTTGTAAACAGCAGTCGTGTATATATTTAAATGTGATGTCACCGAGTGCTAATAAAAGTTACGTTGCTCATTCTATTTACAGAAAACCTGCCATAATTTATCAATATTGAATACCGAAGTTTTGGTGTCCATATTGACACCATTCATTTGATCTCAAACACTTAAGAGTCTTCTATTATTAATAAAAGAAATTACTAACTAGGGTGACCATTTTAAAAGTAGAAAAAGAAGACTGCAAGAATACAATATTTACTATATAAAAAAATACAATGTCAACAGACTACAAAACAAGCATGATTGTAATATTTATTGTGTTGGTATATGGTATATAACCATATTTATACGTGGGTTATATTATTATTAAGTTGTTTGTCGGAAGCCTTACAGTTACTAAGTCGTGTATGAACTTTAGCCAATGTTAATTGCACATTTTATAGTTAATATTAATTTTGAAAAATCCTCGAAACATTTAAGTTACTCTTTGATGTCAAATGGTTGTTTCTTTCGCTCGAATAGAATAATATTGGAGGAAATGATACAAAGTTTGTAGCGTTTTATTGGAATGAGAACAATAGTATAACACTATTTTATTTTCCTTTTAAAATTAGTGTATGAATGACGTTATATGACTTTATAACTGTATGGCTTTTGCGACATCATCATGGGACATCATTAAGGTTTATTACGAAACTCTCAGCCATCAGAGTAGTGATAGCAAAGTAAGACTTATGTGAATAGCACTGGAAGTAGGCACACACACACAAGATATCTTAAGTATTAGGTAGATAGAATTTCTGAAAAACATCATCTTTCTTACTTAGATAGATACTTCTCTAAACTAGTACTATCAAATTATATGTTTGTTATAGTGACATTCTATTACGAAACACAGGACTCTCTTATTTATCAAAACATTACTTAAAAAACTGCATTTAAACCCTCGTTGTCCATGTATGAATTAATGACGTGTTGTGACGACAGACTGTAAGACGATATATCCATTTGGAATATGAGATTTCTATATATTTTTACAAATAACTAATGTCTCAGTTTTTAATGAAATTGTGGTGACACTTGTGTTTCGTCATAGTATATTACCAGATAACAGGTAATTGGTAATCTTTACTTTTTTCTGTACTATCTCATCTCTCTCTCGTCATTACTTGAATCATCAGTTCATCACTAATAATTAATAATTTGGTAGCTCTAATGTTACTTTATAATCTTCTTTCTGTAATTACAGACGATACAGGAGAAAATCATAGTGTGGGGCAACGTTTTTTTTTTAAGAAAAAGAAATAGACTAGAATAATTGGGGTTTCCAGACTTCATAAACATGACTCTTTTTTTTATCTGTCCTCACAAGACTTAATTTAACTTATTAATGAAAAAGATATTATGTAGTTAAATTGATTACTCTTTCATTTTGCCATTTTAATGGATCGCCTTCAAAAGCCCTGTTGTAAATTTTTAGCATCAAAAAGGAGATAAATATACAGTACGCGCGGCATAAGTTGGCCGGAATGAAGTTCGCCGTTTTAATGCGCAGTGGATTGTTTACGTTAAAAATTGTGTACTGCGCAACCAACTTCACTCCGGCCAACTTATGCCGCGCGTACTGTAAATAATTATTAATGTCATTTCCACCTACGAATCCCATCACCCACATAAATAACTACTCTAAACACAGTTTGAATTGAGCACAAGAGAGTAAACGTGACTAATTGCAAAGAGGTTAAAGGTTATTTAATTTTATTCTTTTTTTTTTCAATGTATACGCCCTGTCCATTGTATATTCGCTATCGTAATCGTGTCGTAAGCCTGTAAAGTCATTGATATCCGACAGTATTTAGTACTTATGTATTTAATGATTGCCTGACATGTAAAATGTATTTTTTTTTATCGCTTCGCTAACTTCGTCTATGTGCATTGGGCGACTTGTCTGTTCTGTTGGTACATGTAAGAGCATGGTTTGTTCGTAGATCGTTCCCAATCTGGTGAGGATACTGAAAAACCTCATCTTGGCCGGGTATTCGCCGGAGCATGACGTCAGTGGAGTTTCTGACCCGTTCCTACAGGTAACCAGACTTTATTTTTAGAATATATTTGATATGTAATTATTGATTTCAAAATATTAAATAATATGATTAAATACTACATATTTTTTCAGTCGGTAGTAGAAGAAATAAAAAAACAGAATTTTTATTTTGACTCATCTATTATGTATTGATCTATGGCAATGCAATTGAGATTTAGCCTAAATATTGAAACTCTTTTCTCGAATAGGTCTTATACATATATATATATTATATACTAGCGGCCTGGTACGTGCTTCGCTACGTATAAAATGAAATAATAATAAAAAAATTGGAACATCAAATTTATCATTTGTTACGAAAAATGTGATAAATGAAGAACCGCTCGACCGATTTTGTGCAAACTTCACATAAACCATCTACTAAATAGTCCGAACAAAGCCTAAACATTTGGTTTGGATAGGTGAGCCCGTTCTTGAGTTATAAAATTACAACGATAAGTGGCATTGATTTTTATATATATTGATAGCTCATAAAAAAACTTGCTACTGATCCAAACCAGGTCAAAATCCTCCGCCTCCTCCGGATACTGGGGAAAAATGACGCTGAAGCCTCCGAAGCGATGAACGACATCTTAGCCCAAGTCGCCACCAACACGGAGACCAGCAAGAACGTGGGCAACACCATCCTCTACGAGACGGTGCTTTCAATCATGGACATCAAGTCCGAGAGCAGTCTGCGAGTGCTGGCCATCAACATCCTGGGAAGGTTCCTCCTGAATAACGATAAGAACATTAGATATGTAGCGCTGAATACCTTGCTCAGGACTGTGCATGTGGATACGTCGGCTGTGCAGAGGCATAGGACTACAATTTTGGAGTGTCTGAAGGTGAGATACTGTTTTCTTATGTTTCGACAATCATCTTAATTTGGTATCCTTACACATAGTCAAAAGCTACTAAAAAGTCATTACATCTTCCACACAATCTATTCATCTCAGCAATCCTAGTTAATATTATAAACGTGAAAGTTTGTGAGGATGTATGGATGTTTTTTTCTCAATTACGCAAGAACGGCTGAACGGATCTGAATTAAATTTGGCACAGAGATAGATTATAGTCTAGAACAGCACATAGGCTTTTTATCCAGGTCGGACACGATCCTGAAGATAACGCAGACAAAGTCGCGAAGGCGAAGCTAGTTTTGTCATAAAGATCCTATCGATAACAATATTCATTATTTTTCAGGACCCAGACGTATCAATTCGTCGGCGAGCGATGGAGTTGTCATTCGCCCTGATCAACGGGCAAAACATTCGCAGTATGATGAAGGAGCTGCTGACCTTCCTGGAGCGGTCGGATGCCGAGTTCAAGGCGCACTGCTCCAGCGCCATGGTGTTGGCGGCCGAGAGATACGCCCCGTCCAACAAGTGGCATCTCGACACGTTGTTCAGAGTATTGCTAAAGGTGAGTGTTGCATTATAAAATGTATAATATTTTTCTTTTGAATATTAGGACACCGGTCTAAATCCATATTACCTTCGCCTATTAGAATGAGAAATAACAGGCTGTTATCCATAATGTTAATAAATCATAATTATGATCCTTACATATACATCCTATTATTTAGCTCAGTTAGCCCTCACAAAGTATGATATTTTGAGAGCCCCCATAACGTGCATGGTGCAGATTTAAAGATTGGATAGATTGTATGTAGGAGAGTAGAAAAACAGCGAAAAGGGGCAATGACGAAAAACATCCTGTTGATTCCAAACAAATTGAAGTAGGAATAACGCGAAACATTTACTCATTAACGAAAGCTGCTGAACTCAATCTTCGCTCTCCTCTCCTTGATGAGCAGAAAGAATACAGGAATAACAATCCTGTCTTTAAATTGTTGAAGTCACTACCCCAATAAATTGTAATGGGGGGACGATAGCAATAACCTGAAAAATGCCCTTCACGAAAAGCACAAGTTTTTCTTGGGATAAAACTGTTTTCTCTCGTTCGCTAATCTCAGCTAACATATTTTAATATAATTGTAGGCTGGCAACTACCTCCGTGACGACACCGTATCCAGCACGTTGCAGATAGTGTCCGCCGCGGCTCCGGAGAGACAAGCGTACGCCTCCATGCGGCTGTGGACCTCGCTCGAACGATCCGCCGTCTCTGGGGATGCTACGGAGAAGCAGCCGCTTATACAGGTACGTTTCGAAAAATATCCTTACTATAATCTAATCTAATACATATTATAAACTAGGGAACCCGCCCGTGGTTCCATCCCTATTCCTAAGAGTTATAGTGTTCCGTGATGTTAAATAGCTTAAAACGTTAGTGAAAACCGCATGAAAATCCGTTCAGTAGTTTTCTATTTTATCGCGAACAGACAGACAGACGCGGCGGGGGATTTTTTATAATATCTAAGGATTCGAAAGTAACTGTCTGTTTGTCACGTTCTCACGCCTACGCCGCATGAATTTTGGTATAGAGATAGACGTGACCTAGGACTATAAATAACCTTTCGCTCAAAAAGTCCTTTGAAATGCGAGTAAACCTGCGGGCAACTAGTATTTATTATAATTTGACTTATTCCAGCGTTCAGAAAACAAGGCAGACACTATAGCTGCAAAAAGACGGACGGCCATTTTTCTACAATTCTCATTGTGCGGAATCTAAATATAAAATTTAATAGTTTGAATTCTTCTATCGAGATATAACTACAAACATGTTAAATAACACCATCCCTTTTAATCGCGACATTGGATATTGTATGGTGTGTTTCCGTTTTAGGTAGCGGCGTGGACTATTGGGGAATACGGTGATTTGCTGGTGTCTGAAGCCAGTAACGCTATTTCGATGGTCGATGAAGACGGTGTTGGTAAGTTTTTCTTCATTGTCTATTTTAATTATAAAACTAGCGGCCCGCCCGCGGTTTCACCCGCGTTGCCCCATTCCTAAGAGCCGTAGCGTAATGTTAAATAGTTTAAAAGCTTTCTCTTGAATCACTCTATCTATTAAAAAAAACCGCTTCAAAATCCATTGCGTAGTTTTAAAGATTTAAGCATACATAGGGACGGACAGACAGCGACAGCGACTTTGTTCTATACTATGTAGTGATAATTATTCCGTCACATTATCTCCAGTCCACTTCTTCAGTTTTTCTGGTGCCTGGTCTTGGGATCATTGATATCGTATTATTATTATTAAAACTAACGTAGACTGCCTCATTACTCTAGTGGTTCTAAGTGCGACTGCTATGCCACAGATCCAATTCCCAATATTGAGCAGTGTTAGGTATTGGATTTTTTTTATGAAATTGTCAGCAGCAGCTCGGAGTCTGGATTTCTGCCTGGGTTAATGGCTATAGGCTCACCTATTACACGGCACCTAAACATACCGGCGAACTCTGGGTGTAAATTCGTACACCAATGCCTAACCCTTCAGGGAATACAGGCGTGATGGTACATTATGCTATCTTAGAGTTGTTCTCAACAGTAATTACGGTATAATTATCCATTTCCAGACGACTTCGTGCGGCCGTCGGAGGAGTACGTGATCGACGTATACCAGAAGCTGTTGTGGTCGACGCAGCTGTCCATCATCACCAAGGAGTACTTGCTGCTGTCGCTAGCTAAACTCTCCACTAGATTCACCACGCAGCCCAGCCAGGAGTGAGTAGTAACATGACTATAAAATCTAGAATTTAAACTTATGTATAAAATCATCTCACTATCAGCTTTTAATTCATTATATAACGAACACATTAATTAAAAACAATAAATAACTTTAGAAAGTCTAAACTTGTCGAAAATTTGTTGGTAGATTTTTGTGTGGATTTTAATTATGTTTTATATTGATTCCAGTAAAATCCGAGTGATCATCGACACTTTCGGCTCTCACATTCATATCGAGTTGCAACAAAGAGGAGTGGAGTTATCGCAACTTTACAGGTAATATTAATATTAATATTAATATACAAGCTAGACTGTGTTTTTAAAAGACTTGTTTAATTTGTTAACAGAAATTCTGAAAGGTCTGGTGGCAAAATGAAAAAAAGCGCTTTGTGTACAATATTGATATTCACCCCATTTTCCCATACCTATGGGTCGCGACTGAACACTGTCTGAGCCCTGAAAAAAACATTTAAATAGGCCTTTATTCTAAGGAAATATCCCTTTTTCTTCTGATAGCAATAGACGAGTCCAGAATTTTGAAGTTTTATGAGATTGGTTGCGGTGTAATCATCGTTTGCGTAGGGGCTGAGCGATTGGCTTCTACGTCCGTGTTGTGGTAGTGATGGGCAAAAAATATCGATATATCAAAATATCGTCGATATTATTACCCACGATATATCGATATTTTTCACTTGATAGTTATGTTCCTATGTCGTTGGATCGATCCCCACACGGAGCAAATATTTGTATGAATTCCAAATAGGGCAAGGCTGTTTTTAAAAAATGTCTTAGGTTTTAAAGAATGAAATAATGTTTTAACAGGAACTACGCGCACCTGCGGCCGGCGCTGCTGGAGCGCATGCCGGCCATGGAGAGCTGCAGCGCGCGCGAGCCCGACGAGCGCGAGCCCGACGACGAGCCCGCGCCCGCCCCGCACAGCCCCGACGGACAGGCCGACCACGTCGCTGTACGTACTGGACATTATTTCTTTAACCCTTCGAACGCCAACGTTTATAGACCTAAAACGCACGCCCAACGCCCGACACTTTTTCAAAGATTGATTCTAAAAAAACATTAGTGTCCGGCAAAAGATAAACGACTTAACAATATATTTTGGAGATCTGGGAGCCGGGCCTCATAATGTGTAGGAAATGGCCACCATGTAGTTTCAATTGGTAGAAGTCCGGCGTAATCCTTGGTATTTATGAGGATTTCCACACGGGATAAAAAAATACCTACAACGTAGCAGTCACAGTTATAAATATGTCTTCATAATTCCAATGCATACGCCGATATGCAATCAATGTTCAATCTCGAATTAATTGTTACCACTTGTATTTCCAGGACGCACTATTAGACTTGATCATCGGTTCCGACTCGCTGACGAACGGCGATGTGGACCACAAACCATCGCAGCCGGCGGCCAGCAACAACAATACTAGCAGTAACGTAAGTTGTTTATAATGATCATAATCAATGCCTTTTTTAATGACTTATCATAACAAAATAAATTAAAATATATAAATTAATTTTAATTTTATCAAGGAAATACTTTATTTACATCAGAATAATAACATAAAATAACCAGAAACATCATAATAAACGGGCTTGGATTTTGATTTAATGGAATCTATAATGGTTGCCCAAAACTGCAAGACCGAACGATACGGTGAGCTCGTTCTGCGTGAATCGGATCGCCAATAAATAACAAAAATCTAAATAATTTGTTTCATTGTATTTTATACTAGCTGGCCGATGTTGTCCTGCTGAAATTTCAATAACATAACATACATAAATCATTTTTTTCCAAGCTACTCTTCTAATTTTTCTTTCCCTAAAAACCTCATTCGGACTGTTTCCGAACAGTTCTACTTAGAATGTTCCTACATTTTGAAACAAAATAGCCAAAAGTGGTCCAGATATTCTCAACAGCACTTCATTTTTATTTTTATATATATGGCGATACCTTTATATCTTTGGTTACTTGACACATTCTTACTTCGGATCAGTTTTACTGATGTGCATGTTTCATAAATGCCTTACCCCTTATAACTCCAAAAACTGTTTCCTTCAGGATATCCTAGACCTGCTGAGCGGATTGGACCTGACGCCGACGGCTCCCAGCAGCGTGATGAACAACAACATCCCGACCCCTGTATCAACGGCGCCCGCTTCGCTTCTCCTCGACGGATTGTTTGCCGCGCCGGTACAGGCACACACACCAACCACACAAGGTAATAAATAAACACGTTTTCCTACAAAATGAAAAAGACGTGTACAAATGTTTTAAAGTTATGCAGATATCGTGAAACACGTACTAAAATACTGTAACTGGATTTTAAAAGTCCATAATTCTCTTGTTTGTTTCGGATTTGAAATGATACCATCTTGACTACAAATCTTAAACATTGACTTGTTAATGTGTACTTATGTATTTATTTTATTTTTATGAGGTACATAGTAGGTCTTACGAAGTAATACAAAGCCCCAAAAAACTGTACAAACAGTGACTATGGAATCAAGTTTAGTCTTACTAACATGTACTTAAGTAATGGAGTGCACAAATTAATGTTTTACAGGAAAACATCTATTTACAGAAATTATATTAATTTATGAAGTTAATAATAAATAGTTTTTTAAGTAAAGATATACAGTTTACTGAAATAAATATTCAATCTTAGGCAGGATTAGACCCTGCATTCTTCTCATCTGATTACTTAATCACTAACAAACAATAACTTAACTGGTAGGATGCAAGTAATAATTTTGGCTGAGATTGAACTCTCCTTGGGTACACTAAAATTTATCCAAATGCCAAATGTAATAAAAAATAACTAGTTTACGTTTTTGAATAAGATTCTTTATTACAAATATTTATATTGTGCTTATTTATATCTGCAGATTTGGCAACGGTGACGGCGCTAGAGAAGAACGGTCTCCGCATAGTGTTCGTGGTGCAGCGCGCGGCGGCCGGCGACGGCGTCACGCTCACCATGCGCGCGCACTCCAGCGCCGCCTCCACGCTCACCGACTTCCTGTTCCAGGCCGCCGTGCCCAGGGTCAGCTTTACCACTATTATATTACCGCCAAGTCTGCTATGTCAATAGTATAAAAATGATCATTAGAACTAGTCAATTCAGCCAATTGAATTCTCATGTGGTAAATGAATGCCCACTTCGCTGTTTTCCCTGCATGACGGAAGTCCACAAATATACACCTGCTGCCGCATGGCTTAAAAACATGGATGGTATTTGATCCACGCAGGATAAATATGATACGCAATAGTGATGATTTGTTACGAGAAGTATCTCTGAGTAGTGTCATCTACCAAGCCAAGTAATTCTCATTAACATAATGCGCCGCCCAAACTATATGTAGTTTAGCTATCCCCCGGCATGCGTTGCAATGCCTCTTTATGTTTTATTTTTCGTTATAAATCTTCCCAAGCACGCACATAACAACTCAACAAAGTTTCATCACAATAGTATGAATGATTTAGCAATATAACTGTGAAAACCACATCCAATTTAATGCTGCACTTTTTGCGAAATGCACGTACAAACATACAGAAAGACGAAAGAAAAATGTAGAGACAATTTCTGAAATATCCCCTAAGTACAGACATCAGTCAGTTACAATTTTATTATATTAGTCTTAACTTCTGCCCGCGACTTTGTCTGCCTGGAGTTCAGGATTGGGTCCAAACTGATTAAAAAGTAGCCTATGTGTTATTCCAGGCTATAATCTGTTTGCCAAATTTTATCCAGATCCGTTCAGCCGTTCTGGCGTGCAACAGTAACAAACATCCATCCGTCCATACTCACAAACTTTCACATTTATAATATTAGTAAGGTTGCATGTTGCTATATCCACAGTTCACCAGTGTATTTAAGTCCCATGAAATACGGGGCAAGCATATTGCAAATTGACCATGAACCGGGCACCATTTTTAGAACAAATGTAATTAACATTTATTGTGTATACAAAAATAGTTATGAAAATTTTTGTATTTTACAGACATTCCAGTTAGATATGATGTCGCCTTCCGGCACAGTATTGCCGCCACAAGGTGAAATCACTCAAGTACTCAAAATCACTAATCCATCCAGGGTGAGTTCCAATGTGATCTTTAGATTTATCACCAGACAAAGTTCAAATGTCTATGCTTGATGACAATGGATCCAAAATGATCCGAAACGTGCGATATAAAATAATATCAATAAGCACTGCAATAAATGCCCAGAAACTACAACCCGACTAGGGAAAAATTCAACTGAAAGGTAAAAACAATAAAATTTTCCTGTGTCCAAGAACCACGGCTATTTTATTACTAACTAGCTGTCCCTGGGCATACGTTGGAATGCCTCTTTATTGTTTTGTTTTTTCGTTGTTCCCAGGCATGCACACAACTCACCAAAGTTTCATTGCAATAGGTTGAATGGTTTAGCAATGCATAGAGATGAATGCATTTTTATTTATATAGATAAAACTACTTTTCATTGCCCATCCTTTTCCATAGTCAGTTAATAAAAAGTATTTTTATTTACTAGCATCTGCTGATGCTTTTATTATCTACCTATACAGTGTACATCAGATTTAATAGAAATCCGTCAAGTACATCTTCAGTTAGAAACGGACATACAGACTGATAACTATTATAAAAATCATTAATTCGGTTTCAGTATGGCTCACTGAGTCTCCTCGACAACTTTTCTACATACTTATTAAATAATTATATATTAAGATATTTGTCTCCACATTGCAGAGTGCCCTACGGCTACGGATACGAGTATCGTACAACGTGGACGGGTCGCCGGTGCTGGAGCAGGCGGAGGTGAACAGCTTCCCGGCCGAGCTGTTCAACTGACGCGGGTCGCGCTCGCCCGGCTGCCGCCGCTAGCCGCGAGGGCCCGCGCCACACACCACACTGTTATAACGGTAGACACACGGCAACGGTCATCGATTGTATTGGTTTATACGTAACTATCAAATAATCCTAGCTGTGATCCTCAGGTATTCAGATATATACAGAATTGGATACTCACTATCACGATATCCTGATCATATACCAATTGCATTAGTGATGCTGTGATTTCATACAAAAACGTCATACAAATGCTATTCAACTTGATTCCAGAATACACTTATCTTCATGCATTGGGATAATCCAATTACCGATTGCACATTTCGATTTATGAATACCTTTGGTAGTCAGTGTTATGTATCACTAAAGCCATATTATGTGGCTGTTTATGATAGTCTGTCAGGCTGAGATTAATCTAGTATTACAAAGTGTGTTGTGATCCAGATAGCTCATAAGATCTCATTGTAACAGATTGTGCACACTGTTTTTGTTGAAGTAACTTCATCTATATCATACCATGCCACCATTCCAGGACGGCAGAGGTGTTCTCATGCACACCCACAGTTCGCCGTTATGTTAAGGTCCCATGTGATAGAGGGTGAGTCTATTGCCATTAAGTGGGCACAATTACATACCAATTTTTTTAGATTTGTTATTGAGAATTACATAGATGATCCAAAAAACACTTCGACCTGGGAATGGAACCTCAGACCTCTAGCAATCGCGCTTAGGACCACTATCCTAAAACAGAGTCTTTAAAATATAACTCATCAATAACATTAACAACAATCGATGACCGTCAGCGTCTCAAATCATGGCGACTTTTCACTCTACTCAACAAAGACTGACCACAGGCCACCTTTCAATATCAATCCGTAACACAGCCGTCATATTGAGATGTGCACAGTTTTTAAATAGCTCACTTAATTTCACTGAGATTCGCTAAACATTCCATGTGTTTCGTAGTGTTTAAAGTTTATGAGTCCATAGAGCTGTTTGGTGACCAATGATCAAAATGAGTCCTTTACGTAATAGAAACCCTGAGGTCAGTAGAGGTTCTGCTTTTTTATACATATATCTCTGGACAGATTGCGTCAGTATTAATACAATCTCAAATCAACTGATACCAGTGATTTATTTAATGCTTTCTAACATAAAAATGTTAGCTTTTTTATCGATTTAGCATGAGCCCCCACTTATAATGACCATAGTCGATCGACTTGATTTCTGTTACATTTCTGGCATTGTAACGCAGATAAAAAATAGTTTTACAAGTTTGATTTGTTAGTCCTACCATCTCCTGGTTTTGAGCCGTTGTGAACATTCCGGAATTTGAAAATGTTGCCCTTGTTAAATTGTAAATGGATGTACTTTTTGTGTCACTTGCTGTACATAAATTGAGATTGTGTATGTATTAACGATTTATGGTAAGCAACCTGTGAAATGGAGGGCTGTTTGGAATGTACTTAATAAAATATAAAGCAATCATTACTATGATTAATTTCGTGTGATAATGCACTTTAGTACGCGAGCCGTAGTAACGGCTTTGTGTGGAAGTAGTCAAGTCTGAAATACACTGCCGAGCAAAAATATCTAGTCTGTTGCATGCTAGTATGGTATTTTAAGAAGTTTTATGAACTCTCCAGTCTGTATAAATTGTTTTAGAGCCTAATTATTTATGTATTAATGTTTGTGCCAGATCTTTTGCTCGGCATTGTATTTAGACCAAATTATTTAAGTTCCAGTCTATTGACGTTACTAGTTTGAAGATAGACCCGTTTAATTATTTAAAATACATTACCCTGACAATGTTCTGTTGGGTAATGAAAATAGACGTTGATATAAGAAATTGTGTTCCGCTTCAAATACTAGACAGTTGGAAGTATTGAATTTTTTATATTTTGCGATGTAAATAAGGTTATACATCTCATCAAACGTAGTTACGCTGATTATGGGTTAATGTAAGATTTTTACACGCGTTTCGGATACCGCCGGACATTTTAACATTTAGAAATTAGTTATATTGTATTTTTATTTTCATCCTATTTATGTTTAGGTTATCGACTAACAAGCATATTCTAATGGAATATAGTAGGAATATGTAAATTTAGATATAATTTTGAAATCCACTGGAAATATAGAAGTTGCACATGCTCTAAATAGTTTTTATATTATCTGTAAAGCGTTCATGTGACAATCGTGAAGGCATATATTTTATTTTTGATTATGTAAAGAGAGCTTGGCAAAAGATTATATCGTCAATTTGGTGCTTCGTTTTTACTATATCTGATAAATAGAAGGCCCTCCACAATGTGAGATGTTTATGATTTTGTGTATAACTAAAGCTATGTGAAAGATGTACATAATGATTATAATGATTTTATGTAAATTGGTTAATAAATATTTGAGAATGTTTATATAATCAACTTTGTAGTTTTATTTGTTCTCATTTCTGCCGTGAGCTCTTTTCCTGCGTAGATGGAGAGATGGAAAAAAGGAAGGGAGAAAGAAAATGGGAGGCGGCAGGGGCTATCTCGGGCTCGTACCGACTAAAAACCGTGGTTGCCTTCGCTTGCCCTAGAGTCACGGCCATGGGATTCGTGACATTCACCACGACCACAACAGGCCCAGGACAGGAACTGGACACCCTAATACCGGCGCTGAAGCCTCGATAAAAGGAGATCATGAATTACGTTTTAGTACCGAAATGCCTTATTCCGGAAATGGAGTCATACCTATACAAGGTTTCAAATAAGATTCTTCACGGGCGGGCACTCATAAAAAATTTAAAACTTACAGTTATTACCAGAAATTATTCGAAATACATATACATTTATTAACTTACGAACATCATATAGGAGCTACTACACTATTGTTACTCAATCATGGGCGTCGCAGGCGCCGGTCTTCCGCTAACACTGTTGAAGAGCCTGTCCTTGATCATTTGAGCCATCAGACCGTGGATCACTTCAATGGTCGTCTTGCAGGCATCCTTAGTTGCCTTTCCAAGTTTGTCCTCAGTGCGCTTCTCATGAGGATCTGCGCCAGCAACTATGAATCCACCGCGACCTACAAATAAAAAGTTTCACGATAAAAAGGTTCTTCATAGCAATAACCTTGGATGTTTTTCAGGAAATCATGAGATTACCCATTGTTGCATCCTTCTCTTTTGTACAGTCGAGTTTATTAATACTGTCAAGGATTCAAAATATTGTAAGCGTTGGAAAGCTCGAAAAATTCTATAGAACCTATAGATCAAACATATGTCCTCATGTGAACGGTTCAATAATATATGCTATCCATAAGGCAATAATATGTGATCACCGTTTCCAAAAATATATCTAAACTGCATTGACTTCAATAATATCTGAGCAACCTAATCTTCTTAATTATGTCTAATTGCATGGGAAAGTCAATTATATACTCGAAAAAATAAGTCTAGTTCATATTGTTACAGAAATGACAGTAGTTTCCATTGTTTTCCTCACATTTGCTTTTTTAAGGTTTTAAAATGAGTGTCTTTCAATGTCGTATGTTTTCGTAAGCTGAATTGTAAAAAAAAATGGAGGGCGACACATATAAATAGCAGTCACATATAATGAATCTAAATTTTGACCACAATTTAATGATGTTTATAGTTGTCACAATATTGTTAGTTCATATATTTTGAAGCCTGGAAGGGCCAATATATTAATGAACTCGACTGTATATATGTGAATAAACCAAATAAAACTCATTTGCTGCATGGGTACATATCAGGGAGGATTGCATATATAGACACGGTCATGTTGTAGATGGGCGCAAAACTCAAGTTATGGAATAATAAATAAACAATGACAGCCAATTGAAGTCAAAAGAAAAATCAATCTAAAGAAGAGCTTTGGGAATGCTCACTGAAGCACATATGCAATAAAACATTTGACAATAATTATTAATCAAAATCCTCTTAAATCTTGATCTATTAAAGGCAAGACTTACCCAGACAAACTTCACTTTGTTCCAACTTATCAGACAGGTCAAATATTTGTCCAGTAGTGTAATCAGCATTGGTAATCAAACTGGAACTGCTCAGTGTGTTCACCCAGTACTTGTTCCACAATGAGTCCAGTAGCCTCCGGTCTAGAGACGACTTGAAGTAGGACACCTCCAGAGAGTAGTATTGTTTGCAGTGTACACCAAAGTCTTCTATCTTGTTAAGAGGAATAGTTTGGTATTCCGACGGCTCCTCATTAGCTGGTTTGTAACCCTGAAAATATTTCAGATTATTGCTAATTTAGCAGCATGGGTTACGGTCAAATAATGGCTGGGCTTGAATTTTTTTTTCACTTTCACTGGTTTAAATTAGAATATGGACTTCAAAAGAAAGAAATTAAGAACTATGTATAATAAGGAGTTCTTCAATTCAGGAGACTAGAACACAACATGACAGACATGTTGTTGTCCTTTAACAACAAATCAAGTTACTGCGTGATATGAATATTGCAGATGACACTTTTTGTATAAAATTTGACAAAAGTAAAGAACATATCAACATACTATCATGCTTACATTTCCCGAAAGGTTAGGAAGTGTTATACTACTCGTAATATGTATGGTTATTGCTATTAACCAGGCACAACTGCTATTGAGAATTGAGAATCTAATATAAAAACATAATCATACTTTGTTCAAATCCATGAATCGAGGCCCAGGACATCTAATGTAGCAGTTGGGATTGATTCCAAGGATTATTTATTTACTGACATAGGAAAACCAAAGAAATGAAATGAAAGAGTAAACACTAGCAAGCCAATTATAGGTTTACACAAATGGTAGTAGAAATAATTAAAGAATTTCAGGAACACTCAATAGCAGAACAAGGACCTACAATTATAATTAAATTTAATCAGAGAACAAGCTATTATGCAATGTTTCTACAATACCTTGGGATAAGTCCTGAAAGCTCCCAAGCACACTTTGCCGGCTGAGATAGTTCTGACTGGGTCAATGACAATAGCCACAAAAGGCTCCTGGAAGTTCTGGTTGAGCATCTGAGTGGAGACATCAATACCCGACAGCCAGCAACCATAGCCTGGGTGACTGTGGTACCAACCAATGGCATTCTCATGACGACCCACCTAAAATGCACAAGAATTTATTATTATTATTATTCAGAAACTTGAAAACATAACAGTGAATTGAAATAAAACTAAGTACTTTTTATGGATTTTAATCGTGTTGTATTAATATTATTTAATTCCCGATGTTTCAGATCCTTTTCAGCATCATGGCACAATGCTTCCTCGCTGAGCTCTGGCGACATTGCTCACCGTTAGGAACACAACTTAGCGCAGAGCTATGTTATTTGGCTATGATTTCTGCAAGGTGGAGGTACTTCCCCAGTCTAGGTGCTCCAATTGTTTGTGGAAATATTCAATTCCACTAAGCCCTACCTCTCTTATATTATATTTTTATGATTACAATTTGTGTTTTGCTTTCCTACATACACAAAAATAAACATTATTAATTCATATTTACCTGCTTTGCAGCCTCTATGTATGCTGTCATGTATTCATATGCCTGTGCTTGAGCATTCACTCGTGTTTCAGTGCCCTCGACAGGCAGTGCAAATGAGTCCATCACTATCATCGTGTTGGCATCTACCTTACCTGTACAAGAGTTAACATTATGATCTAATGTGCACAACCAATAATATGTTAGAGTATTAAAATAATAATATAAAGTTAACAATATGGAAGTGTTATTTTAAAAAAACTTAATAGTTTTAATACATAAATGACAAATTGACACTTAAAAAAATCAATTATTATTACAAAATTACCCTCTTTCAGTGGCAGTGTTTAAGTATTTTGTTTATACCTAACATCAAAGCTGTTTCCAATTACCCCCACATTATACAAGGTAAATAAGTGAAATAGATTTACCTAAAAGTAATCCCATGACTTCCAATGTACCTCCAGACCTTGCGTGCATTACCATTTTCAGCAGAGCTAGAGCGGATATTTTGATATCTTTGAAGAAATGTGGACTGAAACAGCATGCATTATGTATTATCATGTCACAATTTCATTAGATGTATTTGTAATAGCAGGATTGACTTACTCTTTTTCCCATGGCTTAGCGGCAAGAATATCTTGTTGTTGCTTTTTATCATAGCGATAAATTTCGTCCACACTGGATACCGTTTCGATATTGTTCGCCATTACCCATGTCTTTTGAGCGATTGATGACTGCGAATCGGCACTTGTTGATGCCATTTTTACAAGACCTTAGCCGGCAATTTTCAACTCGAAAAATTTCAATAACTTTATGAACCCTTCAATAAAAAATTCAAAAGATGAATTTTGAAAAACAAAAAGCGCAACACAATGACTGCTGCTGGCTGCTGCTGCCTTTTTGTTGACAATCTACGAGACAGATTGTCAGACAAGACAATGTCATTGTCAATAATGTCAATGGTGATAACAACCACTTAGATTTTTTTATTGAGTACAGTTAACATGTCTTTCGAGATGGATTTTTTATAGTGCGACAAGCTTATTTGACCAAGTAGTGGTAAAGGTCACTTCTTCATTTTGATAAAGACAGTCGTCTATTGGCTGGGTTCAGGATTACATTTTCTTAGTGGTATATATATATACCTCATGGGGTTGGAACGAAACTATAGTGCCTCCGGAATGTTTGCGGAGGCTCGGCTGAACACATTCAATGCCATAAAGAGGAGACGAATTGCGTCATTTATGACCAGAGTTGATACGTGTAGTAACAGTATAATTAAGGAATTAGGAGATAGAATATGTGCTACTAGACTATATAAGCGGTGGCTGGAAATAGCGGCGTAAAAATAAAAATGATAATTATATGTAGGTATAAGTAGAGTAGTTTTGTTAATATTTTTAAGTAAAAGTGTTTTTTGTTTTTAAGTAATATTGTATGGATCTTGAGTCTGCAATAAAGATATATTATTATTATTATTATTATTATATACCAACAA
This sequence comes from Acronicta aceris, assembly GCA_910591435.1. NCBI lineage: Eukaryota > Metazoa > Arthropoda > Insecta > Lepidoptera > Noctuidae > Acronicta > Acronicta aceris. The sequence continues at coordinate 14,954,117 of OU342761.1, read as the reverse complement.
TACCTAGTGAATTTAAATGTTGGTAGTGTTAGTTTTCTTTCTTTCTTCTATATTCGGCCAAAAATGGGGATCAGTAAAATAGTGTTGGCTTTTGGTTGCCCTCAAAGACATTTTAAATATTACAAGGCTGACATGAAATAATTTGCAAGGTTGGCAAATAATGAAATAAGTACCTAGATACTAAAAATTAAACAACGTGGAAATAGCGTCGCGAACATCGAATCGCATAAATTTTAATAATAGCATTAATAACACAACACAGAATAATAATGCAATAGGCCAGGGCCTCAAAATTTCAGACAGAGCACTCCCGCCCGTTGCGCGCGTTCTACTGCTAGCAACTTAAATACATATGCTGGCGAGGAAAGCGGCGGACAGGGAGCATGCAAGAAAAGAATTATTCACCTCTCTCCCAAATTCTTGTGCATAGTAGATGAATCGGGGACAGGGGGACACCGTGGTTACCGGGCGCCCGTCAGCACCGGAGCTAACATCAGTTAACGAGTAACAAGCCAACAGCCTCCGTGAGCTGTGACCTCCGGACAGCTAGCCTGGGAAAGCCACCGCCTGACAAGACAATAGACGCAGTAGGTCTCGATTCATGAGGTGATACGTTTAGCATTTGTGCTGGCCACAACCTGATAACCCCATATGGTCGTAGTCGTATACAATAGGCCGAGGAAAGGTTAGTGCGGTTTTTAGTCGGTAGTTCGGTACGAGTCCGACATACCTTGTTGATTTCTCAGGTTGCAGATAATATGACGATTTTTCGCACTCAAGGCCAATGATACACTACTTTAGCATACTAATAGGCTCCAGGCTATACGGTTACCATACGCAACTAAGTCAGATAAACCTTCAAAAATTTTTCTATAGATTTCTTTCATGATTTCCGACAAGTTTCCAATTTTACCATCTTTTCTAAAAACTTACATCAGCCAGTTTGGTTGTTGTTTACCTGCCACTGACACAACAGACATGCAATGCAACATAGTTTCATCATGCAGAGTTATAACTATTATTGGACCGGAAAATCTTACAGAAAAACAAACATTGTGATTTGTAAGATTTAAAAACCTGTATTTGTATTTCATAGTATAATTATTGTGTACAACATCTTGTACATTATCTTTTAGTCTTGCATCATACAAATTATTGCAGATCCGCATCCCTTCCGCAAGTGCTATTTTCAAATGTCAAAAATTCTATCTCTGTCTTACTTTGCTATTTTTATTTCTATCCTTGTCTTTCTTACTAAAGTCATCACTTCGTCAACGCCTACTTGATAAGGTTCAACCAATCACAATGGACCACATATACGTTTTCAAGAATCTAAAAAAACATTTATTACTCGTTCAAGAGTCGAACATGTACGACGCAATCGTTATTAGCTCGCCCGCGACAAAATATCGTATAAAAGTGCTATATTAAATGGTTGATACGGAAACTCTGATATTATGCTAAAGTCAAAACATTGAATAATCCTCAACTAAAAACCGGTGTTGTGTGGAGTGAGTGTTTATAAATTGTGTTTACACAAATCAACTCGACAAGATGAGCGCTCCTATAATAATCACGGTGCCCAACAACTACCTGGCTATGGAGGCAGTTGAGGAGTTGGAGTCGAAGGTGGTGGTGGATCTGCCGTCCCCCTCATCCTCGAGGAAGCGACGTCTGGACCACCTGACATGGGAGGAGAAGATGCAAAGAAAGTGAGTCATTCATGATTTCGTGAAATGCCTGCGTGTCGCGTATTTTACGTTTGTAGGGGAGATCAAATTATAGTGGGCGTCGTTCAATGACGTTGCTAATCGCTATGTTACTAGATGTTTCTTTCTATGTTCTAATCAGGTGCTTTGTTTGCATATTATCATCATATTGATCTTAGATTATTTTTTATAAGAAGAAAACGAGCATTTGGATCAATTGCCTAGGAATATATAAATCACAAACTACAATGTATGAATGACTAAGTTATGTTGACCTCACGCTCCGTTATGTACAGTTACGCACATAATGGTTAGCACCTTCAATATACGTTACTTAGCAATCGCAAATTGTTATAAATCTGTATTTTTTTGTTTGTTAGGAAGCTGAAGAACCGCGTAGCGGCTCAGACTTCGCGCGACAGAAAGAAGGCGAAAATGGATGAGATGGAGAGTCGGATTAAATACTTTATGGACATGAATGAACGGTTGACGAGTGAAGTGGAGAGCTTGAAGGCGTTGAACGAGCGTTTGTTGAGCGAGAATGCTTCGCTGCGCAGCGAAGCGGCGGCGGCACGGAGCGTCGCGGCGGCCCCCAGACCAGCAGAGTCTATTCCTCAGCAGAAGGAAGGGGCCCCGACGGCGATCCGCGCGGCACGCCTGCTGCTGGCGATGTGTCTCCTCTCGCAGACCTCCTCGCACACTTCGAATCAGAAGAGTACCTCGACACCCTCACTCAACTCGCAGACTCCCTCCTCAAAGAAATTGATGCAAGTGCTGCAGGAACGCCTCAAAATGTAAGTACTCATAAATAATATACCAAGATACTGCAAAGCTAACAATGTAGAATATAATCGTTGGATTCAGTAGTTGTCTGTCCATTACCTATTGATAAATTTCCTGTTTGTTGAGATTTACAAACAACTTCCTTTAGGTCAGTAAGTAGGATATGACTCAATGTGGCAATATTTAACACACTTTACTTTCACTATCTCATTGGGCGTAAATTCCACTGATAAGATATAAAACCTGTCAAGAAAAAACCCAAAAGATATCTAAATAAGAATTACAGAGCTGATGTTGTAATTTAGAGTAAATATTGCATCATAAACAACTTTACTATGACAAAGCATTACACATTTGCAGCATTGTATCTATGTTATTATATAAATCATATTTTATGCTAAGACTGATGAATAATATTTATGTCACCTTCAACCCTTTCACTATTACATTGCTGGGTATGTGTGGGTCTCCTCACAGAGAGAGTATATTTAAGGCTATAGTCCACCACACTGCTCTATTGTTGTGGATGGGATGATTTTTTTTAATGAAATCACTATAACATTTATAAAGACTGACAAATTTTAAAAATTTTTAGTCAGTTTATTTTTAAATGTTTAATTTTTAGGTGTAAAAATCAAAAGATTTATTTTTTCAATGACACCTCTTTTATCTTGGTTAATTAAAAACATTGTTTTCTATTGTTTCAGGACCCAGTCAGGAAAACTGGAGAGTGCCCTGAAAGAGCTAAAGTGGTGGGGACCGCAGCAGAGCACCTGGAATCCAGTGAAGGTGCAGTCGTAGACATCAAACATGATGTCGACAGGATACTGTCACAACATTCCTATGCGCATCCTTACAAACCAGAGATAGTTGTCACTGATATAGATGAAGTACAAATCAAAGAAGAGAACAATGACAAAGGCGACATTTTCTACGCCAACTGTGATGAAGCCAACGACTGCATCACCATTGAAGTGCCATGTGAAGAACTTGTTGTAGAAGAGACACCTTTACAGATAGAAACTGACTTTAGTGCTCTGACGGACAATTCAGGAATCACATTGGAGTGTGACATGAAAATGCTCTCTCCTATGACAATGTCACCGAAATCTGTAGAGGAGAACCTAGGTTTGTCACCTTCACACACCATCATTAGCTCTGACCTGGGATACGAGTCTTTGGCTTCACCACTCAGTGAGCCCGAATCTATGGACTTGTCAGACTTTTGGTGTGAATCATTTTCAGAATTATTCCCCGGTCTAGCATAGAATGTTTCTGCATTTTGACTCCCACCAAAGACTGACTAGTTTAAATCTTAAGTTATTGAATCTGTACTGTTAAGTTATAAAATAACAAAAATATTAGTGTTACATACTATAAGTAAATGTTTTATATATGACAAATTATGATTACATGTTAGGTTATGTTAGGATGCACATAGGTTGTAAGTAAATAAACAATGTTCTGTCGAATTATGTTGTTTTTTTTACTCGACATCACATTTTGTTGAAGATTAGAGTCTGTAAAAGGAAATAATATAATTATATACCTATTATCTACTTCATAAACCATGAATAAGTTTCAGCATAGTGTAACTTTGAACGTAGCGCCATCAACAAACGAATTAGAACGTAGCGAATGAATACTGATAAGATCAGTATTTATCATTAATAGAGCCTACTGTATTTTTTGCTTTAAAAAATATTGGCAAACAAAGGAATGAGAAGGTCGGCATTTTTTACAATATTTTTAACCCCCGACGAAAAAAGAGGGGTGTTATAAGTTTAACGTTTGTGTCTGTCTGTTGCTTCGTAGCGCCAAAACGAATGGATCGATTTTGATTCAGTTTTTTATTGCTTGAAAGGTGACTTGATCGAAAGTGTTCTTAGCTATGATTTAAGATCTGGCCAGCCCTTTGAAGATTCTCAGTTCTTTTCTGATTCATGAAGGGATGTGAGCAACTATCACAGGTCTGATCGATTTTGAAATTTGGTATCCTATTACTTCAATGATATTGCAAGAACATGGTAACCATGTCTCTATGTTGCGGAGGTGTTTTAAATAAATTTAATGTTCCGAAGAATGTTCTTCCCATTGACCTATGAACTTGAAGTTTGGTGATAATGTTTATTATATTACGTATATTTTACGAACAAATACAAAACCTACTAATATTATAAACGTGAAAGTTTGTCAGGATGTATGGCTGTTTTTTACTCCATCACGGCTGAACGGATCTGGATTAAATTTGGTACAGAGATAGATTATAGTCTGGAATACTACACATAGGCTATTCCAGACTATAGTCTATATTTTTTCCACGCAGACGACGTCGCGGACAGAAGCTATTACCTATGTTGTTAAATCAGATTTTTTCTTTGAAATTCTCTCATTTTTCCTGTTACAACTATAAAATCGTTGGTTTGCGGTCAAATGCCGTCGTTTGGTACGGAATCCTAAATGTGTGAAGTCCGACATGCACACTTGGTCAGTTGTTTTATGTACCTAAGTAATAAGATGACAAACAAGAATACAAGCCACCTGATAGTAAGTAGCAAACGCTGCCTATAGACGCCAGCAACACCAAATTTGACCGAGTGATATCACTCACGAGTTCTCATCATATAAGTCACAGGTTGAGACCTCGGATGTCAAGCCAATGAGTCTTTACAAGTGAAGTTAGATTGACGAACTCGGCATCAGAGTTTAATTAGATGCGTAGGTATAGAATTAATGGTTTAGTCCCATTTCGGCACTCATGAATTTATTTATCATGCCTACGAAAAATTATAAATTCATGGGTGCCGAGATGGGACTAAACCGAATTTATCAAGGTACCTAGTTACCTACAATGATTGTATCGACTTCATGCGATTCAAAATGGAATTACCGACAATAATACATGTCCTGATAATGAAACGATAAATATGCAATTAGCGATAAAAATACTTGATAGTGTTTATATAAGCATGTCGATACACACTGGACGGACCGATGTGTTTCTACAAGTGTTTTCACATCTTTGTATTCACTTTTATTTCAAGGTGATGAGTCGAAAATTATTTCATAACTTGTGGTAGTTATAAACTAAGCTTCCTATACGCCTAGGACAGGGTTATCTGTGGGGTCCCAGGACCTCTTAGGACATGTGCCAGACACAGGGGTCCAGCGCCACACACTAAAAAATTAACCAGGAAAATTATGCAATATTATATCTACTTAAGTGTGGTTTGTTTGATGCGATGGGGGACAAAATGTGAATAGAATGCCTCACCAGGGGTCTGTGGAATTTTTTAAATTGATAGTGGTTAGATGGCTACAAAAAGAACCACTAGTCTATGGATTGCAAAAGCGGTTGCTGGTGTGAGACTTTGGATCAATTCCAAGTTCAATGAGTTTTATTGGGGTTTTCTATTGAAATCTATAAGTTTATTAGGTACCTACGTTATTAATTTTTAATCAAAAATCGATCACACAAAAGCTGATTTACGTTGTAAATACCACCTATTTTATGTTCTGCAAATGAGTAGGTACCTACTATAAAAACACAAGGCCATTACTTTAGTACCTACCTACATTTTCATTAGCAGGATAATAGGTGTACTACGCTTTTATGCAAAGATTTACTGATGTACCTATTAGCAGTTTGCTAACCGCACGCAAAATACGCGCAATTTTATTATGTCGTGGAGCCAGGCGCGGTCCCAGCCTAAGACTTTGGGGACATAGTCAGAGCGAACTTGTGACTAAGTAATAGGAGGCTTGATAATTAAACATGTAGGTCTACAATTTGGGGGGCGGGGGGGGGGGGGGGGGCGTCCCACCCTGGACCAGAACTCCTCTTTTTAACTATATGTATACCTAATGTCATTGGTGGAGCGGCAGAACACAGCCCGCTATAACCAAATAGCGTCATCTTTTTTGTAAGTTAAAAATATGCCTTCTTCCCTACCAATTCAAAAAATCTTCGATAAGAACCTAGTGAAATCTGAACAACTTCAACACAAAAGAAAGGATGCCTCCTACTACATTGCCGTCCGTGCCAGGGACCACGACTGGTACCTTATTCTTTTTAACACCTGTTAAAATGTTATGATTCCACATTTTGAGTAGGTTTAAGAATACATCGTTGGTATATGTATATTAAAATAATTATGTGTAGGTAATTAAGACACTTCTAGATTCCACAATGTTCGATTATTTCATGGTAAATTATCCACCCCAGTTATAATTAGTCGACAATACTAAGTACGAAGGCCGAACTAAAATCAATAGTTATAAATTATGCATAAACACCTGTTTTTAAGTCGACAGGTTTTCAGGTCGATTCGATGATAATAACTCACGATATCGATTTTCGTAAAACACGATGGAGTAAAATGATATAAAACGTAGGTACGAGTAGGTAAACACGACCCGATTGTCCGCTGTGATCCGATTCACTTTATTCACTTTATCTTTATTTATTACCTATCTGAAAAGCAATTATGAAAGAAGTAACACTTTAAAATGAAGCTATTATTCATTAGATACGTCTCGATAACATCTAGAATTTTTAAAGGAATATCTAGCTGTGGCCGTGACTTTGCAATGCCTTGTTTTATTTTTAAATTTTTTTAGCAATTGCAACCACGCACTTGACTCACAAAGTTTCATCGATATCGCATAAATTCACAGACAATATTAATATCTTTGGATAAATGGCATAGGATAAGGTTCTTAGGTATAGGAAGTAGATGACAAACAAATCAAGCTGAATTTGAATTTAGAAGCTATACTCATATTATTATCTTTAACTATGGTTCTTGGTTGAAACCTTTGTCAATAAAACGACAGTATTAAAAAACATTAAATATATTTGTTAAAATATTACAGATTCAATAAAATCGTGTCTCATAGCTTACATACTCATTCGTACAAGTAAAATTTCCTGCCGCGGGTATGTCGCCTGCACTCTATACCATTTTTATCAACATAATTAAAGCGATAACGCTAATGCCAGCGCTCACGGACGCACACAACATAGTTGAATTACAATTTAACTATGATAGTCAAGTTGTCATGGATATAACGTGTAATTTAAACATGTTTTGACTTTTGATATTGCTTAATGCACCACAAAAGAAGCGATTTATTTTAGAAATAGTCTGTAGGTACTTATCAGTGGCGTAGCTTGCCCTAGACGGGCCCTGTATCGGGGCCGGGGCCACCTCGACAATCGACCGATCATTTATGTGAATCCATTTACCTATAGTAGCCTATGGTCTTTTATGATTAGACATTTTTTAGTGGGGACTTTAGCGTACGATATAAAAGTTGGAGTGAGATAACATTTTATGTATTAGGGCTAACACACGTCGCCCCTGTAGCCCTGGGGCCCCGTATCATTGACACGGCATGACATGTTATGTAAAAACCCTTCCTTGCCAGTCGGGTAAAATCAGATCAATGTAAACAATTAATTAGCATGACAATATTTTCTTTAATTTTAGAAATATACTGGGATTTTCTCCGGTATCGTAGGATTCGTAGGTGCGTTTACAAGCACAAATTCTTCATTCTCCATGTATTAAAACAATTAAAATGTTATGTTAGTCCGTGAGCAGCGGCTCTAAGCCCGATAAGTTTGGCACTTTCTAACGAACGTGAAGCAATAACGTAAAATGGAGTAATAAAAATATAATAACAACGTAGCAAATAACTGTACAGCGTAACGCTAATGGAAGATACACAGCTTATCGATATAATTGAGTCGATTCGAATATATTACCTGGAAGCGTATAACATAAATAAAATGCACGTAAAACTATCGGATTGTCATAGCAGCACTAGTATGTGGTTCCAAATTTAAATTCACGACGGAGTTTTATTTGGAAAGTTGGCCCTCCCTCACATTAGTTAGTAATCTATTCAAGAGCCTTTCTTGTTTGATCTTCTTTGGAAATGTTATGGAGGAGTAATATCGCTCTTATACCATTTAATTTCACCATCTTGATAAATGAGCGCTGCCACATCGTGTCGATTTGAATTGGAAATGTTAAGTTTAAGTACCTAACAGCGTTCAGATGTAGCGATGACACTTCAACGATACAGTAATTTTCTATCGTTATGGAATCTCTAAATAATTATGAATTAGAATAGTCACACGATTTTATTCATCTTCCTTCTGGCAGTTGTTACTAATGACCGCCGAAGTTGAGCGCCACGAAATAATTTTATCGTCGCTCATCTCGTGTCGAAACTATGACTGGAGAGGAGATAACGCAGGAACCCCGCAGTGTAGCGAGCGATAGTCGATGCAAAATCATGTATAGCGCCTCTAGCGTTCATCTAACGAACTACATAACACATAATCAACCCATTATACTGTCCCACTGCTGGGCACGGGTCTCCTCTCAGAATGACAGGGATTAGGCTATAGTCCACCACGCTGGCCTAGTGCGGGTTGGCAGACTTCACACGCTATCGAGAAAATCTCTCAGGCATGCAGGTTTCCTCACGATGTTTTCCTTCACCGTTTAAGCGCGTGATAATTAACTATTAATACGCACATGACTTCGAAAAATCAGAGGTGCGTGCCTTGGGTTCGAACTCGAGACCTTTGACTTGGCAGTTCAACGGTCATACCACTAGGCTATCACTGCTCTAACGAACTAGGTCTTTATTTTTTTTAATGATGGATATTTATAGATTTTATATGTTGAAGCTCCTGGCGCCTATTACTCCTCACTACAATAAAGACTTGACCTAAAGTTGCCAGATCATAAAATACCCCAAAAAAGTATTATTCCTCCTTAAATTCGTCGCTTATTTGGACTTCGGTGTTACCATATTCCGTCGTGATATCCCTAAAAAGTGCCGCATACTAAGCCTTAACAACTAAACTATATCTGAGACATTTTAGACCGTACAATAGCACTATTTGCAACAACATTTCCAAAATTTGTATCCTATCTATTCGTAGAACGATTTTTAGTATAAACACTATACTTAATTAGTTAAATCACATGCACTAGTTAGACTACATCGATAATTGCTAGAATGTTACATTGTGAGCTTATTTTTTGTAATTTAATTATAATAAATATTAGGGGGCAGATTAGACAAACTACTTTTCCCACTGATCACCATCCAACACAACCATCCTTGTGCTGTTCAGATAGAGTTGACAATCGACGTAGGAAGCACGTTATCGACCGCAGACATCGACACGTTTGTTCCTATTCTATTTTCAACTCTATTAGCATTAGATAAGGCCGTTAATTAATATGTCAATAATCAATTAGCAAAATAATTGTAACGACCTTCGAGAGGGTTTCTTTGATAATTTAATAATCAATGGGAAAATGAAGTTTTCCGATCTCGGGCAGGTATTCTAGAACTGCGCTCAAGCAGAGTTGAGTCATATAGTTGAGTACAATAAATTACTGTTGAGCGCCATTTCAGAATACGAGCATTATACTCATCTCATTTTATAATTGTATGATCCTTAAATTTTAATTATACATACCTACAAGTTTGTATGGCTTGATAATTTTGTACGTTGAAGTTTTATCTTCGGAGAAAGAATCATTACGTCGCGATATGCGTCCATTTTCCAATGATTTCCTAAGATTTTCTGACATTTATTGAATTAAATAATTCTTTTTTAACTATGTATGAAATTTTACAGATACATAATACTGTCACAGATTATAATAAGTTTGTAAAGTAAGGGTTCGCAGCAAGCGTAGTATTGTCGACTCTTCAGTTTTGGTCGACAAAACATTTAGTGTGTCTATGATCTTATGGCAGCGGCTTCGCGTGAAATAGATGGGTAGTACGGAATACTACTACTCTTGCCTTTAATTATGATTATTATACCTGCCGTTATATTAAATATATGAAAATATCGTCAGATTGCCATACAAATCATTAAAAATTTGTTGGGAATAGGCTCGGAAGATCGTTATGTTATTTTTGTCGACCGAAGAATCGATAAAACCCTTTCTATGGTTTTCATAGGACTTTTTAAACTACACTGCCATTATTCACATGTAAAAATAAAATCAATATTCTACAAACGGTTACTCAGTGAAAAGTAATAATGAATAGCAATCAAAGTATTTTTTGTGCTTGAAGCATAAATTATAAAGATATTTACAGGATAGGATTATTCAAGGAAAATTACCAGAAAATAATCTCATTTTTCTCTTCCATATTTGAATCCTGTTTGTGATAAAGTATTTAATAGTACGGATAATTTTATATCATAAATAAAGTTAGTAATTTTGAACAGGTTATGATGCAAACAGTGTTCATAATATCATACATATTTTCTGTAATCGACGTATGGCACCAGCACGACTTAAAGTCGACAATTAGTAATATTATTTAGAACCTTTGCCTTTACAATTTAAACATTTTATAATAAAATACTGCAATTTTATTCCATATTTTCGATTCAGCCACAGCGACATTTTAGTATTCCTATTTCGAACGCTCACTGTTCGATCGTTATTTAAAAATTGAATTCAACGTTTGAATTTGGAACATCGATATTGCAGCTCTGTGACGTCATATTGCATGATATAGCTTAACCAAACAGCTTGTCGAAGCACGCGTGGCAGTAAGGCTTATCATTTTGTTCTTTGAATGTTCCTTTATTGAGTTGTCTAAGGCAGAAGGCGCATACGAAGTGCTCGGGGTGGAACTTTCGGAACATGGCGGTGATGCAACGGCCAGCAATAGGCTTGTGACAACCAGCACAGAGCGAGCCTCGCTTCCCGTGGTAATGGGTCTCGCAGTACGGTTGGCCTTCGTGCTCGAAGAAGGAGCCACCGTGGAAAGGCTCACGGCATTCCTGAAAAAAAAGAAACGTTTGTTAGAGATTTATGACAGATCTGTATAAAAAAAGTTAGATTAAGAGTCCGGCGGACCGAATTTCTCTTACAAACGTAATACTAAAATAAATCTATTCCAACACAATTTAATCATTTTTTTTTATTATTCGGATTCCGATACCGTTAATCTAGGTTCCTACTTTGCCATTTCGTCCAAAATACTTCACTGGAAATAAATGTAAGCGAATGCAATTTTTGATAACTTTACCAAGTGGAACGATTTTCTGATCTTTTATTTCCAGTGAAGTAGGAGTAGACGAAATAGCGCCGTAGGAACCTAGATTAACGGTATCCAAATCCGAATGATAATAATATAATTTCATAGAATTTTGGATCTGGATTACGTTTTATTTCGGTATTGCGTTTTTGTGTGCAATTCAAGCTCCGCCGGATCCTTAAGTTAAGATTTTCTCGTGTAGGTAGGTATCGTGAATGCTTTTACAAACAGAAATCTCAAATGCAATGTACATACAACCATTTTCACCATACAAATATTTGTTGCGTGGGGCAATCGAACTCCGCTTTACCATTTACATAAAAAAATATTTGATTAAAGGCTAAATATATACTATGACTAGTCTATGGGATTAAAAGCAGAGATTGAAATCAATGAGGATGTCATTATTATGATAGCAAATGTCGCCAGATTTAGAATTGATTTAGATATTATAATACGATACATAAAAACTGATGATATCGCAACCGGAATAGGATATTATTGTATTATATTACCAGTGGTTTTGATCTAGGATTTGTCATAGAGGCTATAAATACTGTTCAGAACAAAATTATAAACGAAGAATAATAATTATTGTAATCATGTTTGTAGGTTTTTGCCAGGTCTTCTCTTTAGGACTCACTCTTTGGAACAGTGTAACTAGTTTTAGACTTTTAAAAAGTACCTAGTTATTTCAATGGTATTATTTGCAATAAAAGTCTGAAGTTATTGAAGTTCGTGAAGTTCTTCAGACTTTTATTATGGAATTAAAATTAATGCCACTATTAGGGAAAATTGTGGGGATCAAATTGAGTTATTTGAACCAAGACACAATTATTTTTATCTACTAGCGGTAGAGAGTTTTAAGAAACGCTGGAAGTCTAAAACAACAGAAGATCCTCATATGATCCTACTTTTTACCAGATCTAATTTAATCCAGACATGAAATCTAAAAAGAATAAGGAAAAAGGTCAATAAATGCATCAATATAACTGTTTGTTTAAAACAATCTAACTAACAACCAAGAGGGCGCTGCATACGCTTGTGGTCTGACCAAAATTTGCACGCGTGTGGAAAAAAAGTGTGTAGTAATTACGAGTATGTGTGCGTATGTGTATGTATGCGTATTTAACCAACAACATTAACCCTGATCTAATTAAACAGTAGGTCCATAACCCTTGCTATTATATTCATAACATTTTAACGATCAAAACAAAACTGTGTGAGAAGTGGGCTATTATTATACCTGAAAACATTGTTTGACTCATTGTAAAGTTTTTATTAACTATGTTTATAAACGAAATACTTAAGTGTAAAACACTGTTTCCCATCAACACTGTGTTACGGCTCATCTATCATCTAATTGTATAAACGCGAAAGTAACTCTAACCGTCTGTTTGTTACCTTTCATGTCGAAACCGCTGGACCAATTTTGATAAATTTTTGGTATAGACATAGATTGGACCTTGGAGAAGGACATAGGCTGGACGTTTTGTCTCGAAAAGTGCTTTGGCACACGAGTAAAAGTGTGGGCAACTGCTTGTTATATTTTCATCTTTTATGGGATTATTTTAATTAAGATTTAACATTTTTTTAGAAGAATATGATAATAAGCTGTCAGGTCTGTCAGATTACACAGTTTTCATTCGCGAATGAATTATTACGTCATTGAAAGTTATTTTCATTTACTGGACAATTATCATTTGGCTGGTCTCCACACAAATGTCACATTATCGTGGCAAAAAAAATGGTGTAATGACGTGAAAAATTATGTTTTGAAACAACTACATAAAATATATTTTATTTTATATTCACAAACATAGCGTAAACTTATATAACAAGCAAGTCAGTCTTTCAATATAATATTTCAATAATAAGGTAATTTAGAACAATACTTTACGGAGAGAGTTGAGTAGATCAGTGAACGAGAAATGGGTTATACTTATAGACTACTACGCTGGCCTAATGCAGGTTGCCGTCTCCCCGTCAAAATATCAGTCCCGCCTTGGTTATTTGAAATTAGAATACCGCGCATAACAGGCATTGGCCGGTTATATATTAATGCATTGAAAAGTTAATCATTACAGCACTGGCTTCTAATGAAAAAAAAAAACAAAGTTTAACTATTAACAAATGCGGCAAATAAACAGGGCGTAGTTGAAACATTCTGTTTTCAAATTACGCAATAGGGCTGGCAAGCTCACGCTTTTCATTTCGTAACTACGACAGGTATACAAAACTCACTTTATTGTACATTAAACTTGCACTATTACCCTTAATACTTCGTATTCAGTCCACGTAACGACCGTTTAAAAATAAAACGTACGGCTTTAAAAATAGTATTAAATCCAATGGCCCATAAACAAAACGCGTTGATTACTAGCAGCCGGTGTGGCTGCAGACGATCCGGTGACGTCATATCTCCCTACTATTAATAGAAAGTTTGGGAGCCAAACGGGAAACCCTATACTCGGCACTTGACCTGTTCTACAATTTGTTGCATTTTCCCCACAACGTCCTTCCCTATGCAACAATGAATTCGATAAAAGGTCATTGTCGTGCGCCTACGCACGTGACCTTGAATGCCTATCGTAGGGCACATCCGCAATTTCATATAGTTTTGTATTGTTTTTATTTATTTCTCTTTCATTTTTTTCTCATTCTTTTTATTTTTGTTCTCTTTATTATAAATCTTAATATTACAATAACATTAAAAAAATATATATTACATAAATTAATTTCCCTATCAAGTACTAGACTAGTGTTGTTCCATATTTTGTGTTGTGTGTAAATAACATCTGTGTTTGTGTGTGATTGTGTATTTTTTAGCATTCCTTTGTGGTTTCATAACGACGAGCATAGCTGTAAAAGAAATTGGGGGAGGGGCATTCACGATGAGAGAGGGTCATTCGTGACATCATCATTTATTCTTCCTCATCGACACCGACGCATTTTGGGCATACTGGCTTTCCTTCCATGGCATAGAAAGATTTGCCTTTGACGGCTTTCTCGCAATCCTGCGTGAGGTAAATAATACATTAGAAATTCATCATTCGAAATATCCAAGAGCTTTTTGACTGTTGAATATTTGGAAGGAGTTTAATACTTGACCTGGCGTATTTGGGCAATATTTATAACAATCTTCAGCCAACTGTGATGATACCTGTGATAGAGCGACCAATACTGACCTTGCATACGAAGCAGTCTGGATGCCATTGTGTGTTGAGAGCTGAGATGTAGTTCTCCATTATGGGCTTGCTGCAGCCGCCGCACTTGGGCGCAAACATGTCAAAGTAGTCATTGCGGCAGTATGGCTTGCCATCGCGCTCGTGGAAGCCATCTTCACCGAACTGCTGGCCACACTGAGCACAGAAGAAGTGCTCTGTGTGCCAGGTCTTTTCCAAAGCTGTAACGCATTTCTGAAACGAAATCAACACCTTAGCGTCATAAGTTTAGAGCCGAATTTAAGATGAGTACATGTTCTGCAACTAACGTCGAGGATTGGTCCGTTGCAGTAAGCGCATCGTGGCGAGAACAGGTTGTGATAGTCAGGCTCGCAGTATGGCCTGCCGTCGCGTTCGAAGAAGTTCCTGGTGCCCAGCTCCTGGTTGCAGTGAGCGCAGGTGAAGTGCTCAGGGTGCCACGTGCGACCCAACGCGGTGATGACCTGAAGCACACAACAGTTCGTCATACACTGCTTTACTTAAGTCACTTAACACTTTTGGAAGCAGAATTGGATTTCACTCAGATTTTCAGACTTTTGCGGTGATGTACGTCAAATTCTGCTCCCTTCACATTTGGATATCCACCTGTCCGACGATGGGCTTTTCGCAGGCGTTGCAGCATCCCTTTTGGGGGGTTTGTACTCCTTGGCGGCTCATGTCTGCCCGGAGAGATCCGAGCATATGCTCTAGAGAGGCTGACTCTGGTTGTCGCGGGTTGCTGCGGTAGTGTTCTTGCCACGCACGCTTTTCGCGATATACGTGGGTACCGCTTTCTCCACCTCCTGTGCCGCTCACCTGAGAAATTGACGAAATAAATTATAAGTGGCGTTTCTATATTGCCATCAGAAAAGAACCAGCTGCTGAATTTGATTGTTTTGGCAAATGATGGCAAAATAGAAACTTTGGATTGGAGACGGTCTCAAATTGAATCTTTGGCTTGAATTTGAATTATTAATATTAAAATTTTCAAGTCCAAGTAAAAGATCGCAACATTGATCGCAATCCCAACGTACAGAAGTAAACCCGCCCGTTCGTGGTGGATTGAAGCGAATGCAGAGTGAAATGTTTGTCTATGTACTCTAATATTATAAGCTCGCGTCCCCACCACGCCTGTGATGTAACGCTGGGAACTATCTTTAGACGGCGAGCTTCGCGCGAGTGCGAGGGAGACGAGCCGAGCGCTGGAGGGACGGCTTCTAGCGCGGCTGGAAATAGCCGTGGACCAAGAAAGGCGAGTTGTAAATATTATAATAAACGGAAAAGAGGAGACTGCTGTAGTGCAGTGTGCCGAGGTGGCCGTGACAGCTGCTGACCGATATTAGACCTTAGGGTGGCTCTGACTCACAATTATATGTGCGTATATTACTACAGAATCCAATCGTAAACTCGACCGAAACGATCCACCAGATTATAAATTCTGAGTTTATTCAGTAAATTATACGAGTTCATGAATGAAAAATACTGTGATAACTGCAGGGGACATAAACAATGGTATGAGACGTGGCTATTGTGACGACACCAGCTCCATTGTCTTTTTGGCAGCTGGTATGATCGTCAACTATCCTTTATCTTACAAGTAACCTTGCGCTATAATGTTGTAACTTGTATCCAAATTCTGTTAATCAGTCATTTGTTTCTCAAGAAATATAAGCAATTAGATGAAGATATTAATGTTTGGGACGGGTAAATTCATGTTCTTGCTTTAAACATGTCCAGTATAATGTTAATACAAGACATATTTAACGCGAACTCCGTTCTTGTGTAGTTATTTTTCCAAGACCGCGTTATATAAATCTTTGCGGCGCGAAACATAATATTTACAGCATGAATCTAATAAAAGTGACGCAGACGCCACATATATGCTGTCATAATCTATCCACATCAAGTCGGCCGCGGCGAGTTAATTTTTTTGTACAAGAGTATTTAAATTAAGAGAATAATATGGATTTACATTTCATCTGAATTAGAAACGTCTATCAAACATCAAAAGCTCTGCATTCGGATAGCTTATGAGATAAACTTATACTATACACAAAGGAAGTAAGGTGCATCTTAGAAGATTTACATAAATTCAACTATGATTTTGTATAGGTTAGTACTAAAGTACGAAATTAGATAAGTGCAAGAGATTTTATAGTAAGGGAGAACTTTTTTAATAAAAATATTTCTATTGTCTATCCCTCTTACTCCAGAAAGCACAACAACTAAAAAGGTATTATATCTATTGCTAACTTTATTGACAACAACATGCTATAGGTATACGAGTAGGTATATGTATTTTAAAAGGGTACCTACATAATAGAGCTTTACGTATTTTCCTTTGTGAAGAAGTTAATGTACAAATGTGTACGACTAGATAAACTTTAATAACACAATGACTTACTTTGAAATCGGACAGCGAAGCCATCAGGTCGTCGAGTTCCTTAGTAGCATTGGAGGCGTGATGATGATGACGTACGGCTGGCACAGTTGGCGGGGGCTGCTGTTGCGACTGCGCAGGCTCCACCACTGTCTCTTGGACTGTGACCGTGACCTGCTTGGTGCCGGGCCGCGGCAGAGTCCCGCCTTGCGAGGACGGTGGAACGGGTGATGTTGAAGCACGACTGTAGACAACGGAAATAATGGTTAGACAACATTTTATTCTAAAGGTCTGATAAATTATATTAATTACTGTAAATGTAAAAAGATTAGAAGATAATTTTAGGGTGGCAAACTTTCAATTTTTTTTAAACTAAATAGTGCACGACGTATCTGACGACCTATGACATTAAACACCGATAAAATCTCAGAGAATCAAATTTCTTTTGAAGATCCAGACAGTATTAGTATTACCAAATACGTACACGAAAGAGAGAACAAAGAGCCATAGCAGGTTTGAATTGACCTCAACATCATACATCAGGCATAGTTACTCAGCCCAACCATTATTTAGGGAGTCCATTACTCAACGACCCGTCGCACAGCCGTATTCGTTCGTCACATGAAATGCTCAAAGCTGTCAGAAAACTTTATAAAGTTTATAAGATTTTTTTGTTGTTGTTAATTTCTACTACTATTTGTGTTACTAGTCATTTTTACAGAACCATCCCCCGCCCCAAAAAGGCTTTCTAAGCTCTGCTTAATTAATAAAATTATAATAAGGAAATATATGCTTTAATAAGTGTTGCCATTTATACGATTGCGAAATAATTTACTTTTCGTGCTTATACCAACAGTCATTCATTTCCTCCGATTATCTCGAAGTCTGCACGTTTCTCTATTTACTAAAATAGCGTCATTTAAGTACATAATTACGGCTCGTGATTGGCTGTCATGGCATGTATCTAGTGTTTACAGAAAGCAGTTATAAATTACTCCAGCACGTAAAGATCTATTACAGATTGGCTGGTGTATACAGTGCGTCTTAATTCCCTAAATAGCCGATTGTCCTACCAAAACGATTATTTATTTAGTAGTATATCAGTGTCGTGTATGCATTCATAGCAATATCTTATACAGGGACGAATGCAATTAGAAGTAATATTTTGTATCAACAGTCCAAAACTTAATTAATACATGTGTAGGAGCGCTAAGTCCGCAGTGGAGTTTAAAATGAAGCAAATTAGTATGAATAACTATCTGTTTTTAGTTTGCAGTCTTTCTAGCCTTAACTTTAACGTAACATCATATTTTGTTATGAGAAGGCTATTACCATTATGATTATCTATTAATATTCCTAGATATTTTCTAGCTGATGAATTTGCATTTTCTGCCTGAACAATAATAAGAATAACATCACATAAATCTGACAATTGCTTAAGAACAATGAGTGTCTAGAATAATAGAGAGCTTTAACCTTTCATTTAGAAATTACGTTACGGTTTACAAACATTTCAATCCAAGACTATATTGAATAAATAGACAAATATCTGCAAACTTCTGAAAACACTTCAGACTTCCCATCGACACTAACCCAAAGATTGTTTAAGGCGGATCGTTCAGCTGAGCCCGCGAAATTCAAATTTCAGGTGATTTTTCGCAGTTTGTAGGTCTATAACAAGTTCTAGATTCATGGCAGTTGTAATTGCGACATTAACTATACAACATTCACAACTGAGAACTAAAACCTTTACTTATAAATCCTTATCAAGCCAAAAACTTGGGGCAATCTGTGTAATTGGTCAAAATTGACATATTACACTACTTTTAGCTACAATAATGATTTTTAAGCAATGGTTTTAGATAAAAATTGTGACTTTTGTATAGTTAATGTCGCAATTACCATTACCATGAATGCAGTACTTATTATAGAACTACAAAATGCGAAAAACCACTCGAAATTTGAATTTCGCGGGCTCAGCTGAACGATCCGCCTTAAGGATAAATAATCAATCAACCAGAAATGGGAAACAAAACAAAGGTTGACAACGCAAAATAAGTAGGTATTGTTAACAAAATAAGGAATTTTTGATATAAAATAAAGGCTATATTGTTATTACATACATACATACCATCACGCCTGTATTCCCCGAAGGTTTAGGCAGAGGCATACTAATGTACACCCACAGTTCGCCGGTATGTTTAGGTCCCATGTAATAGGGGGCGAGCCTATTGCCATTAACTGGGCACAAATCCAGACTCCGAGCTGCTACTGAGAATTTCATAGAAAAACCCAATAACACTTTGCTCGACCTGGGGATCGAACCAGGACCTTTAGCGTAGCAGTCATGTTTGGGGCTATTAGACTAATGAGGCGGTATTGTTATATTAATATATTGTTATCATTATAATCAATCAACCAACTCAGCCTATCGTAGCCCACTGCTAGAAAAAAAGGCTGTTAGTGCTCTTTAAGCAAGCAGTGATGCCCTAGTGATAGGTATACTAATTTGACCATAGAACTGCTGAAAAGATAAATTTGAAGCGGCGGTAGCCTAATGGCTAGGGCATCGGACTTGCGATCATTTGGTGAACCCACTCGAAACAGAAGCATTTAGCTTACCACGAGGGGTTAACAAAAATACTAGTAATGTGCAACCCACATTGCTAGTAAGCTTTATAAAAAAAATGGTATGAGTTTATCTCCTAAGACCGTCCCTGCCCCTTTACTAATGTGCTCTAGTAAATAATACAACACATACATGTGGTAGAAGCTCGGCAGCAGGTGCGATTACCGTTCGTTAGCACATAAATACTAATTAGCGGACGGAAACGTGCGCAAGAGTCGCTCGGCCATGCCAAAAACAATTATTTTACATTGTCAACCTTTGTTTACGAATTTTGGGGGAACTTGATTTATGTTAAAGTAAGTTGTAACATGTTTAACGTCAAAATTGTACTATAATTCATCTTTTTGCAATGATTTTGTTATGTCAAACAAGCAGTACCCCGCGGTTTCACCCGCTAAAAAATGACGGATTTTCATACTAACTTTTACTCCCACCACTTTATATTTATTTTGGGATGAATTTCCAAAAAACGTTTCTTAGTGCTCGTCTACAGTGCAAAAGGAACCAGCATGCAAACTTTCAGGGATCTAGCTCCTGTAGTATTGGCTGTGCGTTGATACGTCATTCAGACAATCAGGTTCTTCTTTTATATATATATAAATAGAAAGATAGAAGAACGAAGGAATATTATGAGATTTTTGGTAAAGATAACTGTAAAAAACCTTCCTCATACGAAATTTGTTCTTTGACAGACTACATTTCAGGATCTATCATATTTAATTAATTCTACAAAGTAAAAAAACAACTGGTATTTCTCCGACAACTGCTTTGTGCAATTCCACTATGCATTAATATAATATAAACCAATTACCAAATGACCGCTATTGTTTTTTATACCTATGAAGTTATGACCTATGCTAAGATGACCTTTAGGGGACACTACATTAATGGACTCGTTTGGCAACCGAATTATTATCGCATAATGATGTTTTCAATGTCACGGTTAATTATGCTGATCCGTCTAGGTGTAATCCCCTCTGCATTTAATTTACGATATGCAGACATAACCTTTGGCACTTCGTTTTTATCATATAAAGATATCATTGAGTGATGAAGGAGTAGAGGACGGAGACTTTTATAGCAAAGATATTTCTGAGAGGAGACTCTTCGGAATAAAAGGATCAAGGTCCACGACGCTGGCCTAGAGCAGATTGGCAGTCTTGAAAACACCTTCCAACAAGTGTAAGTTTCATCACGATATTTTCCTTCAACTTAAAAGCAAGCGATATATAAAATCAATTCCTGATCCACGTATAAAGTTAAATAGACTGTTCTTACAATCTCTTTCCGTCTTCAATTCCATTCTATAATGCCGCAATAAAAATATAGGGGCAGAGTAAAAATATCATTTGTGTAAAAATCATTATCGGCAAATATTTTCAATAGCATACCTATCAGAGCATCGACTTCAGTGCCAAAAATACCACTTTGCTATGCACATTACAAATAAATTTTCCCATTTAGAGTTCAATTACCTTAATATCAATTGAATTATTGAATTGATTTTCCTCCTACTGCCGCTTGTATCGTATCATATTATTGGTTACAACTGGGTTTGCTTCTGTCGTGTTGTAAGTAAAGGATGGAAATGCGAATTTTCCATAGTGTGTCGGCATTACATTAGCAGTTGTATATCAGTTCATATAATTTTATGAAACTATGCCTCAGTACAGACCACCAAGCCCACGATGGTCAGGCGACATTGTAAGGTTAGCGGTGAAACAGTGGGTTTGACCAGCTTCAGTTATAGTGGCGAGATAATGAAAAAGCTTTCACTCGGCAGTGGGTGTTATCGGTTGTTTTGATAGATACGAGTAGATGCCTCAAACGCTGCTCAAATACTGGACGCTCAATAGGTCACATTGAGTAATTTCTCAATTCATATTTAGAATCCATTGCAGACCCTTCAGATTTTCTAATGTTAACTGATCGAAAGAGGCCTTTCCAGCAATTGCAGACAGTTTTCCGTGTTTTCAGCATTCTTGATAATTGGGCCAGTTTTTAACACGACTTCGTCCACTGTCAACGTGGATAATATGTTAAAAAAAAACATTATGTATTACAACACACGACACTGATATATCGGCCGATATATAAAAATATTCCCATCCAGCGGATGTAGTGGATCAATGCCAAAATACGATGATGAAAATTGTCTGAAAAAACAAGCTATACTTTCGAATCACAACTTATGCGATGAGGTTATGATAATAATAATAAAACTAGAGGATACGGTCTGCCATAAAACTCTGCAGTATATTTAGGTTTTAAAATATTTCAGTTTGGGTACGACAAGATGTATTCAGAAATGAACTAAACAGAAAGCGTATGCTCTGTGGTTTCTGCTTAACCCTTGGAAAACGGCGTGTATTTATTCAACATGCGGCAGAGGTGTCCAGCTCAGTTCCACTTGAAACTTTTTGGTCTATTTTCAGACTGACCAGTTTACTTTCAAAAAATACAGAATCCTACGTTCGTATTGGTGATAGAAATATGTAGTAAGTAGGTACGAGTACGTACACTTCAGGAACATTAGTTACGTGTAAATCTTTCTGCGAGGCGTTACAATACCTATCAACGGGAGAAGAGTAATGACATTCGTAGCTCTGCTGGATCGTGGAACGGCAAAAGTTAGAATAATATGTACATAGGCAATACCACGTTTTAGCACGGAAATATTAAAACGTGCGTATTGATCGAGACTCGTGTAAAACGGTGAACGCAAACATCGTAAAGAAACCTAAGCGATTTCCGATGGCATGGAATGACTTTTTTTGTACATCGTGCGTATTCGATATTTCTCATAGATCTTGGAAGCAGGGTTTGTCGGACTTGTACCGACTAAAAACTGCATTTACCTTTCCTTGCCCTATGGGTCAGGGTCATTGGATTCGAGATCATTCGCAACGACCCCCACAGGTGGGAAGTCTGCCGATCCGATGCCGATAAACAAGTGTAGTGGACTATAGCTTACCCCTCTTATTCTGAGAGAATACCCGTGTTCCCAGCAGTAGGACAGTAAAATGGATTGATGATGGATGATACAATACAATATCAGCTTTGTACAATATAGTGTTGATGTCGCTGTGAAGGGCAGTGTTTGTGGTAGCCAGTTATATTCGGATTTCTTGGCTGGAAGACATGCTCATATCCGTTACGTACAGTGTATACATTAATATTACGAGGCTAAATGGAACTGAGATAAAGTGAACAGTGTCAGTTATATTTTGTTTATAGAAATTTCTATGATTTTCCTCGTCATACGAGGAAAGTTGTTGACATACGAGGATAGCATTTTGATGCTCGTTTTATCTCATTTTCATTAGAAACTCAAGCTAAAGACGAAATGGAGTTAGACAACGGACTTTTGATGTGGAGTTTTTATTTTACTTTTAAACCCCCGACGAAAACGAAGGATTTTTATAAGTTTGTAGTGTGTCTGTCTGCATCGTAGCGCCCCAACGAATGGACCGATTTTGATTCAGTTTTTTTTTTTGTTTGAAAGGTTGATCGGGGGTTTTCTTAGCTATGATTTAAGGAAATCTGGCCACCCGTTTGTAGTTTATCAGCTCTTTTCTGGTTCATGAAATTTAGTATCCTGTTACTTCAATGATGCACCAGGCAGGTAGGTACTTATGCCTATACAGATAAAAAGAAAACTAAGTAACTTAGATGACGTGTAGTCCGGAGTATGAATATTCTGCAAATAAACATAACACGATTTTATTTATATAGAAGCTGTTTGTGACTCTTACTTGTGCTCTGACTAAGTGGAATACTGTATAAAGTTTATTATGTTTTTACATGGTATAGTAACCTTAGTTATGTTATTATTTTAAGACCGTTGCACACGATTCAGATATCTACCACAATAATACAGAGGGCACCAGAAACTTAAATTCAAATCTTTTACCATTACTGACAAACTTTAGTGAGTTTGCGTATTTTATGAGTTAATGAATACTTTCCTTTTTATTGTTTTTATTGTTACTGCCTCATTGTTGTTTTAATTTAATTCCGAGCATTTTCATATTTATTCACCTTTTAAACCTCGTCTGGACTTAAATACACAAATAATTTAAGACCAAAATTAGCCAAATCGGTCCAGCCGTTCTCGAGTTTTAGCGAGACTAACGAACAGTAATTTAATTATTCTTTTTTATATATAGATAAACTTAGATTTTTTATTTGTTATTCTATTTACCCATGTGTTTACATTGACATTAAAACTACATTTTACGGATTTTATCGCGTTGTATTGATATTATTTCACATACATATGAAATTTATTATTTACGTTAATTTCATAGATTACTTTTAAAAACCAATCTTAAAACCCAAATTTTTCCAAAAAAAAAAGAAAAACGACAACAACAAAAAATATGCAATTTTTGGTTTAGGACTGTCCCTCGAGAAGATGCAGCGTGGCCACACCAAAGGGGCGATTATAATAACAAAACAGTATAGTGACGTCATACAGTGCTATTTGTGCGCGCGGTACAAAAATAGGGAGCAGTTTTCACACGGCCCAGTCGACGGCCCACGAGCCGACTGTTCATGTTGATACTTTTTCCGAGTTCCGTATAAGATACATGGCTGGAAACGTGTAACAGGTCACTAATTGGAAAGACAAATCTTGTCTAGCAGTAGTATTCAACCGACTTTAGATGAAAATGCGCGCTTTAGTAGGTGTTACTAGAAATCTTTTTGTGATTTTGTTGTTCGCCCATTGGCTACTACTTTCAATGGAACAGTGATGTACCTACTGATTAGCTAATTTCCGAGGACATGTTCCTTCAACTGTAACTGCGATAGTGCCAATTCTATAAACAATGATTACGTTACACTACTTTATGAAAATAGTGATAAATAACTGATGATACGCCCGTACTTCAATAAACATGTCATTGAAATAATAATTTTAGGATTTACTGGCTGCTGAACGCGTTTTCACTTTATTCGCTTCCCATAAGGATTTACCCGGTTTCTAGACGGCGTATCAAGATTATATATGCACCAGATTTTAAGTTAGACCAGCCACTGTGAAGATCGCATCCAGTTTTATTCAGTAGTTTTTGCGTGATACGCGTACAAACATACGGACAGTTTTGGCTTCTGTTGCTCTAATAAAGACCATTTCTTCAATATCTTTATTCTACAGACATCGGCCTGTTAGATAGGTATCTTTCAAAGTGTAGGAATGCCTAAATAGTTTAGTGTTAGCAAACCCTGCTGTCTAACATGTGGGCCTGGAACCGGTTCTTCTAAGGCTGAGAACATTGTTATTGAGTTTTTCTACGACATTCTCAGCAGCAGCCGAGGTCTTGCATTTCTTTTCGGTTAATAGGCTCGCCGATATCCGCTGAACTGCGGATATACAGCCACGTTTGCCTTTGGCAATACAGGCGTGAAGCGTGATGGCATAATTATAATCAGAGAGTGAGACGTAATCACTTCTCTCAAGAATTGGCAGTACTATCAAATGTTAACATCATTGCTTATTACAAGTTTTAACAGATGCGCTTTTCGCGTGTAGATACTTGCTTGAAATAATGTTTATAATTATAGCGTCATTAAAGCAATTTAGAATGGGCACATGTGACATTGAATAGTGGTAATTATACTTCAGGATCAAAGATAATCTTGCATACTATTACCGTGTTTCAACCTTTTTTACTAAGTAGTGCAGGACCGTGTGGAAATCCGCAATATCCCAGTTTTTTTTGACGGCGGCGTGTAAATTCTGTCATCCTGCAATAGGATAGTGTGGAGGACGAATGGCTATAGCCTAATCGCTCTCATTCTTAAAAGAGTCTCATATTCAGCCGTGAAAGAGTAAATAGGTTGTGCTCCATACTTACAATATATACATACATTTACGCCTTTTTGCCATAGGGGTAGGCAGAAACTACAGAGCATTGTACATACTCGTATAATAGATTATATGTTATTTGCTACTGATTGTTGCATACTTCTTTTGTTTTTTCCACGATTAGTTTTATGTCTTGACTATAACGTAATTATGGTACGGGACAGTGTTTATTTTATATGAATTAATATTACATAAGTTAAAGTACGTGGCAGATTCAATGGGTTTCAGTTACAGTCAATCTATCAATCAGCTATTTCTATCAACGACTACTGGATTTTTTTTCTTAGTACATCTTGTTGACTGCTGTTTAATTGGCTTAATGTTTTGCGATCCTATAAATATAAATAAAAATGTGGGTGTGTCAACGACCAAAATAAACCATTTTATTGTTTTTTCATAAAGTTATCTTCATCTAACAAAATAAATAATATATAAGATATATACGTATACCAATATAAAAGTTGTTAATTTAATTTAGTAATTTGATATTTGCGATATTCAACCTTATTATTATAGAGCTAAATAATACAATCTGGAGTTCTCTCAATCTCGAATTTACTTGTACATGTAGATTTTGGTGTGGGTCTATGAATACATGATAATTTTACCATTTTTAGCATATTGATACGTTTGAAGTAGTCAGAAGCATGAAAACCCATATTTTATCGTTATAATATCAGCAGTATGGCCCAGAAAATGGGTTGCGGTGGTCTGAAAGCAGTTGCTTCATTGTAAAATATTAATATTGAGCCTCAAATCTGGTTATGCTTTGAGGCCGACTAGCCGAAAGCTATGTGGATTATTTTGGTAGTTTTCGACGGTCGGTGTACACGACCTTTTATGACAACGTACCTGTGTAAGGTTTGTCAAATTACAACGCGACTCATTGGTGTTTATCTCGTCACATGTCTACTGGTCTATTTTCAAAGTATAATAAATTGCTTTATGGTAAGAAAAACCCACACGTTGACAATAAATTTTCTAAATCTCTATTCTATACATAACCCTGGAGATCATCACACACTCAGATCAAATCTGTGAATAAATATCTACAGGCTGGCTTTTAATTGTTAAGCATTTCTTAAATTTCAATTCAAATATCTGAACGACCTAGTACCGATTTCTTTAGACTTATTTAGCCTAGGTACAGGTTCATTAGCCTAGTGGTCCTAAGCGCCACTGCTACGTTATAAATCCTGGTTTCAATTGCCAGATCGAGCAGCGTTATTGGGTTTTTCTATGAAATTCTCAGGACCATGGGACCTAAACATACCGGCGAAAGGTGGATGTACACCTCTGCCTAACCCCTCTGGAAATACAGGTCGATATGTTACAGGATGTAAGCCTCCACTAAGTAAGGATAAAGGGAAATTCTCGCGAAATATGGTAAAAAGAAATCAACACCGCGGGGTATACCCTGTATAAATTCAATCTGCAACTGAAAGTCGAGGGCGAGTCTTTGTCGCTGTTCAACTTACCCATTGGGTAGGTCCGCACTGAGCTGGTCGAGGAGAGAGTCCACTGTAGGCCGGGAGGACGCCGGGCTGGCTGTGCCATTGGTGCGGGCATACCCGTCCGACACTGTCAAACAAATTTTAAGTATTTGTAAGGTTGTCGAGACTGCTGAAGCGTAAGCGTATTTTGAAGGTTTGATTAAAAAAATATCTTTTCAGTTAAACCACCAGTAAACCAGAGGGACAGTAACAGCTAATGAAAAAATTGAAGTATAAGAGTTAAAGGTAAATTCTGTAGAAAACTAAACCATTTTATTTTTAAATTCTGGTACATACAAACTTATCAACCCTCGCACGTATACTTGTGCCTACGCTACAAACGTGCAAAAGAATTTGATTAGATTCATCTCGAAGAATTTTAAATGCAGGAAACGTCCAATAAAATCTTGAAATACGAAGTTTCGAGTTTCCTTTCTACGTTTTTCTACACTTTATTTGCGCTACAATTGTAAACACAAGTACTCTTGTTAATTGATTACGTTCCGCTATAACGCGAATGCCGGTTATAACGGTTAAGATAAATAAACTGGAATGAAGCCTTATTGAATAGCTAGTCGAACAGGAAACAAGCGATACCAAATTAATGAGTAATTAACCATTTTTAATGGAAATAACAAAGCAATTGTTTATTGTCATTGACATTTGAACAATAGGTTTGTCCAAGTCAAAAGATATGCCTTTATCTCTACTTATTTTGGGTCGAAGCAGAATATTTCTTTCTTCCACGTAGCCTGTTAGACACTAGCAACACTTGCTAACTCGAGTGTTTTGGCACCTTGACACTTTCTACTGGCTTATTAGGTTCCCTAAAGTAAAATAAAATAAAATTTAAAAACGACCACAAAAATATTAGATTGTATTGCCGTGCTGCACAATATTTGACAATGTTATGGTACTGTAGAGGTTGCCGCAAAGAGGTGACGTCTCATCCAGCTGGTTAGTTGAGAATTTTAGAAAAGGAATAAGAACTAAGGATTTTAAATACTGAGTAGAATTGTCTTGAAAGTGACGTAAAGAAAAATGTTGTAAAATGAATTGATTCCTTGAGTATTATCTGAATAAATGAGAAGAGTTTAAAGGAAAAACGGATTTTTCCTTAGGAGGAGTGATCCCAGTGTCGTACCTGGAATAACGCCTCCTACAAATGGTGGAGGCGCCGGGTATACTAAAAGAGAGCAAACTAATAATTGTTATGTTATAGTTGGAAGTTCGAAGTGGAAATTATATTGCTGAAACAAAGGTTCCCCCTGCACATATTGAGGTGCGAGAGCAGTCACGAAGTGCCTGCTGATTTATGGAAGTGGCCGCTGCGTTGAATTTCATTGTGCCAGCGTAACGTCGCGTCACGAAAATTTGAAGAAAAAACGCGTCGCGTCACGAAAAGCTAAGTTTTTTTTTATTAGTGCAATATGGCACAAGACGTGTATTTCTTTTCTGGTCTGGATGATCTGTCCTTAGAAGAATTTTTAATAGAATTTAGATTGATCGCTGCAATAAATAAGTGGTCAGAGTGCGATCTAGCGTTGATTCTGGGCGCATATTTACGAGGACCAGCGCTGTTCTTTTTTAAGTCAATATATTACGATGGTATTGACTATAAAACTATTTGCAATAAATTGAGGGCAGAGTTCCCTACTAGAATAAATTATGTAGAAAAATTTTATACAACTAAACAAGTGGTTGGAGAGGACTCCATAACATATTACTATAGATTAGCAGATTTGGCAAAGAAGGCCGACATCTTAGATAGTATTTTTATTAAAACATTTTTAAAAGGTCTCCTAAAGGGTGATAAAGAAAGATTGGGTACACGAGTTTATTCTACAAAAGCCGAATTACATGCTACGATTTTACAAATCAAATATCTATTCGAAGATGCTAAAAACCAAACTAGTCGGTGTGTCGGTGTCGGTGGACAACCATCAGCTGTGACTGCATTTCATAAGCCACAACGCAATTTGCAACCACAGTATAATAAATATGTGAATCTTGATAATCACACTTATAAAAATTCTAGCTCAAGATGGGAGCCACGAGCTCCAAATACAAAAGATGAAAGATGTAGCCCACGTAGCGTGTATGCGATGTCTGAGGATGCTAAGATGGAACAAAGTCCTAAAGAAAATATGAAATCGGGTCAGTTCGTTCCATTTATTAATATTTGTATTTCTGATAAAGCTTGTGTTGCACTACTGGATACTGGTGCATCAATTTCTTGTATGTCTGAAAAATTGGCGACAAGGCTGAATCTCCGTTATACCTGTGAACCTGCAGCTAAACGTTTTGTAAGATCCATCTCGGGTTCATGTTTGGATGTTCTTGGAGAGACTATAGTTAATTTTGTTATTGATTCATGTTTGTTTTCTAATAAGTTTACGATTATTAAAAATATTAACCAAGAGTTAGTGTTAGGACAAGATTTCTTTAATAGAAATGATGCTGTTGTAGATTTTTATAATAATTGCTTGTTTTTAAAAGGACGTTTTAGTGCAAAGTTTATAGATAAGTCGTCTTTACAAAATAACGTGTCCATAACACAACCTTTGATATGCGATGATCATCATAATGAAATAGATAATATTAATAATGTTATGGATGATCATACAAATATTGATTATCTATATTCTTTAAATGTAGAACGTAATAATGATATTAATTCTATGAAATCTCATGCTATTGAGGAAGTAGAAGACGAAGATGATAATAATGAGAACATAGGTATAAATGAAGACATGAAAGGTTCTAATAATTTGAACGATATAGGGCAGACCGTAGGCCTAGAACCTATGTTATGCCAAGAAAATGACAGAGATTTGCTTAAAGCAAATATTTCAGAGATAAAAGTTGAGTCTCTAGAGAATGATTTTAATAAGAAACCTATTCAGGTAACTAAAGTGAAGTCTGCAACAAAAATGGGTTTTATAAATAAAATTTGTACTGATAAATTTTTATTACGGAAGGATTGTGTGACTAAGTCTTTATTTTTATCTGATATTAAGGTTGTCAGGGGTGACAGTCAGTTTCCTTTGACTGACAACGTCAATAAACATATTAATTTTTATAAGATGTTCGGAAAGGTTTTAATCAATTTAAGAAAGGAAATAAAACATAAAGGTTTTTGTGACGGAAAAGTTTTGATTAGATTTTTTAAATCCAAACTTAAAAATAATTATGATAGGAAGAGGTTTCAAGAATGTTTTAAGGAACCATATAAAATATTAAGTTGGATTTATAAATTTAAATATTTTAATGGAAGTGTAAAGATGGGGAGATTCAAAAATTTGCCATTATAATATAGCATTATGTATGATTATGTAGTTAACGAAAAGTGCGATACTAATTATTCTATGTGTTTTCATGTTACCAATGATGTGCTGTCTGGACGTACCGGGAGAGAGAAAAGAGAATAACGTTTAAAGAAGGAAACACTCCGAATTTGGGATAAGGATTTTTAGTAACGTATATTAAATTATAATTCAAAGAGAACCGAATCAACTTCGCTTATGGAACATAGTTTCCGCGAAGTGTGTTCGAGTTAAACACAACTGATTTGGTATCTGGTTAACTTAAACATATAATTGGGAGATCGGCTTAATATATTTTCTGGTATGGGGAATCGGAGTGATTTCTGGATAAGATTAATGCTGCAACTTAGTCTTTCTCTTTCTCTGACCCAATAGCGTCCGAAGAAGCTAAAGATTTCGATGTTTAGTATTGATTTTTTTTATAAATTCAGCTTTGTAGACCCTTCTGGAATGATGCTTTTTGAGTATGCTTGTATTAATATTTGAAGCGTCAGTAGTGAGGAGGCCGTTACGCGTCTTTTTCGGGCGTTTTTGGCGCGTTAAAGTTTATGGCGAGTTGCACGATGTTGAGTTAATTTATTTTTTTAAGATTTTAGTTGGTGAATTTGTTTATTTTTGATTAATGTTAGGGTGTGCATAACGCCGTAAACTATTCCATTGTAAGGGACGTGCCTCACAAGTGTTTGTTAATTCTTTTCGCCTGATAGATAATTCTGGTTAGGAGTTAGGTAGGGAAATTAGTGCTTATTCCTTATGGATAAGACTCCTAAAGACTTATCCATGCTGGTGGGCGTAGCTGATGTAGAGGTTGCCGCAAAGAGGTGACGTCTCATCCAGCTGGTTAGTTGAGAATTTTAGAAAAGGAATAAGAACTAAGGATTTTAAATACTGAGTAGAATTGTCTTGAAAGTGACGTAAAGAAAAATGTTGTAAAATGAATTGATTCCTTGAGTATTATCTGAATAAATGAGAAGAGTTTAAAGGAAAAACTGATTTTTCCTTAGGAGGAGTGATCCCAGTGTCGTACCTGGAATAACGCCTCCTACAGTACCTACTCTGATGCCCAATTGAAGAGTCAGCCTAAGCCAATTCCTAAAATATGTTTTCATTAATCACCACTGCAGATTTATTTGATACAAAAGTTGAAATTATTACTTACGAGCAATGGAATCATGCTTGCTAATCATAAGTGCTCCCAAGTGTAGGAAATGAACAAAATTCTGGCAACGAAACAAACAATAGGTACGTACAATATCCTAAGTTCATTAACATTATGAGCAGAAAATTTACGATTTACAAACAATGTTAACACCAATTTGTAAAGTAAAATGTCTTGTTTACAATTTACATACGTAATTATAGCAAGTACGAATATGAAAGATGAAACGTTTGAAACATTGGACAAAAATAATGTTGTCGGAGAAAAGGGACGAGACAGATGGGACGCTCTTGACAAATCCGTCCAATGCCAAGTACAGGCCCTTGTAGAACGTAAAACGATGTTTTGCCAGAAAGTCTGGCGTTGAAGATTGTTTAGCTTTAATACGAAAAAAGAAAAAGAATATAACATATACTAATGCTCCGATTAATCATACGAATGATGAGACGATTATAATTGATAGTTAGAACAAAATTAATAGCTATAAAAACCAGGCGTTTGACCCTTAAATCTCTGAGTCTGACCCGTAAGAAGTGGTCTTATAGATTTATTAACTGTATTAATAGTAGATAATTGGGATTAATTGAAATGGGTAGTAGTTATTGATTGTATCATTTTAATCAAAAGTAAAGCTTCTTTCTAAACATTTTGTATAAAAAGTTGAAAGCTATTTTAGTAAAGGAAAAATTCAATCGCGGGCAGGATTTGAACCTGCGTCTCCTGGTTGGATACACCAGACGCTCTGACCTCTAAGCCACCGTGAACCCCACCCGCCTGATTGAAATTTTGCGTTCACATTCTGAATTTACGTCATAAGGTGACGTTAAATTTGCCAGAACTGTTTCAAATATTGAACACGGAATGCTAGAAATGATTCTAGGCTGTGATGTCAGCAAGTAGTTCGGGGATAAGGTAACGACAGATGAAGTGACGAAAACTAGATGAGATGTGAGATGTTTTGAACGGGTGAAGATCAAAGCCGCGAGTGTACAGAATGACAAAAGACCGGTGGGCGAAGTTATGATCAATGAGTTCCGAGGAAGACAGAAAATGGTAATATAAATAAACGTAGAAAAAATAAAAGGGCAAGGTTGAAGTGATAAACAATTTGAATTATTTCTTGAACACTTACTAAATAATTATTTTAAATATGAAAAACAATAAATGTGAAACGTTGAAAAAAAATGTAAATAAGAACATGCTCAATATATTTCAAGACGAAAATAATTGAAACGTCTTTCTAATACAATTTGTTTGGATAAATTACTAGATTAAATAACCAACACCACTGTGGTAAGCGTTTGAACGATTAGCTACTTAGTGAAAATGAGAAACTAAGAGTGTGTCGAAAAAGTGCAATCGCTTCGTTTGATCTGTAAGATAGTGTAGATAGCAACGCGCAATTTCTAAATTTAATATTGCATGCAATGTTTAGATATCCAAAAAATTGGCAACGCTTCATCATGCAAGCAAAGTACTGTGTTTTATACAAAATCACTATATTTCTATGAATACTGTGTTGTACACATCGGGATCCAAACATCTGATTACAAATGACAGGGCGATGCCAAACTCGTAATTTAGTTTAATACATTGAAGATATCATGCACCACTAATTGGACTAAAAAAGAGACGTCTGCAGACAAAATTCTAAAGAGAATAACGGCATTACGGCATTATGTGTACAATTTCTTTATTGAAGAGTTTTTGATTAATTTCTGAATTCTATTTGAATGGTTATGGTCGTGATGTATGAGGAGATATTGTATGAATGTGGGAGAAGCAAAAGAAGCATGCAAGAATCGTAGCAGGTGGCGGTGTATAGTTTCAGCTTACCCCTGTGGGAGAAAGGCGTGAGTGTATGTTTGTATGGTCGTGATGATAAAGTAGTCAAAGAAAAGCACCTGTATTTAGCTCAATTTTTACGTCCTCGTCTAGAAAATTTTCAAAGTTTTTATATTCCAATTATGTTCTGAACTATGAGTGTACTTGATATTTATGATTAACATTGCTAAGAGATATTCACGTACTTGAGACCATGTGTAAAAGAAAGCCACCAAGATAAAATCCCACCGAGTCATAAATAAAAAACGGTATTCGGCGCCACAGGATTAATTTTGTATGGATTCCTCTTTCATTCTTCATTGCATGAATTAAATCAAAACGTAACCACAACCAAACAGATAAAAAAGTTCAAATCAGAATCAAATATTAAGAAGAATGAGAATATTACTTATTATATTTTAAGCCGACATTAATTTGTAAACCATACAATCTGGAACGATGTTCTATTTCTGTGATGAAGACCGGCCTTGGTGTAGACATTTGGCGATTACTTACGGCTATAAACAAACTATTTATTACTGTATTCCGATATATTTGTTACAAGTTGACGCATGGCTACAAGAGAGTATTGATTTAAGCTTGACAAATATAAGGTGCACGTCGAACCTAATATTTTTCAAGACACATCTGGTAATGAAATTATCGCCAGATAATCGGAGACAGGTTTTTAAAAATGTACTTCAAAAGATTCACAAACAAATGATACAGACGATGTACCTGGTGTTAGACCTCCAACTATAAAATTCACACAAGATTTTACTTCTGAGCTAAAACTACTGACAGAGGTGTTTGAGGGAAAATCTGAATATAAAATTCAGATTTTTCCTTACCTACAAATACTTTTTTCTGTAAAATGTTACATAGGAAAACAGATTGTGATAACATGATTTAGGTTAATATTTATACAGCTTTATAATCAAAATGGAGTTATATAAAAATAAACTAAATGCGACACCCGAGGTCATCTCTAATGAATAGTTTCAATGTACATGAAATGATCTTCGTCTATATTAGCTATGATTTATGGGAGAGCTTGATAACAAATCATGTTTATTTCAGCTTTGAAACTAACAAATTGGTTTTGATAACTCAGTAGATGGTGTTTGAAATATTTTAATATTGAACTCAACGTTTAATATTCAGCTGGATGAGAACTTTTGATTTCGCCTTCTGTGTGACATGTTATACGTCCAATCTATATCATAGAGGCTTTGTCTAATATACAAAAGCTTTGCTAACAAGTGATTTTCTTTTTAAGCGAGTGAAGTGCACTTTATGAATTAGTGGAGGCAGCACACCCATAAATATTGAGTAAAATTCTACTAGAATAAGCTTAGTACGCCTCTTCATCAGCCGCGTATTCACATATCCGTCCTCTTCGTAATGAAGAGTAATATTCATATTTTTCTGTCCTTACTCTAATTTTTGTAAGTGGTAGTGCTATGTGGTTCAATCATGATTTATTTCTTTTCATAATCCTAAGAAAATGTATTGCACGTCTAATAAGACTACTCTCGATCAGACTTGTCGAATTGTCAATTAAAAATTAATGAAAGGGAGGACTACTGCAGCTTGTACGCACTGTCACACAATTGTTATGTTTTAGCCATCTCTTTCTTCTTTGCACAAGATGTTTGCCAGGCTCTCTACCTATTTCCTATGCTTGTAGTGTGTATATTTATAATTAGTTTTATGGTTGCAACTAATTTAAATCCCAATCCAATTTCGATTTATCGCAATTCCAATAATGTATGTGCTTGAATAAGAATCAAGAAAGTTGAAGTATTATATATAGTTAGTGCAACGCACGCACGAATAATTTGGCATGAAATTGAACTGTCAAAATAAAAGTCAAGAGTGACAAGTACCTATGCAACGTATTCTATATAGTTGTGTGGCCCGAATCTGCTATTTCAATTGTATTAGAATGGTCATCCAATGGAACTAAATGACATACTGGCTGACAGATTTCTTTAAAGACTGTCAAAAATCAACATTTCTGAAATCATTGAATGATGATTTTGATACAACTAAACAGCAGACTTGGGTAGCTTCAAGTAAGAATGGTAAGCGTTAAGACTAGGTAGACCGTAGACTCACCATTTCTTTCACTATACGTAGACTTGTCCACATAGTTCCCGTATCTAGCGTTGCTCAGGTCATCTAGTAGGGTGTCCAACTCGGTCAGGTGGCCGCGTCCGCTCCTCTCCGTTGTTGTCCTGCCGTAGCCCGGCTGTCCCGAGTTGTAGGTGGGCGTATGGCTGCCATAGCTCGCCTGTGTCGTACTATATTTGACTGGAACCACTTTCTCGTGGAGTGATGATGTGTTTTGGTAGGTGGGCTGTTGACAAAGGAAAAGTTTTTTGAATTAATCTGTTCGATTCCGATGCAGTTTTAATATCCTAGCACACAGATTTTCTGGTGAAAAATGACAATCAGCACAGTTTAAGATAAATTTCTCTTACTAGGTAATTTTTCTCAAGTCTCCAGCACAACTAGCACAAGCTAAGTGTACATCGTGGCCAATGGATTGTCAAGTGCCACAGTGGTCAGTAATAGCATTCAAGCTTGTCCTCTAAACCAATACATGACCGTTCGCGCTGTTAATGTCAGCCAGCGTTTTAATTTACATGGCACGTTTTCTTATTAAGCTACAATAAAGTGAAAGTAATGTTCTGGCAAAAGTAGACGATATAATGTTTGCTGTAAACAGTGATTAATCGATTAAAATTTCAATCAATTAATTTAATTAATTTTAATTTTTTTAAATCAATTGATTAAATTGTTTGAAATTTTAATTGATTAATGCCTAATACTGTCTGTAAAAAAAATATACTTATTGCACAATGTGGACATTTGCCTGTTACTTTCCGCAATTTGTACCTGATTACGAAAAAGGAAGGATAGGATACGATTTGTTTCTACAATAGACTACTTGGACAATGCAATATATGTAGAAACATAATAAAATTGTCTCGTGCCAAACGAATAGTACCTACCTACTCCAATTAGGCATTTAGAAATTTTGTCTAGGAAAGTTTAGGTTTATACAGAAGACGTACATAATGTTACCAAATATAAAATCAAATATTATATTTTCAGTTTCCACGAGGAGCATCAATCATGCTTTGCGGGAGCCATTTGCAAAGACCATAAAACCGTACTACTCAACCAACGTGCACTAACGTCATGTGACGTCATTGTGGTTATGCGTAAGAATAATGTCAATTTTCCTATAACTCATGAATAATAGCTAACTTGTGTTAAACTTTATTAAACTGGCTGAAGGGCAAATCACACGTAATCGTATTGGAAATAATTACTGAGCCAAAAAACCATTAAGTACCTACTTACCAAAGTTAGGTAGGTACCACACACGTCCAATACTCTACTGTACCTACTGTACTGATTTTACTACGTCAATTTTAATGACGACAAGACGTTCCCTTCCAATATCCAAAGTAGAACTATGTTACCTATACCTTCAACGCTCATTCTCACAATCCTAGCCTTTTACCAACTACCTACATGACGTATTGGGTCAGTTTCCAGTGTAAACAGAAACGGCAGAAGATCAGTATACCTATTGCACAAAATAACTGCTATCAGACCTCCACAATCCAATTTCTGGGCAATGTCGATATCCTAAGGATAAACTAGTTGTTGAGTTTCTTTGTGCTTCTGACTACCACTAACTGAATGATCATCATGCATGACATAAAATGACAAATTTCTATTAGAATAAAGTTTTGAGCATAGAAGTTTTTGAGGTAAGTAGGTCAGTATACAATAGGTATTTAAGACTTCTTTAGAACTATACTAGAAGGTAAAATTGAAGAAATGAGGGGGAAAACCTAGGCGAAGTTTTGTGGAACAATAAAAGGGTGGAAATCGAGTCGTATCAAGAGGTAAAACGGAAAACAAAGTTAGGGAACAGTGATGATTGCTCCACTGACAAGAGCTGAGCTCTTAAATTTAAAAAAAGTACCTAGGTCCGTTATAAAATAAAATTTTAACGAAGCTCTTTTACATATTCTTCGCAAGATCTTGATACTTATACTAAAAAAAGAATAAGACCTTGTAAACAAAGACAATAATTTGAACTGGACATAAAACCAGGGTTAGCTGTATAACGTCAAGGAAAACATTACTCCAATAATGTAAGCGTCGTAAAATATAGATATAGGAGATCTACTTTATAGACACGTGATGTATAATCTCTTTATAGAGAACGTACCGAAATATAAACCTCCTTTCCTAAACACTAGGTTTCGGGTTTAGAGTTGGCTGTAAGTACCTATAGATTATGTCAAAACCAGTTGAATAAAATAATCAATTTGTTGGTGGTATTCCAGCAGGTAGGTACTGCGTCATCTAGCACTTTACTGGATCTAACTTTAAATAAAAAACATCGAAGAAAACGCCTTACGCGGTATTGGAGTATTACAAATTTACATTACAGCGCATCTTATCTACTTATATCATAATGAAAGTTTCCTGGCAGTCTTTAAATAAAATAAAAAGAAACGTTTGTTCCAATCTTTGACTTTGAGTAAGTACTGCCATCTACACGCGATGCAAGAATTCTTGGAACCAATTCAAATTGTAAATTGCTACACATTACATCCAACAATACTAGATGGCGCTGTGCACCATGCGATAAAGTATTAAACAATACTACATAATAATTAAACAATTTCTAACGATAAGATATAAATAATATACACAATCCATATTTGCTTTACTTGTATCTCTTTGCATTATTCAACTTTATAAACGTAGTAAAAATTCACATAAAACATCAATATCTCCTAGTCACAATAGAAAATGCAAGGCAAAGCAATAAAACTTCATCATATTTTGAGTCATGCATGATTTAGGATATCTTAACACTAACCACAACAATAACGGTTATGATCGGCTGAGTCGAAACAGTAGTAAACCGAGTAGAATCGGTTGAAAACTTAAAAAAATATAGCCTGTAAGTAATTTATTGAAGTTCTTTTTTTAAATTATTTGTCGATTGTATTGCGATTGAACAAACTTCTTCTGATAGTAGGGGAGCCCAAGCGGGGATTTCGGGATTTACTAAAGCGCGGCAGATTAATATACAGGGGGATACCTTGTACCCGGTTAAGTACCTCCACAAAACATGAGGCCCATATATAAGGCCGCCCGTGAAGGATACAGGATCAGATTAGTAAAAAAAAATTGACCATCAGAAATTCTCGAGCGCGTCAGATTAAGGTAGGGTGAGTTAATTACATCCTAAAAAGTGTATATTCCACTAATCTGACAATTTGAGAGTGACGTAAAAAAAGGGGAGGGCAACAAAGTTGTAAAAAAAAACGTCATCTCGACATTCTCGAGCGTAGCTAAATTTTTTTTTATTTTGAAGGAAATAATTCAAGAATAATGAAAAATATATAATCTGACGATTTCCGCAAGCCGAAATAACAAAAATTCGTCGATAAAGTTAAATGCGTGCAGCTGCGTGATGCCTACATTTCCTTCTCCGCGTTTCTATTTCTCTCTCACTCTTTCTCTATCTATTACTCTCTCACTCCGTCCCCACTCTGGTTTCTGTTGCCATGACGCCATCACAGCTGATCATAAAGACTCGTTCGTGGCATACTGTTTACAACGTGTTTCCAACGTTTTGGCTTTTTTTGCTATTTTAATATTATTTGTGTGAATTAAAGTTTATAAATATTTAATATGAGTGATATTAATTTGAAATGTGTATTTTGTGGTGAAAGTACCTAAAAACAATCAAATTTACGGTAGAAACATTTAAAAAATGTGTAAATATTTTGGAATATCGTCGGAGCAAGCCGGTTATCCGAAAGTCTCGAGGAACATAATTATGATAACCTCGAACTGTCGATGGAAAAAAAAATTGAACTTTTCAATTAATTAAGTTCGATGATTAAAAAAAATTTAAAAAACAATTTTTTGACTTCTCGCTAAGAAAAATTTAAAATTTTAAACAATTCGGGAAGTTATTGGTTTTACCCCGTTTTGCGAAAATCGAGTTTTCATCAGATCTTGACGTTTTAAGGTCATAGGAAGCTTCCCTGACTACCTCCGTGATGTTGTCACTATGTCTGTATGTATGTGTGTGTGTGTGTGTGTGTGTGTGTGTGTGTGACTCGCTTATAACTTTTGAACGACTAAACCGATCGGAATCTACTAAACGGCGTTCTAAATATTTCCCTCAAAATTAGATTTCCTGTGAATTTGAACCGATTCGGACCGATAGATTTTGAGAAATTTTGAAAAATCTCAAAAAAAATAAGATTCATTTTTTTTTAAGTGGTTTTTTTGGAATAACTTTTAACCGGCTTTATCGATCAACTTCAAAAACTAATCCGCCTTTGAGCTTGAAAAACCACGTCGATCGCCACCAAGCTGGTCAAAAGCGGTTGATTCGTTCGAGAGATATCGTGAACGAAAGAAACCCGAAAAAGTTTTTTTTCGGAATTACTCCGAAATTTGTGGTTCGATCAATTAAAATTGCAAAATTACTTATGAGGATGATAAAACTGCGTCGAATTGCGCCAACCGCGTGAAAATTGGTTGATCCATTCAAAAGTTATTGCGGTTTGAAAATTCCAAAAATAGTGTTCTATGAAACTTCTATCAGACTTTCGAGCTGGGAGAGCTCAAATGCATAGAAATATTATTTCTTTGAACTCAGCGAGCTCAAAATATCACATAAATTATATTTTGAGCTCAAAAATGTCATAAGTACATTTTTAAGCGCCCAGGAATGGAATTAGCGGGAAGTTGCAGGGATGGCCTTTAAGGTGAACCGTTTTTCTAATTTTTTTTTGTCAGATTAGGCGAATCCCTCTAGATAATCGTCAGATTATGAGACAGTACGTTTAGAACATAAAGATGAACCATATATATCTTAATCTGACGCGCTTGAGTATTTCAAAATGGCGATTTTTTTTTGCACATTATGAAAATGGCCGCGAGTTTGCGTCCCATCGAAATCGTCAGATTAGTGAATGAGACCTTTTTTTTGGTGCACTTAACACTCCCTTAGAAAAACTGACGCGCTCGATTAAATTTTTTTTTTTTTCATTTTCAACCCTTAAATACAACCACCCGCATCATGCAAACGATCAGATTAACATACGTACATTATTAAAAATACGTAGGGCATTGATGCTATCAATATCTGACGCGCTCGAGGATGTCCATGCAACAGTTTTTTTTTACATATTTAAAAATCTATAGCCGCTTCCCCCACCGATGTAAAGGTATATATCATATAACATTTTTTTCTTCTTATCATCTAAGCTTTGCATCCCAATAGGTCTCTACGACGCTCGAGTAAATCCCCATTTAGCCTCGTGGGCTCCCCTACTATGATACTCTTGCGCATAATACAAGTCCTACAAAACAAGTCTGACACTTGTTTTTCGGGGTGTTAACACATGTCAAATTTGTGTTTAGGTACCTACATATTATGTGTTAAAAGCCCAAAAGTCACAATTTGACATGTGACAGTTTCTTTTAAAATAAATTGCCTAAGGTCCTCGGTACCCAAGAATGAGTGATTTACATTGTTTTTATTTTGTAACATAAATATGTAGCTTAGGTAAAACATTTTATTGCTTATCAACAGGTCAAACCATATTATATGTATAAACAAACAAGGAATAACTTGTTATTTCAATGACTAGTTGTTCTTGACTTAAGAGCACTGGGCCAGTGTTTGTAGGTCAAACTTAGCTATGTATTACAATAATACATAATATTGTAACGTTATTATTCATATAAAAGTTCTAAATAGCTTTATATTGCTAAGTGGCGTAGCGTGTATTTCTGTCACCCAAAGCAAACCCTAAAGCCCCTCTCATATAAATCTTAGCTGCTACTTAGAATTTCATAGAAAACCACAATAACAGTGCGGTTTGAATTCGTTCAGAAAATAACAACTCTCTGCTTGAAGGTTTATATTACATGTTTACTATAGCATCACAATACGGTTTTTATGCAATTATTCGTAGTAACAACAGAATAGACTATATAAACTTTGATTCAAATGGGTTATTATTAACCGATTAACCTCTAGGAATCACCTCGTAAACAAGTTATTTGTAAATATCTATGATGACTAAATTCTGTGAATTAATATTAACAGAATAATCACGTATTTAAGTGTTAATAGTAATGACAGGGGGGCACTATAAGAAGTAGATAAAAGGACGGATTCAATTATTTTAAGAATTATATGGAGTCAGTCAGTCAGTCAGTCACGCAAAGCAAAAAGATTATAGCATCCAAGATGAAGCAGAAAAGAAAGATGGACTGTGAGAGATGATACGGGGACAAAGGAAGCTAATTATGAGATGACGGCTGATAGAGATATATGGAAGAAAAAGACAAACTGCGCCGACCCGAAGTTAACCAAGATGTTAACAAACAATTACTTTAAGTACATCGCAACAGTGGCGATTGCTCCAGCGACAAGAGCTGAGCTCTTTAATAAAAAAAACATCTTAGAAATAACTTAAATATTTCAATATTCCATCTTCCTTTCCCATAAGAATTCGAAAAATTAATCATGAATTTTGTAGGTAAAGATGAAATATTTTTGTTGGTACTTATGTCCGATAGTTGTTTATTATCCTTATTTGGACATGTACAAAAAAGGATAAAAACCCATAAATTAAAATATCAGGACAATAAAAATATGAGGATAATGTGGAAGAGAAATTCAACACTATGTAAGATCGAATTCTTTATCCACAATTATGAATAGCTTTATATTAGGATGAAATAGATTATGTACAGACTGATGAAGACGGTCTAAATTATGGGCAATCTCATAAAAGACGGTAATTCAGGTCAGACGGGCACGGCTGCCCCACACTTAGGCAATGCATTTACTTATTGGCTGAACTGGTTGTCATGTTATTAGGAACGAATAAGCGTACAGTCGTATATTTTGAGTAGAAGGCAATAATACAAAACAAAGAACTGTACCAGACAGATCCATCTTAACATTGTTAAGACATTTAGACGATCCTACTGAAAATGAGGACAATTCGTTTTTAGTATTTTAGAAATCGAACCTATGCTTACAATTTCAGTTTGTTCCAGGGTTTTTTTATTAGAGTTCCTACAGAATTGGATAAGATTTTTTTATATTGAGTTGCCTTTGCAACTCAATATAAAAAAATCTAACTAGATGCAGATCTTTATCTGTTGACGGCAATTGCTTCGTGTCTTCCTGAACATGATTTGCATCTAGTTAGACTAAACTCAACGTAGTTGAGAAAAAAGACTAGGATGAGTTTAATGAAATAGCCAACCATCATTGAACGTTGGTGAAGGTTCGATATTAAAAACTTTAGATTCTTGCTAAGTATTTAAAAACCTTACGTAAACCTTTGAGCAATATAAGTATCCGTTTATTGTTTACCAACACTACGAAGAGTCCGAATCCAAAATAGCAAGACCCC
The DNA here is from genome assembly GCA_910591435.1 of Acronicta aceris. Taxonomy (NCBI): domain Eukaryota; kingdom Metazoa; phylum Arthropoda; class Insecta; order Lepidoptera; family Noctuidae; genus Acronicta; species Acronicta aceris. Next base: position 14,911,137 of record OU342761.1, on the reverse strand, counting down.
CAAGACTTTGCGGTTTAATATGTAGATACAATTCCTTATAGCAATAAATACTTCGCTATTTAACAATAGATTAAAACCCACATAGCGATATTTCGTGTACTCATGGTTTAATAAAGTCTGCCAAAAGCAATAGCATCAGGACATCAACCAATTTGATAAAACAAAAGGGAGTGCGACAACGCGGGAGGCCCAAACGGGGATGGCGGGACGAACTGGACTCTTATTTGAGAAATTGGGTCGAAACAGCTTTAATCCGTGGTGATTGGAACAAGGGTAGGGAGGCCTTTACCCTGCCGTGAGATAAACCGGGTGTTCTTTCGATTGATTTACTTTTTTTTCGATTTTCGATCGAGATATCACTTACCGAAGCAGGTTTATTATAATCTGAAGATATATTTCTAGATCCATTTATCGAGCCATAGCCCGTAGACGAAGGTGAGTTCAAACTGCCGCCTGGAGAGCTGAGTCGTCCGGGCGAGCTTCCTCTGCCAAGAGGTGAACTGGTTCTGCCAGGAGATGCTGTTCTTCCACCGGGGGAACTTCTGCCGCCAGGACTGCCTACTCTAGCACCTGGGTTGATGGAGTTCTGGAGATCGGCGAGCAGCGCATCTGGAATCAAGGGAATGGTATTATTAGTAAAAGTCAGAAGTCCGGTCAACATTTAACTTGGTCCATACAAAGAGATCGCGGGCAGGATAACATTAAGACAGTATTTCACCAACTCTAAGTAATTTTCTGTTTAATTACTCGAATGTTAATTTCATTCAAATTTCGTTACAATTTGATTTATTCCGAGAATATTTGAAAATTAACATGTTATTCTTGAAATTAAAGGTTAACATTAAAACTAAAATAGTGTGTATACTGAGACATCGAAAAACTTTTCTTTGTTACCTTTTCTGGGACTTCTAAGTAGCATGCTTTAATAGACAATTTGTCAATGAAATCACTAAAAAAACCTTATCAGCATATGTTATTGAGTGACTAATTTGTCGTGACCGTGTTGAACCTTTAGATTAACACAAGTTCACCGCGTATGACCGTAAAATGTCAAGTTACCTTTATGTCTCATGCGATAATACTGAGACGCGATTTTGATGGAAAAGTTACATAAAAATCCTTCCGATAAAATGATATGTAGGTACTCGAAATCCATAATGGTGCATCCACACCGCACTTACTTTTTGTGGAGCAACACTGTGCAACACGGTAGCGTTAGGTACCTATCTATAACTTTGGTGGCTACTTGTTACTATTTGTTGAATGTTGCTCACTGCATCCATACCGCTAATAACATAAATTACCATATGTACAAGATTTTTTAAAGAGCAGTTAACCATCATGGATCGTCAGTGGCCAGGGGGGCGGTATATATCGCACACGTACATAGGTACCGACTAAAAACCGTAATTGCTTTCCTACACATATTCGCCACAATCCATAACAGGTAGAATCGTGCAATGATTTTACATAGTAACTCCCTAATTACTTCTAATTAAAAAAAAAACAGAATACTTATGCCTTTTTAGGTATATCAATAAAATATAAACTTGAAATATTTGTCTGTGATTTCAAAACAAGTGCTAAATTTAAAAATGAAACGAATCTAAAATACCAGTTATTTTTCACTGTCAGTCTGAAAATGTGTCTCGAAAGGGCTCCGAAACGGCTCAACATATTTCAATGAAAATTTTAGGGATTTAGCTTAGATTTTTGTACTCCAGTTTGATATCATGCAGGGTTTAGAAGTTATGTATATAAATATTAGTGGGACTGGTAATAAGGAGTTATCGCGAGTAACGGCCGGTTTCTATATCCTATCTGTCAGTAGATTGGCTTACTAGAGATAGGATTTAGACAGTAGCTGTATGAAGCTTATGTCAAAATTATATCTCTAGTTAGCAAGTCTACTGACAGATTTGATATAGAAACTGGCCGTAAGAGACACAGCTAGTAATATGTAAATGTCAACGAGGTGTTATTGTAACATTCACATGTTATATTTACTCTATAATAATTATTGAACAGTTAGATATTAATTAATATTACTGAGTATTTATTACCCAATAACTTAACATAAATAAAGTGAGCCACATTTATCCAATGACATCATGTTAGTCGGAGCAAAACGGGGTCCTTTTAATTGAACGGAATTATTATTATGGTACCAAACGATGCAGTACACTACAACCACGTTTTATATAAGGAAGAGCTGTTTGCGGTTGGCGTAGCATGTCCTTTTCTGCTATTCATTCCTGTCAGCCATCACCTTATCATTCACTCCCTTGGCATATGTCAGTTGTCTATATTATGAATCTTTGGTGATCCCCTACTCCTCCATACCTCTACATTTAAATCCATCACTCTTTTAGCCATGCGTCGCCTGCATAATTATATGAAGTTTATGCTTTGGTAAAAAGATTAGACAGATAGCGGGTTCATCTATAGCTATTGTGACGGTAATACGTTTTGCGGAATATTCAGCTGTATCAGTTAGACTGGAAGTCAACCCAAAGATAGAAGGCCAAAGATCTAGGATAATGATGGGCGTGGTGGCTCTGGAATCTGCATCCTGGTCATCTTTTGTTATTAAGTATTAGATTAACCAGAGGAATCAAGTATGGTAATGGAACGAGTTGAAATTGATGTCGACTCGAAAGAAAAAGAACTATCAACGGTGACAAATCACCAGGACAATAGAGTTTAAAAAGATGACCACCCCTCGATCGGTCCGATCTGTTATTGCGTATGAAAAAGCTGACAGCTGACAATGATTAACAAACAGGGCATCCCTCTTTCGCCAGTAAATTTTGTTATTCGAGTATACGAAATAGTATGCTTATTAGTCATAGCAACTGTCCGGTATTTCATATACTTCTTGAATGCCGATGTGTGGATTTAATCCGTTCTCGGAAAATAAAATGTTATGGAAAATTGTGTTGGGTTCGATTTTGGGTGTAAACAATATTCTCCAAATGCACCACAATACATATAGTATAACTATACGATAAGTGTCGAAAGAAGTTACAATTAAAGTGTAAATGTACATATTATAAATGGGTGCTATACTTAAGTACAGTACCCATTGAAATACGGAGGCGCAACCATTAATCCAAATCCACGGTTTTGATTCTCCAGCAGTGCTGTTAGAGATATACGGTTTTGTTGAGAGATTTATGGTTATTGTTTTATATTATCGTTTACCTTCTTTCCTTGTCATCGTTTAGATCTAACTCTATTATTGATAGACAACAAAAAGTAAATAACTCATAACAATAGTAATATATTTATTATAGCCCATGTATGCCGTAAAATCAGTAGATTAACTTAAATATTACACAAAATATCAATGTCAGTATACAAAAATATAATATGCAGTCGCACATAAAGATGTGAAAGGGTTTTGCATAATTAAATTTGATACATTTCGCTGCGCAAGCGCACCCGGCCGATACTGTACCCCAAGACTTGTTTGTCAGGAACTAGTTTGCTTTTCGGAGTTCAATGCCTTCTAAAGTCTTTCAATTTAAAATAAGAATACTTTCCATCAAAAAATTGCTGACGTCTCCTTATCGGTCAAATTACGCAAATTACCTACCACCATAGATAAGCAATATTTCACAAGGTAAAAGAAGGCTCTGTCTGAATTTATGGGCGAACCGATAAAAAGTATGTCTCCAAGAGTACAGAACACTTTTTGTTTACTGTTCTATTCAAGTAGGAGTTACATCATTATGAGGTTAAGTCAATACTAAATACTATTATGTGATTACTGTAATTAGTGAGTCAACATCCAGTATAACTATAAATAGTACTTAAAACAAGATAAGTATTAAAAGGTTTTCATAGGCACAAAATCAAATAATTAAAATAAAATTGAAAATTAATATACCCAATCCATCAACAGCTTCGTACACCTCCGCATATTCTGTTTTATTTGGAGAGGTCTTACTACTTTTCAATATCTTCCCATAAATATCATCGTTCACTGTATAATGAAATTGAGACATTTTAAATTTTCTAAATTAAAACCTTTTTGGTATCACTTAAATACGGTTCACAAGAAACTGGCCGCGGCGAGTTCGCGAGAAACGCCATAAAATACAAAAAAAAAAGTTTTTGCCTCAAGGGCGGAGGAAGGGATTCTAAATTTAAATATATCTCCTTTGCCCTCGTGCGTACAAGGAGGCGCGAGCGACTCTCTTATGGACTAATGCAGTACTGATTCACCTCCACAAGCGCAGACCGCAGAAATCGCTCACAGCCTAACATATTGTTCACATAAATATTTGCGATTCTTTAATCGTCCGTGTTTGTAGAAGCGCTGAGAGAGATGAGGTCACGAATTAGTATTTCGGTCGTGTCAGTTGCGTATGTTTTAGGTGTATGTAAACCAAATCCGTTATTGAGGTAGACAGAAAGTAAAGCAGATAGACGTTCTAATAAGCTAACATGTAGCGCTGTAAGTGCTTGACGGTAAAGTTCGTCAATGAATACGCTGACGCTGCTTTGATAATATTACGGAGTTGAGGCGTCATAGGATGACGCGTCTCGACTGGAATTTGTCTGCTAGCCCTCTCTGGCAAGTCGTGAAGTTGTGAGAGAAAGGAGACGTCGATTAGTAAGTACTTTTGGAATTTCGTAGAACCATTGAAGTTATGGGACTTTGGTTAGCAATTTATCATATAGGTACTTTTTTTAAGTAACGTATTTTAATAATAATAATTTTTAAGCAATGATGACGATATTACTGTGCTCAATTTCCTGTTTATTTGAATCTTTAATTTATATACAAATTGTAATTGTATTAAGTATGCCTAAATAAAGCCAAATTGAGTCATCGTAGCTAGGTAAACAGGGAAAACTGTATAGGTACTCCTATACAGTTTTCCCTGTTTGCATGTGAAATTATTTTGTAGAACTTGTTTGCTTTCGTGGTACCTAAGTACATTAAGAGAACATAACGATGCTAGCTTTTTTTAACTTGCATTATCTCAAGGCGCTGGATGCAGGCCAGTTTTGGGCATTAATTAATTTAAATATCAATCAATTATTCTTTTTATCAATTGCAATTGAATTAATTTTAATCGCAATTAAATTAATTCCATTTTTTATCACTCTATACCTATAATAAAATTATACTAGGCCGATGTCTGTACATTAAATATTAAAAAAAGAACTAATATGGTCTTTATTAGAGCAATTGAAACCAAAATATCTATTTTTAAAATGTTTGTCTGTCTGTATATTTGTACGCGTATCACGTGAAAACTACTATAAAGAAAGAAAGAAAAAATGTATATCTTTAACTAGAAAGAAAGTTTCTGTACTAAGTAAAAAGCAAACGCCTAACTAAAATTTTATAGCAACAACTCTTTGGTTGCTCTCGTTTAAATGAAAGGCGCTACATGTAAACAACAAAAGTAACACAACACACAGTCACAAAGCCTGGCTTAAAGTCTAGCCACATACTAGCCATTGACATGATACGAAGACGAAGTCGCAGAGCACGCCACGATTTTTGCAGTCGATGTGACGGTCATAGGCATGAAGCTAACATTTAGGATACTTATTTTCCAGTAAGTATTTTTATTTATTTGGGCTACAATATAAAACGTACTTGCAACAAACAATGGTTAAAATAAACATGCCAAGACTAATAGCGAACTTCTTTGACATGCATTCTGAGCAAGAATAACATCTGCTGTTGTGTTGCTATTTGACACTAGATGGCGTTGATGGTTAGGACAGGTTGGAAAATCTTTTCGTAAAGTACACAGTTCGGTGTTCAGATTATTTTTTAAAGTTAGTAATATACTACTACTACTACGTATACTATACGGCTATACCCTCCCGTAAAAGATACCGTACAACGAAACAGTATTTTGGGTAACATTTCCGAAATTAAAGCGCCCTAATTGCGATGCGCTACGAATTAATTAACATCTTAATTGGTTAAACAATTTTATAATTTATTAGCTGTGTACACGGGATGTCACCCGCGATGATCTCGTACCGTCTCAGTGCACACCTACTTATTTCAGTCAGCAATAGTCCAATCGATCACCTCCCCCATTAGCCAACAGGTATCTCAAAGGCTCCCTGACAGCATTATACAGGGGCGAAGGTCCTTTGCTGTTATCATCATGAGACTGGTCATGTCCTCTATGTCAAGACTAGGTAACAGATTTGTTAGAGCAGGTAGCGATGTCCTACCCTAATAAACGACCATGAAGGTTCTATTTTTATGCTTTCTACTTGGGTTGTTCCTGATCTGGATGATTGAGTACCTTTATCAGAACTAGTCTTTGTACATGCGTCCCGATGCAGAAGAATAGGAATAATATTTTCTCCTGCATCGCTGCATCGGGGTGCGGAATGCACGGCAATGTTTTTTTTTAACGAAAAAAGGCTTTTTCCAATAATTACTGGTAACTGGTGGCCTCCCCAATATTTTAGCTCACCTGTACGTCTAAGATGATGTAAACTTAAGTGCACCACTTACACTGAAGGGTGTACGAGGGGCAGAATTTGGGATTTCCTCTTTCAATGAATGTGCATTTCATTCACGAGTGTTTTAACAAACATCTGATTGATAGCTGCAGATGCAATAGGAAATACTTGCTACATTTTCGCTAACTGATTAAATCAACTTTAGCTGTATACAAGGTTATTAATAGCCGTGCTGTAAGACTTGACAACTAATAAACAATGCGATATAGAGTCGATACAAAGTTTTGCGGTGCCGATGCCGATCGCATTTGACCACAGCCTGCAAGGTTATCTGACGAGAACCGACACTTCGCCTTGGTCAACTGATACTGACCACTTTCAATTGTTTTCTGCTATAAGCGGAAATTACACCAAAATTGAATGTAGCTCCAGTTTTTTTGTAGCAGTTGTGTTTAGAAAACTAATAAACATTTTATTGCCTTAGCTCACGAGATATTTTTGATAGTATCTTGAAACGTTTCTAAATGCCAACAAATTGTAATAGATTTTGCATTTTGCTATGTTGATTGCCGAAGTATTTTGAATTTCCGAAAATACTTCAGTATCTACAGTAATTCTAGAGCCCAATGACCATTTGTATGGAAGTTCTCGATCCAAATCTGAGAAACGCTGTTTGCGAAAGAAGTTATTTGAATGACAATGGAGAGGCCATAACTTAAGTGACGAGATAAAATCAAACATCTTCACAAAACCAATAGACGCGATTACGCAAGTTTTGTTTACGCAGCGGTCCCGAACGCTCCACTAACACGCAACCGATATAGCGCAAGGCCGCACAATAAAAGCGACCTGACTCACTCATGAATTAGTTCCAAACACCTCATTTATTTCACTCACCAAGATATGCACTGAAATCAGTAAAGTATTTCCTCCAGTCCGTGGACTTCAGTTCGGGAGGACTTGCTGGTTGACTGCGTTCAACACTGTACTTTCGCTCCAATATTGGGGAGAACGAGACAGATTTTGGGGATGCTGAGCGCGTGCGCACGGATGCCATCCCTCTGCTTGGTATAAAAGGCGGGATGGGTCAAATTGGCGACAGTCGTGGCTTGACCGCGGCTAGGAGTAGACTGGTTATTTTCGATGTGATGCAGGGTTATCTAAGGCGCGAGCGACGCTGGGTGATAGCGCGGTCACACTGTGAGCTGGCGACAGAGTTGCGCGACGCGCTATTCCCGTCAGGTGGTCATTTCCGCCGTTACGTATTTCACAACTGATCGCGAACCGACTTCATTAACCTCTTTGTAAAAAGCGTGAAAAATATACTGAATGTGCGTAGGGTTATGTATGACCCAGACTGTTATGTAAGTGTCAGGTTTGTGTGTGGTGACGATGTGGGCGGGCGGCGCCCTACAACTGTATCTACGTGGAACTCACGTGGTCGCGGCGAGTAAATAGTATTAACCAGGTTTCTCACAGTATAACAGAATCTTGCCTTCTGCTGCCGCAGAAATTATTTTTAATAACGTCTAAACACACAAAGACGAATCGACGGAAATACAAGGGCTCATTAATAGCAATTATCTTACTCTGCAGTAGATTACGTATAATGACGTATACATATATATTAGAACCATGCGTGGAAGTAGGGCAAACATAAGATTAGTTATTTCGTAAACAATGGTGTGGACTGTGGTTACGTTTGAAATAAAAGCTTGTATAAAAGAACTGCTATAAACAGTTGCACTAAATCAACTAATATAAAAAGAACACAGGTTTATTAGATTTTCTCATGCCACTACAAAGTCGTAACGAGTAAATCACAGTTATGATAACAAAACAAAGTCACAAAGCAATTTTTTTAATGTGTGTTTTTTTCTTAATCATGGCGTAGATGCATAAACATTCAGTGAATGCGACTTCACATAAAAATAATAAGGAGAGAAAGTCAGTACTAATTGAAGAAGCAATGCATCAATCAATGGATTGGAATTAATTATACGCTAATTTATTCCAAATCCAGTTCCACTGAAAAATGGCATAATAAATACTAGTTTATTATACTGTATGAAGCCAAAGAAAAAATAAAGTATTTCGTAGATATTTGAATATAATTACAGATTGTCAGAGTCAGAACTTAATAGGACTTCTGAAGCGTTATTAATGAGTCGACAAGCCACGATAGCCTGAATAAGTTTCGTGGTAATTCCTCATTTATTGAACAAAGCAAACAATAATTATACAGGGTTCATGTCATATGCTAATATGCTTCTTTAAAAACTATCTTGCCATTTTAAATGGAAACTCTGTAAAATGTATCGATTCTGTATTCATTGTCTTTGACATCGTGTGGGAGACGCCCATCCGTGGGTGGAACCATAGTAGTATTGAAGGTCGAAGTTACTTAGATAAAGATACAAATATCTTAATATGTACCTACAATTAAAGCAGTACAGCTTAACAACTTTATTGTTCGTTATGTCTATGACTAAGACAGAAAAATCTGTAATGTACCTCTTCTACACCCCACCGTTTTTCTCTATGCTTACCTAATTGTATTCTCACACTTTTGTGAATTTCTTTTCTAATTGTAACATCAACAAGTTTCCTTTATTGACAATCCTAGAATGTCAAAATTTCCAGTATATATTTACAATGTTACCTGAAGTACAAAAGTTGCAGATAAACCAAATGTAGGTACGACTAATTTGCAGAAAATAAATCAATGAGAAATCTTGGTGTCACTGAAGAATTCAAATTATAAAAAAAACTCTTCTTGACCATAGTTAATGGAAGCACACGTATATTGTGTATGGTGCTCGTGGGCGATAACCGAACTGTCCAGCTACTCAATTTGCCATTAGTACCTTTAAATCCCACACTTAATTATTACGCGTAGCTTCAACATTGATAGAAATCTGTTTATGATGTAAGATATGTATGTTTAGGGTTATCGAACATAACGATTCATTTCGAATATGACCGCTTAAGAAGTTTTCATATTTTTATTGAGAAAACCTATTAACACAAATACAGATACTGTTTTTGATAAAATGGTCGGACAGAATATAATTCAGAGAAATCATTAGAGCTTTATGTTATTATTTATCAGATCGACGCCTGAGTAAAAACGAATCCGAAATTAACAATGTTAAGCATGAAAATTAGGTTGCAAAGGTAGGTCATCTTCAATTATTCGTGACTGTCTATGACTAAGTTTTGCAATTACTAGCAATTACCGGAATGCTCTTATTGGACGATAATTGTGTTTGGCAATCCTTCATACATCCACAACTAGAATAGAGTTGAGAGAACCTAATGTGATATTTTATGAGATGAGCTAACATCGTTCGATGCAGCCAATAAAAACCACATTAGGAAGGCCAATTAGAGCGGGATCAAAAATAGTTTTTCTAATATACTATGGACGTACATTAGTTCATCGGGGTATACAGGCGAGATGGTAAGTATTATCTTCTAGGAAACGAGGTAGTGATTTCGCTAAATGAAATAACATAACCTAATAAGTAAAGATAACAGAACCGACGAGAGAGCAAACATAGAGGTGTCAATAAAGACTAGATAAGATTGAATGTAGTTATTACGAAAATAGATCAATAACGGTAATGTAGATACAATTTTTTGTGCAGATAATATACATAAAAAGCCTTAAATTATGAGGACTAAACCATGTCCAGTAGTGGGACTGTAAATGGATCGATGACGAAAGGATTTAATTTTGAGGAGGGCAACTGAGGATTTTCAAAGCCGGTGTATAAATAATATGTGAAAAGCACGAGATGGTAAAAAATATGTAAGAAATCCTAGCACGTTCAAATAATAGGTCATATTACGCTGATGCCTTTCGGAAGACCCTCAAAGGGTAACACCTCACACAAAACCAGTACACACAGCTAACAAGTAAGTATTAAGTATTGAACACATGGAAGAAGCAGTGACAAACGAATATGTAAAAAATAAATCTTTTACGGAACACGAAATTTTATAACGTACGTGTTTACAAAATAATCATTCATTATTCTACAGAAAACTGGCAATAAATTTTACTCAAGTGCAAATAATAAAATATTACTGAATGCCACATGTTAACAATAAAAACTGTAAATCACGTATTGGCAAGAGAATTATGTCTTTAACATGTCTCTAACTAATGCCAAGTGTACAACTGAATTACGTGTAGAGGCCAATAGTTTTATAGCTCGAAAAGGTACAATAGAGTTCTTCGACATAACATGTGGTTAATTTTTAATATCTCGGATAAAATCCTTAAAAGACGCGACGCAGATTACTAAAAGTAACATGCTTCTAAATCGTACGTTTTCAATACTTTGACCAAATACAATGAAACATAATAGGATCATCCACCCACAATATTGTCTAGACAATCTTATAAGCTTGTTTCAAAGAAACATAATCAATCATTACAACATTTTTCTTTATTCGACGTTCAAGCGCTTTGGCCTGGGAAATTAATTAATTATGGTACCTGAGCCTGTAACTAATTCTGTTCAAGACATTACTCGAGTATATTAATTGCATTCATTATCAATTATGGTATGGAATGAAGTACACGACTTTTAAAGCAAGTTGCACTAAAACATAGATTCAGTTGTTGATAATAGGGCAAATGTGTCAACCTTCAATGCTGAATTTAAACAGAAAACGAGTATAGTAACTAAATAAAAGAAACAATGGAATCGATAACGCCGATAATTATAATGAATGAATAATGCAACATATCAATGGATAAGTCGACATTAAAATTTCACGCCATAACAGAAAGCCGTTGACAAACATAAGTTTCCATTTTCCAAGTACTCATAATACGTGGGTATGTCGAATGACATACAGATTGAGCTATGCATATTTCATATCGTAGACTTAGAATAATAAATAATAATATGGCAAAATATGAAAATCATTAATGAGGAAACGTGCTGACTTGGGCAGATAATTAAGACATAACACAATGATTGTAATATAAATACTAAGCTCTGGGGGACTGCACTAGATGCAGGCAGGTCCGACTGGTCTAAAAAAAAACAAATCGCATAATGACAGCATGTAAGTAGACTGTAGACCTATAAACTTTTTATCCCGGAAACCCTTCAGTAACGTATATTTATCGCCAATCTAACACGATCTCTATTGGTCGTCTTATTTCTACAAAAATACTTGTCCTTTTACTGCGTCTATTAGCAAACAGAGATCTTTCTAAATTGGCCAGTCTGATAGCCCTGTTTTATTTATAGGCAATTAACACTGATGTCTTGCGGCGTCTAATACTATGGCTTCATGTTCATTTGATTGAGTGTTGACATATTGGGACGCGATGTTTTAAACACTTCGCCGCACGCGCAAACATTACTCTCTCGGAAAACAAAAACATTAATTTCCTAAACTAAAGAACGGTGGTTTTAGGCTATATTCGTATTGTAATTAGCGTCAACTTAAAGACGCACGAACGAGTGGGCGCAGTTATTTTTAAATCCACGCTCTAATTACTGCTTTGTTACATCAAAGGGACATTAGTCAAACGGCCGCCAGCTCACAGTGTGCACCGCACTAACGAACACAAGTTGCCGAATTAGTCTCACACTAGACACGTCAACCGCTACCAATTGATTCACAGGGAACGAAGTCAAACTTCCAAATTAAAAACACGGCATTCGTTTCGTACGCAATTCTCGATCGTCAACGAACGCTCCGCGCTCGCCGCAGCGGTTTGATCGGATGGATGTCGACGCAGCGACTGACAACTGTCGCGGACACAAGAAGTCAAGACGCAACTGTGGGACGGTGTCTAATGATCTTAGTTTCATTGTGGTGCGGTATTGAGCTCGTAATGGGCACATGTGGGCGATGGAAGTATCGGCAACTGGTGTTCAGGGGAGGCAGGGGATTGCCTAGTAAGAAGGCATAGCGGATCGCAATGTTCTCGGAAGCCACCGCGGATGGGAATGCAGGACGCGGTCGGTGGTCACAGGAATGTTACCGGCTTGTGGAGATTGCTTCCTAGCTCGTGCAAAATTATTACAGACACGTAATATTGCAGGGACCCTTGTCCTTGATTCTTATCTTGATAAACGATTGGCAAGAGCGATTTAGGTTACAAGATGCTTTGTTGCATCTATAATTATTAAATAAATCTAAATAATAGTCACAAATCATGTTTACTAGGCGAATACCATAAAAAGAAAACAAGCTAAAGAAGTTATAGCTAAAACGAAAACCGAAATACCAAACAAAGATCGCTAACGACGATGACGAGGTAGATACCATAACGAATCGCGTGGTCAATGCCATTCATGGTGAACCCAACAAAGCGTAAAGCACGGCAAAACATTATTGTCTTGAAGTTTCTAAACGACGACGAGATAATGTTTTGCTATTGGCAATAATTCTTACATAAGATACGCCTGTATTTCCCGAAGGGTTAGGCAGAGGTGTACACCCATAGTTCGCCGGTATGTTTAGGTCCCATGGAATACGGGGCGAGTCTTACATGGGACTCCGCAAATCCTACTCCGCTACCCCTGAGAATTTTATACAAAAGGCCCTAATAACACTTTGCTCGACCACTAGATAATGAGGCAGTTCTGAGTTTGGAAAAAACGAACCGCAAAAAACTAAATTCCACGCCGAATTCGAATCCTTAACACCTAAAAGAACAACAAACGTAGTACTAAGCAGACATTCCAAATGTTCGATTAGCATTAGCTATCCATAATGAGGCGTATACGTTTCCTGGTCGGCCGCGAGTGGGTGACCGCTGTTTTTGGTAACTTGACTCTGGTCAGTTCGCAAATTGTAGGGCACCCGTAGTTAAAAGCAGATTATTATCAACACTATTTTTGTACGATGCTAATTGTATGTTAGAAATTAGTGACTATACGTACTTGCAATACTTTTTGGTGTGCCAATAGAGTTACAGATGAGCAGCATTATTATCCATATAATATTTTGTAGGCAGATAAAGATTTGAAAACTGAGGTGTTTGAGACTAATTTATAAGTTTCTGAAATCGATTAGTGATTAAATCTGTATGTGTGCCAGCTAATATAATTTGTCTAATCGAGTTAAAAAGTAACACGCATTGCATTACCCCTGTAGTCCCCGAAAGGTTAGAAAGAGGTGTACTAAGGAGATTTTAGATCCAATATGCGAGCAGCGAGCCTGCACAAATCCAAATTCCGTGCTGCTACTGAGAATTTCATATAAGAACCAAATTTCACTAGTAAAAAACTGATTTCGTAAAGCTTCCAAATTTTTAAGTAATTTGTGTATTGATAACTTTTACGACCACTAGCTTTAATATCAACTATGGCAGGCAACATAGTGACCTCACAATCGAAAAGCTTCTAAATTATAATCATATAATTAAAAGCATTATGAGCAATAAAACAACTTATTTCAGTTTCTAAAACATGGGAAACATTACTATAAAACTAGGGTCCAGTAAATTCTTGAAGTGGTAAGACGTTTAGTTCCAATTTTATGCACGCATACAAAACTTCTGTTAAGTATAAATCTATATCTATACTTATAATAAATCTGTAGAGAGGTCAATTCTGTACATGAAATATATTTCCAAAATAACTATCAGCGGGTGATTAGTGATCGATACTGACGCCAAAAATGCAATCAGTAATTTTTTTTTCTGTCTGTCTGTCTGTCTGTATGTTCGTTATAGAAACAAAAACCACTAGACGGATTTCAACGAAACTTGGTACAATTGTTCTTCATACTCCTGGGCAGGTTATAGTATACTTTTCATCACGCTACGATCAATAGAAGCAGAGCAGTGAAGGGAAATGTTGGGAAAATGAGTGATTCATGAGAAAGGTTTCAAGCTATAAAACATCACGCTACAACCCTTAGGAACGGGGCAACGCAGGTGAAACCGCGGGCGAAGAACTAGTGATTAAATAAAATCCATGATAAAGACGCCTTACTACTACATAGGTAATATTTGTAAAACCAATTTACTTTATCAATATTTTAAGCCAGGTCGACTCATTGAATTTTATTTGTACAAAGACTACAAAAAGCGCGCAACAAAATGCAATTCTCTAAACCAAGGACCCGAGATATTGTTGATATAAAACAGTTTTATTAACGGACAAACTGAGGCGCCAGTCACACAGATCTAACAGCTAGATAGAGATGCATTAAGCTTTTAATTGTAGGAACAGTGTGAGGTCATTAAAACATTACCTTATCTCTGAATGACACAACTATTTAGCTCCATTCATTTGGCGCTGTGAATATATTGCAGTTAACAGATACTGCGATTTATGGTCAATTGTTCCCTGAGATATACGATTAATGCGAAGCAATTTATAGCCTAAAACAGCAAATAAAGTATCCGATCGTAATTGCGATATTATGGCTTTGGAACTCGTGGTATTTGTGGAAGATACAAACATTGTCATACTAATGGAACTACTGTGACAGAGTTCATAAGGTTCTGGTAGCAGGAAACATAATTTAATTGTACGTGTAATGAAGCAACTAGTTAATATGAAATGTGAACTTATTCTTATCAGAATAGTAGACTAACATATAGCAGATGAGCAGTCAAGTTCATTTGTGTTTCTCTTGTGCGATTCCCAAGTGTTCTGTTTCTCATCTATGCTAATATAAAGCGATACAATTGTTTGTACGTTTGTAGAACATAATATATTTTCTGGATCTATTGAATTCTAATTTCCGATCTTCAATATTCTTTCACCGATATTAAGGCACTCTACATTATTGACATACACTATGTTAAACTACCACGCAGGTAAAACCGCGGCGTGATTCTTTACAAATTACGAGTACTAAACAAGGGAGAGATTGCTGGTTTATAATATATTGAATTAGGAAAAACTAAATTTATCGTATCTTCTCATTTCTTTTTACAAAATAGTTATTTTATTTTACTGTCAGTTTTTCAATGTCAACCGTCAGATGAGATGAATCTTTTTGTATAAAATATTTTCTTAAAAGTCAAATTCTAGTAATATGTACTACATATTTCGTAAATGTTTATCATTCGTAAGTCAAAGTACCTCACAGTCCAACTTAGTTTTCAATCATTACTTTTGATCTATCGGAATGTATAAATAAATATAAGTAAAATAAAAATTTAATGACGTCCAAATATGATCACGATCACTTGCAGCTCCCATAAGAAACTACTCGAGCGCATGGAAACAGGTAAGTAGCGTTAGTTTTTTTTTACCTAATTAAAAGCCGACAGTACAAATTGGCTGGGAACATAGACGTGTTTGATATCACGGGAGGCGTGTTGCTTACCCGTATAGAGTTCACCCCCCGTGGAGACTTGGGACGATATTCTTAGACTTTTTCTTCCTGGTGTAAGTGTAAATGGAGAAATTGAAAAAATAATAGAGATAACTAGTAGATATATTCCATAGACGCGTCTGATGCAATTCCGCCGGTACTCACTGCACAAAGGAGCTACGTATCTCTAAGTACCTTATTCTAGGTACGTGTTTTGTCGGCGATCAGAGTACCAGTGCCAGTGCCTTCATAAATTAATAACACGCATAAGTGTTTCATAATCGAGTTAATTTTTTTTGTCATTTTATACAATAACGTCATCAATAATATTGCAGATCGAAGTAAAAGTATAATTCATAGTAACATATTATTTCTTGTTATGATCGTGAACAATGGTATTTTAAATGGAAAAAAATCTTTGCACTGTTTTCAAAATGTAGAAATTTTATATTCGATTACTATTAACGTAGAATGCAATTTACTTAATGTGTTGAAGAGGAGAATCATGTAGGTATATAGTAAACTCGCTGCGTACTGTGGTGTTACTTGCGTTGATCTAATTTTTGTAATCTCGTGGGAGTTCTCGCGTCAATAATTCCAAACTTCGTCTGTTTGATGCGCCGAGCAAACCGACAAGAGTCGTGAATAAAGAAAAGTGGTCGCTGGTACAAAGCTGTAGAACCACTGTCATAGGTGATAATGGAGAATACCTTTTGCTTAAACGGTGAAAACATCGTAGTGAGAAGATTGAAATCTTTTATAATGCGGGTGGAGTCTGCAAATCTGCATTATGCTAGCATCGTGGACTATACATGTTTATAAGAGTGGAACATCCAACCTGTTGGTGACTGTTATTACAACGAAAATATCCAGTATTTTTTTTTGTTTATATCCCATTATCTACAGCAGCTATAAAATAAAATCAAAACAGTTCAAGTATTGGAACACGGCTCTACAAAAATAAAGGGTATGATCTAGCCGAGGTAATGAGTGCATTTTCCCGCGAGTCCGTCTGCGCCGGCGCACCCATACTTGGAGGGACAGCGGATCCGCGGACCGATTTGACGCGTTTGACACACTGATTGCTGTTATTTCTCAAAGCCGAGTCACCGCCATGACAGGTGGACGTTTATTTATTAGTTGATCATTATCTTTTATGACTGGGCAATATGTTTTATCTTTCGCCCTTTGGCGGGGAGGTAGGAAGTGTATTAATGTACCCAATACATCAGGAACATCTAGCGTTTAAGGACGTTTCCATTATGGACCTTTCATAAACAAAGAATAGATACATTAAGCCTCTTTACTGTCAGTTACTCTTTGAAAATAAAATCTGTTTCTATAATTACAAGAATAATTCTAGCATTTTTTAAAATGATTTAAGTACACCAATTTAAACTTTACCTATTTATAAAATAGGTTTTCTCTTTCATAATAATTATTGACTTTTAAAAGTGTCTTATAAAGATCTATCTACAGAATATCATTCGAATGGAAATTTGAAAGAGTACCAACCTTCTAACCTTTGAAATGATTGAAGACAATTTTAATTATAGTAATTACAAGTTTCTTATTGCCATGAAATGTACATATGTAAGCAGAAACTGATAAAGACTAACGTACAAAATAATAAAATAGCAAGTGAATCATCTTAGAACCAATAAAACGAACATACGATAGTAAGACGTTCACGTCAGAAAGCTAAAAGAACCATCAAATAAATTATTACACTAAAATAATCATAAAGAACATTTCAAAAACAGATGCCGGTTTAAAACCCCATAAATGCCGTCAAGGTTTTCCCATAACAAGCAGAGTGCCCATCATGACTCCTAATACGAAATAATCACACGAAAACATGAAACGTAATTAACATAATAATCCAATGACCCAACATTCCTATTAACCGTAAATGGCTTACCGGTCATCGTAGTGTCGGTGATGTCCTTAGAGTGAAATTCCAAAAGACACTGATAGATTCAAGCACAGGCTTTTCCACGAAGATTATAACAGAACTGCGTTATTCCAGAATGTTCGCACTGGAATGCGAGCTCCCGCCATATGTTTCGTATAAGTCGGGATAACTAGTATTGGCAACCGGGCGTAACCGTGTAGTTATGTACCATCCTTTATTGAAACGTGTGGGTGGTTACTGGTTGGGAGCTAAGTAACTTCCAGCAACTCATACGCTCGTAATTGGGTCGATTCTTCAACAACAGCTTCAGAATGAGGACGATTGGCAATGATGTCATTATACAGTATGTAAACTTGTGTAGCGCCAAAACGTCTGCAGATACTAAATGTATAGTCGATGTAAACACTAAACTCTGTAGCTAGGCTAGGGTTCAAGGATCCGCGACTCGCGACTGACATTGCAGTTTTCCCGGGGACGTGGGCGGGCGGATGCATTAGACGCGGCACTGTAAGGGTTAATGCACCCGTGACGTCACACGCTACTGCTGTGATAATGATCGATTATACAGGTTACAACAAATCAAAATACTGGCAATTAAAAATACATATTATTATAATTTTTATTAAAAATATGGAGCGATAGGTTGAATGAAACTTTTTATTTATTTTTAAAAGTCACAAGCGCCACCTGTTTGATAAAGGTAAAACACTAATGGCGACTACTTTATAGAGTAGTAGCTATGAATCATGCGTTCAACTGTAGTACGGGCACAAGTTCGGTTAAAAACGTAGAGATGGCGCTATATGGACCAGTTAAAGAAACAACTGAATTTCAGTTCATATATATCAGCTTTACGAGTATTTTGGTGGTCATAAAAACTGAAAGGCGAAACAGGCTGAAAAAATAAGTTATAGAAGTATTTAGAGAAAATCTTTACCTAGCACAGGGTGGTAACAAAAACAACTTTTGAAATAGAGACAACAATTTATGACCCTTCCAAAGTCTTCCGGAAAAAACAACAGCTGACTAACATGAAAATATTAAACGGAAAACGTTGTCTGGAAAATTGACAAATTATGCTTTTCACGAAGCCATTAATAGATGTAGGAATGGTGACAAAAATAAAGGGACCGGCGGAAAATATTACTTGGCTGGCAAAATAGAAATGAGGTTGTTCACCGAATAATAGTTATCAACCATATTTGTTTTTAGCAATTCAAAATTTCAAATATTATCTGGTGGATCTTATTTTAAGTCTTCATATTTGTAATTCATATATGCGACTCCTACAGACGCAAAAAAAAGTCATTGGATGGTTTAGATGCTATTGTGCAAAGTCAAAGTCAAAGTCAAAATGTTTTATTTCAATTAGACCACTAAATAGGTACTTTTGAAAAGTCAAAACTATTTGCACGGTTCCAAATAGTGGGTCGTATGGAGAAGAGCCGGCAAGAAACTCCATAGACACTCTTTTAAAAAAATAAAAAACTTGATTACAATATTATGTTTGTTTGCAAAGTTAAGATTTTCAAATAAGAAGGTTTTAAACATGGAATAAATATCTGAAATAGGTACTGCTGCAAAATATCAACAGGCTGACTATGTATATTTAAAAAAAAATCTTAAAATAATATTGAAGGACTTATATGATTTTTATACAGAACTAGCTATGGCATGCGTTGAATTGCCTCTTTTTTGTTTTTTTTATTCGTCATATTTGTCATAGGTTTATGACAATTATGCACACTACTCACTAAAGTTTCATCGCAATAGGATGGATGGTTTAGCAATGCATAGAGAACAAACAAACAAACATCATCCTCATTTATACTTATAGTTAATAAGTAAATAATCTTGTTTTACTAAAACGCTTTCAAATGACACCATAAACCAACCTAGAAAGGCTTTTATATTTTATTCTTCATATCGAAACGAAATCCAAATGACTTTTCCAATAAAGCCGGCCTTGGTCAACGTACACATCTAAGGCTTGTCGAGGACAGATAGTCCATTTGTCAAAAGCAAATAATGGCCCCTCGACACGATTCGCTTATATTACCACGAGGCTAGGTCAGGGCAATGAAGAAAGCTGAAAGTATATATAGTCTGATTGGATATAACTGAACTAGTTAGAAATCTACTAAATCAGACGTATTCAAAGCTCAAATATATATATTCATGAGAGATTATTTATGATTATTTATAGATGAATAAAAGTATATTCAGCATTTGGTAAACAAATCACTATCGGTAGGTAGGTATTTAATTTTGTCACTGAAAGTGTATTATAAAAAAATAGACACAAACGCTTGTTATTCATAAAGCAATACACAAAGTATAATTATTGAGGTAGCCGACTAACAAGAATGTTAAAGTTTAGTAACAAGATACACTCCAAAATAAATGAAAGTCTACATACAAATTCGGTCATCTATATGCAGGTATGTATTGGATTACCGACGGATAATTTACTATTGAACAATTTACTTTCCTTCTAAGGCCGACACAGTTTGAATACAACTTAAATACCGGATGTAGGAGTACTTTTTGGCAACAGAATTGAAGAAAGAAATGTATAGTTGTAATTACCGCAGTCAATCTATAGATGGGTAACCAATTAAAAATTCTTAGTAGGTATAGCACATCAAAACCACTGTCATTCCATGATTGTCAGAAGCCCGAAAAGCAAGAAAACCAGTTTATTATTCAAATATCAGTATTTCTTAGAAAATTTGGGCATAATATCGATTTTAGCCGCATCTGGTTGGATCCCTACATAGATGATAAAAGGCTAGAACTCTTTTTGGCCGAATTATGGCAATTTACACGAATTTAAAAGTAAAGGACTTTTTTAAATTGGGGTTTAAATACAAAAATATTACATTACAGTTTGTCAATTTCGTAAAATGAAAATCAAAAGGATATAAATACTTTCAGGGCGACAATTTCGAATTGATGAAAAGTTCTAAAACATTTAAACACGGTTCATTGTCTCCTAGATACTGAAAAAGCTTGCTGAATCATCGTTATAAAGAACGTTGTCTTTAAAAATGGAATACATTATTTTCGCTCGTAAAGAAGTGTTGCAAGATAGCAAAAGATTGTCACAAATTAAAACCTAATGGGCATTCTGCCAATTCTTACAATTAATTGCCGCACATATATGTATGATGTTGATGCCAATGACCGTTCATTGACAATTTTTTTCATAAACATCTAGTTACAATTTTAGTCAATCCTTTGAACAAATAATAAAATAATCACGAGTCCATGAAGTTTAAACTCATTCTAATTCTGCTTTTCTCTTAATTTTTCATCATACATGTTAAATAACGTAAAAAAAATAATTTAATCTGAAGTAATTTGTAATTTTAATTAAGAGGAAGAACGCTGATGTCTGGGATACTCGTACAGATATATTTTTATATCTAGTTCAGACACAAATGTCTTTACATATAACTTAGTCAATTTTTCATGTTTTTGTCTGTAATTATTTAACCTCAAAAAGCACACAGTTTTTTTAGTCAAATAAAATTATTTATTATTAAGTTCCTATATTTATGTATTCACAACTAATAATAAAACTAAAAGGCTAAGTATAAAATAATATAGTATAATACTTATAGTTCAAGCTCTACTAATATTGAGTCTACGGACTTCGAAAGACTTTCAGCATGGCATCTATAAACACGATTAACGATACTGTAAATATCGTGAAACTGACTTTAGAAAACAATTTGTGCGACGTGTTTTTTCTGGCCAGCTGCATCCAGGAACTAGGACAAAGTATTTTATTTTTGTATCCATTTGTCTTCATACTCATAAATATCGAAGGGATTAACAATGTTTGCTAACGGAGTTAAAGCTAAATTATGAGAAACATAAAAGCCTTTGAAGTCGATATACGATCTCTCGATATTATTTTTCCTATGGTATTTACAATTTTATGACATTTCCTTCAAAAATAAAAGTACCTAGTTCTTCAAGAATGAAGATCTTAATAATTCAAGTTAAAGGCAAAAATCAATCAAACTTAGTTGTCGATGTCTTTCAAACCAAATTTGACTCAATTTCGCAGTCAAAATTAGTTTTGACTGGTTATCAGTTTTTAAATGAATTATTACATTGAGTTGAGTAAGGGTGAGGTGATAGAGTATAGTATATTATAATTCCTTGCTTCCTTCGTTAGCGCTACGTTTGTTAAACTTGCATTTACAATGTCCTTCTGGTTTTAATTTTATTAATTCCCAACGCAAATTAGGATTAGGTTAATTAGCTAACACTAGACTAACATCAAAGCATAACAGGGGCAAATATGGAATCAGGAAATATGATTCAGGTACAAATTAAAGCTAAAATAGCTCCGTGCAAACAAGCTTGCATACCAGAAGCTCAAGTGCCGGTAACTCAGACGCACTAATTAATTCCTGAAGAGTAACATTGTGTGGTAATGTGAGCCAAAAAGGGGAGCCTTTATTAGAGGAATTTATGTTAAACAACAAAACAGTATTTGCAAATGAAACGTTAATTTGATTAGTGATTGATTTTGTGTTTGAACAAGCTTTTGAAAACACTCAACTAATAGATCTAAATTCTTCGATGGTTGTATGAACTTGTCAGGAGAATTTGCGGTTCAGCGTAATACATTAAGGATTTTGGAGTCTTTGTACTCCAAATTTAGAGTTCCACCGTTGTATACTCTTCGCAAAATAAAGATTTTGTATTGTACTTCTTAGAAAATTCGTCAGAAAAGAAACCATGATAAATTAGCAACAAAAGTTACACATTCATATTAACATCAAGTTGGAGCTAAAACTAATTAAGCTGAACCATAAATAGAAATGTCTTCAAACTGTGTAGTTAAATAAGCATTATGTGCTCCAAATGATCGTATCGTGATAAGGTTTCAGGCGATTTTTCAAAACGATATGACAGAATAATAATGACAAATTGTATCAAAATATTAAACAACTAATCTAGTATCATTTATTAGATATTATTACATAGCTACGTACCCATAATTAACATTACCGACCGCACCATGACACATGGCATTGTGCATGTAAAGTTTTAGAATTATTTAAGCAAACAAGCAACTCAAGTTAATAACACTGAAACTATTACTCATTTCGTATTTTGATAATATTTTTAGTTAAAATAACCAATACTGATATGGAACATGAAATGTTACTCGTTATGACAAAAACATTAATGTATTCAAAACGTGTAATAATTAACAGACGTAACCCTTTTTCGTTGTGAATGGTGTCATTAAAGAGCATATTAAATAGTAAAAGAAATATTTCGAATCTTTCATTATGTTAATTTGATTTGTTACCTATTTAATAATCATTTGAAATAATAAAATACTTATAATTTCTCTTGAGATCTCTTCGTTCTAAGGAAAGTTATAGTAATATAGCATTTGACAACTTGATGATGGTAATCATAAAAACTTATTATTAGCTCTTTAAACTCAAGCTTATTAGTACTTTATTCTCTGTTGTACAAATGCATAGGTAAATGATAACGTCCGGAGTTCCAGACCCAGACACACAAATATGGTATCGTCCAATTTTATAATAATGTTCTACAATTTTTGGTGTCAACTGCCTACCGAGTGTCGCCTCCGTTAATGTATGTAGAAGTGTAGACAATGAGGTAACTACAGCAAAAAGTGGACTAACCTACTTTTGTATATGGACCCAAGTCAACGATGCCTAATGACAACGACAATGTAGTTATTCAGAGATAAAATCAAACTCCTGAAATATTTAAAGTATCATTTGTTGCTTTTGGAAAGCGAATGTAATTTACAAGATTCATTAACATAATCTTCAAAATGCCACTTATAATTATTACTAGGTAATGTTTGTTGTAATTAGGAAATAATATTGCGAATAATTCGACGCATACGAAGGTTAACCAAAATTGCGATAAAATTACATTAGACTTAGATTGCGAAATCAAGCTTTTAAATAACCTTAATCAAGGTTGTAGAAGTAAAAAAATGCTATACTTAAATACAAAAAAAGCAAAAGAAGGTAAACAAAGTACCTACACTTTTTGTAACAGAAACGTCAATAGATAATGCGAATTCGCCATAGAATAGATCAAAGAAACAACAGAACAAAAAGCCATTACTAAAAAAAATTAATACTAGCAATTAAGCAAATAAAATTATATTTCTTGAAATGTATACAAAAGGAGTTCTTGATATCGAGGTGATACAAAACCCAGATAAGAGTTACGGACCATATAATGTATGTCCATATATGATTGCTTTCGTCTGACCTTCCTTACAGGCCTCAACTAGAGGGTCAACTGTTTGCTTAATGTTTTTAATTGTACCATATAAGGCAATCTGGATGAGGATTACATAACCAACACATTGTCTCACTGCTGGGCACGGCTCTCCTCTCAAATGAGAGGGATTAGGCTATAGTCCGCCACGCTGGCCTAGTGCGGGTTGGCAGACCTCACGCGCCATCGAGAAAATGTTTTCCTTCGCCGTTTAAGCGCCTGATAATTACTTATTATACGCACATGACTTCGAAAAGTCAGAGGTGCGTGCCTTGGATTATAACTCGAGACCTTTGGACTGGGCAGTCTAACGATCATACCACTAGGCTATCACAGCTCTCGTGAGGATTTTGTCGATGGAAATTTAAAGCAAGAACTTGCTTCATGAAAAAGTCTTCCGCAATCTTTACCAAAGGTAAAGAAAAGTGATAAGGATAATACAAGTCAAGGCAAATACCGATTCATTCTATACTGATTAATCTCAATGTTTTTAGGTTTTAATTAGACTCTAGTTTAGGACAGGTTATAAAAATTTAACAAATTTCCATAAATATTGAAATGTTAATGCAATTTCTGAGGGCAGTCTTTGGTACTGCCATGGACATAGAAATAGATATGATACAATACATCCTATGAATAAACAATCAGGCTAAGATACTCAATGAAGTAACATATGGTGCGGACATTGCAATAGATGTGTTACCTTTACTCTTAAAGCGGTATTGTTAGCACAAAGGGAAACGGAGCTCATTCAAATGATCCAAATTCATTAATTACTTATCTGTCAATTCTAGCATGCCTAGATTAGATCCTAAAATGTCCTTAACAGAATAATAAGGAGATGAGTAAAATACGCTCTATTTCTTCAATTACTCTTAGTGTGTCTTGTAGATATATCATTTTGCCTGGAATAAAACGAAAGATGTATTGTGTTGTGCTAACAAATTGAAATAAGTGATTGATCCAAAACCGTTAGCATTAAATTTGCTTTACTTATCAACCCTATTCTCCCGATTGACACTTGTTTGCAACCAGGTGTCTTTC
This sequence comes from Acronicta aceris, assembly GCA_910591435.1. NCBI lineage: Eukaryota > Metazoa > Arthropoda > Insecta > Lepidoptera > Noctuidae > Acronicta > Acronicta aceris. The sequence goes on along the minus strand of OU342761.1, from coordinate 14,886,110 downwards.
CAGACAAGATCTTTAATCATTACCATCAGTGTTACGTCATACTTATAACCTCGTAAAGGTCGATGTCAAGGCACTTTTGTCAACTGTTTATATCTTAAATCAATTCAATGAAAACTTGTTTCCCTCAAGATGAATACGTATATCCAATTTTTATAAGGCGAGTGTGCCAAGGTAGTTCTGTTAAGATTTAATTGAATGGATGGATAGGAGAAAGTTAAGTATTTAAAATTCATACATTTTATTATGATGAAAATAATAGAATAATTTATTCAATTATAAAAACACATTACTTGTCCAAATAGGAACAGATGTTTTAATAACAAATGTAATAAATCTACTGAACAGAATCAGATAACGTAAATTGTATAAGATCCTCGAATAATAACACTAACATATGCGTAAGCGCATGCATGACACACATATGTAAATCACATGGCGTCCACCCGTGGCTTTATGTAATATTATGAGTGTCGTGACCTTGCGTTAATTAATAGTAGGTACTAGTTAACTATTATAACGAAGTGGTAGAGTCAATTCAATTAACGTTTAAGTACTTATAATCATAAAATTAAAATTAAAGAATTGTCCCAAATTTTGAGAGAGTATTGAACGGCCATTTTTAGTAGCTAGCTTTTAGTTTAAACATGGCCGTTTGGGTAGAAAGGTTCTCGTAGTCTGTCGTTGTGGAAGTCTATGAGGAGTCTTTGTTCAGTCGTGGATGTCTTTTGGATGATATATGCCAATGATGATGATTAAATCGACATTAGTTAACGAATTGTAAAATTTTGATAGATAGAGTCGCTTTATCTAGGTTCTGATCTTAATGCCATTCCATGATTTAGAGAAGGATATAAGAAAAGATATTTCTATACTATAATCATTTTATCTTTGGATATTTTTGTTATGACAACTTATATCAGTTATCATCTGCTTAGGGTCTGTGACACTGATTAATCATTTTCGTACAGTTTGGTTACTAAGAGTATTATAAATCCAAACCCAGCCACAGAGAGCGTAATTGTAAGCACAAATATAAAATCTTGAATTGTAAATAATTTCATTTTTTATTTTGAATCAATAAAAATAAGCACTCGCAACCGGCGTGTACAGTACGCGCGACATAAGTTGGCCGGACTGAAGTTAGCTGTTTGGTTGCGTAGTACACAATTTTTAACGTAAACAATCCACTGCGCATTAAAACGGCGAACTTCACTCCGGCCAACTTATGCCGCGCGTACTGTATGTATGAGAAGATGTATGAATGTGGAAGAAGCAAAAGAAGTATGCAAGAATCGTAGCAAGTGGCAGTCTATAGTTTCTGCCTACCCCTGTAGGAGAAAGGCGTGAGTGTATGTATGTATGTATGTATGTAAAAATAAGCTTATTTATCACAGTTAATTATTGATATATTTATTTATGCTTATAATATTTATCTATAGCTTTCCTAGCTATTAATTAATAATTATCGATAGCTAGAGATACACAAATTATGGTGTCCCTTAAGGCCCACCATAATTTGTGTTTGAATTGGACCCCTGGCAGTTCTTTGAAATTTTCATCTAAATTGTTTTAGTGAATTCTTAAACTTTTTCTAAATACTGTTATTTATCGGTCTCTTGGTGGACTACCCAGAGGCCTCCGCAATTACCGATTATTCATGGAATCCACAAAACGATAAGCCTAAACTTTTTACGCATTTGGACTAACCACGAATCTCCCAACAACGAATTGACTCCAGTCCACAGAAACGCGTAGAAGTTTTGGTGTCGATTTGTGGATTAATATTGATGACTGGATGTGATATAATCAAAATTTGGTAATTAGTACTCGTATACATATTTTTAAAGTAATTTAATCAACACGATGCTTAGATAATAAATACTAAGATAATGAAAGATACGCAATCGATGGGTTTTATTATCATAATTTTCTGTTGCAGCTCTAATAAAATGACGTGCCTATTTAAAAGTATTCATTCATATTTTCACTTCTAAGCCCAGACTTCAACTCAAAATTATAGGAATAAGATAGTGATAGCTAGATCTTTTTTATAGTTTAACACGAGAATACATAGAATATGTAAAACTACTTAACATACACAAATCTACTAATCCCACGCCCTTTCTGCAGCGCGATTAATTAGGCAATGGGTCAGAAGTCCGAACCAACCCAACCCACCAGTATTAGTCAACGTTCGAAAAGGTCCAGATTTATACACACGCCGTAGATGATTTGACTACCAGATTAATGTTCCTGGATAAAACTGAGATAATGACTGAGACCCTTGCTAAACATAAGTAATTCTAGCACTCATATCTAGTATGGTGGCATTTTTCATATTGTGCATTCGTATAAATTATCATCACTAGCTCAAACAACCTCCATCAGACCTTTAACAATTTAGACTAATGTAATACCTACATTTTCGCAAATAACACGATCTCACACAATGTCACCGTACAGCATTCCGTTTAGTGATGAAATACAACGTTTAGCAGTTAAACGCTAAATCGCCAGCGCAGACTGGACCACAACACAATGATAACTTAGTAATGCCTTCAACACCAACTCTGGGTACAATACACGCTAATTACAACATATTTTGTTATCTGAACGATACTTCAGAAACCAGTTGCACGGCCTCTTGAGATGCAAGTATGTAGTCCTATATTACAAGTGCTAAAGAAAATAGAATAAAGGGAACATTTGAAAATTGCACTATGTCGTGAGTAACTGTAAACAGAAAATCAGTACTAAAATTCACTATAAAGGTGATGATGAGACAGTAAAAGTTCGTACAGTTTGGTCACCACCCACGAGGTCTTCCAGAAATAGACACGACCGTCATAAAAAAAACGGAACAATACCGCAAACTCGTCACTAATGCTACTAATGCTAATGAAACCAAATTAACCTGACTATACACAAAGATGACTTCACTAAAATTACGCTATAAAACATCACAGCATTTAATTGAGTTAAGGACTATTAAACGAACATATGTTTTAGATAGGACAATTGTTGTGCGAACTAATCATATACAAACATGTTGACACATCAAGCCGTAAGACGCTCAACTAAACACTCCAAAAATAGCAGGCTGGCAAACATCACTTGAATTACAAAAGAGAATGTACATCTGTACGGTTCACGCTTCGTAGTAAATAAACACACATTGAGAGACCAGTCCCACGATCCGATGTGGATGCACTTGAGGAACTCACATGAGAAAATAAACACCAACACCGGGAAATGATAGTGTGGACGTAATTATAATGCAACCGACACACAGCTGTAGCCACACACGTAATTACGGTAAACAAACACGAGGTGGATGATAGAAACCAATAAATATTCGTAACAAATTTTTTTCACAATTAAACTGATTTTATAAGCAATAATACTCACAGCCGGGCGATATTCCGTTCTCCTTCATAGCGCAGCGAAACGGATAATAAGTGCCTGGCAGCACCTTGCCGTACATTGTTCGATCCATCTTCGGCCAATCACAGCTGTCTTTAAGAATTAAAACACCCACAGGAACCACAACGGCGTCAGCACACCATAATCACAGCCTACACTAACCGCGTAAACGACGTCCTACGCGAGGAAATGCAAAACACTTGCAATTATTTTACACTAGACAGTGCGTCAAAGTAAACAATTAATGATTTATGCGCAATATTGGGCCATCACAAGGACGCGACGCGACTGAATGCTTGGTAGAGGTTGGTGGTATCGATCGTCATATCTATGATTTTAAGTACTTTTGTCGTTGATACGTGTTGTGATAACTGATAAGTGATAAGGCAATGTCATGGGGCGAGGTCGCGGCGCTCCGAGTAGAGTATTCGTCAACGCGGCGCGGTCACAACTGTCGTGTGGTGGTGCCGGTGCCAGCGCGCGCGCAGCCACACCGGCTACACTTCCAGTATTATTTATACGCAGGGACGGCAACAAATCAATGCATTGATTGTCAAAATCTGTCCTTCACCAGTAATCACCAGCTACGACTTTCACACTAAATTTATTGGGGAAAATGTTAAACGTACAATTGACTAGCACCGCTACGAGCACACAATTAAAATTTTAAAGATATTCCATTAAAAATTTTACGATGTGAGTCGGTATACCTACATTTCAACAACTTTGCTTAGAAATCCCCAACGATCAGCTAGATCAAAAGAACTATACGATAATACTTACATCTATATATTCTTAAGAATTATCATGAAGCAAAACGTCGCATGCCGCGAGAGAATTCCGATAATTCCCTTTGGAGGTAGAGCTGCCAGTAATCTAGTGAGACGGTGATCAATCATGGATTCCGTGGCGAGAAAAATCTAATTTCGTGCTTCGTTCCCGCCAAATTCTACCGCACCCAAGCCACATCCGGCAGCAATACGATGCGCACGAGTCTCTTGACTTAAGACTTCCGGTTCATCATTCTACTCCATCACACTTCACTATAAGTTTACGATTGTCATTAGAGGGAAGTGGCAACTGCCACTTTGATCTATTTGAAAAGAAAGAGCTATAAAGTTTAATAACTTTAATAAAACCCGTGTTAATTATCCTAAAGGTGTAAATGAGTATTTAAAATGTTACTTAAGTTCAGAAATTGCTGTAAATGTATGCACAGTATGCTGACATTCCTCAAATTGTTGCTTTTACGCGTTAAACGTCTAAACATGGACAACGTTTCTACAGCGGAGTGCATTTTACAACTTGTCCATTTTACGATCGAGCTAACTGTTCTATTGTTCCCTGGCTGGTCTCTAATAAGGAAGTTAATATTTGAGTGGTACTACCACGGCGCTAACTCAACCCACTTGCATAGCAAACTATGGTACAGTGCAAAGAGTTCGCCTCACTGTTTGTTAGGCTTTCAATGACATGCTTAGTATGCTTACCTTATGAAAACTTATTTAAAATGGTTTTCTTCTGCAACTAGTATTATTCAAAGGTTATGTGATTATTTTTTGCCCAGAAACCTATAATCATGGCTTGAGTTTATTATAGATATTTTATTAATGCTACTTATTTTTACGAGTGTTCCAACCTTGATAGGTCTTGAACTTACAGTCCCTAAACCCGATTAAACTTTGAAACCACGCCAAGAACAATCGTTCTAATTGCCAAGGGTATTGATTTAAAAAGATTTAACAAACTCAATGAAGTCTACGATTAAAAAACCTGTCAGTAAGGCTTTCCAAGAACTTGTAATCTATTATCGGATAATTCGAATTTATATACTTAAATTATTCACACAGTTATTTAAATTCTAAAAAATTTTCGAGAAAAACTGAACTAAACACCATTAATTTAATTTCAAACATAAATAAATAGTTGTTGTGATTAATAACGTCTTCGTAATTAACGGATACCTACACAGAATATTCTACAAACGATTACTAGGAACAGTTACGAAAACGGAGTCTTCATATTTAAAATAGATTTTTTTTTCCAACCGGTACGTCCGACTGGATCTACGCGTGCGACTGACAGATGTCGGGAACGCGTAACGCAACTCATCGAAGTCAGTGACGGTGTGGTGACGTCACGAAACTATATATTTACAGCCTTATCTATGAACAGGCAACATTGCCGAGCTGATACGATTTAGGCCAGACAGGGAAAGTTAATGGTATTAAACTGAAATTGGCAAACGCTTCAGTTTATCAGCTGTTAGTTTGTATAGTTCAAGGCTTTAGTTGTAATTTCCTTGTAATTCTGAGATCATACAATATCCAAGGCTTCTGAGATCACTCATTCGTTGAACAAACGTGATGCAAGTAGAGATCACGACCAATCTAGAAACTGTAGTAACTTATATGGAAACTTTTACTTATTCATCATAATGAGTAGAAAATAAGGCCCATTGCAAATATAGCACGATTGCATTCCATTTTATGCGTTAAGTATTTAGTTTAGTATTAGTACTTAAATGAAATTAATTTTCCAACAGAACTGACATGACACTGATTCAGAATGTCTATAGACTTTATTCTTATTCTCTCATTTTGTTTTTTTTTATCAGTCTCTCTCATCTCTTTATAAGTCAGTAAATTTATGTAGTCTTACAGATACGACGAATTAGGTACTATTACGACGACCAAAGTAAAACATCAACTACTATGAGTATATCGATCCACGGTCCAAAGTTACGTGTTTCCAATCACACAAGATAGGTGTGTCGCCTATTACAGCATTCCCCAGTGCACGACGACTAATTAAATTAATTAGGCAGGAGGAACGAAGCACATTAGGCGTGCTATCGCGTGAATTGTGCGTGTAAAATGTGGAAATGTGATACATATGTTAATGATATCGCATTTTTGTATAATTTTGGAGTTGTGTCTTAAGTGCTGAAGGCCTTTTGAAAGTCTAAACTCTGGAAGCATTGTGTTGATTGCCCAATTATAGCCTAAGAGTAACACTGCAGAATGAGATTTTCCTCCATCGAAGATATTGGTAGTGTTTAATTTAAATATAACGATGCAAATACTAAGTTATAATTATTTTGAGTTATTACACCAAAAATACACATATTTGATATCATATCAAAATGTTATAAGCGTGTTGCATAAACAATAACATCTGTTTTGTTGTACTTCAATGTAATTTGTTTTATTATTTAAGTTTCGTCAGTCAACACCAATCAGTGACTACATTGACGCTTTAGTGTGTCTGTGGACTACCCATATTCTATGAACCTTCATTGGCTCTCTAGAGGAAGAGGCTTATAGGTTAGCTTAAAGGTAATCTAATCTGAAGGATGGACAAACTGGAGTATTTACAAAGAGAAGCTAAGAGCCATATCTGTAACTGTCGAAATGTACATGCTATAATCATCGAGTCACCAACTCATCCCGAATTAATTGGCCGATTATTTTCAACACAGCTCAGCAAAGATTTATCTCGATTCTAACTCGAGAATCGGATTTATTGAACTGTCAGTTCACATGGACATTCCATACTGACATGTAACAGATTTCTCGCATTCCCCGCCTGGGATAGTTCTCGAGTGTCTGATTAATCCCTACGGCTATATTTATAGAATATACGTGTAGGTATGAGACTATGAAGGAATTAACGTACATCATAGCTTGTTAAGATATGGCCGAAACACTTAATGTTGATTGGTTTTTAATGGGAAATTGCGCGCCATATTGTGTAGTATGATATAACTAATACTGATGGACTGCTGTAATATCTCATTTTAATCTACCAGTTTGTGGGAGCGACTGCATCGTGGTAGTCTAAAAATAATATAGAACGATATAAGTGGGAATACTTTCTCATGTCATTTGTCGGTCCCTTTATTGTGCAAAGATTGTCCTGACGAAATTGCAGATGGTACTCGCATGTGTCATTTAATAATGATTAAGGAGTCTTGTTATGGATGCAGGCATCATGTAAGAGCCTGTACTGTACGTCGGTCATGTGGGTATAAGTTTTATTCCGAAATAGTGATCCTCCTCGCGCTATCTGGGACTTTCTGGGACTGCAGTCGGATTTGAAAAATACTTTTTGCATTTGATAATAGAAAATAGTACAGTAAAGGGCTCAAGTGGATGCCTATTAAAAATATTTCGATGTTGGCATTTCCATGTAGATATCACTTTGGCGGACAAGATTCATGCAACTGCGCCAGTCATAATTCATCTTAGATATAATAAAATTGTCATACTTAAAAAACACAGTTCTCATCAATCTCTCCGTCTGATGGTTAAGCAAATAATAAATAACGATAGTTAGTCTAACCCGTTAATGGCTTTAGAAATAACCCTTGATGACACCTCATCGCTTCGCAGTGATTAATGACCGACGAAGGCGACGTAGGACCCCACCTTGCAATCTTATAAAAGCTATTATGTTGTGATACCTACGTAGGTAGAACTATAGTTAGAAGCGAGCTTTACTAATTTATCGTGGCGAGGCACAGTTTTAAAAGTTTTGGTCGCGATTTCGGTGTTCGGATGGCGTAGGTAATATTTAGTTGTTCCGAGTCTCGGGCCCGTGTTCCCTCACTCAGGGGCTCAGTCACTCAGTCAGCGCAGGATCTTAGTAACTTGTGCGAAACGGAGTACGGCCCCCAAGACTGATATGTTACTCAGTACTTTGCTGCTTTGCAGATAGACCATTATCATATGAAAGCTTAGCCTTTTCTTTTACCATGACCTATGGTTTTTCCAATGAGAGCAATTTTCATTGACATCGAGCATAGATTACTTATTGGTGCTAGAGGTATGAAATATGGATAATGTTATTCGCACGCAAAACTTATATATTACGTGATATAGGTAGGTATACCATTCTAAAACGAAGTATATTATTAATTTCAAAATGTATCTATAAAGTGGCAACATTACCTAGTCATAATCATGTGAAAATGATTGGGCAACGGTCCTTCCTTCAGAGCTGTTTAGTGCCTCCTTGAAGATATAGTGCCTTTTTAATAAATTCATTAAATGAGATCTAATGCAAATTTCTTAAGTTTGAACTCAGGGCCTTTGAATCCTCGGGAACCAGGACCTTTTGAAATTCAAGTGCAAAATATACCAGTAGCCTTCATTAATCCGCGAGGTAAATAAAGGCTCGCCCTTTGAAGGGGTTCTGCGAAAGCTGGATCACAGCCTGTCACAGTTGTGGCGAATCACGTGTTTTTAGTCGGTACAAGTCAAACATGAGGATGGCAGGGTGCCATCCTCAGGTGGCAGATGACCCATGAGGATTTTTAACATCCCAAAAAAAGGTTACTCTAGTGTGGGGTAGGTAGAAAGAGAATGCGCCTCTTAGGGTTATCCAAGACCAGAGGACTACAGACGCATATGGGTGAGGTGGGGATGAGTTATAGGTATCTAGGGGAAGCACAAAAGATTGGGTCGAAGTGCACTGAGGCCTTGCTGCCTCGGCCCTATATAAGATAAGTGGGGTAGGTAATAAATAAAATGATGTCAATTGCTAATACTCCATGTCAATCAAAATAACTCTCCTTGAAAAAGCCATAAGTCATTTCTGCATGTAACAGAATAAGTGTCTGAAATCCTTACTTATATTATAAACGTGAAAGTTTGTGAGTATGGATGTATGGATGTTTGTTACTCTTTCACGACAGAACGGCTAAACAGATCTGGATGAAATTCGGCACAGATATATATATTGATTATAGTCTGGAATAACACATAGGCTACTTTTTATCCAGATCGGACCCAATCCTGAAGTCCATGCAGACAATGTTGCGGACAGAAGTTAGTGTTCAAATATTTCCTGCATATTTTTGAAAATAAATGATATTCTATTCTACACGCTTTGCTGAATTACCTAAGAAAAACTCCGGGAAGAATAAGAGTAATTAGTGGCAAGTACTGATATAAAGAATCACAGAATGAGGTATGGTGCCTGTTAGTGTGAGGTATGGAGGGTAATTGCTTAAACACTGTCCAATCACTTGAAGTATTTTTTGCAACTTTTGACCCCCCTCCACCCTGGTGATATTTTAGACTACCACCCCTCCCCCTACTTACCCAAAATCAGGTGTATTTTTTCACAAAGTATCTTAAAAAAAATCAGTTACCATTTCATAAATAATATGTTCAATGACAAAATAAATATATCCACTACACCCCGTCCCTCTCAGTAATTTATGGTTGGTGGGTTGGATATATGGTGATTATTTTTCAAATCCCGCTCCCCTCCCTTTCGAGCCTCGCATGATTAATGGATGATCCCAAAAGTATATGTACTGTGATGACAAATCATAATACAATTTTCACAGCAATAGCAATTCAGTTAAATACTTCATGTGTAGATACATGCTGTAACCATAAATTTGTTGTGGGGATTCCATCCATATTATTTCATACTAATGTTATGAATGCAAAAGTAACTCTGTCTGTTACGTTTTCACACCTAAACCACTCAACAAATTTTGGTTCAGAGAACCTTTTGCCTCCAAAAGTTATGGGCAACAGCTAGTTATACATAATTTCACATCTGATAGACACAGTCATCATCAGCCTATACTAAGCGACTGCTGGACATAGGCCTCCCCCAATGCGCGCCATTTCGCTCTGTCTTCGGCTTAGAGTTAGACACAGTAGCATGTGGTCATTTTATTAAACATGTTTATTAATGCCTGTTGGTAATTTTTACATGTTTTATCCTATCATATAATACATATTACTAACTTATTATTACCAATACAGTAACATTACATGAGACTGACTGGTCACTGACATATTTTGATGTCAAACTGTGCTTATCATTTTATAAGTATGCTCAGATAAGGAAAAGTAAATAATGGGTTAAACCAATTACAAAGGATGTTCTATAGCACCACTTTTTCTTATTCTTCTATAATCGAATTTTGTTATTGGATTTGATTACAGAATTCATATGTGTAAATAAAACAAACATTTTTTAGCAACCAAACTTTTTTTAGGTGCTAAACAGTTTGAAGGTAAATATGTCTACAGAGCGATGGATAAGACTAGAAGGACCGGCAAGGGGCAAATATGCAAATTAACAAGTTATTTTAGCAGAACACGTCATATCGTATACACAGCAGCCAAACAGGTTATGATAAGACTAAACTTACCTAAATCATCCATTGTATCTGCAAATACAAAGCCTCCACACTCACTTACACGTATCCTTTGAACGTTACACAATTATTAAACTTACACTAACTTATATAAGTTGCAAAATACGACAATAATACTGGAAATCAAAATTGAAAATTACAACCCAAATATGGCAATTTAGAGATATTTAGCATTTTGCCGAAATGTTGGTAGGGCGGAAAAACTTGTCAAAAACAAAATATTTCTTTCACTGTTGCTAAACGAGCAAGATGCAGACACAAATTATAAAATACGTAAACAACTGATGTCATAATTGGCATTATTAAAACTTACATTACAATAATTAAATACGAAAATACGACAGCATTCTAGAAAAATTAAAATTAATGTATTAGTAAACTCTTTTCAGAACGAAACACTAGTACCAACTACAGAATGTTTTGACGATAAAACGTCAAAACAGAAACGTTCCGAAAATTGATTTTATAAATATTGAAAAACATTGAATTGAAATAATTATTGAATTCAATGTTACTTTTAGTATTATCAAAATATTGTTCTATTTTAGAATATAAAAATTAAATTTTCAGAATACATTTCAAATAAGATTTTGATGCTATTTAAAATAAATTATATCTCTGGGAATCAGGAATCTAAGTAGTAATAAATTTAAGTTTTGAACGCAAAGCAAAATACTTGCTTTATCGATTCACGTTCACAATTTCACATTAGCAAAACTTGCTTTCGTGTTTACGCCCAATTTCTCATACATTTCTATTTATTTGTAGAAAACATTTAGTTAAACAACATGAGCAGTTCAGGCGAGCAGTTAACTTTAGCCAGGGATATAAAAAGAGCTATAGAATTGCTCGAAAAACTTCAACAAAGTGGTGAAGTGCCTGCAACGAAGTTAGCAGCACTGCAAAAAGTGCTGCAAAGTGATTTCTTAAACGCCGTACGTGAGGTATATGAGCATGTTTATGAAACTGTTGATATCCAAGGCTCGGCAGATATTCGAGCTTCCGCTACTGCCAAGGCCACAGTAGCTGCATTCGCTGCGGCTGAAGGCCACGCACATCCTAGAGTTGTCGAGCTCCCCAAGACTGAGGAAGGTCTAGGATTCAACGTAATGGGAGGCAAAGAACAAAACTCTCCTATTTACATTTCACGAATAATTCCTGGAGGTGTCGCCGATCGCCATGGAGGACTCAAAAGAGGTGACCAGCTGTTGTCAGTCAATGGAGTGTCGGTGGAAGGAGAAAATCACGAAAAAGCTGTAGAATTATTGAAGCAAGCAGTTGGTTCGGTGAAACTGGTTGTGAGATACACTCCAAAGGTTTTAGAAGAGATGGAAATGAGGTTTGACAAGCAGAGGACTGCTCGGCGGCGCACCAACTACAATTAAACTCCAGACATTAATTTATCATAATACTATAGTACTTAGATAAATATGACTTTGATCAATACATAATTGGTATGTTTTGTCATAGGTGGATAGCAACCTGGATAACTATAATGTGCCAAGTATGGCTATAGCCAAAAGGCTATACTAAACACTGCCTTAATTGTCTAAATGATAAAGACATGATTTGATAGCACCTTTGAAAAACAGAGAAACTATATAGTGGTTTACTGTTATGTGAAAATAGCTACATTTTAGCATACCAAGTAACAAAATAAAGATAAAAAAATTTTTTTTGGGTTTTACACACTTTGTTATATTAAAATTTATAGGTATCACAAAATATTCTATTTATGATAATGCACTTATTTACTTGCAATTAAATGTTTGAAGCGGCAGTAGCGTAATGACTAGGGCGTCGGACTGGCGATCATGTGGTTGCCGGTTCGAAACTCACCCATTGCACTGCCAACGTGAACCCACTTGTAACACAAGCATTTTAGTTTAGCATGAGGGGTTAACAAGAATATTAGTAATGAGCGACCCACATCGCTAGTAAGCTTTTAAAAATGAAACAAAAAAATAAAGTCTGCATGTAAAATACATGCTATTTCATGGAGTTCCAGATAATAATTGTCCTTTAGAACATACCAAAATATATTATTCTCCCAGGACAATAATATGCACTAAAATTATTGATCTACTAAAACATTCAATATCATTACATAGTATAAAACAAAGTTGCTTCCCGCTGTCTGTCTGTCCCTATGTATGCTTAGATCTTTAAAACTACGTAACGGATTTATTGATGCGTTTTTTAATAGATAGAATGATTAAAAGGGAAGGTTTTAAGCTATTGACATTATGCTACGACTCTTAGGAATGGGGCAACGCAGGTGAAACCGCGGGTGGGTCGCAAGTACATATTTAAGCGATTGACATGCCAAAGTCACAGACTAGCATTTTATGCAAATAAAAGTTTTTATTTCATTAGCAGTATAAAGAATTTAGCTTTGATAAAGCAGTATTGTGTTACCTGATTATACTCATATTTTTAAAAGATCTAGTAGAAGTACTTCTGCCTGACCCTCCAGGGAATATGCATGATAGTATGTTGTCTAGTAGATAAAATAATAATGTACTTACAAATATCACCTTTTATTGTGTTGATGTATTTATTAGTGTACCCTACAAACACTAGAAGTACTTAATGAAATAAAAAGAAATCATGTAATTTTAGAAGAAAATTGATATGAATTTGTTTATATTTGTCAGTATTTTAGGAGATATAAATAAAATGAAATATTACATATAGACTATATTTTATTTGATACCACTTAAGTAAATATATTGTTATGTATTAATTCATTTATTCCTACCAATTGTTGAAACCCCCAAAACCATATTTTCCATCATTTTTCACCTTTTTCGCGGGAACTTCTTGTGGTTTAGTAGTTTTACTGTTTGTTGTCGATGGTTCTTGTAAATTAAGGTATTTCCCTACTCCATCTCTAAATACTTTTAAGGGTTGTTTTGCCTTTTTCGGCCTTATTTGTGATCCTTCAGTTTCAGCAATCCTTTTTAGTTCTTCTGCCCTGTCCTTCATCAACTGCAACAAATAAAAGTTACATATTATTATATATGTAACATCTTGGATACTGGGTGTTTCATGTTTTGATTGAAAACGAAAAACATTAGAAGCTCAAACAAGTTCAAATTTTACAGTCCCCCATTCTTCCTAAGATACACCTCCAATCAGGTATGTACAGTTAACAAAAGAGTTAGTTATACACGCAGCTACTTAACAATTTTTCGACATAGATTGCGTTAAAAAACTTCGCTAAAGGGTTTGACATGAAGGCATCTGACAACACCTGTGTATTAATCATATCCTTACATATTATTATAAAACAATTTCCCCGCCACGTTTGTCTCTGTTCGCGATAAATTTAAAACTACTGAACAGATTTTCTTGCGGTTTTTTATTAAAGTGATTCATGAGAAAGGATTTAAGATACTAAACATCACGATATTACCTTTAGGAATGGGGCAACGCGGGCGAAAAGCTAGTTGCGCGATATAATAACCTATGTCAGACTGTACATATATTTTAAAAAGTCACCTACCTGTTCTTCAGCTTCAGCGAATGGATCAACAAACACCTGTGCAACATCTATCACGATATCTTGGATGGGCCTGTCTTTATTGTCCACTTCAATCTGTTCCATTGCCGTGAGCGTATCCATGCCACCAACTAGCTTGCCGAATATCGTGTGCTTTCCATCCAGCTGCTTGCACGATCGGAAGGTTATGAAACTGGAGTAAATCAATAAAGTTTATTATTATTATTTGACTGCCTCATTAGTCTAGTGGGCCTAAGCGCGATTACTACGTTAGATTGCGTTTTTCTATGACATTCTTAGCTAAGGACCACCACACAGGACTTAAAAGAATTTGACTAACTCTCTCTCCCCTCCCTTTTAAAGTTTCTTTTGTATCCCCATTCTCTCAAAAGAGACGAAACAGTTCTCCATGCGTTCTGGATCTGAATCAATCCCAATCTCCATTCCCCCTCAATTCAGAAAAAAACCTAGGAAAGGAACTTGGTAATTTTCCACATTATTGAGAAACACGAGATCAATGTGAACACTGTGGAGCGAGACATGGCACAGTTATTTATACTTACAACTGTGATCCATTGGTGTTAGGTCCAGAGTTAGCCATAGACAGTACTCCTCTGCCAGTGTGGTGCAAGTTTGGTTTTACTTCATCTTCAAAAGGTTTCTTCCATACTGATTCCCCGCCCAACCCTGTGCCAGTGGGATCACCACCTTGAATCTGTAAACATAGAATTATCAACGTAATTATTTGTGATGTTTTCTTTTTTTAAAGTAATGTCAAATGCTAATGTCCAACCGAAACCAAAACTGAAATACGATTAAAAAAAATAATAATAGCATAGTTAATAGGAGTGTATTAGATAACTAACCATGAAGTTCCGTATAGATCGGTGGAACTTGGTGCCATTGTAGTATCCATTGTTGCAGTGTCTTATAAAGTTATCGCAGGCTTTTGGCGTCATGTCGCAGTACAACTCGAAGTTAAGAGGACCCAGATTTGTCACTAGTCTCACATATCCTGAAAAGATAGAGGGAATATATTGTTTTTTAATTTGTACGGCAAGAAACTGCCTCGTTGCTCTAAGTGTGGCCACTGAGTATGAGATTCTACGAACTAACTAACTAACTACAGGTACTTATTCCGAACCTAATTGTGTGTCTATGTGAATATTGATATATATACACCCACCATACAGAAGAAAATAATAGTATCGCAATATTTAAAAACATAATTTTTTTATCCTTAGGTACTAATATAATATTATGTATAATCTGTAATATTCGTGCACGCAACCGGTGCGTATATACGAGAAGATGTATGATTCTGGGAGAAGCAAAAGATGTATGTAAAAATCGTAGTAAGTGGCGGTCTATAGTTTCTGCCTACCCCTGTGGCAGAAAAGCGTGAGTGTATATGTTAATCAGATATAGAGATTTTTTAAGAGAGGTAGGGCATAGTGGAATCTAATAATTCCATTCATAATTGGAGCTGCTCGACTGGGAAAGTACCTCCACCTTGCAGAAAATCGTAGCCAAATAACAGCTCCATGTTATGTTGTGTTCCTAACGGTGAGCAGTTCGTCACCAGAGCTCCGCGAGGAAGCGTTGTGTTGGCAGATAGGATCACGGATTGTCTCCTATGCTGTCAGCCCAACTATTCCTCCTTTAGTAACAGGGTTGGCAACATGCTGGTGATAACCCTGGTGTTGCAGGCGTCCATAGGCTACGGTAACCGCTTACCATCAGGCGGGCCGTATGCTTGTTTGTCACCTTAGTGGAATATAAAAAATAGGAAAGCTATGATATCGTAAGTGCAGTAATCTGGACAAAATGTGGACCTTTTTTTTTGACCATTTCATATTTGACATCATCCTCACAAATGATGGCTGCTTCGTGGACAGTCTCTGGCATCATAGCAGTGGATGTGAAGCTGGCGGCCACCATGCCAGTGGAGTAGTGTGCCGCATTGAACTTATCTGCAACCTTTTAAACAACAAATGTTTCTTTTCAATTTTAATGCTATTCACAAATAAAATATTTATTCCTATTGGTTGTAATAATTTGCGGAAGATTATTAACAGGATTCTTAGTGTGGTAATGAACATTCTTCTCCAGAGCAGCCAAAAAGAGACAATAGACTATGCTACCAAGGTTTGCTCATGATGTCAAATGTCTATGTCACAGTGTACATCTTTATTTCTGTTAATAGATCTAAGACACTTCTACAAGTAAATGTTATAGATTTTTAGTACCAGACAGTGCCAGCATTTACTACCTGATCATTTAATCAATCAAATCAGCCTATTGCCGTCCACTGCTGAACATAGGCCAACTGATATAACTGATACTACCTGATAATCTCTGAGAACTCTGAGAACCTTTGCACATTTAATGTGAAATAAATTAGTATTATTATTAATGACTGCCTCATTAGTCTAGAGGTTCGAAGCGTGACTGCTACGCTAGAGTTCCTTGGTTCGATCCCCAGGTCGAGCAGTGTTATTGAGTTTTTCTATGAAATTCTCAGTAACAGCTCAAGAGTCTCGATTTGTGCCCGGTTAATGGCAATAGGCTCGCCCCCTATTACATGGGACCTAAACATACTGACGAACTGTGGGTGGACATTTGTACGCCTCTGCCTAACTAACTTCGGGGAATGCAGCCATGATATATGTATACACCAGCTGTTGCCCCACAGTTTCACTCTCATCCCAAAAAGATAAACATACTATAAGTCCAATTCTAGGTGTCGTATCAAGATGAACCATGCACCAGATTTTAAGTTAGACCTCTAGCAATACATCGGTGAAAACTGCATTCAATTCCATGCAGTAGGTAATGCGCGTACAAACAGACGGACAAAAATTCTTAAAATTTATATTTCGGCTTCTGTTGTTCTAATAAAGACCCCCCATATTAGTTTTTCTTTAATATCTATAATGTGCAGACATCGAGCTGTTAGACTTTTATTATAGGTAATATCTATATATATAGAAAAAAATCTTAATACCAACCTCTTTCTTAACTTCTTTCTTCTCAGGTGCCTTGTACTCCTTCTCTAGTTCTTGTAGGATATCTTTTGTTTCTGCTGATACAGATTTAAGTCTTGCATGTGGGTCTTTCCTCATAGCTATTTCCTCTGTAAATATATATTTTTTTAATATCCTATAATTACCACTTAATATAGTTTGTACCTATCATTGGCCACTCAAGACAAAGTTGTTAAAAGTTCTTTAGGGATTTGATATAATCCATATTATAGTATAATATGGATTATATCAAATCCCTAAATTAATATGTATAATAATTATACATATTAATTCATATTAGACCTATTTTGTCAAGAAATACATATAAATAGAGGCATGAACATATCAAAAAGACATAGGTCATCTT
This sequence comes from Acronicta aceris, assembly GCA_910591435.1. Classification (NCBI taxonomy): domain Eukaryota; kingdom Metazoa; phylum Arthropoda; class Insecta; order Lepidoptera; family Noctuidae; genus Acronicta; species Acronicta aceris. The sequence continues at coordinate 14,868,603 of OU342761.1, read as the reverse complement.
GGATTTAAACTCAAACTCTATGATTTAGCAGTCCAAGCTTATAGCAGTAAGTAGGTCATCAAGTCGCGGGCAGAAGCTAGTATAAAATATACTTGAATTTGTTATACCTTCTGTCTCCACTCTCAAATTATTCCGGATATGATGAAACATGGATATATTGAATTTGCTCAAGTTCTGTGGGTCCTGAATAGTAATGATGTCAGTCCTTGCAAAAGGTGTGTCATTGATGAGATCCTTCCAGTTCTTCCCTTTAATGTTAAGCTGTTCCACTGCCTCATTTGAGTACACATTGCCAGTAGTTCGAATAGCAACAATGTGAGAGTTCTTTGTGAATGGTTTGAATAGGACTGGGCAGTGATAGTCTTCTTGGGCATTTTTGAAGAAGTTCACCTTTGTCAAGGATTTTACATCAAGTTTCTGAAAAACGACTTAGTTTTATTTAATGTTAAAATGAGTCTTAGTTGTACCTGGTTAAAAGAGAGAATCTCAAAAAAAATTTTAGGTAAACACTTAAAATCATAAAACTTTGCTTGCAACACCATGGGGTATCACTTAAAAATCTTTTCACATCCTTTTTGAAGAACCCCATGCTGTAGTCCTTTGGGAAAACCTTGGCGGGGAGCTGATTCCACAACCTAAGTGTGAGGGAGGAAATTCTTCTGGAATCACACAGTATGCATTCAGAGTGGTTGTAAGGTATGTGATGAACTCCACATCAATGGGAAGAGGTGCGGTGATAGAAAGTAGCTGTTGGCATCAATTCAAACAATTCCTCAGAACACTGCCCATTGTACAAATGGTAGAACACATGGTAAATATAGATATTTGTGTAAGTGCTACCAATATTTTTCTATTACCAATTTAGCTTCAGTAATTTAGATCAAGAAGAAAAACATCATGAGGAAGATGATGATCATCAAGATGCATTCCTTAGAGATTTTCTTGATGGTGTGTGAAGAACTGCCAACTTGCACTCCCATAGGAGTGGGACAGCATACCACTATTACTGTTGTTGTTGATGATAATGAATTTCGATCATATAGGTACTTACTTTTCCAGTAACTGGGTTCACCTTGAACTTTTTGAGAAACTCAAGTACAGCTTGATACTCAAATATATTGCCATCTGCATCACAGTATGGATCATCAAAGGGCTGGAGACAGAGGCAACAGTGGTCAAATGGCAAGCGCTTGAATGTGGTATCTTCTTCTTTGCTGGTTCCTGACCTTTTACCTCCATAGAGTGTTGTCCACTCAGTGTAGGTTAGGTACCTAAATAAAATCATTAAATTCACTTAACCCACCATAGTATAGATAAAATCCAAAAGCTATTGTTTAGGAGTCTTGTTGTCATTACAGGTCTAGCTGAATTGACAGAATAGTTCTTTAGATCAATGGAAAGACTGTGGTCAGATAGTCGACATTGGGGCAATGTTTAACCCTTTGACAGCCACGTCGAAACAGAAAAAGCGTGAAATCTGTCACCCAATCATGACCACAACATGCTGCGCACAACTTGGTTTGACGTTGTCATTCAGAAGAATGTAATAACAACTATTTAAGCAGTGAGATTACGGACACATCAAATAATATGATGGACTATGTCATTTCCAAGTAAACTGTGTGGGGAATGATGATGATGATGATATCAACAATATGGCACACATTGTTTCAAAGATGATAATAATTGTAGTAATGTATAGTATAATAATAAAATTGATCTAGTTTCTTAGTTTATTGCAGTACAAGCAGTGGCAGATACGTGAGGGGCTAAGCAACAAAATTATTCATTACATCAAAGTAAACACGCAATTAACAACTAAATTACTACAATACTTCGAACATGGAACAAATCTTACATTTTATCCTTCTGGTGCTGTCTTTTACCCATTTTGTGATATTTTTACGGACTCTGATGGTAAAATACAGGTGTGTAAATTCACCACATTCACAAACTGGTTTTATTTGGGAAAAGGGAATATGTAATACATTTCCCTAAAAATAATTAATATTAAAAATTAACAAGAGGATTAGAATACAAGTGCTAATTGAAAAGAGGACTGAGCTTCAACCAAGACTGAAGACAAATAACAGGGTACTTTAAGACAAAATCCAGCGTAAAATTCACTTTCACAGTTTTCGTAGCAGTACCTCTACGAAAACAAATTACAAAACAAACAAATTCTTCGAAAACGCTGAGAAAATTGAAAAATGGGGAATTAGGGAATAGGGATGGGCAAAGAATATCGTTTTTTTTTTATCCATTTATATTATCGATATTTTTAACCTTCGATATATTCTACATATCTCCTCATTTCTGATTCGATCGCAAAGAAATTAGACTTGTGTAAGTAATGCGATTGTTGCATTACGCGTCATATAACCCGACCGCGTATTGTAACATCACACACGACTCGTCACTGGACCAAAATAAACAAAGCATGGCACATGACATGACACTCAAACATGACGCGCGGAGAACTGTTCGGTGTTCGTAATATCTCGGTTATTTTCGCCGTGCGTGCAAGTGAGAAGGAATATGCGCCGGCCGGTCGGCACGACACTCGACTGGCTTCGAGATAAGTGAAAAATTCTTTAGAACCTTTAGCATTAAGGTTTACGTTTTATCATCGCGGACTACCTAGGTACGTGATGTTTTAAATCATAACTCTCGGTCTCGGTTCGCATGACACTATGACAGTCATGCTTCAAAGTTCAAATTCAATGTTTGGTCAAGTTTGCAACGCAACGCCGCGCGCGAAACGCGTACCTAAACAATAACCAATAATGGTTAAAGTGGATATTGAATCCATTAGAAAACCATGTTTATAGCCGGTGCTAAGCCTGAAATGCTCTTTTGATTAAATTGTTACGTAAATTAGAATAAAATGGACTTTAAAAATATAATAATAACAAAGGCAAGAGGCACTGTGCGTGAGAGCGCGTTATTGATATGTCGATACTTTTCACTATATAATTAACTATAAAGATTTGGAAATTGAATTGGAAAACTGCTTATGTCAAGTCACAGTATAATTAAATAAACACGCTGAAACGGAAAGGCCTTTGACCATGCCTTCAACCCTACGTTATTTGAGCCATATGCTCATGTATATATATTGTGACGTTTGAATGTTGATAAATCGATTAGAAAAAAAAAAACAACAAAATAAAAATATTATTTTTCAATTTCTATTCTTAGACAACCCTAACTTTTGGACAGACCGCCATTTTTGGGCGGGGCCGTTGTTTGTAAATAAAGTTTGGACCATGCGTTCGTAGGTACTACGGACGTAACGATTTAAATCATAAACATAGCGTAGGTACATACCATCCTTCTTATTTAAACACTTTTGGAGTTTCACAAAATATACCACATCATATATTGGTTTGGTTTGATCACTAGTACCACACTAGTACTTTTTAAGCAGCACAGTATGAAAAACCAAGGAACTAATGGCAATAATTAAAGGTTCGGAAGTACAAAAATTACGCTGCATAGTGAGGACATGCAGGTTTACATACCTACCTACATATTTTTGACAGGGGGACGGTCAAAGATATCCATTTTTAAGAGTCCGGCGGACCGAATTTCTCTTACATACGTAATACTGAAATAAATCGTAATTATAACACAATTTAATGAAATTCTCTTATTATTTTGATTCCGATACCTTTATCTTAGGTTCCTACTCTATAATTTCGTCTAAAATACTTCATTTGCTCTTCACTGGAAATAAATGTATGTAATGTTATGCTGCGCGTACTGTACAATAGTATCCAATTTAAGCACTAGTTTTGAATCGGGTTGGTGAAGAAAAGAAAGGGGAGTTTATTATAATGTTATCTTTATCTAATGTTGACCACATGCAGGACATATTAATGTTTGCGTTGAAAGACACACACAAGTGCGGACGAATATGAATATTGAGGTGCTACTGGACTTTTGATACTTGACTATACATACCTCCTCGTACACATTTTGAATAATATGTCGATATAGAAAAATATCGATTTTTTTCATTTGCCCATCCTTACGTTTTAGAAAATTGACAAATACCATGAATGTAGACCGTAGACCACTCAGAAGAAAGACAGCTAGTATCTCATAGTAGTCTGTGAAAGACAGACAGTAGAAATATTAGACCAAGAACTTATCTGTCATTCCTCTGAGATCAAGAATCTTATCTAAGGTCCATGATGTAGACCAAATAGACCGGGAAGTATAGGTACACTGCCATCATTTTAAGGGTATCTCCTATAATTTAAGGAGGGTAAAAGAAAGGAGAAGAAGTGTCCAGCTGTAAAGCAGTAAAAAACATTTCCAAATTCCTCCACGATAGAGCTAGAGTAGCTACAGGGTATAAACAATGTTACCAGAAACACGGTAATTACCCTAAATGCACGGTATTATTTTACAAAACATGATCTACGGTAAAGACCTATTACCATTGTCAGTGTCATTTTATATTGGTATTTTTTAGTAAAAAATAATTAATAATTGGAGGAGTGCCGGCGCCGACACTAATATATGGTAGTGAAAGTTGGGAGTGCCATGAAAGTATATTATATGCCGTAAAGATAAGAGCTTTGAGAAGTTTGTATGGGGTAACCTTGAAAGATAGAGTGAGGAACAGCGTGATAAGGGAACGCTGTGGTGAGAAAGAAGATGTAGTAACAAAGATTGAGAAAGGTATGATATGGTGGTTTGGGCATGTAGAGAGTATGGATGAACGGAGATTGACGAAACAAGTGTAGATGGTGAGTACGGACGAGAACACTTCCGAGTTGGAAGGGGCTGACCTCGGCGAACCTCTCACAAACAAATTGCGGACGTTCTCAAGAAAGTTAAATATGCTAATAAAAAATATGATGTTGCAACTTTGAGTGCTGTGTATACTTATAATTGGCATACGCATTAGATCCTGTACCTCTGTTCTTTATTATGTTATATGTGTGATGTATATGCTGTTGGTGTACCTAATATAAATAAATAAATAAATAAGTTCAGGTTGGGAGCACTCTATACCGATGATCATGCATGAGGAGGTTATTGAATAATATAGATGAAGTGAATGTGGTATGCCCGGATCGTAGCAAGTAGAAATCTATAGTCTCTGCCTACTTCAATGGGAGACAGGGTATAGGACATTCGACTATTATTTACATTGTAAATAATAGTCGAATTTTCAGTCCAGTTATAATATAAATGCGTAAAACGAAAAGCCTATTCCTATTTTTTTTTAATTGGTGTTATTTTTAATTTCACCAAAACTAAAGTAGGCTTCGTAAAGGGACAAGTTATAATTTTTCCAGAATTGATAAAAACACTGTATATTTATCAACTTAATGGTAAGTAGCTTTTTTTTCGAATTCACTGTGTTAGTTAGTACTGAAATAAAAGAAGTTAAACTTTTTAAGTAAACTCATGACGGGCATGGCGCAAACTGCATACGAGTAGTGAGCGAATACGAGCCATGTCGGTCATTCGGGTAGCGTGACGTTACACGCTGGAACGTCGTGTGAAACGAAATTATTCTTGTAAGCACAACTTTAAGGTTTCTATAACTTTTTCGTATGTTAAGATATTTTAATGTGTGTATATGACCTACAAATGTTCCACTGATCTGGTATCGATCGTCGTGTGACGGGTTGTTTAGGTCCCTAGATTATAGTCGAGCTAGCCAACGATTGATGCATGTATGCCGTCAGATGGGACTGGCCTACTCAAATGACTCTTTCTTCAAAAGACCATTCCAGACATTGTCTTGCATTGTAACTCACGTATTTTCTCCTAAGTAGTATGTCTGGATTTTAAAAGAGACCATGATTCTCCAAGTTTTTTTCGGCGTTTCTGTTCAGAGGTCGTCACTTAGGAAATGCCATCTAGTTAAAAAAAAAAACATTGACTTGTAAATTGAAATATACTTGAATTAAACCTGAAACCAGACATTGCTAAGGTGATCGCAAGGTCGCAATTTCAAAGGATACCTACCTATTTACCGAAATAAATAAAATAAATTTAGTCGCTCTTCTACTCCCGTACTTGTCAGCTCATCGCGTTGGACTATTTGGATTGCAGTGACTTCTGTGTGATAATCATGGCAGATTATTGAAACAATGAATATTACGACATGATATTGTGTATCGGTGCAATCTGTCGGTCAGTGTCGCAGCAATAACAATCTGGTCGCGGTCCGCGAATTGTACCACCGTTGGTACCGGAATAGGAGACTCCCATCCACTTGTTTCCGAAGGTTGGTGCACAGATTGCACTCAACCGGGTCGTTCCACAGCTCCGACCGTGGTGGAAAACCAACCACCACTGTCTCCCTACAAATGCTCCGAATTGCGACGCGGTTCGTGGGTCACCGAGCCAAATTATGTATTGGAAGGAAAGGAAGTCATATTGAACTCTTCCTTTAATGATTGTGCGCCTGTTTAGATACCATATTATGTATATGTATGTATTATGTTGTGATGTACCTGTGCTGTAGTCCGTGTTACCTACCTTTGTTTACAAATAACGGCTCCGCCTAAAAATGAGGGTCAGTCCAAAAGTTAGGGTGATCATAGACAACCGTCTATGAATACAAATTGAAAAATAATATTTTTATTTTGTAGAGGTTTTCTTTCTAATTGATTTATCAACATTAATTTAAAATAAATAAATTATCACAATACTATATACCATATTGCATATGTTGTTGAAAGCATGATATATATACCCTTTCCGTTTTAGCGTGTATATCATTTAATCATTTCATAATTTTTTATACATTTTTTATATTTTACTTAATTTTTAAAAATCCATTAAAAAAAAACCTTTTTTATTAATAAATCTTAAAATTTTTGACTTTAACGTTAGGGATAAATATTTTTGGGAGTTGGTAACACTGTTACTCCATTGCTACGGTAGCGCCACTAATATATAGCAGTTTGACGGACAAGAGAGTTGGATCTCCTTTCTTCTGCACTCCTTAGTTTTACTCTAGGATGAGGTAAAGAGAGGTGAATTTATGAATTTGACAACACTGGCAGCTGGTGGTAAGATACAGGCAAATGGCAACACTGGCAACATAAAATAGAGGTTTACACCGGAGCGAAATTTTGACCATCGGTGAAATTCACCGGTTATTAAACATCCTCCGAATATTCATCGGTGATCACCTGAGAATAAAGCCATTATTATGTAATTTCTTATACATAAAATAATGGGAACTAATATTGCGCTCTAACGCGTAATTATTATTCGTTTAAATTTATAAAAAGATGAATAATTGGACAATCATTGATATACTAAATTATGACGTCATGAAGTGTCTGATTTATGACTGTTTTTTTTACATGAAAAAAGTACCTCCATCAAATGACATTGAATAGCAGCGAGATTCCCTAAGATAAAGGATGACTGCATCTTCAGATGAAGAACAAGAAGGTTGGAATCTTATAAATATATCAAAAAAGCAACATACACTACTTGTAACAAGAAATGAGACAGGAACTCAAACTGAAAATGAAAAAATATGCAAGTGAAATGAATCACATAAACGGCCAAAAGCGCTTTGAGTTAATAACCGAAATAATTAATATCATTCGAAAGAAGAAAATTAGTAAATAGTTGTACCTAAGGCTGTTGTCCCACCGCTGGCGAGGAAATGACTAGCTATCGCCTATTTTCTCGCTCAAGAAACGTACAATAGTTATACATTCCGTGTAAACAAAAGAGATGTATATATTATATGCATCTCTTTTGGCAAACTAGTGGAGCACTCGCTCCACTAGTTTATCTTTGAGCGACAAGACCTATCAAAGATAAACTCGCTCAGCGATGCTCGCTAGGCACTGCTGATGAATTCAGTTTTGTGTCCCAAAGACAGGGATATTGTCGGACACTTTTCTCGTTGAGAATACGTGTATCGCGCGTGCAGGGTTGTGCAGGATTGCCGCGTGCGCGAGTGGCGCGATTAATCGCCCGTCGCACTCGTTTCTAGCTCTACTCGCTTCTCGTTCATCGTCGGCGGTGGGACAGGTGCCTAATACATTTTGTTAAATACCTACTAAATATTATTGATTAATAAATTTTCCTTTTAATTTTGTAGTATTTATTACACTAATTATTATTAAAATAATACGATTCCGCAGTTTAATCGATTAATAACTGATTTATTTAATCAGAACTTTTACCGTTACATCACCGGCGATTCTCCGGTCCTCACTGCTCCGGTGCAAATGCAAACCTCTAGCACAAAAAAAAGTTTAAAAATGTCGGCTAGTGGTTGTGCTTCGTGTAATATTTCTTAGGACTTAATTATTTTAACTAAATATTGCTTATTTCTTTGTGAATAATATTATAATTAGCATAAATTATCAAGCCGTAAGTATTAAAACTCCTTATGTGCTGTTTCTAAATGTATTTATTTTTTTATTGAGCTTGTGTGCATTCCGTGAATTTCAGTGGTTGTTTGTGTTGGTGAGGGTGACAGACAAATGGATGAAATGTGGTAGAAGTGGATTGCGATTCTGCAAACTTTACTGGAAGGCCCCAATTTCAAGTTTTATCTTTGAATAAGGTATATTTATTTTATAGAACTATTTTCAATTTTTCATTAAGCGGTAATGTTCGGAAAGTAACAGGCTGCCTATTTACGCTTTGCAGTACGGAGACACTAACACGGAGTTATCATTGATATTATTGCACAAAATTTGCACATGTGGTGGATGAATTTCTTCGTTTATTAACTATCGCGTATCGGGAGCCGTCTTTTTCTTTGAATTGGGTCAGTGGTGAATCAAAAAATTGTAAATTATCGGATAACGCCAGCCCACAAGATGGCCGACTGTTATTCGTAAGGTACAAATAAATCTATTCCCATTTACATTTTATCATTGTTACTTTGAGTTTTATTGTTTAGCAAGTGTTTGTAAAGATTAGTAATTTCCGTTTACTTTCATGCTGATATTTGTTATAGTAATTGTAGGAACTAGAAATGTCTTTGTTCTAGTGATTTTGTTCTTGCTTGAAAAAAAAAATGTTCATATTTTTTGATTTTGTAACTAAAAAGTGCTTGTGATGCAGCCGACGTTGTATTTATATGACTCACAAGCAATTATTCAACAATGATCCATGCGGATCATTTTGCACTTTCATGTCATTGCACTTTCATCTTATGTGCACATAACAATGTTGTGTCATCAAACCTGTTTATTTTTGAACATTTATTCCAAGAATAGACTTACACCTTTGGAAATATATGTTGAATCCATATATACCAGTGGAAGCATGTTTATCAGTCACTACTTTTAAAAGCTTTTCCATCAATCATCACACTCATATCAGAGGTTCACCAGCTTTTTAACTAGTAGCTTTTTGTTTAGCGGAATGAGACGTTTGGTGCTTCTAGATAATGAGCGGTGCATCTGGTTCATCAGGGAGTGGTACGGGACGAGGCAGAGGAGGTGCTGGCTCTAGTGGGGCCATTGCTGATAGTAAACCAGATACAAAAGAGAATAAACCCAATCCTAAGATGTCAAAGGCTTTGGGGACGTCGGCTAAGAGGATCCAGAAGGAACTTGCAGAGATTACACTTGACCCACCACCAAACTGTAGTGCTGGGCCCAAAGGGGATAACCTGTATGAATGGGTGTCCACCATTCTGGGCCCGCCTGGTTCAGTTTATGAGGGTGGAGTTTTCTTCCTCGACATCCACTTCTCACCAGAATATCCATTCAAGCCTCCTAAGGTACAATTTTTTCTTTATTTATGACTTCTTTGACATGTAAATTAAACTCAATCTGAAATAATTCTTTGCAGAAGTAGGGCCCAAAAGATCAAAATAGATAATAGTACTTTTCCCAAAGAAACAAGAAGTTAAAACTAACTATTAGTTAGCCCTTGGAAGTAGGAACAATCTGCACATTGTGACGAGAGCCTTAACAGGACATTGTTGTTTAGACAAGCACATGTTCAAACTAAGGTTGAGTGATACGCAAACCTGTCGATGCTGTGAGGAGGCTGTTGAAACGCCACTCCACCTTCTTGGGGAATGCGGATCACTAATACACAAGCATAGTGTTCATCTAGGGAAACACATCTTAAGCCCGGATGAAATAAAGGATTTCACCCCTAAGAAAATCCTGCAGTTCATAAAAGCTGCAGGATTCAGCGGTGAACTCTAAATCAACCAGTGGCGATCACAATAGACCGACACCGGTCGCAGTGATACTATAGCCGCAATTTAATAATAATAATAATAAAAAAAAATAGCCCTTGGAAGTTAGCTTTGTCATAATTATGTAGTTAGATATTTTGTCTTCTGTGTTTTGAAGATCTATAAAAAAGAAACAAGTTGGTTTCAACTAAATGTGGTTGATTGGTAATGTTGAATTATTTAATTATTTTTGAAATTGGAACTTCAATATACATAACTGCTATTTGTAGTTTTTTGTCACCTATTTTTTTATTAGGAACTCCCAACAAAGAATGCTTTATGTCATACTATCTTCCTGTATCCTTGCAAGGTTAGACAGAGCTGTTGAACTGTGAGTCTGTGCACCCACATTCAGGTCTCAGGTAATATGGGGTGATATCCCATTACCACAAACCAGACAAATGAAATTTCAGTGCTGGTACTGAACTGAACTATTGTATGTAGGAATCAAATCCTATGGCATTCCAAGTAACTTGCTTGCAACAATGCAATCACTGCATCAATGAGGTTTTAAAAATTATTTGGTTTGAAATTGAAAATGGTATCAAATGACCCAAGTATGTTACACACTTTGTTTTATTTTGGTACTATTGTGATAAGTCTTATGGTAATTAAGTTATAAAAACTAGCTGTTGTCTGTGGTTCCATTTGTATCCCAAAGGATGTATTAAGACTACTTAAAGGTAGCTATGTCCTTCTACATTTAAGGTCCAATCCCATATTAATTGAAATTTATTCAGCAGTGTGAAGAGTAACAAACAGATAAGTTACTTTCGCATTTATAATATTAGTGTGGACAACTATTTTTTATAATATTTGGCACTAACATTAACTGTGAAATGTATAACAAAGTTGTTTGTAGAAAATAATAAAAATTCATCCTTAATTTATGACTAATTCATTAAAGTAAACGTAGGAGAGCCATGCTTCAGCACGAATGGGCCGGCTCGACCGGAGTGATACAACGGCCTCACAGAAAACCGGCGTCAAACAACGCTTACGTTGTGTTTCCATCCATACCGGAGGCCCAATCCCCTTTTAAAAAGTCTGCGGCGGTAATCGCTTACTATCGGGCAATCGGTCTGCTCGTTTGCCCTCCTATCCCATAAAAAAAGTTATTAATGAAAGCATTATTATGGTTTCTGAATTCTGGAAAAATTGTTTAACAAGTAGGAAAGGAAATTACAAATGAACGAAAGTGGATAAAAAATTAAAGAGAATATGTTATTGCAGACAAATTTAAAAGAAAAAGAGAATTTTACCTTTGGTTTAAGTAACTAAATGAACACTACATATTTAATCAGAAAATACTACAACATACAGACACTACACTATTACCCACCTCATATAAATCTGTTCATTCAATGACCATTGTAATGATGTAACAAACCTTTATATCAATCAAGGCTCATTCATTCCAACCCTAACCAAACCTACACCTACACATATGAAATCAATTCATCCAGACATGCTCCCCGAACCCCAGGCGGCTTGCGTCTAGTAACGCCCCAAAACTGAGGTCAGAGCCCCACGCGGGGTCGCGGGACGCCCTAGTATTTAATTAGTGCCTGGTATCCCTCTCACCACCGTCCGACAAATCAATCAATGAAAGTTGGAAGGCTTTACATGTTAACATAGTAAACCGCGTTTAGTAATTAGCTGCTAGTACTTTATCTCGGACAGTTAACAATTTCGTATTTCTGTGTTAATAATACATTTTCAATGAACTTCATAAGGATGAAAATAGCTGAGAATGTAGTACGAGGGCAGTTTTCTAAAAATACAAGTCGGGCGCGTGAGATCACATCAATCAGTGTCACGCATCGTGTTCTCACCACATCAAAATGTTATTGTGCATTTTCTCACCTCGTTATCCTTATAAAATCCTTGTTGCCAAATTTAATAATTTTGCGAAATGTGATTTTCGAGATAAATAATGATTGTTTTTGTTTCTAGTTCTACAACACTATCGTCGACTTAATTTAGTCCCTAATTACACTTTTTTGCTTGATCGCCGAAACATACTCAAACGGTTCCAAGAAACAAATTTTGGGTTTAGACCCCGACATTCAAGCCACTTTTTTCTATCGTTATACTCGTTTTATAAAAAGTACTTATATAAACATAGACCGGCAGATTACATTCGTTGTAATGGAGAGGAGATGTAAGGAGAGTCTGGGGAGGTCCGAATTTGATATGTGAGGATTTCATCTAGTTCTAGACATAATTAATCTCAATTTTGTGTTATTTGGATAGTTGAATTGTAAATCAACTTGCTGATATTGTTCAGTTACGAAGGACTATTTGTTTGTGAGATAGGTGGCCGTCATTAAGTTGGTTGGCTCGCCAAATCTCACAAACTGTAACAATATAGGTAACATTTTCGAGGATGTGGGACGAGATTCATTTTCGTCCCTACTATAAATAGCGGATTACGTCACGAGATGTTATTGATCCTTTCCGTGATGCAGTTTTGTATATGCGAAATTAATTATAGGTAGTTTGTTAATTCTTCTGATTAGGGTTTATTATTTATGTAGACGTGTCTCTGACGGAAAATGGGCGGATCGTGTTATTTGCTAACGCTCCTAATTTATATCACCATGAAACCGTCGTCAAGTATCCGTATGCGTGTGGTGGACGATATTCTGTAAAGGGAATGGATTGTGAATACTATTTATTCCTTTAATATCCTGAGTAAATTTAAATACGGATTTGGATTAGGCGAAGCGTGTCGTGATAAGCATTTATATATATCACTAGGTTGGCGACAATGATAGGATGAAGTAGCAAAAAGTGATCGGTCGAACAAAGTGGTCTCAAAAAAAAACTGAATCGGAACATACACTAGAATCTCAATGATGGCCAAATTTAAACCTTAGTGTAGTTAATAGGTGTAATAGGTCAGCACAATACTGCCTCGATGTTTGGTAAGGGCCTACTGTCATAATAAAGAGAAAGAGGCTATAGTTACACATTTGCTGTCTGGGCCTTGCACACCTTCAAGAACTTTTAATGAAGCTCGGACATAATAGATAAGCAAGTTGCTTCACAAAGTTTTTCTTCACCAATTTCATTTGAAGGAACATATAAAAAATGCCTGTAGTTATTATCATAATGGATAGTCTGAAGTACAAGAGTCCGGCGGACCGAATTTCCCTTACAAACGTAATACCGAAATCAATCGTAATTCAAACACAATTTAATCAAACTCTGTTATTATTTGGATTCCGATACCGTTAATCTAAGTTCCTGCTGTACCATTTCGTCCAAAATACTTGACTGGAAATAAATGTAAGCGAATGAAATTTTAGATAACTTTAGCAAGTTTGGAACGATTTTCCGGTCTATTATTTCCAGTGAAGTAGTAGTAGACGAAATAGTACTGTAGGAACCTAGATTGTCGGTATCCAAATCTGAATAATAACATAATTTGATAGAATATTGTCTGAATTAAGATTTATTTTACGTTTTTGTGAGCAAGCTCCGCCGGACCCTTAAACAACTACATTTTTCAAAGAAATGAAAGTGGAAATTAGTCTTATATGTAAGTACTAGCTTCTCCCCGCGAATTTGTATGCATGGATTTCAGGATTGGGTCCGACCTGGATAAAAAGTAGCCTATGTGTTATTCCAGGCTATAATCTATTTGTGTGCCAAATTTCATCCAGATCCATTCAGCCGTTCTGTGAACGAGTAAGAAACATCCATACATCCATATTCACAAACTTTCACGTTTATAATATTAGTAAGGATTTGTAGTGTGGAAGATGTTCAACCTTTGCACCCCACTATAATTTAACAGTGCTGTTATCAGTAAATGTTGATATTTACAAGTTTATCTGTAACAACTTACTAGAGGTTATCGATTTTGAGATAATTCTATCTCCATTCTTAATATTTAAACCTATTTTTCCTCTGTTACAGGTAACATTCCGAACTAGGATATATCATTGTAACATCAACAGCCAGGGAGTGATATGTCTAGACATTCTCAAAGACAACTGGTCGCCGGCGCTGACAATATCTAAAGTTTTACTATCAATATGCTCCCTGCTCACTGACTGTAATCCAGGTATGATATACAATCTATTACTTTATAATGACTCTGCTTACAACTGTCGCACAACTTATAAATTACTGAAGTAAGAAGTAGAAATAAGAAGAAAGGCGCGTTGTAAGAGTAATTAGAACCCAGCGTACTGGTAGCATAAAATGATCCACCTGACCAGGTGTTATCTGACATTTAAGACTGGCTCTAGAAATGTTACTGTGTTTCGTCCCGTGAATGTGACACCAAGAGTCCAAGAAGGTATCCAGAATATAGATGGTTTAGATCCTAGTTATGCTTACCATTAGACAAAATTGGTGGTGAATATTTAAGTTAATGTCAAAAAAAGGGTTCACAGAGAATTCACTAGCATACGCGGGAGTGTCCCTGCAATAGGATACAAGGACAAGATAAGATAAATTCAGTAATAGATATAGCCTACATTATCCCAGGACTTATATGAATTCCATGCTTAAAAAAACAAAAACGTGCAGTCTCCCTTGAGTGTGCAGTATTCGTGTGTATTAGTTTTCTTTCGCCATTAAAATTATAAATCTAGTAAATTAGTGTAAATTAAACAATACAATTATTACATTAAATTACAGAAAATATTCAATACTAAATAGGAACTTTTAGACACCTCTGCCTATATACTAGGAATCGTTAGTCGTGAAAATATTGATGGTTGAATACATATTCACATTTTCTTTTTCTATTGTTTTATTAATATCCATTCTGCTTTTCGTAATCATTGACTTTCTATCAGAACAGTTCTTGTCCGTGGTCTCAAGGGGTCAAAGCCCTTTCGTCCTCTATGTCCTGATTGTTTTGTTCGTGCTTCCATGCTATCGCCGTGGTTATTTATATCGATACTAGTTTGAGGGCGTCGTTTATTAAAAATAAGGATGATGGATATGTATCAGCAGTTAAACGAAATAGTGTTTGACGAGAAATGTTATTGAGTTTTATCTATTTCAATGTTAGCGAAAACATTCAGAAAACACAAGTACCTACTTAACTATTCTTACATTTGTTATGTGTATTTGTTAAATTTCTGATGAAGTTATTTTAAACTCGCCGCTCCACGTAGTTTCACTCACATCCCAGATGACTTTAACACAGGGAAATCTGTGTCCGTTCATCAATCTATCTCCTTGTCAAACTTTATCGAAATCTGTTCAGCGATTTAGGCATGAAAATGTATAACGGCCAGTCCCAATAACAAATCTGTAGATAGATTTGCTTACTAGAGACAGAATTTTAACATTACTTGTATGGACCTTATGTCAAAATCCTACCTATCTCTAGTAAGCAAATCTACTGCTCGGTTTGATATGGAGACTGGCCGTAAGACAGCCATACAGAGTTACTTTCGCATTTATAATATACTAGCGACCCGCTCACGGTTTCACCCGCGCTGTTCCGTTCCTAAGAGGCGTAGCGTGATGTTATACATATAATGTCGAATTCATAAAATATCTTACTAGAGATTTATAACGTGTGATGAATAAAACATTCAGTAGCACTATTTGGTGCATAATGCTATTTCTACAATTGGTTTGTAGAGGATTTGCACGGTTACGTTGTAATCCTTGGTGTCATCTGACAAATAATACTAGGCTTGCCAATGCCCTAAAATGTATGTATGTAATTCCCCAAAAATCCAAATGAATTTCTCAAATTTGAGGAAAAAAATCTACTGATTTTCCTCACAAGTACCCATAAATATTATGTTTAACAATGAAAGAAGTATTTAAATAAAACTTACTTCTTTGTTGTAGGGGCTGAGCGATAGGCCTATGATAGACAAGATAGGCCTAAATATTTGTATGATCTATGGATAATTGGTGGTTGTGTATGTGGGAATTTATGTTTGTAAACTCCCACAATACAGGAGAAAATCCTAGTGATTTTAAAATTATTTTGTCTACATTATTATTCAATGAATCCTAATGTTAATTAGCAAAATTGTTGATATTGTTTCCATTTTGTTGATAAATAATAATCACGACAACTAAAACACAAATCTCACTTTTATACGATCAGCTTTCTATAACTTTGTAGAACTTCTATTGCACACTTTCGCTCTATTAGAATATTATTGCACATTTATGAATAACATTGTATACTATAACAGTGTTTATGAATAGTATTTTTTGTAATCGTATGTAAGGGATTTTTATGGGTTTAAATACTTTATGAATTATGACAGTTATATAGCATATAACCTTCCTCAACAAATGGACTATCCAACACAAAAAGAATTTTCAAAATCGGATCAGTAGATTCAGAGATTACCCCCTACAACCTCACAAACTTTACCTATTTTTAATATTATTAGTATATTAGTATGTATGCTATAATTAAAAAATCTTTACCTTGTTCAAACAAACTTTTAACTTCTGAATCACATCTAATCAATCCGCTTAGTTAGTATTTTCTTGTTGTAGCAAAAGTTAAACCGTAAATACATAACTAACAAATGGGAACATTCTTTGCTATATCTTTAAGCCATCAAGTGGCAAATGATAGACACAATGCAAAACCTATTGCAATTTGCCCTAACAGAATTCGATGATTTAGACTAATGACAAGACAAGAAGACTAATGAAATAAGATAATTATAAGACTAATAACTTGTCAACAGTAAATAACAGTACATTATTATTTTATTTCCAGCTGATCCTCTGGTGGGCAGCATTGCAACACAGTATCTCCAAAATAGAGAGGAGCACGATCGCATCGCGCGCCTCTGGACCAAGCGCTACGCGACATGATTGCATTGCCTCCCTCACCACCGCCAAGGAACAACCTGCAGTATCATACTCAATACCATTCTGTTCTAAATCCATCCTTTTCACGTAAACGTAAGCTTATAATGTTATATTCGATCACTGCCCGCTGCTGGGACACATTTGTTAACTCCAGACTCATTTCACTTAACAAATGTGGCACTTCTAGCGCGTAATGTTTATACAGCTTATTAATTTTTAGTTGCGATTAATGTGATGTCAACATGCTTAAGACGGTCTGAATTGTATACTTTTAGAATGATGAAAGATTTATTTGTGAATTGAACGATTTTCTGTTAATGTTTCTAGCTCTGTGTTATATAAATACAGTGATAAGTTTACTAATGAAAGTGTATCGTAGGTTAACCAGTGATTTGAGTCAATTTTGCCGCTATAACGCGATGATCTCATACACTCTTCAACTATTACTACTTATTGTGTAAGTATGTCTGGACTATTGCGATACCTACTATTATATATTTGGGAATAAATCGCATTATGTTCTTGTAAAATGTTTTTTAATTTCAGGGTAATACTTGCATGTCTTATTGGATTTAGATTAATGATTTTAAAGACAATATTTAGCTGCTGTCAGTGTCCTCCACTCTTTAAATCAGTTGCCAACGTGACAATCTAAAAGTAGAAATTATGTAAAAGGTCTTCTCCAGTCTGTCAGAAAAACTTTAGTGCTACAAAAAATCGGTTGTCCTCCATATTGATGATTTCCATCAATACATTTTCTACCTCCACCACTTATGTCTTCAAATAAGTTACTGAATGGTTGTAATGTCACTTATCATGTTGTGTATAATTTTTATAATTCGTAATGTAGTACTTATATCTTTCCGGATAGTGTGCGACAGAACTGGCAGCATTGACAAGTACAAACTTGGAAGGTTTTAAAGTTTCAAGAACAAAGGAATCCATTAATGACTTCAATTCTATGTAATTATAATTAAGACGAGGTATCAGTTGCTTACCTTCTAGTGAGATGTCACATGTTGGCTAAGGAAACAATGCAAAATTAGTTTGTGAATGTATAAATACGATTGCTAGTGTCGAACGGTCAAGTTGTAATTGATCAGAACGTACTCTAGAGTACTACGTATTAATTTATTAATCGAATCTAGTTTGGATTAATTATTATTCTTTGCGAAGGTCGAATTGATATCAGTGAAAGCTTTATTTGACTGAAAACTGAGGAAAGTCACACTAGATAGGTTTGAACTTGGTCCATTTTGTTAAGGATTAGATAGTCAAATTATTTGGAATATTAGGACTTCGCGACAAAAGTATTTTTGGGGAATTGTTCGTTTTTTTTCGGGGGTATTTTAATTGTGCAATTTAAAGGGTTTTATATGAAATCTTGAGTTATATTTTTACATTGTATCACTATATTAAACACTAATTAACATCGATTGTGTAGAGTAGGTCTGGTATATGATTATTATGCTATTTATTTTTTTATATCAACTTATAAAAATATGTATTCAAATATTTCATAATGTGTTATTAACATTTCGTGATAACGTCATTATTATAATTGTTTTATGTAGAGTGATTCGACAATATTATGCGGCGTTGTCATGGAAGCAGTGGTCTATGAATTTGATAGTATGTTTTACTTGTTTAACACATATCAAAGTAACGCCTGGATGAAAAAAGAAAACGATTTGTTATAATAATTTTGACTTCTTTTACCATACCTTAATGAAGTGCCAAAACTAAGGGCACATTGGCCTCCGCTCCAGTTTGACATCTCCATCTTTTCTAAAATATTCCGTTTAGTATGTAAACAGTATTAGATGTAAGTTATTTTATTGTCTAGATAATGTATAATGTATGTCTTAACCCTAGTACTATAATTAGAACTTTAGCGTTGTAATGATTTTAGCCAAAAGCGTTTGTATGTCGCGCGTATATGAATGTTTTGGAGATACCGTCGTGAAAATGATTTTTATAAATTGAGTGATATCGCGAGTGTCGGAACTGGTGCTGTGAGATTCAGATGCTTGCGACATACAGAGAGATGAATACCTACTTATTCTGTGTATTCGGGACTGGTGTATTTTATCATTGTGATTTTTAATTATTTTATACTGTGACTGGAAATGTGTTGCTTGCAAACACAGCTGTATTTAACGCAACTGATGTTCCTCGAAATTCAAAGTTCATGCTCTGATACCTAATATCCATCCTTTGTTACAATTTATATCATGGTATAAAATAGGAAAATAAAATGTGTGTAACTAGGACACTGAATGCTGTTTCATTATATTCCTGATTAAAACTCATTTTGGATAATGCAGGTTTTATTATAAATATACACGACCTAGAAACACTTTCCAAACATTAGTGATCTAATTGTTTTTATTACATACAAACCTCCGTAATGGAAGATAGCATCATGTTTGTTACATTGACTCATTTACAAACGAATCGTACAAATCTAATCATTTTATTATATAAATATAAATAGAATAATGTGCACCACTTCTACATTGGTTGGTTAAATACGACATCATTATTAATAGTAAAAGTTACAATTATTATTTTAATACAGCATTGGAATTGAAATTTAGGAAAGTGTAAAAAGTAGGAAATCCGATAAAGTTTTTGGCATAATGTATCCATTTCTATTCGAAAAATCAGTCTTCTACACTGAGCACACTTCATTGTGAACTGAAAGAGAAAATCTGTGCATTGTGCTTTTATCACTCCCATCATTTGCAAATTATGGCTTAGTAAAATTACACGCATTTTATATATAGACAATACAGTACCTACCTCTTGATACTAAATCGTTATAGCGCTTATGGCATATTAATTAATCATTTAAATCTTACAATAAAATAAACAAAATCATATAGAATAACAATAATAAAATAAATTATGACAAAATATACATAGAAATTGTAGAGGTGTACTTGATCACAACTTAGTAAAAATTGATGTATTTTGTGGAAAATATTGGGAACTACTATATACTTCTAAGTTCTAGAGATTACTTGTAAAAAAATACCGTATCGTTATCACGTGTTTATACAGTCTCGTATTGGCTGCGGATGGAGCGAGCGAGACAACAAGCAAATACGACACCCAAGAGCTGAAACAAATAAATATTGGCAATTAAAAAAAACTGAAAACTGTAATGTAAGTGTGACGACATGAAAACCATCACAAACTAAATCACTGATTAGAAATTACTGAAATTACACCAATAGGTACCAAAGATATTCGCGACCGTACCACAACGAGGGTATATAATTATGTCTGTCGACTGTAAATGCAAGTGTATCGACGAGGGTATATATTGCGCTTTGGATCTTGGCTCTTTGGCTTCTAACAATCATCGCCACAAAAGAGCGAATATGATATGAAGAGTAGGTACATAAACATGAAATTATGATGTAATAAGTAATGACATATTTAGACATACTGCCTCATCATAGAATGGAATGTTAACCGTGGGTTCGATTTCCTGGTCAAGAAGTTTTATTAGGTAAATTCTCAGTAACAGCTGGTGGGTTTGTGCCCGGTTAAGTAACGTTACCCCACTAGGATTTTCTCCTGTATCGTGGGTGCGTTTACAAACACAAATTCTCACATACACAAATGCCCAGACCCGGAACAACTACCTGTAGATCATACAAATATTTGCTCCGTGTGGGGATCGAACCCACAACACGTGGCGCTGAAGCCGATCGCTCAACCGCTACGCCAATCGTGTCGTCTCATTTATTTTTTACTATTAATTACAACTATTCGGGATAGGCGTGATGGTATGTTGTGTAATATCTAGAGAACACACACTCACCTGCACGACAGCGACTCCCAAGCCAACTCCGCCGAGTACCAGGGCGATATCCTTGAAGTAAGTGACGAGTTTGTCGAGGCAGCCATCCTTGTGGAAGTCGGCCGAGTGCTCGGTGCAGGGTGCGGGGCCTCCGCCCGTGATCTCTTGGCCAGAGCAGCAGGTGCTGGGCAGGGTCATGTTGTTGTTCGCCCAGTCTTCAGGACCGTGGATACCGCAGCAATGGAGCTGAAATAGCAAAATATAAAGGTTATATATAACGTTTATATTAAAATTTGTATTCATTGGTCCTAGGCGCGATTGCTACGCTACGCTACTGAGGCTAAGAAAGGAATATTTTATATTATGTACAAAGGACCCAAAAAGTATACATATATACACAGTATACATATAGCTCATGGAAAGCGTTTGGTGACGATGACGCGGGTTCCATGAGCTAAAGTAGTTTTCACTTCAAAAAGGATAAGATATTCATATCTACTTTGGTACCTATATAAAGTGTTCCCAAGGCATTTTATCCACACGTTTTGCAGCGCT
Organism: Acronicta aceris; assembly: GCA_910591435.1. NCBI lineage: Eukaryota > Metazoa > Arthropoda > Insecta > Lepidoptera > Noctuidae > Acronicta > Acronicta aceris. Next base: position 14,847,199 of record OU342761.1, on the reverse strand, counting down.
TAACGTCATAAAATTGTGTCGTAAATTAACAAAGTAGTGTGCATGAGTACATGTAAAAACGTTCGTGTATATTGCATAACCGAGCAACGAATACTAAAAGCCTGCACAAAGGAAGCCCCGCAACCAGAATTACAATTGAAAGGATAATGTTAAATTAGTAACGCTAGCCTGACTTCATCAGTTGTATTTTTAACATGATTTTACTCGTTATTATATTCTATCAGCTGTTGCCTGAGGTTTTACTTGACTTACAAAGGACTGAGGCAAAAAGCCTGTCTTCCGAGGTCCAATAATTAATCCTATACCAACTTTTATCAAAATTGGTAGTCGCAAACAGACAGGGTTACCATCGCATTCATGATACTATTATATTTGCGTGTAAAATATAAAACATAACATACCATCACGCCTGTATTCCCCGAAGGGTTAGGCAGAGGTGTACTTAATGTACACCCACAGTTCGCCGGTATGTTGAGGTCCCATGTTATAGGGGGCGAGCCTATAGCCATTAACCGGGCACAAATCCAGACTCCGAGCTGCTCATGAGAATTTCATAGAAAACCTCAATAACACTTTGGTCAACCTGGGGATCGAACCCAGGACCTCTAGTGTAGCAGTTTCACTTGGGACCACTAGACTAATGACTGAATAATAATGAATGTAAAATATAAAAATGCCGTCAAATTACTCGTGGACTATGTCGGTACTGAAGATAATGGTTAGTGGTATTCAGAAAGTTGAAAAGCCTAAACCTAGATGCGAAAATGGCGTGATTGTACGTATGTATGACGTACCGTCACGCCTTTTTTCCATCTAGGTGGTAGATCGATATTACAGAACGACACTTGCCACGATTTTTCATACTTCTTTTGTTTCGTCTACGTTTATACATTATGTCATGCCTACAAACGCGCCGCCCTAATAAAACCTGACGACTTGTTTATTGTCAGGATTCCTTTTTATTCGTGATAGGCTTACGCTTGACCACCAGTTCGCCTGATGTTAAGCAACACTGTGATCTACGATCGAGCGCGCTTGCCTATATGTAGTACCTGGAAACCGATTCACACGTGATTTAAAGACACCCACATTAAACTTTCGGGGAAGACCCACTCGGAAAGTAAGAAATTGGGTCGTGGAGTTCGTTGTAGTCGAATACCGATATTCAGCCGTATCTGCTAAGACTTACTTGACCCTAACATAATCATTGGGAAAAGGCTAGACTTGGTATACTAGAGTCGGCCTTAGGACACCTATTTCTTACAACAGTAAGTCGGTGGATGTACTGCAAGTAGCTTTTTAACAGTCTTCAAAGGAGGATGTTCTATCTACTATGGTCTGTGTGTATTTTTTATGTATGTCCACCGATATTTTCGTCAATTGTGGACCGATGTCAATAATTCCTTTTTAGGGTTCCGTACCTAAAAAAAACGGAACCCTTATAGGATCACTGTTGTCCGCCCGTCCGTCTGTTTGTCAATACCCTTTATCTCGGGTACGTGTGGAGGTATCGAGTTGAAATTATAACGATATACTCAGGTCTACAGTCATTTGAAGCTGTGAAAAAATTGAAAGTTAAAGTAAAAAAAGATACGGCCGTTTATGCCGGAAAAAACGTATATTTCAAGGGAATCAAAATTTATAGGGTATTTTCCGTTGACCTAAAACTATGAAATTTGGCAAGTAATACTACAAGTATAGGGAAAAATCTGAAAATTATGCATTTGTAATTCATTATTATATGTAGATACTACTATTAGAAGTATCTACAAGGAACGTTTTGTTTGTACGGAACCCTCGGTGGGCGAGTCCGATTCGTGCTTGTCCCGTTTTTTATTTGATAGAGCATACTCTAAAACTAAAAATAAAATAACAACAAAAAGTTGAAAACCGCCTTCAAAAACAAACGGAGCTTTTGTTCTCGCCACCGACTTCCGAAACTGGCACATACATTTTGATGTAAAGTGTATTACTTACATCAGTCTGCACGATGTCGAATGTCTTGGCTACGTCCTTGTTTGTGGGGTATTCCTTAATCGTCTTGTTCAGGTGATCTACTATGGACGTCTCCAGATCCTGGTGTTTTATGTAGCCTGCGATGCCGACGGCCAACTCAGCAATGAAGATGAGAAGGAGGAACACCGAGAACTGGAAAATAGATAAATAAAAATAAGAGACTTTATAATTAAGAAGATAAATACGTTTTACACTAGATTACCTTGCTAAGGTAGAGGTACTGGGTCCGATTACAGGCAGAGCAAAGTGTTATTGGTTTTTTCTAACAAATTCTCAGTAGCAGTGGAGTTTGGACTTGTGCCCGGTTAATGGTTATAGGCTCGCCCCCTATTACATGGGACTTAAGCCTACCGACGAACTGTGGGTGTACGTAAGCACAACTCTGTCTAATCCTATGGATAATACAGGCGTGACGGTAAGAGTATGTTAATAAGATAATTTTATTTTTGTCAGTTGAAAAAGTACCTACTTGCTTTTAACTAATTTCTAGTTGTCTGCAATTTATTTTTAAAATACTCATAGTTTTACTTCCAAAACCAACATTTTCAAGCCGTAGGTACCTATTTAAGGAAGACTTTTACAAGTAACACATACATGTCATCAAAAGCAAAATTGTTACTATCTGTGAGGACATTAATTGGCTTACTGTGTTTCTATTTCGGTTAATATTGTGTTATTGGTCTTCCAAGAAAAAATAAATAGATACGCGAAGGATTGGACAGTTGTTTGATTGGGCCCAATAGGATTGCTTATCTGAAAACCTACATGTAACTGTACTGTTTGTAAATAATGCTATAGTTTATAGCTAAAGAGTGGTTCGTAAGGGTCCGGCTGGCAAAAACGTAATACCAAAATAAATAGCAATCCACACAATACTTTATCAAATTGTGTTATTATTTGGATTCGGATACTGTTAATCTAGGTTCCTACCATACCATTTCGTGTACTACTACTTCACTAGAAATAAACGACCGGAAAATAGTTCCAAATTTGGTAAAGTTTTTAAGAATTGCATTTGCTTACATTTATTTCCAGTTTAGACGAAATGGTAGAGTAGGAACCTAGATTAACAGTATCGGAATCTGAATAATAACACAATTTGATAAAATTGGGTTTGAATTACTATTTATTTTAATATTACATTTGTATGGTAAATCCGGATTCGCAAATGACGTCATAGTTCACGAAATGTGACGCATATCTGATGTTCTACTTTCTTTGTTTGTTATTGATCTGTATGCAGAAAATACACATAGTTCATGTACCTAGTAACAAACAATGGCTTTCAGTCTTGGCTTTCAGAGATGTTAGGGGTTGACGTCATCTGGCAACTGACATTGGCCGAAAGTCACCCTTGTCCTGTCTTGTTTGGCATTTTAACACGAGAAGCCGAGAATTACGTAGGTAGGTACCTACTTATCTGTTTACTCACAAATGTAAGTGCGTATTATCTGTTCTGCTTATCTACAATGTGCTTAATACATGATTCATATAGGTACCTAATATGAAACATACTAGGTACCTAGTACTTTTAATATTTACCTTCACAAAGGTAAAAGTCCTATGTCATGAGTTTATAACCGTTATGTACAAGTCTCGAATTTTTCGCTTGTTTAATTAAGGCGGATCGATCACCTGAGCCCGCGAAATTCAAATTTCAAGTGATTTTTCGCAGATTGTAGGTCTGTAACAACTTCTAGATTCATGGCAGCAGTAATCGCGACATTAACTATACAACATTCACAACTGACAACTAAACCTTTACATAAAAATCCTTATCAAGCCAAAAACTTCCCAAAAACTGTGTCAATGGTCAAAATTGACACTTCACTACTTTTAGCTACATTAAAGATCTTTAGGCAATGGTTTTAGTTAAACGTTGTGAATTTTGTATTGTTAATGTCGCAATTACTATTGCCCTGAATGTAGAACTTAGTATTGACCTACAAACTGCGAAAAACCACTTGATATTTGAATTTAGTGGGCTCAGGTGAACGATCCGCCTCAATATTAATAAAATATTGCTGGAAATAGAGAAGAGAGACATTTAGCAACGTCAAATCCCCTGTTTGAGTTTTAATAATTCTTGTTTAGAGCGAAACTAGTTACAATCACAATTTTACTGGTGCGTTTATGTGTACCTATACGTTAGTTGTTATATTTTATCTGCAATCATAAAAAACAGAGCCTGACATGCACTTCAACATGACGTGACACGAGTACCGTGGGTGGCGCTGGAGCAAGAATAATATCGGGCGTAGGCTGTGATATTTTACTTAGTTTAAGTGGCACCAGATAAAGCATACTCTTATCTTTTTATCTTTCGATCAATGGGAAAAAGGGTTGGCTTTAAAATACCTATGTTCTTAGACAAATAAAGGCAGTAAATATGTCCAACATTAGACCAATTACTAAGTCTATCCATAACCCTAGGCGCCGCCGACACCTACTAATATAAACCCTCCGCTAATTTACCTACGCCAACATTAAAATATATCGAGAATTTTCAATCAACATTGTAATTATGGTAGCACATATTGACTTGGTGCCAATTTTACGCTGCACTCAATAATTTTTATCTAATAATTGTAACACTCATGCATTGATAAGGATACAGGCTGAGCTGTGTACAATATCGAGCAGTAAACACTTGCTGTGTTTACTGCTCGATAACAATAGTACATGTTAAAAAATTAAAATTTGGAACATCTTAAAAAACTTCCCTGTCCATTGTATTCATTACTTCGTTCTCATTCTCTCTACTCGCTAAATTAAAAAAAGCTTTATCATACGTAAACAAGCTCATATAATAAATCACATGTAATACGTCTACTCGTATGAAGTTATTTTCCTATGAGTCCCAGAGTGCAGTGTACGCCCGTTGTGGGGCTTATCTGAACGCTTTCCGCTACAGAAAATTAATCGGTTATTGATTCCTAAAACGAGGTGACATCGTGAGGCTTCTCAAGTGGTCGATTTGTCTAAAAATATATAAAATTTCACATTTGAAGCTTCACCACGGTCTTTATTGTTCTTAAACTTTCTCAATTAATTCGGATCATGAACTAGTTATTTCTGGAAACATATTATTATCACGCCAGTAATCCTCGAAGGGTTACAAATGTATACCTTCAGTTCACCGGTATATTAAAGTCTGATGTAATAGAGGGTGAGCCTATTGTCATTAACCGGGTACAAATTTAAACCATGGGCAAAGCTCAATGACAAATAATGCGTATTATTCATGGAGTGTCTGCTGACTGCGATTATTTTCAGTAAGCTGTCTTAGGTCTCATCCATGAGACAGGTACGTATTACTCATGTCCACGCAGAGACATAACAAAGATACTTAATGGTTTTAAGGGCAACATTGAATAAGTTGCTTTATTCTACCGAACTTAATAAGTACACTAGTGCATGATGATGATGACTTTTGGTATCGAGATAGAATGGAACTTTGAGAAAGATATAGGCTACCTTTTGTCTTGAAATGTCCTTTGGGAAGCGAGTGACACTGCGGGCAACAGCTGGTATTATACACCGTTACATTTAAGTCGTTTTAATGCCGAAAGGACGGTATTATACTCATCACTAGGAATAACTTTTACTATGGAACCAACCCTGAAAAAAAAAACAGCTGTTCCATACACTCTGACGAGTTCAGAGTACACAAAATGTATGGGAACAGCTGTATTTGTTTTTTAGTGATTTCAGGGTTGGTTCCATAGTAAAAGTTATTCCTAGTGATGAGTATAATACCGTCCTTTCGGCATTAAAACGACTTAAATGTAACGGTGTATATATACTTATTTACTTTCTAATTTATGAGAACCGCCACGCCCATTCGTTCGTGTACATCGGAACTGCATATTGTACCAACACAGCAAATCGCTATAACCGTACATTTTCTTCATGTGGCAAAGATAACGATTCAAAATTATCCAAAAGTTTGTTCGCTGTGGGTGTTATTTTAGCAAAAATCCCCATGATAAACAACAGTGAAGGTAGGTCAGCCAAGAAACCTGATATGTCCAATAAGGAAAATGTACAACAGGTATTTGCAACCTGTGTGCGGTTATTAGTGCCAACCTATTATGAATGCAATTCGTATATCACTGACTGTGACACAAGTCACAACGGTTAACGCGATCAGATAGTGAGAAAGAGATCGCGCTATTAATATGTAGCGTGGCATCCTTCTCTCTCAATCGCAACAACACATCATGGTACCTACGTAGTGAGAAGTTTGAAAGAGTTCGTATGAACGTAATGATTCGCATTGTAACTCAGCATTGCACACAGACTTTTGTCAATTAATGTTAATGAACCCTAGATGACAACTGTAGCTATAGTAGAAATATCTTTGATGGTCGACGGAATTGGGGTACAAGGCACCGGAAAATTGTAAATAAGTATCGTTAGTTTATACCTAATTAATCTAGCGAGATTGTAAACTGAGGAAATATTGCGAACAGGCAATGAAATTACAATACTATTGGCTGGATTGAAGGATCTCCAGAATCCTGTCAGGGAAATTTCTTTAATCAATATTATAGCTGTCGCCATGGGCAATTTGAAAACGTTTACGTTACCACCTTACCTAGTTAAAAGAACTAAGTACATTATAATTTCCCGTATTGAATTGCACGTGCATAAGTCCTTGACCACCGCGCATTATCGCAGTTCATTCCAAGGTCGGTGTAATAAATAATGTTGTTATTCATTGACCTATCAATGCGTATACTAACGCATTTTCTTTGATACCCTGCTGTGACCTAATGGAAGTCTTGTGTAGACACATAACTAGTAAACTACTCCACTAATTAATTTATTTAGGGCGTAGAGAAATCCATTTAGAATGACCCAAGTACTTCGGTACTATATTTTTTTTCTTTTCTTCTTGGACATTAGTTGCCTTATAAACAAAGGCAAGAATGACGTCTGACCTCCTATTGTAATAATTATTGTCCCTCCTAATATACCTAGTTTTAAAAGAAAAAGCAGATGTGTCCCATCTGATCTTTTGGGATGAAAAAATAGCTTTTTAGGAATATAGATTTCTGGAATAATTATTAGGGAAAGACTATGACTGTACGTTGAATAGGAAGTGGTAACAAATTCTATCAGCTATATTTTCTAATACATTAGATGGTAGAAACGAGGTCTCTTGACCCTAAACCCTATTTATTACAATTCATGCCTGTATTTGTGTATTTACCCTGATATGGTAGCATTTTTGCAAGAAGCAATCTCCACGAACTTTTAACTTCAGACTGAATTCTCAAAATGCTGGGTACGTTTCTTTACTTATCGCATTGGAAGGAACATACGACAGAATAAATTAAGATTTTTTACAAACGTTATAATCCTATAACTTTACGCATGGGTGCGGTACGGGTTGCCTAACGTCTTCCAGTCAGCTGCACCTTGCTTAGCACGTGACTCGAAGGCTCGTATTTAAAATGGCGCTTGAGGAATGGCTGAGTGACGTAGTTAAACAGTGATAAAATGCCTTACTGGTAGAAAAAGGACATACCTACATTATGAGACATACATATTATAAATGAATACATAATGTTCTAAAAAATTTGTGAAGCTCCGGACACTAAGAGTTCTAAAACTGGGGAAAATCACACTGTGGCGTTTGCAGGTGCGAAGATATGACAGTTTAAATCAGTTTTAAGCATCGCCATGATAAGTAAGTACTTACCAACCGGCTTTAGAGCCAGTAGCCTTCAAACTAGGCTGTTGAATATGTATAAGTGTACAAGATGTCGAACGTTTCTAAAAGTATTTTCCAATTGGATCTACCTACCTATATGTATACATAAAGTTTAACCGATCACAGACAGATTGGCATAAATGTTATTGACCTTTGCGTTATCGATTAATGGGTCGCCACCAGCCGTTTGAGAGGGGTGTACCTAATTAGTTTATCTCATGGCATATTATATGTAAAATGTAGGTGCCAATGTCAACGTCATCAACACATTTAAGTACTGTAACTGATGGGGACGGGTCTCCACCACACTCGCCTAGTGCGTGTTGCCAGACTTCATACCTTAACTATTGATATGCACATGATTGGTAATGTCAGAGAAGCTTGCTTTGAATTTGAACTCGAGACCTACGACTTTGTCAGAACACCAGGCTATCACTGCTATGTGAATGTCCATAGAACTAGATAGAAGCCAGCCCTAGCTGGAGGTGAGATGATGATCTAGGTTTTCTCCATAATGTGGGAGTTTCCCAAATTCCCGTACTACTCACGAGAAAAATCTCAGGCGTCTAGACCCACTGGTATATAACTGTGCGTTGTCTCGCAATGCACAGTTTATATCATATGTACATCAGTACTAATAAGAGTTGGATGGCCGACTCATATGTTAAGGGAAAATAAATCAACCTATTGTACATTTTCGGAAAGTTTCCGTTATACGCAATTCCGTGATCCAAAAGCCTAAACTGCTGTTATATGACGCACATTCAGTATACTAATTAATGCCATGCGTTGTTTCACATCGAAGTTCACAATACAGAGTCTGAATCACTAGCGGGTAATTCTGAAGCTAATTTGACTCATCCAACCAACATTACACACGATAAACAGTGGTATATAAAAAGATAATATTTCAATAAATAATGATTATTGTATTGTGGGAGCTGTCTTCAGTTGCTAAGGTCGTTACGCTCATAGCTAGGCATCCTCTCTGAATAAGAGGCAACTCTGCTGGTTGAGAATAGAGTGGTTAGACGCGTAACAGGATCTATCATTATGTTTCCTGTGTCAGCACATGAATTCTAAAGACCTTTTTTATAGTACATAAAATCCTCATGGATTTGCCCCTGGGGAGGCGTTGTCGAGCTCCTATCTATTAAAAACCGCACTAGCCTTCGCTTGCCCGTCAAGGGATCCATGACATTCCCCCCGACCCTAAGGTTTAGAGACCGAAAGTCCAAGTAGTAGTAGGCGATCATTTGCTCGGCTACTAAATTACTTGTTTCAATTTATGATGATAAAATATTATCATCCTCTGATATAATTACCTATCTTTTGTAACGAAGTCTGGGTCTTTGCCCTCTGTTTGTGTCTTCTTAATCTCAAATCTCAGTGTGATAGTTACGCTTCGCAGTGTGAGGTTATCCTTACAGCGAATGGAATGAATTAATGTGGTAACGATAATTGGATAAGTTAATCCATGGGAAACCTATTATTTCGGATTATATTTATGCACGTATCTAAGTGTTACTAAAATTTGACACAGGACCTTTTGAATTATGTATTAGTGTCAATTTATTTTTATACGCATTTATAAGTATCACAAGTGTCTGTGTTTTGTTTGATATAACAAATTAATATGAATTGTAACACGTTTACGTTTAGATTATATTTACAATACTGATAAGTCACGCAGACGAATCTGAGTCATTTTTCGAATTTATAAATAAAATGGAACAAATAACGATTGTTTCATAGAATTAATACGTATGTGTCTACGTATCGGTCAGTCCCCGACATATTGCTGTCAACAAGTACATAACGATAAGTACATAGAATTCTTGGTGAATTATTAAGGTGAATTAATGCGACGACCATACGCAATATATCCGTTCGTAAATGAGACTGTGTTATTTATAATCCAAATTAGTATAAAGAGTAACAGGTATTCAAGCCTCGAGGCACATGAATAACGGATAATGTAAAATCCGTGTCTGTAATTTGTTACTTGAAGAGTTAAGTTTGAATAATTATTCGTACTTAGGTAATTATAATTAGTTTCTCGTGCTTATCATCCTCATTATTCTAGGTTTTTGGTATTATCAGTTTAACACTATCTTCAAAGTGTGTTTCACTAGTGGTAGTCAGAAGTAGCAGCATTGGGAGGAATACTTTTCAGGCCTATTTTAGCAATATGTATTCCTTTAAGAAGTAGCGGATGGCTACCAGTAATAACATGGAGCGCTCCTATCTGACCTCCGGCAGGCAACTGTGGGTAATACCGGGCTTCTGACTGTGACCAGTATTCGAGTATGAACTCCGACCCATTCATAAATTAGGTCACACGAATTTCATGATTTTTTGATCAGTTCCTGCCGCATTTATAATACCATCCATGCATTAGTTCCCCTCTAATCACGCATTCGAGTCTAATATATGCAACGTCACATATTTTGCAATTTAAGTTTTGCGTTTTAGTCATTTAGATTTTTACATGTGACAAAGCTGATGACTCCTCATACTCCTCCCTCCTCACACTTCTCTACTCCTCTCCCTCCGTGAAATTTTACGTAATTTATGGATGGCCTTAAATGGCACAGCTTGAATATTTTTATTATCAATACATCCTTCAATAATATAACTTAATCAACCCATTATACTGTCCCACTGCGCGGCTCGGGTCTCCTCTCAGAATGAGAGGGATTAGGCTATAGTCCACAACGCTAGCCTAATGCGGGTCTAATCTCTCAGGCATGCAGGTTTCTTCACGATGTTTTCCTTCACCGTTTAAGCGCGTGATAATTAACTATTTAATACGCACATGACTTCGAAAAGTCAGAGGTGCGTGCCTTGGGTTCGAACTCGAGACCTTTGACTTGGCAGTCCAACGGTCATACCACTAGGCAATCACTGCTATCCTCCAATATACTAAAAGGAAAACAATTTACTTATGCAACAGTCCGGGCGGCCAATTTTGGCACAGAACCGTACTAATATTAGACATTCTGACAAAACATTTAAACTAAACAAATTCAGATTGACAGAAGTAGGCTTTGTCCCAAAATATCAGGAAGCAGTGGGTCACCAGTACTATCTAGATAAAATAGTATCAACGTAGGGTTGCTTTACAAAGTAAGAAATGTATTATGTATCGGTTTGGACATCTGAGACGTGGTTTATTTCCGAACAACCTTGCCAAGTTATCTGTTTTTGACAGTTGCACATGCTGACACAATTGATTTCTGAAAGTATTTATTCTTCTGGAAATAATTGGATGATTTGAGTTCAGTTTCAAATGCGAAAAGTCAGATGAGGTTAATAATGGCAGTTCCATTGCTAGATAACTTTACCAGAGGAATAAATTAGAATTTTTGTCAGTTAAAAGTTTTGTAACGATTGAAAAATCAGCCCTAGGTCATGTAGCTGTTTTAGCAACATAGGCCAGTGTTATCAAATCATACAACGCTAAATCGTCAACGTGCAACCAGTGACGATTTAATTACAGTGGAGTTTTTTTGTAATTGTGTTAATAACGAACAGGAAATTCCAGTGTCCGTTGTTGTAACAGCGTTTAACTGTACTATTGTGCCTAATGACTTTATCTGAATATCACGTCCGTACATTGTTTTAATTAATTGAATATTTACGCGTCTTCATAATAGAGATTTTGATAGGAGACCAGAAATTTTATTTGGAACTAGTTCGTGGTTTCTCGTATCCCACGATTGAGATAAAAGTTAGTTTATGCTCTTCTGCAAGTTTCAATGTATGTTCTATTTCTATGCTAATTCATCAAAATTGGATCAGAGGTTTAGGCGTGAAAACGTGACACAAAGAGTTACTTTCGCCTTATAATGTTAGTAGTAAAGTATGGATAATACCATGGATCGCTGCTAACGGGTCAAACGGGCCTAACACAATACATAATTTTTTCTAAAGAGTTCGTGAATTCGTGTTTTTCATTGTTTTCCAACCAACCCAACTAGGCAGGTATATTCGTTATTGCTAGGAGTGCAACTAATGCCGTTATAAAAGCAACAGGAAGATAAGATAGCATCGTATGAGGCTGAGTACTAGGTGACTCAACTAGATGTAATTGTGAACTAGCATTGTTTAGAGTCTAGAGTTTTCTAACGCTTACTTTGTGTTTGCCACTAGTTGTGAAATTTGTTAGTAGTCTTGCAGTCGCATAATTCATAAATAATAATCTATACCTATAATAAAATTGTAACAGGCTGATGTCTGTACATTATAGATATTTAAGAAAAACTAATATAAGGGGCTTTATTAAAGCAACAGAAGCCAAAATAACATATTTAGAATTTTTGTCTGTCTGTATGTTTGTACGCGCATAACGCAAAAACTACTGCATGGAATTGAATACAGTTTTCACCGATGTATTGCTAGAGGTCTAACTTAAAATCTGGTGCATGTTTCATCTTGATACGCCGCCTAGAAACGGATTTATAGTACCTATGTTAATCTTTTTGGGACGTGAGTGAAACTGTGGGCAAAAGCATTTCGTACTTTATATAATATACTTCACTCAATTCATTCAAAGAGCAATCAGCGTTACTTGAATCCCATTTTAATTTGGAAATTCTTACTTTTAAAATAATGAACTCTTGAGTTTATGAAAAATAAAAAACTTCTGGCAGCATGGGGCAGTTAATATCTCTAATAGAAGTCTAGGTTAAGGGTAGGTACTAGGTAGGTAATATTTCCAGTCAATAGTAATCTATTTACTAAAAAAATTAATGTAATGTATAGGTACCTATTTCTTAATTCGACACCAATGAAAACAGAAACTACCGTCTACACCATTTAGCAATGGTTGAAAATCTTAGTCTATGAACGATGTAATAGTTGCTTATAAGTAGAAAAGGATGTGCCCATTAACTGGATGAGACGACAGTCGCGTGTCAAAGGTCGCAGGTTCAATTCATCGCGGCCAATTGACCACAGGGCAGCCATAGAAATTAGTGTTTGTTTATTTGTTGCGTGTCAAAAGATTAACTAAGATTGGTATTGGGATATGGAAAATGAAAGAATTTAGTCTTTTTTTTCATTGTTCTTTTGAATGACTTCGAATCTAGTTTTGCCTGATAGAAACCTCAGTATATATTCGTAGAATTTGTTTGGAATATATATTCGTAGAATTTGTTTGAAATACATAATAATTTTCAAACAAATTAGTTAATGAGCTAAAATTAGCTTACTTTTATATTTTTACATATCTACTTCAACATTTATGCGATAAAGGTTCGTTAATTATGGAAATATAAATATGTATTTCGGTCATTTTTACGAATAGAGAAGCAAAGTACATTTTAAATGCGGTTTAGAAACCGTAAATGAGGTTTCCCACGGAAAAAAACCGCTCAAACACAACCACAAGATGTTAAGCGACACTACGAACTACGCTTGCCAAAATTAAATATCAATAGCTGATAGGCCAGCTACACACACAAACAATACATTTGTCATAAAGTGGTCTCCATTTCAAATAGACGGAAGACAAAAAAGTAAAAGCCTTTATGTAATGTCTTCAGGTTCGACGTTCTTTTAATTAATAAAAGCTTGTTCCGTTCTCTTTAGTCAATTTACTACTATATTTTCTCTGCTACATTGTTTATTGCAGATGACTTTGACCGCAAAATTAATTGACATTCATTGTATTCGTGTTGACGTTTCATAAAGAGCGACGACTGTATGAATTTATTACAATTGGACAACTTTTCCACGTTCTCCGGCAAGAAATTAATTTAAATTACTTACAGATTATACAATATCAGGGTATGTCGTCGTAAGACTAATGTGGCTCCTATAACATAATTAATTTACCTCACAAGTCATAAGGAGTGGAATTCTAACGGTTCCCGAGGACTATAGGTCTTATAGCCCTAAATATAAACCTATCGGTCCTATTTTACAGCTAAGCTAAGAAAGAGGAGCTTTAAAAGAATTGTCATTTTAAAAAGCCTTTAGACTTTTCGCGAGTGGAGACTTTTTTCAAGTAATAGGCTTATGTTAAGGCTAAAGCCATTTTTGAGACTCAGTCTTAGTAAGCAATCATACGAATTAAACAACATCTATTTTGAATTAACGAGCAATGGAAGGAGCATCAACTGAATAAAAAATATTTAACAGACATGGTACCAAGAATTAACAATAGAAACAAAAGTAAGTCTTAGTTACTTGTACAGCTATAGCCTCGTGGACTAAGAGCTTCATAGCCTTCATAGCCATTTCAGAGGGTTAAGCGTTACTGTAGTCAGATTAAAAAAGCTTTGGCCTTTGTAAGACTTTAGACCTCTAACCAAGAGTTTTGAATAGGCCTAGCTTAAAGGACTAAAAGTCTTTATAGGCTTTTAGCCTGTCAAGCCCCTTATTACGAGTCTAGCCTTCAAAAAAGGCTAAAAGCTAGTCCTTGGGTATACTAATTCTAACGCGAATTCTTTTCGATACCTTTTATAGTACGGAAAATCCGCATGAATCGTCCGCCGCCTGGGGAAGCGGCAGGTATGTCGAACTCGTACCGACTAAAAACCATACTTGCCTTAGGTTTATTGTCACTACTGCTGGGGTCGCGAAGGAATGATTATCTCTCCCGTAACCCCAGCAAAAATTGGTGAGGCGAAACACCCGTGTGGTTTTAGTCGGAAGGTCACCCACTCTGGGTGGAGTCCGACACGTCCCGTCGCCTTCCCCGGGTGGCGGAAGTCCACACGCAAAAAACAAGGTTTATTGTCAATGAAGTACGTCACGTAAACAGTTAACCACTGTGTGCATTTATGTACCTACTGAACTAATTAGGCACACATCGCAATTAATATCTAACTAATTGCATATTTGACCTTTCCATTACTTCTAATCAATAATATAATTGTTATTTTACTTATGAATCATTATTTTAACAAAATCGTTATTGTGTGTAGGTGTAATCTCTATAATATAAAAATGAATCGTAAAATGTGTTGGTAAGCGCATAACTCAATACCGCCTGGACCAATTTGGCCAATTCTTTTTTTTAAATGTTCGTTGAAGTTCAAGGATGGTTTTTACGGCGAGAAAAATTCGAATAATTGCCGGAAACACCCTAAAAACAGCCCGTTTCTTTTTTCCATACAAACGATTTTTAACTAAAAAGTAGGTCAATTTGAGCTTTATTGCTATTGCATAAAGTTCATATTAAATTACAAGCACTCATTGTTGTCTAAGCAATGTAGGTGTGTTCCTGACGTCAAAGAGTCAATCTTTTTGACAGGACGAAGTCTGTCGGGTCCGCTAGTTTAAAATAAAATTAATGTGATCCAAAATAATTTTTTTTGGCCGTTTAAGTTGATTCTAGCAAAAATACAGGTATTTAACGCTATGGCTGTATACTGGCTAATAAATTCTGCGAAGAAATGCGGGCGTAAGTTGGTACGAGTAGGTTAACCCGCTTGATGAATATACGAGTGACAACCACGTATCGCCATGTGAATATCAAACAACTAGGACTTTACGGACAAAGACCATTAAAAAATAAATTTATTTATTATAAAAGGTACATGTTTTCTAAATCTGGTTTTAGGTAATAAAAAATAAAGGTACTTAAATCATCACTATCAATACATAGTATAAAACAAAGTCGCAGTCGCTGTCCGTCCGTCCGTATGTATGCTTAAATCTTTAAAACTACGCCACGGATTTTGAAGCGGTTTTTTTAATAGATAGAGTGATTCAAAAGGAAGATTTTAAACTATTTAACATTACGCTACGGCTCTTAGGAATGGGGCAACGCGGGTGAAACCGCGGGCGGGTCGCTAGTATTATATAAATAGAACAGGGGCCTAAACAAGTGGCAATCGCTCCGTGTCGATTGGATTTCGAAAATCGATATCGCTTGTGCGATGTCGATCGCCAACGGGGAGACAAAGTAACATCAGCAAACCGAACGTTATGTCGAAGCGTTCATTCGATAAAAAAACGACTTCTTGGCTTTGGTTTCTTAATGAAACGTCAAATTCAAGACGTCAGTTCAATCAATTCTGTCAACCGGCCCGCGCCAATGGTTTGATGTTTTTAGTATAGTTGAAAAATGTGACAAGGAAAAAGCAGGGGGCCTAGCTTTTTCCTTGTACACAATTTAGCATTTCGGTACAGCGAGGGTAGATATAGGTTTGTCGTTCTAACGATTGTTATAATGATGAAAATTAAATTATATTTTTTTGGAAGTTTATTGATTAGATCATTAGACTATAAATAAAGGAACCATTAACTGACAGAATTCACTCAATTCAGCAATTCCAACATTCTCAGAATCTAGCGGGTATTACCTTTGATGGGGCCAATAAATTTGAAAAAAGTCCAGGTGTGTACCTACTACACCAAATATTTACCCGTCCCGTATAATAGGCACAATGCAAATCTTTTATCTTCGTCTCCGAGGGTCATTACGGGAACGTCTTAATAACAGCTGAATTAAAGTGTAATTATCTTATACGGGTTTATAAACGAATTGGATTATAGGCCTACAATCGTTTGTACCCATATGTAAGAGTAGGAAAACAACGCAATCGAGAAACATTCAGCTTTAGCAAGAGCCCTAGCTCTTGAAGAACTCGAATATGTTCATAAATTATACCCTACCTAGATAATTTCTACTTCTATTGGCGTAAACCGTATCAACATCGCATGTTACCTTGCTGGATCCGTGAGTTCGTGACGATACAAGTACAACATAGGTACTTAACGCACATTCCATAATACCTAGTTACCTAGTCAGTTTTATTAGTACGGGGGTTGGTATTGATTACATGTCATCGAGACGTGTCGCGCGGAGAAAACGTTGAATAACATGGAGTACGGTTGCATGAGTAGGAAGTCCTTCATGCCTTTCGTTCCGTTAATGGGAGAAGCAGAACAATAGGCGCAACGCGCGACGGTGCCGCTTGATGCGACAGATAGATACACGACCGAAGAACGAATGGATCGAAAAAAAAGTGGTTAATTTATTATGATGCGTGATGATGATCTTGGACGGTTTTTGGTGATTAGAACAATATTGACATTAAAAATTATGGACACGTTAATGTTCTCGTCGCGGGCACTACTTAATGTTATTTAATGAAAGCGATAAATATTTTTATTTCGACGATCCATTAAAAATAAAAAATACTTTTAGGCAAAATATCACAGAAAATAGTTTTGCTATGACTAAGAACTTTTTATTTTTAGATTAATAAGAAGGTAGTTTAAAAAGTTCAAAAGTAGAACTAAAATAAATACTGACTGGCAACTTGTTTCAATCATACTTGCAATTATGTATTTTTAACTATAAGTTACAGTTACTTGGTTACTATAAGAATAGATAGAGTTGATTTGACTTTAAAAAACTGCAATATCAAGTGCTCAACAAAATAAAGTACCTAGGTAGTATTCATAAAAGTAATTAATATTGATATTGGAAATAATTATAAGACATTGTTAAAGAAATACTAAAAGATTTATGTGAAATGTACCTATAGACTTTCCTGATATTATTGTCTCTTTGTTAAAATTAATTTGCACTTCAAATTTTAATGTATTCATATTACCAATTAAGACCTGCTATGAATATGTGAATCACAGAAAACCGGCGTCAAACATCGTTTACGTTGTGTTGCGCCGAGTGAGTGAGGTTATCGGAAGCCCAATCCCCTTTTTAAAGGTTGGCAACGCACTTTGTAACTCTTCTGGTGTTGCGGGTGTCCATGGGTGGCGGTAATCGCTTACCATCAGGCGATCCGTTTGATCGTTTGCCCTCCTATCCCATAAAAAATCACAAGAGCCAAACAAAGAGATAAGCAGTAGCCAGCTAATATCAACTTCAAACAAAAGTATTGCAATTATATGAATTAAAGAATAAAATACCAGTGACCTGTACCGGCTTTATATGGGTATGTCCATAAATTATACCCTATAATCTTCATAGATTTTCCTTTAGAATATATGAAAATAAATAAAATTTAGAACATGAAAATAATCCATACAGTAGTGTTTGAGATTACCCCTAACAAACACAAACTCAATGCGGCAGGGATTTTAATAAATGCTTTTATGTACTTACAGTGACTATCATACAGTGGTTTTCCTTGACAGCACCGCAGCATCCAAAGAAGGCAACTATGAACACAATCACTCCAACGATGATCAGGACAATTGGGCCAGATGTGTAGAAGTTCTCATCAGTCAGGTCAATGTACGGTGATGAGTTGATCTCAGCTTTGATCCCGACAATTAAGATAATGAGACCCGTGATCTAGAAAAAAAATATACATGAAAACTGGATACCTACACGATCAGACGTGGAACTGTTTTTTACTTTCAATGGCTCTAAATTTTAAATTTCATGTTCCTAAGGTTTTAAAATCAGTGAAGTATTCTTTAGCGGCTGTGAATGGAGTGTTTTTGGTGAGATACCTACACTATCAGACGTGGAACTGTTTAGTTTATATTGCTAAATTGGCACCAATTTTATTCTAGACCATTTCTTCCCACTACTGGGCAAAGTTACTCCCTCTCCCCAAGTCATTTTATCTGGTGATATCTGCTGTAAAAGTGTTCAATGTTGAGCAATAAAAACTTTCTATTCTATTCTAGATTCATAATAATTGTTGATGTAGGGTAGTAAGTAAAATACCTAATTCCTTTTTCAAAAGCAAGTTTCTGGTCTGCTTATTAATTATCATTTTGTATATCCTATGCATTTATAACAATTAAAGAAAAAACGTAAGTATGTAAGTACCTATTTAAGGGTGAAACGGTTAGAAAAAAAATGCGATTTTCATTTTAAAATGCCACGAAATGTTTAATAAATTATGATGCGAAAAGATTGCGTAAAATATTAGAAAATAATGTAAAATTATATTGTGCAATGCGATCGTTTAAAAGTAATGAGTCATATTTCGGTATGGTGTGGGTAACTTTGATTTTATGGGACATTTGCGTTTCTCTGCTAACTACGTAATAATTAATTTTGTAGTTTTTGCAAGACCGCATGTGTTTTTATGCACATTATTTACAAACTTAGACTCATTTCGTTAACGAAATAGACAGTAACAGATTCTTCAAGCAAACAGATTGCAAAAAAATCGAAGGTGAACAAGCCAACCTTCATGAGAAAAAATGCTTACCGCGAACAAAAGATTGAAGCAAAACAGTAGATATTTCACACACGACATGCCTGCGCCAATTGCCATGATTAAATCTTGTCTTCCAATCTAATTATAACAATTTAGATCTGCAACAAAACAAAATACAATTATTATTTTATTCCTTTCTCCCCATACGGTCGCGCGAGTTGTAAACATCGATTGAAGTTGCTTGCTTGTTGACACGGGCAGGTGAATCACGCACGGCCTGCTAACACTTTTACACATTTATAATAATAGCTGTGGTAGAACTGTTTTTGTTTATTTTTAAACAGAGATTATTAAACAAAGCTTACCGCCAAAATTTGTCTTTTGCGATAAAACAATGAGAACAACACGAGCAACGTCCGATACGCCGAAAATAGCAAATGTATGTGTTGCCATAAGTTATATTTAAAATCTACTCTTGAGGAGGGTTACCAGTATAAATTCCGAGTTGAAATCGTAGTTTTTTACGTTATAATTTGTTCTGAGTTATGTAGCTTCTAAATAATAATAAGGACTAAGTTAACTAATTACAATGTTAAACTTTCCTGTAATTTAGTTACGGAAAAACTGAAATTCTTTAGCTGACGATAGAATAGATGACAGAGATTCTGCAGCAATTAAAGGTTTTTATTTATATGATGTAGGTACCTACTCCACCGTTATCGTCTATCATTAAAAATATTTTAACGATAAATCAAAACAACGTTTAAAACTTAGCATAAGTAAGTATGTAAGTATTTTCTTTTGTGTTCAGATTCGTCCTTCTAATCTGCCCTACAACTTATTTTTCAACCACGACTATTATGTATGAGTTACAGTTTCCATATTCGAAGATTAGATGAATATGTCGAGATAACGCAGATATTGACTCGTGTATGATTGATAATAATGCATCATCTCATTTTTCAGTTAACTTATCATACTCAGTGGGTATCTACATGTATAAATAAGTTCCTAAATCTAGTTTCAAGCAATGGCTCTAAATTTTAAATTTCATGTTCCTAAGGTTTTAAAATCAGTGAAGTATTCTTTAGCGGCTGTGAATGGAGTGTTTTTGGTGAGTTAGGTCGAAGCTTTCGAATTCATTCATTACCAATATTTTACATGCCAGTGTACGTTTTTCATCGATATCTTATTTAAAAGAAATGCGTTTTGACGTCTCGTGATCGGATTCGGATGTTTATGTAAAATTATAAAGCGTACACTAAAATGCTGGACAGATATTATGCAGTAGGTAAAGCAGGTAAGGTAATTATATGAAAAGTAGAATTATTATACCTACTACCTGAAAATAAGTAAAACAAAAGTATTTAGACAATATAAGCAGCACGGTAGCACAGAACTTGACGCAGCTGTTAGGTATACTAAAAACTTGAAATGTATGCAAAGATATAAAAAACTGAGGGTTTGATAATGCCAGATTATATCATGAATAAACAAGAAAATAGCCAGTTTTCTCTTTCTAAGATTAGGCGGTCGTCTGGTAAACATGTTTACCTACTTGTGCAAAGTTTCAAGTTTTGGTAATATGGATTCCGTCAAGTATTTATAAAATTGAGCTAGTTTCAAAGTTTTAAAGTAAGGAAGCAGCAAGGAAACAACATCATTTTTGTTGCAATACCTAAATAAGTATAATGAATTGTCAGGAACCGAAGTGGCTAGAGCAATGATAGCCTAGTGATATGACCATATGACTGCCGAGTCAAAGATCTCGAGATCGAATCCAAGGCACGCACCTCTGACTTTTCGAAGTCATGTGCGTATTAATAGTTAATTATCACGCGCTTAAACGGTGAAGGAAAACATCGTAAGGAAACCTGCATGCCTGAGAGATTTTCTCGACGGCGTGTGAAGTTTGCCAACCTGCATTAGGCCAGCGTAGTGGACTATAGCGTAATCCCTCTCATTCTGAGAGAAGACCCATGCCCAGCACTGGGATAATGTAATGGGTTGATTATGTAGCGGCTTTGCATCTGGCTTCCATGCCACGAGTTGTAGGTTCGATCTCTCAACAGAATAAATATGTATTTGGATGACCTACAGGTAGTTTTTCCGGGCATGGGGTGGACCAAAAAGTATCTATAACTGAGGAGGTATAATTATAGATGAATGAGAACTGAGAACTTACTACTTTTTCGTCGTAATCTCTAAAATATTTTTTTTCAGCTCACAGGGCTTCTACTTCTCTTCGCGGGTACAGCGGTGCTTATAATATACACGGAGTATGACGAGCTAATCACAAGGCGATTCTTCACGGTATCAGGGTTCACGGTGGCGTCCGGCGTTATTATACTATTGGGATCGATACTTGGCTTCTATAGTGCTGTCTCGCAACACTTCTACTTTGTTGCTGGGGTGAGTTAATAAAGTTAAAGACAATTAAACATTACATAACCAACAGGTAGGTTCTAATACGAAAGTAGAATGTACATACAATAAATACATATTATTATTTTTTTGTTTGTTTTGTTATTACTAGTAATTTAATTTGTAGGTACGTAACGCAATTTATTTTTCAATTTTATTGTTTTTTGTTTATATTGTGCTTATACAAATGTCGATGGCTTCAAAATGAATGCTGTATATCTCTTGTCGGAGGTCCTTAATTTAAAAATAAATAAATACAAAGAAATAGCAGAGAAATTAGAAAACGACATCAAAAATGTTCTCTGCCAATTTTTAATACCTCTGTATCTACTCCTGAGTTCAAGTATAAAGGCCAGTAAAAATCTTGAGCAAAGAAAGAGATGGCTAGAACAGTGATGTGAGTGTATACTTTATTTGCCGTTTACTATACTTAATTATACTTAAGGAGCTTGTTTAAGTATGTAATCATTTATCAATACCAATTTTAAATAAGTAGGTACCCTCAAAATTATGAATCCAGTCGATATTACAGTATGTGGTGCTTCTGCTGGTGACGCTGGTTTTCGAGATAGCGATAGTTATAGCAGCTTTCTCCCTGAGCAACGACGCAGCCACAGAGATCAGGACGCCCATGCTGCAGTCCCTCCAGCTGTATGGAACGAGGCTGGATATCACCAGGATGTGGGATGACCTGCAGATGGGAGTTAGTATTCCTCATGGTAGAATAAAATTTGTTTGTTTTCTCTTCCCGTGACAGCTAGGCACGTGATTGGTCGACGTCATCGTTTTTTAATGATACCACTATGTACGTGTAAATAAAATTAGCTGAGCAAGATGCATTTTTAAACATAGTTTTTTATAAGTAGAATTTCAATTATAATAATTTTATATTTATACAGTTTACTTTTGAAATCAAATAGACGAATAACATGAGATAGAAAGAGTTGGGCTAGTAAGCGGTGGCTTAGCGGTCAGAGCGTCTGGTGTATCTAACCAAAAGACGCAGGTTCGAATCCTGCCCGTAGGTATCTCCAGTGTGTACCCGTAAAACCGGAACATAGCTCAATGGTGTATGGGATCAAAAAACAATCTCCCTACTCTCCTAGCAATAAATTGAGAGCAATCTGCTTATGTACGTGCATAATGTAAGAAATTTACTTTATCTGTATTTATGTATAAATAAACATATCGGCGGACCATCAATCTACTACATTAGTATCTACACCTTTACCTTATCCTTCGGGGAATACACTATATAAATAAGAATGTGAATTCTCCGAAAGTTATGAAAACTTTGCATTTGAATACGGACGTGTATAGAAATACTTTCTGAACCACAATAAAGCGTGGCCCGGAATAGCTAGTCAATCAATGCATATAATAAAAATGTATAACGCAATCTATGGAGAGAATAAGTAACACAATCAATTTCTATCATTAGGCACAGGACTAGATTATCCACACTATAAAAAAAAATCAGGCAGGAGCGCCGGCTTATAGACAACCGCGTGGGTGCTCAACGCTATGGGTACGATAAAGTAGTGAAGTTCGAAATTAACGCTCAACACCTATTACTGATCAATTTGAATGGTGCAGAGAACCAATGACAGAGGGTTCTCACCACCCACTTTTTGATTTTCATGGGCGCTGGAGGGGTCTCCGCAAGGACAAATAACTAAGTATGTTCTTTTCCAGTTTGAATGCTGTGGGGTGGCTGGACGCTTCGACTGGATCTCCAACCAGATTCCTGTCAGTTGCTGCCATATCGACTACGGCACGATCTCCCCGTTCGAGTGTGGTACCGCCAATGCGTACCCTACTGGCTGCGCGAGCGCACTTGGCGAATGGCTGGCTTATAACGCCTACATTATCGCCGTGTGCGCTGTTGTCACAACTTGTCTGCAGGTCAGTAATGTTAGTAATTAAAGCTATTGCCCTTTTATCTTATTAGTATTGTAAAGTGTAGCATCTGGAAACGCAGTGTGGGACGACCTGGTGAAGGTCACTGGGCGTTATTGGATGCTGTCGGTATATAATTGGCCCTTGTGGAAGTCTATGGAGGAGGCTTTTGTTGGCTGTGGATGTCTTTTGGCTGATATGATGGTGATGATGATGAAAGTGTAGGAAGTGACCTCTGACCACCCTCTTTAATAAAAAAAGTTTCATCAAATCTGTCGGCCACGTCATAGCGAAGACACAAAAAACAGGTTAATTGTCCCCGATTGATACTCCTTACAAACAGTGCCTTGGAATAATGGTGAAGGACTTATAATAAGAACTCCTATATAAGTATTCCATGCATCGGCTAGATTCGCTGTGAATGACACAGTCGTGACAATTGGATTAATTAAGATGCTCTAAAGTCTAAAATTACTTGGCCATGACCGTAGTAGATTACAAGCACCTAGATGTGGATATACATAGGTACAGTTAATTGATCGCATTGACAAGTGACATCATGGTTGTACAATGCCTGAAGATGTGTTTCAGAGGCGGTTTTGGTTCATACAGCGTAAAAATTCCACACCCATTCCCCCTTTATAGAGAAATAAATAAAAGAAAACAACGAGCGATCACAGTCTGCAGTCCGTAGACGCTTTTAAGAGTCGGCAACGTATCAGGAACTCCCCTGGTGTTGCAGGTGTCCATATGCGACAATGACTACTTACCACCAGGTCAGCTCGTTTGCCGTCTTAAACCATAAAAAAATATAACATAACATATTTAACATCACGCTTGTATTGCTCAAAAGGTTAGACGAGTATTAATGTACACCCACAGCTCGCCAGTATTTATAGGTCCCATGTAATTGGGGACCAGCCTATTGCCATTAACCGGCTGCAAATCCCAAACTCCGAGCTGCTACTGCGAGTACTTAGTAAAACCCAACAACACATTGCTCGCAACGGGATCGAACCTCTTTTGCTACCTCTTCGGTAGCAGTCGCGATTAGGTGGTTCGCGACTGCTACTCTCGCGCTAGCTAGCTCTGATAATCAAAACAGAAATAATTAATATTTAAGTACTTACATAAATAAGTATGTTTTTTTTCAGGTTCTCCTCTCATTAATGGGCGGCTACTTAGCTTACAGAACAAAGTTCGAAGAGGTTGAATTGGAGTCTTAAATTAGTGTTAATAATAACTGTTATTTAGTTTAATTATAAATGTTAATTATTATGTAAGAAAGGTTTAAGAGATATATAATTTGTTGTCCTTGGTTAAGTGTGAAGAAAGCTTTAGGAAGTTATTGTACCTACCAAAGTTAAAACACAAAATTCTTCAAGTCAATGAGTTTTGCAGACAATTTCCAAATGCCTGGTAAATCTATAATTAACGAAATTGGCTTATTAGTATTTAATTACTAGATGGCGTTACATAATAAAATCTACCTACTTAATAAAGAAACCATGACCTACCATAGGGTCTAACAATATTCTTTTTCTATCGTGTCTGCTAATTGATCCTTGATATATGAAATGGTAATGACATTTTTTCTTATTTCCATCCTATGTATGTTTATTATACGTCATAGCCTTATCCATGTCGGAAAAATTTACATTTACCTTCACGATTTCCTCTATATATTTATCTACGAAATTTCCTATTCAATAAATAAACACATTATGAAAGTTTACATCGTTTCCTTGTTGTTCAACGACACACATTTTAATGGAAATAAAATTGTTGAATGTTGTATGTGTTTTTCTTATCGATACCAGGGGGCTTACCATGAACTCTTATAACAGGTCAATTTTAGACGGAAAGTGAACTGTCGGGCTATTTTGTACCATTAGCGCATCAAATAACCGGCGAGCCAGCGGTCACGTGACTAAAGCCGGCGAGTGGTCACGTGACAACATGTCAGCGGTTCTGACCTGCAAACAGCTTTACCATGAACTCATTTTGAACATATAAACACTCGAAAATTGAACTGCCCTGCAGTCATATCTAGCAGCCGTGTAAAAGTAACTATTATTGAACTGTTTTCTTTAATTTTAAAGTAAAATCGTAAATACAAGTAAATTTGAGCATAACATACTAATATGGCAGTATTTAAAATTATAGACAAATTAAGAAACATCATCTTCGGCGTTTATTTTAGATGTATGATGAAGATGAAATATTTGAGTTCCTTGGGAAGTTAACAAGAAATTTGCAAATTAGTTGTTACTTAAATAAAAATTAAGAAGACATTATTTATATTTATTTATTGTTTCAAATAGAGTATACGTTCTTAGTTATATATAAAACCAACTTACGCCCTAGCCTTAGCCTTTAAAATCTTTGATAGCACCATCAAAGATTTTCCGTTCACAATCTGTGAGACATTGACCGTGCTTGCACTTGTACATTTGTTAGCCCATTGTAATGTCCTTGCCAATGTGATTATTTAAAAGTTCCACTATGTTTCCAATTCTTCATAAGAAACTCTCTTTGATGTCGCATTACCGAAACTTACACTTTATCCACTTACAACAACGGACACGATACATAACAAATGTCTGCATTGAGCATTCCCTATTTGCAGAAACTTACTAGTGATAAAAAAAACAATTCACCAAACCCATGTGAGCTTCATACATCAACTCGAAAACACAGACTACTAGACAGACACGATCTGCCAGATACTGGCTGATCGCCACTTGCTGGACATATTTTTTCGACCACGAGCCGGCTGATCGCCACTCGAGGGGATTTGATACGCATGAGTCGTTCGAAAATAGTACTAAGTAGTTTTGGTAAGTATGCTGTGTTTTAAGTATTGAAAAGGGTCTTTAACATCTAAATCATGTTATATAATTAATGATATGCAACAAAATACAGCTTCAGTACAATTCTCAATATCGTATAAACTGTTTTTTAAATGATTATATCTAGTTCTTTATAACCGTAAAACCGATAATAATGCGGAAGAGCATTTCTGAACGTTTGTTTATACTAAAGCGAACCGCTCAGCAATAATGTAGCAGGTGTGAACTTGATATCTTGCAGTTCAGTCGGAATTGCTCATGGTACAAATAGAAAACCTGGCAGGTTAACATGCTAAGTTGACCTGTCATGTATTTGGCAAATATTTTAAAAGTTCATGGTAGGCCCCCTGTAAGAACTACCAGCGCAGTCGTTCTAAACACATCGAGGCGGGTTAAAATTAACGCATTTTGTCATATCGCCCGTAAATTGCAAGCGAAGCTATTGTGTACTGTATTCCTCTCTGTTTTTAAATTAACAACATTTCTGTCGATAACAGATCATAATTGTGTCACAGAACATTGCTTTATGAAGTGTGCGTTTAATTTTGAAGTATCTATATCGTGCTTGAAAGTGAGCGACGTTCTCGTCCCATGAGATAAATCCGCTTGTTTTCCTTATCAAGATTAATGTACCTACCTATAGTGATAAAAATATCTGTAGCCAGTTAAAACTACGACGGTAGAAGTCGTCACGCGAGCGTGCACGTAGATAGCTATTTGAATATATTGCAAAATGTTGTCCAAACTATTTACTACTGTTAAATATATATTAGTGACGGTTAATTTTCTGTTTTTGGTAAGTACTTATTGTCTGTGTGTGTTAAACAATATGTGTTATGTCTGGTGGTTCACCATCATTAGTTCCGGATATGATATTTACAGATCACTGGTATTATAATTCTATCGGTTGGCGGGTCGGTACAATCTGCATACAATGGGTACCATCCGTTCTTGTCAGAGAGATTCTTCTCTCTCCCAGCGTTCTGCATCGCAACTGGAGTCATCATATTCCTGATATCCTTCTTCGGGTTCTATGGAGCCTTCATGGAGAATTACTTGATGAACATGGTGGTAAGTGGAACAGTTTTTATCGTTGGTAACGTCATTTTCATGGCCGTGAAATCTTGTTATCTCATGTATAGCTGTGTTCTGTACTCTGATTTGTGTAAACTGTAGCGATGTTTCTGAATCATTGATGGTAATTTGCTATGAGTAATCGATGGTGCAAAAGGTTTCATGGTTGAATTGCAGAGATATGGCATTTTATATTCTATTGAATGGAACTCAGAACTTTAATTGTGTCGTGATTCAGTAATCACAGTCTATAAATTTTGAACTTGATACTTATATAAACAGAAACCTTTTGTATTAGTTACTCTAGTGGGACTTTTATCACTGATATGCTAATGTGTGACGCTACGTCACGGCTAGAGGAGTAAACTCAATTATCTCGATTGCAACTATGTTCACGAGATAATTACATCATTATTTGTCGTAACTAAAACGTTTTTGACATAAAATGTATATTGTTGACGCATGCCTGGCCTGGGATGTCCGGAATTAGCACCGTAGTTTACATTTAATCGTAGTACCGGGCGCCTGCCCTAAATACGAGCGAAGTTACGTCCCAAAGAAATGTCAACAGTAATAAATTACGACGCACATTCGTAGCTACATAATCTAGCGATAATTAAAGCAAATAATGCCATTGTATAATTTTTAGATTCATAAAAACTTCTGGTTTTATTATGAAGGACGAAACATATTTTATCAGTTTTGTCTTCTTCTTTGTATCAAAATACATGTAATTTCTCCAATCTTAGATATCTACGATCTAATAAGTTACTGTGTTTAGCATCAGCATGATCTCCGCTTGACACCTAGTTTAGAAGGAAATTAATAAAATAAAAATAAGGAAATATTAAAAACAATACAAAAGTACTTATTTGACATTCAACCAATGACATTATAACGTTTAAAAAAAAGCAGTGTCTTCTCAAAATTAAACATGTGGGCACAAAATCTAATTTATGCGTGATATTTACATCCAATTAAGTAGAAGTAAACACGACCCGATTCCCTTCAAAATGTTTTCCGGATCATTGCACTTTTAAATTCATCACAACTTTTGGTCACTTACCTGAAAATCTTATAAGGGTCCGGCGGAGCTTGAATAGTCCAGAAAAACGTAATACTTACCGAAATAAATTGTGAATCTTGACAATATTCTATCAAATTATGTTATTATTCGGATTTGGATATCGTTAATCTAGGTTCCTACAGTACTATTTCGTCTACTACTCGTATTACTTGGTAAAGTAATCAATAATTGCATACGCTTACATTTATTTCCAGTGAAGTATTTTGGACGAAATGGTAGAGGATTAACGGTATCGGAATCTGAATAATATCAGGATTTGATTAAAATGTGTTTGAATTACGATTAATTTCGGTATTACGTTTGTAAGAAAAATTCGATCCGCCGGACTCAACTAGCTCAGTCATTCGGGACCGAGTTGCCATGGTAACCGCAACAGCTACACTAACTTCACGGTTAGATAATAATTGGTAATAAATAACGCCCTGTCTTCACAAAAGAGTGATGTGAAATTGAACAAAGCTGTTGATGTTTTATTAAGTAGGCATTTAGACCTCTATAGGCACTTAGTAACTGCATTAGTATTCTATCCAAAATAGTGCAAGGTGATGTAGAGGATTGATGAGATGGAATTGACAATAAAACAGATAAAATAATCTTTACTAATAATAAATAATAAATAAAAAGAGGTGAAGTTTGTGAGGTTGTACCTACTTAGGGGGTAATCTCTGGATCTACTGAACCGATTTTGAAAAATATTTTTGTGTTGGATAGTTCATTTAGCGCGGAAGGTTAGGCTATACGTATAACATCACGCTACGCCTCTTAGGAACGGCACAGCGCGGGTGAAACCGCGAGCTGGTCACTAGTAACTAATAATTTACTTAAATAAAAAAGAAAAATCAATTTCAAATTCATCACACTTTCTGGTTACTTACCCTGAAATCCTACCCATTCAGGGCTGAGTTGCTATTGTAACCACAACATAACAAAGTTATCTCTTTTATTGTTTAATTACTAAATGGTTTCTGATTTTTATATCTTTAACAATCAGAAACCACTAAAAACAAAAACCTTTTAAGTAAATTAAATCTTGTAATAGATAAGTCTGCTTCGACGTAACAATCGGCTATCCTTGTGGACAAATCTTTCATCGTAAAGAAGTTTTTAAGGTGATGGTATTATGGTTAAGATAACCTAGGTGCGTGATCCCAGTCTTGCCTGATGGAACTAAAAAAAGGCTAAAGCACCAAAAACAAAAATTGAGCATACCTTTCAGGCCAGGATCTCATAGGTACGATCTTACAGACGACGGAGCACAGCAAATCTATTTGGCGGTGGTCTTACATGAGGGTAGTAGCCAGCCTAGTGGATCATAAGATCCTACCACCACGCGTGCTAGATTTATATTATCTTTTATAAAAACCCGTTTCTTTCCAGCATCAAAGAATAGTACCTACGTAGGTACTTAACTAATAATACCTCCTGCATACTGAGAGAAATTTTAGTATGATTGCATTGTTTATAGGTACATTCACATATTTTAATATTTTTTTAGGATACTATAATCCCCATGGCTCGTCTGTCATCTGTTTGACTAGTATTGACTAAAAACCGCACTTCCCTTGCCCTTTTATTAACGGGAATTGGATTCGTGACATCCACCACAACTATCACAGGTTATGGCCACTGGATCCCATCAAATTCACATTTAAAATACCATCACGCCTGTATTTCTCGAAGGATTAGGTAGAGGCGTACAGCCACAGTTCGCCGTTATTTTTAATAGAGGCGAACATATGGCCATTAACCCGGCACAAATCCCAAACTCGAGCTGGTACTGAAATGTTCATAAAAATAACGCAATAATACTTTGCTCGATTCGAACCGAACCCAGGACCTTTAGCATAGTATTCACGCTCAGGACCACTAGGCAGCAAAAATTCACATTTAATTAAAACAATAGAACACAGGAACTATACACGTCATCTAGTTAAAACAAATCATCAATGTAATCCGCTACCTTACCGTTTACAGTTCGCGGGTGCCATGATCCTGATGTTCATATTCCAACTGTCGGCTTGCATCGCCGGGTATGCGCTGAAGGGTAACGCCGTGGCGCTGGTGCAACAACAGCTCATGTCTACTATGGACCTGTATGGCCCAAGCAAGAGCGTTGAGGTCACCAAGCTTTGGGATCAGGTGCAGGAAGACGTGAGTATTGAATCCTGATAAACAATGATGAAACTGACTTTAAAAGGTCAGTGTATCTTGTAAATCTCCTGTAATCTCAATTAAAGAAGTTCTAACTCTACTGAGCTTAGTAAGCATAACCAACTGCAAGTAAAATGATTAGGTCCCATGCACTGTAAGTTTCTTGCCTGTCTTTATGAGGAATCCGTTGACTGGAGAACACCTTCCATAGTGCATAGGCATAGCAAAATTAAATACGGGGTAAATAAAGCTCTCGTATTTTTACAAATTCATATACATTTTTTGTCCCTCGTAAACAAATGTACCCGTATTTTTGATGCTGGTAACCCTTAAATCAAGAAGTGGTAGGTGAAAACCCTTATAACGCATCACTTTTAAGGGTCCGGCGGAGCTTGATTTGCCCACAAAAACGTAATACCGAAATAAATCGTAATCCAGACAATATTCTATCAAATTATGCTATTATTCGGATTTGGATACCGTTAACCGTTGGATACCGTGAAGTAGTAATAGACGAAATAGTATCGTAGGAGCCTCCTACGATACTATTTCGTCTATTACTACTTCACTGGAAATAAAACACCGGAAAATCGTTCCAAACTTGGAATAGTTATCAAAAATTGCATTCGCTTACATTTATTTCCAGTGAAGTATTTTGGATGAGATGGTAACGTAGGAACCTAGATTAACGGTATCGGAATCCGAATAATAATAGAATTCGATTGAATTGTGTTTGAATTACGATTTATTTCGGTACTACGTTTGTTAGAGAAATTCGGTCCGCCGTACCCTTAACTTGAAAAATGTATGTATTTACAATGAAAATATCAAACTAATAGATATTGAAGCCAGCCAAGCCCTGGGTAACGCCTTTCATAAATAATGACTGGCTCTAGCGCAATTCCACCCTCAACATGTCCACTAGGTACCCACCTATGATAAGCACGCAAGGTCAACACAGACTATCTTGGATCGCACGCGAACTTATTTCAATTTAAACTTCTATTTTTATTCAGAATAATTTAGTCAAGTAGGTACAAGCCAAAAGATGATGTAGTGACGCGTATTGAATATGCTGAGATGGTATGGACATGTTGAAAGAATTAATGAAAGACGATTGACGAAAGAAATTTATAAGGCGAACGTCAGCGGCAGCGTCGGTAGAGGTCGCCCTAGAAGGACATACGCCGATCTTATTGGCGAAATCCTTCGAAAAGGTCAGGTGCGTAGCACTCGCAACCGGCGTGTATGTATGAGAAGATGTATGAATGTGGAAGAAACAAAAGAAGTATCCAAGTAGCAAGTGGCAGTCTATAGTTTCTGCCTACCCCTGTGGGAGAAAGACGTGAGTGTATGTATGTAGGTACAAGCCAAAACATTTTAGCCTATCACAAACTCGCGTTACATCCGGGCTTCGGGGGAATAGGCGGCTGTAATAGGATTCGGTTTCATAATGCCTAATCGAATTATAAGAAAGCCGATGGATTTAAAATAAGTGGAACATTATACTTTGTGTTTTACATTACTTGTTAAATACAATGAACACAAAACCCAAAGTATAATGTATGTCCATAATATGATGTTTATACCGTACCTATTCTAAAAAGAAGTGGGAGAGTAAAAAGATCGCATTGGGCAATTTCTTCGGCATAAATTCATAGTTAGTACTTATAGTAGATACTTAGCTATTTTCTAATTTGTACCATATTATAATTTAGTATTCATATAATTCATAGTTGTATAATAATTTGCTTAGTAGCAATTTGGAGACTGGCTGGCGCCGCAGGAATTACAGGCATAGATATTATGATAGTTTTTAGCTTATCCTTTTCAGAAGTAGAAAAGTGGAAAATGGCCTTGATGGAAAAGGGTGCTTCTTGTGCATCTTTCCCTTTTTTTTCCGAGAGAAAAATCGAACACAAAAATATTGTATTCCGACTTACCAGTAATTTCCTTTACACCAGTTCGAATGCTGCGGCGTGGTGAACGCCAGCGACTGGCTGATACCTCTCGGCACGCAAGACACCAACGGGCTGCCAGTCAGCTGCTGCAGCCATGTGTACGGAACTGTGGCCACTTTCAACTGTACTGTGGCGACGTCATACAATGCTGGGTGCTCCGACTCCTTTGGCAACTGGGTCCAATCGCATGCTGCCGGGATTGGGGTTGCTGGCGTTTTCTTAGTCTTAATGCAGGTGGGTATTTGATTAAAAACCTATCCAGAGAATCTCTATCTCCAAAGATCGATGATTAATAAAAAACAGTTTTACTAGTGGAGTTAATCAATCAATTGGAAAGGTGTGGTTACCCAAACTGTAATATTACAATATACAGTTACAGCACGCGCGGCATAAGTTGGCCGGAGTGAAGTTCGCCGTTTTAATGCGCAGTGGATTGTTTACGTTAAAAATTGTGTACTGCGCAACCAAACAGCTAACTTCAGTCCGGCCAACTTATGTCGCGCGTACTGTACCTATGTTAGTTTGTAAGGTATGTATATATGGGCCAAAGTAGCCTGAAAATAAGAATAATAAATGCCTAAACAAAATTCCAGAAGGGAAACTAGCTGAGGATGGCAAAACATTATTTCGAACCGGGTCGTGAAATTTTGCTCTTTATATTCAGGGTAGGTTTGTAGCTGCGATATGGTCTTATTAAGCCCATTATATCATCAGATTTTATTTGGAGTAAATATTGTTCCTCGGTTAGATATGCACAGGTTTCCTTTCAGAAAAAGAATGATCCTTGCTCAATAATTGAAGCTCTTGAATCAATTTAATAATAAATTAATAAATTTATTAATAAAGTATATCTGTTTATAAGATTAGGCCCCAAAGTTTAGATCCAGCCTTTTATCCCGACAAGGGCCACATTGAGCATTACCTCCGCAATCAATTGCCCAAGCAAAGTAATATTTCAAATCCAACGTTAAGTTCCTACGTACAACGTATCTACGTTGGATTTGAAATATGTGCGACTTGATTGGTATGATTCAAAGAAAATTGATAGGGAAATCCTTATCAATTTTTTTATGTGAAACATAAATGATTATGTTTTATTACGAGTATATGCGGCCTTTTTATCCTAGAAGGCACTCGGCTGGTCTACGATTTCACTGAATCAACACACTTTAGTTTTTTAATCTTTAAATTAAATCCTTTATAATTATAGTTCTCTTTACAGCTATGTACCTAAATATTTCTGAATCGCGTGACAGTCAAGCTATTATTTACTGATATGCAATTAAAAAATATGAGCATTACAAGGAAAATACCTAATTTAAAATTCTTATTTTTTCAGGCGTTGGCAGTAGCGGGCGCATTATGGATGGCAAAAATATCCAGAGAAGAACACGGGGCCTATCCCTAGTCTTAAATAGTTTAGCAAATTAGAAAGAAATTTCTACTTATTTATTTGGACACTTAATATCTAAGGAAATACATAATATAATGATGAAAAAAAAATTCAGTCCTACATTTTTTCTAAAGTTATTTTTTGTTAGAGAATTTTACCTCAGAGTCGAAAGCCAATTTGTTTAGCATGCGTAAATGATCAGTAGGTATATTAAGAAACGATTAGGTCAGGTTTCGTGAGTGAGAAAAGAAGTACCTATCAAGAGGAATGTGAAGAACAAATTGTAATACTTACGTAATCAATAATCTAAAATTTTGCAAAACCTACGTCATCATCATACTCATTCTTCTAATCTTTGCCCAACTTTGTTGATGTCAGCTTCCGGTATATCCAGATGCACTTAAATATCAGTATTTTACATGAATCGACTTCCCGTTAGATTTCCGTGACCCAAATTCTGGGCAAGACTGTCGTAAAGCACCTCGGTGTGTGTTTCAGAGAGCCAGTTCCCCCACGGTTGCTGCAGCTCTGGCAGTCTGCTGCCTTTAGGGTCTCTTAAGAATTGGCATGCATCAGCAACTGATGTTGCAGGTGTCCTTGGGCTGCGATGACTATTTGCCACCAAGTGGTTCACCTGCTCTTTTCTTTTCTTTCTTTTTCTTAAATAGAACGTTGCCTCACACTAGGATTTTCTCCTGTATCGGAGATGCGTTTACAAACATAAATTCTCACATACACAAACGCCCAAACCCGGAACAACTTAGTACCTGTAGATTATACAAATATTTGACCCGTATTTTTGTATCGCTAAAATTATTATCCTTGTAATGTTTGTCAATTAATAGGCAATTCTTTAATTTAGGATATTTATAGAAATAGAAAGATATTATAGAAAATGAGTTATAGAACATAATACAAAATGGCAGTTAAGTTATTTTCGAAATTATCAAATATATTTATTTAGGAGTTAAGTTTTAGAATTCCTTGTATATATTATTAATATAAGTACAATGAATTAATGTTGTCTTACTTAGCATATTAATTAATGTGTTCCAAGGACAGTGAAGTCTCTACTGTGCGAAAGCTAATCAAAAGTATAGGTACCTAATCAAAAAGAATTGGATACCTACAATCATTTTTATTACCTTACCTACGTTATACATTAAAGGTGCATAGACATTGTTTTTTCTAATAGGATTGACTTATTCACCAACTCGACCATGAGAATCTCGTCCACGTGGCCGAGTCGAGAAGATTTTATTGTGCATCTCGACTGAACCTTATAGTCGAGTCGCTGAAGTTATTTATCTCGTATTCCCCAACTCGACCGAGAATGAAAATAGAAGGCACTATTGTACAGTCAAGTACAAAAGTAGTTCGTTTTTAAACAATTTTTGTTCTTAACATACATTTACAATTCTCGAATTGAATTGGGAAAAAATACTTCAATATAAAAACGCATTTTTGGTATTTACTGCCTCCGAGTTATTGGGCAGTGTTATTGAGTTTTTCTATGAAATTATTAGCTGGTTAAGGTGCAGGCTAAGCCCTTATTACATTTCACCTAAACCTGCCCAGCCGTGGGTGTATATCGGTACATCTCAGACTAACCAGGCGTGATGGTTTGTCATGCCTTGCATTTGAGCAGGTACATGGTTTGAATCACTGTGTGAAATGAGACTTTGATGTCTTTGAATTTGACTAAGTATGAGACGATTTTAAAATTTTGCAAATTTTTTATATTATTCCAGCGTGGTTGATGTTCACAACACAACCAATGAAAAAAGTATTCGTAGGTGCTTAGTTACTAGTCTCAGTGTCCTTTAAAAAAATATTAAAAATGTTGTTTATTTATTTGTTACATAAATTTTATTTATTGCTACGAGTAAGCGGGAAGACGTATAATTTAGTTGTTATTTAGATAAGTGTACTGTGCCACACAAATAAATGTTTTGAATTAATAATATATAATTTTATTATTTCTTTGCTGTACAGTCAACAGCACAACATGGTATTCAAAACTGTCAAATTTCTATAATAGATTTTCAATTTAATCTAGAAATAATAGAGTTTATTAACCATTTGGGAAATTTTGTGGTAACTTGATGTTTTGACTGTAACCTAATTCTATCAAAGACAATGTTTGTGCATAGGTAGGTAATGTAGATATGCCCACATATTCTACGGGTACTTACTCTAAATCAATTTGGGGTCATGGCAGTGCCTCCGCCAAGTTGAACAATGCAGGCCGGTCATATGTATCATCCTTTTCTCGGAGCAATTCACAGCACTTACAGTACGCGCGACATAACTTGGCCGGACTGAAGTTGGCTCTTTGTCAGTTTTTGGTTGCGCAGTACACAATTTTTAACGTAAACAATCCACTGCGCATTAAAACAGCGAACTTCACTCCGGCCAACTTATGCCGCGCGTACTGTACCTGCGAGTGTCAAAATGCTTTCAAAAACGCCCGATTCTTTGAGACTATTAACTACCTATTTCATATATATTATTAACCCCTGACACAAAAAGACGGGTATTTATTTATTTAATACTTCATGCACAAAACAAAAAAACGTTGTACAAAGGCAGACCTAATGCCATTAGGCATTCTCTCCCAGTCAACGTGAGGGGATGCAGAGACAATTCTTGGTGGTAGGTGCACTAATAGTGAAAACAAAGTAAAAAGATAAATATCTATAATATAGGTAATACCTATTAATTCTTGTTATATATTTAATAATATACTGCTCTAGATACGTACAAAATATAATAATAACAAAATATACAAAAAATCGTTAATATAAGTTTTACGTGTACATATTATATCTGTGTCTGTCTGTTGCATCGTAGTGCAAACGTTTGTTTCAGATTTTTTTGTTTGAAAGGTGACTTGATCGACTCTAGCTATGACTGAAGAAACTCTGGCCAGCCGTTTGAAGATTATCAGATTTTTTCTAGCACTTGGAGGGATGTGAGCAACTTCCACAGGTTTGATCGAATTGAAATTTGCTATTAGAGCAGAGAAGTAACAGAACATATCTTGATGCTGCGGGGGTTTTATTAATTTTAAATTTAATGTTAATAAGTAGATACGTCATGTTGCGGCTATGCCACGACCGTAAATTGCAGGATTTTCTGAGGAGTTGAGCTCCTTTATTTCTTCTGAGCTTAAGATATGGTTCCTCAAGTATTGGCGTTACCAATATTGTCCTTTCGAGACCTAAATTTTTGGATAGCCAGTTTTTGCCCCGGACTTATATACTAATGTTATAAATGCAAAAGTAACTCTGCCTGTCCGTCTGTCTGTTGATTCGATATATATAAATATGATACATTCAAAGTTTGTAAAAGTTTTACCCTCAAGGGTGTAAAATAACAATAGGGAAAAGGGTATGAAAGTTTGTATGGAAATATGTAAGGTTTTAATATGTAATGTTTTATAAGTTTGCGACAAGAGACAAAATATTAGAGCTATTTTAATGTTTTTTTTTTTCTTATAGGTACATTTTGTATCGAGAACGGGTTGACGAAATTAACCCATTAGTTAACATTGATAATTTTAAATAATTGTGTTCCTCTTTTATCATAAAAGTTACAAAAGGTAACGTAGAAACTGGACTAGATTCTACTGGACTGGATTCATTTAACACAAGTCAACCATTTCATAATATTCCAATACATTTATTTATCCCTGTTCTAATACTAAATTCAAATTACTTGGCTTCTAAAGAGTCTTTAAAACTTGACTAAAACGACATTTAATCGTTAGCATTATGAGCCGAATGACGTACTATTTGCTGCTACATTAGCGATATACGTTTAAAAGTGCGCTATAGCTAATTGGCTAAAAGAAAAACGTCGTATTTTCCGCGGCATTCCGCCTATACTGAACAGTCCAAGTCGAACACGGCCCGCGAACGTCGAGTGCCTTATCAAGTTGATAACAACGAGTGCCATTTTCAGTACTGTTTCGCCTGTTTCAGTCTTTTTCTGATTACCATAAAGGTAACAGTATTTACGTCGATTTTTTTAGTTTAAAAATGGCGACGAACAATCTCGAAGTGGGAATGAAGTGTATAAAATATATGCTGTTATGTATTACAGCAATATTTGTGGTAAGTTTTTATCCATATTGTTTTTTTTTTTCTAGATATATCTCCATGATCGCTCTACAATATTTGTGCAAGTCCTTATCTTTTATAGATCAACATTGTTGGATATAATATAACTAAAACGTTTGTTTCCCCGTATTTTAATGATCGAAAATAGATAACGAACTTTGTCGACGTGTACCTATGTAAAATACAGAGTTCACTGATATGATGTTATTCGGCATTTATTACAAACATACTGAAACTCGATTTTACAATACCTACATTTAATATGGAATGCACCAAGTTATTGCACAAGCGAATAGGTAGGTAAATAATCTTATCTATTTAGAACATAGTAGTTACCAGTACAGGACATATTAAACAAATAAACCTATCGGAGCTTTAAAACCATTAATTACACTCATTTTCACTTCGTGTGTTACGTTCTAATGTATGATAACGTTTCAAAGTGCTGTAATTAACGCCAAATGATAACGTTGAAGGCTAATTAACGTTGATGCTTGTCAGTCTTAGTCACAGCGACTGTCTGCTTTACAATATTTCCAGCGGTACTTGTATGGCTTATTAAAAAGGTTGAACAACATTTTTATGGCATCTTTGAATTTTTAATTTTCGAATATCGATTGTACATACACTGTATCTATGGTTGGTGTTGGCTCTAGCTGTTTTTGACGACATTTTGCGTTTATAATTGATTAGTAACTTAACACGTTATGGTACCTAGCACACAAGTCAGAATACATCCATAATATTATACGAAAGTAACTGATTCTTCGTTATCTGTCCTTTTCACGTCTATGCCGCTGAACAGATTTCTGTAAAATTTGGCAATATCTACATTACGTCCTGAGGAAGGACGTAATGTAGATATTGCCAAATTTCTAGTCCTTGTCTTAAAAAATTGTAAATAGTCTTTTTGGGACGCAAATGAAATCGCAGGCAATAGCTAGTGTGTCATCACACACTTTGGTAAAACCCTTGGTGGAGCTCGATAAAACAATCAAGCAATTAGAAACTGTGTAAGCAAAACTAACTGCTTAACTTATAGTTATGGTGCTTATCATAGTCAAGATAGATGATCTTATCAATAAAGCCAGATAAAGAGTGTATGAGTACATATATAGGTATAGTCTAACTAACTAAAGACTAAACGACGCAAGTTTGAATTCTGCCCCAGTCGATATTTTTATAGATATGATAACTAACTATTCGTAATGAAAGTTAGTCATAATTTCACAGTCAATTTCGTGTAAATGATAATTAAAATACTTCAAGCAATAAGTACCTACTTACTTATTTAAAACTTCTGAGTGTGTGTGTTGTGTCTATGTCACAACAGGAAAGTTATCGTTATCACTAGATAAGGTCTTCAGCTGCAGCTATTGATTATTCACATACAGAGAACAAGTGACGAAGCGGAGTGACCTAAGTGGCCTGGCAATCTCTCTTGAAATACTGATGGCTCATGGAAGGAGACCTCGAGTGGAGACTGCGAAGCGACGTCCATACTAAGGGACAGGCTAGATAAACTGAACATACAGACAACAATGTTGAGGAAGACTGGGTTCAGAAGGCTGAGAACAGTGTGGAACTGGGAGAAAGGTCCAATTACGGTCGCCAACAGGCTGGCTTAACGAAAATACTGAAATTACAAAATGGTTTCCAACAATGCAGCCTTCCTTTTACCTCACTTATACCCAACGAGATAACACTATGACGTCAATTTGTAGTACATACATGCGTCCTATATTGACTAGCCATTTGCCGGATTAAACAAATCCCCTCTATCTATAGCTGAGCATGGTAATATGGTTAGAACATTCCATTACAGTTATGGGACAATTTCCTAAACAGACTGTTTACGTTATTTTTTAGTAAAGGAAAAAATTCAATCGCGGGCAGGATTCGACCCTGCGTCTTCTGGTTTGATATACCAGACGCTCTGACCTCTAAGCCACCGCGAACCCTACCCGCATGATTGAAATTTTGCCTTCACATTCTGATAAATTCAGACGTCATAAGGTGACGTTGGTGACATCTATGAGAGGCAAATTACCTTACTTCTCAACCGACACGACTTACTTTACAGTTAGTTCAGTGTCGTACGATGCCACCTTACCTTTTAACTATCTTTTTGTGATTTTCTTGCATTTTCCATGCTAAGATTATTAAGTTATTTATTAGTAAAGGAAAAAATTCAATCGCGGGCAGGATTCGAACCTGCGTCTTCTGGTTTGATATACCAGACGCTCTGACCTCTAAGCCACCTGCCCGCGATTGAATTTTTTCCTTTACTAAAAAAGTGGCTCCGAAAATGCAAAAAAATCACAAAAAGACAGACTGTTTACATAAATTTACTCTACTGTAAGACAATGTACAGCCGAAAGCCGAAGATCGGGCTCTGTGGCGTTCACTAGGAGAGGCCTACGTCCAGCAGTGGACGAATATAGGCTGATGATGATGATGATGACGAAGACAATTTACTATCTACATCGTTACTTGTACGCTTCTACGATTCTATGGTTTCTGATGAGGATTCAGGATAGGATCATTTATGATAGGAATATATATATATAGGAACGGAATATAGATAGGAATTTAGAGGAGGCTATAGGAACGCGCAATGCTATCACAAGAATTAAAAGACTGGCTGGAAGATTTGTTTCTAGAGTGTTTTCGGTCCCTGACAATGAGACCTATTTGTTACTGGCAGTGGCTTTATACCTAATACCTAATCAAGTTAAGAACATAAATAAACCTAATATATTTCGTAGTTTTAGGGCCGCATTTCACCAACTCCGAGTAAATTCCCGTTATAAAGTACTTGGCAGTTAAACAAATTCCGATCCATTTCTGATATTATCCGGGGAGCAGCGGCTACTCCGACTTTGTGAAATGTGGCCTGTGAATTATACTCATTACAATTGAAGCATTTTTTTTATAGGATAGGAGGGCAAACGAGCAGACGGATCGCCTGATGGTAAGCGATTACCGCCGCCCATGAACACCCGCAACACCAGAGGAGTCACGAGTGCGTTGCCGACCATTTAAAAGGGGATTGGGCCTCCGGTAACCTCACTCACTCGGCGAAACACAACGTAAGCGTTGTTTAACGGCGGTTTTCTGTGAGGCCGTGGTATCACTCCGGTCGAGCCGGCCCATTCGTGCCGAAGCATGGCTCTCCCACGTAAAACATGATAATGATTGTGTTTTCTTTTCACGGAAACTCCGTGAAGTTATTCCACTCGTCTCCATTTTACGTTTTGATCTTCGTTGGCGTCGATTTAGCTTTGAGGATAGATAGAATATTCTTTATTGTACACTAAAAACTAATGTCAAGTACAATTTTACATACATACACTCACGCCTTTCTCCCACAGGGGTAGGCAGAAACTATAGACTGCCACTTGCTACGATTTTGCTTCTTCCAAATTCATACATCTTCTCATACATACACGCCGGTTGCAATTTTATAAATATTTAATGGTACAATGAGCAATCTTTTCACTATAAAGCGATCTCTTATATACTACCTTTGGATGGACTCAAGAGAAAGGAAAGGTGATAAATAGCTAGTCTGGCGTACACAAATTTAATGAGAGTCCACGATCTTTTGCAAGCAGTTTAATAAAAACAGAAAAGTGTACCATAATAATGACGAAAGATCTGCCTCTACATAATGAATTATTGCTGCAAAATAGTGGTGTGTTTACATTATAATGACCGTGCGATAGAAACAATGAACTATGCATGATATTGTTAATCATATCCTCGTGACCGTATTTTGCTTGACGGGTATAAGGCTGGCGATATAATATAGGTACATTATTTATGTATGAAGCGTTTGGTGGAACATTTTTATAGGGTCTGGTGTTAATACCGGACTACAGTTATTCATTGTTCTGGTGTGTCATGAATCCCCTGGCCGTGACTAGTGGGCAAGGGAAGCCAAGTGCGGGTTTTATCGGTACGAATCCCTGATACCCACCGCCACTTTTAACGATTACTTTCGACGAATAAATACGTTTTTTTTTGCTATTGCTACGCTAGAGGTCTTGGCTTGGATTCCCAGGTCAAGCAAAGTGTTATTGGATTGTTCTATGAAATTCTAAGTAATAGTTTGGAGTTTAGATTTTTGCCTAACCCTTCGGGGAATAATGGGATTTATGATATAATATTACAATTCCTTCAAAAAGTTCAGGTGCGTAGAACTCGTAACTAGTGCGTATGCATGAGAAGATGTATGAATGTGGAAGAAGCAAAAGAAGTATGCAGCAAGTGGCGATCTATATATCTGTTCTTGCCTACCCCTGTGGGAGAAAGGTGTGAGTGTACCTCTGTATGTAGGTATGTATTTATTACAATAATGGTATATTATTTTAATTATCCATTTATCAGTTGGATTTATTAATGAATAATGCATAAGTAAACTAATTCATATTAATTATTGCCTAATTCTACACAAGTTATAAACATAATAATGAGTAAGTTAATGACTATGGTTAACTTGTTAGTTATGTTAAAATTTTGATGGGTTTCTCATAGTTAGATTTTTTTTTACATTGTATGATAAACAATAAAGCAGGTGCTCCAGCGAGGCCATGATGACATTGTTTTCAGTCGTTTATCAGTGTTATTGATTTCAGACTATTTATAGCTACGTCTAATACATGCATAGATGGCATTCCACCCGATAGCCATTCTATAATCACCTGTATACTAACTGATTCAGGTCTATTATTGCGTTATGTTCCTTTATTAACCAAACAATTGTTGGGATCTGTACAATTGTGAGAAATTGAGCATGAAGTAGGTAGGTAGGTATATAATATGAATTATGATAGAAGAAAAATGGATATAGAAGTTAGTCACCTTG
Source organism: Acronicta aceris (assembly GCA_910591435.1). NCBI lineage: Eukaryota > Metazoa > Arthropoda > Insecta > Lepidoptera > Noctuidae > Acronicta > Acronicta aceris. Next base: position 14,804,521 of record OU342761.1, on the reverse strand, counting down.
GAGATGAACTTAGTTTTATTGTCAGCAATAAAATACATTATTTCTTTTCATTATTTTATTGCTTTGATAAAGCTAAAATGTTAACAAATAAATTGCCATAACCTGTTATTAAGTAGGTAACGACTTATTCTATTTTTAAGTAATTATTGTCTTTGGTTGCACTAACTTTATTTGAAAAATGTTTTTTTATTTTATTTAAAATGGGCTTGCTCTTGACTTTAATCTTGACTCCGGGTCAAAGATAAGGTGGAGCGAGCACACCCAGAAGATGCCTGTTCATCCTACTTTTGAAGAGATTCGGGTTGTACGTACTCGGAAATACAGACGCAGGAAGGGAGTTCCACTCCTTGGCTGTGCGCATTATAAAGGATGATTTATAGCGCTGAGTGCGAATAGATGGAATATTAACCAGGTAGGGATGATATCCTGCGGAGCGTCTGGAACTCCGATGGTAGAAAGGGAAAGGGGAGATGAGCTCATGGAGTTCTTGTGCACACTCTCCGAAGTACATTCTGTAAAAAACCGACAAGCAGGCAACCTTACGGCGGTGATCCAAGCTATGAAGCTCAGCCTTCACCAGCTTTTCATCACCTATTAGCCTCTTGGCTCGGCATTCAATCGAGTCAAGTGCGGCAAGTTGATATTTAGCTGAGCCATCCCGAAGGTGGCTACAGTACTCCATGCAAGAACGTACTTGTGCTTTATATAGTGTTAGAAGTTGTCCAGGCGTGAATTACTGCTTAATTTTATTTAGGATGCCCAGTTTTTCGGCTGCAGTTTGGGCTTTAGACTCGCTGTTGGAGCCGAAGTTAAGGTTTGCCTTTAGCTCCATGCCAAGAAGCTAAAGGCTGTCGGTGACTGAAACAGATGTACCCTGGAAAGTAGGAGTTATAGTAAAAGCACTCCTTTTGGCGGTGAATAGACAAGCCTGTGTTTCGGAAGCGTTAAAACCGACTAAATTGTTGTCACCCCATGTACAGGGAAAATCAACCGTTGGGAGGTAGGTATAGGTAAATGTATGGTATTTCCGTATATATAACTGTATAGTATATGGTATATATATACCTATAACATAACTACTCAACAAATAATAAAATGATTGTTAATTGTCCTGTTTTGTTCCTATAACAGGAAAAAAAAAACACAATATGACTTGCCGTTACGGCATTATTTATGTCGTTTACTGTTATTGTTATATTCATGACCATATGTCAAACAGGTAAACCACGTCATATTTTGGTCCATCACCAATGACTATTACCTATGTTATTCATATTCATTTATTTTGCACTCATGTTGTTTACAAAGATGGTAAATACATACCTATGTGGTATCAAACATGAACCCCGTTAGGGCACAGCAATAGTTTAAAATAAATTATACAAAATTATATTTATATAAAATTATAGAATTATATTCTCATGACTATGTTAATTAATCTTATATCTAATTGTACATTATATAATAGTTATTTCGTTAGCCAAGTAGGTACCTATAAGTTGTAGTTGCACTTAATAACTTTTCACACACGTTTTTCCTTATTAGGTACTTCTAATCATAAAAGAAGTAGAATAGAATATTCATTTTGAGTACCTATACCTACTCCCTAAATAAAAATATACGGGGGAAGGCTTTGAGATGTAATAGATGGAATATCAATCTCAATTTGTATGACATATAGGGAAAGACAAAAAGAATAAACTTTTCACAGAACAGATTCAATTCCTTTTTTTTAACAAGTGTCAGTACGATTTGTAATAATTAACCATGCGTACGGTACTGATAGACATAACGGGAAGTTTACAAACGACAAAAATTGCTGTGAAAGTTTGTGAGGGTAGATGTTTGGTACTCAATCGCGCAAGAACGGCTGAACCTGACCGGATCTAGATGACATTTGGCAGAGATAGATTATAGTCTAAAATAGCACATAGGCTACTTTTTTACTTTTTATCCAGGTCTGAGGTCGGACCCAATTCTGAAGTCAACGCAGACGGAGAAGCTAGTTAGGCAAAAACTTCAATAATGTCTGAAAGGGACTTGTGTAGTGTCTTAGGTAGGCACTGTCATACGTCATTGTTTTAGCCATCTTTTTCTTCTTTGCTCAAGATGTTTGCCGAGCTCTATACCTATATATATTTTTTAAAGAAAATTTTCAGCGTGTCAAGTTACTATTACTAGCTCAGAACGTTCACATAAACGGTTGGTCACGAAAGGTATTGATTTTTTCAGCTACCACTCATATGTCAAGGTCCTAACCCCATGTGGCCAGTGTTATGAACAAAATCAATATAAAGAACAAGCTAGAATCATATGCATACCTACTTCAAATATTGAAACACGCACGCGCTCGTTAAAAACTCTAGTAAAGTCATTAAATTTATATAAAAAAATATCGTAACGTAACTTAATGGGCAATAGGCTCGATGTCAGTGAACTTAGGATAACATTGTCCAGGATCTCTAAAAATAAAAAAAAAATAGTTTTCTTCGCAAATTAATTTTTTCGCATGCAACACAGTTCTATTATAGTTCCTGATACTTTTCAGAAATAGTGCTGCCGTATTTTCAAAAATAAAATCAGTAAAAAAAATTATCTGCCAACTTATCCCCTGAAGGCAGAGGTGTAGCTACAGTTACGGTATGTTTAGATCCCATGTAATAGTGGGCGAGCCTATTGCCATTAGAATGGCACTAATTCAAACTCTGAAATCATACTTACAATATCATAGAAAAACGCAATAACATTGTTCTACCTGAGAATCGGACCCGGACCTCTAGCGTAGCAGACGCGTCCAAGACCACTAGGCTAATGAGGCAGTTAGTTTAAAAAACCGATATGTTCCTGTTTGTTCAAACACGTTGTTTAGCTACTGTCTTTTTATGGGGGTGGGTATAGTCTCGGAATTAGAAGGCTTTTATAAACCACCACAATAAGGCATAATGAGGGTTGACAGATTTTACATAGTCGAGAAAATAGCTTTTCCTCACGAACGAACGACAACTTGGCTGTCTATCAGGTTTAGGGGCTAGAGAAATATCTTCATACATTTAGAAACTCTTCATAGCTCGGAGTGGCCTTGAGCTTATGGGACCCATAGTGAGGTGATGCGTGGTACAGCACTTCGGTAAATGATAGATATAGAGGTGGAGGTTGTAATATTTTATTTATATATTTTTTTCTTTCCAGCTCACGTCTGCACTTATAATATCAGTGGGCACGACGATCTACGCGATCTACCATGACGTATCCTTCTTCCTCGATGACCAGTTCTTCTCACCGGCGACGTTCGTCATCGCTATCGGTGTCATTATGCTGTTCGTCTCGCTCTTCGGCTGCATCGGCGCATTGAAGGAGAGCACCTGCTTGGTCAACATTGTAAGTGAAATAATTTATTTTAAGCATTGCGAAAACTAAATCAGACTGAAAAACAAAGTTTTATTAAATTATTTTACTCACATTTTTAGGATGTATCTTATTTTTGTTTCTTCTAGTGAATTTATACATTCGGTTGGATAATTGCGTAAATGTCCTGTCCTGTGAAACTTTGGGCTTCATTAAAAAATAACAATACGTAAAAGTACTAGGGTGGTACTATGTATAGGTTGCAACTTGGAAAACACACGTTATTTCATTTTGACTATTGTTCATGTTAAAGTTATAAGAAAAAACAACATGGAGTATTTGCAAGTTGATTTGTACAATGAGAAAAAAAAACATGGTTATTTTGTGTGACGGTACCTACTGCAAACCTTTAAGCATTTTGGATATACCTACATACACACAAATAATTATTCGTATTTTTAAGGAATAATAAAATTCACACTTGTTTATTAGCTACGCATCTCAAGGCGGTACTGTTTAACATGTCCAAAAAGTATAACAGCAACTTCGTATCAGTTCGCAGTTATCCTCAGCCTGGTGTTCGTATTGGAGATTGCGGCTGCCATCGCGGCATACAGTCTCCGTTCGCAAGTCACCAGCATGCTGGATGAGAAGCTGAGGGTCACCCTGCCTTACTTCTACGAGAACGACGAGGTCCACGGGGCATTCGACTTCATCCAGAGTAGGGTGAGTGGTCTAACTATTTTTTATATACCAGAATAATATTAAGTGTTCAGTAATTTCATAACAATTCCATTCCATTTTGACGTCATAAAGAACAGCGGTCTTTTCGTGGCAACCGGCCTGAATGTGCAAAGAATGGTTAACCATTCATAGACTGACCGTAGCAAGCACTTACCCTTACAGATTGAGTAATCAGTGTAGTTATGAATTATTATTATTACATAGCCCCGAACAAATATGCGTCCATTAGGTAAAAAAATCAATCTCTGTAACTTCATTACACAGTACCAGTGTTTTTGCAAGTAGGAATTTACTTCTTTACATACTTCATTTTATAATGTGTTCAAGGACCTGATAAGACGCTTAAATGCGCATTATGCACGCAATTGGATTTCCACAGTCACAAACACATGCCTAAATGATTGCCTGCCGCTTCAAAAGAATTAGTTTTTACTGCTTTGTAAATGTTAATTATTTAGTATTATGGTCAGTCATTTGGAACAATCAAAGCAGAAAAAATATTGAAATCACGTGCGGTCAACTACGAAAGACTATCTAGATACTACCTACATAATAATATATATATAGAGTGACCGTGAAAACCTTTTGTAAATTTTTGGCCTGAGTTTTCGTTGTATTTGTACAAATACTACGAGCAAGCTTAGTCAGTTCCCTCGTTTGTTCTTTAATGCTGAACTTAAAAGACTCATCAAAGTATCTACAAAGGCATCTCGCAAAAATCACCCGGGAGGTTCCAATTATGCAATATAAAATACGAAAACTTGATCAATAATCCCTCTTCTGCCTTTCCCAGTTGAACTGCTGCGGTGTGGATAGTTACATGGACTGGAAGGTGGTGAATCCTCCTTCAGGTTACACCGGAATTTCCATCAGCAATATCACCGTCCCCAACTCATGCTGCGCAGAAACCCGTTATGACGTCATCGGGGACATGGAAATAGACGAGTGCGTGAAACTGTACGCGAATGGATGCCTGCCCAGAGTCTTCTACTTGGTCTACCAGAGCGCTGGTCTTCTGGGCGCCGGAGCCATGACAATTGCATTCATACAGGTTCGTTTAACCAGATGTTAAGGAAAGGGCATGGTTTATGGTGTTAATTACTGTATAATGTAGGTAATATAATATCTATTCTATATGATAAACAAAATAACTCGACCTCGGTCTTGACAAGAGATACTCAATACTCAATACATTTATTGCACTCCAAAAGTTATATAGATGTTACAATAATATATAGAAACATGTGTGGGCCTTATCAGGCACGGTAGATGGGATGGATTCTCGTAAAGGTTCCACATAAATGAGCGTGGGTATTTTAAGTTAAACCATAAATGTGTGCCCAAATGCAGCATGAAACATACGACTTTGACGGATGCTATAATATTATCCTTGATAATTATGTTGTTTTCATTCAATTTATGTAATGATAAAATATTGAATATTGATAATAGGACACGCCTGGATGACGTGGCAATGAAATCCTTGGTTGTCCTAAGGTCATACATCCAAACAATGTATTGTATTTTATGTATTCCAAAGTATACCATCAGGCCTGTACACCCTGAAGGGTAAGGCAGCGGTGTACATACAGCACAGGCGGGTTAAAGGAATGAGTTCTAATTATGAATTGATATTTGGTTAAAAAGGCGACATTCATAATTCTTCTAAATCAATTCATATTTAGAACTCCCTAGTAATTTTCTATAGTGAAAGTCGTCAAAATCAGCCTTTATATGTTCGCCGATAAATTTTCATTCTAAAGCAAGAACCTGAATTACAAGCGAAAACTCTGGTGTTTTTATCATTTATAATAATAGATATGTATGCCTGTTTATCATATATTCCCATTTAATCTTATCTAATTTCAGATAATCGGCATTGTGTTCTCATTCTCACTGGCCGGTTCAATCCGTAAAGCGAAATCAGAGCGTGAACGCAGAAGGTGGGAGATCCGGGAGCAAATGATTAACGCTTACACTTCACTCAACCCTAACAACGACGAGAAAAAAGCACCAGTTGTCTATGTACCCTTCCACGGACAAACTACAGCATAAGAGGCAGAATGGACGATACCTTGGTCCTGATTTTGTAAATAATTTTGACGGTTTATAAAAACCAGTTTCATAAGTCTTTGTGTCTAATTCTCTTCGTCTCGTTCTGAATGAGACAAATGAAAAAAAAAAATACACCGGAGATAACTTAGTTTGTGGATGAGATTCTAAAATTATATTTGTTTCATGTAATATTTGCAATAAAAATATTTCTATAGTTTTTTAATATTTGTTTATTGTGTATAATAAATTAAATTATCATACTTTAAATGTACGGTCAATTGTAGGGTTTGAGAGACTTAAAAATATTTCCAAAATTAGGATTGTGTGTGTATTTTAAGGTTACCAAAAACTATTTTCTTAGATTAATGAAATTGTGTCTGTAGGTAGGCGTTACGGTGCGCACGAACATCATAGATAAATTATTTAGGTATTATGTTTATTTATGATCAAGGATGCAAATAGTACTTTCGTACAGAGCGGTAGGTGAGTATTTTATAATACTTATTCTTACCACTTACGTTTCAATGTGCTCTAAGGTTTTCGGATCATAATATTTTCATAATTATCACAGGTAATCACAGGTACAGACTTTCAGTGTTTGTTTATAAGTAGGTACCCATTTCGGATATATCCCACTCATATATTCCGGTGTAAAAGTCCTTAAGCTGTATACATATAAATTAATATTTTAACAATAAGTATTATAAAGAGTATTGTATAGAAATATTTTTATTAAAATAATATTTTGGAATTTTATTTACCTACCTCAATTATTACGCATTAGGTACGGTCAACAGCATGATGATATCCAAAACTGTCAAATTCCTTCAATCGATTTTCAATGTCCAAATTTAATTTATTGTCCACTTGTTAGAGTTTATTATCCGTTGGGGATATTTGTCAGTTTGTGGTAACTTGATGTGCTGTTGACTGTACATTAGTTATCTGGGTTCTTGTAATCAAAACTGGTGAGGTTTGATTATAAGACTTTTGAGTCTGAGGCATGGTGATGCCTCAGAGTCAGAGCACGTTAACGGTTATTGAGCATGCAAATCCATTCATATGCTAGTTTCTGACATTTACGCGAATAGCAGACATTGAAATAAAAATACTTTTTAAGGATTATCAGCAGCTATCGTAATAGTAATTGCACCAATAAGACGTCCGACAACTTGGTCTACCAGTGACCATGGATGCGGTAAAGAATCCGAAACGTCAGTAATATAATATCAATATAACACGATAAAATCCGTAATAAGTTTAAATCCCTTCAACGGAATCTTAATGTGGCCTTTTTAACCCTGAAACCCCGATCAGCGAAGCCTTCAGTCCATTATTCATGAAAAGGTTAATCTACGATCCTTAGGAAAGGAGCGAAGCGGGTGAAACCGGGGTACAGCTAGTATTTTTATATGTACCTAAGTATATAGTTTTTCCTATCTCAGGGATTCGTGCATGTGAGACGTAAACACTATGATATAGCATAGATACCTGCTGTGAATGACCGAATAATATGAATGATTATATGCAGACATATCACCATCCATACATAAATAGAACACAAGTTAGACTCACCGGTGATGTAATTTTGATATTTTATAAAACAACAAAGAAAAATGTTTAATATACAATGTAATGTAGGTACTTACACTTACTCGTATCTAAGCGAGTTTTCCATAAATTATATCCTGATAGCATCGATAACCGAAATACGGCTTAAACGATAAGGAAGTATGTACATGTCGTCAATGCACTGATAGTAAATTTCTATATGTGAAAACGTTATGCATAACATGAATACTTACATGGCATATATTACTGCCCATTTTTATATTATAGACTAGCTGCTGTTGCCCGCAGTTTCAATCACGTCCCAAAAAGATTAACATACTATAAGTCCGATTCTAGGCGGCGTATCAAAATGAAGCACCAGAAGCTCTAGCAATGCGTCAGTGAAAACTGAATCCATGCAGTGGTTTTTGCGTGATGCAAACGTGTACAAACATACAGACAGACAAAAATTCTAAAAATTGTTATTTTGGCTTCTGTTGCTCTATTATAGACCCCCCAGATATAAGTTTTCTTTAATATCTATAATGTACAGATTTTAGTAGAGGTATTCTTAGTAGTCTTTCTTTTTAGTAGGTTTCACTCGCCTCCCAAAGAACCCTATTGAGATAGGAAGAGAGGACTTACCAGGTCCAATTTATAGCTAAAAAATACCTACATAGTTGGCTCTTTAAATTACAAAGACATCAAAACCTTTCAAAAACAAAGGACTTTCAATATAAATACAAAATACAATATATACAAAAGTTTTCAATTATTTTTACCCCGTTGGCGGTTGAATTTGAAATAAAAGGTCATTGGTAATGGTAACTGCACCTCTGCACCTCTATCGATTATTATATTAGCTACATATATAGGATAGGGTAATAATGAAGATCCAAGCCATAGGTGAATTCGAATCTAAGGCACTTCTGATTTTGAATATAAGTATTAATGATTATCGCGATGAAAGAAAACATCGTGAGGAAACTGAATGCCGGAACGATTTTTTCGACGGTGAGGGATCCAAAAGAAAGCTGAATTGGCAATGAGTTGGTCACATTTGTCAGAGAACTGACGCTGGAAAGAGAGTTCTCGAGGGAAGACTGCACCTAACACCCACCGGCTAGGTGGAGTGACGATTTGCGGAAGGCTGGCAGTGACTGGATGAGCAAAGCCTACGATCGGGCGTGGTGTTCACTAGGAGACCTACGTAGAACAGTGCACGAATATAGGCTGATGATGATTGCAAAACGACTTGTATGGCTGTGGGGGCTTGTCGCCATTGGCTGATCATAATCATTATTCGGCCTCCAACCGCGGGACCATGCAAAACAACGTGGGTGAAATAGGGGAAATTGTAGTATGCCTTTAGATTAATTCTGGCCCTGACTTTAATCTGTATCTTGGCAGAAGTTGCGTATGACCGCGATATTTGGGCTCTTATTTCAGTTGTTAGCAGGACTCTTAGTGCGCCTGTTCGTAGGTAAGGTTAGTCAGGATTTGATCTAGAAAAGATACACGTGATTGTTTTGAATTTAACCACCAGTCAAATGGCCATATTCCTAGACTATCACTGCATGGAATTAATATTTTATTAATTCAAGGACTAATATAGACCTAAATCGATATTGGCGGGAGTCAGTACTTAGGTACCTACGACAGCCGCAAAACGCTATGGTGCGCGAGTGTAGAGTGAAATGACTTTGTGTTACAGATTTAAAACCCATAACTAAGAGTGTAACTAAATAATTGTCTAGACGGCTACACAATGTTTGTACGAAATTAGGTGAAGATAAATCTGAATCTCCTTGAGACAATTATAGTGCAAATTAATTGTAGATACCGCAAAGATAATTTATGATAAGTATCTATTGTTTTGATTACTATAGAAAGTCATTGTAATAAACAATAAAATTGTACTCTATTTATAATTAGCTGGCGAGATCTGCAATACAATACCTCACGGTTCATTTAGCCTGAAGTTATAAACAGGTAGCGCGGTTTGAAAGCTATTACACTTTAGCAGTTGGAAAACACTGTGCCTCAATGTGTGTAAAACAATCGTTATCAGATTCTACCTCAGTTATCACTTAGATATCCGTAGCTATAAGGCGTCGCCTCAATAATCGTTAATATCGTTTTAAAGTTTTTATTTTTAAAATGGCGGGTGGAACAGCCGTGTCTAATAATGCTGGCATGCAAATCACTAAAACGGAAGCAGAGTACAATATGAAGTCTATAAGATTTCTATTGCTGACCATTACGGCGATGTTTATTGTAAGTATATTGATTTTTAATAATAAACAATATAGATTACGTGTTATGTATTGCGCAATTTCGTATAGGTACACGTTCACTGAAGTGGTCGGGTATTTTCTATCAATTGGATAGTTTATTTTGCTTTTAAAATTATATAGTTTCGCAACCACATTAATCTACATACTGTCAGTATTCGGGTTGTTAGGTACTCTTCTTTCGGGATTTAGGTGAAATCTAAGCAGGGCTTTTATCGGTGAACTTATGTAAACCCCTTCTATAGTAGGTCTACAGCTTAGATGCGAAACAATTTAGACTCTTGACGGCTTTTATGTGAAATAATTACGGATTATGATAATAATGGGTTTAGCAAAATTAGTCACACTCTTCTCTCAAGACAATGGAAAATACAAATTGATTGCCTACGTCATACAATGTTCCAACGGTTCCAATGTTCGCGATACGACCAAAGTTTCAACTAAATGTAACTAACTCTGTTTATTTGTGTATTACGGTTTCACACCTAGACTAGGTACTCAAAAGACAAAGAAGCAAGGATAGGTTGTATCCCGAGAAAAGAAAACCTTTTGTCCTAAAAAGTCCTTTGGGATGCGAGTGGAACCGATGCCAACAGCTAGTAAAAAGATAATTTAGCCCATTTGCTTCGTTGCTTCGGTCTCAGAAATCACGAAGTTTTAAAGAGTTGACCGACCTGAAATGAAAAGGATGGCCACTCCTGTCCTATCGATTAAATATAATGACGGTTTTTTTGTGGCTTTGTTACATTTTGGAACCATATTTGAAATACTTAAGTAGGTATGTACCTACATCTGTTATGACATAATTACGTACCTACTTAAAACATTCATTATTATTATTATTTTGCTTATTTTGCTTTTGTTTGAAGTAAATTCCTCTTACGTACGAAACATAAATGTATTGCCTTGTAAATATTCGAAACGTATTGTAAACTAAAGGCCGAGACGAATGTTAAATATTTTAGACTAGAATTCACGGCTCCACATGTTAAGGTTTCTGGGAAAGACTAAGTATCCACATTTTCTTTTCCGATTACAAAGTTAGATCTTAACGATATTTCTTCAAGAATAATTGGTAGATATTTACCTAGGCACATACGAGTACATCCATTGTAAAAAATCATTGTGGTATTTTTCTATAGACCTTGACTTTCCGTAGTAGGAAATTTTGGTAATAAATGTACCTTTGCTCATAAAGCGGTGTTGGACGTACAAAATGAATCTAATTCTGCCTAACCCTTCGGGGAATACAGGCGTTATGGTATGTTATGTTATGTTGTTTGATTTATATAAGGTGTAGCTTAGGAGTCAGAACATTCTAGATCCGCCTTCAAAATTTTCGGCTAAATTAACATTGCTAGATAATGTCATCGCAAAACAACAAGGTAACCACGTAAGTATGTAACATTTAGATCAAAATAATGTCATGCATGTTATTTCCGGTAATATCGATACTGATCTATCTAATCTATATCCAACAATAGCGGTTTGGTTTTTTTATTTTATAAGACAAAACACAACATAATGATCAAACGATTAAATTCGTTTAAATATATTTTTAAGTTTAATAAATAAAATTTAAAAATATATGTCTGTGTTAGGTCATAGGTGGGTTACCTACCTACCTAAAAAAAACGTTTTCGATTAACGGCATCAATCAATCAAGATAATCTATACATATAAAATGCTTTGTCCTGAATGACTTGGCTGACGGATCAACGCACAGCCTAAACTATAATTATGTATGTATAAGTATTTATTTATATATTAATTATGTAAGTAAGTGTATCTTTACGGAATCATTTGTTTGTTTACTAAGTATTATGTTTTTAAATTGTTCTATGCTATCCTTTTTCAATTATACTGTAGCACCTACCCATTCCTGTCTCTGCATCACCCTAAGGTCGACTGGTAGAAAATGCCTTAGGCATTAAGTCCGTCTCTGTACATTCAGTGTGCATAAAGAATAAAATAAATAAATAAAATAAATAAATAAACCGCTGATCGTAGACCTGAAACTTGGAGGGTGTGTTCTTTGTATGACGTAGATAGGTATCCAATAAGAAAGGATTTTTCGAAACACGAAAGAGTTTGTCATTTTTGGCGGGTGAAATCGCGGGGTACAGCTGGTATTCCATAAATATCATATCAGCAAGTATAAGACTTGGCAAAATATTTAGAACCTGCTTACTCCTACCATCAAAGATCTTGGATTACATATTGACACTAATTGATAAGAATAAAAAAAAAAAAAATAGGCAAGCTCAAACTGCTGCTGGGTCTAGAATATCGTTCATTCCTCTAACGTTTAAATCGTTTGTGCTAGAAAACCTATTTACATTACATAAGTAGGTACCACCATACCGTTGTAAAACACCCTTGGAGTGCGGAAAATCCATGAGAGGCGGCACTTGCTTTCCCTGGTAATAACAATCGGATTCGTGATAAGTATTTGCCACGACCATGAAGGGCTAAAACGCCTAATGACGCTAGACATGAGTTTATTTGACTACGTAACGGCCTCACTGATAAAGTTTTAAGGGCACCCTTAGTAATTATATTTCGACGATTTATATAACAAAGGAAAAAAAATAACTTATACGTACATCTTTATATCCTACCTACCTATCCACATATATTATTCTTTTAAACATGTGTATGACACTGATTACGGATGGAAGAGTTGGAAGCGGCCAACCTCGGCAAACGTACTACAATTAAATTGCGGACGTTCTCAAAAAAGATCTGGGTTAAAAGCACCTTAAACCGACGATCATGCACGAGGAGATTAATGAACGTGGATGAAGCGAAAGGGGTGTGCCAGGATCGTAGCAAGTGGAAATGTAGTCTCTGCCTACCCAATGGAAGACAGGCGTGAAAAAAAAATGTATGACACTGAACTCCGCCTAAACGGGTGGACCGATTTCGATGAATTTTTTGTATGAGTTTGAGTCCCCGTCCCAGCTGCGGACGGGTCGCTAGTGACATCATAATATTCATATAAATATATTTATTATTAACCCGAAATTTCTTTTTAGGTGATTGCCGGGCTGATGATTGTGTTGGGCATCTCGGTATACTCACACTACCATAGCTTCTCCTTCTTCTACGGGACCGGCAAGACCGGGTGGATCATGACGCCTTCAGCCCTGAGCGTGTTCCTGGGACTTGCGCTGATGGTCGTCTCCATTTTTGGGTTCTTCGGCAGTTTGAAGCTTAGCACTTGCATGGTCAATTTGGTACGTATCGATATTAGTTCTAGCTCTCATTCATATGATATCTAATTATCACATTGTGATCACTTCTCAATGTTCTCAATATATTTAGTTCTCCGAGTTTTGATTTGCTTCATTAGTCTAGTAGTCCTAAATGCGACTGCTACGCTAGAGGACCGATTTCTAAGTCAAGAAATGTAATCGGCATTTCTTTTTCTGGCAATAGGCTCACCCATTGGTGGCCGCACAAGCCTATAACGCCACATGGGGCCTAAACGTACGAACTCTCATACACTCTGTGTAACCCTTCTTCGTGTTACATGTCCATGTGAGTTCTAATCAAGGATTTCTTTTCAGTATGCATTTATTTTGATGGTGGTGTTCATAATGAAGTTAGTGGTAGTAATACTCGCCTTTACAATGGATAGAGAAAGAATATTGAAACTCATTGAGGTACCTGTATGGGGTTACAATGACCCAGAGATTCAAGATGAACTGGACACTTTACAAACTATGGTAAGTTATAGATGATGACGGTTATTTATATTCTGTGTTATTGCAAACAAAATCATCGTAACATATTTAGTCTTACATCTTAACATTATTATAAGACTGATACGAAAGGAGTGAAGGGGGTTTAGCAGATTAGTAAACGTGCCAGTTTCTAGTTACGATTATGGTCTCATTGTTAACTTAGATTAAAATACGAGATACCTACACGGAATCTGGGCGTATTTAAGTATTTTGTAGGTATCTATAACGACACACAAAGCACAGGTTTTGTTTATAAACCAATGGTTTAAGTAGAAAGTTATAAAACAATATAGTCACTCACTAAGAAAAAGCTAGTAGCCTACAACGCGCAGTTATGGCGTAGGTATTATACCTACCTAATATTTCAAATACTTCTTCCTCGCTCGGTCTGTTCATAATTAAAAGAAAGGATTAAAGACTATTGCATCTATTTTCAATATTTCTTCCAGTTCGGCTGTTGCGGCAGTAACTCCTATTGGGACTATTTGGACATGAAGTACACCAACAACCAGACTGTTGCGGAGGCATCACTGATCGTAGACGGCGACCTGGTCACCTTGACGCTGCCCCAATCCTGCTGCTCCACCAATGACGCGGGCCAATGCGAGAGGGTGTCAGCGACCGGTTGCAAAGAAGCATTGGTTAACGCGCTCGTACAAAATGCCACCGTCATTGGGGTTTTGGGGGTTTCCGTTATGTTTATTAATGTAAGTTATTTTTTTTATTAATTACCATCTTCAATAGTGTTACATGCTACTCAGTAACAGTTCATGCTGTGGTAAATAATACACAGTCATATATGTAAATGGGAGGTCTCTCAGAGTGCACCGAAAGTTTAATATTTACTTACAAACTGATAAATAATGCATTTTGTTCATTTATTACTTGGTGAAAGAACATTTAGAAGATATAATAGAAATACAATTGTTAGGATACAATAGGTATTTGTTTCATTATAATATATTGTTGTTCATTACACGTTGATTGATAATTTAGGAAAATAACATTCGATATTAGTAATACATTGAGAATAGATTGTATTATATTTTATCAATTGGCCATTTCTCTAAAGTTTCTTGAAGTTAAACTTATATTTAGTTGGCTGAAGGATTGATGCCATCTGGGCCGTTATTCATTAAAGTAGCTCCCTAGTACCTACGTATGGATTGTTTTATGAATGGTTTTAGGTTATACCTTATGAAGATTCCCTTCATCTCTGTAACTGAAATGAAATCCGTGTGTCTTGTTATCTTGCTCTAGATACCTTGTTATTATAAAGTCATTGGACTAAGATAGCGTTGTTAGCGGGGACATTATACATATACCTGCGGCCTAGTTTGTTAAGATTGTTTTGACATTGCCTTATTTACTTTGGGCTTAATTTAATTCGTATTTATACAATTAGTTCAGACGATGGGAATCTCAAAGGAAACATGGCTTTATTATTCAAAATAACAATGTAGAAAATATTTTTTCTTGGATATATTTGTCATAAAATACTTTATTAGTCTTGCGGTTATTCAAAGGGTAAAAACACATCGCAAATTAAGAAATGGAGGTCGTTTTCTTAAACACTGCCCCATTCGCCTAGTGGTCGCAAAGTTATTTTATTGAGCGATTCCCATATCGAACTTTGGTATTAGTTCCTGTAACCTACAGAAATAGGAATAAGATTTTTCCTATTTTTGATTCATTTCTATATTTTATTTTTTTCAGTTACTCGGCATAGTCTTTGCCCTTCTTCTGGCACGCTGCATCAGGAAGCTCAAGAGCGAAAAGGCGCTCATCATGTGGAAGATCAAGGAAAAGCTCATTATGGCAAGAGAGGCAGAGGAAATACACAAAATTTCAGAGAACCAGGTGTACATTGACCACCAAGCTTCAAGCACGGCATAAATAAACATGCCAATAGAAATTGAAATTAATAGATCAAAACATTTTTACAATAACGCCATTATTATCGTGATTCTTAGATTTTGTATTTTACGCAACCTTTGGGCTTATTCACTGTAAATTATTGTGTTCTGCGCTAGGGGAAGGAAAAATGTTCTCTATTACTAGTATCTAGAGATTTTGGACACAAAATAGTAAAAAAAAATCTTTTGTTGACAATAAAAGTTATTAGGATTAGCGATATCTGCTTTACATGTAGATTTGTGTTTTGTATTAGTCGATTTGTTTTTAAAATATACCTAACTTTCTTAGTAGGTAACTAAGAAGTTGGATTATTAGGATTAGCGATACCTGCTTTACATGTAGATTTGTTTTGTAATTATTAGTCGATTTGTTTTTAAAATATACCTAACTTTCTTAGTAGGTAACTAAGAAGTTGGATCAATGTTGTCTGCATTAATTTTATATAATATACTTACAGTTTATGTTACATTATTTTGATATTAAATGTGCTTAGATTATATAGATAAGTACATATTGTAAATAAATAGTAAATAAATAATGGATCTTCGTTTAATTTCATTCTAGAACACTTTTATTCAATAAAAACAAAAAGTATGACGGGATTAAAAAAACAATATTTTTGTATATCATTATTTGGCTTTATTTGTTTATTTCTAGATACATAAATCTTTAGCGCTCAGCATTTTGATCCAATGACATTATAATTTATAGTTTAAAAATGAGAACTTCTTTTTCTATTTTTTTTGTGATTTTTTTTGCATTTTAGTAAAGGAAAAATTCAATCCTTTACTAAAATAACTTTATAGTCTTAGCATGGAAAATGCAAAAAAAAAACAAAAAGATAGTTAAAAGGTAAGGTGGCATCGTACGATATCGAACTAACTGTAAAGTAAGTCATGTCGGTTGAGAAACAAGGTAACTTGCTTCTCAATAGATGTCGCCAACGTCACCTTATGACGTAAACTCAGAATGTGAAGGCAAATTTCAATCAGGCGGGTGGGGTTCGCGGTGGCTTAGCGGTCAGAGCGTCTGGTGTATCTAACCAGAAGACGCGGGGTCGAATCCCGCCCGCGATTGAATTTTTCCTTTTCTATTGTTATTAATAGGCAGAATAGTGCAATCCAGAACAAAACTAGGATGATTGCAGAGTTAAGACATTAATAAAACGCTCAAAATATAATAAGGAAAACTAAACTAACAATCAAAACAGTGCATTAATACTGGAATGACGTGTTGTGTTTCGTCGTGCTTTTTCACGAAGCTTATTTAGTCAAGGCGAAACTACAATTGAATAATGCAATCAAAATAATCACAGTGTTATTTCAAACAATATGTTGTGATTGTAAATAATACAAAAATAAATATTAGATTACATAACATCACGCCCGTATTCCCCGAAGTGCTAGAAGTCTACGCTAGAGGTCTTGGGTTCGATGCCCAGGTCGAGCAGTGTTATTAGGTTTTTCTATGCAATTCTCTGTAGCAGCTCGGAGTCTGGATTTGTGCCCGGTTAATGGCAATAGGCTCGACCTCTATTACATGGGACCTAAACATACCGGCGAAATGTGGGTGTACATTACTACACCTCTGCCTTTCCCTTCGGGGATACAGGCGTGATGGTATGTTGTGTTATAATTAGGACACTTTGAATACGAATCACGTACCTATTTTATTTTAAAACTAAAAAAAAATTCATAAGTAGATTTTTTTTTCACTGGTTCCCGTAAAAAACTGTATGCTCATTTGGGCCGCACCACACGTAGGAATTGCGTGTATCGAATTTTCTGAATACGCTATGCACATTGATAAGGCGAAGTGAATTTACGGGCGAACATTAATTGTGGGCCAGTATCTTTAACTGGCAAAAACAGATGGAGCGCCGCAGCTGAGCTTGACTAAAATGGTCAGTATTGAATCAGCCATGTGTACCATATTGTGATTCATCAAAAGTAGCTCCCCTATAACTTAAATAGCTACTAAAAAAAAAGTTAGGAAAAAAAGGTTCTTTCTTTCATGGTAGACTATAGGGGAGCTAAATTAACTACTTACCTACCAATTGAGGCGCGCACATTGTACTATCATGAGCTTTACAAACATTTTCACAATCATGTTAGTTCTCAAGTCATGCTCGACGATTCGCGCACATCGAGCGTCTAAGGTACATAAGGCTTCTCTTTTCTTGTCCCTTACGCGCATCACAGTCACTACATATAAGTATATAGCACAGCCAAATTAGTGTTCAGTTAACTACACCATCCATCATCTAATTTAATTAAGTATTATAGGAGAAAATGTATATCTGTAATTACATAGCTCATAAATATAGATATTTTGGAATTATAGGTTAAATTTTTAAAAAGAAATATTTTAATTTTTATATGCAATTATGTAACTACAAAATAGCCATATTTTTCTTAATACTACTATCTTTGAATGTCTATAATTTATAAATACAATTATGCCAATGTAAAACAGTCAAAATCATTAATACTAGTATGAAACCTAATAATTAAAAAACCGTATGAAGCTAGTGGCTTTCATGATACACACAATTTTAAAACTACATATTAATTCTTCAGTAAATACTAAACACATAAAAACTCACTAAATTAAATATAGTACCATCACCCCATCAAGTAATATAAAGGAGACACAACAGAAAATCTATTGGTTGTCGGTCATGGGACCCATATCATCGCTTGATATAAAACACAAACATGATAAAAGATCCATACAATTTTAGTTAAACTTACAGGTGTGGCATTTATAGGTATACATATACATACCACAGACTACAAAAACACAGTTTGGATCCAGTCTTAATGCGAGGATGACAGTTAGCCAGATACTTAGATCCCACTAAAAATAATTGCTACTTTAATACTAAATAAAATAAACTATTATTACTGGTATAGTGGCTAAAATAATGTTAAATTCCCAGGATTAAGCTATTTGGTTTTCTGCTTTTTTATTTTGCCCAATTAATGGTGATAAGCTTGTCACAGATTTAATACCATTACTGGCAAACCCATTATGATTAATAATTTCTCCTTCTATAATATTATTGTAGTCTTTACCTTTATGATCCCAAAACTCTTTGGCTATATTTCTAATTGTGTTGCCAATATCTTGTTTATCTCCATTCAAGTATGGTGGTGTAAACTCCCTATATGCTATACACACCCTCCTTGATGTGATGTCTTCGCGAAGAACACAGTGCTCCCAATGGTATCTTGACTCACCATAAATGATTAGTAAAGATCTCCTGGAAATGATCATATCATGGAATTAATAAAACATTACTAGTATGAAGTTGAATTTGCAGTTTCAGCAGTGTTATTGTGTTTTTATATAAATTTCTCAGTTCCGAAGAGAACAAATTATGAAATTAAAAAATATACATATATTCACAAACTTAAAATTTAAGATGTTTTTCTATTTTTGTTGTAAGACTAATGCATTTATTAGCATTTATTTTTTTATTAGTACAATATTGCACAACAGTACTATGGAGGTTAAAATCATTATATCAAATCTGTTGTAGAGTACCACTCATATGGAGACTGGCCATATTGTCATAGTGATTGCACAATGATTTATTTTTATGAGAAACAAAATCATTGTGCAATGAATTAATATGTGGTTAAATCTTAATATATACCATACATATTAAAAAACGATTATTATGAAGGAAGTTATATGAAGATTCTAAATAAAACTTACCGTGGCATTGGTATTCTAATTACAACATCTTCTTCAATCATTGATTTACATGCGTCTAACATTGACTGTTCCATTTTGCAGTCCATAATAATACTGCCATCACTACTGACCACTGGACCATATTCTTCAGCACAATAAAGGTTATATTTCTTTGTATCACCTTTGTATTTGGTCATTGTAAGGACAGAGTCAGACAAACAGTTGACAGTAACTATTCTCTCTCCCCATATCCAACAATCATCTATGTGAGGGTCAATAGACGCCCCCTTAGTAGGATCATACTCCAAAGAACACTGCTCAATTACATGGTAGTTCTTCAACAAATCTATAGTATCGAACCTTTCCTGCAAATATTTGGAAAACTCTGGAAAACCCTCGAATTTACCAACAACAACTTTCTTCTTTTTAAAATTGGTCTTTGGACCAAAGTTTTGCTTTCTTCTACCACTTTGAGATGTGTCCCATGGCATTTCATCGATGTTATTCATAAGGCGGCGCTCTTCGTCTTCAGATATGAAATCCAATTGTATGTACACACCGGGGTAATCTATGGAGTCTCCTTCATGATTAGGATGTTGTTTGTAAGAGTTCAAGTCCCAGCCTCGCCAGGCTTTATTGCAGAACGGACAATAAACATAACCTTTATTCTTATCTAGCTCCAGCTGTAGTTTCAGGTTTTTGGCTCCATATTGTGTTTCACATATCAAGCATGTTCTACAACCTTTGCACCCACATGGGCGAGGCTTTGTCATTGTTTCACAATTAATGTTTTATGAAACCAAAACATTCGATTAAATCACGTAGGTAATCTCGAAGAACTCTTGGAAAACGCAATCGCAACGCACACATCAATCACGAAGTGCGGAGTGCGGACGAATCGAAAACTCGAAACGTCAATTTGTCAAATATTTTTTTTATGGCAACCTGCCGATATTTTCTGCAATTTATTGTCAAATGTTAAGGCGGATCGTTCAGCTGTGCCCGCGAAATTCAAATTTCGAGTGGTTTTTCGCAGTTTGTAGGTCTATAAAAAGTTCTGCATTCATGGTAATGGTAATTGCGACATTCACTATACAAAATTCACAATTGTTGTCTAAAACCATTGCTTAAAAATCATTATTGGAGCTAAAAGTAGTGTAAAATGTCAATTTTGACCAATTACACAGATTGCGCCAAATTTTGGCTTGATAAGGATTTATTAGTAAAGGTTTTAGTTCTCAGTTGTGAATGTTGTATAGTTGATATCGCAATTACAACTACCATGAATCTAGAACTCTGGTCTGCTGCTATTTTTGCTAATGTCATGTCATATGGATAAAGGTTGGCTAATGAAAAAACCGTAAAAACGGTAAAAACCTGCTTGACTTTTTGACAATATTCCTCGTTAAAATTTTTGCTCTTAAACTTAGTACTCGACCTGAAATAATCGATTTACTCGAAATTTTTTAATTTCAGTTGTGGACAGAATAAAAGCAGCCAATATTTTACTTTATGCCAACAATAATATATTCTTAAACAATAATTCAAACAACCTTTTTATTTATAGTATACAATACAGCACTACAAAAATCACAGCTAATTCGACGGATTATGTAGACAAGCGGTCTAAAGGGCAAACTGTATACTATAAATGAAACATTTCGTAGATAGCATATTATAAATCACATGAAATCATTTTTCATACGTTACACTTGCGGCATTTTTTCACACAGCTTGCCCAAAATCAAATTTTAATAGTACATGGCTGTTGTCCCTAGTGATGTGCCGAGTCGCTGTTTTGGTGGATCGAGTCGACTCGAGTCAGTTTATACGTTATTCGAATCATGACTCGATTCTCTGATTCGAGCCCAGTACTAGAATTCTATTTTTCTATGTCTAGATTTTTCGGTTGGACTCACATAAATAGAATCGAGTTAACGAGTACGAATCGATTATTCCTGACTCGACTATCGAAATCGAGTCCGGCGTACTCGAATCAAAATAAATTGGTATTCGAGTAGGCGAGTTCAAAGCAGGAATCGAGTCTGACCCGAGTCAAACCGTACTCGGCACATCGCTAGTTGTCCCACCGCCGCCGGCGAGGAAGCGACTAACTATCGGCTATTTTCTCGCTCGGAATGTATATCTATTGTATGTGTCTTACGTACAATAGATATACATTCCGTGTAAAGAAAAGAGATGTATATATTAATAGTTGATCGCTGACTGTTTACACTGCCGGCGAGGACTAGCTCCACTAGTTTGCCAGCAGTGAGCGACAAGAGCTATCAAACATAATACTCGCTCAGCGATCGAGTAATCGCCCGTCACACTCGTACACTCGCATATAGCTCAGCGGCAAAACTATCGGAACTACACACTCGCTTCCCGCTGCTCGCCAACTCGTTTCTATTTTCTAGCTCTACTCGCTTCTCGTTCATCGTTGGCGGTGAGTGCAGTGCGGTAAGTGCGATAAACGATTTTGAATGAAAATTCGTTGTGGACGAAAAGTAGCAGGCTGCGAAATTTCGCATGTGAAATTGCTTTGAAAAATAATCATAATTATATAAAATAAGCGAATGAAATGTAGCAATGATTTCCGTACCTACTGTTTACAGTTTGCATAAACCGTATAAGATGATGGGTCGCCGTTTTGGGTAGATTTTAAAAATGTTACAACTTATAAAGTTATTTTAGTAAAGGAAAAATTCAATCAAAAACTCAAATTTTGCCTTCACATTCTGAATTTTCACACTTTTACTATAATAACTTTATAATCTTAGCATGGAAAATGCATGATAATGCATGTTAATACTGTTTAAATGCAGGCAGGAGTTAAAAAATAACATTAATTATTGATAACTGATTTAATTTAATTATTCATAAACTATTAAGTAGACATATAAAAACAAGATAGTTAAGCATAAAATATTTTATACTTACTAATACATAGCTTAATATATTTAAAACATTAAAAGTATGTACCTACATTTAAAGTATATAATTTTTAAGATTTTCATAATTATCTATTTACCTCTGTTTTAGTTGCGTTGTTAATTATTTAAGTTCCAAGGTAGATACATTTATTTAGTTGATCAATACAATACAATAGTTATTAAAAAAGTAAGTGTGTTATACATAATTATCCTTTATTTACGGAATTACGAAAAAAATAATAGGTAGAAAACAGACATAAAAATGTCAATAAACATGCAAACAACTTGTAGGTACTTATAATTGTACTACCTATTTTATGAATTTAAAGCTACGATTATTATTATCTCATACTTATTATGGTGATTGTGAAGGCCTTGTGAAATGTGTCGATATACTTTTAAAATATTTTATTTTGACTACAATTTTTCCTGAAAATAGGTATATGTTACATCTTATAAAATTTCGTCCACGATAGTTATAAAATTTAAAAAAGATCAATACGTACCTATGACAAAAAGGGGTTAATTGTAGACTTTTGTAATAGTAAAAAAATATTCAGGATACTATTTCTGATAAGATCTGTGTTCGGTTTTTAGTCGGTAGGTACAAGTCCAGCATTGCCTATTGCCTCCCCTAATAGCAAACGACCCATGAGGAGTTTTCAGACGCAAGAAAACAGTATTTTTCTTTTCTGGCTAACTACTTTCGGTTATGGTTTGATTACGAAATGAATATTGTCCTTTACTAAAATGATTCTCATAAGTCGTACGAAATTATTTTATATTTTTCAATGATAAAAATGAAAGGAGGAATAGTTAAATAGCAAACTTTTGAATGTGGCCTGCCACATTTCGGAAGTTCTCATGTTAAATCGAATATAATTTTAATAGGTATATATTAAATCTAAATGTAAATAGTGCATTTATAATAATATTTTTTTTTATAGTATGTATGCTGTGTCGTTAGGCTTAAATTATAATCACATAACATACCATCACGCCTGTATTCCCTGAAGGGTTAGGCAGAGGTGTACTTAATGTACACCCACAGTTCGCCGGTATGTTTAGGTCCCATGTTATAGGGGCGAGCCTATAGCCATTAACCGGGCACAAATCCAGATTCCGAGCTGCTAATGAGAATTTCATAGAAAAACCCAATAAAACTTTGCTCGACCTGGGGTTCGAACCCAGGACCTCTAGTGTAGCAGTCTAACTTGGGACCACTAAACTAATGAGGCAGTCAAATTATAATCACATCCTATTTAATTAACTTTAATATAAATATGAAAATGTTTTGCATAAAATATTAATTAAATTCTCAATGTAACCTAAATTACGAGCACCATTACGGTAACCAATCGAAACGCTTGCATTATTTTAGATAAAATGTTTAACATTTTTACCTCAACTTTAAATATTTTCGTGATTAGTAACTACGCACTTATAATAATATGCAATTTTAGAATGGCAGTGTGTTATGTAAACCTACGTTAACTAAAATATAAATTTCTCCTTTAACCACTTATTTGTGTGATAAAACGTAGTTATGTGTCGTAAGTATCTTTTGTATCAATTTTTATAAAAATCTGAGCGGAATAATATTCCAGTCATTTTCAAATTACAGAGCTTGTCATTTTAAGATATTTAGTGAATAGCGCCAGTATCTAAACGCTAGATATATGTCATCGTAACCCTCATAAGTTTAGAAACAGTTTCAATCGAGTTCATCAAAATCCAGCACTTTAAAAGTGGGATGGGATATAAGCGCGTGGGGCGGCGGCGACGGTGTGGGGGGTGCTACCACAACCGCAGGGGGGCGCTGTCCCGGCGCAACTTGATGCTAATCATCCACCAGGTCCCACAGCATGAGGGCGGCGTCAGTCCCACCAGCACTGATCATACAGCGGTCGTTGAACAAGAATCTAGCGCTGTACACCGCTCCACTGTAGACTTTCATTTCGTTGTACTCTGCTTTTGGACTTGCACAAGGGTACCTAAAAATAAAGTTAATTTTTTTTTAATATCTTGTTTGTATTATCTTCATGGACGTAGCTGGGAATTTACCCGACGAGATTTAATTGTTAAAACTATCACCAGTTTCATCAGGGTGCAGTATAAGGCATTTTACAAGAGAGAAGTGATATTGTTCACTACACTCATGGTGGAGCTACAGTTGATAGCTCTTAAAAATATATATTACCTGAACAAGCGCACATATCCATCCAAGTCACCGCTTACAAGAAGATCGTGAGCTGCCGACCGACTTGACGTTGATATCAATGTAGTCATTGGATAGAACCGGTTGTTCCACATTCCTAAAAATAAGTTTTATAAATTAGACACTACTACATGAGTCTACTGCTCCAAAACCAGAGGATTAAATTTTTACCTGATACAAGGAATCCAACTGTAGAGTTGTACGTTGACCATTTTACATCTTTCATAGCGATAGGACTCTTTTCTGGTGAAAGAGATTTGATATCCCCTGCAAGATATAATGGACAATATAAGTAGGTAAGTAAGCAAGTAACAGGCAAGCCTTTTGAGGAGACAAGAGATCATAAGAGAATGAAACAAGATGTAATTTGTGAAGTCCAATCAAATTATCAATTTAAAAATTACTTATCGAGGAAGGTACACATTAAATTATACCAAGAATATGAGGAATAAAATAAGGAGCAATTAAAAGTCTTGATTTCGATTCGCAATGGGATCTTACTGCGCGGTCCTTATCGCAGAATGGCATCTTGGTTGTTTAGCACGCTTATGGAATTAATGTGAAACTTACAAAAGGCGAGGTCGTAGTCCGCAGTAACAGTCTGCAAGTAATTGCCGTCGAGACTCCAGTCCAGTTGAACGAGAGGCTGTGCTCCTCGGATTTTGTTCGATTTCTTGTAAGAAAACCCGTCACGGGACACACGGAACAAATAAATGCTGCCATTTTGTGATCCTATGGCCAGAGTATCTCCAGCTGAAAACGGATAAGCGTTAAATTCTGGGTGTAAAAATTAATCTGGGTGTCTTTAAATCACGAGTGAATAGATTTCTTCTATGCAAGCGCGCTCTATCGTAGATCGCAGTGTCTCTTAACATCAGGTGAACTGGCGGTCAAGCCTAAGCCTATGAAGAATAAAAAAAATGCTGAAAAATGTTACTAATAAGTATTTTTTGACAAAAAAAAACCGCTAAGTCGTCTTGCTTGATAAAAAGTACAAATAGTAATATGGAGCATACTATTCAAGTAAATACCCATTGGAGCTCTGGCTCTCTATTTGGAACTGGTGTTTAATTTGAGGCGGCTGTATATATCCTACTACAAAGGATTTTGTTGGCTTTTGCAACACGCTTTTTTTCCAGGGATCGGAGAGGAAGTTTTGTATTTTTAGTAATTCCCCATGATCTAAATAGGAACTGTAGTATGATTTAGGTATCCTTCTCATTTATAGACATATCACTTAAATTGCTCTTCTTACCTGAATTATATGCCAAGCAGCTAAGCGGAGAGCCACAAACCCGTAGAGTGGCTACATGAGCACCTGCATCAGCATTCAGAACTACAAGATGCCCTTCAGTGCTCCCAGCTGCCAGTGCACCTCCACTGGGGTGCCACGCCAGAGACACACATTCATAGCCAACCTGTAGACGTTGATAGGTCATTTTAATATTTTATGGTGGTTGAACTTGGCTTTTGTTTGTTTGGGTGAATACCACCGCTTTGCCAAATATTCTGGCAGTGAAATCATTGGACAAGTTGTAGACAATCAGTTGCTCGTGTCATCTTTGTAGTTTAAAAGATTATATTTGACGCCTAGCAAAAAGTCGCGAAAAGAGTGGGAGTCGACGAGATATAGCATAAATGAACGCAACCACAACCACACCGGAAAGCGCAGTGTGGGACGACCTCCAACAAGACGGACGGACGACCTGGTAAGGGTCGTTGGGAGTCGTTGGATGCAGGCGGCATGTGACCGATCGATGTGGACGTCTTTGGGGGAGGCCTTTGTTTAGCAGTGGACTTCCTTTGGCTGATATGATGATGATGATGATAACCTGTTCTCGTTTTACTTTGTATAGACTTCATTTGTTACATATTGTAAGTAAATAAAGTACCTATATTTTTTTACTACAGCTGGCATAGGTACAGTCGACAGCACATCATGGTATCCAAAATTACTGTCAAATTTATTCAATCAATTTTCAATTTAATATCCAAACAATAGTTTCTGATCCCTTGGAGAAATTTGACAGTTTGTGAGAACTTGATGTGCTGTTGACTACACATGAGATTAATTTTGTGAAGAAGATAGGTACTGTTTTTTGTATTACCTGAGTGGCAAATACCAGTTTGTGTCCTTTCCATAAGGCAATATTCTTATCATGCCCCGCAGTGGCAAACATCTCATCGTCCGGATGAACCGCCAGTCCCATCAATTGCTTGTGATGTCCAAACACCACCTTTAGTCACAAGATACATTTTGTATCTTTAATAATTCTTTAAATGATACGAACAGATCCGATAGTAATGAAAACCAGCTTCAAGCTTTTTGGGATAAACATAACATACCATAACACCTGTAATCCCCAAAGGGTTAAACAGAGGCGTACTAATTGTACACCCTTAGTTTGCCGGTATGTATACCTAATAGGCTCCGTATAATAGGGGGCGAGCCTATTGTCATAAACCAGGTACAAATCTCAAACTCATAGTTGCTACTGAGCATTTCATAGAAAAACCTGACAACACATTGCTTGACCTGGGAATCGAACACAGGACCTCTTGTGTAGCAGTCCCGATTAAGACCACTAGGTTAACGAGGCAGTTTATAATTTTTTTCAGCCAATTACTTGATGTGATTGACAAGACTGGAAGGTGTACAGCGCAGCTTTTTATCGAAACATTTAGGTAAAAACTAGTACCTGATTAAATCTTCTTTGAAGAGAACCTTCCATGATGTTATTTCGAGTTGTACCAACGTATATATTGCCATCGTTTCTGCCCGGCCTTTGTGGATAAATACTACGCACCCCTCCCACAGACTCGGGCAACTGAAATAAATTATTTTTAAATAACCGAGTCTCAGACTTTTTAAAGATAAAAAGCTAGTGGAAATCCTCATAGTCTTTCCCGAAAATGTAGGGGTGAATAAAACTTCCACGTAAAGAGGTCAATGGCTGCCAAACTGGGTAACAGGATGTAGTCAACATTTCTCTGCGACAAGATTATGAGTTTCCTAAATCAACCAATGAGAACGCGTGTTGAGGAGAATTCTAAAATACCTCTGTATTTTAGAATTGTAAGAAGTGGGAATTTACTTACAGTCTGGAGTCCAGAAAGCTGACAGGCATCTATATTTTTTCTGATTTATAAATCTCATTTAAAAATACAAACCTTTGTTTCGGTAATCCTTTTGTAATTTTGAAGAGAATCCCACGCAGCAATTTTTCTATCCTTCTCCCCTCCTGATATTAATGTTCCTTCGGAAAGCATTACTAAGGCGCTAATGCCTTTGATATGAGCCTAAAATAAAAAATATATAAAATATTTAAAAAATCCTACAACATGATAAGATTCGTGTCTGAGTTATTTCGGTACCTCGAATTCCATTCGTACGAAGTATGCCCCATCACTATCGACGCTGTATATAGTGATAAAACCATCGCTATCCGCAGTCACCACATCACCGTCTTGTTCGAATTGTAACGCTGTCACATGGGTACGAGACGGCTGCAAAAAGTATATTAAAAAACCGGTACTGAGTGAAATTACGGTTTTCACTATTACTACTCTATGAATAATTACGCGGGCGCGGGAATTTAACATTTTTGGCGGGAATCAAGACTGTTCTTTGGTAAACGAAGTTTAATGAGATTTATCATATTTAGTATGGTAAATAAAACCTTATGTACCTAGCTATTACTTAAATAAAATTATGAACATAAAAAACATACTGGTTTGATTATATCAGTGCGTTCAAAGAATCCATCTTTTCTACGATTCCAGAAAGCCAAGTGTCCCTTTCCGTGTGTGATGAGCAGGTTGTCGTCAAGTGGATGGAAGGCAGCGCCAGTAAGCTCTTCTTGAAGTGTCTGCAAAAAGAGACGTTTTAAACGTGGGTATTAAACTATTTGCCGTTGTTTGGCGATGTTATGCGTATTTTCTTCCATAAGTAACTATAAAGTGTTGGAAATCTAAATTAAGAAAAACAAGTAGTTACCTAGGCATTACATAAAATCGCTTACTCGATACGCTTTCTTTCCTGAACATAAAATGTACTGGCCATGTCATGTAAAAGAGTGAGGTCGCGTGACCCGATAAGATGTTGTTTGACAATTATGAAGAATTATTACTCAGAAAGCGAGAAAAAATATATTTTCTTTTAATAAAAATAGGTGTTAGAAAAGATCAATCGTGGTTATTAATAATGATTGAGGGTGACTTAGCATGGTATTACCTTCGTATTACCAACATAGGTCGGCCATTTTGAAAATAATAAATCTGTGCCAAAGGGCACACCTAATTGCACCATTCAAGCTCAAGTACCTACGGGTTATAAACGGTTGACGTGTATGTCCTCAAAAAGTGTCCAAAAGAAACTTATTACCTACTTCTTTCAAAACATAGCCATAAAATGCTCATTTATTGTACCATACGTGTGGCTCACATGAGCGTGAGATGTCAGGTCGAGCAAAGAGTTTTATCTAAGAAATTCTCAATAACAACCCTGAGTTTGGATTTGTGCTTGTTTAATTGTAATAGACTTCCCCATATTGGCACTGAAAATCAGCGCTGCACTGTGTTGCAAGCATTTTGTAATGCAGGGTAGCATAAAGCTGAGCGCCATCCCTTTTCCTTGCGGAGATAAGACGCACCATAAGTAATAAATTGTGTAATTTGTTTGTTTTAATATATTATTATTTTAAATGTTTTTTTAAGTCTTATTTTATTTCTGTATTTTTTTTCGGAAGGAATTAAATCGTTTGCTTTCTTCTTCTTTCTTTTCTTTCTCTTTCATATGGCGAAAAATATACCGGTGAACTGTCGGTGTACATCTCTGCTAACAGTTCGAGGATATAAGTGGGATGGTAGGTAAAAATCCGTTAAAAAACAAGGTAAAAGCTTATCGGTATTAGTCAACCATAAATATTAAATTCGATGATATGTTACTTGGCAAATACATACATACATAGGTACTGTCATGCCTATATTCCCCGAAAGTTTAAGCAGAGGCGTACTAATGAACACCCACAGTTCGCTGGTATGGGCGAGCCTACAGCAACAAATTCTAAACTTCGAGCTGCTACTGAGAATTTCACAGAAAACCCACATCGCTCGACCTGGGATTCGAACCGCATTCGCAACGCATATTTAAAAAAATAAAATAAAATAATAGACATATTTTTATTTTTCATAGCACTTTTTAAACTCGTATAACTTGTATCGTAGCTCGGGGGCGTGTCTACGTTCAAGTGTGTTGAACTTGCGACGGGCGCGCGCTACGAACTGATTTATGCTTTTGTAGAGCTTGCATTTGTGCCTTATCGTAACCTATGGAGTTTTTTGTTCCATTGCGAGAAATGACTTTCTTTGGGTTTATTGTTTCTTTGTTTACGTACCGAATGTTTTTATTCAGGCAGTTCAGTTATTTTCAGAAGGTAATGTGCCGATCGGCGATGACTTGTTTTTCCTGCAGTAAACCTCTTGCTATCGCCCATTAATGTAGTATGTTATTCTTTAATTCAATTTAGCAATGCTCGAAATGACTTCCCGAGGACAATAATAGATTTTGCGTTGTGTCTCTATTACTTGATCAATGTAGAATAAATTATTTGGAATCAGTCATGAATCAGTAGTAATTATTAACTTGTTTCAATCGTATTTAATGCGGTTATTTTTTATATACATTGGTAGTAATTTTATATTATTATGGCTAAATACATACTAATAATAATAATGATGACGTTATGAAAGAGAAAGTTAAATTATAAATACGAAAGTAATTCTCTCTATCTGTTATGTTTTCACACCTAGAGAGGTAAACCAATTTTGATATTGTTATTATTGGGATAGATTTGACCTTGGAGGACATACATAGGCTATCTTGTGAAACCACGGGCAACAGCTAAGTATTTTATATAAATAAACTATACATATGTGCATACGAATTATACATGTAAACTTTCCACTTGGATCACTCTATATATTAAGTGAAACAACATTAAAATCCGTTGTGTGGAAGATCTAAGCGTACATACAGACATAGCGACTTTGTTTTATACTATGTAAAGATACGACGTCCAGAATTTCTGGTTACAGGCTATTTCCCCCAGCGCAGACCCACAAAAATGTAGTTCAGCAGGATTTTTGATTGCTTATAGGAGCGATAATTAAGCCCGGATTTATTTTATTGCTCGTGACATTTTATAAAGAACTAGGTATACACATAAAGCTATATTTCATATCATTAAATATTAATATTATCATATTTATTATTATCAATAGGGTAGAGAGACCTTTGCCCTGCAGTGGGACGACAATTGCTGAATAATAATAATAAATATTAAATATTTTAATTAGCCCTTAAAAAATCTAAGCAGAATGGTAGGGTCATTCACAGTTTTAATCGACGCACTGCAGGGCATAAACCTCCTCCCGTTTACACCATTCATCCTTGTTTTCCGCCAGTCTTATCCAGGAAAAGTAGGGTAGCTACTGTTAACATTTTGCAAAGAGCTTTTAACTTTAAATAGTTTGATAACATTAAAATAAACACTACAAAATTAAAACACCAAAAATAAATGCATTCTACTTGCACCATATCTCAGATTCTATCATCGCTTCTAAATTAAAAAGCGAGGGACTTTTTTAAAAACATCGCTAGTGCAGTTCGCGTTCCATGTCGGGTGACACAAGTTTATGTGCTTGTTATCGATGCAATCGCCACAACATCTTAATGTGTGGGGCGACCTTGTATTAGTACCTATTGTACATACACAAGGTTGCAGACAGCACGTCATACCTCATAAATATTTTACATTCTCTTGAATTTAATCTTGATTTTATTAAATTTATCATAACGTTATAAGTTCTCGAATACTTAAATGTAGATACGTGGCTATTTATATTCAGAAATTTTAGGTATTCCTGAATAATTCATACATGCAGTAGGTATCTTATGGTTTGTTGAATTATATCTACTGAAATTCGTTGAGATATCGGGCTAGGGTAGTTGCTTGATATAGTGGAGCCGCCGCTATTTTTTTTAATGGCATGTTGACAATGAACTTTTTGTTTTAGATGCGAATCTAACTTATCTATAGTAGTATTGTAGAGGGACAGTCATAAATTTTAAAAACACGCTCAAAAAGGTATATTGTAATGAAATTATACATTTTACCCACAATAAAACGGAGATGTACTTAAGCGTTTAGGGTGAGAGGTTTTTTTCAAAGAAAGGAAAATCATTTCTCAGGGTTTGTGTTTGATGTCATAGTTTCCTGGTTGTTGTCAACTGCATGAAGTGAATATATGACTATACTGTATCCATAAAAAAAGTTCTAAATACGTAAGAACTTACTGCAACTTTGCCAAGCAGATGTCCCCATTGCCACTGCCACACAGATAGAATACTCTCACGGCCAGCGTCCACCGCCAACACGTAACTACCGCCATTCTGTTGAAATATCATGTTTAATAAGGACCCAAAAATATACCTACAGCCCTACAGGATTTACGTAGAGAGGCTTGAAATACGTAAGGGAAAAAAAGTAAGGCAGACACAGTATAAATATGACTATGTATAAACTGCTATAGTTCTCAAGTTCGGATCCAAAATCCAAACCTCTTACTTTATGAAATCGGCGGTGTGAGAACCCTGCCAAGGGTAGCGTGGTGGACTATAATCTAAGTCCTCTTATTCTGAGAGGAGATTCGTGCACAACAGCGAGACAATAAATGAGTTGATGAGGGACGGTATGAGTAAGCGCTTAAGGTTTTGTTTACTTATATGTTTACCTTATTATCTGCAAAAATGGAATGAAAAGTTCTATAAATCTTTTAATGGTTCCTAACTTTTATTTAATGTTGCGTGTGTAACTGATGTAATTTAAGCGGTTAGTTTGCATAATATACTAAAAGGCATAATATACTAAAGGAAGCATGGCTCTACCGTGGGAGAGCCATGCTTCGGCACGAATGGGCCGGCTCGACCGGAGTGATACCACGGCCTCACGGCCACAGTTTCGCGGAATGAGTGAAGATACCGGATGCCCAATCCCCTTTTAAAAGGCCGGCAATGCACTTGTGACTCCTCTGGTGTTGCGCACTTGGGACTCCGCTTACCATCAGGCGATCCGTCCGCTCGTTTACCCCATCCCATAAAAGAAAAATTGTGCGGCATGCAGCAACGAGAAAAGATGCACATGACACGGACTTATGACGCTACTTGGCTGGCCAGCATGTCCAATACGCGTAGAATCAACAGAGTTCATGCTCGAGATGCGCAAAAGCACATGTATTCGATCAACTCGCCGGACAAGTGCAATAGTTACTTACAAGTTGAGAAAAGGCGACAGCGGAGACCCCTGCCTCAAACTCGGCCATGCCGAATACGTGTAATGTCTGCAAGGTGTCCGTGCTCCAGATGCGCACGTGCGCCTGCGCACGTCGCCCGCGACCGGCGCGCTGACCGCTTGCGACCAACTCGCGGGAAGGATGTAGTTCCATGCTACATAGTAGAATACGATAAAGTTATAAATCAGCCATAGGTACTAACACAAATCAGAAGGGTACCTACTGCCCATCTATATTTTTTATTCTGCCAATACTGCCAATGACGAAGTGAAGTGGAAAGGAATGACAAGATATATATAACATACATACCGATACATAGATATAAATTTAGAAAAAAATAAAAACGAGACAACATCAGGCGCAGTGGCGTAAGCCTATCACGAATAAAAAAAAATAAAAAATAAAGGTAATGAAATTAAAAGTTCTTGATAGATATCAGTGCTCAGTGTGGATATTCCCAAAGATTATAAAATTTTGATGTTGGTGCCCTACCTAGACAAACTGACAGACAACGAACTGGTAGTTAAGTAAAATAACATAGAGTACCTATAAAGGTACTATAGTGATATAGATATTATTTATCTATCTACGGTTATAAACAAGCAAATTTGGATAATTTTGTTATATAATTAAGTAGGTAATTCTACAACATTCTTTAGTAAACGTAAATCGTATTGTATGTTTAATAATACAATGAGAAGCAGAATATTTACTCATTACGTTGCGTACAAGTAATGTCAAAATCCTATCTTTTAGTAATCAAATTTATCGACGGTTTTGATAATGGGATTATGGGACTAGCCATAAAACATCTCTATCTATTTCGATCTCTATATAAATAGCTTTCTTATCATATTTGTGTTATATTTATTATATTCTCACTATTTCATTGAAGCTCGGTCACATAGTGAATGTAACTGAGCTTAACAAAAAATTCTAATACATTCTGAGATTTTCTCCCAGATCAGCAGGACATTGACGAACTGAGAAAAACGCGGTTACTTGTAAAACTTTGTGAACGAAACCATAGCGCCATCTAATTCGACGCCAACGCCATCTAGTTACGCGAACGAAAACATTACCATTGTATGTCTTCGGTGTGTCCGATGTAGTGTCGCTGGGACTCTTCGTCTCTATCATACATTATGGCGACTGCTGCGACGTAATATAGGAGCTCTCCCGTTGGTAACACCCACAGGTTGCGACGGGAATCAGATCCACGATAACCATAGCTGTGGGAATTGGAAGAATATATTATTTGGTAGAGCAACGCAAGGAAGAAAAAAGCTATTATTCACTGATAAAGATTTTTTCTTACTTGCGTATATATGCTAGATATTTAGATATATAGATAATATATAGATCTATATAATATATAGATACATAATATATAAATAATATATATAACAGAACAATATTCTAGACCTAGGGCTACATTTCTTTATGTATGTAGGTACTTGAAATTTATCGATCAGCTAATTACGTTATAGCCGTGATAGCTTAGTGGTATGACCGTCGGACCGCCAAGTCAAAGATCTCGAGTTCGAACCCAAGGCACGCACCTCTGACTTTTCTAAGTCATGTGCGTATTAAACTGTTAATTATCACGCGCTTAAACTGTGAAGGAAAACATCGTGAGGAAACCTGTATGCCTAAGAGATTTTCTCAATGGCGTGTGAAGTCTGCCAACCCGCACTAGGCCAGCGTGGTGGACTATAGCCTAATCCCTCTCATCCTGAGAGGAGACCCGTGCCTAGCAGTGGGACGGTATAATGGGTTGATTATGTAATAACGTTATTTTGTAAAGTTAAATAAGTATATTTTCTATGAAAGCTCATTGATCATAACTTGTAGACCAAACGTTTTTAGTTTTCAATATAAACATTGTTTTGATAAGCTAAATGCAATAATATCTACTTATATGGCTCTATAACAAACACACACCGCGAAACACAGTTAGCTAGTTCGTACATGTATAATTTAAGACCGTTGACCCTTAAACATGGTTATATAAAGACGTATTTGCTGTATAACTTTCGATCTTAAAAACTTTTACAGTGAAATGGTTCAAAACATTAAATATTACTTATAAATAATAACATACATAATTAATTTCATAAATGTAGAATGTTTTACATTTTCAAGATGGATGCAAAGTTATTCAATCAGGTAATTAAGGTTAAGTTAACCATCATTAGTACCTACTCCGGCTCGAAGGACCATTTGTTGGCCTACGTTAAGGTCAACAAATAAAAGATAAAGTTTATCGAAATAAAACTATATTTGGCTATAAAGGTGACCGCGAAGCACGTTTGGTGGAGCCCGTGTCTTTACCCGATACGGTCAGATCGCGAACTGGCTTATACCGCGGGTCAACCGCGTGTCACAAACGAATTGCTGATGTGGCTAATATTGTAAGGCTGCACCGTACAATTATTTTTACTTACACCCAATCAAGTTGTAGTTTTTTATCCGGTGGGGAGTTGTCGATCGGTGCGTGATGTATCGGCGGATAGAAGGTTCGCCGAAGACCTCTTATTGTGACCCGGATTGGTTCCTCTTTGAGTACTTCTAGTAGAGTGTAATCTGTGTAACAATGTTGGATGATAAACAAAGTGAAACTTGAAAGAGCTGCTACAGAAATTCTCTCCTTTTTTAACTCTAACTCTATTTTACTGAGTAAGAATTTTACCAAATCTTTGATATCTAGTCAATAAAACGACTATAGTCTTGTAACTAGTAAGATGTATACTGTTAATAAAAGATTTTCAGGTAAACAACGCCACGGCGATTTTTACTTTAACAGGTTATTAAATTGATATAGTGTTTGACTCAGGTAACTACTACTAAGACATACAGTAGGTATTGTTCTACATTACCTGAATTGCGAACAATTTCTCCTTCTGGTGCGTAAAGCACGCGAGGTCGGCTTTTGCTCCGAGCGCGTCTCCCGCGCATGTCCTCGGCCACCGGAGCCGCCGCCACATTGCCTCGTGACCGAGATCTAGAAGTCATGTTCTTATCAATCTTACCATTATTTTTTTATTATCAAAGAATAAAATTCATTTCATTAATTGAAAATTATCTTTTTGTAGATAAGGTTAAGGTTACATTAACCACGGAGAAAAGAGAATGCATCTTTTCTGAGTATGCAGGTAGGTCACTTCCGGATGACAAATAGTTTGCGTAATGGAAAAATATGAATTCAGGTTCATGTTCAACTTATGGTGGTGTATTAAACCAGAAGAAGCATGTTCGAGTCCTGCCAGAAGTCGAATTTTTCCTTCACTAAAATAACCTTGTAACAGATAATTCATCAGATCATCGGATCCTGGGACCTAGCCAAGCCATTTAATTTGAAGTAACTCTTGGAATGAGATTGATTGGACCACTTACCTTCTGATAGGCGACTCAATAGGTAAAGGGGCACTGACTCCAGGGCTCAAAGCCGGAGCTACCACCAGGGAGCCCAAATAAAACGTCTCCACATCAGCAAACTCGTTTCGCAGCTGAGAGAAACTTCTTACCTACGAAAAAAACGCAGTTAATACGTAATGTCAGCGTAGATTTAACAAAAGACATATTATAGCTATATTACCAAAGTGAGACTGATTCCATTTGTTTTCCCGTAAACTTTGAAATAGTATCTAATGAGTACTAACGGAGATCCGGATTTTGGTTAAAAAATTACAATGTTACAATCAGATCATTAAAATAGACTTTTGAGAAGTCAAATTACTTATTTTACTATGGCCTACAAAAATAAAGTTAAACAATTAGACCTAAAATTTGATAAAAGTTTATGGATTTACGTGTCTACTAAGTAGATGGAGATTAATATTATTACCTCTTGACCGGTTATTGTGTACATCCTTTTAGCGCCACTCATCTTTAACACTTGTCCTAAATCTTCTAAAACCTCTTCGAACGGCTGTGTTGTTCGTAAGTTTAATAAGACACGACACTGCAAAAGAAAGTTGTAGTAAAAATTGTATACAAGTCATTCTTATAATAGTTACAAATGCACGATTGGTGGAGCGGTTAAAGTATCTTGCCGCTACCGTTCCGCCGAGTATCGTAGGCTCGATTCTGACTCGAGAGAAATATATGTGTGATTCAAATATGTTTATTTCGATTCCAGGTAGTTATACTTTATGTTTCTTACGCAACAATGGGCTTTTTCTCTTGTACGGAAACTGATCTTTCAACATTTAAACACCAAAATAAACGGCGTAAAAAATACAGATTTGCGAAGCAATTTCAATTCTGAGTTAGTAATAACTATGAAATATTAGCCATTTTACTAAAATTACGAATAATTTTTCAAAATAGCTTTCAATACTTTCAGTAGGGTAACATTAGCGAAGTGCCCTAATAGTTCTATAGCCACTTACAACCGAACGACCTCGAGAAAAATTTGCAAAGCTTTCTTCGGCAATCGCCAGTGTTTACCAACCAAGGCCTTTTGTTTTGAAAGCGTCTTATTATACGATACAGCACAAATCGTTGCCGTGCAATCGCATTTAGTGTGAGTGCACTCACGATCTATGATAGGGAATAATCGGCCATAAAGATTTATAAGCAACACAATAGCTGTGTGTACATAGAGTACCTATTTGATAGAGTACTATAGGGGTCCGTGTCTGAAACTAATGACAAGTGGGCCTAGATAATAAAATGTATAGATATTACACTAATGAGCACACAATTCATCGAAAGCTTGTCTCATTTTCATACATTTAAGTGCTCTCTTGTTCTTCGAATCGAACGCCAGCTTGTGACTTACTAGGCTGTACTGGTCAAGAGAGTCAAGATCTAGTGCAGAGACAATATTGTAAACTTTAGAGAAATTAACTACATTCTAAAAAGTCCAATTTGATAAAATATTTCCATGATTTACTAGGTACTAATACTAGACTTGGATAAAACTATGTTAGGTACCTCCTTGTTATACGTAAAAACAATAATTTGTAAGATTATATAACTTTAGATTATACATTGTAATGTAATGTATAGATAATTAAATAATATATCATAACATGAGTATTTTTTTTTGTTAGAAATATGTTATAATTAGCTACATAAGTAACTACAATACCGAGGGAGTACATGGAAGGAGTGGAAAGAACCCTATAATCCTCTCTCCGTTAATCCCGGTTACCTGTATAGAATGGTCCATATTGTTGATAATTCTGATGACGCGACCACTGGTAGGCTTGCCGCCGCCTGGTGGCGGGGCATCGGATTCCGCGACCGACTGCTTCCGCGTGCCAGCCCGCGACCAAGCGCTGGTGCCGGTCGTCGTGCCGCCGTACCACATTCCGTTCTTTTTGCCGTAGCTTGCTGCCTGTTTACAATATAGCGTCATTTTTATCTTCTGCTGGTATTACGCAGGATAGTGTCAAAATTTCCAGGATATGAAATTTCGTTGTGGACAAAAATGCTATTGGATATTGTTACATAAATGACTAATTTAGAGAATTCTCAATAAACCCTAGCCAAGACTAGTTTCCACTAATACCTAAGATTGATCTTTATGTCAAGTAATTTCAGACTTTTTACACTAAGTACCTACTTATTTGTAAAAAAATGTGCAGGAAATAGTATAAAGTAGATTCAGGTATATTGCGTTTGGGGAAATATACATTTACTTACCTATGAAGGGGGTGGTAAGAGGAAGAGAAAGGATACATGGTACAGATTTACATGGTTACTAACTAACTAGCTAGATGACAGTGCTATAGCATATAGAAGAAAAATGACTTAAAACCAGTGTGTTTCCTACACTAAATCATCCGTGCCGTCAAGTTTAATGACTTTATGATTCCGCTACGGGCGGCCTAATGAATCGTACATGCTCCAGCGTTATTAATTACCTTGTTCATTGGTTTCTTTTCACTCGGTACCGATGCGACAGCAAGGTAAGAATTTTTCTGTCGTAAAAAAGAAGCGATTTGAGACAAAAAAATATCATCATCGTAATAAATATCATCATCGCGATATTTCTAGACTGTACCAGAACTACAAAAACAGGTACGTGAGTAAAGTAATGAATGACTTATTTTATGTTATTTACTTTCCCGTCAAGCATACTTAACATACAATTAGTGGACTAAATACCAAAGAAATATTAATTCAATTCAGGTCAATGGGAGACCCTTCGACTGCGCATTCCTTTTAATTTACGCTCGACGTAGGCTTTTATTACATCACCATAACTATATGATTTCAGGTATTTCGGTATATAAGCCAGTCGGCCTAAGACTACGAGGCTTCGTGCCCCTGACACCAATATGTTGTTTGATGAATGTGCAAACTGCCGAGTTTTCACTGATATGCATGCATTCGAATAGAATTTTATACGCCTTGATTTTTGCCACAATTTGATCACTTGAGACAAGATTATTATCATAGACATGTTTCATATCAACTGGTAGGTATTATAGTTTTATCACTGAACCTAAGTTACCTTGTATTTTTGAAAAATTACGTTAAATAATTAAATTACTTAAATACAAAAAGACTAGAGTAAAAATAGCAATTAAAAATCGAGAAACCTTTGCTTAATAGAAACAAGTTAACAATAAGAGTCTAGAAAATATGTCTCTAGAATTTGAGCATGAAAACCATTGCAATATCTGACTTACCGTTGCAAAAGAACTAAATATTTCCGCAAATATGGCTGATATAAACCATTGTATTTTTAGTTTGTATTACATTTTAGCTTTTTTCAATTGCCAACGTGTGGGGAATGTTACAAGGAAAGTGGATTTATTCAGAATTTTATGGTTCTTTGGTAAATTCCGTAGCTTCCGTTTCTTAGCCGACTGGTATTTTTTAGCTTCCCGCGGATTGCTTTAACCCAGTTTTGGTATGCGACTCCATTCTAAGCAGTGCTTTAAAGATTATTTTTGAGTTGGATTAAGGTAAGGTGACTGATGATCGTGGGATCAGTCTATAATTATATTATCTATACTCTAGATTTTATATAAATAAACGTATGCAATAAGAACATAATATCGCATGTAACGCAATCTCACGTATGTTTCTAATGCGAATTTTTTCGTATAAAATCTAAATATTGCTTATGTTGGGCTACTGCACTTATGACCGCTACTGTACATGGAATCAGCCTGTCTCAACTTTTGCTTTGTTATTATGCAATAATTAAAGAAGTATTGAAAAATGTAATAAAGTTCTCACAAAGTAGGTACGCAAGTAACATAATTACATGTACCTATGTTACATGTTATTACTTATAAGTATTTTAAAGTTTCTCAAATCGGTAAAATAATAAGTTATGTCAAGAATTTACTTTGAGACATTACGTTAATTGCAAAATGGAATGATTTATTATTTTGTTTCCTGGGACAGCTTGAAATTCTGCCAAGTTGTTTTAAATTATTTCTAGTTCTATTTATTATTTAAATAAAGTGAAAGTTACAAATATCAAGAAGCTCTCCAAAAAGTGATTAAGAAAAAGTTTATGAAATCCAACGCTCACCATGATGGACACGGTCAAGTCTTCGTCGCTCTTCGCGTAATACCGAATCTTTAGCCGCGGTATTCCGTCACGACTATCCACCGCCGAAGACAGCCCCCACCGGCGTCCAACCGACCACTGACCGTGTAAACAAAAACCCTGCTTCATCCAAATTATTCCGATGCCCTTGGCCGGTGGTACTGACCGTCTTCCAAGGACAAGCTTATCGCAATTCTGTGCGTGCAATTAGAATAACGGACCAGCGCCATTAACCTCCCCGCCCCCTCGCGAAAGTTCTGCATTCACGTGAATCAGAGGGTTATAAGTGATAGTTCGGGGGTCTATATAACGTGGTCTGTACACATGTATCGTCCACCACGTGTGGGGAACACGCTCGTCCGAGGTCACGTCTCAAATTGCTGCATAACTAGACTGCGGTGTTTGAAATTAATATGTCTGAAAATGTTGGTCATTTCGTCGTTTACGTAAAGAATTGTATTTCGTGTCCATAAGGATGTCGCGTATATTGTATGTTTTAATTAATTGTGAATAAAAAATATACGTTGTTTCTGTTAGGTATGAAGTATACCTACTGTTCGTGTGTGAGATGTGTTTTTAAATTAAAGCAAGAACCGGAAAATTATAATACGGTGAACAACTTTGAATAAAAAATTTAAAACCTTACTACCCTAGACCATAGCTGCTCTTATAAACCTTTAGCACCCTAATTTCTTTAACCATGAACTTAATTACTACCATTAGCTATAACAAACACTTAAATAATATTTAAATAAGTGGGTACCACGCATTCATCACGGAATTTGTGACATAAAATCTTGACGCAACGTTTCGACAACCGGGCTCAAATCACGCAATCCATTTGAATATTCAAGGAAAACATTGGATTATGTTATTGATAAGACCCCGTTGGCTATTCCAATTACTCGCAAATGGATTTAGTAGGACCTTAATAATGATTTTCTGTGAAAACTGCCTCCGTGGTCTCTTGGATTCGATTCCTAGGTCAAGTAATGTTATTGGATTTTCTACGAAATGTACACAAGGAATTTTGATGAGTGCCCACTGCTCGGTGGCCACCTATGATCTGATAAAATATACCGGCTAACTTTTGGTATACCATAGCACAACTAACTATGTCTTACCTACCCGGGGACTAATCTGCAGGGGGCCGTGATAGTACTTATGTTATGTTAATCATGATTTTGGAAAACGATTTTCATGACCAGGTAGCATGTGTGCAATGGATTTAATGAACAAAAGTAGTTGTTACATTAGAATTCAATAAATAATTGCTTGTATTACGAACATAATTTATGTAAGTACATAATGAAACATTTATAGGTTATGAGCTGCAATGAGTAACACCATAGACCTTAATAACAGAGAACCTGGCGCCATTGCATTTTTTTTTCGTTAAAAAAAGTTCTGACTGTAAAATATTTAGATGTTTTTGTACTCGACAGTTTCTCAGTCTTACTTTAATGGAATAGGTATCAATATAATAAGATATAAAGGTACTTACATATTATGTCATTGATTAACATTAGCAGCATCATCGCCGAACACTAAGTATGATATAATTTTGTGCAATTTCCAGAACATACTTCATGTGTAGGTAATTCTACTTATATTTCTAATATCCCTACCCCTTACGACTGCTCTGTGACACTATGCAGGAGACTGCAACTTCTACAATCAGTTAGTAACAAAATCAACTCACAAATGGCTCGGTCGAGTAGACTGGCAGGGATATGACCACAAACGGCGACTCCTCCTCGCTGTCCAGCATGGAGCTGTCAGCAGCTTGCAGCCACCGGTACCGGCTCGGGCGCCACACCTTCGTTTTTTTGCTAAACCCCTCTTTAAAACACTCCAACTACCACTCTAAAGCTCACACTTGACGAAACCGGCGTTATAACGTAATAGTACGGTATTCAAAATTTTTTATGAGCATACTGGCCTAATAAAACATTCCACGTTTTTTATTTAAATTTTCGATTCATTCATGTATGACTGAGTTGAGACTTGGATGCTAGATGAACGCTTATTGGGTATGATAAGACAATTTGAAACATTTATGTGAAGATAACTAGGTACTTTGCATATTATTTTCATTAAAAATACATATTTGCTTTTAGTTACATAATGGTAATGGCGGCAAATAGAAAGGACCAATATTTTGTAGATACAGTAGGTCTGTTTTGGTGTTAATGGCAAACTTTGCACAATGTTGCGCTAGTGTAAGTAGTAAGTAAGTACGCCATACTGCGCTGAATTTTGTCTGTTTTAAAGTACACTCCAATACCGATTATTGGGATGGCAAACTGCTATATCTAGTACTAGTGTTTTTTTTTTAATTATTTCATACGAGTCTGGTGCCAGTTTTATTTAAATTAATTAAAGTGTTCGATTCATTCACGTGTGAGGGCGTCGAGTGAAAGACTTTATTATACAATGTGATTGTAAATGTCACTTGCGTTCAACACCTCGAGTCAAGTTCAAGTACCTACCTACTGGAGTGGACGCGTGTGTCTTCGTGTCGTCTCGCCGTTTAGTTAGCATGCGGTGATAACCGTAACGTATAAGTAGAGGGTGACGTTTGTCCGGCCTCTACGTTCATACATTTGCATAAACTTGCATTAAACTAGATACGCGATTTGCACGCTTAAAGTTATTCGTCGTGCGGACTTTTTAGGTAATATAATCTTTAATTTTGTTTAATATAACAATGCTTAATTAGAACATGAACTGATTGGAAGATGGGAAAATGTTACTAAAGTCAATTGTTTTAGAGTTTGCAGCTAATATGTTTTAACTGTAATATATTTTTGTGGCTTCACGTTTGTATGGTGATCAACTCACTACTACTGATGCGCCGCGTGTCGTAGGTTCAATTCCCACCCGAGGCAAGTATTTGTGTATTTCACGGATATTTGTTTTGAGTCTGAGTTGACTTTGTGTAAGTTAGTTGTATGTTTTACGAAGATCTCCGCGACACAGGGAGTGTTGCCTTAATGTGAGGGA
This sequence comes from Acronicta aceris, assembly GCA_910591435.1. NCBI lineage: Eukaryota > Metazoa > Arthropoda > Insecta > Lepidoptera > Noctuidae > Acronicta > Acronicta aceris. The sequence continues at coordinate 14,761,130 of OU342761.1, read as the reverse complement.
GGGTTAAAAATAGTAACTGTTACCAGCAGAAGAATATAATAGAATAGAATACATTCTTTATTGCACACTAAACTAAACTAATGTAAAGTACAGTAGTAGAAGTAGTATTTATTTAAATTTAAATGAAGACTGTTTTATAGTCTTTATAATAATAAAATGGTTTTACCTGAGCCACACAACTGTAACACTCGTCTCTCGCCACGAAATTAATTTGTTTACTTGTGAAAAAATTGCTTCTTCCTAAGAACACTTTACCACGGCAGGACTTACAGGATTCTTTATATTTAAATGCACGGTAAACAATGTTCACGGTAATACATTCAAATACAGGCAGTTGTTTTTATTGTGGGCCACGCTATGAGCGTTGTTCTCACTCTGTCAGCAGAGATCGAATCTCACACACGCGACTTCTATATATGCACTTTATATTGCCATAAGAAAATTTAAAAAAAAGTAATAAGGCGATTATGTTACCGTGGCGTGATTCTGGTGCTAAATAACCTCCACGCTATAAGTAGTATTATTTAGTATTTATTTTATGATTACATAGAACTTTATAGTGTGGAATAAAAGCGGTATTATGAACTTATGTAAGGCATGCTTTTTCTTGTAGTACTTTAGCTAGTAGGTACTTCATATAGGTTGAAATAATTATGACGGGAATGTAATATGTATAGTGTACTTTAAGAAATACTTTTTATGGTAAAATATTATTGGAACTGTTAAGGGATAGAGTTAAATGAACTAATTTATATATGTTTATTAAACACACGTCTAGAAAATTTGTTTATCTGATGTATGCACAACAAAATGGGTAAACTTTATTTACGTACGTGATTGCTTATTTCAGATACGCCAAACAGATACAAAAGTAGGTCATAAAATGATCGATTTTCTTTATAAAACTTGAAAACATGAAGTGTTTTATTTAGGCCACCTCACTTTGACTACACAAAATATTTTTTGGATTATTCCCGAAGATAATTATATACTGTGAACCAAATATTTCCGAAGAATAATTGGAAAACGATAACGGAAGCACGTCTATATTCTCAGCGACCATATAGGGTACTAAGGGCAACTCACAACAGCTGACTAATTTGCAGTGCCAACAAAACAAAAGCTAATCACAACGGCGAAACGATATAAGACACGCGATGGATACGCGAGATGACACCCTACGCCACCGATATAGGGCTCTATATTACACTGAAAGCTGGAGGTACGAATACGACGGTTGGATGAAGCAGACTATTCGAAATTTTATTCGCCGGTGGAGGGTTAGAGTCGGGCGGAGGGGCGCCAAGGTCACTCTCAGTAGAATCCACGCAATGTAAGTAAAGTATAATCTGATATGCATCAGCCCAGACGTCGCTTAAACTCTTTTATGTTTCACGAGAAGCAATTATTAGCTGTTATGCCCACTGGTGGTCGATCAGGCGACTCACGCACGCAACCGATAAGAATTTCGGTTCACTCATTAAATGTAACGTAAACAAGAAGGGCCACTTAGTCTTAATGTTGCCAACCTTGATCCAATTTTATTGCGGTATTAATTTACGTAATAATTCGTGGACGCCAAGAATTATAATTAAATGTTACATAAAACTTAATGAAACTTTGTAAAGTGTGTCAAAGTCGTATTTGTATAAATGGTATGTTTCTATTACTAGGGACCCTTTGCATGCTGGGGAAGGAATTGCAGTTTTTATAGCAAAATGTAGAAATATTTTTATATAGAAAATATTTTATAGGGCTTTGTTTTTTTAGTAATTGGTCTTGGCATGCACCGTGCGCTTGCTTATTTACAACTTTCGTGCAGATATTATTTTATGGTTTATGATTACATTTATTCCACTTCAAATCAATTAAATAACTTGCGAATCATCTTATTGTGTCAAGTTATCTACATGCTATAAGAGATGAGATAAATATAAGAGAGCAGTTTGAAACAATCTATATCTATACCTCTAATAAAAATGTAACAGGCCTATGTCTGTATAATAAATATATTAAAGAAAAACGAATATGGGGGGTCTTTATTAGAGCAACAGAAGCCAAAATAACAATTTTTAGATTTTTTGTCTATCTGTCTGTATGTTTGTACACGCATCACGCAAAAACTACTCCATGAAATTGAATGCAGTTTTCATCGATGTATTGCTAGAGGTTTAACTTAAAATCTGGGTCATGTTTCATCTTGATACGCTGCCTAGAATTGTACTTATAGTGTGTTAAACTTTTTAGGACGTGTGTGAAATTGCCGGCAACAGGAACTAGTCATGAATAAAAAATAACAATGATTGTGAAAATAAAACACCGTCCACGCCTTATATTTTCAAAGACGCACCAAGGGGCTTTACGACAGACTCCAACCAGTCACCAGCGAGTCAGAGCCCAAGAGGTCGTACGAGTACCACCGAGCAAGTCAGATATTCTGAAAGGCAGTGAGGAACAGTATTCTAACCCGTCCTCATACGGGGTAAAAATATTACGTTATAAATTTAACGTGTGTATGTGTGTCTGTCTGTTGGGTCATAGCGCCCAAACAAATGGACCGATTTTGATTCAGTTTTTTTTTGTTTGAAAGGTGACTTGATTGAATTTTCTTAGCTATGATTTAAGAGAATCTGGTCAGCCGTTTGAAGATTATCAGCTCATTTCAGGTTCATGAAGGGATGTGAGAAACTTCCACAGGTCTGATCGATTTGAAATTTGGTATCCTGCTCAATGATATTGCAAGAACATAGTGATCAAGTCATGATGCTGCGGGGGTTTCTTTAATTTAATGTTATCACATTCAATTGTCAGAAAAATCAATGATAAACACGTCACACATGCAAGGATTTACCAACAAACTTACGATACTCTAGCTAAAACTAAGCTTAGTAAGGCAAGCTGACCTATATTCTTGATTTGGTGAGCAGTTCACCAGTTCAGAGCCGCGTTTACATTGTTCCGATACGCCACACTGAAATCACGAACGACGTTCGGCGGAAGAAAAGTGCAATTTAGATATTTCCTGCAATGGACGGTACAGTCACGAGCATCAATATGTACAGTTCTATACACTCATTAAGATCGAAAGAGATTTTCTCGTAGAACTACAATTGCAACTTATAAAATTAACACCATAAACTTGCAATTTTTATGAGAAAATTACTTTTGACTTTTACTAAGTGTATACAATTATATTATGTTGATGCTTATGACTGTACGAAGAAACGTAAAACGTGATAGTTTTGTAAAGATATTTATAGAGATGTAACGATTGCGAAAACACTCGTGTCTAGTGCTCTTTCTTTGTTGAAATTAGATTACCGGTTTATTATGATTACATTTTTAATAGAAGCGAGTCTAAACTTAACCTCTATTTATACAAAAATCCAGACTATTGTTTCAGATAATTTCATGTTTTTGCGTTTTTTACCCAAAAGCACTGCTCGATCTCGATAATGAACACAGTACCTTACACTCAGCAGCCGTGCGACTACCTATATAACAGATTTTTTATATATTTACAAGCTTTATAAATAAATAAAATGGTGATAACAATTATTTCTTACAGCTTATGTGTGTGCGACTGTACGGTAATTTGCGGCGTGACTGTACAAACCGCGCCCAAGTCGTTAGAGACTCCGCAGTATTGTATTAGCCGTATGAAACATTGTGCTTTGTGGAAACACTTAAAGTTATGGTGTGTGTTTCTTCACTTTTAATTCATACAATGAATATTTCAATACTTTTGAAAAAAAATACAATAACCTTAAAAACGTTGGGATCCACACGTCACAATGAATGAGGCGATTTGACAACATTTCAAAATGATTAAGCCACCAAAACAAAAATAGGTACTACTTGAAATTTTGTCGATATAATAAACAACAACGAAATAGGTATTATACGGTTATGAATAATTATGAAAGATGCCAAACTGACATAAGACAATTGATTAAGGGTCAGAAAAATGACGTCTTTTTAACCCGTATATTCGTACAAATGACGTCATTGGAAAGAACTTCAAAGGCGAAAATAAATATGAAAATGACTGAATATCGGGAAAATAAAAAATACAGGTATCCTATTTTTCGACCTAGTTTCAAATAAAATTATAATAAATAAGTCTTGAAAAACTCTCTCAAGATGCTACGTAGATGCTACGAGCGGCATTTCGTAGCAGCGTCGTAGACGCTGACGACGGCTACGAGAAACATTATTACGCTCTACGTTATTTAAATACGCTTTTCCACCAAAAAATACCAATTTTGAGGTGCGTCTACATCAAATTTCGGTTTACCCTCTTAGATGGAAGCTATCGGTGCTACGGATTGCTACGACAACGGCTGCTACGGCAAATCTTGCTACGGTTTCGCGTAGTCTTACTATTTTATAATATGGGTTTTTCTAACATATAATGTTGAAATTTTTTATAAATATTAATGAGTTAGACGCTACGCATGTGCTACGGTACAGCAGCGGCTGCTACGGTAATTCTTGCTAAGGCAGGCTTGCTAAGAAATATACGTAGTAATGCATTTTTCTAATACCTACATAATATAAAGTGTTGAAGAGTGTTAATATTGAATGTTGAATTGTGATGTGTGAAAAATGTTCTTTTGTTGTTGTGTTGAAAAATGGTCTTTTTATCTTGGAAAACGCTACGTAGGCACTACGTCCTATGCCTGCTAAGGCTCATTATACGAATATTAGGGCTACGTGCAGTCTAATTACTTTAAATATGTTTTTCTAGTACAATTTACCACAGTGTTGTCGATAATACATGCTACGGCAGTACGTTACGAATATGCACCATAGAATTTTTTGAAGTACGCCGCACTTATGTAGATGTGTCAGTGATGATAAGAATTTTATAAAATTTAATAATATGACTAAGTACATTATACTTGAACTGTAATAGCATTGTTATTTTTTTATCACTTTTACATAAACATACATATCATCACACCTGTATTCCCCGAGAGGTTAGGCAGAGGCGTACTAATGTACAACCACAGTTCGCTGGTTTCTTTAGGTCCCATGTACCTAATAGAGGTCTCAGTAGCAGCTCGGAGTCTGCATTTGTGCCCGGTTAATGGCAATAGGCTCGCCCCTTATTACATGGGACCTAAACACACCGGCGAACTTCATTAGTACACCTCTGCCTAAACCTTCGAGGAATACGGGCGTGATGGTATGTTATGTTATGTAATTGGGGGCGAGTCTATTGCCATTAACTGGGCATAAATTCCAAACTCCGAGTTCCACTGAGAATTTAATAGAAAAACCCAATAATACTTCGCTCGACCTGGGAATCAAACCCAGGACCTCTAACGTAGCAGTCGCGATCGGGACCACTAGGCTAACGAGGCAGTTTAAATGAATATAAAATATTGTTCAAATGTATCAGTACTATTAAATTAATTTAGTATTGCCAAGCTTTTAGGACTCGGTCTGTCCTCCAGAGTAAATTATAACCCATAATTTGAAGCCAAAATCCTCGACAAACCAACAATAACTCAAGCTTACACAACAGTCGCTAGTAAAGAATAATAAATTGAATTATTTACGCCACGTTTCGCGATAGACATCGTGAAAAAAAACAGCACAAAGAAATGGTTTTAATCGCGTGATTCCATATACCCGACAAAGGTTTTCTTACATACATAATGTCGCTCTACAATGACCGACTATTATTCTATTTACTTATTATTCATTTATTCACCTCTTATCGATAGTGTTGATGACAGTTTGTTTTTAGGGTTCAGTGTACATGTGAAATGTGGACGAATGTAAGATAGGTTAGGTTTTCGTCCCAGAGATGTGCCTGAGCAGGCGTTGCAGGAGGTTAGGGGTTTTGGATATCCTTTCATGTGCTGTTGGTGGCCACCCAGGCCATTTAAATCCCCGTAAAGCTAAAAAAGATTAGGTTTTCGTACGAAATGAGGATTTAATACATCTAAATGAAACAAAGGAATATAAGAATTCTGCGAGTTTACTTGTATATCACTTTATATGATACGACAGCGACTTTGTTTTATACTATGTAGTGATATTTCGGCCCCTTGACATGTGTAGTCGTAGATATTCTTCAAGGCTGGGCAGGTTGACTTTCGCAAGATTCGAGACAATTTATTATTTAAATATAGATTCTGTAACTATATGATGATTGACGTCTTCCAACTCTTAAAAAACTTCTGTTAACCAATAACATTTTAATATGTATACTCTATGTCTCTATTCTATAACGGTTTGCTGAAATGGGACACGGAAAACAAAACTAAAAAAGCAATATAAAAAAATACAGAACCATTTTTCAAAAATGAAATATGCAATACAATTAGCTGTCAGAGTAATAATATTACAACGTAAATTAACGATGCGGAAAATATTAAAACTGGGCCACAAAGACGAATTACTTTTATAAGTCTTTTAGATTTTTCATTATATTAACCTTCAGGCTAACGTTCTTGAGGGCAAATCTATGATTTTCTGTTCTGCAAGTTGAAACCATTAATTGCATGAAAATTTCGTTATGCCGTAATTTTTTGATGGTCCACTAATGTAGATTTTGGCTTTCAAGAAACAGCAGTTGACAAGTGTTGCAAGTTTGTGGGGAATCCAGGCGTGATGGTATGTTTTAATTATGTAACATAACATACCATCATCACGCCTGTATTCCCCGAAGGGTTAGGCAGAGGCGTATTTAATGTACACCCACAGTTCGCCGGTATTTTTAGGTCCCATGTAATAGGGGGCGAGCCTATTGCCATTAACCGGGCACAAATCCAGACTCCGAGCTGCTACTGAGAATTTCATAGAAAAACCCAATAACACTTTGCTCGACCTGGGGATCGAACCCAGGACCTCTAGTGTAGCAGTCGCGCTTGGGACCACTAGACTAATGAGGCAGTCAGTTTATGTATGTTACATGTAATCATATTATTATGATTCATGGAGAAATGGCTCAACGTGCATTGCATTGTTATCTAATATGAGCTGATCTCTAAAAGAACGAATAACTGATACAATAGGGGATAAGCATACAGTATACCCATCTAGTATAATTAGTTAGATATGTATGTCATATACTATACTTTGTATAGTCATGTGTCAGTGAATCATATTTCAATTCATCAAAAGCGGCCATTTTTACGATAGGTTTTACGATACCACTTCCACGATCTTAGTGTGACATCGCTTAATTTCTTTGTAAGTCCTAGGTCGACATGTAAATGCTATAGATCATGATACAATATGAAAGGAACACTGATTATGTCGAGGGCCGCGGACGCACTGAATACTAAACAGCGCAGTGTTCCCTCGCAAACGTCCTTGTATTAGACAAGTCATGAATGCGGTTTTAGGTTATGTATGCAAATATCGGCCCTATTTTACTGTTATTGTAACAAAAAGCATAATAATTCAGTGGATAATTCTTTTCCGGACGAAAGAAATAGTGGATAGTGAATATACATACGACTTTCACCAAGTTTGTCACAGTAAAGGTTTTATGCAAAAAATAATTTCAAAGCGATACTTTTTATGTCAATATTTTCAAACTTGGGTTAAAAATTAACAGTGACTTAAAAATAACTCGCCAGATAATAAATCCCGTCCCCTCTAATAAGGTACTGTATTTTTAGTGGGATCTAAAAAATGTTCCTAATTACGTAATTATTCACTACTCTCGATTAAAATCTGACCGATTCCCTAATCGAATCCCTATTTTTATAGCATAAATTATTCAAATCTGACAACCAGTATCTGACTCAATTTCTTAATTCAATCGCTAGTTGTATGACGTAAAACATCCAAATCTGACTCGATTCCCTAACCTTTTAACTTGTTTAACCATTGACACGAAAAGAAGAAGAAGAAGAAGACCCTCTAACGTACAAAAAACATTTATGACCGAAAAGGATTTTGCAGAGTCGTAACAGTCTTTGCAAGTCGAGATAACACCTCTATTATAGTGTGCGCTAGGTCTAGAAATGTTAATCGTGGGCAATCCGCGTGTCGCCTTGATGCATACTAAGTGCAAGGTGGTGCATTGCCCTGTGGGTGTCGTTGCCAGTCTGGCACAGCGGTCGTAGGCATTTCACTCGGCGGCCATCATGGAAAATATGTTCACGTGCGTTACCGATAATTGACGGGTTAGTTAATATGAAAATTTTAACCTTTTTAACAATTTTAAATTTTTTGAACTTTAATACAACTATAATTAAAAAAATATTTTCGGCTTTAAGTTTTAGTCAGAAAAAGCTAGCAAACAAAAAATATTCACCAGTTGATTCCAAAACTGGCTCACTAATCTAGTGGTCACGGTTGCTGAGTGTGAAGTCATGGACTTGATTCCCAGCTCGAGTAAAATATTACTAGGGTTTCTTTGATGTTTATAAGTACACCTCTGCGTAACCTTTCGGGGAATACAATTGTGATTTTTTTTTCGTGATAGGCTTATGCTTGACCGCCACTTCGCCTGATGTTAAACGAAACTGCGATCTACGATGGAGCCCGCTTGCCTAGAAGAAACTGATCCACTCGTGATTTGAAGACACCCAGATTATATCTACCAGCGAAGATCCTTTCGGGAAGCCCATTCCACATTTCAGCGGTACGCATGATAAAAGTGGACTTAAAGCGTTAGCGTGATGTTCTATTTATAGTTAATTAATCAAGATTTTTTCATAGATCCGCCTTGACTTCTTCATTCCATCAATTTAAACGTAAGATAACTGCTCGAGTCGACTTACTTCCAACAAAATGTACGTTATTCGTCTGCCGTATATACGAGTATATTGGCAAGCATTTTCATATCGATGAGGAGATTTTAAAAAGACTGAAAATTGCTAATGAAATTAGCGAACACGCAAATGTAAATTTACGAGAAAAAACTTTTAAATTGTTACTATTTCCTGGCCCTTAATCAAGAGTGTTTATGCCAAACGTAATTTACTTGCAATTAATGTTATCGATGTTACAAAACAAAGTTTTGTATATAATCAAAATGCAAATACGTGGCTGTGGTGCGTGGCCCTTATCCTGTGACCCACATCTTCAAGGTTGTACGACATTTTGGCGTTCACGAAACCAGTAATTGTTTCACATAAATGAACGGTTGTAATTGAATAATTTTTGCTTTAAAAAATTGGGGCCAGTGTTAATTATATACTGCGGAGTTTTTGTCGTCTAGACTCCTTGCTTATTTTACAAAGACCGACTGGATTTTACCTATATTTTTAACGAGTACCTATTGCTAGAAAAAAAATCTTAAGTATAAGTTGTTAATTACATTATAAGCCTGCCTAATTAGCTAGAAGTCCTGGGTTCAATTCCCAGGTCGTGTAATGTTATTGCGTTTTTCTAAGAAATTCTCAGTAGCAGTTCGGAGTTTGGAATTTGTGCCCGGTTAATGGCAATAGGCTCGCCTCCTATTAGATGGGATCTAAACATACCGTCGAACTGTGGGTGTACATTAGTACGCTCCTGCCTAACCTTTCGGGGAATACGGGCGTGATGGTATGTTCTGTTACATTCTTTTCATAATCATTGGAATCGGCACGCACCTTTGACCTTTCGAAATCCTGCGCGTATAAATAATCAATTATCACTCGCACGTTTAAGAAAAATATTGTTAGGAAACCTTCCTTAGAGGTATCTGTACATGAGGGTTAGCAGAATATACATATTCTCCTAACCCTCATGTCATTCTGGGGGGAGCCCCGTGTAAATTGTGTGTGTGATAAACACACGATCATCAATGCACATCCATTAAGCGCTTGCATACACTCCGAACGTTAATTATTAACTGTGAACCACTCATGGACCTTAAGAAGTGCGTTATTTACATCGTCAGTTAAGAGGTTAGATCACACACTACAGTGTTTAAGAGAGCGTAGATTGTAGATAGATTGCCATATCTCTAATTGAATGAAAGTACAGATCATTTATTGTACCCTTTTGTTGTTGGACTCAACTTAACTCTGAAGCTTTACTGTTATTGAAGATGATAATGAAGATAATCGTGCGTATGTTATCAGTGCTATAATAACAAATCAGGTCTTACCTTAAAAGTCTTGTACGAAGACACAACGTACGAAGCTCCGTCTTCCAGCTCTTCAAGCCTATACTTTCTGTCACCATCCATGCCAAAGATAAATCTTGCTCCTCGAGGTAGTTCCAGCCTTTCGGACAATCTATCAAGAAGTGCATCCATTGAGGCAAGATCTCTACCCGGTTTGAAGCGGAACTCAACACCGGGATGGAAAGGATCCCCATTTCTGTAGAAGGTGACCCGTCTGGCTTTCCAAAAGTTGAGATTAGCGTATCGGCTCGCTGGTTCAGCTCTGGTGGGACGAGCAGTTGCTTCGGAACCTTCGGAGATGTCGTCGTTGCGTTGGGGTGGAGAGGCGGGGCGGGAGGGGCGCCAGTCGCCGGGTTCTCGCTCCTCATCGGATTGGGGCTCGGGCGGCTGCTGTGGTGGCGGGTCCGGCGCGGGCGCGGGCTCCGGCGCAGCCTGGCGACAGGGACGCGACAGTAGGCGCGGCCGGGGGTGCGGGCGACGCGACATCCCTCGGTCCGACCCGGCAGCGGACTGCCGCACGCCCCGGCGACCCGCCTACTTCCAATCAACTGATACCACTGTCTATGTTCATTCATGAACTGACGATTCATGCCGACCACGTGGCTGATTGATTGGGAGTAGGTAGGTGGAACATAACTTAAACTAGCCATGCATTTCCGAAGTATTGTGTCGGGTCAGGATTTCAAACAAGAAAAGAATAGATCATGTTGTGCCCGATAATATTTAAGTACATTTTTTTTCATCGATCTAATTTTTTTGTATCGCCAAGGCATAATAGGCTTCTCTACGACGCCAATTAAAGTGCTGAGTCAGCAAAAAATTAATAAGTATGGTAAAATTTTTGTAAAGACATTATGTATTAAAAAGAGAGGATGATTTGAAAATTGGTCATTGATTGTACACTAATTTTTAATCTATTTGAATTCTTTTTAAATTAAAGAAGTATATAAATTCTCTACCTTAATTTTAAACACAACCCAATCTAAGAATGAAAGTGATATTTGAATAAAAATACATACACCCAAATCTAATACGGCCGCAATCATTGCAAAACCTTGACTGTATTCGCCGTCGCTAATGATTTGTTAAAGTTTAACCTAGGTATACCAATCGTTAGATATTCTCCCAGATAAGACTTAACGAGTCGGCTTAGTGCGTGACTAAGTGAGTCCAGTCACGACCATCGACTGAACGCTAACTTAAACTTATAAGTTTACGTTAGAAATCATAAGCAAGCTGAATCATTTCACAACTTATTACTGAAACGTACAAGTTTATGTTGTGTGTTAGTCACACGTAATAACGGCGGTTATGACTACAATCATAAGTTTTGATCACGAATGTGACTCAAAGTTGGTAGAATATAAAAATGAAAGGACTTTTTCTTTCTTTCTAATATAGAGTAATAAGAATATCATCTGATTATGGCTTAAATTTAAAAAATATATAAATTATGCTCCCTAAATTAATATAAACTGTTTAAATAAATATTGTTGTCTATTACAAATTGCACTTTGGCATTACAGATTAGCCATAATAATAAACGGGTTTAATAAAATATGAAAAAAAAACAAAATAATCAATGTGCATTATTGCACATTGATTATTTTGTAGAGAGAACATAAAATAACTCTAGACAAAACTATCAGCATCATTACTCAACAGGTAACATCTACAAATAATAGTTACTCTATAAAAATACTTTCAGTATAAAATTCTAAGTAATGATTTTAATTGCAATAGTCCGGAATAATAACTAATAACACATTAATCTAATCTTACCACAGCAGTAACAGGCATCGCTTCCTCCGTAGCCATTTGATCAAAACACAATCACATACAGAGCACTAAAATCCAGTTCAATTAAATTTTAATTCGGAATTCGCGAGCGAGTCCTTAATCACGTAACTTCCGGGTAAGATTTGAAGTTTAAATTTTGTATTTACGACAGATTATAAATTCACAGTATTTTTTAAAAATTTAAAGCACTTTGCATAAGTCTGAATGTTTTAAATGTTTAAATAATGTTTATTAGTGTGTTCGGTTGTTTTTGTTGTGGATGTAGTCGTCCGGTTATGTTTTGTTAACGGAACAGAGTGACGGCTCTTCGAATGGGCGGCGTCGCCGGCTAGCGGCCAGCGCACCCGTGTGCGCGAGTACAGTAAGACCCCTTGTGAAATTGATCAATATTTTAATATCAGTATAGTATAAATAAATTGAGAACTTATGTTCATATGTATTTGGGTTTTGGTCAAGGAAACAGTTCATCGTTTTATGAAAATTGTACAATGACCTGAACTGGAATTTAGATACATAAACCTTAAAAAAAGTAGCTACTTGCCTAACAATGTATTTATGTCAAATGATATTAATAATACAACTAATAAATGTGGCATCTAAGCGGATTATTACAACCATGTCTTTAACTACGTCGTAGTAGCATAATACTACGACGTAGCTACCGCTGCTACGTGTCGTAGCTGCTACGACATTAAATGTGCATAGAACATGTGTCTGTCTGTGACTAATAATATAATTGTATTATTGCACTGTGTGTTATTGTTCTACAATTTGTGACTATCCAAATAAGAAAATTTGTGTTTTGTTTAAAAAACATGCTAAAATGCTAGGACAACGTAGGTTTACGTTGTTTTACGTATTTTTTTCTACGTGTTCTGTCTGATGTCGCCATATGGTTTTAATCGGCATAATCCCCCGTCTGTTGAAAGTGTCTTTCCCTTAAGGATAAGGCTTACTTATCCTCATAAGTAAGCCTTATTAAAGTTTCTTTATCTTTATATTTATATTTACTTATCCTCATAAGTAAGCCTTATCCTTAAGGGAAAGACACTTTCAACAGACGGGGGATTATTGTATTTTTGAAGAAATATAACTTGTCAACTATATATCCTCATAAGTAAGCCTTAGTTACACTGAGAGTTTCCGTATGGAAGTACCTATTTTTTTTATTTTATAATTCACTAGCTTTTGCCAGCGACTTCGTCCGCGTGGAATAGTTACTTTGTTCTCTAGTTCTTCGCCCGCGGTTTCACCTGCGTTGCCCCGTTCCTAAGGGTTGTAGCGTGATGTTTTATAGCTTGAAACCTTTCTCATGAATAACTCATTTTCCCAACATTTCCCTTCACTGCTCTGCTCCTATTGATCGTAGCGTGATGAAAAGTATACTATAACCTGTGGTTTGGGCTGTGCGTTGATAGATCACTATGTCAGTCAGTCAGTCACCTAACGTAAGAGTAGACAAATATAATCAGAAAGCTCCGAACTGCTAAGCTATCGGGAGTTACACGTGTTATTGTGAGTCAACCATAAAAGATAGACATTTGCTGTCGTGGAATATTTTTTATATAATTTTAAGGAGAACATTTGCGTCATACATGATTTCTGTGTAGCTTTAACCATTAAGGCTGCACACGCGACGGAAGCTTAAAAAATGGAAGTATGTAAGTTCTCCTGTTTTCCCAACATTTCCCTTCACTGCTCTGCTCCTATTGATCGTAGCGTGATGAAAAGTATACTATAACCTGCCCAGGAGTATGAAGAACAATTGTACCAAGTTTCGTTGAAATCCGTCGAGTGGTTTTTGTTTATATAACGAACATACAGACAGACAAACAGACAAAAATTTTACTGATTGCATTTTTGGCGTCAGTATCGATCACTAATCACGCGCTGATAGTTATTTTGGAAATATATTTCATGTACAGAATTGACCTCTCTACAGATTTATTATAAGTATAGATATATATTTATAAGAACCTTTAGGGCTTAGGGGGTCTTACTGGCGTGACGCACACTGGTCGCTCGCCGGTCAACGAAGCATACCGCGGCGGGCATGTTTATGTAGGTTAAGACTATATTTTTTCACCTCTCTTAGTTTGGGGAATGTTTCGCGTTTTTATGACGTCCTAATTACTTCTTGTAATTATTACTTATGTTTATAAGCATGCTATAATATTAAATTGTGTAATTCAAGAATTAGGTGCTCCACTTTAACGAAAGCTTTTCTTTCCGCAAATTATATATTTAATACTTTATTAAAATATAGATTTAATAATTTCGAATAATGATATTTTGTGGTACGATACTTTGTAACGTGTTCTAACTCATTCCTAATGGTAAAACCTTGCTTTCCTGGGAACTTTTTAGCTTACTAAACATGCATATCGTGCTAAAATAATGATCATGTGGTAGGTATGTAAGAGCAGTATTTAACTACATAACTTACGAGTAGTAAACGCTCTTCACTTCGGCAAAGCTGTATTACGCCAAGTATGAGCTAAAGATTACACTAAAATGGTCTTGTATTTGATTACACGATGAATGCCTCGACTGATATTGGTTGTTCTGCGTACGCCCACGATGGTTTATACAACAAACAAAAGTTCAAAAACCGTGTCACTATGTATGCTGTCGATACAGCTAGTAGTTATTAAAAAAACTAAATTTAAGAAAATCCAAAAATACTATCTTAGCTGATGCTTACATCACGTAAAGAAACTAATACAAATCATATTTTATGTTAAATGATAAATAATAATATTTTACATAAGATACCATCACGCCTGTATTCCCCGAAGGGTTAGGCAGAGGTGTACTTAATGTACACCCACAGTTCGCCGGTATGTTTAGGTCCCATGTTATAGGGGGCGAGTCTATAGCCATTAACCGGGCACAAATCCAGACTCCGAGCTGCTAATGAGAATTTCATAGAAAAACCCACTAACACTTTGCTCGACCTGGGGATCGAACCCAGGACCTCTAGTGTAGCAGTCGCACTTGGGACCACTAGACTAATGAGGCAGTCATATTTTATTTCTGTGTATCTTTTAAGTACACTTTTACAAGTCGATTTGTGAAGGAAAACGTCGACTGCGGGCAGGATTCGAACCTACGTCTTCTGGTTAGACGCTATGACCACTAAGCCACCGCGAGTCCCACCCAGACCTCAGATCGAATTCCATCGAAAATATCAGTCAGTGTTTGTTTTAGGTACTTATATGTTTAATTACAGAAGAAGATAGGAAAAAATAAGACTGCTATACGAACGCAGTCGCGAGCTTCACTTAGCGTTAATGAAGAAAGTAATGAGGTTACTCAAGTTCGTTTTATTAACCTAACGACGGTAATTACCAACTTACTTTTAATACTGGTGTGAATAATAAGTGCCAACGAATTCCTAGCATTGAGCTGAACACGAAAATATGCATGTGATTTGGAAATTATGTTATATAACTATGATTTTAACATTAAAGTAATTTTAGTTTAAGAGTTTAATGTAAGTAACCGAAACCGAAACCAAATCGATTAGGTCTGATTTCTCTGGATCAATTTTAAAAATAGATCTGTAGGATCTGCGGTTCGTATGTACGGATGTATGTTAAGATGTATGAACGTGAACGTAGCAAAATAAGTATGTAGAATCATAGCAAGTAGGAGTATTATAGTTTCAATCCATCCCCTATAGGAAAATAGGCGTAAGTGTATGTATTTATACATACTTAGGTACCTAGTGGGTGAACGCAACTTTTCAACTTTTAGTCAACCGACGAAATTACTCTAGAGTGAATTAATATTTCGCAGGACTGACATCGAACAATGACACACAAACGGACAACCAAATTGACAAAATTAAAATTAACAGATGATTTTGCCATAACCTATTGAATCTAACATTTCACAAAGTTTTATTACGTTGTATGTCAGTGTTCGCTAGTTGCATAGTTTTTCCATTTACATAAGTTGGCTAGTTATGAACAGTGCTTAAAACGTATAATTTAGTAACATTATATATATGTAGTTATTAGAGCTCATTTTCAGTAAATACTATAATGTTAGTTAATATGCTCTTTGACATTTGCAAGCTCAGTCGATTTGCATAAACAATAGGACGTTAAATATTGTGTTCTCGCGTGATTCGACGCTTATGTATGTTCTGCAAATAAAGTTGTATTTTTTTGGAGAAGTCATTACATGATAACACATTCTAGACTAGTTTAAAGAAGCACTTTATACTAAGAAATGGTGACTACTTAAATATAACATATATATATATATATATATATATAGTTTAGCCCGTGTGGGGACGGGGTATTTAGAATACTGTTCCTCACTGCCTTTCAGATAGGCAACCCGTAAGAGGCGTGAAAATATCTGACTTGCTCAGTGGTAGGACCTCTTGGGGTTTGACTGGCTGGCGATCACCCTTACGTCGGAGTTCGTCGTAAAGCAACTTGGTATGTGTTTCTACTTTTGCACGTAAGAGCCAGTTCCCCTCGACTGCGACGGCTCTGGCAGTCTGCAGGCAATGTATCAGCAACTCCTCTGGTGTTGCAAGTGCCCATGGGCGACGATGACTACTTACCACCAGGTGGTTCGTCAGATCGTTTGCAGACTTAATCCATAAAAAAATAACAAAAAAAATATACAAAAAAATAAACTTTCTACATACATACAGGCTGACTAGTGAGTCACTAACGATACTGAAGAAGAGTACGTAAGTATACGTAACGTAAGTAAGAGTATCAGTACTCGATTCTCGTTATAATTATGTCATAAAATTTGGTACTCAATTTTTGGCCAAGTATCCACACTTCAATTATTTATAGGGTATAAATAATTGAAGTGTGAATACTTCTTCATCAAAGGTAAGCTATTGTTTACGCCAAGACCTCGGCTTGTGCTACCCCGTTAGCACAAGCCGAGGTCTCAATAACAATAATAATAATAATAACAATATAATAACAATAGCTCGGTACCTTATCTCTGTTAATAGCTCAGCACGTGCGTTCGCGCTATATCTATACCTATGATAAAATTGTACCAAGCCGATGTCTGTACATTATAGATATTAAAGAAAAAATAATATGGGGGGGTCTTTATTAGAGCAACAGAAGCTAAAATAACGATTTTTAGAATGTATGTCTGTCTTTATGTTTGTACGCGCATCACGCAAAACTACTGAACGGAACTGAATGCAGTTTTCACCGATGTATTGCTAGAGGTCTAACTTAAACTCTGGTGCATATTTCATCTTGATACGCCGCCTAGAATTGGACTTATAGTATGTTAATCTTTTTGGAATGTGAGTGAAACTGCGGGTACGAGTAACATCAACTAGTTTTAGTATACAATTTTCATGTTTACCGATGTCAAAACAGTGCAGCGCTACGTTTTAAAATATCTGTCTTCATCGAGAAAGCCATATTATCACTTGTTTTAATCTAATCTGCAACTAATACTTAAGCTTACTAAACGGTAAGTAGGTATCTACTCTCGTGCCGGCAGCTCAACAATGCTTCGTTTTTCCTTAATGCTCAGCCGTTTGAGGAACAAACAAGCGCTTATTACCTCCAATTATAAGATTATAGTACCCGTTTCGTACTTGACCCGGTTCTAACAATATGGCATTTTGTCACAAATACTATAATCTTTGGTATTTCTTTTTTTTTTTTTATTCGTGATAGGTTTACGCTTGACCGCTAGTCGCTTTGCTGTGCTGTAGCATTTGCTACGATACGTAGGCGGGCTACGGCGTAGCAGATGCCTTAACAAATAATCGTAGCAAGTTGTTGATTTTTCAGAAGCAAGCTTCCGCGAGACGTTACAAACCTTATAGTTCTATTTGAAGAGCTTTAAATAAAACCGAAATACCTTATGTGTTTTCGTATTTTCAAGTCTTTGGTCAGTCGGATAGTATTTAGGTATTTTGCTTAATTCATTAAAGAGACCGTGACCCTCGAGAGGGTG
Organism: Acronicta aceris; assembly: GCA_910591435.1. NCBI lineage: Eukaryota > Metazoa > Arthropoda > Insecta > Lepidoptera > Noctuidae > Acronicta > Acronicta aceris. The sequence continues at coordinate 14,743,279 of OU342761.1, read as the reverse complement.
GTGATATTGTTATTTTTTATGTTTTCTTTGATCATTGAGGTTAATCAGTTACAATTTGCTGTAGCTACTTCCCAGTTTTTTAGCTGAAATCTTTGCCATAACTCATAGCACAGTGGGACGCGTTTTTTATAATCACATTGTATAATATTAAATAACATATCGCGGGAGATTGTTGGGCGATAACTCACTCCTTTATGGAAGCTAGCACGCACTAACACGTTGCCATATTTCAGTTCCTTATTATTTAACACAAACGTAAATTACTGCGTAATACTTTTATGGTTCTTATAATAAAATAAATATTAATATAATAAACAATATTGCTCAATATTTATTTATTTGTTTGCGGCTCTGACGACTTCGATGAAATAAACTGTATGCGATGAAATTGAAAAAGTCGGTTTCGCCATATTTTTACGCGCAATGTAACTGTAACTTGACTTGTTCACAAAATAGATCTAGCTAAACGTTTTACATCTGTCCTGGTCAAAGCTTGGTCAACCGGGTACTAAGAGATTATATCTAATTGAATCGCTATTTATCATCATCATTGTTTTTTTATGGATTAAGTCGGCAAACGAGCTGACGAGCCATCTGGTGGTAAGTAGTCATCGTCGCTCATGGACACCTACTACACCAGAGTAGTTGCTGATGCGTTGCCGACCCCTAAGAACCCCTACGGTCTGCAGACTGCCAGAGCCGCAGCAAACGAAGGGAACTGGCTCTTACGTGCAATAGTCGACACACACACCAAGGCGCTTTACAGACCCCAAGAGGTCCTACCATCGAGCAAAATCCTAAGGTCCTATCCGAAAGGCAGTGAGGAACAGTATTCTAACTCGTCCCCGCATGGGGATTTTATTTTTATATTATCATTTTAAATCTAAATGAATTTTAGCCTTTTCTCCAGCTATTCACTGATATTCTATTCTAGCCTATCCTAACCAAGACTGTAATCGACAATTTATTAGATATTATTAGAAGCCTGTAGTCCCACTGCAGGACAAAAGCCTCCCCTCCTTCTTCCACTTCTCTCTGTCTGGTCATCCCGCCATCTCCGTCTGACCCCATTTCGTAAGCTAGGTGCTTATACATAATTTATTTCAGTATATCGACTCTGAAACGACTTTCACTTGCCTATTTAAACATTCATAACACGAACTACCTAAATATACATATTAAATGTTAGATACATAGATACTTTTTACTAATATTGGAACTAAACAACCCGCAATGAGGTGGTGACATTCAATAACAGCCAATAACGGAAGCTCATTTCCTTTCCTACCTCCAATCTAATTTCAGTCTCAAGCCCTTTTGTTAAAGTCAATATTAGTTTAAAAGCCTGGTGGGTGACGGGTACTGAGTGACACCACTGTCATAATGTGGGGCATCCTGTCGCTGATTGGTTGGAAATCGTTGGTATAGATGTGGGCCCGCCCGCGATTAGGTACCTAAAGCCCGCCCAGCCCCAGAATGAGAATGAAACTTGGGTTGCTAGGCAACAGAGTTTGTTATTAACAATTAGGTTAGTACCTACTCCTAAAGTTATTTTAGTGAAGGAAAAATTTGATCGCGGGCAGGACTTGTGGGTAGGATTCGTAGGGGTGGCTTAGTGTTCTTAGCGTCTGGTAAATCTAACCAGAAGACGTAGGTTCGAATCCTGCCCGCGATCAAAAACATTTAATACATTACTTCTCTTTTAAATCTCTTTTCCCGCGGTCGAATTTTTTTTTCAATAAAATAACTTAATAACCTTAGCATGGAAAATGCAAAAAAAACACCAAAAATTGTACTCCTAAGTCAAAAATAACATACGTACTTGATGAGAATGAAAATGATTAATCTCGATGTATGGGACAATATGGGTTAATGTGGTGAGAGTACTTTTGACGCTATTATAGTATGGACTGCAGGATTTTCTTAGGGGTGAGCTAGTGAGCTTTTAAGGCTCTCGTTACAATGCGCAGATTGTTTCTACTTAGTGCTAATAAAAGGCATGTGTGCCTTTTATTTGGCTTTAATCAGAGCTTTGCAGTGCTCCATGCCTGCCTACATACGTACGACTCGTCTGATTATCAAATCTCTGGATAGATTTGCTTGACTAGATAGAATTTTGACATTAGGTGTACGGACCTTATGTCAAAATCCTGTCACTACTAAGCAAATCTACTGATTGATCTGATATTGGGTATGGCCGTAAGACAGCCAGACAGGCTTAAAAATACCTGCCTACGAAAAAACTCATTTCACTATATTGATACCTACGCAAGGGTTGACCAAAAATTTTCTAATCTATTTATGTAACTAATTTTTATAAAACACTCAAATCATTTTAGGTATTTAAACGATTGATCTAAGCACGCCCGTTGCGTTTGCAAGTATTACCAAGTAGTTTTTCAATTAGCTCAAGGCTAAGGAAAGGCGATAAGGTATTTACCTACTTCATAATAGCTTTTGGAGCTTGCTTGACCTACTAAATGGTTTGAAACTTTTGTAATTATGAAATCCACGTTACCATTTATTGCAGAATAATTTACCTAACATCCCAATTCGATGAAATCCGACCGAATTGAGACAAATTAAATTTAATTTACTGTAATTTCTTGTATGTTTTAGTATGCCTAGTTATCATTTTGCTAGTTTATCATTTTATGACTTCTTATTACATAGGTACACTACAACCTTTCGCTAGCAACTTCGTTCACTTGAATCTGCTCCCAATAAAACATACTTTAGCCTATGTTACTCAAAGATAGTGTAAGTAGCTGTCTGTTAGTGAAATAATTTATTGCAAATATCAGTATCCGATCATTAGTTTAAATATTATCTCCTACAAATGAAATTAGTGATTACCCACCCTAATATAGGTAGGTATAAGTTTAACCGCCCTGCACCTACGGTAGCTACTTACTCAGTGGTTGCGTTTTGTAACAGACTTATAATTTCGATTCTTTAACTTTTATATTACTTATTCTTTGTTGTCCAGCTTAGTTTTGCTATGTACCTACCTATTTCGTCTTCGTAACTATCATTGTGTACCTACCTAATCTACTAGTAACAATCGTAATTTCATACGACCCGCCAAATATGCAAAAAAAATAAGGGCGCACGACACATTCGTGACACCGTGGCGGCATAGCGTGTAATTCATCTATTTAAAAAATGGAAATCAAAATCTATTGCCTTCAAATAAGGTTCAAATTAGAAAGAAAAGTGTGAAAAACTAAAGAATTGTAGTGCTTGTATTTCGTAGAAATGATGGCTAGACGAAATAAACGCCGTTTATGACGTTTGCCCCACTTATTGTTGGGGATTTATGTAGTATGGTGAGAAGTGATTTTTTTTACCAGTGCCAGTGTATTATTTTATAATTAGTTCATATTTCATAAGTTTAGTGAGTCTGTACCAAACTCTTTAAAGCGATCTTGACTATTGAGCTTATTTATAAATTTAAAAACGTTTAGTTTGTAAATTTGTAAGGTTAACTAAACAAAATAATATTACACGATTGCATTTATTAAAAAGTAATAAAAATACATTATTAGGTTAAATTTAAAGATCAATCATCTTTGCTTTTTTCTTTTTCTTCTTTGTAGGAGCAGTATGAATAGCTACATCTTCCATTATATTATCAATCGAAATATCATCAACTTTTTTAGATTTCTTTTTTTTAGATTTATGTTCAGATTCTTCTAGTTGCGTTCCTTCGATTTCAATATCTAAATATTTTTTCCGCTTTTTCCTTTTTTTAGAAACTTCTGTGCCACTGTCTATAACGTTAGAATCATCTTCAAGAATGTCTATATTAGATTCAATAACTGTATTTTCTTTATTTTTATCTTGTTTCCTTTTTGGAATCTCAGCTTCAACAACTAAATCACTGAACTGTTCAGTGATGTTGTTTACTATGGGATGATTTTCGTCATGATTACGTTTCTTTTTCTTCTTTTTAGGAGGTTCTTCTACTTCTGTTATAACATCAGCGGCATCTGTAGTATCGTGTTTATGTTTTTTCTTCTTGGACTTCGGTTTTTCAATTTCAATATTCTCATTATTTTCAGTATCGTCTTGAGTAACTTGATTTTCTTCTGTCATATTTTTAGATTTCGATTTCTTATTAGGTTTATCAGATGAATCATCACTTTGATTATCTTCATCTTCTTTACTTTTGTTCTTAGGCTTGTCTACTCTTTGCGATTTTTCATTATGCAAACTCTTCTCTAATTCTTTTTGATCTCTATCGAGGACAGCCAAAAAGAACCCTGTGGTAAAATCCGACTCTGGTTTGGCGTACATGCACCGTGTTCCGATACTACCATACATACCTGAACCAAAATTGTTCCATTGTCCTTTTAGCAATTCTTTTACGTCTTGGACTCTCCATTTAGCTCGTGAGGTCTTGACCACGTTAGTAATAACTCTTTCATTCTCTTCAGGGAATAAAGAGCACGTACTGTAGACTATTCGTTTGGCTTTAGGGAATGCGTTCATAGCGTGTTTGAGAAATTTCTCTTGAAGAGACGTTAGTTTTGCGAGTCTTGAGCTTTCTATGTAGCTGTGCACACAGAAATCCATACCTACATGAAAATCATTATTGATATATAGATCATAAAAGGTAACTTCATTTATAATACAGGTATTATTAAGAATGTTTCAAATTGCAAATTGACTCTTATTTATTTATTTATTTACACAAGGCATATCAACAATATAAACACAAACATTGGTTAGTAGCAAAATACAGAGACAAAGACTAGTGTTTATATCAATTATAGATATGCACAACATTTAGGATAACATTTCACAGTAGTTATATATTATAATTATATTAAATAAGCTGTTGTTAATGTTAAATAATAATAACGTGACTCTTAATAAAAAGAATATAAGACTGTTATTTACCTGACCCTGAACAGCTTGGATCGAGAAGAATATACTCGACGTCATCCATGTCACCCCTCTTTATTTCCAAAGTGTCTTTATGGAGTGTTTCAACACATTGTGAGCCAGTTTTGGATACAAACTCACAAAGTGTTTGGTATCTCTTCTCGTTTCTTTCAACTGCAAATATACGGCCCTGAAATTACAAAAATAATACATTCTATAATATTATTGTTTTGCACAATAGTAGCGAGCGTAAACTAGCAGTTGACATTTCTGAGATTTCTGATAGTGAAGCCATTTAATTTTATCTAACATTACATTGTTTCTGATGTAAGCTGCTAGTTGCGTGGTCTTCATGCCGGGCGCTGCGCACATGTCCAGCACCACGCTGCCCGGCGGCGGAGCTAGGAGATGTACAGCCATTGCTGTAGCCTGTTAATGCAGGTAAGATTTACAGAAATGAGAAATGTTTGCATTAAATCTATAGAGAAAACGAAACTTTGTTTAATCTCTTAATTTACATTTTGGTGAGGCGAGTTATGGTTAACAAGTCCCCGATATTTTAAAAATCTCTTCGAGACTTGGATATTATGATGAAAATTACCCACCTTGTCCTGTAGAATAATTTTATTTTCCAAATACAATTCATGTTCATGCAGCTTAGTGCCCGATGAGAACACAAAGATAGTCTTCACATGATAGTCTTGAGTGAAGTCATATTCTGTGAGGTTCTGTATCTGTTCCAGGTAATCAGAGTAGGACCCAGAGGTGCACCGAATGAACCGATACCCCTCATCTTGAAATGCTCCAATTGCATCAGATGTTGTCAATAGATTTGTGTTGATTCTGACATATCTTGGCCTTGGAGCAACTACATCATGGGATTAAGAGAATAATTACATGTATTAGATAAACCAAATTTATATTTCTTACAAAAGTATTTTAACTAATTATCTGAAGAAATACAGTTATTTTAAAATAGAACTAGTGCATACAATGTGTTGAAATGTTAATCGCCAGGACTCAGATTTAAAAGGGTAAGTAATATTTAAATGTCTTGGCCAGACCTTAAAACCCTTTGACCGCCATATCAAAACAGAAAAAGTGTGCCCTCAGCGCCAAGCTTCCAAATTTCCTATAGAAATAGAGATCTTGTCACCCTGTTGTGATCGTGGAGTGTTGGACACATTTTTGTTTGTCATCTATACATGACTGTGGCAGTCAAAAGGTTAATGGTAAGCCTTTGAACAATAGGACATAGTAGCAACCAGGTATGACCCATGATTTCATGATTCTGTTAGGAAAGTTACAAATCACATTTTATATTTTGATAATGTTTGGCAGCAGAAATTAATACAGAGGTTGTATCTTTAATACTTCAACAGTTAATTCTGTGATAGACATAGACAGTTAAAAAAAATACAGTATCCTTTTATTATCCATATTTATTATCTAGCTATGAAATTTTATAATATTACAAACAACAATACTTTGGTTCTCTTATAGTATTTGTTTATACATTCATATTACACCTTGAAATTAAAATTTAGATAGGTTTTATTTCAAAAAGGCAGATATAAAAGCAAATCATTGTAATACTGTTTCAAAAGTGGAATGTTTACAAAATTTATCAATCATGCTTCAAGTTTAAATTGCTCTTCTCAGATGAAGATTCATCAGTATTCTTAGGTGTATATGCATGTTGGTCTATCTCATTGCCATCCTCATCATATTCTTTTTCATGGTATGCTTTATACGCATAAACACAAATGATTGTATTTACTACTACTACCGCAGCAACAACAGACCATACATTCACCAGGAAAGTTTGTACTGGATAGTATTCAGTCAGTATGTGCCTAACACCAAAAAACGCGATAAATGGTAGAGTAAACATGGCAACACTGTAAATAAATAGGTTGGCCAACACTAAAACAGCTTGTTTTGCTTGATTGGATAATAATGGAGCACCATCTGCCTCTGCCATTGTGATAAGTTTAAGGTGGGTTTAGATCTGAAAAAAAATAAAAAGAATTACCTTCTGTCTTCAAGTCATCTTGATGCTCAGATGCATATTTCTCAAATTGGTCTTTGTATGAGAGGACTGTTTGCTCCGGCTTGCTTTTGCCAGGTAGAGCCTTTTTGCCGAACAGGAGTTCTGCTGTGAGAATTTTGGCAAGCCATGGGTCTAAACGTGACTCGTTTTCTAATATTTTAGAGTTCTCAAATATTTTGTCTATATCACCCGCATGTTTGATCGTTTCTGTTATGAGTGCGAAAAGCACATTCGTCCTCTGTAAATATCACAAACTAATAAAACTACAAGAATACAAAACTTGAATTAAAAAACGTTTTTTGAGGAAATACTTACAAAATGCCGAAGTTTATCGTCGTATAATAGGGTTTTAACGCTGCCGCCCTCGGTAGAAACTTTCTTAAAGATATTAGCAGCAATTTTGTAATGTCTTGGTACCTTGACTGAATGTTCAAACATTTTATTTAGCGCAATACACTTACAAAAAACTTCATTGCTAAATAAATTGCCCAATGTTTCATTCAAAGGATTCATTCAATTGTCAGGTCAGATTGTCACGAGACAAATGTCAAATTTAAAATTTAAGGTTAATGTGCGTTCATTCAATTAATAAATAATAATTAAAATATAAAATTATTTATAAAAATCAAGACATATATACTGAGATTTTCCCTTATTGTTTAGTTACATAGATTAACATATTATCACTTATAATTAGACACCAGTTTCACACAGGAGTCTTTTATTCAAATATTACAGAACGCATCTAAAAAAATTCTTAACAAGGGCATTTTGAAAAATTTGCAATTGCAAAGAGTATAATAGTAAAAAGGAAGGCATTTTGGATATTAGCAATAATTCATAAAACCTAATTTCTACTTTAAAATCCTGCCTGTTTTGGGTCCTTGATCCTCGGAGCATAAATTAAGATCCCAAGGCACCAGTATTCCGATGCGACGTGTGTGTAATGTGTTGTAAAAAATATAGCATACCATAAACAATTTACTTTGCTCGTAGTTTGTTGCACGTAATCTTTATTTACTATTTCACGAAAACATATTTTACTAAATTTAGTTGGTACATTCAACATTATATGAATTATGTAAACGTTTTATGAGAGAGGTAATTAATTAAATATGTCTTCCTCAATAGTTGTGATTGTGTTTGTGTAACATTATCGTTGACAGTTTCGTTTCGAATGGCGATATGCCCATCGTAAAATACCAGGAAATGCTATGATTCAACATCGTTGCGGTTTCAACAACAGTGACTAATGTGCTCTGTGTATTATTTTCAGTTTCAGACAGCGACCCGGTCGCTGTAGAGGCAAGTCTGAAAGTTTGGAAAATGTCGCGGGGGTAATTCGAGTAACTACCTACTTGGAAAAATATCAAAACAATGGTTCCTGCACCGAGTTGCCCGTTTACGTGGGACTACTGGACGTCCTCGCCATCGGACGTGGTGGAGCTCACGTGTCTGTTGCCGAACTCTGTTTACATTCCTTTGAGAACAAGTTGGGATGCTACTCTTCAGGATGTCAAAGAGGTTAGTGACAGGAAGGAACACCCTCGCATGACTCACGTCTTTTGCGACGATATTTTGATTGCATTTTTTGGAAAGTAGGTCAACATATTGAGTAACATGTTTACAGACACATTTGTTAGGTACATTTAGTTTAGAAAGTAGTTTACATTGTTTACAATACCATACACTATTTTTTTTCATGTAGGTGGTTTGATAGGTTTTCTAGAAACTTTTTAACAGCAGATTTGTGTTGTGTTTTTTATAAAAAAAATATAACTATAGTAGGTACATATTTAAATGCAAACTAATTTTAAAAAGAATAAATTAATTACTCCTACACATAGATCCAGACATTAAAATCTGCAACCTAACTCATGTTATTGTACAGTATGTTTATCAACAAGGCCTGCAACAAGAAGCATAAAATTTAACTGCTAACAAAACCTAATTGGTACCTATATTATTCTTACTTTTATTAATATTTATATATATCTATCTTTTCCTAGAAAGCAGTGATAGCCTAGTGGTATGACCGTTGGACTGCCAAGTCAAAGGTCTCGAGTTAAAAACCAAGGCACGCACCTCTGACTTTTCGAAGTCATGTGCAAATTAAATAGTTAATTATTACGGGCTTATACGGTGAAGGAAAACATAGTGAGGAAACCTGCATGCCTGAGAGATTTTCTCGATGGCGTGTGAAGTCTGCAAACCCGCACTAGGCCAGCGTGGTGGACTATAGCCTAATCCCTCTCAATCTGAGAGGAGACCCGTGCCCAACAGTGGGACAGTATAATGGGTTGATTATGATATCTGTCTTTTCCTACACATCCTCTCACAACTCTTACCCAACTCTCTTAACCCTTTTTACCCTCTTCCACATAGGAAAGATACAGACATATTCCTAGTGTTACCCTTTCCTTCCCATCTATAAAAAAAAAATGGTATATAGCTTTCTTTGTATAGTTTAGAAATATTATCAAATCTGACATGGACCTTAAAACAATGTCGAAAAAAAAAACAATAATACAATAATCTTGCTATGAAACTGGATTTTAATTGCCAATGCTGCTAATCTATTTTGCTTTGCAGAAGATGAATAAAAAATGTTGCTTCTAAATTGATTCCAATTTTAATTAATTGTAGGGACACACGTGAACCTACTGAGAGCTAAAGCACACTGTTTAATATTTGGGTTAGAGTAGGCAGGGACACAGCCCACACATAACATTTCCTCCCCTTATTTGACCAAAAATCTTACAAAGTTCTGCACAAATACAAGAATAATAACAAATAGATTGATAGCCAAAGTTACAGGAAAAGTTTATAACCTACCCTGGCAATGTTTCTCAAAAGTCTGTCTGGATTTCTTGAAACCGGATCCGATACTCTATCAGTGTCTGCAGACAATGGTGACTGCAGATTTGGCTCATCAGTTTCCGCTACGGAACTCTGCCACTTGACGACTCACTATGACAGTCATTAAAGTCGTCAAAGTCATAATGGTGTTGCAGTTATTGTGAAACATTACCCTTGCCATCTCTATATAATATTATTTGGTTCTTATGCTTTTTAACATCACACGATGAACTCAAATCCTGAATTAGTCATTGGTATAAATAACGTTTTTCTACCATGTCACTACTTGCGAGAAAACAGCGCCTAACCCGTGTGGGGAAGCATCCATCGTTAATATTATTTTATAATTTGGGTCAAAAAGTTTTCCGACGTTAAGCATTTTTTAATTTCATTAAATGCATCCCGATGAATTGCTGTCCATGCTAGTAGTAGCTTGGGCAGCAATTCGTAAAAGAACGGACTCCTATTCCTACGACTGGGATGGGAGTCCGTTCTTTTTGATAACATAGCCTAAGTAACTTTCTTCGTCTTTAAAAAAATTCACATTTGTCCTTTCGTAAAGTTAGTTATGCGTCCTGAAGTCACTTGTAGTTTTTCCATACGCAAATCTTCAGTTTTGGCGGTTATCAACACGTCATCTAACAGGCATAACACTCCGTCTAATCCGGACAAAACGGTTTCCATCGCGCGCTGGATAATAGACGGTACGCTCAAGCCGAATACCAGACGTGTGTATTTGAACAATCCCCGGGGAGTGTTAATACATGTTATGTTTTGTGACTCATTATCGAGCAAAAATTGATTGTAGGCCATGGACAAATCAATTTTCGAAAACTGCTGGCCACCGTGTAATTTTGAATATAACGCGTGAACCGTCGGCAAAGGATACTGTTCTATTACTAATTGTTTGTTAATGGTCACAGAATAATTCGCACATAATACTGACAGAATCATCACGTTTGAGTATGGGTAAAATAGGTAATGCATAGTCTGAGTGTTTAGCCGGTTTTAACATTCCTAGGTTTAGTAATCGTTCTATCTCCTTATCGACTTTGTAGCGCAAAGCAAATGCAATGGGACTAGGGATTGTAAACCAGCAGCATTTTCAATCCAGCTGGATTTTTGCTGGATTAATACAATTACAGCTGGATCCAGGGCGGATCCAGCACAAGGCCGCCGCTGACGCCGAGGCAGACCGAAAAAGCGCTGGCGGGACGACCTGAGACTATTTCCGAATGGACTGGCCTGAGATTGCCCTCAACAGAGATCAGTCGAAGGAGATGGGGGAGACCTTTCCCCAGAAGTGGGACCTGATAGGTTAAAAAAAAAAATCTCAAATATAAATACGCTTGTTATTTCTAATTAATTATCCGACTAGCTAGCTATTACCCTCCCGCACACATAAGACCGGCACCAACAGTTTTACTGCGTTCCGTCGTGTGTATGTGAGTCCGAATTTGAGCTTTTCACCAAACAACTATTTACCTACCGTACCTCGGTGGAATTGTAATTATTAAAAATCGCACTGTAGGTACCTACCTACTATCATGGCTCGCCTCCTGGTTCTCGTCGCATCATTTGTCGCATTAATGTTATTTGCGATGAACCACTGCGTAATACGATCTTTATACCTACGTCTTAAAATCATTGACATTATGATCGAAAGTTGATAAAATACCACAAAATAACTGAGCCATTTTTAATAAGAATTTACTTTTACAATTGTGGCCTTGTGGGTAAACTCGTCGCCACTGTTATGTAGCTAGGTACGTAGGTTATACACAAGTGAAACTACTGACGGCACACTGTTTAATACTTGGCTTAGAGTAGGCAGGGACGCAGCCCACGCACACATACACAATGTTGACATACAGTTAAATAACAAATTAAAAAAAAAATCATCAAAGCGTTTACTGTCCCTTTGCTGGGCATGAGTCTCCTCTCGGAGCCAGGCTATAGTTTACCATATTGACTTAGAGCAGGTTGGTGCATATGCCTTTGAGAAAATCACTCTTTCGCCCTTTAAACAAGTGGTAAATAATTAATTATTAAGCTGCACATGATTCTGAAAAGTCAGAGGTGCCTGACTTGGATTCAAACTCAAGACATATGACTTGGCAGTCCATTGGTCACACTAGGCTATTGCAGATTAAAGTAATTAATAAATAATTTAATTAATTTCTCTATCAGCTATCATGTCATCTCTTCTTGGTTGAAATCAAAAGAATTGATTTAAATATAGGTAGGTATATTGATTGATTGATGTAATCAACATGCTGATTTCATGTTTTCATTATTCAATAGAATCAGTTGTTTCCATAACAACATTTGTAAATGATTTGTCTTAAAGAATGTTAGTTTTTAAATTGAATAGGTTTGCATTATTTCATCATTATCAATTAGTGCAAATCACGAATATGTGCAAATGGGGGTTCAGAGATCCTAATCATGCTCAAAGTGATTGTGGTGACCCACAGCGATCCATGTCACACCTACTGGTGTGTCCTCTGTGCCCGAACACCTGCACAAGGGAAGATCTTTACGCGGCCATGCCTAACGCCATTAAAGTGACCTCCTATTACTCGAGAATTATTTGCCCATTGACATGATAAGGAGAAAACTGTAAATTCTGTCACCATATTTTTCTTAATTTGGCGGGAAGGATGATGTTTGCATCTATTTTTTATCTATTCAATAACAACATGAGGTAACCATGTACTGATAATAAGATTATTATTATCATCATTTTACTATGACTTGTTTCAATATCAGAATTCAGATGTATTTTTATTAAAACATGATGTTATTTTAGCGTAAAGCTAGGTGATATTTTTGGAGTTTGGTGATACCTGATATTATTGTAATAATGACAATGACTTTATTATACAGATGTAATAAATGTTTATAAAAACCACTTTAACAACATAAACTTTTTTGCAGGACATATGGGACCGGGCGGTAAACTTTCCCCTAATTGGGATGTTGCATGAGATGTCCAGTTATGTATTTCAATTCGTCAACTCTCTTGCGGTACCAGAGGAGGTTGATGATGAGAACAAGCGCATCCGTGATATAAAACCAATATGTGGTGTGCTTATGATTGTAAAGAGATCAATTGAGAGACCCGGAGAACAGTTACTGAACACACACATTAGTCATTTGATTGGAAAACGTAAGTACACAACAATATAACTCTGCCTTCCTGAATTTGTATTGTATGCAACTGGCTAGTCATACTATGTAATGACAGTGGGGTCATAAATACTTTCCACAATAACACATGACTTTACTACACTACTTTTTGGAAAAATACATCAGAGGTTCACAGTTACCTTAACTGTAATTATTATTTTCTGGATGATTTTGATAAAGGTGAGACAACATACACACCTACACTCACAGCGTTCTCCCACAGGGTTAAACAAAAACTAGGGTTAGACAATTTTTTACAAAATCAAGAACCAGTGTTGTTTAGCATATCAGCAGATTAGGCTTAGAAGCAGATTTCTGCTTTGATAGCTTGAACTTTGGGCTTTCAATTTGTATATAAACTACTGTGACGAATCATACACTTCAGACTGAGTATTACAAGTATTTATTCATCCAACAGTATGTAATTATCAACAATCACTTATCACTTAATCGCTCAATAATTATTAACAATTATACAACAACAGCACTGGCTTATAAGATATTATGTCTACTGCTCAACGCCTCGGAATAGAATGTCTCAGTACAGATTGATCTATTACCAGCCGAATGTTCCCCACTCTTAGACGTAGGCAAACATTCAGCTGGGTTAGACCAATCAGAGCGAAGTACACAGTACGCATGATCAATTGATTAATTTAAATACATTAGATTAACTTTAAATTTAGCAATAGTTATAAATTGATTACACAGACAAATTGATAATATAACACCTACTTATATTTGACTAATTTCTAATAAAAAGGGCGTTTAATAACGAATAGTTCAACTACAAGCGCCATCTGTCGCTCGTGATAAGGAAACCTATATAAATGTCTTGTCATTATTTTATAAAATCATTACATTCGGCCATCCGACAACGTGCGATCTCCTGACGCACGTTATCGTAATTCAATAACATAAGTCATACATACAGAAATATTACATGCTTAAACTGTTTGAACAAACACGAATCAAAAATGCAAAATCATTACATTCGGCTATTCATTGACGTCCGACTCCTTTCTATGAAATAGTTTGTCGTTATCATTATTGCTTTCAGAAGATGGGCTACTATTACGATCTGATGAATCTTTATGGTCAGGCGAATTTATATTTATATTTACATTTTTATTATATTTATATATATTTTATAAGGTCTAACACGATCAGCGGAAACGACACTCTTAAATGAATCTCTACGTTTGCTAAAACCGGAATTTCAGTGATTTTATATCTGTCATTGCCCAAAACTTCTGTGGTTTTATCAGATCTATGAATTTAAAAAGTTTTATTGCCTTTATTATTATAGTCAGTTCTGGTAACCTTAGTCAAATAACCTTGTTTATAGGTTCTAGGGGTGCTACCGGCATCATAATAGTGTTTTTCGCGACTTTAGTATTAGTACGACCTCATCTCTTACGCTTTGTAACATGTTTTGTATAATGTCAGCTCCAACATCGAACTTATTACTCTAACTATCTCTGAATGTCAAAGTCAAAGTTCTTTATTGCTTCATGTGTAAATATACATAGATCTCTAGTTTGGTAAGTATCAACATGAAACCCCGTTGGGGCACAGCATAGAATACATGGGTACTAACAAGTTAATTACATAATTATAATTTAACAAATTACAATATTAGAAAATAAAATTATAAACTTTTACTTAAAATTAAATAACCATTTAGGTAGTCAATTTACAGAAATTTAAGGTATTGTTATTATTTTGGTAATTGTTTTTATTGCACAAAGATTTTATTGTTATTAATTATAATTTAATTATCTTTTATTTTTATCTTCAAAGAATTCTTTTAGCGTGTACATGTAATAACATTATTGTAATAGGTGTTTATTTAGTCTGTTTTTAAATACATCGTCATTTAGGATATCTTTTAGTTCTCGAGGTATTTTTATTGTGGTGCCAAATAAAGCCCCTATGGCAGTCTTTTTGGTAGAAGAATTAACTGAATTATTTACACCCCATTGGATTTTGCCAAGACACATTTCCCAATTGCGTTCGTCATTTCCGTCATTATGTTTTGCTAATGCGTTTAAGATGGTTTGGTTATATCTTTCAGTTTGACTTTTTGCCCTGCGACAAACTACAGCGATAGGGACATGTTTAGTGCTATGACTGTCGCAAAAGCTCGTGATCAGGTATTATTGGAGATGGTAAGCCAAAGTCATTTTTTTTTTGTTTTCGTGTCTTTTACCGCTTTCACATATATATATTTTGTAAAGCAATCAACTATTGTAATAATTTAGGCATTGCCGTTTTTACTCTTTACAAACGAACCAAGATGGTTTAGGTGAATTGTATGGAATGGGACGCTAACTTTTTCTATAGGATACAATTATTCAGTCTTTTGTCTGGATGCATCATCTTTATTATAAGCGTACCGAATGCACCGAATTTTATCGCCGCAGCCTTGGAAACCAAAAGACAGATTGAATTCTCTCAGTCGTTTTAGAAATGCCTAAATGTCCTATATCATCATGATTATAACGGCATATTTTCCAGCGAGCACTACGAGGGACAACTAGGCGTATTTCATCGTCAATTCTTTATACTCTATGATTTTTAATAACATAATTTTTCCTAATATCTTTAGATTCTTCGTCAGATTCAGGCTTAAGAATTTTTAAGTATACGCGAAATGTCTGGATCTACATTTGTAGTGTTAATATCCAATTGTCAGTCTCGATACTTTAACAGAAGACTCGTCTTTAATGTCAGAAGGCAGAGAATGTTATTTCGGCTTAATGCATCGACATGTGTCATACGAATACCGGGTATATACTCGTTTGGTTAATATGGTTCGGAGCGTATTATGGTCTATTACAATTTTAAATTCTAATCCCAACAGATAAACACAAAACTTCAAATTTCATAAGATTGTACCCGAAGGCTAGACTGCCACTGTACTTTCTCCCACACCTAAGGAACTAACATCTGTGTGCAACTCCGTATCAAGTTTAGGATTGTATAAGGCTAGTGTTGGTCTATTACTCAAACTTTTATTTTAATGCTTGAAATTGATCTTCTACCCAAATGATACTATAGAACTAGCACAATCGGAATCGGATTCTTGTATTATATCATTTCGCAACAAGTCATCAATAAATTCTCGTACCTGTCCTCTCTCGAAGTGCGATAAGCGATAGGGTCTATGTGTGACAGGTCTATCATTAAGCAAGTCTATCTTCATTTTAATAGAGTTATTACAACCTATCTCGCTCAAGTTAAATGCAAAAAATTCACGATACGACTGCGATAATGCGTAGGTAAGGCTTATCCATTTGCCAACTTGAGGGACCGACTTTGATTTCAGACTTTATCAAAGGAGCCAAGTCAGTAATATCTCTCGTGATTTTGTTAGGGCATATAATTCTCTTTTTTTTTACAAAAGGCATTGCTTTTGCAATTAGAGCATCGCAATGCAACGAATCTTGGGAAAAATTCTTTTGGAAAATTCAGGGTTTGATTAGCTAAATTTGATAATAAGGTGACATTTACCCATGCTTAGACGATATGTGCCTTGAGGTAAGTTATATTCTTTGCCAAGTTTATTACTATTATAACCTTCTATATAAACATTCCCAGGATAAGAAGAACCTAAATCCGAAACTTCAACTAATTCCGATTTGTTTCTGGCTAATTGAATGAAATCCGATAAGGTAAGCTTTAAGGGGCCCAAATCATTGGTTTGCTGCGAAGCTCAGGACTTTAAAATTTTATCCAATGAGTAACGCAGTCTGCATAAACCCATAATTAACCATAAGTAGGTACTTCTACATTCGATTCGATTTCATCAATCCTAAGAACGTACTATATACGGGTGTCACTACCAAAACCTTTGACTATAGGTAATCTCGACACAGTTTTCACGGGGTCAAGGCTGTTTGCATCATATTCACGCATTACATAAGTCAAAAGTCAAATCATCCATTTCAAATAAACAAATAATACAGGTACTTTTGAATTGCCAAAACTAGGTGCACGGTTCCAAATAGTGGGTCCTACTATACCCAATCTTAATAATCTATCAATCCCAACGAAAACTCGATTATTTACCCGTTTGTAAAACTTGTTATTACTGTTACTGTGTGTAGAAGTTGTAAGGACTTTACGTTCTATTTCATCGCTTGACTTTGGGTCTATTCATGAAATTAACGGTGTCGGTTTGCAATTTTCGTTCTAGCGCCCTGTCACACTTTAGACGCTTGTCAAGGGACTTGGGACATCTGGTGTAAGAGTGTTCTTTACGACGACAATTAAAACAAATAATTGGAGGTATCATTTGAAGTCGAAGGCGAGGTATGATCATGAGTTCATGACGCTTTCTATTTGTAGAAATAGGTTCTAACTAGGTATGCTGAGAACTGAGAATATGTAGCGAGTCTTTCCGGTTCATTACAATTTAAAGCTTGAGCTCCATTTCTAATGGATTTATCATAAATGCCGTGAGTTGCACAACCTACAGCCTTTTTATCACTAATATCATATCAGCTTGTATATCAGCATCAATTTATCATAAAAATATTCACGTAAACTTTCATTACTTCATGTTGTACCTTTTCATTTTGACACACATTGTAACTCGTAACATCCTAATTATATATGAAAACAATAAAGATTTGAATTTGAATTTGTACGTACCAATATTTCTTTACCTTTCCTTTTTTTTTTTGCTAGCCCGACAAGTTTTTGTCGGGCAAAATGTATGGTCTGCTTCTCGTCCCATTCATATATTACACACTTACCTTTCATAAACCACCTTCAATACTCTGAGATTTACTGGAGGGATTGAACTTCGGTATAACATTTGGTAAATGGTTGTACGACTAAACTGGCGGCTCTTCGTTTGGAGTATGCATTCATTGGTTTCATCATCATTCATTGGTATCATCAGATTCCATGGCCTCAAAACATAAAAATGTATAAGTATTGTTTCAATTTGACACTAACAAGTTAAAAACTCCTTTTTTTTACTATTATTATTAAATTCATTTTATATTACTAAAATATCTACTCGAACTGGTTAAAATTAATAGCTCCATAAATTCGAAGTTATGCATGAAAAGATCAATCAAAAATATACGTCTTCCAATAAATGTTTCCCATTTCCAATTTATAAAATTAATAGAGGGTATATACACAACTATCTGCAACGCACTTAGTCGCATAATAATTCTTTTAATTGTTCTCTTAGTATAAATCATGCTTTACTTACGCGTCTGAGGATAGTTCCGTTCCTATTGGGCACACTTGGCCCAAAACTTTTGACTCACTTGGCCAAAATAACTTTAAGCACACTTGGCTTACTATCTTTAAGAACACTTGGCTTAATAGGCGTACATAGCCTCTAGTAGCTAGAGCACACTTGGCTTCCTATTGTAGGTACACATAACTCCTATTCCTACTGGTATACTAAAACTACTTTATACTTCTTTAGTGGAATCTATTTTGGATTATGCTCTTGATTGCTACGGCCTCACATTTAAAAACCTATATAGATAAACTGGAGAATATCCAAATAAGATTTATGAAACTGCGTGTAAATAAAAAAATAAAATAACTTATAGATACCCTACCATAAAACATTAATTGTGCACTCCATTACTAATTATGTACCTACCTACATGTTATTAAGACTAAAATTGATCCCACAGTCAAACTGTTTGTACAGTTTTGTGGGGCTTATATTACTTCGTAAGACCTAATATGTACCTCATAAAAATTAAATAAATAAAATAAAAATAATTAACCTCTAACAATCTAAGCACACGTGGCTCAATAGGCATACATAGCTTCTAACAATCTAAGCACACATGCCTCAATAGGCATGCATAGCCTCTAGTAACTCAAGCACACTTGGCTTCCTATTGTAGTCACACATAACCTCTAACAATCTAAGAACACATGGCTCAATAGGCATACATAGCCTCTAGTAACTCAAGCACACTTGGCTTCCTATTGTAGTCACACATAACCTCTAACAATCTAAGAACACATGGCTCAATAGGCATACATAGCCTCTAGTAACTCAAGCACACTTGGCTTCCTATTGTAGTCACACATAACCTCTAACAATCTAAGAACACATGGCTCAATAGGCATACATAGCCTCTAGTAACTCAAGCACACTTGGCTTCCTATTGTAGGCACACATAACCTCTAACAATCTAAGCACACATGGCTCAATAGGCATACTTAGCCTCTAGTAACTCGAGCACACTTGGCTTCCTATTGTAGGCACACATAACCTCTAACAATCTAAGCACACATGGCTCAATAGGCATACATAGCCTCTAGTAACTCAAGCACACTTGGCTTTCTATTGTAGGCACACATAACCTCTAGACATACGTCACTCAACATTACTGTATCTGTGGATTTTCTTGTAGGCATATCCCACTTCTGAAATGTGACGAATCATACACTTCAGACTGAGTATTACAAGTATTTATTCATCCAACAGTATGTAATTATCAACAATCACTTATCACTTAATCGCTCAATAATTATTAACAATTATACAACAACAGCACTGGCTTATAAGATATTATGTCTACTGCTCAACGCCTCGGAATAGAATGTCTCAGTACAGATTGATCTATTACCAGCCGAATGTTCCCCACTCTTAGACGTAGGCAAACATTCGGCTGGGTTAGACCAATCAGAGCGAAGTACACAGTACGCATGATCAATTGATTAATTTAAATACATTAGATTAACTTTAAATTTAGCAATAGTTATAAATTGATTACACAGACAAATTGATAATATAACACCTACTTATATTTGACTAATTTCTAATAAAAAGGGCGTTTAATAACGAATAGTTCAACTACAAGCGCCATCTGTCGCTCGTGATAAGGAAACCTATATAAATGTCTTGTCATTATTTTATAAAATCATTACATTCGGCCATCCGACAACGTGCGATCTCCTGACGCACGTTATCGTAATTCAATAACATAAGTCATACATACAGAAATATTACATGCTTAAACTGTTTGAACAAACACGAATCAAAAATGCAAAATCATTACATTCGGCTATTCATTGACGTCCGACTCCTTTCTATGAAATAGTTTGTCGTTATCATTATTGCTTTCAGAAGATGGGCTACTATTACGATCTGATGAATCTTTATGGTCAGGCGAATTTATATTTATATTTACATTTTTATTATATTTATATATATTTTATAAGGTCTAACACGATCAGCGGAAACGACACTCTTAAATGAATCTCTACGTTTGCTAAAACCGGAATTTCAGTGATTTTATATCTGTCATTGCCCAAAACTTCTGTGGTTTTATCAGATCTATGAATTTAAAAAGTTTTATTGCCTTTATTATTATAGTCAGTTCTGGTAACCTTAGTCAAATAACCTTGTTTATAGGTTCTAGGGGTGCTACCGGCATCATAATAGTGTTTTTCGCGACTTTAGTATTAGTACGACCTCATCTCTTACGCTTTGTAACATGTTTTGTATAATGTCAGCTCCAACATCGAACTTATTACTCTAACTATCTCTGAATGTCAAAGTCAAAGTTCTTTATTGCTTCATGTGTAAATATACATAGATCTCTAGTTTGGTAAGTATCAACATGAAACCCCGTTGGGGCACAGCATAGAATACATGGGTACTAACAAGTTAATTACATAATTATAATTTAACAAATTACAATATTAGAAAATAAAATTATAAACTTTTACTTAAAATTAAATAACCATTTAGGTAGTCAATTTACAGAAATTTAAGGTATTGTTATTATTTTGGTAATTGTTTTTATTGCACAAAGATTTTATTGTTATTAATTATAATTTAATTATCTTTTATTTTTATCTTCAAAGAATTCTTTTAGCGTGTACATGTAATAACATTATTGTAATAGGTGTTTATTTAGTCTGTTTTTAAATACATCGTCATTTAGGATATCTTTTAGTTCTCGAGGTATTTTTATTGTGGTGCCAAATAAAGCCCCTATGGCAGTCTTTTTGGTAGAAGAATTAACTGAATTATTTACACCCCATTGGATTTTGCCAAGACACATTTCCCAATTGCGTTCGTCATTTCCGTCATTATGTTTTGCTAATGCGTTTAAGATGGTTTGGTTATATCTTTCAGTTTGACTTTTTGCCCTGCGACAAACTACAGCGATAGGGACATGTTTAGTGCTATGTCTGTCGCAAAAGCTCGTGATCAGGTATTATTGGAGATGGTAAGCCAAAGTCATTTTTTTTTTTTGTTTTCGTGTCTTTTACCGCTTTCACATATATATATTTTGTAAAGCAATCAACTATTGTAATAATTTAGGCATTGCCGTTTTTACTCTTTACAAACGAACCAAGATGGTTTAGGTGAATTGTATGGAATGGGACGCTAACTTTTTCTATAGGATACAATTATTCAGTCTTTTGTCTGGATGCATCATCTTTATTATAAGCGTACCGAATGCACCGAATTTTATCGCCGCAGCCTTGGAAACCAAAAGACAGATTGAATTCTCTCAGTCGTTTTAGAAATGCCTAAATGTCCTATATCATCATGATTATAACGGCATATTTTCCAGCGAGCACTACGAGGGACAACTAGGCGTATTTCATCGTCAATTCTTTATACTCTATGATTTTTAATAACATAATTTTTCCTAATATCTTTAGATTCTTCGTCAGATTCAGGCTTAAGAATTTTTAAGTATACGCGAAATGTCTGGATCTACATTTGTAGTGTTAATATCCAATTGTCAGTCTCGATACTTTAACAGAAGACTCGTCTTTAATGTCAGAAGGCAGAGAATGTTATTTCGGCTTAATGCATCGACATGTGTCATACGAATACCGGGTATATACTCGTTTGGTTAATATGGTTCGGAGCGTATTATGGTCTATTACAATTTTAAATTCTAATCCCAACAGATAAACACAAAACTTCAAATTTCATAAGATTGTACCCGAAGGCTAGACTGCCACTGTACTTTCTCCCACACCTAAGGAACTAACATCTGTGTGCAACTCCGTATCAAGTTTAGGATTGTATAAGGCTAGTGTTGGTCTATTACTCAAACTTTTATTTTAATGCTTGAAATTGATCTTCTACCCAAATGATACTATAGAACTAGCACAATCGGAATCGGATTCTTGTATTATATCATTTCGCAACAAGTCATCAATAAATTCTCGTACCTGTCCTCTCTCGAAGTGCGATAAGCGATAGGGTCTATGTGTGACAGGTCTATCATTAAGCAAGTCTATCTTCATTTTAATAGAGTTATTACAACCTATCTCGCTCAAGTTAAATGCAAAAAATTCACGATACGACTGCGATAATGCGTAGGTAAGGCTTATCCATTTGCCAACTTGAGGGACCGACTTTGATTTCAGACTTTATCAAAGGAGCCAAGTCAGTAATATCTCTCGTGATTTTGTTAGGGCATATAATTCTCTTTTTTTTTACAAAAGGCATTGCTTTTGCAATTAGAGCATCGCAATGCAACGAATCTTGGGAAAAATTCTTTTGGAAAATTCAGGGTTTGATTAGCTAAATTTGATAATAAGGTGACATTTACCCATGCTTAGACGATATGTGCCTTGAGGTAAGTTATATTCTTTGCCAAGTTTATTACTATTATAACCTTCTATATAAACATTCCCAGGATAAGAAGAACCTAAATCCGAAACTTCAACTAATTCCGATTTGTTTCTGGCTAATTGAATGAAATCCGATAAGGTAAGCTTTAAGGGGCCCAAATCATTGGTTTGCTGCGAAGCTCAGGACTTTAAAATTTTATCCAATGAGTAACGCAGTCTGCATAAACCCATAATTAACCATAAGTAGGTACTTCTACATTCGATTCGATTTCATCAATCCTAAGAACGTACTATATACGGGTGTCACTACCAAAACCTTTGACTATAGGTAATCTCGACACAGTTTTCACGGGGTCAAGGCTGTTTGCATCATATTCACGCATTACATAAGTCAAAAGTCAAATCATCCATTTCAAATAAACAAATAATACAGGTACTTTTGAATTGCCAAAACTAGGTGCACGGTTCCAAATAGTGGGTCCTACTATACCCAATCTTAATAATCTATCAATCCCAACGAAAACTCGATTATTTACCCGTTTGTAAAACTTGTTATTACTGTTACTGTGTGTAGAAGTTGTAAGGACTTTACGTTCTATTTCATCGCTTGACTTTGGGTCTATTCATGAAATTAACGGTGTCGGTTTGCAATTTTCGTTCTAGCGCCCTGTCACACTTTAGACGCTTGTCAAGGGACTTGGGACATCTGGTGTAAGAGTGTTCTTTACGACGACAATTAAAACAAATAATTGGAGGTATCATTTGAAGTCGAAGGCGAGGTATGATCATGAGTTCATGACGCTTTCTATTTGTAGAAATAGGTTCTAACTAGGTATGCTGAGAACTGAGAATATGTAGCGAGTCTTTCCGGTTCATTACAATTTAAAGCTTGAGCTCCATTTCTAATGGATTTATCATAAATGCCGTGAGTTGCACAACCTACAGCCTTTTTATCACTAATATCATATCAGCTTGTATATCAGCATCAATTTATCATAAAAATATTCACGTAAACTTTCATTACTTCATGTTGTACCTTTTCATTTTGACACACATTGTAACTCGTAACATCCTAATTATATATGAAAACAATAAAGATTTGAATTTGAATTTGTACGTACCAATATTTCTTTACCTTTCCTTTTTTTTTTTGCTAGCCCGACAAGTTTTTGTCGGGCAAAATGTATGGTCTGCTTCTCGTCCCATTCATATATTACACACTTACCTTTCATAAACCACCTTCAATACTCTGAGATTTACTGGAGGGATTGAACTTCGGTATAACATTTGGTAAATGGTTGTACGACTAAACTGGCGGCTCTTCGTTTGGAGTATGCATTCATTGGTTTCATCATCATTCATTGGTATCATCAGATTCCATGGCCTCAAAACATAAAAATGTATAAGTATTGTTTCAATTTGACACTAACAAGTTAAAAACTCCTTTTTTTTACTATTATTATTAAATTCATTTTATATTACTAAAATATCTACTCGAACTGGTTAAAATTAATAGCTCCATAAATTCGAAGTTATGCATGAAAAGATCAATCAAAAATATACGTCTTCCAATAAATGTTTCCCATTTCCAATTTATAAAATTAATAGAGGGTATATACACAACTATCTGCAACGCACTTAGTCGCATAATAATTCTTTTAATTGTTCTCTTAGTATAAATCATGCTTTACTTACGCGTCTGAGGATAGTTCCGTTCCTATTGGGCACACTTGGCCCAAAACTTTTGACTCACTTGGCCAAAATAACTTTAAGCACACTTGGCTTACTATCTTTAAGAACACTTGGCTTAATAGGCGTACATAGCCTCTAGTAGCTAGAGCACACTTGGCTTCCTATTGTAGGTACACATAACTCCTATTCCTACTGGTATACTAAAACTACTTTATACTTCTTTAGTGGAATCTATTTTGGATTATGCTCTTGATTGCTACGGCCTCACATTTAAAAACCTATATAGATAAACTGGAGAATATCCAAATAAGATTTATGAAACTGCGTGTAAATAAAAAAATAAAATAACTTATAGATACCCTACCATAAAACATTAATTGTGCACTCCATTACTAATTATGTACCTACCTACATGTTATTAAGACTAAAATTGATCCCACAGTCAAACTGTTTGTACAGTTTTGTGGGGCTTATATTACTTCGTAAGACCTAATATGTACCTCATAAAAATTAAATAAATAAAATAAAAATAATTAACCTCTAACAATCTAAGCACACGTGGCTCAATAGGCATACATAGCTTCTAACAATCTAAGCACACATGCCTCAATAGGCATGCATAGCCTCTAGTAACTCAAGCACACTTGGCTTCCTATTGTAGTCACACATAACCTCTAACAATCTAAGAACACATGGCTCAATAGGCATACATAGCCTCTAGTAACTCAAGCACACTTGGCTTCCTATTGTAGTCACACATAACCTCTAACAATCTAAGAACACATGGCTCAATAGGCATACATAGCCTCTAGTAACTCAAGCACACTTGGCTTCCTATTGTAGTCACACATAACCTCTAACAATCTAAGAACACATGGCTCAATAGGCATACATAGCCTCTAGTAACTCAAGCACACTTGGCTTCCTATTGTAGGCACACATAACCTCTAACAATCTAAGCACACATGGCTCAATAGGCATACTTAGCCTCTAGTAACTCGAGCACACTTGGCTTCCTATTGTAGGCACACATAACCTCTAACAATCTAAGCACACATGGCTCAATAGGCATACATAGCCTCTAGTAACTCAAGCACACTTGGCTTTCTATTGTAGGCACACATAACCTCTAGACATACGTCACTCAACATTACTGTATCTGTGGATTTTCTTGTAGGCATATCCCACTTCTGAAATGTGACGAATCATACACTTCAGACTGAGTATTACAAGTATTTATTCATCCAACAGTATGTAATTATCAACAATCACTTATCACTTAATCGCTCAATAATTATTAACAATTATACAACAACAGCACTGGCTTATAAGATATTATGTCTACTGCTCAACGCCTCGGAATAGAATGTCTCAGTACAGATTGATCTATTACCAGCCGAATGTTCCCCACTCTTAGACGTAGGCAAACATTCAGCTGGGTTAGACCAATCAGAGCGAAGTACACAGTACGCATGATCAATTGATTAATTTAAATACATTAGATTAACTTTAAATTTAGCAATAGTTATAAATTGATTACACAGACAAATTGATAATATAACACCTACTTATATTTGACTAATTTCTAATAAAAAGGGCGTTTAATAACGAATAGTTCAACTACAAGCGCCATCTGTCGCTCGTGATAAGGAAACCTATATAAATGTCTTGTCATTATTTTATAAAATCATTACACTACCAAATATAATAAAACTACCCGTTAACTTTCATTACCATAAAATTTCCGTAAATGTCGGCTTTCTATTATTATTACGAATTTTAGTGTGTTTCGATAGACCAATTATTCATCACATATCAGTATAGCATGGTTATTTCCTGGTTTTACCCAAATGTGTTTATGCTTCAATTGGTAGGAAAAAATACAGAAATAAACAACATTATTGTGTTTGTGAGAATTTGTGTTTGTAAACGCACGATACAGGAGAAAATCCTAGTGTGGGGCAACGTTTTTTAAAAAAAAAAAAAAAATTATTTAAACTCTACCTAAAAGGATATTTCCAGGAAACCGTCCCAAAAATATTTTTACCACACATAATCGTTATACAATAATAGCCTAGATGTATTTTAGACCAAAATATGTTTTTCTTATAGTCTAGTTTCCTTTGATATTTTTAAATTAATTGTTCCGCCAGTTTTGACATCATCATCATATAGGGCAAAAGAACTTCTGTCTGTCAATCTTTATTTAATTCCGTAACTTTTTATGAATGAGAGATAAACTCTCCGTGGGTATTGACCGTTTTACTCATATGACTAGCTGTACCCTGCGGTTTCACCCGCTAAAAATGCCTTGCCCCCGTTTTTCACCCTCTTATGGGTAGAATTTCGGAAAATCCTTTCTTATCGGATGCCTACGTCATACAAAGGACACACCCTCCAAATTTCAGGATTCTACGATCAGCGGTCAGTCAGTCATTCAGGACAAAGCATTTTATATGTATAGATTGTGTTCATGTCATGTGTGCACCTAATTTCCGTCGTAACGTTTTGCGTCAACTTGAACTACTGATTCTACAATTGTTTCACTATAATTGATAAGGCTCGTCATTACATCACAATTTGTTTACTGTTTAGTGTGATAATTATTAAAAAACTCAAGTTATCGCACAATGGGTTTCCTTCAATGTCAAACTTTGTGATGTGTAAGACCTCGTATAAAACTGTCAAATTACATTTGATTCTTTTATATGATTTGTCTTAGGCATATGACCCACTTGTCGATGCAAATTACCCGTGGATGGCGAGGTAATGTGTCTAGCTCCTAGCAATGTTAATGAATGAGGGGGTAAATAGGTAATTAAGGGGGGGGGGGGGGGGCGGGGCGGGGCGGTTAATTTTCTTGATTTCCTTATCCAAATGTCTAATAATAATACTGTTTTCTGACCCTTTCTGAAAAAAGTAATGAAGTTTAACATAACACCATCACGCCTGTTAGGCAGAGGCGTACTAATGTACACCCTCGGGCGATTTCCATTAACCGGGCACAAATCCAGACTTCAAGCTGCTACTAAGAATTTCATAGAAAAACCCAATACCACTGCTCGACTTAGGTATTTAAACCAGGACCTCTAGGGTAGGAGTCGCGCTTGGAATCACTAGGCAGGGTAATGAAGTTTATTCAATATCTAATGATAATTTTATCTTTGGCAGGTCTCAATGAATTTGATAATATTCGAAGCTCTGAGGTTAACGATTTCCGGATGCGGATGCGGTACCTAGCTGAAGAGAGTTTGTTCAAGCGAGCGCAGAGCACCCGGCTCGAGCGACTGCGCTACCAGTGCCCACCGAGACTCGCCGAGCAGCCCGACACGCCCGCCACTCTGAACCTTAACCAACACGGCTTCATACTTATCACCAAATTCGCGAATACAGAGGTACTTAATATATCTGTCTATTTTTTTTAAGCAGTAGAACTGCCGCATCGGTATTCTGGCGTTAAGCAATAATGTGCACAGGCTGACTTTTAAAATATGCGATAAATCGAAATGGGAGGTTCGGTAACCGTTACGTATACAACGTGTCCCAAAATTCAACGATAAGCCGACATCGGAGGGTAAGCCTGCTTATGACTACTTGGAGAAAAAAAAACTAGAAAAAACTAGAGGCATTCTGGATTTTTTTAAGGACTGTGTTAGATAGCAGTGCTAATCAGGCTTCCTATAAAAAAAAACAAATATTGAAAAAATGTCATGTAGTGAAAAATGTCATAAAAGGTCTCAATTTTTTAAGAATTGCATTGTTTCTTCATAAGTTAAAAGCAGGAAGCAGGCAGGCAGGCCTGCCCTCAGGTGTCGGCTTATCGTTGAATTTTGGGACACGATAAATAGGTACATAAACTTATTCATTTTAAAATGTAATTTCATGTAGGTAACTAAATTGTACAAAAATAATATTGTTTGTCATATTATATGGTGTAAAGTAAGCTATTGTCATCGCAAATATGGCAACCTTTTGCACTTACTATTTCTATTCACGAGAAAAGTAGTCATATAGGCGCACGAGACGTTGACGAACTCTTTTCAAAATACTAAACATTTTCGTCTATTATATTTATATATTTAATGGAATTAAAATTTAAAATGCTTCAATAGTTTTACTTTGTCTTTACTATTCTGTTTGTTTATTACTCTATTGTTATAAGTAATTAATTATATTGTATTAAGCTCAAGTATATTTTAATTTGTCGCGTTTATTCAATTCAATTACCCTGCAGTGATGCTGTTTAAAAAGTAATGTAGCTAGTGAAATTACTGGGAATATGAGACTCAACTCAGGTCTCAAGATCAAAAAGCGCGTCTATAGGCTGCGGTTGCCGCTTACCATCAGGTGGCAGCAGGTTTATAACAATAGAAAAAGAAATTTCTATATTCACAGCTCAATCATCGACTATTGAGTATTGATATTATCTAGCACGTGTCCTTATACTGCTTTGTGGGAATATTGACAATTTTTATTGTTTTTAAAAAAAACGTTGCCCCACAAGGATTTTCTCCTGTATCGTGGGTGCGTTAACAAACACAACTCACATACACGTACGCCCAGACCCGGAACAACTACTTGTAGGTCATACAAATTTTTGCTCCGTGTGGGGATCTAACCCTCAACACGTGGCGCAGAAGCCGACAGCTCAACCGCTACGCCAAACGTGTCGTCTAATTATATTAATATCGAAACAAAAACAGTTCGACTCTTTTTGTTTTGGGGTTCTTTTTGTTGGGTTCATACCTACATACATATTATCCCACCTGTCTCCCATTGGGGTAGGCAGAGGCTAGGCTAGATTTCCACTTGCTGCGATCCTGGCACACCACTTCCGCTTCATCTACGTTCATTAATCTCATGCATGATCGTCGGATTTAGTTAATGTAAATATAACGCGGAAAATCCGTAAACTGGTTTCAATGTTATTTTTTAGTAAAGGAAAAAATTCAATCGCGGGCAGGATTCGAACCTGCGTCTTCTGGTTTGATATACCAGACGCTCTGACCGCTAAGCCACCGCGAACCCTACCCGCATGATTGAAATTTCAATCGATTGAATTTTTTCCTTTACTAAAAAATAACAATAATCTTAGCATGGAAAATGCAAAAAAATCACAAAAAGATGGTTTCAATGTGTCCTTATTCTATAATTTTGGGCATTCGGTGGTGCATATTCATAGCATAACATACCATTTTTTACGTGGGAGAGCCATGCTTCGGCTCGAATGGGCCGGCTCGACCGGAGTGATACCACGGCCTCACAGAAAACCGGCGTCAAACAACGCTTACGTTGTGTTTCGCCAAGTGAGTGAGGTTACCGGAGGCGCAATCCCCTTTTAAAAGGTCGGCAACGCACTCGTGACTCTGGTGTTGCGGGTGTCCATGGGCGGCGGTAATCGCTTACCGTCAGGCGATCCGTTTGCTCGTTTGCTCTCCTATCCCATAAACAAAAACCATCCCACAAACCAATGTACACCCACAGTACGCCGGTATGTTTAGGTCCCAAGTACTGTAGGGTAAGCCTATTGCCATTTACCGTGCACAAATCCCAACTCCGAACTGCTACAAAGCATTTCGTAATAGAAAAACCCAACAGCTGCTTGACACATTAGACCAATGAGGTAAAGGTACATATCTAAAAATCGGTGTCGAAGATATTTCCTTCCCTTCTTTTCCCCCTTCTCCTACAATTCCCTAACGTGTTGACTTTATATTAAGGAATGTTGATAGTATTACTGATAACGGGAAGCAGTGTGTGTACTTTTTACACGTGTTTATGTAATTTGAAAGTTTGCAAGAAGCATGCAATTTGAGTTGCACCTACATGTTACCTTATGCACAGTTGTATGTATTTTGACCTTTACGGATTAAAATTATTGTAAATACAAAACGTTTGTTAATGTTTGTTTTTACAATTAACTCCAATCACAGGAGTAAATGACATGTTTAATTCAGCAAATTGCGTATTTGATTTATAAGGTTTAATTGCCACTTTACAACTAATGGTCGTAAGCGCGACTGCTACACCAGAGGTCCTGTGGCCTCTGCCTAATCCTTCGGTGCAACTTATTTTGTTCCTACACATTTGTGATTAATAGGTTCGATGTAAGTTTTAATTTTGTTGACAAATTTCACCCATCCCTTTGTCAGTGTGGTCTGGCTATTCCTCTGACGTAATCGAATGTAGGTAATTTGCTAAATTTCCATATAGCACGTATTTTTTGTGGTTAATTATAATTGCCAAAAATTTTTGTTGTTCCTGAAATAATATGACATTATTATTAACTATGTGAAGATAGTATAAGTATTTTGATTCTCATTCAGAGAATAATTCGCTTGAAAATTCGACAAATAAATAAAACAAAAAGTACATAAAAATTTGAATATATTGATAGACATAGACCAGAATAACAGCTAAAATGAGAATATATACCAAAACTCCAGATTCGATAAGACAGACCGATCAATTTTGGCAGTATAAATATACCAGACTAGTCTAGATGTAATAACTGTCGGCGCCTTGGCAATGACAATGAAAATTAGTGATGTTTTTACATAATATATAAATGACCAACACGCCATTGAGGTAATATATTTTGTGACGAAACCGGTAAGCTAGCTGTTGCGTCTTTATTTAGTTGTAAACGACAAATCATAGCAAGCAAACAACAAAGTGTTTTTGCTATAAATAAATACGATGAAACCTTAAAAAAACTAATTGTGCACTTAAGGAACATGAATAAACTATTCTAGTAAAAGCACAATTATTGAGGTGGTCTGATTTTATGGAAAAATTGTTTTAGCGCGATCAGAAGAAGTTTTTTTTGTAGTCTCGGTCTAATACTGCATTATCGTAAAACCTCAATGCAACAAAAATCCATTTCATAAATCTAATAGCCCAGTCGCACATCAGTTTTATTGACTAAATAGTGGTTTAGAATTCAGTTTCATGGTGCAATTTGTCGCGTTGTATTTTATACATAGGATTTCGAAACGTTTGTAAATGTTTTTTGAATTGTCGTAATTATTTATTCTGTTTAAATACTTATGTCTGAAAAATAGCACTTTGACTACTATCCAACATTTTTTTACTGTCTGGTCGAGTTAAAAATATTTATTAAAAACTGTTGCAAGTGTAAAGCTTATTTTTGCCATGATGCACGAATTATATTCCGCGAATGTGATGTTTGAAGACAGCGGCGTTGCTAATAGAGATTTTAGTGCCTTTAGTAACTAGTATCTGGTAGTTCTATGACAGGAGATAGCATGTGTCATAATAAAACTTAATGTTTTTTAAACAGTTAGTCTTCAACATTAGATTTTTCCTCCACGTTATGTTCTTCCTCTACCTCTTCTTCATCATTTTCGCCTTCTTCTAGCCACTGCGCCATTAGTGCCTTGGATTCTTCTCTGAAATGTAAATCTTGTTTAGCTTCGTATTCACCATAGGATCAAGTGAAGTCGAAATCCTAAGGTACGCTGAGTGTACTCGAATTTAGAAAAAAAAGAAGATGGTAGATACATCTATCATTACTACACATATAACTAAAAAATGGAACCTGCTAGGGTAACATGCGCGCTCAGAATAATTTGCCGTCATTTACCATGTACCGCAACGATAACTGGAGATGAGATAATGCGACGATAAAATCTTCTCGCGGCGATCCTGGCTAGACATATCTAAAAGAAAATCAATGTATACCTCTCCTCCGGAGTAAAAAGGTCTTTGTTAAGCCTTTTCAATCTGGGCAGTGCTGTCAACACTTCGACTCTCAATTGGGGGTCATCCTCGACATCTTTTTCTTCGTCGCCTGCACCCCCCATGTAAGGACACCCTTTTAGTACCAGAGTTTCTATTCCTTTCAGTACCTAACACAGGAACGTTATTATCATAAATATCATTTTCTATCATAATTATTCACGAATATAGGCTGATAAGGATGATGATCATAATCATAATGTTAATAGTTAGTGGTAGTCTGAAGCCTAAAAAGGATATCAACCAATCTATACATAGAATATCGCTATTACTCAGGAATTGGGTTGCGGAAATCCGATGGCAGACGTTTCGTGTAAAATATTTACATTCAGCCACATGTGGTTAGACTGGAAGCCGTAGCCGCCCAACATATTAGGGTAAAAAGCTCGAAAAAAAAAATAGCTTGTAAACACGATGATTGATGAATTCTGTTATTAAATTAAATTATTAAATTTGGAAAAGTTGCTTTGTGAAGTCTAGAATTAGGTATTGGTCGAATAAAAGAGGTTGTTTCAAGCAGATATTAATAATCAAAAACCAACAACGTCATTACTGCATTCAGAAGACAGTGAAATTGCATCGAAAGACTTGTGAGAAAATAAGCCTAAGGTTCAAATTCAAATGCTACACTCGCAATCAAATGCAACTAGAGCACCCCTATGGCCTTACCCGTAACTTCTTGATTTGTCTCAACGTTTCAACTTTACAGTTCCGTAAATTGATATACACAAGCTTCGTAAGTGCCTCATCAAAACCATTGAGATACTTGATAGGATTATTACGCACATGAAGAATTCTCAAATTAACACATTTCTGTAATCCAACTAGAGACGTTATCTTATTCCCAGCTAAGTATAAGCTGTCCAAAGTAGGAAAATCAAAATTAGATATATCTGTTATTTGATTGTCTCGGAAATCCAAAACCCTTAATGTTGACATGGCACTAGCAAACGATACTTTTTGTATTCTATTGCTTCCAAGTTCTAGAGTTGAAAGTTGCGGTTGAAAAACATCATGCACGGATGTGATTTGATTGTCGTTCATAATGATTACTTGGAGATATTTCATTAGTTTTAATGCTGCAGATGTTATTCTATTGTTGTCTGCCTGTATGAGAATTAGGCATGGCAGTTGAGTAATTACTTGCAACGCGTTTAGATCTAGACAGTTGTTGGAAACGTCTAGGAACATGAGATGTGTGAATTCCTTTATCGCGTCAATTCGTGTCATTTTCAATCCTGTAATTTTGCATTTGAGGTATGTATACCTGTTGACGAAATTTGGCTTCAGATATTATGTTTTCAGTATCTAAATTCATTATATAATTGTAAGTGTTTATGTGAGGGCATCATTAATAAATACATTCTTATGAACACCAAAACACCACGCAGGTGAAGCAAGATAACATCGTATACACACATGCATAAGTACGTATGGACACAAACTACCTGTTAACGTAAATGTTTGCGGGTGTAAAAACGTCATCTTGCTTATTTATACGTAGTAGTCTCTGTGTCGGAATGTTTCTGTACAGCGTCCGGGGATAGTTATACCAGATACTTCAAGATGGCGATCTGAGTCTTCCCCTTACCCGTTCCCTTCAGCAGTCTTGCCGAGCATGCTAAGTCGGACGCTGATTTCGGACTTATTCAGTAACCTATCAGGAACTTCCTCTTTTTCCTCTGCGGGCGCCGACTCCTGCTCTTGCTCCTCCTCTTGATTAGGTTCGTCGTCATCGTAAACTAAATTAAAATGCGATTTCAACATTTTCAGAGTTCTCTGAAAAAACGCTGACAGATCTGACGTCTTCGTTTTTTGCCATGTTCGATTTTTAAAATATTTTGCGATGATGTGTATGATGTCTCATGCATTTGGACTCCTTGATTACAAAAAGTTTTTATTGTACACAGACTTGTTTTTTTGTCATGCATACAGATTGATCCCAATATATTTTGATTTAACACTAATTGTTAATATTGTGAGGTGCAATAAATGTATTGAGTATATCCCATGCTATATGTATAAGATGATTGTCTTTATGGTCGCGTGTTCACGTGCACGCGTTTATTTTATTTATATTAGCGTTGAATACAATAAACACAAAAAATATTCTATTACCAGGTATCGTTTTCATCCAGCGTGCCCGCGACGCGCACGCCACAGCAGCACATAGAAGTGATGTTGCGCAAGTTAGCTAACTCACTGAACATGCGCGGGGAGCACCCACACAACTACGTGTTGAAGGTGTGCGGCCGCGAGGAGTACCTGTTCGGCGACTATCCGCTCATACAGTTCCTGTACATCCAAGAGATGCTGTCTACCGACGGCGTGCCGCAAGTCATGACCGTCAGCATGGATAAACTGCCGCTAACGCGTGAGTTGGTGATCTGTATTGTTTTTTTTTTCGATTATACCCTTTTTTATTATTGATGATAGGATCTTTAGGGGAAGACCTACTCGGGAAGCGCATTCCACATTTCAGCGGTACGCATGATAAAAATTGACTTAAAGGGTTTCATTCGGGTTTTTGGAATGTCGACAACTGCGTTTTCACACATATTACGCGATTTATTACTACACAATCTTAACACAAAAATGTCGTTAGCTGTCTGCATACTTTTTTTTTGGCTGTAGACGCGTACATTGAGGATGCAATGCTGATTAATTAACTGAATAATTTACAGTGAGCCGAGACTTGCCTTATTACCCGTACTGCTTACCGGAGCGAAGAAGACTGACGTCAGAGCACTCCAATACAATGCGACGGAAGAAGAACGAGTCTTCATGGAACATAGACAAGGACTACTCTTGCATTGTACAGAGCGTCAGCAAACTCAACGTCGACCCTGGCAATATCATTGCGGTGAGTTTTCTTGGGAGCATGGGATGATGGGAAGTATTTGTCGTTGATTGTTTCATTTAGTCTAGTGATCCCAAGCACGACTGCTACGCTAGAGGTCCTGGGGTCGCTCCAGGTCGAGCAAAGTGTTATTGGGTTTTTCTATGAAATTCTCAGTAGCAGTTCGGAGTTTGGATTTGTGACCGGTTAGTGGCATGGTGGGCCCTAGTACTTGGGACTTAAACATATCGGCGAACACTTCAGGAATGGAGCCGTGATGGTATGTTATGTATAAAGGCATAAATTAAATTTGCGACATAAATAATTCGTGTTATTGCCACAAGAAAAAAAAAATGGCGCTCAGCATCACGACTGTATTTCCCGCATGGCTATGCAGAGGTCAACTAATGTACACCCACAGTTCGCCGGTATGTTTCAGTCCCCATTAATTTACAACACAGTGCTGATTTTTTTTGGATTTTTATTTTTAATGTTCATGCAGGTTATATGTCAAGCGGGGATCTTTCATGGTGGGAAGCCTCTGTGCGAGACGCAGAAGACGCGGTCGGCCTTCATCACGAAGGACGGCGTGGCGCAGTGGGACGAGGAGCTCACATTCCCCATCAAGGTCTCCAACCTGCCGCGCATGGCCAGGGTGTGCTTCGGCGTATATGAGATCACTAAAAGTAAAAGCAAAAGGAGAGGAAAAGACTCAAATAAGGTACGCTACTCTACTTCAATTTTTAAGTGTATTCAGTAACTTGACAGTTGAAGGGCAGTTTTTGACAAAAAAAGATAGTGAGGTGGTTAAAGAATGAACGAAATTGAATTAATATAATATGTAACGTAGTTATATGCAAACTTTTATTTTTAATTAAATAACTTGTTTTAAAGACATTATATACACTATTAAACATTGTAGAAGTTTGTCAGAGGTTTGTCAGAGGAATAAAATGATAACAGTAAAAAAAAAGGTAAATTACTTGATTTTTATTCTTAGTTTATTTCCATTACAAGAAAATAAAAAAGGAAATTACTTTTATTAATTATTCTTATGTTCCACATCTTACATACGAATTTTTTAAGTTTTATTTAATTTGAACCATTTTTATCATTCGTTCTTTATGCAAAATTGTTCACTACCCCATCACTATTAGTTGTAGTATGGTATCATTATTTATCTTTGAACTATCAAGTTACTGAATACAATTAAAAGTATAATAATAATCTTGAAATACTGTATGTTATCATTGTCATAGATTTTAAGATTGATTCAGATAGAACTTCATTTAATATTCTAGGAGGGTATAAACAGACTGACGTGGGCGAACACGATGATATTCGACTACAAGGAGCAGCTGCGGACAGACGGCGTGACGCTGTCGATGTGGACGCACGTGGCCGACGACACGCAGGGCGACGACCTCATCCTGCACCCGCTCGGGACCGTCGTGTCCAACCCCAACACTGACTCCTGCGCAGCACTGCAGGTCAAGTTCTCTAAGTATGTATTATATTTTAATTCATTAATCTTCGGCACCTATAATAAAAGTTTATGAAGGAAATTTCAAAGGGTCAATATAAATTAATCGTCATTATATAAGAAAAATAGACATATACAATAGAATAATTTCCAAAGATATCGTGTCTATTCAAATATATGATGGTCTTGCTGCCGTGCAGACTGCAAAGCATTGAAGCAGACTACTTCCGATAAATGGCCATTATCCGTTATTAAGCTCTAGGAAATTTTGGAAATAGGAACCATCCAAATGTTATTTTTCTTTTTTTATTATTTTAATTGACGATATGTTTAGCTGAACAATCGCTTCCGTGCCACGTGTTGATAATTCGATCCCCACAGATATTGTTTTGATCGACAGGTTAGCTGCAGTTATTCTACATTGTTACAGCTACAGTTATCTAGGTCGTAGATCTAGGTGAGCGTGTGTCTAAAAATTTGTCTTTGTAAACGCACCTATGATACTGAAGAAAATCTTAGTGTGAGGCAACGACATTTTTAAAGAAAAAACACTCATAACACTGCTTTGAGTCCATCAAGTAATACTGTGTTTTGTCTTTTTTAGCTACGATTGCCAATACCCAGTGCTTTTTCCGAAAGACGAGACCATAAAAGATTACTCAGAACACATCGAAGATGTGACGCCAGAGGTCATGGAAAGGCTCAGCCGGGACTATGAAAGGTTGCGGGCCACGGCCGAAAAGGACCCCATGTATGAAATGCACGAACAAGACAAGAAAGACATCTGGGCTTCAAGGTATTATTTTTTCCATTGTTTTTTTATGATAAACTCCGACTTGCTACTGAGAATTTCACAGAAAAACCCAATGACACATTGCTCGACCTGGCAATCGAATCCAAGCCCACTAGCGCGGCAGTCACGCTTGAGACTGCTAGACTAACGAGGTAGTCATGGATAATTAAGTTCAGGCTCTATCTTATATTGTAAAATAACAATCTATGTGTACAGGGAACGATTTCGCCAAGAAGCGCCGGAACTTCTTCCTAAGCTATTGTCGTGCGTGGAGTGGGGCGAGCGGGCGGAGGCGGCCAGCGTGCGGCGCATGCTGTCGGACTGGCCCATGCTGCAAGTGGAGTCCGCGCTAGAGCTGCTGGACTACGCCTACGCTGACTCAGCTGTCAGAAGCTTCGCTGTCAAGTGTCTAGGCAAGATCAGGTAAGTTTATACGCACATACATACACTCACACCTTAGGGATGGGCAAATGAAAAACATATTGACATTTATCGTATCGATACTTTTAAACAGTATCCATAACTGTCGAATGAAAAATATCGATATTTCGATATATCGACATTTTTCTCGAAACTTGCGCGAGGTATATGTGAGGACTAAAAACAGGTCATCTGGTACCATTAAATTTCAGACTCCAAAATAAATATCGAATATCGATACTTTTTAAGAAAATATTGATATTTTTTGCCTATCACTATCAGGCTTTTTTCCCGCAGGGTAAAGTAGAAACTACAGACCACCACTTTACTTAATTCTGTTCTGAGATTTAATTAATTCTGTCGAATCGAAAATCGAATTGAAAAAAACGTGGGTGTGTAATTAAAAAACTCCACGGTATAAACAAACCTCGGTTTAAATTGATTCATCATAAATTAAACTTTATGACATAATTCTTTTTTTTCATTAAGGTTGCAAATTTCTAGTAAATTTCAAATAGAAAACATTAGTACTTACTGAATAATTGTCGCTGTGACGGACAAACGAAGTGTTAGTTCCTTTTTCACCTTTTTAGCACGGATCTCCAAAAATATGATATAAATATAAATATAAATTCATCCATCCTATCTGCTTTATTATTATGTATCATCATTATTAACCTATATTCGTCAATCGAACGCCACACAGCCCGATCTTCGGTTTTCTATAGTATAATTTTCTTACGTGTAATTTATCTTTGTGAACAGTGACAACGACCTTCTGCTGTACCTCCTGCAGCTGGTTCAGGCGCTCAAGCACGAGTCCTACCTCATGTGTGATCTCTCCGTGTTCCTGCTCAAAAGGGCCTTCAAGAACATGACCATTGGGCACTACCTCTTTTGGCATTTAAGGTACGTAAGAGTAGAAAGCGTGAGTTTGTCACTCAGTCTGTAGTCCGTAGGGGCTCTTAAATTTCGGTAACGCATCAGCAACTCCTCTGGTGCTGCAGGTGTCCATGGGCGACGATGACTACTTACCATCAGGTAACTCGTCTGCTCGTTTGCCGACCTAATCAATAAAAAAAAGTACTAGACCAGTATAATCAATCTTCATAATTTCTGGCATGTTCGGTGCATACAGGTCTGAAATGCACGTGCCATCCGTGTGCGTGCGATTTGGGCTACTGCTGGAAGCGTACTGCCGCGGCTGCCAAGACCACATCAACAGCCTCACGCGACAGATCACCTGCCTCGACAAACTCAAGTGTAAGTATACCATGTCACGTTATTTAGTTTATCATCTTTCTAGCTTTATTGTTACTGAAAACTGAAGAATTGTAATTATTATGACATACTAAAGTATGAACAGAATGCTCAGTCTAAACAGTTAATAGGGAATATGCATAAGATTCAAATTTGAGTAAAATATTTTTATTTCTAATCGTTATTGCTAAAGAATGATGTCCCATGCCATATTTTTTTTACAAAATCGCTTTTCCAGCAAGATTTTAATTATTTAAAAGTAGAAAAAGTGCGCGGCAAATTTAACAGATCATAAGATCTATGTTGTGACGCTCTCATGACGTCACCGTAAACATTTAGGTTAGTATAAAATACTAGGTATAAAATTGATTTCAGTCCTCCCCCATGTTCCAATTGGTTAGTAAACTTAAAAATATAATTAATTGATTGGATATAACGATCAATTCATTTTAAAAACGATAAAACAGTGACTGTTTTTGCGGAAACTGACGTCACAGTACACGCGGCCAATATGGCGGCGTTTAAATCTTCCGTCAATTTTGAATATTTATTTTTATGATGGAATATTTATCACAAAGAAATATTTTTACGGTGCTATAATAATGTAAACTATTGATTAAAAATATTATAAAAACATGCATATTCTCTATTAAAGTATCGTATAAAGTGTAATGGATATTACACGGATGTTTATAAATGGTCACTTCTTGTTGTTAATGTTTAACATTGTTCTCTCAAATGAGAAGTTAAACCATCGTTTTTTTTT
Organism: Acronicta aceris; assembly: GCA_910591435.1. Taxonomy (NCBI): domain Eukaryota; kingdom Metazoa; phylum Arthropoda; class Insecta; order Lepidoptera; family Noctuidae; genus Acronicta; species Acronicta aceris. The sequence goes on along the minus strand of OU342761.1, from coordinate 14,703,668 downwards.
CTGAAGTGAACCAGTTGTTTCTTTAATTAATATACTAACCAAATTGCTGTTTCCAAGTGTGATAAAAATAAAGTATTATAAAGTAATACCAAACACTGCCGGTGACGTAAACAGCATAATCCTAAAACTCTACCCTCTGATGCTGGGATTTAATAATATAATAATTTACTAGTTCTGCACGCCTTGGGAGGCACCATGTGACCAATGAACAATTCAGATATTAAAAAATAACTAATTAGTATAGTTAATCTAATCCAAATATCCTATTTTATCAATGTTTCCTTTGCCAACCTGTGATGGTAAATGATATCTTAAAATCACATTCCATAACTGCATTCCTAATAATCTCCTACAATTTGCTTATGATTCCCATAATCCGTAATACAGTTGTTGAGCAATATTTTGGCTGTGTTAGGGGCCAGCCAATGCGTCCGCAAGAAGAAGGAGATAAAGCAGGCGCGCGCCGCCCTCATCCAGCATTTACAAGAGCAGCACTGCGTCGAAACACTGTGTGATTTTGTGTCACCACTTAACCCTAGCTTTGTGTGCAAGAGGATCAAGTAAGTGGAATATAAACGCAGCTAGCCTGCTGGTCATGCTGTGAAGAAACATTTGTTTTTTCATGATTTATATAATAGCGAATAGTAAACACAATAAAATGTATAGTTTATTGTACTTTTTAAATATAGTGAATCCTGTAAAGGTTTCGAAACTTTTAATTAGTATTATAAACCGCGCTAAATTCCGTAAAAAGTGCATTAATTTATTATACGAATTATAAATATTGTAAAGTAGAGAATCTATCATAATAAGAATGTATAAATTAATTTTATTTTCTCCATCACAGTAGATATCACTAAAATAATCAATCTGAGGTATTTTTGGCTGACTTGTTGTTTACAATGCAGTTATTTTATAAGGCAAAGATTTCTTGGCTTATTTGAACTGTATAATGCAAAACAATATTAAAAAAATCTTAAGCAAGTTTATACCCAAATGAAATCAGCCATTATTAGTCTGATTTTTTTTTTGTTATAAAACAACCGTTTAACTTTACAATCGTTTAAAGATTTTTTCTGTACTACCAAAAATACGTTTTTTCTATTAGGCTATACTGACTAAATCTCCGTATCTCAGGCCTGATGACTGTCGAGTAATGGACAGTAAGATGCGACCACTCATGTTAGACTTCGAGAACATGGACCCCTCGGGGTCCGATATTCGTATCATACTGAAGATTGGCGACGATCTGCGACAAGACATGTTTACGCTACAGATGCTGAGAATCATGGACAGGTTATGGAAGAATCATGGATATGACTTTAGGTAAGAATGATCACAGAGAACAGTTATTGTCTGTTATATATAGCTTGATACGCGCAACAGATGTCAGAGTGACATTTCTAGGATTGGGGTATTGTTGAAAAAAAAAGGATAATCGTACAATATTGAAAATAAATCGATTATCGTTTATATCATATTTTAAATCAAATTGGTTTTATCTTGACTTAAAAGATGAAATAAAACGAGAATAATTTTTGGACATACAATGTAATGTATACTATTGTAGTTTTTGGTAAAAAAGGCGTCAGGAATCGTACTTACTGAAACAAATTATTCGATCCATGATATTTTAATGATCGATTTACCACAGTAAGACGATAGATGATGCAATGACCATCCCTTTTTGTCAATAAAGTATGACATTGTCATGCATACATTTTGACTGTCAAAAAATATGGAACTCCATGCGCGTGATCTCGATGACAGTTGTGCATATCAAGCTATGTATAACAAATTATAGTGAACATTATCTCTGAAGTTAAACGCAACTGCGCTTTACAGTAGTAATTTTTTCTATAAAACGACTCTTGTAATGTCTTCCTTAGTCTTATAATTCTGCATTACTAAATGTACTTCTATCACGTCATTAATGTAGTGGTCATAACTAGCGTGACTGTTACGCTACAGGTCCTGGGCTCGATTCCCTGGTCGAGTAGAATATTATTGGGTTTTTCTATCAAATTCTTAGTAGTAACTCGGAGTTTGGGTCTATGGCCGCGGTAAAAGGCGAGCAATTGTAAACGTACATTTTTGTACTCCTCTGCCTTACCCTTCGGAGAATACATGCGTGATGGTATGTTAAATTTATGTTTGTTAAATATACTTTTAGATTGAATCCATACAACTGTATATCGATGGAGTGCAAGGTGGGCATGATCGAGGTGGTGGAGGACGCCGAGACGGTCGCCAACATTCAGAAGCAAAGCGCGCCGTTCAATGCTGCCTCCACTATTTATAAGTCTACGTTATTACGTGAGTACTTTATCAAAATATATTTTTTTAGTAAGTTAAAGTAGGTAAGTCTTCTTCAAAAAATCTTATCTATCTTCTATACATATAAAATTCTTTGTCCCGAATGACTGACTGACGGATCAACGAGCCGCCTTAAGCGTTGATCGTAGAGTACACAAATATGCAAAACTGTCTTATTAGCCTATTGGTTTTCAGCGCCACTGCTATGCTAGAGGTCCCGGGTTCGATTCCCAGGTCGAGCAAGGTACTATTGGATTTTTTTAGAGTAGTAGTAGCTCGGAGAAGGGTCGGTCTCCCATTGGAGTAGGCAGAGACTATAGATTTCCACTTGCTACAATCCTGGAACACCACTTTCGCTTCATCTACGTTCATTAATCTCCTCATGAATGATCGTCGGCTTAGGGTGCTCTTAACTTGACCTTTTTTGAGACCGTCCGCAATTTGGTTGTGGGTATTAAATAATTATCACTTTAAAAGAGATCATGATTCTCCGACTTTGTATTGGTGTTTTTTATTAGAGGTCGTCGTTTGAGAAATGCCGGCGCCATAAAAAATGTTTAACATTGACTGTAAAAGTGATCACGAAAAAGCGACATCGCTTCACGGTGGACATTCCAAATACTCGAACGAAATGCTTTAAGTCCACTTTTATCATGCGTACCGCTGAAATGTGTAATACATTTCCCGAGTGGATCTTCCCTGATAGATATAATCTGGGTGTCTTTAAATTACGAGTGAATCGGTTTCTTCTAGGCAAGCGCGCTCCATCGTATATCGCAGTATCGCTTAACATCAGGCGAACTGACGATGAAGCGTAAGCCTATCACGAATAAAAAAAAACAAAGTGTCTTTAAAATATGTATATCAGAAATAAATATCAGTATTCAATTATTTATTAATTTATTTATACTTCTATACCCAACAGTACCTTTTTTATAAGGCGGACTTAATGCCATATAGACTTAATACTTATCAATGTAACACGATATAATGGGTAAAATTCTTTCTTATTTACACAGAATGGCTACGCAAAAATACTGAGAACAACGAGGCGGCGTTCAACAAGGCAGTGGATGAGTTCACAATGAGCTGCGCCGGGTACTGCGTCGCTACCTACGTGTTGGGCATCGCCGACAGACATTCTGACAACATCATGGTCAAGAAAAGCGGACAGGTGGGCATTTTCATCCTAGACTTTCGAGAATTATACTGGTTGGTTTCCTTATACTTAAACAGATTCCAGAACCAAAGTTACCGACATAGCGCACCGAATTAGCAAGCTGAAGTGGCAGTGGGCTGGCCATATCTGTCGAAGAACCGATAACCGCTGGGGTAGACGTGTTCTTGAGTGGAGCCCGCGACTCGGCAAACGTAGCGTAGGACGCCCTCCGGCAAGATGGAGTGATGATTTGCGAAAGGTTTCTGGCGGAATCTAGATGCGACAAGCCGAGGACAGGGTGAAATGGCGCACATTGGGGGAGGCCTATGTCCAGCAGTGGACTGCTATAGGCTGATGATGATGATGATGATAATGATCCTGTAAGCTCACCAGGAGATTAGTGAGCGATGGCCGCTATCTATCTGTCAAATATTTAGTATTCGCTGAGCCGACACGACATTTTCATAGAAGAAAAGACGTTCAGTTTCAGTGTAAGACGTCTAAACGTTGTCAAATAATACACTTATCGAGGAACAGGATTTCGTTTTTAATTATATACATAGATGGAAACCTATTATCGGTCACCAAATTCCATTTTTGTCCATTTAAATGATTTAGTTGAAGTGCCACTCGCCTTATCGTTGAATCTTATTCACACTTAAAATTTAAACGTTATATTCTTCTCACAGCTGTTCCACATAGACTTCGGCCACTTCCTGGGCCACTTTAAGCAGTGGTACGGCTTCAAGCGGGAGCGCGCGCCCTTCGTACTAACGCACGACTTCATACACGTCATCAACAAGGGACAGAAGGGCTCCGGGGACAACGAGCCTATCGACTTCAAGATATTTAGGGAGCATTGTGAAACGGTAAGGGGTACTTGCACTATATTACAAGGAAAAAATATTAGCCGAAAAAGATTTATACTTCGGTCTGTGAAGTCTGGGGTCTGGGGTCGACTCACAGATCGAGCAGTGTTATTGGGGTTTATGAAATTCTTAGTAGCAGCTCGAAGTCTGGATTTGTGACATATTAATAAAAAGAAAAAGAAATAAAGTATCTTGATTTGGCACACGAGGTTGTCGACATGTGGGGGGTGGATACGGCAATCACTGTACCAATCGTTGTGTCAGCCAATGGTTTAATAGCCAAGAGCCTCGACCGACACCTAAGGAGGCTCTCATTGGGTGGCTGGATCAAGCGCTTCATACAGAAGTAGTACTTCTGGACACGGCCCGCATTGTTTTCGGAGATTTCTCTCTGGGGCCCTGACCACCGGTAGCTTGGACCCTGCTCCCGATACAGGTTAGCTACTATTTTTTTTATATATTTAAATGTTTTCCTTATTTTTATAAAAATATTTAAAAATGTATACAAAATAAGTAAAATTAATAAATAAATCGAATAATAATACATATGTTTATTGGAACACGTCAAATACCAATAGTAGAACAAGTAGCAATTACACTTAAAGCTAATATACTTAGTACCTATAACTGTATCCCCGTATCCCACACTAGGATTGCCTGTGTTGTGAGGTATAGTCTTTTCTGAGTTTATTATGTTATACATTTGATTTGTTACATATAGTGTTTATTTATGTTTCAATAAAAAGGTCTGCCTCATTAGTCTAGTGGTCCGAAGTGCGACTGCTATACTAGAGGTCCTGGGTTCGATCCCCAGGTCGAGCAATGTGTTATTGGGTTTTTCTATGAAATTCTCAGTAGCAGCTCGGAGTCTGGATTTCTGCCCGGTTAATGGCTATAGGCTCGCCTATAACATGGGACTTAAACATACCGGCGAACTGTGGGTGTACATTAAGTACGCCTCTGCCTAACCCTTCGGGGAATACAGGCGTGATGGTATGTTATGTTATGTTAAAAAGGTAATATGTGATGACATTCAATATGTAAGAGTTCGTGTCTGTATGATGTTTGCTTGTGTTCATCTGTGTGTGTGTACGTGCGTGCGTATTTAACCTATTCAATGCTGCGGCCGCCCATCGACGTTCGTAATATCTTTATTCAAATGCCGAGGCCGCCTATCGACGCCTCGATTTCAAACTTAAATATCTAGGCCAAAAGACAATAAAAAATGTTTGTAAATGATGTGCAGCATGGGGTAGTGTTTACTTTTCTAGGGTGGCATGGCGGTCATGTATTTAATTTCTAGGGTGGCAATGAATGGGTTAATTAATAGCAATAGGCTTGCTATTACATGAGATCTACATATATTTGCGAACTGTGAGTGTACATCTCTGCCTAACCCTCCAGGGAATACAGGCAAGATGGTATGTTATTTTTAAAACAATTTAATAATTCCCGTTTGTATTTCGCAGGCGTTCAAAATCTTACGAAAGCATGGACACCTGATACTGTCACTGTTCTCAATGATGATATCAACGGGTCTGCCTGAGCTCAGCTCAGAGAAGGACCTCCAATATCTCCGTGAAACATTGGTCAGTATTTTCCTGTCCACGCAAAGGTTGTCTGGTAGATGTCGGTATTAGCGATAAGACCGCCATTGTACCCTTAGTTTTATAAGATCTTTTATTTTCTTCTATGGTGTACAATTAAGATTATGCTATTCTTATCTATTGTAAAGTTTAACATTGTAATCATTATGTTTAAAGGAGTTTGGAGTTTCTTGTCGGCTCTTGTCCATGATAACTCCATATAACCCATTTTTGGAACCGTGCATCTCGTTTTGAAAGTACCTACTTTAGTTCCTAGTCTAAATGAAATAAAAAGCAACATATTTTGACTTGGAAACAGATAATTTAAAAGATAATGTCATAAATCAAGATTATTTGACTGAATTTTCCAAGATCATAATAAAATTCTTGTTCCATCAGGTAATGGATCTATCGGAAGAGAAAGCGATGGAGCATTTCCGTCAGAAATTCAATGAGGCAATGAAGAATTCATGGACGACGTCCTTTAACTGGGCGATCCACAACTTTGACAGGAACAACTGACAGTGACCCGCGAGCCGCCGGCTCAAACGTCACCCACACAAGAACACTCCACAGACTCTGTAGACTGCAGGCGCTGGCTGGGAATAAACACGTTACTCCAGCTTACCCTCACGTGGGCCAGTGATATGTAACTTTAAGAGTGACTTTTACCCATAAGAATCAGTTTTACCGTTAATATAAAGATACTGCGCGCCTAATTGTATATAAAATGCGGTAAAGTTTGTTCGAATTGCGGTAAAAATGGAAACGTAATATTTAAAAATATAAAACGCTTATCAAAAGTGAATTGTAACACCATTCACATAAGGTCCATTTGAACATTGCGGCGAATGTAACTTGCGAAGTTAAAAATTGCTTCACATTTTAAAATCTGCGATAAAATATGAGTAATTGATAACTAATCGTTTAGGCATTTTTTTTCAAGTCTATTTACCAGACATTCATTAGTCTACATTTTTAAGGTTTTTAATGAACAGATTGTGCTGTCGTAAATGTAATAATCGATCATTTATTAATTACTGAAGTAGTTAACAAACATTAGTCATGCCTTATTGAAATGAAGTAATATTTAAAACTGTTGTACAACTTTTTACACCAAGAAAAAAGTAGCAAAAGTTAGCTCTTATGAAAGGTAAAGAATAAATATGTTATTCAACACTGTTGTGGCAAATAAAATGTTGGTCAATTATTACAAACATTTGTCGTTTGGACAAACCATGATTCAAAATAAATGGAGTGAGTGACAGTACAATTTTATAGGGTTCTTAAATTCTTTGCCGTCTTTGGATGATATATGAAATTAAACTTTAGTAAATAATATTGTGCAATGTGTATGCTTTCATCATAAAACATTGCATAATATTACAATAAAAGTTATGAATTACATCTATTAATTAAAAACAAGTTTGTTGCGGTAATCTAACGGGTTCGTTATTATTAACGGGGCATTAAAATGAATGGAAAATTTTGATATCTTGAAGTACATCTTCATGAAAATACTTAGTTGTCTGGTAAATGTTCCTTTTCCCAATTCTCATATATTAAATGAAAGAATTTTTTGACTAATAAAAAAGAGGTTGTTTTGAGTAACAGTCATATGCATTATTTGATACCTACTACATAGTTTCCTTATATCTGATACAGTCACTCGCCCTAACGTTTAAAAACATAACTTTACGTCTTGCCATCAACGGGTCGATCCCGTTCACCTTAATAATAAATTACTGTAAAATACCGGCCATTATTAAGACGGAAGGGAATGGCTAGTAAATGCTGAGTCTAGAGGCGCTGTATATGCTTGTTTCTAATAGCAATTTGACGTTATCCCAAGTATAAACGAAGCTATAAGTGATGGTTATTTTTTAGCAGATTAATTATCGTCGATACAGCTAGCATCATTATGAGGAAGCATCTTTTCCCCCTAGCCCTTTATACTATCGGACGACCAGAAGCATAAAAAAGCGACGTCGATTCATGGTGGACATTCCAAAGACCCGAACGAAACGCTTTAAGTCCACTTTATCATGCGTACCGCTGAAATCTGGAATGCGCTTCCCGAGTGGGTCTTCCCCGATAGATATATGAAATTCACTTAAAGATATTTCGAGGCTAGCATACACAGCGCCTCTGAAAGGTTTTGTAACTAAACTTCTTAGTTGCAACCACAATTAGAGAGCAAGTCCGAAATGTTTTAACATTTAAGTGTTTACACGAAATATAGTGTTATTAGCAAAATAAATCTGTTTCTGTCAATGAACAAAGGAATACAAATTTATTATTGTTTACACTATTTTAGGGAACTTACTCTTGCATTAAATAAAAGACAAGCCCAGTTATCAAATTGCACTCAATGTTAACGGTTCATTTACAATAGTTTCTACTAAAAACTCTATTTTTCTTAATTTGTGAACGGGACGAGGTTGTCCAAAGACTGATAGTGATTTATGGAATGTTGGGTACAGCGATACGAGGTATCAAGTTGATTATATAATAAGGTATGCGATGTAAGATGCCTTTATTGATATTAAGTCGAGACTTGATCTACCATTCTCATATCCTCGACACAGGCAATGTAGCAAACATTGAAGGCTATTATCGGGTCTACATAAAAATCAATATGTCATTTGACGGATAACTCGAATACGTTACGCGAACAAGAACATGTTATAGAAAAATGAATGTATATCGTGCTTATTATCGCTAGATTATGATTATTAAAAAGTAATATTTTATAATCTGCATGAAAATAAAAAAAAAAATGACGTTTGAACTTCGGCCCCTTTGCATCGGTTGAATCCGTCGTTACTCCGAGTTAATGAAGAAAATTTTTAATGAAGGCATTTTTTAATGTTAATTGCCCAATATTTTTGTGTAATTCGCGAATTCCAAATGTGCATTTTTATAGAAATGCCTATTTGTAACACGTAATTGGGATGAGTCACTGAAATTAAGGATTCTTAAGTAGTGACGTAATAATGCCTAGGTTGTTCAGACGGTTTTGAGGTGTGCGGTGGCGGATTTGGCTGTGATATTATCGCGCTGCGTATGCGCATATTAGGTATATGAAGGAGTTTTAAGGTGTCTAGTTCAGAATTGGGGTAAATAAAAAATGTTATTGATTGATACTATCAAACGATGAATTATATTCGTTTGATAAAGTCGACGAAACAATTGATTTGGTACGTTGATAACTATGATTTATCTATACATTGAATGGTAACGGGATCTTTAAGGTAAAATATGCTTAATAGATACCATATTAAAACGAAAAACTATCGTCGCTTTTCATTAAATCTTTTATACTATAATAAAAAAGACAGGTTTTACCTATCTATCTTAAAATGTAATAGATTTTTATAAACTTTATATTAGTTTTGTTAGTTGTTAGTTTGGATCAAAATTTAATTTTACTCTTTAGAAGAATAGGGCATGCGTATACTAATTAATTGTAAGGGTGTTTGTGGCGAAGGGAAGAAGATGGTAGGACAAGCCGTCGCATTCCTGAAACCGGCTGAAAATATATTAGGCATGTATATAATGCATGGTATTCACTAGGTAGACTTTTGGCCTAGGATAGGAGTTAAACGTAGGAGGTAAACAACCATTGAATAAGTAATAAATAAGGCAAAAATGTGTAAATATTTGTACTATTGTTGTTTGAAAATTCTGCTAATTCAGCTAGCAGAAGCTAGCTAAACAGAAGAGTCATGTAAGTAGATTTAATTTCACGTTACTCAGAAATACTTTGGGAAAATATAGTGCATTTTCAATTAGAGTCCTCATCAAATAATATTAGACGAATTGCTCTCATTTTAAGCGTAAATATAATTAGTGAAAACATAATTTTTTCACGTTTATCCCACGTCCCAGCTGCGGCGACAGTGCTCTTTAATCGATTAGTTTAATCTCGTATATCGATTAATAAAAGATTTTAGTATCGATATTTTGACGAGGATAGTATCCTTACTACCGGGATATAATTTAAATTTTAGGCTTAGCAGTATTATATTGTCATCATTATGTTATTAAAATAGTAAACACTTGCTTTTAGGTGTATTGTATAACTTCGCGCTACCTCAAGCTGTCGTGTTTTAATCGATACCTAACAATTTATTTGCCTCACTATGCCTTCGTATTTAATACCAAACTATCGGAATACGCTTCTAAAGCCCGTATTTTGGAATAGCGCTCAACGATCAATTCTACTTCAGTGATGTAGATATTCGAATGAAATGTTAGTCAGATGGAAGTTTGAGCAAGATTCGAGATTATGGGCTAGCTACGGAACAACTGCACGTCAGGCAATTTGAATATTGGATGGGTTATGTACCTGTGGGTTATTTAAAATTGCCCAACAAATATGTGTGTGCCGTAGCTTGCATAATATAAACCACATAGAATTAGCACTCGTTGGAAAGCTTTAGTGAAAATATACACAAGCTGACGTCTAATGATATGTTCAATTTTATTAAAAAATATATTAATGTGCGTAATGTTAAGTTATTGCTACACAGTTGTGAACGGTTTTAGATTAATTTTTATGCAGGACTTATGGTTCACTATAGAATTTCAAAGTCCCATTTAGGTAATAATTTTCTCAGTAAAAGGTTATAGTTCTCACATTAGGGACACTGCTGCAATTTATATTACCAGATATACCTACTACGGCCGAATGCAGAAACACAAATACTACCTTAAAGGCCATATTCCAAAGCTTTTTTCAATAATTATTTATTAAAATAAAATCTATATTATTTTGTTTAATTGTCGTCTGTTAATTTGAATGGATTTTATCTCTTTTGTTATAATGGTAATAAAGACATCGGTAATGTATCCTTAACGGTCACATTAGTTTCTGTATTCGGCCAATAGTTATCTAATAAATAAAGATTATTTCTTAACGTCGTTAATGCACTGATCTCGTAATGTTATTAATAGATAATTTAACGGTTTTAATACAATTCGTCTTGGACTAACTAGGTCAAACCCATCTAGATTGCATCGTTAATATATAGGTAGATGTTAAACCTCTTTTGTTTGTGTCAACAGGATGGCAATTTTAGGTAGGGCAACAAAGTGCATCCATAATATAAATGTAAGAAAAATGCAAGTATCAAGAATATTTTTATTTAATATTTCATGAAACTGGTCCCCCCCGTCTGAGATTCCCACCCTGTAAGGTCTTAAGAAAATTAAATTCTTAATTTACAATCAATATAGTTAAATTACATGTCAATGGTATTTAATTAATGTTAACAGTTCTACAGATAGTAATTCATTAAGTAAAAAAAATAGTATGCTCTCACACATACACACAAATCACAGTAAAACAAAACATTCAAAAATAATTAAAAAACTTAGTAGGTATATAACCTTTTTTCGAATGTCTTAATTCGAATTAACATTCGGAAAAGACAGCTTGAATAATATTAATTGGACATAACCATAATAGTTAGTAGCCGAGAAATAAAGCCTCTTGGCATTGAAATAGTTTTTGTCGCGGTTTTTTATTTGTAAGCGATGGGATGACGGAACTAATTTACTAGGATTATTTTTAAAGAAAATGCATCCAATTATAGTTAAAGACAATGACACTAAAATGCAAACAATTGCGGTCTTAACTGTAATTATTGTTAAACTATGTACCGTTTAGCACAGGGTACTACCATCTAGTTGTGTCTAGTTCATCTGATCTACGACGCGTGAAGTCTGAAACTCGAGCATGCCGCGGTTGCGACACCGATCCCTTAGATCAAATTAGTAGGTCATGTGGTCACGACTGATTTCAACGTCCGCAAACCTACCATGCGTGAAATATCTAATTAAATACTGTAATATTTTAATATGCGTATGGAAAAATAATTTGTAGTTCCAAATAAAGATAATACCCTTTCATATAAGATTATTAATATCATCGCGTGAAACATATATTTCTTTTATTCGAATGACATTTAGTAGTCGAGCTAATAAAATATAAAAAGCATTTAATGTAATTTAGATTTTTAATAAAAAGTGCTTCAATAAAATATCTGGATGGCAACGTCCTTCCATGCACCTACATTAAGAAAAATAATCGAACGGAACAAAAAACTAGATGGTAATAACTGTGATGGCACAGATTTAACACTACACAGATACTTTAGATTCATAATAAAAGCTTATATCACCTTTAGAAGGTACAGAGATCAGTTCTTATTCTTTAAGCTTTTTTTTCCCTTATCACCTCTTGCAGTAAGGCCACATGCTCAGTTGTAGCAATTTTTCTTGCTGTCTTATGCGACTATGTCCTAGGTCAGGCATGCTTGCTAAGCATGAGAATTTTTCGTGCTAAGCATTTTTGACCTTTTAGAACGATGCTTGACGTGTTTGACAAGCATTATAGTTCTGCAATGCTTTTCTTCATGCTTGATCGTCTAGGGGTCCCTTTAGAGTAAATGGAAAATAACACGTGCTGGAAAGTAGCAAGATATTTATGCTACTTATGAGTATATTATTTCTTTCAGGTATTCGGTAGTGGTTTTCGCATGACTATCAATATCACGAAGTCACGTATCTGTGTAGTCTTATAGTCTTGACGGTGCTTTCCCTGATGATCCACATAACACTGCCAACAAGTGAATAGTAGACATTAGTGTAGTTATACAATTATTATACATATGTACGGTACATAAGTAGCTCAAGTTCAGTGATTATTAATAGCCAAGTACGCGCAGAGACGTGTTATTGTTATGAATATACAGGAATAGACGGTAATACTGCATCAAATGTAGTCGTGGCCATTAAAATACGTTAAAACCAAACTAATATATATTATGAAGAACAATACTCTCATAATAGTACCACTTCAGTGGTGTGTGAGATTAAATAGGTACAAAAATGAAAAGGTATATCAAAAAACATAAAACGTTAGAACGTTAAAAGTGTTAAAATAGTGCGACACGAGTGAACTGCATAATTATTTGTAAAAATTATGTTCTCATGTACCTAAGTGACTTGTCTTGACAATAAATGTCTTTAAACCTTAAACATAAAACATCCACTATTGTCAGCGTTGTGTTGTTAATTAATAATTTGACTTAATGTATATTTTATACATTTTGTAAAAGTGCTTTACTCTCACACTAGGTCATTTAAATAACTTTGTTCAAACATAAAAAAAAAACAGATCAAAGCTACAACAAACATTGATGCAGTTTTATCGTCCTCAAATATAGTTCCATAAGCCTCTCATTGCCATAAAATATGCTTAACATGAATACTTCCGTATAGAAACTATAGCTTCCCATAACGAGTATATAAAACGTAATTATATCTTATAATGACAGTTTACTAGGTTAAATAGTCACAGTAGATATAATAAATAAAGAGTAAATCAATTTTGGAGATGGGGACAGGGTGGATCTTGGAAAAATCTTTATTACCTCCTTGTTAAATCTGCTCGCAAGGTAGTCATCAGGCTTGCTAAAATTATCTCATTTTAAAGTGCGTGACTGTGTTATATTATATGTATCTTACTTAGGACAAATTGTTGCATGTTTTTTCCTATGTTCGGAAAAATATGTAGATAGACTTAAATATTATCAAAAACTGGCATGTATGTATTAATGATAGTCGCAATAATCTTGCAGCCATCATTAATAGGAATAGAGGTATACGTTTTGACGTTGTGTCCCCATCTTTACATCTACCTATTTTGTATTAGGATAAACGAACAATAGACTAATCGTAAATGCAGCTGAATCTACATATAAGAGATTTTCCCAATAAAATTAATTACAAATATATTTTTTTGTACATTACAGAGACAAAATATTATACAATAGTTCGTGAAAATATTCTATTCTTAAATCTATATTCAAATAAAATAGAATAATTAAAACTATAAATAGATTACTCATTAAACATAATTTCGTTCCGTTTAAGTGACTCAATGTATGTGTTGTTGGCACTTATATACATACACATATGTAATAACTATGTACGGCTCATGGTATACCGTGTAAGTTATATTGCTTCCTATGTAGTGCTAAATATCAATTAGGTTTTAGAAATATATGCAGCGTTGCGCGAGGGGTCGACTGATGGTAATGTAACGTTTACCTATATTTTGTTAATATAAATGTATTTGATAATTTTAAGTTTAAGTCATGAATGATTCTTTATAATAAGTGATAATGGGTGATTGGTTGGAGAATCCTTAACTTTGGGTCATAGGTTACAGTTTGGGCAATATTGACAGTGAAGTTGTCAGTCAGCCATATTTAAACAAAACCCAGTCGCCTAAATCGCGCAACGTCATAATACTTTTTTTATTTACACAAATTCCGTTTGTGCAATGTAAATAATGCCGTCGTCTTATTTATGAGTGATAATAATAATGAGAACATTGTCAAGAACGCCTGTAGTAGGTATGTGTAACGCATAAATGAATGTTGGATTTATGTTTTTAATTTATGCACGATGGATATGCAGTGGTTATATTGTGATACTGATGTTGCCTGCTTGCTCAGTTGAAAGCTCGGGTATCACCAGTAAGTTATCACCAAATATTATTAAAAGAATAAGTGTTAGAGGATTGTCATCGAGTTTAAATATATATAATACAAACATGAATAAGCCATATTCCTAAATCATTAAGTTTAGAATCACGATACATCTAAAGTCTACATACAATAGTTCCTTTGTCATGTGTCATTTTGTAATCATACTACTAACGAAAATGTGTAATAGATTCGTTTAAATATTGTATAAAGTAATTTACTTACTGAAAAAATATTTGCATCTATCTCAAATGTCATTTTATAGAATAAATTAAAGTTATTACATTACGCTTACTAATTAGTATTATTCTTCGTTTTCTTTTTTTAGGAAATCAATATCTACGTTACGTTACGTACGATGTAGCAAAATCTAACCCGCTACGAAATTCATACAAACTCTGCAATGACGTTTTGCGTAAAATATATAATTTCCACGTTTCGTACCATCATAAGAATCTGACCTGCTCAACAAAAAGCAAATTATGTAAAGTAGGTAAATAATGTATTTAATTGTTATCAGGGCGGCTGTAATTTTATTATTGTCTTGGCGTCTGCCGAGATATAAAACATAGTCGGTTTCGGGGGTACCCATACAAATAAATGCATTGCCGAGAACTTACCGAGAGCAAAGTTCCAGTACTTATGCGTCGGATCTGACCTGACGCAGAATCTTTACTTTTAATTAATAAAAAAAAAACGAAGTGAACGTTTGTATAGTGTTGACATTTTGAGAAGTACTTAGACATTGGTTTTGAAATATTAATGCCACATGGCGTAAAATTTGATATGAATTTGATGGCGTTACGTGACGTACTTACGATCCACGACGCATTTTCCGTCGAGCATTGGAGCATTGAGCGCTTAGCGTGCAGTTCGACATTCACTGTCAATCTATTTGAGAGTGGTTTTAGTTCTAGCTCCACATAAATACTTAAATAAATGGCGGCATAACCGTCTATTTGTAGGTAGTCTTACATGCGTACCTCTAGATCGTCGCCGGCGCATGTATCGCCGAGATTAGTGGTGCTCTATGTAAATTTGTACTATGTATCCCTACATAATACGTACCCACTCTCCTTTTTGTTTTTTTTTCATTTTCCATGCTAAGATTATAAAGTTGTTGAAGGAAAAACTCGAACGTGCGTCTTCTGATTGTTCAAGTTCAAGTTCAAAATGTTTTTATTTCAAATAAGCTTTTACAAGCGTTTATGAAATGATTCTAGTTGCACGGTTTCAAAAGGTTGATCTTATGGAGAAGAATCCGGCAAGAAACTTCATGGACACTCTTTTAAAATATATTATGGTGTTTCAATCTTCACTGGTACAATATTGCGATATTAGGATGTTGTTGTCTACCTACTCTGTTCAATTAGATTGATTAGGTACGTTTGCGTGATGGCGGACCTCAATTTCTTTCGAATCAAAAAGTGATCTAAGTGAGTAGGTACAAGGTACTTCGCATTTTACTCTTAGCACTCTATCCACGGCGTGTCAACGTGCTCCGTAGTAGACTGTCGTCACTAAACACGATTTACTAAAACATAAAGCAGCAGAAGACATGAGGTACACTGAATATGCCTAATTACCTACATATAATTGTTTCAGTGACCATACATTCATCTCAACTCTACGTTTACGTTACCTTTATTTGATTTAATTTAGTGAGGCTAGAGAAAATTTCACAAGAAGTAGGTACCTATCTAACTACCTACAAGAGCCTTTGTTAAACTAAACAAATGATGAGCCCAAAATACAACGAAATAAACATAATTATCATTAAGTTAATAAAGATTGCACGTGTTCTTGTAAATTCAAGAATGCATGGTGCCAGAGATACACTGACAAAACATAGTTAATGGCCGCCAGACATTGATTAGTCAACGGAGCGCTTAGTTTGTCCGTTCCTGCAAGCGCAAGCACACTGCTACGAAACTTGCCTCAGCGCGCTTCACACCATTTTTCCCGCCAAAACATAGTGACGTTTCCGTGATCTGTGTGAACATGAAAGTGATTTTTTATTTTTTTTAAATACTTTTCGTGATAAAGAAATAAATTTAACATGACGGCTGGTAACGAAGAGCATGAGCCCCTAATCACATCATCTGTTGATAACCATCGTGTTACCTATAGCAATTCTCCACAAGTAAGTACAGAAATATTTTTATTTCTTCTCACATTTTGAAAATACGGCGCACATTATTTTCTTTTGCCAAATGACAAGCAAAATAGAGAATATATTTTGTTTTAAGTTTCTCTCAATGCCCTAATGCCGAGGCAGAAAATGATTGGAATACAATTATTGTAATGAATATTCAATTTATAATATTCTAAAGATAAACTTTGTGGCCTGGAGATAACTAGAATAATACTAAGTTATTGAGTTCATTCAGTAATAGATCTTTACTATAGGTACCTACACTAAAC
This sequence comes from Acronicta aceris, assembly GCA_910591435.1. Classification (NCBI taxonomy): domain Eukaryota; kingdom Metazoa; phylum Arthropoda; class Insecta; order Lepidoptera; family Noctuidae; genus Acronicta; species Acronicta aceris. The sequence continues at coordinate 14,686,753 of OU342761.1, read as the reverse complement.
AGACTAGAATTCATTCAATTTAAAATCTTTAAACCGAACTCGAAACCTATCCTATTTTCACTAGGGGCGTGTAGTGCGAGAAATCTTTAGTCTAAAACTGCCCTATGGTACAAAGATACAATAGGTACCTACGTGTTTTTAGGGAATGTATATTACATAGGTATATATTTGAGATGCCTTTAGCGCATGGTAACAAGGCACGCCTAAATTTCCACATGGAATAAATTTAGATTAAGTTTATGTAGATAATATATGCGCGAGCTTAGAAACAGGTTGTATTCCGGTGCTATTTTTTATAAACGTAGGTAGGTAAGTATGCATAATAATATTTATCTAAAATACGGTAGGTATTTTAGACAAATGCATGCTCTACAGTGCTCATTTGTATTCCGGTTGCATATTTTATATAAGTAGGTACCTACCTATTTCTTACAGATCACAGATAGGTAGATCCAAATACAGGTCTTCCTATTTATGGGGCTAAAAAGATATCATTCAGAGGAGCATTAAACGAACTATTCAGCTGGAATCGATTCATGGAAGATTCTTATCATTTCTCATATATAATTATTATTAATTTTTAAAAGCGGTTATTCGTTTTCCTGTTTAAAAAAAATACTTATAGGCCCACTATCTTAGTATGGAAATGTATCTGAATACAGGTAAGTATAAATATCTACCTAAACTAGGCCTAGTAGGAAGGTACTATAAGTACAACATTTTTTTGATAAAATATTGAAGCCAACTCATATTTTCCGTCGTCTTCGTAAATAAATCTTACGATTTTTTTATTGGAGGATTTTATTTTACCTAGGTAGATATCTATTCATATTAATAAGATACATATTAAATTAATTCAAATTGGAATAGAGCATTATCACTGCCAAGAATTCCATACCACGAGCCAAAAGAACAAACCGGACTGATTAGGTAGGTAGTCCATTAGGAGTAATAAAATATTATAAGACTACCAAGGCTGTATCATAGATTCCGTGGGCCAAAGCGAACATATGAAAAAAAACAGGTTTCTAATTCATGCAACGATTGTAAGCTCCTCTCTGTTCTTTATAAAAATTCCACAATTATTTTAGTAATTAAGTATCTAAGTGTGAGTCACCGAAGAAATAAAATTATTGAAGTTAATTAGAACAAAATAAAGTGCCTAAATACTCATAAAAGTTGTTGCAACACATTTAACTGCTGAGGTAGGTACTTAAATACGTATACGGCCAACCAAGAAACTGTTCCTTTTAAAGTTTGTTGAACTACGAGTTGCATAGAGATGTCCGGTAGAAAGTTACATTAATTTATAGTGGAAAAAAAATTGTGATAGCTATGGTCAAACTTGTTAGATTATGCTATCAAAATTTGAGACAACGGTTCAAATAGGTAGGTATTTTCGACAAGTAATCCGAGATTAAATAGAGCTAAAATAAGGTTCTTTGGGTACATCAGGGGAAGCATTACTTCCTGCTTCAGCTTTGTCAGGGTTTGAAGGAAGCATAGAAATATCATGTTTACGATATATGTGACTAAAGGGACAACACAGATGGAAAATAAGAGCGTAACTTAAGAGTTCGGCGCATGAATTGGCCACAAAAACGTACCTAATACCGAAATAAATCGTAATGCAGACAATGTTTTATCAAATTATGGTATTATTCGGATTCGGAAGCCATTAATCTAGGTTCTTACGTCACTATTTCGTCTACTACTACTTCGCTGGAAATAAAAGACCGAAAAATCGTTCCAAACTTGGTAAAGTTATCAAAAATTGTGTTCGCTTGCATTTATTTCCAGTGAAGTATTTTGGACGAAATGGTACAATAGGAACCTATATTGACGGTATCGGAATCCGAATAATTACAGAATTTGATTAAATTGTGTTTGAATTACGATTTATTTCAGTATTACGTTTGTAAGGGAAATTTGATCCGCCGGACTCTTATCTGTAAAAAGAAAAACATTTAAGGAGTCTGCCCACTACCCCGTCACCCCGACCGTACTAGGACAGGTTCCTTTATTCGGCCAAAGTCATCATACACGAATAACAGTTTTTTTTATTCATGATAGGCTTGGAAAGGAACATCAAGGAAAAGTTAAAATAAAAACAAGCAAAACAAAATTCACATATTATAAATACTTGCGTAGGTAATTCATGGGTCTCACGGTTGTAAAAGTGTAGTCTGCAGATGAGCACAATCACGTCAAGCAAAATTCAGTGCTTGACACTGGTCATCGTAAGCCATTGTGCTTCACGGCCGATCAGAGACATTACCTATCTCTAAATACCGTTATTTGGTAACCGCCAGGCAGGTAAAGGTATCCACTGTTCATATCAATTATAATAACTTAAGAAACGTTATGTTTAACTTGATTAACAATATATCAGTGATAATGTAGCATTTTAATAGTGAAATATTTTTTTAAATCGGTCCAATAGTTTTTGAGTTTATTCATTACAAACAATCAAATCTTTCGTCTTTATAATTTTAATGTATCTAGATTTACGCTAGCCAAGGGACACATTATTCTCAAGTAGATACTTAGATAACAAAATATTGGCGACATCAGCTCTCAATAACAATTGTCTGAGTTAGACGCATTCTGTGATCGCTTTACTGATCGTAACCAATTTAGTACAATGGGTCACTTCCGTTGTATAAGAAAATCCTCAGCCATTCAGATAAATAGTTATACTTACTTCTTCTATCGTGAATTACTCGATACTTTATCTTCTTTTGGTTTCTAATCAACTTCAAAAATGGATATTCTCGATTTGATCGTATTTTTTTGTTATGTTTGTTTGCGTGATATCTTCTCCGATCGCAAATGGGATTTGGATGTTTCTTCTGCAATAATTTGATAGAGAATACTTCTTAGTTAGTCCCATATTAATTTGGTTGGTCTTCGGTTCTGAAAATACACCGCAAAATACTTAGTCGCATTTTTTTGGCAATTTTCCATATCATTTTTTCTACTTCAGAACGTAGTGAAAGATATCAGATTTCCTGGTTTAGTTGCTTCGAATGTAGGTAGATAATATACCTATTGCTTTTGTAGAAAAACAGGCACAGGCTATTTATTTACATATTTATTTATTTATTCAATACGCAACAGGTGCGTACAGCGCAAACAATGGGTGCTCGCACCACTCCCCTCCAAATTTTACCCCTTCTAGTAAAATGTGGGTACGTACCTACATTGCAACCTACTATTATATTATATTACTTTAATTTGGTATTTGTAGTACCAATGTATCTTATTCATTATCATTATTAATTGAATGTGAGAAAATTACACAATGATTGTCTTTTTTCCCTCAAGATTGAAATATGAAATAAAGTTAATAGAACTACTTAATTATTCCGTTCAATTCATAGCACAATCCTCACAAGCAATGGGTCCACAATCAACTACGAGGTTACGATCTAAAAGTTTGACTTATCTTATTTTTTATGGGGCCGAGGCAGCAACGCCTCAGTGCACTTTGACCCAATTGAGATCTTTTGTGCTGTCCTTAGATACCTACCTATTCCTCATCCTCACCCAGTTCTTCAAACAGCTCTTCCATGAGCTTAATGAGGCCTGGGGGTATGAGTCTGTAGTCCTCTGGTCTTTGATAACCCTGCCCCAAGAGGCGCATAAGTATTTGACTAGGTACTAGAATATTGAATAGTCTTTTATAACAGCAAAGAATGATGCTAATATTTTTAATTAAGAGGAGGAAATCCTTGGCTTGACTTTAATGCCATCTTTCTTCGTGCCAATGGTCAAGGAAATATTAAATAAGTACTTAGTACTTTTCCTCATTAGGTTTTTTTGTCGCGTGGTGTGTTTACCTACTAAATTCCACATTACTTGTAATATATAGAAATTGTTCCTTGCCGGAATGAAGCCCGCAACCCGTTGCGCAGGAGTCCATTGTCCAATCCTGTATATTATATTTTGTTATGAGTATTGTTTTCTTTCAAATTTTCTTTCTATTTATCGAGCCATGAACTGGCGATTGAGATCAGCCAAAATAAGCTTGACCTTATCTTATGAAAATATCTTTTGGACAGCTCTTTATTATTGTAATTTTATGTATTGCACCGGCAAGCCATAAGATATTATTCTTGTAACCTGTTGCCAATTCGCCTGGATTTACGTCAACATATAGCTATATCAAAACAAGACTATAAAATGGCGACGATGGCTAAATCATGTCAGCCAAAAGGAGTGACCGAAAAGTTTGTAAAATAAATCTAGGGATGACTTGCAAACATTTTAATTAAAAAATGAGTATATTTCATAATTGAATTGTCCGTAAAAAAACAGTGATAGCCTAGTGGTGTCAGCGTTGCACTGCCAAATCAAAGGTCTCGAGTCCGAATCCAAGGTACGCCTTCTGATTTTTCGGAATCATATGTGTATTTTCACTCGCTTCAACGGTAAGGAAAACATCGTGAGGAAACCTGCACGCCTGAGAGATTTTCTCAAAGGCGTGTGAAGTCTGCCAACCCGCAGTAGGCTAACGTGGTAGACTATTAGCCGGGCGGAGACCCGTGCCCAGCAGTGGGACAGTGTATGGGTCTAAGATGATAATGATGAGTACTTATCGTCTTAGGCATACATGATATCTTTTAAGTACCTAACTATTCATTGACAATAATTTCAATACATTTACTTATCTATTTATATATTTTTTTTAATTCTAGAACATGACTCATTCGAAACTTTAGTAAAAAAAAAAAGCGGTTCATAAAGTTCTTTGAACCACAGTTAAATGTTATACATAGGTAGATATTTGTTTTGAATTGAAATAAAGGTATGTACTTATAATGCAGTTTTGATGTCATTCATGGCGACTGTGAATAACCATGACTTCAATGCCATATTACAAAGGTTCGTTACGGCATGGTCGGTTACTCAAGAAACGAGTATTTTAAGTTGGTACCATTTTGAATTAAAACATACTACCAACGTTCCCCAATTCTAAATTCAAATCCAGTGGATGTTCCACATGTTACACACGTGCCCAGTTTTAGAGAATCTTGCCTTCGATAACAAAAATCGTTAAAAAAATACCGGAGTACATTATTTTTTCAATATTCCTAAGTAACGAAATTAACGCCTAATCTTCAAGTCCGGCCGGCTTATACCAGGTGTTGCGTAACTCCCACGTAGTGGAAACTTGACACTCTATTCCGGATATCGAAACCTCCCTAATTCCGTGTGGTAATTACACACCGCTTCCACCGTTGGGTTTCTTGAGTCGTTAAGTTGTTTATTGCGTTATAAACAGTTTGGGATTAAGAGAAAATGGAAGTGGCTTTACCATAACATTGTTACTTGAGATTGGTGGACTTGACGGTGACAGTGTGGGTACAGTGTGTCTGTATCGATTGAGGAGCAAATTTGATATAATATCTGATAATCTAGTGTCTAATATTGTTGTAAATTAGTCGGATTTTGTAAAAACAATAAGTACTGGAATTTGTAGAAATGTATTCAAAAGTAACAAAATAAGAAAGCTCTTCAAATCATTCATTTGAATTGAAGAGCCTTTTGAGAACTGGGAAGCATGATTTAGTTGTACTGTTTATGTATAATTTGTACAAAAAAATGAGTTTTGTATTGCTGAATTGTACATAACTAGAATGTTTGGCAATGGCTCTTCAATCTAAGCGTTATTTTCCGTTAAGTAGATAATCATCCAATCACGACAACATTTTATCATCACTTTATAGAACATGTATTTTAATTTAAAGTATAAATAGAATACTACAACTTTATCAATTTGGCAATAAAATATATTTGTCTGGCCTTTTGAATATTGGACGTTTCTTCGAGAACTTTTATCAAGATTCGAGCTTATTTCTAAACGAGTTCTTCTATGAGTAGGTAGGGTCAACAGAACATGATATAAAATTTCTTTAATCGATTTTCAAAATAATCTTCAAACCCTGGGTAAGAGTTTCAAAGTGAGACAGTACCTAAGTATATGGATTTTTTTCGCGTAGGATAAATATATTTGGTTTGGACCCTTATTGATTGTAATTTTGATAATTAAGGGTCAGCTTTCTAAAATCATTATTTTACGATTACTTAATCCCTTCAACTTTTTTGTCCAAAAAAAAACAAAGTTTTTAAGCGTCATTAAATAATGTCATATTAATTACATAAGTAGGAAGGTATTTTGTATTGTCCTAGAGAGCTAATCACAATACACTTTTTATGAAACGAGAAACTAACTTATAATATTTGGTGGATGTAGGTAACTAGTTTCAAAATCAATAAGTACTTAGTCTGACGCCAACCATTTATAAATGGGACCAACTAGGGGTATATTCTAAATTTCTAAGAGATAAAAAACATAACATAACTGTATTCCTCGAAGGGTTAGGCAGAGGTGTACTAATGGACACTCTCAGTTCGCCGGTATGTTTAGGTCTCATGTAATAGGGGCCTCTAAATACCAATTTAAACACTGAGTTGCCACAGAGAATTTCATAGAAAACCCAATAATATTTTGTTCGACCCGGGATCGAACCCAGGATTTGGCGTAGCAGTCGCGCTTAAGACCACTAGATTAATGAAGAGACAAAAACAAAATACTTAAACGAACTCGACCTCCTTTTTTATGTCTGTTAAAAGGGCCACTAACTTTGATTTCTGAGAGTGATTCACATAAGAAATTAAAATAGATTCCAAAGGAGCTGTCCAATGTGGTCCACACACCTAATTGAGGGACATATTAAAAGATCCCAAACTCGTATTGATAAGTTACCAATACGAGTTTGGGATCTTTATCTGGTTATCAATGATAACCATGTTTGTTCTTGTTTTAAATGATGAACAGAGTTTTTGTTACAAATTACGTTATTTTATTAGGTATACTTACAAAACAAAGAACAAAGATCCAAATATGTAACTGTAAACAAGGAACAGGGAATTACAAACGAATTAGTAACTGAGCAATTATTAAAATATATATTACATAAGAGGTTATCAGTTGCGAAGCCTATAATATACCTATGTATTTAGCTGGTATGACTTGTGGATGCCAACAGTTCAGTCTGCCTATAAGCTCACAAGGGGCATAGACTCAGGGCCCCCGGCTTGTAGGGTCCCCGCGGGGGCCTCATAAAAAGAATGATATAATTAGGTCGCAATATCTGTTATGCGCAACCGCCCTTGGATGGTCTAAGACGGCCCTGGGTGTAGTAATCAAAAAGGCCTTTTAGCCCATGATTTTTTTATGGGATAGGGGGACAAACGAGCAGACGGATCGCCTGATGGTAAGCGATTATCGCCGCCCATGGACACCCGCAACACCATAGGACTCAAGTGCGTTGCCGACCTTTTAAAAGGGGATTGGGCCTCCGGAAACCTCACTCACTCGGCGAAACACAACGTAAGCGTTGTTTATCGTTTTTTTTTATGTATATCATTCGTTATACACAAAGTAGTTAATACTGTAACTGTAAAACGAATATGTAAAATTGTTTTGTTTTTTTTAAAAAAAAAACGTTGCCCCACACTAGGATTTTCTCCAGTGTCGTGGGTGCGTTTACAAACACAAATTCTCACATACACAAACGCCCAGACCCGAAACAACTACCTGTAGATCATACAAATATTTGCTTCGTGTGGGGATCGAACCCACAACACGTGACGCAGAAGCCGATCGCTCAACCGCTACGCCAAACGTGTCGTCGAGTTTAACTACACTATCGCATTGGGGCATAAAAAAAACCTGTAATGATAGCTGTAATGTGAAAAATAAATAAATAAATGACCTAATCACCTCAGAAGTGTGACCGGAGTAATCGCGTAACAAACATAGAAAAAAACATACAGTCGAATTGAGAAACGCCTCCTTTTTGAATTCGGTTAAAAATTTATTATTTATATTTATTTATAAAAAAAAATCTAAAAATTTATTATTTATTATATTATATTTATTTATTGCGATGGCTAGAAAGCCATCGCAATAAAGCGGCGAGTCTTTTCCATCACTACCTGGGTGCCAACACTGCCAACTTACTTATAGTTACGGCGGCATGCGACCACGGCTCTAACCCGGAGGAACAGCTTGTTCATCTGGTATTGTATAGACTTGTCTTACACTTAAAGGTCAGCTTATAAGTACTGGAAATGTGTTGATTATTCAGATAATGACCTATTTTATTAAAAAAAAACTTACTAGTAATGTGGGTTGCACATTACTAGTATTCTTGTTAACCCCTCGTGCTACGCTAAAATGCTTGTGTTACGAGTGGGTTCACGGCGGTATGGTAGTGCAATGGGCGGGTTTCGAACCGGCAACCACATGATTGCAAGTCCGACGCCCTAGCCATTAGGCTATCGCTGCTTCATTTATTCGCTATTAGAAAGGTAGTAACAGATACTTAGGAATATTTTATTGGTAGTCGGGTCCTAGATTTTTATTAATCCGTCCAAATCATAGTAAAAATAATACTAAAAATATATTAAAACGCTAAATGGTTTATATTATGAACCAAAAACTAAAACCATGTATAAAAAATCCAATCATATTTTAAAAATACAATATAATGAAATACAGCTACCTGTTTCAATTTGGATCATAATTTAAATTTGACCACACAAATTATCTCTTAAAATTAATTTTAGATTTAAAATATATAGGTACTTAAGTATATAATATAATTATAAATGTGTCAGAGCATCGTAAAGAATAGTTTAACGAGTAAGTAAACTGGTTTGAGGTTAACTTGCATATTATTACAAATAACTTTAAAGCCATTGACGAAAACGATTTATATTAAAACACCCAACTTACGCAACAGTGGAAGGTACGTAGTACGAGTATATTCGTAGTAAATATTGTATAAAATAACTTTATTAAAAAAAGTCACGGTTACCATGTTCATGCAATATTATTAAAGTAACAGCATACCAAGTTTCAAATTGATCAAACCTGTGAAAGTTGCTGACATCCCACAATGAACTAGAAAAGAGCTGAGAATCTTGGAACGGCTGGCCAGATTTTCTTATATCATAGCTAAGGATACTCTCGATTAAGGCATCTTAGAAAAAAAAACGGAATTTAAATCGGTTGACAATTTGGGCTGGGACATGCGCTTTCCAGGGCAACCTCTCTCGGAAGTCTCTCAATAGACTGTGTTAATAAATATTAACAAAAGTTAATAGTTATTAACACGGTAACAAATGGATTTACGGACTTGTATTGACTATGCAGTATTTATAGATAAAAAGCTTTTTTATAAATTAAAATCTGTTTCACAGGTTTCTAACCCATTATTATTTTGTTTCCTCAGAATGCGCAAACGCCAGAGTCATCGCCACGAGGCAGTGGTGGAGAAATCACTTTGGCGATACCGGCACATCGTAACTATGGTGCCATCGGAGGAGTGGAGAAGGTCACATACACCTGGGCTGACATCAACGCCTTTTCCACCGAGTCCAGAGCTAGGCGACGCATCTGGAACTTCTGGAAACCTTCAGCAAATGGCATGTTTCAGCAGAGGAAGCAGCTGTTGAGAAATGGTGGGTTTAGTTTGATCTTTTCAGAATATTAGTGGACATATTATCAGAGAAGTTTCGTAGAACCAATAGTTAGGAATTAAAAAAAACGAACGGCTGTATCTGTATGTGCTGTGTAGTTTGCGATTTATAATGTCTTCACTGAGCGGTGAAAAACCAACGTTTAATTATACTAAAGCTAAAAAAAACTAAAATCTTAATTCATCAAATTTCGTTAGGGCCCCAGGTTACAATTTGTTACTTGACGGGTATCGGTAGTTTCGAGTCGAAATCTTGCTTGCTTGCTCACCGTGAGGTGAACGACCTATACCTAATAATTATGCATAAACAGAAAAAAAGTACTTTAGTACTTTACTTAGCTATACAAAAAAATCGGACGAGCGCAAGCCGGACTCGCGCACCGAGGGTTCCGTACTTTGTAGGTACATATTACAATTAATTACAAATACATATATAGTTTTCAGATTGTTCCTTACACTTGTAGTGTAAGATGGTATTACTTGCCAAATTTCATAGTTCTAGATCAACGGAAAATACCCTATACATTTTGATTCCTTTGAGATTGTCGATGTATACGTTTTTTGCGGCATAAACGGCCGTATCTTTTTTTAGATTAACTTAGAAGTTTGATTTTTTCACAACATCAAGGGATTGTAGGCCTCAGTATAATTATCGTTTTAATTTCAACTCGATACATCCCCGCATTCCCGAGATAAAGGGTCTGGACAGACAGGCGGATGGACGGACAATAAAGTGATCCTATAAGAGTTCCGTTTTTTCCTTTTGAGGTACGGAACCCTAAAAAGTAGGTACTTTAGTTATACAAAATATTATAATTCGTTTTTCTTTTCTGACCTGTTCTGTCTTATTATTATGTACATTACTTAATTACTAGAAGCGGAAGATTAAAATTGTAGCGAATACAGTCTATACCTAAGAATTATCATAGATAACGATAATATATTATTAAAATAATAGTGTAGACAATTCTAACATTAAATTGTATAATAATTGGGTAGGTAAAAGACATGTTTCATCGTCTATGTAAAGTCAGCTAAAATATACAATTTTAAATCTTATGATATTCATACAAAGATTAAATTGAAAATTACATAAAGATGATTTAATAAATGTTTATACATATATGTATAAACTGCTTTGTCCTGAATGACTGACTGACGGATCAACGCACAGCCTAAACCGCTGATTGTAGTGACTTGAAACTTGGAGGGTGTGTTCTTTGTATAACGTAGGCATCCGATTTTCCGAGAAAGGATTTTCCGAAATTCTACCCCTAAGGTGGTGAAAAGGGGGGTGAAAAATTGTATAAAAGTGTATTGTCCGTCATTTTTAGCGGGTGAAACCGCGGGGTACAGCTTTACATTAAATAACATAAAAGATCGATAACACTAAATCTCCTTGATCTGATTTTAGTTTTGGTGTTCCACTTAATAATCTGGAGAGTATGACTGTACCTATTTAGCTCTCTGGGTGTAAAGACCTCTTGGGGTCTGACTGGCTGGCGATAACCCTAAAACGCGTGTGCGGTTTGACTTTTGTGCGTGTAAGCTAATGGCTACTACTGCTACAGCAGTCTGTAGGGTCCGAACTTTTTTTTTATGGGATAGGAGGGCAAACGAGCAGACGGATCGCCTGATGGTAAGCGATTAGCGCCGCCCATGGACACCCGTAACACCATAGGAGTCACAAGTGCGTTACCGACCTTTTAAAAGGGGATTGGGCCTCCGGTAACCTCACTCACTCGGCGAAACACCACGTAAGCGTTGTTTGACGCTGTTGAAAAAAGGGCACTTCGAAAAAGAGCCACATCAGGGCCAGCAATGCATCAGAAATTCTGGTGTTCCAGTTTTCCATGGGCAACGATGCCACTTACCATGAAGTGGCTAGTGTGCTCGGTTACCGACATAAAAATCGATAATGACTTCCCAGTAATTACTATAATTAAGAGCTTGAGGAGATTCTCACGGTAGACCGATTCGTCGTCGTTTCATTGTAATAAACGAGTCTTTATTTCTCCTTCTAGTTTAGGTAATGTAACAGACAATAGATTCTATAGTAGGACCTTCGGTGTACAATACAGAAGATTTTGTAGGTATTATGTCTATAACTAAGTGCTTGAAGGGTGATTTGGTTCGTATAAAAAGAACTGTACTTACTCTATTAAAGACACCTATTTTTATGTCAGTCTTACATAAACACATAATTATTTGCTGAATTAAACGACGACTAAACGACAAGGCTGGTAACACTATTGTCCTGCCCTCAGAGCTCATAACCCCGCTACACAAGTATTCATAAATAAATTTTGTTTTATAATCTTTAGTAAATGGAGCGGCCTACCCCGGCGAGCTTCTCGCTATTATGGGCTCATCGGGTGCCGGGAAGACGACCCTCCTCAATACACTGACATTCCGTACACCAAGCGGAGTGATGTCCAGTGGCACGCGGGCACTCAACGGTCAACCAGCGACTCCTGAAGCGCTTTCGGCGCTGTCAGCGTACGTTCAGCAGCAGGATCTCTTCATAGGCACCCTGACAGTAAAGGAACATTTGATTTTCCAGGTAAGATTATGAACCTTTTAGATGTTGTGTATTAGCGCAAAAAACAGTACTGGTGAAAGGCTTTCTAATTGACACTTAGTTAAATGGGTATCCATGCATACAGGCTGACATTGATTTGCCATATTATCAAAACTAGACGATTAGCGAAGATTTGACTTGTAAAATTTTATATGATTTAGAGACGATGACTTAAACTAGTGTATGAACTAACTATAGCTTTAAGTTTAAAAAATATTTCATTGAGCTCAGATGCTTGTATCTGAATCCCAATCTTATTACTAGCGATGATTCCGAGCGTCTCGTCTACTCATAGAGCAACTTCTAAAGTTTGGTAACATCGTATAACCGGTTTACAAAAAATAAAAGCTGCCCAGAGCCGGCGAGGCCTTGACATCAACACAAAAAGTCTGAGATATTAAAATAATCACTTTATAACTACGTAACTTCAAAATTATGAAAAACGAGCTCAATTTTTATGATGTGTTTATATGGATTACATGGTTACGTCATTCTATGTTGGTTTTGAACATAACCATCACGTCTAGATACCTTGAAGGGTTTGACAGAGCTATACTAAAGTACAAGCATAATTTGCCTGGTATGTTTTAGGCCCCATGTAATACGATATCCCTTATTACATGGGGTATTTATTATGTACTAAGTGCGACTGCTACATTAGAGATCCTGGGTGCGGTACCTAGGTAGAGCAAAATGTTATTGGTTTTTTCTATTTGTTTTTTTTTGTTATTGGTACAAAGTAACTAAGCATCTTTAACGTTAAATTGTAAAACTTTGTGAATAAAGATTATTGTTATCCTATGAAATTCTCAGTAGCGGCTCGGAGTTTGGAATTGTGCCCGGTTAATGGCAATAGGCTCGTTGCCTATTAAATGGGACCTGAACAAACTGTGAGTGTACATTAGTACACCTCTGCCTAACCCTTCGGGGAATACAGGTGTGATGGTGTATGAATATATTATATGAATTTGTGTAAATCCGACCTCCCGAGTTGTTACTGAGAATGTTTGAGAATAAACCCAATAACACTGCTCAGCTTGTGATCGAACCCAGGATCTCACGCTTAGCAACTTGACTACGAGATCAAAAGCAGTTTTATGTAAATATTTTTTGTTATAGGCTATGGTGCGAATGGACAGGCATATACCTTACGCACAGCGCATGCAGAGAGTTCAAGAAGTCATCACTGAGGTAAGTTTGGAAACTATTATTGTAATTACGATTACGACTAGGATTACTAATATTCTAGGAAGATAAAATGCTTCCCGTGACATAACTTTGTCATCGTATTATCTTTAGCCTTTAAAAAAAAAAAGTTTGCAAGCGGTTTCTCCCTCGTTTCGATAACTACGCTTCTATGCGGGTTAGACCTCCAGCAGTACTATGAAAACCGCATCAAATTTCATGGAGTAGTTTTTGCGTGATGCTCGTAAAAACATACAAATCGACAGAGGAACAAACAAAATTTCTAAAGATTATTGGTTTGGCTTCTATTGCTCTTATATGGACCTGTCATTATTTTTTTAAATACAATCAGCGATCGGCCATTTTTATTAGGTAATATTAGTATGACATCTAGAAATATACTAGGAATTTAAAACGTCCCGTGACATAATTCTGTCTTCGTTTAATCTCTTTAGCCATACTTTTGGTGCGAGATATGACAACCATATTAAAAAAAAAATATAAACGTTTCTCTACACTAAGATTCCTGTATTCCTGGGTTTAAAACACCGGAATAACCTGACCATATTTGCTCCATGGTACAAGTAGTTATAGTAATATATTATTTGCGAGGATCGAAAACGCGTGGTGCTAAAGCCGAGCGCTCAACCATCACGCCAACCAAACGTGTCTTCAATTATTTCGTAGTTAGGGACAAAAGGCCACTTTTCATAAATCACAATATGATTCTCGTAGTCTATACAATGCGTTAAGATAACCCTGTCCGACCCGTGAAGGTATTGTTAGGTATCGAGATCCGGTTCTATTAATACAACAATTTTCACTCTACACGAGAAAACCCTGAAAAAAAAATTTATAAAACGAGGAAACTGAAATGATAGCAGCGGTAGCAGAGTCACCATCCCCTGGGAAACATAATAAGGCCTATGATAGTTTTATCACATTTTAACAATTTACTAGATATACTGGGTTATGACACGCGAATATTAGACATTGAAATAAAACTACTTTTTACGGATTTTATCGCGTTGTATTAATATTATTTGATTCCCGACGTTTCGGATCCTTTACAGCATCCGAATAATTAACAAAAATGTAAGGTAATCGTAACATTAAGACGTCCAACAACTTAGTCTACCCGTGACCATGGATGCTGTAATGTAAAGGATCCGAAACGTCGGGAATCAAATAATATCAATACAACACGATAAAATCCGTAAAAAGTAGTTTTATTTCAATTTACTAGATTTTAGTGATGTGATTCGAATACCTATATGCCCCTTGCGGATCGGACAGGTTCTTTTTTTAACATAGTGTATACGACATTACACCTTGCCATAGTGTCCCAGTATGCTGACCTCTTATTTTATAAAAGCCTTATACTTAGGTACAGTGTAGGTCTGCTTATATTGGTTTCATGGCACGATGTGTGTGTATGTGAATCATATTATGATTAATGAAAAATGACCATTTATGCTCTTTTGAGTAATTTTTACCCGAGTGCGCCAGAAGGAGGGTTTTTTTATACCACTAAGGAGGCAAATAAGCATACGGCCTGCCTGATGGTAAGCGGTTACCGTAGCCTATCGACGCTTGCAACACCAGGGGTATCACTCGCGCGTTGCTGACCCTGTAAATTAAGGAGGAATAGTTGGGCTAGTAACATACGAGACATGCTGCTATGTATGTTAGCGGCGGTAACAAAACACCACAGGTCCTCCCCACTGCGGAGCTCTGGCGACCTTGCTCATCGTTAGGAACACAACATAGCACGGAGCTATGTTATTTGGCTACGGTTAGGTATGTTTTTCAAATGTATGTATGTAAGAAAGACTGTATTATGTATATTCCTTCGGCACGCTCTGTAGCCTAAACGGGTTGATGGATTTAAGCTTGAGAGGCGTTGTTAGATTCGTTTCAATTGTGAGAATGACACTGGGTTCTTATACCAAAAACTAAACAGTGTAAAATATAATTAAATATATTCACATTCCATCACGGCTTTCTTCCCCGAAGGGTTAGGCAGAGGCGTAGGTACTAATGTACTTCCACAGTTCGTCGGTATGTTTAGGTGCCATGTAATAGGGGGCGAGCCTATTGCAATTAACCGGGCACAAATCCAGACTCCGAGCTGCTACTGAGAATTTCATAGAAAAACCCAATAACCCAATAACCTGGGGATCGAACCCAGGACCTCTAGCGTAGCAGTCGCGCTTGGGACCTCTAGACTTATGAGGCAGTCTAATCCTATATATCTGTAATTAAATATAAATAAATAAAACCCTACTGCCAAAAATGATGAATTCTAACAAGATGGTCAATCTCGTGCAATCGGAGGGTAATCTTATTTTCATAAGTTTTGGCAGTCGGGTTTTTGATATTTAAATTAACTTTTTTTGCGAAAATTTGTGTGTTAAACTTCGCGCGTGAAACCTTGGTTTAGGTCAAGTTTAGGTTTAATGACTAAGTATTAAAGCTTACATATTATATATTAAAATTAAAAACATTAGCAAAACACTATTGCTTATTTCTAGATGGCTAGCAAATACGTAAATGTCTAAAAAAGCAGACACGACTGTAATTGTGAAATATAGGTAGGTATTCAAGGTGTGCGCTAGCAGACAGCAACGCATACTAATTACACCAAGCAAAAATAAATTGCTGTACAGTACGCGCGACATAACTTGGCCGCATTGAAGTTAGCTGTTTGTTAGTTTTTGGTTGCGCAGTACACAATTTTTAACGTAAACAATCCACTGCGCATTAAAACGGCGAACTTCACTCCGGCCAACTTATGCCGCGCGTACTGTATTAAACACATATTTTTTATCGCAGATTGGTATTGTTGCTGCCTGTCTGACTATTTCTTACATAAGTATTTTTTTTTTAAAAAAAAAAGCTTACTAGCAATGTGTGTCGCACATTACTAGTATTCTTGTCAACCCCTCTGCTAAGCAAAATGCTTGTGTTACGAGTGGGTTCATGTCGGTAGTGCAATGGGTGGGGTTCGAACCCGCAACCACATGATCGCAAGTCCATCGTCCTAGCCATTAGGCTACCACCGCTTTATGTATCAGTAATGACAGAAGTAATATAATATCGCGTCATCGTTAGTACGTATTATAAAAATACTGCCGATCCTACAAATCCACACTCCAAGCTGCTCAGCTGTCATTGACAACAAAATTAATTGGAAATTACATGTTGACCAGGTGTGTAAAAGGTTAAGTCAGTTTTCATATGCCCTCCGTAAACTAGGAAAAATAGCAAACCAAACAACTTTATTAACAGCATGCCACGGTTACGTTAGCTCAACTCTTAGATACGGTGTGGTATTCTGGGGCAACAGTACAGACAAGGAACGTGCGTTCATTGCTCAAAAACGATGCATTAGGGCTATGTTCAATGTATCTCAAACTGAATCCTGCAAACCATTCTTTGAAAAGATGAATTTATTAACGTTCCCAAGTTTATACATATATGAAGCCGCTGTATTTGTTAAAAATAATATCTATCTATTCAAATATCGTTCGCGTATACGGCATCAGGATAAATTGTTGCTAGATAGCTGCTACATATGGTTGCTAGCAAGACGCATTTAATGCATGAAAGTATCTTTTGCGCAGCTTCGCGTATATTTAATAATGTCCCGGGGCCTATTAGAACTATTCTAGAAATTAAAACATTTAAAAAGAGGCTTCATGACTTATTAGTGAATAAGCGCTACTACTCTGTAAAGCAATTCTTATCAGACAAATCACTGTTGCAATACAATTTACCCCAGTCATGATGCGTTCAATGTTCCACCAAGACATTAATTTATATTGTCCGTAAAATTTTAATAACTGACTATACATGTACCTAATTTAAATGGATTAATATTTTTCTTTAAATTATCTTACTAACATAATCTGACTATTTAATAATGAATATATTTATATTGTTAAATGTTGACATAATTGTAATAATTGTATGCCCCAAAGGGCGGGACATAGCCGAACGCAAAACTTTGAATAACATCTGTATTATGTACCTATGATCCACAATAAAGAATTTTGAATTTGAATTTGAATTTGCTACTGAGACTTTACACAAAACGAGAAGACATAGAAACAAGATACACACTACGACATAAAACATGACTCAATCTACCAAAATCGACATAACATACCATCACGCCTGTATTCCCCGAAGGGTTAGGCAGAGGTGTACTAATGTACACCCACAGTTAGCACGTTTAGGTGCCATGTAATAGGCGGCGAGCCTATTGCTATTAACCGGGCAGAAATCCAGACTCCGAGCTGCTACTGAGAATTTCATAGAACAACCTAATAACACTGCTCGACCTGGGGATCGAACCAGGAACTCTAGCGTAGCAGTCGCGCTTAGACTAATGAGGAACCGCCTCTTGTTCGTATTATTTTTACCTATTTTTTTGCTTTTGTTAATTCCTCTATTATATCATAGTTATAGCGGCCCCACACGCAGGTTGGGGCCCCATTTAGTGTTTCCGCCCCGGGCCCCCGACGGGCTTAGACCGCCACTGGATATTAATAGTTAGTACATGAATAATAATACTCGTACTAACATTTCTGGGCACGCCACTGCCCACTATGGCGCTCGAGAGGTATACAAAACAGCATGTGTGTGAGTACTTTTATATTCAGAATAATTTATTATTTGGTAGGTTGCAGTGATGTGATGAACAAACAAAAGTTTCTCTATGTTTCGTCTTGGCATTTAGCATATACATTATTTTGATAATGGATTTTTCGATTAGAAAAACAGAAACAACTAAACTATAGCAACTTAACATGCACAGTTCAATATAATCTATTTATCTTACACAATTAAATGTCAAAGAATTATGTATCCTTTTTGTATTTTTTTGCCCTGCTAAGATTACAATATTTAGGAAAAGTTCGACCGCGGGCAGGATTACGGTTTAAAACAATTCGCTTCACTACCCACTAGTGTTGCTAGGAAATGACATTTTGATTTTTAGTACCTACCTACTTGATCACGTTGTCTAAGAAATCCAGTTTGATCTAAACTGGTATTTATCTGATATATATTTACATCTGTTGATAACATTTTATAATAATAGCATTTATAATAAGATAAAAATAACTTTATAAATATTTATAATCTATACTTCAATAGATAGTTACCTATTACCTATAAATGCGAACGAAAATCTAATCTACCTCAAGTAAGAAGTGGTCCCAAGCGCTACTGCTTCGCTTGAGGCCATCTATTCGATTCCTAGGTCGAGCAATGTGTTATTGGGTTTTTCTATACATATTTAAAAAAAATAGATTAGTAGCATCTCGGAATCTGAATTTGAGCTGGCAATATGGGCTCGCCTAAATGGGGCCTAAACATACTGGCGAACTGTGGGTGTACATTAGTGCGAGCCAATAGGGTATTTGTATGGTGTGTGATTTATTAGAAAATAACTTCTTAGGTCTTAGAGAAAAACTATTAAATATAATTTATTAAATACACTATTAAATATAATTTATTAAATACACTATTAAATATAATTTGTCTACTGAAAAAATAATTTAAATCGGCTAATAAAGTACTAATATAAGCGTTTCAAGATTTTGGTGGAGACTGAGAGGGGATTCTCTGTTCCTTTCCCGCAAAACCAAGCCATGCGTGCGCTTTACCAATTCTATATTACCATATAGAATTGGTAAAGCGCACGCATGGCTTGACGTCACAACGTGTAATTGTATTATTAAAATGCTTATAACTTCCTTAATCTGGAACCGATTTAAATTTTGTTTTTATTGGTCAGCTCTATTTATGGTCAACTTTTTTATGAGATCATAAAAAGAATTAGTCAACTAGCCTAGCCAAGGTACAAATCCATACTCGGCGCTGCTACTGAGAACTTTACAGAAAACTTCTAACACTGCTCGACTTGGGAATCGAAAATAAATCGGAATCGGAAATAGACTAATGAGGCAGTTTAACGAGACTAATGTCTACGAATTGTTAATACAATATTATGTTAAAAAAATATTTTAAAAAACAAAAAATATAGAATTTGCAAAAACAAAATATTTTGCATAGTTCATTACAACTCTATAAAATAAATAAATACAAACATATGCAATTAGTAATTGGGCTAAATACCTTGAATCAACCTTGATAAGAAGGTCATATAGAATTTTAAGTCGTTAGGGTCTTGTTAAATAATCACAAATGCATTTTTATCTATTATTGTTTAATTTTTTTTCAATAATTCCATTAGATAAAATCTCTGCCTGATGCCATTAAAACATTAACATTAAAAAACGATTTACATTCCTTTATTCTTTTTTACTTACATATACACTAAGATAACATAATTGTTTTACAAAAAAATATGTAGACACAGGTAAATATAAATGAGGTATAATTAATTGTTATCTAGGTAGATGTAACCGTTACTAATTGAAATATAACTATATATAATTACTTTGACTCATTTTGAATAAAAAATGGCTAAGTATTACCTTTAATTATGCTATTTTTTATATTTTTAACGCAGGTAGGTGCTTATTAATTAATTATCCAAGACAAGATCAAGAAGTGGGCAAGGTGGTACCTTTTGAACGTTATTTTACATTAGAGACAGCCCCAAAGACGTCTTTGGGCGTCCACCTCTATACTCATATATAGTAAAAAAAAACTGGTCGATATCTGTACAATAGGAGATATTTGAGAAAAAAATAATACTTTAGGAGTCTTCAAAAGATTAATAGAGACTAATTTTTTTAGAGTATATTTCTAGTGTTTCCACTTACGTGCATTACGCAAAAACGCCTGCACGAAATTGTATGCGGTTTTCACAGTTGTATTTCTGGAGGCCTAATCTGAATAATCTGGTGCATATTTCATTTTGATAAGCCGCCTAGAAGGCGATTTAGGTAAATTCTTAGGGGACGGGAGTGAAACCACGAAAAAAATACCCAATAATTAAGTCCATACCCATAAATTCTCAGAGGGTGCTCAGGAGTGTAATGTTATCTTAAAAGAAAACAAAAGATAAAGGCATGCATTAAATAGATGGCACACCTAAATTATATAAATATTTTAATCCATATGTACTTACATACTAATATTATAAATGCGAAAGTAACTCTGATGTCCGTCTGTCTGAGTGACCTTTTCAGGCCTAAACTGCTGCACCAATTTTGATTAATTTTGGAATAGATATAACTTGGACTTTGTAGAAGAACAAAGGCTACCTACCTCCTGTTTCGAAAAGTGCGTTTAGATGCGAGAGAAACAGCGGGCATCATAGTTGTGCATATAGCTTGGCATGCGCTACACGCATGCCAAGACAAAATTTTGTCGTCGCATTATCTCGTCTCCAGCTATAGCTTCGGTACGGGATAAGCGACGACAAAATTATTCCATGCCGTGAATACTAGGCGCCAGTACTAGACTAATGAGTTAAGTATATTTTTACATACTATCACGCCTGTATTCCCCGAAGAGTTAGGCAGAGGCGTAATAATTCCCACAGTTCGCCGGTATGTTTAGGTCCCATGTAATGGGGGGCGAGCCATCAACCGGGCACAAATGACAATCTCCGAGCTGTTACTGAGAATTTCATAGATAAATTAATTGCTGATAATGCTCTATGAATTTTTCTATGATCTCTCGCTCAGGACCACTAGACTAATATTTTCATTTTGTGTACACAGTTGGCGCTCACAAAATGCCAGAATACGGTGATCGGCATCCCGGGACGGCTGAAGGGCATATCAGGGGGTGAGATGAAGCGGCTGTCGTTCGCCAGCGAGGTCCTCACCGACCCTCCCCTCATGTTCTGCGATGAGCCCACCTCAGGACTCGATTCCTTCATGGCACAGAACGTAATACAGGTACAGTACAAAGTTTAGAGGTTATTTATATACTTTTTCCAATCCCGTAACAAAATCTTTTCTTGTTTCTTTGTATATCTGTCTTCTATGCAAAATTGAAAGGTTTATAATAATAATAATATCTGAAGTGGCCTCTACCAGGCCTCATAGTGTTAGTAACAATATTTACTTAAAGCTATGTTAGTAGTGTAGTGATAGAATAGTGGTATGAGCGTTGGTCTGCCAAGTCAAAGGTCTCGAATTCGAATCCAAGGAACGCACCTCTGACTTTTCGGTTTAAACAGTGAAGGAAAACGTAGTGAGGGAACCTGCACGCCTGAGGTTTTCTCGACGGCGTGTGAAATCTGCCAACCCGCACTAGGCCAGCGTGGTGGACTATAGCCTAATCCCTCTCATTTTATAGAAGACGAGTACCTAAACGTATACGTTATTTGTGGGAATCCCCGAAAATGTATTTAGATTTTAAACATCGACAATGTGTGGGTTGCCATATGTGTAAAAAAGTAAACTACTGCTAACGTAATCACCATCTAGACCTCCACCCCCATGTCATCAAAAATAAGCAAAGTAAAAACCCCCCGGCCCCCTATATTGCTTACATACATAATAATACTTGAACGGCCCCGAAACCCGAAAAAAATTAAAGTAAATTTTTTTATTTCAATTAGACCAATAAAATAGGTACTACTTTTGAAAAGTCAAAACTAGTTGCATCCATAGACTAACCGCAGAAAGCGCAGCTTAACCTTACCTGATCAATTGATCAGCGCCTCTAATGTAATAATTATACTGATACTGAATAATTATACTGATATAATGTAATAATTATACTGATACTGAAAAACATGTTTTCAGGTGCTGAAAGGCTTGGCCCAGAAGGGCAAGACAGTTGTGTGTACCATCCACCAGCCGTCTTCAGAGCTGTACGCCATGTTCGACAAGTTGCTCATCATGGCTGATGGCAAGGTCGCTTTCCTCGGATCACCGGAACAGGCTAACGACTTCTTCAAAGAGTAAGTAGCTACCACAAACCGTGTTTCCGGTCTTCGGGTGGCAAACTGGCTATATTTGATGAATCCATGGAGAGATTCAAGATTAGGTATCCATGGACTTTCTTGCCGGATTCTTTTCCATAAGATCAAACCATTTCGAACTGTGCAAGTCGTGCAACTACATAGAATCATAACGTTTCATAAACGTTTGTAAAAGCTTATTTGAACTTGAACTTGAAAATCACATTTAATCATTATGATGATTGAGTGATTAATGGAAACATGCAAGCTGACCTCTCACTTTACGAAAAGCCTATACCTAGTCACAATATACGTCGCTAATTTAGACCAGAAGTTTATTAAGCTGTAGACGCTAGCGGACCCTGTCAATTATTTTGTGTGAGAAACTGAGGTGGAAAACCTGTACAGTGTGCCTTTAGCGGTCCCCGGAAGAACTAGGATTATATACAACATATTTGACAGATTGGATAGCGACAATCGCTTACTCCTGCAGGGCTAAAAAGGATGCTTTTAATGAATTGATTCTCATAAAAAAATACTCAGCTCTGCTATGGGTTCCAAATACGAGTTAACTAGCTTTTACCCACGGTTTCAGCCGTGGCAACCTAAAAAAACCTAAAGGACTTTTTGAGACAAAAAGTAGCCTATATCCTTCTCTAAAGCCTATATCTGATACTAAACCAATGTTATGAAAATTCATCAAAATTGGTTCAGGGTTTACGCCAGAAAATGTAACAAAATACAACAATTAGAACACGATTGACAGAAAAATAAAATCAAATAAACTATTGCAATTACTTCGGAGTATACGAGTATGTACTAGGTTAAGGCTTAACCTCATAAGACACTTACACAGTTTTACGTAAAAGAATACCAGTAATACCTGCTTCTAATTAGCTTAAATTATTAGACCGTTTGAAGAACTACATAACGTATTCTATATATCTATAGAACGGACCTAGCTACTATTTTTTCGTTCACATTCGCTGTTTCGCTGATCTAAGTAATCGTATAAACATAGTTACTAGCTGCCGGGCGCGATTTTAGACGCGTCCCAAATGGAAAATATGTCAATTTTTATTTGAGACGTCTCGTAGCCTGTGTCCTTTCTCAATATGCAATCTATCTCAGCTTCTGCCAGCAGCTTCGCTCACGTAGGATACATAGCTAAGAAAGCACCATACGGTTAAAACCCCTGATCTCTTTACTCTATCTATAGAGTAATATAGAGGTCAGTGGTTAAAACTATAAAAAGTAGCCTAAATGTTGACCAGGCTCATAATTTTTTAAAAAATCAGTCAAGTAGATCTTGAGTTATAAGCGGACATACACACGTACATACAGACAGACAACAATTCTAAAAATCATAAATTTGGCTACACTTAATTTTTACTTTCCAGTTATTATAGATTTACCCACAATCATGTCATTTCTACAATTCTGCTCTAATCATTGGCTCTAAGCTTGAAAAAGTAATATATATTTTCGAATTTCGTTATTATGAAATTATAAGTTCCTATAATAAAAATTTGGTAATCTTTAATAGAAACATTCGCAATATCACATAAATATATTTTTGGACGAATTTGTAACCGATTTGTGTTCTTCCAATCAACACCATTGGTAAATAAATAAATTTAGTACTACTTATTACATTTTAGCGGCCCTTATAAAGTCAATGTAAAATACACATTAATACAGCAAGAACCTTATTTTATGTACTATCCATATAAAGTTCTTGCATTACAGGGACTTTTGAATTGTCAAAAACTAGGTGCACGTTATCAAATAGTGGGTCTTAGGGAGAACTGGCAAGAAATTCCATAGATACTCCTTTAAATAAAAAACATATAACATTGTTATTTTTGTTTACAATTTTTTACTTCATCATCATTATCATATCAGCCAACAGAAGTCCACTGCTGAACAAAGGCCTCCCCAAAAAGGGGCCCAATTTTTTACTTATAATGTAAGAATTAGGTATGTAGCCCTAAATGTATCCGAATTGATATGAATTAATCGTTGACTTAATTGCTCTATCTCAGTCTGGGTGCGGCGTGCCCTCCGAATTACAACCCGGCGGACCACTTCATCCAACTGCTGGCGGGCGTGCCCGGCCGTGAAGAGACCACGCGCACGACCATCGACACCGTGTGCACGGCTTTCGCGCGCTCAGAGGTCGGCTGCAAGATCGTCGCTGAAGCTGAAAATGCTCTCTATTTCGAGGTAACCAACATAAAATACCATCGCGCCTGTATTCCCCGAAGGATTAGGCAGAGGTGTACTTAATGTACACCCACAGTTCGCTGGTATGTTTAGCCTCCATATAATAGGGGGCGAGCCTATTACATTGCTATTAATCGGGCACAAATCTGTACTCCGAACAAAAAAGCGTCATCGATTCATAGTGGACATTTGACGAAAACCCGAACGAATCGCTTTTATCATGCGAAATGTGGAATGCGCTTCCCGAATGGGTCTTCCCCGATAAATGCAATCTGGATGTCTTTAAAACACAAGTGAATCGATTTCCTGTAGGAAAGCGCTCTCCATCGTAAATCTCAGTGTCACTCATCATCAGGCAAACTGGCGGTCAAGCCTCTCAAGTACAAAAAAAGCTGTAACTGAGAATTTCATAAAAACACTCAATAAAGGAACCACAATTAAATTAAACTGCACAAGTGAGACATGTACAGTTGACAAAAGGTTGACAAAGTTGTGTGACACGCATTATGTGTCAAAACGCAGTTGTTGTTAGCTACCTACCTAAGTTATGTACCCAAGTTCTTTTATTAACTACATTTGCATTGTTTACATAAACTAAGGAAAAGTAAAAAAATAGAACTGCCTCCCGATTGGGCGGATTTGATTCAGCATATGCCAGACAGATTTTCTAGTGCTGTAAAAACAAACAGAATCGGCAGAATTTTTATTCCTTGCGTCTTATAAAGATACCTACTGGCTTTGCTCAGTTTTTCACTGAATTTTAGAGTTTATTCTCGAATACTCGCCAATGTTTTAAAGGGGAAATTACTTTTTTATAGCCTTACATTTTAGTTATTTAAAAAAAAATGCATTTACGCATGCTAAACATTCCCAAAGATACGATTTCTTCTTTCACTAAAATTTGTAGCCTTAGTAGATTCTCTTTTGAAATTTTTTAAAAGTATTTTTTTTTTAGTATTTGACCCTTAAAAGGTATATGGCATGGATATAGACGGATGGCGTTATTGCCCAATTTGAGAAACCTGGCATAGACAATACTAGGCCCCATGCGGAGGATAGGTTGGAAGAGAATTCGTTACTTAGCTGGTTCCTCTCTCAAACCGACATTTCCTAAGAGGCGAGAAAATATCTGGATTACCCAGTGGCTGGCGACCACATTTACATCGTAATCGTAACAGCGTTTTACCCCTCTCAGTTGCTGCGGCTTCATCAGCCTGAAGACCGTAAGGGTTCTTAAGAGTACGGCGGACCGAATTTGTCTTACAAACGTAATACCGAAATAATTCGCAATTCAAACCCAATTTAATCAAATTGTGTTATTATTCGATTCGGTTAGGATTCCGATACCGTTAATCTAGGTTCCTACGTTACCATTTTGTCCAAAATACTCCACTGGAAATAAATGTAAGCAAATGCAAATTTTGATAAAATTACCAAGTTTGGAACGATTTTCCAATTTTGTAAGTCCAGTGAAGTAATAGTAGACGAAATAGTACCGTAGGAACCTAGATTAACGGTATCCAAATCCTAATAATGGCACAATTTGATAGAATATTGACTGGATTACGATTTATTTCGGTATTACGTTTTTGTGGGCAATTCAAGCTCCGTCGGACCCTTAAGGATCGGCAACTCATCAGCTCCTTCAGCATTCATAAACTCTTTTAGTGTTAAGTGGTCTTGTAAAAAAAAACTTTTATGAAATATGTTTGTGTATGGCACCCAGCGCAAGATATCGTCGGGGTGGGCGGACCCGGCGTGGTCGGAGGCGACGGCGGCGCGCGCGCGGCGCTCGCCGTACAAGGCGTCGTGGTGCGCGCAGTTCCGCGCCGTGCTGTGGCGCTCCTGGCTCTCCGTCACCAAGGAGCCCATGCTCATCAAAGTGCGCTTCCTGCAGACTATTGTAAGTACCTATATTATTATATATATTTACAATTTAAAGTCTCTTTTTTTATTGATTAAGTCGGCAATCGAGCTGACGAGCCACCTGGTGGTAAGTAGTCATCGTCGCCCATGGACACCTGCTACACTAGAGGAGTTGCTGATGACTTGCCGAACCTTAAGAGACTACAGACTGTCGGAGCCGCTGCAACCGAGAGGAACTGACTCTTACGTACAAAAGTCGAAACACACACCAAGGTAGCACCTTGCGGCATCTAGCGACAGACTCGGACGTAAGGGTAGTCGCCAGCCAGTCAGACTCCAAGGTCAGATATTTTCACGCCTCTTACGGGATGCCTATCTGAAAGGCACTGAGGAAATAGTATTCTAACCCGTCGTCACACGGGGTAAAATTGCTCGGCTAATTTATTTACACATAGTGGTATCATTTAAACCAGTGACATCGCCGCGTGCCAGGAACTTGACCTAGCTGTCGCCGGAATACGATATCTGGTGTTCTTCTACTATTTACTCTGCATTGAACTACCTTTGCAACGTATCCTAAAAAATCATTGTAATATTGTAGATGGTGTCGATCCTGATTGGCGTGATATACTTCGGGCAGCACTTGGACCAGGACGGCGTGATGAACATCAACGGCGCCATCTTCATGTTCCTCACCAACATGACCTTCCAGAACATCTTCGCTGTTATTAACGTAAGACAAACATCATCATTCTTACGCCTGTATTCCTCAAAGGGTTAGAGTGTTTGTTTAGGGCCTATATAATAGGGTTAAGTGCGCAAATGATCGGACGAGCCACCTGGTAGTAAGTAGTTATCGTCGCTCATGGACACCTGCACCACCAGAGGAGTTACTGATGCGTTGCTGAGTCTTAAGAGTCCCTACAGATTGCAGATTACCAGAGTCGCAGCGACCGAGCGGGAATTGGCTCTTACGCGCAAAAGTCGAAACACACACTAAGGTGCTTTACGAATTATTTTGTGCCTTTTTTTACCTATTGCCTAACCGGGCACAAATCCAAACTACGAGCTACTGCTGAGAATTTCATAGAAAAACCCAATCACACTTTGCTCGACCTGGTAATCGAACCCAAGGCCTCTACCGTAGTAGTCGCGCTTAGTACTACTAGACTAATCAGGCAGTTTTTTCTTTCTATCTCATGAATTGGCAAGCAAACTTCGGTTGTTGACACTTGGACGTGTGGAAAAGTAATATGCAATCAATAATTGCATTTTGGCTCTATTTTAATAAAATTTTCAATCTGGGGATCTTACGGGGGCAATACATCAATCTAGCTAGGTCTATCTTTTGGTTTTTATTGAGATTTCACACACAAATTTGAGGATACCAACTAAGAACAATAACATACATACCTAAAACGAAAATTAATAAACCTAGAACCCGACTACAAAAAAAATCATCAAGTATAATTACGTCGGAAACGTGGGCGGGTTTTACATTTTTTACTTTCGTTATAATTGACACATTTTGATGGCTCGTGTTTCCTTCATTCATTATCAAGTGCATGTTTCGTAGTCTAATTATTTTAGTCAGTGATGGAACTTAGCATGATTTTTATACTT
This sequence comes from Acronicta aceris, assembly GCA_910591435.1. Classification (NCBI taxonomy): domain Eukaryota; kingdom Metazoa; phylum Arthropoda; class Insecta; order Lepidoptera; family Noctuidae; genus Acronicta; species Acronicta aceris. Next base: position 14,658,819 of record OU342761.1, on the reverse strand, counting down.
CAAATACAGAGATGGCGCTAGTAGTAAGAAATGCATAATAATCTCATATTGAAATTCATTATCCATTCGCTTTTCGTTCGTTCAGGGGTTACTTTATTGGATTTTCTATAACGCCACATACACCACATACTTACTCTTTGGATTAATACGAATCCAAATCATTTGTTGAAATCAAATAAATTTAATTTTTCGATCCCCTTTTTTATGTCTCGTCGGCCATGTTGTTTTTGTACACTGCAAAGACGAATCAATTCACATCCCATTTGTCAAAATCGGATGAGTAGTTTTTGAGGTAGGATTGAACATCCATACATAGACTGTTAAACTTACATCTAGCAGCTAGGTAGGCATTTTACATCTGTTCTGAGTAAAGCTTGGTAGCCTAGGTACTAACAATTGATCTATTAACACGACATATTTTTGCCAACAGGTATTCTGTTCAGAACTGCCAATATTCATAAGAGAGCACCACTCAGGGATGTACCGAGCAGACGTGTACTTCTTGTCAAAGACCCTGGCAGAGGCACCGGTGTTCGCAACGATACCACTCGTATTCACCACCATAGCGTACTACATGATAGGGCTCAACCCTGATCCCAAGAGGTTCTTCATTGCATCCGGATTGGCAGCGCTAATAACTAATGTTGCAACTTCATTCGGTGAGTTTTTTTTAATATTCAATACTATACAGCCTTATTCTTAAGAGAGGTAGGGCATAATGGAATCGAATAATTCCACTCACAATTGGAGCGGCCGACTGGGGAAGTACCTCCACCTTGCTATGTTGTGTTCCTAACGGTGAGCAAGGTCGCTAGAGCTCCGCGAGGAAGCGTTGTGTTGGAAGTAGACCCCCCACTACCAACACCGGTGGTGTTTTGTTATTACTGCCCTCATGCGGCAGCATGTCTCCTATACTGCCAGCCCAACTGTTCCTCCTTTAATTACAAGGCAACGCGCGAGTGAGAGCGATACCCCTGGTGTTGCAAGCGTCCATAGGTTACGATAACCGCTTACCATCACATCGGGCGGGACGGATGCTTGTTTGCCACCTTAGTGGTATAAAAAAAATATTGACGTAAAATCATTAAGGGGCCATTGTACATTGTACATACACTATGAACAATTTTCAATATCGGCCCAAACCTGAAATCGTGAAAAAATCAGCCGTTCCTTATGTAATAGGGTTGACTCATTTGGGGAAAATGTGTAGCAGCTGTATTTTTTCACGATTTCAGTATTAATCCCATAGGAAAAGTTATTCATGTTGATGAGTACAGTGGTCCCTTTTCTACTGTTAAAAAAAAATAAGGTTCATTTTTTAAAAACGTTGCCCCACACTAGGTTTTCCTCCTATATCGTGGGTGCGTTTACAAACACTATCACATTCTCAAATACCCAGACCCGGAACGACTACCCCTAAGTAGGGCTGCCAAATCGAAAAATCGAAACATCAGGATATAACATTTCAAAGTGTTAGGATTTTGGAATTATTTTGGCCTGAAGAAATGAAAATGTATAAGTAAAGTGTGTCTTGCTCGGTGGTAGGACCTCTCGGGGTCTGGTTGTCTGGCGACCACCCTTATGTCGGAGTCTGTCGTAAAACACCTTGGGGCGTATTTCGATTTTTGCGCGAAAGAGCCAGTTCCCCCTCGGTTGCTGCGGCTCTGGCAGTTTGGAGTCTGTTGCAGTCGGTTGCGGTGGTCTCTTAAAGATCGGCAACGCATCAGCAACTCCTCTGGTGCTGCAGGTGTCTGTGGGCGGCGATGACTACTTACTATCAGGTGGCTCGTCTGCTGGTTTGCCGACCTAATTATTTTTGATAGAAAGAAAGAAAGCATTATTATCATTATATTACGAGCGATACGAGGCGCGAGACATGAACTTCGTCTTTTGTTTTAGTGTTATTCTGTTTTGTTTTAGTGTTTTACTTTATCCACCCTGTGTATCAAAAATATTAATAAATACTTCATATTACTTTTCACTTTCACAATAGCCCGTGCCTCGCGTGTTTTCTAATAGGGAATATGATTTTTTAAAATGTTTATTTAAATCAATCGTTTACATTATTATAGCATCGTCAAAAATATTTTTTTTATATTTTAAAAAAACACAAAAAGATACAAACCTAAATATCTTTTTGTGATTTTTTTTTGCATTTTCCATGCTAAGATTATTAAGTTAGTTTTTAGTAAAGGAAAAAAATCAATCGCGGGCAGGATTCGAACCTGCGTCTTCTGGTTTGGTATACCAGACGCTCTGACCTCTAAGCCACCGCGAACCCTACCCGCATGATTGAAATTTTGCCTTCACATTCTGAATTTACGTCATAAGGTGACGTTGGTAACATCTATGAGAGGCAAGTTACCTACGCCACTACGCCAATCGTGTCGTCATTCGATTGTTTGCATCAAAACACATGAATATGTAGGTAACAGCCGTCTTTTTTTATGTTGTTTAGTATTTATGTTTTATACAAACAACGATAAAATATTGTTGTCCTATAAATGGGACAAGTTTGTTTTTGACATATTTTATGTGACTATAAAGTTAACTAAAAATAAAAACAATTAAAGACGCCTCGACGACTACTTCAAAAAATATAGTATTGCTGCTATAATTGTGTAACAAACCAACATAATAAACCAATGACTATCTCATTAGTTCTGAGACGACTGCTATGCTAGAGGTCCTAGGTTTAATACACAGGTCGACCAAAGTGTTACTGGATTTTTCTACAACATTCCTAGTTTGCATTTGTGCCTGGTTTACAGAGGACCATTGTACGCTTCTGCCTAACCCTTTGGGAAATACAGGCGTGATATTGTTATCTGATTTATCATTTAAAGCTAAAACATGTTATTGCTATTTACAACCGAGTAGCTTAGTATGGAAGGAACCTGCAAACTTCGTCGCTAAAATTATAAGAGTCAACTTTGATAACATAATGATAGTTACATTAAACCCTGTTTATTTAAAATATGGTAACCTCGGTTAAGAATAAAAAAAGTGTTCGGTATCGGAATGCCGATAAATGAAAAAAAAATAGGGTTCCGTTCCTCAAACAGTTCTCATAATTCTGAGAAAGAGGCTCACGAAGTGATCCCACACTTCGTGAGCCTCTTTCTCAGAAATACATAAGTGGAGGGATCAAGCTGAAATGAATATCAAATTTTACAGTCCTTTAAAGCTATAAAAAATCCAACTTCTAATAAGTCAATGCAATAAAAATTACTTTCATTTATATAATTATGTCGCTTTTTTGACACATGCTATTAAATCATAACTAAGGATGCATGTTCGGTCAGCACAAGTAAAGAAAAATTCCCTGTGTATATCACATAAAAAACTTTTTTTGCGACCACAAACGACTTGACTTATATTGGCCGTGACGTATATCCATTAGTCTTGTGCCTAATGTGCCGGTCAGTAAAGAGATCACTCTGAACTAGTACAATTCGGTCAGTGAACTAGTTCACCTTATTAGTTCAAGTTCAAGTTCAAGTTCAAATGTTTTTATTTCAAATAAGCTTTAACAAGCGTTTATGAAACGTTATGATTCTAGTTGCTCGGTTCCAAAAGGTTGATCCTATGGAGAAGAATCCGGCAAGAAACTCCATGGACTGGACTCCATGGACTCCATGGTTCTATTAGTACTATTAGTTCTTATAGGACATCTGACCAAATTGCTTATTAGTTCATCGTTCGGTCCCATTACAATAGTTCGACAGTCATAAGAATAGTTACTGTCCAACTGATGAGCTTGATGATAAAAAAATATTTGTTAAATATTAAATACAAGTACAGTAATTTGCAATTTCTTAATTCCCGGGATTTAATTGTCATGTTTAGGATTCCGGGAATTTAGAGGAGATATTATCAACTCTATGTTACTTATTTCCTCGAACTTAGGTAATATACTCTACCTATTCCTCTACGATCTCTGGTTATTACGTACTTATTATAAGTTTGTACGGAACCGTCGGTGTGGTAGTCGAACTCGCCCTTGTCCGGTTTTTTAACTAAAACATGCTCGAGGGTTTTTGCTACATTAAATTTAAGCAAGAAACCTTGTCATCAATCACTCTTATAGGTTTTCATTAACATTAACAAAGGCAATTAAACACCTTCACAATTTTTTTTATGACCGCCAAACCAGTATAACTTTACGAAACCAAAGAGATTACCGAATGGAAGAGTTCCGAAGAATGTTGCTTTATCTTAAAACTTGACATTATACATAGCGACAGAGTTAACTTAGATTGACATGCCGAAACTTAGATACATAATTTATTTAACACCATGCGGCGTTTTGGTGATCTCTGTTTCCAAAGTGTTACTCTGATTATAATTATAGATACTGTAGTTGTAGATACTGTAAATTGGTCTTAGAATAGAAGAAAAATACTAACTTCACTTTTTAGAAAATACTGACTTCAAACTTTTGTTATGTAAGTTCTTTTTTGATGTTAGGCATAAAAAATGGGATCAACCAGGACGATTATTCTAACAGATAAAAAAGAAACAGATAAAAAGGACAAAGATATCGGGTACCATTCACATGTAACGCTTATAACTGCCTGAGTCATTATGATCTAGTTCTCGTCAGCTTAAACTACAAGTTAGTCCAGTTTTATGTAATGACCGAGGATATCATGTTGGAATTCGCATTTAAAACCTCGTAATCTCTAGTATTTTTTTTACGCTTATTTATTGCCTATTTATCTTTGACTACTATTTTGAAAAAGAAAAAAAATAACGAGCTATAGTTTTTATGCTAACAATATGGCACTTTTATGTTAATTATTACACGCCACATCTATATGCCCAAAGTGTTACCTTCTAAATCGATGTACTAATGTACACCAGAATGTAAGTAGGTGAACCTTATAATGCCATAAACGGTACCGATTTTTGAAATCCTGTATCATAGGAGGCGTCTCTATTCCCACTAACCGAGTTCAAATTAAATCCTACTACTGATTAGTTAATAGGAAAATCCAATACGAGTATCACTATGTACGACCTGAATATCGAACACGGCACTCGACAAACGAGGCACCGTCTATTTAACAATTTAATCGTAACAATAGAAAGTGTAAACGTAAAAGTTATTTTGGCTGATATCGACGAGTTTAATTAAAAATTATGAAGATAACGAAATAGCATATGAGTGCTAAAGGCAAGGCAAGATTCGCTAATTTAACATACCAAGACATACTTATAATAAGCTTCTGATAAAGTAAATCATGATGTAATCTGGGCTTATTCCTTAATAAGCCCAAGGGCATAACACATTATGAGTCAATGAAGTATTGGCGCGAACTTAATACTGGAGAAAGAATTCTATCACCACAACTATAAAGGCTATAAAAGAAATACGTATGTGTAATGACCTTGAGTGCCGCAGGGGTTGTTTTTGGGACCAGTCTTTATTTATAATAGATATTATATAATATAGCATCTAGTATGGTTAATTGTCTCACTTTACTTCTAGGTATTTTTTACAAAGTTAAGTAATTTTTTTTTTCAACACGCACATATTTTACTGCTTCATCTTGAGCAAATACGTAATAAATTCCTAGCCTCGTAGCAAATAGATACTAATTAATTCTTAATATATTCGTATTTTATTAGTTTATTATAAGTTCTAAGAAATTTAAATAATATATTTTATATATAAATAGTTAACTAGTTAGTATATTCTAGTTTAGAGTGTGAAGGACAAATAAAAAATGGTAACTTACATGATTGTGTAGAATTAGTTAAACCATACAAAAATGTTGCTTACACGTGCTGTATGAGACCACGCGACCATCAAGGTTATGAAATTTAAAAATATAGAAAGTCACACATTCTTATCTTCTTATCTTGTGTTTTTTAAGTAGGCCTACTAGATTTAGACGTTTATGTATTAATATTCAATAGCATTTTAATATTATAGAGTTTTATTATTTAAACTTTAAATTATAAATTATCAGAAACAAGTTTTATTAACTAAGTTATAAAAACGGATAACTGGAGTAGTTGACAGAGATTAGCAATTAATCTCAATGTAAAAAAACTTTTCACGTATATTTAATATGCGAGACAAAACATCAAATGTAATTAAATGATTGCTAACGTTAATGGCGGTGATAGCCTCAGCGGCGGATTAAGACATTTGCCGCCCGTAGGCTATTTTCATTTCCCCCCCCCCACCGACTGTAAAATACATGACGAAGGAAAGAGAAGTCAAAACCAGACATGGAGTAAATATTGGGAACGGCCCCAAATTTTCCGCCCCTAAAATCTGCCGCCCTAGGCTCCAGCCTACTCAGCCTACTGGTAAATCCACCACTGGATAGCCTAGTGATATGACCATGGGACTGCCAAGTCAAAGATCTCGAGTTCGAATCCAAGGCACGCACCTCTGACTTCTCGAAGTCATGTGCGTATTAATACTTAATTATCACTCGCTTAAACGGTGAAGGAAAACATCGTGAGGAAACCTGCATGCCTGAGAGATTTTCTCGATGGCGTGTGAAGTTTGCCAACCCGCACTAGGCCAGCGTGGAGGACTATATGCCTTGTCCCTCTCATTCTGAGAGGAGACCCGTGCCCAGCAGTGGGACAGAATACTGGGTTGATTATGTTAATGGCAAACTACGTCAAAATCTATCTCCAAGGACCTTATAAATGTGGCAGTGAGGTAGTTAAAGCTATGATATAATTACATATCCCTAACCCTAATATGTAATCCTATTCCAGATAACAGGTACTCAATACTTTAGACACGGTTTCAGCTTAGTAGTATAATTAAATTACTAGAAAAAGGTATAATAATTTTAATTATCGACGTAATAATAATGATTGGGTACACCATCACCACCACTGTACACCAACCTGAATACAAATATTTACATAACCGTTTTGTTAAGTATGGTACACATCTACTTAACAGTTAATAGTTTCCTCGCTCAATATGAAACGTTACGGGAGATAAATTTCTCTAGACCGCAGCATCTCACATGTCGTGCAATTTAATACATTCATCCCACACAACACGGATAAGCGGTTTTCCACAATTTGCATAAATAAATTAAGGGCCTTCGGATGGAAATGTAATGCTAATTCATGATTAATACTACTTAGGACTGTGTCATCCGTTTGGATTTTTCCGGATATTAAGTATATCCTAGTTAAAGCTACGAGTACTAGAGATGCGGTCGAGTAGAGCCAATTTAAAATTCAAATAGGTGTCGTGTCGTCATCGTCACCGAATATTTTTTCATACAGTTGTTTTCCATAAAATATGCTAAGTTCAGCTACGCATAAATAGACCGATGATACGCACAACGTAAAAACAAACGGGTTTCTTTTAATGATTATGAAGATAGAACTTATTTAAATCAATAGTTGTTTTTCGTATAAAGTTAACATTAAAGTTAAAAGGATGCCGTCGTTAAAATGGACTTGAACTAATAAATAAGATTTAACTTTTCAATAATAATAAAAAAAGTCGTTGGTTATTCGTCTCCATATAAGTCGGTCGTTAAATGTTTATGTTAAGCAGCCCTAACCAAGGTTTTTGTTGATCTCAAATTAATGATATGAGATGTCACGTAACAACAATACTTAACACGATTGAAACATACACAAAACTCTCTCTTACACAATTTCAGCCGGCATAAACTTGAGAAATGTGTGCCATTTAAATAATAGGAGTGTAGTAGAATAATCTTTGCGAGTGAGAATGATCGTCTGATTCGATGCACACTAGGCAGTGGGCCTCACTATAATGATTTTACCATTTCATGAATTATTTCCATATAGCTTATGCGGTAGGAAATTACTATTTAAATATGGGGATAGATACCTATAGTAATCATCAAATTTAGTAAATTGATTACCGAAATGTTGAAATGTTCGCCAAAATGGATAAATGGTCACCAAATATTAGGTTTAGGTTAGGTTAGAATTGCGATCACAACGCCAGAGTCGAATACTACCTGTGATGAATTTATTTGTTTTTTTTAAGATTAGACAATTATAATTTGCAGTTGGTAGGATAGCAAGTTGTAAAATTTTTGGTTCCAAATTTGCACTAAAATGCGGAATTTATTTTGGTGATCATTTACTATTTTTGCCAATATAAAGTGTTTTTTTTACTAGATCTGGTGATTAGTTAAACATATGCCTTTAAATATGATGAAGCAACACTTAATTTTCATATTTTGTCGTCCAGGTTACCTAATATCGTGTGCAAGTAACAGCGTTAGTATGGCAGCGTCTGTGGGCCCACCCATTATCATCCCCTTCATGCTGTTCGGAGGATTCTTCCTCAACACTGGGTAAGTGTCAGCCTATATTATAGTAAACATTTCGCATTTCACTGAGCTACATATTATATTATTATTATTGTGATAGATAGGTATTTTTACACTGACGTCACAGGTTGGTATTTTTTTTATTAAAAGCTTACCAGCAATGTGGATCGCACATTACTAGTATTCTTGTTAACCCCTCGTGCTAAGCATAATGCTTGTGTTACGCGTGGGTTCACGTCGGTAGTGCAATGAGTTTGAACCGGCAACCACATGATCGCAAGTCCGCTGCCCTGGCCATGAGGCTACCGCCGCTTCAATTCGTCGCTTTGTATTTATTAATTTAATGGATGTCCTACTTTTGCGTTGATATCACAATGTAAACAATGACAAAATAAAATATGTATTACTTGATAATGAATAGCACGAGAATAATAATATTAGACATTTTAATGATGCATAAATTACGTTGGTTTTCTTGTGCCTTTAATAATAAAATGGTAAATGTTTACAAATACATTTTATTGCGGCGGAAGTAGGTACTTCAAATGGTTTATAAGATAATCCGAAACTAAACTTAGGTAAGCACATGTTTTATCAAGCCCTTAAAAACTAATGATAATTTAAATGGTAATTTAAAAGTCAAAATTGGAACAAGTATTCTTTTTAAGTTAACCGCCTGATAAATAACTAATACTCAGTCCTAATTTGAATGTTGAATGATTGTATATATTAGATTATTATATTATAGAATTGTTTTTGTATACATTATCTTATAAAAAAACTGTTTAAAAGCCGCCAACCTACGTATGTTGCGCAATTAATTGACACTAAATAGCGTTGCCCTTTGAAAAACATAATGTTCTGTTCTTCATTTTGACCGTCACATCTGACTCTATTCGGCAACATTTTGGATCGACTTCCAGTAACAACTGAATCAATTATCATAGAAACGATATTATAAATCAGAATATAGTTTCGATATAGTTTCAGTGAAATAATGTCACTTGTATCTATCTACCTAATATTCATTTCTTATTAGCTTCTACCCTAAATAATACATAGGTACACACACATACACTCATACATACACTCACGCCTTTCTCCCACAGGGGTAGGCAGAAACTATAGACTGCCACTTGCTACGATTCTTGCATACTTCTTTTGCTTCTTCCAAATTCATACATTTTCTCATACATACACGCCGGTTGCGAGTGCTACGCACCTGACCTTTTTGAAGGATTTTGCCAATAAGATCGGTGTATGTCCTTCTAGGGCGATCTCTAACGACGCTGCCGCTGACATTCGCCCTATACATTCTTTTCGTTAATCGTCTCTCATTCATTCTTTCAACATGTCCAAACCATCTCAGCATATTATTTTCAATACGCGTCTTATAAACATTATAAGGTTATAACATGTTTTGTCCTCTTTTCCCTGTAACAGAATATCATGTGTCAAAACAAGACAAAATATATTATAGCTACTTATAAGAAGTTAATAAGGACGTTTTAAATTTTTATGAATAAGGGTGCAAAACCACACGGTGGCCATTTCTCGCACATTATGTGGAGTGAATCCAAGATCTCCAAAGGGAATGCTACCATGAGGCCTCCTGCGCTTGATGTGTAGGTACTTACCTAGCCGTATTTACGTTCTAAGTAGTTTTTTTTAAGTTTAGGAGAATACCTCCTTACCTCCTTCTTTGTTTAGGTACAACACTGCGACTAAATCGCAACTACAATAAAATATAAATTTGCTAAACTCTAATTTAAACTTGAAGTTGGTTTTCTTTTAAATTTTTTACCCATATTTAATATAAGACCGGTTAACCAATATATTCTACGTAACCGGTCAAAACTTACCGATATTTTTTACTATATCTACCTACTTACTAATATTTTTTTATATCGTTTCGAACAAAGGTCACTTAGGGTTGGCACACTTGGCAATAGTGCTTTTTACATTTCAACATTGTTTGTAGCTACAATTCTTACATAAGTAGATTTCCTGGAGTGTATGCTAATATCGACACCAAAGATGCACCAATAAAATACGCTTGAAATCTTAAGTCAATTATTTTATTCAACAGTTCCGTTCCTCCTTACCTGGGATGGATATCTTACCTGTCGTGGTTCCACTACGGGAACGAGGCCCTGCTGGTCAACCAGTGGTCAGGTGTGGAGACCATCGCCTGCACCAGGGAGAACTTCACCTGCCCTGCGTCTGGGCAAGTTGTGCTGGACACGCTTAGCTTCTCTGAGGTAAGATATAGAACAAGATTTATATTAAATAGGAGCAACCATCACCTTACTATTTGTCGGCTAAGTATATATATTAGGATCAGCCTCCAGTCTAAATAAATGCATAGATCCGGAAGGCCTGGCATCAGACTTCCGCAATCAAATTTTTGGGCTAATATACTTGGCAGGCTTTTCAGGCTTCTGTTAACAATAGTAGCGTATTGTCACTGACGTAGGCCAAAAAGCTGTCAGCTTGAAGTAGAATTGGGCTGGACACGTCTAGATAACATAACATAACATAACCAACCCATTATATTGTCGCACTGCTGGGCACGGATCTCCTCTCAAATGAGAGGGATTAGGCTATAGTCCGCCATGCTGGCCTAATGCGGGTTGGCAGACTTCACATGCCATAGAGAAAATCTCTCAGGCGTGCAGGTTTCCTCACGATGTTTTCCTTCACCGTTTAAGCGCGTGATAATTAACTATTGCCTATTGCTATAGCCTTGGATTCGAACTCGATACCTTTGACTTGGCAGTCCAGACGAAAACAGGGGTGATAAATAATGTTTCTTTGTTTCACAGGACCACTTTACGATGGACGTGGTGAACATGGTGCTGCTGTTCATCGGATTCCGATTCCTCGCATACCTCGCGCTGTTGTTCCGCGCGCGCAGGGGAAAGTGAACGCGTGGACTTGTACCATAGATCTAGATCACAATAGGCCATACAAAAATACAAGCTGCTGATTGGATATTGCGCCAAATTCAAGAACCAATAAGAATCTACTTTAACATAGTTAAACGATGAAGTTTAAGCAAGCGATTTGCTTTATTATTATTTTTGTGTATGTAATTAAACATGTAAATAGCAATGTATTTTTTGTTAAACGTATTTTGTACGAGAACGCTTATGTATCGACATATTGTTAAACTTGGGTCTCTGGTCGCCAACAAAAACTGTTACATCACTAATAAATGTTATATTCAGATGTATTAGTAACAGGCAATGTTATCTTATTAAATTATTACATTTATATTTGCCTGCCCTCCCTAACTAACGTCTCTATCTATATCTTTATGTTATTTTCCTTAAACAGCAATATGACATCAACTAAGTTATTTTCGTTACATAATAATATGACATGAATAATAAATTGCCATTCCTCAAATATAATAATATCTATGAAAAAATAATATTAATGAGCCCCTAACCTTTACGCAAATCCGATGTTAAATTTTAAATAGTAAGTTATATTATGTCTCGAGGTCATTGTTATATCTAGTTTAGGTTATTTTTATACTGCCAAAATCACAAAAAAAGTATACGGCCTGCCTGATAGTAATAATCGGTAACCGTAGCAACACCAGTGGTATCACTATCGTGCGTCATATTGAAACGTCAGTTGTTAAGTCTTATTTGACCCGTAATTTCACTGGCAACATTACCGAGTTGAAATTAAAACCATTATACTCAAGTCTACGGTCCCTTGAAGCTGTGAAAAAATCAAACTTTTAAGTTAACGTAAAAAAAAGATACGGCTGTTTATGCAAAAAACCTTTATTTCGACAATCTCGAGGGAATCAAAATATGGCTTCCATGCCATCATGCGCAAGCGGCTCGCATCCTTACTAAGCAGAGTCCGGGCTAGCACTAACAGCATCCTATAGGTCTGAAAACATTTATTCGGACACAAATTTTATAAATTTTATAAGCGTTTTGTTAATCTTGGTCTGAAATAAAGATTTATTATTATTAAAATTTATAGGGTATTTTCCTTTGACCTAGAACTATGAAATTTGGAAAGTAATACCGTCTTATACTACAAGTATAGGGAAAATTCTGAAAACTAAACATAATTACAATATGTAGGTGCGAGGTGGACGAGTCCAACTCGCACTTGTCCAATTTTTTAATATGAATGACCAGAATGGCTAAAACATATTCGACTAATTAAAATAAGATTTTTGAAATTGGCTAATAATAGGTAAGCTATGATTAAAAATTGCATTCATAAGAATGAATTGTCTTGTTGCTTATTCATAGTTGTTATAATTTTCTATTTAGGTAAGCTTAGACAATATTGATATAATAACTAATTATATAAACAGATATATTGTTATATATCTATAAATGTCGACAGTCCTGACTTCCCAATAATAAACTAACGCTACCTCATGTTTCATTATTTCTTTTATTTCTTCAAGTCAGTTAACGCACAGTTAAATCACATGAAAGTTTTATATAAAGATTAGAACATCTCTATTATATAAATATATTGTTATATTTGCTTAGCTCCAATGTTATGTCGTCAATAATGCTTATTATTATATGAATATGTATAACATAACTATAAGTAGAAAAAAGCTGAAGGAATATATAAATATAAGATTACCCCAATTATGATACTAACGGCATAAAATAGTGTTTTTGTTAAAAAATAAAATGTATGTAAGTATCAGAATCTTTGAAATGGTATTTATATGACAGTTTAAATATAATCTAGTTTTAATATGTAAAATAAATATTTTAAAAAATCTCACAGAATTTAATTTACTAACCAACGGCTCCGATAACAAAATTGATATGCTGATCGCGGTTAAGAAATGCGTTAAAAACTAAACCTGTTATTTGAACTTAAGACGGCAAAAAATTAGTAGGTATTCCCATATTTTTACTTTTCTACAAGTGTCAATGTATGATGTTTTTTAAGTAGGTACCCAAAGTATGTTTTTTTAGTAATTTTGACTAACAGACAAGTACTCACAATGCATTAATTTTTGCACAGGTCGCTTTTTTGCTTCAATAACGTATTACGAGTATCTTGAAAAACACAATTTTACAGTAGAATGTTTTGATAATAATAATAATATTATCAATACTTATTTTTTAGTAAAGGAAAAAATTCAATCGCGGGCAGGATTCGAACCTGCGTCTTCTGGTTTGATATACCAGACGCTCTGACCGCTAAGCCACCGCGAACGGTCAGAGCGTCGGTCGGTCGGTTGAGAGGTAAGGTAACTTGCCTCTCATAGATGTCACCAAACGTCACCTTAAGACGTAAATACAGAATGTGAAGGCAAAATTTCAATCATGCGGGTAGGGTTCGCGGTGGCTTAGCGGTCAGAGCGTCTGGTATATCAAACCAGAAGACGCAGGTTCGAATCCTGCCCGCGATTGAATTTTTTCCTTTACTAAAAAATAACTTAATAATCTTAGCATGGAAAATGCAAAAAAATCACAAAAAGATAATTATCAAAACTTTATTATAATTTCAGAAATTTAACTATTCTTAAAATTAAGGTAAAAATAAATTCTTTTAAGTGACATTGTTTTTTTAATGTTAGAAAATAGCCTAGTGTAAAATTGGGTTTTTCAAGATAATCTCGCTTCTTTGCTTCAATAAGGAAAGAAGCTTTTCGTAAGGTAGAAAGAAGCATTTTGAGTAACTCCCACCGCGGGATACTTATCTATTTAAATAAAACTACTGTTTACAGATTTAATAAAGGTATTATTATATTAAAACTATATAATTCCCGATGTTCCGGATCATTCACAGCATTCATGGTCACGGGTATCCTGATGTCTTATAATATCAATATAACGCCATTAAATCCGTAAAATTTGTTTTATTTCAATGTCTAATATTAGTGTCAGTGAGTGTACCTATTATAAAATAGGCTCGCATCCTATTACATGGGACATATTACATTAATAGACCTCTGTCTAACCTATCAGGGATACAAGCGTGGTGGTATGTTCATGTTAAATAACAGAGGTCGTTGAGCTCCCTAAATTATGGTTGAACTACACGATAACTGAGGCATGCGTGCCGTCAGTTGGGACTGGTCAAAGCTGCTATGATTCTTTTCTCAAAAGGCCATTTCAGACATTACCCTACATCGTGCCACTCACATATAAGTGTTCTTCCATGTCTGGACTTTAAAAGAGACCATGATTCTCTGAGTTTGTTTCGGTGTTTCTTCTTAGAGGGTGTCAGTTAGGAAATGCCGATCTAGCTATAAAAAAGCCCTATCCATTGATATGTAAAAGTATCTCTAAAGATCTACTTGCAGAATAAATATAATTTCATATTAGTGAAATACCGCTTCCTCACATGAAATGATTGCTACTTTTCAATTATTTTCATTTGATGAAATTATTTTTATTTTCACACCAATTTCACATGTGAAATTTAGCAGCCTGCTTGCTACTTTTCGTCCACAATGAATTTTCAATCAAAATGCTATACCTATCGCCACACTTGCTATTAGATACCTACTTACAATGAAATCGTGAACAAAATGCGATTTCTTTAAACTGCAGTTTCATTGAAATGTGATTTTGAGCAGGCTGTGTGAAAAAAAGTCGCAGGTGTGACGTAGGAAAAATTATTACATCTGGTTTTTCACATGGCATCTGCGAAATGTTAATCACGACACGGTGAATGCCTGTTAATCACGACATCTAAAAAATTAATAGGCATACAAACTTGGAATTCGGCATTAAGTTGCATAAAAAATGTAAATTCACTATGAAATTAATACTGTCAATTTTTATCACGAGATTGGCAAATACTGCTGTTACACGCTAGCTATTCTAGTTAGTTAATAATATTTGAAATTTTGAATGATTTTGTGTATCGTCCTTCTATTATCTTACGGTTGGAACTTTTCACAAATCTACAACTGCACTAAACCAGTTGTACGATGTAAGGAAGTGATTAGTTTGAAAATCTTAATAGTTGAATGCTTTTAAAATAAGCATGTGTGAATTTAACTGTTAGTAATATAATCCTTATTTTAATATGTTTACGAGCTACGCACCAAGGTCGACGTATATATCTTCATTGGTAAGCCCAATGCTCTACAGAGGAAGCGGTGAATTGTCGTCAATTCAATAGCTCTATTTTAAACTAAGATGATGGGTGTGATTTTCAATCTAATATTACACATCACTGTCCACGACAAATGTAGCACTTGACGGAGTTACTCGCTGGCCTGGCAAATCCCAAATTTACTAATTTGATTTTTTGCAAATTGTATGATTCTCAAAACACATTGTGGGTTCATAATCATGGCAGAGTACCTAATATGACAATCGCTGTACTAATGAATGACTCGTAAAAAATAACTCGTAGCAAAGCAAACAAAAATAGATTTGAAAGGGGAAAAGTAGTAGGTATTACAGGAATCATCACTCACAAAAATTTATTGAAATATCGTCAAAAATCGTGTTTTAAATCTGTTGGATTTAGATTTAGCGTCAAAAAAAAGAAATTTTAGGTAGGTATCTCAACCAGGTGAAATTTTTTTCTTGACTAGCGAAATCCACCGAAGATACGGAAATTCCAGTACCCCGGAAATAATTAATCGTCTGAAGTTATTCGCAAGTAGTGCGCTTCAGACGCGCTTTCTTATTTCGGAGATACTGTATTTGGGTGAATTTTTGAAAATTATTAGGACGTCATTAATCGCCGTCGTCGTCGTGTGGGGATTTATTCGTATCAGTAAACCGCTTTAAGCTCTTACGCCACATGTACCTTTCTACTTTTCTAGTCGTAACGTAGGTAATAAAAATCAATCAATTTGATTTAACGACCTTTTATTGGGCTGGACTTTTATCATAAGGGTATGGAAATCTCCACAGAATAGGAGAAATTGAATATTTTACCATAGATTAAAATACAGTGACAATGCAGAATCTGGCCTTCAGTTTTTCGACTTTATTGATATGTTGTTAATCAAACTAATTTTAAATAATTAAATGCGTAAAGTAAATAGAGTAAGTCCCTATAGAACGAGGTTTTCCTTCACTTTGTAACCATAAAATTATATGAGATATAGTTAATCTGTGTGTCTTTAAAACACGAGTGAGTCAGTTTCTTCTAGGCAAGCGCGCTCCATCGTAGATCGCAGTATCGCTAAACATCAGGCGAAATGGCGGTCAAGCGTAAGCCCATCACGAATAAAAAAAAAATTAAAAACCATTGTAATCGATTCAGTAGTCGATTTTGAACAAACTACTTTCAGGTATTGCACTTATTCTGTTACAGGTTTCGTAATATTACCTATACACATTGCACACAGTTAATATATATGTGTGTGTGTTGATTCGATTGATTATTATGATATACAGATAAATAAACAATAATTATATACTTCTTACTTTAGGAGGCCGGCGCGGCGGACCGAAATTCTCTTACAAAAGTAGTTAATACCAAAATAAATCAGCAAAGTGATTGGGTTAATACTGTCTGAGAATTAGGCCTCGCTGATATTCATGAGTCAACTTTACACGCTTTGAAATACGGCTGAAATTGGTATAACGAAATTAAATCACGTTCTATAAAAACTTATGACGTATAACGAACTTATACTTATTATAAAATATACCTAACGTTAAAAACACTTAACTGCCAAAAAGAGTAATGTAACTGAATTACTCTTTCTCAGGGATATTAAGTACATGTAATGTTTATATAAATGAGTTAGACGCACGAGTAATTTATGTAAAATAGTATATTGGATAAACAGACACACAGTACACGAAAAACAAACAGGAAAGTAGGCAAAACACAGTAAACAAGTAAAACGGCTCAGTGCCGCGCGACCGTGGGCGATTGGTTCGTTGCTTGGCGCGGACTGAGTCAAAAAACCGTTGGCGAGAGGCGGGGGAAGCGGCTCGGCTGTTCGCCGCCGGTTAGGACTCGTACAGACACGCGATAATCTTAGGCTAGTGTTACACCCTCCCCCTCTGACCTAGACAATGCGCCCTCGCGGCTGGGTCAGTCAAGAAAGCGCTTCGGCCTTCCACGTCTACGTTTCTCATTGACCGGGATTGGCGGTATGTCTCCTACGAATGGGGTCAACTGGGAAACGTGGTACCTACCTAATGTTTCCCCATTTCTAACTCTCTCTAGTATGTACGTAGTCGCACTTGTAGCCTCCTTGATGCGATAAGGCCCGTCTCGTCGCGGTATGAATTTAGGCGTTTGCCCTCGGGACGCGTCGTTGCTCCCCTGAGTTTTCAGCAGGACAAGGTCGCCGGGGTTATAGTCAGGTCCCGGTCGTCGACTCTCGTCTGCATTGCGCTTGGCGGTTGCTTGGACCTTCTCGTGCACCTCCCTCGCTTCGAACAACACGGTTGACATCCGCTGAAGGTATGGGGTGAGGCCTGTCACTACGTTATCGCTTTCGATAATAACGCGCATATCGGATATGACGTCGGCTGGGGCGCGGATTTCGCGTCCAAATGTAAGATACGCTGGTGATTGCCCGGTGCTGCTAGTTATAGCAGAGTTCATCGCGAAACGTATCGCGGGCAGGTGAATGTCCCAGGTATCATGATCCTTCCCAACTAGAATGGCGAGCTGCGGTTTCAGGTCTCTATTTTTCCTTTCAACCGGATTCGCTTGGGGATGGTATACAGGCGTAAGCGATTGAGTAATCCCAAACGTATGACACACCTGTTGCATTATCTCGCTGATAAATTGAACGCCATTGTCGCTCAGGATCCGCCTTGGCACTCCATATCTCAGGAACACCTCCGAAATTAGGATCTTGCTGCAGTCTGCACTGGTGGCATTCTGCAGGGCAAATAATTCTACCCATTTAGAGCAGGTATCCTCAACTATCAGAATCCACTTGTTCTTGTCGACTGTCTCTGGTAAAGGGCCAAAGAGATCTACGGCAACAACCTCGAAACGGCGACTAGCTGCAGGAGTCTGTAAGAGCCCAGCTGGTTTCCTGTTATCAGCTTTATATCTTTGGCACTCGACGCACTTCTTCAAGTAACCGGTGATGTACTGGCGCATCCCGGGCCAGTAATATTTGGCTCTAAGTCGGCCTAGCGTTCGCTCCACGCCAAAATGTCCAGCTGTGGGCGCGCTATGATATTCTTCCAGGATCTTCTCACGCTCATGCTCCGGTACGACTAAGCATGCCGACTCCTCTTCGCATTCGTCTGGCCCATATCTATACAGTACACCATCGGATATCAAGAATCCTTTGTCGGACCAACTCCTCCCCCTAAACGGATCGTCGGTTGATTCTAGGTCCTCGACTATCTTCCGTACTTCAAGGTCCTTGAGTTGGTTCTCACGAACATCCTTAGAATTTCTCGATGGGAAATTAACTTCAACGAAGCAAACGTCGCACTCTGTCTCCTCGGCACAGGGTGGACGAGAAAGAGTGTCGGCAATGGCATTTGATCTTCCGGGTGTATACTCTATGCGAAGGTTAAATTCTTGGAGAGTAAGGGCCCACCTGGCCAGGCGACCGCTGGGCGACTTCACGGTCATAAGCCATCGCAGAGGTTGGTGGTCACTTTTTACGACAACCTCTGATCCTTCGATGTATCCGCGGAATTTGGTAACCGCCCAAACGACTGCCAGCGCCTCTCTCTCGGTAGTATTATAATTTCTCTCCGCGCTGTTCAATAAACGACTGGCGTACTCGACGGGTCGTTCCTCAGGGCCTTCTCCTTGCATCAGCACGGCTCCGAGGCAGTAACCACTGCTGTCTGTCCTGAGCGTAAACGATAACGTTTCGTCAGCCTGGCGCAGTATTGGGGCGGAGACGAGAAGCTGCTTGATGCACTCGAAGGCATTTTGCTGCTCTGAGGTCCATAACCATTTGCTATCCTTCTTGAGAAGGCCCGTCAGAGGCCTGGCTACATCGGCGTAATTTGCAATGAAACGCCGGAACCAGCTTGACGTCTGCAAAAAGGTCTTTAGGTGCTTAATATTCCTAGGTGGGGACATATCAGCAATAGCTGCGACTTTGTCAGGGTCAGCTTTGACACCACCTGGTACGATCACATGACCCAAAAACTTCACAGACTCGCGGGCGAAACAACTCTTTTCCCGATTGATACGTAGATTATACATCTCGAGTCTGTCAAATACAGCGTTTAGGTCTTGCAGATGTTTTGGAAACGTTTCTGACAGTATTATGACGTCATCTAAATAAGTAAGCAGACATACGTCAGTTAGCTCCTTCCCCGACTTGAACCGATCCATCAAACGCTGAAAAGTAGCGCCGGAGTTTCGCAATCCCATCGGCATTCTTTTAAAACGGAAACATCCGAGCGGACTGACAAAGGCGGTCTTGTCGCGGTCACCAGGCTCGACGCAAATCTGAAAATAACCAGATCGAAGGTCGCAGGTGGTCATGTAGCTGGTGTTCTTGGCTGCGTGTAGAACGTCTTCGATCCGTGGGAGCGGGTAGCGGTCGGGTTCGGTCACAGAGTTCAACTTCCGGTAATCCACACAGAGCCGAACCCCACCGTTCTTCTTTGTGACGAGGACAACGTTAGCGGCCCACGGAGAGTCACACTCCTCAATGACGTCACCATCCAGAAGCTTCTGCAGCTCCTGCTCTAGTATAGCCTTCTTACCAGGGGCCATTCGGTACGGGGGTGAAGCAATGGGCTCTTGGTTGGCATCCACCTTCAGACGGTGCGTGGCGTAATCCGTCGGGGGACCTTCCTTAGCAAACCGGTCTGCCCTCTTCACCAGTAGAGCGTTCAGCTGGATCCTCTGCTCTGCCGTCAGCTTGGTGCCCTCATCATCTCTCAGTACCAGGTTCGCTACCTCTACGTTCATCAGCTGTGTCTCGTCGGCAGTGGAGGGGAGGCTGAAGCTGGTGATAAATGGATGCCAGTGCTGCGGCTCGTCATTAAAGCACCAACTACTCTGCGGTAAATCCAGCAGGATACTTGCCCTCATAATAAAGTCCCTACCTAATAACGTTCTGGTCTCCGCATCTGGCAACACCATGAACTTAGTAGGTATCGTACGACCTCCTAATGTGACGTCAACGTGACACTCTAGTGACTTACACACCTGCTGTGAGCCATCGGCAAGGCCTATGGTACGTAGCGCCTCCCTAAACTTTATGCCCGCGTCAGCCAATAAAGTATGGAGCATCGGGCCCGCAATGGAATGCGTCGCACCGGTATCTAAAATTGCTACACCGGTACGCCCTACTACTTGTATTTGTACTAGGGGTCGAAAATCATCACTATCGACTACATAAGCGGTGCGAAAATCGGATTTAGTCGAACTCTGCGTGCTTTTACAATTATCACACTTTGACCGTACCACTCCCAGTTGACCACATCCGTAACAACGTAACTGGGCTGTGTTACTACTCGATGTATTCGCACCCTCATCTACCTTATTTTCTTTTTTGACCTTATGACGACAATCATCTACCGTGTGACCAAAAAGTTTACAATAAGTGCATTTTGGTCGGACGCGTTTTTGCCCCTCACTATCACTACGTTTTGCGTTAGATGTATACAAACTATTAGACGTGGCACGCGTATCGGTCAATGACCTTACATTCGATTTACCTAAACACGGGGATTCACCTACGACGTTCGTAGGGTTAACACTTTGTTTTGTGTTTGTACGATCCTGCACGGCGGCGGAAGGGTTAGTTACAGAGTGTAAACTGGGATTAGAATTAAGTGATGTACTCACCTCCGCCAACGACTCCTCGACTAACCTGACCTTGGTGATCAGCTGTTCCAAATCCGCCACTGCGTCGCGGGACACTCGCTTTCTTATTCTACGATTTAACAACCCGTATACAATATCTAACTTCATCTCCTCAGAAACGACATACGGAAACTTTGAAATTAGAGCTCGCACTTTACATATAAACACGTCAGCACGTTCACTATTTTGTTCGTCGGCGAAAATGTCCCGAAAGATTTTGTACGCCGGACGCGGTACACCGAACATTCCTCGTAGGCGTTGTAGAGCGTCGACCCACGACGTCACCGACGACTTGACGCCTTGCCACCAGACGGCGGCCTCGCCGACCAGCAGCATCGGTAGTCCACGAAGAGCATGCTCGTCGCTTATGTTGGTGCAGTCGCGGTACACCTCTATAGCGTCGATAAACGCCTCAAGTTCGTCTGCGTTTTTTGACGACCCGTCGAAGCGCGCCGTGCACTTTGCAAAGTTGCCGCCGCGCGGCGTGTGTCCTTGGGTGTCGGGGCTCGGTGACGAAGTGCATGGTAGCTGGTCTTTGTGACTGGCCAATATGCTTTCAATGAGCACTCGGTTCGCTTCCGCTTGGTTCCTGGTGATGTTGGACACCAGACTTTGTAACATCGTCTCAGACATCGTGACGTTCGGCGATGATACTATCGTTCTGGATAGTTCGACGTCTGTATCGGATTCCGATCCATCATCCTTCTTTGGGTATTTTTTTGGCGGCATAGTAACAGGCACCTGCTGTTTCTCGCTCGGTCAACAATAACACGGGTGATGATTACGTGGATGGTAGTAGGTAAGTATCCTGACGTTGTATAAATAATAATTCCTCGACGTAAGTAGGTAGGTAGGTCCCAGTGAAGACGCGTAAACAATCCGCGTGCACTGCAGGACTCCTCTCTCTCTCTCTGTCGGTAACTTCTCCCGCCAACTTGCGAGAAGTCGACTCGCCCACGCGCTCGAATTCCGAGAACTGCGCGGGATGAACTCGCCCGGGTGCCGTTTTCGTGTGTTTTTCACTGTTTGGAACGGTTTTCCGTGGTATACACTATGATAGGGTTCACAACGATAGTTAGTTTTACGTGATTTTACACTTTGCCACTAGTTGGGCGTCACTGTAACTGAATTACTCTTTCTCAGGGATATTAAGTACATGTAATGTTTATATAAATGAGTTAGACGCACGAGTAATTTATGTAAAATAGTATATTGGATAAACAGACACACAGTACACGAAAAACAAACAGGAAAGTAGGCAAAACACAGTAAACAAGTAAAACGGCTCAGTGCCGCGCGACCGTGGGCGATTGGTTCGTTGCTTGGCGCGGACTGAGTCAAAAAACCGTTGGCGAGAGGCGGGGGAAGCGGCTCGGCTGTTCGCCGCCGGTTAGGACTCGTACAGACACGCGATAATCTTAGGCTAGTGTTACAGTAACATTTTTAAGTTTTCTGTGTATTTTTATACCTAATAAAAATAATTCACATCTAAAGGAGA
The DNA here is from genome assembly GCA_910591435.1 of Acronicta aceris. NCBI lineage: Eukaryota > Metazoa > Arthropoda > Insecta > Lepidoptera > Noctuidae > Acronicta > Acronicta aceris. The sequence goes on along the minus strand of OU342761.1, from coordinate 14,636,268 downwards.
TGTGAATTTTTTGAATGCAATAACATCGACCTTGTTGACCAAAAATTAAATTACCACCTTTTTTTAAAATTTTTATCCATGTTTTGTTTCTGCCATGCGTGATCTACAGAAATCCTAACCTAGTTCTCCCAGTTCAACGTCTCACGGCAGTCCTTAAAGTCAGTTTATTAATTTTGCTACTATTATTGCATAGTTTATTTTGGTGATAATTATATTTATTCCCTTATGGAGGATCGTTCACCTGAGCCCGCCAAATTCAAATTGGACGTGGTTTTTCGCAGTTTGTAGGTCTATAATAAGTTCTACATTCATGGCAATAGTAATTGCGACATAAACTATACAAAATTCACAAAGTTTTTCTAAAACAATTGCCTAAAAAATAATGTAGCTAAAAGTAGTGTAAAGTGTCAATTTTGATCATTGACACAGTTTTTGGCAAGTTTTTGGCTTGATATGGATTTATAAGTAAAGGTCTTAGTTCTCAGTTGTGAATGTTGTATAGTTGCTGTCGCGATTACTACTGCCATGAATCTAGAACATATTATAGACCTACATACTGCGAAAAATCCCTAGAAATTTGAATTTCGCGGACCCAGGTGAACGATCAGCCTAAAACCGAATTCAGTAGTACATACTTGGTATGTTACTACATATTTTAGGTGTCTGCGCTATTTGTTTAATTGACAACATTTCAAAATTATTAATCCGCCAAAACATAAATACCTGCTTATTTTCCTATCCTGAGTTCCAAAACATTCAATTTTAATATTTCTTTACTTCGGAGAAAAAAAAATTGTCTAAATAATTTATGTTAAGGTCATGAATAATTGAGATAGATCGCAGGATAGCTTAACATCAGGCGAACTGGCGGTCAAGCGTAGGTAAAAAAAATAAGACAATTTTTGAAGGGTCAAAAAACGACGTTATTTCGCCGTTTAACCGTACAAATGATGAAATACGTTTGTTAAGAATAGAAAGAACTTTAAAGTCGAAAATAAATATGAAAATGATTGAATATCGGGAAAATAAAAAATACGGGTATCATATTTTTCGAACTAGTTTCAAATAAAATTATGGGTATTAAAAATTCTTGTTGTCAATTGAAAATTGTACTGATAAAGAGAAGAACCACAGAATCTCGTTACCTAACAAACAATACTTTCACGGGTCGAACAGGGTTTAGTTAACATACCTATTGTTTAATGTGAATGTAAAGTAATAAAGATTAAGTTATTTTAGTAAATTTATGTAAAGTTATATCTCAAGTTACCTTTGCATATACTCGTATGTACGTTTATAAACTAAAGTCTAAATAAACTAACAATAAAGTTCTTAATAGTTGGTAACATTTTAAATTATCATACCATCACGCCTGTATTCCCCGAAGGGTTAGGCAGAGGCGTACTAATGTACACCCACAGTTCGCCGGTATGTTTAGGTCCCATGTAATAGGGGGCGAGCCTATTGCCATTAACCGGGCACAAATCCAGACTCCAAGCTGCTACTGAGAATTTCATAGAAAAACCCAATAACACTTTGCTCGACCTGGGGATCGAACCCAGGACCTCTAGAGTAGCAGTCGCGCTTGGGACCACTAGACTAATGAGGCAGTCAGTTTAAATTATCATTTAAATTTTATTATAATTTTGCATAATATGACCTGTCAGTGTACTCCAAGCGTTAATAAAATTTAAAATCAGGTTTAAAATTTGGTCTATTCTATGATTATAACCAAAGACATTTAAATATTACGAACAAAATCGTTATCTAGAAAAAAAAAGAAAATCTACGCTATAGTTATCTAGTACAGTACGGAGTACGGTCGAAATAAGCAGAACAAAAACGTACCTAGTTAATATTCATTATTAAAAGCGTACCAATCTTTGGAATTTCTTTCCAGTAAGCGTACCAAGCCTTGGAATTTCTTGCCAGTAAGCGTGCTAATCCATGGAAGTTCTTGCCAGTTCGTTTCCGTATCATTGGGCCGTATATAAGTTATTTTAATTGAAACAAAATATTCAACTGTGCCTCGACATTAATTTATGTAGTCCTTAACATTATCATTGTAATCAATTTGTAAACATGCAATTAAGTCGAGAATCAATTTGTCCTCTTAAATAGGTACTAACAAGAACTAAGTATTGAAATGGGGGCGGGCTGCGTCTATGCTTTTGCGGTTGCACAACGACATGCAGGCAAGTCCGGTGGTCTAGCCTTCTCGAGGTTACCGCCCTGTTCTCGGTCTAATACCTTCAGAATCAGACTTAACAGAAAACACCGGGCACCTTTGTACCTATTTATGTATTCATGTATATATGCTTTATTTCTTATATTTATTCTTCTTTCTGTTTTTGTGTGTTAATCCAAGATGTGATTCGTACCGTGCCGAGGGATGCGTGGCTGGGGGGTGCTAGTCACCGTTCACGACTGAGCTCCCAGCCGTGAACTGTGGCTACCCGACACCAGGACGAATCGGGTAGTATTTTAGTCCTCTCGTCGGCATGCGGGGCTCTGCTGGCGAGGATCATCATTCCCTAGCTGCTCGTGGGATCTGTATGGAAAACAATGAAACAGACAACAACAACCAATCTTCTGCAATAGAAGAACCGTTCTCTCCTCTTCTAGGGGAGACGATTGAAATGATGGAGGAGGTCTTATTAGCCTCTCCACGGACTGTCTCCACTGCGACTGGTGAGGGAGCTAGTCTGCCTAAGGCGGGAAGCCATTGTGACTCTGCCTCAAGGACGGAGAAGCCCCCAAACCGTTCAGTGAGACTCAATGGTGCGGCGCGGAAGCGATTCCGAAGGCTCCTAGCAGCCAATGTTAGGGTCGATGAGGCCCACGACAGCCGAGGAAGACACCCCGGATGGAAGAGCCCGTGGCACAGCCCAGCGTCAAGCAGGTCGTGGAGCAGACACGAGTGGGAATCAAAAACCTGAATCCCATGAGCGAAGACCAAATGAAGCTGGTGTATCGAGCCCTAACCCTAGCGGTATTAGATATAGCCGACAAGGGAAAGGGCCCCAAATTCACGGGCTTCACCCACAGACCATGGTGGATTCTCGTCACCTGTGTGGACCAGGCTAGCCTGAACTGGCTGTTGGAGAAGGTCCCCAGGATAAAGCCTTGGAGTGGGGCATCGCTTTCGGTCATACCGGGAAGCGCACTACCGAAGCCAGCGATAGGAAAGAAAGAAAAAGAGTTTATTGACACAGTCACGGACACTGCACACATAGCATAAAAAACTAAACTAATTATCTTATAAATTAATGAGACGAGGAAAGAGAAGCAAAAATAAATAAATATTGTGTGTCCCACGGCTGTGCCAAATAGATCCATTTCAGCTAAATGCCAGACTGCCTGTGAGCTGCCTGGCGCTGGTTTTCAATTGGACCTCAAAAAGTGAGAACCACGGATGCAAATCAGTCTTTCAACACAGAGATTAAAGTTAAATATAAGTATAAATAAATAAAAAAAAGGTATAAATAAAGAAAAACAATACAAAAATAATATATAGGTAGTACCACAGGCTGATAAATAATAATAAAGTGAATAAATATTGATACATAGGGTAGTAGGTATGTGGTATGTGTAGTTATAAACTAGGCGATTAAGTTGACGGCTCGGTTTGCTTCTCAAAAACCTGTTTGTGATGAGCTAGGCCGATATAATCGATGGATTATAAATTGTGAGTGTGACACATTTTCATACCGCCGTATGCAGCCGATCAGGACACACACGTCGTCATTGTCTATGACTATTCGCTAAAAAACACAACTTCGAACACTGTTGGACATCTTTCGGAAAAGTGTTTTTGAAACATAAAGACGATCAATCCCGCCTACGCATTACCTGTGAGGAAGACCTGAGGAAGTTGGAGAAAAATATCTGACTAGTTTTTAGTAACTCCGTTTTACTTACTTATAGTTTTACTGCATGCGGATTTTTTTGTTTTTTCCTTATTCGTTTATGTAGCGCCTACCATTACTCTCTTCTGATAAACTTGTTAAATAACCTCAGCCATTGTATTTACAAAACAAACACCCACACACTGACCCTAAACAAAACACACATTATATATCAAATACCTCAAAATTTCAAAAAATCTATAACATACTATTTCGTATCGAACACAATAACTACTGCCAAGATTACAAATTCGAATTTTATATATATTAGCTCTTTGTTATTTGAAAATATTCTATTAAACAATCTTATAGCTAAATTAACTCCACAAATGTATCCTGCTAATACTCATTTTAGGATAAATTCAATGAATTAGCTAATTTACAATCCGAAATCGACAATCTTAACGTTGCTGAATCGGCCAGCTGTGATGCGGAGGACTGTCCGTCTTATTTACCAGACGGGAAATGTTTTAAAATCTTTCAGCAAAATATTAAAAGTTAAAAATGTAACTTACCTGGTCTACTGCCGATAATAGATAGTACAGGGGTGGATTGGGACTGCATAGTATTAACGGAGTGCTGGCTTCAATCAACCCCTTTCTTACCCTGTATGGATGGATATGATAGCCTTGCCTCTACTAACAACCTTACGCAGAATGAAGGTGTAGTTGTCTACTACAGAAATAGTTTGCTCATATCAGTTGAAGAACCCTTAATAGTGGACGCAAACTGCCTTGTGATCACCATCAATAATGATACAATAGCCTTAGCTATCTATAGACCCCCTGGATATAAAAATATTGAGAACTTTCTGCAATCTCTAAACCATTTGTTAATAAAATATTCATCAAAGCAAAATATTATAGTGCTGGGTGATATTAATATTAACATAGCTGAACAAAGCACTGATAGTAATCTTCCTGCGTACCTCGATATGATGGCGTATCATGGTATGTTGCCGGCGTATACACTTCCTACGCATAATAAAACTTGCTTGGATCACACACTGCTTAAGACCAAACTAACAGCTCGCTGTCTCATACTTCAGACAACTTTTACCGACCATAATAGTGTTGCCCTTTTCATAGCTTCGATTCCCAAGTCAAAACCTACTAAAACAATTAAACGTATAGATTACAACCTTCTAAATGCAGAACTAACAGACGTTGATTTTAGTCCTCTTTACGCGATCAGTGATGCTAACGAAGCGGCTAATTTCCTTCAGAACACCCTTTTCAAGGCCATTATAAACAATAGTAAAGAGGTAAAAATATCAAACAGAAAAAGAATTATTAAACCGTGGATAACCCCAGGCATATTAAATTTTAATTTAATTTTAATATTTGTTTTTTTTTGTTTTTTTTAAAAAACAAAAAAAAACAAATATTAAAATGCATTAAAAATCGCGACAACTTATATAAGAAAGTAAAGAGAAATCCAGGTAATGATATCCTAAAAACTACCTACACTAGGTATAGCAATTTTTGTACAAAATTATTAAAACAATTGAAAAGAGACTTTGATAAACGTCAATTTCAACAAGCTGGTAATAATAGTAAAAAGATCTGGAAAATTGTCAAAGAGCTAACCTACTTGAAAAGATCAAAACACAGTCCATTAGATTTAATTACAGCAAGTGATCCACAAAAATCTGTAGATTGCGTCAATTATTATTTTGCAAATGTAGGCAAAACGCTAACTGATGCTATCAATAAGAATAACCTCCAAACTCAATATAACTATATCTTTGAATTCCTGCTGTCATTCTTTCACTCTTCTTCCTACTGATGTAGATGAAGTCGGGAGATTGATAGCAGGCTTAAAAAGTAACTGCTCGGTTGGGCTGGACGGGATATCTAGTGACATCTTAAAGATGAATATGCATATTCTGTCATCGCCGATAACATACATATGCAATCTGTCTCTCTCATCTGGGGTATTTCCGAAGATTTACAAGACATCACGAGTTCATCCGATACACAAGAATGGTGACAGAGACTGTATCAATAATTACAGACCTATCTCTATCCTCCCTGTTCTCTCAAAAATTTTAGAACGCATCATAAACAACAGACTTGTGAAATATCTGGAAAATAAAAATCTCTTATCACGTGCACAATTTGGTTTCAGAGCAAATAGATCGACAGCAGATGTGGTCCTGGATCTTACTAACTTCATAGTTAATAACCTAGACACATTAGGAATATTTTTGGATTTGGCGAAAGCGTTTGACACAGTCTTGAGAGTGTTGGTGTCAGAGATCTGCAATTAAAACTTTTGCAAGATTATTTGACAGACAGAACGCAATGTGTAAAAATCGGAAATATAAGCGAAGAGATACCTGTGACTTTTGGTGTTCCACAGGGCAGTATACTTGGTCCGATCCTGTTCCTAGTATATTTAAACGATCTCTGTCAGATTGAGCTCCCAAATACAAAGATCGTCACGTTTGCAGATGATACTGCCTTACTCTTTAGTGGCGATTCATGGGATGAAGTCTTCTTGAATGCTCAGACAGGAATGAACACTGTCACAAGATGGCTACACAAAAATATGCTTACATTAAATGTCGCAAAGACTAACTACTTAATATTTTCAAACAAATCCAATGATAAGCCTGATCCTTCGCTTCGTATTATATCACATTCATGTCCAAATTTCAACGACACAGACTGCTCATGTCCTAATCTTAAGAATACTACATCGATCAAATATCTAGGAGTAATCATTGACAGCAGTTTGAAATTCAAAGAGCACATTTATCTCCTGGCAGCGAGAGTACGTAAATTAATAGTCGTATTTAAAGCCTTGAGAAATGTTGCGCCAAAAGCTGTTATTAGGTCTGTGTAATATGCTCTCTGTCAATCTCAGCTAGCATACTGCATCACCTCATGGGGCGGTGCATGTAAAACTAGCTTCCTAAAAATTGAAAGAGCTCAAAGAGCCCTTCTAAAGGTAAGCATGAATCTGCCATATTACCATCCAACCGTTGACCTCTACAAAAAATGGGAAGTTTTGACAGTACGACAACTCTTTATTTTGCATACTGTAGTCAAACAACATTCTCTAACAATATTTGAACCTGATAAAAACCGGCATAAACGTCGTAAGGATAAAGTTTGCTCCATGTCATTGTTTAAAACTAGTCTCGCACAACGATTTTTCAGTTACCAGGGTCCAAATTTATATAATAAATTAAATCGAGTGCTAACGTTATATCATCTACCAAAGTCAAAATGTAAATCTTTGGTGAGGGACTGGTTGCAAAAGCTAAGTTATAATCTCACAGAAACCTACTACATCAACATCAAAACTGATAAATAAAATGACACGTACACACACAGACACACGCACACACCCACTCACACAAACACACGCGCACACACACACACACACACACACACACACACACACACACACACATCACGCACACACCGAACACGTAACTTCACACATCACACACTTCCACAAATATACACATACTCGCTACTATAAACTACTTAATTATTATTTTTATATAATTTTTTCTATATTTTTTCTTTTCATTAATGTCTTATAGTCACTTAAGAGTAAATTAAAACTCAGTTGTTATATCATAATACGGTAAACGATGTATCTACATGTCCGTGGGGTGGGGACCTGGTGATTTTGTAACACAGGCATTCTATGCCTATCACAGACACCAGCTCCTCACATAAAAAAATCTATTTTGCTGTGAAATGTAACTAGCTACTAAGTATACCATTGTGAGGAGAAATAAATAAATATATTATTATTATTGTCATGCCATTATTATATATAGGGACTACGTTTATCCCCAGCACTGAGGCAGAGTTGCTAGACGAAGCTACCCGGTAGCTGGGGATCCAGAATGAGGGGTTCAACACGGAGCTTTGGAGGGTCGCACACAGCAGGGTCGAGGGAAATGGACATGTAGTGTCGTTTTTCCTTGACGATCTTTTTGTGGCGGCCCTCCGGGTTACGAACTTTGAGGTCATTCTTCGTTTTAAAAAACTTGTTTTAAAAATCAAGAATGACTCTTAGGTTGGCCCTTCTTCTACAACGGAGCCGCAAAAAGCTCACGATCCACAGCCCTCAACTTCAGGCTCTGAGGGGCAAGGCTGGGAAGATCCCGTGCATACCGTTGCCGAGGAATCGCCCAAGCTAGTGCCTCAGAGCAACGAGGGGACTGCGAGAGAGATGTAGCACGGCAAGGGGGGCGACTCGCTCTGAGAGGCAAGGCGAAGAGACACCCGGTCCGCGGCTTGCTGTGAACTTAATACTAATATTGATTTTTTGCCACATCATCCATCACCATCACAGAAGTTTGCAATGACGACTTGGTAGCCGCTTTTGTCAACCTCAAAGGATGGAACGGGGCGAGGGTGATCATGTGCTCTGCCTATCTACCCGGCGAGAGAGACAATCCAACAGAAGACTTGGAACGGGTGGAATGGAAATTTGGGCTGCTCTAAACACCCAAACCATAACCTACAGGAATCCAAGATCAACTGCTTGGGCTGACTTTAAAGACCGACTAAAGCAAAATCTTGACACCGTCCCAAAATCTATCAGAACCACCGATAGTCTTGAGATTGCGGTGGCCACTCTCACAAAAGGCATTCACAAGGCCTATGAAGAGAGCTGTCCGCTTAAAACCAAGACATCAAAAAGGAAAGTTCCTTGGTGGAACTCAAGGCTTAGGAAGCTTATGGAAAAAACTAGGAAATTATTCAATAAGGCTAAAAAGACTCGTGCCTGGGAGATATATAAAAAAGCCTTAACTGAATACAGTAAAGAGATTAGGAAGGCTTAGAGAGCATCGTGGAGGAAGCTCTGTGAGGAGATTAAAACCACAAGCAGAAAGACTTCACAAATTGCTATCCAAAGCCAATGCTAGTCAGATCGGACTCCTGAAAAAGGAAGATGGCTCCTTTACAACTAGCGAGGAGGAGAACTTAGAGTTGCTGGCCGCGACCCACTTTCCTGGGTCTCTGAAAAGACAATCGATGCAACAACTTCAAGCCACCCATAGACCTCGTAACGAGGACTGGAGCAGAGCTGCAAAGATAATAAGACCCAAACAAGTACAGTGGGCCGTTGACTCCTTCAAACCATACAAAGCATGTGGAGAGGATGGGATATTAACTGTCTTATTACAGCAGGGAGTGGATATCCTCATCCCCTATCTGGTAAAAAAATTCCGAGCGAGTTTCGCCTGGGGTTATGTACCAGATCAATGGACTTTAGTCAAAGTCTTATTTATACCAAAAGCTGGTAGGAAAGATTACAGCCAGCCAAAGTCTTTTAGTCCAATTAGCCTTACTTCATTTCTTCTCAAGACAATGGAGAAGGTGCTAGACAGGTATATTAGGGATGTAGCATTAACCGCACTTCCTATCCACCATTGCCAACATGCCTACAGCAAGGGCAAATCAACAGAAACTGCCCTCACAAGTCTCATAGACAAGGTAGAGAAGGCTATGGAGGATAAAGAAATAGCACTATGTGCATTTCTTGACATCGAAGAAGGTGCTTTTGATAACTCGCCAACCTCACTGTTGGTGAATAGGCTGATAGGTAAAAACGTCGACCCAACCACCACCAGATGGTTAAGAGCAATGCTCACACGGAGAAGAGCAAAATTAGCCCTTCATGACACAACAATTGAAATATCCACGGTCAAGGGATGTCCACAGGGTGGAGTACTATCGCTATTACTATGGACCCTCGCTATGGATAAGCTACTACACAGGTTGACAGAACTTCGAATCGATACGCTAGGTTATGCAGATGACCTGGTGATTATAGTGAGAGGTTTCTGCCAATCCACAATATCAAACATTATGCAAAAAAAAGGACTTAACATTGTCAGTGAATGGTGTTACAAGTGGCCTCTCTGTCAACGCTGACAAGACTGTTATTGTACCTTTTACGAAAAAACGGCGTTTGGACAAGCTCACATTGCCAAAGCTGAATGGAAAAAAAATCATATACTCCACGGAAGTCAAATATTTGGGCGTTACCATCGACCAAAAGCTTACGTGGAATCCGCACTTGGCTAACATAATCAAAAAAGCTAAGATGGCACTTGGGGTCAGTGGCCCCCTGATGGGGAGCAATTGGGGTGTAAACCCTAGAACTGCTCTCTGGTTGTACACTGCCATTGTGAGGCCAATCATAACGTACGCATCAGTAGTATGGTATGACAAGGCCTATCAGGTCACCACCATAAGAAAACTTGGCAGTCGCCAGAGAACTGCCTGTCTCATTGCCTCAGGCGCTATGTCCACATGCCCCGGAATGGCACTAAATGCCTTGCTGGGGCTACCACCTTTTCATGTTTTCGTACACAGAGAGGCGAAAGCAGCACAGAGTCAACATTCGGGGCAAAACCTGGCTATCCAAAAAAATTAGAACACTACAGGACTCAATTTTGGAAACGCCAATCCTTAGTATGACAACAGATGCCATGCTTCTGCGGCATGTTTACGATAAACAATATTTCGTAGAAATGCCTACAAGGGAAGACTGGTCAAAAAACCAGCTACTTTACGAGGCCGGGAGCCTAATATGGTATACCGACGGGTCCAAAATGGGAAATGATGTAGGATGCGGAATACATGGAGAGCGACCAAGGTTTAACAAGAGTGTTAACCTGGGACAATACGCCTCCATATTCCAAGCAGAGATTTACGCCATCTTGGAATGTGCGGAAGCCAATCTGCAAAAGCACTACAATCACACAATTTATATAAATTCCGACAGCCAAGCAGCTCTTTTAGCGCTGGACTCGAACGTAATTTCGTCGAAACTAGTAGAAGACTGCATGGCGCGATTGAACTCTCTAGGGATGAGGAATAGAGTAGTTCTGAGATGGGTACCGGGTCATGCGAGCATCATTGGCAATGAACTCGCAAGGCCCGGGACTAATAGCACGCAGCAGGGACCAGAGCCCTTCTGTGGAATACCAAAAGACCTAGCTCAAAAAACCCAGACTGATCTTAGCTTTTTTTGGGGACTGAGTCGCTCTCGTCCGTGGGAAGTTACCCTTACACCGATACCCCACACGTGGTCCCCGGGTGGTGCCAATCAGGCGACAACATACTGGTGGTAGGCTTCGGCCGTGGTTAGTGACCACCCACCGGACAAAGCCATGCCGCCAAGCGGCCTAGCCGTGTTCCGGCATGATGTCCGGTGACACCGATAGGGAAAACGGGTCGGAATAGTTGCTCCAGTTACTGTCAGACCGTCTTCTGTCATACGCCAATACAACACATCGGGTAGCTAGTTGCGGAGGGTAGCGGGATTCGAGGCACGGTGCACCGATGGCCGACCGCAGTTAGAAGGGGGCCCAAGTAGTGAGTTAGCCACTCACAAAAGGCTGCCCCACCAACTCGCGAAAAATCCCGGGTTGCGCCATCGTCCCGGTTGGCGACCGGATGAAAGGGCCCGATGGACATCGCCGGGGGGGCTCGGGCGTCCCCGCAGTCTCCAGACTAGCTCCACACTGATGTGGCGTAACTATTGGCAACTGGTAAGCAGCATGGAGCTTCATTCTACTGCCGTTTTCCCACCGATTCACTCCGAAAAATGAAAGAGAACAAGAAAAGAAGGGTTGAACAGCAGATGCACGCCCTTTCGTTGAAAGTGCACCTCACGAATATTAGAGGCTTGCACTCCAATCTCCAGTCTGTCCATTTCCACCTCGAGACAGAAAAACCCGCACTCTTGTTTGTGACGGAGACTCAGATCGGAGTCCCGACTGACGTGGCGTACCTGTCATATCCAGGGTACACCCTGGAGCACAAATTTAAGCCCCGCGCCGGAGTTTGCCTGTACGCCCGTGACGACATTTGTTATCGTCGTCTCCGTCACCTTGAGGACCCCGGATTCTCTGTGCTATGGGTACTGGTGGACACAGGAATAGAGAAAATTCTCTATGCCTGTGTCTACCGGTCGCACAGTGGAGATTTGGAGACGACCAGGCTCACTGCTTACTTAGGTGAGGCGGCGGATGCGGCTCAACTAAAGTACCCCTCGGCACAATTGGTTACTGGGGGTTACTGGGGCACTTTAACGGCCACCACAAGGAGTGGCTGTACCCATACCGGGACACTGACCATGCTGGCTTAGAGACGCGAAAGCTCGCTTTAGCGTTAGATCTAACCCAGCTGGTCCAAGGTGCAACGCGGGTACCTGACGTTGAGTACACACCCTATTGCCTGGACCTTCTGCTGATCCAGACCGTTACTCAGTGTCGATTTCCTCACCGCTTGGTAAATCCGACCACTGTCTGGTGAAATCTGTATCTGTCTAATCGCCACCCGATCCCAGCCCTAGAGGCACTCGGCGAGTATGGCGATACAAGTCAGCAGATTGGGATGAGATGCGAGCTTTTTTCGCCGCTTATCCTTGGCAGTCCCTGTGCTTTTCTTCTGACGATCCCTCCACCTGCGCGGATGCCGTGACTGATGTGCTACGTACGGCTATGGAGTACTTCATCCCATATTCCGACGTGCCATTGTCCGGCAAAGCTCGCTCTTGGTTTGGCCCTCAATGCAAAAGCGCTAAAGCGCTTAAGCATGAGGCATACCTGGCGTGGGTTGATGCTCGACACCGCAAGACGAGAGACGTGAGTCAGAGGCAAAGGGCGTTTAACAGGGCTGCAAAGACTTGTAAAAAGGTCCTTCGGAAGGCTCGTTTTGACCACATTAGTCGAATAGGGAACAAACTTGCTTCATACCCAGCTGGTAGTAAAGCGTTTTGGTCCCTAGCTAAATCAGTCGAAGCGAACTTCTGCCGCCCCTCACTCCCTTCACTGCTGAAGCCTGATGGGTCGCTGGCTCATACCGTAGAAGAGAAGGCCAAGTTGTTTGCCTCTCTTTTCGCGGAGTCCTCGCGTCTAGACTCTGGTAGCGCGAAACCTCCAACTTCGCCTGGCAGCACGACAGTTATGTCCGAAAACCGCATACGCCAATCGGAGGTTCGGAAAACGCTACGCAGTCTTGACGTGAATAAAGCCAGTGGACCGGACGGTATTCCAGCCATAGTTCTGAGGACATGTGCGCCTGAGTTGACTCCAGTGCTGACACGCCTCTTCCGTCTCTCTCTTGAGACTGGTCAAGTGCCAAAATCGTGGAAGCTGGCTAACGTGCAATCCGTGCCCAAAAAAGGTAGTCGAGCCGACCCTGCTAACTACAGGCCTATTTCGGTCACGTCCATACTCTGTAAGACTATGGAGCGTGTCCTCAACAACAGGCTCCTGGCGTACCTAGAAGCAAATGATCTCCTCAGTGACCGTCAATACGGATTTCGCCGAAACCGGTCTACTGGGGACCTTCTAGCGTACATCACTCACATCTGGAGTAAGGCCATCGAGGAACACGGGGAGGCGCTTGCCGTCTCTCTTGACATCTCGAAGGCTTTCGACAGGGTCTGATGAGGCATGATAGCCTTATTAGCAAGCTTTCATCGTATGGCTTGCCCACTGGTTTCGTTGCTTGGATATCGGACTTCCTGAGGAATCGATCTATACGAGTCGTCATAGACGGGTGCTCGTCCGATCGAATGGATATCAATGCCGGTGTTCCCCAGGGGTCGGTACTCTCTGCGACACTCTTTTTGCTGCACATCGATGGTCTGCTGAAGCCCGGTATCTTTGGGTACGCAGACGACAGCACCGTTGTAGAGAGCTACACAGCCAGCGCACGGACCGGTGGACCTGAAATCCAGTGTCTAAGAGAGGCTATGGTCGAGCGTCTGAGTTTGTCCCTTCAGGCTGTCTCCGAATGGGGCGATGCCAATCTGGTCAAATTCAACGCTGCCAAGACCCAGGCGTGTCTGTTTTCCGCCAAAAAGAGCCCATTCCAACTGGCTCCTACTTTCCGGAATGTATCTGTGCCGATGGCTGACCACCTTGTACTCTTGGGCGTTACTCTGACGTCAACCCTCAACTTCGGCTCCTATATAGAGTCCAAAGCTCAAATAGCTGCCAGAAAGCTGGGTATCCTCTCGAAGGTGCGGCGTTACTTCACGCCGGAACAATTGCTCGCATTGTATAAAGCACAAGTTCGGTCGTGCATGGAGTACTGTTCGCACCTTTGGGATGGATCGGCTAAGTACCAGCTCGAGGCGTTGGAGTCCATCGAGAAACGTGCCAAGAAGCTCATTGGCAACGATTCCCTTGTCCGGGCTAAACTCCAAAGTTTTGAACATCGCCGCAAAGTTGCTAGCTTATCGGTTTTTTATCGGATACATTTCGGAGAGTGTGCATCAGATCTCCACGATCTTATCCCCCCTAGCCCTTTCCACTATCGTACGACCAGAAGCACGAAAAAGCGTCATCGATTCACGGTGGACATTCCAAAAGCCCGAACGAAACGCTTTAAGTCCACTTTTCTAATGCGTACTGCTGAAATATGGAATGCACTTCCCGAGTGGGTCTTCCCTGATAGATATAATCTGGGTGTCTTTAAATCACGAGTGAATCGGTTTCTTCTAGGCAAGCGCGCTCCATCGTAGATCGCAGTATCGCTTAACATCAGGCAAACTAGCGGTTAAGCGTAAGCCTATCACGAATAAAAAAAAAAGACGTGTGGCACTCGGGGACTACCGCGGTAAAGCTATTGCATAGCGGTTTTTATCAACTTATGTAATACAACCAATGCCACCTAAAGGCGGGTTGCTGAACTAAAGAGACAAGCGTGTTAGGTTTTTTTCGTTACGGAATTTCTGGATTCGGTCCCCACGCTCAAGGCCCGCGATAGAAGCTATGCAATAGCTTAAAAAAGCTTTGAGAATGCCATCAAGCTCTGGTCGGAATCGCCAGGCATGAACCACTCCAAAGCTCTAATTAAAGCCTATAATAAAATAAAATAAAAAGTATTGAAATAAAACTACTTTTTACGGATTTTATCGCGTTGTATTGTTATTATTTGATTACAACGCGATAAGCCTCAGCTTTATAATATTAGCATAGATAAAACATTGATATTGAAATAGTCATCTTATTTACTAAGTAATTGAGTAAGTGAAGATAACATGAAGATATCTTTATGTAATGATAATGAAGACATTTTTTTTTAGATTTAGATACCACGATGCTGCTAAAAGCTGAAGCATATTTCATTAAATGGGACCTTTTTATAAAGTACGGAAAATGATAATGGATCTTCTGCCACCTAGGTAATATTCAGGGGCATTTTTTTAACCGCGTAAACATCGTCATTATCGTCCCCTTGATCTGTGGATTTTCATTAGTACATCTCGGCTCAATCATTCAATGGTATGACTTTTATATTGGACATCAGTTTTAAACGTGATATTTACTAACTACTTAGTTCTCACTGGTTTCTGAAACTTAAGCAAATATTAGACATTGAAATACAACTACTTTTTACGGATTTTATCGCGTTGTATTGTTATTATTTGATTACAACGCGATAAAATCCGTAAAAAGTAGTTATATTTTTTTTTTATTTTTTTTTAGCAGCATCGTGGTATCTAAATCTAAAAAAAAAATGTCTTCATTATCATTACATAAAGATATCTTCATGTTATCTTCACTTACTCAATTACTTAGTAAATAAGATGACTATTTCAATATCAATGTTTTATCTATACTAATATTATAAAGCTGAGGAGTTTGTTTGTTTGTTTATCTCAGGAACTACTGGTTCGAATTGAAAAAATATTTTTGTGTTGTATAGTCCATTTATCGAGGAATGTTATAGGCTATATAACATCACGCTACGCCTCTTAGGAACAGAGCAGCGCGGGTGAAACCGGAGGCGGATCGCTAGTTTGATATATAATATAATAATAATAATAAATGTTTTTATTGCAAGTGACCATGACTCATAAAAGGCAATATATGACAGCTTCTAATTTAATTTGCAAGATTTTACATGATCTCATGATCATCGTGATCATGATCGACCTTCGTTATCGCAAAATTGTTGTAAGAAAAGGTAACACTAAATTCAGACAGAGCAGCTATCAACCAACGGGTATTAATCAAGAATGCTATAATACCTATATATGTATAAAATTCTTGGTAAGTATTAATATATATGTTTATTTGAAATGTACAGTTTTAACATTAAAAATGCGCATATTTATGCGCAGACTCCTCAAATAGACAGATGTGGATAGCTCCAATTTTCATATAACTACCGTACTACATAATTATTTATGCTATGTATTCTACTAGCTGTACCCCGCGGCACAGTATAAATATAAACAGTGGTTTAACTCGACCGTGTCTTTGAATTCAATGCCTACTGCCGGTGAAAGATTAGAAAATTTTAATTGTTTTTGTAGTCTCTCAGTTTTGAAGCAGTAGTACTTTTTTACCAGACTGTGTCAGAATGAGGGTAATGTTTTCGGAGTGTTTAAGGGTCCGGCGGAGCTTGAATTGCCGAGAAAAACGAAATACCGAAATAAATCGTAATTCAGACTATATTCTATCAAATTATGTTATTATTTCGATTTGGACGCCGTTAATCTAGGTTCCTACGATACTATTTTGTCTACTACTACTTCACTGGAAATAAAAGACCGGAAAATCGTTCCAAACTTGGTAAAGTTATAAAAAATTGCATTCGCTTAAATATTTATTTCCAGTGAAGTATTTTGGACACAATAGTAAAGTAGGAACCTAGATTAACGGTATCAGAATCAGAATAAAAACATAATTTGATTAAATTGTGTTTAAATTACGATTGATTTCGGTATTACGTTAGTTTGTAAGAGAAATTCGATCCGACTCTTAACACAAGAGATATTGATGACGGTGCAAAATACCTATTAAATATATTTTGCTCTCAACTTCAACAGAGTGGATTTGGGTTTGATTACAATTTTATGCAAATACAATGACATAGCCTATGTTACTTAGCGATAATGTATCTTTTCTATTATTGAAAATTCTAAAGTTTATACAAACAAATTACATAGGTGCCTAATTATTACTAACAAATTATTAACGTTAAGTAGATTTCGTTTTTTTTTATTCGTGATAGGCTTGAGCTTGACCGCCAGTTAGCCTTATATTAAACGATACTGCGATCTACGATGGAGCGCGCTTACCTAGAAGAAACCGATTCACTCGTGTTTTAAAGACACCCAGACCACAGATAATATAATACTAGTACAGATGCCTCATCCCATACAAAGAATCGGGACCTTCGTAACGGGCGGGATTCTTCGGGCCAGGATTTTTTTCTTTTGTCGGCGATAGATGTCGTATGCAACGCACTTGCTGCATGCGCCATCTATTAGCGCCTCAAGTTTACTAGATGCCAACCAAAAGATGGCGCTAGTGCGTATTCGAACTGGCAGGACGTAGGTACCTACGTATACATACACGATACGACAGTTCGTCTATTTCAGTACCTAGGTACTTATTCTTATTTATGAGTAAGTTCATCGTAATTCGTACTCGTAACTTGCTGATGGTCGCGCGCTTACATGCCTACTACGGGGTGCGCTGCGTAGGTATTTGTACCTACGGATGCTCAGTTTACCCGAGTAGGTAAGTACTTACTGGTCGGGCGGACCTGTGTTTGTATTTAATACTTTTTATTTTATGACTACCAATACCTACTTACGCTTATTTTATTCTCGTAATGTTTTAATTCCAAATTGATATGGGTGTCGATTTTAAGGTTATTTGGGCTGCTGATTTCAATAAAGATATTAATTTTGAAATCCAAGATGGCGGACATTATTTTTCTAAATTGATAAATTTATAAGGGCACTGATAATATTAGTTCCTAATATGGGTGTCAATTTCGAGGTTTCTCAATGTGCTGATTACGAAAAAGACATTAATTTGAAATCAATGATGGCAGACATTTTTTTTTTATAAATAAGTATAGAAAGAAGAAAGAAGAAAGAAAGAAAATGTTTTTATTTTCGCCCTTACGACACACAACAAATCAAAAATGCAACTGTACAATCAAAAACTTAATTAATACCTAGCAAAAGGTTGCGCAAAATAGTAAAACAAAAAAGGGGAGCTGGCAACACAACAGGCATGGCCATCTGCCAGAGCCACAGATTAAGGAAACTATAGAAGTTTACGGTTCTTGGTGCATAATTTGATCTATTTTTCCTTAATCTATGACCAGTACGAAAGTGGTAACAAATTATTTTGCACAACTATATATACATACATATATACTTATATGGGTGTGAAATTAAAGGTTGCTCACGGTGCTTTATAAAAAAAAAAAGTATTTTTTTAAGACATTATTTTTCTAATTGATGTGTGTGTCAAAATTGTTTTTCATAGCAAGATAAGTAGGTACATACCTACCTACTTAATAATTTTATTAAGTACCTACCTAACTCACAGTACAATGACGCCTATATTCCCCGAAGGGTTAGGCAGAGGAGTAGGTACCTATTAATATACACCCATAGTTCGCCGATATATTTAGGTCCCATGTAATAGGGGGTGAGCCTATTGCCATTAACCGGGC
The DNA here is from genome assembly GCA_910591435.1 of Acronicta aceris. NCBI lineage: Eukaryota > Metazoa > Arthropoda > Insecta > Lepidoptera > Noctuidae > Acronicta > Acronicta aceris. The sequence continues at coordinate 14,617,871 of OU342761.1, read as the reverse complement.
ACAAATCCATACTCCGGGCTGCTACTGAGAATTTCATAGAAAAACCCAATAACACTGCTCGACTTGGGGATGGAACCCATGACCTCTATGTATAAGTAGGTACCTACTTAAGGATTAATATAAAGCTGCGCTGTTCCCGTGTACAATAAAGGCAGAATTAAAATAATAGCGCAGACAAAATCACGGGCTGAGGTTCGTTGTGATTTGTGATTGTGATATTTTTTGTGCCTTGTACAAGCATCAAGCACGCGTCTGTGACGTCACTGCGCTTAGTCGCTCAAGTTGACGACACGTTTAGCATAGCGGCTGAGCGATCGGCTTCTGCGCAACGTGTTGTTGGTTCGATCCCCACACGGAGCAAATATTTGTATGATCAACAGGTAGTTGTTCTGGGTCTGGGCGTTTTGTGTATGTGAGAATTTGTGTTTGTAAACGCACCCACGATACAGGAGAAAATCCTAGTGTGTAATCCTAAAAAAAAAGTCTCAACTTATCGCGCACGTGGGTTAGGTAGGTATGTAAATAGGGAGGTACATCAAAAACTGAGTCTCGTAATTTTCAAGCACAATAGTAGCACGGGAATCGTGGTTTGTTTTATAGTTTGTTATAACCACTTTATTGTGGAACACAAAAAACATAAATAGAGTAGGATAGTTACCTAGATAGTTACCTACTTGTAATTAGATAAGTAAGTAGTCAGGTAGGTACATATGAATATATGTATCTGCCTGACTACTTACTGACGAGACTGCCAATTATCTAAGTAGGTACATAAATGAATTGAGCTAATTGGCAGTCTTCTTCTGGGACTTTTTCATTACGATTCCAAATAGGTAGGTACCTAGAATGCACAAATAAATCTAAATCAAAGGTAAAGAGATTTTTTTTTTATAAAAAAACTTACTAGCAATGTGTGTCGCACATTACTAGTATTCTTGTTAACCCCTCGTGCTAAGCTAAATGCTTGTGTAACGAGTGGGTTCACGTCGGTAGTGCAATGGGTGGGGTACGAACCGGCAACCACATGATCGCAAGTCCGACGCCCTAGCGATTAGGCTGCCGCCGCTTAAATAGGTATAAAGTTAGGTAAGTAGGCACAAGTTATACTTAACACACGTAAACAGAAATATTTACATAAGTAGCTACTATCTATACATAATCTAGATATAAGTAGGTACCTACATACCTATATTTGTCTACAACAGCTCTACACTAAATTACATAGGTACCTAGGTAAGACATAACTTATTAGGTTATTAAAGTTACTTGTTGTACCTACCTACTATTTAATATAGGTACCTATTTACTTACATACCTAGGTTAGGTGCCTGCTTACTTACAATACCTACTATCTACGTATCGCACCTAGAGATCTTCTCGCAGTTCCAACAAATGAAAAATATACATAGAAAATTTTATAACCGTTTTCGTAACAAAAAACATTACGAAAGACGTAATGTTTTTTACGTAGATAGGTACACGCCTATATAGGTAGATAAATAAAAACAGACTGCCCAATCTCCGCCCCTCCCTAACATCAAATACCGCAGGCCCCGCATTTTGCCGGAGCGTTTGCCGGACTGTGAACAAGGGTTGTCCGCAAATCGAACATTATTTTTACAATTATGTTTAATTGCATACCTACTAAATAACTAAATAGGTAGGTACCTACTTGACATTAGTTTTTGGTGTGGAATAAACAATGTTCTATATACCTATTATCTATCTAAATACTTACAGTGTAAAATGTACCTATTTATAGGTATACATATCGTTATTGTCGTTGAATACACTACATCCAATAGGTAGGTACTACGCGTACGCATTTACCTTTCTCAAACGCACACTAGTTATAGGTAGGTTATTTTTTGGCTTTATTATGGGCTCGTCATCATGTTGGCGAGCGAGCACGGCCAAATATTCGTGTTTTTTGTTAAAAAGAGCATTTAAACATTTATATTTTATTCTTAGATTCTTCGATTTTTTTTTATTATTAGTTTAGTAAGAACCTATTTAAACTACTTAAATAACATTTTGTAGTACTTCTTACCAATTCTATTGTTAGGTGTATAGGTATATGGTAAGTCCTAGGTACCTAAACCTTGGTAACGACCTAGGGATGTAGGTGTAAGTCTCTAAGTATGTATTGTCTTATCAGACCATAGTAGGTAAGTAAGTATTAGCGCTTCAACCCCTATGGTACAAAAAAAAATATTATAAAAACTTCACGTCTGATAATAATAAAGATTTATTATGATTACTACTTTATTATAAAAACAAATACTGGAATTACACATCACATTAGCATCGAAATTCAGAAACTGCAAACAGCGCCATCTATTTTTAAAACAAAACTATAAACAGTGCCATCTATTTTCACAAAGTCAGAATTACGAGGACAATATTAGATATCGTATAATTACGGAAATTTGACTTAAATCTAATCTTCCCATGCTTAGAATTGGTGTCCAATTAGTACATATTTTTTTCAGGGTCTTTTTTTGTATAATTTCCACTTTAAACACACGCTATTTGCAAGTCGATACATGTGACGCCATCTAGTAGTATTTTACATGAACTATGTTTACTTTGTTCGGGTTGGGACCCCATGCCACCGGGTTTGCCATGATTTCGCAAGATTAATTCACGCATGACGTGAATTAATTTGTGAGTTGTGCTAAATTGTCGGTATCGATTGTTCATTTGGGCGTTATGTACTGATATTTTTACGCTACGTGTGCAGTGACCCGGTGGTAGGACGGTGTAGTGTGTCTCAGATATCGATACATGAAAACCGAAGCCTTTCAAAGTAGCTGTCACATCGTTTTCCGTTTGCACCAATCACCGATCACCGTGCTCTATTCTATTAACAATGTGTTAACTTTGTGGAGTCCACCCACCAAACCGTAACATAGGGACGTTTATGGCACGAATTAAAGGTGATACATTTAAGATAAAAGGAAAAATAGGGCAGAGAAATAAAGGAAACAATAATCATAGTAAGATTATTCTACTTTATAATACATAATGTCGGAACACACAATTTGAAAACAGTACAAAGTCAAAGTCAAAATCATAATATAAATAGACAACTAAATACTTACTGGTTTCTGACACTTACGCGAATATTACAACTAAGCACTTAGTTCTTTTTGATCGTCAGTTTTAGAACCGAAAACGGCCGCCCTTTAGAAGAACCGGCACAGCAAACTCCACCGTTAAAAGGCTTTAAAAGTTAGTGTATAAAAACAGAATTTAAATTTTTGTTTGGGGTACAAGTTTATAAAGAGGTTTTCGTATTAAATAAATATCGGTGTGGTTAGTGTCATTGTAAAGGTACGCTCTACTGGGCGAATGCCTTTAGCTTAAAGAAAGTTCAGAGACAAGGTCCTACCAATCCAATTTGCTTAGGATCAGGCGGCGTTAGGTGTTGAGGGGTGAATAAACTACAAATCGCTAATGACGAGACAAATAAGGGAGGATTTAAGGTAATAACATAACATTCAACATCACGGCTCTATTTCCCCAAAAATTTAGGCAGAGGTGTTCTAATGTACACCCACAGTTCGCCGGTATGTTTAGGGTTCCATATAATAGAGAGTGACCCTATTGCCATTAACCGGGCACAAATACCAAACTCCGAGCTGCTACTCAGAATTTCACAGAGATTCAATACCACTTTCCTTGACTGCGAATCGAACCCAGAATCTCTAGCGTAGCAGTCGCGCTTAATAAAGTAATGAGACAGTGCAAAAATAATATTTATAAAAAAAAAATCAGATTACACCTTTTTCTTTCTTTCTTTTCTTTAAATGTTAGAAGTCCGCATTTCCTTGAAATCGAGACGAGTAATGTTTTCTTGTTGGGTCGCAAACATACCTACAGCTAGGGTTGCCATCTGTCTGGGTTTCCCGGGATTTGTCCTAGTACCTATAGCTCAATGTAGTCAAGTTTATTATTTCAGTTGTAAGTATTCAGGTATAAGATAGTTCAATGAAACTAAACGAGATACGAACTTTTCTTTTCGATTTGATACAACAATGCTGTCAAAAATCAACAATTCTTCTCTTCTCCATGGTTACCATGCAATGACCTTTGATGCTACGTTTGAGGGAGCGACTGAGAGATTAGCTTTTGCACCACGGGTTGCGGGTTCCTATGGAACCTACAGGTAGTGGTTCCGTTGGGCGTTTATTTTTGTGGGAACATCTAAACTCACGATACAGAAGAATCGTTTTTTTTAAACAAGCCTTGGATGTCGCAGCAACGTTACTAATTTTCCTTAATACCTAAATAGGTACTTAAAAAAACTCTAGTTACATGGACAAAGGGCATTGAACTTTACATTCGACATTGTAAATTCGCTATTGATATTTTGACGTTTACTTAAATCTAGGACAAAATACTTAGGTACACGGTGTGTCAAAACGAACCGGTGAAGTGCGAATGAGACTCGGGCGCTGTGTGGTGTAGTTTTCGTGGAAAAAATTTGTTTTTTTTTTGCAATTAGAGCAGGCTGTAAAATACCTGCATAGGTACCTATTAATATTTTATTTTTAGTCAATTTTCAATTACAAAAATACTAAAAATAAAATTACCTATCATGGTAATGAGGAGTCTAACGTGCGATTTATCATGAACAATGGAAACTGTACGCACCGGGGCTTTGGTTTCTACGTCCTGGTCCGCACAGTGTGGCTACGTTCAAACCAATTGAGCCTGGTACCGTGAATTACCTAAGACTCTACTGACTCGACCTAGCCCTATCGCGATACCCTAAATACCCTAGTTCCCTGACCTACCATACAAACCATACCAATTTACCAGAAGGAAGTCTGTTACAAGGAGAGCTACGGTAACAGACGGAATTTGGGTAGGAATAGGGTCTGTGTACGTAATGCAATGTACACAGGAAATGATTTTCACTGCCAATCCCACAGACTCATAGGATTGCTTGCGGCTAAAGGTGTCTTGGCCACAGTGAGGGAACACAGTAACGGAAGATGAATCAAACTCGGCTCCAACTTGATGACTACTTTATTACAATTATTATTCTTATTTTATACAGATTATGTGGTCAATACACATTGATGCCTATTTACATGTGTGTTGTATGTGTATTGAGCCGATGAAGCGAATATCTAGTAGGTCACTTCTTAGCGCTGACGGTGTGTCTTTGTACGGAACGAAAGTATGTCGCTGATGCTGCACTGCTGTTGCTAGTAACCATGTTCAAGGTTGAACATTCTGGCGCCTCTCAGGACCTGGACTCCAGTTGGTATAACTCGATCGTTTCGTGTTGATATGGTGAGCTGTACCAGTGTACAGCTCACCATATCAACATTCCGTTGTGATGGCTCGTTGGGTGGCTGCCTTGTTGGCAGCGACCGATGGTGCTTCTCTTGATGGAGGATCAGCTGTCTCGGTAGTTGGTCTTCTGGTCTTGTGCAGCCCTGTGACTCCAATCCGTCGCAGTATTGTTGGACCGTAACAAACTAAAAATAAAAAGATTAAAAACATGATTATACCAGAAATTGTACTTATCAAGTATGTGTGAAAACTAATTTGACTCCAAACTGTACTATCTAATTCAGTTTTTAACGCGTTTTCTTTGTTAATTAAATGCTGAAAAATCTCCTTTGAGTTGTCTATGACTTCTTCTTTGGAAATGTTTAGCATGGATTTAGACAGCATGAGCGAAATGATGGGAAAATCTATTTGTTTTGAGTATGATGTTACAATCGGTACTGTAATAATTCGTTTGGCAGTTAATATGTTATTAGTTGTTTTAATAATGCAGTTATCTGCAATGCGTATTACACCAACATTTTGGAGCTCAATTTCTTCTCTTTGTCCATCACAAATGATTGAAGTCGTAACCCGATCTCTTACAATAAATAACCAAGTGTTTGGCATGTGAAGTTGCTTACTTAAACGTTTTGGTAAGACATTTCCTTTGTGTCTGGTTTTTGATCAGCTGATTCACAATGCAATTTTCATTTAATTGCATGTTTTTCACGGCCCCAGGAAAGCAAATAAAATGATTGGTCCATTCTAAACAACGTTTGAACTCGTCATAGTTCAAGTCAAAATACAGTTCGTTGTTGTAATCTAACCCTATGTAAGTTTTATGTATTTCTAGACTTTGGGCAGATTTATCCGAGTTTATCTTTGGAACTGGTGTAATATACATTAACGTGTTTCTAGTTATCTCTTGTATAGGAAAATAGGAGTAAACTTTTATATGAGTCTTGTTTTCAGATATCTTGGTATCCAGTAATTGTTGCTGAACGATTCTTAAGTTTGAAGGTATTTTCTGTTTGCTGATGATATCAAGTCACTGACGTTCTTAGGTGTCAATACACTGTAAACTGTTGCCTTGCTCAAGTATATTTCTACTAGTCCGTTATAATAATCCATGATTTCTTCCATGTAATTATATGCTAATTGGTAAGTCTGCATAACACGTATATTTACACTGTTGTGGTCGACTGTACTGAACCAATTGTTGTAACTCTCCAAGTAATTTATAACTTGGTTTAATTTAGTTTGAAAACCTATTAGTTTTTGTTCTATTTTTGCTTCAGTTTTGTTGACTTGTGAGATTGTTGATATCATAAATTTGGTTTTTTTTTTGGTAATAGTTTTCACAAGCCCGATCCTCGTTGGATAATTGGTATTTTTCAGGAATTTCTTCTAACTCCCAAAACTTGTTCAATTGTTGTGCTTCTGTAGTACGTGTCATCATACTAATCACTGTATTAGTATTAGTAGTGGTGCCGCAAATACCGTACAAAATCCACCCAAACTCGGTATTTTAAGCGATTATTCCGTCTTGAATCTTGTCTAGCCCATTTAGCAGTAAATTGCTATATTCTTGAGCCCCCAATATTATGTTTATTGGTCCTGTTTTAAAGTAAGTTGGATCGGCAATCAGTTTGTTTTGCAAACAATCTGATTTTAGTTCTGGTACATTTTTCTCTGGTAAACAGCCAGTTAGTTTTGGTAGTATTATAAGTGTGACTGGTAACCTATATTCACTTGGAAATCTTGGTTGCAGCATAACATTGATAGCGTTCTTTGATGTTTTAGGTTTCTCGTCAGCAATCCCGATTACTTCGGTATGTATTTTAATACGTGGGTACGACAATAGTTGGGCCACCTCTTCTGTGCAGAATGATGCTTCTGAACCTTGATCACACAGGACCCTTAATAAATGCGGTGTCCCATCCGACGCGTGAATTTTTATTAAAGCTGTCGCTAGTAACGTGGTTTTTGGTATATTTGTTTTATTTATAGTAGACATATTAGACACCGTTTTCGACATGGATTTATTTTTATCTGAGGTTGACAAGTCGTCCTTGTTTGGTTCACTCTTTGCGCTCGTACTTTTATTGTTGATGTGGTGTAGATAGGAATGATGACCTTTTTTTCCCCGTTTTCCGCAACTTTTATTGCTGTGACATTTTATCGACGTTTCATGAGTCAAACAATTCTTGCACATCTGTTTTTCGTATACAATTTTATTGCGATCTTGCACCGTATCTTATTAGGCTCTTCTAATTGCTGTTCGTATTTTTCATCAGTTTCTGAGTCCCAAATTCTACTGAGTATTCTTGTCAACATCGGGTCCCAAGTTGAAATGTTGATGTTTTGACTTTTTAGCGCTTCTAGGTTTTCGTTGATTGTGTCATGTAGATTTCTTAAGTTCGAGGCATTGATTTTCTTTATTTTCGGCATACTCAGAATATTATCAATATGCTTAGTAATAATCATTCTTTCATTTTTGTACCGCCTTGTCAGCAGACTCCACGCAGTTATATAATTTGCGTCACAAACGGTTAAATGCTTGATTAGCTTAGCGGCGTCACCTCGCACATGTGTTTTTAAGTACTGCATTTTTTCTGTGTCACTTAACGATTTGTCTTCGTGCACTATTTTCAAGAATAAATCATAAAACGAATTCCATGACTCATGACTTCCGCTAAACGTAGGATTATTTTTGGTAATTTAACCGAGGTTTTATTGACGGTTTGACTCGAATTCTGTCCTATTTTTACTAATATTTTTTCCATCACAAGATCAAATTCTACTTGTGTTTTCTCAAACATATTCTCTTGGAAATAGCTGTTTTCCAGCGTACTATCTTCCATTAGGATGAGTTAATGTGTTTCTTCAATTTCTTGCCACTGTTTTTGCAAAGTGGAAATCAACGATTCTAAATACCAACTCGCTTTTTCTTCTGTTACCGATTGAGCGGCCGCCTGTAACTTCTTCTGAATTTGATTAATCCGAAATAATTGAATAAATAGTTTGGGTGAACTAACGCTTTCTTCTTCTTCAATTCCTATATCTTTTGGTTCATATAGTTGGTTTACTACCTGTAATCGTTTCTCACACATTAACAGGTATTCAATTGCCTGTGTATACTGTGTATTAATTGAGCCAAAGTAGTTGGTAGTGATATATTTGTGTTCACGCAACACATCTTGCTCTTGAAGCCGTGTATGGTTTCTGGTTGTTCTAGTAAATATTTCTGTAAGCGGAGTTCTTCTTTCCGAGATATACTTTTGGGTTTTTCTTGATGCTGAGTCTTTTTTGACGTTGGTGAATATTTGTCTTAGTTCGTTATAATCTGCTTCCTGACTTCTTATAAGTTCGTTTATCTCTTGTATGCCCATTTTCCTTTTATTTTCCTTACTAGTCCTATACGTTTAGACGTTACCTAACTGCTTTTTGATGTTATAAGTTCGCTTCTCAAGAATATCGGTCAACTCGATTGTCCGTGCCGCTTTCCGATCCGCTTATTGTGCAATTTTTGTATGTCAGACACTTACCTACCACACACAAAGTTTTTATGTATACGCTAGTTTTAACCGCGTTTAAACGTTAGTCATTCAGTATTTGTTTTGGACAAAAACAAGATTTTTATTTTAAGTATTATTTAAAAACAAAAAACAACAAGATTTTTTATTTTGATTTTAAGTATTATACAAAAGTAAGATTTTTTATTCTGATTTTTAGTAGATATTATTTATTATTTTTATTATACCGATATAAATACCAATATTAATTAATTTATTCCGCTTTCCCTAAAATAGCTCGAAGGACCAAATGTACGCACCGGGACTTTGGCTTCTACGTCCTGGTCCGCACAGTGTGGCTACGTTCAAACCAATTGAGCCTGGTACCGTGAATTACCTAAGACTCTACTGACTCGACCTAGCCCTATCGCGATATCCTAAATACCCTAGTTCCCTGACCTACCATACAAACCATACCAATTTACCAGAAGGAAGTCTGTTACAAGGAGACCTACGGTAACAGACGGAATTTGGGTAGGAATAGGGTTTGTGTACGTAGTGCAATGTACACAGGAAATGATTTTCACTGCCAATCCCACAGACTCATAGGATTGCTTGCGGCTAAAGGTGTCTTGGCCACAGTGAGGGAACACAGTAACGGAAGATGAATCAAACTCGGCTCCAACTTGATGACTACTTTATTACAATTATTATTCTTATTTTATACAGATTATGTGGTCAATACACATTGATGCCTATTTACATGTGTGTTGTATGTGTATTGAGCCGATGAAGCGAATATCTAGTAGGTCACTTCTTAGCGCTGACGGTGTGTCTTTGTACGGAACGAAAGTATGTCGCTGATGCTGCACTGCTGTTGCTAGTGACCATGTTCAAGGTTGAACAGAAACGAAAGAAATGTATAGAAATGTGACATTTATGCATGCTTTCCTGGTCTACAGTTCCGTGCAACCGACTGGCATGGAAAAACCCGGGGAAAGCCTTTGTTCAATTTTAGAACAATTCGAGCTAAATAATAAATAATATTATTATATCATTTCTATATATTTCATTTCCATTCGAACGTTAGATTGCGATTTGCTAACAGTGTTGGGCATTTAATCAATTAAAATTTTAGCCAATTAATTTTTAAATCAATTCAAGTTCAAGTTCAAATGTTTTTATTTCAAATAAGCTTTAACAAGCGTTTATGAAACGTTATGATTCTAGTTCCTCGGTTCCAAAAGGTTGATCCTATGGATAAGAATCCGGCAAGAAACTCCATGGACACTCATTTAAAATAAATAGTGTTACAATCTTCATTGGTTGCGATATGAGGATGTGTGAACATTGGATGTCAAAGTTAGGTAGAAGGTTCTCAGTGTTTGAGAACTCGATGTCATTAATAGAATATAAGTGAACTATGTGGTAAAGTACACATATCATCAAAGCAGGATAAATTAGAGTCCACTCAGACATGCAACAATGTACACACATTTACAGTTTCAGTTGAGGTAAACAATACTAACCCTATGAAGACATCTCGAAATGTAGTGAATACAGAATCTGTGAAAACTATGTCCATATATTCACTATAGATACTAAGTTGGAAAAACCTCAGGTTGCCAAGGAGGCCGCAAGTGCATCCGTATTTAAACACCATCCATCTTTATCGTCAACGTAGTCCTTGATTTTATAATAGGCTTTCTTAACAAGAACTGATTTGACGTACTTTTTAAATTTCTTGCCAGTAAGATCGGTAACACATTTAGGGAGCTTATTGTAGAAACGCACACAATTTCCTAGAAATGATTTATTTGTTTTGGTTAATCTAAATTTAGGTACCACAATTTTATGTTTATTCCTAGTATTAAGGTTGTGAAAGTCACTATTGATACTGAACGTCTGCAGGTTTTTGCGGACGTACATGATGTTTTCGAAAATATAGAGTGACGACAGTGTAAGTATATTGATAAAGTTCTATTAGGGAATCGCGAGGGCCCATATCGTAAATTGCGCGGATGGCCCTTTTCTGTAAGATAAAAATTGAATCTACGTCTGCAGCTGATCCCCACAGCAAAATACCGTATGACATAATGCTGTGAAAGTAAGCGAAGTAAACTAGCCTGGCTGTAGCCACATCGGTGATTTGCCTAATTTTCCTCACTGCACAAGCAGCGGAACTTAATCTGCCAGGCAGGGCTGAAATGTGCGCACCTCACTGCAACTTGCAATCAACCGTAATACCCAAGAAAATGGTTTCATTGATTAGGTCCAGTTTGCTGCCATCAAGAATTAAATTAGGTTTAGTTTGTGGTACATTTGGTAACGAGAATTTTAGACATTTTGTTTTGCTAGCATTAAGTAGTAAGTTATTAGCAGCAAACCATTTAGACAAAGATTTCTCATTTACGTTAAAGAGATTGCTATCATTTCTATCGATTTTAAATATGAGTGAGGTATCGTCTGCAAACAATACTATATTCGATAGCTCGGCCATCATATAGGGAAGGTCATTTATATACGCTAAGAAAAGAAAAGAGCCTAAAATAGAGCCCTGTGGAACACCCATTTTAACAACAGACCCGGGAGATGCGACTCCTTTTATGTCCACTTTTTGTCGCCTCATAGCAAGATATGAAGACACAAGCTCCAAAGATGGTCCCTCTTATGCCGTAGTAGTTTAATTTACGGATAAGCGTATTGTGATCAACGCAGTCAAAAGCCTTGGAAAGATCACAGAAGATACCTATGGCATCCTGTGACCCCTCCCAAGCCTGTAAAATGTGTTAGACCAGCTTCGTACCAGCATCAGATGTTGACCTACCTTTAGTGAAGCCAAACTGCTGATCGTGTAAAATCTTGTTTATGTGGAAATGTGCAGTCATTTGATTAAGCATGAGTTTTTCAAATATTTTACTTAAGGCGGGGATTTCAGAAATGGGCCTATAATTACAGGGATTTTTTTTACAGCCTGATTTGAAAATTGGAATGACTTTGCTATGTTTCATTAAATCTGGAAAAGTTCCTGTCTTAATACAAAGATTAAATATATTTGCAAGAATCGGAGCGATATCGTCAATAATTGGATTTAGTACTTTAATAGATATGCCCCATAGATCTTCTGTATTTTTCATATTTAAGCTTTTAAATGCTTTTTTAACCATAGGAGGAGATACTTGGCTAAATTCAAAATTTGGTATGTCTCTTTTGAAAAAATTCTTTGCCAGAGATTCTGCTAATGAAGGGGATGAATGTAAAGATTTCGTGACCTCGATCGGAACATTAGTAAAGTATTGTTCGAAAGCGCTTGCAACTTCCGCGTTGACTGAAATTATTTTATTATTTATTTTCAAATTCAGATCTGTGTCCTGTTTATTGTTTTTTCCTGTTTCCGTATTTATTATCTTCCATACTGTTTTAATTTTATTTTCGGATTTCATTATTTGTTTACTAACGATGATTTAGCTTCAATGCATACTTTTTTAAAACCCTTAGAATATTTCCGCACATAATTATGAAAACCTACGTCAGAGGTTAATGATTTTTCATAATATAGTTTGTAAAGCACATCTCTACTTTTCCTAATGCCGGTTGTGGACCATTAATTAAATTTACTATTTCTACGTTGGGAAATTCTTCTAGGAGGGCATGAGTTATTAAATGATTTACTTATTATATTGAGTAACTTGTTATAATTTATATTGGGGTCCTTCGAGGTAAAATTAGTGTTACATAATTGCATTTTAATTAACTCCTGCATAGAACGTAATTTATTCCCCGTTAAAGATCTAACCATGATATATTTGTTAATAGGTAGCCTTTTGTTAGTCGCTATTGAGATCAGTTGTCCCATGTGGTCTGATCTAACACCGCTGACTATTGAAGAGCCTTGAACTGCGCAATTTGAAAAAATATTATCAATACAAGTAATGGAAGTAGCAGTAATCCTAGTGGGTTCATTAAAAATATTTTCCAAATTAAAAGATTTAAATAAAGCTAAAAGTTGCCGTTTTTCAGGTGATTCTATTAGAATATCAATGTTTAAATCACCACAAACAAAAATGTGTTTCTTGCATTTAAAAACTTTCCTAAGAACATCTTCCATTACTGTCAAAAACATTGGAAATCTTGAAGAAGGTGGCCTATACACACATATAATAATATAGTTTTCTACTTCAGCACATGCTACCTCACATAAGCGTTCAACAGAGCACGAGGTGATGTCTTTTCGTTCTTTGAATTTAAGATTTTTGTTACATAGTATCAATGTTCCACCACCCACAGCTGATAGTCTATTGTACGCACTGGCAACCATGAAGTTAGTTACATTGAATTGCATTGTGTCAGGTTTTAACCAGGTTTCACAAAAACACAAGATATCAATGCAATATTTATCTACTAAAAGTTCTACATCTAAGATTTTGCCAGAGAAGCGATTTATGTTCTGGTGGTAAAGAAGAATGCCATCGTTTTGCTTCTCTATTGTCGGTTGGGTAAGTTTAAACAATCTATCACAGTTTCATTAGTGAGGCTAGATAATACTGATTCGTCATTAAAACTAACTAACCTATTCTTTGGTATGTTTGCTATCACAGATTGAATGTTATAGGCTATCAAAGTAGCCATCAAATGTTTGCATCTTTTGGGAAGAAACATAGCTTCACCAGTCAATTGAAAGCCACTAACAAACTTGTTTGTGTCAAAGTATAGTAATTTGTCACCGTGACGACATGTCAACATATAAATAATATTGTTTAATTTATACACATAGTTATTTTCTGCATCAGATAACAAATGGGAGTAAGGCAAGGCACATATCATAATTTTTCCGACATTTAAATTTAGTAAGGTGGAGATACCATTAACAATATCTACTTTTTTTAATTGCAATTGAATTAATTTAAATTAATAATGCTCAACAGTGCTTGTCTAGCAGGACTAGAAGAAATATTAAAAGATCACGCCCACATTTATCAGTGACTGACATTGTTATTATTAAACAAAATTTGTGTTTATACATAGATTTTTTTCTAATTTGTATATCTAAGCGGTTTTGGAAAAAAAGTTAAATGTATTTTGTTTCCTGTAAAAAAATGGGTCCTGAATCCTAAAAGTGTTGCATAGCCGGGTGGTACCCAAAGCATCCCATAGGGCAATGACCGTAACAGACTTTGAAATTATCACGACACGAGTAACAAACTAATACGACTAAGTATTTGATAATTTTATTAAAAAAACAATACTAATATAATTATGCTAAATGCTCATTTAGATTGGCGAGAGATAAGAAAAACATAAACAGCTAAGTAAATAGAATAGTCTATAGTGAATGGCATTTTAAGGTGGAGTCTGCGTGGTCCACGTCTCACATAAAATATCATTGTAATGGTTACCCTACTTATAAAGTAATTTGACGGTTTACGTCAAGGGCACCGGGACTAATGTTGTAAAAACAAAACAAACAAAACTTGTAAAAATAAGCGCTGAGAGCCAAGCGTTGAGCGCTGAGTCGACGCTCATGAGCATTGAAGAGTCGCTTGGACTATAAAGCTCGAGTCGCATGCTCAAGCGTTATAGTCTAATTTTCAAGGGTCGTGAGAATTGAGCACTTGAGCGTTGAACGTTCAAAATTTCAAGGCACATGAGCGTCGACTTAGCGCTCCACGCTAGGCGGCTCGGCGCTCAGCGCTGATTTTTATAACATTAAACAGGACCCGTTATGCGATTATGGTAAATATCGATTCACGTTGAGTATCAAGTCACTATTACTACGATGTGTGGTAATTATTTGTGACGGTAACCATATGCCATATTTAAAACTATATACCAAAACCTGTGCTTAGAAACCATAATTATTTGTAGATCTACAACTTATTTACAATAGAATTTCACACCTATACTTACTTATATTTAAAAAAGGGTCCCGTCTAAACAAGTCAATTATAGGAATGCACGTCATCCTCTGTGGGACGTACTCTATTTAAGGATTATAAAGGAAATTAAAATATTTATTATCAAGATTAAATTAAATGAATAGATTAAATTAAATCAATAGATTAAATTATCATAAATGCATTTCAAACTAAAATACCTATTACAATAAACAAAAAACAAACATACAAAAACGTACAATATTTAATTATATTTAGTTTTATTTATTATAGTTTTATTAAGAAAATATAAAATTTGAATTAATTTGAATAACAACGTGATCAAGCGAGAAATGAGTTATGAGAGACTACGGATCATCAAGAGTCACCATGATATTTAACTTAAATAACATACATTGTTATTTAAGTCGTGAGGCGTGAGTGTATGTAATGTACTCACGCCTTTCTCCCACAGGGGTAGGCAGAAAATATAGACCGCTACTTGCTACGATTCTTGCATACTTCTTTTGCTTCTTCCACGTTCATACATCTTGTATACTACGTATGTCCTAGAAGATCTCTAGCGTAGAAGATCTACATCTGCTACGCAGTACGGACTGTACGCAATCTTGGGTTCGATCCCCAGGTCGAGCAAAGTGTCATTGGATTTTTCTATGAAATCTGGATTTGGGCCCGGTTAATTGCAATAGGTTCGCCCCATATTACATGGGATCTAAAAAAATACCGGCGAACAGTGGGTGTACATTAGTACACCTCTGCCTTATCCTTCGGGGAATACAGGCGTGATGGTATGTTGTATTTGCCGCTTCATAGCGCCATAAAGCCTCCGCTGTGCTACCACCTCATTGCCAAGTGTTGAGTAGTAAGTAAGTATAGCACCTCGGGCAGGATTCGAATCTCCGCCTTCTGGTTAAATACACCAGACGCTCTGACCTCTAAGCCACCGCGAGTCCCACCCGCTAGATCGAAATTTGCCTTCACATTCTGAATTTACGTCATAAGGTGAAATTTCTTTCACTAAAATAACTTTATAATCTTAGCATAGAAAATGCAAAAACATCATAAAAAGCACCTTTTCATTAGACTGTTTTTTTTTTTTGTATGTTTGTTACTTGATTATTCCATCAATTATGAACCGATTTTGATGATTCTTTTTTTTGATCGGTAGGTCATACTTCAGTGGTGGTCCCATAAAAACTTGATCAAGATCTGATGACAAAATTTAGAACAAACTGACAATAACACCTAACGACCGAGTAAATGATAACGACGTCTAGGTATACGTAAAAATTTTACTCACTACCTACTGAAAATATTGAAATAAAATAACTTTTAAGAAAAAGTAAAACTGCCTTTAAAATAAAAAAAATAATGTTAAGTCGGTGGCGAAATCAAAAGATCCGATCAATCCGATTTCCGAACCTGTTTCGCACATAACATTATTTTTTTTTGTTTTTGATTTACTTACATAATATCTCGTTTTTCGCATTAAACGTCTGCCACCTGGAGAAGCGGCAGGGTATTATCGGACTCGAACTGACTAAAAACCATAAATGTCTTCCCTTGCCTTATAGTCAAGACTTACGGCCCTGGTATTCGTGACATTCGCCACGACGCGACGATGACAGATGTGAGTAAAAAATGTTCATCTTGTTTTGGAAAAAATAAGTGAAAATTCACCGTATGTCTTTACCTACTCAATACGGAACAATATAATTTTATTTGAAATTAGATCGAAAAATAGGATACCCGTATTTTTCATTTTCCCGATATTCAATCATTTTCATATTTATTTTCGACTTTAAATTTCTTTATATTTTAAACAGACGTAAGTGCCAAATGATGTCATTGGTACGGTTGATCAGGTTAAACGGTGGCAGGACTTAATTTTTATAACCCTTCAAAAAATTTTCAAATGTCAGTTCATTCATTTATCTATTTCGTTGTTGATTTTGAAAATCAGTTAGAACTACAAAAACAAAAATATTTTAGAACTCTACTACTATTATAGAATTTTTTTTTTGTTTTGGTGGCTTAATAATTTTGTAATGTTGTCAATTGCGAGAACGGTTCAATAATGTATTCTTATGTTTTACATAAGTATTTTATTATCATAATGTCTTTCAAAATTATCATAGAAAATTGTATAGATACTTACATTAAAATAAATCAGATAGCGCGACAATTTGTTGTTTTGCGACCTCTGACTTTTCGGAATCATATAGGTATAGGTATAATCGGTACAGCTTGTTGAAAAATAAGATGAAGGACATCCTGTCGTCCTGTTTTGTATAGAAAACCTGTATAACACCTACAGCTAGTAGCCTAGTAGCCTACTGGCTTGTCAACACTAGAATAATTATTGTCGTCTTAAAAAGGAGGTTCTCTATTCAACTGTATTTTTTTGTAAAGTACGATAATTTGCCTGTATTATCCCAGTCCTGGGCAAAGAGGTCCAAAGTCCAGGCTAACAAAAAAAGATGATTTGATGGTGATGATTACTTACTAAAGCTGCATAAATCCGCTGTATTACATGTTCCATTCCCATTTAATAGCACATTACCTTTAAACGTGTTTAACGATATTTCCACGTTACCGACTGTCACTGAAAATTCCCCTTATACAGGATGTTTGGTAAATCGTGTGCCAAATTGAAATGGTCGACTGAAGGGGTCGTCTGCTAGCCTTTCAGACCCCTTAACACCTCTCATGCCCTGTGGATTTTTTTTAACGACTTTTTATAGTTTTACTAAAAAAAGACCCAAATTTTACATTCAAATACAAATTTTAAAAAATATATAAGGCGTAGACTCTCAATTTTAATTTTATTTCCATGTGTATTGTTTATGAGTACTTTTAAATACAAAATTAGTGACATTAGGTAACCTAGTTTTTTTTTATTCACTCGCAAAGGTAAAACTTAAATTAATGCTGTACATGTTACAGCTGTTTATATGGCTACAAAAAAAACCAAAAGCGACCGGGATCTTCCAACTCCCTCATTAATTCTCCAGTCTATCCTCTTGCTAATGATGTGCCGCATGCCATAAAAATCTTTTAACAACTTTGTGAATTCCCTAGAATTGTGAATCGAGTCACCTAAGGCTAATATTCAAAATTATGATTTAAAAAAATATTTTTCCTTAAATGATACCTGACAAACCTATAAATCTGTTATCTCATTCTTATAAGGTAAAATCTGTCTCGTATCTCTATCTTTTCGTGGGATTTACTGGAAATAAAAAAAAAAAACAAAAATTGCATTTTTAACATCTATTTCATAATTGTTACAAATCCTGCTCAAATTGTTGGCGTCTGGTGCGAATGCAGGCCCGACATCTGTTTCGGGTATGTACAGCTTTAATTTAAGTTTTACCTTTGCGAGTGAATAAAAAAAAACTAGGTTACTAATGTCACTAATTTTGTATTTAAAAGTACTCATAAACAATACAAATCGAAATCAAATTAAAATTCAGAGTCTACCCCTTATATATTTTTTAAAATTTGTATTTGAATGTAAAATTTGGGTCTTTTTTTAGTGAAACAATAAAAAGTCGATAAAAAAAATCCACAGGGCATGAGGGGTGTTAAGGGGTCTGAAAGACTAGCAGATGACCCCTTCAGTCGACCATTTCAATTTGACACACGATGCACCAAACACCCTGCATAATTACTTCATCTTGATATCTAACCTTCAAATCAAATCAAATCAAATCAAATTTATTGCGTTCCATAATGTATATACAGGTGGTAAACTTATATCTAGGGATCAATTATGGACCCTGTCGGGCACAGCATAGTAAAATTAAGTAAAGTAGGAGAGAGGGAGAGTTTCAATAGGTTTATTGTAAATTAATTAGTTAATTTAAGTATTTTAATTATCACAAATAGATTTATCGTTTAATTATTTATTATTATTATGTGTAATTGAATATAGTATTTTTTATTTATTGTTGATTTGAATACGCAGTAATATACTGCAAATTAAGTATTTTTATTTAGGAGATTTAATGTCATTTAATTGTTGCAGATTGTTATTTGTAGGAAGTTTTTTTTTATTTTTTTATTTAATTAACTTTATATTATAATTAAGTATTTGGTATGTATATATGCAATTGCACGAATTATACATTTATTATTCTTATTTTCTTACATTATTTATATTATTTATTTATTGATATTTAATTATATTTATTTAATGTCTTCTATATAGTATTTTCTGTTGTTAATTATTAAGGTAGTGTTTGTTTAAAATTAGATTGTATCTTTAAAGTAAGTTATTTTATAGTTTATCGTCAAGATATTCTTTTATGCTATAATAGCTTTTGGTAATGAGGAAATGTTTTAATTTATTAACAAAGATGTTGAGTTTGACTTCTTTTTTAATTAGTTCTGGTAACTTGTTAAATATTTTTATGGACGTGACCAATGGGCCACTAGAATGCATTTCTAATCGAGAAGTTGGTAGATTTAGTCTATTTTTATGTCTTAGCATAATTTTTCTTTGTATGTTTTCTCGTTTGCTATAGAATTCAGGGTATTTTCGGACGAATTTACATAGTTCTAATATATATATGCATGGTAAGGTTAGAATTTTGAGTTTTTGGAAATGTGGTTTGCATGTGTCAGTTTCTTCAATGTTGACTAAAATTCGTACTAACTTCTTTTGTAGGGTCAAAACAGTCGGTGCGTCCGTGCTGTTTCCCCATAAGATTACACCATAACTAAGCCAAGCATAGGCATAGGCATAGTAGGTGATGAGTGCGGTTGGTATATCTGTGGTCTTTTTTATTTCACGTAGGGCGTATGCAAATCTTGCTAGTTTAGATCTCAACTTTTTTACATGTGGTTTCCAATTGATGTGTGTGTCAATTGTTAATCCGAGCAAGTGAAATTCGTTTAATACTTCTATTTTTAAATCTTTAAACATGAAGTTGGGTGTTAATTTAGTTTTTGAGAAATTTATTTTAAGGTTGTGTTTATTCATCCAGTCTACTGTATTTGTGAGAATTGAATTTAGGTTTTCATTTAAATTTAGGTCGGATTTACATGAAACTAGTAGAGAAATATCATCCGCAAACAAGACGCATGGTCCCTCAACTGTTTTAGGCAGATCGTTTATATAGATGAGAAATAATAGACACCCTATCACACTGCCTTGAGGAATTGAGGCGCTTATATCTTTTGGATCTGAACGGATATTTTCTATTTCATTTGTAGTTTGTTTGTAGTATTCTATTTCCACAAGTTGTTTTCTGCCCGTTAAATATGATTTGAGCCATTCGTGAGCTTTTCCTCGTATACCTACACCATATAATTTATCTAGTAGTATTCTAAATTGCACTTTGTCGTAGGCCTTGGTCATATCTAACAATATGCCAACTGCGTATTGTTTATTGTTTATGATATTGAGGGCTTCTTGGATGTATTTATAAACTGCTAAAGTAGTTGACTTGTTTTTCTGAAATCCGTTTTGGCAAGCATCAAATATTTTATATTTTTCACAAAATGAATATATTCTGTTAGTTATGGCTTTTTCAAATATTTTAGAGGCAGTGGGTAAGTGCGCGATGGGACGATAATTGCTTGCGTCAGTTTTTGCATTTTTTTTGTGTATAGGTTTAATTAAAGCCAGTTTTAGTTGATCAGGGACGACGCCCTCTTCGAATGACTGATATTAGGATATAAAACGGTAATGTCAGTTCGTCAGCGCAATATCTGAATAGGGTAGGTGGGAGTTCGTCTATACCATGACTTTTTTTATTTTTTAAATTTTTTAAAAGTGAGTTTACTTCTAGAGGTTGTACGGGGCTGAGAAACATAGTGTTTTCGACAGGATGGAGTACAGGAACACCATTTGGTGCTCTGCTGGATAAGTTGGTGGTTACTTCTCCAATGGATGCGAAAAAGTTGTTAAAGTAGTTAGCTATTTGTTTAGAGTTTGTTGCGAGGTTATTATTGATCTGTAATTTTATGTTATCTTCGTCTTTTTTTATTTTTTTGTTTGTTCTTTCGTTAATGATATTCCACATGGTTTTTATTTTATTCTCGGATTTTGAAATTTTGTTTTTATAATGTATTTTTTTCGCAGTTGCTATAGTCTTTTTCAATATCTTTTCATATTTTTTATAATATTTTGTGATTGTTGGATTTTTTATTTTTAGTGTCAGGATTTTCAACAGTCTTTTGTTTTTACATGAGAGTTTTATACCTACGGTTAACCAATAATTTTTATGTTGCGGTTTTAGTTTTATTTTTTGTATTGGTATGCACTCGTTAAGGATATTATGTAATTTGTTTTTAAATGCGTCGTAGTTTTTGTTTATATTTTGATTTATTGATAGAATATCGTGCCAATTTAGTGTAAGTAGTTTAGATTTAAATTGTTGCATGTTTTTTGTGTTGTATATTCTTTTATTTTTGCACCACGTAGTTTGTCTTAGTTTTTGGGGTATTAGTAGGTGTATAATTGTCCCACTGGGATCCGAGAAACCTTATTCTTCTACCGTTGTAAATAATCTATTATCAGTAATGTTTGTAAATATTAAGTCTAAGCATGTTGAGGTGGTCTTTGATATGCGTGTGGGATTTTTTATGCGTTGTGTGAATTTATATTCTAGCATGAGATCCAAGAATTGTCTAGTTTTTGCGCTATTATCGAGTATATTAATATTGAAATCTCCACCTAAAATTACATCGGTTTTTGAGTATTTAGTGTTTATGTATTTTAATATTAATTTTAGTTGGTTTATAAATACCTCTTCCTCTCTTCTATTCCAGTACATCTATACTTATAATAAATCTGTAGAGAGGTCAATTCTGTACATAAAATATATTTCCAAAATAACTATCAGCGGGTGATTAGTGATCGATACTGACGCCAAAAATGCAATCAGTAAAATTTTTGTCTGTCTGTCTGTATGTTCGTTATAGAAACAAAAACCACTCGACGGATTTCAACGAAACTTGGTACAATTGTTCTTCATACTCCTGGGCAGGTTATAGTATACTTTTCATCACGCTACGATCAATAGGAGCAGAGCAGTGAAGGGAAATGTTGGGAAAACAGGAGAACTTACTCCATTTTTTAAGCTTTCGTCGCGTGTGCAGCCTTAATGGTTAAAGCTACACAGAAATCATGTATGACGGAAATGTTCTCCTTAAAATTATATAAAAAATATTCCACGACAGCAAATGTCTATCTTTTATGGTTGACTCACAATAACACGTGTAACTCCCGATAGCTTAGCAGTTCGGAGCTTTCTGATTATATTTGTCTACTCTTACGTTAGGTGACTGACTGACTGACATAGTGATCTATCAACGCACAGCCCAAACCACAGGTACAGGTTATAGTATACTTTTCATCACGCTACGATCAATAGGAGCAGAGCAGTGAAGGGAAATGTTGGGAAAATGAGTGATTCATGAGAAAGGTTTCAAGCTATAAAACATCACGCTACAACCCTTAGGAACGGGGCAACGGGGCGAAGAACTAGGGAACAAAGTAACTATTCCACGCGGACGAAGTCGCTGGCAAAAGCTAGTAGTTAATAATAATATATTTTCTTTAGGTAGTTCACATGCACATACTTCTAGAACGTATTCAATAGACATTTCTGTAATTTCAAGTATGTCCCTGTGGTTGATATCTTCCCGCAGTAGGATGCACACACCTCCTCCCGTTCGGTTAACCCGAGAGTAAGAAGATGCAATTTTGTAGTTGTTGAATTGTACGGTGTCTAATTTCAAAGGTGAAAGCCAAGTTTCGGATAAACATATTGCTTCCTTATGCTAAAGGCTATCCCTTCAAGTACCTAACAGATTATAGACAAAGACACAATTAAAATAAAATAGGTTAAGTTGAAATTTTTGCAGCCATAGGTAATTAATTACGAAAAATCAACCGACGCGTCATCTAATGAATTCTAAAGGATGTAAATGTGATTTAATCCAAATTGGAAAGCGCATTATATCATTATCTAAAATAATGAATTTGCATCTTAGAATGTCTCTGAATGTCTCTGTCTCTATTTGTCCGCTCTTGCAGTCGGGCCATTTTACTTTTGTTACCAATGGATACCGATAAAATATATTTATCCTCCTCTAACGTCTCTCCACGTTGTCCCTTTCTAGCGTAACTAATGATGTCAAACCTTTAACGCGACACTCGTAGGCAGACGCGCTATGTTCTGGCGCCAAAACTTCGTAGCAATCGGTAAAATGAACGCGCGGACAGTACTGACGAGCTCATTCGAATTCCAAATTTAAGATTACATTCCAAAATTAAATAATACTTTTTTTAATATTCAAGTACTGTGCACTAGAAATGAGTTCAAAGAATGGAGACAAATTGAATTTGATAACAGAAATATCGACCGAGGAGAATTATGTAAGATACTGTCATAAGTAGATATTTCACAACATTAATTATAATTGCAATTAGTGTTTATAAAGTGCCCAAAAGGTGATCAAGTGCATCAGTAAGTTGACAAAACTTTTAAAGGGAAGTTGTCTTTTTTAATTAAAGCACTTTTGTTTTGTGTTCGTTCTTTATCATAAATGTGGAAACTAATTGCTTAAGGTGATTTTTTTAGTTATTTATCTAAATCAAAATTAAAAATTTATTCATTCACAAGAAGTAACAGGTGGACTGTGTCGCTCTACCATCTAATTATTATAATTAGATATAATATTAAGAGATTAGGAATATGGAAGGTTGTGCAGGCGTGTATTGAGGGTGTATATGTCTGTGTTATTAAGAGTGACTGTGAGTGTGTGACTGTTTATATATATGCAGGTTTGATGCTACATTTTAAGATTATTAGGTGATGTGTTTTAGTAGTGATTCTGTGGCCAAATAATCCTGTTAAAAGTTCATTCCATCAGTTTGTATTTAACTGGAAATTTATTAAGGTCGGTTATTTACAAATGGATTTTTTTGTAGAGATGACAATGTGTAATATTGGTACCTGTGGGATGGTTGTTACGTCTTTTAGATCGGACGGAGGCACGGTGGTGTGCCTTCTGGGAACTGATTGGAGCACATAGAGATTTCATATTCATATTATATATATACTAGCGACCCGCCCACGGTTTCACCCGCGTTACCCCATTCCTAAGAGTCGTAGCGTAATGTTAAATAGCTTAAAACCTTCCTCTTGAATCACTCTATCTATTAAAAAAAACCGCTTCAAAATCTGTTGCGTAGTTTTAAAGATTTAAGCATACATAGGGACGGACAGACGGCGACAGAGACTTTGTTTTATACTCTTTTTATTAAATATAAATAATTTTCCCGTTTTTGCAACGTTTTTTAATTGTGCTCCGCTCCTATTGATCATAGCGTGATGAAAAGTATACTATAACCTGCCCAGGAGTATGAAGAACAATTGTACAAAGTTTTGTTGAAATCCGTCGAGTGGTTTTTGTTTCTATAACGAACATACAGACAGACAAATATTTTACTGATTGCATTTTTGGCGTCAGTATCGATCACTAATCACCCGCTGATAGTTATTTTGGAAATATATTTCATGTACAGAATTGACCTCTCTACAGATTTATTATAAGTATAGATTATAATATTATTGATATTTCATTTAGTATAGCTCTCTGTGCTCTCTCAACTCTCAGTAAGTTAGTGATTGACAGACTGGTATAGTGCATAGAAGACCATTTTCAGAGTATCGGGATTTGTGGATTCTATAAGAGATTAAAATGGTTTGCGATGGGATAGCAATTTGCTTATCCCATCACAATCCTGAGTATATTTGTACACCCAAGTACTTGACATGCTCAGGTTCAGGATCAGGGTCGTGTATCTAAGATTCGGACACGGAGTTGTTGATTGTGAGCATGTATGCGCTACTAACGTGAAGTTACGGTCTGGTGCGTTATCTTAAAAGCTTTCATTAAAATTAGCAAGATAACTGTCGGAAAATGAAAAGTAGATAGGTAGTTATATGATAATGTGATGTAGGTATATGAACTATTAGAACTTCACAATATCTTGAATATTTTAAACCGGTATTATTTTTTTTAAGGGTCCGGCAGAGCTTGTATTGCCCACAAAAACGTTATACCAAAATTAATCGTAATCCAAACACAATTTTGTCAAATTGTGTTATTATTCGGTTTTGGACACCGTTAATCTAGGTTCCTACGGTACCGGAAATAAACGGCCGGATATTCGTTCCAAACTTGGTAAAGTTATCAATTAAATTCGCCTACATTTATTTCCAGTGAAGTATTTTGAACGAAATGGTTAAGTAGGAACTTGACTAAATATATCCGAATAAATACTGTATCCGAATAATAACACAGTTGATTAAATTGCGTTGGAATTATGATTAATTTTGTTATTACGTTTGTGTGAAAAATTTGGCCCGCCGGACTCTTTTATCAAAATATTTTTAACCATTCACGGGTGAATATTATCAAACCAGTTAAATTAACTAGTTATACTAGAAGAATAAATTAATTTGGTTGTTTGAGAATATTATAGAGTTTAAGTTTCGTATATCATAGTATCTTTTCTTATTCCGTGCTTGCAGGTGGTTCGTGCCCACTGTGCGTTTGACTCACGGATATCTAGATTATTATTTTAGGAATTATAACATTATTTAATCTAGAAGCACGTTTAGATTTTTATATGTATAGTGCAGGTTTCTGCTTGGCTCGCCCAAGTTATATTTAATAATATATTTTTTTTTTTAGTAATTGCGACAGTATTTAAATAATATTTACAACTGTATACTTATAACCTTTGCGTGGAAATTGTTATGATAGATAAGTTTATAACATGTAAATTGCTAAAATTTAAACAAAAAGAAAACAAATTTTGGACTTTTATGTATTTTTTTTAATTGTGAAAATTGTTTATTGAACGTCGCGACTATTATTTTCATGTACCCTGAATCTGTCATAGACATACATTTTCCGAAAAACTAAATTGAATTTGGCCACCGTTGCATAAAAAGTAAAAAAAAATATTTTTCAAAACATTTTGTGAGATGGAGGAAGAGATCGTGTGGGTATGTTGTATAGTTTATAATCTAGTAATTATTATTATCCGAGGCTTTTAAGACCACACTTAGCTTTACAGGGTCAACAGTTTTTTTTATTGAATTGAAATTGAAAAAGGGCTATCGCTCGAGGGCAAAGTCTACTCCCATTTTTTAACTTTTAGGGATGGAATTTCTTTTTCAATTGTACGAGTAATGTAGTCAAATTTAAATTGAGAGAACGCTCACCCCTTAAGCTAGAAAAATGAGGATAGAATCTTTTTCTTTCAAAGAATTTATCATTATAAAATTCGTAAAAAGTAGTTTTATTTCAATGTTTAATACTTATTCGCTTGTGTCAGAAACCAGTATGTAATAGCCTCCTTTTATTTATTTGATATATTAACACTTCTTCATGATAATTTAGTTCGCGCCACCGAATCAAATTTAATTAAAATGGATTGACACAACACTTAGGGTTATTTTGTGGTTTGACAGTTTTATTTTATGCAAGTTTAATTTGCCGTACCTCCCGATGAAAAGTGGAAACTTTATAAAAAATATTATGTACGAGTACTAAAATAAAGTCTCATTTTTTAGGAAATGGTTTCACAAAATTCGAAGGATTCAAGATCAAAATATGATGATTTGTTTCCTGAAATCGAGGAAGTGCTGGGTTCCCGCCCCACGTACAGACTCTGTACTCTTGTCTGGCGAGACGTAACAGTAAACACCAAGCTCAAGGATGGGAAACTGAAGAGGCTTGTTAACAGTGGTACGTATTTGACATTTGAATAAACTTCAAGGGAGATTTTTGTTTTTTATATATATATATTTATAATTAGTATTTTCGTCTATATTTTTTTTTAACAGATTTGAATGAATATCTTTGTTTAGAAATGTGTCACGTTGGTTTTATGTTTAAAATTTATATGATTTAAATACAAATAAGTATATTATCGCGAATATTATCGCGTTCTCGCGTTAGATAAATATTATCAAATCCTTTATTAATGATATTACCTACTATTTACCAATATCCTGATATCAAACGTGTATATTTGCAATAGGTATCTAAGTAAGTATATATCTAATTAATAGACTTTAAAAATGTATTTGGCCTGTTTTGCTAATTATAAAATTTGACTACTTATTTAGTAGGTATATTTAATATGTTTCCCGTGACATTAGGATAAATTTGGTTTATTTTTGATAAAAAGTTAAAAATTAAGTAATATAAGTAGTAATTACTTCCATTGACATTAACGTAACAGGCGCTTGTCAATCATGGCGTAAAAGTCGTAGGTAGAGATAGAGATAATATCTCAAACTCTTACAATTGTCATAAAATTTATCTCTGAAAACGTAGATACTATCATTATCACTTGATTAGGTTCTTGATACCTATTCGATCGATTATAAATAGTATAAGCAATTAACATCAATTCAATCTAATAGCTAGCTTTAATATTGTGCTATTGGTAACGTCCTCTATCCGTACAGAATCCTTACAAACGGTTGAGCGAAGCACTCTTATTGATACACGCGTTATGTTCGTGCAAGTTGGCGAGTGTGATGTCAGGACACGTTATTCGTGGCGTCTTTTATTTCGAGCTATTTTCTAGACTCAGACGAATCTAAGCTTAATCTAATGATTGACGATACGTTTGGCGTAGCGGCTGAACGATTGGCTTCTGTGCCACGTGTTGTGGGTTCGATCCCCACACGGAGCAAATATTTG
Organism: Acronicta aceris; assembly: GCA_910591435.1. Lineage (NCBI taxonomy): Eukaryota > Metazoa > Arthropoda > Insecta > Lepidoptera > Noctuidae > Acronicta > Acronicta aceris. Next base: position 14,590,426 of record OU342761.1, on the reverse strand, counting down.
TATGACCTACAGGTAGTTGTCCCGGCTCTGGGCGTTTGTGTAGGTATGTGAGAATTTGTGTTTGTAAAACTCAAAAACCAGGAAAAACCTTAGTGTGGAACGTGCTTCTTAAAAAAAAGCTTCGTAATGGAAATCTTGGATTGAAATTTGAAATTCCTAAGTAGTAGATTTTAGTCAACATTAATATGTTAATTGAATTCATTAGGTACTCTTAAATTAATTTGGAATTTTTGAATATTGTAAGTATTCATAATGATAATTAGTATTACAATAATTATTTTAAATGGGTTAATTATTTTAAATGGCTAAATGGGTAATTATGTTAATGTCCATTGGATTTCTTGCCGATAATCGAATCTGAAATTGTGTAACTACCGCATAATTATGTATGCTAACGGATTTTCATATGGTTTTCACAAATGAACGGATTGATTCATGAGGAACGTTATAGACTATTTAACATCACGCTACCAGCCTTAGGTACGGGGCAAAGCTGTTGAAACCGCAGGGTACGGGTAACATAGAATAATGATAATACTGTCCAAGGTCGAATTGTTTATTCATAAAATTGGAGAGCATAAAAGACGATTTACGATTATGGTGACGAGGTGACACCCGACTTCATTTTTTCGCTAATACAACGACAAAGCACGTAAGGACAAATTCTGGCTTCGTATTTATTTACTTAATATTACATTCAAATATTTAAAACAAGAAAAAAAAACAAATATTAAACATTCTTCAATAAAGACGTGTTCATTAAGGAATAAATCCTATACATATCCTCTGTCCGATCCGAAAGGGGCATACCGCATAGATATCCCAATTCCATCACTAAATCAAATGAGATTTAATATATATTCATGACAGTAAACATATCTAATTAATCATAGAATATATTATCATAGATGTCGCCAACGTCACCTTATGATGAAAATTCAGAATGTGAAGGCAAAATTTCAATCAGGCAGGTGGGGTTCGCGGTGGCTTAGAGGTCAGAGAGTCTGGTGTATCCAACCAGGAAACGCAGATTCGAATCCTGACCGCGATTGAATTTTTCCTTTACTAAAATAACTTTATATCTAATGAAGTTTAAAATTCACGATTGTCGTGGCTAAATTACCGAAATTTCCCCAAAATATAGCAAATTTAGCAAGAGATGTACTGATCACTGATAAATATTTCTGTAGACATTTTTATTTCAAGTCAATATCATCTATCAGGTTTATGCCCAATGTGATATGATTAATTTACTTTGATTAATGTCTCTGAATGCGGCAGATAGCTACATTTTTTTAAGTAGAATAACTGTAACATCGTAATATCTTTTGTAATGTAATCTATCTTGACATGATTGCGCTCGGACACGGTGGTTTTCCTGCATTGAAAGTACTGTGAAGTACATTAGCGGTTGGCTGGCGTTGGTTTAAAATCTTTTCAACTTTATATTCTAATAATTAGGGATTGAAATTGGCTAACCATCAAGCTTTTCATAGTATACACATTATTACTAATATCAATTACATAACAAAAATGAGGAAGTAATAAGCATATTAATTTTAGCTAGACAGAGAGCATAGTACCATAGTACGATGTGGCGTCAAATCATGCGTGCGCCACCATTTTTTTTCTTGTACGGATAATTCTCATGGATTGTCTGCCACCCGGGGAAGTGGCAGGGTATGTCGGACTCATAACATAACATACCGTCATGCCTGTATTCCCCGAAAGGTTAGGCAGAAGCGTACTAATGTACACCCACAGTTCGCTGGTATGTTTAGGTCCCATGTAATAGGGGGCGAGCCTATTGCCATTAACCGGGCACAAATCCAAACTCCGAGCTGCTATTGAGAATTTCATAGAAAAATCCCATAACACTTTGCTCGACCTGGGGATCGAACCCAGGACCTCTAGCGTAGCAGTCGCGCTTGGGACCACTAGATTAATGAGGCAGTCAATATATAGTATGTCGGACTCGTACCGACTAAAAACCGTACCTACATACAGATTCTATTACTGACACTCGTTTTGTGGGAATGGGACAGAACATCCCCATCAATCCCCACAAAAACCTTTAAAGCTTATATCTTAATAATTTACTAGCCGATTTATTACAAATAAAATTATATGTAATAAATTAATAAAATTATTTAAATAATATTTCTCAATAGGCCTGTTATTTTTTTAAAATCAATAACATCTCAATTACCCTATGATGGAAGCATAAGTTTACGCTTAGAATCATCTCTGAATCCCAACCTAAGTCAACACGGTATAGAATATTAGTTTGTTATTTCAACAATAGATGATTGATAACTTGCATACCGTGTTACTGTTTAATCTAAATTCAAATTCAAAATTCTTTATTGTGGATCATAGGTACATAATACAGATGTTATTCAAAGTTTTGCGTTCGGCTATGTCCCGCCCTTTGGGCATACAATTATTACAATTATGTCAACATTTAACAATATAAATATATTCATTATTAAATAGTCAGATTATGTTAGTAAGATAATTTAAAGAAAAATATTAATCCATTTAAATTAGGTACATGTATAGTCAGTTATTAAAATTTTACGGACAATATACATTAATGTCTTGGTGGAACATTGAACGCATCATGACTGGGGTAAATTGTATTGCAACAGTGATTTGTCTGATAAGAATTGCTTTACAGAGTAGTAGCGCTTATTCACTAATAAGTCATGAAGACTCTTTTTAAATGTTTTAATTTCCAGAATAGTTCTAATAGGCCCCGGGACATTATTAAATATACGCGAAGCTGCGCAAAAGATACTTTCATGCATTAAATGCGTCTTGCTAGCAACCATATGCAATTTATCCTGATGCCGTATACGCGAACGATATTTGAATAGAGAGATATTATTTTTAACAAATACAGCGGCTTCATATATGTATAGACTTGGGAACGTTAATAAATTCATCTTTTCAAAGAATGGTTTGCAGGATTCAGTTTGAGATACATTGAACATAGCCCTAATGCATCGTTTTTGAGCAATGAACGCACGTTCCTTGTCTGTACTGTTGCCCCAGAATACCACACCGTATCTAAGAGTTGAGCTAACGTAACCGTGGTATGCTGTTAATAAAGTTGTTTGGTTTGCTATTTTTCCTAGTTTACGGAGGGCATATGAAAACTGACTTAACCTTTTACACACCTGGTCAACATGTAATTTCCAATTAATTTTGTTGTCAATATTTAGTCCTAAAAATTTTGTTGTTTCAGTTTCTTTAATGTCGTTATCTAGGTAATGGATTTTTAACGGAGCCGTTCGTCGAGATCGTATTTGAAAATTCATTATTTTAGTTTTATCAAAGTTAATCATTAAATTATTCATTTTAAGCCACTCTATAATTAGTACTAAGGATTGATTAATGTCAGATTCTAAATTAATTGTATTTTCATTAATGAATAGTATAGTATAGTATATGTATATACTAGCTTCTGCCCGCATCTTTGTCTGCGTGGACTTCAGGATTGGGTCCGACCTGGATAAAAAGCAGCTTATGTGTTATCCAGGCTATAATCTATCTGTGTGCCAAATTTTGTCCATATCCGTTCAGCCGTGAAAGAGTAACAAACATCCATACATCCATACTTACTAACTTTCACGTTTATAACATTAGTAAGGTCTACCCTTAACTAAAATATAACGACTCGTTTGCTCCACCGCAGTCGGGTAAATGAACAATTATTTATATTCGAGTGCTTTGTGTGAGAATGAAAAGTAGTTTCAGTGTCATACCGATACGTTCTCACGGATCGATTACATGCTCACAGTAGGGTTGCCAACTGCTAACCATACTTCAACAATATTGTACTATAATTAAATAACATAACATACCATCACGCCTGTATTCCCCGAAGGGTTAGACGGGGGCGTACTAATGTACATCCTCAGTTCGCCGGTAAGTTTAGGTCCCATGTTATAGGGGGCGAGCCTATAGCCATTCACCGGGCACAAATCCAGACTCCGAGCTGCTACTGAGTATTTCATAGAAAAATCCAAAACACTGCTCGACCTGGTAATCGAACCCAGGACCTCAAGCATAGCAGTCTCGCAATAGTTACGTCGGCACGAATGGGCCGGCTCGACCGGAGTGATACCACGGCGTCACAGAAAACCGGTGTTAAAGAACGCTTATATTGTGTTTCGCTGAGTGAGTGAGGTTACCGGAGGCCCAACCCCGTACGTATTTAACCAATATAGCAACGAATAATAGACACAAAATAATTGACATCGTGCACTCGTTGTTATTCAAGAAACTTACAAGTATGAATTATTTACAGCACCAATGCAATTAATTATCAAAATATTAATGCTTGGAAGTGGAAGAAATGAAAAATTTTACAGAAGAAATATTTATGTAAATGAAAAAATTATCCTTGCAATTTGCTCTGGCCAACTAAATGAACGAAAAGCAAATAACATTATGTGTAACAGGATCAGGGTCAAATATCTGGAATACACACATTATCAGATTAGAGTTCCCGTGCGCAACTTTGCCAGCCTATTTAGGTAATTTTTGTTTCTAAAAATATATACTGTGCCCACTGTACAGGGAAGAAAACAATTGTAAAAATGTCAACAGCGAATGACAGCTGTACATTGGAATAAACTATCTTGACGAAGTTATCGTTTATTAAATATGTATATATGTATGTGTATGTCAAACGCTTGGTAGTGTGTTCGGATTTTCATACAAACTTTCACCCCCCTTTTCATCCCCTCAGGGGTTGAATTTCCAAAATTCCTTTCTTAGTGCTCGTCTACAGTGCAAAAGGAATCAGCATGCAAACTTTCACGGATCTAGCTCCTGTAGTTTCGGCTGTGCGTTGATACGTCAGTCAGTCAGGTCTTTTTTTATGGGATTTATGGCCTGATGGTGAGCGATTACCGCCGCCCATGGATTCCCGCAACACCATAGGAGTCACAAGTGCGTTGCCGGTCTTTTAAATGAGGATTGGGCCTTCGGTAACCTCACTCACTCGGCGAAACACAACATTAGCGTTCTTTAACGCCGGTTTTCTGTGAGGCCGTGGTATCACTCCGGTCGAGCTGCCTATCGTGCCGAAGCATGGCTCTCCCACGTAAGAGGTTCTTCTTTTAAATATATAGAAGAAGACGATATCTGTCGCTGCAGGCGCAAAAATATTTTTTTTTTCTATTATAAGCTTGTGTTAATGATAGATACCTATACATGTTAAAAAACCCTGTCCGATCTGAAAGGGGCATATAGGTATTCCAATCACATCAACAAAGAAAATATGAAACATTAAATATTCATGAAAGTAAATAATAGGTGGCGGAAAAAGTTTCTTCGCATTTAATATGAAAACTCAAGACATTTTTTTTAAAGTTAATTTGTATTTAATTACAATATATATGTACCATTTTGCTCAACGTCTTTTTGCCATCTTGTGGGTGGTGACATGATCCCACTGTTGTAGAAATTTTGGGACTTCTGATCAAAAAAACGTGACAAGTAGTTTTGGCAGTCCTCTCTTGATGTTAACCTGACACTGCCTAAAGAATTCTGAAGAGTTCGAAACAGGTGGAAATCTGAAGGTGCAAGGTCAGGGCTATATGACGGATGCATTAACACCTCCCAGCCAAACTCTCTTAATTTTTGCTGAGTGGCCAAATATGTGTGTGGTCTAGCGTTATCTTGATGAAAGACCACGCCCTTTCTATTGATCAATTACGGCCGCTTTTTCCTAATTTCTTGCTTTAATCTCATCAGTTGTTGGCAGTAAAGATCCGAATCGATGGTTCTGCCTGGCGGTAAAAGCTCATAATGAACAATGCCCTCACAATCCCACCATACACACAGCATTACCTTATTGCGAGTAAACCCGGGTTTTGCCACAGTCTGTGAAGCCTGACCGACCTTTGACCACGACCTTTTTCGCACGTTCTTGTCGTACGTGATCCACTTTTCATCACCAGTTATCAATCTCTTTAAAAACGGTTCAGTTTCATTACGTCTCAATAAAGAATCGCAAATGAGTACACGGTTCATTAGGTTTCTTTCAGTGAGCTCATGTGGCACCCAAATATCGAGCTTTTTTGTAAACCCAGCTTTTTTCAAATGGGTCATAACTGTTTTGTGGTCAATCCCCAGTTCTTCAGCTACGTCGTAACTACTGATATGCCGATCTTGTTCCTCTTTTTCAAAAATTGCGTTAATTTTATCCGTAACAGGGCGACCAGAGCGAGGTGCATCTTTAACATCAAAATTCCCGGATTGAAAACGCTTAAACCAACTTTGTGCTACTCTTGCAATAGATCCATAAACGTCACAAATTTTTTTCGCGGCTTACGTTGCATTTTTCCCCTTTTTGTAATAAAACTTTAAAATGTATCGAATTTCTTCATTAGATTCACTCATTTTGACAGAAAGAAAAACAAATGAAAAATAGCGGGAAACAAATTTTTACTAATTTGTTTCTTTTTTTAAAATGTAACTTTTTTAATGTTATCAAAATCAGCCAGATAAAAATAGTACAGCCAAAGATTTTTTATTAAAAGTATTTACATACTAAATGCGATAAGACTTATTCCCCAACCTAATATTATCATATTAATGAAGTTTAAAATTCAAGGTTGTTGTGGCCAAATTGTATAGTAGTGTAATAGTAAAACCTATTATAGGTCTAAATACAACTGGATCTCTTTACCTAACAATACGTTCACGGGTCGCACAGGGTTGCGACACATGCAACATTTTTATTTTGTTTCTGGGAATTCTACGAATGTTATTAAAACATTTTAAACAAGACAGAATTACACGAAATAACACGTCGTTAAATAAACATATCTTTGTTCAAATAAGTTATATTCAATCATAATATTCGTGAAGACCTCTAATTGGCTTCCTGTTACATACATTGAAATTTACTTGTATATAGTTAACAGCTGTTGCTTTTCCAAATAATAAATAAATAAATGAAACCAAATGAAACCAATTGAAACCAAATGAAACCAAAATGAAACCAAATGAAACCAAATGAAACTAAATTAACCAAATTAAACCAAATTGAACCAAATTAAACTAAATGAAACCAAATGAAACCTAAATGAAACCAGATGAAACCAAATGAAACCAAATGAAACCAAATGAAACAAATGAAACCAAATGAAACCAAATGATACCAAATGATACCAAATGATACCAAATGAAACCAAATGAAACCAATGATAATAATTATTATGCCCTAGCTAAAATATGTGCCTCTCCTTTAATAAGACATTATTATAATTTGTTATATATACCTAATAATTATATTGTGTTTGTTTTAGTCAGCGGGATCGCGAAGCCTGGAACAATGACGGCTCTAATGGGACCGAGGTAAGCTACAATCATTGTATTTTATTGTAAGTTAACCTAATAGTTAATTTACTGTGAAATGACTACTTCGTTAAGGGATGTCACTACTTGCAACCAAGCAGTGAGATCCCAGTGTGTAAGAATTAATTTTATGTCAAAACCCTGATAAATAGGCCAACTGTTTTACCTTATACATTGTTATTAAAAGTATTTAAATATAAAATTTTACAATTTTCGAAAAAAATGATCCGTAAAATAAAATAAAAATACTGCACTTTTTATAGCATTTTTTTATTTATTTTTTAAATTCTATAACTTAGCTAGGGTAGCTAGCTAAGAATTTCAAAATGAAAATAATGTGTCTTTATATTAAATTAAAATATCAATAAAGCAGGTCTATTATAATTCTAACACTTATACGAATACATCAAATGAAGACAAACACAATAATATTATATTAGGTAAATACACAATTAGTTTAACGCAATAAAATCCTTAAAAAAATATTTTATTTAAATGCAGGTCTATTGCTGAAAATACGTATCATATCACCGGCAGAGGTGTACTAATGTACACCCAAAATTAGGTTGTTAAGTTTACTGTTTAGGTCCAATGGCCTAACTCCAAATCGGACCCAGGGTCTCCAAAAATATACATATACTGATTTAAAATGTGCTATTTTTTAGTAAAGGAAAAAAATAAATTAAAAAAATTAAAAAAATCTTAGCATGGAAAATGCAAATAAATCACAAAAAGATAGTTAAAATGTGCTCTTTAAGGCCCTATCTTATTATCTTTATATGAAGACTTGAATTATCATATTTAACTTTTAACGACGTTCGAGACGCTACTGACCTACCTCTATAAAATCATCGTAACGGTGCGTGTCTACACGGTATGCAAATTATTAGAATGGGCTTGTCATCGAGATTTCCATAAACGGTTATAGGAGTAACTAAAGCGTTTTAAATATTATATTATAGTCTAGCTTCTGTCCACGACTTTGTCTGCGTGGACTTTAGGATTGGGTCCGACCTTGATAAAAAGTAGCCTATGTGTTATTCCGGGCTATAATCTATCTGTGTGCCAAATTTCATCCAGATCCGTTCAGCCGTTCTGGCGTGAAAGGGTAACAAAAATCCATGCATCCATATATCCATCCATACTCATAAACTTTCACGTTTATAATATTAGTAAGAATTATAACTTTAAATATACAGGGTGAAATAAGATAGATGCGACTAATTAAAATAGGTGATTCTATGTGTGTTAACATGTAATTAAGGAAAATAATTATATTTTTTTAGTATTGTAGAGAGAGTTTGGCAACTTATAGTGCGCCTCAACTGCTAAGTTTCTCGCGAATAGAAAATAATAGGTACCTACCTAATTGATAGTGAGTGAAATACATCGTTTTTTTTGTTAAATACCGATAATTCATGCCTACCTGAAGACAAAAGCTTAGTTTGCACCATCTATATTTATCAGATCTAAAATATAAAAGAAATATTTTTTATTAACTAAATTATCAATTAATTAAATTAAATTATTATTCAATTATTATTAATTAAAAATTAAAAAATATTTTTTTATCATTGTAAAATTGGAAAATACGACAATTGTAAAAAATATGATTATTTAAATCTTTTTAAATGGGGGTTCAGTAATGTTTACTGAAACTCCCTTTTCGATTTTCACGTGTTTTCAGAGTTACCCTGTATACCAATCATCGAAAAAACATATAGAATAGTTTACCATCAAACAATGAATGGTTCGATCAATGACATCATGATCGGAGTCGATGTTCGTCAATGATGTCCTCTTAGAATGAGAGGGTTACGGCTAAAATAATTATGTAGTTCCCTACGCTAGCCTAATGCTGGTTGACAGACTTCACTCCCCAACGAAAAAAACACTCGAGCGTGCAGTTTCCTTACGATGTTTTCCTTTACCTTTAATGCGAGTGATAATATTATTTATTCGCACATGAATTCGCCAACCAACGCCAACCGGGATGGTTGGCGCTCCTTGGGAGAGGCCTACGTTCAGCAGTGGACGGCAATAGGCTGATTTGATTGATTGATTGACATGAATTCGAAAATTTAGAGGAGTGTGCCGGATGCGCACTGAGTCACGGTTATTTCGTCTATGATTTAGTGTCAAGTGTCAAATAATATTGTCATAAAACTAAATAATAATTTTACGAACATTTAATCTATCTCTATATCGCCTTATTTTCTGCTAGTTTTTTAATAAGTTGGTAGGTAGGTAGCTCGGATATGGAATTTAAGTAATAGACTGGTAAAACTGGATTACTGTTACCTCATCCAATAAAATAAATAATTTCCCTAAAAACGGCTTCGTTAGTCTAGTGCTCCCAAGCGCAACTGCTGTGCTAGAGTTCCTGGGTTCGATTCCCAGGTTAGTAAAATGTTATTGGGTTTTTCTGTGACATTATAGCAGCTCGGAGTCTGGATTTGTGCCCGGTTAATGACAATCGGCTCGCCCCCTATTACATGGGACCTAAACATACCGGCTAACTCGGTAAACATTGTATCAATTGACTGTCATAATTATGTACTTCGTATCATATAAAATATAGTACCATAGATCATAACTTTGGTTCCGAAATCATGATCTATGCTATAGAACAGCTTTAAAGTGAAACAGTACAAAAATACATAAGAACAAGAACCGAATGATCAAGGATGTATACATATACTGACACGCGCTTGTTATAAATAGCATACGTAGAAAGTTATGAACTACATTCATTTAACATGTCACATGCATGCGCAGACGCCGCCACTGAGACCACAACCGCCGAGGGATTTCTAGTCTGACGAGCATACGTAAATCTACTTACTAATCTAAATTATAGTATACTAGCTTCTGCCCACTACTTTGCCTGCGTGGACATCAGAATTGGGTCCGATCTAGATAAAAAGTAGCCTATGTGTTATTCCAGACTATAATCTATATTTGTGCCAAATTTCATCTAGATCCGTTCAGCCATTCTGGCGTGAAAGAGTAACAAACATCAATACATCCATACTCACAAACTTTCTCGTTTATAATATTAATAAGGATTAGGTCTTAGATGTAGGTATTAAGAAATTAAATTCACAAACTAAATTAATTAATTTCTTTTGGAGTTAGAATTCATTATATTCGGCGATTTTACGACCATCCTGTAAGATCGAGGTATAAATAAATAAAAATCCTCCGAGTCCTATCGCCTCTTGCGCAAGAGTTGACTGAGAAACTGTCTCGATATGTGCACATGCAATAATTGTAACTTAACAAGGAGAAGGGTCTGAATTCGACTGACCTATATTTTTAGACCTTTATTTTTTACAGACATTTTATGAACATATCCCGATATCTCCGGAGTTTTAGGCACAAGATAACATATAAGTACACTCATAGTTCGCAGAGGTATTTTTAGGTTCCACGTAATGTTACGAATAATTTAATCGGGTGCAAATCCAAACTTCCGGTTTTTACAGACAATTTCCCAAAAAATAACAGTTTGCCATATGTAAGACTGAATCGAATTCAGTATCACGCTCTGTATCTACTTTTAGACGAATGAGGCAGTAAAAACTAAAGCTTTTGAATACAGACTGAACAAAGAAATTTCTGTTATGAAACGTTATTAGAATTATAGTACATTTTAATCTTTCATTCTTATAAAATTGAAGCAGAAACAAATTCTGCATGACCCACATAAATTGAAGCAGAAACAAATTCTGCATGATCCGCATAAATTTTAAATTATTTCTTCCCGTGTCATGGCCTTTCATTTTTCGGACTTTAATTTGTATCTATATGAGAAACAAATTACCTTCGTGTATTTAAGGGTAAATCCACATCTGACGGAAGATTTAGGATAAAATTGGAAAAGTTATCCCGAAAATTGGAAAATTCTGGAATTTCGGTTCAGCTAGTTTACCTAATATATATATATATATATTTGTTTCAGTGGTGCGGGGAAAACGACACTAATGTCTGCTTTGGCACATCGCAGTCCGGGTGAGTTCATTAGTACCTACTGATTTCTGAGACATAAGCGAATATTAGAGATATTGAAAAATAAAGGATTTTTTACGCGTTATACATACTTACTTATTTACTGAGTCCCAAACATCGGGATTTGAAATTTATATTTATTAGTTGGTACTAAATATGTTTCACTTGAAAACCTAAATTCTTTACAGATAGAAGACCATAAAATTTACCAATTCCCGTGTTTCAGCAAATTAGGATATTTGATTTGATAAAACCAAAATACAATCTATAGTAAACTAATATTATTTTGTGACTCCGAGCAACCATAATTACCTATGTATACAAAAACTAAATTTTATTTATTTTTTACATTATATTTATACAAATATATAGTTCTGATTCCTATGATTATTTTAAAACCAATTATAGCATTGCTGGCCAAAGCAAAAAGCAATAATAGATATCTACGCATGTAAAATTAAATAATGATATGAAAATAAATTTAAGTATTTATATAAAATAAATTGTATGTTCATTTTTTTCCCTAAATTTCACAAAAATACTACAATTTTATAATTAATAAATAAAAAATAGTATTATTTTCTTTGGAATAAGGTAGCAGCCATAGAGCTGACTGTTTAAAAACAATAAAATAACCACAGAACAAATAAGGCCTAAGTATGAAACAAAAACAAAGCTTTTTAATTATTAATTAAAGTATTTGTTACACAGAAGGGGAGCAACCATGTTGCCTTAGTACATTACATTACATTTTTGATATTATAAATAATATGACATTGAAAATTAATATAACGAATATAATAACTATGATGAACTTTAGTGAGTTGTGTCATCATGCCAATAACAATAGTATCAGAATATAAAGTATGTAAAATTTATCGTAGATATCTTTTGAATAAAACTGTTTTGTACCCTTACTAAAAGTTTAATGTTTAAGTTACCATTAATAATTCAAATTTATATTGAAATATTATACCTAGCTGATGCAGACCAATCAATAATGCGGAAATACCAAAAATTTAACTTGCGTCAGTAACTATGCAGTAAATTATTAGATAATGTCGCATTTGCATACGTTAATTAAATTGCGTTGTTGGTTAAATTCGAGGTTTCCTTGAAGAAACTCAGAACTGCGGGATGAACTAGATGATTTTCATAAGAATTGGCCACAGAAAGCTCCAAACTGAGAGGAGTGCAAGGGGGTAGGGAGCGCTTTAGCCCGCAACAGATTGGGCAACATTTATTCGAATAACGAATGAATAAATCGTTTCTTTCGTTATTCAGGAATAATAAATAATTTAATTTATTCAAAGAAAAAATATTCAAATGAATAAATTATTTTATTCGTTAGTCGATAATCAATAAAAATGAAACAAAATAAGGAATAATGGTATTTAAATTAAATTAATGAATTTTGTTTGACTGGATCGAAATTTATATCAGAGTCAAAACTCACACACTGTCATAATCCAAAAATACCACAATTTAGGTACATTATATAGTGATTTGATTAACTGCTCCGCTCTGGTAAACTTTGCCGAATGTCTGGGGAGAGTAGCCAGAATATTATCAATTTACAAGAACAGAATATATTTTTGTGACTACAAAATCCCGATGTTTCGTGAATGAATTATTCGCGAATAGTTATATTGCCGATAAAGTTTTATTCGAATAATTATCCAGATAAAAATGTATTCGAACGATGCCCAAGTCTGCTGCAAAGGGTCGATTATTGCTAATAAAACTATACCCTGAGAATTTTTCACAAATAGGAAGTATTATATAGTTTTTTTCACCAATTTCTAAGAACTATGAAGTTTTTATATACAAAATTAAACTCATTTTCAAGTCCTTTTTATTTCGAAAGTTTATCTGTGTACTTAAAAAAATATTTCAATTTTAAAAGTGTGATACTTAGTTTTGCAGACCAGTGTAGTTCCCTTCATAGAATGATAAATAATTGATTATATATTCAACAGTGGGTACAATTGTCGATGGCGAAATCGCCATGAACGGGACTCCGCTGGGTGACTTCATGCACCAAGAGAGCGGGTACATGCACCAAGATGACCTGTTCGTTGACAACCTTACCGTTATCGAACACCTAACAATTATGGTAAGTAAATTGCCGATTACTATGGTAATCGTTAGTGTAAAAATTATTATCGAATATGTTTTATTAATCTTTTTTTTTATACTTAACCAATAACAATGTTAGGTGGGTGATTAGAATATATATTGCGCAATTCGAGATTAATGTCGTAACTAAATCCTACATTATTAGGTACTGATAACATAACGCTAATAATAACATAGCAGCAAAAAATTATCAACTTTGCGCGTACGAAAATACACATTTGTTTAATTTTATAATAATTTTCATCGTTGCTTTAGGCCCGGCTTCGTATGGATGGTCGCACATCTACTCTGACCCGCAAGAGACGTGTGAACCAACTTCTTAGGCAGCTCTCTTTATACGGATCCAGGTTCACATTGATAGGAGGTCTCGATGGGCGGAAGACTTTGTCTGGTGGAGAGAGGAAGAGATTGGCATTCGCTACTGAGGTGAGTGTTGTTACTTAGCGTACAATATTGAGCTTTCTCATGAGATCCATACTGAGCGACCACGTTTGTGTGCCATAAGTATGTCTTCACTAGTAACACATAGACCTACGTTTTCAAGGCACTGGGGTATTGTTGAAGAAAAGTCTAAGTAAGTTTCCCAGCCGAGTGGAATTAGACTTTTGGAAACGCTGTTGAGATCATTATGCATTATGCTGAGCTCTTGCAACGATTCTGCCATGACTAATACGCTGCTGCAAAAAAAACTCGTTTTACTCTTTTATTTTTTTTCTTTCTCTTTTATAATAAAAGTGAAAATAAGATAATATTTTCTTCTTCGATTTATGAAATATCAAATGAATAAAACAAAATGAAGGTGTCATGGTTTTTATTAATTATATTATCCGTACCAAGTAGGCATTTGTTCAATGTTAAAGGCTAATAATTAATATTGTTTGTCTAGTTATGTATTTTATTAAGGTGCCTAACTGCTGTTTAAATGAATTTAAATAGCTAATTATCGCTACTAAATTCGATCATATTTGCATTTTTTATCATATTGATTTAGCATTATTTAGCAGAAATCTCGTTTATTTATCGCCTAAATTATTTTTTTTGTGTTTAATTTTTTTGTTACTTTTGAAGGTACAGTGGCGACCAAAAGTCCTGCCATCTCACAAAGCAATAGCTTGACGTTTAGTTTGACTTACGATCTTCTATTCGTTGTCGTTAACAAGTGACACGCACTGGCTGTATTGAGCTCGCTCGTACTGTTCATAGCAATGTAATCCTTAGCGTGCATGGACTTTTGAGGGTTTACTGTAGGTACAAACTACTAAGTTATTACAAGAGCACCTAAAGTTATTAAAAAACTAAATATTAAATGGATAGTTTTTGACCAGTTCTACATTTTAAACATATAATAACATGCATATTTAGACGAGCTTGGCTAAAAAGTAAAAATATCTTTATAAACAACTACTTAGTTAAATAAAAAACTTCTTCTTTGTCAACTAATGGGAAAATTCTTAAAGATAAACCCATCAGTTCCGGTAGTCAGAAGTTCAAAAAGCTTGACAACCAGTATCTTTAGGATAGTTAGCGATATTGCCAGGAAATTGGGTTGCGGAGATCTGATAGCAGTACCATCGTGTCATATCAGGAATATTTGGAAGCTAAGATGATGATGTGACGATGACTTTCGAGTTTTGTTTAGTAGTCATGCAATTCGAAGATTCTTCAAAGAAAATTGCTTCAGCTCTTAACAGATCCTGGTCTTCTCTTCTGTGACGAGCCAACGACGGGGCTGGACTCGTCCTCAGCTCATCAGATGATGAGCTTGCTCCGAGCAAGCGCAGCCCAGGGCAAGACGGTCATATGCACTATACACCAGCCCAACATGGAACTGATGGCGCAGTTCGATAAACTGGTACTCCTGGCTGAAGGCAGGGTTGGCTTCACCGGCACAACTACACAAGCTTTAAGTTTCTTTAAAAGGTTAGTTTCCCTATTGTGTGTATTCTACCATAAATACTGGCAGCATCTCAACGATTGGATGTCATAGCTGGATATCGTATCAACAATCCCAACAGTCAACAATTACAGTACATAATCGATTTATATATATTTTCTAAAGTTTTTTTTTTACTGCCTCATTAGTTTAGTGGTCCCAAGCGCGACTGCTACGCTCGAGGTCCTGGATTCGATCCCCAGGTCGAGCAAAGTGTTATTGGGTTTTTCTATGAAATTCTCAGTAGCAGCTCGGAGTCTGGATTTGTGCCCGGTTAATGTCAATAGGCTCGCCCTCTATTACATGGGACCTAAACATAACGGCGAACTGTGGGTGTACATTAGTACGCCTCTGCCTAACCCTTCGGGGAATACGGGCGTGATGGTATGTTATGTTATGTTGTTTTTTCTCTAAGTAACTAGTAAGTATGTGGGAAGAAATTAAAAGTATATTTTTTTTCTCTGTTACTTTTGGTAATTCGAGTCGATGGCGACTTTTTTGCGAACGTTAATTATGTTAATAAAGAAATAACAAGTGTACCTACTTATTTTGTACCCAGCAACTACTTATAAACTTGTTGACAACCTTAATGTGATGGCAACGACCGATTTGCTACATATTTAAAATTTTCTTAATTTTTTTTTTTTTACTTAAATAGCAATTTAGGAATAAGTACTATTTTATTAGAGATTGAATTCCGATTCTGACGCTTACGCGAATAACTAAGTAGGTATTAGATACTGAAATAAAACTACTTTTTATGGATCTTTTCGCGTTTTTTTATGGATTAAGTCGGCAAACGAGCTGACAAGCCACCTGGTGGTAAGTAGTCATCATCGCCCATGGACACCTGCAACACCAGAGAAGTTGCTGATGCGTTGCCGATCTTTAAGAGATATTTACAGAGTGCAGACTGCCAGAGTCGTAGCAACCGAGGGGAACTGGCTCTTACGTGCAAAACTCGAAACACACACCAAGGTGCTTTACGACAGACTCCTTAAACCCTTACGTCAGCCAGTCAGACCCAAGAGGTCCTCCACCGAGCAAGTTAGCTAGTTAGATCATGCCTCTTACCTACCTATCTGAAAGACAGTGAGGAGCAGTATTCTTACCCGTCCTGACACGGCCGGAGTAAATCGCGTTATATCGATATTATTACATCTCAATGTTTCAGACTGTTTAGGGCGCGGACGGCTTCATTATTTTCATGATTTTAAAGTTGTTTACCTAGGAAAGTAAGAAATACGAGTATTCGCGCGGTCGCTTAGCGGCCACGACTTTCGCAAAGACTTTCGTTTGACTTAGTCCCATGCACCCGATAAAGTAACTAGTAAAGTGTCCTCGTACCATAACTAATAACTAAAAGACGAATTTTCTGGTCTCTCTGCTTTTGTATACGAAGATGTACATACATACATACTTATTTTCACGCCTGTCTCCCATTGGTGTAGGCAGAGACTATAGATTTCCACTTGCTACGATCTTTCATCTCCGTTCATTAATCTCGTTATACATGATCGTCGGTTTAGGGGGCTTTTAACCTGACCTTTTTTGAGAACGTCCGCAATTTGATTTTGTGGTACGATCGCCAAGGTCAGTCCCTTCCAACTCTTCCATCCGTTCTGGCCATGCATACTCGTTTCGGTACTCATGCCAAGGTGGTTTACCTTATGATACCTTTTTCAATCTTCGTTGCTAGATCTTATTTTACACCAAACCGCTCCCTTATCATGAATATGTAATTATTTCTTATTACGACTACGGCATGGGTGTTGTAGGAAAAGTTGTTGAGGATGGACAGAATCACTAAATCGATAGTGTATAACGGGATAAAATACGTATTAAGTAGTTTTATTTCAATTTATGAATCAAGGACTTTTCCCAATGTCAGTAAAGAGTCCGAGCGCCTACCGAATGCCCGTACAAACTAAATACAAAAAAATAATAATAATTCAAGCAGAATTTAATCAAATTCTCTTACTATTCGGATTCGGATACCATTAATCTAGGTTCCTACAAATTCGTACAAAATACTCTACTTGAAATAATTGTAAGTGAATATAATTTTTGATAAGTTTACGATTTTTTTTGACCGGTTTGCCGGTCGTTTATTTCCAGTGAAGTATTAGTAGACAAAATGGTAGTGTAGGAACCTAGATCAGATGGACCCGATGGATCAGACGGTACCCGAATAAAATTAACACATATTGATTAAATTGTGTTTAAATTACGAGTTATTTTGGTTAATACCAAATGAAATATTAATAACTAACATAGCGTAGATATTAATTAAATATTAATTAATACGTTGAATTTTTTTTTGCTATATCGATGCAATCCTAATATTTTAGACAAGTTTTGTCTAAATTTTAACTGACAAGGTGCTAAACTTGTCCAATAACATCCGGGCCGGCAACTTTTTGCGACTTAGGTATAAATTATATAAATCAAATAACTAAATCGTGGTTTATATTATAAACCATATTTTATGTGAATTATTCACACTTTATGACACAGTTTATTATCAGACAATCAATCCCGTAACGTACCCATCTTCGAGCTAAATATCATTTCAAAATAACATTTCAGTTCAGACTTGTAAAAGTGTCTTTAATAGATCTATTTATAAAATAAATGCATATCAATCCTTCCTAATATTATAAACGCGAAAGTTTGTATGTATAGATGTATAGATGTATGGATGTTTGTTACTCTTTCACGCCAGAACGGCTGAACGGATCTGGATAAAATTGGCACACATATAGATTATAGCTTGGAATAACACATAGGCTACTTTTTATGCAGTTCGGACCCAATCCTGAAGTCCACGCAGACAAAGTCGCGGGCAGAAGCTAGTAATAACATAAAACACTAAGCCTCGGGTTTGGAATGTGGATGACTTGCGAAAAGGTGATAAATATCTCCATTACGAAATACATAATTATTGAAATTGTTAGATAGGTACACATTAGTTATTGCATTGTCAAATTTTTTGCAATGAATTTACTAAAAAAACGATAATGAAAATGAGCTTTAACGATTAGTAAGTAGGTCATTATGTATTAGCAGTTATTGTATTTATGACTAGATACTTAAAAATAAAATTTCGTGTACTTTTCTTATAAATCGCAATCGGTATCGCAAATGGTAACAGATCAGTCAATCGATTTTCTATATGTATATCGGAATGGTCTTTAGTCTAGGTAATAAGCGCGGGTGAAACGCTAGAATTTAAAACTCATTAACAGATTCCTTGACCTAGGATGCAAATCCTAGATTCGAGCAGCGTTATTTGTTTTTTTTTAAAAAAAACGTTGCCCCACACTAGGATTTTCTCCTGTATCGTGGGTGCGTTTACAAACACAAATTCTCACATACACAAACGCCCAGACCCGGAGCAAGTACCTGTAGATCATACAAATATTTGCTCCGCGTGGGGATCGAACCCACAACACGTGACGCAGAAGCCGATCGCTCAGCCGCTACGCCAAACGTGTCGTCGTATGAAATTGGTTTTTGTATAAAATTCTCAATATTAGCTCGCAGTTTTTTTTATTTGTACTCGGTTAATGATATAGGCTCGCCCCTTATAACATGGGACTTAAACATACCTTCGCACTTTGGATGTATACGTAATAGTGCTCTACCTAACCCTTCGGGGATTACAGGCGCGATAGTATGTTGATTTTTCTGTCTTCATCTACCTACATATTTTTACAATAAGTAGGGTTGCTCTTTCGTTGCAAGTTGTTATGAAATCTAGATTGAGACACAATATCTTAATTTGGCATTTGTCCATAATTATCGGCATTGATCCAATTCAATTGTGTCCTATCGTTCAAATGGGCTAGCTGCGGCTGTGACCCTAATAGGACTTCCCGATCCCTAGGAACGGCACACAATTGCATTCTCCTAATAGCATAATATGCATTTAATTGTCTGCATCTATTCGATTTCGTATTTAAAAAAACATCCTGTCACGCCTGTATTTCGAGATGTGATAATACCCATCTTGTGTAATGATGAGCCAGCTTATTGCCATTAGCCAGACAAACATCCAAACTCAAAGCTGGACTGCCGGTCAAGCGTAAGCCTATCACGAATAAAAAAAAAGCTGCTATTTACAATTTTATAGAAAAAACACGAATTGTTGCCTATACTGGGTCTGCAAACCGCGGCTGCGCATGCGATTCTTTGTCAGTTGCAGCTCTACAAGTAAATTATTTTAGATGCAAATGACATCAAGTATCTCGTAAATAGCGCGAGCCAAATAACTGTCTTTATTTCGAACACAAACACAGCGTATCCACTATGGAGCCTCGCCGGTATCCGTATAGCATCTTTTTAAATGGCTTGCCGCAGGCACTAATTTTTACGTAATGAATTGACAGATTATAAAGTTATTTTATGTTCATATTGTACATTGTCGTGTTTTTATCCTATTAAAATTTCGTATCTAATATAGTGAAAAATCTGAAATAGAAATTTGTGGCTATTCGAGCTTCTTAAAAATCGATATTTTTCCGTCTAGAAAGTTTCCCGACCCCTGACCTTATACCATCAGACAGCCCACTGTCTCACTGTCAAACGTAGAAATCAAATCTAAATGGCCTGACATGCGTGTCATGAAATAATTTTGTCGTAGGTTATCTCGTGCTGAATCTATAGCTGGCTGGAAATAATATGACGACAAAATTATCAGGATTTTGTATATTACTTAATAAGAGGGATAAGTTATATAACTAAGAACGCAGAAGTTGTCTACTTATAATAAAAAGCCAATTTAGCTAACTATTTAATTTCGTCGTAGCTGGAAATTATACAATACTAACAAAACTTGAATTGATAAACTTGAAAAATAACAGATCTAGGAGTTAAACTGAAGGTCATTAAGTATAAAAAAAATATCCGTCAATAAGATTTACATTAGGAAATTGTGTAGGTATTTGCATTATTCATAAAATTAGACCGAAAACCAAGGCCGCTTTGTGAATCTCGTGTTTTTGACTATTTGGTATCGGCATTTTGGGCTATTTTGGTGCAAATTCGCGACAAAGCGTATGTTTTGTGTGCGTAAATGTTACCTACAATCTCAGTCTAAATTTTAGGTCGTACACTAAACTTCCCAAAAAAAAACATATTAAACGAAATTTGGCACAAGCTCACCAATTCCTCGCTTTTGTAAATTTATTATGAATCTACTGATCAAAATGATATCCATTCTGACTCCCTTGAGAGTCCGGCGGACCGAATTTCTCTGACAAACGTAATACCGAAATAACTTGTAATTCAAACACAATTTAATAAAATTCTCTTATTATTCGGTTTCCGATCCCGTTAATCTAGGTTCCTACGTTACTAGTGAAGTATTTTGGATGAAGTGCATCCAAAATACTTCACTGGAAATAAATGTAAGCAAATGCAATTTTTGATAACTTTACAAAGTTTGGAACGATTTTTCGGTCTTTTATTTCCAGTGAAGTAGTAGTAGACGAAATAGTATCGTAGAAACCTAGATTAACGGTATCCAAATCCGAATAATAACATAATTTGATAGAATATTGTCTGGATTACGATTTATTTTGGTATTACGTTTTTGTGAGCAATTCAAACTCCCGCCGGACCATTATGCTTTTGTCAGGCATATCAAAAACTGTCATGGACTTTACTCAAATAACTATGTCTCATAACCAATTTATTAATGTTTAATTTTTATTGTTTTTGGCTATCCAGGTCGTAGTAAGTATTCGTCGTTCCTTCGGTAAATTCTTTACGAAATTATTCAGAATGTAAATTGTAATAATGTCCTAAATAGCAAGTGGTGTTTGCTTGTAAAGATTGTGCAGTTAGCATTTAATAATTACTCCTGTAAATTGATAGTTAAGTATCACTGTAACAATAGTTGGTAAACCTAAATAAATCACTATCACTACATAGTATAAAACAAAGTCGCTGTCGCTGTCTGTCCGTCCCTATGTATGCTTAAATCTTTAAAACTACGGAACGGATTTTGAAGCAGTTTTTATAATAGATAGAGTGATTCAAGAGGAAGGTTTTAAGCTATTTAACATTACGCTACGGCTCTTAAGAATGGGGCAACGCGAGTGAAACCGCGGGCGGGCCTCTAGTAAATTATAAAAAATTATCTGATCATAATATAATATCATAATAAATTCACATAGATGATCAACATTTATCGAGGGCACTCGAGGGTCCTGGATAAATGTTGATACAGGGCCCATCTAGGCAATACACCACTGGTGGAGGCCCAGCAGTGAGACAGTAACGGCTAATAAAAAACTGACCTATTAGGATTTAGATACGAATCGAGTTACGTTTTTACTAACGTCATTTGGTGGTTTCTTGCAATTACAGGTTCTTTTGTTGTTTTACAGACATAGGATATAATACTTGATGTTTGCTAATAACTTTATAAATAAACACTAATTACTAATAGATACCTAATTAGGTAACTAGTGATAACTTTTTCGTGTTCTCACAAAATCCCATTATTTTTAGTTAAGCCTGTATAGTGATCCTCGAAACGCCGGAACTGATAATGCCTGTAAAATGTTAACTTAAGGATATTTTTCTTTCAGTCTCGGGTACAACTGCCCCCTCATGTACAACCCAACAGACTACTTCATCAAGGTGCTCTCCCTGACTCCTGGCTCGGAGTCAGCATCCCGACAGGCCATCAAGAACGTTTGCGACAGGTTTGCAGTCAGCGACGCTGCCAAAGAACTAGACATGGAAATACATTTCGAATTCCATTTGATGGATAACGACGATTCTACACGCGCGGTTAGTTAAAATTATTTTTCTAATCGACCTTTTAACATTGACGTTGGCCGGAACTTATAGCTTTAACCTTTTTGGGATTCAGTTATTTCTGTAACTGGTTTTAAATTGTTTAATCAGGCAATTTATATTGTCAGTTTTAATTAAACCTGACTGCCTCCTTAGTCTAGGACTGCCTCATTTGTCTAGTGGTCTCAAGTGCGACTGCTACAATAAAGGTCCTAGGTTCGAACCCCAGGTTGAGCAGTGTTATTGGGTTTTTCTATAAAATTCTTAGTAGCCGGTTAATGGCTTTTACATGGGACCTAAACATACCGGCGAACTGTGGGTGTGCATTAGTACGCCACTGCCTTACCCTTAGGTGAATACAGGCGTGATGGTATGTTAGGTATAATTAAATTATGTAAGTAATTTAAAAGGACGTCATTAACTTTTTTCTTCAAAGATATCCGCCGACAAGCTGAGGCTTAAATCGGACTCTTCCGGACTAGAACCATAGTTTTCTCATAAGTTGGATATTTGCAGATGTGGGATTAAAACCTTCCGAATCTGTTGATAAAATCTATCGAAACAAGTATCGCGAGATGACTTCTGTTGGTACCTATGAGTCACTACGACACAGAATGAATTCTATAGGAATATACTTAATTTTGCAAACAGGTTTTGATAAGTTCTAACGAGTTGTTTTTTGAGCCTTACTCAAGCCGGTGTAGCTTATGCATTTTATCATTTTTAGGATTCCGTACCTCAAAAGGAAAAAATTGTACCCATATATTTATTTATTTATTTATTACTTACTATGGATTACTATGGATTACTTTGTTGTCCATCCGTCCGACTCTTTATATCGGGAACTCGTGGAATAACGACTTGAAATTAAAACCATATACTAAAGTCTACAGTCCCTTGAAGCTGTGAGAAAATCAAACTTCTAAGTTAACATAAAAAAAATACGGCCGTTTATGCCGCAAAAAACGTATATTTCGACACTCTAGAGGGAATCAAAAGTTATAGGGTATTTTCCGTTGACCTAGAACTATGAAATTTGGCAAGTAATAGTTACCGTCTTATGCTTCAAATAAATGGAAATATCTGAAAACGATATATTTCAAATTAATTATAATACGTTGCCTTCCGCACTTTGTACGGAAGGAACCCTCGGTGGGAGAGTTCGACTCACACTTGTCCGGTTTTTTTATAGCAGAGATATATATTAGCCATCCTTATTCAATCGATACATTAGCTTCTCGCTCTCTCTCTTGGTTGGCGTAATGGACTGCCTCGTTATTCCGGTTGTCCTGGGTTCGATTTTCAGGTTGAGCAAAGAGTTATTGTTCTTAGTAGCAGCTCGTAGTTTGTATCTGTGCCCGATAATGGCAATAGGTTCGCTTCCTATTAAATGGGACCTAAACATATTGGCGAACTGTGTGTACAATAGTTTAATTCTGTCTAAACCTACGGGGAATACAGGCGTAATGGTATGCACTCTCTTGGTTTGCATTTACCCTCTCACTGCTGGACCCGTATAGGTAGGTATAGGCTAACAGTCCATCACGGCCTGGCCTTGTGTGGATTGGCAGTTAGCAGACTTCACATGCCGTCGCTCGAGAAAATTTCTCAGGTATCTATGCAGGACGGTTTCTTCATGATGTTTTTCTTACCCGTATTAAAGTAGTAAACTACTGAAATTTAAATATTTATTAATACATGATTTCTCTTTGTTTTAATGATGTTTAAATCCTACTATTTTGGTATTTCTTTTTCTTTTTCAGGTGGTACTAAGGGAAGAACATGACTTTGAACCCCCATTCTTCCTCACCAAGCTATGGTGGTTAATTTATAGATATTTAATAGTAATTATCAGGGATCCAAGAGTACAGTTCTTAAGGGTGCTGCAGAAATTGGTGAGTTTAAAAATGTATACAATTTAGTGTTACCACTTCTGTGGCTTATAAAAAAATTGTTATAATTTTAATCTAAAGAAATATCTATGGTTGGTTCTTCACTATAAGACTGGTAGAGAATGCTATATGGCATTAAGTAGGCCTTCTGTACTAATTTTGTCCATAAAATTACAAATAAATAAATAAGACCCACTATTTCGAACAGTTTTTGACAATCCAGTAGTAATGTGATAATTAATGGTTTAATTGAGATAAAATGTTTGACTTCAACTAAGAAGTTTTGCTGGATGCGACAAGCCGAGGACATGTTGAAATGGTGCACATTGGGGGAGTCCTACGTCCAACAATGGACTGCTCTATAGCATAAACTTTTTCATCATCTTCAGCCTATGCTGAAGATGATGAAAAAGTTTATGCTATATATTAAAAAGTTTAGTGACAGAAAAAAAGGGTTTAGTTAATGTTGAACCCCCACAATCTATACACGTTAAATGTCATCCACGTTCAACCCCAGGGGAGGAACGTGGACATCATTACATTACACTAAACATTGTGCGGGTTCAACATGGACTAAACCAAAAAAGGACTATTTTCTAATTCTGTACCTTTCTATACCTATTTAATAATTTATCAGAAACGCTTGTTTATATTCTAAATACCGCATTTATAGACATTGAATTAGTCACGAAAAAGGATATCACTAGGCTATTGAAGTAACATGACACATACATAATAACAATTGCCGACGTTTCGAATTCTATACAACATCCAGTGTCAGAAACCAGTATGAGCAAAACCAGTTTATCTAGATTCCTATTAGAAGTGTTCAATAAATACATTATGGAATGTGCTTCCCGAGTGGGTCTTCCCCAATAGATATAATTTGGGCGTCCTTAAATCACGAGTGAAATGTCTAGGATCGCGCGCTCCATTGTAGATCGCACTAGGCGCATCAGGCGATCTGGTGGCCAAGGTGGCGTAAGCCTATCAAGAATAAAAAAATGGCGGGCCTAGGCTGAATTCAAACAGTACTCTAGTCTCCATGCCTCTCAATATTATCATCTCTTCCAGGCCATAGCGCTCGCAGCTGGGTTGTGCTTTATTGGCACCGTCCGGCTGACACAATCAGGCATCCAAGACGTCCAGGGAGCCCTGTTCATCATCATCGCAGAGAATACCTTCACCCCCATGTACTCCGTCCTCCACATGTTCCCTGAAGAGTTTCCACTGCTCAACAGAGAGCTGAAGGCTGGACTGTATTCAGCTCCAATTTATTATACAGCGAGAATGGTCGCTCTGGTGAGTGGTACTTTACACTTATAATGTCAGTGCAGATCGGTGGACTCGCTACGAAGCAATTCGATAGCAATTTAAAGGCAACTTTAATATCTAGGTTATATGACTGATTATTATTTTTGATGGTCTCCTGAGAAAGTTTATCATTAAAAAAAAACTAAATTGAAATCGGTTCAAAGTATTTCAGTATTTTTAAAATGCAAGACAGAGCGCTCTCTGTCTTCCATAAAATTAAACTGATATAGCACGCTATGACGTCAAATCATGCGTACGCCGTACAAATTCTATACTAACACTCGTTTTGCGGGAAAGGGACAGAGCATCCCCTCTCAATCTCCACTTTAAATATTTAATAGTCAATTTAATTTTTTTTTAGTTTGTTTTTTAATTAAGTATAATCTACATTTTCAATAGGCCTGTTATTTTATATAAATCCAACAACGTTGCATGTTATTAGTATAGAATGCACAGGTATTAACGTCAGACGAACAAATCAGCGATTGCAGAACATATACTCCAATCAGGCACTAATCACTCAATTGAGTTCCAGCACACGAAAGTCCTCTCATCCGATCGCCACTTTTATTCAAAAGCAGTGCGTGAAGCTATTGAAATCCAAAAATCGGGAGGACGGTTTGTAAATTATCTGCAACGTGGAATCCAGTGATTAAAATATCAAAACCTCACTATTTTAAGTCGGTGAAAAATACGGACACAGTGAGTGTAGTGTGTCGCGGGCTTTATAGCAATAATAAAATGTGGGGGTAGATAAAGAAATATCCAGCAACGCAATGATACATCTCGCTGCATCATTCTGCTTGTGACCACAATCAGTGTAACCTGGTCGCAACAAGCAATTGAAAGGTATTTAGAGCGTTAATACCTGTTCGTTCTCTACAAAGTTAACTACCCTATTTCACAGATACTGTAAATGTTAATTTAATTTATCGTGATTTGTTTCCAGTTGCCGGGTTTATTGGTGGAGCCAACTCTCTTTACCTTAGTGGTATACTGGATCGCTGGTCTCCGAGAATCGGTGTACGCATTCGGCTTCACCGTCTTCCTTGCAATACTGGTGCTCAACGTTGCTATTGCTTGTGGTAAGTTTATTTCACTGCCCTATTCTTATATTTTATTTTTGTATTGTATTTTATTTTTATATTATTTTATTGAATTTGTGATTTTGTAATTATTATGAGTCTTTTGTTACTCGAGAATAAAGAATAAATTTAATTAGTCTAAACGGGGTTCGATTCCTAGGTCGAATTCGACTTTAAGGTAGAAGCTCAATGTTTCGATTTGTGCCCGGTTAATAGCAATAGGCTTGCCCCTTTTTACATGGGATCTAATAAACATACCGCGAACTAGGGGTGTACATTGGGGTGTACACCTCTGCCTAACCCTTCAGGAAAAACTGGCATGATCGAATGAATAAATTAGGACATTGATGTAAATATTTCTTTTATGTAAAAGTCATTGTTTTAGAATTTTAGTGCTAGATGTCGCTGGCGATACAAATTTAGCAGTCTTGTAGATAATAGGTATAGGTACTCTGAATTTGTAAACTACAAGAGAAGATTTCCTATACTCTTTAGGAATTTCCATCCATATTTATCCAAGATGGTTACTAGTGTAATGATTTTATAAAATAATGACAAGACATTTATAAAGGTTTCCTTATCACGAGCGACAGATGGCGCTTGTAGTTGAACTATTCGTTATTAAACGCCCTTTTTATTACAAATTAGTCAAATATAAGTAGGTGTTATATTATCAATTTGTCTGTGTAATCAATTTATAACTATTGCTAAATTTAAAGTTAATCTAATGTATTTAAATTAATCAATTGATCATGCGTACTGTGTACTTCGCTCTGATTGGTCTAACCCAGCTGAGTGTTTGCCTACGTTTAAGAGTGGGGAACATTCGGCTGGTAATAGATCAATCTGTACTGAGACATTCTATTCCGAGGCGTTGAGCAGTAGACATAATATCTTATAAGCCAGTGCTGTTGTTGTATAATTGTTAATAATTATTGAGCGATTAAGTGATAAGTGATTGTTGATAATTACATACTGTTGGATGAATAAATACTTGTAATACTCAGTCTGAAGTGTATGATTCGTCACATTTCAGAAGTGGGATATGCCTACAAGAAAATCCACAGATACAGTAATGTTGAGTGACGTATGTCTAGAGGTTATGTGTGCCTACAATAGAAAGCCAAGTGTGCTTGAGTTACTAGAGGCTATGTATGCCTATTGAGCCATGTGTGCTTAGATTGTTAGAGGTTATGTGTGCCTACAATAGGAAGCCAAGTGTGCTCGAGTTACTAGAGGCTATGTATGCCTATTGAGCCATGTGTGCTTAGATTGTTAGAGGTTATGTGTGCCTACAATAGGAAGCCAAGTGTGCTTGAGTTACTAGAGGCTATGTATGCCTATTGAGCCATGTGTTCTTAGATTGTTAGAGGTTATGTGTGACTACAATAGGAAGCCAAGTGTGCTTGAGTTACTAGAGGCTATGCATGCCTATTGAGGCATGTGTGCTTAGATTGTTAGAAGCTATGTATGCCTATTGAGCCACGTGTGCTTAGATTGTTAGAGGTTAATTATTTTTATTTTATTTATTTAATTTTTATGAGGTACATATTAGGTCTTACGAAGTAATATAAGCCCCACAAAACTGTACAAACAGTTTGACTGTGGGATCAATTTTAGTCTTAATAACATGTAGGTAGGTACATAATTAGTAATGGAGTGCACAATTAATGTTTTATGGTAGGGTATCTATAAGTTATTTTATTTTTTTATTTACACGCAGTTTTATAAATCTTATTTGGATATTCTCCAGTTTATCTATATAGGTTTTTAAATGTGAGGCCGTAGCAATCAAGAGCATAATCCAAAATAGATTCCACTAAAGAAGTATAAAGTAGTTTTAGTATACCAGTAGGAATAGGAGTTATGTGTACCTACAATAGGAAGCCAAGTGTGCTCTAGCTACTAGAGGCTATGTACGCCTATTAAGCCAAGTGTGCTTAAAGATAGTAAGCCAAGTGTGCTTAAAGTTATTTTGGCCAAGTGAGTCAAAAGTTTTGGGCCAAGTGTGCCCAATAGGAACGGAACTATCCTCAGACGCGTAAGTAAAGCATGATTTATACTAAGAGAACAATTAAAAGAATTATTATGCGACTAAGTGCGTTGCAGATAGTTGTGTATATACCCTCTATTAATTTTATAAATTGGAAATGGGAAACATTTATTGGAAGACGTATATTTTTGATTGATCTTTTCATGCATAACTTCGAATTTATGGAGCTATTAATTTTAACCAGTTCGAGTAGATATTTTAGTAATATAAAATGAATTTAATAATAATAGTAAAAAAAAGGAGTTTTTAACTTGTTAGTGTCAAATTGAATCAATACTTATACATTTTTATGTTTTGAGGCCATGGAATCTGATGATACCAATGAATGATGATGAAACCAATGAATGCATACTCCAGACGAAGAGCCGCCAGTTTAGTCGTACAACCATTTACCAAATGTTATACCGAAGTTCAATCCCTCCAGTAAATCTCAGAGTATTGAAGGTTGTTTATGAAAGGTAAGTGTGTAATATATGAATGGGACGAGAAGAAGACCATACATTTTGCCCGACAAAAACTTGTCGGGCTAGCAAAAAAAAAAGGAAAGGTAAAGAAATATTGGTACGTACAAATTCAAATTCAAATCTTTATTGTTTTCATATATAATTAGGATGTTACGAGTTACAATAATGTGTGTCAAAATGAAAAGGTACAACATGAAGTAATGAAAGTTTACGTGAATATTTTTATGATAAATTGATGCTGATATACAAGCTGATATGATATTAGTGATAAAAAGGCTGTAGGTTGTGCAACTCACGGCATTTATGATAAATCCATTAGAAATGGAGCTCAAGCTTTAAATTGTAATGAACCGGAAAGACTCGCTACATATTCTCAGTTCTCAGCATACCTAGTTAGAACCTATTTCTACAAATAGAAAGCGTCATGAACTCATGATCATACCTCGCCTTCGACTTCAAATGATACCTCCAATTATTTGTTTTAATTGTCGTCGTAAAGAACACTCTTACACCAGATGTCCCAAGTCCCTTGACAAGCGTCTAAAGTGTGACAGGGCGCTAGAACGAAAATTGCAAACCGACACCGTTAATTTCATGAATAGACCCAAAGTCAAGCGATGAAATAGAACGTAAAGTCCTTACAACTTCTACACACAGTAACAGTAATAACAAGTTTTACAAACGGGTAAATAATCGAGTTTTCGTTGGGATTGATAGATTATTAAGATTGGGTATAGTAGGACCCACTATTTGGAACCGTGCACCTAGTTTTGGCAATTCAAAAGTACCTGTATTATTTGTTTATTTGAAATGGATGATTTGACTTTTGACTTATGTAATGCGTGAATATGATGCAAACAGCCTTGACCCCGTGAAAACTGTGTCGAGATTACCTATAGTCAAAGGTTTTGGTAGTGACACCCGTATATAGTACGTTCTTAGGATTGATGAAATCGAATCGAATGTAGAAGTACCTACTTATGGTTAATTATGGGTTTATGCAGACTGCGTTACTCATTGGATAAAATTTTAAAGTCCTGAGCTTCGCAGCAAACCAATGATTTGGGCCCCTTAAAGCTTACCTTATCGGATTTCATTCAATTAGCCAGAAACAAATCGGAATTAGTTGAAGTTTCGGATTTAGGTTCTTCTTATCCTGGGAATGTTTATATGTATAGAAGGTTATAATAGTAATAAACTTGGCAAAGAATATAACTTACCTCAAGGCACATATCGTCTAAGCATGGGTAAATGTCACCTTATTATCAAATTTAGCTAATCAAACCCTGAATTTTCCCAAAGAATTTTTCCCAAGATTCGTTGCATTGCGATGCTCTAATTGCAAAAGCAATGCCTTTTGTAAGAAAAAAGAATTATATGCCCTAACAAAATCACGAGAGATATTACTGACTTGGCTCCTTTGATAAAGTCTGAAATCAAAGTCGGTCCCTCAAGTTGGCAAATGGATAAGCCTTACCTACGCATTATCGCAGTCGTATCGTGAATTTTTTGCATTTAACTTGAGCGAGATAGGTTGTAATATGTCTCTATTAAAATGAAGATAGACTTGCTTAATGATAGACCTGTCACACATAGACCCTATCGCTTATCGCACTTCGAGAGAGGACAGGTACGAGAATTTATTGATGACTTGTTGCGAAATGATATAATACAAGAATCCGATTCCGATTGTGCTAGTTCTATAGTATCATTTGGGTAGAAGATCAATTTCAAGCATTAAAATAAAAGTTTGAGTAATAGACCAACACTAGCCTTATACAATCCTAAACTTGATACGGAGTTGCACACAGATGTTAGTTCCTTAGGTGTGGGACAAAGTACAGTGGCAGTCTAGCCTTCGGATACTTAAGCTGGTTGCTTATTTTAGTAGGCAGACGACACCTGAAAGGCGTCATTTACAATCTTATGAAATTTGAAGTTTTGTGTTTATCTGTTGGGATTAGAATTTAAAATTGTAATAGACCATAATACGCTCCGAACCATACCAACCAAACGAGTATAGACCCGGTATTCGTATGACACATGTCGATGCATTAAGCCGAAATAACATTCTCTGCCTTCTGACATTAAAGACGAGTCTTCTGTTAAAGTATCGAGACTGACAATTGGATATTAACACTACAAATGTAGATCCAGACATTTCGCGTATACTTAAAAATTCTTAAGCCTGAATCTGACGAAGAATCTAAAGATATTAGGAAAAATTATGTTATTAAAAATCATAGAGTATAAAGAATTGACGATGAAATACGCCTAGTTGTCCCTCGTAGTGCTCGCTGGAAAATATGCCGTTATAATCATGATGATATAGGACATTTAGGCATTTCTAAAACGACTGAGAGAATTCAATCTGTCTTTTGGTTTCCAAGGCTGCGGCGATAAAATTCGGTGCATTCGGTACGCTTATAATAAAGATGATGCATCCAGACAAAAGACTGAATAATTGTATCCTATAGAAAAAGTTAGCGTCCCATTCCATACAATTCACCTAAACCATCTTGGTTCGTTTGTAAAGAGTAAAAACGGCAATGCCTAAATTATTACAATAGTTGATTGCTTTACAAAATATATATATGTGAAAGCGGTAAAAGACACGAAAACAAAAAAAAAATGACTTTGGCTTACCATCTCCAATAATACCTGATCACGAGCTTTTGCGACAGTCATAGCACTAAACATGTCCCTATCGCTGTAGTTTGTCGCAGGGCAAAAAGTCAAACTGAAAGATATAACCAAACCATCTTAAACGCATTAGCAAAACATAATGACGAAAATGACGAACGCAATTGGGAAATGTGTCTTGGCAAAATCCAATGGGGTGTAAATAATTCAGTTGATTCTTCTACTAAAAAGACTGCCATAGGGGCTTTATTTGGCACCACAATAAAAATACCTCGAGAACTAAAAGATATCCTAAATGTCGATGTATTTAAAAAAACAGACTAAATAAACACCTATTACAATAATGTTATTACATGTACACGCTAAAAGAATTCTTTGAAGATAAAAATAAAAGATAATTAAATTATAATTAATAACAATAAAATCTTTGTGCAAAAAAAAAAACATTTACCAAAATAATAACAATACCTTAAATTTCTGTAAATTGACTACCTAAATGGTTATTTAATTTTAAGTAAAAGTTTATAATTTTATTTTCTAATATTGTAATTTGTTAAATTATAATTATGTAATTAACTTGTTAGTACCCATGTATTCTATGCTGTGCCCCAACGGGGTTTCATGTTGATACTTACCAAACTAGAGATCTATGTATATAAATTACACATGAAGCATTAAAGAACTTTGACTTTGACATTCAGAGATAGTTAGAGTAATAAGTTCGATGTTGGAGCTGACATGATACAAAACATGTTACAAAGCGTAAGAGATGAGGTCGTACTAATACTAAAGTCGTGAAAAACACTATTATGATGCCGGTAGCACCCCTAGAACCTATAAACAAGGTGATTTGACTAAGGTTACCAGAACTGACTATAATAATAAAGGCAATAAAACTTTTTAAATTCATAGATCTGATAAAATCACTGAAGTTTTGGGCAATGACAGATATAAAATCACTGAAATTCCGGTTTTAGCAAACGTAGAGATTCATTTAAGAGTGTCGTTTCCGCTGATCGTGTTAGACCTTATAAAATATAAATAAATATAATGAAAATGTAAATATAAATTCGCCTGACCATAAAGATTCATCATATCGTAATAGTAGCCCATCTTCTGAAAGCAATAATGATAACGACAAACTATTTCATAGAAAGGAGTCGGACATCAATGAATAGCCGAATGTAATGATTTTTGCATTTTTGATTCGTGTTTGTTCAAACAGTTTAAGCATGTAATATTTCTGTATGTATGACTTATGTTATTGACTTACGATAACGTGCGTCAGGAGATCGCACGTTGTCGGATGGCCGAATGTAATGATTTTATAAAATAATGACAAGACATTTATAAAGGTTTCCTTATCACGAGCGACAGATGGCGCTTGTAGTTGAACTATTCGTTATTAAACGCCCTTTTTATTACAAATTAGTCAAATATAAGTAGGTGTTATATTATCAATTTGTCTGTGTAATCAATTTATAACTATTGCTAAATTTAAAGTTAATCTAATGTATTTAAATTAATCAATTGATCATGCGTACTGTGTACTTCGCTCTGATTGGTCTAACCCAGCTGAGTGTTTGCCTACGTTTAAGAGTGGGGAACATTCGGCTGGTAATAGATCAATCTGTACTGAGACATTCTATTCCGAGGCGTTGAGCAGTAGACATAATATCTTATAAGCCAGTGCTGTTGTTGTATAATTGTTAATAATTATTGAGCGATTAAGTGATAAGTGATTGTTGATAATTACATACTGTTGGATGAATAAATACTTGTAATACTCAGTCTGAAGTGTATGATTCGTCACACTAGTTTTTCGTTACTAAAATTACACATGCATACATTGAAGGGTTTCAGTGCTTTCTATATCGAAACCATCAAGCCTGTTTTCAGTACAGAGTGAACCAGAAGTAACCATAGATTACCTGATTTATTTTTGAGTACCTACCTACGATGTACTACATGACCGCCATTCCAAGGGTACCTAAGGAAATTGTTTCTGGGGTTAAATAATTTTCCATTAAGAAATTCTCAGTATTTCAATAGCAAGTCGGAGATGGCGGACGGGACGAGATAGGCCTTTATTGGAAGGATTGGCCGCAGGAAGCTCTGAACTGACAGGAGTGGAAGGGTGGTAGGGAGGCCGCTGCCCTGCAGTGGGACGATAACGGCTGAATAATAAGAATTAAGTCGGAGTTTAGATTTAAGGCTTAACCCCTTTAAGGAACTTAAAATACAACTGTTAAATTTTCGTGTAGGAATGAAACCTCGCTCCTGTGAGCCCAGCAAAAAGTGGTAAAGCGAAACACCTGTGTGGTTTTTAGGCGGTAGGACACCCACTCTAGATGAACTCCATCATACTCCGTGCATCACCTTTCCAGGCGGCGGAAGTCCATGAGGATTTTACACACACGTATATTTTGGCTTAAGATTTCTTATTCGATTGTGATTGTTATTTCTAGGTTCGTTCTTCTCCTGTGCGTTTGGATCAATGCCAGTGGCCATCGCGTACCTCGTACCCTTCGACTACGCGCTCATGATGACCTCTGGACTCTTCATTAAGTTAAGGTAAACAAAATAAAACAAAAAATCATTATGTACTAATCTAGGCTTACATCTATCTATACTTTTAATAAATCTGTAGAGATGTCAATTCTGTACTTGAAATATATTTCCAAAATAACTATCAGCGGGTGATTAGTGATCGATACTGACGCCAAAAATGCAATCAGTAAAATTTTTGTCTGTCTGTCTGTCTGTCTGTATGTTCGTTATAGAAACAAAAACCACTCAACGGATTTCAACGAAACTTGGTACAATTGTTCTTCATACTCCTGGGCAGGTTATAGTATACTTTTCATCACGCTACGATCAATAGGAGCAGAGCAGTGCAGGGAAATGCTGGGAAAATGAGTGATTTGTGAGAAAGGTTTCAAGCTATAAAACATCACGCTACAACCCTTAGGAACGGGGCAACGCAGGTGAAACCGCGGGCGAAGAACTAGGGAACAAAGTAACTATTCCACGCGGACGAAGACGCTGGCAAAAGCTAGTTTTATTATAAACCTTGTTCATATAAACTTATTGGTCGGTGTCGGTGGCGAAAATAAAAGATCCGTCCAAAGAGATTTAAAGTATATTATTTTAAAGTAGTTTTTTTTTAACTTTATAATCTTAGATTGGAAAATGCAAAAAAACAAGTATTTAAAGTTATAATAAATTATAATATAATCGTTTTTTAAATTTTCAGTTCAATGCCAAAATACGTGGCCTGGATCCGACATTTATCCTGGTTGATGTACTCCAACGAAGCAATGAGTATATTGCAGTGGGATGGAGTACAGAATATAAGTAAGTATAAGTTAATAATTATTTCTATTGGGTAATTGGGTACAGGAACAAGTTGAACGTCCCCAAATGGGTCGCGGGATCATTGTAAAATACTACGCGTTGCCACACTTTTCGCCTTACCCCGAGACGATATAAATTTTAAACCTAGGTAGGTTAGCAATCTCAGTTCGTCCATATGTTTTTAGGGTTCCGTACCTCAAAAGGAAAAAACGGATCCTTTATAGGATCACTTTGTTGTCCGTCCGTCCGTCTGTCTGTCTGTCAAGACCCTTTATCTCGAGAACGCGTGGAGGTATCGAATTGAAATTAAAACCATATACTTAGGTCTACAGTCCTTTGAAGCTGTGAAAAATTCCAACTTCTAATTTAACTTAAAAAAAGATACGGCCGTTTCTGCCGCAAAAAACGTATATTTCGACACTCTCAAAGGAATCAAAATACGTATAGGGTATTTTTTGTTGACCTAGACCTTTGAAATTTGGCAAGTAATGCCGTCTTATACTACAAGTATAGGGAAAAATCTGAAAATTATACATTTGTAATTAAATCATTCATTGCGTTGCCTTGCATTCATCATTCAAGCGATGTATGTACTTAGGTATGTATCTTTATGCCTAGACTAAAATGACATTTTCAGATCTAACAATCGCCTACAAAAGAGCTAATCTGAGTTCAGCCGTCATTACGTAATAACGTCGTAAATACCAGTAAAAAACATTTAGGTTGTATAAAAATCAGATCCACTGTTTCTTAAAATGAATAAGTACATATATCTTCCGCTTGCGCCCACGCATCGCCCACCCCACCTGTCAGCTAGCACAGGTGCGTCATGTGGGTGCGATGCATTCGATTCTGTCATGGAACTGGTACGGTATCATCAATTCATCACACAAAAAATCACCCAAGTCATGATTTGCTTTAAGTAGGTAGTAGGTAGTTATTATTATTATTATTAGTTTGTTATACATAGCTCAATCAATATTTTTTGAGAGTCAAATGTACGCAAGTGTCATACTTTATTGACATTAAGGAATGTTCATTGCGTGAATGACGTCGGACTATGGTAAATCGATAATGAAATATCATGTATCGAATAACTTGTTTTATTCAGTACGATTTTTGACGCCGTATAAACCAAAAACTACAATAGTACCTATGCTTACCATTGTATGTTCTATAATCTCTTCCTTTTACTTCATGTTTTAAGTCAAGATAGACCCAATTTATGATTTAAACGATGATCGATTTATTTTCAGTATCGTGCGATATTAGTGTTTTTCCATCAAAACTCCAATCCTAGAAATGTCACTGTGACATCTGTCGCGCGTATCAAGCCATGTTTGTATTATTTATTATGACTTGACGAAGAAAGAAACAAGCCAATCAACATAAGCAAAATTAAAATGAAGGAATTTAACAGCATTTAAATTTTACACAGAAATCGCACTATAGCAAAATGTGACGTCAAATGTTCCGTTGTGACGTCAAAAACTTTAAAAGCTTATATCTATGAACTTATGAGTCGATTCAAATGATTTTTTCAGTACCTATACAAATTAAAATTAATTTTATTTTTCACTAAGCCTGTTAAGTACTGTTCAGTGTTAAATTAGATAAAAGTCAACTAAATTATTTAATCAAATTAACTCAACAAAACTTAGATCGTCACAGACCCCGCGATACCTACTCATAATAACTTAAAAAACCTAAGCATTTCTGATATTATATTTTCGGCATTAAAACTTCTTTGTAGGATGGCCGCAGTATTTTGTACGCTTCCTGTTATGGGCCATAAATTTCATTTTTTAAAAGAGCAGGTAACTGAGTATGGCGCCTGGGATATTCCCCGCAAAAAGGGTCTACCAAGGGGTCTAACAAGAAAAAATACATGAACAATAAAGTATATTACAAGGAACGTATTCAGAGATGCGTTAAGCCGATTGTTAAACGAGGTACTACTTACTTACCTGTAGACATTGTTACATCCAGTAATACGATGGCTATATTGACAAATTGAGGTCGTCGACTCTATAGTGAAACAATCTAAAGGTAAAAAATAAAGGTGGTTACCGCGCAGTGTCGTGGATTCGATCCCCACCCGAGACAAATATTTGTGCGATACAGTGATATGTTTAAAAGATAATTCGGGTCTGGACGTAGGTAAAAAAATATTTTTTCATCTACTATACCTAGCCATGCTTCGGCACGAATGGGCCGGCTCGACCGGAGTGATACCACGGCCTCACAAAAACCGGCGTCAAACAACGCTTACGTTGTGTTTTGCCGAGTGAGTGAGGTTACCGGAGGCCCAATCCCCTTTTAAAAGGCGGGCAACGCACTTTTGACTCCTCTGGTGTTGCGGATGTCCATGGGCGGCGGTGTTCGCTAACCATCAGGCGATCCGTCTGCTCGTTTGTCCCCCTATCCCATAAAAAACGAACGATTTTAATATATTAGTATCTATAATTCATAAATAGATCGATTTTTCAGTTGCTTATAAAATAAATAATGTCATTACTTCACAAAAACTCGCACTGTATTTTGATTTTGACGTTCTCTTGTTACAGCATGCGTGACAGATGCAGCGGGACGACCATGCTTGAGCACCGGTGAAGAAGTTCTGGTCACGTATGATTTCCGAAGTAATAATCTATGGACGGATGTCCTAGCTCTCCTAGGCCTGTACCTAACGTTTCACAGTCTAGCCCTTTTTGCGCTGACGCAAAGAACTAGAAGAAAATAATTATCCTACTGTAATAACTACCTATTTTTGTTATAATTTCTATGATAAATTAATTCAATCAGATGTAAATAATTTAAATAAAGAATTTATTGTAATTTAAACTGATTATATTATTTTTTCTTTACAGCAAACAAATTTTAAATGCAGACTTTTATTATTGTTATTTTTCTGTGAGTAAGTAGATAACTATATAATTATTATTAAACATTTCCCAATTTTAAACATAATAATAATATTTTAGAAGTTTGAAATTTTCAAAATACCTTTCTTAGGAGATGCTGGACGTTAAAAAATGAACCCGTGTTCCATAATTTAGATTTCTAGACTGCAGTCAATGAGTCGGGACAAACGATTTTATAAGTTTTTTCACTGTGCTACTACAATATAACATAATGTCGACCCAATGCAGGACCTTCCATTATGTAGGTACCTATTAGGAAAATTGTTTGTACGGTACGTACGAGATCGACATCGTCCTAATTTTAGATATCCTTGCGCAAAGGCATACTTAATAATTATGATAACATTAAAGCAAGATTTAGGTACCTACCTACCTACCCAACATTTAAAAAAAAAGAAGTTATTATACCTACCTACTCTTTGCTGCAAGTCCTGTAACTGCAATCAGTGGTATCCTTATATGGAAAAAGTACCTATTAGATACCTACTAACCTTAAAATGTATAGTACATAATTACCTAGGTATTGTCTAGTATTATATTATCTGTGGTATTGTCATGCAAGCACTGCAAGGTTGGCGTTTGAACAAAAACAAAAAAAAACTTATTTTTTATATTTTCTTCGGATTACAATTTTCCCGTACTTCTTCAAACATAAATAAATTAGGTTTTAGGTATATAAGTAGGGCATAAAGTTTAATTTTAATTCGTCGTACAGCGTACTATAAATCTTCTTATTCAAATTATACTACTGCCATCTAGCAAATCAATCAACAACCACTTTATTTCACAAGAAAAGTTTAGCATTGATAGTTTTACATAATACTGACAGATGGCAGCACGTTCACTTATGTTTTGTACGGCCGGCGAACAACGGGCCGGGCGTTTGCTCCGCGCCGCGCAAGCGTAGTTCAAATTCATCCGCCATATTCGTCGTGTCAGACGGAGTGCAGTGCACGGCTGTGACATGTTTATTCGTAAACTGCATAAAACTTATGACATCGAGTCCTCACTGGTGCTTGTTTTATTTAGATAACTCTTCAAATATGCGATTTGATGGAGTCTTGAATGGATACTCGCGTCGTTTGTTGAATTATAAACGTGCATCGAACTGTGCATTCGTGTGTTTATGATAACAGCATTTAACAGTAATCCTCGGTCGTGTATTGTTTTTTGTAAATCGCTTTAGTTACTGGTGTTAAGGCTTGGTGATATTATGCAATATAGCATAACCGTGACCTTCGCGTTTCGTGACTGTGATAAAGGTGTCTTTTGAGGTTAAAATGCAGCTTGGATTATGAGCGACTGCGCCGAGCCATCAGGTTAGTAAGACGTTCAGTTATTTTATCGGTACTGATAATACGATGTTTATTTATCGTTTGTCCTATATTCTTGTTGAGACTACACTTTATACACATACATATTCGTCCAGGAAAAGACTATTTGCTATTGGAATGAACCAAATAGGTACCTACTTAGAACTAACTTGTTCATAAGTTCTTGTTTATAATTATAACCTAAGATAAATCCGGAGAGTTGTAAATATTTAGGCGGGAACTTGACAACATTTACTGGGACTCGGGTAAACTTAAACAAACTCGGCTACAACTTATTCGTAGGTAAGTACTTACCTACATAACTTAACGGAGGTCATAATTTATGTTGAGATTACAAAGACGTAGGCCGAAGTCTCAACACTCAACACGCGATCAACGTAACACAGTCCCGCGCAGGCGCAGGCTTGCACCTTGGCGGACGAGGTAAGGCGCGCGGCGCGCCACGCCACGGAGAGAATGCAACCTCGCCACAGGAATTACAAAGGGACCAAAGTGAAACAAGGACGAGGCATTGATTGTCAAGTTTTTTTTTATAACTGGTGTTAGACGGTTAAGATTCTCGATGAAATGTAGGTAGCCTTCCTAGGTTACTTATGATACAATTGAAGAGTTTAAGAATTCTTAGTCTATTTGATAAATAATTAGGGAGGTAGGTACCTACTTACCTATTAAGTACCCATTTAGAACCCGCGTTGATGTAGGTAGGTAGGTACCTAATTTAAGTAAATAGATTGGTACCTACCTACTTACCTATCCCACAGGCTACAGCTGCTCTGTTGGTGTCACACCTTTTCCCCGGTAAGTAAGTACCTAAACCTATTTATATCCGCTACAAACGTAATACCGAAATAAATCGTAGGTTATTAATTCAAACACAATTTAATCAAATTCTGTTATTATTTCGTCCAAAATACTGCACTGGAAACAAATGTAAGCGAATGCAATTTTTGATAAGTTTACCAAGTTAGAAACGATTTTTCGGTCTTTTATTTCCAGTGAAGTAGTAGTAGATGAAATAGTGCCGTAGGAACCTAGATTGATGGTATCCAAATCCGAATAATAACATGATACAATATTGTCTGGATTACGATTTATTTCGGTATTACGTTTTTGTGGACAATTCGAGCTCCGACGGACCCCTAAGGTTTGTTCCGATACTTACCTTTTTATACCTACACACCTTTTGATATGAAGATCATAATTAAGTTGGTTTGTACCATTACTTGTAAAATGTCCTATACACACGTATTACGTCAAACAATGTTCCTACCTACCGAAAAGTCGATTCTATTTTTTACGTCAAACATCCTGTCGGCTGTTTTGTCTATTCTCATGTAAATTTACCCTAAGCGCGTCAGATGTTTGTGTTTTTTATAAAACAAATAGATTATACAATGATCTACATTGGTGTTGCTTAGCTTGTGGAAAAACAGCGTTGTACCTATTTCATTCATAACAGATGTAGACCCTATTGAACTTAACCTGGGTAGATACTGCCTCCTAGATAGGTACCTAGATGTAAACAACGAAAAATTTCAATATAAAGTCTCACGTAGTAAAAAAAGGCTTATATGACTGAAAGTTCAATGATATGACCTGAAATTAATGTAAGTACGTAACTACCAGGTACTAACTCATTAAAATAAATTGGCAAAGTATTAAATAACTTGACTACTTAGCCCTTGTACGTATGAAACAGGTTTTAAGTTAAACCGTTATTGATTAAAACGGACTGTTTTCTTTCCTAAGTGCAGGGTACTTATCGGATTTCATACAGTACTAAAACCTGTGGTCACCACTCATGTTATCAAATAGATAAAAACCACTTTAGATTGTTTGTGGGCGTTCGATGTCTAGCTTATGACGTCATTGTAATAAAACACCAGTCCTAACCGCAACTAAATAAGCACCTAATTACTAGGTAGTTAGTGGCAATATAGCTTATTTCAAAGATTTTAATATGTAACTATGTCACTCTTCGCTCTACAGATCAGCAAATTGGTTTCCTATCAAGACATTACGAAAGTGGAATGAAGACTAAGTAGTACCTGTTGCGATCATGAACAGACACTTAAAAAAATATACCTAATTATTAAATGTATAGAAAACACATAATCAATAAGAAGAGGTCTAAGCTGAGATTAAATATTTCTAAGCATCTATGTCTAGCTTACCTACTGACCAACTTCAATAAGCTTATATTTAATCTATTTCAGTCAACGAAAAACAAACAGTTAATTTTTCTAATCGATAATTCTTAAACGTTGCAGGCTTGACAAAACCAATAACACGGAGATCTAGATATCGTTCTAACTAATTGTCTGAAGTCACGGCATAGTTACTGGCGAATAACCGACAAAGGTCGCCTGGCAGTACACATACACTAGATAAAGATTGCGTGTTATATCCTCGTCGAGGCGAACTGGGTTTGCTTAATAAGTGTGTGTGACTAGGAGATAAACACGATACAGAAAAAGTATTGGAAAATGATTCATAGACGCCGATGAAGCCAGTATCAGACGATGCTTGAGCAGTTACTAAACAAAACTAAAATCTCAAGTAGAGGATGCATTTGATTGTAGTCATGTCGAATGAAATATTTAGGTATGGTAAAAAATGTTTTTCTTTAATTACTTAATTATTTATTTTCATAATATCATCCGACATTTAATGAGACATTTAAGTATGCCAATTTAATTCTTCGTCTTGTCTTCCTTAGAAGTCAATCATAATCATAATTATTTCTTCTAACCTTGTCAAATTGTCCTCTATCACTCAAAAATGTTTTTTGATATCAAGTAGACGTAGCGAATAGATTAGCAGCAAATTAGTAGATAGTCATTTTCTAAAAGAAAACAGATTATATCAAGATCGGGCATCTCAAGAAGCTTGTCAAGTATTTATATCAAGATAAAACGTTGCCTTTTATTACGGTTAAATTGGAATGATACAAATTGCCCTCTTATTGAAAAGTGATTATCGAAGATTGGCAGGAAGGAGTCCTTTAAATCAGCCGCAGATACACGCTCGCTGGCTGCCAGTTATCGATTAATGAGGCTTACTTACTTAGTCCTCCTAAGAAGCTTACTTGTCTGTCGCTGGTTGCGACAGCCACGGATGCGATTCATTAAATCGGTGCCTAGATTTCCGTTTTAACCTGTTTTACCTGGTTATCTATTTAACCTGCCAACGTGGCAGTGTTTTTAGCAATAATTTATACTAGTACCTAAGTTCTTAGTTATAAGAAGGCACTCTAGCAATTCCAGGTTAAAGGAAAATGCTAAAATAAAGGTTAAAAATTAGATTTAAAATATATTATCTTTAAAACTGCTGTAAAATGGCGTTTCTAATTTTTAACAAAGCAACAAATTACGGCTCTCTTTATATCTTTAACTTGGTAACCGCGCTTTCAAAATCTATTCGAACTTACATTTCAATTTTAATGAAATAATCCACCACTTTTATTTCCTTCCTGCAGTTTGCACTTTCTGTGCGCATTAAGAATAAGCAACAACACGCTATTAATGCTACGCTAGTACTGGTATCATTTGCTACTGCTATTAGTCTCAATTAGTTGTCGAAGGGAACATTGTACTCGTATTATCATCAAGATACAACTTCTGCTTGGATGGTTACGAAGCAAGAAGAAACATGCTGTCTAACAGTATTAGTCAACGATGATAAATAGTCTAATGCTCTTCTTAAATCTGTTTCAATGTAACTTGAGACCGATGAACTCGGCAATTAGCGGGTTACGTTCCAAGAACGTGGAGGGAAAGTCTTGCGTGGTACTCTTTTTATAGTAAACCACCTATATGGTATTATAATGAGAATAATTTGACCAATTTCGCAGGTTCTTGATCGAAACCAATTACTATACCATCGGTTAAATTAACGAATAAGTAAAAGTTAATCATTATAGGAATTTAAGGGCAGTAAAGGAAGTTCAGAAGCTTAATCGCTTATTTCGTCTACAATGACTACTCAATATCCATCAAACATTAATGTTCTTTTTCATAGCGAAAAACCACGGGTGTCGAAGTATTTACTACCAGATTTGGCATGACGCGATGATATGTG
Source organism: Acronicta aceris (assembly GCA_910591435.1). Taxonomy (NCBI): domain Eukaryota; kingdom Metazoa; phylum Arthropoda; class Insecta; order Lepidoptera; family Noctuidae; genus Acronicta; species Acronicta aceris. The sequence continues at coordinate 14,547,010 of OU342761.1, read as the reverse complement.
GAACTGGTTTGATGCTCGTTAAGACGCGTCGTGAAGTCTCACGTATCTGAACAAAAACCAAGTCGGGAACAGGGCCAACTTGTTTTGGACAATACCCGGGTTGACACTTGAATGCCGGTGCGTTTACCATATGACATCACATAGCTACCCGAACATGGAGAAATGTACAGAAATGTAGGCTGGGGAGGAAAAGCCTTTAAAGGTACATAATATATGAGACGTATTACGGGGATTGTACTCAAACAAATTGCCATCTTAAATCTTGATGCTTTCAAGTAGGTAAATTTATACCCTTAATGCAAAATGAAAGTTTTACTTTCTTAACTTCATCTTTAATCCAAGTGACATTAATAATACGCATGAAACATGTTTTAAATTACTAATTAATATCGTAGTTTACCAACACTTACAAACTACCTGATCAATCTCATCTCCAACTCGTAAAATACTATGGAGTTTGTTTCGCCTTACAGAGAATGGGAATGGTAAAATTTTGTAATGAAGACCAATTGAGAAACAAAGCACTCATTGTTTCATATTGAAGGTCGAAACGATAAACAGACTAGAGATAAGTCAGAAACTTAAACTTTACACAATGTGTAAAATGTTGCAAAAGCCAAAGGATGGGCTTTACTCGAAGATTACTAACTGTAGACTTACGACTTATTGATATTATTAACACCACTAAGAACTTGGCTAGCAGCTATTGAATTGCATATTTCCCGGACTCGTGTTTAGTAGGAGGTTGAAATTTAGCACTAGTTCCCTTTGTGAGCTTTGCATCGGGTCACCGACCCTTAATTATCCAACAGTGCGCACCGCTGCAGTGCAATGCTCCAGTAAAATTCTACATAACAAGCCTTTATTAGTCCCCGACAGCTCTGACTTCCTTGACGGTGGCTCAAATTAATTTTTCATACATTTAAATTAAGAGCACCGAACAACGATTTGAAATTTTTTAATGTTTCTATGAAAATGTTTTAATTCAGTCTTAATTTAAATACTGAAATAAAACGTAATTACGGTTAGTAGTTGTGTTGTGTAACTCACACCGGATAAGCCGCAAAAATGAAGCCGGTTGTTGCGATCCCTATCGAGTAACCGCATTGAATCACTTTTGCATGTCCACAATTACGGCTCAAACCTTATGTACAATGTTTTAATAAAACGAATACGATAGTATCAATCGAATCAAATCATTCGATGAATCATACTCGGTTTCGATGAATTGTGTTGTATGCGTTTTTATTGCGAAAACCCAATTAGTTTTTAGAGCCTTCGCGTATTATTTGCCTGGTACAAATCCTGTACGCTTGGTAAATTCAATTTCAGTTCTGATGCAAAAAGTGATATCCTTTCCCCGCTACAGCTAAAAGTAATTTGTAAGACAAAGTTGGCAGTTATTATTGCTGTCAATAAATAAAGCTAGTTATTAGCTAGTATAGGTGTTGTGGCGCTATTGTCAAGATAGGGTAAATAATGGACGTCCTGCCTGTTACTTTTGTCCAAACAAGGAAGTGTAAATGTGGAGTAATTGGCTGGACCAGGAAATTAGTAAAAGGTTTCTTAGGTTCATCGATCATTTGCGACTCGTGCTTGTTTTAACGGCTTCCTTTTTAGCAGAAGTGAAACGTGCCGATGAAAGCGTACTATCTGCAATACCTGCGCGTTCAAGAGAGCTTGTATCAACAAGATTATCATTCCGCGGTGGTCGAGTGAAGCGACCAGTTCCTATAAAAGGTTTGTTAAGTAAATGTTTTCCGTTAGCTATGACACACGCGCTAATATTTGGCCTTCTATAATGCACCAGCATCCGTCGAGACCTCGCTTGACTCGAGGTAAATTACTATATTTACCTGCAATTATGGTAGACGGTTTTCGGATTTATGGAGCAATTAAGCACATAATCCCTTATGAAGCCTGGTGCAGTTACAAAATGCTTTGAAAGTTTACGTGTAATCCGAGACTTATTCAGGACGTATAGCCAGTTTGTGAGGTTAAATAACGGCTTTAATTACTTTGAAGTGGAATTTAAATGTTGAATTACCATTAAGATTGACATTTTGAAAGGGCCTACAAATGGCAGAATTTAAAAAAAATATCTTATAAACAATTTGTATATATAAGTATAATATTGAAGAGTACTATGAAAAAAATGCAGCATGTATGTATACGTTATAGATTTTTTTTTCTCTGTAATTCTCGTCAAGTTACTTACTAAGGAGGTTGTTTAGAGGAAACACTACTAAAGTAGCAGAGATTGTCCATTCTGTTGCCGAGTCGCCACGTGCGTGATCATGCATACTGTAAACAGATATAATTAAGGTCGTGGCGTCCATATTAATGCAGGCCCGATCAATATTCATAGCAAGCGGGCCGCGGGTCAGATGGTTAGATATCTATTGGCGCCCAGTACTCTCGGGTCAAGTAAGAATGAGTTGAGATTCGCGATAAAACTGGTTCAGAGTTTAACACGTTAATTATTTTGTTAGCTTATTGATTTAATTAATAAGAGGGATAACTACGGAGTATTTGCGAGATTAAAAATGTTAGTAACAGAGTAATAGGTATGCTTAATAAAAAAGTAAATTTTAAGATTTTGTGCTTCTTCGACTAAAAAAAAGCTTGTGACTCGAGCGCATCGCGCTGTGGCCTTGACGCGATAACGTTGCGTCCGCGCAGCTATTACCATGGCGATGGTGCAGGGTAATAACCCACTATTACTTTAAACGTTTTACGCCATACGTGCCATACGGTGTTGCACCGCTCTTTATACAAATAAAGGTTATTTCTTCAATTTCACGGTTAGTTTATTTACAAGTGTAAATTATTGCTGCATCTTGCGTAAACCCCTGTTCGTCTGTAAATATCAATCAATATCATTGCGTAACGAATGTCTTATCGTGAATACAATAATGTTTTCAATTGCATTGTCATTGAAATGAAGTTGTTCGTTGCTAACAATTAGTTTGTTTTCAGGTTTAGATCTGATAATGGTAAACATAATTACCACTGATGTACTAAGAGTGTCGACCTAATTTTCTTGCTAGTTTATCGTGAATGTTACTAAGAACAGTCTTTATGTTATAGCTATTAGATGTCAAACTGAATGAAGTTTCGTTTGAAGTTCTTTATTTTTTTTCTTTAGTTTGCCTTGTTTTAACCAAGTTGAAAAATAAAATTACCATTCCTTTCGATTATTGAATTGCTGTTTTGAGCTGTCTCCAGCCGATGTAGCTGCACATGTTTCTTCACCCAGTCTCCACTCTAAGAGAGTGGAGACTGGGAACTCTCACAACATCCTTCTTGTCTCATCGGCCGTCGGTTTTCCAACTTATAAAGGCAGTAGAATCATTTCATCCGATGAAATAGAAAGCATTCTCAAGATTAAGTTTCATAAAAACAAGTCGTATTTGGGTATCAAGTGAAAACAAATCGTATTTGGGTACCAACGTTACGTCATAGTAAAGGTATTTGGTCCATAGTTCCAGTTTAAAGTTATCGGCTGGTGTGTCGTTACCATACACTTAACGATAGATAGCGCATGCTGCGGCTTCAACTTATAAACTTCTTATATTTCCTCTACCGTATTGATTGAGGCATGTCCAAAGAACGAAATGGCTCTAACAATTTTGCGTTAAAAAGCTAGCAATATGAATTTGTATACAAAATTAGTGGGGCCTTTGCCAAGCTTAAGGAGAGCCAAAAAAAGTTAATTTAGGCTTGTTTATTTATGCTGTAGGAAACCGTACACGTTCCTTATTTGAATAATCCGATTTACTTGTGCGTGGCCCTGTCTGTGGACTGTTGTCCTTAGGTACATTTTATGAGTTATGACTATGAGTTTGTCTTTCTTCCCGATAAAATTTTATTTATCACATAAAAGTTTATTGACATTTATAATGTTCGTCGATAACTTGGGTAAACGGATTACAGTATGGAATACAGTATCTGGCTGAGGTTTATTTGGTTTTATGTATTTTTGGTTTTTACTTTGATGAAAGCGTTCCGTAACCAGCAGCGACATTCGCTTAGATCTCCAAGTTTTTGAATTGCTATTGCTACTTATAACAACAAAACCAAGTAGGTTAAGTATTTTAAGTACCGTATATAATCAATTTCGCGTAAACTGAGGTAGGTAATTAACATATTTCTACGTTTTGCTGCACTCACTACGTGGAATGTTATCATACGTTCGTGTGTACCTTCCAGAACGACACAACAGTGTGCAAGCAATTTTAATATGTATTTATGAGTTGTATTTTAGGTAAAGGTTGAAAAAAGAAACAATTTTATCTACATTTTTTATGGGATAGGGGGACATACGAGCAGACTGATCGCCTGATGGTAAGCGATTACCGCCGCCTATGGACACCCGCAACACCAGAGGAGTCACAAGTGCGTTGCCCGCCTTTTAATAGGGGATTGGGCCTCCGGTAACCTTACTCACTCGGCGAAACACAACGTAAGCGTTGTTTGACGCCGGTTTTCTGTGAGGCCGTGGTATCACTCCGGTCGAACCGGCCCATTCGTGCCGAAGCATGGCTCTCCACTGAAAAAAACTACTACTTGTTAGAAAAAAGGTTAAAATACAAAACTAGAAAAGCTTAGTGAGCTGAGCAAGTGAGGAATAGAGGTGAAAAGATCTTCAGTTCTTCACCTACGCGATGAACCTCTTTTTGAGGAAGAACATCAACAGTCTTCCAAGGAGACGTCCTTTGAAGTAGAAACTTCGATTTGTGTATTGCAGATATTGCTACTGTCACATGAGTCTAGTAGCCCAGGGCTCGATTAAAGTAGAGCTAAGATCGAGTAAAGTGTTATTGGGATTTTCTATGAAATTCTCAGTAGCAGCTCGTACTTTGGGATTTGTGCTCAGTCAATGGTATTGGCTCCGCCCCCTATTACATGGGACTTAAACATATCGGTGATCTATGAGTTTACATTAGTCCCCCTTCGGAGATTACCTACCAGCGTGATGGGATGATATTATTATGATAAATAATTATTATAACATAACATACCATCACGCCTGTATTCCCCAAAGGGTTTGGCAGAGGCGCACTATTGTACACCCACAGATCGCCGGTATGTTTAGGTCCCATGTAATATGCGCTTATTGCCATTAACCGGGGACAAATCCCAAACTCCGAGCTGTTACTGAGAATTTCATAGAAAAACCTAATAACACTGCTCGACCAGGAAACCAGATCAGCCAGTGACCAACCCAGGACCTCTAGCAAAGCCGTGGTACTTTGGACACTAGGCTAGCGAGACATTTAAATAATTATATTGAGTGAGCTAGAAACCTGTGTGAACCAGGAAAGCGTATACAAAAATATCTAGCTATATGTTATTACTAGTTTCTGCCGGCGACTTTGTCTGCGTGGACTTCAGAATTGGGTCCGACCTGGATAAAAAGCCTATGTGTTATTCAAGACTATAATCTATCTCTGTGCGAAATTTCATCCAGATCCGTTCAACCGTTCTGGCGTGAATGAGTAACAAACATCCAAACTCATCTAAATACATTATTCAAATGGCGCTAAATTGCAGTGATTCTGATTGTTATTTATAGGAACCGGTTATTTCCAACAAATTGTTTAGAGTTCTTTCTTCAATTCAGTTTAGCTACACTTTGTTTACAAGGAGAATAATTTTAGATGGATTACGTGAAACCGGTGGAACATTACTCAGATTCCAGCTAAAAAAACACATTTGTGAATCTACAATGTATTTTAAATAAGCTTTTCACAGAATTTATGAAAAACTATAGATGCTCTTTGTTGGGGCTGTCAAGATTACCTTTCAACGTGAATCGCCAGAATACGTAACGAAAAATAACATACTATCACGCCTGGATTCCCTGAAGGGTTAGGCAGAGGTGTACTAATGTACATCCACTTTTTGCCGGTATTTTTAGGTCCCAAGTAATTAGGAGTGAACTGCTCCAAGCTCCAAGCCCCAAGCTGCTACTGAAAAAAATCATAGAAAAATCCAATAAAACTAACTGCTTGATATGTCAATCGAACCTAGGGTCTCTAGCATAGCTGTCGCACTTAGGCCCACTGGACTAATAATGCTGTAGGTACTTTTTTTTATGGGTTGGGTGGCAAACGACAAGACGGATCGTCTAATAGTAAACGATTACTGCCGCCTATGGACACCCGCAACACCAGAGGTGTCACAAATGCGTTGGCCGCCTTTTAAAAGGGGATTGGGCCTCCGGTATCCTCACTCACTTGGCGGAACACAACGCAAGCGTTGTTTGACGCCGGTTTTCTGTGAAGCCGTGGCATTACTTCGGTCGAGCCTGCCCATTCGTCCGAAGCATGGCTCTCCCACGTAGTATCTACTCACGTCAGAACGCACTTTTCACATTTTCTTCGTTTCTTCAGATTGATGTTTTTAAAGGATAGTATTGTATCAATAAACAATTAATGTAACTTCAATAAGCTTAATTGGAACACATTGTTTCCAATCTGAACAGTGAAGTAATCAATTATTACAACTTTCGTCCATCAATCACGTATCGGAGACATCCATTTGCTCGCAAGTGAGTCGGACGTAGGGTTGCCAGATGTCCGGCTTATTACCGTCATGTCCGGCCAAATTATCAGCCTGTCCGGCTTTTCATCAATCCCGCCCCATTAAAAATACGAAAGCGCGAGAGCGACTCGCGGACATACTTACTTACATGTTTATTTTTCTTTTAAACCCAGTGTGTCCATCACGTTTTCAGGCCAAAATGGCCGGGTAAATATGAATCAGTGTCCGGCTTTTAAATTTTTAATCCTGACAACCCTATTCGGACATCTAGAAGACAAGATTTGACACAAACGATACAAATCGTGTCATCACATTATTCTTTGTCAGCGCTAAAAGCTCAATTATGCGTCCGTCACGAGACGTTTACTAACGGTATCCTAGCAACCAAGAGTAGATAACAACAGCGTAAGACGCTAATGAGTCCATAATGACTTTCTGCAAATGGTTTCAGTATTCAGCGCGTTGATGAAATCTTTGGTCATGAGGAAGTATTCTTTCTGGCTAACATACTGGTTTCTGACACTTACGCGAATATTAGACATTGAAATAAAACTACTTTTTACGGATTTTATCGCGTTGTATTGATATTATTTGATTCCCGACGTTTCGGATCCTTTACAGCATCCATGGTCACGGATAGACTAAGTTGTTGGACGTTTTAATGTTACAATCACTAACAGCTACCTTACATTTTTGTTAATTATTGGGGATCCGATTCACGCAGAACGAGCTCACCGTATCCTTCGGTCTTGCATTGTTGGGCTTGGATTTTGATTTTATGGAATCTATAATGGGGTTTCAAGCAGGTGGTAAGTCCCAGCCATCTTCTCTATTAAAATTTGGATGTTTTTTAATTTCAATAGCCTCGCGGATCATCCTGGGAAGGAATCGGTTTTCTTTTGCGAGGACTTGTGGTTTATCAAATTTGATGTAGTGCTGGGCCTTGTCTAGAGTATGTTAAGTCAGCAGTTTGTGAACATACATCTAGACAAGGCCCAGTATTCTTTCGTTCGTTTAACGGCCAATCCCTATATCAAATCCCATGCCCAGCCCATGGACACCCGCAACACCAAAGGAGTCATGAGTGCGTTGCCGACCTTTTAAAAGGGGACTGGGCCTCCGGTAATCCAATAACAGCTAAACAAGTCAGGAGACTATTCTAAGAATACCGTCTTAAATTTTGTTGGCGCGCACGGCGTGAATCGGCTCCCTGTAAAAGACCAGTCCATACGATTTAAAGTTGGGTCTCAAGACTCAATAGATCAGATAACGGCCATTGTGCGCCCGTAACAGCTATTTATAGAGTTCGATGACTCCACGTTCTATCAAATCGTAATAATTTATCCCTAAAACCTATTCATGTTATGTGTGTCAGATATGAAATCTTAATTGATTTATTATTAACTAATTCCATTGAAATATGAAGCAATTGTAATAAGAACACGTAAAAGTGAATTAATAATTTTTAATGACTGGATGTTGTTAGTGTAGGTAGCCATAAAAAATATTGTTAGGATATTAAAAAAAATTATGGAACGTTGAAAGGTTCAATCCTTACTAATAATAAACGTGAAAGTTTGTGAGTATGAATGGATGAAATTTGGCACACAGATAGATTATAGCCTAGAAAAACGCATAGACATTTTTATCCAGGTCGGACCAATCCAGAACTCCACGCAGACAAGGTCGCGGGCAGAAGCTAGTGATAAATAAAAATCGCAACATTCGCAACTTATAATACTCAATAGCTGCTTAACATTGAATCATACGGATTTCATTGTAATGTCGAAACGATGATAAATGGTCACGTAAGAGGATGATGGAAATTTTAAAAATAAAATTTGTTTTTTGAATTCTTGCAATATGCGGGTTAACTTTCGCTTTCGTCTCCATTGCCGGTGTGCATCGGAGTGACACCCACGCGACCGGTGTTGCCCGCCTACAGACACCAAAGAACTTTATGTTAGATGGACAAACTGACACTGACCACGGGCAATTTCAAGGTAATATTGGAATAATGCGTTGGATTTTGGAATTCTAACACTAAAATAGATTCCAGTGACATTGCTCCTAATGCCTTGCTTGGACTATTTTGCAAATCTTTGAAGAGAAAGGTAGGTATGTGTAATATGTTGAATATGCAAAACTTAATCAGATTAAACTTTAATTATAGTATCAATTTAAGGCAGTGTTGACACATGTCTAATTAACGACATGTCTGGATTTATGTCGCTTAAGTGGTCAAGTCACTCTCCATTTGCTGCAGAACATAGCTACAAGGGAATTTAGCCTTTTTTACTTTGTTATAAAGGTGATAAACGTAGATCCGATGTAAAGGGGAAATAATGTAGATACTTAACCATCATAAAAGTAGGTAAGCATAGCTGTGATGTGGTTGGATCGATTTCAAGGCTTCGCGGTTTCACACAGCACATGAATTGGGGCACGAAGTTATTTATACCTAATGTATAAAAGCAATTTAGATCTTTATAAGAATAACTCTTAGGTTAGGTGCCTATTTAACTTGCTAAGTGCTATGTGCCTAAATTGACAAATTTCCCAAATAGATAATAAACTTGTTTGGAGATTAAAGTGAAAAAAAATTGTCAGTTTTGTATGTGTACCAGGACGTGCTGTTGACTGTACGTTAGTTAAATATTAATTTATCGAATGCTATTTTTTTAATCAACGCAAACCTGAGAATTAGGCCCCAGTAATTTGTGGTTCGATATGTTTGCAATATAAAATATCTTGAGTTCTAATTCTGAATTAGGTACGGGTACTTTACAGTATCGCAATCGTTGGAAAATTATAAATAAACGGCTCAGTCAATCAGGGTAGCAAGTCAGTCAGTCAGTCAGTCAGTTTATAACGTGGGAGAGCCATACTTCGGCACGAATGGGCCGGCTGGACCGGAGTGATACCGGCTTCTCAGAAAACTGACGTTATATAACGCTTACGTCGTGTTTCGCCGAGTGAGTGAAGTTACCGGAGGCCCAATCCCCTTTTATAAGGTCGGCAACGCACTTGTGACTCTGATGTTGCGGGTGTCCATGGGCGGCGGTAATCGCTTACCATCAGGCAGATTTCTGAGCACCGATTACTTTAATTTTCTTTCTTTCAGTACAGTAGCAGTACAGATCGAGAGAGTTCTGTCGAAACAACACGCTACTTTGTTCCAAGAAATTAACGGAATCGATTTACTTTGAGTGCTATAGAATCGCAATGTTCTTGGAATTGTATTATGGAACTTTTCAATCTACAAAGCAAAAAACACTGAATGGATTTTGATGATACTTATTCAGCTTGGACTTGATTTACTCGTAAATGGAATGACGCACTTATTTTATGAGAGTTGGTGGCTTTTTATTACTTGACTACACAAAAAATAATAGTGCCATAGTATATTGTAAATATTCAAATCTAAGCGGTCCCTGTGATTTTCAGTAATATGAATTATAACGAAATCAAACCTTATCAGGTTTATTATAGTATTTCTATTTTGTTGCACCAAGATATGCGATAAATGTTTCAAAAGCAATAATATTCTGAAATTACTTACTTCATCATTGATTTTTCGTCCAATTTACGTGAAATTTTGGTCGACTCATGTTTATTAAAGTAGCACTACGAAAAAGGAGGCCGAAAAACGCAGACCCTCACCTGTTTCCGAGATTCGATCAGTGCATTTCATGGGAACGATCGAAATCTATTTTTTGTTTCACTAGCTTTTATTTCTTGTAAAAGTTTTGTTAAAAGTCAAGGAAAAGAAAACTTTAGCAATTATTTAAGCAATCTTTTGAGGTAAAACAGATCGTGTCAAACATTGTCCGATACAAATAAAAGAAAATTCAGAATGTCGCTATAGTCCCGTCTAAAGTCATTTTAGTGCTTTGATGTGGTTGTTTATAGGATTGTAAAATCAGGAAACGTTTTTATTCACAAGTGTACGGTGTTCAGAGTTCTCTGTTTCTAGCCGAAGCCGTGCACTCGTTTCATTGTGGCACTATTGCTTCACAAGGCTTTACTATTGCGAATGGAACGTAAATCGTTGCCCGCACCGGGAATAGTTTATTTGATCGGGCAGGTTTAGGGTTCGACGCCCGCGCAGGGTGGTCCCACCAACTCACAATGTTGACAATTCTACGCTTCATCGAATATTCCATTTATTTTTTACGTTCGGTTCGTGATGATTCGTACTGCATTGTGTCACAGAATCATGTTACTTGCATTTGTTAATTCAGCGTAATGAGATACTTGTATTGCGCGGACGTGTCGTTAGTCATCAGTTATGAATGATCGTGTCAACGGTATTATGATTGCAGGATGTTATAGGGATGGGCAAATCTATATCGAATTTATAATATTAATAATATATTAATAATCGGTATCGATATTTTTGAACACTATCGGTAACCATCGAGTGAAAAATTACGATATTTCGATATATATCGTCATTTTTTTCAAAACAATATGATTTTGATACTCCCAAAAAAACACGAATAGGCCGGCTCGACCGGAGTGATATCACGGCCTCACAGAAAACCAGCGTGAAACAACGCTTACGTTGTGTTTCGCCGAGTGAGTGAGGTTACCGGAGGCCCAATCCCTTTTAAAAGGCCGGCAACGCTCTTGTAGCTCCTCTGGTGTTGCGGGTCTCCATGGGCGGCGGTAATCGCTTACCATTAGGTGATCCGTCTGCTCGATTCCCATAAAAAATTGATCTAGGTATATCGTGGATTAAAAATATCGACGATATATATCGATATTTTGATATATCGATATTTTTGCCCATCGCTCGGTGTTAAAGTGTCGTTTGAATGGTTCACTCGACAATGTTCTCAATATACACTTGTTGCCGTCTTTCATCTCCAGCGTGTTTGCGAACTTTGTGAGAGGCGTCAACAGTTAATACGCTTATTTTTGTTTGCTTTTACACTTGTGTAAATTGGCGATAATTGATCTACTGTTATTTGCGTTACGCACAAATTTTGTTCACGCGCGATTTGCTATGCGTAAACATTTGTCTGTGGATCTTGTCGGCATTATTCTGACTTGTGTGTTCTGTTTAGTGTTCTAGCAAGAAATTAACCTGTTTCATTTTATAACTGTTTAGAATAAACAGAAAGATCACATTCCTGTATTGTACCTACCTACACAAAATTTACGGTAACTAACTGATGAAACTGAGGGAACGAAATACTTATTTATTTAGGATTTGTTTCGGGCCTCGGTTTGTCCAAATGGAATAAGTTCGACTGACGTAAGAGAAATAACTGTAATGGCGTGCAGTTTCTTGCTGTTAACTTTTTTCCAACATGCGGCCGCCCACGTTGGTTTTTTTTTCTAGAGAGATAAAACGAGTCCAACGTAGCTTTCCTCAATGTATTCAATTCGTACTTTAAAATAACATCAAATTTTAAATTTAAAACCCCCGCAGCATCAGGACATGGTTACCATGTCCTTGGAATATCATAAAGAAACAGGATACTAAATTTCAAATCGATCAGACTTGTGGAAGTTGCTCACATCTCTTCATGAACCAGAAAAGAGCTGATACTCTTCAAACGGCTGGCCAGATTTTCCTAAATCATAGCTAAGAACTGAGAATACTCGGTCAAGTCACCTTTCAAACAAAAAAAACTGAATCAAAATCGGTCCATTCGTTTGGGGCTAGGATGCCACAGACAGATGACACGGAGACACACGTTAAACTTATTAACACCCCTCTTTTTGCCTCGGGGGTTGATAATACCTATTTTATTTACAATTGAAATTATTGACTACCTCATTAGTCTAGTGGTTCCAAGGGCGACTGCGACGTTAGAGGTCCTGGGTTCGATCCCCAGGTCGAGCAGTGTTATTGGGTTTTTCTATGAAATTCTCAGTACCAGCTCGGAGTCTCGATTTGTACCCGGTTAATGGCAATATACTCGCCCCTTACCACATGGGACCGAAACATACCAGCGAACTGTGGGTGCACATTAGGTACGCCTCTGCCTAACCCTTCGGGGACTACAGGCGTGATGGTATATTATGTTGAAAATATTGTGACACATTACTCATTCGGCAAATAAATGCATTGTCCACATAATTATTTCTTTAGATATCTTTTAGCTCCTTCAGCGAAGACAAATGGTATATATTTGCACCAGAATATTAATATGAGTGAAGTTTTAGCGAAATTTAATTTTCGTTGCTTGTTATCAATCTTCTTTTAAATATATCTCAACTAGTTCACACCTTATATCTTTCGGAAATTGCTGTAATGTTTTCAGTCAACATGTAATTTGTTAGCGCCTACATGTCATGTGTTGAGTTATTACTACTTTCCGTTAGAACAACAATTTTATTAGTGGTCTATTGCGAATTACATATGTCATAGTGGGCGAAAGTAAACAGATGATTGTAAGTCGTTTAGTTTAGTCATAAACTGGACTTACATGAAGCGGTGCGAATCGACTATTTTTTAAATATTGGATCTAATAATAAACATTAAATTAGCACAAAATAGAAATTTGCACATTTCCGCTAAATCCAAACATATCATTAAGCCTGTATTCCCCGAAGGATAGTAAGTAAGAGAATGTAAATATCACCAATCACCTAGAAAGGCTCGCCCCCTATTACATTACATACATAATCAACACATTATATTTTCCCACTCCTGGGCATGGGTCTTTTCGCAGAATGAGAGAGATTACGCTATTATCCATCACGCTAGCCTATTGCGGGTTGGCAGACTGCATACGCCGTCGAGAAAATCTCAGGCATGCAGGTTTCCTCACGATGTTTTCCCTTGGATTCGAACTCGAGACCTTTGACGCCGCATTTATGAGCACTTGGACACATGTCGGATTTTACGTTAGGTATTTACTTATTAAAGATAATTCATATGACACGGTAAGGGTTAAATACAAACAGAAATTCAGAGGCAGAATGGGGGTGTGGCCGTTGTCACTGTTGTCACCTCTCCGTATATGGAGAGAAATGGCAGTTAACACACGTATCACACCTACTGACCGACGACCACTGACCTTTGAGCATAGAGCTGCTATTTTATTATTTTGTGTGACATTCCTTATGTTATTAAAACAATTGAGTGTTGTTCCGTGGTACAAGCATTTGTTTCAACTTTCTTTATTTATTGTTGACTTTTTAAATGTCCGAGTCTTGTATAAAATTGGTTGAGAAAGGGGCCTAGTAAATTATTAAGATTACAGTCATAGTAAATAAATGAAAGACTAGGGATAATTTTTTGTGTTAATAATTAAAAATTTCATTTATTTTGATCCGTTTTAGCCCCGCCCGGAGGCGTGATTACCTGATACCTACGTATCGACTCATCTTACCATCTTTATTTAAATTGGCTCCTTATGTCACGTCTCTTCCCTTATACGGAACGGACAAGGTTCAGTTTTTATCATATTGTTTACAATAAATGTATGATGAGTATTAAAAACACATAACAATCGAGATAAAGATATTGACTGTAGTATAACAGGCGAGACATACGGATCAATACATAAGTGATAGTGATATGATCACTGGACTGCTAAGTCAAAGGTCGAGTCGAGTCGAGTTCAAATACAAGGCATGCACTGCATGACTTTCCGAAATCATGTGCGCGTCAAACTAGTAACAAAGTACAGAGACATTGCAAAATCTATTGCTCACGAGCAGTAGTATTTAATAACTAGGTAATTATCACTCGTTTAAACGGTGAAGGTCAAAGCCTAGTTTTCACAGGCCCAGTTTCTGACCACCCAATAGTCTATATATATAGCTACTGTATATTCTGCTGTCTACAGTAATGTCACTTTCCCGACGTGTTCTCAGCTACTGTGTTACTAGTTCTGGCCCGAAGTTTCTGACCCACTAGTTGCGTTCGTATGGAGCGAGTGACCACCCAGTAGCTGTCCTTGTGGGAGTGGGGGAAGGTCAGTGGAGTCTAGAAACAAAAAACATTGAATCAGTTATGGCTCAACTTTGTTTTCTCGGACCCAGTAGTTGCTAGACAGTAACTGTCCACCAGCTACTGGGCCTGTGAAAACTAGGTTTAACATCTTGAGGAAATTCACATGCCTGAGAGATTTTACAGATGGCGTATGTCGAACCAACCATAACCAACCCATATTGGGCCAGCGTGGTGGACTTCCGCCGCCTGGAGAAGGCGACGGGGCGAACTAAAACCACACGGGTGTTTCGCCTCACCAGTTTTTGCGGGAGGGAGTTGTCATTATCATTATTAGTCAACAGCAGCCTAATCCTTCTCACTCTGAGAGAAGACCTTCCCGATAGTAGGACAGTAAATCGGTTGTTGAAGATGATCATTTTGCCAGATGTTTTGCTAATGCATTGCAAGTAGATTTTTAACACCGGTCATTGTTCTTTTGTACCTAAATATCGAAGGCCTGGGCCTTTTCTATTCGTTTAGCAACTTCCTTTCATTGAAATTTTCTCTGACCAATTGGCAAAGGTATAACAATCTATATAACTATATATATTTATAGCTATAGTTACAACTAAATTCTATTCATATTTGGAGCATAAAACACCAGTAATCTGAACTACTTATAGGTTACGTGAGATTAAATATAACATTACAATCACGCCCGTATTTCCCGAACGGTTAGGTAGAGTTGTATTAAAATACACACACACTTCGCCGGGTCACATGCAATGACCATATATGCAGGCAATAGGGGCAAGCTTATTGCCATTAAGTGGGTATAAATCCAAACTCCGAGCTGCTACCGAGATTTTTTTTTAATTTAATGGAAAAACCTAATTACACTGATTGAACTGGGAATCGAACTCATGACTTCTAGCAGTTGCGTTTATAACAACTAGACTAATGAGGCAGTTAGCTTCAAATACATTAAATTAAATAATTATTTGATGATCACATAATGCTCCAAATAACGCTACAAACTAGGTAAGACATACTTACACAGTTGTACGCGTACAAATTGTTAATAATAACACATTATTATCTTAATAATACCCAGAAGTGAATGTAGACCATGTAAAAATAAATTGGAACCGACAACTAAACACGTTTGTATATGATATCGCTACCGTAAGGTCAATACTATTCCTAACTTATTATTACGTGGAGATATCAGACGAATTTTATGTAGCACCTCGTAGCCTTGTCGTGCTGTCAGAAATAGTGTTATAAAACACCTTATCGATGTTTAAATGGCAGATACGTGAGCGTTAAACAGTCTTGGAACAGCATTTCGGTAAGTATATTATGGATGGCTAATATCTGTATTTGAAAAGGTTTTTTCAAAGATTTTTAGGTTTCTTCTAGGTATGCGCGCTCCATCGTAGATCGCAGTGTCGCTTAACATCAGGCGAACGGGCGGTCAAGCGTGAGCCTATCAGAAATAAAATAAAACCACAATTAAATTCACATTCAAAGCCTTATTGGGTTTTTCTTTGAAATTCTCAATAGCAGCTCGGAGGCTCGCCCCCTTTTACATGGGACCTAAACATACCGGCGAACTGTGGATACATTATTACACCTGTGCCTAAGCCTTCGGGCAATACAAGGGTGATGATTTGAATGAACCAATTAAGTAGTTCGTCATTTTTACGAGGTTCTTTAGGTGCCTTGTGTCCGTTCATTGTATGTATGTTAAGTCTCTGTGACATGGAGCCTGTTCCCTAGTTCGGAAGGTATCTTTTAGAAAAAATAAACAAAAGGTCACATAGCAGATATTCCTCCTAGCCATTTATCTCCTAGTTGAATATTTGTGTCATCAAGACACAGTAACCCAATTTCTGGGCAATACCGATACTCAAATCTAATTCTAAAACGAATATAAAAAACCAAACCCACTATTATCAGTAGCTATTAATTTGTAAAAGCTATAAAATATTTAAATTATCATAGATTGTAATCACGATTCATAATGTTACAAAAATTAATTGGTGCCATAGAGATGTTGATGCTATCATAACTTTTAATAAATTCGGTCTAAAATATTTATGATCTAATACTGAGTTCCTCTATCACGTACTTAATTAGCCTTATAGCTATTTTCTCACTTTTTCATTGAATTATTTAATAGTAGTTATTATAAATGACCAGCAGTTAACACAATCACAATCTTGTCAGTTAATTTTGACAGGTTTACGTTTTTTTATCTACTTAAATGTTAAATGCACTATTCAACGTCATTGATTATATTTTTTAACATAACATACCATTACGCCTGTATTCCCCGAAGGGTTAGGCAGAGGTGTACTAATGTACACCTCTAATAAATTTTTAATTACGTAGTAATATCCTCGCCCTCTATTTAACACATGGGACCTAAATGTACTGGCGAATTGTGGGTGTACATTAGTACACCTCTGCCTAACCCTTTGGGGAATACAGGCGTGATGGTATATTATGTTATATAGTATATTATGTACACTTTCTAATATGTACACGTCCTGATACAAAATTGGAATGTGAGTAGTCTTGCGGCCAGTTTCTATATCAAATCTGTCGGTAGATTTGCTTACTGGAGATAGAAATTTGACATAGGCTCCATAAAGCTACTGTCAAAATCCTATTTCTAGTAAGCGAATCTACTGACAGATAGGATATAGAAACCGGACATTAGAAATGACACATTTATAGATTATAAGATACTTTTTTAATGTACCTACATTTAAAATAGTTCCCATGACTTATTTTTTAAATTTATTTATTGACAAAGAAGGTGTTCATCCATTAGTAGCTCCAGTTTGGTGGGTAGGCGGCACGATTAATACTATTATAGCCAGTATAAATATTCGCTTTCTCAGTTCCCCCTTACAGAGAGAAAAAATCGTAAGACCGATATTTTTCTTAGTCGAATTAAGAATTGTCGAATCAAAGAGGATTAAATATTATTAACTAGCATAAATAGCTTTGTTAGTAATGGTCACATTTATTTAAAAACTATCACATAAGTACCTATTTTACTATCCGCTCTATAAGACTTGAGAAACAAACACTCGTACGTATAAACAATAATCTGATAGAACTAAAACCTGTATGGTATAATGTACAAGCATCTGCGCAGGCGCCACTGCTCGATTGTACTATTGTATCGGTGTCTAAATCAATTCACGGTTCAATCGATTCGTGCATATCCCAGTTATTGAGGGTAGGTGCTTGAGCAATCACTATGGAGTAAGAAACAATAGTCGAACAGGTACATTTTAAAGGTTGTCCTGCTTTACATTCGAGGTTCGAATATAATCCTTCTCCAACGTACGGCGATAAAGTTCATTTTGACATTTACACAGCTACCGCAGTGTTACGTTTTCTTCATAGGTTACGGCTTAATGTCATGACAAATTAAGCTGTATTGAAACCTTCGTTGGTATTTTACCTTTTATAGAATAGAATTGAATAATCTTTATTAGATTTTACTTTTTTAGAAGAAATATTAAAAGTAAATAATAAAACAATAAGACTCAATACCTTTCATGTTTATTAGTGCAACTGATATAAAGAGATATTTGCAATGACTGCTTCATTTGTCATATTAATTTGGGTAAAAATAATGACGACGAACTCTCAATCGGAACGTGTATATGACAAGATAAATGTGGAGCGGTGGCTAAAGTATGCATGTGGAATAAGCAAAAAAATTATGCAAGAATCTTAGCAAGTGGTGGTCTGCAGATTTTTGCTTACTCCTGAGAAGAAAAACGCGAAAACTTTATCTAAAATGTCTTTGATGCTTCCAAAAGTTTATTATTAGTAGAAGATTTGTATTGTAACATATTCATATTTTTATAACATTCGTTTTAATGTGACTGCGTACCCTTATATGGAAATTTCCAATACTGCATTGCTACATCTTGATTAGTTAGAATGCTTAGCATTTATAATTAAATTAATTCATATTTATAAAGGGTCATCACAGCGCGGCCTACTTTGCCAATATCATGCGTGGGATAATAACAATTTTTATTACGAAGCACCTGTTGTGTACTCACCATTTTTGGTAAAAAAACACTTTGATCCGATACTTACTTACCATTAAACTATAAAATTCACAGATTTTCGATTACGTTAACACTTTTTATCGATTGTAAATTGCGTATCGATTACTATCGAGAAATGTACGAGTCGTGACAAGCCTGATAAGGGTTAACATTATAAGAATTGCTGACTACTGGCTGAGTTTACATCACTTTTATTTTTATTTTGTCGGCCAAGGATTTAAACAGCCAATACTTATTATCCTTTATTATTGTACTTATTGCTTTTTATTTGTCAGGTGAATTAATTGCCGTCATTACAGATATAATTATTTAATTTACACGCTGTGAGCTCAGACCATAAACAAATGAAGGCGAAATGCGTAAAAAACCTTAATTATTATTGCCGTTGATGGACGTAAGCTTTACGTAAGTAATTGAACAGAAATGAAATAGGTACAGATTATGCAAATCTAATTGGTTGCAATATAATACAAATCTCTCCCTTTTGATTAAAATAGCTGACCTAACTACATGGCACCAGACCAGACTATTGGAGATCTACTCAATATGCCAAAAAGCATAGACACCAGCAACAACAGCAGCATCACTAGCGTGTTATTATGTTGACACTTGAGTTCATACTTATGCCCATCCTTTAAACCAGAAGACAATAATGTAGATAGATGGCAGAATAAAGATGGCCGGCCTAACAAGGTAGTTGGTAATGTATCCCTTTCTGTATCTTTAAATATAACTATTGACTTGCACAACTTACAGTTAAGAAAAACAAATCTCTTTTGATATTATCTTCTTTCGTTATCTGTGAATGTGACCCAGTGAGATAGTCGTGTAACAAACAGTTTATCTCGAATATTAGTCTATTTTGCGGTCCCGTTCTTACAAGTTACAAGTTATGTCTCTGGCACAAGACACGCTCTAAATATTCTCAGAAGATATCTGAACAAAAAGTAGCGATAAGATAATTTATTTTGTACCTCTGTAGTAATGTACCTTTGCAGGTAAATAAAGTTTGGTGAGACGAGAATTATTACAGCTGATTTTATTGTAGGTCTAAGAATTTCTTGAAAGGATTACCTGTAGTCTTTCGTGTAATTCCCTGTAGGTACCTTTGCCTGAAATGGCTACTTCTAAGGAATCATAATAATTATAATTCACGTCATAACTTTCCAGTGTAATCGATCTCTAAGTATGCGAAAAGCGATAGGTTATAGGTTCTGTCAAATGACAAACTGGTAATAAGACGTTTCCTCTGAACTTAGACTGGTTTTTTATGGGATAGTGGGGCAAACGAGCAGACGGATGATGCCTGATGGTAAGTGATTACCGCCGCCCACGGACACCCGCAACACCAGAGGAGTCACAACTGCGTTGCCGGCCTTTTAAAAGGGGATTGGGCCTCCGGTAACCTCACTCATTCGGCGAACACAACATAAGCGTTGTTTGACGCCGGTTTTCTGTGAGGCCGTGGTATCACTCCGGTCGAACCGGCCCATTCTGCCGATGCATGGCTCTTCCACGTAAAAAAAAACGTTTGTAGGTATACCTAGGTATAGTAGATGAAAAAATATATAGCAATGATAACATTTATCCCATTTATCACTCAAGCGAGCTATTTCATAGTAGAATTAAGCGTTATGCCATTAATAACACTCGCAATTTGTACCTTGAATTCCTAGAATTGAATACAATCAATTGCCAAAAGACCGAATTAATAGTTTGATTGACGGATCAGATATGAGCCAACATTAATAATTCGATGTCGATTATATTACGTATAAATGGAGTGGCTAAACGCTGTTTATTATTCTTATGAGGAAAGTTTGTAAAAGGGAATGTGATGCTTTCTAATTTTACTAAATTTAAAACATGTTCGATTGCTTCCACTGTATACAGATACATCAACATAACATCATTATTGTATTCCCTGAAGGGTTTGGCAGAAGCGTACTAATGTAAACCCACAGTTCGCCGGTATGTTTAGGTCCCATGTAATAGGTTCAGCCTATTGCCATTAATAGGGCACAATTCCCAAACTCAGTAGCTGTCCCGCTTGCGACTACTGGGTGAGGCAGATCACTTCCATGAATCCAGAATTTTTCTTCTACGTCAAGAAAACAGTGCTCTCCATCAAATAAGATAATCAAACCTGTCTACATTTACGGAGTCTACCTACTTATCGTTCGTACCGCGGGAGACCTCGCCTGACCTTTCCAATGAATGTGAGTAAGAACCAAAGATTAATGCGCATGGGCATCGTAGACAAAAGCACCACGTGCTATAAAGTTGTAACTCGTGGCTGGGACGGGATCGGTCCGGCAACGCGAGCGGGAAGCGCGTCTATTTTGAATTGTTTACTGCCGTCGCCATTCATGGCTAATAAAGACGTGCGCCGGCGCACCCATTGTGACCGCAACATGGCCGCCAGTTTGAGGGAGGAATGCCCTCTAAGTCCTCCAGGAAAGTGTACTTGAATAAAGTAATGGCTTTCATTCAAGACAGGATTTAAGAAGGTACTTATCAATTTCTAGGTCTATTTGCCTTTTATTTTATAATGCAAAAAGTCGAGGATAAGAAAAGTATGACAACAAATTCTGAGAAATAAATCAGTTTTTAAAGCAACGCACCGTTCTGGACAGCGACATGACATAATTGACAAGTTGACAGCTGTCTTGCTAAACATAATTTATCCTCGTTTTTTTCCAAACACATTGAAATAATTTCAAAGTACCATGAAGCCAACGAATATTGAAAATTGGATACTATCTAGGTAGGGTCCTACTCTTACTTAAATTATAGCTACATTCAAACGATTATCCGTGCACACATTTCTTTTACACGTTTGCTTATAAACAGCTTCCGTTAAAAGCAAAAAGAAATTCCGATACCGGGAATCGAACCCGAGCCTCCTGGGTGAGAGCCAGGTATCCTAGCCACTAGACCATATCGGATCATGAGAATCTTTTGAAACACGTATTTAGTTAACTTGTACTTAAGTATTAAGTATTTTTTCAATTTAACCTATCACCCCCTAGGATTTTCTCATGAGAACAGTTCAACCAACCAGTTCTAGCATTCTATTGATTCAAAAAAAACAAAAACGTAACCTATTATCATGATTTGTAATTCCATTACACAATTAATCTTTAGGTTAAAATCATAGGCTGACACAGAAATCTCAAATTACCTGTTCATTTACATCCGTATCATATCAATGCAAGTTCTACATTATTACAAGCTACCATTATGATATCGCTTTCCGAACCTAGTTCACCAGTGAACCATTGAAAGGGCCGCTTGTTTTAATCAAAGGCATCCTCATCTAAACGGTACAATTGGAGTGACCCAAATATCGTTCCCTAAATGGTGCTGTTTGTAGAAATGCTACAATTTTGCATGAGATCATCGGGGAAGCGGGCACACGCCACCACTCAATTGTCACCGGTAAACATATCCGTTGGTGACTACTGACTAGGTTCACTTTAGTTATTTCTAGCTTTGCGATATTAATAACCATGTGTTTTCAATAGTTTGTTATGCGTTTGTTGGTAAATATTGGATGAAAACTGCTGATCGCTTACTAAATCCAGTGTTTGCTTCGGAGATCTTAATAGAATCTGGAGTTACACTGTGAAACACATCATTACTTAATTAAACATTATCTAAATATTAATCCTAGTATATTATTTTATTATACATTGTTAACAGTGAATGATGTATGCAATTCTTTATGAGAAACAAAGTTGCTCTTAAACCTAATTAAGGGCAGCCAAAAAATCCGTAAAATCTGTTCCCAGGTCTTATTTCGATTGTACTATATTGGTCTTCAATGATACTTAACACAAGGACAGACAGATTCGTTAGAAAAAACTGTCAAAAATCAAGGGCTAGAAGATAGGAAGGAAGCTGGTCCAAGACAATACCATATAATATTACACAGTATTCATAAGTGAAGATCGAATCACTCGGCCCTATGATACAGTTCATACTAGTTTAAAGGCCAGGGATTCACATTTATTTTAAAAACTTATATCAATAAATACCTATTTATTTAGGTATTAAATACCAGAATGGTGGCTGAGTCTGGGGCAAAGATCTGTGGATATTATTTGTACGTTGTTCAAAAGATCTAATTAGAAAAAAAAGAAAATCTATTTATTGACATCGTCACGGACAATGCACACAATGACATAAAAAACAAATAAACTGAACTAATTAACAGGTAGCTAAGTCTGAGGCGAAGAACTATGGACGGACTATCGGGTCGTTGCTTGGTCAGACGACGTAATTAGGGGAGCTAGAAGGATGAACATACGGAGAGTGCAGGACCATGTAGAATGATGGTATAGGCTGCGTGGGTGGATGATGCTCGCCAGTCGGATTAAATACTGATTCAGTTGCATCTGGACCGAAATCGATAAAGATACTTTGTTAAGATGTCGGTATAATGATGACAGACGAATCGTAAGGTGTAGGTGGTTTACGTAGTTATTTCAATTTAGAATAATACGAGGGCCGATGGAAAAGAGCCCTGAATAAATACTGAGAATTCTCCTCTGATGTGGGCAGAATATACGTGGTTTGTAAGTGGGAAGGATTGATCTACGATTGACACGAAACATTCTAAAATGATGGATGTGGAGAGAATGATCGATGTTGTTGGAAAACAGTTAAATCACTATAACTCCAAGGACATACGAGATTATAAATTCAACTTAAAGCAATTAAAGTTTTATAGTCTATATCCAAAGGTAAGTTTCAAACGTGTTTTATTAAATAACATTGACTCAGATTTACTAAACAGTGTTTCTATAGACATGTTGTTTATGCTACCTTACAAATACACTACTACATTAACATTAAACAACATCGTTTAGATATTTATTATTGGTAATGCGTACCGTTGTTTATTTGCTCCTGTTGTTTTTTTAGAATTTACTTGGAAAGGTTTAATTTTATTCCGATGAAATGCGAAATCAAGCCTACTTAGTTGTAAACTGTAAGTACATACAACATGTTGGTTGTTACTGTTGTTGTTAGGTTCCAAATTAAAGGGGAGACTTTTGTATTACAATTCTTTCACTTTACTTTCTTTGTATTCAAATTTTAATGATACTTGTACTAGAAACGCTAAATTCTACTAGAGAATATTATTCACTATGGTTTTTATAATCTGTATAGTTACCTATGAACGACTAGCTGTAACATTGTATTCTAATCGAATATTGCGTTTCTAATGGCCCTATAACAGGCACTTACATAATAAGATTCTATGTATATGACGAGATTAGGAGATCCAGCTTCTTTGGAAATGTTGCGATAACGTCACATTTCAAACAATACTTTACGATCAATAATAAAGTCCACAATGAAACCACGTCAGCGTCGACAGCTGCTGAACACAGAACTGAACCCGTAAATACACTTGTATACTGCGCAATGAATGTTCTAGAATACAAATAGGCAGGGGCGTCATTTGTCTGACGTGCCGCCGTTACTGTGAAAGATGGGATTTTGACATTCCTCGTATGCCTGTCAAACGTATAGGATGGGTTGCGGAATTAGAGTTTAATTTGACGTAATTGTTGTGTATTTCGGGATTCCTCTAATTACATATATTTATTTTTAAACTAACAGATGTCTGTGTTCGTGGCATTGCGAACGATTAGTACAAATTCTTTGAACGTAAAGACCCTAAAATAGGATTTGTCTTGTGTTAAACAGTCTTTAAATAATAGACAGAAACGCGGAATCCCTTAACGACCATCAATAAATTACCCGAAAGGTGAATACGGATTTTAGAAAAATATCTACTAATTCAAGTTATAAATGTCTCAAATATCAAACGTTCAGGTACTTTTGGCTTAATATTAGTTACGCTATTCAATTTGCTCATTGTTTTAATTTTAGCTGTCGTTTGTCAAGAAACTTGGAATGAATTGCCAGTAGTGGCAAACGCCAAGTCTTTTGTATTTCGTCTCTAAATGATTCATACTGTTCCGTCACATTTCTGTTCGAGAAGCTTCAACTGTATCCAAAGAATCATTTGAGATAATCACGTTATACCTAA
Organism: Acronicta aceris; assembly: GCA_910591435.1. NCBI lineage: Eukaryota > Metazoa > Arthropoda > Insecta > Lepidoptera > Noctuidae > Acronicta > Acronicta aceris. The sequence continues at coordinate 14,522,391 of OU342761.1, read as the reverse complement.
ACAGAATAAAGTAATTGAAATCGGGAGTTATTGGCACTTCGTGTGTAAGCAACATCACTCAAGAAGCCGTTCATACAGCTTTATTTAAATCTTGCTCACGTGTCGAACGTAATAACGTGGTATATGAGCCGCCGCGCTGGACACCTGTCCAGGTGGGCGGCATGGTCAGGGCCGGCGAAAAATTCTTCGAGTTATCTTGCGAAATATTTTTTAGAACCGATTCTATGCTTAGCGTAGGCGACCTTAGATACGTATTTGGATTTTATTAAAATTACCATGTATTATACTTCCGATAATAAAGCCCCAAAACTTAAGCATAATGAAATCTGACCGAAAATAATTCAGTTCCGAAATAAATCATACTTGGACTCCAAGCGTGATATCGTTAAGTTTAGGAAGGCACCGTGAAGTATTGTTTCCGGTGTGACCCGATGCAGTCATTAGCTCTGACATACCACGACAACGTCGTGCAAAATTCTACGACCCCCTGTCTGTATGAATTTATAAATAATCCCGGTACGCCAGTGGCGGCGGCGGTGCGGCAGACCGCGGACGGCGCGGGCGCGCGATCCGCAATGAGCGCCCGCCCTGATCGACTCTTGCGATTCGACCAGAGCTTGTAGCTAAGTCATAGAAACAGCGCTAAGAGTTACATCAAAGCCGCGTGGTTATACAAGTGATCGTCGCGAGTGCAAATCTGGTTTCGAAAGTGACAGTGTTATAAAATATCCATCAACGTCATCTATGAGCGATAGATGACAGTTTGTTGTAAATCGTAATCCAAGTGCGAATTTGTGATATGCCACTTAAACATGTTTAATCTTAAAAGGTTTTGAATTTGACAACATGGTAAAACGTTCAAGAACTTTCTTTTTACAAAGTCTTCTTTCGTCTTGTTCGGTTTGACCGGTCAACGAGATTTTTGCTCCGGTGTCGGCTTGATTAAGCGCAGACATGCCACTTCCAATTTACAGGCGAATAAATTGTCATTTGTTCGGGACACTCTCAAAAGTCTTTTCATATCATTTGCGAAGTAATCTCTTTAAGAATATATTCTGCACAAACTTGGTGGGATAGCGTTTTTGCTTTTTGCCGCAGAAGATGAATTACTGCGGGTGAATGCATTTGAAATTCTAATTTTATCCGGCTATAGTTCCTTAACAAAAAGACTAGACTGAGTCCATGAATACGGCGAGACGGCTAAGTATGTCAGTAATGTTGATCCAGAACAATTGCATGCATGGCTTTCATGATGTATTTTGTATTAAATCAAATGATAAAAGGATGCAACAAAATAAAGATATGCAGATGCTATTTTAAATAAGTTAAGAATCATAAGTTTCTTCGCCTCGTTTCAATAGTGCCGCTTTGTATAATGTCGGCGTTTTTACCATTGGTTTCGCAATGGCTTTCTTGTGTAGCTAATTTTACTTTACATTCATGTGGACATGTCATTACTGTCTTCATTTACCAACACAGTGTTGTTCGTTAATTCTATTTTCGAAACGTGCACGTTTCTGCGTACACGTAAGAGTTCAGAAGTTACATTGCGGAGTTTGTTCATATTAATTACGTTTCTTTGTTTTGGTCGTAAATCGACTCGTATTGTTTCACTTAAAATAACTTTGCTTATTATTTTCGGACTTGGTTGCTCTTATTTTGACCAAACAAATGTTGTTTTCAAGTAGATTCGTCGCATTGGTTTCTTCTAGAAACTTACTTTACGCTTTATTAATAAATATAGGATTGTATTACTAAATATAATTTACGCTACTACCTTTGTTTCTATGGAGTTACTAACTGAAGTTAGCTCTTATTAGTCTTGTCAACAAGTTTTGGTTCTGCTGATGCACAACATGTGCCATACTTCTTTAGAATGACACAAGTAATAGAAGAAAGGTTTTTAAGAAAAAATATTAATTATTTCATCTTCGAAAAAAATATCATTTTCTTTCTATTAGACCAATGATAAATGAATTTAGGAAACGCTTGTTAAGTTTATTTGTTATGCTAAAACCGGTGCCAAGATTAATAAAAATTGAAGTGTGTTTTTATGTTTTGCTGACGACGTCTTCGTACAGAATATTATGTTCTGAATACTAAATACTTTTGGTTTTAGACTGCATCGCAGTCAATAATGTTAAGCTGCAAAGTGTAAAGAAATTATTACTTATAAATAATAATATACTTCATATAAATTACCGATATCTGTCAGAATAAATTGTGGTGACCAGTCAATTTTGAATTGGTCGATGAAAACATATCTTTTCTCAAGAAATATCAACGCCACCAGTGTAGACAATTAATACATAGGTACATTCATGTTTACACCTACATCTAAAGTTTTGAAACTGTTATTACTGGTAACTGGTTCATTCTAACGATTATTTCCGTGGGCGTAGTGCAGGTCATCATGTGTGACCTTGCTAAGTATAAGAATATCTTTATCATTTTCCATTACACCTATATGGATATTGAGGTCAAGGTTGACTTTTGTTTCTACATTTTAACATATTACTTACCTACATATTCTGACACGCTTGGATGGTTCAAATAGTAGCCTTGCCGTGTTCTCAATATTAGTTGTAACTGGATCACATTTCTTTTGTCCTTACTATTTGTAATTGTATACGTTGACTGCATTCCACGTAACTAGTCATTTGGAGCACTCAAGTGTACGAAGCAATTGCTAAAAGATAGTTACGCAAATCTGATCGATGATAAAGATCCGACGGTTGTAACCGTTACTTCAATTTGGCCACCGTGCTGTCTATTAGTTCGTTCACCTTGTAAACTCGTAATAATCTGGTTTGTCTTCATCTATTTTCTCCGATACCAATAAAACTGTTGTTCTGATGTGGGACTAATTAGCTGTCTGGGTGACTGCTCATTTAGTTCGGAGAATTTGATTTTCAGTAACCATTGATCACGTCTTGTTATTTTAAAAATAATAAAGCCAGTGTTCAGTGCTGATTATTCTGTGCCAACCAGTCTAGACATGTTTTTGTTAAAGTGTTTTGTGATATAACAAGTGCCCAAATAACACGGCAAAATGATGCAAGGATTGTTGGAGTCGCTGTACAAAATTTATGCAGGTAAGATTTTTTACCGCCGCACACCCCTAGCTGTATCAATTTTCAATTTCTATCGTTTAATTTTTAATTTCTAATACGACAATTCACTCATTCAGTACCTCTCAATCAAAAAGATTGGGAGGAAGAAAGGTAGACCTTGGCCCTGCAGTGTGAGATAATACGAATACTATAAAAGGCGACCAACATTAAAAGAAACTGCAGTCCACCAGTTTTAAAATATTGCCTAACTTAAAATTGACAACGTAATATTATATCATACTCCACTGCACTAAATTGTAGCTCTGTGACTGTACAATACAAATGACAGTATTATGTGCAGATGACCTCGGACAAATTACGAGCAATTTTCGCATGAATTTACTCAACGAACCGTTGTTTGTGAGTTGAGTAATGAGGCCTTAGACTAATCTACCAGATTAATATTTTTATGCGACGCAACGACGGAAATTTCAATGCTGACACTTTGACATTTCAATTCAGTTGTGTTTTGAAAGCCGGTTCTATTTTTTGTGTGGAGTTCACTCTTCACGCTTTAATTAACCAGACATGGGGTCCGGTCACGACGCCTCATGATTTTGTAAGGCGGAGGGCGGGGTTAAATGATGAATTAATGTTTAGGCAGTAATTTGCTATATTTTTTGCTGCATTGTTGCTAAATTAATCTCCGTAATGGGTATATTAACCTCGGAGATGAAAGAAATCTTTAATTCTTCTAAGCGGATTACGGTACTTGAGACTACATTTCTCTTTCAAGTGGAGGAAATTAATATAGACGCTCAAAAGTTAATAATTGTTTTCGTTTGAAGCTTTGGGTATTATCTGAGAATTGATGCCACAAAAAATGTACAATTTCATCGTTCGTTTGAATAGAGATTGTAATTATTCTTGCACATCTAATGGCAGAGCCGACTTAACATATTATGTTAGTATCATTACTTTCAATAATCATCGGATACAGTATACCTGTTGTAGATGCGATTCCTTAGACGATTCCTTCATGGTTTCCTCACAGGTCTGTCAACAATCAATCCCTTGAGATATCCTTAGTTCGTTATTCCTTCATCATCATCATCATATCAGCCAATAGAAGTCCCCTGCTGAACAAAGGCCTCCCCCAAAGACTTCCACAGGGACCGGTTATATGCCGCCTGCATCCATCCGTTATTCCTTAGTAATTAGGAAAGATGTCTCATCGAATTCAAACTGCTGTTAAGAAAAGCTAGGATAACATTGATTACCTATTTACTGTGAAACTATTCAAAACTACATTTACAATTACAACACTATTTATGTGAGCAATCCCTTAGCTATAAACGCAGGTAATCACTACATTGTGTTTATCAATCGGCACGTTCTGGTGTTTGGCAACTGCACTGATTGCTGTGTCGCAATCGATAACAGACATGTGTGCAATCTTATTGTTGCCCCCAGGTCAATGTCAAGTTTAGATTGGTTTTACTCGAGGAATCTAGGGTTGTTTGGCTACTATACTTAAGTTATCTAATTTGTGTCGAATGAACATAGTTACAGTCATTATTTTATTTGCAGATTTTTCTCTGTTCTCAATTCAATTAACATTTACAATTCGGATTACCGAATCGATCCAAACATTTTCGAGCAACATTATTGGGTTAAATAGCGGTGGCACTTGTAAAAATAAACTGCTTTCTGACCACATGGTCTTGTCGCATCTACTATAAGAGGCCTATGACCAGATGCAAAACATGCCGTAGAAAATGTTCAGTTCCTTTATCAGGAATTTCTACATGTGCGTGACGGCGACTCTAGTTGTTGCTTAAAGTCATGATGATATCCAATGGTATTGTAAAAGTTGAGGTTATAATCATAAAAAATCTATTCTTGAAATGACAATGGCTTCCACCCGCGACTTATTTAAGTGGATGTGAATGAGTCAAGAGTTTCTTAAAGAGAGGTAGGGAATAGTGGAATCGCATAATTCCAGTCACAATTTTAGCTGCCCGACTGGGGAAGTACCTCCACCTTGCAGAAAATCGTAGTCAAATAACATAGCTCCGTGCTATGTTGTGTTCCTAACCGTGAGCAAGGTCGCCAGAGCTCCGCGAGGAAGCGTTGACCGGTGGTGTTTTTTTTGCCGCGGCATAACATTATGTCTTCTAGCTGCCAGCCCAACTATTCCTCCTTAATTTACAGGGTCGGCAACGCGCGACTGATACCCCTGATGTTGCAAGTGTCTATAGGCTACGGTAACCGCTTACCATCAGGCGGGCCGTATGCTTGTTTGCCACCTTAGTGGTATAAAAAAGTCAATATGTGTAATGTGTAAAACATGCACAGTTATTTCGTCAGAACTGTTCTTTATGTCACTCAGGGATAGAGTGGTAAATAGTTTTTAGAATTCAGTCAGTGGTTCCAGATATTGCCTCTTACAAACAAACAAAACTAATCTTTTTACTATCAGTGTGGATACATAACTGGAATTACTATCAATGCGTGTGTTACGGCCCCGGCTTATGACGCGTGCACAGTCCGTAAACAAACCAGGCCAGTAAAAGCCTCCGAACGCCTTTTCAGATCCAGATGGTGCACGGCTCAGATGGTGTTAAATGATAATTGGGAACATGATAACCGCACAAACGTGTAAAGTAAGAGATTGAAATCGAAACAAGAGAAATCTAGTCATAATAACTGTTTTTTATTTTAAATGAAAATGCTTTACTAAGTATAATATTAATTTTACTTACTTGAATTTTTTACAACACCTTTTACATGAACACCATAATCATGTCGCCATGTTTGTCATAAATACCTATATTAAAAATACAGAAATTGAGTACCATTTGTAATGGGTCGTAAACCTTCGGAGTAATTCCAACAAGAAAAATAAAAAACTAACTTTTTATCGCTGTAGATTTAATAAGAGCTTTTTCGCTTTATATCCTTCCTCGATCGTGAATTCCTTGTAAAGGGGATCAACTGGACCGTAAACAGTTCTGTCTGTTGCCGTTTGTGGTTTCAACAAATTAGTCTACTTTTGTTTTCTTTAACAATTTGCTCGATGAGTTAAAGCTTAGCAGGAAAAAATTATAGAATCTATTGAAATAAATATGCTTTTCATTGAATTTTTTTAACGCCATGTTTAAATGACAATCTGGTCTTTTTGATACACAAGAGACGGAATTGCTAAAACGGTAATTGAGTATTAAATAAAATAAACAGCTTTTAAAAATAAGGAAGATTTTTTTTTATATTACTATCCGTACAATGATTTCAAACCAGCCTGTATTCCCTGAAGTATCAGGCAGAGGTATACTAATGTACATCCACAATTCGCCGGTAACTTTTGGTCCCATGTAATAGGGGCCGAGCCTATTGCCATTAACCAAACATAAACTCAAACACCGAGCTACCAGCTAATAGTTAATAACTCTTTGCTCAAACCCAGCACCTCTAGTCGCGCTTATGATCACAACTAGCTTCTGCTCGTGACTTTGCCTGCGTGGACTTCAGAATTGGGTCCGAACTGGATAAAAAATAGCTTATATGTTATTCCAGACTATAATATATCTCCAAAATACATACAGTAGTTATGGCGTGAATGAGTAACAAACATCCATACATACAAACTTTCGCGATTATAATAGTAAGGATATTCAAAAGAGAGTTCATTTATGAAGTCGGTTCTAACCTCTGTGCAGGTGTGTAAAATCGTGATCAGACTCGCAAGGTCGACTTGATGCGGTACAGAGAGGTATTGTGTAGCTACAATCGACGTGCAAATATTAATCCTAAATCGATTCCTATCGAGACGTGGTATTTGAAGAGAGCGGAAAGGTCCTCCGAAGACCATCGTCATTGCTACTTGCATAGAAGGTTGTGCTACAGTGCCGATAATAAATAATGTTATCACCTACTCTTAAGATAATTAATATTTTTTTAAGTCAGTAAAATTATTCCAATTGTAGTATTTCTTAAAGTATTTTGTGAAAAATTTTAGTAGGTACTTATTTACTTGTAACACTTGTCTTTAGAAAAATAAATGAAAAATTATTCTTTGTTGTAGGCGCCAGGGAAATATCTGTTATCCTCATGTCGTATAGATTTTCCTTTATTTCAGATTTCCCTAATGTGTTTTAATGAATTAAAAAGATGTAGTCTTAATTCTTTTTCTAATTATAATTTTGTTGATAAATCTGTAAGATCTATTGCGAGGAGGAGTACAATCTCGTATAGTTTACAAAAGAAGTAAATGTCAAGACCATACTGTGGTTTGACCCGCGGTATTAATATCGCATTTTGTGGTCACTGGTCTCGGTATATTGAAATGGAGATTATTATGTTCAATCAGGGTCATTAAGAATGAAAATAGACTCAATGTTTGTAGAACTTGCAATTTTAGATCACCAACATTTTTGAATTTGTCAAAAAAATAAAAATATCTATTTTACCCCGTGTGAGGATGGGTTAGAATACTATTTCTCACTGCCTTTCAGATAGGCATCCCGTAAGATATCTGACTATGTGGTAGGACCTCTTGCGGTTTGGCTGGCTGGCAACCACCCTTACGTCGGAGTCTGTCGTAAAACACTTTGGTGTGTGGTTCGACTTTTGCACGTAAGAGCCAGTACCCTCGGTTGCAGCGGCTCTGGCAGTCTGTAGTCCGTAGGGGCTCTTAAGGCAAAGCATCAGCAACTCCTTTGGTGTTGCAGGTGTCCTTGGGCCAAGCTGACTATTTACCTCGTCAGCTCGTTTACTTAATAAAAAAAACTGATTTTAACATCGTAAAAACAGGAATTTATTGTAAGTTTAAGTGTAAAATATTTCATGCAATAAAGTGCAGCCTACATAATTGGAAGTTTTATAAATGGTAGCGATGATGACTGTAGCATGTGTTGCGAATACAAACACAGTACAGTACTCCCGAGATAAGAGCGCGCATCTGAAGTTATCCACAAGTGGTTTTGCTGTAAGTTTGAATATAGAAACTCGATGTAAAGACAGTTGTGGTCGTAATTGTTTCGATTACGTCAGTATTGTGCTTACTGATTTAGATATTTTAGCATAAGAACATTTAATTAAGTTATTTGAGGTGTGCCGCTGTTTGCAACTGCTAACTTCACACGCTCGTTGTTATAAGTCCATTGAAATATTACTGTATTTCCGATATACATTATTTACATTAATGAAGAAGCTAAACAGCTTAATCTCACAGCCAAAGATAACTCTCTCAAAGATAACATAACATACCATCATACCTGTATTCCTCGAAGAGTTAGGCAGAGGTGTACTAATATACACCCACAGTTCATCGGTATTTTTACGTTCCATTTAATAGGGGCGAGCGTATTGCTATTAACTGGGCACAAATCCAAACACCAAGCAACACTGCTCGACTCGGGAATCGATCCCAGGACCTCGCAGCAGTCGCGCTTAAGACCACTAGACAAAGATCTACTAGCATAAGCACACTTTCTACTTCCTGCTAATATTATAAATGTCAAATTTTAAGTTTGTGAGGATGTATGATGGATCAGAATAAGACATAGGCTATAATTTATATAGATATTGTGTTAATTGTGCAGTATACGCGGACGAAATCGCGGGCCGGTCGCTAGTTCAACATAAAATCTTTGCTATCATTACAGAAATAACTGTCCATACAACCGCGACAAACAGTATAAAGTATTTGTGTTATGAACCCTTATTTAGCCGTGTTTAACGTAACATTCGTAAGCTTGCCAATTGACGTCACAATGGGGCAACAACTCGAACTGTGGGGCTTTCGTCTGAATGTTTTGACAACTGTGAACTTTGTTTACAATCACGTTAGTTAAGATTGTTTGAGTTCAATGATTAGGACGATTTGTCTGTTAGCTACTTAATTTTGAAGTCAGTGAGTAGCATGAATAACATTGATGAATATAAAATGGTTTCATGTTCTTTCATAGATCTGCGAATATAATCGAATCTCCTCCTGGTTCCAGAACTTGTGAACCGGAAGCACAGTACTTAGTACACACCTTAAACGTGCCGGCACCCGACATCCACCGATTAAGCTTAGCGATATGATAAGCTGTCGGCTGTAAGCTGTCGGTTCCGGAGTACACTGTCGGTTCGTATCACAATGTCGGTCCCGGTTGTCATAATAGCATCTAAGACAATCTGGGACTATACGTCAGTTCTCTGAATCTAAACAAGCGGTCTCTCTTTCAATTTCTGGTATTTGGGTTGACCAGGTCAGCAGGTAATTGCTTCATGTAACTTATGCGCGCAATTCTCAACATAGTTGCGAAAAGGTTAGATAAAGATTCGAGATGATTAGTCAGTCGAGTGAGCAGCTTTGTCAAAACAGCAGTTTGACACAGCACGTCCGTGGTCATGTGTTTGACTGTACTGTTATGTACTTAATAAAACCTATTCAATGACAATTCCCCATGTGTGGACGGGTGAGAATACTGTTTCTCACTGCCTCTCAGATAACCATCTCGTAAGAGAGAGCGAGCGAAAAAATATCTGACTTGCTCGGTGATAAGAACTTATGGGCTCTGATTGGCTGGCAACAATCCTTACATCGGTTTCTGTCGTAAAGCACCTTGAAGTGTGTTTCGACTTTGCAGTTTCCAGTCCGTAGGTGCGCTTATGGGTCGGCAACGTATTAGCAATTCCTCTGGTGTTGCAGGTGTCCATGGGCAACGATGACTCTCGTCCTGACGAGGTGCCTCGTCAGGTCGTTTACCGACTTAACCGTTAATAAAACCAAGGAAGGGTACCGACACACAAATACACACAAATTCAAATTATACAATTTGAACATCTTAGGTTGGGCGTGATTTCTAAGTATCTACCGGGGATGATCCACATCTACGCTATTGGAGTACAGTCATGACCTATTACGGATGGGTGTCACATTTTTGTAAATTAAAGTTAAATGTGGTTCCTAAAACGTATTTTGTTCTATAGTATTATCAGAAAATTGAACACCTGAGTTTTTTTATTTATTCCTATTTGGTATTTATACAGCACGAGCCGCGAGTCCGTGACATTTTGGTACTTAACAGAATTATCCGCGTTTTAATGATAATGTTTATTAAATCTCAATCACGAAGGTTAGCGGAACGAAAGACAATAAAATATTTATCTTAGTATCGTAATCGAAGGTCAATATTACTTTCAACTTTAACTCTTGCAGTCTGTAATTGTAAATCGAATAACACATTTTATTGTAACAACAAACATGGCCAGGTACCGTCAAGAGCATATTATAGTATTCAAAACTGTCAATTTTCATCAATTGATTTTAATTAAATCTCCGAGTATTAGAGTTTATTATCCATTGGGGAAATTTGACAGTTTGTGGTAACTTGATGTGTTACTGTACCTATAGCTTATTCATTAATACAAATACATTTAAATTGCTTCATACAAAATATTTTTGGTTCACAGTGGAGTAAACTGTACAAAAAGAGAATTTCAGGCCATTTTATTATATCAAAGCAGCCTAATAGGCTATTATATAATAGCCTAGTGGTATGACCGTTGGACTGCCAAGTCAACGGTCTCAAGTTCGAACCCAAGGCACGCACCTCTGACTTTTCGAAGTCATGTGCGTATTAAATAGTTAATTATCACGCGCTTAAATGGTGAAGGAAAACATCGTGAGGAAACCTGCATGCCTGAGAGATTTTCTCGATGGCGTGTGAAGTCTGTCAACCCGCACTAGGCCAGCGTGGTGGACTATAGCCTTATTATAGCTGTATAATAGGCAGTATAATTTTGTTTCCAATTGACAGCTGTCAAATATGTCACCTATGACGCTTCAACGTAATTTCAACACCAAAAAATCGATTTATTGTTGACAGTGAGAGATAACGCCAGACGTAATACTAGGAAACAATCATGCATGACTTCATTATCTGTTGTATAAAATGTAGTTGTAAACCACAAGACCGCAACGCAAGTCGTTTTTATCGCAGACACAATAATCCAAACACAAATATCTAGTCGATAACACATAGGATGTTTAAACTCTATAAAATTATCTTCACTTATCGAAGTTGTGTAACGAAAATGAATGCAGTTATCGATAATCGGATAAAAAGAGGGAGACGATAACATGGGCAACGGCAACGTGCTTATCGAGTGTGTGGAGTAATCGACTACTGATTACTTATTTTAAAGAACATGTCGAATACATGAAAGCGTCTTATTCCTTTTACGTAAAGTGCTGTTTCATGCTGCTACTTTATTTTTTATACAGGCAACATGCCTTACATAATATAATATAAATTTTGGATGAAATTTAACGTGTTACGGTTAAGGCACGAGTACCGTATAGGAAGGACTTGATTTTTTCTTGTAAAAGTAACGTGTGTTTAGTAGGGGCCATTATTCTTTTTTTGTACCACCCACATTATATCAGGCAAAAGTCTCTCCCATCTCCTTCTAGTATCTCCATATCATCCATTTATTCATTTCGTTCGAGGGCAATTTCTCCGAAAAACGTTCAAGTGCATATTCTTACGTATCATATTCCATGTAATGAATTCAACCATATCTTGTACAAAACTTGATATTTAATTAATGTAGAAAGTATTAATTACATGAAAACAACAAATTGATAAAGTGAAAGTATGATCTGAATTTGTTGGTTAAGACGTGGGACGTTTATTAATTACCGTGTTTATATTTCTGATATTGATCTGGAATAAGTGACCTTATAACCTGGTTGGATAATAAAAAAAATGCAAAATTACCTTATACCGTATTGATGGTACAAAATTAAAAAATAATTCTACAATTTTGCGTCATTCTAAATTTAAAGCGGTTTTTATTTTATCCAATGATTTTTTTAATTTATTTATTATTTGTGATAGGCTTACGTTTGACCGTCAGTTCACCTGATGTTAAGCGATACTGCAATCTATGATGGAACGCGCTTGCCTATTTTTTTTATGTCCATAAATATTTAGGTACCTGCACCATTCTTATAAATATGAAACAGCTAATGGAAACCAATGAGAACATACTGTAAAAAATTAAACTTAGTTTTTCATTCCATACACTAAACACTCCTTGAAATACCACCATTAATATTTTTACAAAGTAACGGCCAAACAAATTAGTAAGAAATGGTGTATAATTCTAGATAAAAAAATACTATTGTAATTTGTCTCTAACTAATTATATTATTAATTGTTAATCACGTTTTAGACACGTGATTGTTTCACATTTTTTTTCTGGAAACTTTGTCTTTAAACAAATTTTACGTCTGCGGCATAAATTGAAATTTTCATTTTCATCAATGTTTTAAATAGGTGTTATTCTAGGTTTTTGTTAAAGATCCCTAGGGGTTCAGGTCAAAGACATTATTAGGCCAAGCACTGATTGACGTCTCTGGTTCAACTGGCTGTATATTGATCGACATTGTCATTACAGTTCAGACAGCCATAATTACGTTTCTTTCTTTTAATATTGTACTTTGACAAATTTTGCGTGACCAAAAGGCTCATGCAATTCAAAAGGTCTATCACATAATTAGTCTTCTTTAACAATTACCTTCTTTATTTATTTCTCGCGTAAAGCAATTCCGCGTCTTATCAACAATTAACTTGTCACAAAGTCAATCTTGAACAAAATGCTTTTTGTATTTATCTGACGTATGACATTTACGACTAATTTAATTACCAGAGAAAAAGCTAAGATAAAAAATGAACATTTGTCTGTGGTACATATGACTAATAAGTTATTAAATGTCAATCACCTTTGATGAAATATAAATAATTTGAATGTTATTTTATTTTTTAATTGCTGTCACGATCATTTATACTATAATTTCTCTAACATCATTACACATCAAAGTTCCATACTTTAATACAGAAACGGTAATTTAAAAAACAAAGTATGTTTATAAATTTATTTACCTATAATATATTTTTTAAATTATTAATTACCAATGCGTTTCATTCAACTGACTCCATAGTATTTATGTAAAGAATTTCTCACCGAAACCGCTCGTAATCCACAATTCCTGACATGTTTTCTGTTCTTATTTTAAATTCCCTTCGCTCAAAGTCACTGGCCAGTGCTCCAGTTATGGAGATTCGTAACTTTTTTTGGCGATACACATCACTACCGATCGCTCAGGCCATGTTCGCTTTGAACCCAAGGCATTTAGAGATTCACGAACATGAAAATAAATATCGATAACAATATTTATCAATGCAATCGATAATATAAGGTATATGGATCAAGTGCGAATACTTTATAGGCAGTTTGATAAATGCTGTCGTACGTAAAGGCAAATCCAGTTTTATCGACAATAGATTAGATGCAGTTATATTGTATGAGTACCTATATTTATAATACAAAATAGTTGGTTTCAATAGACAGATGAAGGTTATAATATAATTTTGTATACACTGATAATTATTTCATTCCTATATATTTATTATTTTTTGACCATACGCGTGTAGACTTATCGTACTAATAGTCAATAAAGAAATGCAAAGTTCGACTGTTCAATGATTCTATAATATAATTAATTGCCTTCTTGCTTGTGGTTTTTGCCGATGGCAGAACGATTAAATGATAACGATCCTTTGATTTTATATTCATATTTAATATATTAATAGCTATCGATACCTATTTGGGTCAGCACTATTAAAGCTTTAACAATCCAGTCAAGGTCATGTATTGCCGGTTGAATCGACTCGTAAAGCTTAATGTGTCTGTTAATTAACTTGAACGAAACGTGAACTGTACATTGACTACCGTAGCGTTGGATTAGAAATTCCTTACTGCGCATGCGCACGCTAGGGATACAATCGGTTGATCCATTTTATTGGCTTCCATTTGTTTTGCTCTGGGTTTAAAGGTTTGCGGGATTTTTATAAAAAGCTCAAAAAATTAACGGACCGTCAATTGAATAGGTATTCAGAAAAAAAAACAACAATACTACACGTGACAGTCCATCGTAGGTAAGTCAATCTCACTTGACTAGTCCTAAACTCCAAAACTCTGGACTGACCAATTCGTTAAATTATCCAAGACTTTAGAACTGTCAATCCGTATTTATAACATTATTTTACCAATGTCATCCATGACTTCATAATATAATTTCCATTACATAAAAATATCGATACTAATTTGATAAGTCCCAACACTACGCCAAGAGTTTTAAAAGCGCTTTGTCAAGGTTAACGGAATGCATGAATGTGTATGTAGTGAGTTCTCACGCAGACTGCCTACCTGCCGCTGTCTTTGAATATCCTTTAATTAGTTACCTTTGTCCTAGTATTGAGTTTCTCACGTGTATGTATAAAGTCAAATTTAGATCACACGTGTTTTTGGATGAAAATTTTCGTTGATTCAACATAATTATTCTACGTCAATTCGTAGGTATGTAATTATTTTTAATATGTATTGTCCAAAGAAAAATACTTCATATAACACTTTACAATTATTGTAATTAAATTATGATATCACTTAGGTACCTACATCAATACCTCATATTTAAATCATTTTGTAACAATTGCACAATTTTGTATAGATGTATCTGTCATGAGAAACTCAACGTCATTAACATTTACGAGGAACAATGACATTACGAAGCTGACATATAAACAATACTTTATATTTCCACTTGAAATTTATTAAAATTATAAGATTTGGTACTGGCAGAAGGCTCAATTTATTACGTCACACTGTTAGAGTACAATTATACGATACTTCATCATCATTGAGTATAATTGACATTGACAATTTATACAGTTTCAAATGGTTGAGGTTTCAAACAGATTTGAGAGGTTTTGTTGGCGTATAAATTAAGATATTGAAAAGTAAAGTTAGTTAAAAAAACTTAAGATAAATATAATTTAACCAAGTTGAACTTTAGATAATATTAAATAAGAAGCCAATCCTCTAAACACTTACATGAAAATTTTACAGATGAATTGATTAGCTTAGAGTTATATTGGTACCATAAAATTGTATTTAAAGCAATAATAATAACTCTATTCTCACGCTGGGGGTTAAGAATGAATTTAAATACTTTAAAAAAATATTTTTAATATAAAATAAACATTTTAAATAAATAGGAAATACGGAGATTCTACGGTTAACTCCGTTATTTCCATTAACTATGATTAAGAATTAGAAGCGTAGTACATGTTCTAATAAAGCTTTCAAAAACAGCAACGTCATAGTGTCATTTGAAATGTACATCGTGACATTAACTGGCGGGAAATACCTATTTGACAGCATCTAAATGTAATTTATGTATGAAACAGGTGTGTGACAATAAATTTATCTGTGTAACGACATTTAACTATCGCTCTCATGATCGCGGCCTCAATGATATGACAATAATGGGTGATAAAAATGACATGAATTAGGGAAATTCACGATGTAAAGCAGATGATGACGTTTCTTTACGATTCGCTCAGAATTTCCTCATGTCTGTGTTTGATACATGATCTAATATTAAAAATGATGAAATATTATTATATAGATACAGCTAGTAAGCTGTACCCTACGGTTTCACTCGCTAGAAAATGACGAACTTTCATACAAACTTCCACCCCCTTTTCATACAATTGAATTTTCATTCCTAGAGGTGGAATTTCCAAAAATCCTTTTTTTTTATCAGATGCCTACGTCATACAAAGAACACACTCTCCAAGTTTCAAGTCTCTACGATCAGCGGTTTATGCTGTGCGTTGA
The DNA here is from genome assembly GCA_910591435.1 of Acronicta aceris. Lineage (NCBI taxonomy): Eukaryota > Metazoa > Arthropoda > Insecta > Lepidoptera > Noctuidae > Acronicta > Acronicta aceris. The sequence goes on along the minus strand of OU342761.1, from coordinate 14,506,597 downwards.
TCCGTCAGTCAGTCATTCAGGACAAAGCATGTTTTAAGTTTATATAGATTATTATTTATCCGATTATAATGCAACTTTTGTGAGCTTTATCTGATAAAAAAAATAGGAACTTTACGCAAAGCACAGTTTGTTTACAACAAAAATAAAAACTAGATAGTGTGGCATTTTGTTTACAGGTAAAAGATATGACCACGCAAGTTGTAATGTTATGTTTACAATTGGTCTATTTTACCTCCGGCATTCAGCATTGGCCTTTAAAACCAGCGTTTCATCTGTGATTCGTAAAATGCACCAATTGTCAGCTATAATTTAGAGAGAGAGAAATGTTTCAACTCAGTTTTTGTTAGCATCATTTCGCTGTCAAAGTGGCGGCCGGATCGCCGCGGGCGCACGCGATGGAATGCCCTAGTATCAACCAACAACTTGTTGTTGCCAAACAACTGTTGATGAAGTACTCGGGTTTAAAAGTATGCTTTTTGTTAGCCCTGATTGCTTGTATTGTGTAGGGCGCGAACGATAATACTGTTGTTAACGACCTTAATGGTAGAATACAGTTTTTTTTAACTTGGGCACGTTTGATAGTGTAGGGCTTTTTCAGTGGTAAATTGGTTTAGGATGGGGTAGAGAAAGTGTTTATTTAGTTTCACTTACGTGATGCTTTTTATAAGAATTTGAAAGTATCGATACGTGTTATTATTACCGTAGCACATAGGTATTTAATTTTAAACATTTAAGTATCTATAAATCAATCCTTTTTGCTACATACCTATATTATAATTATATTTTTAGACATGTTCTCTGTGTCATTATGTTACAGCCGTCTTAAGTATCTATTATATCCAAAGTTAAAGTGATAACATACATAATCAACCCATTATATTGTCCCACTGCTGGGCACTGGTCTCCTCTCAGAATGAGAGGGATTAGGCTATGGTCCACCACGCTGGCCTAATGCGAGTTGGCAGACTTCACACGCCGTCGAGAAAATCTCTCAGGCATGCAGGTTTCGTCACGATGTTTTCCTTCACCGTTTAAGCGCGTGATAATTAACTATTAATACGCACATGACTTCGAATAGTCAGAGGTGCGTGCCTTGGATTCGAACTCGAGACCTTTGACTTTGCAGTCCTATGGTCATATCACCAGGCTATCACTGCTATTATAAGTTAAAGTGATAAGTGGCCTTAATTTTACTGAAATGTTAACTTTAAAGTTGATAGAGTATCTTTTTTCCAATCTTTTTCGTTTCGATCTTGATTGTACCAATCACCCTCTAGATATGCATTACATTTTACTACAAGGGGCGAGATATACGGGTGGTACATACACCCCCTGTTGTGGCAGCGGTCGTGGTTGTTGTAGTAATGTGTTTAACAGTTAAAGTAAATATATTCTATCTTTGTTACAGGTAATAAACCATGCTTCAGTTTCGCAACTCGATGGGTCAGCGACTCGTACTCCGCAAGAAGTGGCACTAATCCTTTGAAACGAGTGCATTGATCTAATATCAGCGTCGTTTGTGGCGCCGACGTGCGAATAGATAGCGGAAGCTTTTAGCCAGATTATTCATGCAAATAGCCCGAATGATCTTAATGCATTTAGATCGCCGCAAACGGCGGATTGTAGATTCGCAATACCTATAAAACAAACGAAGACTCTTCCCCAAAGGTAAGGAAGAGATGTATCGATCCAGTTTCCCTGTATAATTTAGGGCCCATGTCATTGGGGAAAATGAACAAATTCAAAAGCTACAAATCTGCAATGAAGAATTTACTTTAAACACCACCATCATCATCATCATCAGCCTATAGCAGTCCACTGCTGGACATAGGCCTCCCCCAATGTGCGCCATTTCACCCTGTCTTCCATTTCGTCCTGCTTGTCGCATCCAGCAAAATAAAGCTGGATTACTTTAAACACGGTCTGGGAATTGTACCCAGGATTTAATGCTTAAAAGACCTGCGCTTGCACTTCTTGACGGATCAGCCAGGGGAAGTTTATTTTTTCGTTTTAAGGGGCACTATATATATATCTCAATAATCTTTTACATGACCGTAGCTGCTATAGTTTTTATATTAAATCTAGCTGTTGCCTGTAGCTTCACTCGAATCTCAAAGGTTTTTGACCACAGCGCCACCTGCCGGGTCCAACTATAGCTAAGAACTACCTGTATAGATATATATATACCTTAAGAAAAAAAAATCACAATTGATAAAACCGTTAAAAATCAAAGGAATCTCATACATACAAAGGGGTCAACCAAAGGGGTCAACCCCTTTGGGGTTGAATTAAAAAAAAATCCGTTCTTAGTACATATACTTCTACCCATTAAGACAAGTTTTCAAGTCTCTACCTACGACCAGTAGTTTAGGATGTCCGTGGTCCGTCAGTCAGGACTTTTTTTATATACATAGGTTATAGATCCTGCATATTATCATCACAATAAGCAAACTTCATATAAGATTATATACGTCAAAATATAAAATTCAGCTTCCGCGCGTGACAGTTGATCGAGCTAAACGAGACAATATCCTGTGTAAGTGAGCAAGCAATGAATATAAAAAGCGAATCACACGCATTTTAACGCTACAAATTGCCCGGTCATGCATTTGTTTTGAAACAAGGTCATGACTGATACTACGGATTAAAGCTTTTAGGGCCACTAGACACGATCGGAACGACGGAGTGAATTTTATGTATCTTGTGTTGTTTTATTTATTATGTCGGCAGACGAACCACCTGATGGTAAGTCATCGCCGTCAATGGACACCTGCAAGACCAGAGAAGTTGCTGATGCGTTGCCGAGGCTCAAAAGCCCCTACGGACTGCCAGAGCCGCAGCAACCGAGGGGGAATTGGCTCTTACACGCAAAATTCGAAACACACACAGAGGTAGGGCCTCTTGAGGTCTGAATAGCTGGCGACCACCCTTATATCGCATGACCCTTAGGTCATCCTTAGGACCACCCTTAGGTCGCCAGCTATTCAGACCCCAAGAGGACCTACAGTGAGATATTTTCTCTTTCGTCGCTTAGTTGCTTATTTGTATGGTAGTGAGGAACTGTATTCTAACCCATCCTCTAACGCGGGGTAAAATCCTCACAAAATAAGTAATCATTACATTAACACGTCGTATTTTCTTATCTTGTTCAGTGCGTGTAAGAAAATTACTAGTCTTGGCCAACTTTCTAATATACCGGCATACTGTGGGTGTACATTAGTACACCTCTTTCTAACCTTTCGGGGACTACAGGCGTGATAGCGTGGTATATATGTAGATACTGTGAGTTTGTTTAATATTTTGTTTTTTATGAACTGCTCAAGGAAATCTGATTTAATAATTTAACATGATAATAATGTTGTAGAAATCGTAATTATCAAAGCGTGTAAGCTATGAAGTTGGCTCAAGCCACTGCTGTGATGCAACGCTTAAGTGTTGCACTTAAGGGGAATATCCACCGCTTAGAACATTTATGTGTTTGTTTTTATTATTTAAATTTTCATATATAATATTACTTATCAACAAACAAAACCGCCAAACTGACCCCCGTAACGAAAATGGCGATTCAACGAGGCGGACCGTTTCAAAATTATTTGAACATAATTAATAAAGCATCTAAAACATATTTATTTATGTCCATCTTTATTTAGTTATCGTTTTTAATTTAGAATAGCGAAACTAGAAATTAAATTCATGTTAACAAACACAACTTATTCTACAAATAAATATCTAAGTCGTAAATTATTTTTTATGAAGCATAATTAATCACTGCTAATCAAAGCCCGGGATATACGGTTTGAAATCATTTATTTCCAAAGATTACAAATCACTTATTACAGAAATAAATACTAAAATATTCTAAATTATGAACTACATTAAATGTCCAGAAGCAGCGTGTCGAAAGAACATAAATACAGTAGGTATTACTTATTAAAATTTCATCAGTACAGTATTTTATTATTGGTAAGTAGGGTAGGTACAAACAGCTTACGCGGCCACCGTGTGGTGGTGTGGTGATAAATCAGTTAAAGTTGGTTAAAATTATCCCACCAACATTAAAATGATAATTTAATAACAAAGATATTATGTATTCTTGTTTAAAACGCATTTTTCCATACACGTATCTATGTATCACCTATCTATTCAATTATATATTTTTTGTTGACTGCCTCATTAGTCTAGTAGTCGTGAGTGCGACAGTTACGCTTAGAGTTCCCGGTTACGATTCCCAGGTCGAACACTGTTATTAGGTTGTTCTATTAAATTATTTCTCGGAGTTAGCATTTGCAAAAATACGTATTGGCGAACAGGAGGCTCTGCCTGACTCTTCGGAGAATACAGGGGTGATGGTATGTGTTTTTTGTTAAACATTCAAATGACGAAACTTCCTCTTTAAGTGTTGCATTTGAAGTCAACGTTTTGAATGCAACGTTTTTCTGCAAACGCTTACATCATTCGGGTTAATTTTATTCCGTTATTTTAATATGCTGCTCTAAATGTCGTTTCTTATCAGGTTTAACGATTTAATAATATCCGTTTTCCTTACAAATCTAGACTTCATTTGTGCTAAATTGCTAATTAATGTTCTTTTTAAATATCAAGATGCTATACCTACACATAAAGCAGGTGATGCCTTTTTTATTTAACATAAGTACGATAATATCTTAGTCTGGTACCGATAAATTCATAATAGAAAAAAACTTTGATAACATTTTGCTCCAACTGGGAATCGTAACCTCATGCTCAATATCTGCGCTTGTGACCACTGTACTAATGAAGCCGTTACATAATAGGTACATTATAACATAAATGATAACATATATAGCTTTAAAATATTATATTCGTTTTTTTCGCAATCGATGTGATATCTTTCGGCACCAATCTTTTGAGCACCTACGGTTTGAGAACCTAATGTATTCCACTTACAGCATCAACAGTTTTATTAGCTCTGTGCTCAATGTGGAAGAAAAGATGATTAAATTTATTACTCAATCAGCATCTGCGATGCTGTAGGTTTCTAGTTTAGTAAGTCTAGTTTAGCTTAGCAAAAAATTAGTGCCGAAGGAGGAATACTCCGTGTGTGTGCGAGTATGATAAGATATTATACTTGTGGAAGAAACAAAAGTACCTACTTATGCTAGAATGGTAGCAAGTTTACTGCAACAAGCAACACTGATTGACATTCTCATATTTTCGAGAGAGGTAGGGTATAGTGGAATCGAATAATTCCACTCACAATTGGAGCCGACCGATTGGGGAAGTATGTTGCAGAAAATCAGTTTTGTTCCTAACGGTGAGCAAGGTCGCCAGAGCAAGGAAGCGTTGTGTTGGCAGTGGGGGGACCGCTGGTGTGTTGTCTCATATGCTGCCAGCCCAACTATTCCTCCGTCGGCAACGCGCGAGTGATACCCCTGGTGTTGCAAGCGTCCATAGGCTACGGTAACCGCTTACCTTTAGGCGGGCCGGATGCATGTTTGCCACCTTAGTGGTATAAAAATAAACATATTGTAGTACAGTCTGGTCAGTCCCTTATATCTGACCCCGAAATAATTTAGACCGTATTTTGCTTTAATTCTTTTTTAATTAGCCAGATTGATTGATGGCTTCGCAATATAAATACATCATTACATGTTTGAACGGACGTTAGATATAATTACTCGACCAAATAACTTTTGTTTTTAGTACCTATGTAATTGGTGTATTCGTGCGATTACATATATAATTTTATATACCTATATGTTTCGAGATATGAAGGTCATTCTTTGTTTATCTTATTTAATCCATTATTTACGGTTCGTTCTTTTGATATAAAATCGTGTGCGCAGATAATAAAATAAAGTTAAATGCAATAGAGATTGGTGTATTGTTTTTTTTTAATCAATGCGGAACGTTAACAGTTCTCTTGAGTTATTTTCGAACGTAAAAACTTTGTATTTACACTCAGCACACACGGGAATTATTCAATAAAAATAGAATTATATTACATAAACTAGCGAGCTCAGCAGAAATTGTCCTGCTCTGTAACTAAAAAAGGCCTAGAACTCAATTGCAGCGCCACCTATAGAGTCCACTTGTCAATGTAAACCATCCAGGGAGGTACCTTCTCACACTCAAAACATTAAATTAAATCGTTCCAGCCGTTTAGGAGGAGCTCAGTGACATACACACAGAATAATTATCTTGACATGGTATTCTGTTCACATTACTTTATCCAGCCTGGCATTACGCGAAAATTACTGCACGAAATTGGATACGGTATCAATTTATTTTGCAGGACTAACTTTAAACAGCCGACTAGATCAGATTTTTGGGACCAGAGTGAAACCGCGATCATCAGCTAGTACTCAGAAATATATTATAATATCAAGCTATATTATGTCCAGTATAGCCATAGCAAGTATTGTATGGGCTTTATGTACAACCAGAGGTCAGCTTAAATGGAAATGTATAGTTTAGATTTTTTTTTATGGGATAGTAGGGCAAACGAGCAGACGGATCGCCTGATGGTAAGCGATTACCGCCGTCTATGGACACCCGTAACAACGGGTGAGTGCGTTGCCGACCTTTTAAAAGGGGATTGGGCCTCCGGTAACGAAACACAACGTAAGCGTTGTTTAACGCCGGTTTTCTGTGAGGTCGTGGTATCACTCCGGTCGAGCCGGCCCATTCGTGCCGAAGCATGGCTCTCCCACGTAAATGATGTGTAGCCATGCGTTCAGTACTATATAATTTATTGATACTGTGCTGTTGTCTCATTGGCTATATATTAATAAATAAGTACATAATAATCAACCACTCATGTTATTTTATTCAAATGACTACTTATCGCTCATAAAATCATACACCCATACAAATAATCATCTCCATGACAATCCAAATCGCTCCTTATAATGTATGACACACATTTTCATACAATAGATCGTAACTTGCTCTTACATTCATTAGAGGCGTGTTTACAAAGTACGTGATGTGCGGTGTTTACGAAGATTGATATCGACATAACATATCATCACGCCTGAATCCTTTTTAAAGGAGGACAGGTTTGGTTTCTATGTAAGATGGGGGCCTGTTACCATTTCCTGGGTCTGGGTGATTACTGATTTTGGATGTGAGATTTCCGTTTATAAACGCATCAACATTACAGGATTATATTTTTTTTAAATGTTCCTTGAAAAAAATAATTTTAAAACTGCTTAAATCAGGGCTAAAATAAAAAAAAAGTTACCCCAAAGTAATTTTACATAGGCATATATTATTAGACAGTAAAACCCAATAAACACTGCTTGATTAGGGAATCTAACCTAGGACGTCACGATGAGCAGACGTGCATGCATGCATGACGTACTAGGCTAAGTGATATGCGATGCGTTTACGAGGCTTGACTTTCGTGAGAACAGACGTCTCGATAACCCATTTTGTTTTTCTAACCTTGGATTCGATTTCATGGGGAAATATCTTGAATAACGATGCGTTTAGGAAGTTTAATTGTTTTATTGCGGTTTGTCGAGTGTTTGTCTTACTTTTATAGTCTGAACGTTTGAAACGAAGCACGTCGAACGTTTCAGATCAAAAAGAGACCTACTTTTTATGGAAAAACTATTAATTACCAACCTGGTTTTTAATAACCTTACTTCATTTTCATCAGAATGACAAAGACAGATACCTATGCATTTTAAATCATCTATAGTTAGTTTACGTTACAGCGTTGTTTGGAATAAAACCCACGCATCTTTACGTTTCTAATTTACAATTATTATTTCTATTATTATTTCGATTCATAATGATCGATACATTAACGGTAATATTGTATTGATTAGCATCAATTTTAATGTAGAGGGTTTTTTATTTGTGTTGATAATGCAGTAAGTAGATAATAAGTATTTTTTTAAGGTCGGAGAACCGTAACTAGCTTAGAAATCTCTTCACAAGCGATATTTAAAGCGAACATCCTTCCATCATACCGTCATCATCCTAACCTTGTCCTAATTTATTTGGGGTCGGCGCAGCATGTCCTTTTCGTTAAGTCATCCCTGTCAGTCTTCACCTCATCATTGACTCCCTATCCTATTATATCGGCTTTAACCCAGTCCATTTATCTTTTATTTGGATGGAAGGACCCCTTCGTCCCTCCACATTCATATTTATTCCTCTTTTAGTCAAATGCATTTCAAATATAATCATACCATCACACACACACGGAGTTTGCTGCTATTTTTAATTTTATTGGATAGGAGGGCAAACGAATAGACGGATCGCCTGATGGTAAGCGATTACCGCCGCCCATGGACACCCGCAACACCAGAGGAGTCACGAGTGCGTTGCCGACCTTTTAAAAGGGGATTGGGCCTCCAGTAACCTCACTCACTCGGCGAAACACAACGTAAGCGTTGTTTAACGCCGGTTTTCTGTGAGGCCGTGGTATCACTCCGGTCGAGCCGGCCCATTCGTGTCGAAGCATGGCTCTCCCACGTAAAAAGATAAATGGCAATAGGCTGGTCCATTTTACATTCCATAAGATGGGCCAGCCTATTGCCGTTAACCGTGCACAAATTTAAATTCCGAGGTGATACTGAGAATTTGACAGAAAAATTCATGCCTGTCAAGTCAGCGCAGCATTCTGAGCACTTCCTGTAATTAGATAGGCATACGAAAATGTCGGTAATTTCATGTTCAAGTTCAGTTAAAATGTTTTTATCTATCTATACTTATAATACATCTGTAGAGAGGTCAATTCTGTACATGAAATATATTTCCAAAATAACTATCAGCGGGTGATTAGTGATCGATACTGACGCCAAAAATGTAATCAGTAAAATTTTTGTCTGTCTGTCTGTCTGTCTGTGTGTTCGTTATAGAAACAAAAACCACTCGACGGATTTCAATGAAACTTGGTACAATTGTTCTTCATACTCCTGAGCAGGTTATAGTATACTTTTCATCACGCTACGATCAATAGGAGCAGAGCAGTGAAGGGAAATGTTGGGAAAATGAGTAATTCATGAGAAAGGTTTCAAGCTATAAAACATCGCGCTACAACCCTTAGGAACCCCGTTCCTACTTATTTCTTCTACTACTTCCTACAACCCTTAGGAACGGGGCAACGCAGGTGAAACCGCGGGCGAAGAACTAGGGAACAAAGTAACTATTCCACGCGGACGAAGTCGCTGGCAAAAGCTAGTTTCAAATAAGCTTTTACAAGCGTTTATGAAACGTTATGATTCTAGTTGCACGGTTCCAAAAGGTTGATCCTATGGAGAAGCATCCGGCAAGGCATATAATAAAATATATAGACAGTTCAATAAAATCTTACGCTCAATTAATTAATTTTATGGCGTTGTAAGTGTTGACAATTTATTACGAGTTTGTAAAGTGAACTTAGTACTTATAGGAATACCTACTATCGTAACTTGTACGTTATAAAATTAACGGTCGAATGACGGTTATAAACAAAGTTTGTTTATTTTATTAGTGTCGTTAAAGTACAGATTTTATACAGTATAAATATAATAATATATATAAAGTAGGTAGGTACTATGAGAGAAGCCATAAAAAAAAACGTGTGGCACTCGGGGACTGCCGCGGTAAAGCTATTGCATAGCGTTTTTTATCAACTTATGTAATACAACCAATGCCACCTAAAGGCGGGTTGCTGAACTAAAGAGACAAGCGTGTTAGGTTTTTTTCGTTACGGAATTTCTGGATTGAGTCCCCACGGCCCGCGATAGAAGCTATGCAATAGCTTAATAAATTATAGAATTTTCGTAGATAAAGTGGTAAGATGAGTTAGATGGAGAAAGAAGACTGAGTTAAATTAACCTCAATGAACTCCCCAACCAACCTCAACTACCATGTTAGGAAACTACAGGACTGTGTGAAAAATACCTATGTATTAATTAAAAAACCTATAAACGGCATTAAGTTTTCTGGAGAAAAATGAGATAAAAAAACTCACAAGTTCATAAAGAATGACAAGCCCTTCCATATTAAACGAGCCATTGCATTTGATGCACCATTTGCAACATAAATCAGTGAAGGACTTTGATATTATAAGTATATGTCTGAAAATCAAACACAACCGCAATCGATTCTTGATATTTAGATATGATTAATCTGGGTGTCTGCAAATCACGAGTGAATCGGTTTCTTCTAGACAAACGCGCTCCGTTGTAAATCGCATTTGTATCGTCATTAACATCAGCCGAACTGGCGGTCAAGCGTAAGCCTATCAAGAATTAAAAAAAGATTAATTGCTGGAATGTTTAATCGATAGACACTGCGATCCGAATAAAATATAAAATCATTGCCAATAATTAAGCTGCAGTTGATTACTATGAGTTATTTTACAAATATTGTAAGGCTAAGTAATAGAACCACCCACCACGTAAAGATCTCTTGCCAAAATAACTGTATCCAACACAAAATTACCTAGAAGCATAGTGCATTGAAAATATGTGTCATCAGTATCACGTAGACTTGTCGCGTGTTGCAACTAGTTTTTGACGTGATTATTGTAACACGTGTTTAGCTCTAATTTTGAACAGCGAGGGAAACCCACACTATCGTAATTTTACATGTGTTCTGACCTTGAGAACGGTCACTGAATACCAAATAATATTAGGTCCATTTGTGCGTCAGATGTTCCTATTTTATCATCATTAACAGGTTGATGTTTTATTGATGCTGTCGGATTGATGTCTAAAAATAAGCGCAGTCCTCTGATCTAATAAAGTCCAATTGGGTAGGTACTTGTGTCTTCAAAGGTAAATTCGAATTCCGAATTTACGTCTTTAAGGAGACGTCTTTTAAATGTTTAAGGCGACTTTATGATAACCACATAGAAACCTGAGCGTTAACAGCCCATTCTTGTTTTATTATTATTTTACTCCGATCGGCGCCTGAGTGCGTAACTCGTAATTTGCTATCACGTACCGTATGGAATGTGCCTTCTGTATAATTTATTTCGTATGCCGGTAGCGCCACCTGTCACATCGGACGTTAATTTATCGATACGACGAGGAACACTAGTGCCAAGGGTTTAAAACGATCAATTATTAAATCAGCTGTATTGCATTCAGAGATTATTCTTCCGCGAAGATATATAGGTAAGATAGGTACGTCTAGGAATACGTAAAATTATTACCTACAGAGATATCGTGGGTAGTTGAGTTACAGAACACATCAAAACACACAGAGAATTTTATCATATTATCGTGATTTGTGTCTGTAAAACTGTCAAATATATAGATAATAGATAAGATATAAGATAAAAAACGGTTGGTCTTACGGTAATATTTATTCAATTTAAGAATGTCTAATGTTTAATCTTTTTTTTTATACTCTCGATCCGAGCCGATAACAAGAAGATGAATTTAATCGTGCTAATCTAAAAAATAATTGAATTAATTTCGTTATCATCATCATCATGCACAACCTGAAATTCGGAACTGAATAGAAAGAAAAAAATAAACGAGAAAAAAAAAATATTCCCCGCGGTTGCGACTCTGTGACTGATTTTTAAGGATATATTCGAAGCTAGGCAACGAGGGCACGCTTTTTAACCGACTCCAAAAAAGGAGGAGGTTCACAATTCGACTGTATTTTAAGCTATTGCATAGCTTCTATCGCGGGCCTTGAGCGTGGGGACCGAATCCAGAAATTCCGTAACGAAAAAAACCTAACACGCTTGTCTCTTTAGTTCAGCAACCCGCCTTTAGGTGGCATTGGTTGTATTACATAAGTTGATAAAAACGCTATGCAATAGCTTTACCGCGGCAGTCCCCGAGTGCCACACGTCTTTTTTTTTATGTTTGTTACCAGCTTATGTTTGCTAACTTTCGACTGGGTCAACCGATTTTGATGATTCTTTTTTTATTTGAAAGCTGGTGATTCCCCTGTGGTCCCATTTTGGTCCAGTTCTGACAATAGCATCCATGAGAAAACCATATAGGTCTTAAATTTGCATTATGTGCGCGACAAATGGACGAATAATTCTGTTGAAGTCAAAGGGTTAAATATTGATCATAAATCATTTTGGATCGCAAGTGAAACCGCGGGGTACATTTAGCTTTACTATCCCTATCTACATTGTTATAGGAATCATTTGTTTTTTCATGCAATGTACTCTGTATTTGTAATTACAAAGCGCTATAATTAATATCAACGCTTTTGTTGCCGCGCCACGCACGTACTTACGTGGTAATTGGCACCGCATTGTTCCACTAACAAAAAATACTCGTTTATGTTGTAGGTAATGGTTTTTGCCATGGTCACGCTTCGAGGTTTTAACACCAACGATATACTTATTATTATGTTTACTTAATAGCTTTGTAGTATATGGCCACAAAAGATCCGCCGTGATGGATAATGATAACCATGATAACGACTATTTGATTTACCATCGGTATTTGTACAAATTAGAAGATTTAAATAATTTATATATCATTCATTATCAACCTATTATATTGTTCCACTGTTAGGCACGGGTCTCCTTTCAGAATTAGAGAGATTAGGCTCCACTACGCTAGCCTAGTGCGGGTTGGCAGACTTCATACACCATCGAAAAATGTTTTCCTACACCGTTTAAGTTTTAATAATAACTACCTACTTTATTAGTCTAGTGGTCCTGAGCGCGACTACTACTCTAGCGGTTTTGGGCTGGATTCCCAGGTCGAGCAGTTTTTTTTTCTTTATAGGATATCTAATTCGCAGCTCGGAGTTTGGATTTGTGCTCGGTTAATAGCTAGATTCATCTCCTATAACATGGGACATACAAACAAACTGTAGGTAGATGTACATTTATGTACCTCTGCCTTCGGGGAATTATGAATGGTAGGATATTATGTTTTAAAGCTAGGATCAACCTCACTCCAGTTTATAAAAAAAAACATAGTTGCCTCAGGTAGCATCCCATAAAAAATAGTGCTTACGTACAAATTGTGAAAGAGGGATGCATGAAGTCCATAATTATTATTTTCTTCTAGGTAAGCGCGCTCCATAGATCGCAGTATTGCTTACCATCAGGCGAACTGGCGGTCAAGCGTAAACCTATCACGAATACAAAAAAATAGTACCTTAACACTTCTATTTCACCAGGTATAGTCTCATGAAGATCTTTTTGACGGCAATCTCGGTTAAAAACCAGTTCTTCATAGCCACGTAAAATGGTGTTAAATAACCACTTAGAGTGGTGATGGGATTTTGATGACAAAAGCTCAAAATACCATGAGCTCACACGGCATCAATCAAGTACAGTTATCTTTAATAGAAACGGCAATACCCTAACGGCTGAGATGTATTAATGCCGAATAAGAGGTCATAAAGTTGAAACTACTTTGTGCACTTTTGGAAACCACTAGGACTAATTTCATTTAACATTCCAAAGGACTTTTTAAGACAAAGTGTATCTTATGGCCTTTTTCGAGGTTCAGTCTGTATCTATTCCAAAATTCATCAAAATTGCTTCAGCGGTTTAAGCGTGAAAACGTAACAATACAAAGTTAGTTTCGCATTTATAATATTAGTATATATAATCTGTCCAATGTGAGAGGTATATCGCGAAAAAGGGAGCGAAAAGAAATGGACGTAGCCTAAAATTAATCGGTTAATCCTTTTCCCCCTTATTGTCAAGAAGATAAGGTCGTACACTCGTACCTTGTCGATATCTGTCATGAGCTTAGATATTGAGGTAGTAACACTATAGTGTCGCATTATTTTCACTTACAGAAGTTTTCTCTATTGGTTATCACACAAAATAGCAGTAGAAGATCGCAGAACGGTGATAAAAGTCAATATTTATCACTGGCGATATTTTTATTTGCGCTATAACTATCAAATCAAAGGCGTCCCACACTTAAGTGCGACTCAAGTGATAAAATTAGCACTTTATGAGTGTACTTACTTAGTTATATGTTCCACGGTCGTTGACCCCGGTGGTAAATGCATTACGACTTATGAAAATCATGAGTGTTACCGATTTGGAACCCGCTCTAATTGGCGCTAATCTTGCGTACTAATTAAACCCCGTTTTAATAGGCTATGATTAGGAAATTGCTTCTTTGGTCTAGAGGACACAAACACGACTGCTGAGTGTAAAGTTCTGCGATAGAATCCCAGGTTAAGTAGTGTTATTGAATTTTTCGATAAAATTCTCAACAGCTCGGAGCTTAGATTCCAACGTACTAACCGAAGATAATGCTACGATGATAATTTAGACTAAATAAACATTTCATAGTGCATTCGAAATTTAAATAGTCAAATGTTAAGCAAATAAAGACGTAAAAGTTTATTTGAAATACTGATCATATTTGCTTGCATAGACGCTTCTTATTGAACATTTGGATCACACAAAAATATTTGTCACGTTCTAAATTGGAATTCTAAGATACGTTTTTTATTTTCACGTTTTCAATGTCAAAAGCCAGAAGTGTTTACGATATCTGCTTGATACCAATCTCAGTGTTACTATACCCACTTGGCTGTTGGAGAATGTATGGCGATTTTTTTAATAATGGAGTCGGACTTTTGAATAGTATTTGTGATGTGTCATTGACATTTTTCACTCTGTGGCTTTTTCATTCGTTATCAGTTCGGACAAAGTATTCTGTTTTTTTGTGTTATTTTTTGGAGTTATAATATTTGTTTTCGTTGCGTTCTGCCTACACAAAGAAGACGTGCGAGACGAAATGATATGACATTGAATAACATTAAATTTAAAAAGCCCCCACGGCATCAAGACATGGTTACCATGTTCTTGCAATATCATTGAAGTAACAGGATACCACATAACAATTCGATCAGAAGTTGTGCACATCTCTTCAAACGGCTAGCCAAATTTTCATAAATCATAGCTAAGAACACTCTCGATCAAGTAACCTTTCAAACAAAAAAAACTTAATCAAAATCAGTCCATTCGTTTGGGCACAGATACGTACTACAAACATAAAACACCCCTCTTTTTCGTCGGGGGTAAAAATGGCACACCTCTGTCATCAATCTCAGTTATTGGCTCTTTATTATTGAAATAATGAAATTTATCTTGAAATACGTAAAACTAAAGCCAAACTTATAAACAACAATAGAATTTTCCTGTATCGTAGTGATCGCGATAATTTTTAGATTGTGGAAGCGAGACGGCTCTATTTCACTCGTAGAGCGTCATCTCTCTCTTACAACCTAAAAATCAGCACGCTAAAACGTGGCCATCTGGAAGATAAAGTAGAAGAAGAAAGTTGACCACGCGAATGTATAGGGAGACCAGGAAAGACACGAAAATTAGCCCCGATGACGTTAGAGCACAACCTCTAGTAGGTTGTGCTCTGACGTCATCACGTAATAAATCACTGTTATATAAGTTACGTATATCCAAAACAATTTGGTTACCGAACTTACGGACGCCTCAGGCGTTTCAGCGTCCACAAATTAAGCTATGATTTCCCAGTATATGCTGACCTTTCACCGTACGGAAAGCTTATAAGATGCGAGGTCATTTTATACTGGGATTTCATAACTTGATATGTAGTACATTAATACTATTCTCTTTTTTGTCGAATGATGTCATCCTCTATATTTGGAGCTGTCGAGTAAAGATTTTAAAGGTAACGAACGTGACTCCGTAATGAGAGTATGTTATGTATGGCAGGCGATTTGTTGAGTGTTGTTATGAACATCGTTATGACAATAGATTGTAATTGAAGTAGCTAATCTATTTGTTGATGGGGCACAAATGAGTTTTAAGGTTTTACTCTTTTACGAATATTTTCTTTTTTTTATAATGTGAAAAGTCCTCATGGGAACTCCGTCGCCAAGGGAGGAAGGTATCTCGCTTGCTTTCCTTTACCCTATAAGTCGGGGCCATAGGACTCTCGAAGTCTCGAATACAATCGCCAATACCTAGAAGACGAAGCCCCCCTAGAGGCTAGACATTCTTCAGGAACAGTGACTATTAATTGGATCGATTTAAGCAAAAATTATGTTAAATTATGTTAAAATATACCTTATTCGGAGTATAGTTTTTTTACGTGGGAGATCTATGCTTCGGCACGAATGGGCCGGCTCGACCGGAGTAACAACGCTTACGTTGTGTTTCACCGAGTGAGTGAGGTTACCGGAGGCCCAGTCCCCTTTTAAAAGGTCGGCAACGCACTTGTGACTCCTCTGGTGTTGCGGGTGTCCATGGGCGGCGTCCAATAACAAAAAATATAATAAGGTATATTTTAACATAATTTAACATAATTTTTGCTTAAGTCCATTGGATCATTTTTCTCCCGGTATATTAAAGTCCCATTAAATAGCAGGCGAGTCTATTGCCATTAATCGGGTACAAATCCCAGATTCCGAGCTGCTACTGAGTGTTTCATAGAAAAACCCAATAACACTGCTCGACCTCGGAATCGAACCAAGAGCATTTTGCGCAGCAGTCGCGCTTACAATTAGATTACCGAGGCAGACATGTACATATACAGTAAGTATGTAATCCTTGCGTAATCGGTCACAAGAAGTGCGACACGCTCTTATCGGTCAGCCCAAAGTGGACAGAAGCCAGGTCTGCAAACAATGCTAACAATTCCGATACTCCGAACACTACCAAAGTATCGATACAAAAACATTATCGATAAAAAGCCATACCACGCAAAGTTTTGGAAAGAGACTTCGCTAATTCTCAAGTGGATTACAATCTGTCTTGGAATTTTGACTAAAAGTAGCTACCAAATTGTAACAAATGTTTTTTGATGTGTTTTATTGGTTTCGGCCACCGGAAAAGACTCGACTCATTCAGACTTATCGGCTGCTACTATCCTACTAAGGTTATAAACGTAAAAGTTTGTGTATTCGAATGCTTGTTATTCAATGACACGAAAATGACTGAACGGATTGGATGAAATTTAGCACATAGATTAAAAATAAGTACCTACACGTAGACAGGAAAAAAAGTTGTGGACCACACAAACATTGTCTCACGAATTACCAGAGAAACGGTACGTGAAATATGCAGTCAATCTTGGCGACCCTAAGAACACACAAGTTTTCTTACAATTTTGTAGTATTAGTAATTCAGTACCTAGTTATTTTATCGCAACAATTGATCCTCATACAAACCGATGATTTTTATTTAATAAACCATTGGTGTGTTAATAGAGCCTGGTATTATTCAATATGATTAATGTTCCATTCTCGAGTTATCTGCCAGATGTTATCAGATACACCCGAATGGCATACACTAGAGGTGGGCTCAGTATTCGGTATTTCGCCAAATATTCGGTTTCGTCCAAATATTTGGTTCTGGTACCTTGAATATTCGGCGATTTGGTTTTATCTTTAGCTATACGTATTTTGCTTTAGTGTACTGTATACTTATTTAAAAATATCCTAAGATAAAAGAAGCATTGTGAAAGCCAAAAATAAAATTTAAACTAAGTATAACCTTTGATTTATTATAATTAAGATTATTTTTCGGCTGAAACTATAATTTGTACAGCCCTAGCTCGTACCTACTAAACTGAATGGTACCCAGTGATAATAAATCGTTAATTGATTTTTTTCTTGTTTAATTTTTTTAACTAAATGAGCTAATATTCTTTATCGGGCGAAACCATATTTGGTACATCCCTAGTTCGTACTATGGTTAATGGTGCGCGAGGCCACTAAATCGACTATTGATTTTTTATAATGTAATTGTGTTCGCGTAAAATCTGTTGATGGGTTTTTTTAGGTCGATATTACTATATTTAAGGCGAACACATTGCTTTGTGTCTGTATAAACTGCGTGTAAACCATTTTAAATATCTATTACTAGTCTATAGTTACTGCTTTAAATATTTCTTTTGGATTGCCTTACAGTGAATTCAGTACAATTATTATTGAGACCATTTTTTGTACTTACCGCTCTTATGTCATTAAGAACATGGCATAATAACAATACCTATGTACAATTTTTACTTATCTATAGATATGTAAAAGATTTACTAGTAGTAGGTATTGTATTATTTAGTAGAGTTTATTAATAAATACGTTGTTTTTTTCATTATTTACTAGTTAATTTTTGAGTTAATAAGAAACTAGGGCAACAATCTTCTGTGGTATGTAACTTTATTGAACCGTTTAGGCGCGAAATATCCAATTCGACGTCGAAGCTTCGGTAATGCCGAGAACTTGGTCCCATCGTCTGAGATCAAAAGTAAAGATACACCTATCATTATTACGTAGTTTTATCCTGTTAATGTGAACCCTATTGAAGATAGGATCCTTATTGATTGATGCACACGTCAGTTAGGTACCTACACAGTTTAAATAGCAATCTGTTAATGTCATATAATAGAATCTTGTAGGTGGTCGTATCAGAGCACCGAGCGCAATATTTCTATATTACATTTTGTAAATGATTTTAAAACAAGATTGATGTTTTGTAACGTAATTATGTTGTTGTTTCTCAATTATTATCTGTCCCACTGCAGTACTGTCAAGATAATAACTCTCTACAATCACTACATAGTATAAAACAAAGTCGCTGTCGTTGTCTGTCCGTTCCTATGTATGCTTAAATCTTTAAAACTGCGAAACGGATTTTGAAGCGTTTTTTTTTAATACATAGAGTGATTCAAGAGGAAGCTTTTAAGCTATTAACATTCGGCAATCTTAGAATTAGTTGAGAATACTTTTTATTTTTAAGTTGGATAATTTTTACGCCGAACTACCGTAATGATCTAGTCTAGTGTGAATGTTGAGCGTCAGGTCCTGGGTTCAATTCCACAGTTCATGCTAAATGTTATTGGATTTTACTATGAAATTCTCAGTTTCATTAGATTTGTGCCCGGTTAATAGCTCGCCCCTTAAAACACATCGGCGCACTGTGAATTAGTGCATCTCTGCCAAAGCCCTATAAGAAATACAGGCGTGATGGTACGCCAAAACCGTTTTTGTAATACCTACAATGTCTACAAAACATCACTTTACATCCTTACTTATTCTTTTTTGTTCTTCGTGACATACATAAAACTTTATCGGTGATGTTTAATGCACACGTGTAGGACGTGAAGTATGAATCTGGCACTAAAATGAAGTATAAAAGTGATGTAGTATAAGTGGGTAATGGTGATAAATTTGTGAGTGAGTTGCGAGAAATGCATGCACTACATGCATACACGAATCAAATGTACCTGTATTATAATGTATCTTCTCGACGACGCGACTGCCCTATCGAAAGTGCACATAAATTATGATTATCTATCGTCGAAATTAGCATTTACTAATGTCGTAAATTCGATGAAATTGAATACTTTATTTACTTATGTCGAATTTTTAACGTCTTGAATTAGGTCTTATGAATTTCCTGTTTGAGTACGTCGGCGAATTTTCACAACGGGAGTTTTTACCCGCCGCGCTCTTTTTTATGGCAACGAATGATTTTTTTGAAGTAAAGGGCTTTTTTCCCGGAAGCATCACCCTTAAAAACTGATATATTATGCTGTCAGGAACGTCCCTATCACGGGATCGGAATGTGAAATCGATTTAAAAATACCGAAAATGTTTTAGTGGGATCATTATTCTCATTTTTAGGGATTTAAGGTTCATGCATATTCCAGGAAGACCTAATCAGGTCTCAGCATCTTATCACCTACTGGAATACATATCACGGATGGGAAGGTTTCCCTTTATCTTTTTCGAATCGGATTCTGAAGAAATTTCTCTCAAATTTTCTTCAATTTCCATAATGATATACTGATTTATTTTTAAAATATACCAATAAATCTTTTAATAAAAGACAATGTTATTCTGGTTATGTTTGCTAAACAACCTAAAAAAACAACATGTTCTTGAACGCCCTCAAAAGACAGAATATGGAGCGCTTAAGGCGCGGTGCATAGTCAACATTTAGGTATTTGAGGGGGTGAAGCAGATGAAGTGGGGCACGCGTAGTCCCGCCTACTGCGGGGCGCACCGGGCGAATGTCAACCATGCGCGACGTTCTTTAAATACAGAAACATAATTTCGCAACACTGGTTAAGTGCACGTTTGGCTTAGCGCGCTGCTGTCCGGCTTGAAATCGCGCTTCCACGAGTTCGAATCTCAATAGATACTGTGAGTTTTTTTTATTTTTAAAAATGTACACACTTGTTTTCTTATTTTTTAAATAATTCATTAATAATTGTTATTTAAAAAAAAAGAATATAGAGAAACTTAACAGATTCATCAGACGAATAATAAATAATTCATAAATAAAATGGCTTGGGCGTAGAATGGTCAATTCTAGAAATGGCCTATTCTCAAAACGGCAATTGTCAAAATTGCGAAAAATTAATTTATACAGACATTTTTATTCCCGTATATATTTTTCTTCAGAGTAGTATAAAAAACAGTCACCAAACTTGATGGTTTATTCTGAAGAAAAATAATACAGATACAGAATGTTACAAAAGACTGTAGTTATACCAAAGGAGGTCATTGTACTCACCACTATGAACATCTTTACTATGGCACCTGCCCTAAAATCGCTAAAAAATATTTTTTCTCGTCTAACCTACGTCTAACCTTTTCGCAAAACCATACATGCCAAAAAAAACTATGCCTTTTTGAGAATTTGGCATTCTGCGTCTAAACCATACGATGAACTAGTAACTAGTAAAGAAACGAGATCATTGCGAGTTGAATTACTCAAAATTACTGTATAGTAATTTTTATTTTTTGAATTGACCATTTTGAGATTCGAATGCAAATTTCAATTTATTCAATTTATATTGTGATCATTTTGAGAATTCGTCATTTTGTGCCTAAGCACAGTGGTATGTTATACATACATACCTACTAAAGTTTATAATTTACAAATTAATATAAAATAAAATAGGTATGTGCAAAGACAACAATTATGACGATAATATTTATTGTGACAAGCGAAGATTTAGCAAATACACACAATGACGACGCTAACGTGGCCGCCGTTACAGGAATTACTTCTGCCGGTATTGGTTATTCGCAATTTTAAGAAATTACAGCATGTAACGACATACCCATATTTACGAAAACCACATATGCTCAAGATCCCAGATAAACGATTTGATTTGATTTGATCAAGACATCATTTATGAAAAATCGGAATCAACATCTGACGAATCCTGTGGCAGCAGTAGCAGGTTTTAAAAACGCATAGCTGCTGTTGTCATGGATTTTTTGCTGATGATGAATTTGGGTACGTCCATACATGCTGTAATTTCTTCGAATTGCGAATAACCAATACCAGAAGAAGTAATTCCTGTAACAGCAGCCACGTTAGCGTTGACATTGTGTGTACTTGCTAAACCTTTGCTTGTCACAATAAAATCGTCTTTGCACATATTGCATCTAAAATTGAATCCGGAGATCAAGCCAATCCTTTATTCTGCTATGAATGACAGCTGTGAGAAGTTACAATCGAATAAAGAACTATGGCTACATATAGTTTGCAACTGCTGATAAAATGCATTATGTCAACGACTCCTCGACTATGAACTGGTGAGTATGTATTATTGTCTTGAAATTCTGTCGACGGTTCAACGAATAGCACATCGTCATTGATTTCTCTGAAATAAAAATTTCTTCATTTTTTGTTTTGTTATAAACAAAAAACAACAAAGTAATTCTAAATCACAGTAATTACGCGATGTGTACAAATACAATGGATATATGACTGGGTGGACAGACAGATAGGTGGTTGTCACGCGATCTCTTTGGAGGATAACTCTTCGGAATCGTCAGCTCCCATGATTGACTGACGACCTTCGCCCATCTGTCGATACTTGCTACCATTATGTGTAGCAAGTATCGACAGATGGGCGAATGGCTAATTTGATTTTGGTTTGGCTCCTGGAGTTACAAAGGTTGAAAGTGATTTTCCCAGGGTTTTCGTGTTCAGAATGTAAAATTGAAGCAAATAAATTTTTAAATTTTGACATACTTACATGATTGTTTATATCAAAAAAAGTTAAAAGCAAATAGCTCTATAGGTCCAGACTACATCCCCCCTGGTCTCCTCAAAATGTCAAAAGAGTATATTTCGGAACCTCTCTGTCATATTCTTAATCTAGCTATAAGCACTGGCAATTACCCCTCACAATGGAAACTTTCAAGAGTCACGCCTATACCTAAATCCTCGAAAAAAACTGATATCGAAGAATACCGACCCATCGCGATTCTCTCATCTCCTGCGAAGGTCTTCGAGAGCATTTTGCATAAGCATATCAACGATCAAATTAGCGCCTACTTATGTAACGCACGGCTTTAGGTCCAAGAGATCTGTGAACACTAACCTCATAACTCTTGTTGACTTCATTTCCACCCAGCTAGATCACAGGCTCCAAGTTGACGTCCTTTACTTCGATTTCCGGAAGGCGTTTGATAGGGTCAATAATGACATTTTGCTGGCGAAACTCTGTGCTATAGGTTTTGCCCCTGGACTTCTCAATCTGATCACGGACTATCTACGAGACCGTCAGCAATTTGTCAAATTGGGTATCTTTAAATCTAGACCCTATCACACGCGTTCCGGGGTAAGCCAGGGTTCCATTCTTGGGCCTCTACTATTCATTATTATGATCAATGACATTCCTACAGTAGTCAGCCACGCACGGTGCTTACTATATGCAGATGACCTAAAGCTGTACGCAGCAATTAAAAACGAGGAGGACTGCTTGGCACTCCAGCGCGACATCGAGGCGGTGTATAAATGGAGCGTTGATAACAAACTTGAATTCAACCCCACTAAGTGTAATGCTATGACCTTTAGCCGAGCGCGGCACCCAGTTGTTTTCGATTATAAGTTAAATAACGAAACTATACCTAAATCGTCGACCATGAAGGACTTGGGTGTTACATTCGACCGGGGGTTAACATTCCATGATCACATGGTCGCGGTTGCCAAGGAGTCCTATATTAGACTAGGTTTTGTCCTCAGAAACGCACGTGACTTCCAAAATACCAGTGTCATTCGAATCATTTATAATGCGCTGGTACGTAGTAAGTTGGAAACCAGTGGGACTATCTGGAGTCCCCTTGAGAAAAAAAAAATTTCAATACTCGAAAAAGTACAGAAGGCATACCTTAGATATCTTTACAAGAGGGTCTATGGATACCCATATCTTTACCCCACCAAGTTTCTCCTGGGTTGTCTCGATTACAATTCCCTAGAAACCAGAAGGAACCGTGACCAAATTGTCACGGTGTGCAAAATCCTACGTGGAAAAATTTATTCAGCTGATTTGTTTAATGAACTGTGTCAACTCTTTACCCCTAATAACTATCTAAGAGGCAGGAAACATAAACTGCTTGCAGTGCCAACTTGCCGTACTCTAACCCGAGCAAAGTCCCCAATACCGCGCACACTCTCTGCACTCAACGATCTCCTGAACTCGTGCCCAGATATTGATTTGTTTGAGGATGGATGGGTGAGGCTATTGACGGTATCCTTGAAGTTGTGCGAGAGGGATCTATGATCGACTTCAATTTGGTGCGAATCTGTGATATGTTTTAGATTATTGGAATTATTTAGTATATTACACCATTGTTCTATGAATGAAAAGCCAAAAAGCTTATAATGTAGTAGTTCTGAAATTTGTTTAGTTAATCAAGAAATTACAATTCTATTTAATTAGTGTAATTGGTCTATGACCGTTCTAGTTAAATAAATAATAAATAAATAAATCATGTGATTTTTTGAGAAAATGATGAATATCCACAATGCCCCTATTATGCATTTAGCATTTAGAAAATTTGCCACTTTATCGATTTATATTGTGGCCACTTTACAAATTCGTCATTGTGCTATAGTCTAAACTATGGTCATTTCGTCGTCGAAGTTGTTCATAATAATGTCATTATGAACAACTTTCACTATAACTCCAACCCTAAAATCGCGAAAAATAATCTGCCGAAAAAGCTCATTCACCCGCGACTAAATGACCTCGTTTTTTTAAAGAAAAAAATACTAAATGACCATAGTTTGTTGATTGGCACCACAGTAAAAGTTGTTCATAATGATGAGTGATGACTGTAATGACCCCTTTTCGTATTTCTACACTCTTTTGTAAGACTGCAAATAATTTGAATATTATAAACTTTAGTAGGTATGTATGTATCACTTAGCACTGGGTTTCGGTGCAATATGACGAGTTCTCAAAATGGCCGTAATATAAATTTAATTAATTTAATTGGCATAAGAGTATCAAAATGGTAAATTGTAAAAATGTCAAATTTTGTAATATAAATATGACAGTGACAAATTTTCATTTGTCATAATTGCCATTTAGAAATTGAGTAATATCAACAATGTACATTCTGATGCACATTGTTGATATTCCTCATTCAACTCACAATGATCTCCTTTCGCATTACTGGTTACTACCTACAATATTTTGTAACACCATATATAAGCATACTCGTGAAAAGTTTTCTCCGATGGTTCATCTACTGACGGATAGATCGCCAAACGATTCTTTTTACTATAGAATGCAAAAAAAACGATTCAGGAAAATTAAAAAAAAACTTAGTAAAAGCTTATAAAAAAAGATAATTAATAGAAAGTTAAATAATAATTATTGAAAATTTATTTCAAACAAAAAGATAACAAAAGTAAATAATAATAAAAAAAAGCAATTATATGCTACAAATAAGAAAATCAACAAAAAGTGAAAAATTATTGCGGGGTTTGAACCCAAGACCAGTGCATATCTGTTCAATACACGATACCGCTAGACCAATCGAGTTATAGATTCACACATCGAATTTACGAATCTATAGATAATCTATTTGTATGTACTTACTTTACAATTTCTATCATGAGTTTTTGTTTCATCGAATAAAAATGAATATTATTATTATTATTGTAATAAAATAAATAGCTTTCAAAACGACCAGATATAAAATTATTTCTGAGCGGCGGGCGGAACAAAGTGACATAGGTCCATCAGGCAGCGCGCCTCAGCGCTCACTGTCGCTTACCGTAGAAATGAAAGAGAAGAAAAAAGACGCCACGATGCCGCGATGTTTCCTTCGACTCGTGCGAGTTATTTATCATGATATTTATTAATTATTAAAAATATAGTATTTCAATCAAAAAATAAAAACAACAGTTCCCTTTATTTTTATATATTACGTCACTGTTGTAAATTTGATCAAGATTTGTTAATAAATAATACAGTTACAACTGCTAGAAATTTAATTTTAATGGTTATTTTATGATTTTTTTTTATCGAGAAAATTTAACGAAAACGTGTTTTGAAAACAAAGGTTCCCTCGTAAATATGTTCAAGAGTAACATATATTTTTATTGCTGTGTTAAAATGTATACTTTTTGCTAAAAAACTGTTTTAAGATGCCTATTTTGACTAGTCACAGCGCCTTAAGTTATTAGGGCTTCCTCAATTTAACGTTGTTGCTGATATTCCGTAAACCGGTTGCGTTGGCTCAATTTATGAGAGAACACTACTTTTATAAATCGATGTAAAAGTTAAGGCTGTCCTCACACTTATCGACGCGGAATTAGGTTAGGCCGATAGGAAAAATAGTAATGTTGACCATATTATAAGGCTCGACAGGGACGACGCGACGCGAGGTCGGCCGACAGCAATGCTTCAAATTGTATTGGTTTTTCCAAGCTTTTTCGTGCCGTGGTGATACTTCTTCGGCTCAAGCTGACTGCGTTGATAGTTGCGGGGAGCCGATAACTCGACATTCAAAAGACGATATAATGGGTAAGTTTGTGTAATTTTTAGGTAGGTATTTACATTTAGACTGCAATGCAAAAGTGCAAATCCGTCCGGTGTGTTGTCATCATGTTCTAGTCGTGTATGTTTATTTAAGATATGTTTCAATAATTTAATCGTTGAGCAGGAAACAAACAACAATCTTCAAATAAAAAAACTCACTCTTTCTTAAAATAAATATCTAAATTTTAAGTACAATCGCCACTATTTCTTACATGGACCACACATAATTTTGTATGTTAGCAATAAATTGCTCTTACATGTCGCTCAAGTAAGCGTAAAAAGGTTCGTGTTTTTTGCTCAGGCGCAAGTTTACTCACGGATCGGCCCGCCTTTATGACGTCACAAAGACACTGATTAATTTTCATTCTAAGTATTGGGGCCCTTGAGAAAAATCCTGTGCAAAATAAACAAATATCGCGAGAACGATGAATTATTTACTTTTAAAATAATATGTTACACACGTGTTGAGGAAGAAAGAAAATAAATATGTAAATTAAATAAACGAGTCACTGAGGAAAACAAGTTTCGCCTTGACCGTGAATATGATGATTCATGATGGTATTATGTACATATATTATTACTACCAATTTATCTACGCAAATAAGTAAAGATGCGACTACCTGGGGAATCGGCAGGGTATGTCGGACTCGTACCAATTATAAACCTGAACTTTCCTTCCCTTATCTTCACCGCCATGGGATTCGTGTCATTCGTCACGAATATGTATTGTGCCCTACACTATTTCCAATATGAAAAAGATTTTCTACTATCAAAAAAGGCTAAGGCTTCTCAGCTGCCTGCTTAAGTACTAAGCTTAAAAAAAATACGCTACAAAACTCCTTGTGGAGAAAATTCGAATTTCGAACATGATCGATACGCTCGTAAAAACTCCTTTGTAAGCTGGGCCAAAATAGAGGGCAGTATCATCGTTTTCTCCCGAACGGTCCTAATTGGGCCAATTTGCCGGTGGCGTCTTGTGTCTTATCTGTTTAATTTATCTATTAGCTCCAGGAATAGCGTTCGCTTTGATTGCTAAAGTTAACCATTGAAACCCTTGAGGAGCGGCTGCAGAGTGAATGAAGTATTTTTAAGGATTACTTTTCAATCTGATGTATGGATGAACGGAGTTTATTAGGACTATTCATAGCCGCTATGAATTTGGAACATTACCCTATATTGTGACAGTTGTATCAATTTTGCCTGGACTTTAAAAGAGACCATGATTCCCTGATTTTTTTTGGCGTATCTACTCAGAGCTCTTCAGTTAGGAATCATCGATGCTCTTATCATCAAGTTTCTTAAAAAGATCTGTAAAATTTATAGACATCATTATCATTTAATTAATTATTTTTAAATAGTTTTAAAAGGTACGAGAAGAATAATCCCAAAAATGTAAGTTAACGTTCATATGTTTAACGAATGAATGTATCGGTTTTAGTTGCACTTTCCTATTGTCATTTGTATAATTATTGTATCCGTGTAAAGAACAATGAAAGGGTAAAATCATAAATTGCTTGATGTGATCCTAATTTGCAACATAAAACAACGAGTTTCGCGAAAGGACCAGCTTAAGGTCGCCTGGTCCCAGGTGGTTGCATGTTCGGTCTAAAGACACCGCTATTACGTTTACAAATTGCAAGATAAATCGTAAACTCATTGCGAAAGCAATTAGTCGAGCAATATTATTTCAAGAAATCTTGGAAATGAAATCAAAACTTTGATCACAAAAATAATTAGTAAAAAAAATTGTGTTACCTACCTACGCAATTTAGAAAGGTTCATCTGTAAAACTTAGAAACATAAGTACAGTGTGGTCGAACTTATATTAAAAGGACATCAGGTAGGTATAGTATTCCCGTAACAGCTAATAGTGACGAGTTAAGCTCGCGTCGACGTCATTGTTTAAAATGATACTACTATCCCATGTGTAAATAAATTAGCCGAGAAAGATGCATTTTCTTGCTTCTTTATTAGTGGAAATTTCAATTAGTAATTTTATACAGTTTACTTTTTTAAACTAATAAATAAACGAAGAACACGAGACTAAAATAGTTGGGCTAGTAAGCAATTTATTTTATATTTAAAATTTTCCTTATTGGTATTGAAGCTGTCAATCAACGGCAACACTGATCGTAAAGTTTTTGAGTTTCGTGATGTCACTGAGAGCCATTTTCGGAAAAAGAATACCTGGGGCGAAAACAAATCTTATTCTGCCATGGTCGCAATAACTGTGGGCGTCTGAAGTTAGCCATTCCGAAAAACAGACGATCACAAAAATCAGATAATGCAAAAATATCAAAATCTATACGAATGGGGTTCTTACAGATTTCATATTAATATTGGGTCTTTAGTACAACGAGTTTATTGTAATTAATCAATGCGCGCGATCGTACTCTAAAGACGTGCGTAACAAAATGTGTAGGTTTGCGTTTAAATGAAATTGATAGAATAATATGTGGTACCGAAAGCTTCGACCTCAATGAAGATACAACAGTTCCAATAATTCAAAAACCAAGAACGATGTTGTGGTTAATTTTACTTTCTATTACACTTCTTGATTGCTCATGGTGGTGTCGACCGCAACACGGGAGATTGGCTCGCTATGTACTTACCGTGTACGTATGCCTAAATATCAAGTTATATTTTCCAGTATAACTTGACCTCTCATTGTAAGGAAATCCTAAAGAATGCCAGGTCAACATTAACCGGATTTATAGATTGATTATGTCGTCGCTGTGTAGTGTATATCAACCACGGGGCGTGCTTCGCCCACCGCAGGGAAACGTGATTGACTACAACGTATGTAATGGCGGATTTCTCTACAACATATATACAGGGTTAAATTTCAAAGACTGGCCAAATTTTAAAATTAAGTAATATATTAAAGTCAAACCCAAATTACATTTTAAACATTGTTGTCAAATTAATACAATATATTGTAAAAACATTAATTTGATAATGTCTGAAAAAAAAAACGTCATTCATAAATATTATCGATTCTGAACAGCCTCTGTAAATTTACTGGAACCCTGTTTAAGTTCCAATAAACAACATTACAGTGTCTGTCTGTGACCTATAGCTTTTATTTTGCATAAAAACTTTAAAATTTCAATTAAAACTGCTGTTTATACAATGCCTCATCATAAACGAATCATAAATTAAAATTTTTGTCTATTAGTCTGAAAGTAAAACGGAAAGAAAAACAAATGAGGTAATGAGTAATGACAGTACAAGAACCATAGAGAACAGGATAAGAAAGATGATTGTCCTTTTCATACGACACGACAACTTTTAGAACAATTCTAGAAGGAGCAAGGAAGCTGTCTGCTTAATGCGCATATAAACATTATTTTATATTTTATTTTCTTAAATAGTATAGACAGACAGACAAACAAAAATTCAAAAGATACTTAATTGTTGTGGCTTCTATGGCTCTTATCCCTTATAATATTTTTTTTTTTTCAATATCTGCTAAGTATAACTATATTGTACTCTTAACACTGAGTGGTGTAAGTACACATCTATACCCTAGTAGTGTAAACATACGAGTATATACATCTAAACAAATGTCATTCAATAAAATGCCTTAAGGGTCCGGCGGAGCTTGAATTGCCCTCAAAAACGTAATACCGAAATTAATCGTAATCCAGACAATATTCTATTAAATTATGTTATTATTCGGCTTTGGATACCGTCAATCTAAGTTCCTACAATACTATTTCTTCTACGACTACTTTATTGGAAATAAAACATTAGAAAATCGTTCCAAACTTGGTAATTTTATAAAAAATTGCATTCGCTTACATTTATTTCCAGTGAAGTATTTTGAACAAAATGGTAACGTAGGAACCTAGATTAACGGTAAAATTGAATAACACAATTTGATTCAATTTTTTTTGAATTATGATGTATTTCGGTATTACATTTGTAAGAGAAATTCGGTCCGCCGGACTCTTAAGATATTATTTCCACAATTATTTTAAAATCTGTCTAGATGTACATAAGTGTAATTAAAAAGAAAATAATTATAGTCAACACAGTTTTCATCTTGCTTGAGGATCTTTACGACTGTATAATAGTTTCTTTAACCCATAAACTTTTAATAGTTTTCATATCAAACGGATTTTATTAATGTTTGATTAACTTAATTGAATTTTTATACAGAAACATGGTTAAAAGTCTGTGTTTGATCGTGTTTGTCTGTCGTAATAAAAATTCTGTGATGGATTTCATTAATTAATTAATATATTTTATAAAGTCATAATTCGTGTCAACGTAGTGAATAACTAATGGACATCATCCCCTAGAGTGAATTTGCTTTCATAAATTAACATTTATCTTCGAAATTCAGGGGTTGTTGTCAGCGAGGACGAACCACTCTTGTGAGGGGAGCAACCCTATTCTTAGTTCGACTTATTAAAGCCTGCAACGGATAGAATAATGATACTGGAAATGTTATACGTATCTATCACTAAAACAAATTCGTATTTAGGTAACCTTCTTGGTGGCCGTTATCAAATTTATGTTCTGTAGCTGTAAAACGCGATATTTTATCACTTAATGGCATTTAATTTATGTTTCTCGATTAAGTTTACTGGTCGAAACGGTTCATATTATAATTATAGTGCCGATAAGATATATTTGAAGAAAACAATGTGAGTAGTATAAGCAGTGGTATTTAGTAATCAAGCAAGTGCCTAGTTAAGATTTAAGAAAATAAAAATAACATTTATTGTTTTAGGTGACACTGTTGACAGCTGTCAGATGTCAGATGAAGCACGTTAACTATGATTTTTTTACAGTACTAATTTCTGTCAGTGGAATTAAATTTTGCAGTTGCATAGATTGACTTTATTCATCATATTTTACGTACTAATTATTAAAATTACGAAACACCACTAAAACTGTCATACAGTGCGCTTTCATACAGTGAAATGTTTTTAACTATCCCCTTAGAGGAGCATGTTACGGAGAAAATGAATTTTATATGATGATGTCTTATCCTGCTTTGATGATGTGTGTACTTTACCACATAGTTCACTTATATTCTATTATTGACATCGAGTTCTCAAACACTGAGAATATCGCAATATTGTACCAGTGAAGACTGTAACACCATTTATTTTAAAAGACTGTCCATGGAGTTTCTTGCCGGATTCTTCTCCATAGGATCAACCTTTTGGAACCGTGCAACTAGAATCATAAGGTTTCATAAACGCTTGTTAAAGCTTATTTGAAATAAAAGCATTTGAACTTGAAATTGAACTATATGTAAGAACCATCTTTTCTTTGTACCTACGTGCACGAAACGAAATAATTTGAAGTAATGTTTTGCGGCAATGCTATATTTAGGTAACATTTTCTAAC
Source organism: Acronicta aceris (assembly GCA_910591435.1). Classification (NCBI taxonomy): domain Eukaryota; kingdom Metazoa; phylum Arthropoda; class Insecta; order Lepidoptera; family Noctuidae; genus Acronicta; species Acronicta aceris. Next base: position 14,475,503 of record OU342761.1, on the reverse strand, counting down.
GTCAATTCCAAAGTTAGTAATAATCGAACTAGGACTTCTGGCGTAGCAGTCGAGCTCGAGCTATGGGACCACTAGACCAATGAAACAGTCTTATTTCAAGTGCACTTATTGTTATTTTTATCCGCTACAGTGTCATGCCCCCTCAAAATTAACCATAGACGTGTCCGACTGTCCGTCAGTATCCATCTCGTTTTGATTTTATGAGTTCCTTACATCTGTGATGCTCTTGGCAACAGTATCTAATAAACTAGTCGTAACGCTGTTAATATATAGTTACTAGGCTAAGATGTTGATGACGGTGAAACTATATTCACATAAATATTTTATAAACAGTTTAAGTCCAAATAAAACGGTATCAGGTGGTCTTAATTGACAGCGGAACCGAACATATCTGTTTTTACTAATTAGCATCGTAAAAAACAAGATGGGGAAGCGTTAGAAAACGATAATATATAGTTTCTTTGGATAATAACTTTCGTGAGTCGAACTCGACTCGCGACGCCACCGCCGCCGCGTCAGCTCATGATTATGGACTCCTATTGAGTCTGAAACTAGTCGGGCGATCCCGAGAATGCGCGTGAGTAAACCGTGTAGTCTTTAAATAATTATAATCTAATATACAGTTTCGACGAAAAAAAATTATATTTTCAACCGACTATAAAAAGGACTGAGGTTCTTATTACGACTGTATGTTCTTTTTTATATGTTTGTTCCGCGATTATTCCGTCAATTATGAACCGATTTTGATGAATCTTTTTTTGATCCCATAAAAATTTGGTCAATATCTGATCACAAAATTTGGAAATAACACGTAACGACCGAGTAAAATTTTACACGCTACCTACTAAAAATGTTGAAATAAAGTAACATACCATCACGCCTGTATTCCTCAAAGGTTTAGGCAGATGCGTATTAACAATAACACTTTGCACGACCTGGGGATCGACCAGGACCTCTAGTGTAACAGTCGCAATGTTTTTGAAGGCAGTTTTACTTTTTCTTAAAAGTTATTTAAATAAAATTTGAAAAGACTCAATAATGTTGGGCCGGCACAGGTCTTCTCTAAGAATGAGACTCATGACTGGCATGATGCCGGTTGGCAGATTTCCACGTTGCTGAGCAAGTCTCTTAGTACTTGTCACTGCTATCCAGATAGACATCTCCTGGTTAGACCTCTTGGAATCCGATTAGCTGGTATGTTCACCTTGGTTTGTTTCTACTTTTGCGCGTGAGAGTCAGTTCAGATTTAAAGTAACAATTAACATTATTGGTTGCGTTTTGTTATTACATCAAAGATGGCACAGACAACTTACTAGTTAGTAGTTTATAGATAGCAAATTCAACGACTTGCTAGTTGTGCAAAATAATTTGTTACCACTTTCGTACTGGTCATAGATTAAGGAAAAATAGATCAAATTATGCACCAAGAACCGTAAACTTCTATAGTTTCCTTAATCTGTGGCTCTGGTAGATGGCCATGCCTGTTGTGTTGCCAGCTCCCCTTTTTTGTTTTTCTATTTTGCGCAACCTTTTGCTAGGTATTAATTAAGTTTTTGATTGTACAGTTGCATTTTTGATTTGTTGTGTGTCATAAGGGCGAAAATAAAAACATTTCTTTCTTTCTTTCTTCTTCCCCCTCTATTACTACGGTTCCGGTAGTCTGTAGGGCTCTTAAAGCTCGGCAATGCATTAGCAACTCCTATGGTTTTGCAAGTACCCTTGGGCGGTGATGACTTACCATTAGGGAAAGCCTACAAATACAAAAGTAGGCGAAGTAAACGAACACTGTTGCACATTCCACTTTAATTTCTATATCACAAAGTGCCTCATTACTCTAGTGGTCCCAATCGCGACTGCTACGCTAGAGATAATGCCTTGGATTCCCAAGTCGAGCAAAGTGTAACGAGGATTATCTATGAAAATCTCAGTAGCAGCTCGCAATTTAGCCCGGATAATAACAATAGGCTCGTCACCTATTATATGGGTCCTAAACATACCGGCGAACTGTGGGTCTACATTAGTACGCCTTTGCCTAACCCTTCGGGGAATACAGGCGTGAAGGTATGTTGTGTTATCTCGAGTAAAAATCATGAAAAGCAACGGACCACTAAAATTACAAGTCAATTGACTTCTTCTCATTCGCTTTCATCTGCTCAATTTCCTCCAGCCGAAGGTTCGGAGTCACCGCAATCAGATCGCGTCGTACTAATGATGAGCTCATTAAATGGGCGGTTACCTTACAGCTTCATTAGACCGGCCATCATTGCCATCTGATAACATTGCTAGCTGATCGACGTCCAACACAAACGATTGAGATCGCTATCATACCTGAGTTACTTGTTACGACTCAATGGGATTTTCGTCTTTGTCTTTGTTTTGTTGTTAAGGGAGAGGTGGAATAAATAAACTTAAATAGGTTGGTACCTATTTAAGTTAATTGAGTAACTCTTACGCATAAAACGTACCGACTTGCTCATAACTTTTCGTAAAAATTATAGCCTATAACCATCTTACTGTAAAGACAAATCAATCGACACCTCATTTATTAAAATCTGATCAGTAGTTTTTGAGCTAGGATCGGCCATTCATACGATACATACAAACATTCTTACATAGACAATTAAACTCATTACCCTTTCATTTTTCGTTTATGATGCAAAGTTTTAGATGAAAATAATAAATAGAAGGCAAAGTATCACGAATTAACGTACAGTTCTGTCAAAACAATTGTGGGTATCTGAATTGGTACACCTAATTTTTATATTCAAAACCACTGCAAAACCTCATACCCGTACGCACACAATGCTATTTCGACCGAATTGTAAAGCTCAGCCTTAACGTCTAAGGGTGCTTTTCCACAGACGTGGAATGGAGAGGAGCGAATCGTGAATTGGCCAATCACAGTGCTCGGAATCCCCACTCCGCATCAGTGGAAAGAGTGTAAGTGGAGTGGACCGGAGCTGAGCAGACTTTCAAACAAAATATATGAACACACGTCTCCGAGCCGACAGAACGGAGTCGACCAGTCTGTGGTTTTGTGTTGTGTGTGAGGTAGCTCCGTTTCAATGGAAACACCTGCCACTATTCACTGCGTTCCACTCCGCCCAGCTCCACGTCAGTGGGAACGCACCCTTACGGTCAGATATAGTGTAGTTCCGCAAATCTTTTCTCGAAGACGTGACTTTTACTATAGGTCATCATGACCTTCATCGACTTAATTAAAAACAGACTCGTTCAGCCATCTAACTCCAATTTCTCCTGGCTAATACCGACATGCTAAGCTTAGACAAAATTATAAAACAAATACTTTTAAGAATTTCAGCTGCACTTATCAGTGGTCGTATATTCAAATGAATTCCATTGTACGCTGTCTAGCTATACAACAAACGTGTACAGCAATTACGTATGCCAATTACACAGCGAAAAAGCCGCCTTTATGTTCTGGGAGATGCATTAGTAGGAACGGATGCTCGCAAGCGTAAAAATTACAAAACGTTATCCGTCCGTCGCATTTCCATACAAACACGCCATCCCATGGTCTCGCCGTCTCACGCACTAGATATCCCGTTGGCGCAACACCAGCTGGATAATTGTTTCGCCAGTCAGCTGGTTATTACGATAACGGTGCGCCCGCGCAACTCGCCGCCCGACTCGCGCCGAAACTATCCGATAAGCTCCGAACGTGTCTAACGCAATTACTAGCGCTGGATGATTGTAAAATCAAACTTAATGAAAGCTCTTTATATCGTTTCGGAGAAAGAATTCTTTTTCTCACATAGAAGAATGTCAGTAGCCTTGGTTTTTTTTGTATGATCAAACAAAATTCACTGGCAGACTTCATTGTTTGACTTCTTTCAGCATCACACAATTTCAATACTTGTATATATATAAATAACGTTGGTGATAAAAATTTCTCACGAGATTTTTTGCAATTTTAATCACGCGTGCCACAAAATAATGTTGTCGAGCCATAGTACTAACACTATGAGTCCTGGTCACTCGAAATAAAGATTTATTATTATAGTACGTACAACGTACTTACGTAGTCGTACTGAAAAATAATTTTTGTATAGACTACGCCAACAAACGTTACATCAATTTTAAAAATTAGACCAGAGACGTGTGACGTATTTTAATCCCTCTGAATATTTTTTCTGTTGCCCAATATTTAAATTAAAACTAATATCTGCATGACTGATTAGTCCGCAAAAAGCAAACTGTATATTGCATTAACATACGTAACTACATCAATTTATAATACCTCTATTGTACACACGAAGACACGGTAAAGCTAAGCAGTTGCTTTACAAAAATCATCGCTATTGCGACAGAATACGGGCGGTCTAAATGGTAACCTAGCTTGATGTGTCGTATTGTATGTATCAAACAACCCTTTTCCAGTAACATGACGCTTGGGGCAAGAACCCTTTGTAATGAGCTAATCACGTAATGCCGTATTTGTGTAAGGATTATCTCTCAAAGGAGTATTGTTACCGACGCGTAATTGAACTCTGTCCATTTGCTATTCTAATTTATGTATGCCCTTCTCTAAAGCTTTACGAGAGAACAAAGCAAGACTTTTCTATGAATAAAAAATTGAGATATTACGATTTAAAAAATTATCTCACAAAAGTAAATAAATTTATTTTCGGTGTGTTAGACATCTATCAATTCAGTAGCATAATTATCAAATATAAAAAAATATAATACCATAACACCTAAAAAGCTAATAACACTGCTTGAATTGAGAAATGAAGTAACAAACCCACGCTCAGCAGTCACGCCTAGTCAGACCAATGTTTCTCTAAAGTAATTGCTAATTATTACTTGATGTTTAAACCGACTCGAATGTATGTGTTAGTGCTTCAATAAAGCGATCATCAGTTCTTCTTCCTTGCAGCCGAAACTCCTGGATTTTACAGATTCTGCAACCGGACACTTTAACATTCAACATTCAAGACTTTTTTATGATTTTCTTTCAAAATGTCCTACACCTCAGTCCAAAAATAACCCTAACACACATTTCTTTGTTTTATAATAAGAACAACGAGGTACCGTATTTTTTCTCAACATTAAAGGATGCGGGGTCACTCCCCTCACCTCGACTGAGTAATAACTGTTTATAATAACAAAGTTTTTGTTCTGCGTGCATATTGTTATTGTTAGCTTGCTTGGGGTTAGTGCAAATGCCAAAACTTGCAAATTATCTCCGCTCGTGACTGAACTTTGGCAATCATTGGCAACGCAACACTCATCAAATACCTTTGCGTTTGTGGTGTTGTTCCCTCCCCATGTTGGTATTCTGTAATAATTTATTATGACACCATGATTGTGTTCGTATTTGAATAGCGGTGTCGTAAAATAATTTGTCTACAGAACATCCATTGGACCTTACATGGAATCTTCTTTCTAGTAGGATAACTAAAACCTCTTTTATATAGCGTTTATATAATATAGAAGCACACTTCTGTAGATTCCTTTTTCAGCTAGGTCTAAATGTGCGAACGGATCTGTGATCGGTGTTCCTTAAATTGTGCAACACATTGCTCACTATCTACTTGACACCATTTTTTCAGTCGCTTTTTTAATACTTAAAAAAGAAAATTAGTATCATACAATACTGCTAAATTAAAGTACCTATTGGATGAAACTAATTTTCTTAGTCCGAAACGAAACGACTTATCTTGAAATAATAAAGTTATGCTGTAGTAACGGTCGTGTTAACTCTCCAATTGACTCTTTGTAGCTTTTGGCTATCAGGAGTTGCCTCTTCATAACGTTCAAGGGAAAGTACATCCCTAGATGTCAACATTCATAAAACCGGGGATCACACGAGTTCTCACGACTCGTCCAAGGAAACCCAGCATCATTAATAAACGAAAGTTCGCCAGAACAAATGATTAACGCGGAAGTTATGGCAATTATTCAAAACACGTTAACTGGTGCTCGTATCATCACAAATCAGCGACACCTATACAATTCGTGCCCAGACTACAAACGAACTGCAGACGTGACCGGCATCACCGGCCATCGGATTTGAATAAATAAATCACGCTCGCATCCCGGCTCATTTGTTAGTGCTAGAGAAAGGCGTTCGATTCCACGCCTCAGCTGCAATCATAAACCTAATCTAGCTTTTACCACTTTATGTTCGCTACGTGTGCATTTCGCTGTCAGCGAGGTTTCCATTCGCGTCAAGAAAGTTGCCCAATTTCACTTATTTTTAGTCCTTTTACAGCGTACGACGTAAAAATTTTATCTCCAGAGAAAGCGCGTATTTAGGTTAGGCTCGTTTTCGGTATGCGAGAATCTTCAATGTCATCCGTTGTTACCGATACAATCTTGTAGCGACAATTTTCACACTTGGATTCGACGCTTTTATGTCCGTCAGTATTAACCGTCGCATTTAAACGACCCATCGTTAATTCAAGCCAATTAACAGCCAGCCTTAACATTTAATTAAGTCGCCTAATTTATTGAAGTGTTGTTATTATTTATGCTACATTAAGTCAAGTGAAATTGACTTTATGTTGGCGAGTGGGTCAACAAATAGGGCTTATTAAGTAATGGAGTGACATTAATATCAGTGAAATATGGCAGATTACGTATATACGTCGTGCAACGGTCATGTCGTAGTAATAAAATGGTAAACAAGCAATGTGCTTTGCAAAATATCACAATATTTTATGTAACGACTTAGAAATCTTTGAACTCTGTTTCCAATAGTTACATCTCTGTTCTGGCTTCATAAACTATAATGTGATTACTTGATATTGATAATGATAATAAAAGTCTTGCAATAAAAGACGGTAATTTAGATCGTGAACTGAGATTCCGAGCGCGGCGCAAACGCCGATGTTTCTGCGTACTCTCAAATCACCAGGAACAGATCGTTTACTTTGTGGCTAGTAAATCGTCAGTGAAGTTTCTTTGTTCTTAGGTTTCATTTTCGTTGTACTTGAGGAATTCCAACACTTTCTATCATTTCAAAGCATAGAAAACCATTGTTTTCAGTTTGGTCTGTTCAACAAGTTGTAAATCTTAACTGTTCTGTATTCTACTACAGACGATACTCGGTTATTACTCAGACTTTATTGTTTTGGAATAAACCCGGGGTTTATAAATCTTTCCCTTTTATGGTCGCTATAATTGGGTTTAATGACGATTAGACCAATATGTTCCACTGGTATGCGAAGAAAGGAGAAGGTATTTCTATGCAACAGACTTCAAATAAGTAGATTTTCAATTAGACTGTAGTTTTGTCGTTGTCGATCGTAAATTGATTTCAACTTCTTCTTTTTTATTAAAAAAATCATAAAGGTAGGTAGGCAAGTCGTTTTTCATAAAAAGTTTGAATCGATCAGTGGTTATAAATTTCAAAAAAGGATGGATATCAACGGCAAACTATTTTACACCAATTACCATGTTTGTCTATTAACCCTTCAAGGTTCACACGTGTGACGGTGCCGTTTTAAATAAGTAATGAACCGTAAGGAAGTAGACACCTTACAGACACATGTTCAAGGTATTTACATAGTAATGGTTCTTCCTCTCAGGTGCAACATTATTAAGCCATATATCATACCAATTAGACTCGCGATACACTCAATTAATGCCTAATGATGATTAACATAGTGACCTTGTAATAGATCTATTGTTTTTTGTTGTATTACGTCACTTATTTTGAGCAGGAAGTTACGAATAGTACATATTTAGTACCTACCTAATTATTCTTCAGAATAGACCAATGGTCGCAAGCCTTCCTGCGTTCGATAAAGTTCGTTATTTGATTTTGTCTATAACGTTATCAGTAGCGTTTGGATTTGGATTCTGGTTACTAAAAAATACCAAGATAATACATAAGTACCTACACCTCTGTCCTGGAAGACACAGAAGTGATGATATGTTACGTTCTTTGGAATATGGACGTTGTTGCTTTGTGAACATGATTGATATTCACTTTATAGTGTAAGTTACAAAACATCCGCTACCTGTAGATCGCAATAAAAATTTCAACATTCGGCTCCTTGTATTCTTTGTTCTAAGTGCTAGTTAATTACATCCTGTACCTAATGTTTGTGAATCCCTTAGGTTGCTAAGCGGATTTTCCAACATCCTCAGTAATTCTTTTCTAATCCTAAGTGGTGCTCTCCCATAGTCGATAGGAGATAACAATACGCCTCTGAAGTTATCCGTTGCCAACAGCCGCACAGGTAGGTATTCTTTTGCAAAAATATCGAAATCAGTAAAGAAAATATTCACGTATGCGAAACAATTAAGACCCTAACAGTCTTTACATCAAGTTTTTATATTAAAATTTACCACCGCAATACCACTTGCGGATTACTTCAGACGCGCGCTATTTCGGGGATGGGTAAATATTCAAACATTATTTAACAAATCATTCTTCTCATCATAGTAGTGCGTTGTGAGTGGTGTAGTTTACGTTTTCATTATCATAATTGTAGTTTTAAACATCTGCACTCTTAACTTTGAGATGAAATTAATGACGTTCTAATGTTTTTCAAATATACACCCGGATACTGTAATTCTAATACCTACTTGTAATTTATTAAACACACAGTTCCAGGGATGCATGTAGTGACTGAAGGGTCTTTGATAATTGATGAAACTATAAAACAATTTATTTATAATGTTCTCAACTTGCAAGCTAAGCTTCTAAGCTCGGGTTAAACGAGAAGCCGACCTCAACGTAATTGGGAAAATTATTGTGAGATGAGCTTTAAACAGCAAGTAATAAATTAGAATATAAAAATCATAGTACCTACTGGAAAAGCCCCTGTCAAAGGTAGACAATTGGGGTAAACTGGGCCAAGTCATATTTGGTAACCATAGAGTATTGTATCCCATTATCTCGGCAGCATGCGCGTTGCAAAGCGGTCGCCGCCAAAGGTCACGCGTATCTCGACATCTGTCTCGCGTATAGAGCTGTTAATATTCGCCGTGTGACATGCAGCCACTTTGTCGCGCCGACCGACGACAGCTCTTATCAGTACGATCATCGTTTTCACTGGGCGAAATCCATGCGTCCTTCGTTGTGTTACTGTCACTGTAAGAATAATTGTAAATTTTAAATATTTCCATTAAAACTTACAAAATATTTAGGTTAAACGAGATTTTTTTTTTAAATATGGGAACATGATATAAACCCCTTGTTTAGGGCGGTTCAACGTCATATGTATATACCGCCTAGATGCATATTCCGCCGTAGAACTATGAACGACAATTATTATCTACTATTATCATAGTTTAGGTTATTTTATCATTTTTCAATAGTTGACTCTAAGTCCATTATCTGCTAGGTGGAGGCCTCTCAAAGTGCAGATACCACCTGGATTTTATAGCAGGTGATTTTTTTCGATGTGTGGGGAGGAAGGTTTGTGTTCCGTACCCGAACCTTCAACCTAAAAATTAAGCTTCAAACTGAATGATAATTACTTTCACATTAATTTGTCTTGTATGTTCAATATAATTGCAACGATAATTTTCTTAATTTCGTCAGTTTCACTGCTTTATAAGGATGCTTATTCATTAAACGAATATTTTCTGCTGTCCAGAGCAATTATGTTATTACCCATTGCATGTTCGACACGTAAAAATCTTAAATAGGATCATTAAATCACTTTCTTCGCGATAAATTAAGTTTCGACACTGCGACATTGAAATTGCGATTCGATTTCTTTATCGGCTTTGTGGAAAATAGCTAAGATTAAGTGAAAAAATATGGTTACATTAGCGAATCAAAATGACAGTCTGAAGTTTAAAACTCAAGGTTTCATTGCATTGTCGATTTGGACAATTGTAATTGGTTTCATACACAGTGATTTCACGACGATAACAGTAGATCTGCTAGTATTAATTTAATATTTCGAATCCTAACACTCACTTAACAGGCCCTGGAGCTTGAATTGCCCGCAAAAACGTCAAATTATGTTATTATTCGGATTTAGGTACCGTTAATCTAGGTTCGGACGGTAGGTACTATTTCGTCTACTACTTCACTGGAAATAAAAGACCGGAAAATCGTTCCAAACTTAGTAAAGTTATCAAAAATTGCTTTCGCTTACATTTATTTCCAGTGAAGTATTTTGGATAAAATGGTAGAGTAGGAACCTAGATTAACGGTATTGGAATCCGAATAATAACAGAATTTGATTTAATTGTGTGTGAATTACGATTTATTTCAGTGTTACGTTTGTAAGAGAAATTCGGTCCGCCGGACTCTTTACAAAATATCGCATGGGTTTTTAATAATTATCAGCAAAATACCTAAAGCAGATGTCACCAGCACAATATTCATACAAAGTAAAAGTTGAAAAGTCTCGAAAGGCGATCAGTATTTGTATACCAACAGCATTACAATTTGAATCCAACCCTTCGTCTGTCGCGGTGTCATTCGCCCCACGTATCCTCTAGGGTGGTCCCCGAGACCCTCATTAATGTGCACCTACGATACCAACCAGCGATAATTACCTGTGACTTGCATACGAAATTAATTCTTTTCAATTTATTGACATTGATTATTTCTTTGTTCTTTAACCGTCTGTTCTTAAATAAAACATTAACCTATCCATTTCGTATCATATTTCATATTTTTTTAAATATAGTAGTGACCTACTTACTATACCTACTTATAAAATAGAATTCTTTGTGTTAAATACCTCATGAACAATCAGAGTACATGTAGCATCACTACTTACATACACGGCTTTGAAATTATATTGGCAATCTCCCCATCATTAGGGCTGTCCCTAGAATTTATTAAATGCGTTCACGCTGCGTTCAATTGCGTAGGTACGAATGAAAGTTTGATACAATTTCTTCCCTTTAGGGATGGGAAATCCTTTATTGTATGCCTACGTCTGCGTCGTATCTATATGGAACCAATTATTTGTTAATTCAAGTTCGTGTAGTAAGAATTATATTTTCTGAATTGTCACAAATAGTTTGCTTTAATTGACAAGGTCTACAATAAGGCTATGCGTTGAAGAGTCAGCAACGTTTCTTCTCTTGCATTATGGAATATAGAATTGTTTTAATATAAAACATTCAAACAATACCATTTAGAGACAGCAGTGTGTGACTAAGATCACAATTTCAATGATCACTATCTTACCTATTATATTATGCGAACTATGCGCATACCAGTAAGACAAATGGAAAAACATAAAACCTTATTCATTTAATAGCATTCTTGAGATACCTATTCTTCAAGTTACGGGCCAGTTCAAGGGCTGCACGTTCGAGCCCCATGATAATTTATAAGATAAAATCAGTCATTAGAATAATGTCAGGAACGATATTAGGTTTCGCTCCCTTCTTATGTAAAGAATAAGCTTAACTTTTTTACTGTTATGCACCGAAGAAAGGGGGTTGAGACGATATTTGAATGCAAATGTCTTATGAAGATTAAAATTGTGGTGTCAAAGAAGTTTATCTGAAGTAGGAAATGAGTTACTTAAATTAAATTATGCTTTATAAAAAAAATTGCTCAACATCGCTACAGAATATAACATAAAGTCACTGCTGCGCTGAGTTTCGATTTGTTCGAGCTAATTTCAGAAACTACTGTACGGGTTTTCAAACGGTTATCACCAATAGATAGAGGGATAACCTAGGAAGGTTACAATTTTTAAATATATCGGTACAAAATCGAGGTGGGTCGCTAGTAAATATTAAGAGTTGCATTTTGTAAAACAACATACATACTGACTATTGTGACAACCCTATTGAAATACACTTTGTACCTACTAGTCGTAAGTTATTATCTTATGGACAAAGTCATCATTATGGTAGTCTGCACAGCCCACTTTAAACACCGGTAGTGAAAATGATACAAGCAATCTTACGCAAGTAGAAAATGAGCAATCTCTCCCCCGCGCAATCACCCCCACATACCTATACATATTTTAATAATAATAGGAAAATTGCTACTGCAGGCTATCATTCGAAAGGAATAAGTTTGCGTGGGGCAAGACACGCGACCCCCAACCAATTTGAACTTACTCTAACGATAAACTTAATATCTACGCGTTAGAGTCTAATTTTCTTTAATAAGCTTACAGCGGCAGTGGCAGGTTACAGTGACGCGCATGCGTTCATTTTGGAGGGAAAAACGTATACAGTGTTGCCATAGCAACGGTGTTTAATGCACCTATTCGTGTATTCAGTGCATTGCACTTGTGATTGTGAGGCTACGTTAGTCTAAATACTATTAGTTATCAGGAACCGCCTAGAACTTTGCGCGGCTGTGTAATTACACGTGTGAATAAAACCTTTGTTTCAAGTGTTGTGATTGAACTCCACAAGGTTTGTTTACGTGTGAAGTAGGCGTTTATCTGTATCGCTATCTACAACAACGTTTTTATTACCATTGTCTTTCTTTGAAGATATTTCTAGACTTGTGGTTTCTTTGAAATAAGAATTAAAAGTTTATTCGGTGAAGCTTTAAATTAGAAAATAAAGAGAGAGATACAAGAATTTTTTAGGTGGGGAATCCATGCTTCGGCAAGATTGGGTCGGCTCGACCGGAGTGATACCGCGGCTTCACAGAAAACCACGCTTACCTACGTTGTGTTTCGCCGAGTGAGTGAGGTTACCGGAGGTCCAATCACCTTTTAAAAGGCCGGCAACGCACTTGTGACTCCTCTGGTGTTGCAGGTGTCCATGGGCGGTAATCGCTTACTATCGGGCGATCGGTCTGCTCGTTTGCCCCCTATCATTTTATTATTAAAAAAATAATAGCGATTAAGTCACAATATAAATAAATTGCCGAGCGAACACCTAATTCGCCGTAAACATAGGACCTTCTTTATTTGCTTAAGTTCGTTAACGACCTCGTACAATAAAACTTCCATATATCTCCAAGTAAACGCATTCCTATAAATTTCAATCGCCATAAACAAAGAGACAGTTGTAGATCTTTCCTAATTAGCACTTATGACGTAATTAATCGCCCAAGTCGGTCGGAAGAGCCCTTGAAAGGGAGAGAGATGGGGTAAATTGACACGAACATTCCCAGTCGGTATTGTATTTGTCAATTAGACCTTTCAACTCAACCGTTCAGTTAATTGCTGGCTTTTAGACCTGTTTGTCAAGTACCCACCCTTCCATTTTGTCTTTTTTGGATTCAATCTTCGAGAACCGGATTTTTTGGGTTTGAGTTAAGCCGAATGATTTTGTTCACGGTTTATTTAAAGTATACATTACGGGACTGTGGTATCCAGGGCCTCACGTCATTTTATTGTCATACGATGACTTCGAAAGAAAGAAAACAAAAGGGTTTATTGACACAGTTTAAGGACACTGCATAGAATAACATCAGACAAAAAAAACTGATCTAAGTACTTATAAAATAAACCAAAAATAAAATAAATCTATAGTAAAATATATGTATAGGTATACTGGTTTCTGACACTTACGCGAATATTAGACATTGAAATAAAACTACTTTTTACGGATTTTCAAGAATCAAATAATTTCAATACAACGCGATAAAATTCGTAAAAAGTAGTTTTATTTCAATATATGTATAGGTACTTATAATTTTAATAGTCCTAATTAGTAGTCCTAGTTCCTAATTAGGAGTTAATAAAACTTATACTTTATAAACTGTGGGTGTACGTACATAAATGCATCCCTAACCCTTTGGGGAATATAGGCGTGATGGAATGATGGCATAGTTTATTTTGGACTAGCTTCTGCCCGCGACTTTGTCTGCGTGGACTTCAGAATTGGGTGCGACCTGGATAAAAAGTAATCTATGTGTTATTCCAGACTACGATTTATCTCTGTGCCGAATTTCACCCAGATCCGTTCAGCCGTTCTGGCGTGAAAGAGTAACAAACATCTATAGGTACATCCACACATGCATACATCACAAACTTTCACGTTTTTAAAATCAGTAAGGATTTTATGATATAAACCGTTAATTAAGTCCTATTTTACGTACTGAGGTACCTCTAAATTTCATTCATTTCTTTATATTCATTATGTTTTCTAGTTTTATGTGGATAGAAAACCGACGATATCAAACTGTATGGTCAAGTTTGTCAAGCCAGAGTGGTTCGGCTAGAAAGCTGAAATGTGTCAGATATGCTGTGCCTACACACTTGTTTGCCTGATAATGTTCCTCGTAAAATGTAGGCTTTGAACTCTCCAATTGCTAGCTCTAGACAACTAGACACTCTCGTAAAATGTAAGAGGAATTTAATTTGATAGGTTTTGAGCTGATATTTTATGCTGTGTTGGCAATATTTACATAAATATACTATGGAAGGTTGGCGAATATTATTCCTACCTCCCTCGGTAGGAGTCCAACGTTTTATCAGATATTTTTCCTTAATAAAACCTAGATTAAACATTTTTATAAGACAAGAGTTGCACTGGGATCTGACACAGGACGTGTTACATTCATTTGGAACATAGGTACCAAATTTGAATCCAGAGGCTTACTAATTCATACTCCCAGTATTGCCATTAAACGGCCACAAACGCAAATTTCGAGCTGCTACTGAAAATTTCATAAAAAATCCCATTAACACTGCCCTGGAAAGCGAACCTAGGATCTCTAGTGTAGCAGTCCTTAGTACCACTAATCGTCGTCGATAACAATACCTCAAAAAATAATTAGGTATTCTGAATATACTTTAACACTTGAATGAAATATTGAGTAGTTAAGTCACTATTACTATAGCTATTCAAATCTCCAATCAGATATATGCAAATGCAACAGTAATGATTTATAAAATGGCAGTCTATAAACGAGAGCCCGTTATTAACGTTGTGTTGTTTTATTCATGTCTAGGGCTTTGTTAGCCTAGTGATTTGACCATGGTTTGCCAGTTAATAAGTCCTCAGATCTAATCCACTTTACACACATTTGTCTTTCCGAAGCGATCTGCGCCACGAGTTATGGGTTCGTTCCCCGAATAGGTTTGTTTTAAAGTAGATTTTTTTTTAATCCACAAATGTATTGTTATTACGACCTCCGTGCTTGACAGGCTCTAAATAGGTAACTACTAAGTCATAATTGCTGAAATATATATTTTGCCAGATTTGGAAGCTGTTCACAAAATAAAGTATTCAAAAATCCTACAAATGGCAACCCTATAACAAGTATTAAATCAGTCCATTGGATATAATAATATCTTGATCTATTTTCACACTATTGTAATGTAGTTTTTAATTTAGATAGGTACTGCTAAATAGGTACAGACGGATATTTTAAATCGTAGAATAAGACATTGTGTTGTAAACTTGTAAGATTTGTACAAGATAAACGTTAGCCATTGAGGTATAATGAGTTTATTACCTAAATATTATGTATAATTATGTTCGTAGTAGCTGGCACCTGAAATGAAGACGTTCGCTTGGCTCACCAAATTAAATTTTTTGCCATTTTTCTTTATCACAATATAGGTTCATGCCAATTGTAATCGCGACAGTTAACTATACAATATTCAGAGTTGTGTAATAAAATCTTTGCTGAAGATTCGTTATCATAGCTAGATATTGTCAAACACTACCCAAATTGTAAATTTTGGCCTTGCATAACTGTGATGATGGTTTTTAAGTATAGTTTTTAGTATAAAGTCGTCAATATTGTATAGAAAATGTCGTGATAACTCTTTTCATTTATATGTTAGCATTAAGGATAAACAAAATACAGTTATAATTTAAACGAGTGCAACACCCTTAACGGTGTACAGTGGCGGTGTAAAATAAAACAGGATAATATTTTTTTTCTTGAAAATTTTTCATGTCCAATGGAACGATGATAAGAAAACCGCTTTAGTTTGTTTGGTTTTGAGAATTAAGATGATTTTAGGGTTCCGTACGTCAAAAGGAAATAACGGAAATGTCTGTTAAGAATCATTATATCGGGAGCGCGTGGAGGTTTCAAGTCAAAATAAAACTATATAGGTACTTAGGTACACAGGTCTACAGTCCCTTGAAGCTGTTAAAAAATAACAACAACAACATACAATTTTTTTTTATAAACTTCTAAGTTATCATTAGAAAAAATACGGCCGTTTATGCCGCAAACAACGTATATAAAATAGTTCGACACTCTCAAACGAATCAAATTTTATAGGGTATTTTCCGTTAACGTTATGAATTTTGGCAAGTAAGTAATACCGTCTTATTCTACAAGTATAGGGAAACATCTGAAAACTATACATATGCAATTAATTATTAATGTACCTACCCTTCTACGGAACCCTCGGTGGGTCAGTCCGACTCGCACTTAGGTAAACGTTTTCGACTCTCTTATACATGGAGGCTTACTCCGCAAGTTTTAGAGCAACAATTCGCTTCATTGTGTCTGTCTATATAATTACTACTGTCTATAGTAGGTAACCTACCTGCGTAACTAATAACTCGATCTTAATAGATTCCTATTTACTAATCTATGATTGTACATATTCAACTCTCGTAAAAAAGCACTATTAGGAAGGAATATCACGAAGGAATATAGTAGTCACGTATATGGGTATTGCTTTAAATGTCTTTATTACCTTAAAAGTTTATTAAAATACTCTTTATATAGAGTTCAATGCTCAGTAGTACGCAAGCGCAGACACTGTGTCGCCGACGTACAGTGGCGCGTCCAACGTAAAAATCACTTCGTATTCTGCCGCTCTACCAAGTTCCGCACTAAGCGAATAGATGGCGCGCTCTTCATATTATGGAATTTGTTTAAATAATGTGATAGTAATTTTAAATGTGTATATACCTCACACAAATATTAATTTTGTGATGGGCAGAAAATCTGGGAGTTCGTGGGCGAAGGCCGGCCGTAATTGTAATATGTATTTATTTATTTTATATTGAAAACGCATTGCAAATCAAACAACCCAGCGTCCCCCAAACCGCCTGTTCGTATTTTTCTTGATTTTTCAAATATTAGGGAAGTAGAGACTGTCCAAGAAGAGCTATGGTTTTCACCTTTTTCCACCACCACTATTTTCCTAGCGAAACATGACTGAATACGAGTATGAATACAAATAACATTTACTCAACACCTTTTTTGTTATTTTTCTGAAACCCATGAACAAGATTGATTTACGGTATTGTCTGTCACATTGTTATTTCATTGCCTTACGCACACTTGTCAATAGTGTGGTGGACCCTATTCTGTGTCCCTATGTTTACTTAGGGGAGACGCGTTTTTCGATTAATTTTACCCAACGCTTGTCTCTTCGTTTGATTGATAGAGCTGGAGTGGCAACAGTACATGGGTACGTGAAGAGAAACTTCGATAATCCACCTGCTTGCGTAGGAGTGCATTGCATAGGTAACTGAGGTTAATCAAGAAACGTGACAGCTACCTTATTGATATGAACCAAATTTTCATTGAATTATTTATTTATTGATTACGTTTGAATCTAATTCATCGTTATTAGATACATAGTAGGTATACCTAAGTACTTAATTCTAACTTATGTGATTGAATAAGTAGGCTTGTAGCCCCTTGTTTCCCTTCAGAAAAATAGAGTTTTTTTTATGGGATATGAGAGCAAACGTGCAAACGGATCGCCTAATGGTAAGCGATTACCGCCGCCCATGGACACCCGCAACACCATAGGTGTCACAAGTGCCATGCCGACCTTTTAAAAGGGGATTGGGCCTCCGGTAACCTCAATCACTCGGCGAAACACAACGTAAGCGTTGTTTAACGCCGGTTTTCTGTAAGGCCGCGGTATCACTCCGGTCGAGCCGGCCCATTCGTGCCGAAGCATGGCTCTCGTACGTAAAAATTAATGACAATACCCACTAATAATAGGAGTCTTTGTGTAAGTATCTACTATAAACTTAGATTCTATAGTTACTTACCTACCTATATCTTATTGTCAACAGATTGGCGCGCACCGATGGCAGACGAATCGGAGGCGGCGAGGGCACGGCGGGCGCCCGCGCCTCCGCCGCGGCAACCTGCGCGCCCACCGGAGCCGCGCCCGCGCACACAGCCGGACCCGCTGCGGCTCCCGGCGCCGCCGCGGCTGATCCGGCCGTCGGAGCACCTGGCTATCGTGGAGCGGGCCATGGAGCGCCGGCCGCCGCCGCTCGTGCCGGCCGTCACGGTGCTGCACGGGCCGCGGCCGCCGCTGCCCCCACCGCAGCCGCACCCGCCGGTGTACAGGCACGTGGCGCCGCCACCCTTGAGGATGCCCGCTCCAGGACCGCCCGTGATGAGGCCGCTGCAGAGGAGAGATGTTCAGGTAAGGGGTGCATGGATTTTCACAGGTTTTAGACTGAATCTAGAAATGTCGTAATATTCATCGCATAAAAGAATATTCCAACTCTAGCGACACGTACGCCGCTTCACCCGCGTAAATTTTTCCGACTACTCCAGTGAATTATAAAAAAAAGTCTTTCATACAAACCTTGTTCTGGCAATTAGCTACGAACACAACAAAAAAAAACAGCTAAATCGGATGAGGCGATTTTGATTATATATTAATAAATTAAATGATTTTTATTTCGGACAACAATACAAATCCATATTTTGTTAGTAAAGTGACTTATGAACTAATGTTAGTAAGCAAAGTAGGTATACATATATATGAGATTTACATAAAAGTTATTTTTCTGGATAGACCCATCCATCCATCCAGTCCTAGTTCCCTTGTGAACCTACCCAACAACAAATGATATGTTATGTATTTACATGTTTTCAATAGTTACATGAGTAGGCGTTTATCTCTTCCTTGTTATGTTAATCAGCATCTCAATACAATGACACGCAGTATTCAATTATTCAGACGCCTGTTTGTAGGTACCTACTCAATACACACCGATGCGAAAGTGATACCTAAATGATTCAGTTACGACTACGTAAGCAAAAACAAGATGAATTTATTATTGAACGAGTTCTGTGGTTTTGGTATTCCCTGATGTCATAACATAACGCCTATATTCCCAGGGATGTATTAATGGACTTAGTCACAGTATGTTGACTGCCTCATTAGTGTAGTGGTCCCAACGTCCCAAGCGCGACAGCTACGCTAGGGGCTACGTTCGATCCCCAGGTAGAGCAGTGTTATTGAGTTTTTATGAAATTCTTAGTAGCAGCTCGGAGTCTGGATTTGTGCCCGATTAATGGCAATAGGCCCTATTACATGGGACCTAATCATACCGACGAACTGTGGGTGTACATTAGTATGCCTCTGCCTAACCCTTCGGGAAATACATGATGACGTCGTGATGGTATGTTATGTTAGTTCCGCTATGTTTAGATCTCATATAATAGAGGGCGAGCCTATTGCCCTTAACAGGACACAAATCTACACTAGAGAAGAAGAAAAGATATGCAAGACGTGTTCTCATGTACCTACACCCACAGTTCGCTGGTACCATGATCCCATGGAATAAGGTGGCGAGCCTATTGCCCGAGCATAATCCAAACTCCGAGCTGGTATTTAGAATTTCATAGAAAAACCCAGGACCTCGAGTGTCGCAGTCGCGTTTAGTACCATTATTAATGAAACTACTACTGAGGCAGTCACGAATGTCAGTCATCAAGATAAAAAGACGCAAATGCGATTCCGTAAACTTTCAGTTTCGATTACGTTAACCCAGAAATATTAGAAAAACTGTTTCAGAAATTTGTTACACGCCTACGGAAGTGTATTAGCATATACTAGACTTGGGAGCTAAGGGAAACGAGTAGAGATGGGTTTATGCCAGGGCATTTATTTTTTTCGCCCAAAATGCCTGGGCGGAAACCCATCTATATAGATGGGTTTATGCCAGGGCATTTATTTTTTTCGCCCAACATGCCTGGGCAGAAACCCATCTATAGAAACGAGGCGTGCATTCACGCATTGCAGGTGGACAAAACATGTGCATTTGTACTGAAATGGCATACCTATATATGCGGTTATATATATATATACGGTTAAAACAAAAGATTGTTACGGTGTTAAAACAAAAGATTGCCAAATTTGAATGTTAGGGTATATTTTTATTCAGAAAATTATATTTGCTATTTATTAATCAAATATTTATTATGTACTGTTAATTATTAGGTATTTTATTTTAAAAAGATATTAATTAGCAATATAATTTCTCGCCAAATAGACTAGAAAAAAAATTGAGAATTTCGGGTTGGGTTGTCTAGATAAGGGCAGGATGATGTTGATGATGAATAACATTTTTCGGCAAAATGCAGGTTTTGGACGCTAATGAATTTGTTGGATACATTTTAGTTTCTAAAGCGTTTTAATGCATTCTTACACAAAAATGATAACTCGTTTGTTAAGCAAAAGTTTAATTACAATGAAGCAAGAGATGTAGGGCATAGTGGAATAACCTCCTTGCAGAAAATATGGAAGAACTTCCTTGCAGAAAATACTAGCCAAATAACATAGCTCCATGCTATGTTGTGTTCCTAACGGTGAACAAGATCGCCAGAGATCCGCGAGGAAGCGTTCTGTTGGCAGTGGGGGCGATGCATGCATGGCAGCATGTCTGTATGCTGCCAGTCCTACCATTCCTCCTTAATTTACACGGTCGGCAACGCGCGATTGATACCCCTTGTGTTGCAAGCGTCTATAGGCTACGGTAACCGCTTAACATCAGGCAGACAGTTTGCTTGTTTGCCACCTTAGTGGTATAAAAAAAGCAAAAAAATCAACCTATATTTTTAGAAAATTGATCGGAAATCTTGGCATCCGCAGTATGCGAGTAATCATGTTAGTGTAGTCGAGCTTGCTCTCCAAGAGGCTTACAGTCGCTTCCCGGGTGAGTCATTGCCGGCTTTCTTATTATAATGAGCCTAAGTGGGTGCCAGCCAGTTTGGCATCACAATAGCTGCAGATGACGTGTTGCAAGATCCAAGGAATTTTGTGGAATAGAGAAATCGATCCGTGGGAAGTTTGATTGAATATTAGTAACAGGCAAAATGAATTACAACGTCAGTGTCTACGGACATCGAGCCTCGAAATAACTTGTTAAATTTTATAGTGGGAAAAAGAAAGAAAGATACCGTCTTTTTTAATAAGGGGGGGAGTAGGTATGCAATATTTTTAAGTCGTGTAACTTCGTATTAATAAACAATACAATATACAATACAATACAATCATTTATTGGTTCCATAAAGCATTTACAATATTTTTGATCACTGCCACTTAAACTAGGTATAACCTGTGCTATAAGTAACAGTTCGCCTCGCGGTTGATCTAGAGAACCGGTTTAATTTGTACAAAACTATCTTTTACAAAACATTAATTTGTGGAAAGAAAAAAAAAATAATAAAAAATAAGTTCTGAGGTTGTATATGTGTAGTGTGTACTTGTGTGTGTGTGTGTGTGTGTGTGTGTGTGTGTGTGTGTGTGTGTGTGTGCGTGTGTGTGTGTGTGTGTGTGTGTGTGTGTGTGTGTGTGTGTGCGCGCGTGTGCGCGCGGGTGTGTGTGTGTGCGTGTGTGTGCGTGTATAGCTATTAATACATGAAATAAATTTTATTCAGGTACACTCAAGAGAAGTTCAGTTTCTTGGTAATCTAGTTTATTCAATAACACTTTCACTTTTTTCTTAAGAACAAAAAATTAATATTGATGAATGGGTTCTATAAACATTGACACAGTTTCAAATATAACTTCAACTTACAACACAAAAGACTGATTGGTCATTTAAATTAATTTACTGAAAAATATATGACACACAACAAAAATACATCGTACATACATACATACATAATCAACCCATTATACTGTCCCACTGCTGGGCACGGGTCTCCTCTCAGAATGAGAGGGAGGGAAATACATTGTACCTACCATAAATAAGCATTTCGCATAACGGGTGATTCAAATTTGGCATACTCAAGAAATTATTTTCATTTATAAAGGATTTAATAAACACACATCGCCCGCAATCTTTTGTCGTAAACCTTTATGTGTCCATTTCAAATTTGGCTGACCCAGATAAGGGCCCATCCAAACGCGCCGACTAATAACCCGACGAGACGGGGCGGAGTCGAGCCTTGGCCTAAAAGCGGACTTTATTACTCTCCGGTGATATTGTGATACAATTGGAATAAAACGAGAGGAGAGTAGATACTCTACTCTAAAGTAATTCTTAGATTTCAGTTGTATTCTAACGGTCTTATTCATAAAAATATAAAACGTCTTATGAGCATCCTATAACTATAATATTTTGTCTTGTTTTGACATTATGTTATATTTAAGGGAAAACAAGACAAAATATATTCTATCTATAGGAGCTATATCAGACATTTTATAGGTATTATGATGAATAAGACCGTAAGAATTCATTTCGCAAAAAAAAATGAAAAAATCCCTCATTAGTCTATGGGTTCTAAATCTCTGGACGTAAACGTAGCAGTTGCACTACGTTTACGTCCTGGGTTTAATTTCAAGGTCGTACAGTGCCCATTCATTTAAAAATGGCAGTGTCACTGTTTCTTTTTTCTTTGAAATCCTCAGTTCAGCTCGAAGGATCCCATGGGACCTAGAGCAAAATATGGGTGTACATTAGAGTACATTAATCCTCTAACTCTTCAGGGAATACATTAACCATACCAAAATGAAAATTTCTTATCAGTCAACAGCATTCTAGGCTAGGCTTAATCAGCGATTCAGAGCTATATGCAGCGAATCAAAAATTACGCGTAACGATAACATATCCGTGACGAATTTGTCAAAGTACCTACATACATCAAGTTGATTTGATGTTGCAAAAATGTTCCATACATTATATAGGTAACTATTTGCCTTTTTCCTATCCTTACTAATATTATAAACGTGAATGTTTAATGTTGATGGAAGTTGGCTTATGTTTAACTCGTCGATCAAAGGGGCGGCGCCAGCCGCCTAATGGCTAGGGCGTCGGACTTGCGATCATGTGGTTGCCGGTTCGAAACCTGCCCATTGCATTACCGACGTGAACCCACTCGTAACACAAGCATTTAGCTTAGCACGAGGGGTTAACAAGAATACTAGTAATGTGCGACCCACATTGCTAGTAAGATTTAACAAAAAGAAAAAGCCAAAATATATGGAAATGACAAAAGTTTTCGACATATAGGCCCATAATTACATTTTGTTTCAATGCGTTAATTTGTCGATTCGTTAATGTTAAATTGCAACTTGTAAACGTCGATACTTGCATCATCCATAAATGATGATACGTATGATGAAGTATTCGATGGAACATTATTCATTATTTATATCATAACTTTTGCAATTTCTCTGTGCATATCAAATTCTTTGCACTCATGGGTTCGTCGGAGCTTGAATTGCCCACAAAAACGTAATACCGAAATAAATCGTAATCCGGACAATATTCTATCAAATTATGTTATTATTCGGATTTGGATACCGTTAACCTAGGTTTCTACGATACTATTTCGTCTACTACTACTTCACTGGAAATAAAAGACCGAAAATTGGTTCTAAACTTGTAAAGTTTACAAAAATTGCATTTGCTTACATTTATTTCCAGTGAAGTATTTTGGATGAAATGGTAACGTAGGAATCTAGATTAACGGTATCGGAATCCAAGTAATAACAGATTTTGATTAAATTGTGTTTGAATTACGATTTATTTCGGTATTACAATTGTAAGAGAAACTCGGTCCGCCGGACTCTTAATTACTTAAGTCAAAATATTTAATGGTCAACAAAACTAAATAATGCATTACCTTGCAACATCTGACATATGAAACGCCAATCACATCTCAATTTCAGAGGCGAACATTCCAATTTCATACAACCCACTTATTACATGTCTCATTTCGTCTGTAATCTCCGTCATCTAGTGGTAAATTATCACAATATTCAATTCACAATGCGACCCAGTTTAGGGCCTAATGACTTGTCCCACTTTGGTTTGATTGAGTATTGGTACTGCGTTCTGGGTTGGACAGGCAATCAACCAAGATATGAAAGAGATCGTTTGTCTTGATTTTATTGCCGGCGATTGTTCAGCTGATATAAACAGTAGCTTACAAGTAACGGTAGTGTGTGTTAGCATGTAAATGACAAAGTTATTCTGTTACTTAGTTACCTAAGCAGCGATTGGTCTGGAAACAGTTTCTCGGTCCGTAATTACCGGCATCGAGTCTCGTAGTGCCAATTAACAGCGCAGAATCGCCAACAGGAGCCAATTATACATACCACGCAGTTAATGGCGATGTATGTAGCGACAATTAATCGGGAGCTGATGGAAAAAGAACGCAAATTCTTAAATAGAACTTAAAGGGAAGGAAATGGTTAGTTTTTCTCCACTTAACATTTTTAGCTGACTGTGGCTAGGTTCTATTAATAGTGTTGAGAATTAAATTAGTCGATTAAATTGTACGAGAAATATGAAATATATTTTCTGTAAGAAAATAAACAAACCTATTCATACTCTATGGAAAATGTATGAATACCAATCAAATCTATTGTGTTTATATTTGTACTCATACACGCATCTCCCTGTCACTTTACTAATATTATAAATATTTATCAGTCGGTATCAATTGACATAATATCAGTTTAATAGACTCGAATCGGGTATATTAATAAACACGCGCGGGCAGACCGCCCGTAGACGCGTGGGCGACTTTGTATTCATCGATTTACTATTCGATAGTTTGTCATGAATATCGATACTTATATCCATTCGTGCCATTAGCGAGTGCATTAGCCTTTTAATTGTGTATTATTGAATATGGGATAACACCCACGTTGGACTGTGTAGGGCCTGATACTAATGTTGTTTGGAAATCCGTTAGTATCTGACGTATCTATTGCTAAACATACAACAATGACTAGTTTTTAGGTCGATCGCGGCTTTTTGATTAGGTAAGTGACAAAATATGTTGAAGGGCTGTCAGAGTTCGACATACTTAGTGAGGCGAATGAAATTAATAGATGTCATAGGAGCACGATTTCTTTCAACTTTCGAACATGTGCATACATACTTAGATAAACCGTAGAACACTTATTTGTTCCTTGGCAGCATATAATGCTTGTAAATGTGCCATAATGATAAATATTTGTGTATTTTAAATCTTATAATAGTATCGTTACGCGAAAAGAACGTTTCAAAGAAAACGTTCCTCCAAATCAAATAATAACAAATCGATTCTCGCGGTAGGAAGTATGAAAGATTTGAAAATCAACGCGAAAGTAATTCGAGAAAGGAATCGAATGGCGTGCAATTGAAAAATAGCGTATTACCTCCGCCCAATAAGAGAGGCTCCAGTAGAAAGTGCATCGCGATCTTTGTAATTCCCTTCGCAATAATTCGTCGGTCGGATTCTATGGCTGACGGCTGCGAGCGCTATCGACGCGGGCGCAGTGACCATCAATTACCTGGATAGCTGGATTGTGTTACGCTATTTCAATTCGAGTAACTGGGTATTAGTGTTTGTAGCCAATTGAAACTGGCTATAAAGATTAAAATATTGATCTTTGGAGCGCTGAGTCTAATCTCTATATCATCTAAGAAATCGACTGTTGCTTACAATAATGTCGCAGTACTTTAAATTGTTCGGTACGTGAAACGTAACTCATGGTTCTATAACATCGAAAAAATGGAGTACATAAAAATCATACTGTGCCATGTGGGCACTGTTAATTAGCTAAAAGCGATAGTATGAACATAAAGAACATGTTGTTTAACTAATAAATATCATAGTACCTGTAGTCAGTAAAATTACTAAGAAAATTAGGATTGACAACTGACGTCTCAAGATGACAACGTGCGAGTTACACCGCTGGCGTCTATAGGTTACAGTTATCACCCTATTTTATCATCCAATAAAAAAAGTATTTAGGTAATACGAGTACTATGCAGTTCATAGGGCATTATTACTTCTTGACCATTTAAGTGCCCTATTTACGTGAAATGACAGTTCATATAATTATCCGTTGTTGTAGTCTTGTCATAGTCACACTACACACATTAGTATCGCCCTTCGCAGGGTTGTCGCTTTCACTGAAAGTGTGAGGAATGAAGGGGTGAAGGGGCGTGGTGCCCTCCAGCGCCTCTGATTTACTGCGCAATGACCGATTCATTATTACATTATCACCTGTTTGGTTGTGCGCCTGCGCAGCGTGGCCCTTTCACACCTTCATTGTTAAGGAAATCACTTTGGTAATTTAGGTGTCTTACTTTCTCTTCTTTTAAAAAAAATACTGTAAATAAAGCTGAGGTATCAGGTCTGCGGGCAACAAAAACTGATTACTATAAACATTCTGCGATTGCTTTAAAATAAGCGACAAAAAGTACCTTTTGTTCTCTATTTAGTTTCGATACTGCTATATTATATCACTTTTTTATAAGGACCTTTTTCTTTTTTAAATATTGGATAGCGAAAGTTGGGTAGGTTAACAAAGCGCTTGATACTCAACAATGGACCATAGGCAGAGCTGTATTCACATTTACAATCTGTTTCATTGAGATTCCTGAAATGCTTTTAATAACTGCCTTATTGGTCTAGTGGTCGCCGGCGAGGCTGGTCAGTCTGACGTCCTAGGTTCAATTCCCGGTTCGAGCAGTGTTATTTTGTTTTCTCCGGAAATCCTATGTAGCAGCTCAGATTTTGAATTTATTACGTGTGACGTAAAACGTACCGCAAATTGTGGGTGTAAATTAGTACCTACATCTCTGCTTAGCTCTTAGGGAAATACAACCGTGATGGTCTGTTATGCTATTAATGAGCAGCTTTCTCTACCATTCGATAAACTTTTCCTTTTTTAACTGGGTTGTCAAACAGTCCTTTACTGGAAGACTTGAAACTCAATATTGACGAGTAACAGGATACAGGGATTACAGACTACTGCTGGATAAAGTACGCTTTGTAAAAAAAGACTCAAAAGTTACCAAGAGTCGATAAACCGTATCAGTTTTCAGTTTGCGGACTTCGTTAAGACCCTTTAGTTAATTTATTTTGGTTCATAAAAAAGAGCTTTTTACGTTTTGAATTCTTGACTCTGTGTGATTGTCGATTATGTGGAATGTGGACAATAAGAAAAAATTCTCCACCAAAAGGGGCGATATTGGTCATAAAAAAATATACGTAAGCAATCCTTATTGTCTTCCATCATTTGGGGAAGGTGACAGGGCGTGTCGGATTGAGAAAGTGACCAACGATTTAAAAACACGTAGTGTGTTAGCTAGGGTAAAGGAAGCGGATTACCATTCCTCCGTGACCCCAGCAGAGCCAGATTAACTTAAAGGCAAAGTAGGCAACTGCCTAATTTTTGGAAGTATTTAGAGATAGTCTCAAGTCCTCAAGAGTCGCATTGTCTAGGGGCCACAGATGGCTTAATCCGTCCCTAGACATCGGCAATGACTGAATGCCCGTGTGATCTTACGCACTATCTGTGAGAATCCCATATAGCGTCCTAAGTTTATTGGGATAATTGACGTAATTAAAACTGCCTCGTTAGGCTTGTGGTCCTGAGTGCGAATGCCGAA
The DNA here is from genome assembly GCA_910591435.1 of Acronicta aceris. Classification (NCBI taxonomy): domain Eukaryota; kingdom Metazoa; phylum Arthropoda; class Insecta; order Lepidoptera; family Noctuidae; genus Acronicta; species Acronicta aceris. Next base: position 14,448,047 of record OU342761.1, on the reverse strand, counting down.
CGAAGTATTATTGAGTTTTTCTATGAAATTCTCAGTAGCAGCTCAATGTTTAAATTTGTGTCCGGTTAAAGGCAATAGACTCGCCCCTTATTACATGGGACCTAAACATATCGGCAAACTGTGAGTGTGTACATAAGTACACCTCTGTCTATCCCTTCGGGGAATATAGGCGTGATACTGACGTAACCTAAGCAGCCTAAGACAGATACCACTACAATGTTTGCATGACCACTTTCCAATGTCAACGTAAAATCGACACCCACGCCGGCGCGCGTCTGATTGACAGCTGACTGCACTCGCGTGCGTATGTGTCCATTACTCGTACGGCACGACATTTGTGTCAAGTTTAAGTATGTGGAGACTCCCTACGATTAATTGTAGTTTTCAGTGTTTCTATAATAAGGGTCAGTGGACGAACGCGAAGAAAAATAACATCTTATACACATAGAAAACATATGGATACAGAAAGACTCGTGCCTAAAATGTAGAGGTATTATCATTTTTCTTAAAAATATTTTTCTGTTTATTAAGTAAGATGTGTGAATGTGGAAGAAGCAAAAGAAGTATGCAAGAATCGTAGCAAGTGGCAGTCTATAGTTTCTGCCTACCCCTGTGGGAGAAAGGCGTGAGTGTATGTATGTATTTATGTATTTAGCCACTTTAGAAATAGTTTCGGTCAGGCAACGATCATCCTAATTTCTTTCATTTCTAATGACTTTACTTTGAATGAACTTTAAACGTGGGGTGCCATCATAAATATTTGTTCTCATCATTAAATTATCGATTAACTCAGCAACGCCCGTAATGACCCCCGGAGACCAAATCAAAAAATTTTGTATTTTGTCTGGGTTAATTTCTGCTAGGCGTAGAAATCTGTTTATAGAAGATATCATGTTGACGCTGTAAGTTTTGTATTCTTAGCCGCACTAACACAGGGAAAAAAGTTATTCAATCGTAAAAACAAATTCAAACTAATATTGTCATCAACTCATCACTCATCGTAGCCTCGACTTCCAGTCTAACCAGATGGGCTGCATATCAATTACATGAAGCGACTGCCATCAGAACTCCGGAAACCAACTTCTGAAATCGTATGGATCGACTGGTTGTCAGGCTGTGCTTCTGACAAATGATTGTCATAGTAAGTTCATATGACAACTGTGATCAACGCTTTACGTTCTCACCGAAGTAAGGACCTGAATGTGTTAAGAATGCTCACCCATCCCCAAACTGACCATGACATGTGCAGCTTAACCTTGCAAATTGGTTGATCAGCATATTTATTACTTAAGAATATGCCTTCAAAGCATGTCTTTATATAAACTGTAACTCAAAATTGAAAACTCGTCAATAAATTACCTTGACGTATCGTATCCAACATTGGACATATCCGCGACTGTGAATCAATTGCGTATGCGATGATTATGCAAATATTTTCTTTACGCGCCCGTCTTGCCGTCCTGCACACACAATGCCCATACAAAGGTGCATGCGCACGAGTGAAAACGCCTTTGATATGCTAATATTAATATGTTAATGAAAGTAGTATGTATTATATGTTTAGTACTTTTCAATACTTGTTTGCGTTTGAAATGAATGCATCTTGTTTTGAAACCAGTTAGAATTTTCTCTATTGCTGAATTCAAAAAGAAAATCTTCCTATGGTTCTTGAATATAAACACCTTATGGCGTAGGTACCTACCTACTTAGGGTTAATATTTCTGCGTAATTTTGCCATTATAAAACAATCTATGCGAATCTCTCTAATGACAATGTATTTTTTTTATAAATCATTTATGAATTGGTAATGGAACCTTAAAAAATATTTTGTTATCAATTTGAAAAAAATATATAAGTAATAAAGATTCGTGCGCAGAGCAGTCACAATGCTGGTTTTCAGCGACAGCCGGTGTCGACATTTTGACGTCGGGCGGTGCAGCTTCAGTCAAGAATATACATTTTGAATAAATAAATATTATTATAAATTAATTACTGTTTATTACATTAAATATTTGGCTATGGCAACATTTCGTCTTCCACGGCGCTCGTAATAATCTACTATATCTGTAAGTAGTCTGTGGCATGCACATAGCTATGGCGAAGGACTTGATAAGAATATGAAAGGAATTTATAAGGCTAATGTCAGCGGCAGCATCGGTAGAGATTGCCATAGATGGACTTACGCCGATCTTATTGGCGAGGTCCTTCAAAAAGGACAGGTGCGTAGTACTCGCAACCGGCGTGAATGTATGAGAAGATGTATGAATGTGGAAGAACTAAAAGAAGTATGCAAGAATCATAGCAAGTGGCCGGTCTATAGTTTCTGCCTAACCCTGTGAGTGATAGGCGTGAGTATTTAGATTTTTTTATACTGTATTATACAATGGGCACCCGTCTTCTTCTGAGGAACAAAAGCTATTAGCAACATAGAGTACAAGGTGTTGAACAGTTATGTTCAAGAATAACACAGTATATCGTAAATTGTCACTCTAGTTAATCTGTAGGGACGTATTGGTGTCATCTAGCGTTGATTATGAACAACAAATGAAGGAAATGGGTTAGCAACTTAGCTGCTTGGCTACAGCCCAACAATATGTCAATTTTTGTGTACTCATCTTTGTATGATATGTGTCTCTAGGAAACTATAAATAAATATATATTATACACTCAGCATGAAAAATGCAAAAAAAAAACATAAATAAATAGGCCACGTCACATTGAATTCCTATCAATATACGTAATGATAGGGAAAACAAGTGTGATATTTATTCCTTAAAAGCATAATCATTATTTATTTTAATTCGTGTTAGAGGTCCGATAAATCTATGATGGATATTTTAATTTAAAAAAATACGTCCGCCTGTTAACATGCCTTTGCCTCATTAGTCTAGTGGTTCGATTCCTAGGTCGAGCTATTGGGTTTTTCTATGAAAATTCTGTAGCAGCTTGGACTTCGGATAAGTACCCCATTAATTATGAAATCCCGGTTTTGGCGATCATTTTCTGTTACTGTGATGCGTCCTCACATGGCTGATATACCCAATCTTAGCTGCAAACGTTCTAGAACATTTGTTACACGTTAGGACATCATTGATTGATAGTTGTACGTAATATTGGAAGGCGGTTTGCTTTTTAGGTGTTCCCTTTTTGAGTCTATATCGCGCTTTCACTGATTCTCGAATGCGCACACATTTGTATGCCCTTTTTGTCTCTATTCTAGGCAATTGGCCGTATGCGATTCCCAAGTTGAGGGCTTAATCCAAATCCCCGTTAATAGCAATAGATTTGCCCCCACATCGGCGTTCTGTGGGTGTATATTAATACCGCGAAATCGAAATCAAGTATCAATGACTATTAACACATCAATCATTGTTATTGTCCAATCAGTTGTTCATTCAATCATGTATTTAAAACGAAAGTTACTCGATAAATTGTTGTATCTGTCATCGATAAAATACGACTTATCGATTATCTATGATCGAATTACGTTATCAATGGATTGGATTGTTACAATTATACGTCATTGTAGTCGCACGGTGCGTAGCTTTAGAGGAGGTTATAAACAAATATTTCATATTTTCGTTGGTGGAATAAATACAGGTGAAATTCTAACTCTAATTGCTCAGTCGCTTGGTTTGGATTAGTATCCGGTTCATGGCAATGTTTTTTAGCATAAATGGTCGGAGAACAACACACCAAATTTCCAGAAGTACCTAATAGGTTGAATTTGAATTGTATAGAAGCGTATAGAGTACAAACAAACAAAATATTACTATAACAAGACGTCTATATTCCCGAAAGGGTTAGGCACAGGTGTCCTGCTGTTCCCCGGTACGTTTAGGTCCCACGTAATAGGGGGCGAGTCTGTTGCCAACAATCAGGTACAATTTTAAACCCTTAGCTACTATGCTACTACTGTGGTACTAAGGATTTCATAGAAAAAAAAATCGAAATGAATGGAGGCAATATTATCCTTACTAATATTATAAACGTGAAAGTTTGTGAGTATGGATGTATGGATGTTTGTTACTATTTCACGCCAAAATGGCGAACGGATCTGGATAAAATTTGGTACACAGATAGATTATAGCCAGACCTGGATAAAAAGTAGCCTATGTGTTATTCCAACACATAGGCTACTTTTTATCCAGGTCGGACCCAATCTTGAAGTCCACGCAGACAAAGTCGCGGGTAGAAACTAGTATATTATATCTATATTCAAAAAGATAGGTACTATGCTTAATTGTATAGTAAACATCCTGTATTGCAGTTTTTATTTTTTACTTACCAAACGAATCATCGGGTAGGTAAGTAAGTACTTATGCAAAGTTATGCGGTAGTTAAAAAAAACGTAGCGACTACTGAAATGTCAACACATCAATATTAACATAATCGATGCTCAATAAATTTAAGCATTCACTACTGTTTTTGCAATAATTATCGACTCAAGCGGAAGCTCGTTTATTCACTAGTAGGTAATTTCCTTCTTTCCAATTGGAATGTAGTTAAATTGAGCTACATATTGGTGAAAAGGTCACTGTTAACAATTCCTCTGAATCGATGTTTAGTTAGGATTGTTAATAATAGTACTCGCCTAATGCATAAATGTAAGCTAATTCTTTAGTGCGAAAAATAATAAAATACTTGAGAGGTGTCAAGGGACACCCGAATGGAACGAAGTTTAAATTTATAAATAGTTGAAGGCTCGATTAGCGCAGTGCCATAGGATGCAAGTTCAAAATCAGCACGGAGCGAGTATTTATACATATAATCATAATCATAATCATAATATAAACGTATGCTAGCATATGGCAAATTAATCGAAAGGAACTACTATCTTATTATCTTATCATTATCTTATTATACAATAGCTTACTATAGCAAAAAGTGTCACGACACTTTCGTGTCGCTTTTTCGTGTCGTGACAACTTTTCGTAAGAATTTTTTCCGTCTAGCCCCCTTTCACAACGCGCGATAAGGAACTTCGTTCCAATAATCCTTACCAATATCTATTATAAACGTGAATGTATGTGAGTATGGATGTGTGGATGTTTGTTACTCTTTCACGCCAGAACGGCTGAACGGATCCGGATGACTTTTGGCGCAGAGATAGATTATAGTCTGGAATAACACATAGGCTACTTTTAATCTAGGTCGGACTCCAGTCTACGCAGACAAAGTCGCGGGCAGAAGCTAGTATAATAATAATACTTTATTAAATAAACAAATAGACATAGAACTAAGATAAATAAACATTCAAAAGGTAAGAAGATGGAAAACAATATGGTAAGTAAGTAAGTAGCTTCTAACAATATAGAACTAGCTTTATGGAAATGCTTTAGGATTAAGGATAAGTTGGGCTCAACTTACTAGAAACAGTACTTGCCTTCCTTTTACTCATTACCTACTCAAGACCATGGTATTCGTGACATTTGCCAAGACCATGGTTCGGCACGAATGTTATTTTAAAAATAGTATCTATGGGGTTTCTTGCCGGCTCTTCTCCATAACGCCCACTTTTTGGAACCGTGCAAGTAGTTTTGACTTTTCAAAAGTACCTACTTACCTTTTTAATTGTCTAATTGAAATTAAACATTTTGACTTTGATTCTGAATACCGGACTCCATCATGGGATAAATCTTATCTCGCTTCCGAGGTAAGATTTACCCCCGAGGTCCGCGTGGCGATGACAGGTTCTCAGGTATATAAATAGTTTCGATCTAATAAACATGTGATCAATATTACAAATGTCACTTTAGAGTCAATTTTCGATTTATGAATAATTTATTTTCACCAAGAAAAATGTAAGCTTTAATCAAATAACTAATGTAGGCTACGTAATCATTACTAAAGGGTAGCTTCTGTAGCCGAACTAGGATTAGATAAGTGATTGGCTTTTGTTGTATTGCGTAACTTTTGTTAAACTGAAACTAAATCGCAACTGTTTATACACTTAATTAGTGAACTTGGTCTTATGATTACAGTTCAATGCAATGCAACATTGTGATAACTGACGGATTGTGTGAAATGTCACCCTGTGTGATCATTGACCCTACCCATGGTTACATAGTGCCCTTTCACATAGTAAAGTGGCACAACTATGTAATGAATCCCGCCTTTGTCCGTGACCGTAGAAAAATAAGTCTGAGTAGTAATATTTTATGTAGCGGTAATAAAAATGATAGGTAGATGTTAACATTGTCAGTTCTATAACTCATTGTCTTATACTAAGTTTATTGCTTACTTAAAAGCTACACTTAAGATTACTTGATCTCCTTCATATTTATGTTTCAAATCATTTATTGCTTTTTGAATATTCTTAGCATGATCAGCCACAAATATAAAATACTACTTACATGTAGGAGACATGATCTTAATTATAAATGCGAAAGAAACTCTGTCTGTCTGATTCTTTGCTACGTTTTCACGACTAAACTGCTGAGCCAATTCTGATAAAAATAACGTATATCTACCATCACGCCTGTATTCCGCGAAGGGTTAGGCAGAGGTGTATTAATATACACAGAGTTTGCCTGTATGTTTAGGTGTCATGTAATAGAGGGCGAGTTGGATGAATGTCATTTTTGTATGATTTTTGGCACAGTATATAGATGACATTTTGTCTAAAAAAAAATGGCCCCTAATTTGATGACTTTACCAATTTTGACGATTTTTGGTATAATATGGATAGATTGGTCATATGAGAAGAACAGGCTACCTTTTGTCTCAAAAAGTCGTTTCGGTTGCAAAAGATAGCGCAGGCAATAGTTAGAATTAATAGGTACCTATATTCATTTTTAATTTGTCGTAAGTAATTATGTGTTTCTAAATCGAAGTTTGTCTTATATTCTATGTATCTCAGAATAAAACTGGTTATGCTATAGTCAACGACGACGGTACCCTAGTGCTTTTAAAAGAACGTTAGGTATATTTATTTAAAACTCGCGTAGTATCTAATACTAGTTCGATTTCCTTTCAGTGTTTACAAATTGCTCTTAATAGAAATTAGCTCGATACACCGACGCATAGTTTCCACGATAAATCTGTCCTCGGGCCGCCCACTCGCCTATCGCAAGTAGGTATAATACATTACGGACAGACAGGCACATCCTCCCGTTTTCTAGGGAATACTTGATAGGTACCATAAATTATGGGGCTTCGATAGTCTAATGTACATTAAGCTTTATACGAATGACGTTAAAATCGTTTTGATAAAGTAACTTGAACAGCAGTGCAGAGCACTTGAAGAGCTGTGATATGACAAAACTATGTAACATTAATATGGTGTACATTATAGAATATTCTATCTACCTATGTCTATGACGCTGGACTGTAAAGTCTCAAGTTCAAATCCAAGGCACTCTCCTCTGACATTTCGTTATCATGTGCGTAATAATACTTATTTAATAATCTATCAAATGGTGACGGAAAACATCGTGAGGAAACCTGCACTGTGAGAGATGCTGTAAAGAAACAACAATAATACTGATCAATCAATCCGCATTAAATAGATAAGAATACTCGAATCGGCTTAACGTAAGCATATTCGGTTTAACAGTGAAGACAGTTCGGTAACAAATCAAATCCCGTTGCTATTGTCTTCTTGTACGTATTATAAACATTATTAAATTCGTTGTATTGTGCAATATTAGTGAAAGGACACGGTGTGAGATGCGTCTGCGCAGTACGTCACGTTGACAGGTACACGCGCTGTGGAAACGACCTCACGAACTGGAGGCCGTACTAAAGCATGTTAACGCGATCATATTTAGTGTGAGGGAAAAGGATACTACTAAACTGACTGAGGTGTTGAACAGTGTCAAAGTTATGAACCTTATATTTTTGTCAACTAATTATTTTGACCCACGTGCTGAAGTGGGCCGGCCATGTCTGCAGACGGACAGAGAACATGTCCTAGAGTGGACCGCGGTTTGGCAACCGTAGAGTGGAACGCCCCGCGAGACCATGGACCGATGATTTGAAGAAGGTGGCTGGCACTCTTTGGGAGAGGCCTACGTTCATCAGTGGACGGCAATAGGCTGATATGATGATGATGATAAATTATTTTGAGCGATCCGATTCACGCAGGTGTAAACTGTCAATAATTTTCATCATAATGGCAAGGTAATCAACCTATTTTACTGTGGCATTCCTGGGCACGGCTGTCCTTATTATATAAGAATATGATCACAAAAATAATATACCTTGTATTTTAAATTAGTTGTTTATAATCATAACTCATACCATCACGCTTGTATTCCCCGAAGGGTTAGGCAGAGGCGTACTAATGTACACCCACAGTTCGCCGCAGCGATCGGCGCCAGTATGTTTAGGTCCCATGTAGGGACCCAATAGGGGGTGACAATAGGGGGCGAGCCTATTGCCATTAACCTGACACAAATTCCAAACTCCGAGCTGCTGCTGACAATTTCATAGAAAAACCATTCGACCTGGAAATCGAACCCAGAACCTCTACCGTAGCAGTCGCGCTCAGGACCACTAGGCAATGAGTTGTTTATACTCATTATAATCATACACAAACAATAAATAATTCCAATAAATGAAATATTACGGAAGATATTGCAATAGATTCTACTTCTCTTCTAATAAATTTCTAACAAAATAAAAAATAGGTATCTTTATCCAGTTTAGAAAAATTGATAATAATTAATATAAATTGCTTTGAATAATGAGCGAGTCTGTGATATAATAGCAATTAAATATTGACTGAGTAATAAACAAATGAATTCCTTATGTGATTTCTAATTATCATCTACGCAATACTTTTTGGCATCCTAGATATGAAATCTAGGTCAGAGGCTGTTAGACTCAAATTAAGTCTAAGCTATTAATGTCTGTCAAGTTGGTATGCCCATTTTAATAGCACGTCTAATTTTAACACCCCTTGGGGCATAGTCAACTAACCTCTTAATTGACGTAACATTATTATTGTTACCGTTGAAACGTAACTGGAAACTACCCTCCGGCCATCGCTACCTTATTAAAAATACAAAGGTTTGGCCGTTTATATGTTTCCTTTATTTTATTACAAGCGAATTTCGAAATTTTGCTTGGTGTTTGACTGGCTGGCGACCACCCTTACGTTGGAGTCTGTCGTAAAGCACCTTGGTGTGTATTTCTTTTGCACTCAAGAGCCAGTTCCCCTTGGTTGCAGCGGCACTGGCAGTCTGTAGTCCGTAGGGGCTCTTAAGGGTCAGGAACGCATCAGCAACTCCTCTGATGAGGTGTCCATGGGCGACGATGACTACTTACCACCGGGTAGCTCGTCAGTTCGTCTGCCATGATGTGCTGGTGACTATACCTAGTCATTATTAAACTACTAACGGCATTTATGAACTGTCATAACAGTTTCTACCCACTATCATTACAATCGGAACGCAATCACAATCGAATTAGAAATCGAACGTTAAATCGAATCGAATTATTGGTTCTGTGTGCGATTCGCTTGCATAATGTGATTAGACACGTTCAGTTGGGTGTGTAGTCTAGGGGAATCTACGCGTACGCTTACGTAGCATGACGGCTTCTTGTGTTCTAGTTACTTGGAAATGAAAATTAAGAAATAATTCTTTCTACACGTCGAAGGTCGTAGCTAAGTAACTGATTAACTTATCTGAAAGCTTAAGACGCACCTGCCACGGTCAGTGTGTGGACGTGTGAACATTCTTAACATATCGAGGCCCGTCCGTGCCTCGAAGAGCTTGTAAAGCCGTTGGTCCTGATTGTCATACGAACATCTGTGATAATCGTTAGAAGCCAAAAAAGCCTGACAACCAGTCTATTCTCCAGTACTGGTATTCCCCAGAAATTGAGTTGTGAAGGTCTGCATCTGTCTGCATTCAGCCGCATCTGGTTAGTCTGGAAGCCAACACAATCCAAAGACTTGGATTGTTATTGGACATATTTTTTGTCATGGTCAAGAATTCATTAATGGGACAACGCGACTTACTATCTTTAAACCAAACTTCCTGCTGCTATAGAGATCAGTAAGACTTGTATGATCTTTATCATAATTTACATGATCATTATTATGCAATGTTTTGTGCCTATTTAATTTTGAATGGCGACCATTCGCCGCTTCATAGTGTGCCTTAAACGGTCGTGACGCCCACTCGGCCAGACGAACCGAATCCAATTGCTGATTGCTCTAACAACGTCATTACCTTGTACACATAGGGTTGCCAGGTGTCCGGATTTTTATTGTCGTATCCGGCCAAGTCCGGCCTGTCCAGCTTTTGGCCAATCCCATCCCACCAAAAGATGCCGAACGAAAGCGCGCGAGCGACTCCCATAGATAAAAGTATATTTATTTTTCTTTTAAAAACCAGTGTCAAGCTTTCAGGGCAAAATGTCCGGCTAATAATTATGAATCGGTCTGGCGTTTCCATTTTTTGGGCGTGACAACCCTGTATACACATCAGATATCCGGATAACATCTGTTACGGCAAGGTGATGATTTGCACTCTTACATAAGCAAATAACAGTAATAGATCTCCAATGTTTTGCACATAATTAACATTTGCAAAGTATTGAAAGCAGACTTTCTATTTTTTTTAACTAGGAGACTATTCTCGGATTTTGTCGGGGTATATTGATAATAAATCACCATTATTTAAGTTACTATATTAGTTCGAGTGATGACGGTGTTTACCATTACACCCTGTAGGTACATATGACAACATAATATACAATCACGCCTATATGGGAGATACAGGCGTGATGGTTTATTATTTTATTGAATGGTTAGGCAGAGGTGTACTAATGTACACCCACAGTTCGCACGTGTAATGGGGGGCACAAATCTAAACTCCGAACTGCCATTGAAATTTTCATAGAAAAACCCAATAACAGTGCTCGATCTGGAAGTCAAACTCAGGACTCTGTGTAGCAGTCGCGCTTAGAGCAAATTAATGAGGCAGTATTTCCTTTTAATATAAAAGTTAATCAAGGCTCTAGGCCAGATAATGTTTGAGATGGCCGCATTGTGAAGGTTTTAATTACGATTTTTATAAGGGCGCTGTTCCAGATTACATTTTTGATAAAGAATGTGGAATTATAAGTCAAGCCACAGAATTTTTAATTTACCACGGAATCCAACCTCTGATTATATACGTGAGCAACGGGAAAATAAGAAAGCTTCTAATAAACTAATACGTACTAGAAACAACGCCAACAAAATATTTCAAAGAAAGCGTCAAGTAGATCAACAATTATTTTTACTTATCTACTGATTTACTAAGTTAGCCGTGGCTATGTGTGTGATAATATGAGAACGTGTGACCACACGATGCACGAGCCAAGCGAGCGAAACGAGTGGGGCTGCGGCAGCAGCCGGTGAGTGCCACAACCGAATTGTAGCCATTGTGTAGATGATAAAATAACAACCATCCTGGGTTCTATTTACAGTAACTTACATCGATGATAAATAGTGGCTAGGATAGTATTTTTTAGATAAAAATTGATAGTGGCTGACCTAGTCATTTAGAGGACAACTTAGTTTTTCAGAGAAGAATAATGCTATTAAATAGAAGTCGTGTTAATTACAATCCATAAAGAATTATTTGTCCGTATTTTATAATTTTTTTCATCATTACCATACTGTATTTTGTACTACTTAAAATAAAAATAAAAATAATTGACGCAAAGTTATTACAGGTAACAATACAAATAGTAGACACAGTTTAAAGGTAATGTACGATAGATACTTATGCTGATTCCCAAACTAAGCATTGGCTTGTATTTTGGGAAAAAAGAGTTCAGTCGTGGAAAATGACGCGATGTTACATTTTACATCATATTTGTGACGCAGCATACTTAGTACCTATCTATAAAGGATATAAACATAATAAAAACATACCATAGCGCCGGTTACCGCGAAGGGTTTATCCTGAACCTTCAAATGAGTTTATAAATTATCTCTTATCAAAATATTTGATGAATCAAGTAAGTATGTAGTGGTTTAAAAATAATTAATTCACATCACACGTGCCGTCTGTATAATATTGAGGAAGTTAATTATAACAGCTCATGTACCGGATATCATTATCGTGATCATCAACCGAGTCGTCGTACCATCTTGAATTACGGGGACCGATCATAAAGTATGAACTTATAAATTTATTGAAGGTAATATTTAGATTGGTTGTGTTCAAAGTATATATGAGTACTTATGTATAGTGACAGGGAAACAAGATTGGAGATTTGTAGTTTATAGCCTTATATTTATCTGCTTGGACTTCAGGATTGGTTCCGACCTGGATAAAAAGTAGCCTATGTGTTATTCTCGGCTATAATCTATCTGTGTGCCAAATTTTATCCAGATCCGTTCAGCCGTTCTAGCGTGAAAGAGTAACAAACATCCATACATCCATACTCACAAACTTTCACGTTTATAATATTAGTAAGGATACGCATATAGGTACCTACTTACTAACTATAAAATAACCTGACACTTGACTGCACATTTGATCTGAGTATTTTTTATTGTTATATACTCATCATACTACAACTCACGCTTGTATTCCTCGACCGCTAGGCAAAAGGGTACTAATAAACATCCACAGTTCACCGGAATGTTAAAACCGTAAGTAGTAGGTAAGGGCAAAAATCCATGCTCCTAGTTGACACTGAGAATTTTATAGAAAAACCCATTAACGCTCTTTTATACCCCTAAGGTAGCAAACAAGAAGCCTATGGACGCTTGGAACATCAAGGGTATCACTCGCGCGTTGCCGACCCTGTAAATTAAGGAGGAATAGTTGGGCTGGCACCATAGCAGACAATAGCGTGATGCTTATCATATCTGCCAACACGACGCTTCCTCGCGGAGCTCTAGCGATCTTGCTCACCGTTAGGAACACAACATAGCACGGAGCTATATTATTTGGCTTTGATTTTTTACAAGGTGGAGGTACTTCCCCAGTCGAGCAGCTCCAATTGTAAGTGAAGATAATTCGATTCCACTATGCCTCACCTCTCTTAAACACTAACCCAAGACCTTTAGTCCCCTAGACTACTAGACTAATGTAGCAGGAATTAGTACATACATAGTAAAATACATAGGAAAATCGTTTGTACATAACCAATGCTTCATTCATAAACCACCAATTTGTCTCAACATTATGCACATGTATTTTTTTATCGAATTAAGGATCATTATGTCTGATCATTGGAACAGATGGTCGCCTCATCAATCATATGTAAGTAGCCTCTGGAGGACATTGTGTCATTTTAATAATAACAATATTGGGCTATTATGCCTCCGGTAATCGAGCGGAACATTGATTTTTTGCCGCTAAAGTCATATTTTTACACGCAACACTTAATTTTAATGTAAATCGTGTCTTGAGACATTTTTTACGTAATTGTTATTGATGGTTTCTTTGATACGAAACTAGGTTTTTATGTAACCAAAACGGTATAAGAGGAAACGGAGGAATTACCTTATTTATTTTTTTGTTTAACTACTCGTAAAAGAAAAATACATAAATTAACAAAAGTTATGGTTTAAACCGAAAATGTTTTCGACCCTAGAAATGGAACACAATAAAGTAGTAGGGTCCCAGGACTTGGGGACCAATAGAAATCGTATTGCGAGGCAAAACATCTTCGCACAATATTCTACTCAATAAATATTAAAAATTCTATATTACTAAAAATTCTAAGATTGGTACCTAAATCTGACAAAGCGAGAAGTCATATGTATTAAAATTGAAAATGATTGTGTTGCTACCTTTTTCTCTGTTCTTTTTTTTAAACACAGCTCGTGCTCTAGGGAACTAGCCCTAGCCATACTAAGTTATTAGTAATTAAAGTATACTCGAAACAAATAACCGTGGATTACACAAATATTTGACATGACACGCGGCGCAACGTTAATAGCGAGGTGACCACCTTAACCGCTCTAAACGTGCAGTCAAGTCTTTTATTCTATCAATGGCCATATTCATCTTTTCGTTCAGGATTTACCCATACTACTGGAATCAAAATTGCGTTTAAAAGCTTTCTAGCAAGCTGAGCACCGTTGAGTTATTGTTCCTTTAGCAATCAGAGCGCATCCGAGGCTTGATTTATGCCATTTTCACTAACCCCACAATGTAACGAGATACGCTCTCACCGGCGACCTATAAGAAACCATTTATTAATGGGATCCATGAAATATTGCCCACTTTCTAGCTACCACATTCAGGAAATTCGATGAGTTTCGTATTGGCAATCTTCATAAATTCTAATAGATGATTTCCTTGTTATTGGTTAAAACTGCAAGTTAAATTGACAAATGATTCATCCGTATATTTTTTACACACTACCGAATTTGTTACTAGCTAAATAAAGGTAATTTTATAAATAAGGATTTTTATTTACGTAGAAATTGGTGTGAAATAATATAGCATACAACATAGTGATGTGAACATTTTTAAATGTCACTGGAATAAAACTACGCATCAAACATCATCATTTACGCTTTTCAGGACACCTCACACCGATCAAAGAATCGAGAACACGAACGCGAACCGTTATCGATACATCGATAACAGATCTGGCGTCACAATTAGCCGAAGGGGACGCGACCATAATTTAGTGCGCATAATATCTGCAATGCATATCGACATCCGTCGTCCAATAATGAAGAAATCTATTAAGATTTGCGCCCGCGGCATACTGGGAGCCGCAGTCACGATAAGTTTACAGAAAATGGAACGACAAGCAAATTAGAATGTTGACATGTTAAGATTAGATGATAATAGCCTTTACAGTTTTTTGGACTACTTTGTAGTATTCTTGTAATTTCTTTTAACTAGCTTATAGTTACAGTTAAAGTGGTTCATGATAGTACTTGAACGTCAATTTTACACAGTCAGCCCCCAAAATGCCACCCTTTATGACATCAATAAACATCTCATCTTTCATCTTTATTATAAGCATAATATTTCTTTTAAGCGCGTACTTTGCCACTCTTTGGCTAAAATTATTCCCAGTTATTTTTACTCTCCATCATATTATACTTTCTTTTCCTCTTCTCAATAATGCAGACATCGTTACCCAGTCATTTATTGTATGGTCCGCCGCATCTCCTGCTAGTTTTTCTTCTAGTTTTAGGTTAAGTTAGTGTTTTGGCTCCAGTTTTATGTAATACGGCTAGTATTGCACAGTGCAATCCGGTTCCCGAGGATGCGGCAGACAGCCGTGTCCAATTATCTGATAGTCCTAAATGAGTTGATGATGGTAGGTACCGCAAATAGCCTAGCATTTCTAATTTCTGTCTGCAACATGTGAAAGTGCCACAACAGGAATACATATATACCATCACGCCTGTATTCCCCGAAGGGTTATGCAGAGTACCTACATAGATCCCATATGTAATAAGGGGGCGAGCCTATTGCCACTAACCGTTTACAAATCCAGGCTCCGAGCTTCTACTGAGAATTTAATTGAAAAACCCAATTACACTTTGTCGTCCTGGAAATTGATCCCAGGACCTCTAGCGTAGCAGTCGCGGTTGGGACCACGAGACTAACGAGGCAGTTAATCACAAAAGGAATACGTAGATATTGTTTAGTACTTACATTGGATACTTATATTGGGTTCTTCTATGAAATTCTCAGTAGCAGCTCGGAGTCTGGATTTGTGCCTGGTTAATGACAATAGACTCGCCCCCTATTACATTGGACCTAAACATACCAGCGAACTGTGGGTGTACATTAGTACGCCTCTGCCTAACCCTTCGGGGAATACAGACGTGATGGTATGTTATTTTACATTGGATACCACCAGTCAAAACTCCCAAAACATTAACAAACATCAAAATCGTTTAAAAACAGAATTCAAAAATATTGTAACCGATGTCTACCAAATGTAATATATCCGTGGAGATGATTGACTAACGCTCCGTACTCCAGATAAGGTCGATTCAGACTTACAAAGTACCTTACGACACGGGGAGAGATCCGATCAATCACCATCGAGTCACGGAGCTGCTCAGTCGTCCTATAAAAGCTAATACGTCCTTAAATCGATATAAAACGCATTACTCAAGCTTGGCGTCGACTGGACTTGTTTGTAGCCGATGCTATTCGTTTACAACCGTTAGAAAGGTGTCTAATGTAAATTTTACAGATGTCGCAGACGTTTTTTTTAAAAAAAGCATCCTAACCAAACAATCATGCATGAGGAGGTTATTGAACGCAGATAAAGCATAAGAAGTATCAGGATTTTAGTAGGTGAAAATCTATAATAATCTCTGCCTAACTCAATGATGTAATAATTAAGGTTGAATTTACTACGATAGAGCTCTTGGGTACGATCCCAAGTTCGAGCAAACTGTTATTGGGCTTTTCTATGAAATTCTCAGTAGCTCTGACTTTGGATTCGTGCGCGGTTAATGGCAATTGGCTCGCCCCCTATTCCATGCGGTCTAAACCTAAGGCAAACTGTATCTTTGTAAGAAATTCTCAGTAACTCTGAGTTTGGATTTGTGCGCGGTTAATGGCAATTGGCTCGCCCCTATTCCATGGGGCCTAAACATAAGGCGAACTGTAATAAATTAGTACACCTCAGTCTAACATTTTGGGGAATTACAGGCGTAATCTCCGACCGAAACCGATCCCAGAACCTCTATGATAACAGTCGCGTTTAGACCACTAGAATAATGAGGAAGCTGATTTTTAACAATAGGGTAATACCTATCTGAATACATCAATAAATAAATAGCAAACTAGCTTTTTATAAAAAAAGCTTACTAGTAATGTGGGTCGCACATTACTAGTATTCTTGTTAACCCCTCGTTCTAGGCTAAATGCTTATTTTGTAATACTTAAACCGAAATTCATTAGACAAAGCTTTGCATCTAGACTATTAGAATTCAAATTTCGAATGCCTATTCTTAAATGCCCAATCCATCATACTTCAAAGATGAGCCTTTTCTGCGAACCCAGCTCAGCAGATATATAAATGCCATCGGTAGAATATTAATTATGTTGAAAGTTCATGTCAGTCAAATTTACAAGCGTGAAGCTCCATTGATACGCCTATCATTGGAAACTATTGGATTGTCACTGCGATGATCCAGCGACCAATTTTTTGTATGAAGCTGTTTTTTTGACGTAACTCCACGTCATTTTGCATTGATACATCCTTACTAATATTATAAACGTGAAAGTTTGTGAGTATGGATGTTTGTTACTCTTTCACACCAGAACGGCTGAACGGATCTGGATAAAATTTGACACACAGATAGATTATAGCCTGGAATAATACATAGGCTACTTTTATCCAAGTCGGACGAAATCCTGAAGTCCACGCAGACGAAGTCGCGGGGAGAAGCTAGTTTTATTATAACTCTGCTTGCTTTTAATAATTACGGTGATCAATCAACGTGCAAGGCTAAGCGACGCTTGCCGCGGTCAGCCTATGGATGGGTGACCATTATTAACACATCAAGGCTCCTCCGTCACTCGTAGAGTACGTAAAGCTCTCGGTCAGGGTTGTCATCCGAATACATAAAGAAAAAGAGATAATCCTGTTTGTTAGGTACTTATTCCCAGATTATTAGGTACTTATATGTAAGAAAAATCTACAGTGCTTATTAGAAGTTCTCCGCCGATCAGTAAATAGAAGAAAGCTCATTCATGGTAATTCATGCAAACGTATGTTTAGGTCCCATGTAATAGGGGGTGCTATTGCGATTAACCGGGCACAATTCCAAAATTCCGAGAGTCTAGTAAGAATTTCATACAAAGCTTCAATAACACTGCTCTATCTGAGAATCTAACCCAAAACCTCTAGCTAGACGTCGCGCTCAGGACCACTAGGTTAATGAGGCAGTCAACGTAACTTTTAAAACTAAAGGCAAAACAAGAAATATTCCTTCAATTATATTTCAAGACGGTAACCTGATTTCGCTTGAGAGACCACCATGTTTTCTTTATTAATATTTCCATTTACAGCAAGTATTACTAATGGACCATGAAATGGCACAAGACAGCTGGTGTGCACAATGTTGTAATAACATTTATTTGTACCTAAAGGTGCGCACACAAACATTATCAGAATCTGAAATTATACACGTGCCCTATTATAAGCATGCGTAGTAACTAATGGGCGAGTAAATATATATGTATTATACATGTTTTTTTGAAGCACGTGCTTGATAATTGTTATCAACTATGCTACTTAAGAACTCGAGTTGTATTCTGGACACTACCCACCATATTATGGTCGCAAAGAAAACACTTACGGAATCATATCAGCCGCACATAGGTGTAATTGGGTGTATTACCGTAATTAGGTGTAATAATAGTTGGCATTGATAAGCAAGAGTCCTTCACTAATTTACATCAGGAGGATTTACACTTTATCGAATGTTGCAAGGACACACGTGCGCGCGTAAATTCACGGAATGCGCACGTCCGCAGATATGTACGCATCCTTAGGACTATTGTACGATTGACGGGCGTAGAAAATTCAGTTACAGTGTAGCGAGACGTAGCTTTATGTTTCAAGCATTTCCCATGATTTTATTCATCCTTTTGTTTTTCTTTATCGTATCCTTGTGTCCAGTTTTTGCTATTGTGCTTGAAGCTAGTGGAAATAACTGTTTCACAGATTGTTAATTTGGAAATACGTAGATGGCTTGTCAGAATTTCTATACATAGAAAGCGCTTCTACAAGTTTGGCATTAAATATTCTTATATCAAAGTTGTTTTATAAATTGGTTTGAATATTTTTGTGTACTTAGGTTAATGCAATGCTTGCATAAGTAGATAAGAGCTTCTGCACAATATTGTGCATTAAGTATAAATATAAATAAATACTTAGATACATATTACGGTGAAAACTTAAAAAAAAATCAGAATTTAACTATGGCATAAGAATACTTACTTACACATAAACACTTAAAAGAACTTTAAGAACTCGTTAATTTTAAGTTTCAATATTTATTTTCAAAACTTCAAAATCACTTGAACGCGCCTTAATTGCCGTATCATTCGATTTCATTCACGATTCCCACTCCGCACTGCTCCACTTGTGTTACGCTTGCGTAATTGTTTACGCGCGTAATTGACGTTTGCCGATGATATAAACTCGTTTCGTATCGACGCCGCGATCGAGGCGTCATCCTGACTGACGTTAAGTGTCGCTCCGGTCTGCTTGTCTTGTTCACCGTGTCACTATTTCGCTTCATTAAACACTAACTTGCGGTAGAAGGGTAACTGTTACCTTTCTAAGCTGCAAATACTGTATAAAATCAATGATGTTACTGTTGTACTTTGATGCAACACGCAATATTCATCAGCATGCAAATAACGCTTTTCCCATAATATCGATTTCATGATTCCTTTGGTCTACGGGGTCAGCGCCATTCAACTCGCGGAAGAAAGTAAATTGGAAACCGTGACGTACTTGGTGTTAGGGCGATTTGTACACGTCACACTCAGGTAAGCAGGGTTCGCCACCCGACCGGAGACTTCGACCCCTGACGCCGTGTCAGGTACTTATGAACAGGTATCATAGATGTTGGCCGGTTAGCGTCGGTGGCATCTTTAGTGGGTTAATTTGCCACAGATAGCGGCCATGATGGATTGTTTGACGCGGCGTGTGCGCCCGCGCGGCCCACGCCCTCGGTCAGAGGTTAAACGCCCACTTTGTGCACGATCCCTTCGTTGTATTGATTTTGCAGTCGATCACGATCGTAATCTTGTGCATATCTTTAAGTATATCTTTTAATACGTCGCTCTAAACTGTGCATAAATCGCAGCAAAATCATCGATCGTGTCTATAAATACATGTAGAGCTTGTAAAGACAGTGCCCTGCGGTACAGATGCAAGATTCGTGGTGAGCTGCGGCGATAAAGGAAATGTTTACCTGCACGTGGGAGTGGAAGTTACCATAATTTTCTCTATGGCTACATTATCTAATGACGGTCGCAGCGTATGCAAAAACTATATTTTAACATACGATAAGAAGGAAATTGCTATCGAACGGACCTTTAAAAGCAGTTATATAATTTCCTTAGCTGCTGACACTGACACTAAAGTGGGCGTCTAGCTTTAACGATCGGCAGTCATTAATGCCACCGTCCGCGCCGATTCATATTCATTACGGGTAATGATTTGACGAACATCATCGAGTCTTTAAGAATTCGGCTCACTGTAATTGTAGGAAGTATTAAAGATTTTTAATTATGCCTTGATTTACGACCAAAATTTGGTTTTCTTCGTCTGTCCTGATTCCCACTTCCTATGGGCAATAAATTGAACTTCGCAATCGAGTTTTAATGGACCTTACTCTTGGTTTGTTTAAAGAGGATCGTATCTTGTATTTACGATTTCGGTATCGGTGAGTTTTGGTTGCAACGGTACTATGGTCCAGTTGTCCAACGCTTTTCGTCTGTCTATTGTTTCAGCGGTAACCCCGGTCGCGTATGGCGCGTGTAATGTTCCCGAGATAAAAGCAAACCATAAATTATGTTATGATGTCGACACAATCGTTGCTACCGATTTTAATGTGTGTACGAGTGTAGGATTTACTGGCTCGATCGATATTGCAATAGGCGATTCGGATTGTATTTAAATCACCGACTGTCGTGCAATCGTATTTGTGTTTAACAAATTTATTGGTGATACATTTGCACCTTCAGATATTTTAGATTAGCAATTGATTCTATTGTTCGACTAAGTATTATAAATTGTTATTATCTTTGCTATGATTTTTATTATACATATTTTTATAATACATAGATTTACTTTTTAAGACACTTGCGAAAAGTCTTGTCTAAAATCTGATCTACAGGTTCCGGGTCTGGGCGTTTGTGCATGTGAGAATTTGTGTGTAAACGCAACCACGATACAGGAAAAAATCCTAGAGTGGGGCAACGTATTTCAAAAATAAGAAAAAAAGAAATCTCCCGCCTTCGATAGTTTCGATCATTCCTTTTTATCAACCTTCATAATAATAACGTTTATCTGTGTCATTATTCACGCATCTTTATCTTCCTCAGATTAAAAAGTAATAGCAACATTTAAAACCATTTGCGCCTTCTCTTCAACTAATAAAGTTTTTATTAGTCTCAGTTTCATGAGTCTTTAGACACCAACTTACACACACTGTTATTCTTACGTCTAGACTAGGAACAGGAAAATTCCACAGTAATATCAGTTAAACTAATCGTATAAGTTTTAAGCACCCTAATCTAGAAAGTGTAATGTGGCAACACTGGCTATCTTAAGGACGGTAGTGGAGTGGGCCACATCGAGGCCACCCCCGGCCTGCGCTATCTAAGCATGCACTACACTGCATCTGGTTTCCTCATGCAAATGATTGCAAATAAGTGCTTTCGTCAGTACAGTGTACACTGCCGTGCTTATAGTTGGATTATGTATGAGAACTATTGTTTTGTGAGCCATAAATAATATTTTAATGTTAACTATTCTATACGTAAATACTGTTAAAGAAATGCAAGAAGTACCTATATCAATATGTGTATAGAACAAAAATAAAAATAGATAGTACCTAATACTAATTTTTAAAGTTTGTGCAATGTTTTAGAAGTACATTTTGAATG
Organism: Acronicta aceris; assembly: GCA_910591435.1. NCBI lineage: Eukaryota > Metazoa > Arthropoda > Insecta > Lepidoptera > Noctuidae > Acronicta > Acronicta aceris. The sequence continues at coordinate 14,426,463 of OU342761.1, read as the reverse complement.
ATTGTAGGTACGACAATGTATAATCTTTGCAGAGTTAATAACATAACAAAAATAACATTATCAACTCATTATACTGTCCCACTGCTGGGCACGGGTCTCCTCTCAGAATGAGAGGGAGCTATAGTCCACGACGCTGGCCTAGTGCGGGTTGGCGGACTTCACACTTATGCATGCAGGTTATGGTTATGGTTATCCTCACGATGTTTTCCTTCACCGTTTAAGCGAGTGATAATTAACTATTTAATACGCACATGACTTCGAAAGTCAGAGGTGCGTGCCTTGGGTTCGAACTCGAGACCATCGACTTGGCATTCCAACGGTTATACCATTAGGCTATTACTATCACTGCCTTAGAGTTAATGTTTTTACATATTTTTTATAGGCTCATTTGGTTCCCACTGCTAAGCAAAGCCCCCCTCTATCTCCTTCCAAATGTCACTATTTTCCGCGACGTTTTTACATATTAAAATATTATATTTTAATATGTACTACTAGCTAGACGAGTAACAATCAATCAAACAAATGGCCATAGCGTATGCGGCATTTTATTTTAATCTTGCTCCGGATAATGAATTAACGAATTAAAAATTAGTTGAAAAAAAATTAATATCTAGCTTGCGCCAGACCTCTATACAGATTTCATTTTCAATGAATTAACTAAAATAAAACTATAGTATGACGATATTTACCAATATCGTCGCACTATATCGTCGTAATTCTTTTCTAAATTCCGATTTATTAGGTAACATTTTCTTTTCCTTACATTCCCATTAAGAAATGTCTCGTGAATTATTAATTATTGAATAAACTTAATACACAGATCAACAATTTGTCTGCTGCATGGGAAATGTTGTTATTCACGTTATAGTTTCCTGGTTCCGCTTTTATTTAAATAATATTATTATCATTTGAATTATAATATTTAAATATTTACAGCAGCTATAAAAACTTCCAGTCATAGGGGTATATAGCCCACCCCAGAATGGTCTGGATAACAACATCCTGTTAAGTACAAATGTAAAATTCTAGGGCGTTGACAGCTTCATCGGCCATCGCATCTCAGGGGCCCCTGGAAAATTACTCTATATGCTAATTTGTGGTTAAGTTGTGGTAGCATCTAGGGTAATTTTCCAGGGGCCCAATACTAAATATTATTTATTTATAGTTTTGGATTGTAGAAATTATGAGTTATAATAAAACTACAATTATGTAACTTTGTAGAATTTGTCAGTTCGATTGCCACAGTCATCCCCACTCCCGCGACCCGTACAAATATGCATGAGCCTGCAAATGATTGTGTCGGGTGTCTGTGCATTTAAAATCTGTGTCTAGAAACACACGTATATTTCCTTTGAGTTGATTGAAAACAGGCATCTTTCATCATTTTATCATAGTTCACATTTCCGCCCAGTTGCTACAATATCTTAAGTTTCAAGCATGCGCATTTCGGAATAAGATAAACGTTTCTTTAGTGAAATGCGGGAGTACGGTTTTATCGCAGCTAGCTTTTTCTTATCTGCCGTTCGCTATTCCAAGTTTTCAGGATGCGGAATTAGTGATAATCGGAGCGTGTAGCGATTTAATTTAGGTATAATTTTAGATGTGATTAATTTATTATTACTTCTGTACTTTCTATTTATTCCATTGATTCCCAGATCGAGCAGTTTGGATCTTGTATTTTTGTCCAGTTAATGGCAATTACCGCCCCTTATTACATCGGACCTTAACATACCTGTGAGCAGTGGGTATACATTAGTACACCTCTGCTTAACCCGTCGCGGAACACAAACGTGATGGTTTTTATATACTCGTCGATCGTTTTTATCTTTATTCATTTTATAATTATTTTCGTTGTCAAACATTCGTTTCAGACCACATAACAATCGGGACCGATTGATGACTTTACTTTGATGGGTCTCGACGAGTCTACTCTTCCCCCTTGAGATGGATTTTAAGAGAGCACCTAAACAGCTGATTTACCGTTCGAATTTAACTTGAAGTGATTTCTATCTAATGTCATCCGTGGGGTAAAAGGTTATAAAGGACATTATTTTTGTGCTAAAATGTATCCCTTTATTCATAATTTCTAATCCCGTTTCTGGAATATAGAACTCCTTTTCCAAATATCTCTATGTTTTACTTTACTCTTACAATCGCCTAACCTCCAACCATACCTAGCAGAACACCTATTATTGTATTAAATAGTCAATCGCTTGACGCCTCCTCGTGGCCCTAAGTGCTGCCTAATCAACATTGCACTTGAGGGAACTGACCCTATCTCATAGGGTTCCCTTTCGAATTGCCCTTGATGGTAATCTTCAGCTAAGTGAATGTATTCAGTGAAACTTATGAAAGTCGTTGGGAATTCTAATAATAATGATATGCAGGAGTGCCTGGTGCACCATTATTTCCCGTTTTCAATTGTTTATATCTTACAAGCTACATTAAAGGCCTCTTGAGGTAAATTGCTTATTATCTTGCAGCAACGATGGAGTTATTTGGTAACCTTAGCAACATGACAGGTCGATGCCAGGCTTTGTGGCAGTGTAGATCTATTTGCTAGATCAGCTTTTGCTCAGGATTTAAAAAATTTGGAATGTTTGGAATATGGAATTATCGTTTATTATTATAAACTAGCAAGGACTGGCAAGTTGCATTTTGACTGACAGGCTACTGGCCTATTGCACTATTAACATACGCCGTACTAGACACTACTAATATGAGGGGTTAGTATGTCTCTACTAATGAACACCCACAGTTCTCCGGCAAAAAGGATTTTTTGAAATTCAACCCTAAGGCGAAAAAATTGATGAAGATAATTGTATGAAAGCCCTTTGTTTTTGAACGGTTTGATCGATTGTGATGTTTTCTTTTAGAACGAAGTTCTTTAATGGCTTGCGGTTACGACCGTTCTCGAGACGTTCCGTCCGTCGATTTGGGGTTTTCTCGAGAAGCTAATTAAGAAAATGACATTAATTTTAAAATCCAAGATGGCGAACATTATTTTACCAAATAAATTATTATTAAAAGCCCGTGATGTCCCACTGCAGGGCAAAGGCCTCCCCACTCTCCTTCCACTTCTCTCTGAAATTCCAAATAAATATGGGTGTTAATTTCACGGTGAACATTTCTTCACTGTCATTAGATGTAGCCCCAGCCTCAGCATTCATCTCAGTTACCTGTCACACGACGAACGTGCCAGGCGACGACGCGTAGGCGTCGCTTTTGTTGCTGAATCAACTACTTCACGCGTAGAGCAAACGATAAAGTGCAGGCATTTGCTACTTTACATATTGTATCCTGTATTCTCTAAAGGCTCAGGCAGAAGTGTACTAATGTAAATCCACAGTTTGCCGGTATGTTTAGGTCTATGTAACCTAATATATGGGACGTAAACTACTAGTTTGGATTTTAGACTCTTCCCCTGGGAAGAACCTGTATGTGTGTGTGTGTGTATGTGTGTGTGTGTGTGTATGGTTTGCAAAAGGGGTCTAGTCAAAACCGCAAAACATGCCAAGTGCCGAAAAAGTTTTTGGACCTCTGAACTAGACTAATTTAGACAGTCAATCATTAAAGTTATTAAGTTCGTAATACAAATAACCCAATCTTCAAGATTAACTTATAATGAATTTGTTTTCTTTAAAAATTAGAATTAGAATTAGATTTAAATCACGAGTGAATCGGTTTCTTCTAGGCAAGCGCGCTCCATCGTAGATCGCAGTATCGCTTAACATCAGGCAAACTAGCGCTCAAGCGTAAGCCTATCACGAATAAAAAAAAAGCTATAATAATAGTATTAGGTTTTTTTTGAAGATGACTAGTTTATTAGATACCTGTTCCATTATTCTTAACATTCCGGGTAGTTTCGCTCTTAGAGAATTACATTTACGTCTTACGTCAGTGCGCAGCTACGAGCAATTTATTGGCATTTGCTTCCTAGTCTTCCTTAGTAGTTCTGAGCCCCGTGGGTGGGCCAGGAAGTTCCATACGGACACCCACGGGCTTTCATCGCACCGTGATTCATATGCCGGCGACTCCAACTATATTAACTGAGCAACCGTCTTGTCTGTGCGCATTAGCTGGTTTGACTGGGAATCGGTTGGCAGATTTATGGGATGAGAGCTAAGCTTGATGGTAATTGTGAGGATTGTCGTGTTGGATATATATATGTACCTATTTAAACAGCTGCGATTATTCTCTATGAAATGTTTAAGCGCGTCTATAATGGTTTACATTTTCGTTTCGAATCGAACAACTTGCTGTAGAGTTCAAAATTTAGAGATTTAAAAGTTTAAGTATAGAGCGGACATCGAAACAAGTTTCATACAAAATTTTGAACCCTGATTTGATTTGTTTTCTCTCTCTGTCAAACTGACATATTATTATGGCAGAGACAGAGCGATTTGTTTCCAACTGGAAAAAAGTAATAGATTAAGTACGATTTTGTTCCTAATGTCCTGTCTATCGCTATTAATATTTACATGTCGTTGTACTAATATTTATTTATTTCTTTCTTTCTTTCTTTGCGAACATGGGTATTATAAATAGATATTATCAAAGTTTTAAAGTTCTCCATATTTTGCCGTCACATGAGCCAGCGAATTTCAGAAAATTATTATATTATTTAATTAATAGAATAAGTTGTAGTTTACATAGATTACAATGATTACAGTGATTATTAATATAATAAACATATATATGTACATAGGAAACATTTACAAAAAGTAAGAGGAAATTAGTATGAGGGATCTTTATAAGAACAATAGACACCACAACACTTACTTTTAGATTTTTTGTCTATGTGTATTTTTCTATACCTTCTAAGTGAGTAACAGAATTTTTATTTTTAGTTTTTAAAACGTAATATTTAAATAAAATAAAAAAATAAACAAAATACCTACAATTGTGAGATGACTTAATACACTTTGCATCCGAAGGCATCCGTTTGTTCGCGCATCTCGCAAAAACTTCTGCATGATATCGGATGGGGATTTCACAGTTGTATTGCTGGAGGTTTAACCTAAAATCTGGTGCATGTTTTATCTTGATATGCTGCCTAGAAGCCGAGTACAGTCAGTAATTCCTTTTGTGACGCCGTAACCGCAGGCAACAGTTATAAAACAAGTGAGGACATACCAATACCATAAGCCTATATTCCCCGAAGGGTTAGGCAGGTATACGCCCACTGCTCGCCGGTAGGTTTTATGTCCCTAATCCAATCTCCAAAGTGCTACTTACAATTCTATCCTTCTATTCGATAAATTCTCCTCTGCGTCGCGCAATCGGTGAAAAAAGTGTGCATTAATTTCTTAGTTAAATTTAGAAACTAAGCTTACAGTCGATTGCGACGACTTAATTGAAGTTATATTCGTTATCAGTAGTAAAGTATGAGAAAGGCTGCACCTAAAACATTTCGAGTCTACCCATATCGATGCATGGGTAGACTTACTATATCTTCAGTGTAAAGCTCCAACGTGTGGGAGCTGAATAATAAAGCCTGATTTCCCTTACTCGCTATGGAGAAATCCTGGGAACTATCTCGTTAACCATAAACATTCATATCGAACGAAACTCAAAACAACATAATAACCAATTAAGTTCATTGATTAAAGTTGTTCGTAATCTCGTCACTTTCAACACTTAAGTGTCATTTGACGTAATTGGCCGTAACGAATTATCGATATCAGGTACTTCATCGATAGTCCAATTTCGCGATAATCTGATCGATATGTCTGCGGTATCGAGCCGGTGCGTGCAGCCCTAAGGACATTTTTCACCGTTCTACGATGTAGAGGCAAAATTATAGGCTTTTTACAAGTTAATGCGGCAATAAATAGGCGATAAACATCGCCAGGGCTGGCGCACGCGCTGCTCTGACATAGGTGTAAGATATAAACTTTGGAGTTATTACGTTGGCAATACGTCACAGTAAGATTATCTTGTAACTTGTTAGACACCTGCTAACTAGTAGAAGTTCTGTACCTTATATGGAATGAGGGATGAGTATTATATGTAATTGTAAAGAATATTTTTGGAACCATCTCAAAATAAATAAAAAATACTGTAATTATAATATGTTAGCTTTGATTCCTGTTGTTTATAAATATGATTATATACCTAATTTTAATTATATAATTTGGTAAAAACACTTCGCCGGTGTGCTGGCGTGATGTTATGTAGGTAGGTATATTGTATTTAATTTGGGGAATCTTGAAATTACATTGTAACATGACTGCGTGCGCAAACGCACACCGATTATAAGGCGTTAACACATTGCGTTATGGTTTTTTCCTTAATTGATAGAAACCAAACGACGCAAATGTTACTACGTACCTAAATAACATACACACATTAATATATGAAATAAAACTTGAAATGAAATCACCAAATTATTTAGATTTTGTGGCCCCGCTCGTCGCTTGTCGCTTGCGCCGCGCCTAAGGCACAGCAAAGCCCAGTAGCGGACTACTTTCACTGTGCGCCCTGGGAACACGAAATTCGACTAATAGTTTGAATTATTACTGCATCTGTGGTTATGGCTGCGTTGTGCGCACGCCCGGGATTGCAGTGAAAGCCACTCGTACGGATTATTGTTGATTTCTATTGTATTTCAATTTATTGCGCATACGATTCGTGGAAACCCGTAAGCATTGTATGATTGGTTGTTACTGAAAGTATCAATTTTTATTGGCATTTGAAGTAAAAGTGTTTGTCCTATTTGTTTATTCTATAGCTTTGTCACAACTGTTAGGCGTCTCTTATATTTTTAAATTACAAGCCATTCTACTCTATCATCGTGTCTAGTTTACTCCGATAAACTTCGCTAAATTGTTTTCGTCTATGTATTCCTATCGGTAAAGTTATTTAAAAAAAATAAACATAATAAAGTCATTACGTTCTTTGGAACGCATTTTAATGCCACCATTTATTCCATTCACGGCTTGTAAAAGTTTACGTCTACATTCTTTTGGGATTGTACAACAACTACGACATTTCCGGGGCATTTTTTTTTAATTTAATATTTTGCGGGACAATGGCAAGGCTGCCTTAAATGCTTATGGTGCTTACCCTTTACGGTGTATTCAATTGAACACGGTGCCTCTTTTTTATGCATCTCTTAAAAAATAAAAAGCAGCATGCGGTCACAATTTGCATCGCCCATTGTTCGATGCAATCCATAATTTCGTCTGAATGTATTGCCAAATTGGAGTTTTACGAATTCCATGATCGCTTTACGTTTTTATTTTCACACTGTATTGAAGAGTTTAATGTTTCGGTAATTTGAAATCAAGATTATCCAAAATATATCCGATTTTCGACAAAAAACTACACTCGTGAGAGTATGACTACACTCGTGATTGATGAATTTAAAGTAAATAATTATAGGTGGTTGAAATAGTGCCTGTCAGAGTCATGACCCTGACAATACTTAATAGGAATACCTTTTACTATGGAACCAACCCTGAAATGACGAAAAAGAACAGCTGTTCCATACATTTGTGTACACTGAACTCGACAAAATGTATGGAACAGCTGGTTTTTTTCGTGATCTCAGGGTTGGTTCCATTGTAAAAGGTATTCCTAATGATGAGTATAATACCGTCCTTTCGGCATTAAAACAACATAAATGTGACGGTGTATAGGGCAAGGGAAGGCAAAAACTGTTTTAGTCGGTAAGAGTCCAACATACCCTAACGCTTCCCCAGGTGGCAGTGGCAGACGATCCATAAGAATTTTCCGCATTAGAAAGTCTTCATCTAGATCAGGGGTTCCCAAAGTGTGCGCCCCTGGTGCCGTAGAAAGTGAAGAAGGCCGCCGTGAAGTGATTAACTAGTATCATTGTACCGATCTATTTCGACCAGTTAGATAGGTTAGGGCGCCAAGGCCACGTAGTACCTATGTAAGTATGTGCGCCGCGGACTGAAAAAGATTGGGAACCCCTGGTCTAGATTAAGAATCTCATAATGTTTTGTGAATGCCAAGGTATGTACCTAATAAAAAATAAGCTTCATTTATTAATAATTATTAGTACATGATAATGTCATGATCTTACATTGCAGTATATTTTCTGCATATTGTTGAAGGTTTTAATACTGTGAAAGATATCGCTGGAAATCAAATAAGAAACAAGAAACATTTAGAAAGAAGAAACATTTATTCAGCTACAAGCGAGACAAGTACAAAGAAAAACTTACTATAAGAAAAAACAGAAACAAAACAAAAAAATATATATATAAATAAGAAAAAAAAAGTACTGCCTCACGGTTGCGCTGAAAGGGATCTGGTTCAGCATGTGCCAGACAGATTGCCTGGCGCTGGTTTTCAACCAGACCCGGAGTGGATCACCGGTCAAATAAGGATCACGGATCAAATAAGGTTTTTTTTTAAGTTATTATTTCTTCCCCCACAACAAACCATAAAACAATAGTTCGCTACGTCTGTTATATCCTGTGTTGTAAAATTTAAAAACTAATTAAAGTAATGGATCTTCGGCTGTCATTCCATAATATTCTGGTTTAAAATTATTTCAAGTACGTTGATGCTATTTATTGGTCGTCACATACGTGCGCAGTTAAAATAGCATCGGCAAAAAATGTTACCACTACGAATGACAACATTGTTGCAAAAACTTCGTAAAGAACCCGACTAACTGTGGTGTAAACATGACAGCGAACGAAACGGATGTTTTAAAATCTGCCAAGTAAGCTCTTCATAGCACGTACCTACCTTAATTATTGTTTTGCATCTTTCTTTAGCGTTTATAAAGTTTGAAAGGTGTAAGTAAAGTATAGTAAGTAAAGTATTTATTTCTCTCTTTCACAAAGGTAAGTACATATTATATAATACAATACAGATAATGTAGCTCACAAACCTTTGTCAGAGGCTGGTGTCCGTAGTAGGAAAACCTGTGTTACAGATCACCAGGCTCCCACCTCTTGAACAAATCTTAGCGAATGATGTACATTTAGACAGTACTTAATCTATTAAGTGTGTCAGTGAGGTATGTTTTAACTTGTTAACCACAGTGGTTATGATTAGCTATGTTGATTATTTGAAATAAGTGGAAGTTGGTTTTATGAGAATAAACGTTTATTAAAAGGAATTACAATTTTATATTTTACTCGTAGTATCACGGAATAGAGAGAGCATATCATAAAGTATAGAGTAAGCCAGAGACATAGTCTAACAGATTAGTAAATTACATTAGAAGGCGCGAAATTTAAATTAACATTTCAATAAGCTACATATAATAATGGGTTGAATTTAGCACTTGGCCTTCTGTCTGACGCTTTTTGCCTATTTTAGTAATTTGTTTCGTGTAATGGCACCTTTTTAGTTTGTCAGCTTACTGAGCTTAATATACAAGTATGTAAAAATATGAAAAGTTGTGTTCATTTTTTAATAGAAGATCTGTAATAAATAAACTATTGAGAAAATTCTTTCAAATAAGTATCGCACTGGCCGATCAAAGTGATGTTACTGTTCAATAAAAAATACATCCGCTATTCGCAGCAATGTGCACCTACCTTAAAGGCATATTTATTCAAGAACAATTAATGTTAACAAAATACCAATTGATTTCTGACGGAAGGTTGGGCCTTTACACACAAAAACATATTACAATTTAAATCGATGCATTGATATATGGCCGAGGTTTTTCATGAACGATGGAATATAAATGAATCGGCGTGTCGAGGTCACGGCAGCAAGCCGTATTTATGATACCAGTTTTTATCCTGACTCAATTCTTGCAATTCATTCGCTTTTAAGTATTCAGTAATTTGGAATTGTTTTAAATGTTATTGTAATTGAACTTGTATTGGTGTAGGTCACTGTATAAAGTTCGGTCTATGTTAACTTATTAATCAGTCGATTACACTGTCGTTTGGCAGATAAAAAATTTGCATTTTCAATTTTAGCGAAAGAAAAATTCGACTGCTGTCAGGATTCGTAGCTGCGTTTTCTGGTTTGATACACCAGACGCTATGACCTCTAAGCCACAGCGAGTCTCACCCCCTAGATTGAAATTTGCCTTAATAAACGATTATGGCTACGTTTTATACACTAGAATCTAGTGTATTATTTATATATTAATCTAGTGACTAGACATATAGTTTTAGTTATCTATATATCCATCTTAGACCCTGCTTCTTATGCTATCCAACAGGTAACACCAGGGTTAAACCGTTCAAGTTCTTTTACAAGATAAAAGAACTTTTGAATTTCGTTTATTCTCGAATTCCAAAACCAGATTATAAAAACTAGCATTTAAAATAATTATAAAAAATGCAATTTTAATATCTAAACAGAATCACACTTTAGCTTAGGTACTCTAAAAGCAGATACTTTCGTACTCATATCAAATTCTATTAAAACACACGTCAGGTCCCATGTATCTCGTAAATCCGCCGACCTATTTGCCTGACCTATTTAGCCGGCCCATCCTTGCGCCGGTTGCTGAGCGACTTTGACCCGGGATCAACCCCCTGATCCCCTGTCCTTGACACAGGTACTTCTCATGTTATGAAGTTTTTCATTAGAAATTCTGGAGCATCCTCGTAACTCGCTCATATTGCCTGAGTTTAGCATCACTTTTTGTAATAAAATACGTAGTAAAAAATACGTTGAGATGCAATATTGTTGAGGCTGTATTGTACCTACACGATGACTGATCCATGTATGACGTCACTTCAAAATTGTATATATTAGTAATACGAGTACTTTCTATAGTTTTTAGTAACAAATAAAGTCCATATTATGCTATGATTCTTTCTCCAAAAAAGCCATTCCCGACGTTGATTTACATAGCGGCACTCGCATATTAAACCAATGATGCCTGGACTTTAAAAGAGACCATGATTTTCAAAACATGATTTGGTCCCTTCTCGAATCGTCAGCTAAGAAATTCCGTCCCCATCTAGTATTAAAAAATCTATACATATAAAGTGCTTTGTCCTGAATGACAAACTGACGGATCAACGCACAGCTTAAACCGATCGTAAAGACCTGAAACTTGGAGGGTGTGTTCTTTGTATGACTTAGACATCCGATAAGAAAGGATTTTTGAAAATTTAACCCCTAAGGTCGTGAAAAGGGGGGTGAAAGTTTTTATGAAAGTCCGTCATTTTTTGGCGGGTGGGTACAGCTAGTCGAATATAAGTGGATCAGCGAGTGGCGGGTCGATTCTGGTTACACTTTTGTTGTCACGGCGACTAGTAAAATAACATAACAAAACCATCACACCTGTATTCCCCGAAGTGTTTAACAGAGGTCTGCTAGGGGGCCATGTATAGGGGGTGAGCCACTTTGAGCTGCTACTGAGAATTTCATAGAAAAACCCAATAATACATTGCTCGACCTGGGAATCGAACCCAGGACCAGGACAGTCACGCTTGAGGCTGTCCTACTGTAAAATATTTGTGTAATCCGCAGGTATTTATTTTGTGTTTTATGTACAGTCTCCAGCGACATATAAGGTCTGGAAATAATCTAGGTTAAATGTTTTAAAATAAGCCTTATTGTAAACAGAACTTAGCATCAAGCCAAGTCGTAGTTATCTTACACCAGAAAACCTTAAAGAACTTCATGCATCTTCTTGCTTTACTAGCTGCATCAAGTAGTTACGCAGTTTTTCAAAATTTAAAGCGCAGATAAGTTGGTAAACAACCCATATTAATCTTGTGATGTACAGTTTGTCCCTGACCATGCATGATCCCTAAAAAATTCGAGACGTCTGGTTTTAAAAAAAGCTTTATTATGCATAGGCATACGTGCAGTCAGACGTCCGCAGCGCAACTTATGGTACCTACTTGTAAGTGGTCATCGTCGAAATTGCCTACCTACAGCAAATGCCAGCATATGCCATGACACAGCCAATGCTTGGCATGGAATGCAGTTTACCTTTTTTTAGTGATTTTAATAGTTGCTGAGAATTTCATAGAAAAACCCAATAACACTCATCCACTGGACTTGGTAATCGAAACTAGGGCCTGTAGCGTAGCATTCGCGCTTAGGACCACTAGACTAATAAGGCAGCCGGCTTAAAAGCCTAATACCTAAAAGCGTATTGCTTACTCAGCCCCACCCATAGCCAAGCCAAAAGCCAGTCTCAAAGAAAGCAACATTTTCCTGTAAACGTAACAGCAATTTCCTTATATCACGCTAATGCGCTAAAATCAATACGGCACGATACCGTTTACCTTGACCGTAAACCCTGAAACTGACCTTCCACATAACGGCGACCTTCACGCGACCTTTTACTGAGTGAACCATATCTGATGTTTTTTATTTTCACCATAATTTTCTTGACTTTCCATGTTACACTAATTCTTTGTTAGTTTAGGTAGCCAGATGTGGTAGCGAAATATCCTTAAATATTTATAAAGGTCTGTTTCCAAGGTTAAGCTGCATTTGCCGCAGTCAGTATGTGGATAGGTAAGCATTTCTTACACATTGACACTCCTATGAACTTATCCATACGGTTTTTAAGGAGCTCATGTTCAGATTCCCTTTTTTTGTAGATTATTTAGTACTTTCAAAGCAGTGATAGCCTAGTGGTATGACCGTTGGACTGCCAAGTCAAAGGTCTCGAGTTCGAAACCAAGGCACGCACCTCTGACTTTTCGAAGTCATGTGCGTATTAAATAGTTAATTATCACGCGCTTAAACGGTGAAGGAAAACATCGTGAGGAAACCTGCATGGCTGAAAGATTTTCTTGATGGCGTGTGAAGTCTGCCAACCTGTACTAGGCCAGCGTGGTGGACTATAGCCTAATCCCTCTCATTCTGAGAGGAGACCCGTGCCCAGCAGTGGGACAGTATAATGGGTTGATTATGTTATATTATGTTTATGTTTAGTACTTTGGGTACCTACTGGATTAGTACTTAGATACTGTGTTTGAGTGATACTAAATAGTAATTTTTTTCTTGTTACAGGTATGTTCCTTAAAATTACGAAGAATCGCGAAATTCATCTTGGTAAGTTTGGTTTACTTATAATAGAGGGAAGCCTATTGCTATTACCTACAAATCTAATTCCGAGCTGCTGCTGAGAAAAAAAATAACACTGCTTAACCTGGGAATCAAAAGGCTTAAAAAGGTAATGGCTACCAAGTTGAGCAAACAATACAGGGCGGTCGTTTGTTTCCCAGCCATTACCTTTTTAATCCTTTTGATTCCCAGGTTAAGCAGTGTTATTGATTTTTTCTTTGGAAGTAGCGGGCGGGAGTACTTTCGTGTCCCCAAATAAATGATATACCTGATAAATATTTTTTTTATGGAATTGAGTCGGCAAACAAGCTGACGAGCCACTTGGTAGTAATCATCGCCGCCGTCATGGACACCTGCGACACCATAGGAGTTGCCGACCCTTAAGAGTCCCTACGGACTGCAGACTGCCAGAGCCGCTGTAACCGAGGGGAACTGCCTTTTACTCGCAATAATCGAAACACACATCAAGGTGCTTTACGACAGACTCCGACGTGAGGCTGGTCGCTAGCCAGTCAGACCCCGAGAGGTCTTACCACCGAGCAAAAATAATATACCACTAAGGTAAGGTAACCGGTTACCGTAGCCTATGGACGCTTGCTGTCACCAGGGGTATCACTCAATTCTATCAATCGTAAGTTATCGGTATTGCCAAGTCATTAATATCAGAATTCAATTGCTACTAGCATGTAGCAGTAGACTGACTTCCGTGTAAAATACTAATAGTCAGCTAATTGGATACAAAGCTTCCATTAGCCTAGTGGTCCTGAGCGCGACTGCCTTGCTAGAAGTTCTGGGTTTGATTCCCAGGTCGAGCAAAGTGTTATTGGGTTTTTCTATGAAATTCTCAGCAGCAGTTTGGAGTTAGTGCCCGGTTAGTGGCAATAGACTCGTCCCCTATTACATGGAACCTAAATATACCAACGAACTGTGGGTGTACATTAGTACGCCTCTGCCCAAACACTTTTCGCACTATCTCAGTTTATTAATCTAATTCTTTACCCGTGGGACTACACGAGTATTCTGTTACTTTCCTTATAAGCACAGTACACATAAAATTTTATTAGTTTATTTATTTTATTAATTAGTGACAGGAAATATCGATGTAAGCGCGAATGAGTCACAAGTCGCTGAATTTATAATATTAATAAAATTAATTGAGTGATTAAACGACATCGTGGTACAAAATATTGCTCCAAGAGTTGTAGAGTAAGCGCCACAACTCGCTCAATAGGACGCTAGCTTACATCAAGACGACTTATATCAATGATATTTATTTACATTAAGCAATATGAAAAATCATCAATAACAATAAAACGTCAAGTGTAATGTGATATCCCATCTGTACGTTAAGATGCTTCGTAGCACCCAAACTTTGTTTTAAAATATGTAAGCATGGTAATATGGTACGATACCAACTGGAATCTACAATACCTCAATAATAAAATGACAGTGTTTCGAAACTTCCGCCGGCGTCTGGCAGTTACGTAGTTATTAACTCTCGGTTCCGTCCACAACTATCAATTAACTTGACACGTAACGTCTAAGTAAAAAAATAAATAATTGTCCATGTTTGTTAGCAATTCGTTTTCTTAAACTAGTCTCGTTAACATGCTGGCGTCTACGGCAAGCTCCGAGACTTGCGACCACGGAGTATGAATCAAATGGAGTACCTACTTCTATTATTACATTGTGGACTGAAGTTGTTTAATCGCTAATTAATTAAAGAATTTTCATAAGGGACCGAATCAACAGGATCGGTGGCTCCTTCTAAAAAAATCATTCCATACAACATATTTTATTGCAGTGATAGCCTAGTGGTATGACCGTTGGACTGCCTAGTCAAAGGTCTCGAGTTCGAACCCAAGGCACCTCTGACTTTTCGAAGTCATGTGCGTATTAATAGTTAATTATCACGCGCATAACCGGTGAAGGAAAACGTCGTGGGGAAACCTGCATGACTGAGACATTTTCACGACGACGTGTGAAGTCTGCCAACCCGCACTAGGCCAGCGTGGTGGACTATAGCCTAATCACTCTCATTTTGAGAGGAGACCCGTGCCGACCAGTGGGACAATATAATGGGTTGATTATGTATTATGTACTACATATTTAAAAACATACGAGGCAACATGGACATGAACACATGAAACAGTCATGCACGTAGTCCTCAAAGCTTAGAAAATATGTCAACACAAAATTCTATGTAAAATAAGTAAAAGTAAATGTATGTTTGCCAAATTCAAACTGCGAGCTGTTACTAAGAATTTCTAATGAAAAACCGAATAACATGAACGAACTGTGAATCGAGCCCAAAACCTTTTCTGCCATTGCCACAACTAGACCGATCAGACTGCATAAATAAATTATGCAGTTACGAGTATAATCCGTACTTCATTAGCTTATTCTTCGATGTACGGCGCACACGCGTTTGTAGCGGGCGTCTGCGCCGCCCACGACACGCGTCTGC
Organism: Acronicta aceris; assembly: GCA_910591435.1. Lineage (NCBI taxonomy): Eukaryota > Metazoa > Arthropoda > Insecta > Lepidoptera > Noctuidae > Acronicta > Acronicta aceris. Next base: position 14,411,006 of record OU342761.1, on the reverse strand, counting down.
CGCGATAGCGATCGTATCTCGATATCGAGCGATTATACAACGAGTTATCTGCGAGCAGACCATCGATATCGTAACAGTTTGCGTCACTAGTCCATTGTGCTAGACGATGAGTCAATGAACTTCAAGCATCGCAGATTTGTGGGTGTGTTTCGCATTCGATCGTCGGGTCCATACTTATGTATATATAGGTACCTATGTACTTCGATTTATAATTGTGTTCAGTAACTTGACAGTTCAAAAAACTGTTACCTACTATTTTTACTTTTGTCATTTTATTTCCGCTGACAAATTTCTACAATGTTTAATAGTGTTCGTATTTTTAGGACAAGTTATTAAATTTAAAATAAAATGTTTTCTAAGTACATTACTTAAGTTCATTCAATTGCGTTCATTTTTACACCTGGTAAAAACTGGTAACCCTTCAATTGTCAAGTTATTAAATACGATTAAAAGTGGAAGGGCTATACATGTTAATGACTTGTATTATATGTTTTAAAACAATAAACACCACAATTTTATGCAATATTAGATATTTCTGACTTTTTAAATTGAATTGAATCCGTGTCAAGTAATTTATCCTAAAGCTTTGAAATCATTTAGATAAGTATATGTCTTCGTGATTGTGGCATCTTTTACCAAACCAGTTTTTTTGTGATTAATCAATGCGTAGATAATCGATTACCGAAATAATCAATCATAATCGATTACAATAATAATTATCGTAATCATAGCTATATCAGATCTGAATTATTATATTATTTTGGAACATAATTTATTTATAATAAATACGTGATTAGGATCTTAACATCAATAATGTATGTCAACTGAAATTAATATCTCGTGTTACTGATTATGTTGCTTTGAACACCTCATCGGAAGCTGCTTAAAACAAAATGGTGTTATTAAAACAGTACACAGAGCTCTAATGATATCTATCTCAGCTCTATTACAGTCGTTAACACCCAAATCAGTTGCAGAATTAAGTTACGAATCAAGTTTTAAGCGAATTCACGTCCGACAGATTAAGTATTTGCGTTGATTTAGAATGGTATAAATTAAAAAGCTGTTTAATTAAGTCATTGATTTCTATGAATTCGGTGAAACTTCTTCGCCATTCTAGAATCTCAAAACTATGCTGGGTCAGCTACCAGTCTAACTTAATACTCACTAATTTATATACTATTTACTATACAGTAGATAGTATAAAGGTAATTTTACCCCTTGTGGCGACGGGTTAGAATATAGTTCTCACTGCCATTCAGATAGGCATCTCATAAGAGCCGAGAAAATATCTGACTTGCTCGGTGGTAGGACCTCTCGGGGTCTGACTGGCTGGCGACCGGACGTAGTCCGTGGGAGTCTGTCGTAAATCACCTTGGTGTGTGTTTCGACTTTTGCGCGTAAGAGACAGTTCCCCCTCGGATGTTGCGGCTCTGGCAGTCTGCAGTCCGTTGGGGCTCTTAAAGCTCGGCAACGCATCAGCAACTCCTCTGGTGCTGCAGGTGTCCATGGGCGGCGATAACTACTCACCATCAGGTGGCTCGTCTGCTCGTTTGCTGACCAAATAAAAAAAATTGATATATTTAACATAAAATTCAACGCAAAATAAATAAATAAAATAAAACCAATTTATGTACATCAAAAATATTCAAAATATAGTTCCGATTCACAATATGTAGGTAGGTATAGTCTTTGTATTGTAAATAGAATGGTACTCTCCGAAACTACCAAAAACGTCTCTCGCCAACGGGATTATTGCATCTATGTACCTAATATAGTGGCGCATATGTACGTAAGTCAAGAAGCCCTTTCTCAACCACTTTCACTATAAACCACGCAATAAATAAAGGAAATATTATAATCATTAAACGATCAAAATTAATTATAGACTTATAGAGACGATTGGCAATTTGTTTCCATAACTTAAACACATTAAGCACGGCAAATTGCGCGTGAGCAACAAAATCGTTTGTCTCTCACCTTCCAACTGATTCTACAGGATACACACTGCTTCTCTGTTCCGCTAGCTTAATTAAATCTTGTGTGTTTTTTTCGAAAAATCAAGGAATCAAGGAAGACAAGGAAGACAAAACAAAGTTGTAAAGATTAATATTGTAATCATGTTTTTTTTTAAAGAGTATCTATGGAGTTTCTTGCCGGCTCTTCTCCATAAGACCCACTTTTTGGAACCGTGCAATTAGTTTAACTTTTCAAAAGTATCTTTCTAATGGTCTAATTGAAATAAATAATTTTGACTTGACTTGACTTGACACATTAAAATGCTGCCGATAAAAAACAGCTCACATTAATCTTGTGTTTGTTCGGGGCTGATTTAAGTTCTTATATACGAGTATATACAATGTACTTAGAAAACCCTGTCCGAACACTGAAGGTATTGTTGGGTATCGACATCTGGTGGAACTGAAATAGCAACACTTACGGTGACATCGACACCATCCCTGGGTGCCAAGCATACTAAGGCCTACGACCGTATAAACACATCACATTTTAAAAAATTGCTAGATATTGGGGTAAACACCACAATTTGGGCACGCCCATCGTGTATTTTAAACTTCATTAATATGTTTATCATGAATATTTTATTTTTCTTATTTTATTTGGTGATATGATTGAAATAACTTATGACCCTTTCGGATCGTAGAAGGTTTTTTTAACATAGTGTAAAAAAAAAAACAAATTGTGTCAATTATTATGTCAACAAATTGTACTAAGAGAAAAGTAAATTAAAACGTTAACTTTACTCTACGGATTCTTTGTATGTAATACTGCAATCAATTTAAAAATATGCTCGCCAAGCGTGTCTTCAATGTGTCACATCGTGCAACCAGACCACGATGCTTCGTTAATGGCGATCTCAAAGAACGCATGACTTAAGTGTCAGTAAATAACACGGTTATCACTTCCCATATCTATGGGACGTTAACTATTCGCTAAATTATTTCCTTAATAATGCATTCGAGTTCTACCATTGAAGTGTAATGGTTGAATACGATAATTCACTGCCCCGTTAACTTCTCTGATTGAATGATTGGTTTAACGTTTACTCAATTTCAGTCAGTTTATAAAGGATTTTTATCAATTACAGTTGCTACGTAAAATACATGTTACGGAAAATAATAGTGTTCGTGGATTTGGTTTTATTTTCTAAATAAATATTTATAAATGGGTATATAGTAAATGCCTTAGCTATATGAAGTTTATAATTCCTCTATAATTATGTTTATTAAAAACTCACAGTTTCATCGATGATGAATGGTGTGAAATCGCATAGAGAACGAACAAACAAACAAATATTTATTTGTATGTATTAAAAAGATTTAAATCTTTTAAGTAATATCTATAAGTATATAAAACAAAGCAAAGTTGAAGTTTCTATAATCATGATAAAATTACTATAGATTGACTTTAAATCCACTTGAAGAACTGCATTTATGTATGTTATTAATTGCAAAATTAACTGTGAGTGCAATCAAAATTAACGACAAAATTATTTTTATCCTAAAACCCATCAAGCCTACAAACCATCGAAGATTTTTCATCGATTGGACAAAAACGTAATCGATTTAACGGACACGGCAATTTTGATCCCGGACAAATTAACGGCCTTTGTTCCTTTACCACCTCTTACCATTATAACATGAACCATAGATTTATGTCCAGTCTCCCCTCATGTGTAGAACTTACACAGTTTTAGGGAGCTGAGGGGGATCAGGATTAGCTGGTGTTGGTAATTATACACAGCCCACGCCGCCCACTAGCTTCCCACAGTTTTGTCCTAAACCCGACTGAGAGACAATGCTTTCACTACTGCTGTTAAACATTTCTGCTAATTAATGATCGTGCGAACAAACTGGGAACGTGGTTATGCAACGAGTAGTCATCGTTTCTCGTTATGTAATCATGTCTGTATAAAATGTAGGTTATTCTGTCAAGATGTCCATAACAGAGCAAATAGGTACTAGTTAATTGTGTTTGAACGTGCTGTTTGACTACTCGCTTAGTGCTGCTTTGACATTTTGTAAGCGTCTGATAAGTGTCAACAGATACAGCTTTTTTTTCTATGTTAAGTAGGTTGACTTTTGGCTAATAATTGTACCTAATATTAATTACATTATTTTTCCGTCGTCTCTTAGCAATAAGGATGTTTGGTTGTATGATGGTCTTCTCAGAGTATTTTTATGTAAGTAATTATGCAGATAGCGTTTAATAACTTATGGCTCATAAAAAAGTACATTAAGCGACTCTTTATAAGTCTTCAGAGTAACGGAAGCATAGACAGAAAGATGATGATAAAGATAGATATTTTCAGTCAATGCCATGGACCTAAAGATGGCTTGGTGAAAGCAGAAATCATTATAATTTTATTAGCTATCAATTTTCAAATAAATGAAGCTGCTTTAGCGAAATGTCGTAAATATGAACATTTATGTAGCTGAGGATATCGGTTTTTGCAGAAAACTGCATTTGATATGAAGGAAGTAATACGTGGGCATTCTTATAGCAGTTGATTGGACTTTACAGGGAGCGGCGTAAACGAAATAAATATTGATGGTTCTGTAGAATTTTATTACTTGTGCAAGCTTTCTAGCGGTTTCAATAAGTTCATTTGTATGTATATATGAATGTCATAACCTTTTATTACCGTAATACTGAATAACTTTTCTCTTTTCTAGTTACATATAAATACAAATTCTTCAAAAGTTGTTTAGAAACCGTTTGTCGTGGGTATTGGCATTTCATGAGAAGGGATGAAAGCATTTTAGCTGAAAGAAGAATGATGAATATGCAGGTTGACAGACACATGGCAAAGGATGAACAAGAATAGATAAAGGATTTGTGTGTAAGTTTATATGAGTAGAAAAGACTGAATTGAGTGCCGAGGCGACAGAAGTAGTTATTGCAAAAAAAGAAAACTTCAACAAATTGAGAAAGATGACGAGTATGGAAACACTGTGTGACTATTATCATTAGTTTCTATAGAAGGTTGAAATTTAAAGAAGTGAAAATCTAACTAACTGTAAAGTAAGTCGATTGAGAAGCAAACTAACTTGCTTTTCAATAGATGTCGCTAACGTCACCTTAAGACGTAAATTCAGAATGTGAAGGCAAATTTCTATCTTGCGGTGGGACTCGCGGTGGCTTAAAGTTCATAACGTCTGGTGTATCTGACCAGAAGACGCAGGTTCGACTCCTGCCCGCAATCGAATATTTCCTTCACTAAAATAACTTTATAATCTTAGCATGGAAATTGCATAAAAATCGCAAAAAGATACTTTAAAGAAGTAGTAATAATTCGCACAAAGAATATTTCGATAATAATTTATCGATTTGGCAGCTATCGATACCACCGTAGATTTTTATAATGGCCCTGCTTCACGCCTTGGCTTTCCGTTAAAACCACAGTACGGAAACCTGTCCTCGTAAATATTGGAGCTTTATCTATCGCGTGACGTCAGTCCTGAGGCGTGTTAACTGATTCCACTCAGTTTGAGCAACAAAACACGTTGTTAACGAGGCGGTATCTAGCGGCGATGGGTGCGATGCTAAATCATATCAGCGAGAAAGTGTTGCCAACCTTCACTGATTTGTTACGAAGGTATGTGATAGATGTGAGATGACCAACACGTTAGCAAGATTGTGTTTCCATAGAATAGGGTGGGAAAAGTGAAAAATACTAGTATAATGTACTAGGTTGGTAGTAATAGGAGTGATAACACTGAAAAATATTAGGTTAGATAGTAGTGATTAGGTATTATAGATGGTGCAGTGATTGTACCGCACAGTCAAGGCGAATGTCACAAATTCTCATAGAGGGGAGTAGTAAATTAGTTGTTTATTTAGAGTTATATTTTAAAATGTTGAACGGAATTGTTGTAAAGCTAGTGATTTAACTACGTGGAAAAATGACTGCTCGTAGGTTTGAAATCTTGCAGCCAGAATAATAAAAGTTTATGAAAGTAACAGTCATATGCTACTATGAGTGATGAGCATTAGTGATCAGATAGATCAGATCAGAACGATCAGTAGTAGATCAGGATCATGATGATTGTGGGTGACTCACAACTTGCGAGTTACTTTTCCGTTGGTGGAAAGCGTAACATAGTGGCTTGTTGTCAGTATAGAAGGTGGTAGCTGCCAACCAATGTCGGAAATAGGTATTTTATGCTCTCGTAAATAGCAAAGAGCTCTCTATCATACGGGGAGTACTTCGATTGCTATGGGCTCAATTTGCGAGAGAAAAGCCTAGAGGCTGCCAACTTCCATCCTTCAGTTGCCGTAAGACTCCACCTATAGCAAAAACAGACGCATCCGTGACTAGGCCCAGCTTTGCTTCAGAGTCGTTGTCGCCACTGCGGGCAACGGCCTGCCAGGCAAAACACCCGCCGGGTCGGAGGATCCTCCCTTTGGTGGGACGGCAACACACCTCGCCCCTCCACATGATGATCAGTGAGATCAATTTGAATTAATTAGCGAATTACCAAGGATCCTAATTGGAATTCACGCTTACATGCAGTGATGATGTCAAATGTCTCAATATAGAATATTTTTCCTTTTAATTGTGTATGGCGCCACCTCGGCAAGCCTTCATGCAAGTATAATTGATTACTCATTACGGTTCTTACTCACCTGCTTCAAACAGTTTTTAAATATTCTTCAAACGTATTCCTCACCTATTATACCATTACGCCTGTATTCCCCGAAGGGTTTAGCAGAGATGCACACCCACAATTCGCTGGTATGTTTAGGTCCCATGTAATGAGGGACTATTGTCTATTGTCATTAACCGGCCACAAATCCAAACCTCGAGTTGCTACTGAGAATTTGATAGAAAAACCCAGTAACAGTTTGCTCGACCTGGAAATCAAACTCAGCACCTCTAACATAGCAGTCGCGGTTAGTACTTATCACTAGACTAATGAGGCAATTGATATCATCTCGGTATTAATTCGTATCTACCATTGAAACTGGCCAGTACCGGTAGTAAGCGACGTGGCTTGATAAACTTTAAGGTTTTATGTGAAATTGTAAAATGAATAGTGTCCAAGGCATAGAAATCGCAGTTGATTTCATATAGTTCCGTCAGAGTGTTGTCTCAAAGCTTTTCATATTTATTTGTATCACTTTACGATTACCTTTACACATGGCAGGTAAATACAGAAGCTTCACTTACCTTCAAAATGACAACAAACAAAAATCCCATCATTCGAGATTTGAAATATTCTTTTTCACAGTACTGCGTTAGATTTTATGGGAAGTTTTGTTTTGTTTCGTGTGGATATTCTGCCGTTTTATATTTGTTGGTCTGGTTTCACCCGATCCGCGTCTGTGTGCAGTTGCATTAATTAATGTTCAGCAGTTGTTGCGCCCACGCATGCGTAGAAAGTACTCGACCCGTTTATCTGTGTATGTGTCACTGTAACATAGCGTGATCGATATATTGGTGAAACTACTAAGTCAGCAAAATTGCTTTGAGTTGTTAAAGTTTGATATGATGTCTGCTATTACATCGCCAAGGCGTATTGCTAAGTTCATGTTTCCAAAGAAAAGGTATATTTACAAATATTACCTATTACTAGGTACCTATTGTGTCATCTCGGACTTTGTATTTAGCTTTAAAGAATTATTGCCATTCTTAATAATTCTAATTATTGAGTTAAATTTATTTAAAGAAAACATAACATACCGTCACGCCTGTATTCCCCGAAAGGTTAGGATGAGGCGTACTAATGTACCCTCACAGTTCGCCGGTATGTTTTGGTCCCATATAATAGCTGCTAATGAGAATTTCATAGAAAAATTCAGTAACACTTTGATCGACGTGGGGATTGAACCCAGGAACTCAAGCGTAGCAGTCGCGCTTGGGACCACTAGACTAATGAGGCATGTAAACTAAATAATTTATTAAATTATTATTTGGATTCCTTCTTTGTTCCAAATACTCTTTAATTTAATTTACTTTTGAAAATTTTGTAGGTTCTATTATTTTTAGTGAAAAGTAGTGTGGTACTACATCTTCTATTTAGGCTTTATTATGTTCTGCATTAGGTCTTAGAAGATTATTCATTCACGTTCCTATTATCCGTTACGAGCACAATAACTGCATAAACAGACTTCAATTAATTCCAGCTTCTATAAAGAAAAATACAGGTCCAAAGACAAGTTACTCGTAGTATCAGGAAAACACCAATAACATATTCTCACCGCCACATTAGTACAGGGAAGTTGCAAATTGGTTTCGAATTAACGGGGTAAGTTCTGAGTGATGGCCGGAGGTAATCTCAACGTATATAGTCGTAGATATGCACTGTTTATCTTCGGATATACATGGATTATCTTAGTAACATCCCTAGTAGCGTGACTGGTTGTCAATCTGAAGACGTCGAGACTCAAGTGTTTAATTAGATGTGTCTAGTAGACAGATTTATGTTGCAACTTAGGTTGCCAACATTTTTCGGCATTTTTTTTAAAGAAAAAACTCAAAAATTATTAGAAAAAATATTACTTTATTGAATTATTGAGGGGTTTGTTTGTTTCGCTGTTGCAAAAAAAATCATTCTTTTTATACCAATAAGGTGGCAAATAAGCATACGGCCCGCCTGATGGTAAGAGGTTTGGTACCGTAGCCTATGGACGCTAGCGACACCAGGAGTATCACTCGCGCATTGCCGACTATAAATTTAGGAGGAATAATTGGGCTGGCAGCATACGAGACATTCTGCCATGCATGACATCGGCGGTAACAAAACACCACCGGTTCTCCTTACTGCCAACACAACGCTTCCTCGCGGAGCGCTGGCGACCTTGCTTACCGTTAGGAGCACAACATAGCACGGAGCTATGTTATTTGGCTACGATTTTCTGCAAGGTCCTCTACCTTGTAGAAAATCGTACTTCCCCAGTCGAACAACTCCAATTGTGAGTTATTCAATTCTACTATGCCCTACCTCTCTTACAATAAAAATACAATGATTATAACTTTAGATCACATAATGTAATTGTAATGAAACACATGTAATTTAATTCCAATGCAGTAAAGATCATTTAATGCCACTGTTTAGTAAATTACAATAAAACATTTCTCAAATAAAGTGCATCTCTCGCAATAAAACAAAAAGGTCATTGCTTTTAAATTACCCAATATAAAAGTACTGGGTGTAACAGACAGGTTTACATTTAGACCACTTTCTACTACAACCTGATTAAACCATTAAGTCTCTTATAAAATATATGGTATTGTAGTCCTAACAGATTATTCTACTGCGTAGTTCGTACGTAGTGAATCACCTGTATCGGCACAATATCGATGTATTTTATCGATAAAAGTGAAAACTATATCGGTTTCGCCAGCCGTTATGCATACACTCATAACAACCCATATTACGAGTTTGTTCTTGTACTATGGACTTGTTATTGCCCTATAAATATACAGTTTACGAGATTTTAAATTATACGTAATGTTTTTCCACGGCGGATAAAACATCTTCTGTGATACATCGATGTTTATTTCTTGTAATCGTCCATAAAAATATTGTTTTATGCTGATCTACTTGGATTTCAAATACATAACTTCGAGAAAGTTGAAAGAATGTAATGATAATTTATGTTATTGATCGTAGACTACAGAATTTGTCGTTATTTAAAAGTTTTCTCTATGTTACATGTTTTAAGATTAACTATTCTTAATATGCATACCATTCACATTGCTTCACAGTAGTACATAAAACAGATAAAGAGGCCTAAATTATTTATGGATAAGCACGAACATATATATGTATACAAAAATATGTAACACTTAACAAGAAACCGGCCTTGTCTAATCTAAATCATGTTAACTCTTACACTGCAGTTATTGTCCTTCAAGCCTTTTTAGTTCATCAGCGATGAATGTACTAAGAAACACAAGTACAATTAGTTATCACAGTATGTCAACTCTTATGTTTATCTGTCACTGGCTTCCTGCTTTCTGCGGGTCAGTGTGGTGAATTAGGAGTCCTATCATCTTGTATTCTTGACTGGAACAACGACATTTCCATTGCGGAAATATATTTATAATATGTATGTGTTTGTATTTTACAAATGAGATTTACACAGATAGTGATTTGACACGAATATTTAGGTATGTGGTTAGCCTTATGTAGTGGTTTAGATATATTCAAATTACTTGAAGAATTTCGTAAATATATTAACGATGCACTCGAAATGTATTTGGCGCGAACGCAATTACTATAACAGTTGTGATAAAACTAAATTTAGACTGACGATCCTCAATGAGTTTATCGACCTCAATCACTATAAAGTAACGTTATAAATGTGTCAAAAGTGAATCGAAAACAGTGTAAGTAAACCGAGAGTAGTGCGCCGTGTGGATGCCAGATCGTGACTGGAGTCTGTATTAACATATTAACGCGGTACAAATGAGGGCAGTCGCCTTCGGTCGCCTCCAAATGGCCACTATTATCGACTAGATCTTGTCGACTCCTGCCCCTCCCTACGCGCGGCTGGCCAGCGATTTTACAGCTTATTTTGTCGTCATTGTTTCGGTTTAATGACTTTATAACCAAGGAAATTACGGAAATTAATTGCAACACATTTATTATTGTACGTAGTTTAATTTATTTGTCTTTATTATCTTCAACTCTCTTATTGGCACAACTACTACACTATAACTCTCATACAGCAATCCCCTGCGGGATTATTGAGAAGGGCTTTAAACCGAGAAAGAAAGGAAATGCCCAAGATTTAATCATGCTAAGGGAATACTGGACTGAATATTTCCCGAAACAGGTTGAAAGACATTCCAGAAATATTTCGGCGATGTTCGAACTAAATACTTTCGCCCATTTTATTACGACAACGAGCCCCCGAAACTTTTATTATACGAAAGAGTCCTCCAAGATCAGCAATTAAGAAAAATGGAGTCGAAAAGAGTTTGGTACGTAGCGTGGGTTGCATAAAATATCTACAAATATCATCAGAACTTTATTGTAATTTAGAATGTTCTTTTACGTGGGAGAGCCATGCTTCGGCACGAATGGGCCGGCTCGACCGGAGTGATACCACGACCTCACAGAAAACCGGCGTTAAACTCAAACTCAAACTCAATTTTTTTATTTCAATTAGACCATATACAGGTACTTTTGAAATGTCAAAACTACATGCACGGTTCCAAATAGTAGGTCTTATGGAGAAGAGCCGGCAAGAAACTCCATAGATACTCTTTTTTTTAAACACGCTTATGTTGTGTTTCGCCGAGTGAGTGAGGTTACTGGAGGCCCAATCCCCTTTGGTCGGCAACGCACTCGTGACTCCTCTGGTGATGCGGGTGTCCATGGGCGGCGGTGATCGCTTACCATCAGGCGATCCGTCTGCTCGTTTGCCCTCCTATCCCATAAAAAAAAAGTTTACCGTAATCAAATACTTGGATTCACATTGATGACATCTGATTTAATACGGTTATTAAATTACATAGGCAGCTTGCATCTGTGGTATTTATATGCAATTCCCGAGAGCTAAACTGGCATGCAGCGTACACGCAAACACGCTACTAAATCTCTAGTAACGAATAGGTCTATGAAATTACATTCGATTCACTCGGCTGTTTATAATACAGCCAATGAACGGGTAACACTTATCCATTTTATCGTTTATGCTAAGTACTGAGGGAGTAGGTCTTTGTTGTGCTAATTTTCTGATAATTTTTGCCGATAATTTCAGATTTTACCGTCGAAAGCTTAGGTTAAGTCCAGATTTGCAATCAAAAATCAAATACCACCTCTTTTTTCATTGAAGGATATTGAACCTTGACTGTTAATTTTGAAGCTGTTCCGCTGTTGTCGCGATCAATGCGTTGAGCTTTTAATGCGCGCGTACTTCAAATATGGCGGGTCTTTTAGCCGTCAATTTATAGGCGTTTGGCGGGTGCGCCCACGCAGTCTCGGTTTGATGCCCGTGTAATGTGTGCCCGATTGGATTGCAACACCAGGATTATTATCACTAATCCCTTCCGCGATCCAGCATATGAAATTTCTTGCACACTAACATATCTTTGCGATCGGAAATGTGGTTTGTACCTATTATTTTTCTATTTATTAGGGAGGGAGGGCGCCAAAATAAACAACTATACAAATCAAGCGAACTACAAGGTTAAGTTTGACAGTTTGTGAATGGGTAAGTAATTATTATTTTTTCCTTTATTTTTCTAATAAATTGTATAATTACATGTTCTTATAGTAGGTACTCCGCCAGCATCGGTTTTAGTATTCAAGCTACTGGCTGTCCTTTTTATAATTTCCACATGTATTTATTATCCTTATTTAAATTAAGAAAATAATTTCTATTTAATATTATTATTATTGATGTTATTAATTGTATCTTGGCCATTTCTTACGATGCTGAATAGAATAAAGCTACTGGACTTTTTGTATTTATTGCAGACTGTTTACAATGTTTAAGATTACTGATTATTATCTTCTAAGTATCCGGTTACTATAAGACAAGTAGATAGTAGGATTTGATTATTTTTATTTACAGTCAGCAAATAGATAAAGGTGAATAATTATGCAATCATGGAATAAATTATACAATAATTGCTTTCTGCTTCATCACTACATAGTATAAAACAAAGTCGCTGTCGCTGTCTGTCCGTCCCTATGTATGCTTAAATCTTTAAAACTACGCAACGGATTTTGAAGCGTTTTTTTAAATAGATAGAGTGATTCAAGAGGAAGGTTTTAAGCTATTTAACATTACGCTACGGCTCTTAGAAATGGAGCAACGCGGGTGAAACCGCGGGCGGGCCGCTAGTAATCTATAAAGCTAGGTATCAGGCCATAATATCTTCAATCAAGTCTATAAAATAAATGTCCAACTTTTTTTTATGGGATAGGGGACAAACTAGCTGACGGATCGCCTGATGGTAAGCGATTACCGCTGCCCATGGACACCCGCAACACCAGAGGAGTCACAATTGCGTTGCCCGCCTTTTAAAAGGGGAGTGGGCCTCCGGGCTCCGGTAACCTCACTCACTCGACGAAAAACAACGTAAGCGTTGTTTGACGCCGGTTTTCTGTGAGGCCGCGGTATCACTCCGGTCGAACCGAGGCATGGCTCTCCCACTCCCATTTCGTCATTTTTGTTTGTTTTTATTTATTTATTTATTTATTTATATACTCTTTATTGTACACCAAAAAAAAAAGTTACAGACAGGACATAAATCGACATTTTTACTTTGTGTTTAAAAAAACGTTATTATATACTCACGTTATATATACACAAACTCCCAGACACGGAACAACTACCTGTAGATCATACAAATATTTGCTCCGGGTAGGGATCAAACCTACAACAGGTTGCGCAGAATTCGATCGATCAGTCCCTACGCCAAACGTGTCGTCAGTCTGATTAGTGCAATTCTTGGGTAGTTATTTAATTCAAGGGTACAGTGCCCCCTTCAATAAGGTATTATTTTCTGTAATAATTCTAACTATCGATAGAAACGTGCTGCTACGCATGCGCTTGCGCGATTAAAATAAATGAGCATGAAAATTGTAGTTAATTTCATAACGTTTGGCATGAAAACAAAGGTCAGTCTGCTGATATGATCCCACAATTAGTACCTAGCTATAAACTAGTTTCGAAATAACACGTGACTTTACACAAGTCGTGGTATCACAGTTTTTAGGGTTCCGTATCCTAAGGGTAAATCGGGACCCTATTACTAAGATTCCGCTGTCCGTCTGTCTGTCTGTCCAACTGTCACCAGGCTGTATCTCATGAACCGTTTACAGATGATATATTCTTGTTGTTGCTATAACAGCAAATATTAAAAAACAGAATAAAATAAATATTTACCGGGGCTCTCATATAACAAACATGATTTTTTTGCCGTTTTAGTAGATAGTTTTTTTTTTATGGGATAGGAGGGCAAACGAGCAGACGGATCATCTGATGGTAAGCGATTACCGCCGCCCATGGACACCCGCAACACCAAAAGAGGAGTCACAAGTACGTTGCCGACCTTTAAAAGAGGATTGGGCCTCCGGTAACCTCACTCACTCGGCGAAACACAACGTAAGCGTTGTTTAACGCCGGTTTTCTGTGAGGCCGTGGTATCACTCCGGTCGAGCCGGCCCATTCGTGCCGAAGCATGGCTCTCCCACGTCCAAATAGTTGTACGGAACCCTTTGTGCGCGAGTCCGACTCGCACTTGACCCGTTTTTTACTACATGACGACACTAATTCAGGGAGTTTAAAAAACAAAGTACGAGCTACTCATTTTAGAATATATATTAATAGATTCTAAAATAAGTAAAAAACGGAAAGGTTAGACAGAGGCGTAGGTACTAATGAACCCGAGTTCGCCGGTTTGTTGGGGTCCTACGTAATAAGGGGTCGAGCCTATTGCAATTAACCGGGCACGAATCCCAAACTCCGTGCTGCTACTGAAATTTCATAGAAATACCCAATACCCTTTGCTCGACCTGAATCGAACACAGGACCTTTAGCGTAGCATTCGCGCTCAGGGCTAACGAGGCAGTTGCTGTATTAATCAACTACCAATAGAATCAGTTGTTTGTCGAAGGAAGGTAGGTAGTCGAAGTCTATCTCCACGTTTGAAAAATAACCCATGAAAACTCATGTACGTGCCACGACATAATTTCATTATCACATCATCTCGCCTCGAGTCATCGTTTCAGCACATTTTTTATGGAAAATATCAGTCTTCCTGTTTACCACCATTATGAAGCTTACGAGGAATTATACATAGATGTGAGGACTCTACTTCTCTAGGAAAATCGCAAACGATTTCTCCCTCGAAAAGAACAGAAGAATCGATTCCTAGCGTTAGTGTAGTCCCGCTCAACATACTCGTAGAATAAATATAATCGAGATATCGATGTTTTAACCTCTGTACCGAGCAAAATTTATAATAGTCGCGTCCGCAAAATGTTAAGCAGTTCGTTAGCTTAACTGCGACATGTGGGCCACAGTTGTCAAGCACCTAACTAATAAATATTCCCATATAAAGTATGCCAGTGTATTTATTGGAAAACGATTTATGTTACACAGCATTATTAGCGATTCCACGCCGATGACTTCTACTAGAAAATGTAGCATAAATTGAATGATATGGTATGCAAATCGATGTTGAAATATGAAGGATTTGTGCTACATCCATATTAATAAGTTCGTGGCTCTATTTTTCGCTGTGGTAGGTAAGCAAGTTTACCTAATATGTACTCCTACATTACAGGACGAAACAAATGATTTTTTTTGAGGCATATTGTATAATTATGCCTAACAAAAAAAAACTAACAAAACGGTGTCCCACATACTGCCAGGGCTAAAATGGCTGTCTTTGATTATTCGTAATGATTCACATTAGTAAATTTCAAAGAAGTTGCTATGGATTCTAAATATGATTTGATTCCAGAGGAATCGGAGGATAAGAAAATTGCTAAGGATCTGCTACTTGTTCCAAATATGATTTAATTTTAGGACAATTATTCAAATTGGCCTTTTTAGATCACCTAGAAGAGTTCTTAGAGTCGCAACTCACCTTCTCGCACCCACATATTTCACCATAAATAATTAATCTCTAATTACCCATAACTAACCGTATTATATTCAATATAATATTCTAAACACATTATGATCCATTAATGATTGTAAAGGTTTATAATATCCAATCAAAGCACGCCACGCATCATTAGAAGACACAGGTACATCCAAGCCAACACTAAAGCTGTTTGTCGTAAAACATTTACCATTAAATGAGCCGTGAAGTCCCGCGCACGCGCACCGCATGCTAATTTATGATATGATACTTACGCTCACGTCGATCGCAGCGTTCCATGAATGAACTGTGATTTTAATACCCGTGATTAGAGTAACGGCGAAAAATATCGGGTAATGATTAGTTTATGATAGAGTAACTGTTGTTTTGTATAAAATCGTGTGAAGAATGAGGAAGGTGGTATTATTGATTGGTTCTCAGTGGTCTCACGCTTGTTATTAGACGTATATCTAGGAATATTCCTTTAAGTGTTTATTACATGTAATTACTTGCTGGTTTACTTCAGGGCACGCACTTTATAAATTAATTATAACTTATTTTAAAAGATAAAAGAAAGAACACCTAGGGTTTTTTTTTTCATTAAGTCCTTAGCCAGTTTGCCAACTTAAAGATCAGCCTAGTCTATGTATATTTTACATTAAATAGTAGGTATAACATTTTTTTTTACAAATAAAATTGTCAAACTAGGTACTAATATCTTAATACATTTCAGCCATCAAGCAAATTGCTATTTGAACCTGTTATTTTCTCTCCTACTCATAAACATATAAATCACATGTTGAACTTGTGATTTCTATGACATTTACACACGTACGTCACTGTTCCCGCGCTTTTTGCCCTCACTCTCCATCTTAGTGACAGCAACGTCGATGACTGTCAATTTTCCCGCGCACTTTTTTCGGTGAAGCTATTAATGAAATAACCATTGAGGCATTGAGTGCTAAATTACTGTACTAGAACATTTACGACTGCAAACTTGTTTACAGTACTGATTACGACAGCAAACTTTTTACAGTACCACTTTACCGATGAAAATGTATATCGTTACTATGTTTATTTGATTGTTTAAAGATTGTTGAAAGATTAAGAAATTAAAGCTTTAAGACTAGTAGGTACCTATTTTTTTCATGAATATGTAATACCTCAATGATAATAACTCTTACGTGTTACTCATAATCACTTTACATGCTTACCCCATTGTTTTAACATCTTGCCCCCAGCGAGAATTCAGTTAATACACACTTTCACTTCTTTTGTTCGGGCTTAATGGCACTTTTTGCTGCTGAAATATCATGTCAGACAATCGCATCTGTCGTACGATACAGTCGGTTTTCTATCTTGTACCTATCGGTGTTTTGCGCAGCTATCGCAGGTCACAGAGTGCTTAACATTGTTCAAAGAATTGCACTGGCATTACTGCACTTTCTTTTCTGTGTACTTTATAGACGGCCTGTTTACTGCAATGGTTGAGTGAGTGGATTTAACTTTACGGAACAAATTTTCTTTTTTTCCTGTGGCTCATAGATATTATAAATATATACAAGAAATATTCTCACATAAAGTGCAATGCTAAAAAATTATATCATTACAATAGGATTTAAGTGCAGGATTTTTTTAATAAAATAATTTCTGAAAATCAGTTTGTACTTGTAAATAAACACCATATACGTAGCAATATATTCAACATAGGCACAGCTACGTAAAACATATTGCACGCAAAAGTGAATGGGTTAAAAAATGAGTCATATATATCGATAACTTAGTACTCAATGGGCATAAGAGACATTAACACTAGTGTCGTTCACGACGTTTTGGTGTTCAAATCGAAGGTATAATATATATAATAAACACGTAGTGCAAGGGAAATGCGTGAATGAACGAGGTATGAATCGACTGATTCAAGTACAACCGGCCCTTAAATCGTTCTTATCTCTCGATCTGAATCTCGTATTAATTGCGTATTCAAACGAAACGAAATTCGATTAATTATTTTAATTATGGCTATGAATAAACAAGCTACCTTCACTGGCTTACGCAGAGGTCTGTTTTATAAACAAAATGCGTAACTTTTTGTAATGGAACTTGAGAGACAGTGATAATTTATGCTTGTTTACGGTTATTAATCATCATTCAACTCCTCATTAAGTGTCTCATTAATTTTGTGGTCGTAAGCACGACTGCTATTTTGCTGGATCTGGGAATCGACCCAAAACTAGTCCTGCCTAATCTAGTTCGATTTCCTAGTCGAGCAAAGTGGTTTTTCTATAAAATTCTCAGTAGCACCTTCGAGTTTTGCATTTATGCCCGGTTAGTGGCTAAAAATTCGCATCCTATCACCTATATAAGGCCTAAATATACCGGCGAACTGTGGTACCTATACTATACATTAGTAAACCTCTGCCAAACGACTAAAAACCGTACTTTCCTTTCCTTGCCCTGTAGTCACGACAATGGGGATTCGTGACATTCACCAAGAACATGACAGGCTGGTCCAGCATGCGCTGGACCCCTTCAAAGATAACTTTAACACCTACGACACACATGATTTTCAACGATGCTAATCTCACAAACGGCCTAAAACCCTTAAGTCTGAGGAGAAACTATGCCTCTCTGTGTGTGTTCTACCGTTTGTACAATGGATACTGTTCTGGGGATAGTTTGAAAAATGACGCCAACAGCTACTTTCTATCACCGCACCTCTCGCCATCGGTATGGAGTTCATCCACATACCTTAGAACCACTCTGGTCTAATACTGTGCGATTCAGAGGAATTTCCTCCCACGCACACTCGGGCTGTGGAATCAGCTCCCTGCCGAGGTTTTCCGAAAAAACTACAGCATGGGGTTCTTCAAAAAAGGTGTGAAAAGATTTTTAAAGCATCGGCAACGCGTGTGTGACACTCCTGGTGTTGCATGCGTCCATAGGCTACGGTAACCGCTTACCATCAGGCGGGCCGTAAGGCTGTTTGCCAGCTTAGTGGTATAAAAATATTATTTAAGGATTGGCATCGACTAATAACAGACCATATTTATTAAGATCTACTGATAATGAATAGGTTGTTGACAGTAAGTAGCCATTAACGGTGTTAAGAAACATCAAACATTTTGCCATAAAAATAGTTTACATAACTTTAAGGGAGATTATATTATCTACGCTTATTAATGGAATTACATAATGAACTCTAAATCACTAAAAACCAGTTAGTAACACCTTTACTGTAACTGGTATCAGAGATGACTCTGTTATAATTTTTACTAGAAAGCCAATCGGTTATAAATTCGTTCAGCAATTAATTTTATCAACATGGGTATCTAACAACATTCACACTGCGGAAACAGCATTACAAGAGATGTCATTTGAATTTCTAAACGTAAATTTATTTCATTTTTATAACGCCTAGCGATACCCGGTTTCGTGTCCTTTCTCTTTTAACATATTTAAATATCGAATTGATTTATTTTCCACGAATGTTATTCTATTAATGTGGCTACTATTATACGAAAGCGTTATTATGTATCTATAAAATTATTTAATTTGACAAGAACCAATTTATGGATGGTCATTTCTGGCGCTTCAATTATAAAATTTTTATTCAAAATGGTTTGGACTCCTTTAATAATCGCTCAGTGATTCGATTTTGATCTGCTAGATGATTGAAATAACTGCAATTTGTGAATTGAAAGCATTGGTAGATATGCAAACGTAATTAGAAACGAACTGAAGATGAAAGTTGTTATTTCGTAAACAAAAACTGACCTACAATTTAGGTTGAATATCTGACGGAAATTCATAGCGATACCAATGTAATACAAATCTATTTTTCATTGTAATAATGTGTGTTTATTCAAGAAAAATAAGAATACAATTTTGTCTTGACATTTCAGATAAATCGTAATTTATTTAACACTGGCCCCGGTTTCACTCGCATCCCAAGGGATTTTTCAAGAAAAAAACGAATCCTATGTCCTTTCTAGTGTCTCAAAATATATCCATAACAAACATTTCAATAGGTTACATTTCAGCGGATTAAGCGTGAAAAGGTAACAGACAGACGACAGAAAGTTACTTTTGCATAAATTATAATATTAGGATGGATGTCTCTAGATACCAAAATCAAAGCTAAAAGTACTTCCTCCTAATTCCTCCATAGTGCAAACACAAGACATAGTAGTACCTGCCAGTATGCTAATTCCAACTAAAACCAAATTTTTAAATGCTTTTCTGTGTCATCCGACTAACTTAGGTAGGTTAGGTAGGTAGGTACTCTCAGAAAATCAAAAATTAAAAAAAGATGGTTATTTATTTCTAATAATAAAATTAGAACGCAAAGCGCTTTCTGAATTCAGTATTATGATTACTACAAAAAAAACGTTGCTTTGTTATAAAAAAATTTTTTTTGATTCGTTAATTAATTTGCTATCATACAAATTTTGTTTCGCAGGAATTCTACCTACTTAAAAGGAATTATTTTACGTGTTTGCAGAATGATAATGTCTGAGATAAAAGTATCCAAATTAATTTACAATATGCATGTATATTCTACTATATCACGCAGATATTCACATGGCAAAATTTATGTTAATATCGGTTCCGTTCTTGTAGTACCGACAAACAACATTACTCATACTAGGAAGGGATCACACGTGGCTTTGCCGATAACTTTTATTTATTGACAGCGTGTATCCTTGTTTATGGCCCGTTAAGTGTCATCCAAGCTTTATTGACCGAGAAAAAAGAATCACTCCGTATATGTAACCTCCTTTTACATCGACACTGAATGGTTCCTGGTCAAATTGACGTAAGATAAGCTTACAATGAATTATGGGGTCGATACTTACTATACGTGAAATACCACTTAAGTGGAGCTAAAATAGAATAAAAAAAAATCCAGACATATTTCCTTTCTTACTAGGCAGGTTTCCTTTCACTTCAAATAATATTAGTCATATTTTAGTGCTGCTAGCAATACAATTCATACACTAGAATTTTAGTACGTGATATGGTTATGCGGAGAGGCGAGGTGTGTTGCCCCTCCAACCAAAGGGAGGATCCTCCGACCAGGCGGGTGTTTTGCCTGGCGGGCCACGGCCCGACGGTTGATGTCATTTGTATAATCGGGGTTGCGTTGCAAACTTCAGTTGCGCGATTCAGGACTTGTCCGTCTAGTTTCTATGTAATAGTACGTATACTTAAGTCCTGAATTGACTGAATTTCATCACAATCGGTCGACTGTGATTTAACAGGCAACTGTACAAAAAACCATCTCTTTCTTTCTCTAAGTTATAATGACACTTATTTCGGACTCAGGACTTCTAAGCTGACTCAAAAAAAATTAGAACAACAGCAAAAGGATAATGATGATAATTTTTGATACTGTGGCTAACCATCATAATTTCGTCAATAATTTAATTAGTGCTTACCGTCAACAAGGTATAAAATACAGTAGAATGCTTACAGTCTTCAAATTCACGCCAAATGTGTGGATTACGTATACCATAGGCTACGGTAACCACTTACCATCAATCAGGCAGGCCGTATGCATGTTTGCCAGCTTAGTGGTATAAAAAAAATGGCGGCGGCATTTCCTGTCTGAACGAAATCTAGGAAGAAACACCGAAACAAACTCGGAGAATCATGGTGTCTTTTAAAGTCCAAACATTGCAAATATCCAAGTATATTTGACAGCCTGATCATTTCAAATTTCAGACGTTGCCCTATATTGTAACTTACACAAAACTTTTCGAAGAAAGGACCACAGCGGCCATGATAAGTAGTTCTTCAATATCGTTTTCGATGTTCTTTTTGAGAGAAAAACATATCTACGTGCATCTGCTACGATTCACTTGTCTATCTTAAATTACCAATTAATATATAACTATCATAACTGCACAGTAGCCCCCAGGCGTCCATATTCCAGCGATATAGATATCTCATTTCAATTACAACATAAATACCATGTTAGGGAAACTGCTATCATAAATCACGGCAATATTGAATCGCATACATCGGCCTATCTGTATCTAGCATTCTCGATACTTCGATAAAATCGAAACCGAACAGAAGTCGGTGATTTATCGCAACACATCGCTTATATGGTATTAGTTACACATAATTCACGAGAAAGGAAAGTAGCAAGTGATATTTAAGTCGAACAAGTATAACAATGGTGTGTAAGCCGTCGTCCAGTTGGTACGCCCCCTGTCTGTTTTGATCAGTTCAGAATAGGGATGTCAAAAAAATGCCGAAAAGATTTACTAGCTCATATTCACGATGATTTCTTTGTAAGAAACTTTCTTTAGCTCTTTTGAGTGACGAGGTAAGTATTTAGATCGCTTTAACGGATAAACTAACATCGTAACGATACTTGAATTAAAAATTCAAATATTTCTGCGCTTGATTATAACATTGCCTGATAGGGGAAGGATAGGGTATTTTTTGACGCACACAGATTTTTTTTTTAGAAAAGCTTACTAGCAATGTTGATCGCACATTACTAATATTCTTAGTAACCCCTTGTGCTAAGCTAAATGCTTGTTACTAGTGGGTTCGCGTCGGTAGTGTAATGAGTGTGTTTCGAACCGGCAACCACATGATCGCCACAATTCACCGGTATGTGTTTAAATCCTATGTAATAGTTGACAAATCTATTGCTATTAACCGGGCGCAAATCCGAACTCCGAATTTTCACTGAGAATTTTATAGAAAACCCTAAAAACACTTAGATCCATCTCGGAATTGAACTTGGGATCTTATACTTAGGAGCCGCGGCTGCAACTACTAGTGGTTGTGTGGTAATTGGTCTAAACTCTAGACCTATGATGCAGTTGGCAAGCTGCTGATTAAGGTACAAGTAAAAAGATTCATAAGATAAACGTGTATTCAATGCACACGTCGCGTCGCTGACTGAATTCAACAGTGTCACAAGTCAAAATATGACTTTTGGGTTAGTATGGATTCTCGTACAAAACTACATATTATTAACTTACTAAATTAATTGAATGCATTAAATAACTATCTTCCTGGTTCATAATATTTTGACTAGTGCCATTATTGAATTCAGTCAACAATGTGTGTGTACGTGACGTGTTTGTTTAATTTAGACCCTGTCTCCGATAAGGCTGCACCATAAACTTTAAGCTTAACATAAATTTACGTATTACAATAATTTACTATGTTGCCCTCTATCATAATACGCCTTAATACAAATCATTATGATGTTGACTTTTCGATCTGATCTGATATAAAAGTTTGTGCAGTCTGCCAACCATACTCGGAAACAATCGATTGTAATCGTGTGTCCGATATCTCGAGATATCGATAAACAGCGTTGCATAATACGTAACAGGTGCCACGACCGCACTGGCTTAAATAGTTACTAACGACCCATATGGCAACACTGTTGTCAGTATTGCCAATTATATCTTATTATGCTTGCCATGTGGTCTACTTTGGAAAGGAAACCACATTTCTTCCAAGGTTTCCTAAAACAGACAATATGTATAGGATATTATAAAAGGGAGACGTTAGTATCGTAAGTACACATTTTTATCTATATTGATTGATTTATCAACTAATTCTTTTAGGTTACTTCTCAAAAATTATATTGATTTTAACATAACATACCATCACGCCTGTATTCCCCGAAGGGTTAGGCAGAGACGTACTAATGTACACCCACAGTTCGCCGGTATGTTTAGGTCCCATGTAATAGGGGACGAGCCTATTGCCATTAACCGGGCACAAATCCAGACTCCGAGCTGCTACTGAGAATTTAAGACCACTAGACTAATGAGGCATATTGATTTTACGTACTTATAAAGCGTTTTTATATTGTTAAAGTTAGTTTAGGTTTAGTTTAGATTTGTCAGCGTTCTAATGAGTAAAGAAGACAGACCATACTACTCTTCGTTCCAAAACTGACTGGGTAGCGTGCAACACTACTCGTGGACGAGGTCGACCTAGGACACATTGGCTAGATGAGTTCGACCGCTGTTTCAAACTTGCCCATAGAAAATCCTGGATTGACCTAGAGAAGGCCTTCGCCCTTTTTTAGTGGGACATAAAAGAGGCTACTTAAAGATATGTTAAAGTTTTAGCAATTCGATTGAGCTATTTTAATTGAACTGAAAATCTAATACCTGCAGCACGAATGTCACAGAAAAACACACCGATAGATAGACAGGGTTCAAACTAGTAACTTACTGTTTTGTTGTCAAATATTAGAAGAATTAGGGAGAATACCTTTGCCAATGTTATTAATAGTTGCGGAGCCCTATCTTGGAGTGTTTACGTAATCCAGTGCGTCATCGCCCGCGAGCCACCCGGAAAAGGGGCGATCTGCGACATGCCAATAAATCAGAGCTTATTATCTCCGGCCCGGTAACGATTCCATAACGATCGGAGTACGACCAGCCATAATTAATATCCGCGCTTGTACCTTTTTCAATTTATCAACGTATATTGGAAACGTGCGAGATTTACGGCCGGGAAGTTTGATGAACACCGCAAGCGGACCCTTTTGATATTTTATATCCGACCAAAAAAGGCATTGATAGTTGGAGTTGAGTGAACGGGTTGGGTTAACTTAATTTTAATGGATTTTTAGTTCCATTGAAAGTATTTTTGTTAGAAACTATGAAAGGAAATACGAGCGTTGTTTATATAAAGATTAAAATATATAAGTAACTGTCCTGTGCACATTATAGTTAAATAAATTTTAATCTTTACGTCTCATACGAACGGGTTTGTCCTACTTTTTACTTAATTAAACTATAAATCTTATTTTTATAGATTCGCTTCAAGATACGACTTATTTCCAAAGTATCGCCCTTTTATACCAGGTCCAACAATACGCTTATCAGCTGTCCCGTCTGTGTGTTCACCCCGTTAATTAAATGTGGCGATGCTATCAGTTTTAAGCCGTATTGTCTTCTGTACTTTCGAATTTCGTCCTCGATACGAGGTCACGCCATCGGAAGTCTGAGAAAAGTTTAGGGACGTCCATTGTTCAAAGATTAATTAAAATCACTTTCAATGCAATGTTCCTAATTTAAAATTTGACGATCTATTGGCTGTCGAATACTGAAATGCCAATCAATTTTTGAGAATGACGCGTTAAATTTTATTATTTTAAATTCATACCGGAAACGTATCGTACATTTCAAAATAGCTACAATTAACTCATCTCGTGCCGGATATTAGGTACGTTTATAATATTATTAATCTGTGTTTCCACTATTACAAAAAGTGGTATACGCTAAGTCTAAGCTAACCACAGACAGAAAATATATCCAATACAATATGGAATTTAAAGTCTGGATTTTCCGTAGTCCATCTTTTTTATTATTCAATTAAACGTGTTTAAATGTTAATGACGGTGACGCTACCCCAAAAATCGTCAAATTAATAAAATGATTTCATTCAAGGATTTCAAGGATTCGACGATTAAATACAAGATCCGCCTAAATTAGGCTTTAAAATACCCAATCGGTCTTTTTTCTTTGATTAAAAAGTTTTTCGTGGGCAACAATCGCGATTAATTGCCATAATTGTGATGATAACTGACGCCTTGACAATGGCACAGTGACGCTTCAAGAACTAGAGCAAATCGGTACCTGAATCCTGGACCGAGGTCAAAATAAAGCCTCGAATTTATGAACCTCGTACTCGAAACGAGGTTGCCTGGTTTTATAGGCCTATGCCCGGCACATTGCGCGAGTATGCACTTGGATTGGACATAAAATATTTGTAGCTTCCCCCTTTTATTATTAACTCGCCAGCAACGAAAGGCCGGATTCTCAACACTGTTGGCTCTTGCGTTTTTAAAATTCAATCCTAATATTATAAAGCTGGAGAGTTTATTTGTTTGTTTGAACGCGCTAATCTCAGGAACTACTGCTTCGAATTGAAAAAATCTTTTTGTGTTGCATAGTCCATTTATCGAGGAAGGTTATAGGCTATATAACATCACGCTACGCCTCTTAAGAACGGAGATGCGTGGATAAAACCGCTGGCGGGTCGCTAGTTCTAAATAAGTGGCAGGCTTACTACTTCCCAATATTAAACATAACGTAACATACCATCGCGCCTGTATTCCCCGCAGGGTTAGTCAGAGGTGTACAAATATACACCCACAGTTCACCAGTACGTTTAGGTCCCATGTAATTGAAGGCGAATCTTACCATTAACCTGGCACAAATGCTTCGACATGCTACTGAGAATTTCATAGAAAATCTAATTTTAAATACCATACCAAAAATTTCTTCGACCTGCGAAACCCAGGTTGAAGGTGAAGCAATTGTCAAAATTTATCGAAATCTGTTCAGTGGTTTAGGCGCAAAAGGTAACAGATACTTAGAGGGTAGATAAAAAATGACCGCATCGATTAACTGCTTTATCTATTACAAAGCTCATTTAAATGTAACACATATCACAATTATAAATGGCTACCATTGTATGTAATGCGCACATTATTTCCTAATGGAAGTTTTTGTGTGTATTGCGTGAAATATTTCTCCTTGAACACTTACATAAACAATTAGGAGATACAAAAAAACTCTATTACACGTCGGTCGCTTTTTGTTCCGACTTGTTGTCCGTAATGTATTACGTGAGGCTATTTTCCAATTGTTATCTAAACCTCGAGTTAGCGCGGTTTACTTCTAACGATTGCGTCGGAAAATGCTACGGTGAACGTAAATTCAGCTAATTATTTTAACTGCCTCATTAGACTAGTGGTCCGCGACTGCTACGCTATAGGTCCTGGGCTCGATTTCCAGGTCGAGCAGTGTTATTAGATTTTTCTGTTGAATTCTCAGTAGCAGCTCGGAGTTGGGAATTTGTTCCAGGTTAATGGCAATAGGCTCGCCCCCTATTACATGGGACCTAAACATACCAGCAAACTGTGGGTATACATTAGTACCTCTACCTAATCCTTTGGGGGGTATTCCCCAAGGGATACCATCACGCCATCACTAGAGTACCAGGTAGTATGGTCGCACTGAATGATATAAGAACTGACAGATTTCTTTGACAAAACTGTCAGAATTCATCATTACAAATTATGAAGTCATTAAATGACAATTTTGACACAATAAAATATCAAATTTGGAGTCCTGTCCTTTAAATTTATACTGGACGGGACTTTGACTGCCTCATTAGTCTAGTGGTCCCAAGCGTGCTTCGCTACAGGTCTTGGGTTCGATTCCCAGGTCGAGCAGTGTTATTGGGTTTTTCTAAATTCTCAGTAGCATGTTCGGAATTTGTGCCAGGTTAAAGGCAATAGGCTCGCCTATTACATAGGACCTGAAACATACCGTCGAACTGTGGGTGTATACATTAGTACACCTCTGCCTAGCTATTCGGGGAATACAGGCGTGATTGTATGTTGAGTTTTGGAAACATTTTGCGGTATCGTTATTGTTTGAATATATTGTGAATTGACGAGACGAACATAAAATTTCTCTTCAATTGAAAAAATATTATTAATGCTTTAAGAATACATTTTCAACATTGTGCACTGCACAAGTGTAAGCTGCGTTCTCAAGTGCACATAATAGCGCAAATTACATACATTTAAACGCTAAAGGCGAGACATAGAGAGAAAAAAAGTAATAAATCTATGAAGCCTGCTATTCTGTCCGACTGAACCCGACAACTCACTTGACGACGTCTCGTCTTACTTTTTTTCAAAAACATTCCTTTCTTCCAAACGGTATTCCTTATAAATACTCGGAAGGTAACATCGTTGAAGCCTTAGGCATAAAGAAGGCAATATTATTAATAACTGTCGCATCAACAGCTGCGCAGCCGCCGCTTCGGAGGCGAAAAACAATAGGCGATTGCGAGTATCGCGGCAAATTTACATAAGCCTTCATCGCTGTATTTAGGAGGTACTATGGGAGTTAGACATGGTAGACATGGATTTCATCATATTTGGACAGTTAAAAAATGATCAGAACATGTTCCTATTTATTACAAAAGTCTGAGAACAACCAGAGAGTTTTTAGTTCAGCTGTGAATTACCTTTAACCGTATTTTGTAATATAGTGCTCTGTGTATCGATTACGTGGGAATTATTTTAGGAATTTATAGGGTTAGAATACCTATAGTTCCTCACTGCCATTCAGATAGGCATCTCGTAAGAGCCGAGAAAATATCTCACCTGCAACTCCTCTGGTGTTGAGGTGTCCATGGTCGATGACTACTTACCATCAGGTGGCTCGTCTGCCGATCTAATCAATAAAAAGAAATTTCTAAATTGCGATGTACCTATAGTTCGAAATGTTTTGAAGTCACCGTCGACCGAAAACTGAGACAGCTTTTTTTTGACAAAAAAAAGGACTTACATAGCCTTTTCTAAAACCATCAATTTGTCAAGAAATATTCTTGCCTTTCTTATTTTTACCGTTAAAGAACTAAAGATGTTCGCCGTTCTTAAGTTCTACAACTATAACTCAATGAGATCTTAATGCGAGCCGTAAATAAAAGATTCAAATCTGCAATGTCATCCATAATTCAGGATGGGGACTTAACATTTCTCATTTTATTCCGCCTCAGACAGATAGGTTTTCATTTACATATTACCAGCACAGTCTTGTAAAATGCACGGACGACATAAGCAGTGGACAATGGAAATTTTCAGCGTACTAAAGCGACAGGGAATTGACTTAGTATCTCATTTTTATTAATTCTTATTGAGGTCAATATAACAATGAAAAAAGAACATGGACTCATTTCGGATACTCTACTACCAAAGTCACTCGTAAAAATCTCTCTCTCTCTTACACACAGACGGTGGTGCAGCCACCTCCAAAAGCAGACTCCACTTTTTGGCTCTAAAAGAACGAAGTGTCTTCAGCCGTTTGTCACGACTAAGGGCGATATCTCGTGATTTATCCCCTACTTGCGAATCGCTCGAGAATTTGTCGAGCCCGCAGCGAGACGTATAGCGCCCCCGTACGAATGTCGAACGATTTATTGGTCTCTCATGGTGCTTGTATGATTTGTTGACTGTCCGAGCGTTGATAACGAAGGACTTCGAAATAGTAAACCTAAGAGAGAATTATTTGTGGTATTTGATTTTTACTTACAGAGCGATAAAGATTAAAGAAGATTATTCTGAATACAATCAATATTCACTAAATCTTCATTCTAAGTGGAAACTGACGCCAGAAACCAATCTTCTATGTCCATAGTCCATATTGACACATCAAATTTCGACAGAGATTTATAAAGCTTTTACTTATTTAATGAACTACCCTGCCTGGTGTAAACGTGTTATCAATACCTATTTGTCCAAATAAAACAAATCCACGATTAACAAAGTTTAAAGAAAATGTACACCATTTTTTTAATACAAAACAAACAAAATGGCGACGAAAATTGTACCTCGAACGTATTGAATACGGCGAAAATAAAACTAGCAAGACAGGTCATTGTGTTCTGTGTTGTTGTAGATAAGTCTCTCGGTGGGTCCCAGATTGTAATCCCGTCGAAATTAACACTTCTCTAATATTCCTCGAGTACAATGCGAAGCTTTTTATTTTTAAAACTGTTTTTGGAGCGACCACGGCTACCTACTTAACATGTTCTTATTTCACTTAAAGCTTTCTCTTCCTACCTATTAGATATATTCAATTTTTCATAGCATTTTGATCTAGTTAAAATTTTGCGATATTTCTTGAAAGATGAACTAGTATCAGAGTTTCATGATTTAGCCATGATCGTTTTATATCATACGCTTATACTTATATATTATGTTCTTAAAAATACAGGTGCAGGAATTATCAACAATATCATTAATTACATTGTATGTTTTTGTCTCACTATGTCCTGTCCTATGTTTAATTTTGTGTACAATAAAGTATATAGTAAATAAATAAATATTAACATCTCGAGTAAATATTTTTTTATCGATGTAAGTATGAATCCGTGGGCAAGTCCTTTGGCCTGCATTAAGGCCTTTGCCTTGCATTAGGACACTACGGGCTTTTAATAATAATAATAAGTATGAATCCTGTGTGATCACAGTCTAAAGGATATTAAACTCCGCAAGAATTAGTCGACAAGTCTTAAAGTCTACACAAAGCGGTATAGAACTGCACTAAAAATAAAATTCGCGTTAAAAACACGAGATTATAGGGCAGTAACAATATAAAGCGAAGTTTGCGCGTTGTGCGCCTGCGCACCGGTGACCATTTATTGTGGCCATTGTTGCTGCGTAATGAGCAAAAAAAGTTTATTATCGCTGTTAGCAGTGCAATGGACAATGGCCATACACAAACTAGTTTTTAATATTTTTTCCGTCCTTATAAAGGAGGTCGCGCATGTCCCTTATTTTTAGTGCAGTGGTTACTATCTTGATTATGTGCACGAAAAATTTGGAACGTGTAAAGCTTGCGCCTATTGCCGTACTTACATCGGAAAAATCTAGAAAGGAAAGATACCCGTCTTCTCTTTCTGATCCAAAAAATGGGGAAGTTGTAATTTTTTAATAAAATGTACCATGCCTGTATCTCAGTGGTGTACTAATGAACACCCACAATTCATAAACCTAATAACACTGCGCTCAAAATGGAAATTGTACCCAGTACCTCTAGCGTAGCAGTCGCGCTTAGGACGGCAATACTATTTAGGCAAGTAATTTTTCTACAAGAACATTCAGAATTGGAATTAAAAAGAAGTTTTATTATTTTGGGCCCGAAAACTGGCAACTTTACAACATTACAAAACGTTTTCGTCCAAAGTTGAGCTGAATACCTTGATTCTGTTTCTGTTGCACTTTACAGAAATCATAGCAACCGTTCCCCATTGTTGGCTAGCATTTGGGTTAGATTTCACCGTTCTGACCTTTGCGTCTGTTGCCAAATGTTTCGTAAAACCTTACTTTGCCTATATTCTAAGGTATTTAGTTCGATTGGATTCGATTGATTCATATTGCGAAATAATATTGCTAAATGTTGAGGTTTATTGTTATCATAAAGGTTTGAGAATTACGAGCACGTATTCATATTTAAAACAGCGTTCTAAATTATATAGGTATCCAGTACCTATAACCATTATTTTGTATTAATACGAGATCTCAATCATGACTAATCTTCTCGCTATTAAGACTCATAAGTAGACACATGATTTTTTTTTTTCTATCTAGTAAAAGGAAATGCCAGCCTGATTTAAAGGCTCTAAACTATTGGCAACATTTGTCCCCGTAAATGTGTGCTATGGGAAATACAACATTTCTGTGTCGAGGAAGGTGACAAGCGGCAAATCGTCAGCCCTTAAGAGGAGCGACATCACGCGATGCACCACATAAGGGCAGGGAAAGCGATCTCAATTAAACTTTATGATTGACTAGCGTTTGCCGTGCGTTTGCGCATGGCCTCGTAACAGCAGAAAATGTTTGCTACCCTTTGAGTAATGTAAAGGTTGCTTTCTATATAAGCTCTCCGGAAGTTTGCTTGAAATGGCAAAATAGAACGACATTTATTTCAAATACGTATTGTTTTATTCCAAAACGATGCATGGTTAAGCAAGTTTGACAAATCTAGAAAACAAAAGGAAAGCTTTATTAATAGTTCCCCTCGCTAAGGTTTCCGTTTCAATCTCTGACCATTTATTTACAACAATATAAACCTTAGACGTTGGTGTTAATTGATAACGATCTCGTCGTTTTAACCTTTTGCGTAATATGTTAAGGATGAAAATAGCATGCGGTGCGTCATCGGGAGCTTCGCGTAGTGTCTATTCAGTGTCTATTCTAGTGACTTTCAGGGTGGCGAAAGCGCGTGTGTTGCGCAAATGTTTACTTACTAATTTACTTAAAGACTTCCTTTGAATGCTTCATTTATATGGTAAACTTACAAATTAGCATATCTAGTACCATCGGCGACTCCGCATGCCTATTTAGAGGAAACAATAACGATGTACAGAAATTACTCTCGCTTTCGTCACGAGACCGTTTGACGACACGTTTGGCGTAGCGGCTAAGCAATCGGCTTCTGCGCAACGTGTTGTGGGTTCGATCCCCACACGGAGCAAATATTTGTATGATCTGCAGGTAGTTGTTCCGGGTCTGGGTGTTTGTGTTTGTGAGAATTTGTGTATGTAAACGCACCCACGATACAGGAGAAAATCCTAGTGTGGGGCAACGTTTTTTTTTAAAAGAGAAAAAAAAAAAAAAAAAAAAAAAGAGACCCTTTCGTTAAGTGTTTTTATTGCGTCACTCGAAAATTGAAGTGATTTTTATGGAGATCCATTGTGTTTTTGACATCTGGTAGTGAGTTGTTGGAAAGGTTAAGAGCAACTCGTAAAGTCCCGACGATATAAAATTCTTGGTACTACTTCAAGATGTAATAAAGGTAAGTGTATACTTTGAATACGCCAGAGAAGTATGCTTAACACATTATGTATATGGTGAGTTCCGACATTCTTGTCGCTTTGGCTTTACTTTTAAACAAGGAAGTTTTTTAAAAAATGTGCCCGATAGGTTTAAAGAGACTGGACAGCTGAATAACACAAAACTAGACTATATTGCTTGATGGCATGCATTTGGAATATGAACAGTGGTTATTTTTTTGTGAATTTTTGTATTTTCCATGCTAAGATTATAAAGATATTTTAATGAAGGAATAATCGAATCGCCGGCAGGATTCGAAACTGCGTCTTCTGGCTAACAAGACGCAGGTTCGAATCCTGCCGGCGATTATCTGCCAGTATCTAAATACTGGTGTATCTAACCAGAAGAACTATCTATAAACAGTAGTTGACAAAAAGTTTGGTGAAGAACAATCCAAGCAAAAACTCACATACTACGCAATTTCAAGAGAATAACAGAGGAGATGTAGTTTTAACACTTGTGTTTACTAAATTAAATTTGCAACCGGAACACAAAGTTATCAATACGTCACATTCACTCAAACACGACATTTCCGACCTGCCGACCACCCGGTCGAAATTAACCGCGCATAAAATTACCATCTGTTAATAAAACACGCATGTACAAGTAAACTTAAATGGAATGTGTTTTTGACTGTACTCTCCTTATGTAGTGACATTCACTTATATAAATAATCAGAGTAGCTGTACCCCGCTTTTACCCGCTAAAAATTACGGACTTTCATAAAAAAAATCACCTCCCTTTTCACCACCTTAGGGGTTGAATTTCTAAAAATTCTTAGATTCGTCTACAGTGCAAAAGGAACCAGCATGCAAACTTTCAGGGATCAAGCACCTGTAGTTTTGGCTGTACGTTCATACATCAGTCAGTCTGTCAGGTTCTTCTTTTATACCTATATATAGACGATATAGACAGAAGATTATAGGCCTACATTACATTAAATTGACCTCTAATTACAATGTTTGGAGTCCAAAGGTTAATGGAAAACATCTGAAATTATAAATAACAGTTCTAGTAGTGTATTTTGAAAGAAAAAGTCAAAAGACCTTAATCCATTCCAATTACTAATTAAATCTTGTATTATTCTTAATTCTCCACGTCAAGACCTCTAACCGCAGTCAGTTTATCATTAATGTTCAACGTACTCTAATCCGACAGGCTGTCAGTTCCGAATCACGGAAGTAGTTCAAGCATTTGTACATGGATACACACATTCATATGTACAGAAGAAATGATAAACGATCATCCGTATTGCTTCCAAAACGGTATGCGCTCGAGCGTCGTACGTTTTCGGCAAAATGTTTTATTCATTACTACGAATGAATATAGCGGAATGTTTTTGCGTCGGTTCCAAGTTCGGAGCAGGAGCAGTTAGTTCAAATTTACCCTCTTCTTCTTCAGTGCGATTTTTACTCACATTTTCATTTATTGTCGGTCCAGGAACTACCGCAGAGTCGAAATTTAATATTTAATAAATTCAAAAATCTTTTCATTGAATCACAAAACAAACGCCTACGCTCTTAATTAATAATTATGATTAACAACGATTTTACACAATGTTATGCTTTGCTGTAGTCGGTAGATAGACCTTATTTCTGGGTGTCTATGTAGTAATTTATTACTATAACTGCTCAATTGGGTTCGTGAACTCGGTCAATGTTTTTTCTCCGATGTTTTTTAGTCTTTATGCAGTCCAAGACGACTAACTAAAAGAATGCTCCCATTGTTTTTCAAGCGTACATACATTAGTTGTAAAAGGCAACACACAGTTGACTCGGTAAAAAGCCCAGTAAAAATGGGATTTTGTTTTTAAAATAATGCGTGGCGGGTGTCCGGTAGACTGCCCGGTAAAACAGCATGCCGATCGCGGCAGATAAGTGCTGCGCAATTTGTTATGTCTACGGTTTTAGTAGCACACTTTTTTAAATCGTTAATTATTAATAATATAATAGTGCCTTGAACTATTTTGATGCAAAAAATTGTTTGCACAACTAATACACGTAGCTGTTATGTTGAACCCGTTACTGAATTCAAAAACATACTTATCACCTCCAAATTGTTAAATCATTTGGAATGACTTAGCCACTCGTCAGTGTCGGATCAAACTCGGTTTCTTTCCCATTTGGTCTTCGTGGAGATATTATATTAAGACTCCGATCGTGATCATCGAAATGATAAGTGCTGATCTAAAAAGCACAACTATATATCTAGTCTACATAGAAATTATGCAATAAATATCTAAGAAGCAGCTCCCAGAAGTGAAAGCGAGATTGTGCCTAGGAATGCGTCTAATGCGAGCTATGCACATCCTTTTGGTCCGTCTGTCACGACAACTACTGCCGGCTACTTTCTTTAAATTAAATAATGCAGAAAAAAAATAGCAAAATGTGGCGATTTAACTTGAGCTCTTGGCATCGCTCTAGTCTGCAATTAGGAATACCTAATGCTAATAGGTAATTATAGAAGTTGCATGACTTAATAGGTACCATATACACTATTGCAAAAACAACATGGGCGTTTGGGCGCTGCAGCTTTAAAAAATGTAATAAGCAACACTTCAACATTTTTGACACAGATAATAAATGCAATTAAAATTGAAAAAAAATCTCACAATTCATAATGTCGTCAAGGAAAATAAAATATGTTTACACATTGTGTCACAACACCCATAAAATACAAAAATTACTGTATAATTGAAAAATAAATCTCAACTTCGGCAATAAATAAAATCGTTGCGTGTGCATTGACGCCGATGTTCGGCGATTATCCGCGTGTCGGGCCACACGGCGGGAAAATACATGGTTTATTCTGATTCAGTAGTTTGCATACAATCACAGTGAAAGCCGACCATTGATATTTTAATCGTGGCAACAATTTATTCGGCCGTGAAATCGATACCCCCATCGCGTTTAGTGTTACCAGCTTGAAATACTTCCCGGTAAAGAGTTTTGATCGCTGAATGCTGGATTGGCAACAATGGCTATCTTACTTCCTCCCTGCTAAATTATGTATTGCGCACAACAGTTTCTAATCATGACTCAGCTTAATACTAAATGTCTAGGTACAAATCGAAAGTGTAGATACTTTAGGATTTGTATACAACTAATCCTAAAGTATATATATATAATTCTGTTTCAGTATCAACATATTATGTTCAGCTAAAATACACTCATCCAAATTATGGTTTAATACTAACAATAGTTTCTAAAACTTTGACAGTTCTATAATAATAGTAGTTAGCTAGCCTTCGCAGATCCTTCGCAGCTTTGATTCCTTAAATAACAAATATTTTTAGACCAAATATATTTTTAAAACGAATAGAAACGAGTATATTTTTAAAACCTACAAATTCCAATATTGATATTTTATAACGTCACATAGAATACTGGATAATTCCGGCGAAATCTTAGTTAGACAAAAACGTTATAAATTTTCCAACGAAGACAAATTATAATTTGCACTGGCTACCCTGAATCGGGTCAGTTCGTTTATAACTAACTTGGTACGATATTTCTCCGAGCAAAGATAATATTCTCTAATAAATAGAGCAGATTGGTGCTCTATTATTTCGTATCTATTTGCTACCGGTAAATAATCGCCTTATGTATTCTTGTTTGCTATGATGGATCGCCTGCCTCTGTCGTGAGATGGGGTAGATCAGATAATGCTCTGGCAACATTTTAATGGCCGGCCATTAAAATGTTTTGACAGAATTGATATTGGAGACAGTTCCAATAATTTAAGTTAATTAATGTTATCAGTTTTAGCTGTTGTTTAAACTTTCACTAGATGTCTTCATCATTTTTTTATAAAAATGTTGAAAAACGTTACTTATTCATTAATTTATTCTTTCTTTGCCTGTTCTACTGGGAAGCCTCTGTTCTTGTTGACATTCGTCATCTGATTTGATGATGATGCTTTTAATGACCTTTCTAAAATTTTATTACATTCTGTCAAAATATAGCATAGGTACCATCACGCCTGTATTCACTGAAGAGTTTGGCAGCAGTGTAGGTACTAATGTAGACTACTTGTGTAATACGGGTTGAGCTGTTGCCATCAACCGGGGATAATTCCAAACTCTAAGCTGTTATTGAGAGTTTCATAGAAAAACCCAAAGACACTTTGCTCGATTGGCAATGGCAAACGAGTTCTACTCCTAGAATCAAACCCAGGACCCCTAGTATATCAGCGCTAACGGCCACTAGCGTAATGGGTTGGTTACGTTCTATTATTGTACATTCACATTTTGAAATGATGAATAATATTTCTGCTTCAAACTGCATATTAATCTAATATTATGCTTATTATCGCGCCGATATACTGGCAGATCAACGCGAGCGCACTTCCTGTTTACCACTTCATATTGTATTCTTATCTACTTTCGATAACAAATTCATTATTGCGGAATTTTTCATTGTGATAATGGAAACTTTTCCATTGGAGCTTATTTTATTAGACAATGAAACACAATACATATCTTTCTTTTTCTTCACTTGAAAGGCAGAGGGTTATGTCGGACTCCTACCGACTAAAACACTCATTGTGGTGCGAACTCCGAGATATCCAATAAATGCCCTGATGGCCATCCAGTGCTTTGCCTTTGGCACGTCACTAAAAATACACCTATAATAGATATAAGTACTGTCATCCTCGTCATATGAACACCTCGAGTTGTTCTATGTGCCCGCCACCGAAAAAGTATCCATTGCTGGTCTGGGTGGGTTGGGCACCAAGGTCCCGTAAGGCGCCGTAGCCTCCGAACAGAATCGCCTCGCTCAAAAATGCTCTGCTGCTTCTATCTGAAGCATGATATTATCAGAGAAGGATGCTACGACACCTCCCTTATACACATCCCGTTCTAACGCAGTAAAATTACCTATAGTGAATGAATATAGTGACGTCTAAGAAACCTACGCGAATGTATGTGAAGTTTTCCAACTGAGATCAATATGCTTGATTGTTGAAGTCCCTTGATTTTCAATAATGACTTGAATTATTACTATATTAAAAGCTCTTAAAGGCTAGTTCAAATTCGTGGTCTACATTTATTCGTACTCCACAACGAGCGATACAATCGTTTGGGTTGCAGCAATCTTCCGCAAGTGGCGACGAAATCTCTGTTACCGGGCGGTGCGTGCGCGTGCGCGCCGCTCCAGCTTTGATTTACAACCAATAGCCGCGCTGCCTTATAGCCACTGAAACTCTGGACTGTGCGTTACTTCTGAATACGAAATTACGTTGTAAAGTTACCTTCACACGACACGCTTTCTTGAATCCTTCCGACATCTTATAAAGTTTCAAGAATCTTATTTCAATATGTACAATGCCAGTGTTTTTCAAGAGAATTGCTACCATACCTATTATATCATTAACGATAATGTCTTAAATCGTATGTGTATGAATCCTATGCTAATGTAGTTTTATTTTTAGTTCAGAGCTAGTTTTTATAACTACACTTTTTAAGGAAACACGAATTGCCTTTCTATTAACATAAATTATTTTTACTCATCAATATTCAATTTATGCTGGTATTATAGATTTACACGCATAACCGTCGATTATGTCCAAGTCTTGATAGTACGAGGTGCCTTCAAATCCTAAAGGTTACCGTTCGGCTATACCTGCGCCTGCGCCGGTCAAACTATAAATAACGCTAACGTTTCCGGGTATACCCTGTACCTGCAGATGTTTACAATTTTTGTTGCGTAACCCAATAACTTTACGAAATAGGTATGTAAGAGGTAATTTGTAAAATATATTACCTTAGGTTTCCAGTAGGAAATGATGGTTTGAATAATTGTGCGTTTACTTTGTTACGCGTTTAAAATGATGAGTTATGTCTACCTTACACTGAAGTTTCTCCTTTACGAGATATGGCCGGTGTCTCACTCAGAGAAAACTTTTGTTCTACGAGTATCAAATCCGCAGATCTAAGCTGACACTTAAACACGTACACAATAAGTCCCTTGCGTACGCAAATTATTGTTGTGATGGAAATCTTTGCAATTTAATAAAAGACCTCGTGAGTTTTTTTAACGGAATTAAAAAAGAAGATGGCTGTGGAAGATTTGGATTGCTAAAATAACAGGCAGTAAGGCTTGGTAGGAGGGAAGGGAGGCCTTTGCCCAACAGTGGGACGAACCGAGCAGGACATTAAAATAATTCGGCTTCTGCATCGCTGGTTGTGGGCTCGATCCCCACACGGAACAAATTTTTGTATGTCCTACCGGTAGTTGTTACGGGTCTGGGACTCAGGGTGTATGTGTATGGGAAAATATATGTATATACATATTAAAATGCGTGTGTGTAAATGTTCTTTTTATAACAATTGATTTTCTTTCTTCACAGGTATGTACTCTACTAGTAACTTCAGCTGAAGCCAAGGTAATTTAGAGTTTAATTACCTGTATTCAATTGTTATTTTTCCTTAATTGTTACTTCTTACTTTCAACATTCTCCTTCCCTTATCCCAATTAACCTGGAGTCGGACAGTATGTCTTTTTCATCATTTCTATTAACTAATTTACTTCCTTTGTAGCCATCTATTATTACTATGCAATGGTCCCTCTCTTTCCTTATATCCATATTCAAGCTCAAAATCATCCTGGTAACAAACTTTTAACTCGCATCATTATCGCATATTATTTAATCGCGTCATTATCATTTCTCTATGTGCCTTTCTATAGTAACATCATGTTTCGTCTAGTAAACTATCTACTCTTTTAATTCCCTGCTGTTTTTAATTATTAATTACAACAATTTAGAAATTCAGTATGTATAATGACAGGATTCCTATCCATAAAAAGAAGTTAAATTATATATTTCAAGTCAGTTTATTGTACAGTGTGAAATCGATATTGCTAAAGCGTCTAAGTTCTGAGCAAAGAATACTAAATTATATCGTCGCTACCGATTGATATCAAAGATTAACCTTCTTGAAATCGATGTATACTTTCAATGGAATCGATATCCGGACGGGGGCAATTTAAGCGCATCGATAATGATCAACCAACACATCGTGAACCCTTGCAATAGCATTTCACTGCATATTTCATATGAAAAAATCTTTTCATACGAGTCTTGGAAGCGTGGTCATAATAAAAGTGTATTTCTTACTTTCCGTTGATACAGTTTTCCAATGTATTGCATCGACCAGTTTTTATGACTCAATCGCCTTTGAAAGCTGATGGGTGTTATTTGCTCGAAACTTGAAATGCATCCCAGTCTGTAGCATGGTTTAATTTAATTTAATATTTTATTTTAAAAGTGAACTATCTATCATAATTATTGATAGATAGACTTATGCTATCGTGTATAATGTAAATAATAGGCTAACAATAATACATTGTAAATTGCATCTTTTAGCGTTGTCGTAGATTCAAAATCTACACTGTGAACTGACTCCATCCTTACTTATTAATATTTATAAACGTGAAAGTTTGTGAGTATGGATGTTTGTTACTCTTTCACGCCAGAACGGCTGAACGGATCTGGACAAAATTTGGCACACAGATAGATTATAACCTGGAATAACACATAGGCTACTTTTTATCCAGGTCGGACCCAATCCTGAAGTCCACGCAGACAAAGTCGCAGGCAGAAGCTAGTCTATAATAAATTCTTGTATTTCAACTCATTAGAACCTTTAACTACGATTGACATTAGATGTGCCTAAACCATTAATAATAAAACAAATAACTATCTATACACTTTTCACTACAGTAGGTGAGATCCTAATAAAGACGGTTACGGCCCCAATATTAAGGCATTACTGGTACATATATGTCTCTTGCTTTAACAGTAAATAGTGGAACCAGGTAGGTATATATCGCTATCGGGGTAACAGTGACACAAATCGAAAGCGCCCTGAACTCGTTAAACCCCCTCAAACCAACATTAATTCAATCCAAAGGATTGACTTTCTAAATGATGAACAAAACTCATTTGCGGTATGACAAGTGAAATTACCATTGCCATTTTGTGTAGCTTTCACGGGCCGTGCAGTGACATTTAGGTTGTATCTAGATGAGCCCAGATTATCGCGTTCTGCCATCTGAACACTACTGGACTCGCTTTTATCTGTTTATTTAATGTCCTACAGCGGATTCTTAATGGTGTTGTATAAGTAGACATGATCGTTGGGCGTTTTAGCGGTAATAGCATGAAAGTTTTAAGACTTCTCGATTCATAAGGAAATCTAAGTAGTTTAAGTAGCAGATTCTGCGATGTAATGGATATGCTACGTTGAAATATTATGGTTTTATATTATATTAGTTAAACATCTGTTTGCCTCATCACATGAGTCAGACGAAAAGCCGCGTTATCACCGTAACAAATTTTGAAGCATTTGTCTCCGGAAAGGTTGTAAGATCGTTGAAATTGGTTTCTAATTAAGTTTTTTTCTTGGGTCCTGTTTAGGAGTGGTCCTCTTTGACAGAATCTCTGCCCTGTTAATCACACTTTGGAATCTACAAGTAGGTACTTCTAGACAAGTCTCCTCGGCCGACCTCGTCCATGATTATCTTTGCTCTACCCACTTGGTAGCTAGCCTAACCCACCCCTTTACAACATTTTTAATCAACACCCTCAGTGTACCAATTAATTACGTTCTCTTCATCTTATTACAAGGCACCATTGGCATCATAGCATCAAATAAAGTCTTCAAGCATTTCAAAACCCATATTGTATTCATCGAAGCTGTATTGTTGCGATGTTTAATTACTGTTGTAATCAGTTGCAATTACAGATTACTATCAATCAATCAGTTTGATGTGAATGGTGTTGAGATTACATGGGGTTGTGTCATATTGTTTAATTATGTGTAATAATGCATCATCGATGACAGGTTTACAATAATTAGGGATATTTTAAACTATTTTCTTTTTCGTTATGCATTCTGTATGCATTTTGTTTTTTTTTCTTGTATTGGTCAAAATTGTCTGATATTGCTTATAACACATCAATCGTTATCTTTGGGACATAATTAATAATGTCTTGTCTCTCATATTTATATTGTTTACTGCCTTTTCTATGTTTTATATTTCAATGTCGTAATTTGTACCTGAATCTACCAGTCCACTAACTACAATATTGAGGCCATTCTTTATTAAACAATCTCACATAATTTCTTGTAATCAGTGTCTCATTTAACATACTAAACTGTCCTATTTTCAATATCCCGAGCTAATAAAAATACTTTATAACACACACTTGTTTACAAACAAACGCGGCGTCACGGCTTACGTCACTCGACGCAACACTAGTGTTGTCAGCGGCCCTGTGCGCACGCATCGCTTTGATGTCGCTCGATTTACGATAAAAACTTGTCGTGTTACGTTTTGGGTTTTGACCGAGTGCCCACTTCCTTGTCTGGGTTAAAAATAATCGTTATTTATCTAATGGAGTTTTATGATATAGATTTGAATGAAATGTTTCTTATTTCAAGATTATTAATCTCGGGTTCAAGTTCATCGCTGGTTAATTTGTGTAGTTAATAAGGCAAAGACTTATTCTATGGATTTTCAATCTTTATATCGTTTATCGAATTGCTTATTTTCATAGCTCAATTGTCTAATTAATGGTCGTAAGCACAACTGCAAGACTAGAGGTTCTGCGTTCGATTCTTTGACCGAGCAGTGTTATTATTGATTTTTGCGATAAAATCAGTAGCAGCTCAAAGTTTTGTTACTTGTTAATGGCAATAGGCTCGCCCTCAATTACATGGAACATAAACCTACCGGAAAACTGTGAGTGTACATAAG
This sequence comes from Acronicta aceris, assembly GCA_910591435.1. Taxonomy (NCBI): domain Eukaryota; kingdom Metazoa; phylum Arthropoda; class Insecta; order Lepidoptera; family Noctuidae; genus Acronicta; species Acronicta aceris. The sequence goes on along the minus strand of OU342761.1, from coordinate 14,369,248 downwards.
GACACTAACCCTTCGGGAAATCTATTATATTTAATTTAAGTATAATTGTTGCAATTGAATATCAAGAGGACGAGTAAAAAATTTGAATTTAACCCTTAAATCAGCGCCACTAGAACTCACACGGCGCTCGTATCATATAAAATTCATACCTAACCATTAACATACTCTCTATCTAAGACCGGAGACGTTGTAGACTCTAGAAATGGAATTCTAGATTTTACCTACCAAATATCTCACGTCTGGCTTACGTCATGAGACGTAGAGGTCATCTTCAAACGCTCATGAACGAAACTAGGCTAGTCTAGCAATTTCCCTCTACTCAGAATCATTTGCAGACTCATTACTTACTGTTTCAAATTAGGCATGCAAATTACCTATTGCTATTTTTGTTCAATTGGTTTTTAGATTGCAATTTCACCCATTACATTTAAGGGTTACATCCTACATTAATTGCGGTGATTTCTTCGCTGAAATGTCACAGTATGGACGTACTTATTTATTTATTTAAGTATTTGATTTTATGGCAATAGGCTCGCCCCCTATTACATGGGACCTAAACATACGCGCGAACTGTGGGTGTACATTAATACGCCTCTGCCTACCCCTTCGGGGAATACAGGCGTGATGGTATGTTATGTTGATTTTCACGCCATATTGGTTAAATAGTTTTTATCTCAAATTAGCTTATGAAAACTTAAAAAATGTTTCGGCAACAGTTGCCATAATTATCATCATCCTAAGGTAGCTTTTTCCTAACTATGTTGAAGTTCTATTTAAACCAGATAAGGCTTAAAATTAATAGGTACATATTCTACACAAAGCGACTGCCATTAAATCAATTTCTGGGCAATCTAACCTTAAACTGGGTTTCAGGCTTTTTGCACTACTTTAGATAGCATGTGTGATCGCCGGATTTATATGCTACACAAGACTAGAGGTACAGAGGTGAGGTGTCATGATCACGCATCCATAGAATGATCTCGGTAAGGGCAGCTAACCGTCGCAAATTACTTATAATCATTGTTCGTATTTAGCTATAAACCCCTCCGCTGTTTTCAAAACAAATGGAATTACATCTCCAACTTGTTTATGACTTGAAACAAGTAGGTACCTACACAATAAGAAACCAATCGACCTCTTTACAAGTGGAAATAAAATAACTCCATATATGTATAGGTACCTACGTCACAACAAAATTATCGTCAATAAAACTGAGGGCTCTATCAAGAATCGATGTTTTTACACCATAACGGTGTTTCGAGTGCTTCAACAATAATACCCTTGTGATAACGAGATCAATGGCTGTTTTATGGTCTATTGTAGCTAGCTAGTTCAAGTTTACACTGTTTCCTTATGACTCCATTTTATATTGAACGTTACTATGTTTGACGTATTCTTACACGTTAAAACATACTTGCGATTGCTCAATTGAGCAATTCCTCTGGAATAAATTTCGTACAAGGTTAAAAGGAAATATATTCAAATATATGTTGTATTTGTATATGTTTTTAAATATACATATATAATTTTATTTTATAATTATGTTTTTAAAGGCTTTAAGAGGGGTAGGGCATAGTGGAATCTAATAATTCCAATCACAATTGGAACTGCTCGACTGGAGAAGTACCTCTACCTAACAGAAAATCTTAGCCAAATAACATGACTCCATGGTCTTAACGGTCGTCAGAGCTCCGGAAGCGTTGTGCTGGCAGTGGGGGGCCCGGTGGTGTTTTGTTACCGCCGCTGTCATGCATGGCAGCATGTCTCCTATACTGCCAGCCCAACTATTCCTCCTTAATTTACAGGGTCGGCAACGCGCGAGTGACGATACTTTTGGTGTTGCAGGCGTCTATAGGCTACGGTAACCGCTTACCATCAGGCAGGCCGTATGTTTGTTTGCAACCTTAGTGGTATAAAAAAAAACGTTTCTACTATTTTGTTTTTATTCTTCATAGCGTACAATTGTATTCGTACAAAATATGTAGTAAAGAAGGCCTTAGGGAGTGCGGGAGAGTTGTAGTTTGATTATGATGCCAGCCAAAGGCAGCTGGAAAATATTGAGCTAAAAATTGTACGTGAAGTGACTGCCATGAGACCTCTACAACCCAATTGCTGGGCAATACGGATATCCGGTCAAGGTTTTCAAGCTTCCACTAACTATTGTCATAGGTCTCCCTTCTATGTATTATCTTTGTAAACTTATAAAATGCATCTATTGTATGGGAGAAATAAATAAATATTTTATTATTATTATTATTTTATAGGTGTACTTAAGTAATTTACTCTTAATAATCGACTTAAATGCAACTTTTCTAACTTATACATGCAATTACATAATGAAACTGTAAAAGTTAAACTGATAATCGATAACTACATTTTCAATATTATATTTCTTGGTTGCAAACAATTCACTTGGGCGTGTGTTAGGTTATATTAGTACATCAAAAGGCAATAACTGTTTGCACTCTTCCTTCCTTATTGACGGCATTAACATAAATTAATTAAGTGGCATGCGTTGTTATTACTGCCATAAATACTCGTATGTACTTAGGAAATCATTTGTATTGAGAAAGTACCGAGAAAGCTTGCGTTTATACATAGGTACAGTCAGCGTCAAATAGTTCGTGACAACCAAATTGGCCAAAAAGTTTGTAACACGACCTTATTCCAACTGTAATAAAGACGTGTTGAGAACTATTTGGCCACTTTGGTTGTCACGAACTATTTGACGTTGACTGTACAGGTTGACTTTGAAAACATGGGTGGTTCAGTAACCGTTACTTAGGCACTTTAAAATGTAATTTCAATAATCATCCAAACTCCGAGCTGCTTCTAGTAACACTCTAGCGGAGCAGTCATACTTGGGACCTATTTATAAAGACAATACCACGACCTTTGTCGGTCCTTTCTGGGGAGGTCCTTTGCTACGTTTGCCGATTCGCAGTCTCAACTGAACGATTCGACATGCACATGCACACGCGATCATTACACAGATATAGATACTAATCGATTTCCATAGTAATAGTTATTTTAATAGATTTACCATAAAAATTAATTAGTATCTCTATGAGTAGAGTATGTGTTAAAATTGAATTATTCATTACAACCGTAATTATAATTGCAATAAAATAAAATAACAGCTATTTCGCAGAACGTCATTATCTTCGAAGGCGCCAAATGACGGTCAATTAAACACAGTATTACTCGTTTAGTATTATTATTTAACTAAGATTTTCTTCATAAAACATAGCGATAGAGAGAAACTAATTAGCCATCGTCCTGTAATAGCCGCAGTCGATATTAATGAATGGAATTAGCATTAGTAATTGCGTGTGTCGTTTAAACCGACCGGAAAATAAGTACCGTGTATAGCTGTAGGTACCTATTTGGTTTGTTTGGATGTCACTTTTATTGCATAATCCTTTTAAACGATGTTTGTTACTCTTTGACGCCTGAACGGATTTGGATAAAATTTGGCACACAGATTATAGCCTGGAATAACACATAGGCTACCTTTTATGCAGGTCGGACTCAATCCTTAAGTCCCCGCAGACTAAGTCGCGAGCAGAAGCTCGTCTGTTATATAATTTGTAAATGAGTTTGTTAATAGCTAATCTCTCGCTCTATCAATGTACGACTATGTTGGACTTATGTTTATTATGAAAGTTATACGCATGGATTACCGTTACAATTAACAATGTACTTAATATTTTTCTTTAAAATCCACGAAACTTAGGCGTCTGCTCATCTTTTTCAATCAATTTTCGAGTAATATGAGGTGTTATTGATTCCACAAGGTCTCTATTGAATTACTAATTGCATTTCCGTCAACAGCCAAGAAATTGTTCTATTTTTCCAAAAAAGATAAAAGGTTTGTGTGATGTTGACTTAATTAAGAGTACGGTGGGACTATATAGCATTTATGTTGTAACAAAAGTATTAAATTAAAAAAAAACGACAGGTATGGTTGATCGGATACGTAATGCTAACTAAAAATTTGAATTAACTAATTTTTTAAATACCCAAATGGTAGCATGCCTGCTTAAATTAGTTTCTTATGTGCAAATCTCGTTGACATACGTTAGTATTACAAGCCAATTACAGCATGTATAAATCTCATCTCTTCTGACAATTCGGTGAAGGAGAAATCACGTCATTTAGCCAAACCGCAGACGAATCGTGCGACTCCAACCGTAATTGGAGTTCATTTGACAACGGAGACAGAGAAAACATCTAATGATACTGATTTTGATCAATGGAATGATGTAGTTAATGAATTGATACTAAATTAACTTAGTCTGAAAGACAAGCTTCGGAACTTAGGAGTGTACACCTAGAAAATGTTGACGATTTTGATTTTTAAAGGTCTTAACGGTGAATTGTTTAAATCTACGGAAAATTTCAAGAATCGCTTACATTGGTCGCCAGCCAGTCAGACCCCGAGAGGTCCTACCCCGAGCAAGTCAGATATTTTCTCGGCTCTTACGAGATGCCTATCTGAATGACAGTGAGGAACTGTATTTTAACCCGTCCCCACACGGGGAAAATTTTCTTAAATTAAAGTCACTCCCCGCCTACTTGTAGTGTATAATATATTAAAAAATTGATCCTTGGATCCGTAGCGCGGAATTGGTCCATTTTAGTAACACATTGAAACCGTCCCGTTATTACCGGTACGCACTATACATGAGTCAATAATCCAGTATAAGCTGAGCTCTAGTTGTATGGAAAACCTATACAATGCGAGGTCAGCTTAAATTTGTTATATATAGCTTGAGTAGTAGTACAATTGTTAGTAGTCCGCTTTGTGTTCGTTCGCCCTTTAATCCTTTTTTAGAGACATCAAATTGAAAGAAAGAAAGAAAGAAAGAAAGAAAGAAACAATTTATTCAGCGAATAGCAAAGACAAGTACATAAATAACTATAAAAGAACATAATATTAAAATTTATTATTAAAATTCTACAACGATCACTCAAAGGTTTGCTGGTAGGAAACTCAATTTTGAGTTAAGCTCACCTTTGTACTTTGTTTGTGTTTGTATTTATTTGTCATTACACTTTCTATAAACCTACAGTAATGAATAAATTAAATCAAACTAAGTGCGGGGAGCGGAAAGTTATTCTGTCATCCTGGAATGTATCGTAAACATTTACATACATAAACACATATATACGTAGACAATTCTCTAACTTTATAAAAAGTGTAAGTGTCAATTTAAGTTATTGACCGATAAGGAATACCGTATTTGCATGAGACAGAGATAAGGAAACAGCACACTAATACCGAACAAAGTATGACTAAGTTTGATCGACAAACGTTTTCATTGCTAGTCGCTTTGTGAAGTCGATTTATGTTTTGGAATCGAGTTTCTGATCGAGTAAAAAGGTTGGCTGAATTGAACCAAATCGTGATGATTGCTGATAATTGCGCTATTTTGCCTTTCTACCATGAGTGAGTTGAAGTGGTTATAGAGTATAATGAAACTGAAACACAAATTCCAACACTAGTGCGTGATAAATATGCTATAATTTGTCTTTGCAGATCTTAATTAACAGTATAAATCTTGGATTCTGTCCGGGGCCAAGTATGTTATTTCATTATGAAGAAGGTTTGATCACATCAGTAAGGTTACATACCAAATGTAGAGCTCTCAATATCCAATAAGGAATAAAGTGAAACTCACATTTATTCTGCTGTATCCGAAACAATAATTTTCCCATAATACATCCTATAAATCACATGGTAGACGTTCACTTAGCAACATCGGTATCAAGTGAAATCAACGTCGATACATCTCTTTCTGTGCAGACAATAGGCCGCCTGTATACTACCAATTTTTCTGTCAGCGCCCGCCGCATGCGCACCTTTTAAGGTTTTTGACGTACGTCATTTTTACAGCCATGAATATAGAGATATTGGGATGACAGATCGGTTGATGCAAAGGTCATTTCGATTATTTTAATCGAGACATTTATCTCGATGCTTATTGTTTTCGAGTTCCGCGATACGAGACGTCTTAATCGGTCTGCCATTTCGGGTGCGTCATATTTTATCTGTGATCTACGGCTGGACGCGAGTGAAGGATAACAGTGATTTGGTATGTAGATGTCACTCGTAATTATGCGGTCTCACTGGGTGGTTGTCCTGCCATTGTACCATTGTAAATAATCGGTTGACAAAAGAATTATAAGATTTCTTTATTCCGTTGCGACTGCAGCATGCAATAATGTTATGTATATCTGGTTTTATTTACATTTAACTTTTTGCTGATAGAAATCTGTAGAAAGCAGGATATATTAAAATTTACGGCCATGATAAAAGGTAGTCCGCTATGAATATTAATAATTAAACAAAAGTCTAGACTTTTAATGGCCATGGACGTTCTACAATAATAAACTTGCATAATTGTGTCTTTCAATATTTTATTGAGACTAAACTTTTTAAAATAATAAAAGTCAAAAGTTTTTAGCAAAAGTTTCTTCAACGTTATTCTAGACTTTAAAAAAATTCCGTTAAAGACACAAATTTGCCTCGGGCGGGAATGGGAATTCACCACAGTCTCTTCCATTTACTTGTACCCATGCGTCCTTGTTCAGTTCTGGCAGCATTCAAAGCTCTTCTATAACCATTTCCATATTTCCATCCACCTCTTTCTGTAGCATGCCTTCATCTACACCCGCTACTGAATCTCGTTTCTTTTTCATCCACTATCTATTGACTAGAATGATATTCATAGTTATGCACCGAGTTTTGAGCAGTTTTATCTCAGATTTCTCCTTCCCTTGATAAGTTTCCTTGTTCTGCATCAATGGCTTCCAGATTTCCAGCTGCAAGACTTTTAATGTCACAGCTGAATAGACACTTACGCTTATTTTTCGTTGAGTTGACATTTGTCATATACTACTTAGACATCATTGTCTATTATTGTCAGATTATATTTTATAGCATCGACTTAATAATAAAGATTTATCGTGTCATCGGGGACCATCGCTGTGGTCCTAAGTGCGACTGCTACGCTAGAGGTCCTAGGAGGATTTTCAAGTAGAGCAAAGTGTTAATAGGTCTCTCTATTCAATTCTCAGTAGCAGATCGGATTGTGGCCAGTTAATAGCAATAGCCTCGCCCCCTATTACATGGAACCTAAACATCACGGCAACTGTGGGTGTTTATTAGAAAATTTCTGTTTTACACTTCGGAGAATACAGGCGTGATGGTATGTTATGTCATCAAATAAGTCATGCAACTCACAAAACACGCACTAAGTATTAATGTTAGGTAGACGTGCTAACAAATTTGGTACTAAGTATGCGTTTGCGCATGTGCTTTCACTCTCACGCGCCGCGACCGGTCCGCGATGCGTTTCCGCCGGAAGGGCGCTCGGTATAGTGGTCAATGTTATTGCTGACCGATGTTTTGTTTGATTTTTATCGATAAAATTTTATTTGTATAACATCCCTGGCTCTGCCATTACAGATCAAATTATTATTGACTTATTGGTCACGATTTCACTCGCGCACCGATTAAAAATATGGACTGGTCTTTCCTCAGGATGCAATCTATCTCCTTTAAGTTTATCGAAATGTGTACAACGGTTTCTAAGCGTGAATAGATAACAGGCAGAGTTACTTACTTTTCCGTTAATAATGTTAGTGTGGATTATTTTGGTCCTACGGTCTTTCGACTTTCTTTCAGGATCATTGGATTTTGGTAATAGTCAACGACAGTACCACTGGCTTAATACCGGTTTAAACCTGTAACAAGTCTGTACCCACTCCTCCTCATCAGAAATATCTTAGTGTAATAAAGAAACTACACCTCTTGCTTAACTTAGTTTTGGGATTTTTTAATTTACGCAATCAATATCACTTAAAATATTACCCAATTATTTCTCCAACACAACACAAGTTGACAAGTGAACGGCATCAGTTTCCAAACTATCGAACCTATTATCGATAGGGACACCTACATCACTGGGCTTGTTGTACTTACCTATGTGTTAATGTGAGTACGAGTTTATACCGACTCGATCCAACTTGATTCGAGTTTGATGTGTGACAGACCGCGTGGGAGGTCAGTAATCGATATTAGATAATCGCATTAGGTTTACAAATGTTAAACTAATACCTTTTGGTTGAGTCATATCGGACAGTTACATCACAACACTATTGTGTTCCGCTTAAGTTTTAAATATGTGTAAACATTACATGAGTGAGCAGAATTTATCTTTTAGACTTGTTATGATAAATAGGAAGAAAGGAGGAAATGTTTGAAGGATTAAGGTGACTAGATTTCAATGAGCAGTGTATTTGAAATATACTTTTAAAATTTAAATTACTTCTAGTTTACTGAAACCCACAAAGTGATGTTGCAATCATTGACATAAATATAATAAATCCTGATGCAGAAGCTTCTTAAAATTACCTATACAACAAAAAACTTTATGTCTTTGATTTCAAATGAAGAACCTTAAAAACGGGTTATTACTCGTATTACTGAAATAATGTTTTGTTTTGTCAATCTGGGGCCTTATTATAACGTGTTAACGCCATCATTCTTAGGTTGTAAGAAAGAGATCGGGCTATTTAATATGTAGAGCGGCATCTCTTTTTCAGAACCTAAAATTATGGCGTTAACACGTTATAATACGGCCCCTGGTTAGTCGTTTATTATAACTTGAATGCGTTTATGCGTAGGTTACAAGAAAAATCTTCTAATAAGTTTCAGCGTTAATCAATCCCATGTTGATCAACGCATACACAAGTTTTATCAAGTGATTTTTACAATCTAAACTTTCTCAAATACTCACTGCAAACCATTCTAAATAGCGTTATCGGTATATCACAGTAATTGACCAAACTAGTGAAAGGACGAAAGATGTCAAGCAATGCAGAACAATTAAAAGCAACAATGACAAACTGAAGGCTTTGTCTAGCCACGGAACCCGGTAGCAGCGGGCTCAGGCCACGAATAGTGGCGCAAGCGCAAGGTGTGTGGGCCGTGTCATGCTTAATTTCGATACAAATTGCTAAAGCTTAAACATGACGAAAAGTCTCAGTAATTTAATTGTTTATTGGTATTGTTTTGTAGGTGATTCTAGTTATTTTACAACAATTAAATATTCAGTTTCATGGCAAAGAACAGAAGACACAGACAGGTCAGTACCTATTAAGATGGATTTTGCTTACCGCATTGCAAATAGCGGTTAAAATATTTCTTTCTCACATTTGCTCCTCGCGTTGATTAAAATATGGGTTCATCAAATTCTATTTGATGAACTCCAGGTATCCAACGAAAAGAAGCGTCATTGAAATACACAGATTAAGGTACCATTGAGTGAACGCAAAATATAGTACTAGAAACTTTAGCCATTCTTACTAGCAAAAGTGATTAATTAAAGCATGTTGCTTTAATTATTGTTTTCCCTCATGTTGTTTCCCGCATGTTGTTTTCCCTCTCTCTAGCAAGTTATTTTCTATAAATCTGCGGAAACGAGAACCTATAGAATCAACTTCCTCATTTCCTCAACTGATTATTTGTAACTACGAACCCGCAAATTGTTAATTACATTGTACCCACTACAAATATAATGAAATTGAACAGTTACACAAGCTTAGTGTGGACTACCCTTATTGCGTAGCTCGTAACTAAAGAAGGCTTGTCTTTTGAAACACCATTATAACGGACCAGCTAATTAAATTTTAATTAAAATCTATAATGGAAACAATAAAATCAGCAAAAACTGGATCGAGCGCAATCACCTTTCAAATCATATGATTTACTGCTAAATTCCTGCTGCAAACCACGCACAATGAATTCACTGAAAGTTACACGAAGTAACATTGTGTCGAACTGTGTGCGATTTTGTTGTAGAGAATATAAAGCTTCAATTTCCGTGTTAGGTTGTTGGAAAACGGTCAATGAAAGTAGTCAACATTAATTTTGTTTGCACCTTAGAGATTTTAATTGCCATTATTTTGATAACATTAATAACAATGATGCAACTACGATTTATTGTTGCTCTGGTATAGAAAGTTTTGTTTTTGGGACTGTGGTTTGTTTGCGGTTGGTAATGAAGTGTGGGTCTTTGTACTTATAGCGAGTTTCAGCTAAAGTTGAACCATTTTTTGTCACCTTGTTTTCTAAAATTATGCAACGTATTTAAGATCACATAAATATCTTCATTTGCTTTCACTATCACTCCGTATTTTTTTGTTACTGTTCTGCAAAATTTTCACCCTTTCAAACCACTCAATTTTCAATTCATTCCTCCTACTTTGGATATTAGTACCAGTATACTTTATAATAAAGAAGTTTAATATCAAAATACGTTTATACTTTTAATTTTTTGAAAATAAACAACAAAAACTTTCAACTGAATTTAGCAAAGCTAAATAAAAACCGCACAAGTGGACTCGCCCACCGAGGGTTCCGTACAAGTTTGTAGGTTTTTATGGTTAAATTACAAATGTTTAGTTTTCGAAGTTTTCCAAATACTTGTAATATCTCGATTCCCTTGAGACTGTAAACATTTAAAATAACGTTTTGCGGCATAAACGGCAGTATCTTTTTTTACGTTAGCTTAGAACTTTGATATTTTTACAACTTCAAGGAACTCTAGACCTGAGTATATGGATTTAATTTCACCTAGATACCTCGACGCGTTCCCGAGATAAATGTCCTGACAGACAACGTTATCCTATAAAGGTTCAATTTTTTTCTTTTGAGGTAAGGAACTCTAAAAAGAAAAATATGGACACCGATTTTAAAGATTTGGCTTGCGAAGTGAATATATTCGATTTTAAATCTTATTCAAATCGTTGCAAACACTCTCAAAAAAATTATTGTCCAGCAACATCATCGTCGAAGTATGATAAGATCAATTTGTCGCTTGTCGTAACAAATTTGTCGTGATATATGATTACTGTTATTAACATCTTCAACTTTCATTGTATTAACTTCAAACGTGTCACTCATGATACTTACACCTACTAATTAACACATTTCGTATCGAGGCCAGTTTTTTCTCGAAATAATAATACCTTATAATCAAAGTCATTCGATAAGAACTGTTTTGAGAAGTTAAAGAGAACAGCCAGCCTTACAGGACCTTCAAATTCTTCAACATGTCAGCGGTTCGCAGCTCATGTTCCGTTGGACAGTTTCGCAAAATCGCCCTTTAGTCACGCAACTGTTATTATTCCAATTAAATGATTAGAAGCATTTCGAAATGTAGGCAGTTTCTAATTATCTTATTGGAAAGGAGTCCTACTAATGGCTTACAAAATAAATCGCTTTTCGTGGCAATTAAACTAATTATATGAACCAACCTAAATTAGCCGTTTTTTTTTGTGTAATTCAAATGTCTTACTATAAATAACAGTATTGTTATCATCATCATTATGCAATCTCGAAGATGTGATTTGATCTTAAAGTCAAATGTAGAATCGAGTGCTATTTTGAATTGCAACACAATAAGACTCTTGCAAAAACCAGTTCTTGTAGTTTAAAATTGTAATATATTCCTCACTGTTTTATTCAGTAGATATAGTTTGTAATCGCTTGATGTTTAATCAAGATTTGAATACCTAAAATTTTCCCTACGTTGCCTTACGTTCTATCACTTAGCTTAGCTGATAGCTTTTTTGTATTTTCCTTAGCTTTTATAATGAAGCACAGTGATATAGGAATCGAGCAGAAAACAGCAATCTAAATTAAAACATTGAATATTGTCTGTGACATTGTTAAATAGACTTCAAAGAATCAGGTCATGAAAATACAGACTCTTTTAATGAACATTACTTTCAGTGAAATTGTGATATTCTGGTACGAGACCACAAACGTTTAAAAAACAGTCATTTGTAACATTATAAAGCGTACACGGTACAATAGGCGGGGGACATTTTAAAGTCATCAAATCACGCGTGCAGCGGTTCATTGTAAATCACTCAGCGCTTCAACAATAGATTCGGTTGATCATAAATAATAAATAATCGCCGAGCTTTCTACGGCCGCTGCCATCTATCATTAATCCGTGCATTAGCATTCGTGAGACGATTCTTCACTTTCACTTATAATTTCGGTGCCAATTATGCAATTTGGGAATACATCGGCTTGCGACAGGATCGTGTATGTATGTAAATGATTGATTAATCGGCTGTCAATGTATTGTAGAACATTCACGCTCGCAAAATGTTCCGCTTTTTTGTGACAATATTCATTTATGGTCATGGTTATGCAAGTGTTTATTTTTAGACCAGTTCATTTTGCATTAAATTCTTCCTTTAAAACCGTGCGCAACTGTGCGATTTCTTTTTTGTAGATCAATCATTGTATGTTTGTTTTTATGCACGAATGAGTTATTTGTCGATGTGCTTGTATTTGTAATCCCATTTGGTGTGAACTTTATGTTCATTGTCATTGCTCGCCATTTCTTTTGCGTAAGTTTCACCTTTAGTGTTTGGAAACATTGTATTGTTTGCACCAATTTCTTGTTGTCTTAATAATTCACGCCGTATTTTACACTGCCCTTATAAGCTTAGTCTTAAGTTATTCGTGCATAGGCGATTTGATATTATTTATTGTATTGATAACGGCTTCCACAGTTGGCGGCAGTACATGCAATATAACGGGGTAAAATTCCTTTGCAGCACTGTTCCTGTCATGTTCCTGTCTTAGTTAGCATTTGAACAGCTATTTTATATTGATGTCAACTTCAGTCGTGGTTTATGATGGGTTCAGACGAAGCTGACCCACAGAGCTATGTAGTACATGTCTTAAAACCTGTTGCATCACTTGAAAAGCAGTTTATAATCTAAGAATATCTGAGGCTTTACATCGTGATAATGTCATTAATATTTGGTTCTCAGATAGTGCCCCTCTTTAGGTTGAATATCACCATCCCTGAAGGTGATAGCTCTGGTCTTGCAATCGTCCATAGACTTCGTAACCGTAACTGTTTACCATCAGGCGGGCCGTATGCTTGACATTGTTTTGATTTTGATCAATACTCAATACGTTTATTGCACTCCACTATGTTAACATGTGTTTAAAAGAAATAGAAATCATGAAACCTGGACCCTCGTTATTGTGTATTTAAGTCAGTTCTGTAACTTTACACATGTAGGCACTAGACTACGTCAATTTGCATAGTCTACGCACGGCATCGCGTGTCGACATTACTTCGAAAAAAAAAAAAACAGTCATGTAAACGACATGTAAAAACACCTACTCAATAACGCGAAAATCTCGCTATCAGTCGCGACGTGTGAACAAGACAATATCGATTGTGATTCATACGACCCAGACTTCGATACGAAGATGAAAGTTGAACAGGCGCCTCAGATTTGGCTTAATGGCACCGGGTGTGTGGTCCCAATCGCGCTAATTACTTCTCGTGTCGTGGTCAGTGTCACCGTGATCACCCTGTTGATTCGCCGAGGGCTGGCCACACATCGCGAGATCACTATCGACCGATTGGGAAACGAGACCAATTATGGGAAATTGTCGAAAACTTGCTTAGTGATTTATATTGCGTGACGATCCTCGCTACAATGTTGTGGCAATTAGTAAGATGCGTGGTGAGTTTTTCGCGCGTCGGGTCGTGTTTTTGTTTTTTTTAAGTAGCGCGGTTGCGTGCCAATAAATGATTGAGCGTGTTTTTGGTTGCAGTTTGTGGTTTGTTGTGATGGTTATCGTAACATATTCTTAGTTGTTTGACTTGAGAATTGTTTTACTTTACCTAGACAGAACAAAAATAATGTTTTGACGCCATGGTTGCGTGCAGCATCTCTGGGGTTCTATTTCAAAAACAGAACGTCGATGCTTCGGATTGAATCGAAATGACGCGCTATGGTCTTACAATTTTAATATTTTTGTATCTAATTGCCAAAATCGAATCGATGTCCGCGTCCGAAACACTTATGTGGGCCGTCGGTTGAAGATCGCGTAGGTAATTGACGCGACCATTGACCGAGACTGTACCTGGACTGGGTGTTTGTCATTGGGTTTTTTTTACAAAATATAATATGTATAGGTACGAGTATAAGTTTGGAGTTTGGATCTGCGCCCGTTTATTGGCAATAGGCTCGCCTCCTATTACATGGCATCTAAATATACCGGGAACTGTGTAATACAAGCGTGATGATGGTATGTTGAAAATATATATTACAGTTAACTAAAACGATGTCATTGACCTCATTTACCTAACTGTACGTTGTGTAGGGTATGACAGGAAATCAGGAACCCATAATTTACGTCCCACGCTATTATCAGAATCATCCCACTAACAGACAACGGCGCACTTGGCTCATTCTTGGATAAATTATTTCAAATTTGCCCTTCAACAGGATTAGTGGTACAGTGGACGCAAGCGCAAGGCTGCGATTCCCATGTGCTCGAACAGCCGTTGCACAAGGGGTATTCCGGGGTGATGTTTCGAGAAGCAGCCCCGGATCTAATCCATTTTGTAATCACTACTAATAATCATACGATATCGAGCTCGGTAAATATAATTATTTGTTAATACTCGATCTCAAGGTCTCCACGTGACAGGCTAGACCTAGTGTGGCCACTAGTCAAAAATTATATTCTATTCTTAATGTATTAGGTTAAGGCATTGTAAAACTTTTGGCAACAAACGATTATCTTCTCTGATCTTATCTAATCTCCTCTCATCCAAACTCCTCTAAGCCTCCGGTTAATGACAATAGGCTCGCCCCGTATTACTAAAACATACCAGGGAACTGTGGGTTACGTGAGTAGGTATACCTTCTCGTCACTAATATGATGTTGCACTGGTAATGTTTAGTTTTACAGTAGTACCCGCATTATTTTTTGTTTTGTTACGTATATATTCTCGCAATTTTGTTATTAACTATACTTTATACGTCGTATTGAATGCTTGTTAGTTAAGTTTATATATTAATACCGGGCCCAGAAAATGTTGTCTTGCCCTCTATCATCATCTTCCTACCCTTGTCGCAATTTATTTGTATACTTGTCCATTCATCCCTATCAGGCGCCACCTCAATCATTCTATCCCTTTCCCATGTCTTGCCCTGTACATAAAAAAATCGTAGAACCCGATTGCGGTGCCACCTACCGGCTCAAATTGTGAATCTAAACCATCCAGGAACCCATTTAAACATACAAAAAAAAACAAAATCACAGAACGCCATCTACTGACCTTACCGAAACAGAAAATGTCACAGAAAACCACGCGATGTTCATTTGTGTCCTTATTTTATTTCTGTCAAATCTGTAAATCCGTTCCCGATACAAAATGTATGCTAAAATATTTTTTTTTTCATAATGTTGTTCTATTTCGTAAAAATGTTTTAATCGTTATTTTGCTATTCAGGGAGGAGACAAATCCAAAAATCCAAAGTTCATAAAAATCGGTTCCGTACCCGTTCTCGAGTTATAAGTGGTGGAACAAACCCGACTTTGTTTTGTATAGAGAGATAAACGTGTTCAAACCGTATAGGTACCTGTGCCTAACCCTAGAGTTTAAAGTCGTGATAGTATGTAGCCTTCAACTATTAACAGTACCTGTTTTAAATACTGTTCCTCATTGTTATCGAAAAATGCAAATAGGCTTAAAGATGTTATCAGTATATTTTTAGATCCCTGGGAATTTGCTTGATCGTGACTGCTCCATCCATCCTACTGACCTTTTTGTTCAATTTATTAATTAAAAACAATAAGAAGCGCGTCGAGATCGCGCCGCCGATACGAATGCAGCACCACGGCTGGCATATCACGCGACTCTGAATGCGCACGCGCACCGCGGTCGAACTGTGAGGTTAAGCATCGCTTGTCGTTTTTTGGATGGGTGACCGTTACCAATTGAGACCCCACATTATACCTACCATCACGCCTGTATTCCCTAGAGGGTTAGGCAGAGTTGTACTATTATACACCCACAGTTTGCCGGTATGTTTAGGTCCCATGTAATAGGGAGGGAGAGCCTATTGCCATTAATCGGGCAAAAGTCCAAAATCCGAGCTGCTATTGAGAATTTTATAGAAAAACCCAATAACACTTTGCTCGATCTGGGAATCGAACCCAGGACCTCTAGCGTAGCAGTCGCGCTTGAGACCACTAGACTAACGAGGCAGTTACCCTATATACCGGAGCACAATATTGCACATGATTGCTTACCTTACCTTTCTTACCTACCTTAGACGAACTCCACGACCCACGAGAACACACCATAAGTACGTGTAAGATCCTAATGCACCTTGAGGCTATAGGTTGATAAATAAGAATCGCTGTGAGATCTCGCCACCGATACTTCCCTAGGGCTGGCATATCCCGCAACCGGTGCGCACGCGCTGATCCAATCGGCAACTACATGTATTAAAGCCCATTGACCAATCTAGCAATTAAACGATTTGCGTGCAAATCTGTATGTAAACAATTATTTACGTAAACATCAACACGTGACTAATGCCATTGTTTCGAGTTCGTCGGACCGAATTTTCCATACAAACGTAATACCAAAATTAATCGTAATTCACACACAATTTAATCAATCTGTGTTATTATTCGGATTCAGATACAGTTAGTCTAGGTTCCTACTTTACAATTTCGTTCAAAATACTTCACTGGAAATAAATGTAAGCGAATTTAATTATTAACTTTACCAAGTTTGGAAGTAGTAGTAGTAGACGAATTGGTAGGAACCTAGATTAACGGTATCCAAATCCAAATAATGACCCAATTTGATAAAATTGTGTTTGGATTACGATTAATTTTGGTATTACAGTTTTGTGGGCAATTCAAGCTCCGCCGGACGATTAATTACATTACGTAAATAATTGTGGCAGTAGCTTAATGGCTAGAGCGTTGGACTTGCGATCATAATTATAGTTGCCAGTTCGTAACCCACCCATTGCACTACTGACGAAGGGTTAACAAGAATACTAATAATGTGCGACCCACATTGCTAGTAAGCTTTTTGATTAATGTTCTTTAAATCTTATCTTGAGGGCAATTAATAAATAAATAATAAATAAATAAATTGTTTATTTGGTTTCACTGTTACAGTAATGGTTAGTAGCTATTTGGAGTCTCCCTTTAGGCAAATAATGCCTGTGGTAGGCGACTCCGCTCTTCCATAACAAAGCAAGTACCTACATATAAGAACAGTTTAAGAAAAATACAAAAATGTTTAATTTAAACTAAAAAAAAAATAATTAAAAACTTAACTGATGCTATAAATACTATAATATATTTCTCACTACCTCATTAGCCTAGCGATAGCAAGCCGGTCGGATGCAAGAAAAATACATATATGTATCTTAAATACAATGCTTTTTATTTAACAAAAAAAATAAAAGCCTGATAAGATTTTGCTCGACCTGAAAATCGAACCTCACGGTCAGTAGCCGCACTTGTAAGCACTAGCTCATTGAGATCCCAAAACCCCCACACTCAATTGTAAGGTTCGATTAATTATCGCGTAAATATTTCTCAGAACTGCACAATAATTGTGTTTAAATTCTTTGCCCATTAACGCAACGCAAATTGGGCTTGAGTAGTTAAGTTATTATATTGTTATTGTTTAAGGTCCGGATCACTTAAAATGGTATGTTTTAATAAAAAATATATATATTTATTCAATTTACTGTCAATGTGGTATCGATGTTTACAATTTGCTGATTCAATACCACCTAATTTGGTAGCATTGCGAAAATTTAACTCCACTTGAATTCCAGATATGCCCATTGTTTTTCCCCGCATAAAATAACGCAAGCCCTTATTATTAATATCGTTATTCAAAATCCAACTTTACCAGTGCACGATACAGTTTATTCTTGTTTGGTGCAGTTTTGGTTCTAGATTTGCGATTGGATTCTTTTGCGCGTGACATTTAGATGCAAGCGCAGAGGCTGGAATAAATTCTAAGAAGCTAGTGCCGCGAAAGCTGGCCTCGTAATTCTGTCAGCAAAGATTATGCATCACTAGTCCACCCGCCCACGTCAAAACGGATTATCTATGATTAAAATTAAAACTGAGTGATGCAAAAATAGGTGTCTATACTTTTTGTGATTTTCCATGCTAAGATTATAAAGCAGGACTAGAGGTCCTGGGTTCGATCAGTAGCAGTTGCGCTTGGGACCACTAGACTAATAGGGCAGTCAATAATATTCATATTAGAAAGAAATAGAATTAATTCCTTCAAAAAAGAATGAAACTGACTAATATATACATATTTAAAAAAATAACATAATCTTACGTAAATAGCGTGTCTCATCCCCGCAAAGTAAAATGGTGGCGCTCAGAACATCATCCCCACCATAATGAATTGTTCCGCTACAATTTAAATTAAAACCAAACAAACTCCTACTGTTGAAATATTTATCATTGTTCGATTGACACGATAAAGCAATTAATTAAAAAAGTTAGTGAACAAAGTTATAATTATCGACTGACAAAATGTCGATTTGAATTTAGCTATCGACGATTATACAATTATTGTGCAATAGATAGGTTCCGTTTGTATGTAACATAGGATTTATTTTTAGGAAGTATTATAATTTCCAAAACAATAAATCATGCACGTATTATTTATTATGTATTATGCAAAGTTTAAAAATACTATGTTTGTTTTACTTATATTTAATTCGCTTTTACATTTATCTTATTACTTTTTGCAGTGCGACGAATGATTTCGATACGGAACTTATATAAAAAATATTAAAAGATAAAATGATATTTTATATTACGGAATTTATGTAATAACAGCTTATCCATTGGTCCGTAATCAAAAGAATATAATATGCATCAGTCATTTACTGCTATATTAATCAAAGTGACAATTGAAACATCTCAAAAGTTAACGTCGCTTCACTAATATTACTGTCACATTACTATCACACAGCTAAAAGTAATTATTTTTGACTAAAATCTTCTCTGTTGATCAGTGATCGGAAAAGGTAGTGCTAATTTAACTAAACTAGAAAGAAAAAGTGGGGACTCGCTTACTAAAAACATTTTTTCTTGGATAAAAATTGTCGGTTGTTTCGGGACATTACAAGTAGGTAGTGTTATTATTATAGTAAAATAATTGAATTTAATTCGAGTTTTTGTTTCCCAAAATTGACAGTAGTTAAAAAATTTCCTTTTGCGAAAAAAAAGAATAAATTCTGTGTTTATTTATTTGTCAATTCTGGGACACAAACTCGAATTGAATTCAATTAATTTACTGTAATAATAAACACTAGTACTTAAGTGATGTCTCGAAATTTGGGACCATTTTCGTCCCACAAAAAATGTTGTCGTAAGGAATACTAAAAACCTCTTCTTAAATATTAAAACTAAATACCTACCCAAGACGAGTGTGGGTTTTCTTTACTTTCTTATGTTGCGGTCATAATGTCAAACTCTAAAAGCAAGATGTGGTTCATTGGTTTTGTCCGTCAATATAATTCGGCCATTAAAAGTCATTACGTATCTGATCGAAAATGCCACAGGCGTGACGTAACAAGTTTTCTCTCTGGCAACCCATACGGTGGTCGGTTTTATTTTGTTGCCAGACTTTTATGTGTTGTGTAATCTAATTGTTGGTTTAATATTAATTTATTGGTATTTTTGTTACAGGTATGAATTGGAGCTATTTGCATATTGGTAAATTTTAGAGCGTAAGTATTCGTTCGAAAACTCAACTGCCTCATTAGTTTATTTTCACTTTTCTCATGTGTACCGCTAAAATGTGGAATGCGCTTACCGAGTGGGTTTTCCCCGATAGATATAATCTGGGAGTCTTTAAATCACGAGTGAATGGGTATCTTCTAGGCAAGCGCGCTCCATCGTAGATCGCAGTGTAGCTTAATATCAGGCGAACTGGCCGGCAAGCATAATCCTATCAAGAATAAAAAAAAGTCTTACATTGTTCTATTTCCTTAGTGATTATGTTTTGAGGTGAGAACACAACAAAATGTCATATTACTCTCAGGATCGTAAGGATATCCTGTTACATATACCTAAATTAACATCGTAATATCGTGTCTTACACAACATGAGATATTTTCATGAATTCGTACAAAATGTAATTTTGATAGCGATTTAAATTGACGTTATGAATGAATAAAACGTTAAATGAGTTTTAAAATAAAGGACCTCAACCAGTACACCGTAACCTCATCACGTCGGTAATTTGGCCGATTCACCGACGAACAAACTGACATTTAAGGGTATTACATCGCTCAAATTCAAAAAACACCCTAGCTTTAACGAAGTTTCTAGTGGAATCCTTATGTGCGTTTACCATTTAAAAAATATATGTAATACTTAAGGACATCATTAACAAATTGTATTATTTATAATTTTTATCAATTTGCCCCAATTTTGGATAATAATTGAAATAAATAGGCCTTTTTTAACCAAATTTGTATTTTTTCTCTTAAACGGCTTAATGAATGAATGAATGAATGAATTTGGTATGAAATGAATTTTATACCAAAAAAATTTTAATGACGTAATTAACAATTTGTACCTATTGTTTTTATTTTCTTATTTCTTTGAATATTTTGAAATAATAAAGAAATACCCGAAACCTCACTAGCACCCCGCGTGAAGCATCCCCGCATTGCCTGTGACTAATAAATACTTGCACAAAGACTAAATCCTCAAGGTCATTGGGCAATGTAAAGAATTTACAGAATAAATAACAACACACGATCATTCCTGTATTGCCCAAAGGGTTCGGCATAGGTGTACTGATGTATCTGCAACCAAGGTTCGTGCGCAGGTTTATTGTCTCAAGTCATGGAGGCGGCCTGGACGAGTCCGAACTGAAAATTCCATAAAAACCCATTAACACTGCTGCACCTGAGAATCGAACTGAGTGCCTCTAGCTGCGCTCAGCCGCTACGCCAATCGTGTCGTTACCATAAACACGAAGAACAAAATTCCGATAAAAAAAAACAATAATGTAGGTAGGGTATCACAAAAACGAGATGACAAGCTCACTGTTCCTTTGATCAATAGATAATGAACTTAAAAATATTTTAATATAAACACCAGAACACTCATCAAGTGGAAAATATTAACGTTCAAATGATTTAAGAAGCGATACGTTTATTGACAGCTAAGCGAATGGAAAAAAATTGCTCGACGTAGCATAAAACTTGAATAGGAAATCAAGTTTGTTGAGTTGCTATAGGAATTAAATATTAAAAACATCGAACATAAAATATATATTTGTAAGTATCCATTGAACCATAAAAGGTTGATGTTTTGAGAGATTTATGGAAGTAAGTTTATTATATAGGTAGATATTTTTTCGTTGGGTCCAATTCTAGTCCCTTGATACATACGTCCCGATGTTATGTTATGTAGCAAGGGACTAGAATTGGACCTAATGAAAAATATGTAACTATATAATAAACTTACTTCCATAAATCTCTCAAAATTCACCAGCCACAGGTCCAGCAGTGTTAATGGGTTCTTCTATGAAATTCTCAGTAGCAGCTCGGAGTCTAGATTTGTGCCCAGTTAATGGCAATAGGCTCGCCCCCTATTACATTGGACCGAAACATACCGGCGAACTGTGGGTATACATTGGTATGCCTCTGCCTAACCCTTCGGGGAATACAGGCGTGATGGTATGTTATGTTATGTTAATCCTTTTCTATTGGAAATCCAATAAGTCAATAGATCCAATTTGATCAATCGGCAAAGACATCGCGTTTACACAAAAAATATCGAATTAAGAAACTCCTTTATAAACAATACTATACTACGAGTATGTAGATATGAACTTGTGTGATATTTCCTTAATTTATAAAAAATATCACCTCTGTATTTAGTAGATCGTGAGTCTGTTCGGTCGTGAGCCACGGCAGAGATTTAACACCGTCCGGTATATAGATAGGCACATTAGGCACCGTTTAATTGGAGATCACGCTGCATTGAACACTTTATACTTCCAGCCACTTCCAATGTTGTATTTAATTTGCTTAAACGATTGTCTTAATACCGGGCAATTATATCTGTGTGCTGTGGTAATTGGATGGGTTTGTTGCTTATTTTGTGTCTTGACTACGACTATCTTACTCATCCTTATCCTTACTAATATTATAAACGTGAAAGTTTGTGAGTATGGATGTATGGATGTTTGTTACTTTTTCACGCCAGAACGGCTGAACGGATCTGGATAAAATTTGGCACACAGATAGATTGTAGCCTGGAATAACACATAGGCTACTTTTTATCCAGGTCGGGCCCAATCCTGAAGACCACGCAGTCAAAGTCGCGGGCAGAAGCTAGTACTAATATATGTTATTATGACTGATGCATGCGTGCAGTGAGACAGTAAATTCAAAGGTGCTATGGTACTTTCATTGAAAAACTATTCCAATTATTGCTAAAATCGTATCATTATTTGCATATTATATCTCAACTATAAAAAAAAAAATTAACTTCTGAGTGTGTTTTGCTTTTTTTGCTTTGTTAGAAACTGTCATTAAGGAAATGCCGGAGCAATATAGTCTAAAAAGCCTCATAACATATACTTATAAAAGTAAGACTAAAAGATTTGTTTACAGAAATAAATGTATTTTCAAAACCCTTTGGGTAAAAAGGAACGATTTCTAACGTTTATATTTCCCAAATCAACCTTTAAAAAGCCTAGTTCTAGTAAAAAAATAAGTCGTTTTCAGGATTGATCCCAGTTCAGGAGGTATAATCCTACAGAAATTAAGCCCAAAAAAATCCTAAAGCCGTGAGGGATGGAATTAGGGCGGGACAAACTTGGGCGATAGAGCTTGTAAAATATGCTGAGCTTTCAATCAATCGGCTAACAATAGCCAATAATATTTCAAGTCGAGAAAAATACGTAGTTTACTTATTACATTTACATTACCCTACAGGGCCGATTTTTCCATGGCCATGGTTACTTTATCGGAGAAATACATTCGAATTTTTGTCAATTTTTCCATATAAAATCTATCAAATGTCAATGTTACTGGTTTCTCACACTTACGCGAATATTAGACATTGAAATAAAACTACTTTTTACGGATTTTATTACTATTTAAGGTAGCTGTTAGTAATTGTAACATTAAGACGTCCAACAACTTAGTCTACCCGTGACCATGGATGCTGTAAAGGATCCGAAACGTCGGGAATTAAATAATATTAATACAACGCGATAAAATCCGTAAAAAATAGTTTTATATAAATGTCAATGTTATTCCTCACTTAAAAGTTATCTGGAAATGGAGAAATCGGCCCTTAATAATTAAACAAAAAAAAACAAATGACTGCCACCACTGTTACCCACTATTACGTCACATAAACCAGTCCAGTCTCAAATCATAAGACAGTTGTATCCCGACCAAGAATCATGTATAGGTAAGGTCACTGATGTAACCAGCTTCCGCGGTTCCCACCACGTAACAAGCTATGTAAATATCAATTAACGACCAACTATGTTCCGGCGTAGCTACCTGCGCCGACGATGGCCGGCTCACGAGACTATTGATTGATTATATCAATGCACGTGATATCCAGTTTTCGTTTTTAGGTTCATATTATGTTGATACAGCTATTGCCCGCTCAGTTGTTTCTAAAGAATATATGGAATACTAGCTTCTGCCCGCGAGTTTGTCTGCGTGGACTTCAGAATTGGGTCCGACCTGGACAAAAAGTAGCGTATGTGTTATTCCAGACTATAAATAGTCTATCTCTGTGCCAAACTTCATCCAGATTCATTCAGCCGTTCTGATGTGAAAGAGTAACAAACATCCATACATCCATACTCACAAACTTTCACGTTTATAATATTAGTAAGGATTTGGTATTTCGGTGGCACTACCCCGGAAAAACTCTATCAGCGGAGAGCACTTTAATCCATACGAGTATGGAAACCTATATTATAAAACTATACAATAATTCTGTCTGCCTGTTTGTTTGTAAATAATTAAAATAATCTACTGAAACTGAATTGCAGCAACAGTGTCGATCCTATACAGCAAATAGCGTACATACGGTTTAATGTATGTAAGACGTATGTACATATACACCTATAAGCGGCGGTAGCCTAATGGCTAGGGCGTCGGACTTGCGATCATGTGGTTGACGGTTCGAAACCCACCCATTGCACTACCAACTTGAACCACCTCATAACACAAGCATTTAACTTAGCACGAGGGGTTATATATTTTTTTAATTTACTACTGAAAGTTGAAATTAGAGGTACTTACCTTGTTGTTAATCCATAAATGAAAGCCCTTAAACATGAAATCGAACAAATAATATGTCGGTCGTCGGTCAATATTGCTTTCACACTTGGAACACTATTAACGTCACTGTGAACCACCTGTGCTATGTTTATTGCGGAATATCTTGAAATTTCACAGAGAAATCGCTTTCTCATTGTGAAAAACCCACACGAAACCGATTACTTGAAATCGATAGTCTTCATGATCACGTAGAAGTAGTGCGTTGCGTAGCATGGAAGTTAAACTGTTCCGGCTAATTATAGAAAAGATTTATATTTACTGACGTAATAGTCTGCAGAACTGGACTAATTGGGATGATAATTATGGTGTGGGCTAATACACCATAATTATATAACCTTACCCTGGTGATCTTAGTAATTCAACAGTAATTCTAAAAATAAAATTAAATGACATATTTAAAATCCATTATTATCTTACCAATATCAGTAATTCTTTTTCAAAAGTTTCAAGTGAGTCATCTCTTAGAGAATACAGTTTAAAATCCACAAAT
Organism: Acronicta aceris; assembly: GCA_910591435.1. NCBI lineage: Eukaryota > Metazoa > Arthropoda > Insecta > Lepidoptera > Noctuidae > Acronicta > Acronicta aceris. The sequence goes on along the minus strand of OU342761.1, from coordinate 14,344,506 downwards.
GGATAAGTTCCTTTTACTACGCAAGTGATAAAATCCACGACATTTTTAACGCTTTAACAGTCGAAAACGTATTAAATTACAGTAACAGTTTGTAAGCTTGGGCGGAGTGAAACTTGTTTATGCCTTTGTTAGTCACAGGGTTCGATTCCCGTGTCGTGTCGTTGTCGGACGATGCCTGCGATAAATCGCGGTCGACACCTCCGATACTACAATGGCTAAAGAGAAAGTTCAGGAAATATCACGATATTCAGACGGGTCAAAAATCCGCGTAAATCTTGAAACTTTACCGCTCGCCTCATTACCGGCGTTGTATTGTTTTCTAAATGAATACGTATTATCATTGTAATCTGCTCTGACAGATATAAAGTACATGTTGGATAATCAAGGAACACATAAATAGTGTTAATGGGTAGGCAGGTCTGCAGTAACGAGTAAATACTGTCTTTAATAAGATATTACTTACATTGTATCGTTCACACTCTTTACTTTCGAAGCGAATGAACATAATTTGTATTAATGTAGCGTGTAATTTTTATTATACCGGGCTATTTTACGTGCTTTTAAAAAACGGGGATATTGCCTCTTGTGGAGTAAAAGAAGTTCTCCATTTGTGGATTTTACATTATATTCAAATCGTAATTACATACATAATCCATAACCCATTATATTATCCCACTGCTGGTCACGGGTCTCCTCTCATAAGGAGAGGGATTAGGCTATAGTCCACCACGCTGGCCTAGTGCGGGTTGGCAGACTTCACACGCCATCGAGAAAATCTCTCAGACATGCAGGTTTCCTCACGATGTTTTCCTTTACCGTTTAAGCGCGTGATAATTAACTTAATATGCACATGACTTGAAAAGTCGAATTGATTGACGAAAAGTCAGAGGTGCGTGCCTTGGGTTTGAACTCGAGACCTTTGACTTGGCACCAACGGTCATACCACTAGGCTATCACTGCTTATAATTCGCTAATAATAATCGCAATTATTTCCGAAAAATTTTGTACGTACCTAAAATAATAGTCATAACATTAGTAACAGAATGCATTATCTCATTAATCAGACCTATGGTTTATATCAAGAGACCACTATTTACCGATTTTTATTTGCCTACAGTTACTGAATACGATCACACAGAAAGTCGGGAAACTGTGACGAGGCGGAATGCTCCAAGCCTTTCGGATTCCCTCCATTGGTCATCTCGTGACAACCGGCCATATGAAGTAGCTCACAAACCAGCACACCATCGATTAGCAACACACCATCATTACTTTATCGACTTACACTTGATTAATACCGACAATCCACTGACCGGGTCTTCTAGATTCCTATATAATTGTATCAGCTTTCTTCCATCTCAATAGTTGCTATCGCTAATTTCAATCGTTTTAGCCAATTGAACATTCTTATCTTATATATGGTATTAATTATCACAATCATACAAGTGGAGGAGGAAGCTATATTGATGAAATATGTGATAGCTCTTACTGCACTGGTAACATGATCTGATTAGCTTTTGGAACAGCAATCGTATATATTTTAGTAACAAAGTAAGTTTGGGTAAAAACGCTAAGTTTCTTTATAAAGCTTTTTATATCTGACCTAATAAGCGTTCGTAGAATAATTGCTTACATTAAGTAATTAGGACGCGAGATCTGTCAACAAACCGGGTTTTTGTGCGGAGACGTATTATCTTCTAGCACCACAACGACACATAATAACCACTGTGGACGTCGTTATCTCACCACAAATCGTCCCTGGAGCCCTGGGTCGTCAATGCGACGATTATTTAAATAAGACGCGGTGCATACAGTCGCACAGACGTGGTACCGTTGGCTCTACGTGATCCTAGCACCTAGCGGCACTATCGATGCCCGTCATTATCTTCGCATTAACTCGACTCCAGGACGTGGCACACTTTCATACTTCAATACACAATACTATTTCGATGTTTATTGTGTGAACTTGACACAACGCATTCGCGAGAAAACCAAACAACCTCGGAGAATCGCGGTGTGCGAATCGTACAATGTAAACCTGCAGCAAATGTTGAATATTCAGACTCTTTATGGATCACTCGGTTCTCCATAAAATATGTCTCCAAGATAATGTACGCTTCGCATTCTCACGAGAATCCTCACTTACTATTTACTCGTGTACGATAATTCAGGGTTCCGTAAAAGGTCTGAATAATTACGATGTTGGCAGAAAAAGCCGTCGGATGCCATAGCTCGCAGTGGTCTGGTGCGCGATGCTATGTGGGGGTTTTTGCCCGGGGTAAAAATATTGTAAGAGCGGGGTGTAGGCTCGAGCCCGAGGGGTTGAGATGCGGCGTGGAATCGAGCCGAGCTCTCCGCCTGCGTCAGTGTCGCTGTGCCCCGTGCGTACAGCGGTCGTGGTAGAGGGGCGTTACGTGCCGCTCGCGCTATACGCTGTTATTCGCGGTTCGCCATCGAAAGCGCACGTGTCGCCGGCACCGAGCGCTGCATTATTATTTACACAGTGTGCACCTGTGACCACGCAAATATTTGACGTGATGTGAAAGACCATTTTTGGTTCTACTTATTGGTGTTTTTAAACTCAACGTTCAAATTTGTGTTCGTTCAGACGTGCTTAGTTTGTGCCAAGTTCAGTACTGTGCGTTTGGTGATATCGACGTTTCATAGAGTTTTACAAACTCACTGCATGTTTTGAAGTGTTCAAATACGAATTTCGGCGACAGCCAAGGCGTCAGTACCGCAAGTTGGATGAACGCCAGCATCTCCGGTGCTAAGGTGAGGGAAAATTTTAATTTGCAGATACTAGCGTATTTTTGCGAACATAGGCACATAATTAACGTTATCGCACACAATGCGTCTTATCTGAATCGTTCCGCCTGTCGTAACTCAATAATACCGTCCAATAATATTTACAATTTGACTGCTTTATCGGAAATTTTCGAGACATGTTTTCGTTTTAATAATAGCCGATACATTCCCAGATGGAATACTGGAATCTCATCACTTACATCAATTTCAAACAAAACCGTATGAGATCCAATGTAAGCTGAATTTGTACTCTCATAATAATGTCAGCTTGCTTCAAATTGTTTTAAAATTTGTAGCAATTACCAGATGTGCTCTCCGCAATGAATTGTTTTATTTGTCATCCTTGTCATCAATATTACTGTCTCATTGACTGGAACAGTGTGTTCCAGTCGAACAAACCGAATAACAGCTGAACATATGAATATTACTATTATTGCTATGGGTTGACCTTCAGTTCAGTTTCAGTAGTTTTCCTCATTTTAATTAAGAATATTCGCATCTTTCTAAATAACCATTACAAAATGATGACGTCAAAATTTTCCACAGCAAATATATACTTTTTATCTGTCAAGTTTTATTTCATTTATCATTGCCGTTATCTGGTGCTCCGCCAAGGACATAATTATGGAGTATGTCCTTATCTACTGACGTGGTATTTGTTGGAACATGCGAATGACGGTAATTTATGATTTCTGACGTAAATTTTGGTAATACGCCAAAATATTTCCAAAATATTTATGACAGCCTCGTAACCACAAATGATCATGTTGAAAATCTGAAAATTGATTTTGCCAATTACTCTGATTAGGGTGGATTTAACTAGTCATAATATCGAGATACAACTGAGCTGACTTTAGGTAATACAGAGTATCCAAAGATGCTATATCAAGTTGATTTACTATTTTAAAAATGTTAAATATAGACGGCAAATAGTTTTATATCACTTGGTGTCATCCAGAGTCAAGTATTGAATAGGAGTTCAATAGATAACGTTGGTCGATAAGAGCGTCGAGGTAGACAGCGCGCCGCGGACGTGCCGGAACAACGGAGCCTTAGCCAGCCCGGTCACGTCTGACACACTCAAAGGACCTCCTTCACTGCAACAGTCGCCCCACACACCACGCCTACAAACGCTAGCCTAAAATATTCACCTAAGTACCGCCACTATCGTAAACAGACGCGTTTCCTCTAGCTCAATGAGCGCAATCCTCAAGTGCCAGAACCGCTTCTGACTCAGGTACTTCAGAAATTTCGACCTCCCCGAAATAGATCGATCCGTGTTCGTCTACCCCTGTTATTTTTTGCTTGCTAATCGTCACTCATTCAATTGCTCAGTTGGCCTTCCGCCAGGACACAGACGCCAAGGCTCGGTCCACTTTTACGTGGATGTCGTATTTGCGAAATGGAATCACGTCTTCGGCGCTAACTTTTACGCCAAGGGACAGTTTTTACGACAGTGAAAGCATAATTTACCAACATTATAGTCTAGCAAATATTTTGAGAGCGTGGCACAACACTTGAGTCAAATTTGTCTTTTATTATGAACAGTCGTTACGCAGCCACATTTTCGTTGTTGCTAGTAACTAGCACTGAATTAGTTTTACGAGTACCTACTAGTCGCGGTTCTGACGCGCTCGCGCACATCAAAAGCGGAGCAACTCATTGTTACGTATTTATTATTAGTTCCCATGAACAGTTTACGTTACAGTTGTGTATATAGGTCCTCAGTTTTCGTAACCTTGGTTTATGTTTCGTAAGCGTAATTACTCACCGAGATAATTCATTTTTGTTCGTTACTGATGATCATTAATCTTGCGTTGTCTTTGCTCTGCGTAAATCAATATTGACTCAATAGAAAACGTGTAACAACGCGAAAGGATAGAACTATACGCAGATATTTTTTATGACGATGATATTTAACGACGATGCGAACAATGTTCAAATCGAAATTATGTTGAATTAATCATTTTATTTCGAGCTGAACGGTCTGTGACTTATTCATGTTTGACGAGGTACTTAATTGAACTAATTAGTCACCAATTTATTTAGTTTCACTTTCAGATCCAGCAATCTGTTAAGTACTATAGTGTTATGTTAATCCGTGAACGGCCTTGGCTCCGATTTTGTTTTGCCATCAAGAATTCTGTTTGGCGGAGTTGTGCGCCAAATTAATTATTGTTTTCAATTTCGTGCACGTAAACATCCATTCGCATCCAACGGTTCCATTTGTTTCGGCAAAAGATTTAACGTGTCCGAATATTGGTTAAGAGGTCGATTATCGGTAAACTCGAGTCACCGAGGACAGTTCACATGGCCGGCGAAAATCTTCAGATCCGTCTGACAGTGACAAACATTTTTTACCTGCAGGTTGTTTAATTAAGTGAGTAGGGCCTCGTCATTGACAATTCTCCGACGGCTATAAAAACATATTCGCAAATACTTCGGCTGAAATCACACAATAACTCGAAAATAAACACGGGAATGCTCCATCCGAGCGGAGCTTCATGAATAAATGCATGTCAAATTTTATTGTTGCATTGACACCAATATGTCATCACGTACGTAAAGCAAGCAAGTAGGAAAAAAGTGGTAATGCGTTGAGGCTAGAAAATCGGAACATGATCCGTCACATATGGGCAAAGGGACAGGTTCTTAACGATTGTCGAAGTCATCGAATAACGGTCAGTTGTTGGCAAAAAAAGTTTCAGCGATTCCCGCGTAATTGGCAGGTCTCACGCGGAATGTGGATTGACGAAGATGTGTCCCAAAAGGAAAGATGGACAACCGTAAAAGGCGCCTCGGATGCCATATTAAAATAGAATTTCAATTATCATCAATTTAACAGAATAAGGAAAAATTGTTTCTTGTTTAGTTGTGAAATTATCCTCTACATGGACAGTTTTTATCTTCAAATTTATCGCAATAAGCCAAACGTAATTATCGGTTTCCGTAATAGGAAATCTGTTTCAAATGCAAATGTCGCAATTTTATAATACGCCCATATATCAAATTGTCGCGTGGTATTAATAGGTTTATTCAATTATCAGGTCTATCCAGTAAGTGTAAAGGCTGGGCTCTAAGCTGCACTTAAATGGCATGTAAACTTATCTAAATCATTGTAATTAGTGTCGGGGACTAAACTCTTTTAAGGCTAACACCCGAGGCGGAGTGGTTTAACGGTAAAGTAATCATAACATTATCCCTGCACATTAACACTGAGTTGCACCGCGTTGATCGTGGAATGTGTGTTAAACATATGCTACTAGGTAAAAGTTTCCACTCTACTAACTAAAATACAAAAACGTAAACTAAAATACACTTAAGAAATACAGATTTATACATCAAAATTCAAAACTTATTCGCTATTGCATACATTATTATGTCTGTTTTTTAAAACGATGTGCAATGGATATAGATTCTCATATATATATACACACAACTAGTACCGGAACTACCTGTTATGTAGGCCATATAAAATATTTATTCCGTGCGGGAATTATCGAAGCTTCTCTCTTGGCGCTCAGCCATTTTATGTGCCATCTCCTAAGTATCTTCTTTATGCCGTCCCTCATGTGAGGATCGTGAATAAGTTTCCTCTATCAATTTCTGCTTTGCTGACTAGCACAAGGGACCTCAAACCTCAAACCTGATCTAAACATCTTTTTACGCCATTTTTTTTAGATTTTCCCTGAATTGACCAGTTTTTTTAATTCCTTTCGTCGTTTCTGGAAATATGATCAAAATATTTTATTTATTTATTTATTTGTTGTATCAAAATAATGTGTTACAGGTATTTTTCCACCAGGTATACAAATTAAAATCTTATACTATACGTAACATAACTGAGAAAAAAAAATAAAACATTATATCTTATAACATAGGTAAGTACTTATAATAATACAACTTGACAAAGACCTTCAGTGAGCACAAGCATTTTAGGATGTAACTTTTTGGCAACTTTAATAGTTCGGAGAAATGATAATGGTATGTGGTTATCTAGCGTCCTGAGTTGGTAAAACTTGTATAATTTATTGTAAATATCTTATAACTTCAGAAACCATGCAATACAAATAGACAATCATAACAGCCGCTCGTATTTACAAGCTTCAACTATGAGTATGTTCTACGAAACATCATTTTAATTTAAAGGAGTATCTATGGAGTTTCTTGCCGGTTCTTCTCCATAAGACCCACTATTTGGAACCGTTCACCTAGTTTTTGACAATTCAAAAGTAATATTAGTCTAATTGAAATAAAACATTTGATTTTGACTTTGAACTCAATTAACATCGCAAGATCTTAAAATGTCTTGGTGTTTAAGAACCTAATGTGGTCTTTTATCAATGGAATGTGTGTCAAACATATGACACTTCCACGAACACCACATTCTGTTCACGGCTCACCCTCATTTCAAGATATAAAACAACATTTCTCTGAAGTGATACTTTTAGATTAATTTGATGCGTTTCTTTAGAAAAACTTTTAGTTCATGGTTACTGCACAATTGTTTAAAATAAACAACTGCTGTGGTTTCCTCTAACATCAATACTGTTTTATTTTGATTGAAGATGATTCTTGGAAGATGATAGAGGAATGCGTAGGATTTTCTTCGTCTTTGCGTTTTAGAAACTTTCAATCATAACCTAATTAAATAAAAAAATCTGGTTGTTATAATGTTTTAGAATTACGTACCTACCGTGTTATGCGATACTACGTTCGCTTTGAATGTATTTATGGACAATACGAGGCACCTAAACGCAAAAATAGCTTATTAAAGTTGACATAAAGGCCTCTTGAGTTTTACATATAATACTTATAATTGATTAATGTATTTCATCCTTATAAATAATTATAACTTGTCTCACGTCTTTCAAGAGACATCTACTCAGAAAGCGCACGAGTGCAACAAACTAGAATGGATCGTCGAACTGCGCGTGAGTCGGTTGATTAGCGACTCATGCGCACGTAACTTTGGTTTTGTTGTCGCTGCTGACTGTATCGACCACGTCATGCCCCACGCACCGAATACTTTTGGATATAATATTATATAGTATAATTTTATAATGTTTGCGTATTTTAGTAATAACTTGCAAATGTTATGTATTACGTATTGCTTAAAATGTTACGTCAAATAAAAAGAATAATAACTGAACTTACATTAATTTATGTAAATGATTGCCTGCCTCTAATTCGGTGTTTATATAATACTACTTAAATGAAAGAATTATGAATGGAAAGGTGAAGATTGCTTTTAGAATACACGAAAATTAGTACTAATGTATAATACCTACTTAGTTGTATACAAATTATAGTCTAAAGAACCATTAAACTGAAGAAAGAAAGAAATTTAAAAAATGAGACTCCACTTTAAATCTTTTAAAGTATTATGGTATAAATATTTATCTTTATATTTTGTGCAAATTCTAAAATAACCCTAATGTAAACGTAATGACGCTCGATTACAGACGACTACAGTGGACTTAATGCGATATCACCAAACAAGGCTTTAAGGCGCTGTGACTAGTCAAAATAGGCATCTTAAAACAATTTTTTAGCAAAAAGTATACATTTTAATACAGCAATAAAAATATATGTTAATCTTGAACATATTTACGAGGGAACCTTTGTTTTCAAAACACGTTTTCGTTAAATTTTCTCGATAAAAAAAAATCATAAAATAACCATTAAAATTAAATTTCTAGCAGTTGTAACTGTATTATTTATTAACAAATCTTGATCAAATTTATAACAGTGACGTAATATATAAAAATAAAGGGAACTGTTGTTTTTATTTTTTGATTGAAATACTATATGTTTAATAATTAATAAATATCATGATAAATAACTCGCACGAGTCGAACGAAACATCGCGGCATCGTGGCGTCTTTTTTCTTCTCTTTCATTTCTACGGTAAGCGACAGTGAGCGCTGAGGCGCGCTGCCTGATGGACCTATGTCACTTTGTTCCGCCCGCCGCTCAGAAATAATTTTATGTCTGGTCGTTTTGAAAGCTATTTATTTTATTACAATAATAATAATAATATTCATTTTTATTCAATGAAACAAAAACTCATGATAGAAATTATAAAGTAAGTACATACAAATAGATTATCTATAGATTCGTAAATTCGATGGGTGAATCTATAACTCGATTGGTCTAGCGGTATCGTGTATTGAACAGATATGCACTGGTCTTGGGTTCAAACCCCGCAATAAATTTTCAATTTTTGTTGATTTTCTTATTTGTAGCATATAATTGCTTTTTTTTATTATTATTTACTTTTGTTATCTTCTTGTTTGAAATAAATTTTCAATAATTATTATTTAACTTCCTATTAATTCTCTTTTTTTATAAGCTTTTACTAAGTTTTTTTAAAATTTTCCTGAATCGTTTTTTTTGCATTCTATAGTAAAAAGAATCGTCTGGTGATCTATCCGTCAGTAGATGAACCATCGGAGAAAACTTTTCACGAGTATGCTTATATATGGTGTTACAAAATATTGTAGGTAATGTGAGTAATTCGAAAGGAGATCATTGTGAGTTGAATGAGGAATATCAACAATGTGCATCAGAATGTACATTGTTGATATTACTCAATTTCTAAATGGCAATTATGACAAATGAAAATTTGTCACTGTCATATTTATATTAGAAAATTTGTCATTTTTACAATTTACCATTTTGATACTCGTATGCCAATTAAATTAATTAAATTTATATTACGGCCATTTTGAGAACTCGTCATATTGCACCGAAACCCAGTGCTAAGTGATACATACATACCTACTAAAGTTTATAATATTCAAATTATTTGCAGTCTTACAAAAGAGTGCAGAAATACGAAAAGGGGTCATTACAGTCATCACTCATCATTATGAACAACTTTTACTGTGGTGCCAATCAACAAACTATGGTCATTTAGTCTTTTTTTCTTTAAAAAAAAAGAGGTCATTTAGTCGCGGGTGAATGAGCTTTTTCGGCAGATTATTTTTCGCGATTTTAGGGTTGGAGTTATAGTGAAAGTTGTTCATAATGACATTATTATGAACAACTTCGACGACGAAATGACCATAGTTTAGACTATAGCACAATGACGAATTTGTAAAGTGGCCGCAATATAAATCGATAAAGTGGCAAATTTTCTAAATGCTAAATGCATAATAGGGGCATTGTGGATATTCATCATTTTCTCAAAAAATCACATGATTTATTTATTTATTTATTATTTATTTATTTATTTATTTAACTAGAACGGTCATAGACCAATTACACTAATTAAATAGAATTGTAATTTCTTGATTAACTAAACAAATTTCAGAACTACTACATTATGAGCTTCATTTGGCTTTTCATTCATAGAACGATGGTGTAATATACTAAATAATTCCAATAATCTAAAAAATATCACAGATTCGCACCAAATTGAAGTCGATCATAGATCCCTCTCGCACAACTTCAAGGATACCGTCAATAGCCTCACCCATCCATCCTCAAACAAATCAATATCTGGGCACGAGTTCAGGAGATCGTTGAGTGCAGAGAGTGTTCGCGGTATTGGGGACTTTGCTCGGGTTAGAGTACGGCAAGTTGGCACTGCAAGCAGTTTATGTTTCCTGCCTCTTAGATAGTTATTAGGGGTAAAGAGTTGACACAGTTCATTAAACAAATCAGGTGAATCAATTTTTCCACGTAGGATTTTGCACACCGTGACAATTTGGTCACGGTTCCTTCTGGTTTCTAGAGAATTGTAATCGAGACAACCCAGGAGAAACTTGGTGGGGTAAAGATATGGGTATCCATAGACCCTTTTGCAAAGATATCTAAGGTATGCCTTCTGTACTTTTTCGAGTACTGAAATTTTTCTTTTCTCAAGGGGACTCCAGATAGACCCACTGGTTTCCAACTTACTACGTACCAGCGCATTATAAATGATTCGAATGACACTGGTATTTTGGAAGTCACGTGCGTTTCTGAGGACAAAACCTAGTCTAATATAGGACTCCTTGGCAACCGCGACCATGTGATCATGGAATGTTAACCCCCGGACGAATGTAACACCCAAGTCCTTCATGGTCGACGATTTAGGTATAGTTTCGTTCTTTAACTTATAATCGAAAACAACTGGGTGCCGCGCTCGGCTAAAGGTCATAGCATTACACTTAGTGGGGTTGAATTCAAGTTTGTTATCAACGCTCCATTTATACACCGCCTCGATGTCGCGCTGGAGTGCCAAGCAGTCCTCCTCGTTTTTAATTGCTGCGTACAGCTTTAGGTCATCTGTATATAGTAAGCATCGTGCGTGGCTGACTACTGTAGGAATGTCATTGAACATAATAATGAATAGTAGAGGCCCAAGAATGGAACCCTGACTTACCCCGGAACGCGTGTGATAGGGTCTAGATTTAAAGATACCCAATTTGACAAATTGCTGACGGTCTCGTAGATAGTCCGTGATCAGATTGAGAAGTCCAGGGGCAAAACCTATAGCACAGAGTTTCGCCAGCAAAATGTCATTATTGACCCTATCAAACGCCTTCCGGAAATCGAAGTAGAGGACGTCAACTTGGAGTCTGTGATCTAGCTGGGTGGAAATGAAGTCAACAAGAGTTATGAGGTTAGTGTTCACAGATCTCTTGGACCTAAAGCCGTGCTGCTCGTTACATAAGTAGGCGCTAATTGGATCGTTGATATGCTTATGCAAAATGCTCTCGAAGACCTTCGCAGGAGATGAGAGAATCGCGATGGGTCGGTATTCTTCGATATCAGTTTTTTTCGAGGATTTAGGTATAGGCGTGACTCTTGAAAGTTTCCATTGTGAGGGGTAATTGCCAGTGCTTATAGCTAGATTAAGAATATGACAGAGAGGTTCCGAAATATACTCTTTTGACATTTTGAGGAGACCAAGGGGGATGTAGTCTGGACCTATAGAGCTATTTGCTTTTAACTTTTTTTGATATAAACAATTATGTAAGTATGTCAAAATTTAAAAATTTATTTGCTTCAATTTTACATTCTGAACACGAAAACCCTGGGAAAATCACTTTCAACTTTTGTAATCAAATTATGTGTAGCAAGTATCGACAGATGGGCGAAGGTCGTCAGTCAATCATGGGAGCTGACGATTCCGAAGAGTTATCCTCCAAAGAGATCGCGTGACAACCACCTATCTGTCTGTCCACCCAGTCATATATCCATTGTATTTGTACACATCGCGTAATTACTGTGATTTAGAATTACTTTGTTGTTTTTTGTTTATAACAAAATAAAAAATGAAGAAATTTTTATTTCAGAGAAATCAATAACGATGTGCTATTCGTTGAACCGTCAACAGAATTTCAAGACAATAATACATACTCACCAGTTCATAGTCGAGGAGTCGTTGACATAATGCATTTTATCAGCAGTTGCAAACTATATGTAGCCATAGTTCTTTATTCGATTGTAACTTCTCACAGCTGTTACTCATAGCAGAATAAAGGATTGGCTTGATCTCCGGATTCAATTTTAGATGCAATATGTGCAAAGACGATTTTATTGTGACAAGCAAAGATTTAGCAAGTACACACAATGTCAACGCTAACGTGGCTGCTGTTACAGGAATTACTTCTGCTGGTATTGGTTATTTATTTATTTATTTATGCTTCATGTACAGAAGTGTACAAAGGCGGTCTTAATGCCTTAGGCATTTTCTACCAGACGACCTTAGGGTGGTGCAGAGACGATCATGGTAGATGCACTAAAAGAGTAGAAGTGAAATGTGTGACTTGAAGACTTACCAAAACTATAAACATTACATAAATATTTATTTTATATATATTTATATATATACAATATAAAATAACATAAAATACAATACATATATACTATACATATATACAATACATAATAGATATAAAAAGAAAAGTCAGTGTCCAGATGAATCTAACAGCGTTTTATCCAGCAAGTATTTGCGCACACAAGTTTTAAACGATTGCCGGCTGTTTATCATTCTGATTTCAAGGGGGAGAGCATTCCATAACAGTATTGATTGGTCGAAGAAGGTAGAATGTATAAAGTCAGAGTGGTGAGAAGGACATCGAAGAAGACGATTATTAGTTGAACGAAGATGTTTATTGTGGAAGGAAGTAATATACTGAAAATGAGATGATAAGTACGATGGAGAATTAGGAGAAAAAAGTATAGAATAAAGAGTAGTCAGCGCCCTCAAATTTTTTCGTTGGCGAATGGGCAACCATTTCAATTTTATTCGATATTCTGAGACATGGTCATATTTACGGAGATTAAAAATGAATCGAATGCAATTATTGAGAAGGCGGTCCAATTTATTGAGCAGATCTGCATTCAGGTCAAAGTAGCAAACATCACCATAGTCGATTATGGGGAAAATTAAGGTTTCGACAAGCATTGCTTTAATGTGCGCTGGAAGAAAATTTTTGAGGCGGTAGAGAGATCGCAGAGTACCTGTAACTTTTTGACTTACACTTGAGACTTGGGATCGCCAACTCAATGTAGGATCAAAACTCAAGCCGAGATCTTTGACGCTGGAAGTCACAGGTATGGCTATGTAATTGAAGACTATTGGTAAAATATTTATATTGCTCAACTTGCAGATATTGCGATGGCTGCCCAAAATGATAGCCTGGCATTTATTGGGATTTACTGCCAAACCAAATCTATCAGCCCAGTCCCTGATTGAGTCAAGATCGTGGTTCACTGCTTCGATCGCGACGGATAAATCTTCTATTCTAGATTGAGAGTAAATCTGTAGGTCATCGGCATATAGATGATACGCACACTGAAGCTTTTGGGTAATAAAACTTATGAAAATTGAAAAAAGCAGTGGAGATAATATTCCGCCTTGGGGAACGCCAGTTTCCAGCTTGCACCAAGTTGAGAAAGACTCCTCAATGTGGACTGACTGCTGGCGATCTTGAAGGTATGATGAGAACCATTCCAGCACTTCAGGAGAGATCATGAAATGGGAAAGGATGGATAAAAGGATATCGTGACTGACGGTATTAAAAGCATTGGAAAAGTCAACCAGTACCAATACAGTAACCTTAGTGTCTTCCATGCCTGCCCGAATATCGCCAGTCACCTTAAGGAGTGTAGACACAGTACTGTGACCTGGTCTAAACCCAGATTGATAGGGACTTAGGAGTGTATTTGCATAAATGAAGCGAGAGAATTGTTTGTGGACACAGGCCTCCAGAACCTTGGACAGGAAAGGAAGAATAGAAATTGGCCGAAAATGACTGGGGAGAGAAGGGTTAGGAATCTTAGGTAGAGGCAAAACATGTGCTTTGCACCACGCAGACGGAAAAGAACTCGATTCAAGTGAAGCATTTACAATGTGAGAAATTGCAGGGAGTAGGTGGTCCAAAACTGTGGTGATCATATTCCGACTGATGTTGTCACAACCCACAGCATTTGATTTAATGGATAGGATTATTTTTTTAATCTCACCCGAGTCCACTGGAGAATTATTCGCAATTCGAAGAAATTACAGCATGTATGGACGTACCCAAATTCATCATCAGCAAAAAATCCATGACAACAGCAGCTATGCGTTCTTAAAACCTGCTACTGCTGCCACAGGATTCGTCAGATGTTGATTCCCATTTTTCATAAATGATGTCTTGATCAAATCAAATCAAATCGTTTATCTGGGATCTTGAGCATATGTGGTTTTCGTAAATATGGGTATGTCGATACATGCTGTAATTTCTTAAAATTGCGAATAACCAATACCGGCAGAAGTAATTCTTGTAACGGCGGCCACGTTAGCGTCGTCATTGTGTGTACTTGCTAAATCTTCGCTTGTCACAATAAATATTATCGTCATAATTGTTGTCTTTGCACATACCTATTTTATTTTATATTAATTTGTAAATTATAAACTTTAGTAGGTATCTATGTATAACATACCACTGTGCTTAGGCACAAAATGACGAATTCTCAAAATGATCACAATATAAATTGAATAAATTGAAATTTGCATTCGAATCTCAAAATGGTCAATTCAAAAAATACAACTCGTCTCTACAACTGATCTCGTTTCTTTACTAGTTACTAGTTCATCGTATGGTTTAGACGCAGAATGCCAAATTCTCAAAAAGGCATAGTTTTTTTTTGGCACGTATGGTTTTGCGAAAAGGTTAGACGAGAAAAAATATTTTTTAGCGATTTTAGGGCAGGCGCCATAGTAAAGATGTTCATAGTGGTGAGTACAATGACCTCCTTTGGTATAACTACAGTCTTTTGTAACAGCCTGTATCTGTATTATTTTTCTTCAGAATAAACCATCAAGTTTGGTGACTGTTTTTTATACTACTCTGAAGAAAAATATATACGGGAATAAAAATGTCTGTTTATATTAATTTTTCCCAAACTCAAACTCAAACTCAAACTCAAATTTTTTATTTCAATTAGACCATATACAGGTACTTTTGAAATGTCAAAACTACAAGCACGGTTCCAAATAGTAGGTCTTATGGAGAAGAGCCGGCAAGAAACTCCATAGATACTCTTTTAAATAAATAATTGATGTTTACATATTTTTTATTCTATCAATGTGAGTATTGTGGAGTTTGATGTGAGTGATAAAAGTAGGTTACCCTCCAAAAGATAACATAACTGAATTGACATGGCATGTAAGAGTTGACCAGTCCCGACAGACAGCACCCGTTCACGAGCATGACGTGTGTATCAGCCCAATTTTGACAATTGCCGTTTTGAGAATAGGCCATTTCTAGAATTGACCATTCTACGCCCAAGCCATTTTATTTATGAATTATTTATTATTCGTCTGATGAATCTGTTAAGTTTCTCTATATTCTTTTTTTTTAAATAACAATTATTAATTAATTATTTAAAAAAATAAGAAAACAAGTGTGTACATTTTTAAAAATAAAAAAAACTCATAGTATCTATTGAGATTCGAACTCGTGGAAGCGCGATTTCAAGCGGGACAGCGGCGCGCTAAGCCAAACGTGCACTTAACCAATGTCGCGAAATTATGTTTCTGTATTTAAAGAACGTCGCGCATGGTTGACGTTCGCCCGGTGCGCCCCGCAGTAGGCGGGACTACGCGTGCCCCACTTCATCTGCTTCACCCCCTCAAATACCTAAATGGTGACTATGCACAGCGCCTTAAACGGTCCACTAAACACTGCGCAGGCGCCGCTTGTAGTTCTACTTACCCACTTTGAGAAACGAGATACTCCTATAACATGCTAATGTGGCCGACTTTTTTAGTAACAAGTAGTAAAGGGCTTTCACATAATATTTAGATTTTTTATATCTAATTTGAGGAAAAATATTTTGTCTCTAGTGAATTCTCTAGGATCCTGGAGGATTCGACTCCCAGTTTCTATATGAAATTTTCAGTAGAAGATCAGTGTTAGCATTTGTGCTCGGTTAATGGCAATAGTCTGTCGGTGTGCATGAGTTCAACTCTGCCTATCCCTTCGGGAAATACAGTTGTGATTGTACCTCTAGCTTTTATGTAAGTACAAAAACAAAATTACAACAGCGTCCTAAGTAAATCGTATCTAATCTACAAAGTAAATAATCTATGTCTTGTTTATTTTGAGCGACGGTAAAACATGCCCTGATAAAAATGACACTTCTGTACAGTTTTGGCTCTGCTTATACAAATGCTATAAACTTATATGACAATAATAATCATAGAAGATTTGCGCATGATCCGGCCATGACTGGATGTGGAGAGTAAAAGATGTGCAGACTCAGTGGCGTTAATCCGAAATTAAATAAAAAATCGAATGTCGATTAAAATCGATTTGTAGTTGGGATTTGTACACTATTGTACATCTCTAGCGTTCTGGGGTCTAAGTCTGTTATTTCAATTTCATCAGAATGATCGTCCGATGACATTAAGGGCCCGGCGGAGCGTCAATTACCCACAAAACCGTAATACCGAAACAAATCGTAATCCAGACAGTATTCTAACAAATTGTGTAATTATTCGGATTTGGATACCGTTAATCTAGATTCCTACGGTACTATTTCGTCTATTACTAGATACTTCACTGGAAATAAAACACCGAAAAATCGTTCCAAACTTGATAAAGTTATCACAAATTACATTCGCTTGCTTTATTTCCAGTGAAGTATTTTGGACGAAATGGTAACGTAGGAACCTAGATTAACGGTATCAGAATCCGAATAATAACCGAATATGATTAAATTGGGTTCTAAATTACGATTTATTTTATTTACTACTACTTTAAGAGAAATTCGGTCTGGCGGCCTCTTAAATGACACAAACACTGACAGCAAAACTGTCAAAAATCAACAATTCCAAAGTCATTGACTGTCAATGTTGATACAAGAAATTTGAAGACTTGACGTACGTAAACGTGAGTGTGAAAGTGGACGTTTCGTGTGAAGCAAAAGAAGTAAAGTACTTATGCAGGAATGGTAGTTGCAGCTGGTGTGCTCTAAAATCAGCCTACCCCCTTGGGAAGAAGGCGTGAATATACTGTATATTTTTTTATTTAAAAACACAATGGTCGTTTTCCTACCTTTCTCGCGTAAGATGCAATACATTTGTCTTTAAATTTAAATTCTTTACGTAACATCTGACAAAGTAAAATTTATCTATGTATGTTTAGTTAATTTATTTACCTACTCTCTCAAGGAAAATTGCGCAGACGCAGAACATTCGTATATTTACTTAGATATGCACGAGTAAAATAACAAGCACATCAACTTATTATGTATTAAAAAACTTGTCAATGCGTCTCTTGTGAAAGTGTAAGTTTATGTTATGTACGTTTCATGTAACTTTTTTATGCATTTTGACTTGTTATCGAAGCTTACTAAATCAGTAATAAAAACTCGTACTAGCCAGGTGACCGATCTTTTATGGAACTTAGAAAAAAAGCAGGTGGACATCCCATATTTGATCGTAGCGAAAGGTGTTGCTAGTGTAATGAACTAATACTTTACAGTGTTGCCAACTTAAATTTAGTGTTATTATTTTGTGGCTTTGTTAATAATGTTAATGAGTCATTATGAATGAGGTTATTAAAAAAGGTTGATTTAGGTTAGTAAGTAAACATGTTATATACCTAATCCTATACGTAGTCGTATAATATACGAGCAATATATATATTTGTTTGTAATCCCGTTTTCGAAATCCCTAATGATTACATTGTCGGGTCTACGCGGACAATAAAGCTATTTAGCTAGGTCTCTAAGAAAATCCGTATTCTCCATGTTTTTAAACACAAACCGACAAACTTTGGATCACAAAGTAAGAACAATAACTTTCTAGCTAGACGTCTGTATTTTTCCTGAGCAGTGCTCGATGGCCGAGGTGAGTTCATAAATGATATTTTCCAAAATAAAAAACGACTTGATTGGTATTAAAACTCTACGATCGATTCTAAACGTAACGAGTCTTGTTTGATTCTGACACGCACCAAAAAAATTAAAGCTAGTCTTACTAGAGGTCTAAAAAGAAATCCCAATAAAAAGTTCCGAGTGTACAACAAACTTTTTGGTTGATTCATTAGCCGTACGCGTGTCACTTATTTCGTGTGTAAAATTAATCTGTGCGGTATTTATGAATGAGAGGATTGTGTTGTTTCCTCGGCATTGTCAAGCGCATTAGTCATGCTCTTCAGTGTATTCTGTGGCAATATTCTTACAGTAATTGGGTAATTTCATGCCTTTTAATTTATCAGACGGAGTCTTTGCAGTATTTTCTTCTTTCTTTAATAATCAAACTTCGCTTGACGCTTGGATTGCTCTTGCATTTAAAAAAGAAGAATCTAACTGACTACTCGTATCTAAGCATGCATTTTGATTTCGTTCGGAAATGAAATTCCTGTCGTGTTCAATTGCACAGTTTCTATGCCAATGTTTCCCCCCAAATAAGTAGATTTAAATTTATATTTAAATTTATAGCATAATCTGCGACGAAAAAGATACTTAATTTTTCTAATACTACCTAGATGGTTTTTTTTTATGGGATAGGAGGGCAAACGAGCAGACCGATCACCTGATGGTAAGCGAATACCGCCGCCCATGGACACCAGCAACACCAAAAGAGGAGTCACAAGTGCGTTGCCGACCTTTAAAAGAGGATTGGGCCTCCGGTAACCTCACTCACTCGGCGAAACACAACGTAAGCGTTGTTTAACGCCGGTTTTCACTCCGGTCGAGCCGGCCCATTCGTGCCGAAGCATGGCTCTCCCGCGTGTAACCAAAGATTGCTGATAAGTTTTTACGGGCTAGCCAGTTGTCAATCACGCCCAGGTACGGATCCATACTCCGAACTCCTAATGATAATTTCATAATAAAAAAATCAAATAACAGTTTACTCGACCAGGGAATTACACCGCGGACCTCATGTTCAGCAACAGTACTTGTAACCATTGAGATACTTCTAACTAATTATGTATTCCTAAATATTGTATGGTTATATTTTTAGTGTATCAAATACTAATATTATAAAGTATCAATTCATTAGAGTCGCAGCGGCGATTGCTATTTTGGATTAACGATCATTAATCCAAATGCTTGACAAATTTGTCGACACACCATCTCTCCTTGGTATTTTCTCATACTAATAACAGCAACAGAGCCCACGTTTCTGGCGCAAACACATATTCCTCACAAGATTGGCAACACTATTTGAAATATTGCAACCTATTGCTAACAGAAATTAATACTACCAACATAATCTCTTATTTTACTGCGATAAAGTTTATAATAGCGTGAAGTTTTAAGTGTTGATCAATTAATTAATTCCTTGGACGTTTTTCCTACTATAATTTTATCTAGGGGGAAAGAGAAAATTCCTTAATACCGGACTGAGAGTAACATTCCGATCACTGCTATTACGAGAATGTAAGACCTGACGTTAATTGTTGATGTATCAAGTGAATTACGAGGAATTTAATACAGAATTCAGTTATTAGAGATAATATAATTATGATTACTTTACGTTTCAATTGTGGATGATATAATTATTTTACCAGAAGTTTCACATTCTTACATCCGTTGAAGTTAATTACGAATGTAATGTCGATTGAGGGTAGTATCATTTTTCGTCTCTTAAAAAGCCTTTTCTACAATATCTTTCGGTCTTCCATTTGTTTTTGACGTAATAATCAAGAAATAACTTAGTGCTATGAACCCAGTTCAACAACAAAACAACATTCGCTTCCCGTATTGCTCACAACAGCTCAGGAGCAACAGTGAAATCAGTAAATTATTACACTACATCCATTATTCATTAATTAAGCCACAATCGAGGCCATAACGGGCCATCCGAGGAAGCGAAGAGTTGTGGCCAGTATGTACCTTCTAACCACAGAGTAATTAATAAATGGAACAACAACTCATTGCTATCCCACCATAATCATCAGGCATGTGCGAAAAGCAGTGTTTGTGATTGGACGGCTCATCTATAGTAATCGTGTCATTATAAATAACTGCATTACATCTAACTATCACAAGTTCATGCCGTCACAAAAAAAAAACAATTTCAGGTTTGATATCAAATCTATTTTCCCAAGATGCTCCGATACTTCTGATGCAGGTGTCGGTTGAATAGCTGGAAACAGTGGACTAGTTTTAGGAATTTCAAGATAGCTACTACTTGCTTTCTAATTGCCGATTTTCGGACTCAATATTCAAACTTATTTCTTTGCGCTGTTTTCGCGCAAATAATATCTCTCCATTTGTTTACGACTCCGTGGCAGCATCACATCTTGAAGTAATTTATGTATCTAACGTAGAGTAGTCACGATACGCAAAACTGTTGCTTGTAACGGACTGTATACCTTTGGAAGTACCATTGGAGCTAGAAACGAACTATTGGCAACAACAGATTTCTCTTGTAGAGAGAATTGATTTAAAAGGCAGGGACTGTCAATGGGAGAAACCAAGTCAATTCAAACTGAATCACACTAATCGTGGTTACGCTTAGACACAATTATTTAGAATTTTTATTAGGTCTATGTTTCGCGTATATTTGAAAATGTATATTGCAAGCGTCCAAGTGTATCCTTGAGTTTATAAGTAGTAAGTGTTTGTCACTAATAACATACCACCTTATCGAAAAAATATTACTTTTCGATGCAAATAAAGTTTAATCTACTCTAGTTTTATTAAAATCCAAAAGTCCAATTTCTGTATATAAAAATTTTTATAATGTGTTTTGTAAAAAATATATCTTAGTATATTTATACTGACCAACAACATTATGTTGTTTAAGTAAAAATTTTTGAAAATTTACCGAGCGTCTTCCCCTTAAATTCCTGATACCTTTTAATCGAAAAAAAGTAACTTGAAAACTGAAAGTAATGTGTTTACACATCACTAGACACCTCTTCCGCATAAATTTGAATTATTCTTAGCTATTTACTACTCTACGAATGCAAATCATAGCATTTCCGTCTTGCCAAGTTATTTACAGCGCGACTACTTTACCTTGTCTCTACTGTTTTGCATTTAGAACTTTATACATCAAACAACAAATGTCAAATTACCATAACCGTATTCTTATCAGATAAGCTTAGTTTGTTTTGTTCTTTGAAAAGATATCTCGAAAGCTTTGAGGAAAATTGCGTTTCTTTTTCTTTGTAAGAATACAAAGATAAAACCTCGGATTATAAAACTTTGCTGATGTTAGTTTATTTAAGAAGATTTTTTTTTTTAAAACGTTGCCCCACACTAGGATTTTCTCCTATCGTGGGTGCGTTTACAAACACAAATGCTCACATACAAAAACGCCCAGACCCGGAACAACTACCTGTAGATCATACAAATATTTGCTCCGTGTGGGGATCGAACCCACAACACGTGGCGCAGAAGTCGATCGCTCAACCGCTACGCCAATCGTGTCGCCAATTTTGTTCTATTTTAAGATAGAGCTAGTCTTTTGTCTAAGATAGATTCGATCGATTCAAGTTTATGATTTTAAATTGTACTATTTATACTTTTAACAGTGTGGTTTTTCAAGTAGGTATGTCATTTCGTTAACCTCTAATACTTAAAAATAAAATTAGAGCTTTTGTCAAAGAAAGAGACCTACTGTAATTAATTCTGCAAAGGCATGCATACGTATTACATACTAGCTTTTGCCAGCGACTTCGTCCGCGTGGAATAGTTACTTTGTTCTCTAGTTCTTCGCCCACCGTTTCACCTGCGTTGCCCCGTTCCTAAGGGTTGTAGCGTGATGTTTTATAGCTTGAAACCTTTCTCGTGAATCACTCATTTTCCCAACATTTCCCTTCACTGCTCTGCTCCTATTGATCGTAGCGTGATGAAAAGTATACTATAACCTGCCCAGGAGTATGAAGAACAATTGTACCAAGTTTCGTTGAAATCCGTCGAGTGGTTTTTGTTTCTATAACGAACATACAGACAGACAAAAATTTTACTAATTGCATTTTTGGCGTCAGTATCGATCACTAATCACCCGCTGATAGTTATTTTGGAAATATATTTCATGTACAGAATTGACCTCTCTACAGATTTATTATAAGTATAGATATTTCAAGACGACTTAATAAAGGAGGTTATAATTCCACTATTGTTGAAATTTTAAAATGTTCGATTTCGTTTGTGTTTAGAAATCGGTTTAATTTTTACAATTTTATTTAATTGGTTTAAAATTATTTTTTATTGACTTAATGCACTTTATGTCGGTCGAGTCTATAACATCACTTGTACAACGCAACAACTCAAGTTTCAGTCGCATTTACATAGATGTTCCGCACGACGCGCTCCGGTCACGCGCGACACGACACGACAGATACGTCGCGTCAATTAGTCGTGTCACGGTCGCAGCGGGGATCGGTCCCCGTTACTAGGCTTGCACCCGATATTTTCACTCTTTTATCAAAATACTGGAACAGCTACATCGTTGTAGGTCAAACGTAGAGTTGTAATTGGTTCACAATATTGGGCATAGTTCTT
This sequence comes from Acronicta aceris, assembly GCA_910591435.1. Lineage (NCBI taxonomy): Eukaryota > Metazoa > Arthropoda > Insecta > Lepidoptera > Noctuidae > Acronicta > Acronicta aceris. The sequence continues at coordinate 14,321,739 of OU342761.1, read as the reverse complement.
TCACTGGGCAAAGATCTTCCTTGAGATTGGGCAAATACGGTCGTAGTCTGCAATGCCAGAAATAGCGATAGTCTTTCCTACATGGAAACATCACATTCCCGCAAACTGTAAAAGTGTCTAACCCTGCCTAACCCTTCTGGGAATACAGGTGTGATGGTATGTTATCTCGTACTATAAAGATGCGTAAAAATAACGCATAATGCCTTTAAGATAATTTCATAATGCTGCAGAATGAACTTTTAAAAGCAATTTTGGAGACGATGTTGCTTTCTTTTATAAGTTTTTTCTTCATACACCAAATGATGCTTGCTACTACTGTGATGTAAAAAAAAAAACGATCTGCGTCAATGATTATAGCCTCGTATCTTTAGTGTTGTTTAACGTATGAAAACATAAACTTCTTTCCATATTCCACTCTTATAACATTCAGAAATTATTAGGCTAGATGTAGACAGATTTTATAACTACTAAATCATAATGTACTTCCGACATTTGGAGAATAACGTGTTACGGTAAAACAGGAACGTTTTGATACGAAGCCAAGTAAGAAGTTATGGATTCAATAAAAATAACGAATGATAATTTATCGTGTAAATTCATTTCTACGAATTGTTTCCTTAGCGCTTTAGGGTTGTCAGTAAGCTTCTAGTTGATGCTTATTTTTATTTAAGATGTTGTCGTACATATAGGCTCTAACATGAACATTTGTCTAGAATTAGTCATCAGCAACCGAAGACGTGGATAAAAACTATATCTTGTATATACTGCATTTTGTATCAAACATTAACTAACGTTTAATTTGTGGGTTATTTCAGCCACAAATCACCGCATTACAACCCTATTTCAAAGTCAAGTTCTCGGCCAAGTATCACGCAATGTCAGATTGTAATCGCGTTTGACCCGACGTGTCATTACGAGCCTGCCAGCCATAGTGTTCGGGAGCTTATCAATCATTCTATCAATCTTTACACATCGATTGATATGCAGAACGTGTATTTAGGTCTATGTTTTTTACTGCTCACTTTCTCTGCTGCGAATGGAGGACATTTAAGTCCTGTTACGAGGTCACGACAGAAGTTTTGTTTTTAAATTTATTATGCTCCGCACAAATTTGCTATAGAGGTGGTATTAACACGGAGATGATTATAGCTTTATAATTTTTAATTCGTACTTGAATAAGTTCATGTTTCCATATTCAGAGCCACAATTAATGGCAGAGGATAAATACAGTTTCGTTCCTTCCCCCAAAAGTTTCCAAGGATATTAAATTTAACTTTTTACTTGTGGAGCTAATTCTTTAACCTACCAATGACCTAATGAACTCTAGAACGGATCGACTCGACAATTGATATCGTTACTCATTGCGCTGTTGAACAATTCAATATTTTCATCTCTCTCCCACCCGTGGAAATAACTGAGACAAACTGCATTTGATATTGCACGACCGATCGAATGTCAAGGAGAACGGGTGAAATTCGTGCAGATACCTAGGTTTACTCTTAATTGACCAAGATGATGGTTGCTAATCACTTTTTATTGTTAATAAATAGAATTTGCGGTTCAAATAAAATATTAATGACAATTAGTCTTCCTTAACGAGGTTCATTAATCGTTTCGTCTGTTTTCGTTTTCTCTAGTTAAGTTTTATTTGCCTGTATGGTGACATAGATTTTAACAAAACTTGAAAGTTTTGATCGTATCCTAAACATAGTTTCAGTACATAAATATACACTTGTAATGTATTTAAACTATGCACAGACTAAAAGTAATCACGCGTCCTTTTAAAACTATATAGTTAAATTACCTAAGGGAAAGTATGGGGTAAGTCTTACTTCATTGCAAGTATGTACTGTGTGATGGGCACTAAGCCCATTCGGCTGAAATATACCGTGTTGAAGGCAGCAAAAGCCATTATAAACAAATACTCTTTTACTGTTGTATATGTCTGGTGATGGCGAGTGAGGAGTTAGGTATCAATCCCGGCATCCCGGAATTTGGATTTGTGCCAAATTAATAGCAATCTTCCCGCCCCCATAATATGGGACTATCTTTTTGTTACAAGGTGACGATTACTCTACAATATCTGTAGTTGTAGTATTTTTGCGTTTCACCTTCCCTAGTAGGGTTATTAATTAAAATTATTTTAACAGACTAGATATTTCCTATCGCTATATCTTTCATCACAGCTATTCGCCATCGGTATGCCCGCTATTTTTCTATTGCAGCCTTGTCGATAGAATCGGAATTCTGTCTACTACGTTCACATTATCTCGTTATCGAGTACTCTATCGAGGTCCACAATCGCTCTCCACTTATTCAATTTCCATTGAATCACAGCCGAGTCGTTGACATGCGGGCTACAAATTATGCGGGACAGGACTGGCCCCAGAATATACAAATTAGTTAACAACTATTCAAATGCATCGTAGATTTACTGAACGGACTGCTATTATTGCAGCCTCTCGTATTTGGATGGTGAAAACTTTGATTTATCACGGCTAACCAACAACTTTTTGTAGGATATTAATAATCTGGATAAATAATATTGTGTTTGTGTAAACCGGACTGTTATTCGCAATAATTATGTCTCTTAATTAAATATCCGAGTAAACACATTAATTAAGATGGAAGCACTTATTTCATTAACATTGATATGAATAATTCCAAAACGTAATCATGCTTAAATACCTATTATAAATGTGAAAGTATGTTTGATGTTCAATGACGCAAAAACGGTTAAACGGATTTGGATGAAATTTGGCACTTACATAGCTTGTAATCTGAACTAACACAATATGATACATATGAGTAACATTAAGATAATTTAAATCTAGGTTGGACTCACTTCTTAAGTCCATTCATATAAATATTGACGAGAAAACAAATACTATATAATTACACATATAATATACCTACACAAATTATTACTATATAGACGTATCACAACTTTCCTAATTTAAATTTATAATGGTTTCACCTTCATGGTAAAATCCCTTTTTAGTCCTTTGTAATAAGGGACTGTCCTCACAACTTTCCACTCCATTGCTTCCTTTGGGAGCTAGTGACCCGTTTCGCTCATTAAGTGTGATGGCTGTTTACTAAGGTGTAAAACCGTTATACTTAGCACTGGCTATGTTTTATAGCCCAGCTAAATTATAGACTGGACTCACACGTGGAAGTCAGTCAAGGTTATAGTACTAAAGGTCCCTCATGTCCCTCGTGAGTGCTTTTGTTTTGTAATGTGAGTACGCCTTTTAGCTTCTCTCTGTTAATGGAATGGAAAATTAAAATTGTTTCTCTGTATCTCCATGATGGCCTAGTAGTTGATAAGTTGCGAGGCATGGAGCATAGCTGGACCATGGATTGTCAGTGTCGTGGTAAATATCTTTATCAATACTATGGCCTTGACTATCGAGCAAGGGAAGACGTACACGGCATAAAATACCATCATTGCGCCTGTACTAATGTACACCCACAGTTCGCCTGTATGTTTAGGGCCCATGTAAGGGCGAGCGAAGAATAACACTTTGCTTTGCTGGAAATCGAGCCCAGGACCTCTAGCGTAACAGTCGTACTCAAGACCAATAAGGCAGGGTTTTTCTGCACAATATCAAAATCAAATTTTGATTTATTTTTTTGAAAATGTTTTATGTATCTTTAGTTGGTATGCTCGAGCTAAGCAATCAGAAAAATCAGAACTCTTCTGATATGACGTTTTCATTCAATAGTAATAATCTTTTTCTCTTAAGTAAAATTAACCTTTGCCGTTTCTGCACAGTGTTATGCAGATTTTGTCGCAATTTCTAACACCTGCACCTATATGCATAGTCAATTACTCGTAGTAAAAACATTCTTTGTTGTCTCTTTGTTCCTGTCTTCTAATGATTATTATCAATGTTACCTATTATTGTTTTGTGCGTTAGCATAATACTTTTGTTTTTCACAACATTCATCTCTTAGCGGTGAACAATTTGTGCAGTTCAGGCATTATCTAATCATTGTCTTTTATGATTTATGACACATCTTTTATTCTTTGACAGTGGGCATTTTCATACAAGAAAATTTGGTTTGCTATCTTTTTTTGTCACACGAAGTGATAGATTAGCCGTCAACCGCTCGTAACATATACATTTCTTTGGTGTTAATAAGATATTTGTACATAACTCGGCCAATTTCAATTAAGGAGTTCAGTTCACACGCTAGCGTAGATGTCTGTCAAATATTTTGTATGGAAACCTGTATAGCACCTCTGTTGCTGACCTGGAAGAACTAGGTTTTCGATACCAAACAAACGATATACGCTACGTTTTAGTTATTATAGTTTTTGGTATCTCCACTCTCTGTATTATTTTATATCAGATTGTGTATAGGCCTAATGATTATCGATGTGCTAACGTAACGTAGGTACACGTAACCATAGGCGTGGTACAGTTAGTCCCGCGCCTGCGCGACAGGATACAATGCGGTTGAAGTTAATTGCAGTCGGTGCGCACGCGACGCTTCCGTTGCATTCACTGAGTGTGTGGAACATTTATGCGCTATTGACATGCAATAAAAACAAATTATATTTCTTGATGATTTAATGAATTTTAATAGCCAAGATATGTTTAATTTCAGAGATTATTCTTCAAAAAAGGACGTTCTCAATTAGTCAGTTTCTATTTTGAGGTAAAATTACCTCATACATAGTGTTCTCAGAAATATCTCTGATACTGAAATAAAACCACTTTACGGATTCTATCGCGTTATATTTACATTAACAAAATCTCGACATTTCGAACCCTTTACAGCGTCCAAGTCCATGTTTTATTTGTTTTGATAAATATGATTAAAAAGTTCGTTACATTTTTTATAACCAATCGTATTGATTTTGTATCATAAAGTTACATATATACCCAAACATATATATAGCGCATCTTCCCTTTAAAGTCCGTTATTTCGGTTTTATTATGCAAATACAATCACCAGACCCCTCCCCACATGTTCACCCCTTTTTTATTTAAATATTGCATGTGTTGCATCGATTCGACGTCACTAAACTCACCCTCACACTCGTCTACCCACATAATATGGATATTTGATGACATTTTACAAAGACTTGTGGTAATATATGTAGGTACAAATTGGGAAATGTATACTGAGCTTACCTGCTACCTACAACAGGCAGATATTGATGTATACAGCAAAACATCGGGACGAAGTGTTTGTCCTTAGTCTCTTAGATGACTAAGTCCAGTATATCACACCGTAGGACGCATATGAGATTGCCTGCGGTCGGATTTTATTTTCATAATAGTAAAATCATAATTGTGACGCGATTGTCCTGTGTTATCAATAAGTATTATAAATATCTCTTGTCTTATCAAGAATGGGTCACTTCAAGAGGACTTTATTTCCTTTAAAACATATCGAAAGAGTGTTAATTAAGTGATATTAGGGTGTATATTATTTTAAAAATTTTAACGTCATTAACTTTATCGCTAAGTTAAGAATGCAGGTGTTTAAAATTACAATTATGATAATGAAAACTTAAACTACAGCACTGCCGTCAAGCTATAAGACAAGAATACAATCTGAACTATGAAAGACAGAACTACTATGATGAGAAGAATGATTTGTTAAATAATGTTCGAATATTCACCCATTAGCTGACCTTTATAACACCAAACAGATACATTAAAAACAATGTTCACCAACATATGAATAAATATACATAACATAACATACCATCTCGCCTGTATTCCCCTAAGGGTTAGGCAGAGGCGTATTAATGTACACCCACAGTTCGACGTTATGTTTAGGTCCAATGTAATAGGGAACGAGCCTATTGCCATTAACCGGGCACAAATCCAGACTCCGAGCTACTACTGAGAATTTCATAGAAAAACCCAATAACACTTTGCTTGACCTGAGGATCGCACGTAGGACCTCTAGCGTAGCAGTCGCGCTTGGGACCACTAGACTAATGAGCAGTCATAGTCCTATGAATAAACATACATTTGCAATATAAACGACGGTTTACCTGTATACAATTTTATGTAAAACGGCCGTTTTTGTTTTAAGTAAACATTTATTTAGATAAGTAATCAAACTTTACACCTTAGAGCACATATCACCAATCTAGAGTAGCCGCTACTCCCTGAATAAATTCAAAAATAGTTTCATACTGAATGTGTATGAAATTAACTACCGAGTAATTCAATGGGAACTTACTCGGAGTTTGCGAAATATGGCCTTAAGAGTCCGGCGGACAGAATTTCTCTTACAAACGTAATACCGTAATAAATCGTAATTCAAACACAATTTAATCAAATTTTGTTATTATTCGGATTCCGATACCGTTAATCTAGGCTCCCTAGGTTACCATTTTGTCCAAAATACTTCACTGGAAATAAATATAAGCGAATGCAATTTTTGATAACTTTGCCAAGGTTGGAACGATTTTTCGGTACCGTAGAAACCTAGATTAACGGTATCCAAATCCCAATAATAACATAATTTGATAGAATATTGTCTGGATTAAGATTTATTTCGGTATTACGTTTTTGTGGGCAATTCACGCTCCGCCGGACCCTTAAGGTTATAGTAACAATTTTTTTTAAATGAAGGGTTGAATAAACTCCCCTCTTCTATTAAAGCTATTACATTATAAGGTCATAGTGCGACAATTTATTGCCTATTTTATTACAATAGTAGACAAAATTTATAAGGTGATAACTTACGTATTTCATCCCGTTTATAAAGCTAGGAGATTCTCTGTAAATCCTCATGGGTTTAGATATGATGTCTATGCAGGATTAGTTGAATCGATGCGAGAACTATTATTTGTAGCTTCATTGAAGATTTTCTATCCTTTGACTATTATATTGTGTGTTTAACAGATGCTTTAGTAAGACAGATAATTATTATTCATTTTACAGATAATTATGTTTATATTAAAATATAAAATGTCCTAGGGTCAAATGCTTCTAAGCCAACAAAACGGAACAAAAATAATTTAATGCAGTTTGATAAACTATACTTTAAATTCTTTAAGCATTTTCTAGGTATTTAAGATTTAGACTTGAATGTAGGTGATGAAATTTTGTCTAGTATTTTCAATCCAATAAGGAAGAATGCAGAATATACAAACAAAATAATTTTATAGAAAAATTTTAGAAGTGAAGGCGGATAAACAAATTAATGTCCTAGCGTCAAACGCTTGTAAGCCATCAAAAAAGAACAAAAAAGGAAGAATGAAGTGTGCAGACAAAGAAAAAAAAATATAGAAATTTTTTGAAATGAAAGCTAAAACATTTCCTTAGATTTTGATAAAATTGTATTAGTTCTTGATAAATCGTATCGTACATTCAATATCGTAATCAGTCACAGTTACCCACTTGTTTTTGGGAAAGATTATCTCTATTCAGCATGAAATTCTAAAACAAAAATAAATACAATACCCATACAATTTTCTTTTCCTTGACGAAATGCCGTGTACAAGACTTGCAAATAATTAGGGTGTGCATCCTGCATTCGTAAATAATCACGACAACATAGTTGCTAGGGCACCACAAGAGTTGCGGAGGGCTTTTCTCTCGTCTCCCTCCAGGAGGGTCGGAGGGTCGGAGGGCGCGTGCCGGTCACGTGCAGATATGTGGAGCGTGCATCCAATGGCACAAAGCGGCCGCAGCATGATGTGTTTATTAAAGACTGAGAGAAAATGCAATTTTCAGCTTCATTATTTGAATCATCGTGTCAGACGCATGCGCACTGTAAGTACTGTTTCTAAACACATCCGAATTGCGTTCTAACACTAAAAATATCTGCATTGCATAAAATGGCATTCTTCATGTAAAATCATTTTAATGGTTTAACAAAATCCTGACCTAAGACGAATTGAGAGCTTTAATTAAATTTCTGAAATATTAATTAATCCAACAGTTTCAATTTCACTGAGAGACGTAGCCGCTGCAATTATGCCAATTTAGTGAAAAACAAAAACATAATTACCCATTGTTATAGTGTGTCTATTACAAATTGTGAAATCTCCACGTTCTGCGAGACAGATTAACCAAATAACGTTAGTTGTATAACATTTAAAACATACCATATGCCTGTATTCCCCGAAAGGTTTGAGCAGAGACGAAGGTACTAAAATACACCCACAGTTCGTCGGTATGTTTAGGTCCCATGTAATAAGGAGCGAACCTATCGCCTTTTGAGTTTTTGTCTATAAAATTGAATAATTGTAAATATAGATGGGTTTCCCAGGGATGCCCAGGCATTTTCGGCGAAATTGGGCGAAAAAAAATGCCCTGGCATAACCAATATGGACTGATATGGTCTGAAATATAGATTTATTATTATTATTCCATTCATTTATTAAGTAATTAATTTAAAAATTTAAAACATTTAAAAGTAAAAAAAAATAGTAGCCTACCGGTATCGGGTGCAGGGTCCAAGCTACCAGTAGTCAGGGCACCAGAGAGAGAACCCTTCTAACTATGCCGTGTCCAGAAGTACTACTTTATTATTATTATTATAAACCCATCTCTAGTTGTATAACATTTAAACGGTTAAGAAACTTAAATTCAAAAGAGGATGATGAAAAGCGTCTGTGCCATCGCAATGATGATTAATTTCATCACTACATTATTGTAACTCGTAAAGCGTGACACGCTCTTTAACCGTGCAATGCTTTGTTCGAAAAAAATAAAAAAATGTCTGTCAAATTCGCACAATAAAGCGCGCATGCCCAATGCCCATTATTCGTATTGTTTGACGTATTGGGCGGAGATTGCTCCCTCAGCTAACACCCTTTGGGGAACGGCGATATGTTATTATCTCGGATCATTCTCACGGGATTCGCTTATGGACGATTTCTGATTCTGGACATTAGTTTTGGTTGTTACATTCTACAACATTTGGGGTGAATAAGCTCTGTTACTAATGTGTTGTTAATTGGACAGAACTAAAATCATGCAACAATTCTGTAGAAGGTATAACCACAATGCTTGCTTAAAAATCTCCTTGTTCTCGGGGAATTATTAATGAAAAAATATCCAATGTTTACGATTACATATAAACATAGATGACTTCCGATATTTGTTTTACAGTTACAATAAATACATAAGGATAACTTTTCTTTAAAACAACGCTTACGTTGTGTTTCACCGAGTTAGTGAGGTTACCGGAGGCCCAATCCCCTTTTAAAAGGTCGGCAACGCACTTGTGACTCCTATGGTGTTACGGGTGTCCATGGGCGGCGGTAATCGCTCACCGTCTGATCGGTTACCCTCCTATCCCATAAAAAAAAAAATTAAACATTTTTTTCAAGCGAAAACCATATGACAGTCACTACACGCTTATTAACGATAGCTTTTAGTAGCAAGGCCGTTACAGATTATCCGAAAACCTATCTATCTATATTTGTCTCTTTAGTAATTAATCTTATTTATCGCAAACAAAAAAAAACTAGTTGCCGTCGCGTTGTTGGCTCATCGCTTTGACACACGAACCGGATTATTTTTGCAGCTGACCCCGGGGACTCTTTAAACTTGGCGGAACATCTGACCTTTTCTCATTTTTTCAGCTCCATATTTACTGTTTACCCATTTAGGTGTAGTGTCCCGTTTTTTTCACGTCTTTTCACAATAGAATTGAGACAGAATTGCATTTTAGTATTACAATTTTGATAACTGCATACCTTTGTGTGTTCAAAATAAAGTTAATAATTTCGCAGACGATACTTTATGAATGTTTCATAAGATTATTAGGACAGAACTTACAAAGCTGTGTAGCTCGAGCTCCCTATGGCACAGGGGACACACTTCGGCGCACACCCTCCTGCAAAAGTTACCGACTGTTGGAATGTCCCCTCTAGAAGCATGGCCACCTCGATGTTACAAAACAAAGTAAAAAGGTTCATTGTTCCCATTTGACCTAGTCTAATATATGCATGAAGTACTTAGGTATCTCTTCCGTCGTCGTCGAAGAAACCACTTATTCGGCCGACACCTGCCCGCAAAATTATAAAAACCATATTAAAAAGCTATTGTCGGCCTCTCAACCTATTTTAATAGGTCCAGTACAACTAAATGGCAAACCACTTGTACTTGGCACTATTCTTCAACTTTGCCTTGGTATAACCACAAGACATTTTCGTCTCGTGCACGCGCTTCATCGATAGCTTTATTTCCTTTGGCCATGTGTGCGTAAGACACCCGATTCTGTTCATGTGTGAGTGTTCACGATCCGTGACGACACATGTTCGTACATCACCTGTTGTCTTTGTTCCCACGGAACCCAGCAGTTAAATTGTACTGTGCACCCTCCATAATTTAAACACTGTCACACAACTGTCATATTTTAAAGGTTATGTTAAGTTTTAAGTTAGCACTTCAAAATAACATTGATGTAGGTATTTATGATTCTTTAATAATAATATTGTAACTGTATAACTGTTGTTGTAACTATGTTGGAACTGTATAAAATGTTGCTATTCGCTGTAAAATAATTGTTAATAACTATAAAGCAGGTATCAAAATATATCCAGCAATTCAATTCTGCAAATAACAGTCCCGACTACAGCTACATAATTGCCAAGGACTCATCATTCGAAGCCATTAGCCACGTCACCAGCAAACCCATCGAGAAGATCACGACCGTTCACCATTCCCATGATGCCAATTATTATCATTCAAACTACTGAATCAACCTCTGATTCAACTATAATCTCAGATCTTGTAAATGCTACAGCCTGATTTATCTCAGCAATAATATTCTTTTAAGGTTTGCTTGATTTAATTTATAGCTTAATCACTGGTATTGTAAAGTTGCCAGCGACAGCTGTAAATAAAATCACGCGTATTGAACATTACGATAACATCAATCAAATTCACGTTAACAACATTTACTTTCAAAATCTTTCATGAGTTCATGCATTCGTTACAGACGCCCTTGATTAGACGGTAATGGTTCTAATTTTGTGTAAATTTACTCTTCCTTGAGATTAAAACTGTTTCTGTTTTTAAAATGTTTCCACATTAGCATCATTTGTCGAAGTATTGCATATAAAGTTTCAACAGTAAACAGAAAACATCAATAAAGTTGCTTTCGTTTCGACATTAATAATCTGCGTAAGACCATAAATATCAGTTAATTCCATATGAATAGGTTCCCTTTTAGCAATAGTTTACATTTGCTTGACCTTCCGACCAAGCCAATTGTTCTCTTATTAATCTAACACAAAGCCATAAGAACCCAAAATAATATACATCCTTGTAATAAATTCACAAGCAACATGATTTCTGTTTCTCATCAGGTTATCTTTTACGTCAAACTAGACAAGTTTATATAACATCGATTTAAATGATACTGAACATTGTTCGAGCGACTAAAAGGGGCCGTAGTGACTGCAGTGGAGTGCAATTTGTAATAATCTTCTTGCGATCCCTGGCGAGTGCTACCTTGACCTAAAATCGTGCGCAAACGCAGCCCGAGGCACACGCGAGCGCGCAGTGTCAGAGGTCCACCGAGTGTGCATGTAGTTATGACGTGTATCTCATGAAGATGGATGATCGGTAAAAGTTTAACTTGATAAGTAAGCTCTTTGTTTGATTGCCTCTTGTTCCAATCAAAATTACTGCCATAGGAAAATGTGGAAATACCCTAAGATGAAATTTAAACTCGTTAACTTCATAAGCTTCAAATTCTATCTTACACAAAAGCATTCAAATTAAGGTATTTCCGGAAGTCTGTTCTAAATATTTCAGGTGTCTCAAATATAAATCAAAATCTCTTTTGTCTAACCATCAATTGTGTTTCTAGCTTAACGGTGTTGTAGATTTATCGCCAGGAACCACGCTTGGATCGCGGCGTGCGCCTGACATCACAATAGCTCGTCCATTTCTGGTTCGAAATGATCCACCTCTGCAACTAAACACTGGCAACCACTTTCGGTCGTGACAGTGTCGTACCTACCTAATGTTTATGATCTCTTACCGATAACAATGGTGAAATTTGAAGACCATAAGATTTATCTAACATTGACATTCAGACAGTCATACTTGGTGTTAGATAGCAAATACTTGATCAGATGAATGTACCAGATGACAAAGTTCAGCTTACTTTGAGACTAACAAAGAAATCACAAATGACGTGTGTGCTATTGATTTTATTGGACCGGGTTTTTTATAGCTTGTGCAAATTCCACACATGCTTCTTTTTATTTAAGTTCATAACGTCAAATTCTTTTATAAATGTAGGTGAAATTTTGTTAACCACATATAGACATGACAGTTAAAAATTGCTATCTCGTGATCTAGTTAGATCTATCTCAGGTATTTTTCCGATAAAAACCCAACGTATATGATATTGACATGATTCTGAATGCTGACCTCTATCTCTATAGTTTAATTCAATATTTGCATACTCTTTGACTTGTACTAATAACAATCAGAACACATTTTTCGACGAGTCCCGAAGATTAATAAAATTCCATAATGTTTATCATCTTATTGTTGTAACGTATAATTATAGTCTCGTCAAATTCATCTCTGTTTAAGTATCTTTTTGTGATTTTCTTGCATTTTCCATGCTAAGATTACAAAGTTATTTTAGTAAAGGAAAAATTCAATTCTTCTGGTTTCAATCAGGCGGGTAGGGTTCGCGGTGGCTTAGCGGTCAGAGCGTCTGGTGTACCAGAAAACGCGGGTTCGAATCCCGCCCGCGATTGAATTTTTCCTTTACTAAAATAATACTCTCTGTTTAGTTTTATTTTTTTAAAGTTGTGTGTCTCGTCGTTTACTTTGATTTGTGTTGTTATTTATCGTCGTCGATGTTAACGGTTCTTATCTATTTTTGTCACTTTGTTTATATTAATTTGTTATGGTTATTATTTCCGGTTTTATCGTTTTGAACTTTATTGCTTAGCTTTTGATTTTTGAAGTTTAACTAAAAGCTGTTTCCAGTATAGTCAAACCTTAAACAGTGTTATTATAAAAACGCGTTTGCTTGGATGAATATCATCAAATCTTTCCTATTGGAGACTACAGTGCTAGTATTCCGAATATTTCTACCCACGCAAAGGGATTTATGAGATAGGCTCGAATCTTTAGCAATTAACATGTTCACATTACCATGTGGCCGCTTAGCGTGAGTCACGACTGGCTACCGTGCGCGCGCGCCGCCTTCGCATAAACCACACAACATCAAAGTACAGAAGGCTTCTTCGCCACATACCAACCCAAAGAACTCATTACTAGTAGCTACGACTACGATAAAATTAAACGACAGCCTCTGTATACCTAAATTTGCTGTAGTAAAGTCAACCTTCTGTATTTTCTCACTCCGTAGATCTGTGTGTGTATTAAATTCCAGTTTCCAACGAGAAATTAATCTTGAACGCTATGTCAATATTTGATTTTGTGTTTTGTCAATAGATTTGTGTATAAACTATGAATGAGTGGGCGAGTTAATCTTCGTGCAACTAACGTCAACGACTTGGTGTAACTTTGTGAGATTGTTGTGGACTTGACCTTAAAAATTATTGTTGAAGTGTGAATGAGACATTATTACGTATGAGCATGTCTTCAGTCAAGTGTTTCTTGTCACGTGAGTTGATAAACTAAAAACGGAACTTGATATATTTTACGGGTGATATTTAATTTGGAATAATTAGGGTCCATGGATAGCATTGTCTAGTGAAGCAGAGAAAGCCTGTGATGTTGGATGAGAGAGCTACATTTAAGCGTAGGTTATTATCCAAACTCCTTTAATGAATAGATTCTTTTCAATAGGTAGTTCCACTTCTCCGTTTTTACTCGATCTTTTACCTTTAATTTCCACCAAATTTAGAACCCAGCTTCCGGGCATGTGTCGTGATCTTCAAGTTCCTCAACTGGTTTTTATAGTTTGAGTGACGTAATAAGATTATGTTACACCCCAGTGGACCCGACGGAACTGTCGCTTTTTTAAACAAGTTCTTTAGAGCCTTATCTTTGCAGGAAAGAAATCAATGTAGTTCCGGCATGCGCCTTCTCCAGAAAACTTTGAAGGTTTCGCCAATTTTATAAGTGGTAAATCAAAATAGTTTCGAATTATTGTTACTAAAACTTTTAAATACTTAGTTTAAAAAAACCATTCCTATTGTGAAATTTGCCTTCCTACAAAATATCATTTTATACCTATCATCTATACAACATTGAAAATATTTCATCTATTTTAATTAGTCATATATCTGATTTATGTTCATGATCATCGTTTGCTGCATTGGTGATGGCTTTATTTGAAACTGTACCTAAACGAATGGATGATATCAAATGAGTGTTATAATTTTAATAGGAGTCTGCAATAAAAGCCCATTGAAGATACTATAAAACTAGTCTGTAGTTCTGTGCTTATAAAGATAATTTAACAAGTTATTATTGGCTGGCTGGTATCACAACCCAAATTCACAGAGAAGCTTAAAGTGATTTCGTTTATTATCAATAATACATGGCTTTATTGACGACCCCCAGTACTTTGAAGCCATTAAACGACAGCATTGTTCACAATAATAATTCATAGGACCATGATTTATGACGTTTCCTGTTCCAACGTCTATTTCCCAATAATGACTTTCAAAGGACATAAGCTGAAACGAAAGCTGATCGATAAAGCTGTAGGTTTACGTAACCAAAGTTTTTGTTAGCCGATTGAGGCGCTACGTCATCAAAACATCTTGAAAGTGCGATGATATCGAGTCCGTTTCATAACCGATTGTGCTTTATCGATGTATCGGACTAAACTAAATTGGCATGGACTAAGCAATAAGAGACAGCGGGATAATATTTAGAATTAGAGCGGTAATATTTAGATTCACCTTCAATCTCTTAAGATTTAAATGCTTCATTTCTTTGTAATCAAATGAATGAGAAATCTAAGAACATCTATCTATTCATCTAATTTTCCTGATTATTATACTAAATCTATGGTTAATTGTTGACTCTTGATTTCTATATTTGTTCGACATAACATGACGATATTATATTATCATCATGTTGTGGTTTGATGTTTTCTTCGATCCGTCTAACATTATTAAGATCATACTCAAAATATATGCGGAATATGATTTGTCTTTTTGTTAATATAGTAAACTGACCATGTTATGATGTATCTAGCGTCAAAGTATTAATACGCTTCTCTCTTGCCGTTTAAATTAGGCTCATATTAAAATCTGCACTATCTCTTTGATCGTGCCCATTAAACAATTCTTTTGTCTACGGTGACTTGCGCTCTCCTTACGCTGCTACACTTTTGTTCCATTATTTATTTTGCTTTCTATCTCAACGCATTACCTAATTCAATTATCTGTATCTTTGCTTCAATCTCTTTAATTCTTTAAAACCCTGTCACTTTAATTAGAGTTTTTAACTTTCATAGAAATATTATAAGTAGATAAAAATGAGGAAAATATTGAAATTAATAATTATATAACAAAAAGTTGATCCAAAATATTCCTTGAAACTAGTTTCACATCAAACCGATCACAAAGTGTTGATTCATACGGACAGACAGTTGACGGTGCATTTCACACATTTTTTGTTGCCACCTGACCGAATTTTTGCGACGACAAACATTCTCAGTGAATGGTGTCGCAAATATTCTTTGTTTATCTTTTTGGAACAACGCAAAATTTTGTTTATGAAATAGTTTAGTCTACAAATAGAGTTCACAATCATTTTAAAATCAGACAGGCTAATTTAGTTGAAACCGTGTTCAATAATAACTGAGATTACATCAAGCGTTGGCTGTAGTTTTACTGGAATTTCGTTATCTATCATTTCCATTCGGTTGGTTCTTAGGCATTTACAATGCTTCACGCAATGGATGATACCATCTGACTTAGACTAGATTTATTTATAGTTACTTATAACTTATGTAATTGGCGTTTTATAACACAATTACATTATTACCACTGCAGAATGGAAAAATTAATTTGTTACTAAACTGCCTTTGCGCAGCGAACATAGATTCATGTGATCCTCGTGGCGATCGTCTAGATATTAGCAGTCAGATTTTTACTTTTAACATGTCAGTGTCTTAAGATTGACTATCGAGCTTCCTCAGATAATATTTACCTTTATTAAATATTTTTCATTCCTGAAAAAATTTGCGAAAAATACAAAGTTGCTATCATTGCATTATTTTTAGCAACAACGATGATTAAACTGTTGTACACAATGTAGGTATCGATGATGAAATTTATGATTCACGATTGTATCATGATCGAGATATCGTGCACAATACCCTTTGTTGTATCGCTTCATATTTTTCTGTCTCGATAATACTCGTATGTCACGGTTTGCATATATTTCGGCTTGGTGCTTCCTCATTCTTAATCTTTTTATATTATTAATATTGTACTGAAACTGTTCTCAAGATAACATAACAGATAAATACTTTTGATTAGATATGTTACAACATCAATGTACTTAATTAATATAATATAATGTTTATTTACCACCAAAATAGACATAGATAAAGAACATATCATTCAATTTTAACATAAGTACGTTTATTTAGCTCCAATTTTAATTATCTTGAAGCTTAATTAGTCAATTGTATGTATTAATCTTGTCTCGTCAAAAGTTTAAGACGTTTGGGTCGTATTTAGTACAGTCAGTGGGTTTCATCACAATTTGTTACAAAATGTTTTAGTCACTCATTCTATTTTAAGGTAATTTTTTCGTACTAGACACAATAAAACCGTCGTCAACATACCATATTATGTCGATGACAGTGTATGTCGACGACAGTCAACCTTGCCGAGAAGATCTTGATCGAATTATGATTTGCTATTCGCAAAACAGTGAAGAATGACTTAAAAGGGAAGAAATTTGCAGTGCGTTGATTAAAGCTGCGACTGGAGATGTTGATTAGTAAAAAAATATAGGTACAGTTAGAGATAATTAAATTCGTAAATATCTATGACAAAATGATTGTTGATGACGTTGAGTACGTGTTGATGATAATGCCTTCTTAGCCAGTTTCAGTTACGTAACTGAAAAACTGAAATTAGAAAGGAAGAAAACCGCATTTTTAAACTGGATCTTATCAGAACATGCTCGTATATACATATTGTATAACTAATAATAAAATGCGTTGAGCGGATGTTGTAATCAAAATCCACTTCTAGAAAATACACGAAATATTCACGTGATGGCCAATGAGTGCCAGATGGCGTGTTCCCAGCGAAGTGGATCGATAACCTGAGGAAATAGTTAGCACTTTGCATCGCCTTGAGAAAGCGCGTGGCACTGGATACGATCAATATGATTTTGTAGATGTCAAGGATCTTGGCTTGAGATCCTAAAATGTTGCCTTCAAAAAGGTAGCTTCGTCTGTATTAGGTATAAATCGTCACGTCATCAACACTTGCACGATGACATTTGGGTTGACATAACATATTACCAAGTCTGTATCTTCGAGGAAACCTGCATGCCTGAAAGATTTTCTCGATGGCGTGTGAAGTCTGCCAACCCGCACTAGGCCAGCGTGGTGGACTATAGCCTTATCCCTCTCATTCTGAGAGGAGACCCGTGCCCAGCAGTGGGACAGTATAATGGGTTGATTATGTTATGTTATGTATGTATTTTCGGTAGGATAGGCATGATTTTAGGTCCCATGCAGTAAGGAGTGAACCTATTCTTTAGATAAACTCCGTGCAGATACTGAAAATCTCTTAATAAATCCTAATAATACTGGTCGGGTTGGGTATTTGGGACCCAGAAAGTTTAACGTAAGAGCGGTAACTTCTCAATAAACTTGTTACTAATAATGACGGTGCCGATTACATTAAAAAAAACGCTTAAGCTTTAAAAATAAAACAAAGGGACGCAAGTCACTACAGCAAAGATTCACACACAAGATTCTGGTGTAGTAGGTAATATTCGATGTGTCTTACTACTATAGCGGCAAACAAATATTAAAAAAAAAATGATGTGTCTTTGCTGATTATATTATCACCCTTATTTATAAAATGTCTCATAAACTTCTTATAGCTATAATATGTTTTGCCTGCCTTTCACTTTCTTTTACGTTTCAAAATAAGACAAAAGTTGTTATAGCTATAAGAAGTTTATAAGATGTTTTACATTTTTAAGAATAAAAGGGTAAGTATGTCACAGTTACCTGGATTTGTAGGTTTAGCAAAAAGAGTCTGATTGCAGTAGGTCAATAATTTTGTCTTGGATCACTAAAAGGATCATTAAGATAACGTTTATGTTAGCCATAGACTGTGACAAAAGTCTCATCTAATCAACCGTTAAGCCAGTGCAAAATAACATAGGAATAAATTCAGAAAATTACTCTGTATCACAGACAGACGCGATATACACCCGCCCACGTGTTGCTTGCTGTAAAACCTTCTTATCAGCTGGCGTGATTGCATTTGCAAGTGTATTGGCAGAACGTAGAACATCCTGTAGTTAGTTTAACATGTATTCGATTAACATACGATTTTAGATCAGCTGATTTAGAGTTAGATACCAAAAAAAAGTTCTCTCTATTTCTTTTTCTATTTATAAAAGTTCTATCTATCTAAAGTCCAAAATAAAAGTTTCGATGTCTCTGAATAAAAAAAAATGATTAATAATCGCACAGTGAGTAATTGACAGGATTTATCATGAATAAATGACTACTTTGATGACTATTCTTCTTTAATTTATTACTCAATATTTTATTTGTAAATCATAACGAATATTACGTAGGTAGGATCCATGAAACGTCTCATACGACTGCTGCAAGGAGAGATTGTATATTTGTGTTTAAAGAAATATTTTATAGTCCATTCCATTTCACTTTACGATTTCATCTTACGATAAGGCAAAATTTAAAACTGGGATGAATATTGCCTGACAGAAGACCTCTTTTTAGTTTGTACGTTGCTGAAGATTTTATTTATGTTAGTGTTATAGATATTATTTATAATAGCTAGAGTTTTTTGTAAATTATATACTTAGACGATAACTGTTTTTGTTACTCAGCTTTAGCAAAGGCAACCAGGCTAATCTTAACATTGGTCAATGCTCGATGCCCACTGACTACTGACACTGGCTTTTTGCTGATCTCAAACTGAGACCAAATTACCTCTATCTCTGCAAATAAAAGTATCTTATTTAAAGATTATTATCCTATTTATATATTGCCGTGTTCGCATGGTAGACCTAACCTAACCTAACCTAACTAAAAAAGCTTATATAAACCACGATGATTTCCTGAAACCAGTTTTAATTCTAATCCGGAAGAATGTCCTAACTATTTCTTAGCAAATTTTTATCGTATAATTTCCTAGTACAATGATTTATCCTCTGCGATATCTTAATAGACTGGTAGCTAACGTTATACTCTGACAGTTGCTAGATATCTTAATGAAGAATGATTGACGGAACACGTGATACGAAGCGCGAATCAACGAGACTGTTGAGATGTCGGCTGCTGATTTCTTTTTTGTGTGGGTGGTTAGGTATGGACCGACTTAAACGACACGACAAAATATAATAAAAAAACTGTAGACCGAAAGATACACAATAAATGAAGGAGGGTAGGATGAGAAAGAGGTACATCACACGTTACACGGAGTAACGTGGAGAGAACTATAGGAGAAAGGGACACTGTATAGGAAGATGTAGGAATTGTTGAAAGTAATGCACCGACAGGAGCTGTCAACACATCATTTATCAACAGTAGCAATGCTTCTATTGTTTGTTAAACATAGCAATAAAAGTGGTTGCAATTTTTCACACGATTTATCGTTTATGTTCCTTTTTATGTATAGCACGAAAGATTCTAATTGATCGTCTGTCACCTGGGGCAGACGACTGGTACCGATCCTACTGACTAAAAACCGCACTTGCTTTCCATGCCCTGCCATGGGATTCGTAACCTTCGTCACTACCAGTTCAACCTGTAGCCCAACGCTCTTTGTCTATTTCCTAAGTTGAGAGGACATAGACAAAATACAGTCCAATGATGGTGGACTATCTTCCGACCGGTTGGTTGCTTAGACATGACGTTTTATAATAACGGTTAAGTTACTTGCTAAGTATTATTTTTTAAACTGCCATCCCTAATAAAGTTGCTAGATATATAAATAGAGATTCATAAATCGTCGCTAACAGTTATAAGTTCTATGATTGTGTCATTTACTAGTAAACTTGATAGCTAAATATCGTCTGGTTTACTATTATTACAGGTGGATACCCTAGCTTCCTACATCGTTAAACAGCCGTTTAGCACTTGCTATGTTGTACCTGGCTAAGTTCAGATACGTGTTTCAGATATTACTGCATTAACAGTTTTCTATAACTTAATTTGATTGATTATTTCCTTTCATGCCTATATTGGTTATTAAAATGCCCAACTTGGGCTTTTACTATATGTTATTTGAAAGAGGATAAATCAAGTTTTTTACAACAGCCGTTTCCATATGCGGAACTACTTAGGAATCATTAAAATATCGATAAACTTTTTTCCTGATTAATATTTTCTATAACATTGTTTGCAATAACTTCGCATCAATCGCATCTGAAGTGCGTTTACAAACACTAAACAACCCAAAAAATAACTATTACATCATAGAGTAAGTAGGTATATACAAATAATGAAAAGTTTTGAGGAGAATATCTACACACAAGTTTGTTAACGCACACGTAGCTCACGACCGTTTGAACTAAACTTTAGAAGCGTGACTATACATCATATTAATTTAAATAGCCATGTTCTAAGTTCCGTTAAGATCACAAGATTACATTTTAATTACGAACGATGAGGCCGTGTAATTATATAGCTCTAGATACGTCACAATCGCGTCGCAGGAAACAACATTGATCAAGAAAATCATAAATTTTCTTTTGATGTTAGACATCGCAGTTGGGTTGCATCACTGGGGAAACGCCCACCGACGGTATTGTACGTCGAATTCGCTCGACTATTGTGTTCATATATTGCAGATGTTTGTATAAATACGTAGATTTGTGCATAAGCGAATTAAAACCGACTACTACAATGTAGTTTGTTAGCGTACAGAATTGCAAACAAATTTGAACGGAGATGTAGGTAAAGGAAAACATTTGAATATTGTACGTTCCGAATATTATACAATTTAAATACTAAGTAGAGATTTTTTAAAGATTGAAATAATTTTACCCATTTAAAGTATCCTCTGTTTCAGCGCCATTTGTCTACACTGTGACTTCATATTGCATGACCTTGCAACTAGTAAACTATGATAGGATCATTGATTTAGATCTCGAGAGTTAATAAAAAACATTGAGAAAGTACCTTAAAGTTGAAGAAAAAGAGCTGATAATAATTTATTAGTAGGTCAATTTAGCGAATGTGATGTAAACATGTGCGCACGTGCATGCATTCATCCAATACGTGGTCTGCCATTGACGTGACGTGCGAAAACCGTATATTTTCTATGTTTATTCTTTTTACACCTGAACAACCCTACTGTTTTACAACCGCACGCAACAACTTCTGTAATACGTCATTCATGAAGAGAAGAAACAATTTCAAATTAAGAACAGTCTGCATCAGATAAACGAACAAAATCCTACGCAGTTTCAATGTTATGTTTTCAACATTTTGACAAATTGCAATTCTGTTGATCTGTTATTACTGTAATTGCATTGCATATCAAATTTCTGGATAGATTTGTTGCATTATTGAGATTGCAGATTGATAAATTTTGTAATGACGCCGTGAATTAGCTTAGCCTTCGATGGTAATACTTCTCTAGCCCTCGGCAGGCGAATGATTTTTGTATACGACCATATTTAGGTATGCAGCGAATTAACCGTTACATGACTTGTAAAGATTATGTTTAATATTTTAATTGTTGCAAATAATATAAAATTGTATATACAGTATTATTGTTTAACACGTCTTATAAGGTTTCCTTTTTTTGTTTCAGGTACTTAACAACATTCACATGTCAAAATGTAACAAGATAAAAAACTTCGTGCTATCAGTGTTACAGAAAATCAGTGAGTAATTATGAGACAAAGATTTCTTACGTATCTTTTTACTATTATTTTTGACTAAGGTTGTATTTGATTGCTTCAAAGCAAAATTGCATCTTCGAGAGAAACATTTTCGTCAGTCTTAGTATAGATACCTACCTATGCTGTAATACTTTTCCAACAATGACTCACTAATGTCACAATTTTATTTTAAACCATTTGTATTCAACACCGAAACAGTAAGCTCGATGATTCAGCACATCGGAATTGCAAATGACAGACAGAAGCTCTTTTGTCTATTTTTATTGAATTTGTGAAATCATTTCTGCTAATCAGCTTTAAGCTCAAAGAAACATGAAACATGAGAGAAACAGAAATGAAAACTAATTTCCTGGTTGCAGTTACAGACAGATGTCATTCTGACATCGTACTCATTCAGACATGTCAAAATGACTTAAGTAAACGTCACTATATATACTTCACAGCAAGGTTCACAGTTTCCACTTGTCACAATAAGTAGATTATAACGTCAAATAATGTTGTGTTCTAGTAATCTTTGTACAATATGTAATTAACGGAACCGTTTTTTCTTAATTCTTCAACATACATATAACGGTATTTATAACGATAAACTTTATCGTTTTATTTTTGAAAATAGAATTCGATTTGTTTACTAAAACAAAAGAAAACATTATTTCCAAAACGTTCGACACGTCATCAAATAAACACGAATTTTTGTTTCGAAATGAAACCTGTCGGGCTAGCAACACTCGTTTGATATCTAATCGTCTGCCAGCAATAATAATGTCCTTGGATTTCACTGCGAAACAGTTTTAGTCACGGTTTAATTTGAAACTTATGATTTATGACTAACAGCGACAGTGAAAGTGCTCTGATGCAACAATCCGAATAAAAACTCCTTTCAACGTAACTTCATGATTGATGAGGGCCTATTCAGGTGTTGAACTTTTTTACCTTTTTGTACCTTTTACTTGAGGTCGTAGAACCCAATTGTGAGCATGAGGGTATATGCCATTATAACAAACGACCTGACGGTCAACGACTTCGCTATTTTTCTAATTCACGGAAATGATTCCATTAATATTAATTCGGTTGTTATGGAAAGTGTGAAAATCTGTTGGGAGCGGCGTTAATAATAATTTATCACAATTTATGATGGAAGATAGATTAATATTGGGTGTATTCATGGCAAGAAATAAAATATTGATGTCCGTTACCCTACATACTTATTATTAGATATGCTTTCTGAGCTACTGTTTCAAAAATAATTTAAATTTTAAAAGATAGTCAAAATAATGAATTGTTTGAGGATAATAAGATTTATGATTGTATTTAAGAGGTCATCATAACTTAAACGAATTGATGTAGCCACACGTGTTTCTCGTGTTCTAATATCTTCATAGTCGTCAGTTGTGAAATTGTATGCATAAACAAATTTTAATGCTAGCAACACAGGCTCGCCGGCGCCTCGACAAAAGCAAAACATTGCTCGAAAATATTACTGAAATCTCGATCGAAATAGATCTCATATCTTTTATATTTGCTGGGACATAGATGAATGTTGTCGGAATTACTTGCTAGCATTGAAAACCTACATAATGCACTTATGACTGATGACTTTTTCCTTTATCAAAAAAAGAAAAATGTTGATTGATTGGTTGTAACAACATCTTTCGAAAGAACCGCGTAATTGCAATGACTAATTCTTTAAAATGTAAGAGAATATCATAAAATTTGCTCACACCATAGGTTCCAGTATTGTGTAGGTACGTAAATGTAATCATTGTGTAATCTTACGTCAGTTACAGGGAATGAGTTAGCGTCATTTTTAGTACTACATCGTCTACGATGTTTCTATCTGGAATTTTGTATTTACGCGTAAAATTTTGACACATACGCGGAAATTGTAGATCAATATCAAAATAAACATATTATGTAAGCTTTTTCCGGCTTTTTAGTCCAACGATTACGAATGATAGAAAAATGTTCGTGAAGAAGAGTGAATTTATTTTCATACTCTTGATAATATTATTTTCTCACGTAACTTTTTCACTCGATCAACGATCAAATATATTAATCACGCTCGATTTGAAAATATGCACAATAATTTTGTGCTGTAATATAAGATTAAATTTCAAAGTCTTGCGTTCAAAGTCACTTCTAGAACGTTCTAGCTGATGAAAGGAAATATTTCTTAAAAATGAAAGTAAATATTTTACGATACCAAATAGTGGATTTATCGTCTATTGAAGATTAACAATAAGTTACATGTATTGCGCGTTCTTCACAGGCGCCTAGAATTATGAATGAGCTCATCTCTTCGTGGTTTTTGTTGTTGAGAAGCAGTCAAGCATTTGAACTTTGATTTGCCCAGTGGAAAGCCCAAACAAATTTAAAATGGAAAACGTAATTCTAATATATCCAAAATAATCTAATCTAATAAAAATCCAAAATCGATCCAAATACGAGCCCACGAGGGTCTCTCGGGCCTACTCGGGTCCATTTTCCGTCGTATATACACGACGGAAAATAGTAAAACTGGCGACGGGAGCCAACCGGATCAGTTGATCCTATCATAAAGTGTGCGGGTTTTGTCTACTTTTACAACACGCGTTTCTCCCGAAGCAAAATGTAGAGTAGGAAGCCTTCCATCCACGTGCAAAAGCCTAAAAAAAGCCTTATTCATAAAACTGGCTTCATTTCATACCGTTAACAAAGCCCCTGGATACATAATTCATAAAACCGTAGCGGATTCTTTTGGCGCCAAGCCAAACAAATGTTCGCAATGTTAAGTCATTGTTCTTGTTATCGTCATAACCAGAATTATGTCGGTGTTCGTTATGTTTAGACGAACTAGATGTAGTTTAGACGGACCCGTGGTGTTTTGGCAGGCCGATGATTGCAGTATCTTTGTGACATCCGCATCCTGTTACTGTCAGCCTTGATTACATTGAATTATGTTTTCACATACATGAAGCAATTCTATCTATACCTTTAATAAAATTGTAACAGGCCGATGTCTGTACATTATAGATATTAAAAAAAAACTAATGTGGGGGGGGGGTCTATTCTATAATAGACCCCCCCCTAGATAGTTGTTGCTATCAACAGAAGCCAAAATAATATTTTTAGAATTTCTGTCTATCTGTCTGTATGTTTGAATGGGCATCATGCAAAAACTACGCAATGAAATTGAATGCAGTTTTCACCGAGGTATTGCTAGAGGTCTAAATTAAAATCTGGGCATATGATATGTTAATCTTATTGGGACGTAAGTGAAACTGCGGGCAACAGCTGTAGTTCAGAAATAAATTAAGAAATAGATATATGTTTTTACTTTCGATTTTTAAATTATATAAATAAAGTATTTAAATAGCTATAGGCTCGCCCCCTATAACATGGGACCTAAACATACCGGCGAACTGTGGGTGTACATTAAGTACACCTCTGCCTAACCCTTCGGGGAATACAGGCGTGATGGTATGTTATGTAAGTATTTAAATAGGCAATTCTGGAGTCAATGAGTATGTGTAGCTTGTTTCATAGTTACGCTTTCGCCTGTGAATATTGCAGGTAGTTTGGTAGGCCTATTTACTCGACTACGCCAGAAGGAGGGTTATGTTTTTGTGATTATTAATTATTATGTGCTTAGTTTTCGTTGCTATTGTAACAGGTAATAATAGGTAATAAGTTTATTTTATTTTATCCTATACGAAATACCTGGTGTTTGATTTCTGTATTGAGTACCTACAATACAGTCATTTTTCACAAACAAACTAATATAGACCCGGAACAAATACCTGTAGGTGTAGGTTATCCAAATATTTGTTCCGTACGGGGATCGAACCCGTGGC
Organism: Acronicta aceris; assembly: GCA_910591435.1. NCBI lineage: Eukaryota > Metazoa > Arthropoda > Insecta > Lepidoptera > Noctuidae > Acronicta > Acronicta aceris. The sequence continues at coordinate 14,295,872 of OU342761.1, read as the reverse complement.
GCAGAAACCGATCGCTCAGCCACTACGTCAAAAGTGCCAACATGTTTGTTACATTTTCAATATTGTACGTACATACCTCTACTACTCTTAATCCTAGTTAAAACCACTACAATTGCCGTTAGGTACAACTTCCTATCGTAAGCTTACTGTGAACTGCACTGTCACTGTTTGTGTATGTGTGTGTTTGTTTAAATAAAAAATTAACAAGCAATTAAGTTCGGTAAACAGTGCGAGTTGTGCAACCTGTGTTACGTCGAGTCATTGCACTTGGAGTGTGCTGCGTCTGCGCCGCGCGCCGTGACAGAGCGGTTCTCGACGGATGCAGAAAAAAATACTAGTACTACATACTTTCGATTAGTTGTTGTTGTTAGCGTGTACCTATTTGAATAGTAAACAAACATACTACATGATGTTTCACCGTTAATATTAAAGAAAAACTCTACACATATTCTAAATATATATAAAACTCAAAGGTGACTGACTGACGGACATAGTGATCTATCAACGCACAGCCCAAACCACTGGAGGGATCGGGCTGAAATTTGGCATGCAGGTAGATGTTATGACGTAGGCATCCGCAAGGATTTTGATAAATTCTACCCCCAAGGGGATAACATAGGGGATGAAAGTTCACATGGAACAAAGTAACTATTCCACGCGGACGAAGTCGCGGGCAAAAAGCTAGTATTATTATAAAGGTTTTCAGAAACAAATTACGCTTTAAAATCTAAATATATGGTGGCGAGATGATCCGGTCGTGGCTTATTAATAACGCTGATCAATTTACCTGTAAGGTTATGTTGCTGTTATGCAGGTTAGGATGACCAGTTTTAGTACAACGAGTTTCTTATTTTGATATGAACATCCGAAGCCCGAAAAGCGCGGTATTCACATGATGGGTAATACCTATATACTTAATAGTTTATCCTAGGATATCGGTAAATAGGTATTACCTAGAATAGGAGAAAAGCTTACTATTGATATTGAGTTGTAGGGTCTTAAGGCAGTCGCTTTGTGTAATAAACATACTGCCAGAAGCTGACCCGAAAATAGTTGCGTCAAAAGCTATGATATAAGCATGGAGATGATCGCTACTTTTCATTAATTTTCATTTTATGAAATTATTATTATTATCACAGCGATTTCACATGTATTTTGCAGCCTGCTACTTTTTGGCCGCAACGATTTTCGTTCAAAATCACTTATCGCAACACTTAACAGCTATTTCGCTACTTACAATGAAATCGTGAACAAAATGCGATTTCATTAAAATGCGATTTCATTGAAATGTGATTTCGGCTGTGTGAATACAAGTCGCAGTTGTCGTAGGTATGAATAATGATTTCATGTGAATTTTCACATGCTATCTGTGAAATGTTCCATGCCAATTACGATTACTTAAGGCATAATAAAGTAAATTACACATCGTTACGAAAACAGGATGATCCATGTTATACTACTTTAAAACATTACAAAAACATATTTTTCAATGGGCAAAAACAATCTGTATATTACCAAACTACTGTTTCCTCACTATACCGGCTATTAACATAAATTATATATATTTTATCAAACATTATCGTCCGGCAGCGAACGGAATTAACATATAAATAAAAAAAAGAAAAGAATGGCCGCCTCTGGCCGGGTTTACTTTTTTGTTAATTGCTGTATTAGCATCTAATTATCTTTTCCTGTTTGCTTTTGTAATAGACTCGTGCGTTAACCGGTAGATATACTTTTGTTAGATTGACCCAGAACACGATATTTTCGTGTTAGGTGAAATCGGTGATTAGTCGTTTAGACTTTATTGTCATTATTTGACGTGAATCACATTTTCACACATCATCAATGCTCAGTCCCCTTCTTTTGCTTTTATTTGCAAGCTGTTTCTATACACATAAAAATGCCATTCGAAATATAGAACGGCTCGTCTGTTAGTATACACTGCAACCGTTAAAGTTTTTGATACGTAATGACCCCGCTAATAGAAAAGGAAAACATGGACACTAATAACGTAAAAGATGAACTCCTATCTTATCAAAACAATGAATAGGTACCCGAAATATATGTACGCGCATAACTTCCGAACGATTGCACCAATTTGGATACCTTATTTTTGTTGTGGTCATTATTGTCAGGACACTCCACTGGAAAAGTCAGAAATTAATATGGGAAAATTGCTGCTAGTTTATTAATAATTAAGAAAATCGGACAGTTGCTATAACTATCAAAAATGTTATTCTGTATAATCCTCCCAAGAACAAATATATTTGTTTAAATTTGTTCTATAGGTACAAGTGAAAAAACTCGACTGCCCAAAAAGACGACTCACGCAGTCGAAGGCATTAGGTCTTTGGAGTTAAATTTAAGGCGATGCCTCCGACTGCATGAGATTGGTCATCTTGTTTCCATCTTTTTTGGCAGTCGGCCGCCAATATAGAAAACATCAATTGACAATCGTAGTAGTGTCAAAAGCGATCCAAGAAAAAAAGCGTAACATGATAGGTGTTTTAGTATTTTTTAGAGCACAATAAAAAGTCCAAAGCGTAGTAAACTTAATCCAATGAACTACCTAACTAATTCTTTTTTTTTATTTTTATCCATTAGTACCTAGTGGCGTGTTAGTAAGGAGTACGCCGGTCTTCAAAATGCCGATTCATTGTAGCCTTGAAAATCCAAGGTTATTGTGTTTTGTTACACGTAACTTATCCTGTAGAATGTTATAGATCAAGAAGGACTTAGTGGAGGGTACTTGAAAAAAGCAATGGTTTTTAGCACAATTAGAAATTAATACGTGAAATTAGTTATTTATTAATTTTTTTAAAGACGTTGCCCCACACTAGAATTTTCTCCTGTATCGTGGGTGCGTTTACAAACACAAATTCTCACACACACAAACGCCCAGACCTGGAAAAACGACCTGTAGATCATACAAATATTTGCTCCGAGTGGGGATCGAACCCACAACACGTGGCGCAGAAGCCGATGGTTCAGCCGCTACCAAACTTGTTGTTATTTATTGATTAAGTCGGCAAACGAGCTGATGAACCACCTGGTGGTAAGTAGTCATCGTCGCCCATGGACACCTGCAACGCCAGAGGACTAGCTGATGCGTTGCCGACCCATAAGAGTCCCTACGGACTACAGACTGCCAGAGCCGCCGCAACCGAAGGGAACTGGCTCTCACGTGCAAAAGTCGAAACATACACCAAGGTGCTTTACGACAGACTTCGACGTAAGGGTGGTCGCCAGCCAGTCAGATCACAAGAGGTCCTACCACCGAGCAAAAAAAAATTAAAAATATGTATAAAATTAACACAAAATCAAACTTTTACGGGAATGTTAGGAACACATACTTTGTGGCGGGAACACAAAGACTGTTAAACTGCTTAAAGAAATTTAATCAGATATGAATTGTTAGAGAACCTGGTCCCTCATTAAAAAAATGTTAATTTGACAGATCAGCAAACAGAATTAATATTATTTTGTAGTATAGATTGAGTTTTTCGGGTCTGGCCTGATAACATCTACAGAAGGTACCATAAGTCACTGCTTGTGTTGACCAACACAAAAAAAATGGTATCGATCTGCGCACACGCATTGTTTTCGAACGTTGCGCAAACAAATGCGCGATAGGCTAAGGAAATTTTCCATAATGCTTCCGTAATTGGCGGCTACGTAACAATGGTACATTTCGTATTTCACTTATTCTAACAATGAGGAGTGAGCAGCAAACCGTAGTGAGGGGAAAACCTCTATATTTGTTCGTGATTTTAAATGATAAGATGTACATTTCACTAATATAAATAGCATTATTTGTAGAACGTTTTCTCTATCCTAATTAACATTTTGTACCGGATTTCAGTTTTATTATCAATGCACGTAAAATGCATTAAGGCGTAACATAGATCGCTTTATCGTAAAAATCATCTAACAACTTTTATTTCGTATAAGTAGTAAACTCAGTATCTTTTATTTTAAATCCAGAATAAGATAAAAATATTAATGTGTATCAGATTCCCTCATCCTAAGTGTTCACCTCAAACATAAAGAAGTCTTACGTAATCCAAACATTTTTTACATTTCCTGTCTGTGTTTATCCAATAAAATTAATGAGATTCCACAATGAGCTATGTACACAAAAATTTGTTCTAGTCCAGTTTCTTTTCTCAGTGTATTTTGACGTTGGTAATCAATCATACATCTTATCAATTTATTATAACATTGAAAAAGTTAAAAAGACTGTAAATTAAACAGACAATATTTTCATTCGGATTTAGATGCGGTGCAATATATCAAAATAGCTTTGTTTACTTATTTTATATATAAGGCTCTCAAAATATTACTGATCTACGCAGTCTTAGTGAAAATATGTTTCCGTAATCCATTTTTAGAAGAGATACAATGTTTGAGACGGTTCACTACATTGTATAAAATAAAGTCGCTGTCGCTGTCTGTCCGTTCCTATGTATGCCTAAATCTTTAAAACTATGCTACGGATTTTGAAGCGGTTTTTTTTTAATAGATAGAGTGATTCAAGAGGAAGGTTTTAAGCTATTTAACATTACGCTACGGCTCTTAGGAATGGGGCAACGCGGGTGAAGCCGCGGGCGGGCCGCTAGTCAATTTATATAGGAGTTCATTCTAATATAATAACGTTTTTAGTATCTACACTATCAGTTTAAAGTCTAGTTCATTGATCTAGCTAAAGCGTTCAATCCACTACATCAGACGAGCTATAAAAAAATGCTATTATTGAAGAAACCAATATTGTGATATGGAGGCAAAATGTACGCAATCCTTTTTGCAAAAGTACATTTTATATTTATTCTTCCGATACTGAAAGATATTCCGTACAGAACGATACACTTGGAATGTTGTGGGAGATGAAATGCATTTTATCATAACACTTTTTCATATAGTAAGCTATATGTATAAGATGAAATATATTTATTTTACTATCGTAAGTTTTCGGAATTTAAATTAGATTGCGCGTCTTGTAAACACATATTGAGAGGTACTTACATTTTAGCTAACTGGTATTTTTACAATGGGATGCTATATTCTGCAATAGTTTCGCTGAAGTTAGAGGTGATTAACCTAACTAAATTAGCATCGGTAACGGTTGTCGGTAAATTTCCAAGTTCCGCGGTTTCGTTCAGCTCTGTTTGACACCACACTTTTGTACGTCTGTATTTACGTTTGTTGCGTTGTAATTATGTTTTGTATATGTACATTGGGGCCAGAAAACCAGGCGAAGACCGTGTTAATTTGTAAATGCAGGTTAAACTTTAGCAATGAAATTACGAGGTGCTACTGAGAATTTCGTCGAAAAACTCAATAACACTACTCGCCCTGGAAATCAAACTCAAAACCAGCCACTGAGGCATGTGTCATTAAAGAAGTTTGAATTTTAGGACTATGATACAAAATAGTCTTACTCAAGTTTCGAGTAGTTTTCTCTACCGAAGCTCGTAGTAAAACGTAGTCTCCTTACAGTATCTCGAGTAACAAAACAAACAATACTGTAAGACATTGTACATAACATTAGCATATATTTGCACTAACAATATTACTAGTTAACACGTTTACACGCTGCTATATCAAGTATGGCCACCACGTGCTCATCGATGACGTAATCGACTGATTCATGAACCGTCCTGAGCATTAAGTTAAAATTAATTTTATTCCTATCACTGAGGAAATGGAATGCGGAAACTTGTTTCAAATAACACGTATTTATCGCCGTTCTAGAATTCAAGTGAGGTTAGTTCGTCTATCGCTGCAGGCGCCATGTAAATTAAATGTGGATACCTAATTTTATACATGGTGCAACTTTTAAAAATGAGAATAATAATATGAGAACTCCTTTGTTATTCTTTTTTAGATTTTTTCCATATTTAAACCAGAATTTTTAAATATGGAACAGGTTGCATCAAACGGGGAGTGTAGCGGACCGAAAAAAACAAAATACAGTCTGCAATACAAGTAGCATTCCGCATCTTCATATTTAGAACATTTAGCATTATGTACCTATTTATTTGTGTGAGGTATTTACGACAGCCTGCCTTTTGCAGAAATCACTAGCATGCTGAAATCCACACAATTCTAACCTTTAAGGTGTCAACAGTTAAGGTGATAACACCATGTAACGATGGAACCGGTGTCATTTATTAACAGGTGTTTACGAAATCTCGTGATTCATTCACCGTGGTCAATGCTCTTGAATGTGTTTTGAATCAATGAAATCCATCAATCATTCTTAGTTTGTAGTGTTTTGACGTAAGAGATCGGCTAATAGTGCTGTTGTGTGCTTGTTTTTTGTAGTGCGAAAACGTGATTAATGGTTAATACAGCCTTGTTAAGTTTGTCCTTAAGGCACAAAGGCGATACCCAATTTTAGACACCCGTCGCACGCCGCACTTTGTTGTAGTGTTAGTTTTTTCAACATCAAGGGTCAGTAGACGAGCGAACGCGAAAAAAGATAGTCGTGTTATTGCGATCATTTTTAGGTTGTAAGAAAGGCTAGTTAGTTTGTAGAGCGGTATCACTCACTCTCAATTGCAAAACGAACGCAATAACGTAGGTTCGTCAATCAATCGTAATACCAATTTACCATATTAACAGTACTCGTTCTCGTACTGAACAACTGTTCCTGAACCGTTCACTAGACCATTGAGGCAGCTATGTTGTACGTAAGAGCTAGTAATTTGCTGAAATTAGTGCGCAGTGAAACGAACCTTCCAAAATATTAGGTTAAGTGAACCAGTGATTGTGTCATATAGGAATGATAATGTATGTAGAGCAATTTCCATATCATAGCACAAGGTCAACAGGACGCGCGTGGAATTCTACCCACATCCTATTATTTTCCGCAAAGTTTATAGTGCTGAACTAGTAGGTATAAACATATAGACCGATAAAAAAGTCATACCATCACGCCTGTATTGGGATGAACGGTTAAGCAGAGGTGTACTAATGTACACTCGCAGTTCGGCGCTCTGTTTTAGGTCTTATATAAAAGGGGGCAAGCCGAGCACAAATCCAGAGCGAGCTGCTACTGAGAATTGTATAGAAAAACCCCATAACAATTTGTTCGACCTGGGAATCGAATCACGCTTAGGACCACTAGACTAATAAGTCTTTATCAGGCCAAAACCAATGAATAAGAGCCGCCATAAGAGTTCCTATGGCGGTATCTCTATACCAAAATTCAACAAAATTGGTTTAGGCCTAATAAGTAATGCTGCTGCTCCTAATAAGTATTTATAAGGTTATTTTGGATTTACTGATAATTCCTGTGGCTCAAGGTCAAAACTGTTGCTAACTTAATAGATAAAGCAGCTAAATTAAAATTAAAACATAAATATGCGAGTGGCATTCTCAAGAGGATATTGAGAATGGACCGGACGCATGTTCAATCATTATTTTTTACAATTTACTTCCGACAAGTAACAACAGACTTGAATGATTTGTTATCTTCCTTGTCCTGAGGTACCATCACCCAACTCTATATCTGGTTATTTTGAAATCAAAATCCAATCAATTTCTTCTGGCAAGCGCATTCCGTCGTAGATCGCGGTGTCGCTTAACATCAGGCGAATTGACGATCAAGCGTAAGCATATCAAGTAGGTACTTATAAAAAAAAATTACTTGTTGTACACCTCCATTTTTTTGTCCTTTCAAGTAAAACGAGTTGTTTCTTTTATTGCGATCATTTTTTAATTACAAAAACAACGGGCTCAGCAAATACCCCAATGCTGCGATGCTATTGGTTGATGAGCGTAGGTAAGGAATAGTATAGCAGCCGAGCAATGCAAGCAGGAATATTCTTTACGGTGGGCAGATATAGAGTTGGGTGATAGTACCTACTAACTTTTACCGGCGATGTTGTTCGCGTAAATTATGTGACGATTATCTCAGCACTCCGATGTTACCACGTAATAAAACATACAGTTTTAAAGTCTTGGGCGCTAGAATTGTTTTATACTAACTGTTGCCCGCGGTTCCACTCACATCACAACGGGCTTTTCAAGACAAAAGGTACCTAACCTATGTTCGTCTTCAGGGTCCAATGTATTTATAATGTCTATACCTACCAAAATTAGGTCCAATGTATCTCTATATAAAATTCGGCGGTTTAGGCGTGAAAAGGAAACGGACAGAGTTACTTTCGCATTAATAATATTTATATTATTGAGTATGGATTAGTATGGGTGGATAGATTTTAACAAAAATATTTACCTCACAGTTAGTGCCACATTGTTTTTTTTTATATTTCTCGAATGTGTAGACACAGCTTTTACAGACAAGTTTGAAATTAATCAGTGAAACTGGTTGATTATTTAATTAAATCAAAACTTTCGTTGGTTTATCCTTACTAATATTATAAACGTCTCTATATATATTATATTGATATTATTTATGTGACGATGCAAAATTATCTGAAATCTGGAAGGTACAAGTGTTATTGAACTTATTTCAGTGGTGTCTATCGTGAATTCGAGATCCGTACCTACTTCAAAATGTGATGAAATTAATTATTACTCGATTTGTATTAAGAAAAATGCATTAACCAGATCGATAAATAAGGTATAGTAGTATAGTCATATGTAGGATTCTGTAAGACAATCTTATCCAGACTTCCTACATATGACTATCTACATATTCTTTCTCATTTTAATTACCATTGGTGTTACCCTGGTGCATAATTTGCTACGATTCTTGCATACTTCTTTTGCTTCTTCCACATTCATACATCTTCTCATAGATACATTGTATACATAAATATATGATTATGCTTACGAACTGCAGAAAACAGAACCGAAGACAATAATCACGAACCTAATGCGAAATATTTACGACCCAACCCGGAGTTTTTATATTAAAATTTACCACTGCAAATTCACTTGCAGACAACATCAGACACTCATAGTTTTTTCGACCATACATATGCCTACCTTACGTTTAAATTTATATATATATATAATTATATATATATATATATATAATTTATATATATATATATATCATCACGGCTGACAGCCCTAATAATAATTTAATAGAAAATCTTGATCACTAATTGGCAGTGATTCTCAGATACTCAGTTGCCACCAAATAAAGTCAGCTGTATTCCGTTGGTTAGCGTTTTATTGCCCCGATTTGCTTCTCATAATTAATTTTATGATTTTATTGATCTAAAAACTGTTTTGGTATATTAATGGTGTAATAAAATACATAATTACCGAATTTTTTATATTACTTATGGAATTTATACATCATTTATTGATTTCTGAGTCAAAAGTCGATAAATTCTAAACTTTTCATATTATAGTAGGTATAATGATGTCCTTTGTAAACACATAAGTGTTCATGAACTTGACGATAAATGTCTATCAATTTGTAACAAGAAACCAATTAATCCGTTTTATTAGGATGTTAAAACTAGGGCAGATCATGTTACAAGTAACAACTGTATGTTATGTCTGCATAAGGTGTCGCCATATATCTCATGACTCCATGTTATTGCCATTGTAAATAAACTGTCTGCGCGACGCGACGCTTCGCATATGAATCGTCAAGTGGCAAGACGAGGTCTCATCTTATTAAACACCATACATCAAACTGCAGTCCTTTTAACCCTTATCGTGATAGCAACAGAGCATATTCTTCAACTTCCAAAGCACATTCTATATCCGTTTACAACTGCACATTAGTATTAATTAATGCAGCTAGATCAACTCCAATCATATTAATTACATGTTAAGATCTCATTTTCATTGTCAACACTAAAAATAACTTTGAATGTATCTGTGTTAGTATGAGAACCAAGAGTTGCTGCTTCAATTAAACGATTGTTTGCAAGACAACTGAGACATTTGAATAGTAGAACCTTACTTTTTTTTACTCCGAGAATGGTCAGCGGAGGCCTATTTTTACATACGCATCGCATACTATAATTGGTATGAAAGGACTCTGAATACTGACTAAAAATAGATAAGGAATTTGTATTCAGCACAATTTTGTCTCGAAGCGGACGACCACAATGCTTGGAAAAAATCTCCAAGCGCTTTTATATTGCATTATTCTTCCATCCGTATGTAATTTCGTTTTATTGGATCGCAAGTTTATTTACCTACATGGAACTACAAAATTGATGGAATGTTCATCTGCGATGATTTCAAAGATTGTAAGTCATTGAGATAGGTCCACGATACGAATTCTAAACATACATACCTACGTAGGTAATACTTAGTTCAGAGATAATTAAAGTGTGTTCCTATATTGATTTAATTAGAGGACGTATATAAATAAATAAATTGAAACGTTAGAGATCCTAAAGGATTCTAAACTGAAATTATAGGTAATAGTAAGATTTGGGCACTTGGGTCCATTCTGACCCTTACGTCCGATTTTGTCGTTAAAGCTTCTTCGTGTGTGTTTTGACTTTTGTGATTGAAAGTCCCTTTTAGCTCCTGTCACTCTGGTAGTCTATAGTCCGTAGGGGCTCAGCAACTTCTCAGAAAATGCTCTGGTGTTGCAGTTGTCCATTGGAGACCATGCCTACTTACCATCAGGTGGCACTTCTGTTTGTTTAGCGACATAATCAACATTAATAAAATAAAATATAGCCTTATAAAGATTATGTCTGTTTACAGAAATAAGCATGCCATGAAATCCCTTTCTTATTTCCATAAAATATATAAACAGAGTATAATATTTACTATGTTTACACAGTACATTATAAGCCGATTATATATTACAGAATAACATCTAAGAACGAGGTATAGATGTACCTAGGTATAGTACCTGCTGAACTGCAGTGTAAACTATAATCTTTATGTCTGTTTTCCATGTGAATTTATATTACTACTGATTATGCGATGTATTCAAGAATTTATTCGATGAGTAGGGTACATGCGACGCGAACTTGATACAATCAGGGACATTCCTTTCATATGTTTATTGTAGGGCTGCGCTATTCTTGTGTTTAGATACCCGTCGTAAGACTAGACGTCTGTCTAATGTCAGTTTACTATTAAAACAAGGCAATTAAAACAGATCAAAGAGAAAGAATACCTGTCTTTTTTAACTGACTTCAAAAAAGGAAGTTATAAATTCGACCCGTATGTATATTTAATACTAGCGATTCGATCACGGTTTCACCCGCGTTGCTCCGTTCCTAAGAGGCGTAGCGTGATGTTATATAGCGTATAACCTTCCTCGATAAATGGACTATCCAACACAAAAGGAGGATCCAGAGATTACCCCCTAACCTCACAAACTTTACCTCTATATAATATTATATTTAATATTGTTGCAATTACACAATATTCGTTTAACTTAGTGTATGTAGGCTTCCAAACAGGTGCCTCTGCCTAATTTCATAAGTGTACGTATATATTTATGTGTCCATGGACTTCTCAATACCTAACAAGAAATCTAATAGCAATATATTTTTTTAGGAGCCAATGGCAGGACATTTGTTTTCAGGAGTTAATAAAGGTCTCATAAAATATGGATACCTATAGAGACAAAATACACTGGGTTTTCTGAAAAGGGTCTGCATTGCCAATTATGCTAGGCACCAGAGTTCTAACGTTATTCTATTCCTGTTTGGAAGAGTAATATGTGAAATTGAAACGGCAAATTATTTAGATAACAATGACTAAGAATATAATCAGAACGTGAAAATAAGGTTGTCAATGATGGAAGTCTAAAAAATATTCCCAAATATCAAATATCGAAACGTCAAACTGGCTAACCCTAGCACTCAATAGGAATATACAGTGACTGCTACATTCGATTGCCAACGTTCTAAGCCGTATTTAACGAGATCATCGATGGAGCTTTGATGTGCGACAATTTCCTCGCTTCCTTACATAGTCACTACAACGATGGAACAGGTTCTGTTCACTCATTTACTTATATTCATAGACCTATTCAATATTTTATTTCTTGGATCTGCGAACTGTGGGTGTACATTAATACACCTCTGCCTATCCCTTCGGGAAATACATTCATGTTGGTATGTTATAAAATATAACATATTTTATGTATAAACTGTAGTGCAAAAAAATAGCCACAAGTATTATCTTTGTTCTGTAATAGCCCTACTTCCTGCCAGTGCTGCATTTGTCATAAACCTCGTTATGGTTCAAATAACAGACCACAACAGCTGACCGCTTTGTATTAGACACTGCTTTCACTATAATTATAATATTAATTATTCAAGTGCAGTGTGCTGTGAAATTGTACTGCAGTGTTATGAAAGTTCCTATTCGAATGAAGTATTCCAACATAGCGTAAATAATAACATAAGTCTTATTCATACGTACATCGTAACCGAGTTATTTATGTGTGTGTGAAACTAGAATAAAGCATACATAAAAAAAGTAAAATATGAAAACGTATGGTCACGGTTGTATTCCTCGAAGGGTACAGATGTAATTATTGCTGTATGCCCATCCACATTTTGGTGGAATGCTTTAAGTTCCATGTGATAGGGGGCGACACTATTGCCAAAATCCAAACTCGTAGTTGCTAATTAGAGTTTTAACCCAATAATACTGCTTGATCTAGGAATCGAACCCAATAAAAATAAAAATATTAAAGTGTGAATACCTCAGAGGAAAGACAGACATCTTTCCTCTGAGGTGAATACGGACAATTCATAGTGACTTACATTTTTAAAATATTTATTCATTTGTTTCTGTGAATTTTCTTCCACGATGGTGGCTTGCACTCTTCTCCCGGTACCCATGATATAATAGGCGGCAAATAATGAAACGGACGGGTGCTGTAGCGTAGTACGCACTGTCACAAACAATTGTTTTAGCCATCTCTTTCTTTGCTCACAATGTTTGCCGAGCTCTATAAAACGAGTAGTATAAAACTTGGGAAAAAACCGCACTTATTTCTTTATTAAAAAACTGCAAAGTGTCTTCACACGACAAGTGAAACAATGATTGCAGGTGTCGGTAATTGCGAACGATTCACTTAATTGTGCACCAATGACTCAATTGAACCTAATAACAGTAATTTGGCGTAATGTTGAGCACTGATTAATTTAAGATAACGCAACTAATAATTATAACAGAAGCATATCTGTATTTTCGATCTGAGCTATTAAGATTTACTGAGTTGAGACGAGATCACAATCGACGATTGCCAAGAATTAGACACGTAAATAACATGTATGGCAATTAAATTTAGCTGTCACCGGTGATCGTTCCAAAGCTTTCGAATGCTTCAGCTATGAGATCTAGCTTGAGATTTGTTATATGCGATATATTTACTAAAGGCATTATTCTTTCATCAAAGACATCATTATCATCATCCTTCTGCTCTGGTCTCAATTTATTTGGAGTTGGCGGAATATATATATGCTTTTAATCGAAGACTAGTGTGTCTAAACAATCTATCATTGGCTGTATTCATATAAACTGATATCTAGTATTAACAGACAATTTTTTGTGGATTTTTTATAGTATAAAGAAAGGAAGAGATATGGTTTTTATTGTACGACAACTATCAAAAAATGAACAGTGGATTTTATGTAAAAGGAAAGGCATTAATAATGAAACTAAATTTTGGACGCCATTTATCAATGCCATTGATTAATTTGGCCATGTCTGGCACACGTTTGGATGGAGGATTACAATTGCCATTTAACTTGGCCACGCTGCCAGCTTTCAAAGTGCGGAGCCAAAGGATCAAATTTGGTACACAACTATAGTTTAAACTAGGCTTACTCGGCTATAAATGTGACAAAGTCATATTGGAGCATAATAAATATTTATCATGGTGAAACTATCATTAAATTCTGCAGCGATTTTCCAACTCTACGCAGTTCTACCATCTTGTAAAAAGAGTTGGATTTTGAAACTTATATTCCTACACTATTACTACTATACACTTTTTTTTCTGAAGAGCTTCAAATATAAAATGCAAAAAGCCAATTACATTAACGTGAGCCATAAAATCATGGACAACATGATATTCCCCGGACCATCCAGCTCTTGGCACTTCAATAAATTAATCTGAAGTAGGAGCAAAAGAAATAAACGTCTTATACAGCCACCACCTGTATTTACGAGACAACGTCGGCAGTATAAAATTGGCATCCTTTGGAAACTTTAAACGTAACCTAATAATAGACGTAACAGTGCATGCCGCATTAAATAAACCTTAAATACTAGTTATACGTTCCTGGAGTGGTTACAATAGCTTGATAATGATCCAGAATATATCATGATTGGGAGGTGCAGGGATTCAATTAATGATTAATTCGATTCGCTACTTATCTGTAACAAGATTAATGTCAGCATTTTAGATTTTTATAATTATTAACAAAATGTCATCAGAGTAATCCTTGGAGTCGTTTTTCATAATAATCTCTCGTGTTCCTCATCATATATATATATATATTTTTGTTTTATCACAATATAATTTTATAGTATCATTGAACTATTACAAATCGCCATCAGCATAGAATCTTGCGCAACATAACATGTATTACTCTAATTGACGGGCAGTTCAATGCCAAATGCTCCCATTGATAAAGGCACAGACGTCCTGGTTCACATGCTACTCGCAGACGATATCTTAATTCCTATAAGGAAGGATAAGGTCATTGTTAATCATTATTTTGAACAGAGTTCATCCGGATATATGTCGATATTGATGATTACAACTTCAAATATTTTGAATTGTATAAAAGTGAAAACTGTAAAGTAATTTATACATTCGTAGATAGATTGTAAATACTTAGACTATACAACATTTTAAAGAATAGTCATAAAACCAAAGCATGCAATTAAAGTAACGCATAAATTAATATGTTAATCTTAAGCAATTTCTATAAAGAAATCTTTTCCTATTTTTGCATAATGTAATCATTTAATTTTCTTCTTTTTCCATCACGTTTTATTAAAACTTTGCTCTCCATTAGCCGTCTTTTGACCTTCAAACTTAGCCAATTCGTTAGCTACATATCTCGTTTTGGCGTCGTATCCTTTTTCTACTTTATTAAGACACCGCATATCATCATGTGTAATATGCGTCTACTGTCACACCAAGGCATTAATTCACAATTTACTGCGCCGAGACGCGTTGGTGACTAATTTCACCAAGGCCAAAGACGATCCATTATTATTTATTACCTTATGAAATGATTCCCTTTACAAATGTTGTATTTCCAGCCATAACACACACAAATAAAGTTCCTTTTTACTTTTCGCAACTGGAATTGAAATCTCATTTGGACCCTTTAATACATGTGTGAGTCACAAAAGCGAATTAATGTGTTACTAAAAATAGTGCGAATGTAACCCAGAGCTTTATGTGCAAACTACGATTGTTAAACAGAAAATTTCTTTGTCTTGTAATGACATTTTATCATTTGATGTGTTGGTACCTTTTTACATTGCCTCCGCATCTTGTCTATAAATATTGTAATCTTTCTTTATTGTTATATCACTGATTACATTGTGTGTATAGTTTATATAATTTTCCATCATACCTGTATAACTTTCCGATACTAACGTTGCTTCTATGTCAAGTGTTTCGACATCAAACAAACGGTTCGTGTGGCGGTGCGTGACCGTTTTGGGTAAATTTTATAGCAGGTGCCAGACATTTGTTTATATCTATCGTGTTTATTTTACTCAGGGCTGCCCCTAAAATGGAATTTTCTGCAGTATGTTTAAGCGCTATAGAATAATGTATGATTACTGAAGGCTTTCATAACAGTCTATTGAAAATAAATTTTTACGATGGTTTTGCAAGCTCAATGTTCAAAAAAGTCATTTATCTTAGGATATTTTCTTGTCGGCAATCTTATTATCTGATGGATTCCGGTTTCAAGTTCACATAAAATGTACTAGGTTCGTCTAGCTTTGATGGTATATGTGAAGTTATCACAATTTGAGGTTTTCTATCCATTTCTTGATTAAATAGAAATACAAAATCCTGTTTCACTAGCCTAGATCAACCCTGAATCGTGGTGAGTAACACATTGGCCCTTACTCTCTTCTGGTACATGTCTGTCTTCGGGACTGTTTGTGCGTGCACCATGGACTCCAGCAATTATTTATAGAATTACCTACATCATTTCGTCTAAAAACAGTTAGGACTACTTAAAAATCACTTCCTGTTATAGTAAATTTTAGGTATTGCTGCTGTTATGTGTAATTTTGTAAGAAATCATTTATTTAGTCCGCCACGTCATAAAATTATTGATATGAATTAATAATGAAAAATGAATTGTCATAGACACAAAGGTAAATAAGCCTTTACTATTGTATTGCTCATTGTGTTTCACTAGGCCTCTTGCTTCCCGAATTTAATGCACATGAGCGACAATTTCGAATATAATTATAGTGTGTATTCAAGATTATATATGTTTACTGTATTTAATTTTAAGGGACGGCTTTCGTTCAAACGAGAATATATAGATTTCTAAGCTTTCCTGTAAATAATAAAAACTGAAAATATTTTCACACAAGCATCCATCATAAACGGTCCCGTACTTCACACATAAATAATCCTATATTTTTTTACTATTGTAACCCCGAATAAGATTGAAGTGTCCAGCGCCATAATTTAGCTCTTTTTTCAACACCGCTATTATCACAAGAGTACTTATAACTCATGAGCCCTATTGCGATAGGGCTGCTCCCTATAGAGACGTTGAAGTGTCATTGATCATTGTTGCGAATGTAGTGCTGTTCACTACAAAGAGCTGGAGGGCAGTTCCCCTGCTGAGCAACGATTTTTGTTGATATTGTTCAATCATATGCTTATTTTGGATTTTGCCTTTCAATATTAGCATAAATTTTTAGTATATTTTATGATGAGCTATTTGCTCGTAAATACAATTAATCCCCCAGTACTCCTCTGTTCTTTGTATAAAGTTTAAGTTGGCCGAGAGATTCCTCTGTTTCTAAGAATATAAGTAGTATGTGGTAGGATAATAATTAGCTGAATTGATGTTATAAATATTAACAAACCAGAATTTATAATTCACAGCCATTACTACCTATTCTATGTATTATTAAACAACATAATTAAAATAGAGACGTAAAGTATAGTACGATTACTTCCCATCCATTTTCAAAAAATATACTCGCTCTAAAATTCAAAAAGCTTTCCACAACGCCGCACTCCCCTTACACAATGCGACACATCTCATGCGTCCTCTAACAAGCACCCCGCTGTGTAATACCGGCTTTATTTCTTTTTTGCGTAACTTCACCTGCTGCGCCTGTGAGTAACGAGCCCTATATTAAGCAGTTATTATTATTATATTAGTGAGAACCTAGCGTTATGTGAAATATGTGTGTGTGTTGTAGGTTTATGTTGAGCGTAAAATAAGTTACTTTTATGAGTTTGGCTGTTATTGAAATAATGTAGAGGGACCTTATAAATGAGTTAAAAATTTATGTCTATATTTGAAATTGGCAACATTGATTGAGAATTGTCTTGTTCAAGAAACAATGAATCTCCTTGGTACGGCTTGTTTACAAAATTTAATGCTCTCACTTCATCAATCACTCTCGACAGATTGATAAGTTTTATGAGGTGTGAAAATTATAAGTAATAACTTTTACTTATCTTTGAACCTTTCTTAACCCCTTCATTGGATCTTATTATTGATATAATTTTATCTATATTAAGTATATTAAATACGTGTGATGCCTTAAGAATAATGATTAATATATAAATAAACTTTTACATTATCATCTCCAAGCGTTTCATTTCAGCATGAGGTTCACGAATAATGCCGTAAGATTACATTTAAAGCGAGGCTAACTGTTAGGGGTGCGCTTGATGTTTTTTTCTCTGGAACAGCTAAAGCTGAGTATCAAGAAAGTATCTTCATTAGTCATCTGTAAAACAATGAATATGTACTACAGACAAATCCTTACTAATATTATAAACGTGAAAGTTTGTATGGACATTTGTTACTCTTTCACGCCAAAACGGCTGAACGGATCTGGACAAAATTTGGCACACAGATAGATTATAGCCTGGAATAACACAGGCTACTTTTTATGCAGGTCAGGCCCAATCCTGAAGTCCACCCAGACTAAAGTCGCGGCCAGAAGCTAGTTGAATAATAAATACTAAAACATGCTTCAGTATCTCACTGTTCAGAGAACTGTATATTATATTTATATGAAAAATAACTCCTTTGACCCCTACAATCTGAAACCACGCACGAACACACACTATATTATATGAGTAAATTGGCTTAACATTTTAAGTATATGGCAACATATTTCAAAGCACAGCCGTAGTCAACGACCTCCCCCTCCTCTTTTCCTCCAACTATGACGTCAATAGAACTGGGCATTTAATCTCATTTGGAAGGATAAAAGCCTTTGCCCGGGTTACTAGATATTTACATAAGGTCTTATTCTGAAACGCTTAGTAATCTTTTGTTAACTAATGACACTTTAAAATATATACCTGTCTTTGTCATTCTGATGTTGACAATCCCTTAGCTGGCTCTTAACTAGTGAACGTTTAGAATAAGTGGGATAGTCTCTTTGCATGTAAGCACTTACATTATTCAATTAAAGTAACATTGCTCCTAGCAGCTAATAGAATGCTTACATCACTATAAAGTGCTTACGTCATATAGGTAGCTAGTAATTGATTCTAAATGATAGTTCTGATTACTAACAATCCTGACATTGGTACGCGAATGATTTAGAATTTGTTTATTTAATCATTAATTATCAGTATTATATTTATAAATAAACAAGTATATTTTGTTACCTGGGAAGTTGAAACACCTGCCAAAAACGATTGTTCAAATTCTGAAATGCCAACATTTGGACAATACTGGCACCGGCAAGGTTTGTTTGTCCAAATATTGGCAATATTTGACCAAAGAAAAATCAACTTTCGTTCTTACAGATAAAGTATTATTTCGTTGAGCGTACATTCGTAGTAGTCCAAGTAATCCAGTATAAGCCGAAGTCTCATTGTATAAAAAAACTACAATGCGAGATCAGTTTATACTGGTAAAATCTTGATGTCTAGCCGGGTGTACGTCATAATACCATCGTGAATTGCCAAATCGTTTAAAAAAATAGAATAGAATATCCCATACTTTGACACATTAGATGTGAGGGATAAATAATGTTCATGAGGCTTTCGACTTTCGTCATTAGTCCTTACAAATAGGTTTGAAAACATAAAATAACTTGACAAAACCAGAGCTGAAATATTCAAAATGTATGACGCCCTAATCCGGCGTAACAAAACTTCTATTGGGTCATCAAATTGCAAGAACTCCCCGACCTACGACAACGCCCAGTTCGTTGACCCGACGGCGTTCCACTTGACAATCTCCCAGTACCACCCCGTGCTGACGAGCGACGAGACTGCATTCAAGTGTTCGTCTCCCAGATAAAACTGCAACACAAAGCCTTCTCAAGAGCACTCGCCGTACGCGATTCTATTTTTGAAAAGGTGCATTTTTCGCTGCAATGCACTTTTCGCATATTGGAAGCAGACTGGTGCTTCAAGTTTCAGATAATTATTAAGGGTCATTTTACTTTTCAGTTACTGTTTGAGTTCGTTGTTTATTCAGCTTACATCATATTATTATCAGTCTGGGTTATCCACTCTTATGTTTCTGTCTGAGGGCTTTTGCGGCCCGATCTCTGAAGTAAGGAGTCCAGTTTATTCCAAGCTAATATCATCGTACGAACCTTGTCACAACTACGTTTGGATTGGCTTCCAGTTGAGCTATATATAGAGCAGATTTGCCGAATAGCAGATTTATTCAGTACCGATATCCTAGGGATAGACCGGTTGTCAGGCTTTTGAATGCCAATACCTAACGTTGGTCGTAGGTGTCCTTATGACGACCGGAACCGAATACGAGGCACATTGGGGCTCGATGTGTTAAGAATGGTCACCGATATATATACTGACCACTGCTAGCTCAGCCTAACCTTGCAGATCGGTTGATCAGTGTAGTTATTACTTAACTACGAAGTCCTCCAACTTAATATAATAAGAGGCAATTTATTTACAACACTTAAAAGTACAGAGGGTCAAGTTTGATTAGTAAAAATATTCTCAGCAAGCTTCTCTCAGTACTCTCATTAAAATCAGCAGATAATAACATTTCTGGAATCGTAGAATTACACCGCCGTAAAAGCAACAAATTGATTAATTTTTAATCATGTCCTTCCACTTCATCTGCTTTTATTGCTAATGATGAAGACTACAGTTAACTCAATCATGTAGCAGAAATTAGCTGCAGTTAAGTTAGGATTGAATGCTAACTTTTAAGCCATACTTTATTGAAGTTAAACGGAAATGTGTCAGTTAAAGCACGACTAAAGAATATAAGTGGCTCAATATTAACATCGCAAAGGTAACACTTTTGTACATGGCTTCCGTTCTATTTACACACATTGTGTGTACCGACCGACTAATGAATTCACTACAGTTGCAGATCAAAAGATATTCACGTCCGTGCCCCGAGCTGCAAATATAAAATTTACATAAACCAAAGTAAAAGCACCCTTAAATGTACCTGGAATAGGATTCGGGATACTCGCAGATATCAATCAAGAAACGCCTAAGTCTAACATAGACAGTAGAATAAAGAAACATGATCCTTAATCCCTAGACATAAAAATGAATACAACAGTAGTGTTGGGAACCGACGCGTTATTACTACGTAGACGATTGATAATAAACTCCTTTCATTGCCATAAATATTGTATCAGTGGTAAACCATAAATGGAAACGGGAAATAGGAATGTTTATCAACCTGAATATAGTATTTATTTTGAAGGACCTCAAATATTGTTGTTTTTCAACATTTTCTTTTTTCATATCCTCATAAAGAAAACATTTACCTTTGGGAGGGCGGCTCAGACTACATGACTTCCTCCATAAATTGAGAAGAAACACACTTCGTAAAAGTCAACAAAACTCAACTATCGCGTAGTTGAATCTAGTGATTCGCTTGACTAGCTATTTCTTTTCATTGTGTATTTCCATCTTTAACCCTGTTTGTGCTTTTCATTAGACAAAACTAAAACATAAAAAGTCTACAAATAAATGGTCAAAGATTTTAAATGTAGAGTAATGTGCAGCACGTCCTGTCGGCTTCCGCTGCGCAGGCGCCGCCGGCGCTGACACTGACCCATTCCCACGATGCCCGATAACTTAGCATACTATATAGATATCTGACTTCCTCTGTTCGCTGAACGCACACAAAAACAATCCTTGTTAACATTGCCTTAAGTGGACATCGCAAGACCCTAAATTCCCCGTTGGAAGTGTTTCGTTAGCGTGTAAGAGCGGGACGAGATGGTGGAAAAGTAGTCAATTAGTCAATTAATAATGTAATAAGTAATCCGGATCGTCAGGAAGCCTGTTATTTACGCCTGCAATAATTGTACTAAATAACGGGATGATCACGGTACTGTATATAAAATTGACATTGGGAATTGACTGCTCTGGTATTGATTCTGATGCCTGCAAATATTGGCATTAAAATAGTGCAAATGTAAATAATATTTTAATAATTTACGAATACCCTGATTAGTTATTAAACATCACGAATTTCCCTCAAAGTTATCTGTTTTATTAGAACGGAGTGATTAAACTGATCTTTTGATCAAATCTAGGTCGATTAGGTAAGAGGTTCTCTTGTACCGAATATGCAGATTTGCTAAAAGATTAGTTAAATACACACACAGCCTCTCCAGACAAGTGAGAATTTCTACGTCACACAACCTGGGAAAATTTATAAGACACTTACCACGTAAATAAATGATGGTTTGAAATGTTAATCCCTCTGGTCTAAGGAGGTTATTCTATCGGGAATAAATCCTATAACCTACCCTACAAAATCTGGCGTCACATCATGAGTATTACCACATCCATGTTATGCATGATCCTGATATTGGTCACCGCCGACATTCCGTGCCGTGATCTCATTAAACCCTGTCTCTTATACGTCTTCCGGCTTCACGTGTGTGCCACGCGTGCGCAGTTTCAAACGTCACCATGTTTCTACGTATGATATTAAATAAGATTTGTTTTACTTCTTTATTTCCTTCTTGGACATTAATAAATACAATACAGCGAAAAAATTAAAATAAATCTGTAATGTCGGTTGCTATGCAGGTCCTAGTACTGGAATATTGAGAGATAAATCACATGATGATTTATCAAAAGTGGCTTTAGTCCTCCAGTTCTTCTTGTAATTACACACCCCACTTCGTTGTAACGTTCGTTGTCTCTAAAACAAAGAGCACACAGCAAGCGACCTTGGGAAGCAAGAAAACATCGCATGTACGTCAAATGTATTTACACAAGTATCAACCCTATCTTTTACGCACACATTTGCGCGTGTACAAACGAGTTGTATTGCGTATGTAGTTGTAGTAGGTAGGTAGTATCACAAAGTTTTGTGTTTTAGATGCGAATCTAATAGATGCTTTTTTTTTGTTTTCAGGTATGTTACAGTCGATGCCAACTACGAAATTCCCAGCAAATTATGTTGGTGCGTATTTTTCAGCACTATCTGTACCTATGGGTAACATGAATGTCCATCTAGATAGAGGAAGAGACTTATCTAGGTTGGGCGTATCAGATTTCACTAGAAATAATTGATCTTGTTTGCGAGCATCAATTACTGTGTGCTCACTGACTAGCAATTAAACAAGCTGTCTCTAGCGCCATTTATATTCCAGACCACCTTGGTCTCCCCTGAGACATCAAACGCCCAACTCATATTTTATCTTGCCTCCTATTTCTCTTCTTTCCGCTTTATTAGCATAGCAAAGTTCATGAATTTTTAATTCGTTTAACTGCAGCTATTTTCGAGTCCCGTCACAAATATTTTAGTTTCATATCTCACACAATTTGTGCAGACACAAAAGTTACAATAATTCTTCGTATGTTTATGTGTACTTTGTGTGTTAACCTTGGCAACGAACGAACAATTTAATGAATCGGAAAAATCTCGGAGTTGTTGCGCGAAACATTAAACATTACAATTCCAGGAATATTATTTTAAGTGAATTTCGTGTCCAGTGATATAAACATTCGCGCATGCGTGCTCGATTGCGCCCGCGCCTCGCCACCGCGCCTCTGCGTCTGCGCAACACCCTATATTTATCCTCTCAAGGGTTTCCTGCTCGAAATGTTTATTAATTTATATATATATATGTTAACCGTTTGTTTACGCACACACCACGTGGCGGGGCCAATGAACTCTCTCGTGATATTTTTATTTTTACTTTTGTGAAATTCTTTGAATGTGTTTTTGATTTTCTAAACTGCAGTAAATTAATATTAAAATAACGCCGCTTTTATGATAAATGATAACGCCACGGTCATTAACGAGTCGTCCGGTTTCCATTTTATATTTCTCATGTTTATTTTATTTCGACCTTGTTTTTCTTGATACACTTTTTTATAACGTGTTGAAAGATACCATTATTACGTGTTTTATTTTGTGTTTAGTTACTGTCGGTTGTTACACAAGTCTTTATTATATATATTTACTTTACTAGCTGTTGCCCGCAGATTTACCTGCTGCCTTCTCTTCTCTAAGGGCCATCTATTTGTAACAAATTTCATCAGAATTGGTTCTTCAGTTTAGGCGTGAAAACTTAACAGAGAGACAGACAGCTACTTTCGCAATTATAATATTAGTTAAGTTTGGATGGTATAAGTATTTGTAAGCATAGATTTGACGTAATTTACCAAAGTCACATTTAAAGTACCATTTTAAAGTGCTATAGATATTTTCTTTTTGAGAGCGCTATGTGAAGAGCGCAGCGAAACTAATCATTGTATAATTGAAAGCCCTGTCAAGGGACCGATGGCTCTGGTCTCCACGCGCTACTTTCTATTTAATGGATATGTCTAACCCGTCAAACTTGCTATCCTTGTCAGCCCGACCTCAATCGCACACACTTTATATTGTGTATTCTGCGAAACCAATCAAAACGTTAATTAATTTACTTGTTAATTGCGTACTTCACATTTTTAGGACTGTTCCTAATAAAAGAGAGCTAATCCATTCAAACCATCAGTCGATTGCAAAGTGCCGCGGTCAATTTATGGATGGGTGACTTACGTGCCTTGTAGATTACGTTAAGCCATCAGTCTTGATTGCTATCACAAGCCCAAAAAGCCTGACAACCAGTGTATCCTAAGTAGCAGTATTGCCGAGAAATAGAGTTTGACGACACGATTGGCGCAGCGGTTGAGCGATCGGCTTCTGCGCCACGTGTTGTGGGTTCGATCCCCACACGGAGCAAATATTTGTATGATCTGCAGATAGTTGTTCTGGGTCTGGGCGTTTGTGCATGTGAGAATTTGTGTTTGTAAACGCACCCACGATACAGGAGAAAATCCTAGTGTGGGGCAACGTTTTTTAAAAAAGAAAAAGAAAGAAAGAAGAGGTCTGATAACAGTCGCTGACATGCACACAAAAAAATATTCACAAATTTCTTTAAATATTCAATCAAAATCGTGCTTTATCAATGTAGTAATAAAATACATTTTAATTACAAGACAATGAGATGGTACACTTGATGTTATTTAAAAGGAGTCATAATAATTGTGACTGATGAAATGTTAAGTTTTGTAAGGGATACAGTCGCACAGTGAAGTGTTTCGTAATATTTGATTGTTCTTTTGTTGACCGTGTTAGCAGATTGAATGTGGTTTGGAAATTTCACTTTTGATTCACGAAATATGTTATGTGTTTATTATAGAAAATGATGTTCATTCAGAGCTGTTACATTATATGTGTACAGTTGAAAACAATGGTCTAACTTTTTGTATGGATGAACAACCTCATACAATACAGAACACATCGTCATGGGAGCCTATTTGTGAGTACAGGGGAAGCAATCCTTCATTCATTTATGCTTACTTTTAAATAAAACCTTATATTATGGGCTGAAAGTAACTATTTAGCGATTCTTTTCTTTTTCACAAACTGTATTTTTCTATGCAAGTCCTCCCCAAAATGTAAAATTTTCTAAGTCACTTCAGACTTATAACTCTTGAGTACTTTGCGGATACCGCATAAAAGATAATACAACCTATTTATGCTAATCCTTTTATAATATACTTAATCCTATTAATACTGCCGTGCATAGTTGCATATGTAATAATACCAGGACCTTTGCTGTCAATCACGCGATCAATGTCAGACAGTGTACAGTCGATCGCATAAAGCGGACGTGGTGCACTAAATCCGTTGCGCACGCGCATAACACAATGTATTGTGACAGGGTTGTCTTAGTTGCTGTTAGCTACACAGTAGCTAATTACAGTACTTAGTACAAACCTCTCGACAAGATAGGAGTTAGGTAATGTTATTCAATTAATCCATAGATAGGTTATACTTGCATTATATTATGTAAATGCAAAAGTAACTCTGTCCGTTTGTCTGTTAACTTTCCACGCTTAAACCGCCGAACAGATTTCAATAAAAAAATTCGCAGGGACATAGATCGCATCTTGAGGAAGGACATAGGCTACATTTTGTGTCAAAAAACAAATAGTAAATAGTACTTAAGGGACGCGAGTGAAACTGCGATCAACAGCTAGTTATCCGTTATTAATAGAGCAACATTGCCCAGGCGCATGAAATAATTTCGCACTACCGTATAACAATTTGTTTTAATTTATTTGTGACATATGGGTGTGGCTTGTGACAACTCACTCTTGCTCCTAATTTGTTAATACAACTACATATTCAAATAAATATATTAGTTCGATAAGACAAATCTGTTGTTAATTAAAATATATTTCTGACACTCATTTACGAACTGTTTTGCGAGAAAAGTGAACTGCACCTTAGAGTTTGCAATTGTGCCCCGTTAATGGCAATAGGCTTGGCCTATAGCGAAACGTTAGGGTATACCAATACAGCTCTGCCTTACCCTTTAGGGAATACAAACATGATAGTATATTTATGTTATGTAATAAGTTTACTTCAGCCATGATCATATAATCATAAATCATGAAGTTTGACAAATTAAATTTCTATATTATATTCGCTAAGTTAGGTAGAAAGTTCTTATTGATACGTTAACCATAATATGAAATTATGAGTTAAACTGACTAACAACTAATAGTGCCAGAGTATAAACTTCAGGTTTACGTCATAAAAGTTTGTCCATAAATTAAAGTTATTAACTTATTACATGTTTACGCGAGGGTTTAATGTGTTAGAAAGTTACAGTGGCCACTTGGCCAGTAAGGACACTGTCATAAATTTATTATATAACAGGCTTTGTTATAAATAATATATTATAATACTCGTGTTGTGTTGCCATGTTTCTTTTTACCCGTCTATGGCGAAGCAAAAAGGAGGCTTTTTCTTATTTTGGCCTTCTTTCAGAAATTCGCGGACGTGCACAGCACAGCAAATAATCGCACGAATGATTTAGGAACGCATAGAAGACGAACACAAATATTCATTTTTACAAGTCTTTAAATTACGTGCCTAGTTTGTATAGATCAAATCTTGCAAGACGAATTAGAACGACTTCCTCCCAACTTACGACATTTAAAAAAAAAAAAGTTTACTAGCAATGTGGGTCGCACATTACTAGTATTCTTGTTAACCCCTCGTGATAAGCTAAGTGCTTGTGTTACGAGTGGGTTCACGTCGGTAGTGCTATGGCTGGGGTTCGAACCAGCAACCACATGATCCGACGACCTAGCCATTAAGCTACCTATATTTGAAATTATACTTGCTTGTTCAGCTCTGAAGACAATACACTAAAATGAAACAACCTCTTTAACTGTATTATTTTCATAGAGCAATGAGTATTTGCTTAAAACCTAATAATCTTCTTACATATCTTCGCTGACAGATACTGTATCTATTTTCATATTCAAAACTCATATCGATAATATCAGTAGCCCAGTAGGTATTATGTAATTCTCGGAACGATAGAATACCAATGTTTTGTTTTACATTTTCCTCTACATAAGCTAATATACAAAGGAATGTTGCATTCATCCGATGTTTCACAACACATTTAGCGATTGAACTGCGACTTTTCACACCTCTGCTTCTTTGTACTCTTGGAGCTAATCAGTCGCGTACAATCAACCGCACTGAACTGTACCAGAAAAACATACAGACGATATTACAACTTATATCTTCGTATTAGGCTAGATTATCGTTTGAACATTTTTGAGAGACGATAAGGTAATGTGTTGCACAGTGCTCGGAGCAGTTCGTGACTGTCTTCCTATTGTTCAATGGTACACATTGATGTTGCGTTTAGCCAACTAATCCTAGATTAAGGGCCGTTTTTATTTCGTTTGTACTACAGAACATTATAAACCAAGGAATCCCTTATTTTAGTGTTCAACTATATTTTCTTCAGTAACATTACGATGAACTTCATTTATGAAAAAGCAATACATATATACCTATAAGAAAAAACTTGCAGGAATAAATGACCTAGGAGTAAGTGAAAATTAAAGCCTATATAAAAAAAAATAGAATAACTTTAGAACAGTGTGTCCGACCGAACCTTGAAAGATCGTGCTATATAAAAAACCTCGCAAAAAGCTAAGGGCACTTAACGAAAAACATCACTACAATTGATTAGCTTTTTTACGTCGACGTTTCTCTGTAGTGCTTTGATAAATGATAGTGATAGATCGTCATGAATCATGGTGTCAATGACCTTAGTACAATGGTTAACGATCAAAGTACTTCAATGGATCGTGTGTTACGGCATAAGGAGATTTTTTATTTTATCTGTGCATTATGATGTGCTTTGTATGATGGGAACTCTGTGCTGCGATTGGTTGGACTGATTATATTGAATGTAAGGTATTAAATAGCTAACAAGGTACAGTCAAATAGAAAAAAAGTTACTTAAAAGTACTCGCGAATATAAAATGATATCAACTTCCAGTGTAACCTCAGCATGTGACGTCAGAATTGTGGATTTTTGATAGTTTTGTCTACGAAATCGGTCGGTTCTTATGTAGTGTTCGGGTTCGGGCAATAGTCGAGTTTGACTATGTCACCCATTTCCAAAGCATGTTCGGGTCTCTATTTATAAAGAAGCTCCTAAAGATTCGCAACGATTTTACTCCTATACATTTAACTATCAACCTGTGAACTACAACTATCCACCCATAAATAGTAAATCAAACATTCTTAACTCAATACCAATTCATCAAAATGTTAGTAATTTGTAAAACAATTTCGATTTTCCGTTTCATAACTTCAACAATAGCGTGTAATTCGCGGGCGGTGCTCCTGCGCCGATGACGTAAGCGCAGACGCAATTACGATACACTATAATCCGGGGAAACAGTTAAGCGACAGTTTGCATACCGTTAAAATATCGGAAGTTGGTATAAACACTGTTGTTTTTGCGCTACCGGAGGCTGCTACCAAGAATACGGTGAATTAACTCACTCGGCAATACACTGTGCTTCAGGGAAGACAATAATGTTAGCCTGCTGATTCTCTGTAAGGAATAAATGGATGTGTACTTCTCTACTTGATTTTATTTTAAAGTTTCTTAAAGTAACTGTTTTCGGTAAAATTAAACGGTGAAATAAAACTGTTATCTAAGGATTTTATCACGTTACGAGTATGTATATTATTATTAGTTAATTTGAACTTTTCGGAGCCTTTACAACATTCATGGTCACAGGTAGACTGAGCTATTGGACGTTTTGATGTTAAAATTAGTAACAGCTGTAATACATTTGTGTTAATTATTAACGATCTGATTTACGTAGCATGAGCTCACCGTGCCCTTTAATCTTGCAGTTTTATGCTTGGATTTAATGGAAATTATGATGGGGTTCGAAGGTTTGACAACCTCTTCGTATAATAATAAATTCCATTAAATCTTCTACTATTACTTCCACTTATCTTCTCTATTGAAATTTGGATGAGTTAAAATTAAACAGTTTCATTCAATAGCATAACCTATCATCTGTATCTGTATACTTACT
This sequence comes from Acronicta aceris, assembly GCA_910591435.1. Taxonomy (NCBI): domain Eukaryota; kingdom Metazoa; phylum Arthropoda; class Insecta; order Lepidoptera; family Noctuidae; genus Acronicta; species Acronicta aceris. Next base: position 14,266,855 of record OU342761.1, on the reverse strand, counting down.
GTTTTAACATAAGTAAAAACGAATTAACGTTACAAATGGGACTAGGTGACCTGTTTTATTTTTGACCGTAAGAATTTTAAAAGCATTATTTGTCACACCAAAAGCGCCCGACAGCGACAGTGTGGCAATTTTGTCTTAAAGTTATAACCATAAAGTAATCTACAGACTTAACAAGAATGTGACATGTTCCCTACATAATGTTGTCACATTTTTTGCAGCCTCTTAAAAAGGCACCGACCGCGTTACAAGAACGGCGAGTATTTTTTCTGCCCTCACTCACACGAACACATCAAACAGATGTGAATAGAATATGTACTATAATATTTACTGTCACTCGCTCTCCGCTGTCTTGCCCACTCTTGCGCAACAAAATTCTTTTAAACCTTTTGTCGAACATAAAACACGTGTTACAATTTTTATAGTCGCCCATTACATTCGGAACGAACCACCGATTAGTGTTGTCCACTGCGTACGGTATCGATAAAAACGATCAGTAATTAATCGATACTAGTTAATTTACGGCGTCTAGAAGCAATTATGCGTGAGCTTTATACACGGTGTGATCGTAATTGCTCTGAATTAAGTTGTTTCTGTCAAGGCGACGTGTGCCGTTACTCATACCAGCTCCTCCTTCAAAACCGGCTGACTGACGAGTTTTATTTTTAGGTAATAAACGGTTGATGATAAAATTTCAGAATATTAAAAACTACCGACAAAAGACTGCTGCAAGAATAAAGCAAATTGAATTTCCAACGCAATTCTTAAAGGTTAAACTCTTGTTCAATTAACGATCGCAGATAACAGCAGTATACCGGCTAAGAATTTATTGCTATAAACGAAATCAAACAGTCAATTTCCTTGCAACGATAAATATTTGTGATAACATTTATGAAGATAGTAATCTTGTAATGTCCGACGTATTATTTATGTGCTGTTCATAACTCATGCGCACGTAACTTTTGGCTAGTACGATGATTACGAGTGCGAAATAGCAATTACTGTTAAAATTTTAATGAGGACAAGTACACAAATTCATATGACGAAAATGATAGATTAAAATAAATATTTACATAGAAGTCTATAGTGTGATATAAATTATTACTTAATGAATATTTATTCGATATCGATTATTATCGACCCACGCTGATTGCACGTCTCTAATTTATACATATTTTATCTAAGGTTTATTTGTTCGCAGTGAAATATAATCCCGTCATAGTGTATAGAGATAGGAGCTGATGTTTTTGATTAAAGCCGTATCTCATTGGAGGCCGAGCATCGGAAACTGGCGCACCGTATAGGGTAAATGGCAACTGACGCACTCATCCGACCTACTTTCCACCGTGAAACTGCCTCAAGTCATAAACATTGTACGGAAAGCGAGCGAACCCTTTTGATCTTTTTCCCCGTTTCTCTGCTAATATCTCCCTTTAAAAAGCATTCCTGGACGACAGAATCCGACGTAAAGGTCGCCAACCAGTCAGACCCCAAGAGGTTCTAACACCGAGCAAATCAGATATTTTCTCCCCTCTTACCTTGAATGGCAGCCAGGAACAACAGTATTTTTACCCGACCCCACACATGATGATAAATCCCACACCTACACCATATACGAGTAACTACATAGTCACGCCTGTATCTCGTGAAGAGTTGGCTTAGCAGATTTCCCATGTAATAGAAGAGCGAGCTTATTATCCCAACGTGATTTAACAACCTTTTATGACGTTCCTTGTATATAAAAAAATGTTAAAAGTTGAATAGCTTAGTAACATAATAAAAAGCTAGCTTTTTTACAAATTAAAGATCAATGAACAGACAGAATCGTCACACTTCACTTGTCAAATTGTGGTGAGTCGCTGGCTCTCGTCGCCTGCGCCAGTCGCACGCGTCGCGCGGTCCCCGCCGATTGATAGCGCAGATTAGCTTTCTATTATATCTACTGACACCGCACCTACTTATAATCTAAGATCTTTAGACCAACGATTTCCTCTGATCATCAGCATATAAAAAAAAAAACTTCAAGATGCTCGTGGCTATGTAAAAACTACCCTGAGCAATAAGTTCGCGAGGTTAAACTGCGCTTACCGCGTGGATCTATGGATGGGTGACAATTCTTAGCCCGCCGTGCGGTATTCACCCGCATCAGAATATGTGGGAAATACCTAAGAGGATGATGTCTGTTTATAGCATTTCTTTCTTTAGTGACCTTCATAATATTAAAGGGAACTCGCTAAAACACTTATTTAATTTTAAAAAACCTATACACAAATTGACAGGATAACCAGAAACTTGATCGAAACTTCATAAATTTGATACTTATGCGACAATCAGCTATCAAATCCTTCATTATCATGTATGTCACGCCTATGCGCCCTAACTGCACATAATTCTGTGGTGAAAGACCTCGTTAACGTCACTGTCCACTGATATTTTACAATCAGACATGTTGCAACATTGCAGAAACAATTATTATCTCACACAGTTTCTCTAGAAACCGTCTCCACACACCTGGTTACGGCTGTCAATCTATCCATCAATCAGGCTTGGAGTAAACTTGCTACCTATTGCCGGCCACTAGATCAACTATAACTATCGAACGTGTGTCCACTAACAGTGTCATATCCATCTGAATTTAAACTTTAAGAAGTTTGCAATAAAATCTAGTTTAAGTTGACACAGTTCGACATATGGTATTGCAATTCTTGACGAAGGAACAAATCACTATTAGCGCGTGAGGATAGTTGGTACTCTTACCTTACTTGTACGCCTTACTGTTGGTAATATTGCAGTTTATCAAAGGGATTTGTTGTTGAGCCAGTGTTTCGTTTCTCAGTATCGACGTTCGGTCCAAAACAGATGATTGAAAGTAAGACTTGAGCGAACTAATACAATGTTTACTGAAGTTAAAACCTTCAATTATTGATGATCTTTTTCGTAGCATTTATTGATCTTGTGTTGTGCTCAGTTTTGGTGCTCTAGGCATGCACACACAATAATTATTAAAAAATAAAACCGTCTCCGGTGTATCTTCCGAACCGATGTTTTTTTTACATGGGTTAGGGGGACAAACCAGCAGACGGATCGCCTGATGGTAAGCGATTACCGCCGCCCATGGACACCCGCAACACCACAGGAGTCACAAGTGCGTTGCCCGCCTTTTAAAAGGGAATTGGGCCTCCGGTAACCTCACTCACTCGGCGAAACACAACGTAAACGTTGTTTGACGCCGGTTTTCTGTGAGGCCGTGGTATATCACTCCAGTAGAGCCGGCCCATTCTTTATAACTAACATCATGATCATACAGTTACTTAATTTTATATGAAACTAGCGGCCTGGTACGTGCTTCGCTACGTTTAAAGTGAAATAATTAAAAAAAAAATCATCAAATTCATCATTTGTTACAAAAAATGTTATAAATGAAGAACCGCTCGACCGATTTTGTGCAAACTTCACATAAACCATCTACTAAATAGTCCGAACAAAGCCTAAACATTTGGTTTGGATAGGTGAGCCCTTTCTTGAGTTATAAAATTACAACGCAAAGTGGCATTGATTTTTATATATATTGATGCTCCCGGATGTATACTCTATTAGACAACTAACAGACGAATAACAATATGTTCCTTTTTTTAAATCAGTTAAAAATCACGTAACATAGCAAAGCATAGACACAAAAATCTTCCTATAGAGTGAACGATATCTTATGCTGTTACATTTTTGGTTTATAATAAGTATGTTTTGGCTTTTAAGTACATGTTTCCGAGCTTACAAGGTTTGCAAGCTTCAAAAATTTTACTAATAACTTGTTGCCCTTACTTTAGCGCCTTTGATAAGATAATATTACAAAGAAATGACGCGTTGCTTTTGCCTGAAAAAGCCTATTCAAGATTTAATTGCAAGTCTAACCTACTTTTAGATCGCTCATGTAAATGCAACACCTATAGACCTCGTTATTGAAGCCGTCGTGTCTATCCTCAACCTAAAGCTAGCGTAATGAAGACATTAAGATTCTTGACCATTTTCGGTGCTAGTCAGTACTTGGATTGCTGATCATAAATATTCAATTGAAGTACGATGTGTAGGTTTTATTCAATAAATACGGACATCTCAGAAGCTTCAGTTCATTCTGTTGACGTTAATGCTTTGGGAAAACTATTAAAAAGTATCAAACCTACGTCTACATATATTCAATCGTATGTCAATCCCATATTATCCATATGAATTTTCATAGTTTTCTTGAAGCATCAACGCCAATATTATTATCCTTTGTTTATTAGCCTATTTGTATTAGTAAGTGGGCTTTCCATATCCATGAGAGTTACTTGATGGATCTCTAGAGTACTTCTGTAGATAGTAGGTATTCAGTACATTAACATTAATTTTAATGTTCGAAATCAACCCATCCTTAAATTTTAAGGATGGGTTGATTTCGAACACCGGTTTTTATTCCCTCCTAATAACTAAGTGTGAAGCCCATAGATCTAGATTTTCACTCGCATTTTTCCTTAATAAGGTGTAACCGTGTAACTAACTATGTATATTATACAAACCTCACTGAACTCTTAAATGGTTTTTTTTACTAACCGTTAAGATCCTAAGAAGATCGTTTAAAGGAAAAACAACTTTATTATCTTACTTTATATATATATAACTTTATATAACTATCCTACAAAAGTCGAATCTTGATTGAAAGCTTGATTTCACTCCCAAATACATAATTATATATACAACTTGCGTTAAAGAATTAAGTACCTAAACAAGATAGCCATTTTGTTTATGTTATGTTGGTCAGAGTTGGCGAAGCAGTAATTAGCTTTTCTTACAAATTGAGGCTCGTTAATTGTATATTTTTATGGTCTCATAAAAATATTTACCACAAATACAGCCTATCTACGAAAACAAAATTGAATTCGGTTCAAAAATAAGGAAGTGATAAGGATTTTATTTTTATGCTAGACAGAGAGGGTTATTATATACATAGTGATGACATCAGCTCTAAGGTGCGCCGTACAAATTCTTAACTCTCGTTTTGCGGTAAATTGACAAAGCATCCCCACAAAAACATTTCTTAGAAATTTATTAACTGAATTAAATTATTTTATCAGAATACTAATTATATTAAATTATAGAACCACTAACCCATTTTAAAGAAATCTCACACTAGGCAACTTTTATACAGATTTTACAAACTGAACCAACCTAGTATTCTGTTCGTCATTTGTACTGGAATGTCCGTGGGCTTTCACGACGCCATATGGTCTCGGTTTAACCTTACCGTACTATAATATATATATAACACACGAATACTACAGTTATGTCATTTTAATTACAATAACGTTTTTAGTGCGGTAACATTACATTTATTACAATTCTCGTTGTTTACGTACATTTGTAAACAAACAGAAATCTTCTTACAATGTTGCGATTTTAGAATTTGACGTAATATAATTTATACACCTCGTTTCCCTGAAGGGTTTGGGAAAAGCCGGGCTATATGTCCACAGTTCGCCGATATATTTTAGCCTATTCCCTAACAGGGAATAAATCCTTAGTACGGACTGCAGGCTACTCATAATATTGTAATAAAAAATACGTTGAAACTGCCCGACCTGAGAATTGAAAGCTACTCTTGCAAAGTAGACCAATGAGGCAGTCTGAATCCGTTAGCTTTTAGAACTTTAAAAATAATGTTAATACTTTTATATTTTGCATAAAAACTATATTGCATTATTTAGTCTGTTTACATTTTTCATAGTTTCCTCAAAAAAAAAATCGTCTACACCTCGTTTTAATTCTCTAATATCTCATGAATTCTCTCTTTTGATTAGCCACACAAATCATAACACACCATACCACGAATAAATAAAGACGTATTCTTTTGAACTCGTTTAAAATTAACCATATTATGTCATACGTAAAGGAAGCTACTATCATTATAAAATCGTTTCTAATAAAACTGCTAACGAACTCAATTTAAAATTTACATAATGTTTTTGGCGCCGTCTCATACTTCGGCCGGTAGAGGTAAATTACTTCGTACTAGATTTGTTAGCAACATTAAAATAATTTTGTACTCTTGATTATGTGAGTTGGGATAATTAGTATCCACACAATAATGCTATGTTTTACACAGTAAATTTTACCAGTAAAAAGTCACATTTCTTTATGATTGTCTCAATTTTGGAAGTGATGGTCAGGTTTTAGTACCTACTTACGTAATAATGTATTTTAATTAATATTTCTGCATTTATTTAGTAACATTATTATTTATATACTTACAAACAGTACAGTTACTATTGGTTTTTTGTTAACAATAAATTATGTAATAAATTATGTTGTATATTATTTTGTCGGCATGTCGAAATCTACAACTGCATGGATGAAAAAACCTCATACGTTAACTTCTCAATTACAAATTGCCAAATATTATATAAACAGCAATAACATATTTACCATTTAGTATCTATTCTTCTCACATATTTACCTACTCAAATTTTAAATAACATTTACACTAACTCATGCTCTTCCGTCAACTTTTCTCGTTTCCTTATCTATATATTATTCCGTGACAGTAGTATGGGTTATACGTTTCTATTATAACGTGTAACTGTTTTTTGTCCCAAATAAATAAAATAAAATAACGACTAAAGATTGCTATGAATATCGTTTAAATTTAAATTCGTTTTCTATATCGCTGTTCGATCACAACACGCTGTATTTACTTGAAATTCGCTTTCAAATGCATCGACACGACTGCCAATTTTTATTGATATATATATGATACGTAATATAATAATATTGATATATATATGATACGTAACTTTTAATGGGATTACTTGTTTATTTTTATGTTATAGGTAGTTGCTATATTTCATATTTTGACATTTTAATCTCTCTTTAGTTATTTAACTATGATAAATAAGCTTTAAAACGCGCGATTTTACCACAAGGTATTAATTTGTGTAATTTGTTTAAGAAATACTTAATAATACTTAGTGTGTATTTTTCTTTGGGTGCGTAACAGCAACAGCATATTTATGGTTTATTTAAATTTATAAACACATACTTAGCAATCTCTTGTTACAAATTTTATGAAAAAATTGACGGCGATGGAATGGAGCCGCCGATTTTGTTTTCCTTCACAAAATAACTTGCACTCGAGAATTTACTCCTAAATAGTTTTATTATTATTATTATTATTCAGCCGTAGTCGTCCCACTGCAGGGCAAAGGCCTCCGTACCCTCCTTCCACTCATCTCGGTTCAAAGCTTTCTGCGGCCAATCCCTCCAATAAAGATCTAGCTCGTCGCGCCATCTCCTCCTAAATAGTTATGTTCTCAAAATTACTGCAGCGATCCAGAGCAATCAATGGTACAGCTGTGTATCCCATGTGCCCAAATACCTGCACGAGGGACGATCTCTACGCGGCCATTTATGTGGCTTCATATTTCTCAAGTTTTTTTTATCCATACCATCACGCCTGTATTGCCTGAAGGCTTAGGCAGAGACGTACTAATGTACACTTACAGTTCGCCAGTACGTTTAGGTCCCATGTAATAGGGGGCAAGCCTATTGCCATTAACCGGGCACAAATCCAGACTCCGAGCATTTTTTTTATGAAATTCTGAGTAACAACTCAGAATTTCATAAAAAAAAAACCCATTAACACTACTCGACTTGGGGATTGAAACCAGGACTTCCAGCGTAGCAGTCACACTTGGGACCACTAGACTGATGAGAGAGACAATGTTTTTTTTACCCATTGACAAAAAAGGGGAAAGAAGATACAAGTACCAAACCCGGAACAACTACCTACTTGTAAGCTATAGATATAAATATTTGTTCCGATCGGTATATACCTACCTTGACGCACAAACCAATCGCTCCGTCACTGCGATAAATTTGTAGTCTATATATAAATATCAACAGAAGCGTTATACCGTACTATTAGTATTCTAATATTAATTACCAGTTCTAGACTCGTATGAATCAATGTCCGTCACTACCTGGCCGACGGCCAAGCTAAAACTAAAAAAAAGCTAACCTTGGTACTAATTCCCGACCGTCGCCCCCCACATAGTTTAGCTAATTAAACACGGATTTTATTAATGACTTTTATGTTATAATTTTGCCAGACGAGTTTAGTTTGTCTGTATTTTTGTCTGTTGTGTATTCTTCCTCTCTTTTGCAAGGTTTCTATCAAGGCAGATGTATTTTTTTTCAGCTGTGTATGAGAAGAAGTAAGTAATAAGTTAGCTGTGACGCAGAAGATTAATAAAATACGAATCTCTTGGCCGCTTGTGCATACACGATTTTTTGCCGTGAATCAATACAACCACTTAAATAAAAAGTATTTAATAAAAACACTCAGAAATATAACGTTTTGTCAAAATTAATAGCCATTTAAGCTTTAATAGCCAATTAGCCATTACTTGGGCATAAACTACACTCTGAGCTGCCACTGAGAATTTCATAGAAAAATCAAATAACACTGCTCGAACTGGGTAGCGAACCCAGGACCTCAACACCACCAGACTAATGAGGCAGCTACATACGCCATTTACTTCAAACATGATGTATATTTCTTTAAAAGATCGTTTGTAAATATACCATAGTAAGTACCTGCTGTCTAGACAGAAATACATCTTTACAAAGAAAAAGAAAACTTTCATCGTCTGAGAGAAGTGGTGGTCTTGCATCAGAATTAAAAGCGTGGTGAAAGACTTTCACGCATAAAGCCGTCCCATCCGCTTCCAGTGGTAGCAAAGACTGTAGATATTTTAATTAATACTAATTAGTATTGCGATTATCTTTCGTATCTGTGGTAATCAAGAACAGTCTTGAATTATTACAATTAATATTTGTTACAAAATGATTGTTAATTTTTGTAATTCCAATTAAAATATAATAAACAATTTATGCAATAACAACATAATTGTAAGTACTAGTTTAGATTAGGTAGAAATATTATTGTGTTTTTCTAAGAAATTATCACTAGTAAGCAAGGAATCGCTCGCTCGATTTACATGGGACCTTATCATACCGGCGAACTGTGGGTGGGATCACCACCTTTTTTGAAAATAAAATTGTATTTTTTGTTTTAAATTATAACTGCCTCATTGGCCTAGTGGTCCTGAGCGCGTCTGCTACGCCAGAGTTCCTCGGTTTGATTTCCAAGTCGAGAAAAAATGTTGAGTTGAGTTTTTATATGGAATTCTCAGTGGCAGCTCGGAGTTGCGCGCCAGTCTCCCCCTTATTACATGGGACCTTTACATACATAGCGAACTGTAGGTGTATATTAGTACACATCTGCATAACCCTTCAGGGAAAACAGGCGTGATGATATGGTATGTTGATTTCGACAGTACAGATGTTGCGTAATGTGATGTCATACCCAGCTTCGTATCTTTAAAGCTGCCGTCCATTGCTTCGCTTCTGGCTGATGGCAACAAAAGCCAAAGTTCAACGATCTCATTGAGCGAGGCACATATGAAACAAATGCGCGTGACAGACTATCCGTCACTGTTTCATTACGCCTTGCGATCCATTTTATTAAACATTCGGCTTGATTAATGAGAGGACCGAACTCGACGTGACGAAGTTTTTTACTTACGGGCAAACCTACACTTCATGTGTCCCTAGTACAATAAATTATTACTACGCCTTTTTCACTGGAACATAGGCTTAAAAACTGAGTACGTGCGTTAAAAAATGACCAGACTCTCTAAGGGCCTCTGAAGACGAGATTTATTTTGTATGTTTTTTTATGGTGGCCACCTGGTGGTAAGTACATAGTAATCGTCGCTCATGGACACCTGCAACACCGGAAGAGTTGCTGATGTTGTTGCCGACCCTTAAGAGCCCGCTTCTATGGACTGCAGACTGCCAGAGCCGCAGCAACCGAAGAGAACTAGGCTCTTACGCGCAAAAGTCGAAACACACATCAAGGTGCTTTACGGTAGACTCCGACGTAAAGGTGGTCGCCAGAGAGTCACATCCCAGAAGGTCCTACTACCGAGCAAATGTTATGACAAACAAGCAAAAGTACAGATCGACTACTACGTCGTACGTTTGACGTCGCGAGCGAAGTTTCTGAGCATAAGTACTCGATTCCAAGGCCTTTTCTTTTGTTTACGGGGTTAAACCTTCAAAAGGCGACTGGTCTTCGGGGATTAAACCGGAGAGTGTGGGATTTTTACCTACTAAAACCATCCCGGTGACTCTTCGGGTCGGTGGGACGGTCCTCTTATAAAGACCACCCCAGAACCCCTCCTGTGCAACGCCCGTTCGGGCTCTACCCTGGGGAGACTGTAAAGGGATCTCCCCTGAACTTTACTGCGCACGTGACCACTGTGCTGCCGTCTGCTTTGGAGTCAGACGATGTTATGTTATTTTTAGTTCCAATAAACTGTTTTAATTTTGATGGACTCGTTTGCTAAGGCCCTTGTTAGTAACGCTGCTTAAGTTTCATGAAAATGATACAGCGTTACTAACAGCTTTACTAACGTTTCATGAAAATGTAACGTAACGGTGGCCCAATCTCCTTTTAAAAGGTCGGCAACGCACTTATGACTCCTATGGTGTTGCGGGTGTCCATGGGCAGCGGTCATCGCTTACCATCAGATGATCCGTCTGCTCGTTTGCCCTCCTATCACATAAAAAAATGCGTACAAGTGTAGTACAGCGTCAAATTAGTTCTCTCCCTTCATCTATTATTGCAAAATTATTTACATGTACAAAGTGCGTCCATTAATAATTGAAAATCTCCAGAAGTTACCTGGCGGAAATTCAAGAAATCTATAGTGCCAAAATCAGTGTTTATTCACTGCAACATTTACACTAAGAAACTTTCAGTGCTATTTTGAATATAATTTCCTTGTTTACAAATGAGAGAAGTGTATGGTAAATCCACCAGCTGTAGTGAAGCTTGATTATGCTAAGGCAATATCTCCTTTATCTGTTAATTGTAAAGACTATATTCACTTGGCGGAAAGCTGACCTTGACCCCAAAATCCGACTGGCTGCTGGTCGGGCCTGTAATATTAAAGGGCGACCGCCTGCGGCTATAAGACATTATTTGTCCAGTGTCATTACCTACCCTTAATGCTCGTGGGATCACCAGCAAGGTTAATATATTACCCAGATAGAATAAAATCTTGGTCATTGCTCGTAGTGCTGATGATCTTGGACCCACCATAATTGGTTAGACTGAGGGTATTACCAAGTTCAGGATGGACTTGTGTTACCGTCAATCGATTAAGTCGCATACTAAGTTTCCTAGTATAGGATATCAGTATTGCCCAGAAATGGGGTTGCGACCTGAGGGCAGTCGCAACGCCTAAAATACTGTTATTCAGCTGCATCTTACTTGGACTTAGATTGAAAGTCGTCCCCAATTCAGTCGGGTTTGACTAGAAATGGAGTCCACTTGATCAAAGTTGGGAAACATTGACTAAGATGGGTACAGACAGTAACACTTCTCAACTCCACACCTATCTCCTTGAACCCCGATCCTTACTACAAAGGCGGCTCAACCCGCCCATCTAAAATAAACATAACTCAATGCGCAGCGACATTGACCGTAATGAAAGTTCACATTACCGGCGCTTGCGCAACCGTTTACGGCAACATATTACTATTTTTACGACCACTGTGATGTGTTATACCGAAAAATCGTCACATTATACGCACACGATTTTCGGATTTAAGTAAAAAGATTTTTCTACACATGTCTACGCATCAAGCTACACATTTCCAGTATAAACTGACCTCCTTTTAACCGTGGGATAGCCATGCTTCGGCACGAATCGGCCGGCTCAACCGGAGTGATACCACGGCCTCATAGAAAACCGCCGAGTGAGTGAGGATACCGAAGGCCCAAACCCCTTTTTCAAAGGCCAACAACGTACTTGTGACTCCTTTGGTGTTGCGGGTGTCCATGGGCGGCGGTAATCGCTTACCATCAGGCGATCCGTCTGCTCGTTTGGCCCCTATCGCATAAAAAGAACCTCACGTTGTATACACTTTCCGTACAGTGGACAGGCTATACTGGTTATTCTTACATTTATGTGTAGCGGTACGTACGATTAGTAGAGGCGTAAGCTTTAATGTATAGATTTGGTTATTTGTTAAGGCGATTATAACAATAAAATTATGACAATTTTAATTTTATGAAAGCGATGGAAGAGCTGTAGCCACCCTGTTACCAACACGTCATTAACTAACATTGCTTGCCAAATAATTTGCTTTAGCGATGGCAATAACCTATCACATTTAATGTTTGTAATAATACGTAATATTATTTCTGTTTTCCTCAATAACCTGCAAGATTTTTTGGCTAAAGTGTTTACACCCATATCATCACGCCATTTCTTCGAAAGTGTAGGTACTAATTTGCAGCCATGTTTCGTCGATATCTTTTTAAGTCTCACGTAAGAGATGCACAGAGCTTATTGCCATTAACCGGGCAGAAACCCAAACTCCGAACTACTATTGAGAATTTCATAAAAAACTAATTACATTTTGTTCGATATGGCAATTGAACCCAGCCAGTAACTCATGTTTGGTAGGGGCGCTTGGGACCACTAGAATAATTTGGCAAACCAGAAATATTGCAGAAGTCGCTGGGAATTGAGCCTTCGTACTCGTATAAAGCAGCTTTATAGAATTTGTATTATTTTTACTCGAATAGGGTATGGGTTTCATAAGAAACGTTGTTCAGTACGACGTGTAACAGAATCAGCCTTTTACGAGTGGAGGTGGCTACATCAACAGCCTATATATAAATACAAACACCATCTTAATAACGCAGGTATCGTCATAATAACAAGCCCTGTTTTAATGTTTTACCACAGCCATTCTTCTGATAAGATACGAGTTACGAGCATAACAGTCGGGATTTGGAGTGTTTTATTTGTCTGCGAATATGATTCACTGTATAATTGAGCTCCAATAGGTACTTGCGTGTGACGTCAATCTGTTTATTGGGTATTATGTAAACACCATCATTGTCCTCAGTCTGACTGGATCCAGTGCAGGATACGGTTAGAAAGGTCGGTCTGGATTAATCGTAATATGATTCACTTTAGAAAATTGCTGAGGATCTGCTTTAAGCTCTAAATGTAATTCTATTGCGAAGGAATTACTTAATGTGTCCCAATTGGCAAAAGTATAGATTACGGACACATTAACGGCATAGGCATAGTTGGCACAACCAAAAAGTGCCCTGGGGCTCAGGAATTGACAACACGTTTGGCGTAGCGGCTAAGCGGTCGGCTTCTGCGTCACGTGTTGTGGGTTCGATCCCCACACGGAGCAAATATTTGTATGATCCACAGGTAGTTGTTCCGGGTCTGGGCGTTTGTGTATGTGAGAAATTGTGTTTGTAAACGCACCCACGATACAGGAGAAAATCCTAGTGTGGGGCAACGTTTTTTTTAAAAAAAAAACTTTTTGTCTGTGCCAATCTATACACTTCTTTGTTAGACTCTTATTGGATTGCACCACTTTTTTAAAGGAAAACTCAATATCTTCAATAAATTCTCCATACTACACTTTCTACTATACTTACCTTAAGAAGCGATTGTCCCAGCCGATCGCATAAAATACACAATCTAATCTGTTCCAAAACTTTCATCCTTGCAAACCGGTATAATATCTCAGTTAAACCAACAATGAGAATTAGTGTCACGTCACTATCTGGAGTAAAGACGGATAATGACTGCTCCGAGTTATTTACTAGCTTCAGTACGAAGGGCAGCGCAAGTTTTGCTTTCTAAGCTCTAAATTACGAGTAAACTAGTTCATTCCACTGCGTGCTTGGTTCGCTTTTGTATAGGAATCGGATTTAAGAAATAAGGTTTTATTGTATTTTCAACAATTTCTGGCAGCTATTCTTATTTCAAACGACCGACGCTACGGTGACAAAAAAATATTTCTGCATTTGAATTTAGAAAAGGTTTATCTTCTAAAGTAAATAAAAGACGATCGTTTTTCACTATTTGAAAAATAGCAACTCTAGTTTGACACAAAGGGTCTATTCTCAAAGCCATTCATAAGAAGGTCACAGGTGTCACGGTCCTTTACAGGAGAGCGCACGATACTTTCTCCCGACGTGCGACATTTGTGCAACGGATGGAGTGTCGCCTCGATTTATAGCCGCCCTAGATACATCGATCGCGTAATGCGTAACGTCTTATTGGTGTCGAATTTTTCATCGTTCAAGATAATTGCAGTCGTTTAAATTGCAATGTATCTTTTTTATTACGACAGATATACATGGACAATAAGTTTTATGGTGTTCGCAGTAAAATAAACAAAGTCAAAGACTCACGGGCAATTCTTAAGTACTCTTGCTACAACAATTTATGTTTCCTTAGTACTAATTATGAGTTCACTTGCAAACTTGTATACCGCAAACAGGTTTCTAAGCAAAGCTTTGTGACAAACGTACATTCAATCGGTATTTTTTATTGAGAGCATTATAAACGAACCAAAGTGCTTCACTAAATATGCTCCTACTAAATAAAATGGAGTGCATGTGACTTTGACGCATGCGCAACGCTAAACAGCTATAATGTCGATTAGTTTCGCACGATTCGGTACAGAACACTCGACTTTCATACATCAGACGTCAGTTATGCCATCTAGCAGCCCTACATCATATTGCGACATAATGTGTGTATGATGCTCACACTCGCCGTATGCGCAACTCTATGGTGCAAGTTAAAAGATGATTCAAGGAATTTTAAAAATGGAAGTATTTCTAGGACATTCAATTATTTTAAATTACGCACCCAAAGGAGCTTTGCACAAGGTCTTTGATGCCTTTCTTTTGAATTTGATGCAACTCCTATACTTACAGGATGAAATTGAATAGACACGACACATTAAAATATATAATTCTATGAGTAACAAAGAATATTTACATGTAAGGAAAATAATTATACTTGTTTAGTATTGTAAAGAGCAACTGCTACTTTTTTCGTGAATAAAAAAAAAAAAAATGCTAAACGATAAACTTCCTTTGCGCAGATAGGCCTACTAAGGGTTTGTGTAGCATTTTATCAGTGAAAGAATTTTCAGAATTGGATCCTGAGATTCCCTCGAATTATAAACAAACAAAACTACAAAGTTTAACTCTTTGTAATATTTATAAGTGCCGGTTGTTCAAAGCTATAGATTATGCTTATCTTATGTTACCTTTGACCTCTTCTCCACATTCCTTATTCTTCACACTTGTACCATACAAAGCCGGATCAACAGTAGCTGCTAAGTGGATAATATCAATTGCGTGGAACCATTCCGCATTCCAAAGAATGGGCCATTTGACATTAATACACAGGCATTAATTCATTAAGTCCAACACTTATAGCGAGAAATGATGGCGAACGAGCCTCTTGATGATATGAATGATTATATGATTGTCGGCGTGGGACGAAACATCCTGCGAAAGTGGGAAATTGTATTTTTGTAAATTTACATACTTGCGTCTTGAAGTAAACGGAAGCAAGTCGTTTTTTACGTAATAGTGGAAGTGGTTCGTTTCTATGTATAATAATAACTGCGCTTACCACGGCCATGGATGGGTTACAACTCTTAACTACTAGCTTCTAACACTGCTGCCTCATTAGTCTCGTGGTCCCAAGCGCGACTGCTACACTAGAGGTCCTGGGTTCGATCCCCAAGTCGAGCAGTGTTATTGGGTTTTTCTATGAAATTCTCAATAGCAGCTCGAAATCAGGATTTGTGCCCGGTTAAGGTCAATAGGCTCGCCCCCTATTACATGGGACCTAAACATACTGGCGAACTATGGGTGTACATTAGTACGCCTCTGCCTAACCCTTCGGGGAACACAGGCGTGATAGTAAGTTATGTTATCAATAAGTATAAGGAAAATAAAATATAATAAAACCTTTGAACAAATTAGTTTACTTGGTTGTGGTAGATAGTAAACTTAGAACGTTTCCATCTCTTAAAGTACCTTATTTAATGAGACCTGGGTAGTCGTAAACTATGATTTAAGGTTACAATTTACGGCTACCGGCTTTAGATTAGCGGTCAGAGGTCGAGGCTGATTCAAAAGTAAATCTTACACGTGTCTTCATACATACATATATGTGTGTAATCTACACTAATATTATAAAGAGGAAAGATTTATACTTTTGTACAGTACGCGCGACATTAGTTGGCCGGACTGAAGTTAGCTGTTTGGTTGCGCAGTACACAATTTTTAACGTAAACAATCCACTGCGCATTAAAACGGCGAACTTCACTCCGGCCAACTTATGCCGCGCGTACTGTATCTAACGAATAAACTTAAAAACTACTGGACCGATTTCAAATATTCTTTTGCCGTTAGAAAGCTACATTATCACTGAGTAACATAGGCTCTATAATATCAAGCTACGCCTCTTAGGATCGGAGCAGCGCGGGTAAAACCGCGGTAAAACTGCGAGCGGGTCGCTAGTAATATAATATATCAAACTCTCTATTGCAGTATGAATTAAGTCAAAACCCACAATTCTGTTATAGACACAATTGTGGGTTTTGACTATACTATGCGGGACCTGATGTGTTACGGAATTTTCTAAGATTTTTTTCGAATCAAAGTTATCTGGTCCAGTAGTCTAGACACTTTAGCCAACTAAGCAGTCATTTTGTAAGGTAATAAAGGCAATACAAAAGTGTTCTGGTTAAGCGAATATAAGACACTAGCTTCTATCCGCGACTTTGTCTGCGTGGACTTCAGGATTGGGTCCGACCTGGATAAAAAGTAGCCTATGTGTTATTCCACGCCATGTATCTGTGTGCCAAATTTTATCCAGATCCGGTCAGGCGTTCTGTCATGAAAGAGTAACAAACATCCATACTCACAAACTTTCACGTTTATAATATTAGTAAGGATTAAAATTAAATTATAGAATCAGTCATGGCCTAGCTTAGCAAACCTTTCAGTAGTAGGCCCTGAATCCTGTAAATGATAAGAAGCTTAAAGTAGGTAGATACTTATCTCAATGGTAAAATTATTATTTAAATTTTGTGCAATCATATTTTTTAAATTCCGAACAGATGCACATTCCTTTCAACAGATTCATAATTTATTATTATCTTCTTAAAGATCTAAATGTATTCAGCCAGCATTAGCTTGCTGACAATTAACCTTTTTGCATTATGAATTAGTCAGACGGAATGAGCGAAAGTATTTTCTACGCTCAGGTAACATTACCTGTGCTAAAAAGCTAAATCTGACTCACTGTTGACCTTGCAATGAATATAAATAAAAACTGTTGTGTCTGCTACTCAAAGAAATTAGTTTTTATTTATGTCATTTTTTATGACAGGCTGACAGATAATGTTAACTGACATTAACATGCCTAGACGTCACTGCGGTGGCCTACATAGTAATTATTATAAAAATCTGAAAGTCTGTATGTTTGTTAGTCAATCACGGCTCAGGGAAGCGGCAGACCGTAAAAATATTTGCATGACTGACAAGGTTGAACAAGACAATAATAGAGTTGAATTTTCATGAGAAATGTATCTTCTATCAATGTTATTAGGGACTTTATTATGGTTTTTTTATGTTTAACTAACCACCAGATCTAGTAAAATGTTACGGCAAAAAATCACTTTATATTGCCAAAAATAGTAAATGATCACCAAAATAACTTCTAACCTAACCCTAATTTTTGTTGACCATTTATCCATTTTGGTAAACAATTTACTAAATTTGGTGGTCATTATATTTATCCCCCTTTTATATGGACACTAAGTATTCGTAAAAGCGAGAAGCAAAAAAGCTACCTATCCACTGTTAACGACATGCACCAAATTGAAATAAAATCAGTTTACGGATTTTATCGTATTATATTTACATAAACAAATTCCCGACCCTTTATAGGTCACTGCAGACTGAGGTATTGTGCATCTTGATGTCTTCCCAGTGACCATGGAAGCTGTAAAGGGTCCGAAACGTCGACGCGACAGAATCCGTAAAATGGTTTTATTTCAATACTAGCGACCCGCCCACGGTTTAACCCGCATTTCCCCGTTCCTAAGAGTCGTGGCGTGATATTGAAAAAAAAAAATATATATATTATATATATACCAAAATAAAAAGTCTAGTCCATAGCACTCAGGGATTATGTACCTATATACCTTTCTAACAGTGAAAGAATTTTTAAATGGGATCATTATTACCTAAGATTCCCCCGAACATCCAAACTCACAATCTTTACCTCTAAATAATATAAGTAATCGTATAGGTAGTATAGATGTGCAATATTCGCGTAATTCTCAGAAATCGACATGCACCAAAGTTTAAAGGTCCCAATACATTGAAGCTTACTTTAAAACCGTTGCAAACCTTAAGTGGGTTCCCATGTAATGTGGGTGCATTACATTTGCATGCAATTTCTAAGTAACATTGCGAGTTTACTTATAAGTAGAACTCGGTGACCGAGTTTGACAATTTCGTGGTAATGTTAAACTGGCGGTTTAGATGTGTCGAATATGACGTGATTTTTCCTGGAATAACAATGCTTAGAGCTCTGTTTAGTAAAGTTGTATGAACACACCATTTAGTCATGTATTTTGTTACAGTGAAATAGCAAATTAAACATGAAATTAATTATCTATTTATTTTTTAAATGATGCTTGAATGTTTTTTTAATAATTATGAAGATATTATATTATTTTAAAGTCTTCATAATTGAAATTATTGCAGTATTTTTCTGTCTTCCACTTCATCACTAGTTATTACGTCCAGTAAGATTTGAATCTAGTAATCGGTTGAGCGATCGAGGTCTCTACATTTTAGACGAAGAAAATATTAGTCAGTTTATTATATTTTAGTTTTGTCACGACACTAAAAACTATCCATGAATAATACGTTCCTTTACACTGATTATCACTCCACAATTATCGTTTTCATCCCCATGTCGTGGTCCCAATTTATTTGGGGTTGGCACAGGGTGTCCTTTTCTTCCATTCATTCTGTCATTTTTTTTAAGCAAGTATAAAGACATTGCAATATTTGCCAATATAAATGATGCTGACTCGAAAGTTTGTTCACTTTTCTACCTCTGCCACTTTCCTGGGTTCGCCAGTCAATCAGGTTGGCTATATTCCCGACCCAAGAGGACGTATTGCGCGGTCAATAAATCACCATGTGCGCGGTGGCGTAACTCCTATCAACAATTTGCCATTAGCCGAGGGCAACGAGACTATGTCCTTTCGTGAACCGTACCCGCTTCTGCAAATACGCAACTTATGTCTGCAAATTAGTTTGATTTATTAGGGCTTGCTTAGTGTAGACGATATTTGAGTATTGACTGATCTTTCTATATAGACTTGGTTTATTTTTTTTATTAAAAATGGGCTTGCTTCTTCACTTCAATATTGCCTCCGGGACAAAGATCAGATACACAAATATATTATGTACTAGCTTTTGCCAGCGACTTCGTCCGCGTGGAATAGTTACTTTGTTCCCTAGTTCTTCGCCCGCGGTTTCACCTGCGTTGCCCCGTTCCTAAGGGTTGTAGCGTGATGTTTTATAGCTTGAAACCTTTCTCATGAATCACTCATTTTCCCAACATTTCCCTTCACTGCTCTGCTCCTATTGATCGTAGCGTGATGAAAAGTATACTATAACCTGTGGTTTGGGCTGTGCGTTGATAGATTTCTATGTCAGTCAGTCAGTCACCTAACGTAAGAGTAGACAAATATAATCAGAAAGCTCCGAACTGCTAAGCTATCGGGAGTTACACGTGTTATTGTGAGTCAACATTACTATCGAGACATTTGCTGTCGTGGAATATTTTTTATATAATTTTAAGGAGAACATTTCCGTCATACATGATTTCTGTGTAGCTTTAACCATTAAGGCTGCACACGCGACGGAAGCTTAAAAAATGGAGTAAGTTCTCCTGTTTTCCCAACATTTCCCTTCACTGCTCTGCTCCTATTGATCGTAGCGTGATGAAAAGTATACTATAACCTGCCCAGGAGTATGAAGAACAATTGTACCAAGTTTCGTTGAAATCCGTCGAGTGGTTTTTGTTTCTATAACGAACATACAGACAGACAGACAGACAAAAATTTTACTGATTGCATTTTTGGTGTCAGTATCGATCACTTATCACCCGCTGATAGTTATTTTGGAAATATATTTCATGTACAGAATTGACCTCTCTACAGATTTATTATAAGTAGATATATAGATTTATAATCCCCAAGTCTAAAATGTATTAAATATTAAATTCTCCTTGTTTCAGGTCAGTATCAGTATCAGTCAACAATGGCTGAGTATTTCCGTTCGTCGGTCAGGTAAGGAAACCATTCACTAAATTGTATGGTGCGTAGATAGTGAATAAGACGAGAAGCTGCCTCACTATCCTGCTCAAGTTTTTAATTTAAAAACATACCAGTGTTAAAACATGTCAAACATGTCTTATCCCCAGCATCGCTTTTTTTTTAAAAAACCCTCTAGAGAACAAACCCTGTGTCGCAGGGTACTTTACATTTAACGAATAAAAAGTAGGTAGACAGAAACAAATATCCGTGGAACATAATATATTGGCCTCGGGTGGGAATCGAACCCACAACACGCGGGGAAACGGTAGTGGCGAGACCTTAACCGCTACGCCAAACGTGCAAAAAGTTTCGATACATATCAGCTGTGCCCGGGGCTGGACGGCTTCACGTCGAAACGTCAGGTTTCAGGTAGGTATGTGGCAACAATTGGCAACAAAATGATCCAAATAGTTTTGTGACTCGCCCGGCGATATTTCGAGAACTTTACGACTACGGTATTGATTCCAAGTGCTTACACCGAATGAGTTCCGTTACACTTCGGTCGCCAATTCGCCATACACAAGCCTTTATTTGAAAGATTATTGCGGAAATTAGCTATACGGAAAATGCCAAGCTTTCCTTAAATAGGAAATTTTAATGTCTCCCTATTTATCTTTGTGACAGTCGCGTTATTATGACGCCAATTTACATGATTTCCCTTAATTAAAATAATAACGTGTTGCATTTAATGTCGAAATAAATTTTAATAAAGTCAGCAATAAAATCGTCGTAAAATTATCAATCACTCATCCGTGCGCCAAAAAAAAACATCGTAAAGAAGTGTTAAATTATATAAAGATTTACACGGATACTTGGCAACACTAAACTTATCTATAATCTCGCAAATTTCATGGTTTCACGTCACTCAGAGATTCAGACGTTTACCGACGCTCCGGTTATTTACGATCACGCTAATATTATTTATGTGTGTCAACTCGTTCTATTTTCGTAATCGGCGCAGCGTTGCGGCCGCGCAGTAACGCAGCCGCTTCCAGAGGCGCGACTCCCCCGACGCGGCGTGTGATTCATTGCCGGGAAGTCGCAGGGTTCCTTTTACAAAAACCTTTCCATATGAGAAATTTGCTGAACTGTTGACATACAAATGTTTAAATAAAGATACACGTTGTTTTGTTTTAATAATCTTATCACACACTTCTCTTACACACTTAATCACATATTTTCAGCTAGTTTTCATTCACAATCAAAGATATCTTGTTTTGTTGATAAAAAAAAACAATTAAACGGATTTCTAACCGCTAGTTATTCTCGACGGAGCAAATAAAACTTTATGTCAGGATCTTTTTTGTTCTTCACATTACTATTCAAGTAAGTAAAATAAATGTTCCATTCGCTAGACAGTCAGTGGCAGCCCTAATCAATAGTCAGATACCTAAATCTTAACGCAGCAAGAAGTGTAGTCAAGTCATAGCGGCAGTTTATCACACACGCGAGCTATCTGCGCCTGCATCACACTCAGGAGTCGCTGGCGTGCCGCCTAATTGATGCAAGATCATTATAAGTCGGCCACGCATATTTATTATTGAGATACAAGAGACAAGGACGCCGGTTTCGACTTTTTAGAATAGTCAGCGGATCCTGATTTGAAAATGAGATAAAGATCTTATTTCAAAATATTGTCTATGGAGTTTCTTGCTGGATTCTTCTCCGTAGGATCAACTTTTTGGGATCGTTTAACTAGACGCATTACGTTGTATAAATGCTTGTAAAAAAAGAAAGAAGAAAGAAAGGCCTGCCTCCTGGACTGTCTCATTAGTCTAGAGGTCCCACGACAAGCACGACTGCTGAGCTAGAGGTCATGGGTTCCTTTCCCAGGTCGAGCAATGTGTTATTGGGTTGTTCTATAAAATTCTCAGTAGCAATTAGGAGTTTGGAATTAGTGCCCGGTTAATGGCAATAGGCTCGCTCCCTATTACTTACACATATATTAGATAGTATTATATATATTAGTATATAGTATTATAGGTAAGTTGCCACACTATCGCATTAGGTTTAAGACCTGTAAAGATAGGTATAATGGTAAATAAATAAATAAATAAATAGTACAACGCTGACCTTACCCTTACGGGAATACAGGCGTGATGATATGTTATTATGAACTAACTTGGGCTTCGAGGTTTAAATGCTAATAGTAAACAAGTAACAAACAGACAACTATCCAGTATCCTTCATCGTTATTAGGTACTAAGTTCTAGAAAGTGCATCGGCTGTCAAACCCTCATAAATCACTAAGATTGACACCAGTGACGAAACTCCGGGCAGTGCTCGAAATACGCACTTTATTGACAACAACCAACAAAATACGATGCGATAATATGTCTCAATCCCTCGATCTAGATATGGGAAAAATAATAAAGCTAGAAACTGACAGCCACACAGTTGATCCTTGCTTATGATTCATGACGTAACAAGGAAGTCGTGGTTTATTCGCATAATGCGTCCTACTTTTAGTTTAGTCTGTTTTTTTAAATATTTATTTACATGCTTGGAAACGATATCTACATAAATACATAAGCATAAATAACAAGAAGAAAGGAGGTTTCGAAAATAATTTTAGTTTTTATACAACTTCTACAGCTTTGCTTTTATTAAGAAAAGCATTGGGCGACTTAGTATTTCCTAATTTTGTTGTGTAAAAAAAAACAGAAAGAAAAACAATCATTGCAATAAAAACGAAGTACAATATTAATGTCTCTTCTACCGAATAAAATAAATCTAAATGTGACTTTGATTTGGTTACCCGAACTCCTTTTTACATAGGTAACTAAAATGTAACAATCACGAACCGATTGATTGATTACACCAAAGGTTCCGTACAACTTATCGAGCGATCGCCAGCACGCGACAACATTAGTCTGCGTATGTCCATCGGATTTAGATTTTTCGTAACAACTCCATCGCCTTCATTAGCGGGTGACAGCAGCATTGTCCCGTAATGAGTAGCAGTCACACCAACCAGACATTACCGGCTTTTACCGGCCACTATCGCGGTAATGAACGAAAACGAAAGTTACCGTTTAACCGCGCGTTTGTGGACTTAAACTTTGTTTGTTATTGCCGTGTAATTGTACGCCATCTAATGTGGGTTTAATCAAGCCGTCTGGGCTTTTCATTTTAGTTATATTGTTAGAAATTTATTGTCTTTCACGGTAAATTACAAGAAATTGTCTGCGGTATCTCTAAGTGAATGCAGTATCTCTCTCAGCTAAGTACACGCTAGTAAGTATTAATTTTTAGATAAATCGTTTATTAGTAGAAATATGTTTATAACACTATAGCTGTTTTGATACAATCGTCTAATAAGCTCATAACAAGCATTTATCATTTACAAATAAATTTAATCTCTAAAATGCAAACATTTCAACAATATAACATAATAACAGTTGCTTTTTACCATTGAAAAACTCTCTAGAAAAATACTAGAAACCTTCACTTAACCTATCATTTACGTGTACATACGAGCAAAACAGTCATCCTTGAAAGTGTACCACTATCTCACGCACCACAATTTAGTTTCGCGTCCAAACGAGGTGGTCTGAGCAAACATCCCGTGGCATGCGTGTGTACGGTCATTACTCAAACTGGCCGGGCATTACCGATAATTTGCTCACGCCGTGAAATTGCGGTGTCGGTGATTCGCTTGCGTCACGTGATACCAACCTAATGCAGTAAGTGGCTCTATGTGATATGGCAAAATGTGTATCCTACGTAATTGTAGGGCTGATGATGGCTGGCTTGATGCTCAAGTAATCTGCACGTCCTCTTTGTGAATCTATTGCAGTTAGTACGAAACATTGCGAACACTCGTAAAAATAACGAGTGGTTGAGTACGGGAGCAATAGACAAGATGTAAAGCAAGTAAATATTTCGTCCACTACCCAAATCTATCCAGTTTTAAGTATAAGGTTGTACAATCTCTCTTTGCATGCCACATCATTGTCCTTTGATTTACGTATGATCAATCATATATTATGTACGGACTCTGCGGACACGATTTGATGCTCATGAGTTCGATCCCTGCACGGAACAAATGTTTGTACCTACCTATGGCCGAATAGATAATAGACCTGCAGATAGTTGGATTGGAAATAGTTTTCTGTGTATCCGTTCATCTAAGATAATTTTTTTTTTCTCTTTTTTTTTCTCTTTAAAAAAACGTTGCCCCACACTAGGATTTTCTTCTGTATCGTGGGTGCGTTTACAAACACAAATTCTCACATACACAAACGCCCAGACCCGGAACAACTACCTGTAGATCATACAAATATTTGCTCCGTGTGGGGATCGAACCCACGACACGTGACGCAGAAGCCGATCGCTCAGCCGCTACGCCAAACGTATCGTCTATTTCGATTTAAGGTGGTGCCTTCCGATACCCAAAATTGTAAATTTTATAAAATATGGCAGGAAAGAGCAGGCTCCTTATTCGAAAATTACAAATTTAAATAAAAAAGAATCAACCCGTTCCTGTTCCTAACTTTCTTGTAATACTCGTAGACAATAGTTCTATATATTTTTTTAATGTTCCTTTATATTTCTTATCATCGTCTAATCAAAATTTACCTTATACTAATAACAGCGGGATTTAATCGACCAATCAGGTACGAGTAGAATGCGATCGCAGCACGTGATTGGATGAAATCGAAAGTTGGCCGTTGATTGCAGCAGATTATTGGTTTTTCAAGCGGGTAATACGCCGGTAATTACATGGTGTTCTCTGTGAAGGTAATGAGATGGTGCCGCGTCGATTAAGGGCCGTCATTATGTTTTGTTGGTTTTTTGAACTTAAAAACATGAAAGTTCTGATTTCTAAAGATTGTTGAGAGAAATTATTGCAAAATGATAGTTGAACAATTTTTTTTAATGCTCGGCAAAGTTCACCTTCTTCTTCGTCCCCAGCCGACTCTATATCTATGGTTACCAGTACCAGTATTTTACTAGACTTAAAAATATATTCGAAAAGTGGGTAGTCGTATGTTGAATTGTTCAGACAGCGTCAATCACATGGTTTTGAAATCATTCTTCTATTCTATAACCTAACCCCTCTCAATCTAGAATGTGACGCTCGCCCGATAGTGACGTATTCATAACTATTGACGTGTTCATTACCTACATCGTGGATAGGTAAATAATTAATGACATTAAAATATTCCATGACAATCGCCATTTGCATAATTAGCTTTTGCATATCAACTTAACTGTTTTCGCTACCAATAAAACGTAGAGCATCCTGTCTTATAAATCTTACTGAGATTAAGTTGCAAATTAATGTATCGAGGATTTGCCATTGAGGTACAGCCCACGTCAAACTAAAGTCCACTACGTCAGAGTACATTTAACTACACCCTAAACAGTAATAACTTGGCCTGATTTTACAGTTTTAATATAGATTTGTTTATTTTATTGGTTTTAGTACGTTATCGTTGGTCATCTCATTGTGTTGTGACCATAACCAAGAACTAATGGAGCAAAAACAAGCTTCGCGGTTGCAGTGCATAATCTCTCAATGTTCTGAACATTATATTTACGATCTGGACGTAAGCTGGCACTGGTAGGCTTGCCCACTCTTTATCGTTGTTCCCGTTGATCAATAACGTGCGATGGCATAATCACTGGAACATTAGTTAGATTGATTTAACACCGGGAAACGAACAACATTTCAATGTCTAGGAAACATTTAGTTCCTTTGATTGGATACGGAGTGCTAACAAAATGTGAAAGGTATCAGTGTGAGTGACCTTTTTTATAAAAAAATATACCATGCCTGTATTGTTGTGTACTTTAGTAGATTGTCCTATTTAATAGAGGGCGAGCTTATTGACATTAACCGGGCATTAATCCATACTCCGAGCTGCTACTGAGAATGTTATAAAAAATCCAACAACACTACGCAACCTGGGGAGAATCGCACCCTAGACCTCCTGCACTGCAGACGCGCTTATGACCATTAGAGTAATGAGGCAGTGCAATGTGAGAAATATCACTGTGCAGTGACTTAAGGATACCAGAACTCTACACCATAATTTCTTTTTGCAGTCAAAGACCAACGAAAGTCTTGAACCAACTAGAAACTAAATTCTTTCAGATAAACAAAAATACATCAAAGTCAATTCACGAAAAAATCACTCAAATTGAGAACCTCATTATTTGAAGTATCTGAAAGGTTAAGCTACGCTCACTACGGTCAGTCTGTGGATGGGTGACCATTCTGAATATATCGGGACCCCTCTGTGCCTCGGAGAGCACGTAAAGCCATTGGTCCCGGTTGTCATACGAACATCTATGACAATTGTTAGTTGTAGTCAGAATCCCAAAAAGCCTGACTACCAGTTTACCCTCCGGATATCGGTATTGCCCAGAAATTGGGTTTCGGAGGTCTGATGGTAGTCGCTTCGTGTAAAATACTATTATTTAGATGCATCTGGTTAGACTGAAAATCGACCTCAACATGGTTGGGAAAAGACTCAGAGGATAATCTAAGTAGGTACATTCAAACTTCCGAGACAGCCAAAGTACAAACATTGTAGAAGTCCGATAACGTTATTTATTATCTTGTAAACATGTACTTTGTTCAGTAACTTTACCTACTTCTGATTCTGCACTGAGACGCGAAAATATCACGTCTAATGATCAACTAAATGGTGCACAACGTGCCATTCCAGCAAAACTACGTAAGTAATTATGTGTGACGCAGTAAATATAAGTTAAGTAGGACATTACGATTTACATTGAAGGCGTTAGAAATATACGAACTAACGTCAACCACAGCGTCAACTGTACAGATAACATTGTTAGAAATTAGCCTCTAGTATACCAGTCACCAATCACGGAAAAAGACTACAGTTAATTTTTTAATCACATGTTTCGTCCTGTAGAAATTGACAGACAAGCAAAAGATTTTTGAATGTTTTAATACAGCGTTTCTGCATCATCAAATGGTAAACCCTGTGTTAGCTGGGTATGAAAAACATTTGACGAGCGATATATGTAATTTAAATGAGGATAAATATAATGACCACCGAATTTAGTATCATCATCAGTACCTATAATGATTACCAATATGGATAAATGGTCATCAAATATTAGGTTTAGGTTAGGTTAGAACTGCGACCATTAGAGCCGAATTGTACCTATTACATATTTGGTTGGTGAATTATTTTTTTTTTGGATTTTATAATCATAATTTGGAGTTGGTTGCTTTAAGTATGATCGCAAGTTGTAAAATGTTCTAATTTCACGCTAAAATCCTTTGATCCTTTACTGTTTTTGGCAATATAAAGTGATTTTTTCGTGAGTTAAACATAGCCCAATAAAATTATGAATAAATCATATTTTCCTTTTTCTTGGAACTAGGTATTACTAAACATTTTTTTTTCCAGTCTGATTAATTGTCAGCTATGTATGTATATCATGACGTAAGACCATTAGCAACTTTACAGCTGTACAATTTAGCCGGCATCGCGTTACAACAGCCAGCGTGTCGCCAACGCCCACACATCAGTCTCCCCTACCTTATAAGGCACGGTTTAGCCGGCGCATAACCTTGTAATATCCATCGCTATATTGTTCACCACGGCCTTCCTTAATTACCAATACTTTCGAATGGAACCACTCAACCCGTCTCCGCTAATAGGGCCCGAGTGACCTCACGGTTTTGCCCTGATTTACTTCGATCGTTAATTGGCTCGTATCGGTTTTATATTAAAATTTCATTGAGTATTTTACATGTTACGTAAGCGTTAAAATAAACTGATGAATGAAAACGATAAAGTCTGTACGAAAAACAACTCGTAAGTATTGTTCCATTATGTTTAGATGTAGTAAATGAATCGGTCGCTATCTCCAGCCCTATTCAATTTAATGTGAATGGATTTACTTCACTTCTAATAATAACCTCTTCAAGGCTACTTTTGATTGTCTTTTTGGAAATCTGTTTTAAAACTTTAACCTCATTAT
This sequence comes from Acronicta aceris, assembly GCA_910591435.1. NCBI lineage: Eukaryota > Metazoa > Arthropoda > Insecta > Lepidoptera > Noctuidae > Acronicta > Acronicta aceris. Next base: position 14,238,526 of record OU342761.1, on the reverse strand, counting down.
ATCAGTCAGTTGAGAGATTTACTTGTTGCCTAACCTGTGGTGCTAATATAACTGAAGTGTTTCTTAATTCAACGTGAGTACTTGTCACATAAAAGAAAACAATATTTTTGTTATTATTCTATTGTTTCTATAATTATAGCTTAGTTAATTGTGATTTCTCAGAAACATCTCACTTACAAAATTATCTTGCAGTTCTAGCCTTATACATTACTTTTTCCTATAGCCTCTTTGTTATTAATTGCTCATTGCCCTTAAATCTTCAACCAAAGCCCCCAAGTGTACCTTCAAGATACATCTTACAGAATCTGTTTATCTGTAATACCCAATGATTTATGGAACAGCAAAGACTTTAAACTGATTTCATTGATATTTCTTATTAAATCCTGGCTCACATTCGCATATACTCGTACATATGTAAATTTGTATTATGAATCAGACACCCGTCCTACATAGCGGTCTCCATTCACTTTTTGCTTTAAGCCCTTTATAGAGAATAAACAATTAACCATGATTATTTTCAATATATATTATTTTAATATAGATGTCAATGAAAGGAAGTGTTGCGTGAAACTTGACAGCTACCTCATTTTTAACATAATTTATTTAATTAAAAACGTCGTTATAGGTTTTAACGTCGTCATTATAAAGAAGTACTATAATATCACGATATTGTTGTCAGCGACTACTTTCAAATTAGCGTGACGCCATATTTGGTTACAGATTATTATGAGTCAGTGCTTATGTATGAAACTTAGTGTTTTCCGCAATGGCGCGTTGATTTTTAATAACTAATTTCGAACGTTTAATATTAATAGGACATATTAGGGAGATAGGCAAGAATCCAGTTACACTCATGCATAGCCTTCTATTGAATCCAATCATGGTTTTATCTTAGAACTATAGATTAATTTTAGTTATACAGAAAACTTAATATAATTGAAATAAAATTACTTTTTACGGGTTTTATCGCGTTGTATTGATATTATTTGATTCCCGACGTTTCGGATCCTTTACAGCATCCATGGTCACGGGTAGACTAAGTTGTTGGACGTCTTACTGTAGCAATTACTAACAACTACCTTACATTTTTGTTAAACAGGAAAAAATAAAACCATTAAGTGTGCCATTTGTATAACAATGGTAGGTACTACTTAATTATCGTACTACACTAGTTTTGGATCTAGATCATACATGAAACTGTGTGTTAACAACAAGTGTTCGCGTTTTTGTAATAACTGGCTAATGAAGTCATTACCTCGTCATACATCGTCTGCATGAGTTAATGCCTCGTCTGCATGTTCAAACCGACATGCATGACATTATGTAATTAAAATTGAAATCGATAAATTATTAACTTACCCTCGTAAACAATTTAATACACTATTAACTAGACCAAGATTTATGTGATCCGGTGCTTCTGAGAAACTTTTCTCTTGCGTTTTCTTTGACAGAGTAGGTACCAGTTTGACGTCAATCAGTCTCCGCCTATCTTAACCGACGGCTTTCCTTTGACATTAACGTACATATACATAATTATTTGAACCATTAAACCCCTTATTTTTTCACACTTGCGTGAAGAACATTTGCGCCAAAGGTATGTCCGCGAAAATGGACTCCAGCGCAAGTTTTTTTCCGCGGAACTGTCTGTCGCGTAAGTGTTATTCGCATAAATGTCTATCGCACAATTGTCTTTCACGGAAATATCTTTCGCGCAAGTGTCTTTCACACTAGTATATTTACCACGTCCATTTTACAGCCATCTTATCAGAATGTTGCCAATTTTCGAAAATATATCGAACGTACAAAACATAGCCAATTTATTTTTGACAATTTGTTGTCAATTGTAAACACATACATACACATAGGGATAATCAGCTTGTTTCTTCGTCTAAAAATGAACATTCTCGGAATTATTATTTGTGAGTTGATTTTCACAGAGTTGGCACTTTGTTTATTTATCTACATAAAAGAAACTGCGTTGAGAATAGTTACAGCTAGGTAAGTACCTAGCTGTAACTATTCTCAACGCAGTTTCTTGATGATGATTAAATTACCGTATTTATAAGTTATAAATACGGTAATTTAATCATCATCATTGTTAGGAATACTTTATCAAAACATTTCTGTAAAATGTGCAAAGATAAAAAAAATTAAGACCCTATAAATTCTCCCTATACAAAATATTTCTCAATAAATATAATCCCTTCTTTACTATTTAATACACAATTTAATATCATTTCAGAAGAAATAAAACAAGAAAGTCAGTTCACAAAGCATTTATTTATCTTACACTCACACAGTAATCATTTGCTTTCATCTCCGCGTAAAGGTAACCATCAAAGCACCCACTGAAAAGTTTACGTTCTAAGGAAAGTGGTTCCGGTGGTCGCCAAGCACCGCAATCCACACTGAAAGCCCACTACTGGCCTTTATTAATACCGGACATTCACTAATCGTAAATATTTACACCGCTCAATATTATGCGATTAGATTTTATGAGCTCAATTAGGGCTGTCGCGTTATTATTTCCCGATAAAATTCTAATACCTGTATCGGCTTGAAAAATCATTTTTATGTATGGAAAAAGCGGGAGACACAAGAAAGTTCTTTCAAATTGTCAAAAAAAGGTTGCTGTTGTTATTCTTTTTTTACCCGACTACGAAAAAAGAAAGGGTAATGAGTTTAACATACGTATGTATGTATGTATCGTATGGATTTTCCGATCCTAGCCCAAAAACTACTCATTGTAATTGTAATAAGAAGAAGACCCGTTAAATTGATTACGTTATTTTATAGAATCAACGAATTATTATTGTATTATTATTATTATTATCTTAACAGTAATAGGCATACTCCTATTACTGATTTATCGGAAACTATACATTAAAACGTTTAGGACTGTATCATATACGCCAGTATACCCTAAGAATAGTAGCTACATTAACGACATTTTGTTAATAGATGTTTAGTGCTAATTTTGCATTAAAACTCTATCTCTAAAACATTACGATCTCCGCAGTTACATTACTTAACATAATTATCCAGTAATTTACATAATTATTGCAAATTCATGTAGAAAGGGGTCTCTTGTGATCAAATCTAAATGATTTTATAGTTGTGCATAGTATTTTATGTTACTTTCACATCTATATCGTCATTTTATTAGCCCTTTGGTTATCTAATAGATAATAACATGAATAAATTATAGAGTTTACGTGGTAAATAAAAAATTTAACTTTGATTATTTACTCGTTGATAGGAATGACTTCAAAAGGCTCCTTCCCGCGGCGTTTATGAACCTTTATCGTAGAGTAATGTGTATTATAAAATTAATTGCTGTCTCTTTGATAGTCGATGTTTCAAACGTACTCATTTGATAAAATTAAATTTATTAATAGCATCTATAAAACAGTCGAACAATTAGAAAACGTTAATTTAATTTATATTTTGTAACGTCACTGTATATCTAAAAAATCTCCTGTTTTAGGCACCAATATCCCAGTGTATACGTACTTAAATATACATAATGTATAATTATTACTTTTTGTGAGGATGATTAGGCCGTTTCCCAACCCAATAGCCTAGTCTAAGTTGATTTCTCGAAAAAAAATCATCATTGTATACAGTACGAGTATACATATATGTTTTTTTTTATATTGGTGTGTGGCAACCCTAAGTGCTCCGCAATAGTGTAGTGGTGTACACCATGTATTGGCTCCCGTCTCACCGTGATTAATGACTAGCGTTATGGATATTGCTCGTTCGTCTACCAATATCATAGGTTTCGTCAGAGGTCAGAGGCCTTGTTGTTAACGCGTCGCCGCGGTAATGGAAATTAGGAATTGATTTGATTACTGCTTTCTCGAAAGCTTTGCAAGTGAAATTTACAATTACCATCAGGTGGGTTGATGGTCAGAGATATCCATCGCGATAGGATAAAATTAGCTTCTGTTTGTCGATAGCGCAAGGAGTTACCGTTGGTTTTCACTGCGACAGAGAAAATAGTTATTACTTGTATGGCTTCTGTCAAATTTGTTTCCAGGTGTGCAAACCGTTAGGTACTGGGAATAGCAATTTTACCTAATTGTTATTTTTTTTAATGAATGCGTGAACGTTGAGTGATTGGCTTCTTCTACGACTCGGGTTACGATTCTCTTCCGGAACAAATATTGTAAATGTGCATGAAATAGTAGTATAAATCACGTTGTTATTCCATGTCTGGATGTATCTGTATCATGTAACAATAATGTATGTAATGTATCAGTTGTGTTTGTTAACGCACCCATGAATACCTATAACATACAGAATAAAATGTTCGTGTCAGGCAAGGTTTTAAAAAAATAAAACATTATATATTTAAAAAGAAAATTATTATGGGCCTTGCTCACAATGTTTAATTTAATTTATATCTTATTATATTGATTGTTTATTTAATAATGATTACATTTTAAGATAACGAAAAGGAAAAAAAATGTATTGTTGTTATGTATTTATTGATTTTATTAAATTTTATCAAAGCTGTATCTTTATTGATTGTACATCAGTGTGCTCACCGTGTACCTATAAGCAATCAATAAGTAAACGTACAATCTGCGTATACAATATAATATACAATGTACGATTGTTTGTTTTGCCAAATAAACTAAATTTTGCAATTAATTTTTATTATATAGATTATCTGGTTGTTAAAACAAAGGGACCTAAAAATGTGTATTCCAGTGACGAAACATTGATGACTAATTATTAAATATAAAATAAAACAGTTTACTTTTTTTAAAGATATGACGCTTGGGTCAAGCCCTATAAATCCGGAAGAGTTGCCCTCAATCTGGTCAGGCAACAACTCTCCCCTTCTTAGTAATATGACACTAAAGAGTTCCTTGTCTTTTAATAATATTTTTGAACCGTTTCATATAAGGATGTGCTTAAATGTTTGTATGAAATATTTTAACAGCTGATTTTTGACTATGTATTTGCTGTAAGAGAGTAACAATCTATTTCATAATTACCTTAATCAATGTATAAGATGAAGGGTTATATTTTTACGTATATTTTTCGTAACACAGAAATAGTTTAGCTAGTCAACTATTGGTTACTGTAGTCAACTAAAAAAATATTGTAATTAGCTCACACCATATGTGTCACCGTATAATTGTAAGCACCGTTTATTTGCTACAAATTGAATGCGCCTTATTGTAATTTCGTTGTCTGTTCACAATATTTTGTCAGTTTACAATCACGCTGGATTAATTATAAACTAACGATACGAACGTAACTACCTTGATATATCCGGAAGGGACGGTAAAAATCTGGTTCCATTCTTTGGTATACCATCCTCCATAGCCAAAGTAACCCGACACGCGATGCACCGCGGGGCTTCTCACACTGACTCACAACGACACGTGTACATTCACGTCACTAGTACTTAATTTATAAAGCACTAAACTGGATAATATTGTTTGACTATCTGTCTATGGAACGGTACACAGTGGTACATCCGACCAGCGTGAATTTAGGGTTGCCAGGTCGCCAAACCTAATAGCCGGACAGACCAGCCAGTTTGGCCGGACATTTGGGTAGAAAGGCCGGACACGGACACCCTATATTATTGAGGATTTTGTGACAAAAAAATTGTATGTAAAATCAAACTTATTTGATTACTAGCTTTTGCCAGCGACTTCGTCCGCGTGGAATAGTTACTTTGTTCCCTAGTTCGTCGCCCGCGGTTTTACCTGCGTTGCCCCGTTCCTAAGGGTTGTAGCGTGATGTTTTATAAATTGAACATTTTCACCTTGCTCATGAATCACTCATTTTCCCAACATTTCCCCCTCACTGCTCTGCTCCTATTGATCGTAGCGTGATGAAAAGTATACTATAACCTGCCCAGGAGTATGAAGAACAATTGTACCAAGTTTCGTTGAAATCCGTCGAGTGGTTTTTGTTTCTATAACGAACATACAGACAGACAGACAGACAGACAGACAGACAAAAATTTTACTGATTGCATTTTTGGCGTCAGTATCGATCACTAATCACCCGCTGATAGTTATTTTGGAAATATATTTCATGTACAGAATTGACCTCTCTACAGATTTATTATAAGTATAGATTATCATAAATCTTGTTAAATTCTAATCAATTCGCGGGCGGCGGGCGGCACTGCGGCCTGCGGGAGCGACCGACTGTCGACTCGCCTGCGCTCGGCCACGCTCGGCGCTCGCTCGTTTGCGAAATGTAAAAAGCCTAACAAAAGCCGGACAAGCCGGACACCGTTTATTTTGGCCGGACACGCAATCAAAAAGCCTACCTTTGTCCGTCTTTATCCGGACGCCTGGCAACGCTAAGCGCGATACTAAAAAACATCATCAACATAACTCTATAAACCTATGTAAGGAAAATAGGCGGCGTATTAAGGAATGAATTACGTAGGTATAAAATTTACAAAGTAATCAGAGGTTGGTTTCTCCGAGGATTTGCATCAATTTCTCCGAGATTATCATACAAGCGAGGCGGCGGTGCCATAACGAGGTGTGGGCACTGTGGGCAGTCATCAACAGCGTCTAACGAACTGTCTAAAATGCACTGTGTGTTAAATCTGTCAAGGAACGCGTTTCTGATGGTATGATTTATTATACATATTGTTCGATAAAGCCTTGCTTAGGAATTGAATCTCTCTTTTCTAGACTTAAACGTATCATCGCTTCACGTCAGGTCTGATAGAGGACCCAAGCAAGTTTATACAGAATAAAATGTAATATAATAAATCTAATAATGTAATCTAAATAATGGGGAGCATAGACTATATAAAATGATCGCAATTAGGATACGATGATAAGTTTCCACGTGCGAAATACGATTCGATTCGAGTAAATTATGGTTGTATGTTCAGGTGCTATGTAATAGGGGGTGAGACCATTCAGGCATTCTTTTAGGATAAATATATATTGTTCTTGTTTAAAACCAATAACTGTTTTGAAAACTAAAATGTTACTAACAGTTTATTATATCTTTTTGCAGCCCCAACCGTTAACCCAAGCGCCGCTGGCGCTGCCACCACCGACAGCTGCGCCTGCGCCGCCCGCCACGCACGCGTCTGCGCCGCGCACCATCGTCATCCAGCGCCCAGACGCGAGGCACGGTTTCGGGTTTACGCTCAGGCATCTAGTCGTGTACCCGCCGGATTCGTTACAGGTGGGTGTGAGTACAAACAACATTTATGTTTCTTAGCATTTTTCGAAAAAACCTTTAGAAGACTTCATTCCCAGATACCGATTGTCTTCGATGTCGTACCCAATTCTCCTTAAAGGTAGTATTTTATTTAACCACTGATCCCCAAAGAGAATGGCTATGTTCCGATATCTATATCCGTGTCTTCTAATATTTCATAACTTTGCCAAGAATGTGTGTAAGGCTTCAATCTTTTAAATACTTACTAAAGTACAGTTTACATAGATAAAACACTCGCTTTAGTTGCGAATCAAGTGATCATTCGGACATCCTTATGATAATGTGTGAAGTATTAGATATTGCAGTGATACCTAAAGCATCAATCGCTTGTTTGCATGTGTTTGCTTAGGTACTCGATACCATCAAGCGGTGACTGCTGTGATTTTAATCAACTTTAAAGAACACTATACAAACCAGTTTCTTTACGATACCTCGATTTTCCAACGCTGGTCTCCGTCGGTACCTGACAAATTTTCGAACTGTTCGGTCTTTTCTCCAATATACAGTCTAATTTGATGACGTATATATTCCAGGATTTATACGAAGATGCGCGCCACCTCGCGGTGGGCGCGGTGGGGGCGCCAATGGACACGATCTTCGTAAGGTCGGTGAGGCCGGGCGGGCCGGCGGCCGCGGCCGGACTGCGCGCCGGCGACCGGGTGCTAGCCGTCAACGGCGAGCCGGTCGCTTGCGGCCGGTCCCGGGCGCCGTACGCAAGAGTCGTGCAGCTCGCGCAACGGGAGCCGAGGATACTGAGGCTTACCGTCGTGCCGAGAGACCACGATTTGCTGCAAAGAGTAAGTAAAGTACAATGAGGCATTTACTTGTATGTTAGGACGATACGGACGATATTTGGCAGGGTTTAGACAAGCAAAAATAAATTAATCGAAAGATAAAAATCCCAAATCAAATAAAAATACGCTTTCATTTAGATGTAACGCGTATCTACTAGATATTGGTGTTCGTATATACGCTGTACTAGATAGGTACTCGAAATAAATTTACTTTATTTATTATTTAGAACTAGGGCATAATTAAGTAACTAGAAAATAAGTAAAATTCTTCTATGCTTGTGTTATGCAATAAATCTATAAAAATAGGAGTAAATAAACATCAGCAATTGCAAATTTAGCTTATATAGCAGATCATCCGTATGTCAAGGTTGCACCTAATTATGACTAGTAAACAAGTAGTTAGTATGAAATAATATACAAAGATTAGCAATCAATTAGTACGTAAAGTTTGCTTGGAACTCACCTAATTTCCTATATCATCCTCAGTATTTCAGCGAAGCAGCTTACAATCCTGAAACAAATCAGCGCCCGCTAGACATGCCGGCGCCGGTTACGGAACACGAGTCGCGGCTGTTCGACGCGTACCGGAGGCCTAGGGCGGCGCTGCCGGCCCCGCAAGCCCCGGCTCGACACAGAGAAGACCCGGAGTACGCCAGCGTGGCCTCGCTGGCTCCCTCTAGATATGACGTCACGAGGTTGCCTGGCCCGCCGCATTATCTTATGCATGACGGGTAAGCTTGTCAGAGTTTTAATTCAAATCCGATAATTCACTTATGACAATCATTCAAGTGTCGAAATTAGTAACTATAAGGTGATACGGACGAAGGGACGATAGATATACCAGCATAGAATAAACCAAATCGAGGGTCGTCTTAATAATATTACTACTGTCTATCTAAATAAATAATAATCCATAAATAATTACTTAATTACTTACAGCCGGCGGGAATCAGATACGTCACTACCATCGTCAGCGACAGAAAGCAAAGATAGCCTCGGATCCTTCGACTCGAACTCCACCCTGACCGGGCGAGAGCTGGACGACTCGATAATCCTATCGCGAATACGAAAAAGCCTCGAGCAGAAAGAGGCATTCCTTCGACGGCCGAGCCAGCCCACCGGCTGGGTCACCCCCGATGCCCCACCCCCTATAAAGCAGAAAGAGTTCTACGCCAGGCCTCAAAAGCTTCAGAAACCGGCGTGGCCCCCTCCTGCAGCGTCCCCACCCCTAGCCGCCTCGCCCCCACCTCAGCCCCCACCACAGAACCAGGACAGAAAAGAAGAATGTTCCGCTAGTGTCGACAGCGGAACGTTCAGCGGTTATGGTGAAGTGAACGGCGCCCAAAATGATAAAAACAGACAGAAACAGGATAAAAGTCAGTTTGTGTCGACGCTTTCGAAAATACAGGAGACGGCGCCCAGCATTCAGAGCACGAATGTTGGGACTATTAGCAATGGAACAACGGACGTTAAAGACGAAGCTAATCAAGATAACAAGTGAGTTTACTTTTTGCTTACTTTATTTCTCAACACCTAAGAACATGACATACATTGACCAGATCCACTGTTTCAGCAATCTTAGGTGGACTGAAATTAGATACATGGATAATGTAGTTCTGAGTGACTGACTGACGAGGTATTCTAAGCAGGTTGTTTTTAAGATATTTGTCATTTCTGTTAACAGTACTCTTCGTAAAGTATATTTGAAACATTATTTGGACAGTAAAATAACTAATAAATAATATCTGGTAGTGTTTTGGTCAAAAACTCAGTGTATTTATATTGAAGATGCTGTTAAGTGTCATCCTGTCTCTATCACTTAAAGTCAATCTGACTGAGATGGCACAAGACTTGACAGCGTCTTGAAAATGCACTTAAAGAATAGATACATACGTTTTCATTTACGTCTATGCGTAGATGTGCGTCTCTCTTGTCTGGTTAAATGGTAAAAAAGGTAAATTATCAGTAGGTCGGTCCTATAATGCCCTTGGCATCGTCAGTGGGAGGCATCGCTTCCATTAAAACTAAATGAAAATTTGAAAGTGGTACAGGTACTTTTGAAATGTCAAAAACTACATGCACGGTTCCAAATACTAGGTCCTATAGAGAAAAGCTGGTAAGAAACTGTAAAAGAGTGTTTAGAGTCGATACTAATGTAAGTTGTATCCCCGTGATCAGATACCCAGTGGCGGAGCTGCAGCTGGTGACGGCGCGCACGCGGCAGCTGGAGGAGGCGCGCGGCGGCGGCGCGCGGCGCGAGGTGGCGCGCTCCGAGCTGGCGCGGCTCAGCACCACGCGCCTCGAGCCCAGCGTGGCGCTGCGCCGCAAGGAGTTCGAGACCCGCGCCGCCCGCCGCGACGCGCGCTCCCTCGATGTGCAGCCTCAAGGTTACATATTACTAATTAATTATTCTTGTATAAAAAAACATAACATACTTGCTCGGTGGTAGGACCTCTCGGAGTCGAACTGGCTAGCGGCCACCCTACGTCGGAGTCTGCCGTAAAGCACCTTGGTGTGTATTCCTCGCGTATATTCCTCGACAGTGTTGGGCATTAATCAATCAATTGTAATTGAATTAACTTAGTTGAAATGCATTCCTTGCGAAGTATGTGTGGTGTACCGTGTAACTCGGAATAATAGATTGAGGATCAGTGTGATAACACAACTTTGCGGGCTGAAAGACGATGTAGTGACACATATTGAAAAGAATATGCTGAGATAGTTTGGATGTTGAAAGAATGAATGAAAGATGATTAACAAAAGGAATTTATAAGGCGAATGTCAGCGGCAGCATCAGTAGAGGTCGCCCCAGAAGGACTTACGCCGATCTTATTTGCGAAATCTTTCAAAAAGGTCAGGTGCGTAGCACTCGCAACCGGCGTGAGATGATGTAAGAATATGGAAGAAGCAAAAGAAGTATGCAAGAATGGCAGCAAGAGGCAATCTATAGTTTCCGCCTACCCCTGAGGGAGAAAGGCGTGATTGTATTTATGTATGTTAACTTTCAATTACTCAATAACTAGCGACCCGCACGCGGTTTCATCCACGTTGCCCTTGCTTGCCCCGTTCCTACGAGTCGAAGTGTGATACTGAAAATATATATTTACCAAAATAAAAGTAGTGTATAGCACTCAGGGATAATAAACCTTTCTAACAGCGAAGGAATTTTCAAAATCAAATCGGTAGTACCGGAGGTTACACCGAACATCCAATTTCACTAACTTTGTCTCTTTATAATATTAGTATAGATTAAATAATTTGGTTGCAGTTGAATTAATTGCAATTTTTTTAAATGCAATTGTTAAACATACATTCATACGATTACGCCTGTATTCCCCGAAGGATTAGGCAGAGGTGTACTAATTTACACCCACAGATCGCCCGCGCCGGTATGTTTAGGTCCCATGTAATAGGAAGCGAACCTATTGCCATTAACCGAGCACAAATCCAGATTCCGAGCTGCTGCTGAGAATTTCGTATTTGAGGTCCTGGATCCCACACCACATCATCCACCACATCATTGTAACTTTTATTTCACGTTTTGTTTCAGAGTTAGAGCACGAAACACCGCTAGGCGGCAGTTTGTCAGGCAATCAGCTGATGATCACCGGCAGCAAACACTTACATTGTCCTCCTCCAGACGGATATGTGCCCGGTACGTGTGTCCTGTTACACAATAAACTTCTTTTTTATTGAGAGGTCTCCGACCCTTGAGTTCTTCTAGAGTCCCACCGCATTGCCAGAAATTCTTATTACACAGTATACCAATATATGAATTTGTCAATAAATTGTGTGTGTTTATATTTTTGGGTTCCGTTTTGCTTGTATTTTTAGATCGACGAAAAGACGAGAACTTTAAATTGGCGAAATGTTTAGGCATTCATTCAAACGTTTAGGGAACTGCAAACGGTGTTAGGATTATTTACGTATAGATCCACGTTGACGTTGGGTAGCGTAGATATAGCTAGTTATTGAATGTATACGTAGCTAAATGTCTCACTTTTGCAGCTGAATAAATGTTTTTTTCTTGTTTTCTTATAGGAAGAAACTTATTATATAGTTTTGATTGACAATCAATTGTGTTTTCAGATACAGACAAGGTTCAAATGCGTACAAGATCGAACAGTACCGGAAGCGATGGATTACCCATTAGAAGACATCATGCCACAGGTAAATGTTCAAACATTTATGTATTAACGTTATACATTACATTAATAATTCACATATCATCACACTGTGTTAAAGCGCGTATGAGATGTGGAATGTTCGAAAAAATATCTTAATTTATAGTGTCACAAACATTTGTGTTGTCTTTCATGAATACTCTTTCACGCACATTGAGATATTATGCAGAAAACTGTGATCATAAAAGACATTATTTAATACTGATTTTATTCGGCGTAGTTAGCTAGCAAAGTTAATTTGGGCCCTTAAACCCAAAAAATACTAGATTATACATTTCCAAAAATAATGCACTATTACCCGATTATATTTCGTCATTACAAAACAAATTTTAAAAAAATACATGTAAACACGTACACGTCTTAGTTTTTGGGATCTTTTTTATTTAATTTCCATCTTCGCCCTGTCTGGGTCTCCTTTGGTAGCTCAGGCTTTGTTGGCCTAATAGAATCCTAGGCCTGACTGTGTTTTGTCCAGTCTTTATCCTCCATTATATTACAAATCAATACTCAATAACTTTATTGCATCCCATAATGTATACAAAAGCTGGTGGGTAAAATTAAAGAGAAACAATTATGGACCCTGTCGGGCACAGCAAGTTAGTTTTTTTAGAGGAGAGGATGAAGAGCGCTTTTTAAAACATATTATATTGAAATAAAGGAAGATCTGATATTTAGATATTTAAGTAGGTAAATAATACTTATTTAAGTGTAGATTTATATTCATTTTATTTATTAATATTCATATATTTATTTATAGTTATATTCTGAATCTGTGCGTTTACACCAACGGGAATATTTCGGGACTGTATATCGAAATTTTACTATTGTTTTGAGTTTTAAGGATATATATAAAAACACATTTATTACATCGAAAAACAGCCTTAACGAAGTTGTGTTACTTTCCACTCATACTACGCAGTATTTTCACCACCACATACAAACATTTCACTCATTACACAAGCACCACACTGTCTACACATGCGATTCTTGAGTCTTTAGCTTTGGGCTTATTGGTTGGCGATCCGCTTATTTATTATATCTTTTATTTGAATGCTAAAACTATCTAAAAGTTCTTTATTATGAACTTGAGCTATTTTCTCTCTGATCATTGTATGATGTTTTGTTATTGCGTCCTGTCTAATATTGCTGAAAAAAGTTCAACGATACCAAATCAACTGCAAATCAACATCCAAAAAGTTGAGCTTTGAGCATTCGAATAAAACAGCGCCAGTCGCTTCAAACCAATGCTGACCAATGAGAACGCTAGGGGTCGCACACACACACGTACACAGCTTCGCACGCGTCTAATGGCACCGTTCCGCCCCAAGATGGCAGTCACGCGAAGCGACGAATGGGCCTGAACAAGGAACAGATGGAGGCGATGAACCGCGTGTCGCTGGCCGCCGTCAACGGGGAGGCCGCCCCGGCCGCCGGGGCCCCCGGGGCCGGGCCGGGCCGCGCGCGCCCCACACAGCTGAGCCTGGCGCCGCCCGCGCCGCGCGAGTCCTCGGCCTCGGCCTCGGCCGCCACCTCGCCGTCGCCGACGCCTAGCACGCCCGCCGACTCAGGTCCCGCGAGACGCCTCGTCTTTTCGGAATGCTCTCGTCCCCTCCCTAACCTGCCTGCCGAGTTCCGCGCGATGCATGTGCAAGTTTAGATACGTCACAGATGATACTGTTACTGACGTCTTGCTTTCATCGTCTGGCTCACGGACAACACTTGCTTGATTACGCACAGTTCCAGTAGAAATCGCGAATTCGTATTTCTAAAAATGAAAATTAAACAACTCTGGCGTAAATTAGTGTGCGCAGTTCAAACGCATCGTGGAAATCAAAACGTCTGTATAGAAAGTACTAATCTGTGGCTAAGTTGACGTCTAAATTTCGAAATTTACTATCGGACTTAAGACGTCGATGTGCCGAAATTGCCTGTTTACTGTAATGTTAAGACGCAACGCGTATTACAGCAATAATTACTCGTTTTCTGCTCGTTTACTAATATTTCCGAATGTAACATTCTCGACTCATATTCATACAATAACAGGCTTCAAAACAATGTATGTACATTGCTTTGAAACAGGGAGGAGGCGATTCGGACCTAACCTGTCTTCTCTACTTATCGTTTCAAGGAATGCTGTGTGCTTTTAGGTGTGCTACTAATGCAGAACTAACCGTCGTGATCATTCGATGTCTAATATACTAATGTTGTGGTACGAATACATTTAGAAATGCCTATTTCATTATGTTTCTCCTTTGGACAGGTTTTGCCGATGATTTGGTGACTAGAAGACAGAAGAAAGATGCTCAACTCGGTGGTCAGTATAGCATTGTTTTAAGTTAAATATCATTCAATATTTATCCTTATTTCCATGATCATTAAGCTCATTGAATTATTAATGTTAAGGCTAATAAGATTCATTTCCCCTTCAAGCAGAAGAAGAACGTGCCATGCGAAGGGTTTCATACTTGAAAGCCACATGGGGCGATCGGTTGCACCTTGACAGTGACGTGGAACCAGACGGTGACCCGCAAGGCTTGAGAGGGTATTTATCTTTGATAATTCTTTTTTACTATTAGCTCTAAATACTGGATTATAAAAATTATATATAGACCTTGTTTTGTCATCTGACGCATCTTTTCCATAGTATTTTTAGCTGTAATTATTTATTTATGCTCTTGTGGTTGGGTGACAAATACAAGTGAAAAATATCATTTATTTGTATTAGATTTATCCTGTAGATACCTTAAATAGTTAACGTTCGTTTATAGCTGTTCAGATAACATTGTATTTGTGAATAGCACCAATTTTTATTTGTCTCTGTGTCACATAGATTTGTTGTAGATAGACGATTGTTATTGCAAATTGTCTGTAGTTAATAGTAACCATATTTATCATGTACCTAACATAGAGTGGGTTCAATTGGTAATGTAAATTGTACTAACTGGGTATCTGTGATTGGGTTCAAAACGCAGACCGCGAAAATGGCGCCCCCCTCGGTTCACGGATGACATAACTCCACTGCTGAGAATATTCGACCCGCAAGCTGTCCTCCCCGCGCGGTACGTCGCACAACAATAGATGGCGCTTTTTACAATGTGTGCGATAGTTACTTGAATGCGCTCATAGATGGCGCAGCTAGTAGCCAAATTGATTAGAGACCTGGAATTTTCGATGTTTTTGCGTAAATGAATGGGATTTACATGGCATTGCACTGCTTTATTCATGATGAAAAAATAAATAATCAAGTACATCGGTAAGTATTGAGTATAACGAGTAAATGAAAACATTAAATAACGAAAGTGTACATTTTTAAACAAAATCATCCATAATTCGATTAAAAATTAACTTGTTTGGACCGAGCTTTGTATTTCTATGATATGATGAGCTTTGATGACCTACTGTATTCGATGGAACAGACATTTATGTTGGTAAAATCTTGCATGTAGATACCTAGTTTATTTTTATGTGTGCATGTTCGATGTAGAAATTCGCTGATTGTTGCGTTGCGTTCGTATGTACGTAAAATTCAACGTCTGAATGTATATACGGCATGTTGGTGTTATTCGATGTAAGTCTAGGTATTGGTGTGATTATATTGATGTACCTACATAAAAATAAAATGTATTTAGATAATAAGTAAAAGGTAAGATATATTTTGTAACTCTTCACTGCGGAAACCGTACATAATCTATTTATTTTAGTACCTTACACTCTACAAATAATTTAATACTCAAATTGAATAGTAAGTACTATTCCTATGCTGAAATAATATGAAAATCATAGTCACAGTCAAACATCTTGCAGCAAAAACATAAACGCAGAGGGCGCCACTAGTTTGTACCAGTGGCGGCACTAGTACGTACCAGTGGCGCCCTCTGCTACTAAGATCTGGTTTCAAAGAGCCTTTAATTAATTAATTATTGTCAATTTTATACAGCTCAACAAAAAAAGGAGAAGAGGAGGCAGCAGAAAACGCAGTGGAGCCCGCAGAGGGAGACGTACAAGGCAACGTACAGATCAAAATGGTGGTCAGCAATGGCAAGGTGAGGGATCGGACCATACTATTAAATCCGTCAAGTCCAATTAACATACTCGGTAGTAAAATAATTGGTCTGGGCGCAAGCGGGACACGCTCCTCTAATTAACCTTAACGATGACACGTTTGGCGTAGCGGCTGAGCGATCGGCTTCTGCGCCAAGGTTTGCGGGTTTGATTCTTGGGCGGAAACAATATTCAAATATACAATATTCTTGCAGTGGTACTTAACAGCAATAGACCTAAACCGCTATTCGTGCGTAAACATTATTAAACCCTTAATTAAGAAAATCGAATAAGCACTAGTCGGACTCGCCCAACAAGGGTTCCGTACAAATTTGTAGGTACCTACAAATTTAGGTAGTACATACTATAATTAATTACAAATGTATAGTTTCAGATTTTTTCCCTGAACTTGTAGTATAATATACGGCTATATATTACTCGCCATATTTCATAATTCTAGGTCAACGGGAAATACCCTATAATTTTGATTCCCTTGAGAGTGTCAAAATATACGTTTGTTGAGGCATAAACGGCCGTATCTTTTTTTACGTTAACTTAGAAGTTTGATTTTTTCACAGCTTTAAGTGACTGTAGACCTAAGTATATGGTTTTAATTTCAACTCGATACCTCCAGGCGTTCCCAAGATAAAGGGTCTTGACAGGCAAACGGACGGACGGGCAGCAAAGGGATCCTATAAGGGTTCCTTTATTTTCCTTTCGAGGTACGGAATCCTAAAAATACTATTGGGGTTTTATGGCCGGACAGAATATAATCATTCCTGTCTATGGTTAACTAAGCAAGGTTTCTTTAGTTAGCAATATCTAGTCAAAGAACTTATCAACGGCAACCGTTAGCACATCGCAACACATCGCGACCCTTCCATGCCTTGGAAAGCACGTAAAGCATACAAGCGTATTAGGTACACATACATACACTGTGTATGAAAATCGTTAGTGACATTAAGAAGCCTAAAAAATCTGAGAATCAGTCTATCCTCAAAGTATCGGTTTGCCCAGAAATTGCGGAGGTCTCATGACACATTTAAAATACATCCAGCCACATCTTGTGAGACTGGAAATGGACCTCAACATGGAATTCCGATTTAGAAATCAAAATTTTAGAATCAAATTAATTTAATGATGTATAAACGCTAATTATAACTAATGTGCCAAGTCACAGTTTAAATAGAAAATTTGTAGAAACTTTTTGTTCATACAGCGTGCGAGCGACAGATCGTGGAAGCAAGTGTGGGGGGTGCTGCACGGAACCAAGCTGTACCTGTATCGACACCATCCTAGTCAGGTACGTAATAACTGTAAATCAAAACATATTATAAATTCAACAAACGTTTCAGACAAAAAATTGTCACGTATAAATTATGTCCTTAGTATTTTCATCTAGGTTCCCGACTTCGTCATCAAATAGTAGCTTTTGTAAATGTTAAGTGGTTATCACAAGAAAAAAATCTTTTTTTCTCCTCAGAATTTTTTTTCGACGTTTAATGCAGGTTCTTGCCAGTTTTTCTCCATCAAACGCATTAATTTGGAATCTTAATAGTTTTTTGACAATTTAAAAGTATCTATAGTAATCCTCTTAAAACATGAACAGGAACCCATAAAATATGACATTGATAGGAGAGTAGGCCTTGTCAATGTCAGACAAGATATTGAACAAAATATTTTTTAGATTTTTACATACATAACATAACATAATATACCATCACGCCTGTATTCCCCGAAGAGTTAAGGCAGAGGCGTACTTAATGTACACCCACAATTCGCCGGTATGTTTAGGTCCCATGTGTGGCACAAATCCGGACTCCGAGCTGCTACTGAGAATTTCATAGAAAAACCCAATAACACTTTGCTCGATCTGGGGATCGAACCCAGGACTTCTAGTGTAGCAGTCGCGCTTGGGACCACTAGACTAATAAAGCATACATACATACATATTTTCGCGCTTGTCTCCCATTGGGGTAAGCAGAGACTATATATTTCCAGTTGCTACGATCCTGGCACACCCCTTTCGCTTCATCCACGTTCATTAATCTCCTCATGCAAGATCGTCGGTTTAAGGTGCTTTTAACCTGACCTTTTTTGAGAACATCCGCAATTTGATTGTGGTACGTTCGTCGAGTTCGGCCCTTTCCAACTCTTCCATCCGTATTGGCCATGTATACTTGTTTCTCTCTTCGTTCATCCATCCTCTCTATATGTTTTAGATTTTTGCAACAATAATTTTCATACTGTCCTAACTTAACGTAAACTTCCTGTGTATGTGTATGTCTTAAAAGCTCGAAACAATCCTTATACGGTAGGTTCAAACATATGGGATGGAAGTGTCGAAGGTTCTATTTGTATGCGGCCTTGGCGCTCACTCCGATCAATGACGTATGGTTTTCTCGAAGTATCACCCTTCAGTTGGCCGAGAATGTAGTGTGCACGTACATGCCAGGGCTGTCGAACTAATAATACTAGGAAATTTATAAAGAAATTGAACTACAAAACTAACACGTATAATTTATCTCTAAAGAGTTTAAGTGCCGTTCTGGATATATTTTAATCAGAAAGAAGTGCTAATTCTGAAGTGGTGAAACCACTTTGTAGAACATAAAAGATCAAAAGTATCGTAATGAATTGATGTACTTTTCCCAGCATAATTTTGCAATGTTTATGATTTAATTTACCAAAACATATTTAGATGTCTGTCTTAGCCACCCAAGAAAACAGCGTGGGAGTATCTAAGTACAATATTAAATGTAGCATGTTTATAATTACAAATGTCAGTGGAACGACAGCCCTATTAATGTATACAGTGTAGAGCAAATATTTTGTACAGTGAGGTAATGGAATATTGTTTTACGTGGAATGGCTTGTTTTGTTAATGTCTGCCGCCGATGCTTGCTTACGTGGCGCGAACTATACAAATACCGTTTTGGCGCTAGAATACCGCTGTTTAGAATAATAACAACTAATGTATGCTAAGATTAGACCGTCATTATATAATTGTGTGAAAATTCTTTTGTACATTTATTAGCCGGCATTATAATTAATTCTTTTAAATGAAAAAGTAGTTTAATGAAATTAATTATCACGTAGTTCTAACTAAGCCTATCGGAACTCCACAAAACCCTTATTTACAAGGGTAACATTAAATAATACCAACATACAAGGAGATAATCTTATCCTTAGCCAGGAAATTGCAAATTATTACCAAATTCATAAACATGCAGATCCAGAAGTTCAATTTAGTTAAGGCTAATCTTAATTACTAATTGAGATACCCGTATAAGTAACACATTATGAATTCTAGAGATGTGCCGCTTATCTTGCTGATATACTATCGACTTCCTGTCGCGCGCCATAAGCGCGTGCGCACCTGGCTTCATTGTTCGAACTTCAAACGACGAACTAGGGTTGTCAACTTATTAATTATAGAATAAAGATTATGTGAATTTAATTTTTAGCCTACATGTGCGAAATTGTGGCGTAAATCTTTTTTTTAGTTGTCACATGCGATTGTATGCTTTAATTACAGTTATTCTTTAGATTTCAATGTATTGTTTTCTTTCTCTGTTAAGTGCAACTTGAATGCCATTATCAACTGCATTTGAAATTGCATTTCATCACAAATGTTAGTTTTTAGCAGCTGGAACATACTGAAGTTTTCATTAACAGATGGTTTCATCATCATCAACCCTTATACTGTTCCACTGCTGAGCACGGGTCTCGTCTCAGATTGAGACGGGTTAGGTTACTGTCCGTTGCTGTTATATACATATTAACAGATGGTTTTTAACAATTAAATCATTCAACCCTCAAGCACCGCGTGCTACTGCCCGCACCTTCCCGAGTAGCCAACCGTGCAAGTAACGGAAACCAGGTGACCCGCGTGATCAGCGGTGGAACCACAGCTGTCACTGAATTAACGTGTAGCTTTCTTAATTATGGACGTAATTCCAAGTACGACACAGCTGTTGTGTTTTAATTAAATCTAAATCATAGATGGAAACGACACTATTCTACGACATAAAGGAGTTAGAATGTTCTGGAGTTGAGGTATTGCGAAATGTAGTATAGGTAGGTCATCCAACAACCGGATGAATGAATGACCTGTAATTACTGCTGATAACAGGGTGCTGTAGCGCAAATCGGAAGAGGCCTGTGTCCAGAATTGGAGTGTCATAGGCTGATTCAAGGAGTGAACGACAGTGAATGACAGTGCTCTTCATCTATTATTAATTTATTCTCCACTTCTAGACTCTACTAAAATGGCTGCATCCACCACCATAAGATTAAATAGAGCTGTAACTTCTTCAAAGAATAAGCTTTGTTATACGCCGTCTGAAACAACATAATGTACATGTCAACAGCACAACACTTCAAACATTCTACGTAACGCGGAAGCCACAACTCACTTCACTTCAACTTAACCACTGTTTTCGTATAATAAAAGGTGTCACACTGCCGCCCACTCACACAACCACGTCAAAATCCTGACACTATCAAGTCACACAAACACCGAAGGCTCTTATAAGCGTCACTCATTCACAATAAACGCAATAAATTTATAAAATGATATATTTTTGGTGCCGAGTCCTCATGGCCTTAAGTGTTCATGTCACGATGTGAAGACGTGTAAAATTTATGTTGTGGTTCGGCCATTAATTTTGATGATAACAAGGGCTTGTTAGATATAGTTAAAGCTACGTCTTTATTCGCCAGCCTCCATATATGCCGACTTGTGTACATAATTTAATTTCGTTTGAACTCTAAAATAAATCGTCCCTGGAATGCGAATGAAGTTAGGCTCCTTGTTTTGTGCTTTCTTAGTAGCGCTTGATAAATATTGTTTATAGCTTCCTTGATATTTACTTTAACACTTACCGTTGAAACAAAGAGCATATTGGCTCCCAAGGGCAGGGAAAATGTTTTGAGATTTAGGGAGAGGAATCATTTAAGCCTGAGTTATTTAAGATTCGAATGAAATGTTAAAGATAATGGAAAGGGAAACGTACGTTACTACGTAATTCCTGAAATCAATGCTTTCCATATGAAGGCAAATATGATACTGCTACTACTTAATTGCAAATCCAAATAGGACTTGTGTCGTTGGAATAATTTTATCGACACCCGCGTAGCGTAATTAGGTACTCTAGAGAAGAGCTGTCAACAAAAAGTTGTAAAAAATAACATTTCTATTCTTAATAAAAATGGTTAAGTCGATTAGATACTCCATATACCTGTCTATGTTGTAAAAATTTGCCATGTTACGCCTGCTAATAATATTTTTTGAGCGTCTGTAAGAGGTTTACGCCTATTTGTTGGTGATCAAAGGATTCCGATGCCAACCAGAATTTCCTTGAAGCGTGTCCTACAATTTATTATTGACATTACCTACACATTTCTCAGTACAATAAACTGAACATTGGTTTTATATTCCTTATTAAACTATTCGTTAACTCATCCTTACAGCTTAGATAATAGAGGACATTTTCCAATTCCTTACACAACGTCCAAGGAAGACATACCGCGAATGAAATGGAATTAGATATTCTAAGAAGCGTCGCCTCTAAATTTCTTAAGTTTATTAATAATATATTATGACTACTGCGGAAACACCATCTATATCAATACCTATAATAAAATTGTAACAGGCCGATTCCTGTACATTATAGATTAAAAGATTAAAGAAAAACGAATATGGGGGTCTTTATTAGAGCAACAGACGCCAAAAAACACCTTTTAGAATTTGTGTCTGTATGTTTGTACGCGCATCACGCAAAAACTACTACCTACATGGAACTGAATGCAGTTTTCACCGATGTCTTGCTAGAGGTCTAACTTAAAATCTGGTGCATTTTTCATCTTGATACGCCGCTTAAAATCGGACTTATAGTATGTTAATCTTTTTGGGACTCGAATGAAACTGCGGGCAACAGCCAATGTTTTTATATATTTAGAACACTAATTCCTGAATTATCCATGGTGTCAGAGAGACCACAAAAAACATGTCGCATGCTCGCATTGGGTTTAATTTCTGTAGATACTAATCTTGATATGACAGCAAGGCTGTTGCTTAATTTCGAATGTCTTTATGTTACCATAATAGAAAAACTGGAAAAGTCAGTGCATTATGTGAAAATGTAAAACTAATATATCAGATTGTAACAAACTTTTAATGTAGCTGTATAATGGAGATTTAATCAGTTTTCACAGTATTCTCGCTGTCTTCCGAAAAGCGTTGCAAAGCCTCTTTCAAAACCTCGTTTTTCTTATTTTTTTTACTTAACGGTATGAAATTTCTCATACCTACCACATATACATGAAAGATTTCATAAAATTCGGTTGTGCTGTTTCTGAGGAGTACGACCACATACACCGTGACACGAGATTTTTATATATTAGAAGATATTTAATGCCTAACAACGCCTTAGTTAGTTTTTTTATGTTTTCCTAAGGTTAATGAATCCTCAATAGAAACTCTTTCTAAAATGTTTACTTGCCAGTTTTGAAAATATTCGACTGCATCTGAAGTTAAGCTTATTTAGCTGAACGATCAGACTTTTGTCCTACAGGCCGTGATTTCGTTTCCCGTACATTTTTCTTTTGGTGAGGCCTAATTTTTGTTGCCCTCGGTCTTGGAAAATTTGTGTTTGTAAACCCTACCACGATACAGCAGAAAATTGGATCCTAATGTGGGCCTAAGTTAATAAAACTGCTCTTATTACAACAACATGTACCTACCTGTAATGTTCACAAGTCTTTTTGAGTGTGTTTGATAATGCAATCTTTCTTTAACCCACGTTCAGTCAACATTAGGCCAACAATTCCTACGCGTATTAGAGAAATCCTGATTGATTACTTCTATTTGTTGAGACTGAGGAAATCTCTGATGTTTGCCGCATAACATGTGAGATTCCCGTGACCTATATATTTGATAAATATTTTGATAAACTTTATCCGAATAAAGAGAAAAAGGTAAATCAAAATGCTGTTTGCTAGTGAGCGCATGATTTGGGAAAGACTGAACCAATTTGGCTAATTTAAAAAAAAATATCTTTAAGGTTAAAAGTTGATCTGCAAATTGGAATATTTGGGAAAACTGAAAGTGACTGCCTCATTAGTCTAGAGGTATTAAGCACGACTACTGTGCTATAGGTACAAGGTTCGACTCCGAGGTCGAACAAAGTATTACTGAGTATTTCTATGAAATTCTCAGTTTTCAGCAGCTCGGAGTTTGGACTGATACCCGGGTGATGGCAACAGGATCACCCCTTATTACATGGGACCTAAATATACCGGCGAACAGTGGGTGTACATTAATAACCTCTAATTCTTCAGGGAATACTGGCACGATAGTATATAATGTTCTATAGATATATTTTTCTAAAAATCTCAATCTTAAAATTATAATCTTAGGAAAATCCAATCATCAATATTGGCGGATCCCTCGACTCGATCTTATGGTCTCAATAATAAGGGTGAAAATAGTCAGATGATTGCATTCGTACGTGACGGACACCACGATAACCCCACATTTTCCATTTCTGCGTATCCAAACGTAATTTCAACACATAAATAAAAAAAAGCAACATTTGAGAGTTACGGTTTTCCCCAATCGTAAAAATTCCTGTTCTCTTCCTAGAATATTGTTAGGTAGGTACAAAGTGCTGCTAAAATAGCAATAAAAGAAAAATATAACTAAATCAATGTCTCATAAAGTCTAAGTTTACTTGCACTCTCACTCTCTCATTTCTCGTAAGTGATTTTTCATCGTACCTAACTCATAAAATTTATAATATATTTGATTAGTATCGAATACCTGCAACGTTGACTGATTATTTCGGACCCGTACCAAGTGAAAATGACACTTATCTTGTCAATCTTGTGAGTGATATTTCACTTGTGTTGTAACATATAAAATGGACGCCGAAATCTCCGACTCCTAAGATATTCATATTCATTTATTTGCATACCATAATGTGAGTATTAGGTGTTATAAAAGGCTTAAAGCTAAATAACAATTATGGACCCTGCTAGGGCACAGCAACAAAATTAAAATTACATTATGCTCAAAGTATTAATATCAACACAACAATAAACATAATAATATCACAATAACTCATAGATCATTTTTGTTATACCTATTTAAACATTCATATTAAAAATTTATATTAAAACAATTAGAAATAATAATGTCATATAATTTACCATTTAATCGCAATAGTAAATTATATGTTGAATAATAAAAATAAAAAAGATACAGGTCTGCGTACCTAGTTTAGGGGCCAGAAATCTGACAATAATGTTGTAATCGATTGTACAACTTACTGTCTATGTGTAATTTACCTGTTTCATTGCTTGTGTACAAATAAAGAAAATAATAGATACTTTTCATATAGATACGATTCGCTATAAAACCGAAGCGGCATTCCCACCTTTTGTTTTTACCATAAAGTACCTAGTTAAATATACTTGGAAACAATTCCGCCCTCGCAATAGCAAATGCAGTACCTACTTGCAAAATGGCAGTTTTAAGAAAAACAAAAAGGAAAAAAAAATATCAGATAATTTCACACAAAAGGATGCATTTTTCTTTATTATTTCAACATGTTCTAGCCATACAAAAATCTTACGTGTGTCCATAAGTCCATAATGTATTTTTTGTCAAAAATGGAAATTCGTAAAAATGACGATTACTGCATTTGCTTTACGAGGGCAGAACTCAGAGATATCTAATAAAACAAACTACTACTGGATGCAGATAGATTTATCTAAAAAAAAATTCCAATCCATTGCATCATACCACTTCTGACATAATTGTGAAGTAACTTCTGATCAACATAATAATCTTTCTTTAAACCAGGATTTATAATAACTTATGACATTCATTTAACAGCATCAAACTATTTATTAAGCGCACTTAACTTGCCGATACTAAATCAATGGAACAAAACAGTTATTACCATAATACCGTGCTCTAAAATGTACCAAATACATATTTATGAAGTTAACACCCAACGAAAATGCAAGAAGTTGCATGTTAATGTAATCAGATCAATGTCGACCGATGCCACTATTCTGAAACAGTCGATGTTCTTAGGCTGCATAACAGTACAGTTTTATCATTCTAATTTTAAATAATCGATATTATTTCGAATCTGCAAAGAGTTCTTAATGTATATTTCCTTGACTGCCATACATTTTTTTAAACATAAAGTCTTGGAAAAGGCAACGACAAAGATAATTTTGGGGAAATAGAAGACAAAATATCTCTGTGTAGGTACGTTCCCCTCTGTTACTTTCGGGTGAATAAATAGATACTTCTGCACACATATTATTCGTCAAATTATTCAGTCAACTCTACAATATCTCGATTACCTCATCTCCAGAATAAGTCCTACAGTTAATAATAACGTATAGTTCCATAAATCGAGAGGGCTTGTTATCTCATTGTTGCCACCCACTCCTTGTCCTAGCCCGCCCTGGATAAATGCGATCGCCTCGAGAAAGAATGCTAATGTGGAACATGAGTATACCATGCGTATCTTGCGTTATTTACGCAAAACACTGCGAGAAGTGTGTCATTTCCGTCCAGACAGGAAATTGTAATGGAGTCATGTAATATTCATGGATTAGTTTGGCCAGTTGATCTATGACAATATTAAATTATATTTAATATATATTATTATACTGACTTTTGACACGCGAATATAAGTTATTTAATAAAACTATTTTTACGCATTTTATCGTGGTATGTTCATATTTACATCGCGGTATGTAATAGAATAATGAACTATCATATTCTAAGAGCATGCATAATGTCCAGCACTTGATTAACCTGTGAAAGGTTAGCTAAAATAGCAAATAGCTGATACAATAGAAAAACAATTGATATAATCGTCTGGAGGGTTAGGATTCATTCATAAAAGACAATTTTTTTTTTTGCACCAGATATTATAAAATATTCCAGACCAATCGACTAAGCAGTCTCCGTCAAGGTCATACTCGCATACACACCCCGAGGCCTACTCTTAACACGTCAAGATTAATATATGAAAATTGCTATCGATATCCATTATATTTATTGCAAATGTTTTGGCTGACTCTCAAGTATTTCATTATGGTAATGGGCTCTTCGACTATAGATAGCTGACAGACTAGATCAGACTTTTTTAAGCATTAAAATATAGTTTATTCGATAACGTGTAATAAAGCATAAATTATTTTTTCTCTCGCACGAGTAAGCACTGCGTTGAAGCTATATTTTCTTAAGCATGGCATGCCTATATGAAGAGATTATAATATTATCTATTTTTAAGGGTGATCTTTTAGTATGGTAACGGCTTACCATCAGGCGGGCTCTTCATTGTGATTCAGAATGATATGTTTAGATCACAATATATATATACACCTATAAAGTGCTGGGGTCTGCTACGAAAACGGATTATCTCACAATTTTACTATTTGATTACATCCAAGTACTAAATGTCAAATAACATTTGGAAGTAAGATCAACGTCAGACAAGAAGTCAAATTGCGATAATAGTATCGATTAGCAGTTCCTTAAAAACACTTTCATGGACTAGACTACTACACCTCGGACTAAATTAGCAAAAATATTTTTGTAATATTTGTGAATGCATTACATATTCAAGAGGTAGGCCACGCTTCGGTGACATCTGTGATGTTGCCAACATTCAGTGTACTTAGGTGACCAGAACCTTCGTTTGCCCCGTCTTCTACTATACAAATTGTATCCCTAACTATGTATATAGATCTGTAATCCCTCACATATATAAACCACATCTACAGAACAATTGTTGACAAAAGACGAAAAAAGCGCGCTTAAATAATGGAAACCTATGCTTAATCGTGGTCGCATACAGTAATGGATCGCGCACACGCAATCAGTGATCGATCGGAACGCATTTCGCGAGCCTGCGCCTGCGCATCCGATTACACGATAAACTACCCACGGTCCGATGAATTACAAGTGACAGCGTAATTGAACACCTTTGAGGTTTGATGGATTGTTCTTTTTTGATTAATTAAATTCTTTTTTCTTGTGACAGTTTAGTGAGAAAATGCTGATGGTTTGTTATAGTATTTTATGTGAACGGTACCAATGGTCTTGTGATTAAAAGCACTGCTGCTGAGCTTGAGGTCCCGGTTCAATTTCCACAACGGAACTACAAATGTGTGCCGGGTGTTATTGGGTTTTTCTATTAAGTAATCTTAATGCAGATCTCAAATCCCAATGTTTGGATTTCTGGCAGATTTGTCCTTGTAAAATATATGATGGAAAACAACTACAAGACTAATGACATTTATATCATTGAACTCTACATAAAATACTCTCCTCTTCTAGGAAAAACAATAGCGCGATAATTTTTGCATGAAAATATATAAGTACCTATAGGTACTTACTTACAAAGGGGCTTCAGCTTATTGTTTGTAATGACACATCCCATACGGAAGATGTCTACCGTATAATTAAGGAATGACTTTAAAATTACAGTTTATATATATAATTGTATATCATTGTCTTTGAAGTCTCATTTCTCAAATTCCGAGTCACTTTACTCGTACTCTTAAACCTTACTGTGGAAAACATCTCACTGCTCGAAGAAAACAAAGTAGATAATCATTATTTGCTGGTTTCTGACGCTTTTAGTGCGAATATTAGACATAACTATATACTTTTTACGGATTTTATCGCGTTATATTGATATTATTAAATCTCTGTTTTAATTTTTAGGAATACATTTTTAGATCCCTATAACATAACATAACATAACATACCATCACGCCTGTATTCCCCGAAGGGTTAGGCAGAAGCGTACTAATGTACACCCACAGTTCGCCGGTATGTTTAGGTCCCATGTAATAGGGGGCGAGCCTATTGCCATTTAACCGGGCACAAATCCAGACTCCGAGCTGCTACTGAGAATTTCATAGAAAAACCCAATAACACTTTGCTCGACCTGGGGATCGAACCCAGGACCTGTAGCCTAGCAGTCGCGCTTGGGACCACTAGACTAATGAGGCAGTCAGATCAGTCAGATCCCTATAATATAAAAAATATATATAGATACTTACGAGTAATATTTATATTTAATATCAATTTAATGCAATAATTGTATGTCAAAACAAAGTATAATTTAGTTGTTTTGTTCCACACTTCGGAAGAGGAAGATCTGTGGGTGTACACATTACACACATATGCATTTAAACTTATCATGATCTTCTTGAATTCTCTCGAAAAGGCGATAAGTGCGCAGGCGTCGACTGAATGGGTCGGCGTCGTGGGTCAATGCTGGGCAGGTGTCGTATTGTTCCAAGCCAGGGTTACTTCTCATTGTTTCTTAACATATTCACGTGTATTAGAAGGTAATAGGTTAAATATATACAATCGTGATGGGTTTACAGTTCGTAGCGGGTTTAAACTAAAGGCAATATGAGTAGGTCTCGGTTATAATAAATTATTTACGATCCATATTAAAGTATGTAATGAGCATAAAGTTAATTTAAGAAATAGTAAATAAAGTTACTTTAAAAAGAAACGTTGCCCCACACTAGAATAGGTATTCTCCTGTATATTCTAGGTGGTTTTTCAAATACAAATTGTCACATACCCAAACGCCCAAACCCGGAACAACTACCTGTAGATCATACAAATTTTTGCTCCGTGTGGGAATCGAATCCACAACACGTGGGGCAGAAGCCGATCGCTCGGTCGCTACGCCCCAAACGTGTTGTCATACTCTTATTTTATTAGCAGTACCTTTACGGTTTTGATGGAAAATGTGGAAGAGAAATTTGACAGCATGGCTAAGAACCTAGCCAAATTTATTGGCTAAAACGTCTGGTGCACACGACGCAAGTTTGAATCCGGATTTAACAACAGTTTTAGAAATAGTCATTCTGTTAGATGGCAGCCCTGCCTACCTACGTAAACCAATGTCAGACCATCAGGTGCAAGGAATTTTGGCGTAGGATCCGACCTCAACAGAAATAAACGTCTTTTGTTATAATTGTTCGCCATTGTCCCAATGAGATGCAAATAAACACGTTCAAAATAAACCGTAATTAAATTCAGGTACTTGAGATTTACAAATGGCCGTCTTTAAAATAGAAATACTGCACTCAGAATATATTATTTGTGATATGATATAATGTTGGTACAACCGAGAACAACGGTTCTTAGCATTTAGTATTTCAAATAATAAATATGTTATTTCTGTACCATGTAGATTAAATAGTTCGTGGTATTGAAGACTGAAGCGCAGGATAATGAAAACAAGATTTGTATTTTAGAGTACATTCTGAATTTATCGTTATTTTTTTAAAGCAACCACTTCTAAAATCTTAACTAGACTGAATGATCGTATTGTCTTTGCCTCAAGACATCATATTACTATAAAAAAATCGATTCAAAATTGAACTGTCAGGTTCTGAAATTCAGTGAGATAACAGACAAGACCACTGTCTTATATCCGATTATAATAGACTAGTTGACTGATATTTTTTAATGGTCTCATAAAAAAGTAAACAGACCCGAACAATAAAAACAAGATCAAAATCGGTTAAAAAATAAGGAAGTTACAAGCATTTTAATTTTATGCTAGACAGAGCTTTTATCATAGCACGTTGTGACGTCAACCCGTGCGTGCGCCATACAAATTCTATACTGACATTCGTTTTGCGGGAAAGAGAAAGACTATCCCCACTCAATCCCCACCAAAAACTTTTAAAGTTTATATAAGATATAAGCTTTAACTTGATTTAATTTAATTGTACTTGATCTAAATTATTATTTCAGTCTAGAAAGTATTTTTAATAACATTTTTCAATAGGACCATCGTTTTTGATAAATCATAGAAGTCAACTACCCTATTATCGTTGAGAACAAACTAATAGACACGTCAAAGACATTTATTAACCCATCCAATAACACACACAATGCAAAATCTATTGTTCTTATGCTTCAAGGCCCTTATGCGATTTGCAGAACTTAGAGTTCCTTTTTGGCAATGACTGCTGGGTTCACAAAAACATTTTTATCATCTTATACTTTTGCAATCATTAGTCGTATACATTTTAATGACGTTTTCCCGTTCCTTTGACGTATCTTTCCCAGCCAATAATTCGCTACATTTTATCTGTTAATTAAAACTCCGACTGGTCTAAGGAAGTTGTTGAAGTAAGTATTCTGAGTGCTTGTCGGGCCCTGGTCCAGTCAAGTGCTTCTATCGCCGAGAAGCTATTTATAATCGCCGACGACCTTCGAGAGACACAACACAACACATTTTATTCAGTCGCCGCTTCATTAGTTGTTT
Organism: Acronicta aceris; assembly: GCA_910591435.1. Lineage (NCBI taxonomy): Eukaryota > Metazoa > Arthropoda > Insecta > Lepidoptera > Noctuidae > Acronicta > Acronicta aceris. The sequence goes on along the minus strand of OU342761.1, from coordinate 14,207,935 downwards.
AAACGCATGAATAATAACTCTTAACAACATCGTAGGCGTCGTTCATTTCCCTGTCGACAGAGTTTTTATGAAAATCCCTTAGAAGTACGTTGACCTTTCCACAACAACGAATTACGAATTACCAGTTTGTTTTGTTGAGTCGGCACAAGGGAAAACTAATCGCCCGTTTGAGAAGGACATTTGAAGTGTCCAAAGCTCTCAAAATTGTGTACGATTATATCTTTATTCCCAATCTACGTCACGGCAGGACTTTAACCTTAGGGTTCGCGGAACTTCTATGCAAAACGTATCTCTTGGGGTTTCGCTTTCTAACCATACGGTTCATCGAACACTAGCGAACTGTCAAATCAAATATTCATTTCTCCCTGTCGTTGATTCAAATCAAATCAAATCAAATCAGCCTATTGCCGTCCACTGCCATCGATAATTGCCAAATTAAGTGTTATCAGCTGTCTGTATCTCGCGCGTCGACAGCCGCCGACGTGAATTGCCCATATTTCACCCTCAGACAGTGTAGTTCAATTACCTGTCGTCGTTGGTCAAATTGCTTTATTTACATGATCGTGTCAGGTGCCTCCTGATAAAACGTGCCGCGCCGTATTGCGCGCTGGTTGTTCCGACTTCCTACCGCCAATTATATAAATAAACAATAATCACTTCCTACGGCGTTGAGACAGGTCGTTAAGCACTGTTGTCGGCGACTTGATGCTTAATTTGAGAGCGGCGTTGTCTCGAATTTGCGTAATCGAACGACGTGTGAGGCGACAGCTCCATATAGGGTTAGGACAGCGCCATCGACCCGCACACCGGCCAAAAAGAACGCTCGGCCGTCATCGGGTAATTAACACTTTATCTACCTTTTATTGGTTCGCTCTCGAATATCGTTATTGTGATGAGCTTATAGAAGCTGGTTAATAGATAACTGTTGTATAGGCTGACGCTTTGAAAAGCGTCGCGCGTCGGTGGCGTTGGCGCGGACGAAACACGATTGCGCTTTTAAAATACTTTAAATGCCACAGTTGCGGCATAAGGACCGTTTATAGTGATAAGGCCGCCGTGTAATAACTTTGTGTAATATGTTGGGCAAGTGGAATACCGATGGACTCCACATTCAGTAAAATATGTGCAATTAATTAAGTAGATAAACACTGAAGATTTTCAATCCATCCGACTCAATATATTTTACGACGGTTATTGTCACTACATATTATTATGCTCTTTACCTTATTGATGCACCAATAAAATAGTCCTTATAAAGCAGGCGATAGGGAGTGCCTTCGCCATTTTGGGTCACATTAAAAATCTACCTTATTTTTCCATGAGCGTAAAGGTTGCCAATTTGTAAACACTAACCATTCGCTTAAATCACTCGTCTGTTCACGCCGAAAGGGTAGGAAGTAGCCTGCCATAGATCTGACAAAGTATAATAAATCAGCTTCCCTTATCCAAAGATAACATAAAATCCTTCGGTGGTTTTGGAAAATTGTAGACAGAATGACCTAGTTCTAAACTTATTAAAGCTTCGTCTTCAGACTCCTCAGTTTGAGTTGACATTTTCAATTTGGAATTAAGTTTATTTAAGCGAAATAGAAATAATATTGGCACAGGACTGACCTAAATCCTAAATTGGTGGGAACGAAATTATTAACATAAAGCTTTTTAAGAAGTACGACTAAATTCCAGAGGGCTTTTTCTACAAGAATTACTTGAAGGTCGGGATCTAATTTTGTTCTCATTCGTTAACTCAAAAGAACCATTCGACACGTGTATTGCATCACGTGTGAACTTGACCCACACGTATTACACAAGAGTTCACCTCAAAACAATGAAACACGCGACTGAATGCCGATGTAAACCCGTCAGCGACCAAACAATGCGGCGCCGACGACGCCCAGCGATAAATAACGGGAATAGAAACAAAAATAATTACGAAACCATCTATTTGGGGTGCACTAATCTCATGGGCTTGCCCTAGAAACGTGTCTGAGTGATCACTTAATCTCCCCAAATTGGGTTCGCGTCTTCGCGAAATCATCTTGGGAGCCAGGGTTTCTATCGCCCCACATATCTTCCTAATCTATTATATAACGCGATGTGCTTGTACGTAATTTCTCTCTCGGCGCGGCTATTTTTAGAACTCTCTTTTATAAAAATTGGAAAAGCTCGTGTATGAAGCTTAAAACGTGTTTTCACGTGGAAAAGTATTATTTATTTTGGTTGCAAATAATCTTATTATGGACTTAAGCGCTTATGTCCTATTTGTGAAAATAAACGCACGAGGTATTATACCTTATGTTTATACTTAAAAGTTAAGACTTTTTATCACAAATGATGTTAGATAAAAATATAACGGTGGACCAAATACTCGTAATTTCGTGTACAATAAAAATACAGTCTTAATCAGCTTCACGGCTGGTCTAGAAATTAAAAAGAAACATTAAAAATATTCAGCTGTTTTTTCCCACGCTAACTGTAACAGCTCTAGGTTACTTAATGTACAGCGACAATTTGTGGTACCTATACGATACGGGCGTGCGCTATGTCGCAACCTTAATACCAGCACTGGTGTTAACCATAACAATAACAACTTGCAAGGGCTCATAAAAGCTTACGAATTTTCTCTACGTGACGTTTTTTACGTACCAATAGGTACGTACATAGCTACCTCATCGCAAACGAGCTGAGCGAAAGAGTTCGATTCTCAGATCGAAAATTGTCGGCCAGAATAACGTTACAGCCGTCTGTGGTAACTATCGATTGATTTCGACATAAACGTACATAATCCTAAACACTCGTATTTTCTTTTAAATTCGCATTCTGAAGCCTAAACAAATACTTAGCGCCGACAGACAGTTGGCGAATGCAACGCATCAAAATGGCGGTCGTATTTCACTCCATACCAAAGTATATTAGATTGAAGTTAAACAAGCCATAAATAAATCACCAGTTATCCCATTAAAATTACTGTCGACTTTATTCTTTGTGTAATAAAGCTCCTTTTAACAAAATCTTGAACAGATAATTGTGAGAAACGTAATACGCAAATGTTTATTGGCCTACATACATTTAACGATTTAATCGGTCAATTAGCGAGTGTTCGATAGCTCATCACGGTAGAATCAGTCTCGAACAATAATAGCGAATTCATTCGAAATATTTGGCAATGGTTGCGGTAACAGCATTCCTCGGGGCAGTATGGCAGTTTCCGTGGAATTGGTAACGGGAAAATGTATATTGGACAGGTTAAAGGATTGTACCATTTATCATGGGTATATATGTACATACAACATACGGACAGACCTATCTCTGGGTAGGATATAGTTTTCCACTTGCTACGACCCTGGAACATAACTCTAAAAAAGAAATAAGAAAAATATTATAATATCTAGCTCTAGTATTCATAAGCGCGGCTTCTGAGCGTAAGGTTCTCCAGTCGCTATGTTAATAGGCTTTTCTTTTGCAACTAAGTAGCAACTCTGACTTTGGACCTGATCCCCTGTTACATGGAACGTAAAAAGGTACCGGCGAACTATGGGTACCTATGTACGTTAGTAACCCTTAAGGGAAATACAGGCGCGACGGTAAATTATAGGTTCTCCAGTCGCTAAAAATGTTATTAGGTTTTTCTTTTGACACTATGTAGCAGCTCGAACTTTAGAGCTCGCCCCCATTACATGGAACCTAAAAAGGTACCGGGGAACTATGGGTGTACATTAGTACACCTCTGCCTTACTACAAATAGGTCGTTTATTCTATATGTGCTTTTGAGAATAACGCCGTAGTACCTACGTAATAGTCACACATAATCGGAACTGAAATAACTTCCGGTGTGACATGAACCCCATTCAAAAATTGTTTTTTCATGTTAAATTAAATATATTGCTCTTGCCTAGCAGAATTAGGAACTTTATTTATGTCTTAAATCGCTATTTACTAGAAAATAGTTAACTATGAAAGACACGGACAGCTGTAGTCTTGACGGGAACATTGCAAATAAATGATTATATTATTACATGTGAACTCTTTCGCAATACAATTGAAACGTATTTTCAACATAATGTTCTTGGGACGTTACACATGCTAGGTATTTTAAGAAACCGCAATCTTAATTATTATAAGTAAGAGTATATTCTTAAGAATGTCTTCCCACGCTTAAAAGCTATTAAGTGATTGCTTCCAATTAAATATTTATACAAAATGTTTTTTAGACTTTATTTCTATTTTAAGAAATTATTATTGTATCGTTAATTTTATTACTACTTGAATAAAATATTTATTAAAAAGCTTAACTAGAAATAACAAAAACTTAGTCATTTAAAAATGATTATTTCAAACCTCTATTGACCTAATTATCTTTTCAATTAACGCTTTAAAATATCTACAACACTTTAAAATATGTATGTCGGTCCTGTCTTTGTTTGATGTCGATATAGTGAGATGCCGCTGGGGATAATATCCCCATCTATCTTTTGGCTAATGAACATTTTGATACAATGGTCTAGGTATTACATGCTAATAAGGCACTAGAATAAGTTAAAACGAAATAAATATATCCACAGAATTATCGTAAATTTTTTCTTTACATTTGTATGAGTGTATGTGTACATTGCTTTACATTCCCAAGCTGTGACTAATGATTACCCAATAAGAAAATCGGTTAACCACGTAATTATTGTTTTTACATACGTCGCCCTCCGATGAACCATATTTAGGCCGCATACCATACTTCGTTGACATTCAAAAACTTCCTCACATCTCTTTACAGGACGCGACATATTTCTGTCAACACAACATTTATTTCTTACTTTCTCTGAGGATCGCTCCAATGATTATTCAATTTCAGAAAAGATTAACTCTTATCTAACCAACGGTTTGTTTACAAAACGTAATAGTTAATCCCAAAGTAGTGAAGTAGTAAACAATAGGATATTATTGTAGAGTGACTCAGTTTTTATAATGTTGTGAAGCTTAGGTGATTCATTGGCAGTTAAGTATTAGTTACATTGGTGTGGTGAATCATTATGAGAGAAGATTGTAGCTTGTGGTAACCATGCTGGCCAATCTGCACGGTTAAGCTGCGCCCGCTGCGGTCTGTCTACAGACGGGTGACCATTCCTAACAGAGAGACACCGTCGTACTTCGGAGAGCAGGTGAAACCGTCGTACCAGGTCATATGAACCTATGACAATCGTTAGGGGTACCAACTCAAAATCGCAAAAAACTGAGCTTATCGGTATTCCTCAGCAATTGGTTTGCGAAGGACTGATGGCAGTCGCTTTGTGAATATACTGTCACCAGCTTTTGGTTTAAAATGGAAGCCGACCCAAACATAGTTGGGAAAGCACTAGAAGGTTGATAGGTACTTATGTGTGGTGGTTCATACGCGGGGTTCCTCAAGATTTCTTAATTCTGCGAAACTCATGACTCAACTAGATTACGGTGCTATATCTGTTTTAATAAGTCCTCGTCAACCTACACTGTAGAAAAATTACCACTAGCACGTAATAAATGCTTATTTAACACTTTTATAAACGAGCCGGTCAAAATCTCTAAATATTCGACATCTCGAAATCGCAATGAGGTTGAGTTCAAAATACGTTTTTCATTTCCTAACGCATGACTCAATTCACTTACATAGACCATTCATCGTCGTAACAATTCCTGAAAAATGTCCCACGTGTTCTGAATTTCCGATCCTGTCATGTATTGGTGTCACCCCATTCCCATCTGACCAATACTCGATCAGTTACCGGAGTGTGGGGTGCAAATTTTCCGTCACTTCGCTCTCGAACTTTCTAGGTCGAACACGCCGAATAGGGCGGTGTTTACATTAAAGGTCAGCCCAAAAAAAGGTCTAAAAAAATCGATGTCGGCCGACGGGTTCATTACCAGTCAGCCGTTAATAGAGCTGCTGATGCGATATTGTTAAAAACAGGTGGAAAGTGGCCTTAAAATTTAAGGGTTGTCTACTTTTACACATTTAAATATGTGTTATTAATGGAGCTCATTAGAAGTGACTGACACGTATTGTTTGGCTAGTCTTCCGGTAAGAATAGTTTACATATTTGTCGACGCCAAATGAATTAGTCTGAACGGTACAGTTTACCTCTTCTAATTTTGCTTTAGACTTCCTTTTTGTTAGTTTTCGGAGCGGACAAAAATGCTTTTTAGACTGCTCCGAATGCGGAAATGTTCGCTTCATTTAGGTATGTAGCCTAAACTTTAATTATTGAAGGTTCACAATACTGGTCCTTTTATAGTACGTAATTTTTAAATGTTTAACCCACATCTATATAAAGGCGAAATGCACACACTGACCAATTATAAAAACTATAACTATAAAGCCTATCCTTGAAAGTAGATCCTATAGGCTTCTGCTACCAGATAATTATCGATTGTGATAAAGATAGATGCCATACGATTGGGAAAACAAGACCTATGCAAGTAACCACGTGATACGATTAGTAAACAATTGTAGGGTTTAAATATATCTTCCATTGGTGAGGTCCTTCAAAAACAGATGCGTAGTACTCGCAACCGGCGCGTATCTATGAGCAGATGTATGAATTTGGAAGAAGCAAAAGCAATGCAAGAATCGTAGCAAGTGGCGGACTAGAGTTTCGCCTATCCCTGTGGGAGAAAGGCGTGAATGTATGTACGTATGATATCTTCTAGTCATCATAATCAGTTAATCTATTGACTGAGTAGGAATAAACTAATACGACGTTAATGATTTACGGAGAAATATATATATCATTCTCAAACCGCAACGCTACAATTTTTTTATACCAATACCGTTGGCCTATATTGTTTGTTAGTCAGTGGGTTACCGCAAAACTGTAAAATCCGAGTTTTTGCGTAAGTTTTCGAAGTGTATGATATAATAATAATTTACGACTTGGTATCTAGGATTCCCGTTATAATATTGTGTCAGTCGGTAACTCATTGTTTCATCTAGTTTGTGGTAACCATAAACACATTTTTGATACGTTACGTTATTTTTATCGTTTGATATTTTTTTTCTATGTAATTTTCTTATATTTAATACTAGCTAATGCCAGCGAAATCACTCGCTAAAAAAAATTTGGTACAAAAGGTAAAATATCTCCTTCGGGATGCATCTCCTTACAATTTTATCGAAATCTCTTCAGTGGTTTAGGCGTGAAAAGGTAACAGACAGAATTACTTTATCATTTATAATATTTGTATAGATAATATGAGTTGATCTGTGTTTCTCACCGCTTTATTACGCGTATTTAATGACGTCAGACATTATATTATAAGAATAGCTTTTTATCCTGCAAATACGCATTTTCCTCATATGGGCCTTATTTCATTATCGCGTTTGTTTCCGCTCTCTCCCATTCATAAGTAAAAGAACTAATAAGAGTTCTATTTCTATATTTAGACCGAATCCGAAACAAATTAGTAACATAATATCGTTCCTGTAACGCTAATACTGGCCGGAAAAGTTTCAGTAAAAATATTTGTATATGTGTGACGTCACTGTGTCTGTCTAACTGCGCTTGTAAATTGATTTAATTTCGAACACTGCTGCGTAGTATTTGAGTGGCATTTTTTAAGGTCGATATGTTTATAAATTTTTATAATTGCTTCAATTTTGTTCAGTTTGTCATAATAATAATCTACGTACTAAATCTAGAAAATAGTCAAATTCGTCGACGTCGTCGTCGGCGACATTGCTAAGTATCGTGTTTTCTTATCCAAGTATGAATGTCTGTTTCGTATGCAAACCCACAGATCGCCGGTATGTTTAAGTCCCTTGTAGTAAAGGGAGCTGCTACTGAGAATTTCATAGAAAAACCTAATAACAGTGCTCGATCTAGCAATCGAACCCAGGACTTAGCGCTTAGGTCCACTAGACTAATAAGGCAGTGTGTACTCATCATAATAAACAAGCTTATATTTGCCGATCTTATATCGTTGCTTACAGCCATCAATCCTCGGTAGTCCGTCATAAGGAAACTCCCAGCGTATCCACAAATGAAAAGTGTTGCTATTTTTGACTCGGCCGCATATCGACCGGCACTCGGACTAATTAAGCCATGGCATTGAAACTGCCATCGTTCCTGTGGCTTTGCATAAGCTGGGCTGGAAGTGGGCAAACTGGAAGCGAAAATCAAATGCTAAATTCGAAAAAGGAGATTCTCAATTGTGACTTTTCTGTGTGTAGTCACCGAAAAAGCTTTAATCAACTTAACAAACATTATAACAACTTTGCAAACTTTTGTGAGTCGTCAATATGTTTTTGATTTGATGATAGAATATACTTCCGAGATGATCCCATATTTTTGATCATCGTTTTCAAAGATACGCCACAGAACCTAAAAAAAAGAAAATAAAAAGTTTGTCATTCAAAAATGTTTACCTTGACAGTCGTTTAGGCGGTACAGTACCTATTAAGTATGTAATTATGCATTGGTTTTCAGCCAGGTCGATATTGAGACGATTGAATTAATGACCTAGATACAGAATAACGTAAGGGATGGTAAGCTTAAACCTAGTGGGTCGACACAGCCTCTGGATGAAATGACGACCTAAATAATTACGTTTGTCCGTCAAACCTTCGTCAAAAACATCTTTGTTCTTGACAATAAACATTATATAACTGTACACTAATTCGGAACCCTGTTGCTAATAACATAGAAACTAATATCCCTCCCAAAATGTCAAGGGCAGAATCGAGAATGTCGCCCGACGACAAAGCGTGAAGCCTCGCCTGATATCACTGGGTCACGCAAATACGAATTGATTTTTGCACGAACTTATCGTTTTTAAAGGTCATCTTTATTAAGCTCTCTTACATTATTTAGACCGCGAAATTAATTAAAATATTACATTAATTCCGATCTATGTACCGAAGAGAAACAGTAATCAATTTATTGCTTCACTCCTGGGCACAGGTCTCCTCTCAAAATCAAGGGTATCCATGTGTAATCCAAAAAATAGAGAGAGAACCTATCATCCTACATATGTGATTTGAAGTATAACGAAAATAAAAACTGAGTCTGAGCTTAATTTTCTCAAATCGTTAATATCTGACCTTTGTGACTTTTTAATTTAGATAGTTAGCCATTATTTTTATCGCCATGATGCGCTTACACAGACAAATTACGATAACGTATTCAAATAACATCACACCGTTTGTTGCCTTGACGAATTTTTCCTATGACATATTTTGACCGCAGCATTCCTCGTCTATGCGCGTAAATATTATCTATACTAATATTATAAAAAGGTAAGGCGGAAGGTTATAGGCTATATAACATTACGCTACGCCTCTTAGGAACGGAGCAGCGCGGGTGAAACCTCGAGCGGGTCGCTAGTTATTGATAGGTATATTTGAAATGCTATATCTCATCGAATAAAAGAAAAAGGTACCGCATACGAAACTGTAGTTCTTCTTTAAGTATTTAGGCAATGATGAATCACTATTTTAACCTAAATATGATCCACAAATAACCTAGATCGTGACCGAGGGACCCTACCCTTGTCCATAACAATAGCTACTTAACTCCGCATTGAAGAGAAAAAAGTTTTCTTAGAAAACCTGAATCACGAAACTTGTTAGGTTCTTCCCAGAAACATTTTTGTTTATGATTGAGCTTATAAGGGAATGATGTGTCCTTGTTTGGAATAAAATGTGGATATGATGGTATTAGTCGAGTTGAAATAATAAGGAAAATGTGGATCAACCCTAGATATTATGTAGATGTGTGTTATGTGGAGATTTGTTTTAGGTTTTGGTGTACATTGTATCATTAATTGTATGTTTACAAAATGCTCCGCAACACAAGACTTGTTCCCTAGTAAGTTCTTAAAAAAGTCTTTACTGAAAAGAAAATAAAGTAATGCGTAGTACATCACTCTCGTGCGCTCGAGGATCCCAAAGGATTTTGTGGACGAACGGAGGTTCCCTTAATAATCCAAAATGTTACATGTTCCACGGATGGCCGCCGTGGTTTTATTTTAGTAAGTGTATGACGTAAATTGTCACCTTCCCTAGATGGCAGGTGAGGATTCCCACACGATAAAAATGACACTGAGCCAGCCAGTCCTTTTTTGGATCACCGAAAAAAGACCGAAATAGCTACGTTCTATAAATAGCCAGGGAGCTAGTGGCGTCCCAATTTAACCTTGTTACCTATTTACCTGTCTGTTCCACGAAACGCTGCAACCTTTTTGGTTTGGCAATTTAATAAAGCTTAGTTGGCTGCCAAGTTTTTGTAATTCACTTAACGATAAATTTGAAATTAAACGTTGGTATTCTTTTAAAAGTGGTTATATTTTTGTCAATTCCATAGTAACAAATGTAATATATTTTGGCCTTAGTCATCATTATCAACCCATATAAGGTTCCCCTGCTGGGCACGGGTGTCCTCTTGTAGTAAGAGAAGTTACCACAGTCCACCAGACGTCACATAATACCATTGAGAAAAACCATTGAAGCGAGTGCTTAATATTAAGATGCACATGATTTCGAAAAGTCAGAAGCGCGTGCCTTAGATTCGAACTCAAGACCTCTAAGATTTGACAGTCCAATAGTTCACTTGATCACTGATTTTGCCTTAGTAACACAATTTATTCGTCCCATGCTTACCATTCACTTTACCCAGGTTTATGAATCAATATTTACCACGTATTGAAGGTGGGTAATTGTGTACAATATATTAACCCTCTCTATATTTGACCATTGCAAGTTGTAGCCTTATCTCTCACATTATTAGGTCATTCTTTCGTGCCCAATATTAGCATCATAGTATGAATTAATATAATTACTTCATTTAACTAAAATTTCTTTGCAACAATACCTAGATACCGTCGCTTTGTATCTCGTACTTGCCAACAAGTAAGTCTGTGCTACATCTGAAACAAAAGACGACTTTAGATAATAGTCGCGAACAACACGGGGTGTGTTATGACGTCAGAGCATCGCGGGTGGCGACAAGGGGCGTTAGCTGCGTATACAATTTTATACATAGATACATGTACTATGTATAATTGTACATACATATATGGATCTAATGTGTGAAATGTTTAATGTCAGGAGCTTTAAATTTGATAAAGGAATGAAATATTAGCACACGAGTAGCGAGCGTTTGTAAAAGGTTAAGGCCTTTTTAATAGGCATCTCTCGTCAATGTCACTTTCATGTCAATAAAGTGAGAGGGCACTAGATATATGAAATACATAATATGACTATGTTACTTAATGATTTTTTTTTAAGATGAGTCGATAAATACTTACCCCCCATTTTGAGTGTCCATGGAGTTTCTTGGTGGATACTTCTCCATTAGCAAATGACATTTTTTATGGGATAGGGAGGCAAACGAGCAGACGGATCGCCTGATGGTAAACGATAACCGCCGCCCATGGACACCCGCAATACCAAAGGAGTCACAAGTGCGTTGCCGGCCTTTTAAAAGGGGATTCAGCCTTCCGTATCCTCACTCACTCGGCGAAACACAACGTCAGCGTTGTTCCACACCGGTTTTCTGTGAGGACTACGTTGCCGTCGTCTTCTCAGAGGACGAATAACTTATAGGCAATGATTTATAGACGATACGGCTAAAAGGTATGGCAATCTATTAAAAAATTAAAAGAGTCGGCTATAAATTGGGTATAACTAAATACCTAACAGGTAGTAACGGTAGTTTTCTAGATATTTTAAGTGTTTTTTCTGCGCTGGCGACTTAAATACGAAGACAAATTGATTTGGTGTTTTCAATTTCGTAAAACGGAACTGTAATTCATTCGACGTACTTATTTTGTCGCGTCTTTTACGGTATCTAATAAAACTGCGTTCTTAATTGCTTTTTTTCTATCAAAGTCGGACACTATCAAATTGAAAGTAGATCAAACATTTGCATAAATGCTAATATTATAAATGCGAAAGTACTTAACTTAAACCGCTATATAGATTTCGATAAAATTTGGCAAGGTGACAAAAAGCATCCTGAGAAAGGACATAAGCTACCTTATGTCTCAAAAACATATATACGAAATTTTGGGACACAAATGAAGTGACAGCTTGATTGGATATAATATACATACATACATGTGAAAGTTTTCTCTATACATAATCGACTGGTACTTAAACAGAATTATATAAAAAAAACATAAAGAGCGAATTTCTTAAACGAGAGATAATATAATAATGATAATGTATTTTTTGTGATATGTATTTATTTTGATAATGTATTTTTAACATAACGTATAACACACCATCACAACTGTATTCCCTGAAGGGTTAGGCAGAGGTGTCTCAAACACCCACAGTTCGCCGATATGTTTAGGTCCCATGTTATAGGGGCAAGCCTATTACCATTAACCGGACACAAATCCCAAACTCCGAGTTGCAATTGAGAATTTTATAGAAAAAACCCAATAACACTTTTCTCGACCTGGGAATCGAACCTCTAGCGTATCAGTCGTACTCAGGACCATTAGGCTAATGAAGCTGTGTATTTTTACTAGGTTATAAAAAAACCTATTCTCGAAGTCACTATACCTAATGCTTATTTTATTCGCTCAGAAATCGAACTTTAGAGTCCTCCACTTACATCTAGGTACGTATATCTCATAATTCCCGATCGTACAGTCTCGTCTTTATAACTAACTCTGTATATTATTTTTTTCTTTTAAAAACTTTACCCCACACTAGGATTTTCTCCTGTGTGCTTTTACAAACACAAATTCTCACATGCCCAGACCCAGAACAACTACTGGTATGTTTGCTCCGTATCAGGCCCACAACACGTAGGATATTATCACCTGTTACCACAGAAATCAATAAACAATTCACTACATATAAAGCTGTAAGTTTTAGTGTGTTACGTCTAAACATAGTATAGTAGTATAGCCTTTTATTCAGATCAATGTTACAGTTATATGAAAAACAGTACATAAAAAACTTAAATTTAATCTTAATCAGATCTTGAAATAAAACTACTTTTTACGGATTTTATCGCGTGGTATTAATATTATTTAATTCCCGACGTTTCGGATCCTTTACAGCATCCATTAGACATCTTAATGTTGCAATTACTAACAGCTACCTTATATTTTTGTTATCAGAAACCAGTATATTAATCTGATCTCTTATTTGAATTTTATTTTTAGATCTGTTTGCCAGTCGGTAAAATCCTCCTCCAATGTTTTCCACTCATATCTTTCTTGAGCCACCCTGTTCCATGTGACGCCAGCCACTTGTCTTATGTCATCATCCCATCTTTTTTGTGGCCTACCTCTTTTCCTTTTACCTTCTCTAGGATTCCATCGTGTCACAATTTTGCTCCATTTCTTTTTTCCTCTTATCATGTCCCATCGCCATTTAACCTTCTAATTTTGCACGTTATGCCTATAACCTTTGTTTTTCTTCTTATTACACTGTTTCTCAGCCGTCTAAACATAGCAGTGTAGAAATATCGCGGCTCACTTACCTATTAATAGAAGGCAATGTTTGGAAAGTTTGTAGCCCCTAACTAGGTTCATGTCATGTGTAATTAATTGTAGCTAATGTTTGTTTTACATAATATCTGTCTGCCTCATTAGTCTAGTGATTATATGCGCGACTGCTACGATAAAGGTCCTAGATTGTCTGGTCTGAAATTCTCAGTAAAACTTCGAAGATTTATTTTGTGTCCGGTTAATAGCAATAGGACCGCCCCCTATGACATGGGGCCTAAGTATACTGGTGAACTGTGGGTGTACAACTGTATACCTCTACCTAACTCTAACAGTTAGAAGATACCGGCGCCATCTTGTACTATAAATCGTTGAAATGTTAGCGTATTATGATTTATTATAAATATCATGTTCTCTGTATCTTTTAGCCTAATGATATGACTGTCAAATGATGAATGATGGAATTATGAATTTTGATTTTATGAAATTCGACGGAAATAATTTTCGCTTTTGTTCGATTACATTTTGTTTACCAATTTATTGGCATTTTTCACGGTATATGCTCTTATTTCTTTATGGCAATAAAATAATAGTATTGTTTACCAACTTAATCGGTTACAATTAATAAATAATAATAATTAAATAAATTAAAAATAATACAAGTTCAATTGCACTACGTCATCAAGAATTACGCCTAAATGTCACGTCACAGACAATTCGTCGCCAAAATATGATTACGTCTTGAAATAGTGACGTCATCGACGCCATGTGACGTGCTTCTACGTCAATCGACAACTTTAAGAACTCGTGAGATATAATTGTCACTTTGAATTAATTGTTCTTTCTCTCGTCTCGTGTCGAACCTTTGCGTCATTAATTAATGGAGCCGTTAATGTGACGATTGTTTTATCTTCTGGTAATATTAGAACATTAAAGTTCAGTTTCAATCACTAACTGAAAAGCGGTGTCCTTGTAGTTGCGCAGACTCCTCTATATTATTCAGCATCAAATTTTAAAATCTCGTCTGTATCCTCCAAAGGGTTAGGCAGTGGTGTGGTGTACTAATGTACACCTACAGTTCGCCGGTATGTTTAGGTCCGGGCACAAACGGGACATTAACCGGGCACAAATCCAAACTTCAAAGTGCTGACAATCTAACAGAAAATAACATTGCTCTGCCTGGGAATAGAACCCAGGACCTGTAGCAGTGTTACGCTGCGTAACAGTCACGTTTACGACCAGTCGACTTATAAGTTAGGCAGAGCTAAGGCAGTCCAAATTATATTTTTGAAATATTGCCCCGCACTTGGATCTTCTCCTGTATCGTGTTTACAAACACAAATTATCACACTAACACCCAGACCCAGAACAATTATCTCAAGCAGGGATCGAACGCGCGACCCATTGCACAATGCACAGTCACTGATTGCTATGTAGCTACAACAGCACATTATGGCATCCAAAACTGTCAAATTTCTTCAATCGATTTTTAATTTAATCTCCAAACAATAAAGTCTAAATCCATTGGGGAAATTTAACAGTTTGTGGTAATTGTGGTAACTTTTTTACGTGGGAGAGCCATGATTCGGCATGAATGGGCCGGCTCGACCGGAGTGATACCACGGCCTCATAGAAAACCGGCGTTAAACAACGTTTACGTTGTGTTTCGCCGAGTTAGTGAGGTTACCGGAGGCCCAATCCCCTTTTAAAAGGTCGGCAACGCACTGGTGACTCCTCTGGTGTCGCGGGTGTAAATGGGCGGTGGTGATCGCTTACCATCAGGCGATCCGTCTGCTCGTTTGCCCTCCTATCCCATAAAAAAAAACACGGCGTCAATCGGGTTGCCCCTAGAATAATAGCTACTTTTGTATGAAATGTTCTCGTGAATTTTGAAGTATTGAAAAGCTTACATTATTTCCAGTACATTACATTAAATTGATTCATTGTCACCGAAATACAATAAAACGGAAATTTGTTACTTTATCATCTCAAAGTTCAATGACCTATCGGTTAGCAACGACTGTTTTGTAGGGTTGTTACCCTTATAATGTTACTGACAAACCAATATGTTACAAATTATATTTTGATGAGAAATATATTTTTCCAAAACGCCGCCTGTAGTTACCTACTCGAATTCGAATAACATTTAAAAAAGAATAATCTACGCTGTATTAATATTTTCAAGTTTTGTTTGACTATGAAACCAACCTTGTAATATCGAATAATGGTTCCTGAAAGGCAGCGAATTAAAAATCACTAAGTATAAAAATCAGCAGGTTCACACGGCAAGCTTTATCATAGTATATTCCATAATGAATAAATTCTTTTTCAAGTTCTAGCAACCCTAATAATTGTTGTTATTTATCTAGGACATGTTGTTTTAGGTTTATTTTAATAGTCTTTAGCTTGTTTAGGTCTATCGGATCTCCGACTTTTATCGTTACCCAGCGTTGCAGCACAACGACCCCAAACTGATTAATCGACAAGACTATTATGTTCTAAAGTTTAGTGTAGTTTATCAACTATACCGTAACACGACCGGTTCTTAAAAGGAAAATTTATGTGAAATGCTGGTAACAAGCGCGAATGATTGTCAAGTTGTAGTTGATTCTGAGTTATAGTTGACATGCGAGGAATCCGGCAAGAAACTCCATGAACACTATTTTAAAATAAGTAGGTATCCAAGAATCTTAGCGCGTACGTCCTGTATTTGCCACCTAACTCTGTGGGAATAAAAATATCTCCATCGCCAGTTAGCCAATGACTAACTATCGGCAACGTAACGTTCGGTTTGTTTGTTACTGTTGTACTTGTTCTTCTATTGCATGCTACTTTACTATAATGGACGGAAACCTTAATAAGTTACAAGTTTATGGTTTACTGTAATATTTATTGTCTTAAATTTAATCAGACTACCTCATTAGTCTAGTGGTCCCAAGCGTGACTGCTACCCTAGAGGTCGTGGGTTCGATCCCCAGGTCGAGCAAAGTGTTATTGGGTTTTTCTATGAAATTCTCAGTAGCAGCTCGGAGTCTGGATTTGTGCCCGGTTAATGGCTATAGGCTCGCCCCCTATAACATGGGACCTAAACATACCGGCGAACTGTGGGTGTACATTAAGTACGCCTCTGCCTAAACTTTCGGGGACAGCCATGATTATATTGACGACGTTAATATTTTAGTGCACAGGCACACATAAGACTCTTAATCGCTCTATGAGGAGTTATTGAATCTATTCATATATAAAACCACCCTGAAAACAATGAGAATACGGAATCACAATTACTTATCGTCGGTTTTCAGTCAAAGGTTCTAACATACGCAGAGCGTCATTAGACGGGACTAGAAAAGTCCTTGTTAAACATAATATTTTGTTCCTGACTGTTATTAGGTATAACGGCATTCATTAAATTAGTAAATCCTCCAAAACTTAAATTGTATACCAATAAAAAGCGTTATTATTGAAAACTCACGACAGGTGTTACACCAAAGAATTATACGAAATGTTTGTAAACACCCCGAGCGGTGATTTAGGCGTGAAAAGTTAACAGAGTTACAGTCACATTTTGAATATTAGCATGGATTACTCAGTCTACATCGCCTCATCTTGCTGTTTGTTGCGATTTTTAACGTACAGATACAGATAAAATAAAATCCACCAAAAACATAACGACCAACATACGATGTCATGATTTATTTTCTATCAGTTTTTCGTAGTATACACAAAAACAAGATCTCCCATCTCCATTCACTGAAATCACAAAAACGTAATAAAAGTAATGTTAGTGTGGTATATTTGCTACTTGGTTTACGTAGATTACACAAGAATAGAACTATTCCCAGTATTTAGTACTTATAAATAAAATTCCAGTGGCTAAACAGGAAAAATATTGCAAATAATCATAGGACTTTTCTCAGCGATTATATTCAACTAAATTGAATTTATCAATTTCTGGATACCTGATTACTTAGCATGTAGACAGGAAGATTTGTATATTGTATAGACCATGCTGTCAATATAGACGCAGAAAAAGCTCCAATCGATTATTTTCCCTAGAAATTATGTCAAATTTCGATCTCCAGATCGAAATTTGACATAATTTCTATAGAAGTCATGTCAACAAATGAAGACTAATGAGGCAGTCATTACGCTTCGGCTTCGGGGAATACGGGCTTCGGGGCGTGATAGTGCATAAGTCATGTCAAATTTCGATCTGCAATAGGGAAACCTATCAATAGGTTATAGGTAGGTATATTCGAAAGCGGCACGCGGGCCCGGCGGCGCTCGAAAAAATAATAATATATTATATTTATTACAGTATGTTGCTTGACGAACTATATCGTATCATCATGATAAGTATCAAGAGTGCAAAAAAAATATGCTTTGAAAAATACACCTATCTACAACTTCAAAACAGCGCTAACTGTCGTAATATATCAACGCAGGGTATCACAGGCCAGAAGTATGTCGAATATTTAAATCATCGCATCAAGAAATGATTACAACAGTTTTCACGTCTCATTGACCGTTTCAAAATAATTTATGAGGAAATGGGCCTATTTAGTCGGCTGCCACAGTTTTATTTTTATTGGATAGATAAAATAACGTAATACTTATTGTTTGAGGCCTCAAACAGTTATCACTTAAACGAGGTCAAAAAGCTTATTTGTTTAGGTACTAGTATTGTAGATAGATTCAACTTAATTAAAAAAACGGTTAATTTACTTAAATGGAAGCACCAGCCTACTACTAGATATATTATGAAATGATATGACACCTAATACATTATTTTTTCCGTGAGTAGGTACCTAGGTAAATCTCGAGAAACACTTTTATACAGTTTTAAGTCATTCGTTTTTAGTTGACTGCCTCATCAGTCTAGTGGTCCTAAGTGCGACTGGTACGCTAGAGGTCTTCGGTTCGATTTCCAGGTCGAGCAGTGTTATTGGGCAGCAGCGGCTTATTTACTCAAATTCCTGACGATCTCGGAAGTTCATTCAGACGCATATTTACTCAAAATCTCAGATACTTTCGGAAGTTTGAAAGTCTTTTAGCTCGACATACTGTTATTGTTATACGATGTTTTACATTTCATCAAGATTCGAAAAACATTCCCGAAATAGAATGACAAACAAGTGTTAGCAAGGCCAGCTGAGGGATGGAACATTGATTAGCAAAACAGATTTATTGAGAAGAATTCTCATATTTTTTAACCGAAGGCCTGCAGCATACTTTGATGGAACAAAGAGCATAACATACTCGTACTTTTATACTTTACAAGCTGTTGCCCGCGGTGTCACTTGTATCCCTAAGGACTTTTTGAGACAGTCCAAAAGATAACCTAAGACCATCCTGAGAAAAGAATTTATTGACATTCAAATATTTATTTTATTTATTAAGGAATGAAACAGTTACATGCTCAGATCTTACAATGATATTTTTAAATATAAAATGTAAACACGTACCTAACCGAAACCATTGTTCACGAAATTACGTAAAAGTAGAAAAAAAGGAAAGGAAACAGTATTTTGTGAGTGTAAATCTTCCAATCAATAATTTAAAGATAAAAGACCAATAGGCATTTATGACTTTGGTGGGAATAGAACCCATGACCCTCAACACAGCGGTAGCGGCGAGGCATCTAACAAACATGCAGTCAAAATAAGAATGTCTGTTCTGTAAAACAAGTTTCACTGTGAAACTAAAATATCAAGTAGGTACGATGCCACGTGGAGACTAGTGTACAAACATACATGCAGTTTCCAAACTCCAATAGTTAAACATTATTACTCTGACGTATATCCACGTAACTCGGTTTACGGAGCACGCCTGTAAACCATCGTAACAGGCGTGCGCCGACAAAAAATACTATTAACCGTTAAAATATCGTTAAAACGAACTGTTGACCCGTTTCCGTGTCTCGTTTACCTTGTTTTTCGCATTATATACTCCTTTTACTTATTGTTTTTTTTTTTGTCTTTGGGAAGGCGATCATACAAAACATCCTCTCTATACGTTGGGAAGAATCGCATGTTGTAGAGTTCAAAGTACATAACTATAGTTTGTTAAACAAAGCTTTTTTTCTTTCTACATCGTACGTTAATTGATATTTTTCAACGTTAAGTAAATCCTATGATATGTATGTGAATCCTAGAAATGTCACTCTGACAACTGTCGCGCGTCTCAAGCTATAATTATTTAAAAAACTTTAACACGCTTCGTGCTAGGATGTAATGATTCGCCTGACTGGAATTAAGAAATAAAATATTTTTTATTTTCGTCCGTACGACGCACACCAAAAAGGCAATATACTTTAAAAGAAAACTGGATGCATAAATATGTCAACTAGCAACACTGCCAACTACTAAAGCTAAAGGGGTACCAAACTACCAACATAATTTTAACAATCACCCAGAAATGTAACATTATCATTTCAAACATTAGTAAACATCAAGCTAGCTACCAACCTCATAAATCAAATCACCGCCAACCAGATTATCTGGAAAGCGCTGCAGATAGGGCTCTGTGGCGTTCACAAAAAAGACATAGGTATGTCAACAGTGGACGAATAGAGGCGGATGATTTTGTTAGAGCCAGGGCCCTAAAGGGTATTTACTCGTACTTAAATTGCGTCCTCCATCTTATTTGTAAACAAAGAAAAATAAATTAAAATATAGAAGTGATTTTGCATGAGATTCTCGACGATCTCCGAAGAGAAATTAAATTGTAAGTGCCTTTCCTAACCCTAACAGTGTAATTGAGGAATTAAAACACCGAGAATTGGGCGCCTTTCTTTATTTTGTTTTTTTTTATTCTAATCACCGGAAATTAACCTATTTAATTCGGCCCACATCTTTTTGTTTAGTATTACTTGCGTAGGATGACCACACCTGATGTTTTCTTCTTTTGTTTACAATTTTGTGGAAATGTAATACTACGAATACTGTTTAAACTGCTGAGAAAAGGCCGACGTCGTTTATCTAGTGGTTGCAATCCCGGTTTTTGTAGACTTGTATTCAATTTCTATCCCCAATTTGAATATGTGAACTAGTTAATAGCAATATGTTCTCCCTTTATTACATGGAGCCTTAAAACATGCCGGCGACTTGCATTTGTGCCTAACCTTTCGGGGAATTTAGGCGTGAATTGTTATTAGATAATTTATATCAAATACTGCAAATTTACAATTATATTTACACGTCTGTAAAATAAACTCAGACGACCTAACATACCTTTTGTTTATCTCTCTATCCATAATAGGTATTCATATTTTCGAGATTTCTTATAAATCGAGATTTCAACAGGGACCTTCACGTCATGTGTAAAGACGAAACGTCTTCAATAAACAAAACAAACTAACTTTTCTGCCACCGTACCCAAAGGAAATGCTCTGACAATTATTTTTCGCAAACAATTCATGTCATAAAAACAATAAGTGATTTTTGATGAGATAAAACTGCAATAACACTCCCACAACTTTTTAAAGCGTACAAAATGCTCAATGAATCCCACGTACCTAAACGTAACTTCTTCGTAAAACCGCGTAAATTATCACACGTACACTCTCCTTTTTACGATCTGTCAAAAAATGTAATATCTGTAATATTGTGCCAACTACTCTAATAAAACGTCGTATAACCTCGCATTGCATAATACCACGTTCTAATTTTGATTAGGTCTAATTTACTTTTAGAATGTTTAAACTTAAGAAATGGAATGTAGATAATCTCGGAATGCGCGGGAAAAATAATGTTGTCTACTTATGATTATGAATTTATAAATCAACGCTTCGCGAAAATTTTCCTCAGTGAACTTTGAAGTTTAATGCTAAAACATGTAGGTATTTCTTCTTTATAATATATTGTTCCTAATCCTTTTATTGGATACAAAATCTTTTGATGTTTGTCGTCAACATCATTACCTATATTGTAACCTTATTTTTTAATGTACGAGCACTCAGTATCTCATGGAGAAAATCACTCTAAACCGACTCATAAATCCACAGTTAACGAGTTCCACAATAACTTTTAGGTTTGAAACAGACGTATAACATAAGTCTTGCAGCATACACCTATTTTTCATATATTTTCATAGCCTTTTTATTTTCACAATTTTCTGACGACCTAAAATTTTAACCAGGTCTTTGAACCAATGATAGTGATAATAAATGTTAGTAGATAGGTACTTAATTCTGAAATACTTTGTTCCAAAAACGTAGTCGCCATTATTTTATTGTGTCTAGATAAGACTATAAAACTGGAAACTTAATCTCCGTAACGTTTAAAATTGCGTGGAAGTGGGTGCGGTGGCGCAAGCGATGGTCGCCACCCCATCCTGTACTTCAGTGTAAGAATTGTGTCCTTGACAGACTTAGAATAATACCTACGTACTACTTCGATTACGGAAAAACAACAGCGGATAAAGTCACTGAAGATATCAAAATAAAAATATATAGGGTACAGAGCGCTCTCTTATTTTCTCAAATGTTTTGTGTTCAAGGTTTATCTTTTACGGCCGGTCCCGATAACAAATCTGTCGAAAGTTTTGCTTACTAGAGATAGGATTTTGTCATTACTTATATGGACCCTTATGTCAAAATCCTATCCCTAGTAAGCAAATCTACTGACTGATTAGATATTGGAACTCGCAGTTAGAAGACATAATTATCTATCTATACTCCTGCCTGTATGGGGTAGGCAGAAATTCACATGCTCCAATTCTTGTGTCTACTATTTGGTGGTAGCTAGCGTCTGCTGGTCCTGAGTTCAAATTCGTTGATTACCATGAACCTTGCAGGATTTGTTACTATGTTCTTCTTCATTATAAAAGCCAAATGTGGTTTTGTCGTTGTCATTTTCCGGTCTATTTAAACGTATGTACCTATCTACTGAAACTATAGACATCAATTTATAGTGTAGGTATCAACCTACACTAGTTATTTATAGTGTAGGTTGATACCTACACTATAAATTGATGTCTATGCATATTGCATATTGATATATGCAGACAATGTTATTTCTTCAGTATCTATTTATTTCCATCATTGCACAGAGGAAGCTTATGTCATAGGAAATGGTTATTGTTTACCTCACCGCATTGGCTAACTCCCTGGAAATCCTGGAAGTCATTCCTTGTGGTAGGTCCATCATTCAATCGCATGTCAATATAATTATCATTGTACCTACATTTCGCTCAAACTGGTAAGCTAAAGCGTAGCCACATGGAAGATTAAAGGCATGTGTTCCAATTCCAAATAATTTGAAATCTGATCAATCACCAAAGAGAATCGTCCAACCCAAACCCAAGGTCGGAAAGTACCCCGAACTCATTGGGAATTTCAAGGCTTTACAAAAATACATTTATTTTCGGCTTGCGAACACAAATTACATACATAAAAGGGAAGATTTAAGGTAAACATTAGAGGATCAAATATGCGTAACGTATGCGCTTGCGGCTATAAATGGTTTGTTGAAACTTTCGAAGAGCTTCATAACTGTTCACGTGTATTAGTAAAATCACGTTTCAATGCATTTCATATTCCGATGACAGTTCCAATTTCGTGAAAGCAACCCAGTGTTCACATCAACACGTCTGCGCATGCGTTCGGACATTCTGACATAACTCGGCCATGTATTTTGCAACACATGATCTATAAATAATCTCGCTATTCGACCATCCAAAATAAACAGTGTTTATTTTATGTTGCGTCGTTATAATTATAGTGCGGTGTCTTTAACCGCTAATGAGAGCTTACTGTCTTACACTTATTACGAACATCTTCTAAGAATTTAGAATATTTTGTCTCTGTTGCCCCATATCGCAGACCACGCGATTTTAAATAAAGCTTCGCAATAAATCAAGGACGTCGTGAACATTTTTCATGCGAAATAAATAGCCGCTTTAAAAAAAGTAACAAGTGACGTAAAAAAGGTAAGGAAGCGGCGGCCCACTAACATAAATTTCAAATATGGAGAAAACAAAGATATTACGAATTTGGAACGAGAGAAGTGCTTAGATGTGTAGGTGGGTACTGGCTGAAAGATGCCTGTTTACTTGTCAAAGTTTTTGTGGACCGCGCAATATCGACACTAAGTCATGTTCTTATTTTAAAATGAGACATGCTTTTGTTTTTATTTGTGACAGTTCGTGTCTACCTTCGTTTTTTAGTGGTTAAAGTACTAAAGCGACATCATTCGTAAATGAGACATTTCCTGTTCGAAAGAAGATGAAAGCGTTTATATATTTTCCACCGTCTCGATTCCGAAATAAATCCCTTTCAGAATCGGAACGATTTCCAATTATTTGGTCTTTTTAAATCCATTCCAACTTTCCGTACTTGAAATTTTATTTTTTTAAATGAGACCGTTATAAATCAAAGTAGGTATAATGTAATAAATAATCACCTGCTACATAGGCTTTAGAAGTACAGAACACATGGTCTATCTAATAATATTAAATACACTCTATAGCCAATTTAATTTAAATCATGAATGCCCTCAAATGCATTAATTTCAGTATCGCGGAAACTGACTTTATGGTTCTACGAACGTGGCAAAGTTTATAACGTCGTCCAGTAGCTTCTGATAAACTATAAACCTATATCGGATACCTTCCACGATGTAAGGGAAACTAATAAACCATTCTTTCATTAACACGTGAAATCACGAGATTGCTTGAATTTTTATAGGTGCACTCTATATGGCCTACATTTTATCAATTACCATCATGTCTGTTTAGGCGAGGTTTAGGCAGAGTTTTGTTTTTAGGTCCAATATCTATATCTATACTTATAATAAATCTGTAGAGAGGTCAATTCTGTACATGAAATATATTTCCAAAATAACTATCAGCGGGTGATTAGTGATCGATACTGATGCCAAAAATGCAATCAGTAAAATTTTTGTCTGTCTGTCTGTCTGTCTGTCTGTCTGTCTGTCTGTCTGTCTGTATGTTCTTTATAGAAACAAAAACCACTCGACGGATTTCAACGAAACTTGGTACAATTGTTCTTCATACTCCTGGGCAGGTTATAGTATACTTTTCATCACGCTACGATCAATAGGAGCAGAGCAGTGAAGGGAAATGTTGGGAAAACAGGAGAACTTACTCCATTTTTTAAGCTTCCGTCGCGTGTGCAGCCTTAATGGTTAAAGCTACACAGAAATCATGTATGACGGAAATGTTCTCCTTAAAATTATATAAAAAATATTCCACGACAGCAAATGTCTATCTTTTATGGTTGACTCACAATAACACGTGTAACTCCCGATAGCTTAGCAGTTCGGAGCTTTCTGATTATATTTGTCTACTCTTACGTTAGGTGACTGACTGACTGACATAGTGATCTATCAACGCACAGCCCAAACCACAGGTTATAGTATACTTTTCATCACGCTACGATCAATAGGAGCAGAGCAGTGAAGGGAAATGTTGGGAAAATGAGTGATTCATGGGAAAGGTTTCAAGCTATCAATGTATATATCATCACGCTACAACACTTAGGAACGGGGCAACGCAGGTGAAACCACGGGCGAAGAACTAGTTATAAATAAACCAGATACAAATAGGAGATACCGTGGGAGAGCCATGCTTCGGCACGAATGGGCTAGCTCGACCGGAATGATACCATGGCCTCAGTCCTCTGGTGTTGCGGGTGTCCATGGGCGGCGGTAATCGCTTACCATCAGGAAATTTGTCTGCTCGTTTGCTAAAAAAAAGCAAATCTAAACTCCGAAAAGCATGCTAAGAATTCTTGACCTGGGCATTGAATTCAGAACTTCACGCTCAGCTACGCTTGTCAGCACGAATGTGTTAATTACTTTACATTTACAAGTTGCTTAACATGATACATTATTTTAGAAATGTCCGACTCATAGGACCAAAATATATAAATTTTATGTGACAATTCATCTTGCTATGCTCGTGTATATATACATCGTCATCGTCCTAAGTATCGAATACTCATCGATAGACAGGCGCCTTAGGTAACAGAGTTTCATTATTACAACATTAGCAAGGGTTAACACCTACGCAATCTGTTCTTTTGTTCATCGTCGATTATTTTTACTAAAGGCTCAACTTTTAAAGCTCCAGTTCCAAGGGTCACCCGTTTGCCCTATATCGTCAATCATTTGCGATTAAATTGGAGAATAATATGGGTTAAGATTGTAATACAGAATTTAATATAAGGTCGACTAAAAATAGGTTTTATTTCTTTGCCAAGCTTATGTATATCAGTTATTGCGATGACATTACAAACTTTTATACGTATAATAGGCAAAGGGAATCTGTTTTGTCAGCCGAATGTTACTATTACTACGATTCGGAACCGCGTGGGCAGTGTTGCACAAAGTCCGAATTGTGATCTTAAAAACATGACTCTAACCCCAATTAACAGTATTTCTATAATCGACTATATAAAGAAACGAAAGCCAAAACCCACATTTTAAATGTTTATAAAATATTGAATTTCGGAAAACATGGAGAAATTGCTAATTCGGAGCCAATATCAATGTTGACCACAGGAGCCAAGCTAAACATTTTATTTTGTGAAAACAGATGACATATATCGCTTTCACTGATGGAAAATGGACACCTGTCATCCAAACATAACCTTCGGAATTTTGTGTATTTTTTTCGGTAGGTATGATATGTATGGCAAAGATTTTTGTGGAAACCGTAAATTATGAATAAAATACGAGAAAATGTTTTCGTCGCATTATCTCGTCTTTAGTCATACTTTCGGCACATGATAATGAAGACATTTTAGCCTGGCTAAGTCTCTCAATGGTATAATAAATATAAAAAAAATTAAATACAATGTAACACAAAGCCCTTTCGGCTCCAAAACCACTAAAACATGGTGTAAACTTTGGTATTTTAATAGCTGGGGTTTTAGTAGAATGGGGTGGTTAATTATTCTCAATGAAATAAATAAACCTGCGCCCACTTAGTGCAATTTTGTCGACTGAAATAATAATAAACAATGATCTTATTCGCAGATCTAGAATGAGAGAAATGTAAAGTGTTTTTTTTACGTTCCCAACAGTTTTTCTGTTCTCCTTCCGCAATACGCAACTCATTGTACTGACATCGAAAACAAATCTTTTTTTACCAGAAATAAATCTCTCTTCTGTCAAATGACGTCATAGCGTTTCGGATGCAAGTTTTCATTAACATTAGCGTAACTGTTATTAACCTTTAAATACAATAATATATCATAAAGGTGATTCAGTTTGTAATTAAAAATATTTGTCTTATGTATTTATGGGCTTGATGAAAAATTCGTTTATTATGCATCAAATCACTCTACAAAGCCACTTTACTATCGTAAGTAGTAAACAACATTAATGTTTGAATGTCTTATTTTGAGATACTTCATATCTTAAATCTCACCTCTCTTTATAACAACTGTAATTTATATGCTTTGGTAATCTTCAAGTAATAAGTTTTACAAACATTACATGACAGATACATTTCATAAAAACATTTTTTTATGTTCTACAGTCTAAAAAAATATTGTAGTCACTTTTCAAAATGTCATGATACCTTTTTATACGCACAGCACCACCAGGCCCAAACCTGCTGACATAACTACTAAACAAGCCGATGCTAAAATAAACATCAACTAACAATAGTCCATCCTAGAACAGTTTAACTATCCTTTTAAGTACTAGCGGAAAAATTATTCCCTTTGATTCGACAAAATTAAGAGATAAATTAAATACAGCGTCCACTCCTTTTAACGAACAGACCAGGAAGACGATTTATGTCCTGTTTTATTCACTTTAGGCAAAGAGCTTCTGCCGATTCGGCCTTTATGAATGCCGCTTACAAGCTGAATGTGACACATGCTGAGAAAATGAGCAACAGAAGCACAACTCCAAGAAGTGTCGTTATTAGCTTCTTTATCAATGAATCAATTAGATACGCAATATAACATTTACAATATCATTTTCCACTGCTAGATTTGATAGGTATTGTTTCAAGAAATATAATTGTGATTTGAAAATAATAATATCATTAAATATATTTAATGTATTTAAGACAATAAGTCTTATATTCGTTTCTATAGTGTAGTTAATACAAGTGCATAATTGTATATAATTTACCAATTAAGTAATTTTAGAAACATAAATTTTCAACTTGATCTCTGAGTTACATGTGTAATACAGCCTCACGTGGCTAGGCCCTAATCACAATATTTCACATAAAGATCGGCAGGAACTATATTATTTGTGTTTGGCAACACCAAACCGGTACTTTCGGAAGACCTGCGGCAATTTGACATCATGCTGAGATTGAACCGATTTGTAAGGTTCACATGGGGACCTACCACAATTTAGTTAGACTGGGGGGAAGCGTTTACCGTTTAGGGAGTACGTACCCATGATTAAGTAATAGGTTTGTCAATTAAAATGTGTACTATTTTGGACCCCCTTCGGGTCGCAACTAATTCAGGAATTCTTTACCTTTACTTTTTTCTTTCTAATTAATCAAAAATGCTGATTTTCTGTTAAACCTGTTTAACCGACGTAATAAAGTTGCCCTTTTCGGGTTTATTGCCGTGTCCGTGTAGCGAGGTGCGTCTGCCTTTTGTCTTAGTCACAGATTCACAGCGTGCACGGTACAGACATTGGGAGAAAAGAATCGGAACAGTGTGAACATAAAACGCAATCATCCAACTACTTGGCTGCTTTGTTATGATCATGACAAGTCACTGAAACAGACTGTAAGCTCCTTGGAACGAGAATATCTGTTTGTTTTACTGTTTTGTCAGAAACCATGAAGTTTTCCTTGAAAGATAATGACGTGCCAGTTTGCTGGTAATATTTAGGTATGTGTTAAGGTCCCATGTAGAATGGGAGAAATTTTAAATTTTCCGGGCGGAATTTTTTAATCTACTGTGAAACGAAGATCTTCTGGTAGTAAGATACCTCTAGCATCGCAGTCGCGCTTAGTACAACTAGCTAGACTTATAAGGCAGTTATCATAATAGTATACAAATATTAGCAGAACACAATCACTACATAGATATACGTAGGTACACTCTACACGATACAATACAAGGCACTCCCGAGTTAGCCACCAGAATATTTAGACATAGCCCGCATTTAGCCTGCACTTCCTGCATCGCCGTAGCTATTGGAGGCACAGATCTTCACCGACAGTTACGTAACTCTATACACACGCAGTTTACCGAAGCTATTACATGATTTAGTACATAATCTGTTTACATTTCTACGCATGAAATAATAAAGAGCTAGGATGTTGAATTTGATCTAATTTAACACCTATTTCTTAGATCGATATGATTGTATTCGATGAAATAATCATTTTTTATCACTTGTCTTTTGGAAGTGTTTGTAAATCTGATATAACATAACTAATAGAGTATCACATTATTACTCAAATCACCATTAAACATAAACCATTATATTATTATAAATTACAAGTTTGAAACAACCGTAAACGAAATCTTGTGTGTGTACGAGTGACACAATACAAAAGTGTCACTATACTGCTGTAGTAACTGTCTGTCATTTATTCAATATCAATCAACATTCGGTAAAAGCACGGCCTTGTACTTAATGTAAACCCTATCGCTTTTATTATTCAATTATCCTTCGCTTACAACAAAAACGTAATATCCTTATATCTATTCAGAGATAAAATGAAACAATAAAATAATTTAGCGTCAGATTTTAACAAATCTTGGAACTGCTTGTTTAGGTACATATCTAATATTTAATTGTTCGTGACTTTATGTTAATTCCTGCTTTACATAAATTATAACCACGTTAAACAATAAGCGAACTGTGGGTGGTAATAGTTTGAATATTCTCGTAGCTATATAAAATTGTACACCAGTATAATCTGATAAGTGCCTACCGGTAAGTATTGAGTAACTCCTCAAATAAAAGCACCTTCAATCGTCGGTTGCGCATGTTGTAAATGATGATCAGTTTCTGTGTCATCTCATTAATCTAAAATCCAAACGAATTTTTCTCAAAGTAAACAGTCGCTTCTTACTTCCGCAGCCAATTCTTTTACTGTAGCTATCACAAACATTTTATTGTTTACCGCGTAACCTAAATTGTGCGAGAAAAATAATTGAGTCCGCGCCGCGCTCCAGTGGTCTTGTGTTACATGTGTTACGAGTTGTTAGATCAGATCAGACGTGTTAGGTACCGAGAAATGTGGACGTGAAGTGGGCCGAGACGGTCGCGTCGCGTGAACCCTGGCTGGCCGGGGCCTGGCATGACACGTCTTTATTCAGCACGATTACGAATTAGTACATTCCTCGAATTTGAAGTTGGGAACAAAGTAAATATTTTGAACAATAAATGAATGTGACACAAAGCTTGCAAGTTATTATTCAGTAGGGGCTTATGTATCATGACAAACACACATAGTTCTGTAGTTAACAAGATGCTAGCAAGCTTTTGGATACCTATTCATTATCATGAAAAACCAACCAACGTTTCTTAACTGACAAAAATACGATAGCAAATTCTTCTCTTTGTATATTTTGGCATTTCGATAGAAGAAGATATTTGTTTTTTAATAATAACATAACGATAAAGTGGCTTTTGCTCAAGTCAGACTAATTAAACTACCTTTAGAAACTACACCTACTTTTACGGACTAAATGTAAATATCATTGACCCTAGAACTAAATAGTCATTAGTCAAAACACGGTACTAATTACCAGCCCATCGCCCACACACAGGAACCCGTTTACATTTCTACTCCTACGACTCGGACTTATGTCCGCCATTCCAGTGCAGCTGCGATTTTCTTCAACCTAAAAAGCTTGAGAAATGAATAATCATACTTCGAAGAAAAAATGCGACAAGCTTAATGCACCCGGAGTCGGTCAGTTCAGATCAGATGTTACTCCGGCCTAATTGGCAAGTGTGTTCATTTGCACAACATTGTGACAGACTCATGACCACCTCCACTCAGCTTAAGGTATTAGAAGTTTCTAATTCTGTTTGTCTAATATAAATCTGTTTTAGGATAGTTTACAGATTTCTTGAATGTAATTTGAGGAGGTCGGTGTCCATGATAAAGACAGCAATGGAGTGAATTACGTTTTTGTTAAAAGGATTTATGGTTGTGTGTTATTTTATTATACATACCATCATCACGCCTATTTTCCCCGAAGGGTTAGGCAGAGGCGTACTAATGTACACCCACAGTTCGCCTGGTATGTTCAGGTCCCATGTAATAGGGGGCGACCCCATCGCCATGGCACCGGGCTCAAATCCAGACTTCGAGCTGCCACTGAGAATTTCATAGAAAAACTCAATAACACTTTGCTCGACCTGGGGATCGAACCCAGGACCTCTAGCGTAGCAGTCGCGCTTGGGACCACTAGACTAATAAGGTAGTTATTTTATTATGGTGTGTAAAAATTAATAAATGACGATTATTTTCTAACATAATCATGACGCTATTGACGCATAAAAATCAACAAGTCATTCTTATGTCGTTAATATTTTCCTAATAGGTATCTACACACTTGCGTCTTGCGTCATATGAACCGAGTTTTCTTTTTAATTTCACGTAATGATTTTGATTTTAACACAATAATAACTATTGGCTCTACACACAGTACCATCTTACACCAAGTTAACCTATCTCAATAAATATTTAGAGCGCTCTCCTGAAATTGAAATCGTGACATTTTGTACTTAACGAACCTTTAATGCGATCCGAAAATAGATTCGCGAGTATCCTTTGCGTTCTAAGAGGTTACTCCTTCGGGATGAACGGGATACGTCAGGAGAGCGACGTGAAATGTCAACTTTGATTGAATTCGAGTGTCATATTAGAAATGTAACTAGGTATCATTTTGTAAAATAGTAATTGTAATGTACCTTTAGAAATGTTTTACAATGAGGACTGAAAAGATCTCACTTCACACATCAAGCAATATCTAATTGTTTTTACTAATGAAATGAAGCGGCCTAATGGCTAGAGTGTCGGACTTGTGATCATGTGGTTGCCGGTTCGAAACCCACCTATAGCACTACCGATATGAACCCACTCGTAACACAAACATTTAGCTTAGCACGAGGGGTTAACAAAAATACTAGTAAAGTGCTACCCGTACCCACATTGCTAGTAAGCATTTATAAAAAAAATAAGACTGCCTCATTACTCTAATGGCCCTAAACACGACTGCTACGCTAGATGTCCTGGGTTCGATTCCCAGGTTGAGCAAGTGTTATCAGGTTTTTCTATTAAATTCTCAGTACCTATTCAATTCAATACAAATCCAAAATTCAAACTGCTACTGAGAAATTCATAGACAACTCTTATCACTTAGCTCGACCTGCGAATCGAACCCAGGATTTCTAGCGTAGCAGTTGCTTTTCTTTATTATATTTCTTATATTTGGGCGGAACCTTCGAATCGCAAGTCTCCACATTCTACAACTATAGGGTCGGTGCACCAATTACCAGTTATTTACAAAACTCACTACCTATATTTATCTTAAATTAATCAATAAGCGCTCGTTATAATTTAATATTCTAAAACTGATCAACATTTTGAACTGCATTTTCTAATCAAATAATTGTACTAAAAGTCTAAACCAATCAATCTGATCCTGAATTAATTATAATAACAGGTAGCACTTTATCGAAATACCGATGTAAATCGTACGTACTATTATCATTAAGTGTAACTATTACAAAATATAGCTGGGTGAATATTTGAAAAACATTAGAACGTCATTAACTTCATCCCAAAGTTAAGAATTCAGATGTTTAAAGCTACAATAATGATAACCTAAACGATACTACTGCTGTCAAGCAATAAGATAAAAATAAAAACAATCTGAAGTATGAAAGAGAGAACGAATGGCGTCACGTCTAGACATAATGATTTATATCACACACCAAATAATGTCATGATGACATTACTTACCTACACGGTTTTTTTTAAATTCATTATAGAGACCGAGACCCTCCATTGATGAAAAAATGGTCTCCTATTATCTCTGCTACGAGTAATTGATCCTTGACAGGTTAATTAGGACGTACTTAATTACCAATTAAGTATACCGTACTTGTGAATTAATAAACTAATTTTTGTTTTTGGTTTTGTTACAGGTATGTTACAACAGTTACTACAAATCTACAGCATCCATTCATTATGTATGTAAATAATATTATTATGCGCCTTAATTACATGTACATAAGAGTGGCTTCAAACAGTTTTTCAAACTTCGACACCCAGCCCTTTACTTTAATTTTGTACTCCATATTAGACTGTCCTTACCATCACGAAAGGCTCTGGTCAAACGCATTAAAATCAGAAGTTAAAAATTATGAATAGATACGTGTAATTTCGTCAATAGAATAATAAGCTTTATTGTAGGTATGCGCGGTTACACTTAAACATCAAGCTATGATATTCCAGTTTAAGCTGGCCTGGCCATTATACTGAGAGCCATACAGCGTGAGATCAGTATAACTTGAGGTGTAGCCGTCAAAACACTTTTTTTTTCAAAAGATACTAAAGATAACATAGCTGTGCTCTTCCCTGACCCGATAAATACAAATGTGACGTAAAAACACGTCAAAATTTTCAATTGACGTAATTACGCGGTCCTCCGGCTACGTTCAATGTAAGTGACACTGCTGGCCACATTTCACGTCGGCTACTCTCGTTACCTGCCCGTCGTCACTCGCCCTACAAATAGTGCTTCTATTTTTAAACCGGGTCTACGTCACGTCACCCCGTGATTTAAAGCTTTGATCGCGGCCTTGCGGTAATTACTGGCCGGTAAAAGTTTACGGAAATTTTATTTTTAGCCGTGAAAAGCGGAACCGTTAGAACGGCTTAGCGAAATTTATTTTTAAACTAGGTTAGTGGATGCTCTTATGTACTTTTAATGCACGCTAGAGTCAAGTTTTCAATTTAAATATACGGTGTAGTAGAAACACTGAAAGCTTAATATTTGTATTACTTAAATAAAGAATCTGCCTGAACATGTTTGTGCTCACAAAACACGAAAAATATTTTAACTTAAACCTTTCATAGTCAGTTGCATTATATTCGCAGAACAAAAACTGTATAATATCTACTAATATAACAATAGACTAAATAATAAACTGCCTCATTAGTCAAGTGCTCCCACGCGCAACTGCTACACTAGAGGTCCTGGGTTCGATCCCCATATAACAGCTCGGAGTCTGGATTTGTGCCCGGTTAATGTCTATAGGCTCGCCCCCTATAACATGGGACCTAAACATACCGGCGAACTGTGGGTGTACATTAAGTACGCCTCTGCCTAACCCTTCGGGGAATACAGCCGTGATGGTATGTAATATAATAATATTGTCTGAACGTAGTAGATATTTAAAATAAAATATGATGAGGGTAACAAAACTTATAATAAACCTACCCTAATGTGCAGTAGAAACCAAAAGAATTACCTATAGAATTTTTGTTTGTTTGTCTGTCTGTATGTTTTAAGATACAAGCTCAGGCTCCATCTAAGCCTGAGCCACAGCTATGTGTTAGGTTTAGCTAGAGTACCTATACATACAAAACTCACTGAAAGGCTTATAAAAACTCATTAGTTTTTTTTATGATACACAAACTTTGTTTATCTCCATAAAGCAAAAGAATTGATAAATTTATTTTCATTTCGTGTTATGAAACAGCTTACTACAGTCGTGCTATAAGATTAATTCATCCCACGTTTTTTCTAAGAGATTATCGTACACAAGTGACATTTGAACCAGTTATATGCTTTGTCCCCGTCATCATTTCTCAAATCCCTTAATTCTTTTAATTTTATTACTATTCATACAACAAATCTACATTTTGAATAAATATCTTATGCAATTATGTGGATTGATGTGATAAATGTCGTATAAAGCGGTATTAAATTGACCATTAGTGTCGCACGCCGTAAAACGTATGGATAATTTGTTATCTTAATGTTATTCAGTATCCAAATTCTATACTCAACATATTTCCTAACGCCAATAATAGTTTCTTAATCACGTTTCTATCTAATTATTTGTTTAATTTCACGAAAAATATCGAATGTAGAAAATATTTTTCATGTTAAAATGCTAATATTAACATTTCACGAAGAGTTTTACTGTATCGGAGAGGTAAATTCATGATGCTTTTTATGAGCTTACAATCATCTTCAAATATGGCGTTTATAATATTCTGCTACGTATTTTTGGTTGGGAATTTTGTTATTATATCATTTTTCGTGGAACTATGTAAAGTTATGGCCCATTTACACTATGTGGTTGAACATTCGAGGACACGATTGGCGTTGTAGCTAAAGATCAGTCACGGGTCGTAGGTTCGATTTCTGTACGGAACGTTTCTAATTTAAATCATAGAGTAGGAGCAACGTTAAACTTTCGCACTTTCTTCGGTGTATTAATGTCTTCTGTGGTGATGTTTTCAAGAGTATAGCCCATCGCGTCCTACTTCCAGGTGTTCAATGAATCTATTCATTATCATTTTTTCGTAGGATTAAGAGAATTAGAAGAACGTCCAGCATTCAATATTTACATGAGCATGTTACAAATCTTTTGGTAAAATTTAAATCTTCGGAAGAAATTAAAATAGTTAAATAATTTTCAGCCACCATTATATTTATAAATCAATTCTTTATATCGTGATAACAAAATATCTAGTAGTATAATTTATTTCGCTGTACCTCGGCCATTCGATTTTTAAAAAAGAAATCTCTTTCGATCTAATAGGAGTAAAATCCATTAGTTGCTTGATATAGGCATCTGTTTTATAATTAATCAATCTCTCAAAATAAAACAAAAGACGCGCGGTGATATTTATTCTCTGAAAGTTATTTATACGAACTCTGATATAGGGTTACCATAGCTAAGAATTGTCATTGTATACTTTGACTTTTGAAGTGATCCTAAATCCGATTTTTTTTACGATAAGTGAATGTAGTTAGTGATAAATGGAATATAGCATTCTACTAGCCTTTTCCCTAATATGTTGGAGTCGACTGACCCTAGGAAACTAAATATCAGACCTCCATAACCCAATTTTAAGGCATACCTACCGATATTCAAAGAATAGATTGGTTGTCAGGCATTTTGACCTTTTCCGGATCCGATCTTTGCGTGTTCTCCAAAACAAGAAGGGTTTTCATGTGTTATGAATGGTCACCCATCCATAGACCGACCGCGGAAAGCGTAGCTTAACCTTGCAGACCTGTTAATCAGCGTTAGTTATTAGATACTTAGTCACTTAGTATAGTTGAGTATTTTTCGTATCCGTCAGATCCGCGTTTTTGGTTTACGTTTTGTTTACGTTACGTTACGTTTGCATTTTTAACTGCTAATGCCATGTTTCGCGAATAAAATGTTTAGTCTACTGGCTGCGAGTAGATCTGTATGTCAGGTTTTTTTTTTGGTAATATTCCCTTGGTAACAGATATGGTTCGTTTGTCTTAATGTAATGTAATGTACTCGTCAGACACGTACCTACATCATATATTGAATTTGGGCAAAAGAAATATAAATGTAGTATAATAGGTAATACTAATGTGTAAGCCAAAAAATAATCTAAAATTGTAAATGATTAAGAAACTCTTTTGAAACTATGGATGTCATGGCTTCTTATCCGCTTTTGTGGGAAACTTATAAAGTTGCACCATGCCGCCCACACAAAACAAAACACATGGTGACCCTACTACAGTGTCGTTCGTCTGATTTACCGTCCACCGTGTGGTCATAGTAACGCCCTTTTAGAATTACGACCACAGACTACAATAAATTGTGGTCCGCAAAGAAATGCAACCGCCGAGGCCTTGCAGAGGACGCCGCACTCTGCTATTTTAGAAATGTCAAACTAGTCCGAGGTCGAGATGTTACTATTTTCTATGCTATAAACCCCGTTTTCTTGTAATGCGATTGTTTTTAGAGAATATATATCTATGGTTGAAATAAAATACGCCGACCATATAGGGTAAATGTGTTTGTGAGTAGAAACAGTGGCTTCTGCAAGACTGCGTAAGATGCTCGTAGGAAGCCTAAGATCATACTCAGTATCGTGCAACTAAAGTCAACCCCCTTCTCAGTATTCTTACGATGTTATCCTTCGCTGTAAAGCTTTTGAGATTTAATTTGAAAATGACTTATTATCTTATCTTATATGGGGCCAAGGAAGCAAGGCCTCAATGCACTTCGACCCAATGGCATCTTTTTTGTTTCCCCCAGATACCTCCTTTTTCTATTCCTCATCCTCACCCAGTTCTTCAAACAACTCTTCCATGAGCTTTATAATGAGGCCTGGGGGTATGAGTCTGTAGTTCTCTCATTTTGGATAACCCTGCCCCAAGAGGCGCATTGAAAATGACTACTACTATACCTATGTGTTATGAAAAAGTCTGATTGTTCTTGAAGGTTTTAAAACCTGAAACCCGTGGTTAAGGATCCAAAAACATTGCCACCATGGCTTTTACTGGCTACACATAAATCATAGTTATTATATACAGGCACATAATGTACGAGTATTCCGCGAACTACTAGTTCACCAAGCGTTAACCAGATCAAGGCGAAGTTATACATAACTGCAATTCGGATTTACGGTCTTTGTTTCCGTAAAAACAACATTTATAATTCGCATAGTAGGTACTACGGTATCACTTTTGACCTTGGCAGAAATATTTATTATCTACTAATAATTCCAGCTCCTACTGCTATCTTTCCTACTTCAGTCCAAGTATTGGCATCCCGTTCATCCGTCTCTCCGTTTTTTGACCTTCGGGCTTGCAATTATCATCCTGCACATATTTACCCTGTACATTGAACACGAAACTTAACCAAATAAATAAAAACTTCAACATTTCCGACTTCTCCACTGCCTAGCAATTGATTAGAAGGTTCCGTGGTCTATCGATGGAAGATAGAGTAAATTCAAACAGATGGTAAGATTACCTACCACACAGAAAATTCTCCGCGCAGCAGATAACTTACGAACCAAGATTTAACCCTAAAATATCCACAAAAGACGATTATAATAATATAAATAGATTTTACTGTTATACACTCTCGGAATATAAATTTATTTATACTTTCCACATTGTAAACGCCACAAAAGCCCTACAAATATACCACGCGAGTCACACGTGCAGAAAACTATTAAAACACCAACCAATCTTATTGGCAGCGTGCGAAGTTTTATAAGTGCTCAATCACTTCCTACTTTCGCACTAAACTCTTGGGAAAATAATAAAAATAGGTAGGTACTTACATTGATCATTCTTGCCAGTAAGTTTGATCGGAAATCAGAGGAATCCCACGGTTTTGACTATAATCCAAGTAACATTTTTATTCGGTAGGAGTTAGACATACCTTGCTGCCCCCCAATTAGCAGGCGATCCATGAGGACTTTCCGGACTACAAAAAACAACATCTACCCTTGTTGCTCCCCGATCTTAGAACTTAAATTGTATGAGTAACAATCAAGGGCAGTTCTCGGTGACTAATCCATCCACTCAATCGATGTATGAATGAGGATATTTTGCGTTTCGAATTAAGCGCATACCCTGTGTTGTACGAAATTACTCATTTTCTACCAATTGTTTAACTGCACTGAGTTGATAGAACCTAACATCTCAATTATAATTTAATCAATAGCAACATAACCCGTAAAGGGTTATGTTGCTATTGATCATTTGACCTCGAACATATTCCAGTATTCTTAATCTATATATAGCGATGCGCATCTATTTATACTTAAAATATGAATAAAATATCAACAAAAGCTCACTGACATTTCAGTAGGTAATACCAATAGTCCTACTGAACTCAAAGCAACGTAAAGTGATTGCCGCTTGACGTCATCCAGCTCTGATATATCCACGTCTCTTACTTGTTTGAGCTACCTAAGTTTATGGCGACAGTAATTCGACTCCCCACGGCGTGATACCCTCTTGGACTATATCTTACTTGCTTTTATCTGACGAATATCAAAAAGCCTGCTAAGCCTCAAAGCTGCGGGATTTCATTGCCTTATGCTGGATTTGGTATAGAGATAGAGAAAAGACGAAAAGTCCTTTAGGATGCGAGCGAAATCTCGGGGAAACTGCTAGTATTGATATAATTAGCAGTGTGCTTAGTATTGGATTACAATCTTGAAAATTCATTTGCGAAAAGCCGATGGACATACAATCAAGACTGTTCTTCTCCCTCAATTCACCTGTATCTTATGGGACCGATGTAATAGGTGGCGAACCTATTGCCATTAACCGGGCACTGACAATTTTATAGAACAACAGAATACTTAACAATGCTCGACCTGGAAATTGAACCTAGGCCCTCTAGCTCAATAGTCACAGTCGCGAAGAAGAAAAGTTTATAAAATATCTATAGCAGAAATTTTAGGAAATTGAAAAGTGCCAAACAGAGAAATATCTACATCAGTTTTTGATGGATCAGAAACGGTATCTTGGGTTTGTTAATACAAATAAAAACAAACATGACACGGTTTTCTTTGAAACCTACATCGCTAAAATAGTTTGATCGTAATATATCTATTGTTATAAAGTGTTCTATTCTTGCGCATCTTCAGCTCAGCTCAAAGTCCTTGACACCCCATAAGGGAAATACTGACCTACATTCACGACCTCTTCAAGCGAAGGCTGCAAATAGTCTAGATTTTTACATTAAACTGACCTCATTAGTCTAGTGGTGCTAGATGCGACTGCTACATTAGAGGTCCTTGGTTCGATTCCCAGGTCGAGCAGTGTTATTGCAGTTTTCTATAAAATTCTCAGTAGCAGCTCGGAGCTCGGAATTGTGCCTGGTCAATGGCAATAGATTCGCCCTCTATTAATTAGTATCTAAATATACCCGTGAACTTTGGTGTACAATAGTACACCTCTGCCTAACACAAACTCGATGGTATATTTTTTTACATTGAATAAAATGCGTATTGCAATTTAAGATTATTGCTAGTATTATCCCACGCAGATCTAGACAGGATTAGACCCACGCATGCATCCGTGTAATGAATCCATCATTAAGTGTCTATGTGACACCTTAAGGTTGGGATTAGAGTAGGCAAGTCCTTCGGGCTGTTGTTTTTGTTTAGCTCCTATTAAAAAAAAATTAGGTAGGCTAGCGAGATTATCTTGTTAGTGATTTATACCGTACTACACATTAAGATTTTTTTTTTATTAGGTTATAAGATTCGATCCTGTAGGCTCTTAAAATAATGGTAAAATTAGCTCATATGCTTTAAAATATTGCTGGACTAAAGCTTCTACCTTATCCGCATACGCAAATGCGGAATATAAAAGAATTTGTTGTCGCAATTATCCTTCATGAGCCAATGTTTTTAATAAATTCTATTATTCTTTTTTTCTCTTTAACTCTTTGCCTGGTAAAAATGTTCAGACAAGGATCACTATCATTACCTATACATAGCATAGGTAAAACAGAAAACCTGTCGTTTGTGCGCTTAGCTATCTACTAAACTACGCAATGGATTTTGATACGGATACAGTATCATTTAGAGAATTTCTTCCGGATACGTTTAATACGTATTATTACTACATTTCCCGTAGGAATCCGGGACTGGTCGCTAATTAGAATTATAAAATAATTTACAATCAGCATCAAGATCTCCGGTGAAATTGCTAAAAAAACTAAATTTCTTTTTCCAGGCCGTGAATTACGCGAAAAATAACAGTAATCAGTTACAATTTCACACAAAGCGTTAATTATAAGAATTCATCATAAATCTATTGGTTTATATTGTGGAAACCGGAATATGGGACAAGGCCGCCGTGTCATTAATTTTGATTCGCCTTGTAATTGTTTTATAGGAATCTCAGTATATTTTTTTACCCTTCACAGCAGTCGTTCAGTGAACATATACTTGAATCTACGAATTCATAGAAACAACAAAAGCTTTTGTGTAAATATTTCATGATTATGATCGGTTATGTCAGGTTGAAATTTCTGTGGGCAGCGACTGATGTGGGTACCAACACTCTGGCCTTCCTGGTCTTGCAAGGTTTTTAATTATTTAAAGTATTTTTATCGCTGAACTATCAAAACTAAATAACCTTCGTACTTGTTATTTTTAAGAACGGTTTTTCACCGGGGAGTGGGGACGCCTGTTACGTTTTTCCTGTAGCTCATACCGGATTGTGTTAAGACAAGATCTTAATGATAATCCATACAAACGTTACAGTAATTATTGAGTTTCAAAAGATAATATTTTGTAAGCACAGAAGCCGAAGGTTTTCACTCAGCGTGGCGAATTTCGAAAGCCTCTGTTTTATCTAATCGAATTAATTAGAGGTGCTCCGTCCCGCTGTAATTAATTGCGCCACTCTACCGTATTTCCACGTGCAGATTGTAGCGTTCTTCAACGGATCGTGTATTTTATACAGTATAGGAAGTGTTTTTTCGAGTAGAGAGAGATGATCATGCTAACTATATCTTCAAAAGACTATTTCGGACACTGTTTTGCATTTTAACTCACATATTTGTTACTAAGTACTATGTCTGAACTTTAAAAGAGAGAATCATGGTCGATTCTCTGAATTTGTATCGGTGTTTCTTCTGAGAGGTCGTCAGTTAGGAAATGCCGGTGGCATCTAGTTAAAAAAAACAACATTGACTTCATTAATTGATTCAATAAATAGCATTTATTACATACTAGCTTTTGCCAGCGACTTCGTCCGCGTGGAATAGTTACTTTGTTCCCTAGTTCTTCGCCCGTGGTTTCACCTGCGTTGCCCCGTTCCTAAGGGTTGTAGCGTGATGATATATACATTGATAGCTTGAAACCTTTCCCATGAATCACTCATTTTCCCAACATTTCCCTTCACTGCTCTGCTCCTATTGATCGTAGCGTGATGAAAAGTATACTATAACCTGCCCAGGAGTATGAAGAACAATTGTACCAAGTTTCGTTGAAATCCGTCGAGTGGTTTTTGTTTCTATAAAGAACATACAGACAGACAGACAGACAGACAGACAGACAGACAGACAGACAGACAAAAATTTTACTGATTGCATTTTTGGCATCAGTATCGATCACTAATCACCCGCTGATAGTTATTTTGGAAATATATTTCATGTACAGAATTGACCTCTCTACAGATTTATTATAAGTATAGATGTATATCTAAAACTATTCAATGTCATAATATTATCATGCTTACATTTTCGCACTTCGAATTGAGAACAAAATAGCACTAAATGCTATTATTCTGACAACACTTGAGAATTTTCACGTATGTACGTTCAGACTTAATCCAATTTAATGGGTCATTATGTTGTTGCAAGCTCATTTAAAACACATCACTTGCGTAATTTTATTCACTGCAATAAAAACTTGAATGTCACACGGATAATAAAACGCGCACACTCACTATAGTGAGAAAATTTCACATTTCATCTATACTAATATTCTAGAGAGGTAAAGTTTGTGAGTTTTGATATTCGGGGTAATCTCCCCTACTACTGATCCAATTCCGAAAATTCTTTCACTGTTAGAAAGGTAGACTACATATATTTTAAATATTACGCTACGACTCTTAGAAACGGTGCAACGCGGGTGAAACCGCGGGCGGGTCGCTAGTTTAATATATAAATAAAAATTTAATGTTCTTTTTGTATTATTTATTGAAATTTGGTCAGGATAAGCCTCAGAAT
Source organism: Acronicta aceris (assembly GCA_910591435.1). Taxonomy (NCBI): domain Eukaryota; kingdom Metazoa; phylum Arthropoda; class Insecta; order Lepidoptera; family Noctuidae; genus Acronicta; species Acronicta aceris. The sequence continues at coordinate 14,165,810 of OU342761.1, read as the reverse complement.
AACTAATTGAATCATAAGTATCTATCCCCGTAAATATCGAATTTCTTTTCCACATTGTCTGTCTCTTAACATCTTTTGAGGACTCATTACCAAAGGACACAGGTACGAATCCTCCCCCAGATCGAATTATTGTTACCAAAACACATTTTTCATCATCCCATACCAAATACCCACTACGATTAACTCGTCGAATTTGTATGAACTTTTTTTATGCGTATTTCTGAATCCTCTACATGCCAAATGTTTTTAGTAAAGCCGTAGCTGTGTATGCTTAGTAGATCCGTAGCAATTTTCTATATGAATAAATGTATTTCATTATCTTTTTCTATCATACCAATATAAAAAAAAATGTCTATTACACAATCACGTCAGAACGGCTGAACGGATCTGGTTGAAATTCGGTAGGTACAGAGATAGATTATAGTTTGGAATAGCACACAGGCTTTTTATCCAGGTCGTATCCAATTCTGAAGTCTACGCAGATGAAGTGGCGGGCAGAACAGAAGCTATGTAAAATATATTATGATCACACGACAGCCTACTAGAAGATCCCTATACGAACGACGAGGGTGGCGCAAGGGAACTATTTCCTTTACCCAAGCACACCTCTACGAATATATATATATAAGAACTCCGGATCAGGCTACCAAGTCACACGTGCCTGTGTAACTTGCACTACCTCCAGGGATTTGTCCCATAAATAACCTACCTAGTCCTCTATGTACTCGGATGTAACGTGAGGAACAGCTTTATTTAAACATGTATAGCTTCTGGAACGTGGTTTGAATTTTTAATAGAATCTTTACTTACCGCATTTATAAACAAATAATTACATTTAGTAAAATAACGGTTATTGCGTTTTATTGTCAAATGACTGCATTTTAGGGTCCAATTTATAGATTACCTACATTCCTTTGTATGTATTGTGTAATAACGGAGCTTATTAGAAGTTTACTTATATCGTAATATGGATGGCGGATATAACTTTATAAATGAGAGACATATTCTACAATTTTCAAACTTCAAAATTGCTCCACTAAGTAGCAAATATCTAAACAACCACAGATTCCAAATCAGTTATAGAATCGGTTATTGAGTTAATTGGTAAAAGGGCCATAATGATAATTTGGAAAATTAATTAATATATATAATATATTTAGAAGAAGATAATTTATATTTAGAAATTAATCAGATTCGAAGTGCGTTAGAAATATTTTATTATTCTATCTTTGAAGGGGCATGTGCCGGTCTGGGCTGGACGATTAGATCTGACCTGCCCTTCAAAGGTTTCGGACGCTACATGGCGGCAGAAATAGGTTTGCTGGTAAAACTTTCCAAGACTACTTCGCAAGCAAAATATTCCATTTGCAACAATAGAAAAGCATACGCTCTGCCTGTATTAGGCGATGGGATAAAGTAATGAGTCATGTTCTAGACCATGTGTCCATGGCATGCTTCAGTTCACGGCCAATGTACTAACACATGAGTTCCATCGCCGTCTGTCAACAATGGTAGTGGAGTAATAAACCACTAAACGTAACGTAAACGTAAATGTAAGGCACCTTAGAACAGCGTTCAAACGATTATCATAACAAATGTCAATCACAGCTCTCATCGGTACCTATTTATATTATACAGTAACCATATTAATTTGTGTTTACAATTAAAATTAACTTATTATTATTCTATAAAGTTACACTGTAACTTGAAGTTTAATGAAAGTGACACTTCCTAGCAAAGGATTTTTATATAGAAGAGCCTTAGCAATTATCTACCATAGTACCAGATACCTACCTTCTTGGTTATCATAATGTTACCCCACCCACTAAGTTAGATACTCTAGTGTCAGGTCATTGTTGTGTTGTGTTCATTTTAATATTTCAACTTGTAAGGTTCAAACGCACGACCCGTCCATTGCCATGCGACGCCCTGGCATTGAGCTATTCCAATTTTAAATATTTTTTTTATATACGCGTCAACGAACTCTTTAAAAATATTTATAGTAAGTACTTAGAATTAATATATTTTCACTACTTTAGATTTATTTTATCCATATAGTAAATATAAAGTAATATAATAACTTCTTGCGATACTGTAGATGTAGAATATGTACCTAAATACAAAAAGCTCTTCCAAGAAAGCTCCACAACTTTTTGTAAAATTAGTTTCATTTATGATTTCCTTACGGTTTCTTTTACAAGAATTCATCATACACGGTGACAGTCAAACTGTCCGACATTACGATTCCAGTAAAAAAAAATGTTCTAATTGGAAGTTTGGGCGGCTAGGGCGGGCGGGGCGGCTTTTCGCAGATAGAGAAAACGGAGCGCTTGGCATTCGCACGGCTGCCGGCGAAGCGGCCGCACGCGTTCACACGTAGCAGATAGAAGCATTACGCTTTCAATCCACATGTGTATTTGTGTATAACTTGTGACCAGTGAATAAATAAAACTTTCTAGTGATAAATGACAATTTTATTTAAAACTTTTCTATAAACTCGGTGCTCAGTGACAGTATAAAATGACATTAGACAGGGGTGATAGTATTGTTAATAAGATACAGCCAGCAGCCTCAGTGTCGTGCCTCTCGCAGTGTCAAAACATTTTCGGGAAGAGGCTGAAGCGCTGGGGCTCCACTGGATCGTGGGTAAGCAGAACTTGATGATAATACTTTTTTGATTTTGGAATGAGTAGGTGCTTGTTTTAAAAAACAATGTCGGACAAACTATATTATACTGTAATTTTACTGTAGGTGCCAATTTTTAAAGAGTTGTAAGTAGGCTTCGAAATATTTTTTCTTAAATACTTTAGGTAGTTTTTGAGGGTTGTTAAATAAATGTGGCTCTAATCTAGTTAACAATAACACAGACCAACCGTCTCTATAACGGATAAGTTAATTAATAATCTAGTCGTTTACGTACGAGTATAATAGCTTTTTATATGAACTGTAGGGTAATTCTGTTTTTAAGTATATCTATCGGTTCTTGGAAGTTATTTAATTACTGAAGGCCTATAGTAATACTCAATAGTTTATTTTGATAACTCAGTTTATCCTCTTACTGTTTTATTACTAGTTCTTATTATTTTCAATCAATACTTATTTCTAACGTCATAAATGCATGTGACTACTGTTTACTGCACGACTTGGCATAGCTTGATGTTTTTATACATTGTTTAGGACCATTTATATTGCGATTGATTTAATTCGAAGTAATCAAAACAACTTGTGCAAGGATAAGTTTCTAGACTATCATAGATTCATAGACTTAAGGTCAGTTTCTATATCCTATCTGTAAGTAAATTTGCTTACTAGTGATAGGATTTTGATAGTAGCTGTATGGAGCTTATGTCAAAATTATATCTCTAGTAAGCAAATCTACCGACAGATTTGATACAGAAACTAGCCGTTAGTAATATCTATTTCCAAGTAACTTGTGGGGGATCGGAAACAGTTAGAATAACTTTTATCTATAATTAAAATCATTGTTTATTACGTCCTTACTATTAATCGTTAACTTTAGTATAATATTCATTCATTTAAGAACGGTAACCCTCCAGAGGATTATAACAGTTTTTTTATTGTGTCTCCTAATTGTTCTCTTTGATAAAAGGCGAAGATTTACTATTGAGAATGGCTGGATTGTATCCTGAGACAGAAAATAGGCTTAAAATCTTATGTCTCGAAAAGTATTAAATGTACATTAATATACATTAATAAGTCTCTGCCTAATCCTTCGAGGAATACAGGTGTGATGGTATGTTAACCTCGCATTACATTCGGACTTATCACTTACACAATAAAAGGCTATTTATTTATGTACACAATCTGTCGGCTATAATCTACTCTATGAATAGACTTAATTAAATAATAAAAAAATTATGCATAATAGCAAACAAACTTACATAATTTGTTAACGGTTTATCGCGTGCTAATTTGACGGATTACGAAACATACGAATACAAATTATATAAACTACTCCGTTATATTGGTCGTTGTTATACATATATCTATCATTATTAAATTTGTTGGACATGTAGGACTGTTGGTACTTGACTTTTTAGGGTTATCCGTCATTATTTTAAGTGAGATAAATAGCCTTTAGATTCTTAGTGATTGCGTCTGAGTATATATTTTTTTTCATTATTATTTTCTCGCAGCTCTAACTCTAGTTTATCGTCTCTATATGCGGTATTTTTGCTATAATTGTATCTGGAAAGTGTTTAAAATTTCAACTGTCACATGAATCATATTTGAATGTATTACTAATTAACTGATTGTTTTTATATTTTCCATAAAAAACACCACACGTAACTCTTTTCAAACATTATCTAGACTTTACAAGTAACATTTATTTCTATGTATTAAATGTAGGTACACCAAAAACGGTGATAATATTAAATTTATAAAAAATCCTCGGCGGCTTCGAAAGGTATCCCTAAAACATGTGTCCTTCGCCCAACACGATCATACTCGTTATTGCGTAAACAATGTAAGTAGACGGACCTAATTGTGTGGCGGGTAGTGAAGCCTTGTAGGGCACGAACCCAAATTGAGGGGTGGCGTGACCGTCACGTGGCGTGCACGAGACAACCGCACCATTTCAGAGCCTCCGGCAAATGGCAACACGAGGACGCTGGGGAAATCTGAACGAATGTGTCATATGTAGTTGTAGCGAGTTAGGTCTGTTTTATTATCTTGTCTTTAAAAGAGACCATGATTCTCTGAGTTTGTTTCGGTGTTTGTTCTCAGAGGTCGTCAGATAGGATATGCCGGTGACATCTAGTTTAAAAAAAAATTACTTCTTGTAAAAGTGTCCTTATAAGATCTATTTACAGAAATAAATATCATTTATTTATCAGAGTATTATAGCAAAAACCTGCATTTCGTGTGAAAGACTACAGCTCATTAAATTCGTTTTTTTTTTAAACTGTCAAGTAACAAGTTACAAACACAATGCAAAATCTATTATGTTTGTGCCCGACTGGATTAATCAATGTTTTGGATTTCAAAATCGATCAGGTATTGTATTTTTTTTTTTATATAAATTTAAAAAACCCCCAGCATCAAGACATGGTTACCATGGTCTTGCAATATCACAAGTGAACCAGAACCATGAACCAGAAAAGAGCTGATAATCTTCAAACGACCGGCCAGATTTTTTAAAATCTAAGCTAAGACCACTCTCGATCAAGTAACCTTTCAAAAAAAAACAAAACTGAATCAAAATCAATCCATTCGTTTGGGCGCTACGATGCAACAGACAGACACACAGATGATACACACTACAAAACTTATAACACCTCTTTTTCGTCGGGAGTTAAAGATACTTACAAACATAAGCCTTATATGCCTAACTAGATCTTTAATAACTAGTTCATACAAACATCCGGAATCTTGCATTACCTCTCTGTACAGTCAACAGCACATCAAGTTACTTACCACAAACAAATTTCCCCAATGGATAATAAACTCTATTATTTGGAAATTAAACTTAATAATCGATTAAAGAAATTTTACAGTTCTAGATACCATGTGCTGTTGATCTTTTGATGTTTTATTACCTGTCTAGTCTACGTATTATACATACTACCGTACTTTATTATATTAAATATGATACGAGTAATGTGTGATACATATTGCGTATTACAATACGCAATACATTGCGTATTTAGGTCACCACTAAACATTTTCATGAGCTTTCAGGTGATAAACTTGCATTGAAACTGATATCATTTGATACAAACATGTTTTATTATTTTAACATGTTTTCTAAGTAGCATAGACATCTTGTTCAATAGTTTATGCTAATTAAGTCAAATAAGGTGAGAGTTTGTCTCTGTCATTAATTTTAACAAGATAGAACTTAGACCTCATTGGAGAAATCGATGACATCTAAAATTGATACAAATGAAAACTAATAAATTTTGTTACTACAGTATTCTTAGGTAGGAAGGTTTTTAAAGGGTACTCTCATTTAAAAAATACCTTCTTACAGTTAATTGATAACACTGACATACTTTTATATGAACAGACCACACATACCTGATTGATCATACCTTCATAATGTTATTTGGTCTGTAATACCGTGCTGAATGAGAGTTATTTAGGTATTTGTATATAATCCCCAAAAACACATACCATGACGGATAATTGTTATTCTAATAACACATTAGTTGGCGCCACATTAAGGTAAACCGAGTAGCAAAATTAACAGATTTTGGGGTTCCATCACCAAAAAGCACAAACGGGACTTTACCTAATTAATGCTCATACGCGTCTTTAAGAACTTAGCGTGAATCTTAATTTCACAATAACATATTATTAACTTTATTAATACAACAAGTTTGAAGCTGTTAACTGGAAATAAAATTAGTAATGAGTATTTAAATCATACATTACTTACATTTACATATAAATCTCAAAAGATATCTTTTAAAAATTTAATATATTAAACCGATATTTCAACTAAACATAACATACCATCACGCCTGTACTCCCGAAGGGTTAGGCAGAGGCGTTCTAATGTACACTAACAGTTCGCCTGGTATGTTTAGGTCCCATGTAATAAGGGGAGAGCCTATTGCCATTAACCGGGCACAAATCCAGACTCCGAGCTGCTACTGAGAATTTCATAGAAAAACTCAATAACACTGCTCGACCTGGAGATCGAACCCAGGACCTCTCCCGTAGTAGTCACGCTTGGGGCCACTAGCCTAATGAGGTAGTCATATTCAACTCAAATTCCAAGTCAATGATGTTTATGAAGTTACGGAACCCCTAGCGTAACAATTAAACTCTCGCTTGTCATGATTATATCAATATTTACTTTGCAATTACCGTATTCCGCATAACTATTACTGTCAGACGGATCACAAACGAGCTAATGACTCGAGTCTCGTAAAAACTTTTTTATTTTATCTGTCATAAGTGTTAGTGCTGTGGTGAAGTTAACATATTTTGAGAAATGCGATTGCTCTTTCGTAAAATTTATGAGAAATTTAAACAACTAGTGATGTGCTGGGTAAGTGACATAATCTTTTATTTATAAAAAAATATACTATAGGCGAGTCATGGTGATCTGGCGATTAAACTATTCCTTTTTGAATATACTTACATGTTTAATCGCAATGAAAATTGTCATGTCCTTTATAATATTAAGGAACTATCTCTGTACTCTAAATTCATCATAATTTCTTCAGAAGTTTATTAGTGATGTAAATTACAAACAGACATAGACACTCACTTTAGTATTTGTAATACAAGTGTTATTGGATTGTTTTATACGATACATGTTAAATAAATAAATAAATAAATAAATGTTCTGCCTTGCGGTTTCACTCGCAGCCCGAAGGGCTTTTTGAGACAAGATGTAGTTTATTCAACGTTCCAATTTTTTTTTACTTTGTTTCAAACCTGAAAAAATCAAAGAAATAAACAGAGATACTTTCGCATTTCATAATATTGTTGTGTACCTATATTCTATTTTATTTTTACTTTAACTGTTTTTTTTAATATGTTTTATCAAAATAACGCACTGGTTTCGACTGAAAAAAATAAAATAAATAAAATAATATTAATATGGATTATCTTCCTGTTCAATAAAAGTGTAATCAAAATACAATAACAGATTCGGTAAACATCGATTTATTATGCCAATTTATATCGTAACTTCCGATTACGCGGAACGTACCTACCGTATGAAATTATTATAATCGTAAATTCACTTCATCGTACAACCACTAGTGTTGCCAAATAGTAATCCTGGTCGTATACTACATTCAGACTTACGAATAAAGCTTATATACAACACAGCTTGAGGAAGCTTTTAGCTACAAACTTCAGGATTCCGTTGTGTTAATTAATAGCTCAGGTCTCTTAGTTAAAGGTCATCAACAAACTATATTGCTTGTCCGAAATTTTATTTATTTATGCACACTTAACAATACAAAATAATAAAATAAAACTTAGGACTACTAAGTACAAAGGTACTGCTTATTTCTAAAGATATCTCTTCCAGTAGACCGACAGACGAATTTATTGCTTTAGTCATCATAATTCAGTCCCTACCTACCCGGGCTTGTGTTGATTAGAATGAAAGGTATTAGGCAAAAATCTACCACGCAGACCTAAGGAAGGTTGACAGACTTCACATTTCTTCCGAAACTTTGTGGGCGACATGCGAATTTCGCCATGATTTAGTTAAAGTATGTGAGAATCGGGTAGCATTAACTAGGAGAGGCAGCAGTGGATGAATATAGGCTGATAATGGTGATGACGTGAAAATCAATATCCATTCGAAAGGTTCCCAAAGAAAATTCACGAAAGTCAACCATTTTGCGTGTTCGAATGCGAAATATAAAAATAATAAACGGGTTGATAGAGGCTAACGCTCCTTGCGTCCGCACGTCGCCGTGGAAGTGACCGGGTCTATGGCGGGACCTTGCTTCGCGATAAACTGGTCCGGATGCGCAAGCGCCGGACTGGTTTCGCGCGTCGTCAGGTGGCCACGAACACTTTACGTAATTTAGCAAACGTAATGTCATTATCACTAATATATACTCTCTCCCTATATTTCATTATAGAAAGTAAATATCGAATGAAATTAGAGAACGTTACATTTCTAAGAATCTGCATTAATTTGCATAACATTTTGATATCAGATAAATCGTAATCTAAAAATATCTTGCATAATAACATTAATAACTCGTAATGAAAGAATTCATTTACATTTTAGACTTCAGACTGTGATAAGCTAATGTATCTAAAATAACAACGTTTCTATGAAGGCAGCAGTATCCTTGCTATAACCGTAAATACGTCACACTAATAACACACGAACAGATTTTCATTTAAATCACAGACGACAGTTAGAACCCATAACAATGCGTATAGAGATGTCTTTAGCGTAAATTTACGTAATGTCTACTAATAGTGACTGCAGCATAGCAACGTCCAACGAGAACGCGAAGCGATGCGATACGAAGCGACAATAACGAGTATTGCTATTTTCCATGTTAAAAAATCACGCTGCGATATACATAAAGCGAGTTTGAATTTATTCTTCTTACGATATTTCGCGTCGCATCGCCTTGTGTCGCTTTTAATGGTCTCGTAGGACGCTAGCAAGATGTTTATTTTTACACACATCGAACCAGTAAATAATGAGCCGAACGTTGTTATAAATAAAATGTTTCTCCCACGCAACATGCAGTAACATGTCAAGGTTTATACTATATGTATGTTTATGTTTCCATACGACCGTGTAATTAACTAATTCCGCTCTGAACGCATCAATTTAACTGACATTTGATTTACAATTTTTCGTGTTTTACGCGCGAAATGCGTGTCGAAAATGTTGTTTGAATGTCAATTTGAACAATAACTTTGAAACCTGTTATAATTTTCAAGTGTATCTAAATCAACAATAGCGGTCGAGTTATCAAATATTCAGTAATAAATTACTATTCCCCAGTTGAACACCACTTGCCTTAGTATTATGCAGAAAAGTGAAAGCTCACAATAATATCAAAACAATGGCGTCCTCATATAAATTTCACTTACAAGTTTTCTCGGAACAATATTGTTTATGATTGTTGGCATTGGTACGTAATGTTAGAGTTAACTGATGTCCGACCATTTCTTTGTTTTTACGTCAAATATATCAGTATTTACTTCAGCACAAACACTTTAAACGAACTTTTAATTTCTTTACTTGATTTTAAATTCAATAATATTCAGTTTCCCTTTATGGAAAGATACATCCTTGAAATAGAAAGCAATAAGTATATATAGATAGTATGTAATGGAATTGTTAATAATAATTATATACTATTTTAAAAAAGCATGGTGTGGAAAGTGGAATAGGGTCAGAAAAGCCTTACTGTCATCGACAAGAATTTAATATAAATTACTTTTTAAATCGTAAAGAAAACACGAAAGCCAGCGATGACCACAAGAGATAAAGATGAACAATCTCTGGTTTACATAAATCAGTGTAAACAGCTGAATGCGCAGACGTCGATAATATGCAAATATCAAGTTTACTTTCTACGATAAAGCAGTTTGATTTACGACGAAAAAGGACTTATCTATATTCTGTTTATTTGTATGCCGTGTTTCTAGAGACAACTAGATAAAAGTCTTGTGATAGTAAAAAAGCCAATTTTACAGACATTTTTGAAGTGGGACACACTTGGGAATTAATAATAATTAATTACAGATGGCACAAGTTATTGCTAAAAACGATTTACTAGCAGAAACACAATAATAAAAGAAACCACATCAAAAGGCACAGCCAGTACCCAATTAGCTTCAAATCTTTAAATAATTGAAACTGCCAATCAGTTTCAATGACATTGAAAGTTTTCTACTCATTAGTTTTGACTTTGAAAATATTTTTGATAAGCATCGCTCATATCTCACGGCATACACCCATCAATCGAAATCGTGACCTCAAAGATGCCATTGTTCAAGTTCAATGAAGAAATTCTTGACAACCCGCGCGAGTTTGACAAATTAGAGAGATAGGTACTTCAATATTACGTCATAGAAGCCAAGCATGTGATCTATTGTCATATTTCAAGACATTTTTGTGTCGACGCAGCACCTGTGCGTTGGAGATCTGCCCACCCAGGATCATGCCAACGTTTACAAACATAATTTGATAAATTCTATATATAGTCGAGACTTAGCTCGCGGTTTCACCCGCAGTTCCCCGTTACAAAGGGTTGCAGCGTAATGTTAAATAATCTATAAATTTCCTCATTAATCACTCTGTCTATTGGCGAAAACCATATGAAAATGTTGTAACTAGTTTTTGAGTTTATCGCCTTCCGATAGACAGACACGGCGGGGTGATTTTGTTTTATAATATGTAGTAATTATGTTTGCAATCAGTTACAAGTCTGTTTACTCGGGGACAGGCCCAGGTGTCCCCAGCGACCCTTATCAGGCGTAATCTTGGCCTTCGACGTACATTATGGAAATGGCTTTATTAGAAGTTGAATTTCAATCGTGGGGTTATTGAGTTAATGTGTATAATATTATGAATGTGTGAATTTGTTCGTTTATTCTTAACTTTTATTTTCATTACAAGGTCAAGGGCGATTATAATTTGACATGATATGGAAGTTTTCGAAAAATATTCAAAATAAATTCGTTATCGATGTAATATTTTTGAAATTAAAATTGTAATATCATATTTTTGCTATAAATGTTTATTGTACTTATCTAAGAACAATCGCTGATAAATTACGAACCCTTTACAGAAAACCGTGTCCCAATCGGTCAAACCAATCTAGAGATAAGTGACAACATTCGTTGGCACACACAAACAAACAAACAAACGTCCTCTCACTCTAAACGCATATACCGTCTCCGTTCCGTCGTGAATAATAATGTAAGGACGCAACTCTTACAATCTTCTCCTGTCATACTCTTGTTTATTCAGGAATGACAAGTGTCAGAAACCTTTTATTTAATATCCCACGCTTGTTAATTTAAAACTGTTAAGTTAATGATAATTTCACAAGCTATTAAAACTGCATTAGCCACATGAATGGTTAATAACTAACTTTAAATATAGACAAGTCAGTTCTGACGTAATACCTTTAAAAAGAAAGTACTTGGTAAATGCACAATTAATAAAATTGAGAAATTGCAATAATATTTCGATTTAATCACAAAAAAGGTTTATCTCGATATTAATAAATGTATCCAGTTAAAATATCTATATTTTCGTACAGCAGGAAAACGTAACGTGGCCGATTTCCTGCAATAAAGTGTAGTAATAAACGCCAGTCCGCTACAGTGCGCAGGAGTCGCGTGCGCGATGTAACGTCCGTTTCTTCATTCTTCGTCTATCTGTGATCTGAGATCATAATCTGCATTGTCGAAATTACTTTATAGTGATATGCTAGACTCTGCTAGGCTGTTATGAAGTATGCACTGATCCAGATATTCAAAACCTGTATCTTTTAATTTAAATAACTTTTTACGAGCAAGTAAAAATATCTTAAAATAAATGTCATATAGAAATTACTGATCGCTTTTAGTCAAAAAATGTATCGCCTCTCGGCGATATTTGTATCGTTTGATAAATAAAAAAATAATGGTTGCTATACTTCATAGTAAACACTGTAGCAAGAACCTCACAAGCATATAGTATATACATGCATAGTTACGAGTAGTTCACGAACGACAACTGACAACAACCGCTTAGAAAAAAGTGTAAATCAGTCCAAAATTACACCATGAACCGGAACAGTCATACGTAATCTTTTATACGTTGTTGAACGATTTACTTAACAAAGCATCGCTTACGCACAAACTACCCACTGACATTTGTCCTATAGCCCGAGGCTCTGACCGACTTTTGCCCATTATAGGAGAAACCTAAGCAATTCATTAAGTTGACAATGGATCAAGGTGAAAACGCCATCCTAATTATCTATTAATAATTGTACTTTCCTTTTCGAACTTTATCTGCCCAATCTGCCCGCAAGCACCGTGAACAGGGACTTATTAATTTATAAATAAGTAGCAGAAACCTTTTCAAATCATCGATGAAACATTTATAACTAAAGGTGATCGCCAACTATGGAGGCTGACCACGATTTTTAACAACTTGTATTTACATGACGCAACAGCGTATTATGATATGTAACACGTGCATATTTGGTTTACGATGTCGCTTATGGTCTTTCTTTAACATATAGTTAGCGACTACCCTTACAGAAGAACCCTAAGACTTAACCAATTCTTTTTAAAGCTAATATTCACTGTACTTAAGGACTACTTTCTAAGCCCATATTCTATGACTTCATTATTGACATAGACATAACTCAAAAGGTCGTTAATAATTAAAAAGTCATAAGTACGAATAAACACAATCTAACAATAATAACAATAACTATTGTAACTTCAAATCTTTCAAATTCACATAATACTTTCTCAAGAACATTGACATAATTAATCTGCTTATTTATCTCGTACTTACCTCACGCGACACATTGGCCGCGTCCATTCAATACGCATGTCCGCGATTTCTAACGTTTGCGGTTTCGCCTACATACACGTACTTAGTAACGATAGTGGCTTTTCACACGGAGTCGCCTTTAATCATGCTGTAGCTACTGGAATATTGGATACACGGTCTTATTTGTATAAGTGGTGGAGCTCGTATTGATTTGATACGGTCCTTGACTTGATTTATGAGTTTAGCTGTGGTTTGATTGGATTGATCGAGTATAAATACTATTTGAATATTTTAGGTACTAACCGTCTTAAATGCTAGTACATATTAATAAAGGTAATTCACGGATAAACGTATTCTGAGGATTGATTTATCTTGGGTGAAAAATTAACACTGTTGACAAATGTCAGCCATGGTGTAGTACCTACTCTGATATTATAAGTTACTGCAATGACCACTGACCATAGAGGTCTTACCAAGAAAGGTGAGCACATGAAAAAGCGTAAGGCAATTACACAACGTCCTCATGCGGTGCACTCCCCTATTATCACGGCCCAGTTGTCGCTCTTGTGTTGCAAGCCTATGTGTGCCGACCCTAATATTTATTGGAGGCATACAATTATGCAAAGGAATTTGTGTTGAATTATGTTACTTCATGTAAGCAGGACGCAGTGACTTAGAACCTAGTATGGAGGATGGTTGCTACTCATACTTCATATTACCAGATGTAATCATAGCCCATTAGGAACTGTCCCACTGCTTGAAAACTCAGATGGTCCATCATAGAAATGAGTAGGGGCATCTATCGTGCCAAATTCAATGACTTTGGAATGCTTAATATTTGACAGTTCTGTCTACCAAATTTGACATTCCTTGTGTCATTTAGTGACATTGGACGAGCATTCTGATACAATTTAGACTAGGGCCCCAGACGTTCATCATTATCCCTAGCCTAAATCTCTCCCCTCTCTTGGCATATGCAACTAACATAATGGTCATAATTATCAACTCCAAACAAAGAGATTTAGAGCGGACATTGGGTAACATTTTCATAGGAAAATTTTAATCCCGAATAGATTTGGTTTCTTTCTTTGTCGGACTAACGATGATACTAGACAGCGGAATTTATTACATACTAACTGTAACCTGCAGTTTCACTCGCATTCCAAAAGGAGTTACTTCTTATCAAAATGGAATATAAACCAGATATAGGTAAAGATAAACCTCGGAATTGAATGCAGTAGTTACTGCGTGATTAGTGCAACTTCCTGTGTTGCTCTGCTGTAATAAAGACCTCCCCATATAAGTTATTCTTCATTCATTCATTCATTCATATTCATTTGTCACTTATATAAGAACAATAGTTTAAAAAAATATTATTGTCAATACCCGGTGAGGGTAGTTATAAATATCTGGTTACTAAGTTATTCCAAATCTTAGTCATCGTGCGACATCGCTTCGTAATTTTAGTGCCTTCTTATACTTCGTATAGATAGATGATCACATTCACAATTCAATTGATACGAGAATCACAATAATTGTTTAATCGATACCACTTAACCTCATTGAACCTATACATTTCAAAGAAGAAATCCTCGATTATTCATTGTGAGAAATGTATCTGAATACAAATTCGCTATTTTGACAACAGAAAAATATTTAATCGAATTTTCTTTTCTCGTCAAAGGTCGCCGACCTATCCACAATATCTTTTGACGTAAAAAGAAATACAAATAAGGGGATGCCAAAGGCTTTATCGGTGAAAGGAAATGTATAAGATTTCGTTTGGAGTGACAATAGATTTAACAAAATTGAAATTTTGATATAAGAGGCAGGTATAAAAATTACATTATTTTATGTAACAAGAACCCTTAACAAAATATCTAGCTATCTTATTTATTATAAAACGTTGCCATTTTATATATTTTTAAAGGAAAAGTAACGTATTTTAATAATATTATACCGTGAATAGAACCTTATAATTAATTTTCGCGATAATATCCAATTTTCGTACTGAAAGAAGCACGTTCAGCGCCCAAACATTATGTAAAGTCTCCATTAAACTTGAGAGGTCGTTGTTCGTATAATATTGAAGAATGAGAAAATTGGCGTCTTGCTTCATTCGTGTGTAGAGGAGAGGTTAGAGTTTACGGGTCACTTATTTTGTTACAATAAAAAAATATTTTAATTCAACCGCTATAAAATTGATTATTTCCTGGAAGTATTCCGAAACAAAAATCATTTAATTATGTTGACCAATTACTTGAACAGGTATTTACCAAAACTTTTGGAAAAGTTACTTATTATTAAGAGCTAATAAGAAGCTATCATTTCTTTCATCGTGCATCAATCCTTGTAACAAGTATTCTAGCAAGTCGCACGGTTTCTAGAAATACCA
The DNA here is from genome assembly GCA_910591435.1 of Acronicta aceris. NCBI lineage: Eukaryota > Metazoa > Arthropoda > Insecta > Lepidoptera > Noctuidae > Acronicta > Acronicta aceris. The sequence goes on along the minus strand of OU342761.1, from coordinate 14,150,439 downwards.
ATATCCTTCCTCTATGACACAAGTCTAGTATAGAAAATATCCGACAGTATTTCCTGTCCCGCCTTATACATGGTAGAATAATAAAAAAGCTATACATAGATGATAAATCAACGTAACGAATCACAAATAACGTGTCTGCAATCTACGATTTTATCGGAAAGGAAATTATTTTTAATCTTCAACGAAGATAATATGCTGTACCTAAGCTTCGCAAGTTTTTAGCTTTAAATTATTCAAATTGAACTATGCGAAATTCAATTGAATCGTTAGGCTTGAAGAACAATCGTGAGGTATAACCACGATATCGCTGCCAAAACGTAGATTATATCTACAACCTTTGCTAAAACAATGTTATTAACTTCCTATTATAACAAAAAAGAACAATCTATTGACTAAATTCTCACAGCACGCCTTGAAACTATCGGTAACCAATGATTTATTATATTCATCTCACAAAGGAAAGGTTCGGAAGGCTCTGTGGCCTTGTGGCTATAAAGGTGAGGTCACATGTCTATGCTATGCTCATAATGGGCAGCAGATGACAGCCGATAACTCCTGACAGGACGTCGGCATGACATGCGTCATGAACAATGGGTATACACCCGTATTGTAACGCAACCGGTCCATACCTTGAGCTCAAGATTTCGCGTAGTAAGCCTTAACAAGTGCTGTGACGTAACGATACAAGTTACTTGTTACCTACAGATCAATAGTTCAATGCTATGCTATTAAGGTCATTATTTTCTTTAGTGGGTGCCCTTTGCTCTACATCATGTTCAAAATCATTCGAATACCTTGAAAAGTTGAAAAACATGTAAGCTTTTACGTTGTCCGATTTATTTAAAATAATCGAATAATAAAACTTATCGATATTGATGTATTGTTCTCAGGACTTCCTTGTCGAGCTTCGACGATACTATAAAAACATAAATGCCCTTCCGATTACTTACATTGTAAGCAATGGGCCTGTGAATCAGCGCTGGTTTAAGCTCCCTTCAGCGTCAATGCAGCGATTTTTTGTCCGCTAACAATTCGTCTTCGAAAACGTCAACAATGCGCCAAGATCACCGCCCATTACCGAACATAGTATCGCCTTGCGCGCGCGCAATTCTTTTATTAATTATAGTGTCCAATTCAGTGAGGATATGACGCCATGACGGCGGTGTCCGAGCGTGACCCACCTGCAAATCGACCTGCGCACACGCAACCCGCACGGTATTCATCCTTGAATCGTTTGTGGTAGAAACTGTATTGTTATTTGTTGGCGCGTGCCATCCAAATATCATGGGCCTCTATAATGCAAGATTAAATATGTACATTTTAAACAGGGAACTGATCGTTTAAATAAATTGACTTGGGATGTCTTTGTTCATTTTGTTTTGGGTAAGCTATTTTAAACTTTGTTAATGTCCATAGCCCAAAATAAGAGTGGATCGGGGATACACGATATAGATCGCAATATTTTCTTCAGATTTTCGCTTTTTAAATTATATCTGCTTCTTTTCCTGGTACCCTTGGAGGCAGAATTGAGTAATCCTGCTACCAAGCTGCGTATTAACAATCTATACATGCATTAGCATCATTCAGTGACACGTATATCAATAACACATTGAGTTTTGCGATTGTAACAGCGCAGTCGTGGACATCATAATAATTCGCCCTTCATTGCTATAACCCGCTCAAATCTTACTTTAGAAGCTCCTTAACGTAATGCATTGTCAATAATTATTACAAAAGAATTTAATTTTCTTTTAAAAAGTATGCTCAACTTTGCCGACACGTGAATATCAAACAAATAGTGGTGATATGCTAATATATCGATTTCTTCGTCTGTTTATGGTACCAACGACCTGCGTTATGTCACGCGTGACATTTGAAACTGGCGGCGCATGCGGCGCGATTGATTTCATAACTCCGTTTAACCATACCTTGTATTCGCGACCGTTTTGCCAACAACGATACTGGTGTCGAATCGCAAATCGATTTCGTACTGTTTGTTCGCTGTTGTCACCTGCACACGGCATGTTCAATGTTATTCGATATTTTAACTTCTCGATTTATTAATCAGCCGTTGAAATGAGTATTGATTATCCAAATATCTACATTGGAATTCATAACTGGCCGGATGGAGTTTCATAAATCGGTGAGAAAGAACTTGTTATTTTATCCGGAGTATGTTCTCATGACTGCAAAGTAATAACACAGGTCAAATTATAGTATACAGACATTATGATAATCCTGAAATTAATTTTTCGTTTTCTTGCCGATAATCGAGTTATAATCATTATGCCTTGTTTAAAAAAGGTATTTATTAAACTAATAGCAATTTAATATAACCACGATATAATTAACGATATCAATTAATCACTAAGTATTACATACTGCCCCGTTGGTCTAGAGGTCCCAAACGCGACTGCAACGCTAAAGGTCCTGGGTTCGTTTCCCAGGTCGAGCAGTGTTATCGGGATTTTCTATGAATTTCTCAGTAGTAGTTCGGAGTCCTGATCTGTGCCCGGTTAAAGGTAATAGGCTCGCCTCCTATTACATGGGACTTACAAACATACCAGCGAACTGTGGGTGTAGTACACCTACCCAACCTTTCGGGAAATACAGGCGTGATGTTATGTTACGTTTATTAGATACTTTTAATATTTCTTGGCGGCTCTATTTTAGTAATGAGGAAGTAGCACCCAGAACAATAAAACCTCCTTATAATTATTAGATGCTGTCACAACTACTATTATTGATAGATTTTTTCAACCAATACAATTTCAAGGTGACTCACGATGAAAATTCGTGAATTACACAAATAAAATAAAAGTTTCTGTTGAAAGATATGCAAAAATACAATACTTCGAATAGTCGCAAATGTTAAATTATACATTCGATAGTGTTTTATGTTTAAATAAAACTACTTTTATACCGTAAAAGTAGTTTTATTTATCGCGGTTGTTGAACTTTATGAATCCACGTTTGCATTGTCTATGCATTAGAAACATTTCAGTACCTATATCGATTAGAAACATGGAGTTTGACTTATCTCAAACAAAACCTTTGTTTTGATTTACCGTCACTTGACATTAAACATTTGGATTTGACAGAATTGACATTTGGAAGCAAAAAGGTATAATAATTACTTTTGAACTCACCATAACATAACATACCATCACGCCTGTATTCCCCGAAAGGTTAGGCAGAGGCGTACTAATGTACACCCACAGTTCGCCGGTATGTTTAGGTCCCATGTAATAGGGGGCGAGCCTATTGCTTTTAATCGGGCACAAATCCAGACTCCGAGCTGCTACTGAGAATTTCATAGAAAAACCCAATAACACTTTGTTCGACCTGGGGATCGAACCCAGGACCTCTAGCGTAGCAGTCACGCTTGGGACCACTAGACTAATGAGGCAGTTGAACTCACCGATCACCTACAAATGGCGATGTTAGTTCTATCTGTCTGTCTTTCCTCTGAGGTTCTATCACAATTGCTTACAGTGTCAGAAATCACTATTACTTATAATTTAATATACTCGTAGTAAATAGTAATACGTACGTACGAGTATAATATACGAGTAATCTACAAGTTCAGTTCTTACCGGCCGCCAGAAGTTTTTTTTTGACGGGACTAGCTGAGGCAGGTAATTTTTGTACGCTTATTTACGCACGAGTTGTTTAAGCGAGCTATTAGTTAAGTATAATTACGTAAAGTTCATCGGTCGGTGACATTAAAGCCTACCGAACTGACAAGTGAATGCGACAATTAGTGATTTTATCACCTTTCACGTGCACTTAACAACGAGTAAGGTTATTTTTATAATTTTGTTTATACGTTTTATTTTATAAGACTGCGTCATTAGTGGTCCCCAGCGTGACTGCTACGCTAGAGGTCCTGGGTTCGATCCACAGGTCGAGCAGTGTTATTGGTTTTTTCTATGAAATTCTCAATAGCAGCTCGGAGTTTGGATTTGTGCCAATATGGGACCTAAACATTCCAGCGAACTGTGGGTGTACATTAGTACGCCTCTGCCTAACCCTTCGGGGAATACAGGCGTGATGGTATGTTTTAATTTTATTTTATGAAAATTAGGTATGCGCTGACTCCTTTAAAATATATCGGTAATCTGTATCTATGTAATTTATCTTATTGCTTATGATAACATTTTATACAAATTGATAGAAAATGTACAGTAAGTAATTCAAGTATTATTTTTTACTTCAAAAATAATGTTAAACAATTTGCAAATGCTTATTGTATCACTAGATTGTCGAGAAAGTTATCCTGTCAGTAACTTGCTGTTGATTCATACAATATTCAATGCTCATAACATCGGCGTACGCGCATTACGACATGACTATTCGAATTTTAAAACCGTTTCGCAACCAGCCCTTGTGAACTACATGTCAGTCACATCAAAACTACACGATTTTTTATTGGATGCCTCTTTGGCAGCTCGCAGTATTTCTTAATTCATGAACTATTCCAGTGATTTCGAAAACTTGCTTTATGAGCTGTTGAGTGTGCCATTGACCCAATAGCTTTCATATTTTTTTTTTATTAATAAGAACAGGATTATTTGTGGAGCAAGGGCGTAGTGTTCCATAATATTATTTTAAATTTTAATTATGGAGGAGATATATAATTTTAATATGCACCATAAAATATCGGGACGATACCATAAAGCTAACCAGTATTGTATGGCCGCCATAAATATGCCTATGACGTAGATACTTAAGTGTATGAAAGAGCAGATTGTACAATTCGGGCCTATAATGTTACAAATAAACATCTATTTCTGTTTCCACAACGGTTCGCCAACCGTTTGTCAGTCGTCAACACGAAACTGCTTATGATTTATTTCGTACCGGCCGAGTCTGTCGTCGCCCGGTGTAACTACCGTTTTCGACATACCTATCTGACCATCGGGTTTGTACTTAACATTGTACAAGCGTCCGTCTGTCTGTCAGTCAGGATCGTGCGCCTGCGCTTCCCAGAACGGATGCCTTGCTCCGGCGCTGCAGGACGTCCACTCATTACGTACTATTAGTTGTGGACCACTGCGTGCCTCGGATTGTGCCTTAAGTGCAGGTTTAATTGCAATAGTTTACGAGTAACAGTATTTATAGTAATTTCCAGGTGCGCTTTGATCCTCGCCTGCCGTCTCTTCCTGCAATCAGAATTTCAATAGCAATAAAAGATACCAATATATACGTACTCACTCTTAGCCTTCTACCACACACATACAAACATTACTCTCAGTTTTTTTTTCTTCTCTAACAGCCGCCCATTATTGATATCGATATTCATCCCAACAAGAAGGATCACGTCATCACGTAGATACTCTTATAATAAATAATAAAACTCTATAAATGATGCTTCGTTTACTACTCGCGCCAGTAGACCATTAAATCAGTCAACAGTAATGTCTATGCTCAAGTGCATAGCGTGAACCGTTACGCCGGGGAAAGCTTTTCATCATGTGGACACGTCCAAGTAATTGATATGTTCCATATCTTTAGCTATGGATCCTAAGTGGTTTGTGTACACACTTCTTTATAAATTATTATGGAATCACTTTAAATTGCGTCATTTCTTTAATGTTCCCACAAACCGGTATTCTGAGATATCTATTAAAACCTTATCCTTATTTCTGACGTGCTCTCATATGTGATATTGAACAGGAAAATGTGACTTCTCAGTAGAAATATTTCTTGATTTCCTTTTGTGGTTGACACACAGTCTTGCTCGAACAACTTTAAACAAATTATGTTTAGACAATTTATCTTCATTTACTAACTTAATTGACGCCTGAATTCCCCGAAAGATCATGCAGAGGTGTATTACTGTAATAGAGGGAGAATCTATTGCCATGTATAAAGCGCAGATCCAAAAAGAAAATCAATAAAAAAATTGCCAGCCTTTGCTCGGCCTGGGAATCGAACCTCTCACGCTCAACTCTTAAAAATATGCCTTAATGAAACAGTGTGTTTATTATGAAAACAATGCAGGCATCTCAATTGACTAAGTAGGCAAATAATTGCACGCAGAGTCCGCGCCACATGGCTGGCCGGCGCAGACCGAGTGTCTGCCTTCCACGAAACACGCACTGAACATACGCCACTTATGATAAATGTGAAGTAACTGCATGCTACTCATACATACATGCATACTATATACATTTTATAAATGCGAGAGTAACTTTGGCTCTTTGTTATGTTTTCACCCCTAAAACGATAAACCAATATGGACGAATTTTAGAGTAGATATTGGTCCGTGGAGGCTACATACGCTATATTTTGTCTATAGAATTGCGAAAGTAACTGTTTGTCTGTTTCGCTTGCACGCCTAAACTGTGAATATACTTCGATTAAATTTGGCAACGATAGAGTGCATCCTAAAGAAGAATAACCTACCTTTTGTTTCAAATAAGTAAATAGCAATTTAGCGACGCAATTAAAACCGCGGGCAACACCTAATACCAACCATAAATTCACATAATTTTCAACGCTTTCTTACTACAAATGGAGTTTATTAACAAGATTTTGGAGTGTATCCAACCCACGTTTTTCAATCGTATATATTGTTGGAAAGTAACGATTGAAAACAAACAACAATCAATTGACTCACTGTCCAACAATAAGATTTATCTTTTCCTTTACAAATTTAATTCTAAGCATTTTTGTACGAGAAATTGGTTTGCTATTGTTACAAATAATCTAGCAGGAAGTTTCTAAGACGTTTCTTTGTCTCATCGGAAGTCATTCCAGGAATTCTTGTTGTATTTAAACTTAATAAATATCTTAAACTCTGTTAGTAAGGAATGCTTTAAACTGGAAATTAAAATTTAACATCAAAATACACAGTTAGTTAACCTTACAAATGAGTAGACAAAGATCTAACTGATTGAAAGCAGAATAGACGAATTAGGAATCCGCAAGACGTGGCATTTCAATTGATGTCTAATCAAACGCCCTCACGTTGTGCATTCTCAATGACTAAATAGAATCGCAATAGTGCATCTCCGTGAGCTCTTTACTGTCAATCGCTTATCCTGCAATCGGTTGGGTGCGCACACGCACGCTGCGTCCGCGACGCTGCACGCTGCCGGGGTCGACGCCCTCGCGCACACCCACCGTGGAAATATGTTTATAGAAACGCTGGAAATGATTGAGAAAAAGTTTAATTACAGTCTTTGGTAATCTAATTATTCAGGTCATACCTATACATCTCATTTCAGAACTCTGTATATCTTACAATTTTTGAACAACACAAAGTTTTTGTCATTTGCCTAGTTATGTCATGTACTTACCGAAAACTGATGTTCATTCTTGTTTCAGTTTTAAAACCTTGACTTTTTACTGGCACACATTTTATCCGGAAAACGCTGCTGGCAATTATTTCTAGTAAAAATCATCTTTAACAATGATTTTTAGCAGTCTGTCTTAACAATCCTGTTTTATACTGTAATAAAACATCCTTAAAAATTCTAAAAATAACCCTAGATACGTTTGTTCGCTATTACTTAATGGTTTTCACTCTCTATTTCGCCTAGTTACTTTAAGATCTTGCTCAATGACTTACTCATCCAGTCTTGTTCAGGAACTTTCTCGGTTAGACAATGTCACCCACGTGGCTCATCCAGTGTTCCGCATCCGCGCGCATTCAATGAACGTGGGCTGACGAACGCTTGCCAATTATTATTGTTTACTTTCTATCCTTAATTGCATATTTTACTCTTCAAAAATGATGCGTGATTCATAGTGTCAAGTTACCTCAAAAGTCGATAAGAATAACAGTGATTCAAGATTTATGGGGGAGTGCCCTCCCTTGATTCGACAACTACAAAGATTTGCAAATGAAACATTATCTAATTATAAAATGGCTAATTAATACTTCAATAGGTGTAACAAGCTTATCCATTGGCCAATCTCTGCCAACAGTCACATACTGTCATAAAAAGTATAATTTGTAAGAAATAACCAATTCAAATATTGACGTATTTCTCTTCTAAATGAGGCATCAGGACGATCGATAGAAAGTGATAACTTTGATTAATAGCGCAATGTCAGTCAACGTCAAATATTTGACTCAAACGCTCAAATAACAACTTTTCCTTTCATGTTAGACGTTTGTTTTACCATTGTGTCGGTCAATGAACCGTAGCATACATGAACTGGTTTTAATTAATTTTATAAACTTCCTACGCTTCATTATTTTCGCAATAAACTGTGTAACTTTTCTCCAGTTGAGTTATACGAGCTAATCAAGGAATAAATTGGACTGAATGATAGCACGTTTAACAAATGTTGTATTGTCTTCATATACAGATTACGTAAATAAATATACCTACATCATCGAATACATAGCAAATGACGTGCAATACCCCAAATCTGAAAAAAATAAATTAGAACATCGTATAAAACGTGAAAACATCAAAATATTTACTTTAGTTGCCTAAACTGAAACGATTCTAACATTTCTTTACTGAGAAATATACGAGCTAGCAGAGAAAAGCAATTTTTGCGGATGTATTTTATTAACCTCTGTGGGTTTATAGAAGTACCATTTGAATTCCATTTACCATTAAAAGTAAACACCAGATAGTTTCGTATTTAATTAATATTTTCATGATTACTAGCTATACCTTCGAAATACTAAATATTTGACTAAAGTGTATTTAACATATTATCGAGCTAATAAAAAGAACCGGAATACAAATAAAACAAACAGTTAAATTGCTATCCTTTAGTTCTAATAGTGTTTTCTTTTACATTAATGTCCAATTTCTTACATCGACAGACAAGCTGACAACATGATTGTCCCTATGAACAGTGTACATAGTAAATACATCTATTATTTCTGGTAAGGAAACAACAATCCCCCTACAATTACATCATTACAAACGTCCAAAACAATCTTTATTTAAAACGTTCTACATTAAGTACATTGGTTCGATCATTCATTCACTTACAAATATAAACTCGTACTTATTTTTAAGTGTAAGCGGTTAAATTTCGCCACAGGCCATTAGAACTGAATAAAACTAATTTGTTCTCATTATACGACAATAGCACGTTGATACGTTTCTGACGAAATTAATGAAGTTATTAACGTAGCAGTTCTGTTCCGGACGATCGACTGCTGATGAAGCAGCGGCGCGTCGCCCGACTGCCTTTCGAGGTCAAAACACACCGTAAACAAAACGAAACGTCATTGTAACAGACTTGTCACACTTGCTAACATCTGTGGGATAGCCATCACGCTAGTGATGCGCGACGGGAGAACATTATTAAACTCTTATAAAAAACACAACAAAAAAACCTTTTTGAGAAAGGGGCGGATTTGAACACAAGTGTTGTCTGCATTACTTGATTTGTCACGTGAACGTAAACATTAATGGCGAAATAACTGTCTTATATTAAAATCTATTCTGTACTCGAGTTTTCATATCTGAATAGAACATTTCTAGGCGAAATATTTACTAAAGTTGGTAAAAGGCAAAGAAAGTTTCGATTTGAACAGACATTAGCGTGTTATTATGAAGCGAAATGATACTGACAAGTATGATCGGTCTCTTATACGTCTCACAGCAACACTTTTACAATTAAAATAACATTCAGAGGAGTCAGAGAAATTACTAGATGTGTCAATCAGAATCAACTTCTGTGCTAATATGCATTGTGTCGGTTCCGAATACGTTGGCAAAAGGAATTTGGGCTGCACTTGGAATGAGGGTAAAAGCTTCTGAAAGCTTCGCGGTTAATTTCAAGTTCTCTTTATTCAATTATTTACGTTTTCATTGCAAGAAACGTGACTGCCAGGTTGAAGAGCATCAGTGCGAATTGAGAACAAAGTTTATGAGACGTTCCGATAAAAAGTTAAGTTTATAGGATTGCAATTCATGACATATATTTCAATCTTTCTATTTACTTTCGCGTGTAAAAGTAATAATAAATCATCACATCAAATTATGTTCATCTTTTGAAGATCATAAGTTTACCAGCTGTTCATCACATTTTCTTTTTAATTGAGAGCGTCGTCTGTGCCCATTTGATTTTATGTTATGGCGAAAGCGATATCATATAAAATATTATTTTATTACGCCCTAGCAAAATTAGACGGATTATATGCACCATGTTTAACCTTTGACCGCCTCGTCAAAACAGAAGCGTGCCTTCAGCTCAAAGCTTCCGAATTTCATATAGAAATCTGTCTGTCTGGTTTGTCATCTATACATGACTGTGGCGCTCAAAAGGTTAATACAACTATGAATATTCAAATACAATTGAGATCCTAATGTAATAATTTGTGTCATCTTATGTCATCAGTAAATACTAAAGCCTCTATTGCGTACAAAAAATATAAAACAACATACGCAACGTTATCAATTGTTACTATGACCGATATTTGCGGGTGTGCTATCGGCTATCATTACCTAGATAAAGACAAACTGTAGCCCGTGGCTTCACCCACAGATCTACATAATTTGATCAACTTTCTGTGCAACTTTTTGATTTGATATTAAATACAAGCATAGCGACTATGTTGACTGAGGGAATCCTAGTGTGGGGGCCAGTGTGTTTTTCTTATAAATAAACAAAATTAAAGTACATATGGACATATAGGTCAATGATCAAGGTGCCGAGAATATTATTAACCAAAAGATGGAATGCACTAAAAGATTTTCCATAAGCCTCGGTGCAATATAATAAACAACAGTTTTATTCAGTAGTTCAATAGGTACCTATTTCATGTTATCACAGAATAATCTAAGTATAAGTAGGTAATTATGTCATACGTAGGGATGTTATTGTGATCATGCGGGCACCATAGAAAAACCGAAAGGTCGCGAGTTGATACTTATCTCCCACTATTTACATGAACACACTACTTCCTAGCACATGAATATTGGGAGGGTTGAATATTGATACGAACAAAATAAGCTCACTAATATATATAAAAAAACATACAAACGTAAATGTGTCCCTACAAAACTCCACGTTACAGGGTACTTCAAGTCTACGGGACAGAAACCAGATCGCTCCTTCTAAAATAGCTCTAAGTATACACATTCTTTCGTATCGGAAATAAATATCAAAAGTAATCTGGAAAATTGCGAGAAATTCATATAAACAGACGTACGCAAGACGTGTGAATTTTGTTTAGTAAACAATCTCGCAACGAAATGGAACGCTTTGAAGATACCGCTATCACACGGCCCAGTGAACTTTCAACTCCGACAAAATATTTAGCTGCCTAATCATTTTTAGATTATTTGTATAAGATTGAATTTTATTTACTTTTAACACTTTATGCGTAAAAAAGTTTAAATACTTATTTAACAGGTTATACTAAAGTTATCCAATTTTAGCTGCACTTTTTTTTTGTAAGAAGCTTTGCTTTTTACCACAGTTCAAGTTTAGAAGCTTTACTATAATTCCGGAGATTTTTTCATAGTTGTATTTAGCTTTAACAATTATAGGTACCTAAACAACATTTAAAAATAAATTTTAATTTACTGCGACTGTTATTTAACACGTACACATAGTGATACACTTTATGAGAAGCCAAGACACAGATTTATAATAATTCGCAGTAACTAATTTTATAAAACGCATCTGGTAACCACGTAGGCCGTATATCCGTTCCAATTTCAAACAACAATGATATAAATAGAGTAAAATAGGTTATAAAACTCGAATGTATTAAACGACCTGACCCAAATACGCAAATGACGTCAGTCTGACGTAATGTAACGTAAGATGGATCGGGATCAACCCATTGACTGCGCGGGATCTGGTTTCTATTATACTTTCTAGCCGATAAATACGTAAATCCGCACATTAAACTGTACATCATAATACACAGGATGCTATTAAGTAGAAAGTTACAAAACGCGTTTACTAGGTGAATACTGAGTTTGAAAGTAATGTGATATTAAATTGTTTAATGGCATGTGATTGAATTTATTTTCAATGTGCATTCATCTTGAAAAACTTATTCGTATAAAAATAACACCCGTATCTTAAAGATATAGTTTAATAAAATGGAACTTAAAGTTCTTTTACCATTTTAACTTTTATGTAATACTAAATTAATTGCTGAGTGTCTCATATCTGCTGCGATCTCTTGTACAAAAAATAGCCTTCTTAAAAGTACAGTCAACGGCTGGCTCGCATTATGCAACAGTGAGTCATTATTACCAAATATCGATCTGTACAACACGCACCATAAATCTTTCAAGACGCGGCGCCGTTGAATCATCCAAGTCTATTGTTTTTTTCGCCACTTAGTCACGATTAGTAGATTAAATCAACACACCGTTAGACCAAAGCATTGCACAAATCGCCATAACAAAGTTACGTAAAAAAGAAACGCAAATATTACGGAAACTGTCAAAGTTATTTACAGAAAGCGTAGTTATGTATCTCATGAATAGGGCATCCGATTCGTCGGCAGTCGCTCTGAAATTGGAGAGGTAATAAGTCGTTAGACTTAGTCTTCGGACGTCATGAAGTCACGATGAAGTTCCCATTGCACTACTGTGTCCAAATTAAAAAAATATTAATAGCGCATTAACAAGTGTGACGTAGCACTGTGAAATAGCACCCTGACATATTCAGCTTATATTCAGTGCAGATACTATTATGATATCATATTATGTCAATTCAGTACAAATATTACATTATTTATTGGAACTTAAGTTTACGCGTAGAATCGCCTAAGGATCTCAGCTTAAAAGGTGTTCAATAAAAAATGAGACCATTGACAGTTTTTTAAAGACAGTTGTTTCACACTGACCAACAGTGTTAAAAGAAAGCGAGAAAACTCTTTGTAAAGAGTTCAATGACAAAGCGAGGAAATTGGCTGAAAGGGTTGTCACCTAAATAAAAGCACGAAAATAAATATCTTTGCGAATTGATATACATCCTGTTAAAGTCCCAGAGATATTAATGGGTACTCAGAATTTGGGAAATTACTCATCTTACAGTCACACGAAAAGGGATTAAAGAACTATCAATCTCGAAAATTGTCTAAGAGTGTTGAGAGTTCATTCGACAGCCCTGTATTTCTAAGCGAGAAGGAAAAGTATGACAAATCACGATTATTGCGCGTTCACGGTTCCGATGAAATTACGAGTGACACGGTCATTCACAAGCACTCGATTATAAATCACTTTGCAAATAGATGTACCCGGATCTCAGCCTTAGCTTGACACAGCTAACGTTTTGAAGAAGGTGAACCTAATTAATAGAACAAATTGCCCGTGTAAAAAGTTCGAGCTTTTATTTGCATGAAAATTTTGAAAAACTAGGTGTAACTTATTTGTATCCTCGAAACATATCTTCCATTAAGGAGAAACTACTTTAAATTGTACTTTTGAAATAAGTCCAAAATGGTTGCCTACAATAGAGACTATTTCGAAGAAACCGCAGTACTATTGTAAAGAATGGGTCATCCGGAAAAATAATCAGTTTCCGTACCGTAAAAAAAATATTTTGGCAGACGGCGCGGAGTCTGCGCGGGAGCACTTTCTCTGCGCAGACGCAGCTCGGTAGAGTGCTGTCATAGTCCTTCAGTCGCGCGGCCGCACCGCCCGCCCGCAACTGCTGCACATTACCGGAAATTTATTCAATTTTCGCATTGTTTTTCTAACTCCGGTCTTGTTTCAGTCAAGCATTCTGATTTAAAACAATTGACGTATTTTACAATATTTAATCGAAAGTTTGATAACGACGAATAATCGATTTTGGATCTTTCATCCAAGTGTTATTTCGGAAGTTCACGAATGACGTTAGGGCCAATGCCCGCGTTCTGAATTCACCTGTAAAGTTCGCTGGAAGGATATTGTTTGAGTGTATCTAAAGTGCATACTGTGTGGTGGCGGTGTCAGTGGCAAGCTGTGACAATGACCAACACGCAGCGCCCTCACCTGTGACGTTCATGGAAGCTGGCCAAGTCATGACACTCTGGTATACCGATATATTGGTGAGCATGCATGCATTCACTGTGTTTGTTTTCCAATGTTGTATACCTAACGTTACTCATAAAATAAAATAGAGTTACAATAATAAACGTTAATTGATTTTCAAAATTCTATAATTATGATACAGGCACTATCACCGATCTCTTCGGCCTCTAATCGCCGTAGCGTCGTTTACCTACATATTAATTCGCATCTAAGCGAGGGCGTCGTAGACAACACGCCTCGCAATTACGATTATTGGAAGGTATAGGCAATTGACCTACAAGTAAAGTGATATGCTATTACCCATAGAAGTGCCGCCGTGCCTGCATCTGTCGGGTCAATTACTGGATAGTTTCGAAATTCTTTCGTTTACTTTCTACATATATACTTAATCACCGCCCTCACAAACGGGACTAGTTAACGAGCTTCCTTATTAGCTTCCCTGTTAATTGTTTATTAGCATCTCTCGTAACATAATGCATGCGTGTTACGTCACCGTACCACTTCTGACAAGCCGTTGACCCACTAATTGCATTTGATGTGAATAGGTTACGATCGCGAAACGTTGTCGTCCGACAGACGAACATGATTTTTTACTTCACTGTTACATATGCGGAAATCTATTAATGTGGGTCAGTCTCAATAAATCATCGATACTTATCGCGGTTTACAAAACTATTGGAAGCACGATCGTTTTCTCACATTAACCAAAAATGTAATAGCATTCAATCACGATAAGCTAATGGCAAACTATAAAGTAAAATGCATTGTCTTTTTAAAATGGAAAACCGTGCTCATTTTTCGAGAATGCTCTTCAAATTAATGTGTTTTGGTTAAAGGTTAAGAGGTTGGATGTCAGAAATAAATTATGTGTACATGTTTTTCCGCGAAGTGTGATTACAAACATTGGTTAAAACCATCTGTCGCCCGTTTAGAGTTTATTTGGAACGCACGGGAATATGGTGTAATTAATTATAAAACTCATACATCAACATACGCAATGAAATATTACTTTTTGAGAGAGTTTAGCAAATTGATGTTTTGGCTCAAGAGTAAGTGTGAAGCATAACTCATCTGAGACTAATCTAAATACCGTTAAATAGATGGTAATGCAGTGCGTACAAGGGCCTTGGGTCATGTCGTGACGGTGTGGCACGCACGCGGAGAGGCGCGGAAGACTGCGGCTGTCTTGTCACTTTCGATTTCCTCCAAGTAACGAGACTTTGCCGCGAGCGAGTAAACAAACACGACAGCCACTTAACAAAACCTATTCACCACTACAATATAGGTAACAGTAGAAAATGTTCCGTCTGTTTGTCCGCGACCTACTTTAGTTTCGTCAATCTCTTAAACCGTTATTCTGAACTTTCTTAAACTTTTTCCGTGACGGATCAATCGTCGTAATGAGCTTTTGGCATTCGCATTAATTACTAATCTATTTTAGAGAGTGCATACAATATTTGCTAACTAATGTCTCAACATTATTAAGAAGAATTGAGAATGCCTCGGAATTCTGGTTTTCTTGACTATTGTATTAGAAATACTTAAATGTACCTACATATAACATTAACAGTCTTAGCACATGTTTGAATAGGATCTCTTTTGTGCATAAATTTTGGTGATAGCAGCTTTAGCCAGTGTGGGGCATTAAACAATTTCAGTCAATTAATCAATTGATTAAGAAAATAATTGCAATTAAATCAATTTAGTTGGCATTCAATTTAATTTAATTGATTCAAAATTTATTTATTGAATGTTTAATTTATTAATACCCAACACTGCCTTCAGCTTTTCCTAGCAACCTGCACCTTACTGTGCACTGTGGTATAAACGATAAGCTACAAAAGTAACACTTTACTTCTGTGCTATTTCTGATCTATTGAACGCAAACCTCACTAATATTTCAAATAATTTTCGTTCGTTGCATCTTACGGTACGTCCTACGAAACTCTTACACTGCAATCGCGTCAACAATATTTTTGTCATGTTGCACGTCGGCCTTCCTGCAGCTTCCTACTATGTAGGTATCACTTGATTGAATGCCGCCTTCACTCGTAAATTCGCAATAAAGCTAACTCGAGTCACAGTGCTCGCACCTGTCTGATTCACGTCCATTCTTTCTGAAATAACTATAATTAGGGGAGGAGCGAAAGCTAGACAAGGCACTTTTTATTACACATCCGTGAGCTGTGTCGCCTCACGATTTATCCGCAACGAGTTATTCGGAATGCTCAGTAATTACAATAATTTCGTTAACTACTAGAAACCATTCGATTACACGCTCGCTTGGCTTACGAAGACCATGAAAACATCGACTAGGTATCAATTTTGTGCTTTCATTTGTCGTCCTACTCATTTCGTAAGCCATAATAAAACAAACAATTCATTTTACATAGGTAACTACGTCACTTAAAGCAGGTCTTGTGTTTATACTCGTGGTTAGTACAGTAACGTGCACATATGGCCTGCAGCCAACACCGCTGTCAAGCTGGTTACTAATCTATTGTTACTCTTTATCGTTGTACGGTCGTACGTCATGGGCACGTTATTGTTACAGAACACCGCTGATAATAAAACTGTGTATAAAAGAAAAGCTGTACTTTGGTACCTAATAGTGTTTTCAAAACAATGTCTGTTACGATATTTCTACGTTTTTGTATAATTTTAAAACTGCTTGATCACCGCCAAAGCATAGCTAGGTGTTTATATCAATCAGCCTACTGCAATCCAATACTTCAAACAAAAATCTCTCTTTCTTGCCTAAACACTCGTTTGTGATTTTTTCTTAATTCAACCCCTCGGAGAATTTTTTTTTAAATTCGTATATTCTACCACTAATAAGGAATTTGCCGTATTTAGAGTTTGTATACTTTGAGGCATCGAAAATGAATAAATTCATCTAAATCGATGGCAGAAGTTTTATTACAAAACAAAAGTAGGTAATTCTTATCTATAGTACCGTCTCACTTTCTCCAAATTAAAATGAAAAAAACTTGTATATATTTTAAAGTGACATGAGATAATAGAGAAAACGAGAGAGCCTTCCTTAATTTATTCCAAACTGGTATTAGTAGCAATTTTGTCTAAATGTCCCCTACCCTTTGTCCACAGAGCCCCGGCGCGGTGAGCGGCGGCGGCACGGAGGCGCAGCCCGGCTCCAGGGACGCGCTCGACGTCCGCTACTCCCTGGCCGCGCTCGCTGACGACTATACGAAGAGGAAACACGTGGTACGGGTCACCACAGCCGCAGGAGCAGAGTTATTACTACAGGTAATGACAAAAAACTTTTATTAAGAAAAACAACTCGCTTAACATTAAGTTTAGCAGTGGTAACACATATCTACATACATACACTCACGACTTTCTTTCACAGGGGTAGGCAAATATTACAGACCGCCACTTGCTACGATTTTGACATACTTATTTCGCTTCTTCCTTATTCATCTTCTCATACATACATTGCAAGTACTACGCACCTGACCTTTAATACAATGGTAATTTTGTAATATTTACAATCCTAATTAATTATCTGTAAATCATGAAATATAGCTATTTACAACATTATATTTCACCCGTTCATTAACCTTATGATCTGCGACTATTCAGCCTCTAGCAAGACAACTTGAAAATAAAAAAAAATACAGAACAATGTATTTAACACACAAGTGCTGTAACATTTCCCCACCCAATACAAACCAACGGCAGTTTGCCAAAACGCGTTATTTTGGCAAATTGTTGAATGCTAGAATGTTTCAATTATAATTAGCAACTGCTACAAGTACGTACCATTTCAATTCACACAAATAATCCATTATCTTCTAATTGTAATGCAAATTCTATTCATTTCGATTGTGCGACTCGTTGCTGCTGTCAATAACCTATTATCTCAAGTTCTTAATGGTTACAAGCTACATACCTTAGTTTATTTAACAGTTTACCAGTTATCCTTGTTCTGTTAAATTTTAAATATCATTCTTAAACTATTTTTAACTCCAAACTTAGGTCATTAATCTCAGTAATTGTGTGCAGTTAGTCAAACTAAAAAGAAACCTTTCTTTGCAGTCAGATAAATATTAATATTCTATCAGACTTGAAAAAGTTAGGGAGAAAGATTTCCAGGTATTACTGCTAATCTGTTACATACCGACAATGCTGAAACTGCTAATCTGTTATATATAGGCCGAAGGTGCAGCAGACGCTCAGAGATGGCTGGCAGCTCTCCGGCGCCACTCGGCAGAGCCGCCGCCGGCCGAGCCTGCGCAGACGCAGACGCAGACGCAAGCGGCGCCGACGCCCGCGCCCCTACCAGCACCCGACTGCCCCTCTCCCCTCCCGCCGCAGCGCAGCAAGAAGATCGGCAGGAATAGGTCTCCTACTGGTGAGTACCTACATTTGATGCAAGATGCAAGAAACATTAAAAAAAAATTAAATATAATTATTTGCTACTAATAATGTGCATCAAGGCAAGTAATAAAAATACTTTGTACTTTAAGAAAATAGTGTCTACATTTATTTAAGCATTGCAGTAAAAAAGAAAGTAGGATAATTAGATAGTAAAAGGGACAATTAAAGAAAGCAGACGGCCTTCTTAAGAGGCACGACTTGTGACATTGAACATTGCGACTAAGTATATTAAGGTATCTCGAACATTTTAAGCAAACATTTTCACTGCAATAAATGGTTGTAAAAGGAGATGGATAAATGTGAAACATAACTATTTAATTTATAATAGGCAGTGATATTATTTCCGTGACGTATCTAACAATCGTTGATAAAAATAATGGTAAAATTGCCAGTTTCTTATCCCTGTCATAATTTATCTATACCTACTAAACTAAATTATAAAATACTTATAATTTTAACCATAGTTAAATTTTCTCTAACAACGTAAACATAAATGTCATTTCCCCAGGGCCACCAACCCCGACCCTGCCGTCGTCTCCCAAGAACAAGACGTGGAAGGGTCGCATGGCGAAGCAGCTGCGGCGCATGCACGGCGGCGCGGCGGCGGCGGCGGCGCCTGCAGCCGGCTGGCTGGGCGCGCCGCTCGAGCGCTGTCCGCACGACCCCGACCACCCGCTCGTGCCCAGGGCCGTCACTCTCCCCGCACACGCTGTTGAGGTACCACCCCACGTATATTAAAGGGAAAAATGGAAATCGAGACATATCAATAGGTCAATAAAGAGTCTCCAGAGACTAGCACGGAGTTCTTCAATTAAAAGAAAAAAAATTAGCTAGAAATAAGTTGTTAGATAGAAAAAGCATATTACTGCCATGTTATCTTCCTGCATCTGCATGAAAATGGAACAATTACTGGAAACAATAAGGTTGATTTTATAATATGTGTGCACATATATATTTATCGAGATATGGTTGCAATATGCAAAAAGCGATTGATAGCTTTGCCCGAGCCAGAAATGCCAAGAAGTGTTGTTGCTAAAGAATCCAGAAACGGATCTAGGGGAGAAGCTAAGAGGCTCAAGCCGCCCATTCCGCCAACCCTGACAAATCTTAAATTAAACTTGATATTATCCTTAGTACGGGGCTACCAACTGATCCTGGAGCCACCACTGAAAGGATCCATACCAAATTTACTTATCCATCTCGGTCTCTGCAGGCGTACGGTCTCCGCACAGTGGGCGTGTACCGAGTACCGGGCAACGCCGCCGGTGTGGCAGCCCTAGCCGCGGCCCTGGACCGCGGGGAGCCGCCCCCCGCCAACGACGCGCGCTGGGCCGACGTGCACGTGGCCTCCAGCCTGCTGAAGGCTTACCTCCGAAGACTGCCCGACCCGCTGCTCACCGCCGACCTGTATCCCGCGTTCATTGGTCAGTAAATATTTGTAATAAGATAAGCTACAAGCATATGGGCTGCCTAATGGTAAGCGGCAACCGCCTATAAAGACCAGCAATTCACGTAGTATCTAGCACTAGCGCGCAGTGTTGAACATTAATTGGGCATTACATAATTAAAATTTCAATAAATTATTTTGTCATCCATTGCAATTGAATTAATTTTAATTGCAATTAAATTCATTTAATCAATTGCATTGAAATTAATTTGGTTGCAATTAATTGCAACTGATTGATTATTTTTAATTGTTTATCTTGTGACCATAATGAGTCTTATATAAGTACTTAGTAATTTCAGGGGTTACATTAGCCTTCAGACTGGAACAAAATGTTAGCATATTAGCTATATGTTACTTGTGACTCCTCTGGTGTTGCGGGTGTCCATGGGTTGCGGTAATCGCTTACCATCAGGCGATCCGTCTGCCCGCTTGTCTCCCTATCCCATAAAAAAATGACAAATTTCCCCAATGGATAATAAACTCTATTATTTGGGGATTAAATTGAAAATCGATTGAAGAAATTTTGGATACCATGATGTTGACCGTACACTCTACAGTCCATGATAACATTAGTTGCCATTTTTCAAATTCCGTGCCACAATGCAACCAATACATTTGTTTGCTAGTAATTTCTAAATATAAATATATAAAATTTACATTCATTATATTTCCGCAATATCTAACCTTAAACCCTCCCCCACAGCTGCCGATCGGTCACCAGAAAGAGCACGGGAACTGCGTCGCCTCGTCCGCGCGCTGCCGGACGCGCACTACGAAACACTCAAGTACCTGATCCAACATTTGCGCAGAGTGGTCGCGCACTCCGCCTACAACAAGATGGAGGCCAGAAACTTGGCCATTGTATTTGGACCAACGTTGGTCCGGGCCGCCAGCGATGACATGCTGGCCATGGTCAATGACATGTCCAGTCAGTGTCGCATCATTGAATCTTTCCTTACACATGTAAGTAGTACCTAACATATAAACTATAACTATAGCTCACCGAAATTAGATTCCGGTTTAAAGATAATTTATTTCTCAAAGAACATTTACATAATTCACTTATAGAGAAACTTAACTAATATACATTTTTTATGTTCATTTAAAGACGCTCAGCTACTGTAAGGTATCAGTAAATGTAGTAACACTACTAAGCTATGTTGGTAATTTTAAGTTGTGATATATAATCTCTTTTAAGATTTATTATGAGAATTATTCCAAATAGTATCATTTTCAATACTAGCCCAACTGAGTCTGGAATAAGCTAAGATCAAGCGACCTTTAGTTGACTCCCAAAGAAACGAACCACAACACGAGCCGTACCGCAGTCGCTAAAGAAATTTCATAACATTTACAGTACGAATGGTATTTCGAAGAAGAGGAGGGAGACCCCCCGGTGGAGCCGCCCACCAGCGCGGAGGAGATGTCCCCCGCGCCCGCGCCCTCACGAGACCTGCTCATACACAATGTTAAGAAGATTGAAGGTAAGCATTTATTTAATTTAAAATGTATACTTTCATTATTTTCTAGCTGATCAGAAGTAAGGTAATTTGGTATGTTCTTACAACAATTTACATAAGAAAATATAATTGTAACTATTATACATTTTCCTGTATTGTTATAGCTGTTCTAAATTAAATAATATAATGACGGATAGACGGGACGTCACGAACATAATCGTAATCTACTACTTGTTTCTCATAGGAAACAAATTGCTCTGTAGTCAGCCTGACAAAGAGAGAAATGAAATCATATCGGGATCAGTTTTTGTATGAAATTGTTCCCTATATCCATGTAACCATAACCATTTAGATACAAATTTAAAACACACAAAAGATATCAGAGGTTAGTTTGCTGTATAGATGGTCCCCTAAAAACAACCCTCACTCCCTGCCTACCGTTGTACATTACTAACACAATTAAAAACAGCGTGGACTTCCGCAGGCAAGGACGTATCGACGCGGGACATCGTGTCGTCCATAATATCGGCGGCCAACCGCAAGATACAGCGCAAACCGCGCAAGGCAGACAAGAAGAGCGAAGAGCAGCGCGCGGGGGCGGGGGCGGGGGCGCCGGGCGCGGGGGCGGGGGCGGGGGGCTCTCCGGGCGGGTCGCCGCCTCGCTCGCCGCTGGCCTCGCCGCCTCACCACCTCACCACGTCGCTCGCCGACTACGACGGGCTCGACCACAACTACGCGACCACGCACCATGTTAACAAGTCAGTGTTTACCAACATAGTACGGTCAATAGCACGTCGTGGTATCCACACCTGTCAAATTTCCATAATCGATTTTCATTTTAATCTCCAAATTTTAGAGTTTATTATCCATTGGGAAAGACAGATTGTGGTAACTTGATGTGCTTGACTGTGTACCTACATAACATTTTTATTTTAAAAACTGCAAAAATATAATGACACCATTTAAAATAATTAGATAAATTACGTCCCACGAATTCTTCTTCATGATTTTTGACTCCCCCCGTCCCGCAAAATATGTGACGTCACAATTCCCTATTGTGACGTCACATATTTTGCAATTCTTCATCTAGATGTAAACTATGCTGTCATTAGGGATATCATTATCAACCCATCAACTGTTCCACTACTACCTACCTCTCAAAATGAGAAGGATTAACCTATAGTCCCAGTATATTTTTGCACAATTTAGATAAAAAAAATTGTTAACCAAATATATGGATTTTATCACTGACAAGTTTACTTCTAACTCGTGTAACATCAAATTAAATGGTGTCTTATTATTGCAGAATCGAGCTGGAATCGATGCAGGCGTTGGGCCGCGGTCGGCAGGAACTCTCGCGGCATACACACACGCTCACCAACTTCTCAATAGATGGTGAGTTCACATTTCATTTAAATTTTCCTGATGTTTCATTAGAGTATGAATAACTCGAGGTGTAGTGCATTCATAGTATTTAAAACTACTTTTAATGAGTATAGAGTAATTAATTCTCAAAAAATATTTGTCATTTATATTCGCTTATGCTTGCTTAGTATTTATAAAAGATTGTCTTATTCATACTCGAGAAACAGCCTCAGCTAAGCAACTGGAAATATTATTATCTATTATATGATATTGTTTGATTATATTCGTGTACAATAAAGGTGTCCGCTATTTGCCCCACTAGGTGTCCAGTACTGACGTCAGAGAATAGACACACCAATCCCTTTCTTTTGTCCACATTACAAGGTAGAGGAATGTGAGCGTGCGTGTTGCAATGTGTGCGTGTACGCGCCGGCTACGTTAACACGGATACTACCTGTTCACACCTATTCGTTATCATTCGTAATTGATACGAGTAACTACCATATCTCCATTATACACGATTCTAAAACAATAACGACGAACAGATGTGAACAAATGTAGCGATCAAACTAACGCTTTAAGTCGGCGGCTGTTGACAGCACGGCTTTAATATGCTCGTGCATTAGTATAGTCGTAGGCCGGCGTGACCATCACCGCATCGCCTACTGTACATACAGACATCACTCATCCATCATCAGTTAATGGTCACCTAACGACACGGCAACTCTAACACGCTTACGTCTGTGCCTAACACCCGCCACCAGCTCGACGCGAACTAATCTGACGTAACGTTGTCGCAGGAACCGGGGACTTGGTGTCGTCTCTGACGAGCACGTTCGACCAGAAGTTGCGGACGCTGAACAACTCGTCGCCGCTAGACGACGGCAGCATCCCGTACGCGGACGAGTGCCAGGACGAGACCGAGGAGGGCAAGTCCAGCGCCAGCTCGCCGTCAGAGGGCGCCAGCAGCGAGCGTGACGAGCGCGTGTCGCCCGCGGCGCGCGCGCACGAGCTGAAGGCGGCCTGGCTCGCGCGCGACCTGCGCCACTCGTCCTCCTCCTCCGCCGACGAGCCCGAGCGAGCCTGGCCGTGCCGGAGCCCGCCCCGCGACGACGAGCCCGAGCGCGCCTGGCCGAGCCGGAGCCCGCCCCGCGACGACGAGCCCGAGCGCGCCTGGCCGCGCCGCAGCCCGCCCCGCGACGACGACTCCGAGAAGGAGAACTGCGGCGGCCCGCGCCGCCCGCCCGACGCCGACGACGTGGCCGAGGCCGCCGCGGCCGCGCCCGCCCTGCGCGACTGCAAGCGCAACAGCGCCGCGCTCGAGCCCGCGCCGCCCGCACGCGACGACGACGACCAGGCCAAGCTCAAGCGCTCCGAGAGCCTCTCGCGAGAACCCGAGCGCTCCGCTCGCGTATTGCGCTCCGAAAGCCTCAATTGCCGCGCCGAGCGGCCCGCCCGCTCCGACTCGCTGGGCAAGGGAGACCGCCGCCCCGAGCGGCCCGACTGGCCGGCCGTGAGGCGCCGCGACGCCGGCGCGTGGCGCTCCACCAAGCTCAAGCGCAAGAACGGCATGCCCGAGCGCGGCATCAAGCGCCGCCACACGGTGGGCGGCACCAAGGACTTCGACAAGGACGGCTGGTCGGCCCGGCACACGCGCACGTCGTCGCCGGACCTGTCGTCGGACCTGACGTCGGACCTGACGGCTGACCTGGCGGCCGACCTGACCGGCGTGTGGCCGTCGCCGCTGGTGCCGCCGCCGCGGCCGCCGCTCGAGTCGCACGTCTGACGTCACACGTGCTCAGTCTAGACGTACTCCGTCGACGAGCTGACACAGGCCTGCGCCCCCGCCGCGATGCCACTACACACCAGTAGAGGTCCACGAGCGCTGCCCACTGGGAGCCGGTGTTGAGTACAGTGAAACAAACCGCTACCGGTGCAGTGTCGCGGCTTCGCAGTGGTCTCGACCGAAACATAATGAACGACTTTGAAAAGTACACGTCTCTTTAGTTTACGACCCTTCCCGGTGCCTATTTGTTCGAGTGGTGCTGTTTTGATAAGTTTTCTTTTGTGCTGACGCAGAACGAACCTTCTTATGAATTAGTTTCAATTATTAGCAAAACGAATATAGTATTCTATTCTAAAACGTCTAACAGAAGTCTGATTTACATTTATCCATTACCACGTCGACACTAACAGTTCGAAACTTCATTTCGAGAGAGGCTATTATTTGATTCGATTCAATTGACTGAATAGATTAGGTCACAAATATCTATCTATATTATATAATATTACGAATGATATAATACTCAGAGTCGTTTACTAGCATGTTGAGAATTTAAAATTCCATGCATATAACAATATTATTATCTCTAACTGAGACGTAGGCATAGTAATTATATTGTATGTATAATGTATAAATAAATATAAAACAAAAAGTAATTCAAATAAAATTTATGAATTCAGTAGTGCAATACATTTTAGAAGCGTGGACTAGATGGAAACAATCGGTATAACATGAATTCAATCTTATAGTGGAAGTCTAAACGAACTTAGCTCACTAAATAATGCCAAAGAATGATATGAAACTGACGTAGTAACAGAATCATGCATGCGCGGAGCGTATCAGAGTGACAGAAAGAATCGGTGAACGGAATGCAAGGATTAACATGTTGTCGCGTTATCAACGAAACAACTGACCATGTCAAGGGAACTGCACTTTCCCAATATGAAAATAATCAATTGGTACAACTGGTACCGCGGCCACGAGCCCTTCCACATGTCTACATTATTTGTTTGTAGTGTAACTCCCTTTGTAGATGAACAACTACTATTCACGGAGTTACTGTGGAACTTTGACATTATAGAGTGCAGAACAAATGCATAATACATAAAATTAGTGCTACTAGTATGTAGATAGAACAGACAATGAAACTTTACTAGGTACGGTGCCTGCGGGCTTAATATTTAACTTCTATGATAAGTGATTAGATACCCAAACTGGTAAACAATATTCTGACCACACTACTTGTAACACCACTTAGATATAAGATATATAATAAATAAGAAATTTAATGCTATAGTTTCTCCTGGACTTTTGTGATAGTGATTATTGAAATGGATTTATGAAAAATGCATACATCACCACTTGCCTTTGCAATAGTTTTAGCTGATTCGAATTTGATGCACAATTCTCAATTATAATATTACTATATTAACTTCTACGAATTAAAGTTACCTTGTGTCACCTTCTGACAACAAAACTATGTGAGTACGACGATGATTAATTAGATTATAATTGTCAGAATTTTGTAGATTATAAACGCTTTGATTTCATTTACAAAATATGAATGAGGTGTTTAAATTGTAAATAATGAATGCAATACCTAATTATGTAATAATGTTAAAGATATTCACTATAATGGTAACAATAGTTGTATGTACGTGTATGCCACATCGGCCGGAGTTAACAACGCGACTAACAGACGTCAACACTACATTACAGTGATAATAATAAAAGTGATCCCTCTTAGCTTTGTAAAAATTGTACATTTCTTTTATGATTAATTTATATTAAATTTGTTATCGTAGCTTTGTTGAATGCAATTATTTTTTATTGTTTTGTTTATCAAAGAAGTATTTTAGGCTAAATTCAATTGTTATTTATTTGTGAGAGATGTAAAACGTGATTTGGCACAATTTCATTTAAAAAAAAATGTAATTATTCTTGTAAATATTTTCGTCGGCAAAATGATGTTTTAGACTTTCGTTCTTAAACTTTTAAAATTTTATACCATCTTTTACGTTAAGACGATCTCAAGTTTGTTGAATGTTTGCAAAGCGTTCCTTTTAAAGTTTTATTTGTAAATATATCATTTAATGTAGGAACAGTGAATTTACTAATTTTACTGAATCATATTGTATGTAGACGGTAGGTGGCAGTAGTGAGCCGCTCGTTTCACAATATAAAAGACATGTCTCAGCCGAGTCGGCTCGCCAGTGTCTGCTTGCAACAGATTTGTATTCAAATAATCTATTCATGTTCTTCGTGTAATCAGCTATGAAATTCAAATAAACACCTTTAAAGACATTTGCAAATATGGATGAATCCAGATTTTCAATATTTGTCATTGTGTATATTTTGGAGCAATGAAAATAAAATATTGAATCAATTCAAAATTGTTTTTGTTTTGTCTATCTCGTGAATAGCGTCATCGAACTTTATCCTTTATCACTAGAATGGGCCGGCGCGTATGTATCAGAAAATGTATCAATGTGGAAGAAGCAAAAGAAGTATGCAAGAATGCAGTCTATAGCTTCTGCCTACCACTGTGGGATAAAAG
The DNA here is from genome assembly GCA_910591435.1 of Acronicta aceris. Classification (NCBI taxonomy): domain Eukaryota; kingdom Metazoa; phylum Arthropoda; class Insecta; order Lepidoptera; family Noctuidae; genus Acronicta; species Acronicta aceris. Next base: position 14,123,456 of record OU342761.1, on the reverse strand, counting down.
CGTGTAAATGGGAAAGGTCAATTTCAAACGACCACCGAGTTTTAATACAAAATGCACTTACCTAAAAGGTTGGTAGAGCTGCATCCATCGGTGACTCCTCTAGTGTTGTAGAAGTTCCACTCACTCACCATCAGATAAGTCGCATGCTTGTTTGCCTCCAACAGTAAAAAAAAAAAGATCAAAAAATGCCCCGTCAAAGTTGCGAAGTTCCTATACAATACACTCGTGTACCTTACGAAAACAGCACAAAAATAGGGGAAATACTAGGTATGTATTATATGTATACCTACCTACAATTTTTCCGTGAAAACGTATGTCACCAAACTCGCACATTAAACTAAGTAGCTGCCTCATTGGTCTAGTTCAGGGCTGTTTTTAACCTAATGGAGGCCTTGGCCACTTTAGGATAATGTGGCCCCTACGACAATGATATGTCAGGGGACTATTTCTTAAACAAATGCAAAAAGGACATGAAAATAGGGTGCCCCTTAGATCGCGGAGTCCTGGGCACTTGCCCCTAGTGCCCAATGAAAAAGGGGGCCTTACGATTCCTATCAAGTTGACCAGTATTATTGGAGGTTTCTCTGAAATTCTGAGTAGCAGCTCGGAGCCGGGCATAAGTTCGCCCCCTATTACATGGGACCTAAAACATACCGCCCTACTGTGGGTGTACATTAGTACACCTCTGTCTAACCCCTCAGGGAATACAGGCGTGATGGTATGTATGAGATTATTTTTGACACTAATAATAAATAACAATCGAAATACTCAGGTTGTGTATAAGTGATATTTAGTATAATGTGAATAAATAAAACCATTTGATGACGTTTTAATAATATGTATTACATCCATTTAATCATTACATCAATACATAACTTTTTGTTATATGGAATCAAAAATATAATTAAAAATTCAAACATTCTGTTTTTGAATAATCAGAAAGTTAACTTGTACCCATCGAATTGTATTTTTTTATTTTCAATTACTTTATTTTATTAAAGTAAACTAAATAATATCTATTCGGTAATGTAATGCAATATATTAATTTTATAATTTTTTTAACACAACTGATCTAATACATAAAACGTGTCTTAACGCTACTGAATACTCGACCCTCATAAAATCATCACACACTTTGAACTTTTCAGTCATGACATTCTAAGTAACTAATACATTAAATACTTAACACACAACTACGTCCGGGTGCAGCCGGAGATCGATACAATCACATAAAACATCAATTTGAACTATCGACTCCACAATGAGAACTATCGACATACCGACCGGGAGAGCACTTTGTTACTATCAAGTGGACATGAGGCTCAGCTTATGTTCGATAGGACATTTGAACTTCATGCTGTCTCCCGACTGGTACCCGACAGCTAGTATAATTATAAAGCGGAGTTGCTAATACGACTGCTGAGTGTTGAGTATGTATTCACTGCAATAAAATCAATTTCAATATTTCGTTCTAATTTACATAAAACTGTCTACAAAGCGGTATAGATAAATTGGAAAATCTTACGTGCATTCACGGCATGATGGCAAGCGTTTCTTGGTAAATACTAAAATGTGTATTATGCAAGAAGTGTTACAAATGCGACAACTGTAAGCATCGCAGGATCTCTAATTTAATTATAAAAATATATTATATCATAGAACAAAAAAATAGCACTCTAATATTTTTGGCAGGCGAACCAAACTCGGTTCACCATAGTTTATAATTGTACTGATAAACGTTAATAATGACTAAAAAAATAAATATAAGAGATCGTTGAAATTTTGAGTCTTTCTACCTAATGCCCGTACTCTTCATACAAGTTTATACTCTACCTAACTGTGTCGGAAAGACACAGGATCCCTCGAGAAAAAAACTTAAGAAGCGGCACACTCAAATATCATAAGGAGTATAATCGTGCCAAAATTAAATCTAAAAACGTTTCTAAAACGGCGGTGCGAGCACGGGCCCACCACGCACCCCGCTCATAACAAAGCTTACAACAAAGCGAGGGACAGCGGGGAGAGACCGGGGGGTGAGGAAGGGGAATCGCAACTACGCAAGGGCCGGGGGGAGGCGGCCCGCCTGTCGGATAAACTCGCGCCGGCCCACTACGTCATGTGACGTCAGCGGCGACTCACGACGGCGAGGTCGGGTCGGGTCAGTGCCGCGCAGTATGAAGCAACTGAAGTGTTCATATTTAACGTATGTTTTCCCTACATGTAAGCCTCACAGGTTCGGGTTAGACAGCTGTTCTTAGATGTCTGTTACTTGAGAATTTTGACGTCAAATATAAAGCCATATTTCTTGACATCGTTCCTATAAAGCTGTTTGGTTTCAGCGCCAGCTGGTTAGTAGGGCGGTGTTATGTAGATATGTTCACTCCAATCGCTCGATACTGGTAGTGACTAGTGATGGTACTCGCGGCGGTAGCGGTGGTGGTGGCGGGCGCGGGCGCGACGCGGTCAGTCCGCGCGGTCGGAGGGGGGCGCGGACGGGGGGCCGGCGGGGGGCGCGGCCGGGCTCCACGGCTGCACGGGGGGCGTGGGGGGGCGCGCCTCCGGGCTGCCACCCGTACCGTCGCCCGACGAGTTGTTGCCGTCAATTGAAAGACTGTTCAGTAGAATGTCGAACAGCGTGTCCTGGAATATAATGACACGTATTATAAACTACTTAAAGAATTAATTATTATAATAGTTCGTAAGCATCTATTCCAAAAACTGCGTGCTACATTGTGAAATCGTAAATTTCAATCTTGTCTCAATACTTGTGCAAAAACACTAAACAGACTTAATGCATAAAAAATTTAATTATAGTAAAAATTATAATTAAATTTTGTGTACGTTCACATAAAATTATAAATCAATACAGAACCCGTAAAAAATTAATCGAATCTCACTAAAGCCGAACGAATAAGGGTAAGCATTAAGATGGAAAAGTCAGTGGACAAAAAAAAAACGAATACATTACATTAAGCTGAACATCGTTATTTACGTTGTAATCGAGGACGGCGTCGACGTCGTCGTTGTCGCTGACGGAGGACACGGAGGGCCAGTAGTCGTGCAGCGCCAGCGGAGACACCGGCGACGCCGCGCCGCGCTCCGGCGTGCCCCACCCCGCGCCCACACACGCTACCACAACAACATCATTTCATTTACATCACTAGTTATCTTGGGAAACGGCTAAGACGGCAACAAGACGTGGCGCCGTCGATCATAATTTTGTGAGTAATCATTTTGGCCCCTAAACATACATACATAAACAACCCATTATACTGTCCCACTGCTGGGCACTGGTCTCCTCTCAGATTAAGAGGGAGTAGGCTATAGTCCACCACGCTGGCCTAGTGCGGGTTGGCAGGCTTCACACGCCATCGAGAAAATCTCTCAGGCATGCAGGTTTCCTGACGATGTTTTCCTTCACCGTTTAAGCGCGTGATAATTAACTATTTAATAGGCACATATCGATTAATCGAAAAATCAGAGGTGCGTGCCTTGGGTTCGAACTCGAGATCTTTGAGTTGGCAATCCAACGGTCATATCACTAGGCTATCACTGCTATACCCTCAGACGGCGTCCAAAAAAAGATACTACGCTCTAAGATTCAAATCGCTGACGACGATCAGAAAGCCGATAGTCTAAAGTGGAACATGTGTATCGTGTGTGAACGATTTGATGCTAGACTTAAAATCTTATGTGTATTGAGTATTTTTTGATAAGATACTTATTAAATATTATAATTCGTATAGGTACTAGTAGTCAGCTTTGGTATACCTATATCAATACAAACAACATCGTAGTACATAAAATCTTGAACAAACAATCAATAGGCGAGCTCGCTCCTATCAATAGGTGTATGTTAATGTGGGTACATACAAGTGGCAGGATGTCTGTCGGGTCTGCGGCGCAGCTGTCCGGGCGACAGCGGCGGCGCGCGGCGCGGGCGCGGCGCGGCGGCGGCGGCGCTGCGGCGCGGCGCCACTCCGCTGCCGCTGCCGCGTCTGCCTCCATACGTCTGCTCGCTCGGGCTGCCGCTACACCACTGACGCTTACCACCTGACAATCATTTATTATTTAATCACATCATGATTGTTTTCTGCGAAGGTTAAGCAGAGAGTTAGTAATATAGCCCCACAGTTCGCTAGTAAAGGTATGTTTAAGTCCCGTTTCCGCTTCCCGTAAGCCCCAGCCAGGCGTGCCACGCTAAAAAAAAATCATAAAACGTAAAAAATCTGCCAATTTAATACATAACATGTATATACGTATGACCCGAGTTGCCATTACACCAAGTTTTTATAATAAAATTCGCTACTACAAAACCACTTTCAAAACAAATTATTTTGACCTACTCGTAATAAGTGGCAATTCTATTGCGATAAATGGGGTACTAATCCAAACTCCGAGCTGCTACCAAGAATTTCATTAAAAAAAATTCAATTCCATGCTCGACCTAGGAATCAAACCCAGGATCTCTAGCGTAGCAGTCGCAGTAGACTAATAACATATAACAGCGAATTGTGATTTCACATTAATATAACTCTGCCTAACTCTTCGAGGAATACTGGTGTGTTGGTATATTATGGTTTTATTGAAGCGTAACAGTGCAAAAATAATAAAACAGGCAATCATACCGTGTCTGGAATTTTTGGGCGTCAATCCGTTCATACGCATCAGGTTGAGCAGCAGCATGTCCGTGTGCGCGGCGGTGGACAGCTGCGGGTCGTAGTCGTAGCGCGGCGGCGCGGGCGCAGGCGCCGCCCCGTCCGAGCCCGCCGGCGTCACGCCGCGCGCCGCCACCGCGCACACCAGCCGCCGCAGGATGTCCGCGCCCGACCCGCCCCCGCCGCCGCCCCCGCCCCCGCCCCCGCTGCCGCCGCTGCCCCCGCCGCTCGCCGACTCTATGTCGTTCTCACCTGATATACAAAACATTATCAATCTTGGTATCGACGAGAATTCTCGTGAAGGGTTAACCCCACTTGATCACACGCACCGCGCCCCTAATTTCGTATCCTGGATGATTTTACAAACACAAGTCACATATACAAGTACCTAAATAAATTGACAAATTAATTAATTATCTGAAAACTAGGAATATGCTTTTACTGTGCTTACATATCTAATTCTCAATAAAGTCAAATACAAGCAATAATTTAAAAAAATCTCATCAAATTGTAAAAAATAGATTAGTCCGGCAAAGCCACTATATTCTTGAGTTCCTCGCAGAAAGCGTCAATGATAGCATGGCACGCCAAAATTTTTTGTAGTTAGGGATTGTTAACGTAAGGCATAATGCTTTAAAGTTGTCCAAACCGTCCGCACTTATTGCACCGCCAGCGACGGGGCGCGGCGAGCTGCCGTGTGATCAAGTGAGGTTTAACCCTAATATTGACGCTACTTACTGCGGCTTTGGTTCGGATTCTGGGCATTTAAAATCAAAAGCTCGGCGGCGGGTTATCCTTTATTAATATTTATTAAATTAAAGTCCACCGCTGGCTTCTATTTGCGATACTATTATAGCAATTATCAAATATATCGACGTCTTGAAAGTTGTGTACTTGAGGAATTTTCGGGATGGGTGAGGCGGGGTGTGGCGGGATGTGGCGGGATGTGGCGGAGTGTGGCGGACCGGCGGCGTGCGGCGAGCGGCGGCTAGCGCTGGTGGCGCGCGCGGCGGTAGGGCGCGGGGCGCGGGGCGCGCGCGGCGCGGGCGCAGGGGCCGCGCGCCCCCCGCCGCGCCCCCGCCCCCGCCGCCCCCGCCGCGCACCACGAGCAGCCCGACGAGCCCGACGTGCCCTCTGCCCAGCACACGGGTTAGGAAGCGGGGGTAGCGAGGAGGAGGGGGGTAGACGGTTGGATGCCTCACAATATGATGCTAACGCTCTCAGTTGATTAGTACTTTCAGTTATGTTTGTTAACAAGCTCATTAAAAATATAAAACATATACAAAGAGAAAATGACATGCCTTGGAATGCCCGTGACAAGTAAATTCTAGTAAATTATGTAGTTTACAGAATAAATTAAATGATAATATTGTATATCAGTTTCGATAATCCTACAGAACTACATTGTGGTTAATAAGTACATTTATTTTTATTCAATTAAGTAACGATTTTACCCAAATGCGAGTATTACAAAACCAAGAGGTTCGAAACTATAAAACTCTTTCAAATAACTTTTTTCAATTCATATTTAACGAACCTAAATTCAAAATAGTAATTTTATTTATGTAAATATCTCGAAACGACAGCTATTTAAATTCGATATTTTTGAGTATTTTACATATCGTAAAATAGAATTAATATGATCTAATGGAAACAACAATAGGGAATATGCATAAGATTCAAATTTGAGTAAAATATATTTATCGCTATATTTTTTTATCGCTAAAAAATGATGTCCATGCCAAAAAATTTTTACATAATCGCTTTTCCAGCAAGATTTTAATTCTTGAAAAGTATAAGAAGTGCGCGGCAAATTTAACAGATCGAAACAGAATTTACGATACTGTGATATTGTGATACTCTCATGACGTCACCATAAACATTTAAGTTTATCAATTACAAACCTAAATGTTTATGCTGACGTAGGTATAAAATTGATTTCAATCCTCTCCCATGTTCGAATTAGTTAGTCGATCAACGGTTTTGAATACTTCTTTTTATGATGAAATATTATATTTTTTTAAAAGAAATATTTTTTACGGTCCTTTCATAATTAAAACTATTAATATAAAGAAGAGAATAAGAATAAAAACATAAAAAAGACATGCATATTCCCTATTCTGAATTAAGTGCCTATTATTTATCTATATCTAGAAGATGCTCATAATCATATAGAAATTCTTGCTCATATTACATTGTATCAAGCAATAAGTAGATAGTAAAATATTACCTGACATAGTTTCATCGTCAACATCGTTCTCTTCATTGGAATTCTCGTCCACGTGGCTGGGGTTGTTCTCATCAGCAAACACTTCTAGTTCGCTGAACATCAAATCCTAAACATATTCAAGTAATTAAAGTGAAACCGCCTGCCATTATGAGAAGTTCTCGTCTCAAATAAACGATTATCGTAAGAATATAAATCTCACCACATGTATAGTCAACAGCACATAAAGTTACCAAACTGTCAAATTTCCCCAATGTAATAATAAATAAAAATGTAGTAATAATAAACTCTATTATTTGGAGATTGAATTGAAAATTTATTGAAAAAATTTGACAGTTTTGGATACCATGAAGTGCGAGGCAGCAAGGCCGACTTTGACACATTGGGATCTTTTATGCTTCCTCAAGATACCTATACCTCATCCTCACCTAGTTCTTCAAACAGCTCTTCCATGAGCTTTATAACGAGGCCTGGGGGTATGAGTGTGTAGTTCTGTCTTGGATAACCCTGCCCATGAGGCACATTCGGTTTCTAGCCATTGCATCACATGTACACACGTGTTCCATACTCTCAATTTCCCTTTTGCGTTAATCCCGAAACGTCCAGTTAGCCACCATTTACCATCTTGATGAGGAACCTTTGAATTTCTTTGAGTGAACAAATCCCGTGACACTCAACCACTCATCCATGTGCCTCGCCCTTGCGTACACCCGAAATGCCATTTTGACCAGTCCTATCCTTGAGGCCAGTCCTACAAATGGTTCCGGTCCAATTAGTGAGGTTCCAGAACCTTCCCTAGCCATACCTAATGTGCAAAATCTGCACGTGAAAGGGCAATTTTCGCCTCGCCTTAGAAAATTGTCTCCATGTAAACACAATTTAAAGGTGAGACTCGTAAGAACATGAAAATGTCGAGATATCATAAGGTAATAAAACGTGTGAGTGTCTCTCCATTTAAATGTAATTTACATTTACAAATTACATGTCATATAATTTCGAAATCACAGGTGCGTGCTTCGGATTCGCTCGTTCGATCAATGAGATTTTCTCCTGTATTATGGAAATGTTCAAAAACAAATTTTTCATATACAACAACAGTCAGACACCCAGACTATTTACTACCCAGTGTACTCTCAATTGGTTAATATATAAGTAGAACTTTGAAGCGGCGGTAGCCTAATTATTATTATTATTATTATTTATTATTTGCATTTATTTCAGGCTACAAGGCCTATATAAAAATATATAATACTATATATAAAAGTTTACAAAATATAAAACATAAAATACTATAACATACATATAACAATAAAACTATCACTATTTTTTCACACTTAAAGTCGGTGTGTGTTGTACGGTGCTAGGTATCCGGCCTCGGAAGCGCCGGAAAACTACACTTTTCGGCCAATACTCCTCCCTCATGAAGGACGACAGATGTTCAGTCGGTACTCTAACCACAAAGGACTTGAAGTTCACGTTGTGCCTAGAGTCTAACTGCTCGACCCTCAGAGTAACATTGCTCTTAACTGCAATATACTCTACGACCTCTTCGGCCTTCGTGGAGTAATGCAGTCTGGACACGTAGAGTGGCGTCACCGGTACTGCAGGACGCAGCAGGTGTCTCGGTCCGGTCGGTGCGCTCCCGCACTTGTTCAGACAGGTAGGCTTCCTCTTCTTCTTCTTCTCCACCTTGATGAAGCCATCCTTGTCGCCCGTGTCCTTCTCTGGACCCACCCCCTGCAGAACCTTCCGCGTAGAACCGCTGCGCCTAATGGCTAGGGCGTCGGACTTGGGCTCATGTGATTCCCGGTTTGAACCCACCCATTGAACTACCGACGTGAACCCACTCGTAACACAAGCATTTAGCTTAGCACGACGGGTTAACAAGAATACTAGTAATGTGCGACCCACATTTCTAGTATTAAAAAAAAAAACTTACGCCGGTATCACTGCTGCTCTCCGAGGCGGCGTGCAGCGGGTGCTGCGGCGCCGGCTCGGCCGCGTCGAGCTTGCCGCCCGCGTTCAGCTCCGGCGACGAGATAGACGAACATAGCACTACGTTCGCCACCGTCGGGCTCACTTCAGTCACGGGACTGCTTGATACTGCTACAAGTTACCATCAAAAAATTAGACTAGCCTATTAACAAAATGCATACTTATATAATATAGCTCAAGAGTATTTTTTTATTTTTTCTTTGATCGGGTTAATCTCTGTAACTTATCGGATTATATAAAATATTTTTGCATGTGATATCCCAATTCTTGAGGAAGGCTATTATTTAATATCACGCTTTATTATAGCCGCCGCATTATCTCGTCTTGAGCTGTTGTCTCAATACAATTAAGTAAACCACTCACTCACTCACTCACTCACACACTCACTCACTCACTCACTCACTCACTCACACTCACTCACTCACTCACTCACACACACACACACACACACACACACACACACACACACACACACACACACACACACACACATACACAAACGCGTAATAGTTCACAATACGACTCGATAGGTATGTTTAAGTTACCGGTGAGCGCGGAGTCCTTGGCGGGTACGTGATGTTTGTCGGGGCGCGGGTCCCCGGCGCGCTTGTTGGACAGCTTGCTGGGCACGCGGCTGGGCGCGTTGGCCGCACTCAGCAGCGTGTGCAGGCTCACCAGCGCCATGTTGTCCGCGCCCGACACGTGCAGAGAGTTCGCTGACCTGTTTAACACAACACAACATATTCATGACAGCACTCAATCTGGGATGTTTGACTAAATATTACAGCTTATTAGATATGGATATCGTTTAACCATGAGATACAATGCCAACAACGTGCATAGACGTCAAGCGAAAAAGTGCTCATAGCGGTAACGAATTAACGATGTCTGAAATACTCCCTCCATTCCTTCCAACGTTCGCGATTGTGCGCATAGACATACATATACTAATTGAAAACGATAATAGCATTTAATTGCATAAAGCAAATATTGAATTCCCCGTTACTTCAACGTGAAGTTAGTGATCATTTTCCTCAAGTACTATATTGTTATCATTTTCTTTTGCGACACCCTAACAGAGCTCTGCACTCATTAGGATAGTATTAATCCTATAATTATGTGCGCACATTTTGCAATAAATAAATAATAATTGTATAATTCCCACTGGGGAGGCAATAACAGTCGGTTCTGGTATTTTCACTCGATACGTCTGGGCAATAAAATCGATCGCAACATAAACTATATACTGTTTATCTAATGAATTTGTATCGTACCGTCGAGGGAAGTGCTTATAAGTTCATAGCGAGGCGTTTAAAAAGTTAATCCACTCTCGCACTTGAGTAATGTTACATAGTGCGGGCATAGTGCGTAGTGTTACCGCGAGGTGGAGGGCAGGTTGTATCCGGCGTCGAGCGCGTGCGTGGCGTGCGGCTGGTGCGGCTGGTGCGGCTGGTGCAGCTGGTGCGGCTGGTGGGGCTGGTGGGACTGGTGCGGCGCCAGGCGGCGCTCCAGCGGCGGGTAGTCGCCGTACCCGAAGGCGCCCGCCGCCGCGCTCGACACGTCGTTGTTGCGCGACTCCTCCGCGAACATGCCCGTGTTCACCACACCTGCGCACACGCCGCCATGGGCTAACCACAAAACCAGACATCATACCATCACGCCTGTATTCTCCGAAAGGTTAGGCAGAGTCGTACTAATGTACCCCGGTATGTTGAGATCCCATGTAATAAGTGGCGAGCCTATTGCTATTAACCATTCACAAATTCCAAACGCCGAGCTGCTACTGAGTATTTAATAGCTAAGCCCAACACTTCTCGAGCTGGCAATTGGACCTGGAACTTCTAGCGTAGCTGTCACGCTCAGGACTACTAGGCTAACGAGGCAGTTTCATTTTTTTTTAATAGCCTCCGTGTAAAATGGGCACTTGTCACACAGTTGCCATTGCAGAATCGTAGCCGGCCCTTCATCACTCAGATAACCGAGACAATCACTTATATAAAACTTTACTAAAACCAATGCACTACTTTCACAGAAACTAGCGCATCGCCGGTGCTTCCGCACCGTCCAATTCTCAATTCTTCTCGATTCAATGTCACAATAAATTTCAACCATAGGGAATTCTGAGAAGAGATACGAACTTTTTATTTCTACCAAGTATTTTCTCGCGAAACAAAACCGAAATTAAAATAACTTGTTGATATTTTTTGATAACATACTAAGTACCCCTTTTCTATACAAAAATATATTCCACTTCAATTGTATAGCATCAATCAGTGGCATTAATTAATTATAATGTCACTCAATTGCAATTGTATCAATTTTAATTGCAATCATTTTTTTTAATCAATTATTGATCGCTGGCATCAATCATCGTTTCTAAATCATGAAGTAAATCCACTAACCTGGACTAGTGAGCCTTTGACCGCTCATAATATTGTGTGGTGTGTTAAACTTCCATTGGTTGCCGAACACGATAGAATCACTGAGACTGTTTCCATCGACGGGATTGTTCTGCGACGGGTTGTCCGTGTCGTTGCTCCCAGCATTGGACTGCGAAGTGTTGGAGCCGTTCTGAGCGGCACGAGTCGCCGCCATAGAGTTACGAGACATCTCTAAGGAGAGACGCTGTGGGAAGGAGACTGTTAGATTCAATACTTTTTAGTATGCTGAATTATGTTTTCAATATTACAATAAGATATATATGAATGACTGAGAAAAATTTAAATTTCTAGAATGTTAAATTCGTAAAACGATGAAATTGGGTTTGTAACGGAGTTGCAGTCTAAATTCAACAGACTGACAGTACAGACTACAGGGTAATCATGATACATAATCATATTTTTAATATTTCACCTCTTTGAGATCATTAATTTGGAGGATGTGTTGGTTCTGCATTGTGATTAGCTGGTTGATGTACCACTGCTGGTCGCGGCACCGCTGGTAGAACGTCGGCGGGCGCACTTGGAATCTTTTACGTAAATAAATTAACAACATATGAGAGATATAGGATTTAATGTAATCCACCGTAAATCAGAATGCGATAGTGCCTTCTAGGATTAAGACACCTATTCGGCCAGCTAATTAAATGACAGCTCACGTCTGAGCTTGTCTTAGTTCTAAAAGTTATCCCATTCTGATAGCACGTTGATTATAACTGATTTCAATTAAGATAATTGGGCACAGCATGCAACAAAACACATACCTAAGTATAAGAGTATCAGTGTCCGGGTCCAAGTACCCCTCGCTGGCGAGCAGGTCAAGTCTGAAGAAACGGTTGTAGCCCCAACACTCGCCGACCTCAAAGTCGGAAGCGAACTCCCGTACTATATTCTTGGAGGGGTCCCGGGAGACCTGATGCAGCATCTCCACGCGGTACTCGTATCTGAGACATGCCGTGCGTTCAAACAAAAGATCTTTGATGTTTCGGGATCACAGAACAATGAAGATTCGCGAAGAACATAATTTTTGTTTACTGCATGAAACGAATTTGTAAATATGGATAAATTATTGATAAACTAAGAAAAATTCGTAAACGCGATGATTTCAAAGAATCCCAAAAAAATCATCTCTCGAAATTATCATGTGTTTGTGACTTCAATAAAAGTCACAAACAAGACTATCACTTTATATTTTCTCAAAATGTCTCTTAGTTCATATTAAAACTGGCCTATGGGTTGCCTACGGGTTGAAACTAATTTAATTACTTACATGGTTACTTCTTCTAAACAATATATCTCTAAGATCTAACAACAGATAGAACAGATAGACGAACAAACAAGTAAGGCCAAAAATTCTTGAGACAGTTCTAACGAAATCTAAGGTATGAGTTACTTCCTATGTTCAAATATCTGCAATGTATACAACAGTTTCTATGCGGTTTTGTTGATAGTGATGGACTATGGATTGATTACATGAATTCATACAAATTCTGATACTATAAGGTATGATACATACACACAGCGATCTCTCAAGACATAGTATGTACAAGTTGTCTAAGAAGTCGTCAAATGGTGTATGATACAATGATAAGCATTCTTTAGTAGTTTATTTTAATGAATAACTGATAATTTCACATCATTTATGCCTTAAAATATGCCAATTACAAAAGTAATTCAGTTTGAATGTGACTGGTTTGCCCTTGATAAATATAATATTATTGTTTTATTTCATATTGGTTAGTCTAAACCAAATGAGTAAAATCTGAGTGTTAATGCCCGATTATACTATCTTTCGTGTTCTTTGAGATGTAAGTGCGAAACGATATTTATTAGGTCGCCGACATAGTACCTATACATAAGATAACGTGCATACTGTATTTTTTTTTAAATCATGCAGTCAATATGAGACAACAACTTCTAACTGACGTAATCAACTGACTAAACTATGATCTAATTTAATCGATATAGTCTATTTTTGTGACGCGAAATTAACATTAAGCATTAATTAAATATTTAAAGAATCATGTAAAAATATGTATTTTTTTCATAATTTTACAAATCCATAAATAATGGTTAAATTAACTACTAATATAGATTCTTCTTGATTTAAATAATAAATGTAGTTAGCAAAAATTTTGATGGTTTGTATGATGTCAATTTATCACTTATCTTATAAGTTATACATAATAGCAATGGAGCATGTTAAGTGAGCACACAGAAGAGATATAAGACGCAATTTATACAGACTACAGAGGTGACAACTCGTAGTACTCCGTGCCACGTGACTTTTGGGTACAGTAACATAAAAAAACTGTTCCGTGCTATTTGCACATAATTATATTCTTATTATTTTAAAAAAAAAACACGAATGCGCAACATTTATGGCACCGACTGTCATCTACGCCATTGAGTAAGTGGGACATACGCATTCACGAAACATCTTTTGAAAATACCAAAGGAATTCTCAAACTCGACCAAGTTTCAATAGACTTTTTCTATTATGTACGGAGTTCTTCTCTCTTCTTCATCTTACGAAACGCCACCATCTCTTATATAGACGATTCTTTATGTTCAATTCGTATGACACATGAACTTTCCAAGTATGATGAACTAAAATGATGTTGAAAACAAGTAAATCGCCGCGTCCTTACCTCCTCATGTATCACGGACTTTTCTATATAAATTACGTCTTAAATACCAACAGCATGCTTGCACATGGACTGCACTACAGCTAATGAGCGAAGGCCTATGGGAGGCCCACACTTACCTCTTGCCTACTCTTAACTTAGCAGTGCTTGCAATAACGAAACACTACATTATTCGGCCATCACTTACAGAGTACATATCAAGTTGTTAAAGGTTTGGGTTGTGGATTCAAATCAAGAAGTTAATTTTACTGTTTCACCACTAAATGTAAACTAGACTGTGCCAATAGTTTATATTCTATTTTGCTTAGCAAATTACGTGCTTTAGCTTTTAGATTTTTGTGAACAACATTGTATAATTGTATAAAAATATCAATAAATTTCTTTATAAGCAACTAGCTAGATAATCGTGATTATATTTTAATGTGTTATGCAAGATGAACAGTTTAAATTTAGCAAAATTTGTGGTGAAACAGATCTAAAAAACAAAGGTAAATCACATTAGGATAAAAATATTTTAAATGCAACCCAATTAAATTTATATAAAATAAATAAGACTTTATAAAAGAAAAGAGAACTTACTTTGACGTCTCCGGCAATCCGGCGCTAAGTTCTAGGAAGACGGAAAGATAGTTGCCGCGGACCACTCCGTTACCGTCTGGGTACACCTTCAGGCGCCAGCAGAGCCCGTTGACGTGCAGCGGCGCGGAGTACACCGGCGCGGCGGCGTGCTGCAGCTGCGTGAAGTTCGTCAGCGGAAACGTGCTGCTGTCGTAGCTCGGCACGATTTCGCTAAGGGAGAAACAATTGGAGGAATTGGAGGAAGGATCCAGTTGATTACATGTTGACTGCTGGAATGCGATGACCCACCCTGTCCTTGCGTCCAATCGTGTCACTCACCGCAACAGATCAATGTCAATGTTACGTCATCAGAGAGATTTGCTGCTGTTATTTTGCAATACCCGGCCGGGATAGCATTGGAGGCTTGGACGAACATTTAAGCGCAAGGTAACATTATCATTAATTTATAGCAGCAATCTTCCCTAAAACGGCGAAATACAATGTCACTTGCCTATGGAAATCGGCCGGTACGGGCGCAGTCACGAAGCTCGCCATCGGTTTCTTACGAACTTGGTGAATCATCTTCGACAGTTCACCACTCTTTGCTATCAATTCAGATCTGCAAAATTTTCAATGCATAAACCTTACGTATAAGAGCCATATCTCACTAGAATGTTATGGCGATGTTTCTAGCGGCGTTTCTAGAACCACCCTTGCGATCGAAATCGATAGAAACGCTATAAAATTGCGCCAATGATATTGTCAGCCAGTGAAATACCTACTTGCCATAAATTTAAATTCGACCACATCTAGTGAGACGGAAGGCTCGAATTGTAAGAGCGATTACAATTCGAGTGCCAACGAATCACATTAATTTGAACCTTATACTATAGGTGTTAAGTCACACAACATACCCTCACAAATTTCACCAATCATACCGACATCGAAATTAATGGTTACACTACAAGCAATACTAACATATTTGATGGTGTACGCATTCTGGTCAGCCCAAAACAGATTATAGCATGAAGATAGAAGAAAAATACAATAATATTATTATCTTTATATATATATAAAACAAAGTCAGGTTTGCTACAACACTTTTAACTTGAGAACGGCCAGACCAATTTTTATAATCTTTGGTTTGTTGGATTTGTCTCCTCCCCGAATAGCAGAATAACTATTAAAACATCGAATAAAATTACGAATAAGAAAATTGATATTCCCATACATTTTCTATCAGGAACCGGTTACTAAGGTGATTTTGATTAACTTTTTCCGTGTGTTTAAGTGGATCCCCAGATGGTTAGATTCGCAATTTGACCTAGTAGTTGGCACCGCAATCGGGTTCTACGATATTTTTTTATTTACAGGGCAAGACAACATTTGCCAGGCCCGCTAGTGTCATATTAAGTAATATCTTATCAGTCTGCCCAAAAATAGGAGACAACTTTAAGTAAACAGTCTTTCATAATGGAATGTTAAATTTGATTTATTCATCCTATACTACCTCTTTTTGTTATCAACAACATACTAAATTGCAATAGCTTTTGAGCCCATACCAAATTTTGATGTTACGAAAACAGAATTACCCACATTGTAACCAGCACGTTGTGGTCAATGAAGAGCATACAAAAGTATTAAATAATTTATCATTTGTGAAGGGTCAATTTTGGTAAGAGGGAAGCCTGAGCAAAAATGCTTATTCTAACTTGCTATTTGGCAATTATAGTAGACAGTACGAAAACAGAAGCTAATAGGTTACAAGTCCTATGAAGCCTTACCTAGTACTGGAGTGCAGTTGATGCTCAATCTCTTGCAGCAGATGTTCAAGCTGCTCTGTCTCTTGTGTGAGGCTGTTCTTCTGGCCCATCAGCGTGAGGAGTTTTGCCTTCAGCGCGGAGTCCAGGCGCGATATCATTAGCTCAACGGCGTTTCTAATTTCGCGGACACGCTCATCCTTAGCGGCACGTACTGATTCTACATTGCGCTCCTATGAAAAATAACTTCTGTAGTTTTACCCCCTTATTCATTAAAATATAAAATGTCTTATAAACTCCTCATAGCTATAATATGTTTTGCCTTCTTTCCCTGTCACAGAATATCAAATGTCAAAACAAGACAGAACAATTATAGCTTTACTAGCTTTTTGCCCGCGACTTCGTCCGCGTGAAATAGTTACTTTGTTCCATATGAACTTTCATCCCCTATTTCACCCCTACATAGGACGAAATTTATTAATTATTTTGCCCGCGGCTAGTAGAAGTATTATTATTAATATTTTGTTCGTCTTAATTTATTCGTTCCATTAGGTACTGATAGTTCAGACTAATACATTTACATCCTCCATCGTCCCTTTTTTTATCCCCATGGGGGTTGAATTTATCAAAATCCTATTTAAGCGGACGTCTTCATCATAGTAGCTCCAATCTTTAATTTCAGTTCAATCAGTCGAAAATCTAAGAAGATTTATACAAACTTTCATCCCCTATTTTATCCCCTTAGGGGTGGAATTTATCAAAATCCTTTCTTAGGGGATGCCTACGTCATAGTAGCTATATGCATGCAAAGTCTCAGCCCGATCGGTTTAAAATTGACAAAGTTTCAGACAAATTTTCATCCCCTATTTTATCCCCTTGGGGGTAGAATTTATCAAAATCCTTTCTTAGCGGATGCCTATGTCATAACATCTACCTGCATGCCAAATTTCAGCCCGATCCCTCCAGTGGTTTAGGCTGTGCGTTGATAGATCACTATGTCAGTCAGTCACCTTTAAGTTTTATATCTATATATATATTTTTTATGTGATAGGAGGGCAAACGAGCTGACGGATCACCTGATGGTAAGCGATTACCGCCGCCCATGGACACCCGCAACACCAGAGGCGTCACAAGTGCGTTGCCAACCTTTTAAAAGAGGATTGGGCCTCCGGTAACCTCACTCACTCGGCGAAACACAACGTAAGTGTTGTTTAACGCCGGTTTTCTGTGAGGCCGTGGTATCACTCCGGTCGAGCCGGCCCATTCGTGCCGAAGCATGGCTCTCCCACGTGAAAAATATATATATATATAGAGATTTATGAAATTCATAAGACATTTTATATTTTTATGAATAAAGGGGTAAGTGTATAATAAATATAATGGTCTCCCAGTTGATTAGAAAAAGGAACTTTGAAACATAGTAAACTTCTTAGAAGACAGGATATCAAGCCTTAGACTAGGTGGAGAAATGGGCATGCATTTTTCTAATGAAAAATTAAATACTATCCATATTGTTTTCAAGATAGAGTTGAAATTAGATTGCAAGTAATCAACTCCAGCTGGTATTGTCATATCTTTGTCATGGTGATAATGACTGTTTTTTTCTTCATTTTTGTTCAGACTTCATAAAAACACATTTAATTATCTACAATACTGTATACCACAATATTTGTGCCCAATGTAGTTTTTTGCCATAATTAATATATGTTCAAATATAAAACTTTCCCAACTATGATGAGTATGAAATTGGATATAAATAAGGGCTGTACTGTATGTTATTAAAACTCTTACCACATCTTGCACCAGGCTTATCAGCTCCATCAGTCGGCGTCTCAACTGGGACACCTCATCACGGATTTGTGTGACATGTTGCTCATATACCTCCTCCAGAGGCTTAAAGGTGTGACCAGAGTGAGTGCCACCCCACAGTGCACACTGGTGACAGATACAGCGCCGACATGTCCAGCAGTACACCGTGAGCTTCTCTTGGTGCGTCGGACACCTGGTTAGGGTGCTTTATGTGTATTTATTATATCCTTACATTGGTTAATACATTTCCATTATAGATTTATATATCATCAAATCATCACCAAAATATCAATTAAACTATACCAAATTTGTGTGTAAATGTAGCTGTGAAACTAGTAACCCTGAAACCTAGACAAGGTCTTAGAACACTTTTCCTTAGAATTTAAATGTAGGTAGCTTTGAAATTATAGTGATAACATCTTCTTTAAGTATATGAATTTTAAATAACATTACAAAACCCAAAATTGACCTACAAAATAATGTAATTTGTCAATTTCCTTTTTGAACAATATTTTACCAGATGTAAGACAGAAATGTATGCAATAATCACCTATCTCTAAAGCTCTCTCTTTGACTAGCTGAGTTACTCTGCTGCATGGTCTCAATTTGCTGGGTGACCTCTTCGACCCAGCGGCAGTTGACGAGCTCGTGGAGGTGCAGCGCCGCGCGGCAGTGCGGGCACTGCGACCTCTGCTCCGTCAGCCATCGTCGCACGCACGCATAGCAACACAGCTTCGAGCAGTGTGGGCAGAGGTGTGCGTCCACCAGCTTCTCCATACAGATGAAGCAGCGGAATACCTCCGCCAATGTCTGCAACCATCATCTCATTCAAAACTCTCGTCAACTCAACATAACTGTCAAATAAGTAGGCCACATCGATTTACCTCAACGATCTGCTCCTCGCCATTTCCATTCCCTTTGTCTCCTCGCGAGGCCATAATTTGGGTTTGCTTTTCTTACTACGGAGCCGACAAGATATTCACCATAATTTGGACATGTTTATATATTTCTAAAATAACAATTGGACATGTTTCGCAATGCGAGCGTCAATACACGAAACCACTTCCGCGTTCGAATATCAATCGAATCAAAATAAAAACAAAAAAATTGTGCTTTTGTACTACTTTTGAAATTACCCTGAAACTAATATGTGACACTATAATCAATATCTAAACTTAAAATAAAATCAGGAAATTCGTGATTAGTTACCGCTGCGTATGTATATGAGGTGTTTTTTAATATTAGTATATGAACTGCCGCTGAAAATTTTGGTAATAATTCATAGTTTTAACAGCTGTGAACTAAAATTCTCCTCATAAAAAGGGTAACTTAACTAGCCACCCTAGGGTAGGGTAATGTTGCCATTATATAAAAATTCTATGAAATTGTATTGATTTGCCATAAAAGTCGCGTTCAATAAAGGTAAATTAAATAAAATATTAGACGTATTAACAAAAATGTAAGGAAAACATAACATAACATACCATCACGCCTGTATTCCCCGAAGGGTTAGACAGAGGCGTACTTAATGTACACCCACAGTTCGCCGGTATGTTTAGGTCCCATGTTATAGGGGGCGAGCCTCGGAGTCTAGATTTGTGCCAGGTTAATGGATAGCCATTAACCGGGCACAAATCTAGACTCCGAGCTGCTACTGAGAATTTCATAGAAAAACCCAATAACACTGCTCGACCTGGGGATCGAACCCAGGACCTCTAGTGTAGCAGTCGCGCTTGGGACCACTAGACTAATGAGGCAGTCTGTCAGTCTCAGAGTTGCCGGAAATTACATTTATACCTGACCGGGATCTTTATTTCTTAATATCCTTCATTGTAGTAATACTTAATTAATTTAGCCTCAATGTTTGTAAACTGCATTGAAAAAAGTTAAAAAGATTGATTACTATGGCAATGACCATGCTACCGAAGTTACGTCACATATGTCATATGTCGAAAATAACTTGATAACCTCTGAAATGTTTTCCTTTTATCATTTTTATCATAATTATTTCTTGTGGTGATTACAAGAGTGGTTTTTTGGAATATTTTTTGATTACTAGATTATAATTAACTAAAACGTAAGTAGGTAACATTTAAATCTGACATCATAGTGCTTAGTATAAAAACATTAGCAACTCTGAATTTCTTTCATTCATTTGAAAATAAGACTTTGAATAGACTGTATCTTATTAAACTCTGACTCTAAATACTTATATTATTTTAGTATCTTTTAAAATCTCAAGAGATGCTAGTGCATCTCTATCTTACTAAAGAAAGTAAATATCTATAATATTTTTTGTAAATTTCAGGATGTTGATATAAGGCTTGACACAACAGAATGTTCTATAAAAAAGTGATGCACTGCACGATCTGCCTGAAACACGGCACTGTCGGTATTTCAGGGGTAAGAAATTTTGATACTATTATTTTTTACTTTCAGGTGACATTTATGATGAATGAGATGTGTTAATTTTTGCATCAACAACTTAGTAGGTTATTGCATATTATTTTAAAAGAAACCGATTCATTCGTGATTTAAAGACACCCAGATTATATGTATCGGGTAAGACCCACTCGGGAAGCGCATTCCACATTTCAGTGGTACACATGTTAAAAGTGGATATAAAGTGTTTCATTCAGGTTTTCATAGAAAAAAAATACATTTTACTTTTATTACTTAAGTTCCTGCTGTTGGAACAATAACTGAAGGTGTTTAGGGTGCTGATTTATCTACATAATATATATGTATAATTTTATATTAGTTTAGTATAATGTGTGCAGATGCACCTCCTTGAAAGTGGGCTACCAGGATGCCCATGGGTAAAATTATTTACTTCAGAATATTATTGAACAAATGTATTATTATTTGAGAATTTGAACATCACATAATTGTGTTGTTAATTGATATTTAAAGTATTCATGTGTTTTAAATAATTTTATTCAAATTGAAAAAGTATACATTTGTATACAAAAAGTATACAAATTGACATATTTGCCTGTAATCAAGTTGGCATTGCATTTGTGATTATAGGTTTCCTACAATATTTTTACTTAGTTCTTCCTGTTATGTTTCCATTGCTTTTGCAATTTATTGCATCACATGTGTTACTAAGTTACATTGCTAAAACGAAATAGGTATGTCATAAAAAAAATTGATCAAAAATTAGTAAAAACATTTGTAGTGAAGTAAAAATATATGTCCCTTCTATATTTTTCTGATCAGCCATTTTAGAATGGCGACTTCCAGATGCTTGTAAGATTTGTATTTCTATTGCCTGATTGTTATTCCATTCATATATTAATTTTACTTATTTGTATACATTTTCAAATATTTTTATAAAAATAAGATAAACATTTAAAAATATAAATAGCAGCCCACCCGTATTGGGAGCAGGGTCCAAGCTACCAGTGGTCAGGGCCCCAGAGAGAGAAATCTCCTAACAATATGGGCTGTTTCGAGAAATACTACTTTCTGTACCAAGCCCTTGATCCAGCCATCCAATGTCTGATTATTATTATACCTTGACAGTTTAAAATTCCATTCATTGGCAAATATTACCTACTGTTGAAGAAATATATTTTATGTATAGCATCAGAAATTCAACAATTGGAAGGTTTTTAAAAACACTGAAACTAATAGCAAAAGACCCCCACTCATTCCATAAAATAGGTACTATTTTTTACTCTGAAAAAATCTATACGGGCCAAAAAATTTTGGCTAAAATAGGGTTGCAATTGCTGCAAACTACACACAGCTTGGGACAATCAGTTAGGTATAGTATTTCCAGTTATTATTTAAAATCTAAAAGAAGTCACGTGTGATAGTAAAGGTTAAAATAATAAAGACTCAAGATCCGCTTGGCTGAAATTGATTTTGTTATCAATAAACATGCATGATTTTTTGAAAAATATTTAATTACCTACTGACCTTGTTGGAAGAATATTTGTTTTTTTTTATATATCGTAGTCCAAATGCTTCTCTTAAATAAGGAAAATCGAATAAAAAAACCTTAAAAGTAATGAATATATATAATGCATATGCATGTAATTTTACTATTTTCGTTACGGTCCTCACAGCTAAATGCATGGTAAAAACCTAAAGATGTTGCTTTTGTTTCCGTATACTAACTGAATCAAGACTTAATTGCATTTAATTGTCGTTAACAATTCATTTGAACACCTATTAAGTGGAAGGAGTACTTACATCAGAAGATTAGATCAGAGATTGAGATGGACTGGAGTCTCGTTTTAACAGTCCAAACATTAAAAATAAATATCAAAATCTAAAAAAATCTTCATTTGTGATAATTCTCAAATAAATATCTTTTTGTGTTTGACTTTTGTTTTATTAGTAAGTTTATTTAAATACCAAACGCGACATTCCAATTTATTTCAATGGCGTGTCAGGAATTATCTGTGATAATTAAATTTCGTCGTTATCCCACTGGAATAAAGTTTAAATTTGAATAGTGTACAGAAAGAACGGAAATGATTAGTGTCTAAAAAATTTGATGATATTTAGTCGGAAAATGCTGTAATAGTTCTAGTTCTAATTTTCACCTTAATTGATCCTTAGATAACATTAAAACAGTCTTTGTATTGCAGAATGGCATTATTTTACAACAACTGGCAAGGATATCGACATCACAATGTTGGAAGAGTAAACTGCCTTTAACGACACAGACCACAGCTACAGTGAAGAGCAAAAATGCACAACAGGACAACAGAATGTGGAAGGAGACGCCCTCCCTAGAGAGGAAAAATAATTTGGGACAGTACTGTATGATGCTGTCCAAATTTCGGTTAAGTTGTAAGTATAACTTTGTCCATTTTAACAGTTGTAGGACTTACTGTACCACTAATCGATACGGGCCTCCGTACCCTATAGTATGAGAAGAACAAGGCTATAATTCACTACGCTAGTTTAAATCTAAATGGTTTAACATACTTCACGGATCTTCCAAACTAAGAGTAACTGTTTTGCTTTTCCGAAATAGCTGATACAATTTTCCCGTCTGTTTGTTAATCGTCTGTTTCTCGTTTAGTACCTAGCTATTGACGAGCTTTAGAATAGAATAGAATATTCTTTATTGCACACCAAAAAATAATGTCAAGTACAATTTTATGAATCATAGAAAGAATGGATGGTCTTGAGATAAAGGAAAGTCGAAAAATTAGTCTCGCATACATAAAAGAAACTAAACAAATCATATACTTACAAATTGCTATGTTGTAAATACACATTATAAATACATAAAGTACAAATATAAAAAATATATTTAAAGTATTAATATATAAATAAGTTTAGACATACTTTAATGTAAGACAATAAAATTCGATTAAGACGAAAAAAAACAGCAGTACATTTTGTGTACTCTGAAGTCGACAGAGTGTATGGAACAGCTGTTTTTTTTGTGATTTCAGGGTTGGTTTCATAGTAAAAGTTATTCCTAGTGATGAGTATAATACCGTCCTTTCGGCATTAAAACGACGTAAATGTAACGGTGTAGATAAAAACAAGAGACACTGGAACTGTTATTTGGCTCTCTTCATCCATTCTCACAATGTTTTATTACTTTGTATTCCGTATAATATATGTTTGCTTCGAAGCTATTAGTAACCGCATCTAGGCTTCATAAATTGTATTGTCGCGTCTCATTCATATCAACAGACTTCTGCTGTTCATTCAATTCGAAATTGCGCGACCCACATTCTTGTTTTCAATTGCCTAGATATCAACAATTACAGTTACTGTTAATACTAGTTCAGCTTATCAGTAAATAAAGATAATCGTTAAAGTATTATCGATAGGAATATACTCGTATGCCTCAATATTTAGCGAAAGAAAATTCGATCTCTTACAAACGTAATACCGAATTAAATCGTAATTCAAACACAATTTAATAAAATTCTGTTATTATTCGGATTCCGATACCGTTAATCTAGGTTCTTACTCTACCAATTCGTCTAAAATAGGTACTTCACTGGAAATAAATGTAAGCGAATGCATTTTTTGATAACTTTACCAAGTTTGAAACGATTTTCCGGTCTCTATTTCCAGTCAAGTAGTAGTAGACGAAATAGTACGGTAGGAACCTAGATTAACGGTATTCAAATACGATTAATAACATAGTTTGATAGAACTTTGCCTGGATTATTTATTTTGGTATTACGTTTTTGTGGGCAATTCAAGCTCCATCGGACCCTTAAGATCTCAATTAAATACCTACACCAGAAGCATTAACCAACTAAGCTACCGAAACCAATATGATCTCGACTTTCTTTTCCATATTCTACGTCTAAAGCTAACGGCGGCGCGGCGTAAGACTTTACGTAGATACTGCGTACCTTTGAGAAGTCAGAAAGCAAAGGTCACATTAGAATTGTGATAACCCCGCCCTGTGGTCGTGCCACGTGTGGTAATATTAATACTTATCTGTATCCACATACGATGGGATTCCCCAGAGATTATATCCACATTTCCATACTAATATTCTAAAAGCAAAAGTATCTCTGTTTATCTATTTAAATTTTTGTCTGTTGCAATTTGGCAAGGAGATAAATAGTCCTCTTGGAACGCGGGTAAACAGCAGTTTACATATAAAATGGCCTAAGCGCTGTAACCAGAGGCGTAGCGTTGAATAATATAGACCCGGACGAAGTCGCATCAGTGAGGCCTCTTTTCTTTCGTTACCAAGATCTACACAATAAATCTGAAATCCAGTTCCCGAAGTGAATCGCTTTCAATGCTCAGGAGAGACAGCTTTGATAGACGGTTTTGTCCCATTGTGGTTCGAAGCCTATTTTTTATAATTTTCATTTTTGAAAATGTGCGCTCTCCAGTGCAATTTGATACCATCAACACCAAATACATTCTCAATGCAATTTCAAGGTTTGCAAATGTAGCTCTGAAATTTTGATCTTCGAGAATTTGGTAGTAAAATAGTTCCGGAGAAGATTGGAAATTTTGGATTGGATTCCGTAAAAGATGTTTACTAGTGTTTACTAGTCGGAATTTGAAATATTTGTTTTCCGAAGTCTCTATTGTGGGGGCTGCGGGTCTGTCGCCCCGGTTGACCTCCCCTAAATTCGGTCCTGTGAGCGCCCTATAGTGTGTCTTGTCTATTGTAAATAAACGTTTTTTCTATCTTTTCTTTCTTTCAATTTCCATTTAGTAATATAAATGATGCTGGAACGTCCCAACTAATAAATTAACTAATAAATAAATTACTAAAGTCGTAATATTCTTATTCAAAACGTTTAGTAAACTTGCCCTCTCCCTATTTATGTCTATCCGATTTTTAAATTCCAATGAAACACAACAATACTAATAACTGTGGTTTTATTTACAAAATATTCTTGCCGTATTTCCAGTGGCGTAGCGTGTCTTGTCGGGGCCCCGTATAAAAAATTTGCTTGGAGGCCCTTATATGGGGGTAAAGATTTTTCACAAAAGAAAAAAAATATTGTGAAAAGAAATATTTATTTATCATAACATAATTTAACCATTTTACAAATAAAAATGCTGAGTTGAAGATGAAGTAAATAAAACGGGGAAGTCCCGCAGCCCGCCATAACGATGTAGTGTTGCCAACTTTTGAACGCACGCTTAAGGCGGGAAAAAAAGTAATTTCTTTATAGAATTTGGTCATTTGTAAAATAAAATAAATTAGAAAGTTTTTATTTTTTTTCCTTACACACTTCGGGGGCCCCCGTGGCCCGGGGGCCCCGTATAATTGATACGGCAGATACGGCGGTAGCTACGCCCCTGCGTATTTCGTACCTAATATTATCACAAGTAGGTACATATAAGTGAAAATCGTTTGCACATTACGATAACAGAATAATAATATTTCTTCACCAGTTCAATATTATAATTACATCATCTTTTAATCGAGCTAATTTTAATTTATCTGCTGAACTCAATATATAAATCGAATTTTTGTCATTTAAAATAAATAAAACGTTAAATTAATTTGAATTTGTAAATTCGGCCTGTTGTCTGTCTGACTATCTATGTCAATTTCCAGCCTTAGTAGTAATGTCCTCAATGGCGGGGTATGCGCTTGCGCCCGCGCCCTTCGACTTGACGACGTTCGCACTCTGCGCGATCGGGACAGGGCTGACGTCCGCCGCTGCAAATTCGATCAACCAATATCACGAAGTACCATTTGACGCACAGATGTCCAGGACTAAGAATAGAGTGCTGGTGAAAGGACTACTAGAGTAAGAATATTTGCATTTCTTTACTTCACGCAGTATCTTGCCTACTTTTATAACACGCCATTGGATGTAGCGTTCAATGATGAAACAGTCTACTGGCGTTGCTTTGCTTATGATCTTTTTAGGGCAGTACATACCATATTTATTAACAGACGATAAAACGTCACAAAATGCCTTATATTATTTGCCATACTTTATACAAAAGCACAATAACACGCTTTTTGTGATGGGTCAGTGCTATTTCAGTACATTATAAATAAAAAAATACTTAAACAACATTGTATATATCTTCACATCCCTTATTGTCCTTCCGTAGGCCTGTCCACGCAATAGGCTTCGCGGCTCTAACTGGCTCCACGGGGTTGAGTCTGCTATACTTCGGGGTCAACCCTTTGACAGCGGCTCTAGGGGCTACCAACCTACTGCTATACACGTCCGTCTATACGCCCATGAAGAGGATGTCTATATATAACACCTGGCTGGGGTCTGTAGGTAAGCTTTTCTTAACACTTCCTCCTTTGGTGTTGGCCAAATAAACTTATTTGCTCATAAAATATTTCAAGTAAAAAATATTAGTGAATCTCAATGAAATATATGGTTTAAAATTTGCAGCTTGAATGATAATTAAATTATGGGCTTACGGTGGCGGCAATGGTTTGTTTTATAGACTTAAGTAAAGCAAGACTTGGGGGAGGTATTTGTTGGACAATAACGGCTAATAATAAAAAAGTGTTTAGTTATATTGACACTCCTTTTGCCTGATAACAATTTGAATCAATAAATTATTCATGCTATATCTTTTTCCAATATCAGCCAAACAACAATATTTCTATCTGATTCTTAACGAGTAATGTAGAACTGTGTTGCCCAGTAGATAGATACCTATTCTATTAAATGTATTTGTTATACAGTTGGCGCTATACCTCCTCTAATGGGTTGGGCGGGGTGTGCGGGCGCGCTGGACCCGGGTGCGATCGTGCTCAGCGTGATATTGTACTCATGGCAGTTCCCGCACTTTAACGCGCTGTCCTGGAACCTACGACCCGACTACTCGCGAGCCGGCTATAGAATGATGGCAGTCACTGACCCTGGTAAGTTACTGCCACCAAGAATCACCGTCAGCCAAGCTTTTCCTCGTGTATAACTGCAATACAATTGAACCTTATACAGTTGCCATAAGTGTCACAATTCGCGGTTTTAATGCTATTGTTTTTGATATTACTATACTTCGACTTATATTCAGTAACTTGACAGTTGAAGGGTTACCAGTTATTGTCAAAAAAAGATATTGAAGTGGTGAAAGAATGAATGAATTTTTTTTTTTTTAATTAAAAATGTTTTTTTATTGTATCTGATACATTGTTATTCATTACAAAAATTGAGACAGCCCCTGTAAGTTATGAGTATACTTGTATTGGGGAAATTGAATGAACTTAAGTAATGCACTTTTATGCTAACTTTTATTTTTAATTTAATAACTTGTCTTAAAAACACGATATACGCTATTAAAGATTGTAGAAGTTTATCTGAGGAAATAAAATGAAAAAAGTAAAATTATAAGATTTTTACTCTTAAGTTTATTTCTATTAGACGAAAATAAAAAAGGAAATGGCATCTTATGTTCCACATAAATTTTTTTAAATTTTATTTATATTAAACAATTTTTATCATTCGTTCGAAATGCATTCGTTTGCAAAATCGTTTACTACCCCAACACTATTAGTCGTAGTATGGTATCATTATTTTTCTTTGAACTGTTAAATTACTGAATACAATCAAAAGTCGAAATAAATGCATAAATTTCAAATTATTGTTGCATTTTCACATCTTCTGCTTTAATTTTCAGCATTATGCAGAAAAGTAGCACTCAGGCATACAGGAATAATCATCGGGACCTGTCTTGCCTCATCTTACCTCGAAGTAACCAATATGTGGTTCGCCCTAGAATCATTACCGTTAAATATTTATTTTATGTACTTAGGTAAGTGTCATGATAAGATTATTAATATGAATTCATTATCATATTTTGTTTAAAAATATAATACATTTGATTTTATTCTTGAAAGTATTACATTTATCATTCCTTCTATTCCAGCATGGCAATTTCATCAAAAATCGGACAGTAATAGTTCAAGGAAACTATTTAGGTTTTCACTAATACATTTACCAGCACTCATGTTGTTGATGTTAGTTAATAAGAAGAATTGGTACAAGAGTGGGACTCAGGAGCAGGAAACACAGAAGGTGCAAGACGCGAAGATTCCAGACTCAAGGATATCTGTTCTACCTCGGCGACCGGTCGTCGCTGCGCAGGAGTCGGATATAGACGTATAGAAGTGGAATAGCTGGTCGATGACGATCGGACGCATCATATAATCGTCCGTCACTAGAACACATAGTTAAGTTAATATTTATTTGTCAATTTGGTAGCAATCCATAAGCAGTCGGCAAGAGTCGTACGATTCGCACATTTGTTTGTTAGTTGCGTCGTACCGATCTTAATCGTCGATGTAAGAATAGGTGGGGTTATATGAAACTTGTAGCAAAATAAGTTCCATATAACGGATTTATATTGATGCGTAGATGTGTTTGTTGCCGATCAGTGTTCCATGCTAATTGTATAATCTACATGTAAGTAGATATAGTACTTTATGTAAATAATGTACATTGTAATTATGTGATTCACTTAGAATTATTGTAAGTTATTATAGTAATAACAATCTAACCTCAAGAGATTTTGTTATTTGCCATAGTACCAAGTACCTTGGCGGGTACCACCTTATTCAGTGTGCAGTGTCATTATTATTATTTTAATTATGCAATACAATAGTCTCGATATTACTACAACAGTAATTTATGTATATTGTGCTATTTTGTTCCGTGGTTATCACCATCATTGTAATTTTATAGATCAGTTGATTATTAGACCATGACTCAGGAATAAATGAAATCATCAAATAATAAATCCTTACATTTATTTTTCTCATGGTATAATTTAAATTACAGTTTTCATTGGAATCGGAAATAAACTACATACATACAAACATTCAGACCTGATTTTGAACAACGCGCAGACGGACATTGGTTTGAGAACACAGTTAAATCAACAGTTAATGTAACGAGCCATGAGCGGCAACTGAAACCCGTGTTTGCTCCTAATGAAATCATAAGTTCTCGGCGACTTATTTCCTGAAACAAAAGAAACGAAGTTAAAGTACCACATTATAACAGACCCCGTTTCACTATAGCCTGATAAGTTTCGGTTAAAATAACATGCATTTGACTGAAGGGCTATTAAATGCTTAGAAGACTACAGTTTTAGTAGCCATTCCAGCCAAGTACCTGGGGCGCCCACGCACATCTAAAATTCGGTACTGACTAATATTATGAAGTTAACTACAGAAAAATACGCATAGATAATTTTATTAATCGTGTAATACTCACTTAGCTTTCTTCGGATGACGGTCGTGTTCCCGGCTGTCGTCACGCGACCGTTTGTGCGACTTGTCATTGGAGTGCTTCTTATCATTAGATTTGTTGTGAGACTTGCTGTCGCTCTTGTGGCCGCGGTCGCGTTCGTGATGTGAAGATTTATGATGCTTGTCGCGGTTCTTGGAGGGACTAATCGAAAAAAAAAAACTTATAAGCAACAACAAATTAACATAGGGTTTCCTTGCCAAAGAGAAACGTCAGGGCCCAAGGCATAAGAATATGCAATAGCAAGTCGTTGTTTCTATGACACATTTGAAAGAGCCAGAGGAAATATTTGCCAGTAAATAACAGATTACAACTTAAATAAATACCAATATTTTCTAGTTAGACAAGAAAAATCCTATTTAGAAAAAATATATTATAAACCGACCTGCCACTACTGTTATGTTTTGACGGACTCTTATGATTCGAACTCTTGTGATTTGAACTGGAACTCTTGTGATTGGAAGAGCTCTTATGGTTGCTTGACCCTTTATCGTGTTTACTCTTCTTGCCGTGTCCCTCATCCTCGAAGCGCCCCCCGCCGCGGCCTCCCTTCCGTTTGCGATCGAAGTCTTCTGTTCGATCGTAAATGCGTTCCTTTTTGTCTTCTTCTGCGGCTTCGCGTTCCAGATCTGACCAATCCTTACCAGATTCCTCATCTTCCTCTGCTAATAAATTGAATAGGTTTTTAGAACGCACTAAAATGCTAAGAAAAAGATTTCGCTCTTTTGCAAAAATTATGCTACTTAAATACACTTAATATTAACTTTACGTCAATATGTCTAAGAAATATAGAAGTCAGTTGATTTATTGGTAAATTTATTACCATCACTATCTCCAGACACATCGGACTCGTCGGATGCCTCCGAGTCATACTCGGATCCATCGTCTGAGTCCTCCTCGGTCTCGGCGTCTGTCGGCTCGTATGCGTCGTCTTCTTCCTCTGACGATTCATCCTGTTAAAAGAGTACAATACTTTTAATTAATCAATCAGCTTTCGGCTTAGGTTAGGTACCATTAAAAAGTTTGGAGATCTTTTAACAGTAACCCACTATACGTATTGGATTACAATAATACAATACGAAACTCAGATACTATACTAACATTTTCGGCGTTTTCCACATCCGATTCTGGGTCCAAGAATGACCAGCCACCATTGTCGAAAAACCCTTCGATGTCGTCCGTGATCGTCTTCATGACCTTTGTCCAGTTCAATGATTGGATACCTTCTGAATAACGGATGTCGCAAGAACTGAAAAGAATAATTTTAATCAAAAATAACATAAGTTGTGTATATTCCTGTTGACATATTTATCTATCCTGTATTGTTCTACTGCTAGGGAAAACCCTCTCTCTTCCTTCGTCTCTCTCTTCCTTCGTCCACACAGATAATATACTAATTCCGACCTTAATAATAACATGAACAAATTAATCTACCATAACCTATTAGTAGTTCTGAATAACATAAATATGTAGAAATTTACTATTTTTATTTAACTCTAATCTAATAAGATAATGTTATAGATAAATATATAATACAAATACTTAAATAAAAGTAAACTCACTTCAGCCACTCCTTGACATGATCCAGCATGTTCATAGGCACGGCGTTTACCATAGCAACCTTTTTAGCGTAATCCTTAAACACAAACACCATATCGAAGTTCTTGAGGTGGAATTGTACTCTCTCGAAGTGCACTAACTCCACATCCTCCAGCGCTATGACGAATGGCGGCCATTCCGTTAGGTTGACGAGAGCGCCCGATGTGGGTTGTAGGAGAACTGTGCTGCGGAATGGGGCACCAGGGAAACCTAATTCTCTGCAAAATAAATAACAAACTGAATATATATTATCTATAAGTGGCGACAACACTCCCTTGTGGTCGGACGCTGGAAGCTTTCAGAAAATGATTTCACTTTAAAAATAGTATTTACAAGAACTGTTAAAGTACATATAGTAAGTTGAAATATTTTGGGGGCTCGAGAAAAAAAACTAAAAATGGTTGATGAAATAAGGTTTGAGAAGACAAATAAAATATCAAAACTGACCTAAAAGGCGTATCAAACTCGACCTCCTGCTTGGTCATATTTTCCACCCTCTCGCAGAAGCTCTTGAAGGCGACCTTCAGTTTGTGTCTGAGTTCCCGCTCGCTCTGCTCAGCGGCCAGGTCGTCTCTGTCGTGCATGTGCTGATGTTTGCCCAAGTCCGTCGTAATTTCACCCACCTCCGTATAGAATTGGACGTCCACGTGTTTCTTTTTTCCTGATCAGAGAAGAATAATTGTTACACGAAGTAGTAGCTTAGATCTATTTCAGTTATAAAAAGTTGAAGACTAAGACACAGGACAAAAAATTTAAGAAATTCGTACATAGTGATTGTGTTTTGTCCTACCCAAGATTTTTTAATATTTAAGGGTCCGGCGGAGCTTGAATTGCCTACAAAAACGTGTATATACCGAAATAAATCGTAGTTCCGACAATATTCTATCAAATTATGTGTCAATTAGTGGTCTTGAGCGCGACTGCTACGCTAGAGGTCCTGGGTTCGATTCTCAGGTCGAGTCGTGCTATTGGGTTTTTCTATGAAATTCTCAGTAGCAGCTTGGGAGTTTGGAATTTGTGCCCGGTTAATGGCAATAGGCTAGCCCCCTGTTACATGGCACCTAAACATACCAGCGAACTGTGGGTGTATATTAGTACGCCTCTGCCTACCCCTTTGGAATACAGGCGTGATGATTATTGAGGTTAATTAATAGTTCATTTTAACTTACCAAACATAATAGCATGCTTCAAATGGAAATGTAACAGTATAATCATTTCCCCATCACATGGCTGGAAGAATGCATTTTTAATATTATTGTACAAAATATCTACTTTATCCCCTCTCACTGAAGTGAACCTAAATCCATTTGTATGTGCTTCTAAAGACCCGCTCATTCTCTTAGTGACAATGTTAGGTCTTATATACAAGTCTTTAAGTTTCGGGTTGCCTTTGCTTTGTGAGAGAACTAAGGTGTCTTGTTTGACCAAATCCTCTTTTTCTCTCTCTTCAGCTTCTCTTGTTTTGAACTTTTTCTGTACTTCTTTGATAAGTCTAAAGCCAGTGTTAAGGTTTGAGGAGGGTGGGGATATCTCGCCTGGCTCTTTTGTGTTTGTACTTCTGTATGTTCTGTAATTAAAAAACAAATTTTTATAGAACGCGAGTTAATAAAAATAAAGATCTTTTAAACAATTGGTAATACTACGCAGTACTGTACTGGGCAAGATGCATTGCTTTAATAAGAACTTTGCCCGGTTAAGAATTCTGGAATTTGACAAATTTACTGTGCAACGTCTTTTTGCAGTTAAGAAATCTGAGGGCCTAGTGTGCTTCATTTCACCGACTCGATTTTACGCATCGACTGCGTTCGGCTCTCTGATTGGTGGAGTAGGAAAGGTCACAAATCAAATCACCAATCAGGACGCCAAACGCGGTCGATGTGTAAAATAGTTTTGGCGAAATGAAACTCACACTTGGCCCTCTGGTAATTATTATATTTTGTATTGATATACGATATTTATTCACCAATACAATACTCATATAATATAATCGTAGCAAGTGACGGTCTGTAGTTTCTGCCTACCACTTTGGGAGGAAGGTGTGTGTATATATGTATGTACAATACTTACACTTCTTTAACAAACGTGGCGTCGGGTTGTGAGTAGTTCCCCCCTTCGTTCCTGCCCATTGTAGCGCCAGGATGGAAGAAGTTTATTCTAAGGTATGTATAGTCACCCTCCACCGACTGGGAGATGTTTTTGATCGTTGATATATGGAATGGTACGGGCACGCCGAATATCGGCAATATAACTGTTTCATATTTGCGATCTGGAAAGAACAATCAAGTAGTTTTGGTACAAGCAAAGTAAATTATAAACCGCAATTTAAAAAAAAGTACAGCTTGAAATTGTTTTGCACATGTATTTATATGTATGTCTTATATATCGTATTACTCAAGTGGGTAGTAGTAAATGTTCAAGAACCTAAAAAAATATGACTTAAGAACATAATACTTAATCTATATTCTCACCAACATATAGCTTGAGTTCTTTCACTTCGTTTTCCCGCGGCATCTGACTGGTACTCTTGTATGAAATTGTGCTTTTTCTTAGCTTTTCCCCTTCTTTACCGCTCGACTGTTTCGCTAACCTCTCCTTAGCCTTCTCGTTTAGCGTTATAGCCAGTTCCCTTTGATGTTCCTTACGTTTCTCCTCTGATGAATGTTCCGTGCGAAGTTTTGATTCAATAACGGCTGTCCTTTTACCCCTACCTGAAATAATATTGTGTGTTTAGACAAATAGGTTGAACAGTTAGTGTCTGTACTTAGTAATTTGAAATGTAATGTGAAGCAAGTGGTTTTACTAGTTATAGGCGATGTTTGCTACCGAGAGTTTACATTAATTGTGAGAATACCTTACACCTTGAAATATGATACTCAAAGAAAATTAAATGTTCATGTAAATATCTTTATCCATAGTGACAAATATCGCTTATATCTGAACAGTCTTTAAATAAAATATTATCATGAGAATAAAGGTATAAGTGCTTGTTTTGTAGTCAAAATCTGTAAAAACTCACCTCCATTCTCTATAAAGATATCCGATAGCATGTAAAGAAACAAAAATAGGTAAGTATAA
This sequence comes from Acronicta aceris, assembly GCA_910591435.1. NCBI lineage: Eukaryota > Metazoa > Arthropoda > Insecta > Lepidoptera > Noctuidae > Acronicta > Acronicta aceris. Next base: position 14,088,990 of record OU342761.1, on the reverse strand, counting down.
AACACTCCAGTTTGTCATATTGTAGTTAGTTTAGCATCTATAAGTACTGAAAGCTTTTACAAATGTTATACAGGTAGAAATTCAAATGAAAACTCATTCAACACACTAATCTGCCTCAAATCAAATCCTCAGACCTTAAACAAATTATAAAATGTACAGCGGCAAACAATGTCCTTTTACACATTCCATGTCAACAAGGGCAACAATATTGTCAGAAAAATATGCACATTTTCAAATACTGTCACTCATCACCAAGTATACCATGCCATTTTGAGAAAATCTTTCAACAATGAACAGGATAACAAAATAGTCACATTTGTACATTCAACCTTTCATATAAGACTTAGACTTCTGTCCTACCTTTTATAAAACGTTACAGTAACATCACAGTAAAGGAGATGTTTCAAAATGGACCAGGTTAATGTACAGTCTATCTTAAGAATTCGAGAAAAATCCTAGGAATTGGGTAAAAATACAGGTAATTCGTTATAATTAATATAAATAATAGTTTGTATTGCATATCAATTAATCACTACAAAATAATATTTTGTAGTGATTAATTGATATGCAATTGACAACATTTCTTTTTTTTAACACGTTTATATTTATTTGAAAATAGGATACCCGTATGTTTTATTTTCCTGCAGTCATTTTCATATTTATTTTTGACTTTGAAGTTCTTTCTATTCCAAAAAGACGTAAGTGCCAAATGACGTCATACATATACATATATGGTTTTACGGTAACATGACGTTATTTTTTGACCCTTCAAAAATTGTCTTGTCAGTTCAGCATCTATCATAATTATTCACAACCTTATTATTCTTGTCTAAATTGATGTTTAGATCTTCACACGTTTCTCCATTCTAGTTGTTATTGGCTGAATTGTCGTCATCGGCAAACATGCCATTAAAAAAAATTACCTATATCGTTGTTGATTTACTATTATTATTTCGACAAAATTTCAATTTTCTCAGTTTTGCGCCGTATAAGTGACGTCATCACATTTATTTTCTGCGAAATGAAGATATCCAGGTTTACTAAAAATGTTTTGGAACTCAGGAAAATAAAGAAACAGTTTTTTTGATTTGGTGTAATATTGAAATGTTGTCAATTTTTTTATCGACTTTCAAAGTGGCGTTTCACTACCATGACTGATTTTTGTGTTACAATTGCAATGTCAAAAGTAAATTCTTGTCTTTCACAAACTAACAAAGCCCTTTTAAAATAATTGAAATGTTGAAAACTGTATTATACCTATGTGTTTCCATATTTTTTTAGTATACTGTACAAGTACCTGACCCAGGCTCCAAAAATTTTAAAACATCTCCTTTCAAACAGGTTAATAATTATTTTGCCAAAAATAAACCAAAACCAAATTAAAGCAGTATCTTCCAGCTTTTGAAGAGTGGACCTTTTGCCAATACAAACACTATTTTTATATACCTATTAAAGGTACTTATACAAAATAGTGTTGTGTTGTGCTAATTACAAACTCAACTCTCATCCCACTTTCATAAAATTCAAACTCCTTTACAATCACTCACCGAGTATTTCAGTCTTATTTTCCTTTTCTTCCTCCTCCTCTTCGTCATCGTCTTTTAAGAAGATACCGACGTTCTTAATTTTCTTCTTAGACTGAGTGAGGAGGGATGCTGGTTGTTCTTCATTCACTAATACTGTATCGCCGATGAAGAGGGCGTATGTCTGCAAATAGTGAGAAGAGATACCATATTGTTTCAAGAAAGAAGCTTAAAAGATTGGCATTTTGTACTTAAACCCGGTGTGTAAAATTTTCGATACTGAAATTCAAGGCCCGAAACCGTGTATAGAATTCGAACAACGAACTACAGTAGGTAACTTTGAGGTGTTAATTAATTCGTCCAAGAAACTTTCTGTATTTGTTTCAAAATATGGAAATTTTAAAAACTATATTCAGTTTCTATAATGTAAAAATACTACAGAAATATACCTTGCCTTCCTTTTCTGTGGCTGCGCTATTTGTTAAGTTAGCCAAACCGATATTAATATTAAACACCATACCCTTTTTGGCTACAGTTGATGTTTTGGGCCCTATTATTATTGAGCTTTCGCGAAATTCTATGCCCATTGCGAACCTGTGAAAATAATAGCAATATAAATTCATCCATATCATACAAACGATGAAATCTGACGAGAAATTATCATCTAGAAAAAGTTTTCTGAATAAAAATGGAGTACTAGTTAGACTTACCCAAAAGATTTTGTAAGATTTTCAACTAAGTCTGGCTTTTCTTTTTTTGCTAGCTCCAAACCGGCTTCGTAAACCGCCGAAAGTTTAGCGCCAGCTACAAGTTTCTTCATAACTTCCTCTTCTATATTCAAAAGGAAATTGTAATTGCTTTGGATTTCATCTGTAGGATTGACAAGCAATGTACGAACTATGTTTGAGCAATATGATTTATATCGTGCACCCAAAGAGCAAACAATTGCGCCGAAATGTAAGTGGTTCTTGTCGGAAACAGCGCTAAATTTGAGACTGTAGTTGCCACCAGATTGTATTATAGGAGGGTAGCACATATCCACTTGGCTTGTGTCTACTCCTGTGACGTATTTCTTATCTGATATTGCCGCTTCGACGCCCTCGGCAAGTTTTGAGTGTTTTACTTTCTGTAAAAATAAGTTCATTAGTCGCAAATTCTAGTCCGATAACAGAGTAGCAATAATAACTGCTGGCCATGGTAAACTCACCTTATCTGAATCAATAATCTCCATAATCTGGTCTTTCAAATATTTAGTAAAAACATCAACTGTGACCATACATGCTTTCTTCAGTGTTATGATTTCAGAATCTTCTTTTGGCGCCATAAGATGAGCGATGGCTGAACTTATATCTACATTTTCGAATTTTTCACCTTTCATTACTGCCTTCCAACTTTCACAGAATTCACCTGGATAGTTGTCTTTGATGAAGACTCCGAGTGTCTTACCCGATTTAGATTTTTTAATCTCTTGTACTAATTTGTTAAAGTTTTCTTTATCTTTATCATTCTGGAAATAAAATATTCATTAGCAAATATGAAGTATTGCATGCTTTTATGCATGTACTTGATAATAAAATTAATATTATGTTGTGAGTTAAAGTTCATAACATACAGTCCTAAGAGTACTAATAAAACTTAGATGTTTTAAAAAACATTTTCATTCTAAAGAAAAAATATGCATTTTATCTTTTCCTTAAAATGTAGATATGTAATGGCTTCTGGCCTTTCATAACTTTAACTTACTTAAACTTAAACTCTCACGAGAATAGGTAATTCCTTGTTTAGAGTATGAGCCTTAGTAAGTAATTGTATTATAAGATTGAGGCAGGGATACGCTCTATTAGTTATGAAAAGGAATATACTACTGTGAAATTACACTAGTCTTGCCAATGGGATTACGGAACATTGATAAAATGCGCTATTTTCTTACATTTTTCATTGCTTTACAGAGAGCATCTTTAATAGCATCATTCTTTTTTGGGGTGCAATAAAGAATATTCTATTCTATTATCGATATTATTTCAATAGCAATTTTTTCGGTTTATTTCTTCGTACATTTTAAGGGTTTTTTTATTTTCGCTATTAATCGTTCGTTGATTGAACCTGATAAAAAAATATTGTCATAATGTAGGATGCTTTTTGGTACATTTTATTTTATTTGTTAAAATTTCAACTCGATGATTGTCGAATTTCACCTATTCTAAGCGCATGTTGTGCTCGCCTGTAAAAGGCTGCTATACTTAACTTATCAGTATGTTTGTGTATTTTATTAATAAGATAGTATAAGTAGTTGTTGGTGAGCCTTAAAAATAAAAAATAAAATAAATAAAAAATAATCGGCTAAATTCTTTACGGCTAAACTTTAGAGTTTGGACCACAATAAAAAAATATTATGCTCCCAAACTCCCAACCCAATAACTATAATCCTGTATATCATGTTCCTCGTTATGTTTTCCTTAATATTACAAGAACGGTATGTATCCAAAACTATAGACATGCTCAGTACAGACACGCCCATTATTTATACAGTAATCAATCCAGCAGACCAAAATAGTTTTTCTTGACATTGACCAGACAGGTTTTACATCATTGAATCAAGTGATTAATCGTTTTGAGGTCCTTCTTATTTTCAAGCCCATTGCTTACAAACAAGTGTCATTTTGGCGAAATGGTATCGCACATTAATATTCGTATTACTAAAATTACCATCCGCGTGCAATTCCATTGCGTGTTGACGTATTTTTGTATTACATCATTAAAAAGGTATAATCTTTTTACAAAAAATAAAATCATAATCCTCCGTTGTATTAACACAGATACAAAATTTCATTAAAATATCACAATGAAATAAAGTTGTTTTTCCCTATATAAAAATGTGATTCTTTATATTGAATTGATCATATTTTGGCACCCATTAGGGTAGGTAGGAAGAAACCGATTCAGTCGTGATTTAAAGACACCCAGAATATATATACGATACTACCGGGGAAGACCCACTCGGGAAGCACATTCCACATTTCAGCAGTACACATGATAAAAGTGGACTGAAAGAGTTTCGTTCGGGTTTTTGGAATATCCACCATCCAAACGGTGTTGCTTTTTCGTGTTTCTGATAGTAGAAAGGGCTATTACTCAATCCTTGCATTCACAGGATATTTCAAAGTCACGATATCTGACTGAATGCATTACACATTTACAAATGTGCAATTTTATAGTTATGCTAGCAGTCAATGTATATTATATTATGTATATTACAGTGCAGTTCACTCGATATGAATTAGACACACCATGAATGTAAGGTGTGTTTACATTCTTATTGAGTGCACCACCTGAAATTAAACCAAAAATTTGAAGATCCCCTTATTGTGTATATGGTTAAATAATGTTTCTTCATGCTGGCAAAAAAACAACCCAGTTGCCATCATGTGCCTTATCTCCATGCCCACTTTTAAGTAGGAGGCAAGCAAACAAAGCCTTACCCCTTGTTGGGATACAGTACATATAAGCAACGGGCTTATATGTACTGTACCACAGCTTGTCATGGTTATGACTAATGCCACAAATCCCAAGGCCATGACTATAGGGCGAGGGAAAGTAAGTGCAGTTTCATGGTCAGTACAAATCTGACTGAATCCTGCAGTCTCCCCAGGTTCCCATCCAGGATTTACTGTAACCCAAAAAAGGCAATACAAACAAGATCCAGGAGGATTTACCGCAACCCAAAAAAAAGCTAGACAAACAAACTAATTTACTATTTGTTATATCTAAACATTGTGGGTACATTGAAATCTTTAATTGATTCATTCTATTATAATTATTTGCAACTACCTACCAGACTTGTGTTAATACACTGTCACTTTGTCTTTACGCAAGTACTACCTAGTGCTTATTACGAAATAAAACAAGGTTACCTAATTGTTGTTTTATTGGATATAATAGTGGCGACGAGGATAAAACGTGATCAAAATGGATTGTATAGCAGTGAAGTTTAAGGAATTTGATCCCAAAACGGATAATTGGGATAATTACATTGATAGACTTAAATACTGTTTTGAGGCATATGGCATTGTATTAGACTCAGCCAAAAGGGCTAATTTTTATACAATATGTGGACCGCAAGTATTTGACACGCTTTTAGCGTTAATTACGCCAAAGAAATCAGGTGATGTGAGTTTTAGTGACATAGTGAATATTCTAACAAAACATTACAGTCCAAAACCTAATGAGATATCAATGTCGTATAAATTTTATAAACGTGACCAGAACAAAGGTGAACCAGCAGCAGACTACATTGCTCAGCTCAGAAAAATAAGCTCAGACTGCAATTTTCCGGATTTGGAACGTATGTTACGAGATAGACTTGTGTGTGGGATGAATGATCATAAACTACAGTTTGATCTATTGAAAAAGGATAAATTAACTTATGAAAACGTAGTGGAAGCTATGCTGTCAGCTGAAAGTGCGGGGAAAGACATTCGCATGATACAGAGTTCAAGCTCTAACACTGAAAATGTCACAGGATCTGAAATGACAAGGACGAATGTTTCAACCACGTCTATGGTTGCACCCGAGCCCATGGATATTAATGCAGTACAATCACAGTCGAACATTCGACTTTGTTACCGTTGTGGAGACCGTCATAGTGGAGATTGTCGATTTGCTAAAGCCACGTGTCGGTATTGTAAAAAGATAGGACATCTAGAAAAGATCTGCATTGCAAAGAAGAAATCTATGAGTAAGAAAGTTAACTGTACTTACGAGGACGAGTCAGACATGCAATTAAATGGTGTATACAGTCTTAGAAGTTACAATCTACGTGTTCCAGCTTATGATGTTACCGTTTATTTGGATGGTGTACCAATGACAATGCAGGTCGATTCTGGCGCCGGCTTCTCTCTCGTAAACGAACACTCATGGAGGAGGCTACGTGCGTCACGTTCGCGCGCTGCCTTACGAGCTGCACCTAATAATCTACGTACCTGGACGGCGACTCGTGTCTCCGTGCTCGGCCAGGCGACAGTGCACGTACAGTTTAATAACATTAAGTGTGTATTACCCGTAATTATAGCTAGAGGTACTGGACCTAACTTAATAGGTCGAGATTGGTTTACAGCTCTCAATATAAGGGTATGTATCAATTCGATAACTAATGATGACATATCGATGACTAATGAAATGGTGTGGAAATATAGTGAGGTTTTTAAAGAGGGTCTAGGTACCTACAGAGGTGATCCAGTTGCAATACATTTAAAGCCGAATGCCACACCTAAGTTCTTAAAAGCGCGACCAGTTCCATTTGCTATTAAAAGCAGAGTTGAGAAGGAAATCGATCGCTTGATGATGGAGGGAGTACTTCGCCCTGTATCTTTTTCTCAGTGGGCAACTCCCGTCGTGCCGATCGTTAAAAAATCGGGAGAGATACGTCTATGTGGAGACTATCGCAGTACGGTTAATCAGGCTACAGAGTCGGATACGTATCCTATGCCTACTGCTAATGAAGTCTTCGCCATTATTGCTGGAGGCAAGTATTTTACGACATTGGACTTGGAGCGTGCATATACACAAGTGATTGTAGACGACGACACAGCAAAGCTGCTCACATTAAACACCTGTAAAGGTCTTTACACTGTTCACAGATTGGCATTTGGAGTTAAAGCTTGTCCAGGAATTTTCCAACGGTTGATGACAGCGTTACTGGCAGGAATTCAAGGAGTCGCAGTCCTTATTGATGACATCATAGTTAGCGGCCACACCTTGTCAGACATGAATAGACGGCTAGACATGGTATTAGAACGCATCCAAAAAGCTGGACTACGACTTAACGCTAGTAAATGTAAGTTTGCTAAAGAATGTGTAGAGTTTCTGGGATTCGTTATCGATGCCGATGGAATTCATCCAGCACCGAGCAAAGTGGAATCTATAATGAAATCACCAGAACCAAAAAACGTACAGCAGCTCCAGGCATTTCTAGGTTTATACAACTTTTACGAGAGATTCATACCTCACAAAGCGACGATACTCGAGCCTCTTCACAGATTACTCGATAAATCTCATAAATGGCAGTGGACAGAACGAGAACAGAAAAGCTTCGACACAGCGAAAAGGTTATTATCGTCGGACATTACTTTAGTGCATTATGATTTGGATAAACCCTTAACATTGACGTGTGACAGTTCAGAATACGGAGCAGGTGCCGTACTATCTCATGTTATGGAAGACGGGCAGGAACGACCTGTTGCTATGAGCTCTCGAACATTACATTCGCAGGAGAGAAAATATTCACAACTTGATAAGGAAGCCACAGCAATTGTGTTCGGGATTCAAAAATTTCATAATTACCTTATGGGAAGATTTTTTACTATTGTCACGGATCATAAACCACTGATCAGTATTTTCGATCCTAAGAAGCCAATACCGAATATCTTATCACCTAGATTAACAAGAATCGCTATTATATTAACTTCACACAATTACAACATTGTATATAAGCCGGGACAACAAATAGGGAACGCCGATGGTCTTAGTCGTTGGCCGCAACCGGTGCCAGAGCAGCCCGAACAACAACTTTGTGACGTTTTGTTGATGGCTGAAGCACCCGAGGATTTTCCCATTGAAGTCCAACAAATCGAATTACTCACGAAAAGAGATAAGACTTTATCACAAGTAATGCATTTTATTTTGAGTGGTTGGCCCAACAAAGTTACTGATGCCGATTTACGTCCGTATTGGTTACATCGAACCGAACTTTCTTCCCATGAAGGCTGTATCTTGTTAGGTTGTCGGGTGGTGGTGCCACCGATCCTACGAAAAGATGTTTTACGTGCGCTACATAAAACACATAGCGGTATTGTACAAACTAAAGCCTTGGCCAGAAGTTATGTGTGGTGGCCCCAGTTAAACGACGACATTGAGTCGTTGGTGAGCAACTGCACCAAATGTTTAGAAAATCGGCACATGCCACCCAAGACAAGTTACGAGTGGGTTGTTCCTACTAGACAGTGGTCCAGGATAAATGTTGATTTTGCGGGCCCCTTTCAGAACAAAACCTTTTTAATTGTGGTTGACGCATATTCTAGGTGGCCTGAAGTTTTTATCGTAAATAACATGACTACAGAAACTGTTATCAGGCACCTGAGAATGTTGTTTGCTACACACGGCTTGTGCGAGACATTAGTCTCCGACAATGGTACTCCTTTTGTGTCAACTGAAATGAAACAGTTTCTGAGTTCTAATAAAATAAAGCATGTCACTACAGCACCATACCATCCTGCAACAAATGGCTTGGCAGAGCGAATGGTACAAACTGTCAAAGACAAGCTCCGAAAAATGGATGAAACATCGTGGGATATTAAGATACCTAATATGTTACTGGGTTTACGTGTGACACCATGTTCAGGAACAGGCAAGAGTCCATCGGAACTCTTAATGAATAGACGCTTACGGACCCTGTTGGACACTATACATCCAGTCAATATGGAATATAAAAAATTAGAACTGCAAATTACGAATAATGCTGCACGAAAACATAGAGATACAGATGTGGGTCAAACTGTGATGTACAGAAACTATGGAAGAGGTCCACGTTGGTTACCAGGGATAGTAACAAGCAGAGAAGGTCCATCTAGCTATCAAGTCACTACAGATGATGGATATGTAGTGAGCAGACATATAGACCAGTTAATTAAAAAGAAATCACCAGACTTGGTTACAGGAGAGGAAGGGAATAATATGGAAACTGAAGTTGAAGGAAAAACCGGTACAGATATACAACAGGAGCAATCGGAAGACATTGCTTCGACCCAGGAGGGTCAAGAAATAATTGAAATACCTAGTTCGGAACAATGGGCAGAAATGTTAGGAATACCTAGTGAGGCAGAGACTAGTTATGCAGGTGGTAAACTTAAAAATAAAGTATGTGTATATCCAAAATCACCTTATGCTAGGCCTAGTGAAAATAACTATATTAAGTAGAAATAAACTTTGAATCATTAATTACTTAAAATTATTATTTTGTATGTTTAAATTAAAATTGTAGAATTGGTTAAGTATGTGCATACTTAGGGGGAAGGTATGTTATATCTAAACATTGTGGGTACATTGAAATCTTTAATTGATTCATTCTATTATAATTATTTGCAACTACCTACCAGACTTGTGTTAATACACTGTCACTTTGTCTTTACGCAAGTACTACCTAGTGCTTATTACGAAATAAAACAAGGTTACCTAATTGTTGTTTTATTGGATATAATACTATTTTTCCTTCATGTTTTCTCTATGTAACTGGAATCCATCATACCATCATGCCTGTATTCCCCGAATCGTTAGGCAGAGGTTGTGAGGTATGTCTAGGTCTCATGTAATAGGGGGAAAGCCTATTGCCATTAACCGGGCACTAATCCAGACTCCGAGCTGTTACTGAGAATTTCATAGAAAAACCCAATAACACTTTGGTCGACCTGGGGATCGACTGGTGTAGCAGTCGCGCTTGGGACCACTAGACTAATGAGGCAGTAACTAGAATCCATGCAGCTTGCTGAACATGTAAAAATGTGTATGCACTATCCTCAGACTTTCCTGCAAACCTTCCTCTAAATAATCATACAGGTGTTTATAAAATTACTCTTACCCTATCTCTAATAAGTAATTTCACTGGGGGCAATTCTGTTTCGTCCTTTCCATTCTCAATTTGTCTCAAAAATTCGATCTTCTTTTTGCTTGCAAGAAAACACATGCTGTTTTCTGTGAGAACTGTTATTGTATCAGGCAGCTCATAACCAAACAGCCAAGTCTGGTAAAAATAAAAATATTCATTAGACAACTTGAAGTTAAAATTGCATTACAGAGTACTAAGCCAATAATAAATTGTAAAGCATTTTATTATGTTAGTTATTAACTTTAATTTAGTAAAATTCTTGCAGGTTAAATATGTGTATTGTCACAGAATGGTCAGAATGGCATGAAATGGAGTAATCCGCATTTGCTAATATCTGATATCAAAATAAAATGGTTAGTCAAATTAGTATTGTTGCATGTGTATCACAAAAGTGATAATTATTATGAAAGAAAGAATTTGTATGGTTGAAACTGATATTAAGTACATCAAAAACATTTGAAGAATATCTGTATAATTATAGTCTTGAATAAACAATTTCACAATTAAAAATAAGATTGTGCAACAAATAGTTTATATTAAATTTATATAATGAGGCACCTAATTTTAATTGTGTTTATATTTTTTGTTTGTAACCAACAGTGTGCCAGTACCCAATTTGGGAAAAGATTTTAATGCAAGATTCACACCTGCATTTGAGAATTTTCCTTTAACTATACTGTGTTTTTTATTAATGTTTAGTATGTGTTAATGTCCTATACAATAAAATGTGCACTTTGTATTTGGCACAGTTAGCACATCTCAACCTGAGCCTAAAAAATAACTGGACATTGCATAGCAATTTAAATTATTAGTTATAATAAGGGCAGTTTTACAAGCTCTAAAACCTATGCTGTGAGAAAGGGAAGACCTGAATAGCACTATCCTTTTCTTGCAACTAAAAACTTGATACTATTGAATTATTTATTCTTCAACTCTCATGCACATATCATAGAACAAAGCACCCAACACAAGCACACTGATGTATAAACACATTTGTATTATGCATCAACATTGATATTGTAATAAAATACAATTCTTTATGTAAATTATATCAGGTTCCCATTTGATAAATCTAAAGGTCGGTACATCAAAGTATTCTGTTTGGTAACTTACAGATCATAATCTAAAAACTTGGAGGTAAGCTGTTATCTCCCGATTCTCAATTGTTTACAAAAAGTTGGCAGCTTACAAAAACTTAGGACGTAATTTCAATCGATGTTATTGTTAATTCAATACATAAATTGAACTCGACATGTTAACATTTAGTTCAGCACATGGAAAAAAGCAAATCTCGCGTAAACCTGTAGCGCTGTTGACTTGCTGTAAAGCGTGTCTTCATCCACTCCGACACAAGAAACCAGGCAATCGACCTTCGCCAACGCATCGTCACCCTTTGTATCTGCTGCAGCAACCTGTAAAACACGCAATTACTGTAGAACGAGCACTCAAAAACGTTGACATCAGTAAACGAAGAATAACCGACCTTCCATGCCGCGTACAGCTTCTTCATACGTCGATAAAAAGTCTCCTTATCCAGCGATATATTAGACATTGTGGGAAATAATAACAAAACTTAACTAAACAAAATATCTACGTAATTACGCCGCAATATTCGCAAATTATTCACAACTCCACGACATTACATTGCTTTTTGACAGCAAACACAAATGGCGGGCGTCGGTATTCCTCACTCGAGTAGCGCGCACTAGAGGAGCCCATCAATCACTGTCTATGGCTCACTAAAAAGATAAAAACGATAATAAAGTCCTCGGCCGCTCGGAACAGCTAACTTCTAGACATTTTAACAAGCTGTTTTGCAGCAAAAATCGTTGATAGTGCGGTTTGTTCGGTACTATTCGGACGATTGAACAGAATCAGATTTTGTCACAAGACTTACATACTGATCTTCATGTAGTAGTAATAGCCTAGTGATACTGCCAAGTCCAACGTCTCGAGTTCGAATTCCAAGGCAAGGCCTTTGACTTTTCGAAGTCATGTGCATAGTCAATCATCATGCATGCGCTTAAACGGTGAAAGCAAACATCAATAGGATGGAACGAGATTTTCACGACAGCAGCGGCGTGTAAAGTCTGCCAACCTGCATGCTCGCTAACCTAGCGCGGTGGACTGTAGGTTGTGGAGGTCAGCAGGCTTAAGGAAATCACCCGACAGCCAAATTGACATTGGAATCGGATCATGTTTGGATTGGTATTGTATTGTTTTCAAGAGTAAGCCTGCTGTATTAATCTTTGTCACCATATGTTCTGTGTATAACCCATATTTGCAAAATAAATATCTTTTATCTTTTACACATTTGCGCTTGTACAAACGTGAACTTTGCGCATGTAGTTGTAGTAGTATTGGAATCGGAGTGTTTTTACGGAGTGGCCAAGGTGTGGTGGTGAGTGACTTACGGATATTTTATGACACTAATGTTGTTACCCGTTTAACCAGTGCCAAGAGAGTGCCAATGTGCGGTGGCCGGTGAGCGAAAGCGTCCAGCTCCAGAGTAGAGATCCAAAGATTATGTATACTTATCTTTATGTAGTTCTAGTCTGTGTCCTCTACGTCTCAGTTTATAGATCTGTGGATTTTTAAAGAGTATCTGTGGAGTGTAGAGAAAAGGAGAGCGATCTCCGTGTATGTGGCGCTACAATAGCATTGGGGTACCAGTGTTACCAACTCCCAAACATATTTATCCTCAAAGATAAGTCAATTTAGAGTTTTTAAATAAATGGAGAAGTTTCCAATTATTTAATGCATTAATTATAAAAAAATAATATAATTATAATCTTTAAGTAAGATAATATTTATTCATTATAACATACCATCACGCCTGTATTCCCCGAAGAGTAAGGTAGAGGTGTACCTACTAATGTAATGGTTTTGGTCCCATGTAATAGGGGGCGAGCCTATTGCCATTACTGAGCAGAAATCTAGTCTCCGAGCTGCCACTGAGAATTTTATAAAAAAACTCAATAACACTTTGCTCGACCTGGGGATCGAACCCAGGACCTCTAGCGTAGCAGTCGCGCTTGGGACCACTAGACTAATGAGGCAATCGAATTTCATTTTAATTATTATGGTTAATAATGTATGGTTCTATAAAATTCAAAGTTGACTTTTAAGTTTATTTGTAGGAAAAAAATAACTTAGAAGTCAACTTTGAATTGCTGTAAATAAAAACTAAAAGCGATCGGGATCTTCGAATTCTTATAACTGTCTCTGGAAAGATAATGTCTCATGTAAGTTTCTGTCATTTTCTGTCACTGTTATTTCTTTTCGATGTGGTTTGTGGTTTTGTTGTTGAGCTTTCGTTAATTTATTGTATTACAATGGCTACATTCTTTAATGAGGAATATGCTGACATTTTGATGGCTTATGGAAGAGCCGATGGTGTTGCTCGCGAAGCTCAACGAATTTACCAGGAACGCTTTCCTAACAGACGATTACCTTCCCGCCACACTTTCCAGAATATCTATCGACGCTTACGCGAGACTGGTAATTTGACGCATAATGAACCAAGAGGGATTGTAATGCGACATAGCGCTGATGTAGATTATTTTCCAAAACTTGTTTCCCCGAAGTTTAATGTGTAATGATAGTGGATAGTTAACCAGTAGGTGTTCATGAACGTGTGCGAGTGTAGGCAAAAGATATAAAAATTAAAATCGTGACTTTTGTGTTCACCCCTAAACTCCATCGAAGCCTTAGTGAAATTTCCACTGTTTTACTGGGGATAAAGTGATGGGATATAGACCCAAAAAAACATGACAAAGGTCTAAGTTACCAGGTCATAAAATTCCTTAACTTAAAAAAAACTTCAAAGAGTTCAAAGAGTTCATCAAAACTTCTTAAACTTCAAATTAGCAACTGTAGAAAACTAAAAAGGCGTAATTTACTTAGTATTGTTTATTTTGCAGATTTTTGTTTTCATTACAGTTAGTACAATATTTATAAATGCAGGAGCTGAAAACACAGAAGCTGAGTCATCTTTCTGAGAGTGTATTAAAAACTTTGTCTCAAAATCGCATAACAACAATATTAGATTTTCTTCAAGAAGATGTTCCAAAGTTAACATTGCTCACAAAATTGAGCTTACCTGAAGTATTAGAAATCAGAAATGAAATATTTACAAAGTATTCAGCACCATTAATAAATGGGACTACTTTGATTACTAAGGTTTTTGAGACGAGGAGTGTCATAAATACTGGCATAGAGAGGTATGTAGGATTTACATTGTGTCACTATTAAGGTAACAAATTATAAAAACATTAATTATGTACCTACCTACCGAAATTATGTTGAAATGTATCTGCAATAGTTATGTCTGTTACCTGTGCATGGTGTCTTTTTTATCTTCCCAATAGACTATGATTATGGTGATACTGAACAAACACAATACCTTCATATTTCAGATATGTATTGAGTACAAGACCTAGAACTCTTTCATTTCAGGTTGGATGCTATTATCAATGGTGGGATTCCAGTGAGATATATTACTGAGATATGTGGTCTCGCAGGTTCAGGGAAAACTCAGTTGTCTTTACAATTAGTTATAAACTGTGTCAAAGATGAAGTCAACACTGTGCTGTATGTTGATACCAAAGGAGACTTCTCGGCTGTAAGAGTTCAAAAAATATTAGAAGCTCAAAGATATTCTCACAAGGTATACCTACTAGTACTTTAAAATTATATTTCATTGGTCCTAAAAATATATTTCCTTGTTTGTAATTTGTTGCTCCATGGTTAATCTTTTGACCGCCACTGTCATGTATACATAACAAACCAAAATGTGGCCAGCACTCCATGGTTGTGACTGGGTGACAAATTTAAAAGATAAATTAAAAGCTTGGCACCGAGGGCACTGTTTTTCTTTTTTGACGAGGTGTTCAGAGTTAATAACACTATAGGATATATGTTTAACTATAACACAAACTCATAATTTGATGTTACTAATATAATACCATAATACCCCAGCAATAAGAGTTAATTTTGAGTTAATCATACCACAAGATAGCACTCAATGCCATTGCTGTTTATATTCTAGGAAATGGCTGAAATAATGTACAAAATCAGAGTAGTTCACATATGGACCATGGAGGACCTAGTGGAGCTGTTCAAAGGTCTTAAAAACAAAACAGTCAATATTGATAACCTGGCTTTGATAATTGTAGACTCTTTACCATGCTTAATGTTTCAATATCTTGGCGATGAAAATAAAATGGGTGAGTTAAAGTTAGTGGTTATCCACTTATACAAAACGCTAAGAGAATATATGATTTGCCGTGTTTTATTTCTGTCAAATCTGTGAATCCCGATACAAAATGTATGAGAAAATAATTTTTTTTCATGTTCTTTTTCACAAATTTTTCGAATGTTTTAATAGTTATTCTGCTATTCGGGAAGAAGACAAATCCAACAAATCAAATATCATAAAAATCGGTCCACCCGTTCTCCAGTTATAAGTGTTGGAACAAACTTGGTTCCGACGAATATAGAATCATCCATTCCCGATAATTTTTTGACAGAGTGTTTATATCTTCTCAGCTATGTACTAAACAACTTTATTTTGTCACAGGGCTGTCCCTTTTGAATAACTTGGTAAACTACAGCAGATTTATAGCTGATGAATTTAATTCTGGAATAATATTTATAAACATACAAACGAGATGGATAGACAACGACATTTCTGACATGGAAGGTAATGTGATTTTGGAGACAAAATTAACAAAACTAGAAATAAGTCTGTATGGTAAAAGTGTACCTAGCTTAATGTTTTTATAGATGATGGTGCGGTGCCTTCCGCTTTCAAAGAACCAACTTATGTTGAAAAAAGAAATCGTTGCTTAGGCAGATATTGGGAACATATTCCATCTTTAGTATTACAACTGGAAAAACTTGAAGACAACACTAAAGACATGCAGATTAAAGTTTCAGTGACAAGTTCTAATAATGTTAAATGTGATAATGGCCAATGTATTTTAAGCTTAAATGCCATGGGTGTTACCTAATTCTTATCTATTAAATTAATAAAACATATATTTTTTTCGAATTCGTAAAATGTTGAAAAGTATATTGATTCAGGGATCAGGTATTCAGAAGTCTCATTGATATGCTTAGTAATAAAGGCATAAGCAATTTGTTTTATGTAGAGGTAAGCTGTTGATTCAGGGAATCTTTACAGCATAACCGGACTTGTTGGCGAGGCACCGAATGCCTAAGAATTTACACTTCTCTACATACCGCGGAGGCAGAACGCATGGGTAAATGAGAAAATAATAAAACCAACTTCATTATATGAATATTAGTAAGTGGCGTGTTAGCTAGATGGGAATCACAAAGTAGTAACTTGGGGTCGTTCAAGTATTATGTAAGCAGATTTATTACTTTTATTTACTCCCCCACCCTCCTTGTCAGCAAAAGTAAGCAAATCTCTAACCCCCTCCCCCATACGTAAACATATAAACATTATTTGAAGGAATTCCCGGAAATGCGCTTCGTTTTCAAAAATAGACAATGTGTGGATTGCCATATGTGTAAAAAAGTAACTTGCTGACGTAATCACCATCTAGACCCCCCACCCCCATGTCATCAAAAATAAGCAAAGCATAGATTCCCGCCCCCATAAAGTGCTTACGTAATACTTGAACGGCCCTTTAGGGCAATGTAGGCATACATAGCTAAGAATAAGTAATAAAGTAATATAAGTAGATAATATAGCATGAATACATTGTCTATGGTTCAATACTCCATGCATGCTGTACGTCAAATTACAACAGTCCAGTGTTACCAACTTCCCAAAAATATTTAACTCTAAGCCTAGAGTCAAAAACCCCTAAAATCGCCTAAATTACTTGGAAAACCTCCTAATTTTTTTATACGCTTAATTATAAATTTACTTCCAATAAGCATAGCCACAGTAACTACCAGTCACCCCAGAGTAGAGAGTTGTAATACAATATAGTCCTACGTTTATGGTACAGTACGCGCAGCATAAGTTGGCCGGAGTGAAGTTCGCCGTTTTAATGCGCAGTGGATTGTTTAAGTTAAAAATTGTGTACTGCGCAACCAAAAACTGACAAACAGCTAACTTCAGTCCGGCCAAGTTATGTCGCGCGTACTGTAAGTACTGGTGTTATTTTTTTTTCTCATTTAAATCTGCATTCTAAGTATGGAGCAACTGTACTAGATGTCACTAGATTAAAAATAAATATGATTGGCTAATTTGGGTTATCTATATTATTATTATAGGTTTGGGGCCTGTAATTTTACACCTTTATATTTCTAAATAAATATATTATGTACATTATTATTATTCAGCCGTTGTCGTCCCACTGCAGAGCAGAGGCCTCTCCACCCCCTTTCCACTCCCCACCACTTAACGTTATTTTGGGCCAATCTTTCCTGAAGAAGTCAAGCTCATCCCGCTCAAATATTTAAATAATTATGAAAATTAAAAAACGTTCCTAAAAGTCCCTCTAAAAATCCCATCCCACTTATTTACTCCCTACATTTGGGGCAAATCCGATGTTTGGAACACTGAACAGTCAATCATTGAATACTACGCCTTCACCTTCATTTGGCATCATGATCATTCATTTCATTCACTAAATTCACTTCACTCTTTCATTTGAGCGCACGCCTGACGGGCGATGCGTGTTCAACAGTGATGGCTCTTTATAACACTTTTGTAAATACAACATTTTTATGATATTTGTGTGCTTAGTATCCTTCTTAGTGTAATTTAATTTTAATTTATATATTTGCGTTTACTTTAAAATGGCGAACGAATCCCAGAATATCGTTTACAAACTGGTCCTCACTGGAGGTAAGGAAATTGCTCATTTTATACCTATGTTTGCTAGGTGATTTTGATAATTTTCTGTAGGTACCGCTAATCTCTGGTTCTGCTATATCTTTTAGCAAACTAATATATTGTATCTTTGATCATTACATATTGCTTATTACTGTAATATTATTTTCGGTGTTATGAAAAATGCAACACGTGGATTTTTCAGACTACGTAGGTACGTTTATCTTACCAAGAAACCACATTTTATTTTATTCAGGACCGTGTGCCGGCAAAACCACCGGGCAGTCACGTCTCAGTACGTTCTTTGAGAATTTGGGATGGAAGGTGAGGACAATTATTGAATTCATATAGAATAAGTATACTTACCTAAATCGTATTAGATTAATATTATCGATGTCATCGTACTCTAATGTAAAATGTTCACTTTATTTTTGTTGACAAACTATAAACCATTAACAATAGAAGCTTTTATCTTTGTAAAAAATCACAATTAAAATATTTTGTGAAAAACTACAACTACTTGCAATGTTTGTTGTTACCTACTTAATATTATATCAAATTTATTTTTATGGTGATGTTGTTAGCAGCTTCCCTCTCAGTTGTGGTTTCTCCATCTGGAGATCCAATAAGACATGGTTCCACAATGTGTTTATTTCCAGGTGTTCCGGGTGCCGGAAACGGCTAACGTGCTCCTCAGGTACGATGCAACACCTACACAGTGCATCTCATGAAATTAATTCAAGCTTTTAAATGGGCATTTGTTGCCAGAAAATTAGATGTTCTCATAGTGCTTATGGCATATAATCATTAAAAAAATATCCTACATGATTTTACTAGTGTAAAGCTAGTATGAAGTAGCAAAACTACATATGTCCAGCCAACTTTTTGGCTAACATTGATATTTAATTATGTGTATTGCCTAGGACTGATTCTACCAGCTACACATTTTTGCAGACTCAGTCAATGACTCAATGGACATGATAAAGTTCACATAAATTTGAGACCTTATTTACTTATGCACTGTAAACATGACCTAGTTTTTGGAATTTAAAAGCTTGTAAAATACAAAATATGCACTAGTTGTTAATTTTATATCTTGGTATACAGAATTAAAAACTGATGCATAAATAATGTAATAAATGAAGTTTAAACAAACCTATTTTGTAAATTTTACTGCAATGTGTTTTTTTTTCTTTTGCAGTGGTGGTATCAAATTTGGTGATCTCACCCCAGATCAAGGTAAGATTTGCTATTCACATTCCCATCATTCTTCCATAAGCTTTTACTAAGAGTAATTTTTCCTACTTAATTCAAATTTGTGTGTACTACTACTACCCCTACTTTTGGTACAACATTATTTTTCTGTATGGTTTATTTACAAAGCCTTATAAAAATAATGATTGTGTAAAAAGAACTATACTCAAAAACATATTTAGACTTTTGAATTCCTCGAAGTAGTGAGGTAAAACTGGGTATTCAAGAAGACTGTTTTTATTTTAGAAGATAAAAATTGATATTTTGTAATTTTATATTTTATGAAAAAGTGTATATCTAATCATAATTATACAAAAATCGAAATAAGTACCTATTTACAATAGGCTCGCCTCTACTTATGTACATGGGCCGTAAACATACCGGCTGGGGTGGAACTATGGCTGTAGAACTAAAGAAATAAGTAACTGTACATGATGCTGATCTGTTTATCAGATAAATTACGACTTCGCTTACTCGCTTAGTGTTTATTACTTCTATAACAAAGTAACACGTGTTTAATAATAGAAGATACAATGAAAGAATATATATTCAACCTAGTTTTTTTGCTGTAATTTACCGTAGTCGACGTTACTGCTAATAGAAAAGAGATAAAGGTACTCGTATTCTACATTTTCCGTAGTTTACCACGTACAAGTAAGCAAATAATAGTGCTTACCGGAATTCCAAGTTGATTGTGGATGCTAACACAACCAATGTTTCATAGAATTTACAAACAGAACTTCGAACTCATGGTACCTACCACAGTATGTTGAATTGACGAGCAACAAATTTAACGGAACGGAGCAACAATGGCGGTAAACAATTGATTGGATGGCAGGCATGTCATAATTCCGTGACTTTTATTGCATTGTGTGCAATAAAAGGGTTTATGCGTCTTTTCCATGTTTCGAAAAACATTAACTTAAAATATGCATATCCATTGATATACTACTTCATATGCTAAATAACGAAAAAGGGATATTTTTGGAAGATCACAATGCCCGCTTTTGTTGAAATTGGCAAGTCTGATGACCGGAAAGCTTCACTGCCAGTATATACAATTATTTGACTGATGCCAAAAATCTTATATCACACGTTTTTGCCTAAAATCTTGTTTTGAACGTGTGCTATATTCGCTCTTACTGTTGTAACTATATTCTCGATCAGACCAAGTGCATTCGGTTAGGTATCTACCTATTCAACTTGTCCGTGTCAATGACACTTCCAATCTACACTTGACTCGTATATCTAAGCTTTTCTATGCATACATATTTATTTCCAGTCGATATCTCTGTAAACATGCTCATAAAGCCTGTTTAGGGTTTTGCGTCGACGTTTTTGTTGCATTCTCTCATATAACATTTTCAGACGTTCTTTGGCAGTCATTACTTACAAGGCCTCATTGACTTTCTTCTTGTAGAATTCCTCTCCTAAGTATTGCATTGGTCTAGATAAAAAGACGCGAGCGTGACTGTCATTGACGTATGAACCACGTGAGGTAGGTCGACAATGTCCTGCCAAGTTGGTAATTGAATTTTCATTGTTAAATGCTAGTAATTATAGTAAGCTGGACTCTAGTATGAACAAATGCAACACTTCATAATGATATTCAACACATGAATGGTTCCTATTTAAAAATAATGTTTGAAACAGGCAGAATTCCACCCCATTTGTTAACTATTGAAAATTGATCTATCCCATTTCTGCATATTCTATCTACTTGGCGTCAAGGCCTAATTTCTGACCACATCAGAAACAATCATCACAAAGCGCCTATGATAAACAGCTGTTTATAATGTTTAAAATGTGTTACAATCAGCTCAAAGAAGAAACCATAGAGGGCCGCGTTTAATCAAATATGTGTTATCATCACATAGTTGTTCCGCAGATATCACATAGTTATATTAATTTACATGACCAGCAAAAAAAAACTTCGTGGGTTATGGTAGACAATTTACGTGGAAGGAAATGATAACCCCTTATATTTGTACCTACATATTTTTGTTACCTAACAAATTGATAATATTCGTATAGATTAAATGTTTGGAGTAAGTGTGCCCTATGGATTTGAATTGCGGTTATACTTAAAATTGCTAAACACTGTAGCTGTACCTTAGTTAAAACAGTTTATTCTGAAACATACCCTGTCTAGCATTGAAAGAAGAATGTGGCGTCGCTTACCATGACTGTTATATAGTAGCAACTGAAGGGACCAATGGAGGGTAGGTCATAGTACCACTGCCAATAAGACGTAACGTAACGTAACGACAGACTGAAGTCCACTTTAAATCGATGTAGGTCCGTATAAAACTCATATAAAATTTGAAACGAGCAATAATTATGTTGCGTAACATGAAACGTATGTATTTGTATTCTGTTACGCAGTGTATTTCGGTTGTTTAACATCGGTTTCGGTCACGTGTATCGTTTATTTTTACTCCTGAAGCTCTGGGTGAAGATCGATGTGCGTCCTGAATGTGAAGCTCCCAAACTCTCTTTGGGACGATTCTGTTTTATTTTGGGGTTCCCGAAAATGCATTCTTGGTTTTGCTATTGTTTCTTTTCCTGGCAGTAATTTTGAAGTCTTTTTCCTTTTAGAGGTCAAATTTATTTTTACGGCGTGTCTCAGCCATTATTTGACGATAGAAAATTAGGTATATTTTCTAAGACGAACAGCTTAGATAGACAAACATTCTAACCTCTTACGTAGTCCAGTTCTTCTAATTCTCTAAATGATTTCATACAATCCCTCAGTAATCCCCTTCATTACTGAAATAAGCAAGGCGTAATCGTAAAGCTTCGCTTAGTACTTTCTATTGACAATTGCATTAAGTCTCTCTCGCTACGTGCTTGTAAATCTGTCCAATCCATTATCGGCAAGGTTACTTAGCATTAACCATTGAATACCACATTTCTTCCATTGCTTTAATCTTCTTATTAAATTATATAAGAATAGAATTATAAATGAGTATCAAGCTGGGTGGTGGAGGTTTGTTATGAGGCTTCTCTATGCTCTCTACACGTGAATGTTAATGCCTGTTTCGCTGACGTATGTGGTATTAGCTAGTTCACGGTCACGTTCACGGCGATAGATACACGTTGTATGATGTGTACGTTTGTACGTATTTAGCAGTTAGCGGGCTCTAGGATCGATGACGATAATTATGTTCTTCTGAAACCGACGCGGCGGCCGAACGTGAAATAATGTCAATAAACACTATTGACATTATACATGATACATTGGTTGGTATCTGATTGCTGCTTAACATTTTTAGATATCTATTTTGAACCAAGTAGACAGTATCTACAGCTTACTACGATTTGTAAAATTATAATGCAGGTTACATTTTTAACGTACCTATAACACCTCCCTAATCATTTTATTGCATAACAGTTCACAAAAACAGTTATTCTGTTTTTCGTTAGCGTGTCATAATCTTCAGAGGTGTTGATAAATAATGATAAGCTCTTTATTGCACATTTTTTGTTACCCTGAAAGATTGCGGTGTTTTGTAAGCCATTTGGTAACACTTGATATTTATTACGGAGCAATAAGTGTCTGATACTACTATTACAACGAGCATATTCTAGCACTGGCTACTAGCTAAATCATCTTCAGCCCTTTTGGCCCACGGCAAAACATCACCGGCTTTGTACTGTGTGGCAACCAGACGTTTCTGCCATCGCTTCAATATTGCAACTCTCTGGTTTTCCAACAGATCAATTGGTTTCTCTTGTTACAATTACTGCACGTGCATCTCTTCTTCCAAATTCTTACGTCAGTGACTTTGTCCCGCAAATTAGCTCGGTCAATGATTAAAGTTGAATTTTCTCTAGTTGCTTGTTCAGTAAGTATAAAATTAATGCGGGACGTGATCAAACGCGACCCTTTATATCCTACAAGTCTAGCGTATCTGCTTGAAAACATTTATTATTTACGCATGTTGACTATTACACAGAAATAGACAATATCGCCTGGTTCCATTCAACCGCGGTTTTCCGTTCCAGTGCCCGCAGTGCACCGCTTAGTGATCACTCGAATAAACTGAATCTAACTTGAAATCATTGTACTTGCTAATAATTGTTTGTGCATAGTGTATGTCATCACAACACTTCATCAGCACATGTGACGCATACAACTGTGTATATTTGAACACGAACCATGCCTGATTAAGTTCAGCATCCTCTCGGCACCGTAATGTTTATCATTGCATAGGTATCTACTGATGATATTTACATATCTACCAAACAAATGAAGTCACATGCACCTTTGACGTACACCAACATTAATTACGTTTGGCCCGCGTTACTTTTATCTTTTACCTATACTTATTATCTTTTTGTAGGTACTAAAAATATTTGTACGTTTTTCGTCGTCTGTGAGATCTAAGAGGAACAACATTATCTACAAATTAAATTTGCCTAAGTACCTAGCATGTCTTTCGAATTTTGTAATTTTTCCAAGAATATTTTAAGTCTGAATGAGTCTAGTACGAATATTAAGGAAATACTAATGAGTGACAAGTTTTGACAAAATGCCCATTTATTTTGAAATATCATTAAAATCTCCGACCGAGCATTTTCAGACTTTTATTAGTTTACAAGTATTATAGTGGCGTCGTGGATGTTTGTGTCTAGCGTACTATTGACAAACACATAAAGCCTAGCTTTATAGGGGTTGTTGACTAAGTAACTTCGACTTTTGGCGGCCATCGCTCAAGGTCAGGGCGACCTCATAAAAACTGAAATTGACTGATGGATATTTAATCTATCAATATAAATGTTAATAACCTTTAACTGTAATAACGTTTTTGTCATTACAAACAGGCTACATTTTTTTATTGATTGAGGCAATGGCCGTATGGCCTCGCGCCCTTTTTTGTCTAATAGCATAACAGTTATGAATTACACAAACAAACGGTTTCTCTTTTCTGTCCTTAAATGTTTGTAGATAGAGGTACCTCTATTAAGTAAATAATAGTTCGTATAAAAACCTTTTAAACCTTTTGTACTCAAGTAGGGCGAACTAAGTGTCACTGCTGAAGGCGACCTACAAATATTTTCACTATCAATTACAACTTTGCCTTGAAGTTCTATGTCAATACAGAAGGGTATCATTATTAAGACCAATGGACACCTTTATTTTGACACAGCAACGTTGGTCTACTTCTAAACCACAAGACATTAATGCTAAATAATCGAATATAATACAATACAACATCTATCAAACACGTTTTTGGTCTTCACGATAGATAAATTCACTTTACTAAAAATCACGTGCCCCGTAAAATGCGAGCATTTTATTAAGTACTTATAGTAAAGAACACCGTCATTTCTCCCTATTATATTATATGTCGTAGAATATCTTAGAATTGATCACTTCATGATGTAGCCGACCTTATCATGAAGAGGTTCTATTTCATGAAATGGTAAATACCCGCTGCCCTTATCATGATATGGTGTGCGGGTATTTTCAAATTAGGTTAGGCACATCATGAAATAATCGGCCATATCACGAAATAACACATCGTGATCATCATGCAGGCAAATCTCGATCGGCCCACGACAAAACCGGACATTAATAATATGGCCAAACTTAAATTGAAATATCATCAAACGTTGATGTTTAAACTGTTTAAAACGTTGATGGTTAGTTTTCCGGTATGGCCATATCGTGAAATACTAGATACCATTTCATGAAATGTTCGGCCACATCATGAAATGGTCAATTATAAGACGTGGCCACGACATATACACAAAGGTAACACATTATAAATAAATATTGTGGCAGATCCATCGATAAGTGTTTCAGTGGACATGTGTTCTATGCATTGCAAATGGTGCACATCCGCGGCCGTTGCCCAAGCAAGAGACTGTGTCAGTGGTGAGTCAGAAACACTGGTAATCAACGCTAGAATGAAGCTAGCTCTATATTATGCTAAATAATACTAGCTCTCATAACAACAGCTAGGGTCATCGATCTATCGCTAATTGCTCGAGCCATCAACGCAGAGGCACATGTCGCATAGCTCTTATCAAATTAGGTAACTCATAGCAGACTGCTAGGTATTATCTACTGTGTCTAAGAGACATAATAATATTTATAATAAGGAGGGATACTAATCAGAAGGTAAACAAGCTATCCGACAAAATCCTGTCTGATTATTTCGGGTCATCATCAAAGTTGTCGTATCTACGTTGTGATAACAGTCCCTGTTCATAAGTCATAAGTTCATAACAAAGTAGGTTTCAAATACATGTTATTTTCATTAGTGCAGAGAGTACCTATTTTTTTTAGTTTTCACCTAGATTATCTCGGTTGTTAGGCTTTGGTATCGTGCCAGTATTACAAACTTAATCACACTAACTGATAACTACACTTATTTTTGCAGTCATCTATCACATAAGGCAGTCGAATCACAATGATTTAATTGTACTGGTCATCACTTCGTATCCACGTTAGCATCAGTCGGATACCTATACAATAAGCTTTTGTTTGGCTTCATGTGACATCGACATAGGCGTTGAAGTTTTGCCGTTTTTTTGCCATTGGCGTCAGTGGAGGCGTGTTGGTCAACGTCCACACTAGCGTTGCCAAGAAATTTATAAAGTACCTAGTCAGAAACTTGTTTGCATAATTAAAAAATATTTAAAAGTGCTAATTGCTAATTGATTGAAATATTTATTAATAACCTGAAACAATTATTACTTATTAAAAGTTCATCTCTTTTCAAGTAGGTAACTTCCGTAATGAAAATAAGGAAAATATAAATCATAAAAATCCTTTGAGTAGGCATTGAGTATCTATTGAGTGTATAGGTACTACACAGTTTTAAAATGTTGTTGATACGCCATGCAAAACGAACAGGGAGCTTGCTTTTAAATAACGATGAATAATGTAATTTGAATAGTGCATGAAATTTGTCATGAAATCAAAACACGCGATACCTACAAAAATAAATTTGAATTCATCGTTATCTTGGACAATACAGACTTTATGTTCGTCGTATTAAAATAACTTTCTGGGACATTAATTTTGACTGAGTTATTTCCTCGGTTTATGTCGGTCCAGTGCTATCAGCGGCTGTTTGGCTTTAATTTAATTTTTATTAAAAATATTAAGAACAGATCTAGTTTGAACCGAATATCTTACAAATTGGCATAATATGCTAAGTGTCGCTAGCACTGATAATAAAATCGTTATGAGTGTTTACAATACTTGCAATAAATAAGTATAATAAATAATATGTCTTTTGTTTAGCTATTGCGTTTCTTGATTTCTACCATTTCGTTCTTGGTACGAAGGCGTTTGGCCTCGGCCTCGAGTCCTCGACACGCCGACTCAGTAATTAGGGAAAAAATGAAACCTACAATACAGATGGATCTGTTAAAGAAAAGCAAGACTTTTTGCCCGAACAAGGAAGTCGAAACCCTTTACTTCCTTATTCAACGATATTATCCTTCTCTTGACAAGAAACATGTACATATTTTACTTCCGCAGGAGCATAGTTTTGTCTCACTTCAAGTTCAAGTTCAAATCTTTTAAAGTCAAAGTTATTTATTGCTTAAAACTCTGTACATAAAGGTGTTTAACATTTTTTTAATTTCAAATAAGCTTTTACAACCGTTTATGAAACGTTATGATTGTAGTTGCACGGTTCCAAAAGGTTGATCCTAGGAGAAGAATCCGACAAGAAACTCCATGGACACAAATATATGGTTTTGCAATCTTCTAAGTATCTAAGTAAGGTGTCATAATTACTAAGTACGTACTTAATAATATGTTTTATCAAGTTCATGGCTAAGTATATATTTTCTTATCTATTTATCCTGTTCTATCTGAACCCACTATCAACCATATAATTAATGGCCGATGACAAGCAAAACAAATAATATTTATGAGAGGCTGTACTCTAATGTTAATTACTTAATCCACATTTATAGATATACATTTGTAAACAAGACCCATGTCGCCATGTTATGATAGTCTTAAATTTTAAAGGACTGCTATGCCTGCTATCAGTCGTCTACTACTTCTTTCATCTGTCTAGTGATGAATGTTGAGAAATGGTCCTCATTTATAATCATGTTTGCGTGCATGTGGCGTGGACCATCGGTCAATAACCACTGGTCCACATAAACGTCGGCGACGTCATTCATAATCTTCTTACTATTCCATAAACTACTATTTGCTTAGACTTCTATTAAAAAAAATACGCAGGAAACGTGGATAATCCAGTGCGGGTTCATTGGTATGATGCTGAAAATAAATCTCACCAGACAATCACGGCCACGATCGTCTCCCGGCACTCTAGCTAAAAAAAATTTCTTTATTTTTTTAAATAGACTACCAAGGTACCGACCTTATGCTATGCCAGATTTCAGTAACTATTTGAGAAATCGAAAAGTTCTCGTAAACATTTATAACAATTCAATGCGCAGACAAGCGCAATTATTTGGATAAATATTTGCTGGCTTGATTGAAATGCAGTGTAAACCGGTGCTACTCAACATGATTATATTACCGCTCTGTTACGCTCAGAATTGGAATCGTCTTACATAAACAGGATACCTCTAGACTCAATACCTACTTAATTGATCGTTGCCTGTTCAAAGGCGTTAATATCGTAAAATGAATCCTCAGCATCTTTCCATCGGCTATGTTGACGTACGATATCGATAATAGTCAGATGACGGAATCTCTCGGAAATTGCAACAGCCGACATCTGATTTCGATAGACTTGATTCATCACGACGTTAATTCGCAGACCGAGTATAGAAAATTATGCTCAGTAGCTTAGTGCATAAAGTGTTCTTTGTAAAATCTATAGTTGTGATTTTTTTGGCATTATAATGGCATCTGTCTAGGTCCCGGTCGTTAACAGTGATTTGTAGGTGATAATATGTGTTCCGTGCGCCTTGTCGCGACAGTGTCTTCATCTCTCACACTTCCCATGGCAACCAAAAAAATCTATGTAAATTTTGGCTATTGGTCAAACTGTCATCTTGACCACAAATTGACACGTTTTCAATTTAATAGTTACAAATGTATGGAATGTTGGTAAAGGACTGCCACACCTCGTTTAAGTACTAGAATTTCATTTGTCATTCATATAACGATAAAAACATGCGAATTTTTTACTGATTTTCAGTCACGTTCTTTAGAGTGGGACAATCGAATTCTTTTAATTTTAAAAATTCATAATAGGTACCTATGGTTTACGTGCGTGACATCAGTTCACTAGATTTCATCATGAATGCTAGTTCTTTTCTTGGTATAAATCGTGCCACAAATTACTGTAATGAATGTTCATGTCTTTCCAAAACGCTGGTATTTTCTTAATAACTTAATGTCATCGTTTATTTATGCAACGGTTGATTTAGGTACCTACTCGAAAGCTAACCTTCACTATACAATATACAGTATAAGTAGTGAAGGTTAGCTAGCGTGAGTCAAACTGATTTAGATTATATTCTCTTTTGAAGATGTTACTTACTAGTTAATATAATCTGGTAAATTTTATCTAATCTGCATATGATTTTGGCGCCCCCTCAAACTACCACCCGGGGTAGGTTTGCCCGGTATGTTTCTAGTCCAAGCCTGATAAATGTGTGATAGAAGTTTTAGTCACATTTATTGCCAAAACTTTCCAAACCTAGAAAAATGATCACAGGTTATTCACCTTCAGTTCTAGCGATACGATACCATAGTAAACGAACAGGTGACGCGCGTAGCACTTGTACATGACATACGTCGACGCTTTTGAATGAATGTAGAACTTTGAATCGGTAAGAATAATCACGAAACCAAATTTTGCTAATATCTCCGGCGATAATTTTTGCCCATAAATAATAACTTCCTAGATAAATTGATTATAATAAAAACTAGTTGGGGTGTCTGAGGTTTTCAGTTATTTCAATTACACGTTGTATACTGTTTAAAAAGTATCTTCTGTATGTTTCTACGCGCATCACGCAAAAACTAACCACTGCATGAAATTGGATGCGGGTATCACAGTCGTATTGCTGGAGATCTAACTTTAAATCTGGTGCATATTAATTCATCTTGATATGCCGTCTAGAATCCGGGTTCTAGTAAATCCTTTTAGGAAGCGATTAAAATTGCAGCAGCAGCTAGTGCTCTATATTTTTTGGAACTTGTTCTGAATAACTACATTAAATTAAAAAATTAAAGAAACCCTGACACCGATATTTTGTGGCGTCGGCCATCTTGAATTTGAAATTTATTATAGTGTATAGTATTCTACTAGTCAAGGTCTTTCATTTGATACCCATATTGAGGGAATTGTGAAAAGTAATCCGCCATTTTGTGGCGTCGGCTATCTTGGACCGATTTTCATCAAACATAGCTAAGAACACTGCCGACTAATTCACCTTTCAAACAAAAAAAAAAAAACAAAATTAAAATAGGTTCATCCGTTCGGGACCTGCGATGCCACAGACACACACACAAAGACACGTCAAACTTATAACACCCGTCGTTTTTGCGTCGGGGGTTAAAAATACAATAATCTATCGAAAAAATTTTGATAACCCTATGTGTATAAGTGTCCACATTCGTGGGGAATTCTTGTTTACTTTAGGTACCTACCTAGTTTAAGTCGTTGTATGCTATCATATTATGAATCACTACTGGTATTTAAACACATCTCTCACTGTTTTCATAGCTCTAGCTAGAGTACCACGTGTGTATTTGGCCGCCATTCAACACCTTTATCTTTTAGGTTATTGTTCTAGAAAGTCAATTTCTAATTAAGATTGACCTACCTATCTACTCTTTTCACCTCTTAGAAGTTGGAACAACATTAACTTGTAAGATTTCGTAGTTTGCGATAATTTTAAAATGCCGGGGATTTAAAATAACAGGATGAAACTATTAAATGAAAATGTTGTAATTATTTGCAAACATTTCTTTATTTGTTTAACTCGTGTTCTGTCTGGCCAGTCATTAATTTTACATCGTTTTATATTCGAACTCATGCCGTCTTCAAAGTTTATATTATTCAGAATTGATGTTTAGGATACCTTTCGGAACAACTTGGTCTACTGTTTTACCGGCGCTGCTCCGTTCATAAGAGGCGTAGCGTGATGTTATATATATATATAACCTCCTAAGCCTATAACCTTCCTCGACAAATGGACTATCCAACACAAAAATAATTTTTCAATTCCAACCAGTAGTTCCTAAGATTAGCGCGTTCAAACAAACTCTTCAGCTTTATAATATTAGTATAGTATTTTCTTGTCAACTATCGCGATTTCGATGGTTGTGAAAGTATCTAAGTAATAGTGTGTAGCGATAATACATATAGTACATAATTTATTATATTACTACGTCAGTAAACATTAAGTAGGTAGATACTAAATCACAATGACCACAATCATCTTTAGGTATGATTTACTAAACTACTTACTTACTTACTTTATTATGTACCTATTAATAATAAATACTTATTCATTGTTACAGCACTGAAATTCCAGGAGAATCTTTTGAAGACCATGATACAGATTGAGAACACGTTCTTCGAGCTGGGCAAGAGTTGCCAGAGGGATTGCCTGATTATATGCGATAGGGGAGCGATGGACGCCAGTGCATGTGAGTTTTAATTAAATATTTACTTTCCATACTGCAATGAACAAAAAGTTCTTCAAAATTGCTCTCCGAATTTTAGACGAGAACAAAATTTATTTCATCCGATCTTCTAAATAACTGCCTGCTTTACGTCACAGTTGCTCTTAGTTTAAAAATGAATGTTTTCCACAAGTCTAGATTTACATACAATACTAACAGAACACAGCATTGTGAACGCGGTAAAATGGAAACTATAATTAACAACTCTATTAATACTGTCTGTAAATCAGTCTTAACATGCTATGATTATGATTTAGTACGAGAAGACAGACAAACAGACGCGTGAAGGGCAATTTGTCTGCGAATATTAATGAGTACTGTAAACAGTTTGTGCCTACTAAATAGTATACATAGAAATATCAACAACGTAGGTACACTACTTACCTAGAAGATTATAATATTATATGAAAGATAAAATAAAACACGTGCCTTATATAAAATCAGACAGACGGCAATGTTATGTTTAGTATACACAAGTATGTTATTTATTAGGTACAACAATGACGAGATTCGCTCGTTACTAAACTTTACTGCTTACTGAAATCTTCTCGTTTTTAACCAAATCTCCCGTCGACTGTTGCCAACATTTTGCACTGTCTAAAAATATTTTTTAACTGCTGAAGAAACAGTGATTTTGCTTGGAATAGGTGCAGTATATAAGTAGTACTGCTGCCTATACCAACTGCAATAGTTTGGGTCCTGGGTGACAATACAATGCGCCGGTCATCAAAGGTTTAAATGGCGGAACAGCTGCGGGCTTAGCCGTCGGATTATCTTGTTTCTAGCTATTACCTTGGATCAAGATCTGACGACAAAATGATATCGTTTATACTGGCGCGCATGTTTAGCTGTTCAATAAGACATTCAGACGAGAGGCTACGATACAAAATGTCATTTTGGTAGCAATTTGTCATTTTTGTCGCATAACCCGTGTCCACGGTAATGATGTTACGGTGTTGCTGGTGCGATCGTTGATCAGCAACTCTACTGTTGCAGATGTCTACATACCACACTAAACATAGTGAATCTACAATCTAATTATACAACCTGTAACAGTATAAGCGTAAGACATGTTTCTACCTACGTTTTGAAAAAAAAATCTGACCTCGGTGATACCGTACAAAATAAATTCCGCAATTGTAAAAATTATATAAAATTAAAAAAACGATTGGTGATTGTCTTAATTTTTTTATTAGATTCTATGTAGCATAACAAATAAAAAAGCTGAAATCTATGGTACGTATACGTACGTATGGTAATTATTTTTTCTGGGACGTAGCAAATGTCACCCAGTTGTCACCGGGGGGGGGAGGCGGTGACAACTGGGATAAATACTTCCCATTTATCCCCTCTAGTGAGTTTTCAAAGGGAACAGTCGGCACAAATCGTCACCCCGGTGACAACTGGGAAAAAAATCCCAGATGTCACTCCGGAGGACAGGGCTAGAGGGAATAATTGGGAATATTCGGACCTGAAAGTAGTTTGTTCAGAATTGACTACTGGAGCGATTGCAGTGGTTTTTAATATGTGTTAATTTTTCACCGAAAAGATAAACTACGGCTGATCCTTCAATGGGTCGAGTTATAGAAAACTGAAACTTATGTATTTGCAGAAATTGTTATTGAGTGCACGCGCGCGCCGATGTCATAGTACGGCCACAAGTTTTTCGTTTAGAGGTTATAACTATATTCTTGAAAAAAAAAATGCTTACGTGTCTCAAAATTCTTATTGACGTGTCTGAGGACTTGCGCTTATTTAGTTACACGTTGTATATCTATGTTTAAAACAGATATAACATTATACTAGAGATATATATTTGTTATTACAAAATCATAGTGGTTACCTCTATATGGAGTAATTGCATACTTTTTATTAGTAGTGATCAACTACATGTTATTATGTCATATAGGTAACAGTAAGTATATCTACTTACTGTTACGCAAACTCTTTGTCTTGTCTGATTCATACATGAATAGAACGTATTTATATTGTGTATTTACATTGATCGTGTATTATACGCCTCCCAAAGTAGTCCATACTGAGATACTTATTGAGAGTAGTTAACGTTTCTATTGTGTTGTCTAAGTGTTGTGATTTATAATAAAATAAAAAATATATAAGAAAAGGTAGACATTAAGATTACTATATAGATATCTATAGATTACTATATTTGTTAATTAACAAAACATCAAACTAAAATAAAGCCGTTGAATAAAGTAGTTAGGTATAAAATGTTTGTTTTTGTGTTGTTATAAAATTCCCTTAACATGCAGGTAATTAATATACCAAAGAGACACGAAGGTCGCAGAAAACAAGTTAACAGATTTTTTCTATTTTTGGACGGAAAAATATCCGCGGGAAATGTGCACAGTGCATTTCCGTAGTTGATAACGTCTGTTTGTGAAATTCATCTGACGGGCACCACAGAGATAAAATTAACAACTTTTTTATATGTATCTCTGTAAGTACTCAGTACTCAGTAGTCATAGATTAATTCGGTTTTTTAAATTAACTTAAACGTTTTAAGTATAATATAATAAGTTTCTAATAATTTGAAATTGAAATGAATAAAATCATCTATATCTATACCAATGTTACAAAAAGGAAGGATTTGTATTTTAGTATGTTTGTAATGTAACGAATAAACTCAAAAACTACTGGACCGATTTAAAATATTCTTTTACCATAATAATGCTGCATTATGCCCAAGTAAGTAACCTATGTTGTATTAATTACTAGAAATAATTAGGGATCCCGACTAAAACTTCAATATAGTCCAATCGTGCGATTCATTCATTCATCCATTCCAAGCCGGGACGGGCCGCTAGTATAAATATATAAATTGATAACATTCGTTATCGGAGACTAACTGATATTTATTTCAAATAACATTTCGGAACTTATTATTTGCTAAATTACTACGAGTATAATAGGTACCTATACAAATTTCCGCCACGCGCGCACCAAGGAGGTCATAAGCTGCGATATGAAATCAAATACCTACATATGTTTACGCACTGCTGTATCTGAATAGGTCACAATTACAAATTATGACTTGATTGTGAATTAATTAATTACACCAGTGATAATTAAATTTACGTTTATCAAAAAGTTACAGCCAATTTTCTCCACTGGACATATGAAATATTGATTTTATAGGCTAAAGTTGCGACTCTTCGCTTCCGTATGTACCCAGTCATTTGTAAACATCCTTACTAATATTATAAACGCGAAAGTTTGCATGTATGGATGTTTGTTACTCTTTCACGCCAGAACGGCTGAACGGATCTGGATAAAATTTGGCACACAGATAGATTATAGCCTGGAATAACACATAGGCTTTTTATCCAGGTCGGACCCAATCCTGAAGTCTACGCAGACAAAGTCGCGGGCAGAAGCTAGTAAAAATATAAAAGTATGTCACGGCGTTACATAAAATTGGCGGGCAGCCGAATGCTATATTCATTTACGAACGGCAAAATTCATGATATCTTTTATTGTGTCTAATAGATGTATATTTTCACAAATTTCAGTTATATCAAAAGAGAAGTGGGAGGCGATGTTGTCAAATAACAATTGGAACAGCGTGGAACTACGAGACAACCGGTACAATCACATCGTACACATGCTGTCTGCTGCCAACGGCGCTGAAGACTTTTACTCCACAGAGGTGAGCATTCCCTTTCTCTTATGACGTACCCCGACTCGCCAGTCCGTGAACTGGGAAATGCAGACAAGATTAACGAAACTAGAGCAAGTTTAAAATAAACATAAGATAAAAGTCACTGCTACTGATTGTGTTGTCGACAGACTATACTAATTTAGTCTCAATCTGTATCTCATTCTAACAAACAACATGAGAAAGGGACAGGACTCATTATGGCGATCTAGTCTCAGTCACAGTCACTTCTGTGATCATGTGTATCCATTGCATAGGTATGCATCCTCTTCATTTCCTTCCATCAATCCAGCCAGTTAAACCCTACCATAAATTGTCTGAACCTCTCCTTATCGTTTTTTTTTTTTTTTTTTTTTGTTTTTGTTTTTTAAGAAACGTTGCCCCACACTAGGATTTTCTCCTGTGTCGTGGGTGCGTTTACAAACACAAATTCTCACATACACAAACACCCAGACCCGGAACAACTACCTGTAGATCATACAAATATTTGCTCCATGTGGGGATCGAACCCACAACACGTGGCGCAGAAGCCGATCGCTTAGCCGCTACGCCAAACGTGTCGTCACCTAAATCGTGTCCTAAATTTGAAGATACTTCGATAAATGGTGATATTAACATACCATCACACTTGTATTTCCGTATCCTTGTATTGCGAACTATTTAAATGTATAGCTCTAAATAAGTACTTTGTCAGAAAGCGAAACTTTGTCATTAAGATTTGTTAAGTATGAGTACTGCTTGACAGATCCGTGACACTTATAATTATTACAAATCTAATCTTTTAATTTATTGTTATTGGTTACATACTCATGCCTAACATTATATTTTGCAATCAAAATAAATAAAAATAAATAAATAAATAAATAGCTTCACTCATTTGTATGCTTATTTTCAGTGGAAAATCAGCATTCATTTCTTATAAATATAATTAAGAATGGAAATGTTTTATCTTGTTTTGCTATCAAACCAAGCGTATGTTGTTACATTTAGCGTAGGTTAGTTCCACAATAAAAATGCTGATAATATTGTAATCTGTGATTGAAACAAATACAAAACAAACCTATTATGTATGCACATATTAATGGCGACAAATTAGATTTTTGTATGTACCGAGAGTAGGTACTTACGTATAAAAAGTTATTTTAGTGAAGGAAAAATTCGACTGTGGGCAGGATTCGAACCTGCGTCTTTTGTTTCCTGAATCCTACCCGCACAATATATGTATCTTTGGCCCGCAAATGTTTTTTCCTTTACTAAAATAACTGTACAATATTAGCATGAACAATGAAAAAAAAGAAACAAAAAATAGTACCTATTTAGTTTATTACTATATAAATACATAGTATAAACTGAACAGATGATAAGAAAGGTTATAAAGAACGGATACAGCGTATCTTAATAGACATAAAACTTAGTCCGTCCAAAGTCGCTCACCTAATTGTTTTTGTTATTAAAAATAATGTTACGACATAATAATTTACAATCAGTAGGTACATAATAATTTGTGACTTTTACTTGAATATGGGTGTATTCCCGAGTTGGGAAATGTTAATGGATTTCGCTCTTAGAAAATTTCGGAGTTAAGATTTTCTGGCTCGTTAAAAACATATCGGCAAACTGTGCACATGTTACAAAAGAAATTCGTATTACAAATGTTGTCACTGTTGAAGATTCTTATCTTATAATTATCTGAAACGTCGGACCTGAAAAAATAAATCGGATAAACGTCAACAAGCTCCTGAAAGTCTGATACTCGCATAAGCAATAAATCACTAAACTCAGATATTCATTATAATCCTAGTTTATAAATCAAGATACTTATCTTATTTATTTAACAAAGTTGTATCGATGGTTCCTTGTTTAAATCTTCGATTAAAGCACAGAGATCATAACCCCATCTGTGGGCGTGGGTATTATCGTCATATAATGCATACTGCTAGTTACGTCACTAATAAAGATAAACAGTACATACATGTAGATAATCGACGAAAGCGATGGTTTGAGGAAATGTGCCATCTACTTGTTAGGCCTGTACACATTGGCCAATCTTACTTTCCGATAGAATCCTAGAACGCATGTGATGTATGGTATAGTTTCATGAGTGCACGTGAATCATTTACATTTGAACCTTATACTTGCGTACTTGCAAGTCACGCGACTTAGGGATTACCCACCGTTCTGTGAGGCCTGTTGGTCTTACGTTATCCGGATCATTTTCAGTATAAAGTTGCGATGCGATGTTGCGTTTTATTAACTGTCTGTCGAGACTGGTCGGCTCTAGACATTTTTTTCTCTTTTGGATGGCAAGTGATCGTAGTCTATTGAATTATATTAGGTATTATCCTGCACATCAAGCTACACGAATTACATTATAATAACAAAATTGTAAGAAATCACAATGTTATAATTTTTATTTAAAAGAGTATCTATGGAGTTCTTGCCGGTTCTTCTCTATAAGACACACTATTTGGAACCGTGCACCTAGTTTTGACAATTCAAAAGTTGACTTTGAAAGACAAGCACGATAGTCTAGAAATAAGGCCGAGAATTGATCCCACCACACATTTGTGACCACTTTAACTACTACAACAAATGTGCAGTCAAATTAACGCTAGTATCAATATATCAAGACCCAGGCGTGTCTGTTTTCCGCTAAAAAGAGCCCATTCCAACTGGCTTCTGCTTTCCGAGATGTATCTGTGCCGATAACTGACCACCTTGAACTCTTGGGCGTTACTCTGACGTCAACCCTCAACTTCGGCTTCTATATAGAGTCCAAGGCTCAAGAAGCTGCCAAAAAGCTGGGTATTCTCTCGAAGGTAAACCCGAACGAAACGCTTTAATTCCACTTTTATTATGCGTACCGCTGAAATCACAAGTGAGTCGGTTTCTTCTAGGCAAGCGCGCTCCATCGTAGATCGCAGTATCGTTTAAAATCAGGCGAACTGGCGGTCAAGCTTAAGCCTATTATGAATTTTTAAAAAATGTATGTAGTTGTCACCAATGATATATGAATAATGAATATGATATACATAATATCATTGTTTTCATTCCTTCATATCTGTAATAAGTTTTTGGTGTTGTCGACATGATAGTGTCATATCAAAGAATACCTACTAGAAGATAATTTGTATTCCTAATAAAACAATGTGTATGGAGTTGTAGACACATACCTTGTCCTATCAAAGACATAGTAAATATTTGTATATCATAGTCTTTTCCCAACTATGTTGGAGTCGGCTTCTAGTCTATCCAGAAGATGCTGAATATCAGTAGATATTTTCCACGAGGCAACTGCCACCTAATTTCTACTAATTTCTAAACTTAGTCCCTCTAAATGTATCTATATATATAAAAAATAATTGCCGTTCGTTAGTCTCACTAAAACTCGAGAACGGCTGGGCCGATTTGGCTAGTTTTGGTCTTGAATTATTTCTGGAAAAAGGTGAATAAATATGAAAGTACGAAGTCTGCCGGGTCAGC
Organism: Acronicta aceris; assembly: GCA_910591435.1. Classification (NCBI taxonomy): domain Eukaryota; kingdom Metazoa; phylum Arthropoda; class Insecta; order Lepidoptera; family Noctuidae; genus Acronicta; species Acronicta aceris. The sequence goes on along the minus strand of OU342761.1, from coordinate 14,050,926 downwards.
TAGTAAATTATATTTATACGTAGATCGTAATTATTACTACTACTTACTGTACAAAATAAAAAGACTGACAGCCTATTGATTATTAGGGTTCCGTAGTCTGCCAAAAGGGGGAGAACCCCTCGTATACCTTCTTTCTTAAGTAATGGCCGCTTGACATGCACTTCAATAGATTCTGTTTGGGCCAACATTACCTCAATAATCGAATTTAATCTGCTACTTGCAATAAGAACCGACTACGTCACTAATTATCATACTAGTTCGTTTCTCATTCATTATAATTCGTGGTTTTTATGAGTTTAAGTATATGTCGTGACCGCCTATTGTGCGATTGCAAACACGTGGTTTGAAACGTGACTGGAATAATAAAACGCTTCGGACTGCAATTTCTATATAACACCGGCAGTCAATTTGCGTACGGTGCCACCCGTTCACGTGCTCTACAACATATTGAAATGCTACACGACATGTCTATAATCGTCTGGTTGCAAAATGGTTATTGACTTGACTGGACATCGCATTTTAAATTATTCGTATCGACGATTTACGATATTATCTAGAATTAATTTTAGTATCACTAACCTACGCAAGCCTGGGCTAAGGTTAGTGAACCTATAATTTACAATTTTGACAACCGAATGAAGTTCTAAAAGTATATATTTATACAAATAGTGTTCCCGTGCGCAGCTTTACCTGCGTACTTAGAGGTTTCATGTCATAAAATATGTTAAGGAAGAAAACAATTTTCAAAATGTCAACAGCGAATGACAGCTGTACATAATCTTGACGATGTCATCATGATGTCATCTTTTATTAAATATGTGTGTGTATGTCAAACGCATGGTAGTGTGTGCGGACTTTCATAAAAACTTTCACCCCCCTTTTCACCACCTTAGGGGTTGAACTTCCAAAAATTCTTTTCTTCCGTCAGTCGGTCATTCAGGACAAAGCATTTTATATGTACAGATTAGTCTGTACCTACTTGTATCATGTTAGGAAAAATGTTAAATATCATAGATATTGTTTTAATAAAGATGAAGTATGAATTAATTAACACTTCATAAATATAGATAGGTGGGTATCAAATTAGCACACGTATTTAATTATTATTCATAGATCAAATACCTACTACATAAGTGGAAAATTAATCCAACGATGCATAATGTTTTACACATTATGTACCTACTTAGGTACATCTGTTCATATCATATTTTATTTAAAACACGATGTAAACATCATGTCAAATAAAGTCGTTTTGACTGTCTGTCGTCATTGTCATTTGCTTGTTTCTTCATTCCAAATCCTTAAACATTTTTGAGCATCAAAAATAAACAAAAGGTAATAAATTCTAAATTAATTTGCAGTTTGTTTATTTTGCTAAATGGTTGTTCCAAGCTATAAAAACAATATTATTCAAATGTCTAAGATTATGAATGACCGCAGCGCATGCAACCTATTATCACAGCCGTCGTGGTTTCGCAATAATATTGGCAATGTGCCATTTTAAAACCATAGTGATAAAACTGTGAATTAATAATAGGTACCCACGATAACAATTTTCAAGATCAGTGAGAGATTAAGAAACACCGATAAAACAGAAATAGTATTTAATATCATGATGTATGTGTGTCATGCGATAGACGTAATCGTCTTACGGTAATCTACTTGGAATCTGACAACTATCCGTATGATTTAGCTTCCGTGCCTATTACGAGTATTATTCACCCTCGAACCAAACAGTACCTATTGATTAAATTATAAAGATGTTCTAATGATTGTATTGTTCACAGGATCACGCATGCCGGTCCGAAGGGGTAGAGTTGGCCAGGGAGCTTGACTACAGCGCGGCAGCCGCATGGGTCGGCCACCCGTACTTTGACGTCATTGACAACTCTACAGATTTTGACAAGAAGGTGAACCGATTGATCGCGTGTGTGTGCCAGAGGATCGGCATCGAGACCGGCGACCGTCTCAATGTCAACTCCAAGAAGCGCAAGTTCCTCATCCAGACGCCAATCGCTCCCGATTCCGAATTCCCACAGTTCCAAGACTTCGACGTCGTTCACAACTATTTGCACAGCGATGTCCGTAAGCTCCAAGTCAGACTTCGCAAGCGTGGTCAGAAGGGCCACTGGTCTTACATACACACGCTGCGGAAGGTCCACCCGGTCAATGGACAGGCTGTAGAAATCAGGACGCAGTTAACGCATAGAGATTATCTGAACCTGCTTCCGCAGCGTGACGAGGCTCACTTCACGATCTTCAAGAAGCGCCGATGCTTTATCTATAACAATCAGTACTATCAGCTGGACATTTATAGACAGCCTTCACATCCTAGGTGACTTGATATTTAATATACTAATATTGTAGGTCTCTATTTATTTACGTATACCTTTGATTTTATTTTTAAGAATAATGAATAAAATAAATACCTACTGTTTACATATTTATATATTTATTTATTTACTTATTTATATTGTCCTCGACAGGTACATGTAATTAAGGTAAATTCTAACTTCCGGTTTATGTATTTATTAATTCGTATAAAGTTAATTTTATTTATTTTGTATGTATTTTCAGGTGCCGCGGATTAGTCCTACTGGAGACGTATAGCGCTACGTACGATCAAGATACGTTGCTAGCAACTCTGCCCAAGTTCCTCGTTATTGAGAAAGAGGTGACCGGCGACCCCGACTATTCCATGTACAATTTGTCGCTAAAGGAAGACTGGAAGAACTCAAAAAACTACTACACGGGTAATGACCGTAACGGTAAGACGGGAAATATGATTTTTATTTTAAATTTTGATGGAATAATATTCAACAATAAAGAGGATTGCTCGTAACTTCAATCCCATACAAACTTATATTAATCAAATCTCATTCTCGTGAAATAAAAAGATATCTTTTTTATTTTTTTATCTATGGTGCAATCATGGTACCCATGAGATAATACGTCAAGCTTCAAAGTCTCTAAAACTAAAATCGAATATGTATTGAGATTTGATCAAAATTAGTTTTATATGCAACTAAAGCGAGAAATATTCAATGAAACATATTTACTGTTTAAATTAAAATGTCTACAAATGCTATTAAAACTCGGCAAAAAAATCACAAACTCAATATTTGTATGTTACTGATGCGGTAAGGTAGGATACAAAGTTCTAATAGCTTTTGGGTCAGACATAAGATTTATCTCTATCGGTTATTGCATGCGAAATTGTATGTGAACACTGGCGTAATTGTGTTATAGAATAGATTAGAAACCCCTATTAGTTTGGTAGACTACTTTTTTACTAGTGTATCTTAGGAACTTATTATAAAAATTATTTCGTTTAGTTTTTGTCGATCGCACATTGAATTTTTTGCACTAATACGTCAATATCTCCCTCATAATGTAAACCTCTTTCGAATACTTACATTTTTATTACAATTTGATAACTATTTACGCGAAATTACTCAGGACTCGTACTTCAATCAACCAAACCAAGCTAGATTATAATGAAAGCCTCACGGCCTCTAAAACTAAATAAAAAAATCGACTAAAATGTGTGGGAGGTATGGATACATTCTCGTAATTATTCATGTGAGAATATTTCAGTAGTTTCCCTACGCAAATCCCCGAATATATTAAAGTCACACGTAACTTTCCAGATACGAGACCTGATAATAGTACGGAACAGACAATTCCTTCCCATGAGCAAGTGAGTGACTAATACGGAGCGCGAACATAGCAATTCAAGAGTTTAGAATTTTATTTATTTTGTAAACGTGACTAACACATTGCGCCAGTGTAATTAGGAATCATGTAGTTTGGGGGTTAAAAGGATATTTTCTTTTGATTTATCAGGGCATTCTAAAAACTTGACCAACGGCCACAGTGAGGACAAACACAATGGCCTGAATGGATATGCCGCCGCGAAAATGAATGGACATGCCGCCGCGAAAATGAATGGGCACGCTGCTGACAAAGTTAACGGGTACAGTGATAAGACTGCCACCCGCGGAGCCAAGATGAACGGTCAGCCCATGAACGGGCATGGTCCAAAACTCAACGGTACCACCATAAATGGAATCGCCCACGATGAGGAACTGGATAACTTCAAGAAAACCCACAGAATGGATCTCGGATCACCAAAGATTACAAAGGTCGCTGTAAAAACTTAAAATAAACATTAACTTATCACGTTAGATTTAGATTTTTTTTTTAAATTCCACTTGTAACACTTCAATATACAGCAAATTATGAAATACCAATAATAATATCTTTTTGAATGTAATACCTACTATTTAATTATCGCCAACCATCAACAGATGGATCATGTATGCTCGTAAAAATATTGTATTTATTCATACTAATTGTATAAATTGCCAAAGGTCAACTATTTTTGTAGTATTCTTTAAATATAACAATATTTTACATAAGCCTTCAAAAAACACCACAACATAAATTATATTATTGAGCATTCTGAATTGAATATTTCAGATAAGCATAATGAAATGTTTTATATTGTTTGTGCCTTTACAACGGTATGAATTATAATGTATTTAAATACTTTTTCATGAATTAATGAAATAACAAATATTGTAATTCACATGAATAGTTTGTACTTAAAGTGTTGCAATAATAGCAATGTAAGTATTGTTGCAGTATGTTGAACACTGATTAGTGTTTTATTAGGTTTCATGTACCTAACGCGATAGCATTTTATTTATAGACTTAATTTTAATTATGTAATGACGACTTAATAAATTTCATAATTAGAATGTTGCAGTAAATCTCTTTACTTTGTAGATCAAATCGTGAAATTTTGATGTCTCGATGTTGTGTGGTCACGTAGATCGTTGACTTTCGTTACTGGGGCCCAAAATGTAAAACGTTTTAGCACCGTTCGTACAAAATATTCATTAAAGAGACGGTCAAGTCCCCTTAAGATTTAGCGTTGGATGTCTTAATTCGATGTAGAAATTGATGTCGTTACACTATTTTTTGTTGTTGTCGGAGGAGACTAGTACTTATCGTAATCATTAAAATAATTTTACAAAAGTTATTTTAAGCCATCTTTTAATATTATTTTCCATGTGTTGAAGATTACGTATCTCTACTGTATTGCGGGTTGCTAAATAGCTACAAAGCTATTCAATCATTTGGCAAAGATCCACGGTAGCATTGTTAATGGCTGTGCTATTATAATCGAGCAATTGAGGGCTCTAATTCTACAAAGAAAATGTTGGTGGCAAATGTGCCAACTAACACCTATCTGCTAGCCGCTTGCACCAAAAGGATGAATAAAAAGCTAGCTTTATTGCAGCTTACAATTAAATGCCAAAATAATTTGACGTTATCTTGTAGACTTGGCTTTGAATATTGTATTTTTACATTTTATAATGTATGTAATTTGTTTTGGTGCATCGTGCTAATAGCTTTTGGACGTAAAATACCTCGAAATTGCATTATATAAAGTTTCTCGCATCGTTTCTTAATAAAGAAAAATGCGTTAATGGACTATATTTTTTTGTTTTATTTCTGCCGCTATCACGATTTATTTGGGTTTGGGGTCCGAGTCGGTGTCTGTCTTTTTTTTCCATACAATTTTACAATATTATCTATCTATCACTTATCGGTTACCGACTAGTTGACCTTCGTAACTACAAAAACATTTCTTACAATTCATCGTGTTTTCGTAAAATTTCCCATTCTCTTAATGTCGCTTTTTCCCAAATATCAATGATTACATAATTTTACTTCAGTATCAATAAAAAAAAACTATTAGGAAGAAAGTTTACATTTTTTTAATAAATTTGGCAATGGAAATTATTTCTTTTTGACAGAAAAATTGCCAAACCCATATGAAAATCGGTCGCTTTTTCATACATTTTATTACCTACTATCTCAATGCAGAAATAGTTTTATTTTTTATTAATCGTGGCATGATAATTATTTTTTGTTTAATAGCCACAGCCAATCCAAATAAATCTATTAAACCAGTAAATTTTAATAAAATAAATTGTGGCATGATAGTTGTATTTCTTGATCCAAATAAATATTTATCGTAGTTTCTATGTTTAGAAGTAAATATCTAAACAAAAGAATACAAAGTTAGAAAAAAGCGACATTTTGTGAAAGAGATATTTTGCTAGGTACATTAGACAATAATAGACATTTTGAGACTGGAGCCCCTGACGCGCTACATTAAAAAAACCCAAATCGATCACCTTGTATGATTATCGCTCAACGGTTTTGGAGGCCGCAAATATACAATGGATAAAAACTTAACTCGTGAGGTCTAACAGGCTGTCACTTAGCAAAAAGTACATTTAGAAGCGTACCTATTTATCATATCATTCATAATATTATTATCGATGCATACATATTATTATTATTCAGGATCATAATATTATTTCATATCTCAACAAACATTGTCTATTTATAATATTAAAATGTAAATATATTTTACATGAATGCGGAATGTATCAAAAAGGTGGATATCACACTGGAACGCATGACCGTTATGCGGAGTGTTTTAGCATTCTTACCAGCCTGTATGAAATAACACGGCGGTTCTCAAAATTCATCGCAGCGCCGTACCATAGCGGCAACGTCGCGCGCGCCGCTTCGTTAGGTATGTTAATAACATGATGCGCGTTTTCAAAATAAACAAACTTACAAACTTGGTACCTTACAAAGAAAGCTAAAACCCATTGTGATATCCGCCTACTATAAGTGTCACGTGAAATTAAAATTAAGATCGCTGCATATACACCATGGTAATAAGTTAGTCCTCAAAAATGACGAAACTGTATTAAACATGAAGTCAAAAAATTAATCATTACCTATCATGCAGGACGTAACACCGTAACCTAATCCCGGAATCTATTAGCACCCTCTAACCATGAGAGTAAGGCCATAATTATGGCCATTTACTAAAAACCCCATTTCAAGGATCATTAATCATGAATCGGCGGACCGATTTTCTCTTACAAACGTAATACCGAAATAAATCTTAATTCAAACACAATTTAATCAAATTCTGTTATTACCGTTAATCTAGGTTCCTACATTACCATTTCGTCCAAAATACTTCACTGGAAATAAATTTAAGCGAACGCAATTTCTAATAACTTTACCAAGTTTGAAACGATTTTCCGGTCTTTTATTTTTTGTGTAGTAGTAATAGATGAAATAGAATCGTAGGAACCTAGATTAACGGTATCCTAATCCGAATAATAACATAATTTGATAGAATATTGCCTGGATTACGATTTATTCGGTATTACGGTATTTCGGTATTACGTTTGTAAGAGAAATTCGGAATACTCTTACGGTCAATGCTGATTGGCTAAGTTTTTTACCGCGAGGTGGGGAGTTAACAAGTACCAATTCGTGTTAGACGCAATTAAAAATGTATTTTTTGTTTTCTCGATATTATACAGAGATAATAATATTGGCGATTACATTTGCGATATTGGACACACATCTAACTTGCACTACAAAAATCAGCGTTATTGCAACGGAATGCGGCCTGTCCAAAAGGCAAAAAGTATAGCTTGATGTGCAGTTGCCGTGTATCTATACTAATATTATGAAAGCTGAAGAGTTTGTTTGGTTGAACGCGCTAATCTCAGGAACTACTGGTTCAAATTGAAAATTTATTTTTAAGTTGGATAGTTAATTTTTCGAGAAAGGTTATAGGCTATTATAACATCGCGCTACGCCTCTTAGGAACGGAGCAATGCGAGTGAAACCGAGCAGGTTAGTTAATATTAATTCAGTCAAATAAAGATGTGTTTAATAGGTATAGCCAACCCAAAATTTGAGAAAGGTATATGATACATCTTTCTCTGATCATCGTATAGGTAAAGGAAGTATAAGATACATCTTTTTGCGTCATGGGATAATTCATAGTCCTTATTGTAATTGTACTAACAAAGTGATTTAGTTTTCACCATACCATGCCACATAAACAGCAACCTTAAGAGATTTTGTTAAAATTAATTTTTATTTGAATCTTTGATTTTTTGTTCTTTGTACATTTTAATAACTTTCTTGCCAGGCACTAAGGTTTGGCTTAGGCCTGGTCGCTTTAGTTTTCGCTTATCAGGTGCTCCTTCCCACACGGCGTCATCTGTTGGCAGTATTATGTCCAGAACGGCTGGAGGTGGTGGAGTGGCCGTCATGGTGCCTGCCCCCTCACATACCACTGATTTTAATTTCTAAAAATCAAAAATGCATAAATAAATTGAAGGAATTTCATTAACAAATTGAATGTTTTTATTTGTAGGCTTTTGCTTGTATTATTAAACTTATTTTCGATAAAATATTATGTTGTGTGATATCAGCAGTATTTATTGACTACACAATTACAGTAAGTGCTGGCAGAGCTCACACTAATCTCAAGCAACTTGGTGTGTGAAACCAGGGGCTATGGGTGAAAGTATTGCAAAGTGAAATTTTACTTTTACAAACATTATTAGGTATTAACAATGATATAAAAACTATAGATACATTACCCGCACTCTAAAAGTTAGTTAGTTACACGCCAACTAGCGTTGCAACAGTACATTCCGTAAAAATAATTCAGAGTTTTAAATAATTTTATAATACGGGAAAACAACATGTGTTTATAGACTGCACAAATTACACTTGTTTCGCCTTTCATCGTATGTATTAGTTTCTATCTAATAGTTGTGCTGTTTTTGATAGCCATAATGTTCGTGCATGACGCGTCTATATAATAATACATCATTGGGTATTAATATTTAGTTTACCTGCTTATCTGCTTCAATCTCATCAATTGACTTCTGTATGTCTGTGTCATGTGCATATTTGCAGTTGTGGCCAAAGCGACAGCGGCCTTTCCGATAGTTCCAGCATATCCTTTTACCATTGATCATCTGTGTGTTGTCTTTACCTGGAACCTTACAGTCATCGCCGATGTACTTGACGATTGTATGCACAACTCGGTACTAAACATTTTTATTCTAGAAATTCCATGTGTATTTATACAAAATTGTTAGTTACATTTGATAGTAGCAAGAATGTTATTGCATATTTGTATGTACAATCAGGAGATTACTCATTTATCAAATATTACCTAAAAATATTAGGTAGGTATGATAAATTGCCAAATTATTATTTTGAGGGTTGTCTTGAGAGTCCAGTGCAGCAGTTAAGTCAATCACCCATACAAATGTAATAACAAACCTAATCTGAATTCAAACATACTTGAATTTGTGTTATTATTTGGATTTAAAGGTTCCTTTGAAGCCATTTGCCCCTTGTTTATCTAATATTTAATGCAATAGTTAATTGTTTTTGATTATAACAGCTTATTTATTACCCATTTTCAGAATAATATTAGAAAATGTTAAATATTGGTTCATAATACAGCACACCATACTTTTGATTAATTGTGTCGTCAGGTAACAGACTGTGCCATTGCTCAGGGTTTACTCGAGGTCCCAAATTATTCCCAATTGTTGGAAAAGAATCAAATCAGATAAGTTGACACACATTACTTTGTATCATAGATTGGTGTTCCATTAGTGCATTCGCTATTATATAATTAGTTCGTTATAATACTGTCGACTTTAATAATTGTTGAAGTTGATAAACAAAAATACCTATATATGCATAAACTACATGGACCTGTTAATTTTAGTTATTATATAATTGAAAGTCAACATATACCATTTTAACATGCTTCTCAAGTATTGCAGCCTTGGCTAGTTCAGCTTCCGCGAAAGGATTAGAAAAAACAGACGTTTGTAGGCTACTTTCTCCAATGGTAGGCTTTGGCAGTTTCGGTTTTGAACCCTCGGACTGAGATCTGAAAATTAAACAACACACAAATTGGTCCATAATGTACTTCTGTTGATCACGATTAAGTGTAAAACCACAATTTTCACGCACTTTTCGCCTTCCGTGTAGTCTTCCTCAGAATCACTAGTGGAGGAACCGTAACCTAATAAAGCGTTCATAATTGTTTTGACTGATGCAGTAGTGATTCAAAACTGGCAAAAAGGACTTTTGACTATTATTACAATTTCAAACCACACTTTTCAAATCACATACGAACTAAATCACTGAATTAGGAAATGAAACCATCTTCAACCATAACACCATACCATAACAATGTGAAGCACAGACTATGAGATAATGAGAGTACGATACTAGTAAGTAGTAGATAATATTTATTCTGTGGTAGTAGTGTACCTATAGAGTACTTTATAGATTAGAGGTTAGAGGTCAGTGCTAGTGAGGGTAGAAGTGATGGTCGTTATAACAACAGCAAATTACGTAATGCATTTTTCTTCCGAAATTTATAATGCATTATTAAAGGTAAGAATAACACGCTATCAAATAACATTGCTGTCACCGCCATGGCATTTCATTTCCACGATCGCGCTGTGCGGGCATCGCGTCCAGTAATGATCTTACGCTACATGATGTTAAGGTTCATTTTCTTCACTTACTACACTACACTTCACTTCTTGTCGAAGTGATCAACGCTATTGCTATCCGTTGTCATTCAGTCAAATGTGTTTTACGAATATAAGCTTTACTACATTGAAATAAAGTCGTTTTTAATATTTTACTAACTATCATTATTGAATAACAGGATAACACAAATAGTAAGCCGCGATTCTATTTCACCGTCGCGCTGCGCGCGCTTTGCGTACTTAATATAAAGGTTAATTTTCTTTTCAAAATGACCAATGTTATTGCTAATCGTTGTTATTCAGTAAAATATATTTCTACTAATATAAGCTTTTTAGCATAGAAAATAAGTCGATTTTGGTTATTTTACAAATTATCATTATTTAGTAACAGGATAACATAAGAAATGGAAACATGTTGGTTTCGTTTGGTGACGATTTTTATTACATGGAGACCCGTGCCCAGCAGTGGGACAGTATAATGGGTTGATAATGTATGATTGTATTGGAATCAGACTACTTATCGTATCCAATCAAGTGAGTATATTAATCCATTTATAAATTTTAGGCGGGATGTGTGGTTGTAGTAGTATTTGCCAAAACATTCAAGGTCACCCGCGATTTTGGGCAAATTTCACACATTCCGCGCATTTTGTCTATGAGCCAACATTTAGCTTGTTGTGAAGCCGCAACTTAACAGAATAGCAGTATACAATAACAGCTGTTGATCAATAAATTAATTCATTATCGAAATGTAGCCGTTTTTGCCACCACTAGTAGGATCAAAGAATTTTTTTAATTTTTGTCAAATGTCAATTTCTGATTGTTCTTGTATGTTTCCAACCCTCTTGGATTGCTCGGGCTGTTTTATAAGACAAGGACCATGTGAACATGGGGATCGATGTGTCAGTTTTTAGTGTATTTTTCAGTTATATGTGTATAAAGTCAAAACAAGAGTTATTATTAATATTGAGAACGGCCGTTAGCTAACGGCCATGTCATGTCACTCGTTCTCGCACCGCAGTTTAACGCGACTAGGTAGGTACGCAATAGTAGAAAAAAATATCTAAGTGGTAAAACATGTTAAGATTCGGCTCGCCGGAATAAATGCGATTCTATTCGGTTCGTTTCGATTCTCCTCTAGCTGACAACAGGCTTTAGTTATTCTGTGGGTATAACACACAGACAGAACACATAGACTGGCAACATTATTGTTAACTTCGTGATTGAGTTCGTGATGTTGGTATGCAAAATTGATACCACTTACAATTATTACCCTTTCAAATAGTAGAATTTAACCTTAGGCCATAGTATAGAATAATTAATATACAGAATGGCTAATCTCCACCCCTCCCTAACGTCCGATACCCCCTGCATTTTGCCGCAGCGTTTGCCAGCTTTTTATACAAGGGTTTTCATTCCGCGAATCGAACATTATTTGAAATAATATGTTTATTAACTAGAGTCTCCGTGCGCACTGTACTACACCATGGAGATTTCATATAATAAAATGTGATATGTGTTAATTTTTATTATGAAAGAAAACAATTGTCAAAATGTCAACACGTGAATGACAGCTGTTCTATGGAATCTTATTATTATCTTGACGATGTCATCGTTAATTAAATATCTATAATGTGTGTGTAAAACGCATGGTAGTGTGTTTCTACTTTCATACAAACGTTCACCCCCTTTTCACCACCTTAGGGGTTAAATTTCCAAAAATCCTTTCCTATTGCGAGCACTAAGATGCATGCAAACTTTCAGGGATCTAGATCCTGTAGTTTCGGCTATACGTTGATACGTCAGTCAGTCAGGTTCTTCTTTTATATTTAAAGAAGATTGCATATTAAATACTTACATTGTGAAATGTGTGTACACACAGATCATTATTATCGTTGAATACATGGTGATAAATCGAGATTTATTATGTAATTAAAATATCACCTACATTCAATACTACGTGTTTATCTCTTTTTCAAACGCACACAAGCTATAATATAGGTAGGTAACTGACGTCCGTCAACATGTTTTTCGCAGTTTGTAGGTCTGTAATAAGTTCTAAATTCATGGCAATGGTAATTGCGACATTAACTATACAAAATTCATAATGTTTATATAAAACCATTGCTTAAAAATCATTATTGTAGCTAAAAGTAGTGTAAAATGACAATTTTGACCAATTACACAGATTGCGCCAAGTTTTTGGCTTGTTAAAGGATTTATAAGTAAAGGTTTTAGTTCTCAGTTGTGAATGTTGTATAGTTAATGTCGCAATTACAACTGCCATGAATCTAGAACTTTTTATAGACCTACAAACTGCGAAAAATCGCTTGAAATTTGAATTTCGCGGGCTCAGCTGAACGATCCGCCTTAAGTTATATTTTCATCGAAAAAAGCTTAGATAGGTACCTAAGTATTTGGTTTTTATTTTGAATGACGGATTTTAGTTTTACAGATTTCTCAAAATACTTTGTGAATTATGTATCTACGCTACCTAGATATAGCAGCGAACTAGCAACCCTACTTACTTCAGGCACACATTTGCGCTTGTACATACGCCAACTTGCGCATGTAGTTGTATTAGGTATTGGAATCGGAGCCTTTCTATGGAGTGGCCGAGGTGTGGTCATAGTAATATAATTATAGAAATCTAAATAACAATTTACGTACCTCTGCAAGATGCAGGTGTATACAAGCTACATTGTGATTGCGGTCTCTCTTACATAGGCCAAACTAAAAGAAGCATAGGGATCCGCGTAAAAGAACACATCGCTGATGTCAAACACCGCCGTTTCAAGAAGTCACCAGTTTGTGAACATACTTTAGACAAGGCCCAGCACTACATCAGATTTGATAAACCACAAGTCCTCGCAAAAGAAAACCGATTCCTTCCCAGGATGATCCGTGAGGCTATTGAAATTAAAAAACATCAAAATTTCAATAGAGAAGATGGCTGGGTCTTACCACCTGCTTGGAACCCCATTATAGATTCCATAAAAATCAAAATCCAAGCCCAAAACTGCAAGACCGAAGGATACGGTGAGCTCGTTCTGCGTGAATCGGATCGCCAATAATTAACAAAAATGTAAGGTAGCTGTTAGTAATTGTAACATTAAGACGTCCAACAACTTAGTCTACCCGTGACCATGGATGCTGTAAATGATCCGAAACGTCGGGAATCAAATAATATCAATACAACGCGATAAAATCCGTAAAAAGTAGTTTTATTTCAATGTCTAATATTCGCGTAAGTGTCAGAAACCAGTATAACAATTTACGTAGCTACAGATTTACATTCGGCCGAAAGCTATCGTTCCATGACCACATTGTCGCAGTAGCCAAGGAGTTATTTCGAAGGTTAAGCTTTATCCTCCGAAATTCTCGTGACTTTCGCAACGGTCGTGTACTCACGATTATATTTAATGCACTAGTTCGTAGCACGTTGGAATCAAGTGCCTGTATATGGAATCCGCATGAGAGTTCCTACGCGCTTAAGCTAGAAAAAGTTCAAAAGGCTTTTTTTTCTTAGACAACTATATAAGCGCGTGTTACAATCCTAACCTATACCCGACAACATTTTTGCAAGGATGCCTTAGTTATAACTCATTGCAAATAAGGAGAGGATGTGACCAACTCACAATAGCATGCAAAACTTTTCCTGGCGCTATTAATGCACCAGATCTGCATAATGAGCTGACTGGACTCTTCACCCCAGATAATTACCGCCGTAATAGGAAACACAAACTATTCGCAGTGCCTCCATGTCGCACTGTCGCGTGAGCTAACTCCCCTATTCATCACAATCTCGCAGCACTGAACGCTCTCTGCGACTTCTATCCAACCGGCGATCTGTTTGCGGATAAATGGTCGAAGATTAATGAAAGTTCTTTAATACCCTTAATACCTATCTTTAACTACTGTAAGTAAAGTAAAAATAAATAAATTTATATTTATATTTTCATACAGGACATATTCTTATTTTGATTGGAGTTTCTACGTTGTCAAAGTCAACTATTTATATATAGAAATGTACAACAAGGAGTTATATAAAGATATTCTAATTGGTAAGCCATGACTTAATGCCCTATCCAGGCGCAGCAAAGATATGGGCTCTACAGTATATTTATTATAGTAGATTTGGAAGATTATGAGTTGACCACCCGAAAATTTCTTTTCCTATACTTTTGAATTTGAATACGTGCGTGCGAGCGAGACAACAAATCTCGCTAGTTTGCCGTGTAGTGACGGCGGCATCAATTTCTGAATTAATTACCATTTGTCGCAAAAACTGCGCGTCCTTTATCTTTTCTAGACCAAAATCTTTAATCTTATTGCAGGTTGTGTTGATTAGTGATCTAAATGGCATCAGATGATGAAGTAGACGGTTCTTTCGCAGGTAAACCTTGAATTTAGCTAGCATGTCATAGGTAAGCCGCGAATAGCGGTATCATGTGTTTACTTGCGGTAAGCAATTAAAAATTTAGAAAATTTTGGGTTCTGTAACTTATTTGTGACCACATAATATATCCAAACAGAGCGATGTGTTGTCAAAGAAGTGATTTCTTAGTGAGATAACCTTGTATTTGTTATTTTGTGGTTGTAAATATTTTTAAGTGGCAGTTTGTGACAGAAAAGAACATGCGATATCCCCTCATTACTACTTAACAAAATGGACGCCGCCAAACAAAGGGATTAGTGACCTCAGCATGAGGAGGGTGCTCATGTGCCGAAATGCACTAACGTAAAGGTTTTCCTAGAGTGTTGGGTAAGTGTGTGGAGTGGTGGACTGGTTTGACCAGTTTATTGTGAACTTGCAGGCGACGAGGACGTGGAGGAAGGTGAGGGTCAGAATGAGAACTCTGGAGAGAGTGATGAAGCACCACCAAAGGTAATTGTAAAGTATATTATTCATTCATGTTTTTATTATTATTCCACAGTGAATGATAGTATTTGTAAACATTTGACTTGTTTTCGTGTTATGGTTATGATGTTGAAGATATAACATTAGTACTCAATGAATGTTATTATTAGGAGGACGAAGATTACTCCCCAGAAGATGGTAGAAAGAAGAAAAAGGGAAAGAAAAGGAAAGCCCGTGGTGAAGAGAAGAAGGGCAGAAAGAAAAAGAAGAAGCGTAAGAATGAAAGTGAAGAGGTAAGTTTAGAAGTAAGAATTACTTTCGTTTTATACTACATGATAAATGCCTGTTATTTACATTATTATTAGGATAAGTCTTCCTCCTCTCGCCTACATTGCTATGCCCGACAGGGTCCACAATTGATACTACTTTACAATAGATTACTTTTAACACCTGTTAACATTTTGGAGTGCATTTAACGAATTGAGTATTGATAATTTTTTGCAATAGTTAAATAGGACTAGATTAGAAAAATGAATCTAGTATTTTTTATGGAAGTAAGAAGCTCAAAAACATCTATCATTGTGACAATATCATTTTTACAAATCCCATGGGAATTTACCAAAATCTTGAGAGTAATTTTAATTAACAACTTTTTGATTTAAGTCTCTCTGTAGGAGCCACATTTTAAGAATATTTGTTTGTCTGTTAGTTAGTATGTTCATCACACTAAAACTACTGCACAAAATTGGATGCGGTTTTCACAATTGCATTGCTAGAGGTCTAAATTATCTTCTGGTGTGTATCATCTTGACATACTGTCTATAAGCCAAGTTATTGTTGGTAAATCCTTTTGAGACTGGAGTGAAACCATGTACTGTTATTGTTATATAAATAAGGAGTATTTATGCAAATATCATGCTTCAGGGATAAATTTTACGCCATTCATCCATGTTTTGTGCCATTCTTAACCAGGTCTACTCTTACACTATATCACATCATCACACCACCAGGCCATTGGCCCCAACACTCCATGTGTGTACAATAAATTATGATACAGTTAAATTTGGGTGTTCATAATCAGCAACAACCATAATGATCCACTACTCAAAACAAAAGATTTTGCCTTATGTATATAATTAATATGGAACTTGATGGGTTAAGGATGTTTCCCTATATTTTTTCCATCTCTTTGTCATTATAATCTGTCCTATGTAAAGGATCCATTGTGTAGTGATGCTAGGTTACATCCCTCTTCATCACCAGTCAGAAGGTTTTTAGCTATTATTAATGCCTAAAAACCTTATTAAAATATGGATATTTAATCATTTACCCTATAGAAAGAGTAATTTTTATTTCTGTCTGTTTCTAAATGTTTTTTAGTTTTCCAAGACGATTTGTTTAAGAACCTATAACAATGTTGTACTATCAATTCAATTACCTATCAAAGATTGTGTTTTATTGTATTTATGTTTTTAATCAGTGCCACTAACATAAATGTGGTGATAAGCTTTCAGTTTCCATTAATGGTTTTAAATTATTAACAGTTACCTACACATACCTATTTAGGTATATGTATAAACAAAAATTTAATGAAAGTTATACTTGGTAATTAATATTTTCTCAAACAGCAAAAGTCGACCTCATTTAAGGAAACAGTTACATAAGTATTCTATTGTAATTGAGTTTCACATCAGAAAATTTACAGTTCATTGACCTGACTATTCTAATAATACACAATACATCTCACAAAAAATGTACAGGTTGCATTTTGAAAAATTTTGATTTTTGATTTTGCAGTTTCACTCGCTTTGCCCCACGCCTAAGGTTCCTAGCGTGATGATACACATAGCCTTTAACTTTCCTCAAGAATAAGGCTATCAAATGCTAAAAGAATTTTTGAAATCTGACTTCTAGAGATTAGCATATTTAAATAAACAAATTTTTCAGCTTTATTTAGTATCGATAACAATATTTATTATGGCTTACTATTTTTGGTAGACACTAGGACCTACTGTATTAGTTGTCCACAAAAGCCTTTGAAGGTGACACATAGCAAGATTATCAAATTTTTAACCCCATAAATCCCATATTATGCAGTTTTATCCTGATTGTATAAACAATTTCTGTTGGGTTTGGTTTTAAATAATGATTAAATAATTGTCTTTATCTATAAAGCAAACTGTACAGTTTCCTTTACCTGCAAACAAGTAAATGGTAGTAGTAAGTTTGCTTCTAGATAATAAGTCAAAAATACCCGATGAATAGTAAAGGTAGGTATTCAGTTTCCTTAATAATATCAGGCTCTTGTAAATTTTAATCATGTTTTTTCATCCAGGATGAAGACTTTGGTGTTGAGATTGAGGCAGAAGGGGACAGTGATTATGCCCTCAGCGCTATGTCTTCCACAAAAAAGTCTAGAAAAGGCAGAGGCAGTAAGCATAGCACACCTGTCACACCAGCCGCATCCGATTCAGGTTCTAGTAAGCAATTTTTTTCCATGTTCACTAATAATATACCCAGTTTTATATACATACTATCACACTTGTACTCCCCGAAGGGTTAGACGGCGGTGTACTAATGATACCTAGATTTCGCCGGTACCGCCAGATTCGAACCCAGGACCTCCAACCTATTAACTTGCCTCGATTGTGAAGACTAGACTAAAGAGGTAGTTTCACCCTATATATAAATGTCACGTTTTTTACGAAAATATTATAAAGATCTTAATATTCATTAATGCTTTCATAAGCATTGTTTTAAGATAAGTATTTAAACCCAAATAAATACTTTTTAAGGTCATTGTAATAATAAGATCAGTCAAAACCTTTTACGCATTAATTTCTCAAGTACAATATTACGAAACCAGAAACACGTCACACATATTAATCACGTAGTGTTTACAAGAAATAATACATATTAAAAGTATATGTTCCTACTTATACATGTTATTATAATTTTGATGGTACTTAAGTATAACATTATTAACATACATAGTGTAAGATTCATGACATTTCTGCACATGTAATGAATTAATAAACAAAGTCTGAATAATTTATCAGATAGATGTATCAAAGTAAGCATTGTGTAGTGCAATGACCTCTTCAAGTTTATGTGACCTTGCTCAGTTCTCTATCACATCAAGATCGTTATTGTGTCTATGTCAATGATTCGTGCACGTAACTTAGTATTATTACGTGGCAGTATTCTGAGTGGGTCTAATTTGTATTTTGAATGATTGTGCAAATCAATAAAATAGCAGGAGTCTACATTCTGATTTCTACCATCAAGATGTTGGAATTTCTGTTGTTTGTTTTAAAAGTTTTTTTTAAATTGTTTGGTTAATGTAAACATTGGACAATGTTTTTCTAACATTGTCCTGTAATTTTGTTTGAATTCATCACAATAGGATAAAGATACAAAGAGAAGAAAAGCGGCGGTAGCCTAGTGGCTAGGGTTTCGGACTTACGATTATGGGGTTGCCGGTTCGAAACCAACCTATTGCACTACCGACGTGAACCCACTCGTATTTAGCACAACAGTAACAAAAGCATTTAGCTTAGCACGAGGGGTTAACAAGAATACTAATACGTTATTTAAAAAAAAAATGAAATATAGTTGTAAGATGACTGATGATGTTGTATTCAAAAAAATATTTGTTAAAGTTCTAAGCAGGCCCGGATCTAAGGGGGGGGGGGGGCACAGTGGGTCAGTCCGGGCAGTAGTAGGGCAGCAGTTTTAGGGGGTGCTAGAATTAAGTTTTTTATATTAATTATCTCAAACGCTAGAAAGAGGAGGCGTCACAGGATTCTGCCCCACTTAGAAAAAATCGTTCAATTTGTTTTGGTGATCAGTTGTGTTTATGCTCAACTTTTTCATAAAGCCATAAAAGATAATTATTGACTAGCTTTTATTGCTATAATGCAAATTGCTCATCAATTAATGGAAGAGATTTGCCCAACTTGTTTCTGTTAAATGTTTTTCAGTTTTAATGTGTAATATTTTCATAGTAGGTATGCCAACTGTTGAAGAAGTGTGCTCATCATTCGGTCTCACTGACGTGGACATACAGTATTCAGAC
The DNA here is from genome assembly GCA_910591435.1 of Acronicta aceris. Classification (NCBI taxonomy): domain Eukaryota; kingdom Metazoa; phylum Arthropoda; class Insecta; order Lepidoptera; family Noctuidae; genus Acronicta; species Acronicta aceris. Next base: position 14,031,548 of record OU342761.1, on the reverse strand, counting down.
GCCGACTTAGAGAATTTGACCTCATATAAGCTGTTCCAGCAACATGTGCGACCAATGCTCGTTAAAGAGAACCCTAAGGTCAGTATTTGGTATTGTTAGTCTTCCTCCATTATTTGTATTAAATAGATTTTAGGACAAGTAAAATTTATTAGTTGAAAGAAATAGACTTATTTCTGAGTTTTATTAACTTTTTTTGTCCTTACTAATTTTATGTGGGAGAGCCATGCTTCGGCATGAATGGGCCGGCTCGACCGGAGTGATACCACAACCTCACAAAACCGGCGTTAAACAACGCCTATACGTTGTGTTTCGCCGAGTGAGTGAGGTTACCGGAGGCCCAATCCCCTCAGTCGGGGGCCGCGGACGAATTGTTTGTTTCCCGTAGCCCCCGACGCCGCAGGTGCAGGAGGGAACACCGTGTGGTTTTTAGTCGGTAGGTCACCCACTCTGGGTGGAGTCCGACACGCCCCGTCGCCTCCCCGGGCGGCGGATGTTCATGAGGATTTTCCACACGAAACCAAAAAAAAAAAAGTCCCAATCCCCTGTTAAAAGGCCGGCAACGCACTTGTAACTCCTCTGGGGTTGCGGGTGTCCATGGGCGGCGGTAACCGCTTACCATCGGTAGATCCGTCTGCTCCTTTGCGCCTCTATCACATAAAAAAAACCATTGTCAGAGTTGTGTTAATAAATATTCATGTAGTAATTAAAACTCGAAGACTTGTTAGATACTTTAATCTGTTGATTTTTCCTTATTAAATAACTACATTCTCATAATAGAATACAGCTGCCTGGCTAGACTATTTGTTCATACTTATAATTGTTAACTAATTTGAAAATAAAAGGTTATGTAGTAAAGGTTAAAGTAAAATATTAATAAATAATCCCTAGAACACATTTTATTTATGTACTAGCTTTTGCCAGCGACTTCGTCCGCGTGGAATAGTTACTTTGTTCCCTAGTTCTTCGCCCGTGGTTTCACCTGCGTTGCCCCGTTCCTAAGGGTTGTAGCGTGATGATATATACATTGATAGCTTGAAACCTTTCCCATGAATCACTCATTTTCCCAACATTTCCCTTCACTGCTCTGCTCCTATTGATCGTAGCGTGATGAAAAGTATACTATAACCTGTGGTTTGGGCTGTGCGTTGATAGATCACTATGTCAGTCAGTCAGTCACCTAACGTAAGAGTAGACAAATATAATCAGAAAGCTCCGAACTGCTAAGCTATCGGGAGTTACACGTGTTAATGTGAGTCAACCATAAAAGATAGACATTTGCTGTCGTGGAATATTTTTTATATAATTTTAAGGAGAACATTTCCGTCATACATGATTTCTGTGTAGCTTTAACCATTAAGGCTGCACACGCGACGGAAGCTTAAAAAATGGAGTAAGTTCTCCTGTTTTCCCAACATTTCCCTTCACTGCTCTGCTCCTATTGATCGTAGCGTGATGAAAAGTATACTATAACCTGCCCAGGAGTATGAAGAACAATTGTACCAAGTTTCGTTGAAATCCGTCGAGTGGTTTTTGTTTCTATAAAGAACATACAGACAGACAGACAGACAGACAGACAGACAGACAGACAGACAGACAAAAATTTTACTGATTGCATTTTTGGCGTCAGTATCGATCACTAATCACCCGCTGATAGTTATTTTGGAAATATATTTCATGTACAGAATTGACCTCTCTACAGATTTATTATAAGTATAGATTTGGCTTACCAACAATAAATAACAACAATAAATGTTTCCACCTAACGAGTACATACAACTAAGTACTTAAATTATGAATTCATGATCTTCACTTAAATGTTTCGTATCAACAGGTTCCAATATCAAAACTTATGATGCTAGTAGCAGCAAAATGGCGTCTGTTCTGTGAGACTAACCCCCACCTTGGCAGTGGGACCACAGCTATGGGTTCTGAAGAAAACACAAATACATCCACTACTTCCGACTATGTGCCTAGTAAACCTGGCCGACCTGGACGCACTCCGAAAGAAGTCAAGGTAATTGCTTTGTTTTAGAGTTTGACCTATTTTACAGTTAAAATATGTAAAATACGACTATTGTACATATTCTAAGTAAATAAGTTAGTTCTAAATATTAATAACTAGAATGATTACTATCTAAAATAGTAACAGTATTACTAAAAATAAAACTAAAAATTTAAAATAGTAATACTATTACTATTTTATTTTAGGCTTGATTTCAAACTTGAACAAATCCGATAATAATAATTATTTTGACTTAATAATTTTCATTGTTATACTCTATACACGCCACGCCTATTAATATTTGTTAATGGTTATGGTAATATTGTTTGCTAGAATGAAGAAGTATTGGAAGAGCCTGAAGAGGAAGAAGAAGAGGAACAAAGCGACGAAGGTGCAGCGGCGCCGCGCAAGCGAGGCCGCAAGCCCAAACACGCCAGCGGCACCAGCACGCCGCGCGGCAAGCCCGGCCGGAAGCCAAAGGTGCCCACGCTCAAGATCAAGTTCAGCAAGCGCAAGAGGACCAGCAGTGTGAGTAGTCTTGAGAACCTGTATTGCCTGGGAATCCATGGGCGTAGTTAGCGGCGACTTCTGCCCAGATTTATTATTTATATTTTTTGAATATCCTAGGAAATAATTAATATCCTGTTTTTTGAATGTTTGCCCTGCTAAAATTGGAAATGAATTAATTATACCACATTATTGTGACAGTGAGTATTACATCTTCCTACTGTGAATTGATCACTGTTCATAGCAGACTTTTATAATCAATAGTGAGATGTAGAATGATAGAGTGCAGAGGCAAAGCCATAATGTGATGTTTGCTAATCTTTATTCTTTTTCATCTTTGTTATTTTGGAAACTACTTTGTACCATAGTTTGAAGTTTTGACTGGGATTACAATAAAATTCTAAGTTGATTTCAATTCTTATTGTGAGGATTTAACATTCACACATGTTCTATTATGGACATTGTTATTATTATCTGTGCATTTATTTAAAAGAATACATGTAATTATTTTTTATCATAATAAACACTAATTAATTTCATACCACTTTCATAAACATGTAACCAACAGATTTCTATAGGTATGTATTATTTTGCGATAGGAGGAGGACCAAGAAGGCAGCGCTATTAACTCGGATTCAGATGCAGAGTTTGAGCAAATGTTGGCAGAGGCTGAGGAACCAAAGCCAGCAGCTGCTGCTGCCGAAGAGGGCGCGTTACAGAAGGAAGACGACCCTGCTGTACCAGTGAGTTCAAACTATATTATGAATTCTGGCTAACGTCATGGCTGTGTGTGTTTGGCTATAAGTCAAGGGAAGGCATGTGTGGTTTTTAGTCAGTACGAGTCTGACCTATCCTGCTACCCCCAGAGGTGACGAATCACGAGGATTTACCACACTCCTCAAAAGGCTATAAATATAATAAACTCGTAAAACAGTTAAATTCTCATTAATTCAGACAACCTTTTTTGCCAATGTTAGCAGTTTGTTCTTGCAAAATATAAGCCACCTTTTTGTACTCATACCAATCATACACTATATGTAGTCATTGACACTTCAATAGATACCAGAAAATACATTGGCATTAAGTTTTTGTGTGATTGAGATCACGATTAGATAGATAAGTTTTACGAATAGATTACAAATGTGTTGTTTTAAAAAAGTTCTTTCAAACAATTGACTGTTTTAATACAAAGTATCGATGGATGAACTTTTTAATTATTTAAAGAGTGTCTAGCTTCTCAAAGGTATAATATATTTGTTTCTAGCAACCCAAAAAGAAGGCGAAGACTAAGATCGGTAATAAGAGCAGAAAGAAGAAGAAACTGAAGACTACAAATAAATTCCCCGACGGTGCAGAGGGAGAACAGGAACACCAGGATTATTGCGAGGTTCGTGTAATATCGTCACTTCAAACCATGGAATGGCCACTAGTTTTCGGTCAGTAGACATTTAGCAGTTTTGGTAATCTTTCTATGATGATGTTTTGTTTTGTCTATAAATATGTAGTTGGGACTACAAGTTTGCTACTTTATTGCGTCAAAATCGTCAGTCGAATGGCTTTGGAAGTGTTGATTTTTTGTTGATAAAAGTGAGTCCTGCTTATGTTTTATTAAAAATGTCCCTTTAAATCCTGCTGATGATCAATAATTCATTCATACAAGAAAAATTAACAGTAGATAAATGGCAGGTACTTAGTAGTCTAGTAAAACTATCTGTTATATTATGCAATAATTGCAATTCATTGTAGATATTTGACACTAAAAAAGAAAATATTGTAGCCAAGAAAAATAAAGTAAGTGTTGGTTTGTTGGTCAGGTGTGTCAGCAAGGCGGCGAGATAATCCTGTGCGACACGTGTCCGCGCGCGTACCACCTGGTGTGCCTGGAGCCCGAGCTCGAGGAGACCCCGGAGGGGCGCTGGTCCTGCCCGCACTGCGAGGCCGAGGGCAACCAGGACCAGGAGGACGACGACGAGCATCAAGAGTTCTGCAGGTACACAAATCAATTTTGAACCAATTATCTTAGAATACTAAGTCCCGCTTGTTATAAACTTTGCTATGAATTTTCATTCTGCAAACGAATTACTGAATAATAAATATGTTATGAATGTCTTGCAGCTATGTTATTTATTCCATGTATACATGCCCATACTGAAACAAACAGTAGTGACTTAGTCTGGAGTCTCATGACAACTTCAGGGTTTTACCTAGTCATTCTATTACTCCTTACATTCATTTACTGCACATGAACAAACTAAACACTATGAAAAGGCATTAAAATAATAATAATTATAAGAACTTGTGATCACTACACATCTACGCGTTTTAATATGTGAATTATCTACTCAAAAAATGTTACTTATACCATTATATTTAGCGCAAATAATATCTAATGATACACTGTGCAAATGTTTACACCTATTTTAATAAACAAACCTTCGTTTTACTGCCTACAATAGAATCTGCAAAGATGGCGGCGAACTTTTATGCTGCGATTCATGTCCATCGGCGTATCATCGTTTCTGTCTCAATCCACCGTTAGAAGAGGTGCCGGACGGGGAGTGGAAGTGTCCTAGATGTAGTGTAAGTAAACAATTACTTGGAACGTTTTAACTTTAATTTATAACTAGTTATAAATGTAGTCAAGAAAAAATGAAAGTAAACAATACAACATTATAATAAAAAGAAAAATATACCAAACATGCATATTACCAATACTAACTTATGGTTGTCAGACTTGGGCAAATACACAGAAGCAACAACAAAAACTAATCACATGCCAAAGAGCCATGGAAAGAAGCATACTGGGCTTTAATATAAGAGACAGAAAAAGGGCCATGAACATAAGACGCATCACAAAATAAGAAGACGTGCTCAAAAAAAAAATGGATATGGGTAGGCCATATGCTCAGAGAAAATAAGGATAAATGGACAAAGGATGTAACAGAACGGACCCGAGATTCAAAACAAAAAGAAAGAGAGGAAGACAAAGAAAACGTTGGTCTGATGACATTCAAAAGATTGCAGAGCCTCTATGGCATAGAATGGCTATGTCAAGAGAACACTGGAAAAAGCTGGAGGAAGCCTTTGTGTCGCAATGAAACACTAATAAATAAATAAATTTAGTAAACGACTGAAGTACCCTTGCATTAAGTGTGTAGAATGCAATTTTCTTCACGACCATCATTTGAAAGCTTCCTAGGGAGCGCATTTATAAACTGAAATGTTTATACGCTGAAATAAAACTACTTTTTACGGATGTTATCGCGTTGTATTGATATTATTTGATTCCCGTCTACCCGTGACCATGGATGCTGTAAAGGATCCGAAACGTCGGGAATCAAATAATATCAATACAACGCGATAAAATCCGTATAAAGTAGTTTTATTTCAATGTCTAATATTCGCGTAAGTGTCAGAAACCAGTATGTTTATACACTCTTGAAACTGGAGTTATAAAAACAATGTATTGTAACATTTTAGACATGTTGAAACAAGACCACAAGAACTTGTTCAGCCATGATAAAAAATATAATTATTCTTTTGAGTGTAGGCCAATGACTTGCTGGTTTCGTAAAAAGTGCAATTCGTTAGCTTTTTATTTTTTATTGTATTGCTGGTGTAATTTGAGACTTGTATAGTAAGTTTTTACACTTGGACCGAGCCATAATTAAAGATCATCAATCAGGTTCAGAGTTAGGTCAAAATTAGATGTGGCAAAGAGTGTGTGTTCTTGAATAATAAAATAAATATGAAAATTTAATAAAAATATTTGTTTTATTTTTTTTAGTGTCCACCGTTGGATGGAAAAGTAGCAAAGATTCTAACATGGAGGTGGAAGGAACAGTCGGCCAAGTCAAAGGCGCCGCGCTCACGAGAATTCTTTGTCAAGTGGCACGAGCGATCTTACTGGCATTGCAGCTGGATATCAGAATTACAGGTGAGTTAAACTAGAGGCATCTTGACCCAAAATTTTATCGTATTCGACTTACTACCGATGTTGGGCGCCAACAACACTACAATACAATCAGAGATTTTACTGATTTCCAAATGCTTGTTTACAGTGTTGGAATATCGCTTCTAATTATAATTATTTATTCTACTTTATTAAAACGGCTGTAACCCAAATGCTCTTGTTTAGAATTAATTTCAATCAATAGGAAAGGTCTTGTGTTCAATCTATCCAAATGTTTTTGTGTTGTGAAATCTGTAACAGCAATTCACTAGAATGTTTTCTGTAGTTAAATGCAATGTAATAGTCGTTGATGAGAAACATCTTGTAATATTTACAAAATTAGAATTAAACATATTAAGTTTTCTCACTAAACCTACCTTCTACATTTCAGTTGGACGTGTTCCACCCGCTAATGTACCGCTACTACATGCGTAAATCGGACCCTGAAGAGCCGCCTAAACTAGAGGAACCTCTGGACGAACGTGACGGACGCGTCAAGAGGTTGAAAGACAAGCAAGATCACGATACTGATGAGAAGATACTTGAAGAGAAATATTACAGGTGAGCTTAGATAATATGAGTTGTATCTAAGTTATACTGTCTCAGTTTCATTCTTGACTGCATAACCGGTTCATGTTATATTGTTATTTTCTAAAAATACGGTGCACGAGGTTAGCAAGGAGTCCAATCCTAAATGTCACCAATGTGTTTGTTATAGTTTTCGATAATAGCGATATTTCACTTGAAGGCCCCAGATATAATGATTTGCGTTTATCAAAATATATGGTACAAATAAACCTCGATTAGCATCAACAGATTCATTGTCTCATCGCATAAAAACAGATTCAACATCAAACATTCACTATTGTTATCTAAGTCAATTCCCTTCCTATTTTAATAAACAAACTATGACCTCAGGTATGGTGTGAAACCAGAATGGCTGGTAGTACACCGTGTTATCAACCACCGCACTTCTCGCGACGGTACCACGTACTTCCTGGTGAAGTGGCGCGATCTTTCCTACGACCAGGCCACTTGGGAGTCGGAGAATGAAGATATTGCTGGACTGAAGAATGCTATTGAATATTACCAGGTTAGTTGTGAATCCACAAACGTTATATAGTTTTTATTTTATTTTGTAGTCTACTATCTACTAAGTTTTATAATTTCTATAATGTATGAATATATATGATTACAGAATTAATATTATTCACAGGACATGCGCGCTTTTATCACGTCAGAAGGCAAGACTAAGGGCAGCAAAGGCAAGAAAGCGGGACGCAAGAGCAAGAATAAAGACGTTATTGATGAGGACGACAGCAGTGCTGGCTTGCAAATGAAACCCAAGAAATACAACCCGCCGCCCGACCGTCCAACCACCAATCTCAACAAGAAATACGAAGACCAACCACCTTTTGTTTACGAAACCGGCATGCAACTCCATCCCTACCAGTTGGAAGGTCTCAACTGGCTGCGGTACTCCTGGGGACAGGGTATCGATACAATTCTCGCTGACGAGATGGGTCTCGGAAAAACTATTCAAACAGTCACATTCCTTTACTCACTATTCAAGGAGGGACACTGCAAGGGACCGTTCCTCGTGTCCGTGCCGTTGTCCACTATTATCAACTGGGAGAGAGAGTTCGAACTATGGGCTCCCGATCTCTATTGTATCACTTATGTAGGTGACAAAGACTCCAGAGCTGTGATAAGAGAGAATGAACTGACGTTCGACGACGGCGCAAACCGCGGCGGACGACCCTCGAAGATCAAGTCACAAGTCAAATTCAATGTACTCCTCACGTCATACGAGTTGGTTTCTATCGATGCCACCTGTCTAGGGTCTATCGAGTGGTCTGTACTAGTGGTAGACGAGGCCCACAGGCTAAAGAGCAATCAGTCCAAGTTCTTCAGGCTTCTAGCCGGTTATCACATCAATTACAAGCTTCTACTTACTGGTACTCCACTCCAGAACAATCTAGAAGAATTGTTCCATCTTTTGAATTTCTTAAATAAGGATAAGTTCAATGATCTCGCCGCATTCCAGAATGAATTTGCTGATGTGTCGAAGGAAGAACAGGTGAAGAGGCTTCACGAAATGTTGGGACCGCATATGCTGCGCCGTTTGAAGGCTGATGTCCTCAAGAACATGCCGACGAAATCAGAGTTTATTGTTCGAGTAGAGTTGTCTCCTATGCAGAAGAAGTACTACAAGTATATTCTGACGAGGAATTATGAAGCTCTGAACCCTAAGAGTGGTGGTCAAACTGTCTCATTACTAAATGTTATGATGGACCTGAAGAAATGCTGTAACCACCCATACCTGTTCCCTGTAGCGGCTGAGGAAGCTCCTCTCGGTCCTCATGGAAACTATGATACCCAGGCCTTGGTCAAAGCGTCAGGAAAACTAGTTCTAATGTCCAAAATGTTGAGACAACTCAAAGAACAAGGACACAGAGTACTAATTTTCTCTCAAATGACGAAAATGTTAGACATCCTTGAAGATTTCTTAGAGGGAGAAGGTTATAAGTATGAGAGAATTGATGGAGGTATAACTGGCACGATTCGTCAGGAAGCAATCGATAGATTCAACGCTCCTGGTGCTCAACAGTTTGTGTTCCTACTTTCCACCAGGGCTGGTGGTTTGGGTATTAACTTGGCCACAGCCGACACTGTTATCATCTACGATTCTGACTGGAATCCTCACAACGATATTCAGGCGTTCTCAAGAGCCCATCGTATCGGTCAGGCTAATAAGGTCATGATCTATCGTTTTGTGACGCGCAACAGTGTCGAGGAGAGGGTTACACAAGTAGCTAAGAGGAAAATGATGTTGACACACTTGGTCGTGCGGCCTGGTATGGGTGGCAAGGGCGCTAACTTCACTAAGCAAGAGTTGGATGACATCCTAAGGTTTGGTACAGAGGAACTGTTCAAAGAAGAGGAAGGAAAAGAAGAAGCTATTCACTACGACGACAGAGCGGTCGCAGAACTACTCGACCGTTCAAAGGAGGGTATAGAGCAAAAGGAATCCTGGGCCAATGAATACCTCAGTTCATTCAAAGTCGCTAGCTATTCAACTAAAGAAGGTGACGGCGAGGAAGAAGTTGATACAGAGATTATCAAACAAGAAGCAGAGAACACTGATCCCGCGTACTGGATCAAACTGCTTAGGCATCATTATGAGCAACACCAAGAGGACCAAGCCAGGACTCTTGGCAAAGGCAAGCGTGTCCGAAAACAGGTTAACTATAACGACGGTATCGTTGCACAGACTGAAAACAGGGAAGACTCCACTTGGCAGGAGAATGGCTCCGATTATAATTCGGACTTCTCACAAGGCAGCGAGGATGATAAAGAGGATGATGACTTCGATGAAAAGAATGACAATGGAGACCTCTTAAGTCGCCGAAGTAAGAGGCGGCTCGAGAGACGCGAAGAACGCGATAGGCCATTACCACCCTTACTTGCCAGGGTGGGCGGCAACATGGAGGTGCTCGGCTTTAACGCAAGGCAAAGGAAGTCATTCCTCAACGCTATTATGCGGTATGGCATGCCGCCGCAGGACGCGTTCAACTCACAGTGGCTAGTTCGTGACCTAAGAGGAAAATCGGAACGCAACTTCAAAGCTTACGTGTCGTTATTCATGCGGCATCTATGCGAGCCCGGCGCGGATAATGCAGAAACATTCGCCGACGGCGTACCTAGGGAAGGTCTATCTAGACAACATGTATTAACTCGAATCGGAGTTATGAGTCTGATTAGAAAGAAAGTGCAAGAATTCGAGCATATTAACGGGTATTATAGTATGCCGGAAATGATTCGCAAGCCAGTAGAGCCAGTGAAATCCGGTGCGGGTGAAAGTGCCGCGCCGTCGCCTGCACCTTCTACTGCGACGCCCATAACGTCCGCCGCGCCCTCGCCTGCGCCCACGCAGGTCACACAAACGTCAGGACAGGCCGCCACTCCCGGCGGCTCGGAGAAAGATGACAAAGAAGAAATCAAAGAAGAAAAATTAGAAAAAGAAATCAAAGAAAAAGAGGAGCCAATGGACACTAGTGATATCAAAGAAGAAAATATTGAAGAGAAAGAATCGCCAAAGGATAAATCGGAGGACAGTAAGGATGGTGAGAGACGTATGTCGGTCGATGAAGAGCCCAAGGATGATGAGAAGTCTAATGATAAGAAGGAGGATAAAGACTCCGACAAGGTTAAAGAAGAGAAAGAGGAAGATAAGAAAGAGGACGCCAAGAGTGAGAAGGCAGAGTCTGAAGCTTCCGAGAAGCCGAAAGATGAAAAGAAGGTAATTGTTATTTTTTTTTACAAGATTATATTACGATAGATTAATAAGTATAAATGATTTATTAAAGTTAAGATAGATAAATATATACCCCCTTATTAATAAAAATATAAAACTTCTTATAGCTACAATGTTTTGTCTCCTATTCCCTGTCACAGAGTTTATAAGACGTTTTATATTTTTATGAATAAGGGGATACATTTCATAAATATTCCCAGGACGAGGACGACGACGACGTGGTGCTAGTAAAAGAGGAGGAAGATCTCAAGGTGGAGCGACGGAAGTTCATGTTCAACATTGCGGACGGTGGCTTTACTGAATTACATACGTTGTGGCTCAACGAGGAGCGAGCCGCCGCGCCGGGCCGCGAGTACGAGATCTGGCACCGGCGACACGACTACTGGCTTCTGGCCGGTATCGTCACGCACGGCTACGGCCGCTGGCAGGACATACAGAACGACCTGCGCTTCGCCATCATCAATGAGCCCTTCAAAATGGATGTGGGCAAAGGGAATTTCTTAGAAATCAAGAATAAGTTCCTGGCTAGGCGTTTTAAGGTGAGTGAGAGAGATTTTTAAATAATGGTTATTAATTTTAGGTTATTTTGTACCTATTTGTGACTTTATAAGACGTACACTGTTCAACGACAATATATTGCTATTTTTGTGTGAATATTGAAAAATTTACATCCACAAACAATAATAACTAACCAACTAAAAATACTGTTGTGCCCTAACAGGGTTCATGTTTGATACCATCCAATATGATACCACCATTATGTCAACAACATGAATGCAGATTAAATGATTATGATTATGATTATTATTTCTAAAAAGTTATTTATTTATTTAAATTAAATTTGCAATTATACATAATGCCAGCTATTGGCCGCGGGTACACTTTCATCTCAAAGGAATTAATTTATTATTAAAGGCAAAATTTATTTAATTGTGATAAAGATATACCTTAAAGATTACCATTAATCATATTTTATTAAAATCTGCTCATCAGTTTAGGCATGGAGATAACAATGAAGTGGAATTAATGCATAATATCTGACACTGTTATGAGTTATAACTACATTACTAGTTTTAACAATTCTTTTGTCATTCACAGCTCTTAGAGCAAGCGCTAGTGATCGAAGAGCAGCTTCGTCGTGCGGCGTACCTGAATCTGACGCAGGACCCCAACCACCCCGCCATGTCGCTCAACGCGCGCTTCGCCGAGGTCGAGTGCCTCGCCGAATCACACCAGCACCTCAGCAAGGAGTCGCTGGCCGGCAACAAGCCCGCCAACGCTGTCTTACATAAAGTACGTACCTACTGTTCGGGGAAGTAAATGGCGGTTCACTTTTAGACCTTATGCTTGTAATATGGGTGAAACTGGTCAACTGGCCGCAGTTATTACATTTTTTATTTTAAAAAATGTTACCAGTTTTCTAAATATTGTGGGCGACATAATTATCTTCTTTATTTACAGGGTTAAATTTCAAAGACCGGCCAAATTTTACAATTAAGGCAAACCCAAAGTGCATTTTATACATTATTGTCAAATTAACACAATTATTGTAAAAACATTTGAAAATGTCTGAAAAAAACTAAATTCATAAATATTGCGGATTTGTGGTCGTGTGCGTGCGTGTGCGCGCTGATGTTTGCTATCTAGGTTATTGAACCGAATTGTGGTGGTAACTATCAGCCGGTTTCTATAACCTATCTGTCAGTAGATTTGCTTACTAGGGATAGGATTTTGACAGTAGCTGTACGGAGCTTATGTCAAAATTCTATCTCTAGTAAACAAATCTACCGACAGATTTGATATAGAAACTGGCCGTATATCCACGCGTTCTGTAATTTAAAGGCGGACAGAAATAAAATCATGTGAAAGAAATGCTTTATTTATTTCGTAGATCGAAAATATTATTAATTGTGAAGTCTCCGTAAATTTGGCCGGTCCTTGAAAAATAACCTTGTATATCATTCTTCTCTAGACCGTGTGTATTTCACTGAAATCCTACTAAACGGCTAGACCGATTGTGTTCATTTATGATATGGATGGATACACAATTGGACCAGGCATGTGGCGCTGCAAGTCGCGGATTCTAGGATTTTTTATTTTCACAGAAGGATATAATCTGTTAAACCTCCTAGTATACAAAAACTGGTATTTTTCAGTGTCGATGTTGGGGACTAAGCTACTACCAATCCGGCAGTAATGTCAAACATAACAACACTGTCCAAACGATACGCACAAAACATTACAATAGCAGTATTATGATACCAAGAAAGAAAGAAAACATAACATTATCATTCTCAAGAGGCTTGATGAATGGAGTGGCACTCGTTTTCATATGCATCAAAATCCACCAAACAAATACTCATTCACCATAATTTTAACCGGATTCAACATAGGAGTAGTAAGAGGACAATCAGTGTTTATATAATATATTTGTGCATATCTTTGTTGCTGTAACAGCCTCATTAGTCTAGTAGTCTTATGGGTCCTTGGTTCGATTCCCAGATCAAGCAGTGTTATTGGTTATTACTATGAAATTCTCAATAGCAACTCGAAGTTTGGATTTATTGATATATGAATAAAAAAATTATAATTACTTTAAATTGTTTGGTTCAGGTGCTAAATCAGTTGGAGGAGCTGCTATCGGACATGAAGTCGGACGTGTCCCGGCTGCCGGCCACGCTGGCGCGCATCCCGCCGGTGGCGCAGCGACTGCAGATGTCGGAGCGCTCCATCCTGTCGCGCCTGGCCGCCACGGCCGGCAACCCCGTGCCAGCAGGTCAGATACATATTATATTGATGAATTAATTACTAAATTATGGACTACTTAAAAATATGTCACATGACAAGGGACTTTGGTGAACTATCACTTTTATCCTAAGCTATAGGACATAGAAAGTGATTGATGGAAAATCTTAGGGCTTGATCATCACTATCCAATTTCCACGAAAAACGAACAGAAGCTTCGACGAGGGTTCGCTAGTGAGCATAAACTGATGTGCAGCAGTCACTTAATAATACTGCCGTCGTGTCGTGTTCAAGATCTTACCAGTTAGATAAGGGATGAAGAGTTGCTCCGAAGATCGTTTAGCATGATAATCTAATAACAGCTCGAAATTCGAAAAACCTGGCGGGCCACATAGGTCATACCATAGTTATCTGGTGTTACTACATCCTAGACTCTAGGATGTAATAAAATTAGACTAAACTAGAATACTATTATGCCGGATAATTATTTCTCCTGGCATAGGCTTATTGATGTTTTTCTGTGTGCAGCGCAAATGGCGCAGTTCCCCGCGGGCTTCCAGTCAGGTGGGTCGCTGCCGGGCTTCTCCCCGGCGGCGGCGGCGGCCGCGAACTTCTCCAACTTCCGCCCCCAGTACTCCGTGCCTGGACAACCCGCCTCCAGTGGATCCTCTAATGTGAGTAGCTCTAGCATTGGAAGAAGCGATTGGGATTAACATTTCGAACATATTTTGACAGTTCAGTATGTCTTGTCTTTTATTAGGTAGATACAAATGTACAGTACGCGTGACTTAACTTGGCCGGATTGAAGTTAGCTGTTTGTCAGTTTTTGGTTGCGCAGTACACAATTTTTAACGTAAACAATCCACTGCGCATGAAAACGGCGAACTTCACTCCGGCCAACTTATGCTGCGCGTACTGTACCTTACAAGATGTCCATAAAATTATGGTCTATGTAAGTGTGACTACAGTTAGAATTAGCAACAGAGAACTGTCCTAATATTTCGATGATTATGAATATTTCACTGAATTTGAATTGTGTTTTCTCTTTTACAGAAATCATAAACTCCGTTATTTATACAACATAATTCAACTTGACAAATTTGCAGGTATTCACATCTAATAAATACCATAAATTATAATAGTTACGATTAGTAAGGTTTACACGTAAATGTTGAATGAAGTAGAATGTTTGATTTTATAATAAAATGATATTATTTTGTTTTAGCGAGCGGCTAATTGGTCACATAGATGAATTATCTAGATGTAAGCTTTCCAAGATTCCTGTTCCACCTTGGGTTTGAAGTGATAATTATAGCGTATTAGTGCAGTTATGTTAGGTAACATATACAAATACTACGTCATTTTGATGCAGAACTCACAATATTATTTATTTCATCCTGATCTGTATGAATCTTGTTTATTGTGTAAGTGATTGTGGACTTTTAAGAAACTTATTTTTAATTTACCAAAAATGAAAATTGAATAAATCGTATCTTTTAAGTGATTCAGTATTATTATTTGATTAACCTCGGGATAAAAACACATCCTTTATGACGACTTGGCAAATGTTTTGAAATCATTCGATCCTGAATGATAATATTTTGTAACTCAAAAATGAAGTATGTAAAATACTTATATCTGAGTAATTGCCGACTTACAGTACTCTAACATTATAAAATAATACAACACACAATATACAAAAATACAGTTTAATTCATGATCACAATATGAATACAACTCAAAACAGTAAGTAAAAACTTTACTAAATATCACCACATGTATGTATCATCATCAGTGTTGTACTTGACACAGTCTAGAGGTTTGATAACACTGGGGTCTGATGAACAGAAATGTTGAAGCATCTCCTCACTTATTCCGCAGTCTGACAAGTTTTCTTTGTTGAATGCTTTGGCGAAGTGGTTCGGCTCGTTCTCTTTTGATGATTCGTCTGAAATGGAAATGTTTGAAATATAACATTAGTTGTGGCTATAGATGGGTTTCTGCCCAGGCATTTTGGGCGAAAAAAATAAATGCCCTGGCATAAACCCATCTATATAGATGGGTTTCCGCCCAGGCATTTTGGGCGAAAAAATAAATGCCCTGGCATAACCCATCTCTAGTTGTGGCACATCTCTGTTGCCGAGTTTGTCCGAGTGGTATATTCTGCTGCCAAGTAATGTAATGCTGTGTAATAATGTGCCAACACTATTTTGTCCGGTTTGAAAGGTAACATAGCTAGTAAAATTACTATGAGACAACAACTGAGGTCTTTAAATGACGAGGCGCGAGAGATACCATTAGTGCTGTACTGCTGACATAATAACCGACTATTTGATAGTAAATATACGTTTAAAAACATACCTTTAGCGATATTACTGGCGGCCCACGAGAACGCTAGCGTGGGCTGGTGATGCGCGAACGTAGCGCTGAACTGTGCTGATGAACTCGTCTTCAACATGTTAAACAGCGTGTGTAGCGTGGTCGGCAGGATTGGACCCCGCAGCTCTATCGAGTAGTACTTATTGCTATCGGAATGTATTGTGTTCTCGCGCACCTAGGTACAACACAAATTGGTAATAATAAGATCTGTGAGAAAGAACTATTATAGTATCTAGCGTAGGCAGAGTTGCCAGGGTTCCTTGGGTTTTTTTACAGTAGTGTCCGCCCAAACTTATACAATCTAGCCTGTTCGGCTTTTGGTCAACCCCGCTCTACCAAAAGATGGCGGACGAAAGCGTAATAGCTACTCACGTAAATAAAAGTACCATTTTTTCTGTGAGAGGCTTTGTCTGCCTAAATATGAATCTGTGTACGGTTTTTCTATTTTTAGGCCTGGCAACCCTAAACGCAGGGTGCGGTCGGCACGATAAATTTATTTATGAGGTCATCGCTTCTCGTATATAAAATTCTGAGCATTTTAAGACTACGTCGGGCTTTATTATATGACATACATTTATTCTGAAATTATTCAGTCATAACTTTCTTCAATACACCTAAACTTGAATCGTCGCTAGCCTAATTACTATAATTACTAGGGCGTCGGACTTTCGATCATGTGGTTGCCGGTTCGAAACCCACCCATTTCACTACCGATGTGAACCCACTCGTAACACAAGGATTTAGATTAGCACGAGGGGTTAACAAGAATACTAGTAATGTGCGACACATTACTATTAAGCTTTAAAAAAAAACAACTCACTAACTTTCAAGGACTGCAGCGTCCCTCCGTGGAAGGCGGTCGGCGCGAGCAACGTGGGAGGCACTCCAGCGAAGGGCCCGGTGGGGCTGACGATGGACTTGCAGTTAAGCAGGAAGTTGAACAGCGCCTGCGCGTCCGCTCCCCGCACAAACACTAGCGACTCGGCCGCGCTATCCACGCTGCTTTCTGCGCTATGCGTTATCCGTGCCTGTACACACCAATATACATGTCTATACATAATACAATCACGCCTTTCCCCCACAGGGGTAGGCAGAAACTATAGACCGCCACTTGCTACGATTCTTGCATACTTCTTTTGCTTCTTCCACATTCATACATCTTCTCATACATACGCGCAGGTTGCGAGTGCTACGCACCTGACCTTTTTGAATGATTTCGCCAATAAGATCGGCGATGTCTATTTCTTGTTAAAAATAACAAAAATAAATAATAAATAGAATCATTGTTAACTGCTAATTCATTAGTAGTGGTCTCGTTCAGGTTCATTAGTCGAGCGTGACTGTTACGTTAGAGGTCCGACTTCGATTCCCAGGTCGAGCAATGTTATTGGGTTTTCTATAAAATTTGCAGTAGCAGGTATGGTTGTACATCGCTAATCGGATACAAGCAACACGGGAAACTTAATTGGTTGATGACAATCTTAGTAATATTAACCTGTGTAATATTAATCTTCTTAATAACTTCTGTTTCAAAGCCCATCTGTGAGAGGAACTGGTCAGGATCCTCGTCGTCATCGTCTTCCTTCTTGCCTTGTCCCTGCTCGTCCTGCGTGCACTTGTCGTCCATGGTGTCGTAACAGCTGTCGAATGACGCGTTCTTCGGTTTCTCTTCTTCAGAGGTGTTTAGCTTCTTCTTGTTGTCAGGTTTCAGTGGCATTGTATACTCTACGTCTGTTTAGAAAACGGCAATTAATTACAAGATTGAGATATTAACAAAGTAATGAAGGATAAGCCCGTGAGCATGCAGTGCGCATTTGGTTGTGTAAGCTAATTCTTTTTTTGAATAACATTACTATATGTCTATCTTGAATTCTTGACATGAGTTAGTAAAACTAGCGACCCGCTTGCAGTTTCACCCGCGTTGCTGTGCTCCTATTGGTCGTAGCGTGATGTTATATAACCTATAACCTTCCTCGATAAATGGACTATCCAACACAAAAATATCTTTTCAATTCCAACCAGTAGTTCCTGAGATTAGCGCATCCAAAAAACCAAACTCTTCAGCTTTATAATATTAGAAATATGTAGATTGAGAGTCAGCCGATTGATAGAAATGCAGTCTGACTCCATCTAGCGGGACGATCGTTTGTCCAACGGCATTAGTGGCTTAGGCTATTTTAATGCATCCTTTCAATATATTTTCCTAAGCCGTTTCAGAAACGTCTTTAGTGAACTTACGCTTAGAATCGTCTACTGAATATGAGCTTCTTTTCGTTAAAGGGACACAGAAATTTAAGAGCTAGAAAGGAAAAAAATCAAGGTAGACATTTACCTTCCTGCCGCAACGTCTGTCTGAACCCCCTAGTGGTGGGTGCGATCAACGCGCACGGTTCCGATACGCCACACAACCCGGCCGCTCGGAACAAACACGTGAACGTATTCGCACACACATAGAAGTAGGGACAGTGGAGAGCTCGTAACAGCTGAAATTATAATAATTCTGCTGATTAGGTCTGAATGACATTATAAACATCCATTCGCATTTTATATAAATAAATTAGTGATTTTGTATGAAGATTCTTATGTAAGAAATGAGAATTAATTCTCATTAGGGTAAAGAAGAAATGAGAATTAATTCTCATTTCTTCATACAAAATAGCTATTTTCAAAAGATAAAATGCGGATCGATGAGAATTAATTCTCATTTAGGGTAAAGAAGAAATGAGAATTAATTCTCATTTATTTCTCTGAATACCTGACGGCCATTCGACTATATTGTCCCAGTGTTAGTTAGCGTAGCCTCTTTACACTTTAAAGTTTATACGTCTCCTCAGATACGCCGCCCTCATGACCATGTTTACTATGGAAAACTTACCTGAAACAAAGATCTGAAGCTCTCCGTCCATTCTCGAAGCAAGGCCTGTTTGACCTCCTCATTGGTCGCCATGAAACTGGTGGCGGAGACTTTGCCTGAGGAGCGAGGGTACAAGTCCAGCCACGGCAGGTGCGGGTGCTGCCAGTAGAGGCAGGCCTGGTGGAACCGCGCCCGCGGAGACGTGTCTAGAGTCGGTGACGCTGTTGTGTCGAGGCAGCGAACGAATCTAAATTCAAATAGGTATTTTAGACCTCGACACTAGATTAGTGGTGTTATAAACATGGACATAGCTAGGAGGTGGGGGGGGGGGGGCAAGGATGGTCAATGCCCACACTAGAAACCTCTGCCCACTCTAGAAAAATCGATAGTCTTGAAGAATTACTTTTGAGACTGTTGAGTTTTGCTGGATGGCTGCTTCTCTAAGAAAAATCCCTCGCTATGCTAACGGTTATAAGTTTTTGTCTGCCTGTCTGTGGCATTGTAACTCCTAAGCAAATCACGTTTACAGGGAGTTGCTAAGTGCAACAAGGTCAACAAAGTTTACATGAAATTGAACATTATGTCATCATCCATATTATAAGGCGCAATATTTACAGTATATTAGATATATTATAATTTGATACCGATGTTTTATTTAAAAATAACTTCGTTCAAATTAGTACAGTTATTCTAACTGCACATAAACAGGCCGTCACGGGACATACTACGATACAATCGGCGGACCCCGGCCGGTGTAAAAATAAAATTTTAGAGTAGGGTAAAGAAGTAAACAAAGAATGCCAAGTGTAGATGTAGATACAGTGCGCTCAGTATATTTTAAAAACGAAATGGTTTCCAAAAAATCAATAAATAACACACCTACGTATGCATCTAGTCCATACCTATAATAAACTTGTTACAGGCTGATGTCTGTAAATTATAGATAGGAATTGCTTTGACTTCTGTTGCTTTAATAAAGACCGGAGGGACTTTACTTGATGGGTTGCTGACCCTTAAGAGCCGCTACGGACTGCAGACTGCCAGAGTCGCAGCAACCGAGGGGAACTGGGAACTGGTCAATGATTATACTGATATGATATTATGGCGTGAATCACAAGTAAAATCTCCTCCAATGATTAAGAATAACAGTGACATCGAATTGGAAGACCTGGTTGATTCAAACTGAACATTGCGATGGAATTGCCGGATTATCCTTATCACACACAAGCAGTAGAGCAATGTGTAAAGATGTTTACTGAAGCATAAATTACTGTGCCAGACATAGATGGACTTATTATTCGTTCTAAAATTACATCGCGGACAATAATGCCATATTTTGAAACCAAAAATAATTTTAAAGTAGGACCACAAAAAAAATTAATACTTTTCGTAATTTCTCTCGATTTTACCACTTTATGGCTTCCATTTTATATTTCAATTTTCTGGTTTGTCTTAAATAAAGGTTATAGATAATAAAAGAAGTGTTTTAATGTTACACGGATGCTAAAATAAAATAGGATTTTGATTTTTGTATCATTCTGTGCAAGTATAAAGATAAGTCTATTTTAATAAAAAAAAATAAGTTTGGCCTAAGGCAGAGGCTAAAAGATATGTCAAAAAAATAAAATAAAAATATATTTACATATAATGTAGCCAAATGCAACTTTGTGCAACTATTCAAAATTGACTTGATGACATTTTTTTTCTTCATACATTGACACTCCACTCTAGCGGGTAGCATCTAATTATTTCATAAAAATTTTGTTTATACTTACCCAGTTATACCAGAGGCTTCTTCACTAGCTTTCAATTTTGAAGTCCATGCAAAAGGTTTTGGTGACATCAATCTTAACTTAGTCTTTAAGGCCCAGTCAATGGGTAAATACTTGTATTTCTTCTCCGGAATCTAAAAATGACAGAATTGTTATAAGGGAAACACTTGAACATGTATAATGAATATTATATTGATTTATGATTTCAATCATTAAAAATATGTCTCAAACACATCCTGTTCAAGGGTGTGATCCTAGATTTACTTACAGGTTCCACAGAATGTTCAGCAGTGAACTTCTGTAAGAGGTTGGAGAATGTGGACAGTTTCTCTGTATCCACATCTTTGGCCGGCTTCTCAACCACCTTTGCCGGCAGATTCAGTAAGGCATACAGAGTCTTGTCATTAGACTCATCAAGCTGATCTTCAACTTCTAACTTTGGTTTCTTAGTTTGTTGTGGCTTGTTCCTAGAAGCAAAAGGTGACATTGGTTATGTAACTATCTCTTCAGTTACTAAACTGCTAGTGTACTCAACAAGTAAGTCAAAATCATTTATTCAAGATAGACTACTAGGTAGTACTTTTTCAATGTCATTTTACATTATAGACAGCCCCCAAAAGCCCTTCACTCTCAAGACTATTCCCTCCCTGTTACACAAATAATAGATGTAACACCATAAACAAACTCGTAATCCAACTATTCCATTATTAGTTCCCAATAGTAAATGAGTGCCCATGTCTAGTGCCAGCCTGATAACTAACGAAATCATAAAAAGGATCATAATTTTTGTATGAAATATAACATACAACATACCATTATGGCTATATTCCCCAAAGGGTTAGACAGAGGTGTGCTAATGTATACCCATAGCTTGCCAGTATGTTTAGGTTCTATGAAATAGGTGGCAAGCATATTGTCACATGACATTTTTGTATGGAAATGTTTCTAATGTTTGCTTTAAGACCCTTTTAAATCTCTGAATAGTTAGTAAGCATTTTTATTAGCCTTGGTGACCTACTGGTGGTGACCAATTGATTTATTCTCTGCTAAGTTCTATGTTGACATGTGAGGCTAACTTCTGCAAGTTATGGTAGACAATCACATCACATATTTAATATACCTAGTGTTGGTTTTAATAGATTTTTTATTAACAATGTGCAGCATGCGAAAAACTACACTGCTTCAGCTATCCATCAATGTATGGTATTCAGTCGTAAAGTTTAGTGTATTTATATATTCTTCTAGAGACTCTCTAGCTATAAATTATGTACTGCTGCAAGAAATAATAAAAAAACTCACTTGGCAAATGGATTTTTTCTTTTCTCCCCTTCCAAGATTCTGGAGAAATCTAAGTCAACATGTTTTTGACTGCTTGATTGCTCACTGGCAGATTGGGAAGGTTGTTTCATGCGTTCCTAGGGTCAAAAATGTTCCGCTGGATTTTAATAAAACACTAATCATAAGGCGCTGTTGTACTTGCACACATGGGTGTGTGCAGCAGTGTGCAAGGGGGTGCACTTGCACCCCCCTGTTAGGAAAGAAAAAACATATAATTTTTTTTTGTATTATGTTACTGATTGAATAAAAACAGAAAGTGTCTAGGTTGCTGATTTATCTAGTTATTATACATGTTAATTTCCATATTTTATAGAATACATCTAGTAGATAGGTTTAATGTGAACATGCACATGCACCTCCCTGAAAATAATCCTGGCGGCGCCCACGCTTGCATGAGAAATTGGGCTGTTCACAAAAGAAACGAAACTACCTACATGTATTTAAAAACTAAAAATGTATTTTCGTTTGTGTTTTATTTTTATTAACGGTAGGTATGACATTAGGCATTAAAAATTTAGATTTTAAATAAATTTGGTTCTGAAATCAAAGCATTTTTACATACCTGCAACGCTTTTTTGCGTTTTTTTAGTTTATGCAGCTGCATTACTTCGTTCGGCCTCTTCCATGGTGAAGGCGGCCCCATGATTTTTGAGAATAAACTATATACTCTTATAGTGGACTAATTCTCACTTTATTTTTGCTTGTAAATACATTTTCATTGTTGAATCATTTTTGTTTATCGTCGTTGAAAACACCTGATTTATCACGCGCACGCGAAAATGTTATTCGATCAAATCGAATCGAATCAATTGACAATTGCAATTTGCATGTGTGCGTGTTTGGCTTGGGTTGTGGTTGGCTGGGGAATTTGATGTTTGTGTAATGTTGCCAACAACCAAGGCAACGGAACGTCAAAACTCAATGAACGAAACCATAAAACCATTCATTCGTCATTCAATCAACAAAAAAGCCTATGGTACAGTGTAACTACCTATTCAATTCAATCTTTGTAAGATTAGGTTTACATCTGACTAGTAGATTTCGTCGATTTCGGCACACTATGAGCTGCATTTCATTGCATTTGAAAACTGCGATATTGATTTTGATACAGTACATACCTACGTCGATTTGCTTACAAGGTTTGTTTTGTACAGTACCTACGCTTAAAATAACTATGCGCGTCTGAAGTTATCCCTAAGTGGTCTTGTGGTAGAAAATTTTAATAAAAAATCTCGATGTTATGACAGTTCGAGTCGTAAATGCAAAGAGTATAGTAGATATTATTTATGAAACGTAAATGTTTCGCATTCATGATTATTGTGCATAATCATTTCGATATTTTTCCTTAAGAACACTTAATTATGTTGTTTTACCTGCGCGGCTATTCGAAATGGCTAATTTCACACGCGCACATTTATTTTGTGCGTACTGTACAGTTTGCTATAAATTTCGGGCACCGAGCATGAATTTATATGTAGTTGGGAGCCGCGTTTAACTCACCACGAGGTACACGATTAACCACGCTGTCATGGTCGTTTTGCGGCTCAGTCAGACTCTAATGACTCTATTGACGTTCAGCCGTTATTACTGATCTGAGTGTAAAGATATCATAAGTATAAAAACTTTACACTAGGTATTAAAAAACATAATAGCACTAATACAAAATTATTAGGTTAGTAAGTAGATAAGTAAGCAATACTTACAGAACCAAGAACTAATCAGTGGTTATAGACTCCTGCGTATGGGTGTTAGAGTTCGAATCCCAGGCACGCATCTGGTGACTTTGCTGAGGAACCTTCTTTAACCTTTAATTAAATTATGTCTTTCGTTAATCACCTTCCTATACATATCGCATCCCTAAATTAATTATACTAATATAATAAAATTGTAACATATTGAAAAAAATAATACGAGAGGTCTATGCATCTCTTATAGTTTGTGGGTCTAAGAGCAATTAGTACAAGTCAAAACAATTATCTTATGAGTAGTTAAGAGTTTTTGTCGGTCTCTCTGTCTATATGTTTGTATTCGCATCACTTATAAACTACTGCACGACATTAAATGCGGTTTTCACAGTTGTATTGCTGGAGATTGTTTTATCTTGATACGCCACCTAGAAACTGAGTTATGATAAGTTTTTGGTTAAGTAGGTACCAAATGCAGTTAATTAATTACTGCTACCGAGTCTACTGGGTTAGAAGTGGATAGGACCCTACATGAGTAGATAGGTAAGTACCTAGTACCTAAGTCAGTTATTTTAATCGCTTTTTTTTCTATGAGTGCTAAACTCGATAAATAAATTGATTTTACCTAAACTATTTTTTGTCTATGTGACTGAGTATGTGTTTGTCCCTGAATAAAATACCATGAATTCACTCCTACGCCTACTTACATAGTGATCTATGGTGTACGAGGATTAAAATGCGTTGACCTATGAAATCTCAGCGCGGGTTTCGGCGACACGTTCTCGCGCCGACCGGTCGGTTCGCTGCACGTCCCATCGCGGCAGTCACATGCTACACGCTCCAACTCTAGCATCGCGGTAACTGGTATCATGGCTTTGCTCGTCACAGGCAAAACAATTGTGAATTAAAAAAAAAGATAAAGAGCGCAAAATGATTTTTATAATTCGAATTCGACCAGCCTTATTTAAGGTTCGAAACTTGAAAGTTAAAAAAAGTAAATGATTACATTTTTAAAACAGTGTATTTTATGTAATTACAATGAAGATAAAATCACTAATTAGCGACAGTTTTGAATATATTCAGAGACGTCTTTATTTGGTAAGTTATTATTTTATACTCTACTAGGTACTATGTTTTCTTTTGTAGTAATTTTGTAACCATTCATTGTTCCATATTGAACTTTATATTTTTTTAAACGTAATGGTCTGTATTTTATTTGCGTACTTTTCTTTGGAGAACGACGCAATGAGATAGGGTTATTTCGAAAAATTCCAAGAATTATGATGATCTCAGCTTCACGTTCAGTCTCACCGAATAGTTACTGCACATTACTTCATTTATCTGTCACTGTATGAAATATATGTAAGTTTGAAGAACGTGTCGTAAAAATAACTTTAAAAAAAATATAAAGTTACGAAATGTTGCCCATATCTACAGATCTTAGGCAGTAAGTGAAGGTTATTCCTTTGTAACTTTTCGTTCAGTAAAAAACCGTAATGCAATAGTTCTTTTATTTCTTCAATTTTGTTTAAGGTTCTCTTTAAAACCGATAAAATATAATAATATTCAAGAACGAGGTACCCTTGTGTAAGTTCAAAGACCTCAATGGTAAGGCCGATAATTATTTAAGTAGTTACAGGATGTTTAATTATATATATCGCGTTCAATTCCTAGAAGCACCTACCGTATCGCTATTCCATACTATAAATTAATTCTATTTATGCTTATTAGGCGACAAAAACGTGCAAAAGAAATAATACTATTTGGGTCAGCCGGTTAAGTTTATTCATTCCTGCAGTGTGTTGCCTCGGGGCTAGCTAGATTGTAGCTTTAGCAAAAAGACTAAAATGTGCCGGGTGTAATGCAAATCTTCCTTCTTTCTGAATATTTCAAAATATTGCTGTGAACGCACGTTTGATATCAAAACAAACAATTGTTTTTACAAGCAAAAGCTAATTTTACTGTACCTTTATTAATTACTAGCTTCTGCCCGCGACTTTGTCTGTGTGGACTTCAGAATTGGGTCTAGCGACTAGCGGTCTAGCGACCTGGATAAAATGTAGCCTATGTATTATTCCAGACTATAATCTATATCTGTGCCAAATTTCATCCAGATCCGATATGCCGTTCGGGCGTGAAAGAGTGACAAACATCCATACATTCATACGAGGTTTCCGGCGACTGGGACCGCAATTAACTCGGACCACGGTCCCAGTTGCCGGATCCATTTAATTTTAATATTTTACTTCCGGCGACTAAGACCACCCATAAATGAATACAAAAATATATTAAAGAAAAACTCACAGAAAATCGGCGTTAAACATCGCTTACGTTGTGTCTCGCCGAGTGAGTGAGGTTACCGGAGGCACAATCCCCTTTTAAAAGGTCGGTAACGCACTCGCGACTCCTCTGGTGTTGCGGGTGTCTATGGGCGGCGGTAATGACTTTCACTTACCATCAGGCGATCCGTCTGCTCGTTTGCCCTCCTATCCCATAAAAAAAATAAAAAAACTGATTAAAAAATACATTTTATTTATAGAATCTATATAAATAATAATGAATCACATCTTTCATATCTATTGTACCGGGCCTCTTTTTAAGTATAGTTATAACGTTATTGTTACCGGGTATCGATGACACCGCGGATGTCATCTGCGGGCTCTAGGATTGTTGAAACAATTTTAAAAGGCGCCGCGCCTTCTCTCTTTCTTAGGAATTCTTCAAACAGCCATGTTTAAAGAAAACGTCTACAATGATTGCAAGAAAAGGTTCCCAAGGGATCCAGGCAGACATTTAGGAAAACTAGGGCCCTTACCACGATGTGATGACGATTTTGTCAAATTTAGCTGAATAAAAATGGCATACTGCCTCATTAGTCTAGTGGTCCCAAGCGCGACTGCTACGCTAGAGGTCCTAGGTTCGATCTCCAGGTCGAGCAAAGTGTTATTGAGTTTTTCTATGAAATTCTCAGTAGCAGCTCGGAGTCTGGATTTGTGCCCGGTAATAACCGGGCACAAATCAATTACATCATATGCATTGCCAATAGGCAATAGCCAACAAATCCAGACTCCGAGCCCCCTACAACTCGCCCCCTATTACATGTAATGTAATGTAAACATACCAGGTGAACTGTGGGTGTATATTAGTAGGCCTCTGCCTAACCCTTCGGGGAGTACAGGCGTGTGGTTAGTAAAAATAGCAGACTTGAGAGTGAGGCGAATAGTTCTTCAGCTAGTGCCATCTGTGGATTTTTTTTATAGTTTTTAATATTAAATATTTATTACTTCATTAACCGGAAGTACAGATCAAGGCCATTAATTAACGCTTGAACGGATTCGATGTTAACATTTTTTTTTTTTTTTTTTTTTTTTTTACAACGTAAGTGTTACATTGTATACCAACTTAAGACCAAGTGTAAATCGAAAATAAGTATGAACTTACAACAAGTTTACAAAACACGTTCTAAAAAGAAATGACTTAATTATTACGTTATGGTTTGGACTTCCGATTAAACTAATATTGTGTTTGAACTATGTTAACATAAATTAAACTAATTGGCGGTATACAGAAATAAAAGTCTTTACCTTCCGTGCTAGTCAAAGACTGTGTTACGGCAAGGTAAGGATTCTCGCTTCAGAAATACCAACTGTAATTTAATCGACATAAGGACAGTTCTCCACTGTTTATGGTAATAAAGAAAAATACAAAAGACGAGATAACAGCTAATGAGTTTGGCGTAAACAAGTAGTACATGCAAAATTATCAGACAACTTGACTTAGACAACTTGACTTATAACGAAACATACTTAAAAGTTATTTATCAGTTAATAAATCCAAAAAGGAAATACAATGTCTTAACAGTAATTGTGCTGCTTTAATATTAAAACCATATCAAAGTCTTGATATGGAATCAGCTGCACTTTATTCCTTAAATTATCTAGGTATCAGTGTAGTATATATACGGGTATAGACATATATATATATATATATATATATATATATATATATACATATACATATATACACACATCCACATATACACATGATTATACATATATATATACATTAAATTAGTAGGAGTAAAGATTTTATTTTTAATGTAAGATATTGATAGATAAAAATACATATTTTGTTTATTTGTGTATTAATATTATAATTATATGATTTACTTGCATACTTGTATAATTTTTTCTGTCCGTTCGTAATCTAAACTGCTCAGAAACTCATCCAGTGCCTTCCTGCAAATAGAACTCGTCATATCTTTTAAAGTCTTAACTTTACTTATGCGATTGTAAAGTAACGGGGCTAGAAAGTAAGAAAAACATTGAGCAAACGAAGTTTTACAAGGAGGAACTTTATATACTTCATGGGTTCTTCTAATGGATTGATTAGTAGGTCTTTGACAGAAGTGTTGTCTGAGAACAATGCTTTTAATGTAAAGTTGACGAATATTCAGGACCTCAAACTCTTCATATAGTTTCGACGTAGGGTATCTAAAGGGTTTGAAACTAACAACTTTCAATATACACCTCTGGGCGCGTTCAATTTTTAGAAGCGTACTTTTTCGTGCACCACCCCAAGCGGCGATACCATAAGTAGCGATTGACTGATATAAAGCTAGGTAAACAAGTCTGTTAGTCTTTCTGTCTCTTAAGTTTCTAATTTTTTTGAAAATAGGTATTAGTTTACGGATTCTAGATTTAAGATTACTGATATGTGGTTTCCAGTTTAAATTTCGATCAATTTCAATACCAAGGTACTTAGTACTATTAGTTGCCGATAAAATATGGCAATCACAATCTCTAATAGCAAGAGAACAATTAGAAGAGTGCGCTTTTAAAAGGTAATCTGAAGGGGGTTGCAGATTGTTTTTAATGCTAAAAGTAATATATTTTGTTTTATTTAAATTTAATGTGAGTAAATTGTGGTCAAGCCATTTAATTATTTTTCGGAGCCCATTTTCAGCTGATGTTTTGACTTGTGCCCATGTTGAATGTTGAAATAGAATAACCGTATCGTCAGCAAATGTAATTAATTTTGATTCAGGTATTTCAGTATTGCATAAATTATTAACGTAGATTAGAAACAAAGTAGGCCCAAGTACTGAACCTTGAGGTACTCCAAAGTCAATTTTTAGTTTTGTGCTAGTAGTATCTCCGATTTTTAATGTTTGGGTCCTGTTACTGAGATAATCTTTAAAAAGTTCCAATGGCAAACCCCTGACGCCTATAGACTCTAATTTACGAATCAGTAAAGAAATTGAGACAGTATCGAATGCCTTTGCTAAATCCAAAAAGACACCTATACATTTTTTCTTACAATCAAGATTCCCAGCTATATTGGTAACCAAATCCTCTACAGCATCCACAGTTGATTTATTTTTTCTAAATCCATATTGATTCTTGGCCAAAATATTATGTTTTTCTAAAAAATTTACTAACCTGTGATTCATTATTTTTTCTAAAATTTTGGATAAAGTCGGTAGCAGTGAAATCGGGCGATAGTTAGTGATATCGTCTTTTTCCCCTGATTTGAATATAGGCACAACAATGGAGTCCTTCAAAGCGTTTGGGAACTTACCAGAAGACAAACACAAATTTAATAAAGAAGTTAGTGGTGTTATCAGTATATTGATATATTTTTTGATAAATAGTGATGATATGCCATCCCAACCAGTGGTATTAGTATTCTTCAGTGACATAACAATTTTGTGTACCTCTAATTCATCTGTTTCCAAAAGCATAAATGAGTTCAATGGAGTCTGACTGCACTTAAAATCTTTGACTAGATCATCTTCAGTTACTTTTAATTTATGTAGAATGTTGTTTGATAGGTTAGAACCTATATTAACAAAAAAACTATTCGCATAATCAACGGATTCCTGCGGTGTCGACTTAACACTTAGCAACTCATATGGTATTTTAGATTTATCCAACACATTTAAATTACATACTCGTTTTATAACGTTCCAAGTCTTTTTTATATCATTTTTACTATTAGCTAAGTTTATCGTGTTCATTTTTTAAATTATGTAGAATACTGTTACAATGATTTCTATAACGTTTATAGGTAGTTTCTAGGTCTTTGTCATTTGGTGATTTTAAGTGTCTTTTATGTAATGTGTCTCTAAATCTCATACAGCGTAATAATCCGGGGGTTATCCATTGTTGACGAGTTTGTTGTCTATTTGGAATTGCAGTTATTTGCGTGCTTTTTTTAATTATTTTAGATAGAATATTTATAAACACTTCAGTTGCTTTATTGGGGTCGCATAGTGATGTTATACTTGAAAAATCAATTTCTTTAATTAGGGTGTCAACCATACCATAATTAAGTTTTTTTATGGTTTTTTTATGTTTTTTGTAAATAATACTTTGTTGCGATAAAGGTATCTTCAGATATAAACTGCTATGATCAGTCACAGACGACTCACAAATCACAGTCAGCAGTTTAAAATCAGACTTAACAAAACAGTGATCAATGCATTTGTTAAGACGAGTAGGAAGAGAGTGACTAGGTAAGAAACAATGGGTTGCAAGTAAATCTAAGTACTCATCTGATTTTGATTCATCGTTATGGGAACCAATATCTATATTGATATCTCCAGTTAAATAAATATTGGGTATGTGTTTCAGTTTGATTAAAAGCTCGTCTAGAGAATGGAGAAAATTGGCTAATGAAACAAAAGACGGTGATCTATATATACAGATAAAGGCGTTTGTTTTACCTACTTCAACTACTAAACAGTCAGCGTGTTCAAAATTGGGTTCATACACTATGATATTTGCCAAATTACTTTTTGCATATACAACTACACCACTATTTTTATTGATATGTTTTTGAGTGTGGTAGACATCGTATTGTTCAATTCCTGGAATTAAATCTGATTTTTGTAACCAACACTCAGTTAGAATGATAAAGTCGTAGTCTATATTACTCCTTGCCATAAAAACTTTAAAATCTTCCAAGTTTTTATGTATACTTCGAACGTTTTGAACAATTATTTTAAAAGATGGTTCCATATTAATTCCATATTGCAAAAAAGATTCCGGATCCTCAACCAAAAAGGAATCACCAGTGTTGATATTATTATCAACATCGGTGACCACATCTTCTAGATTGTTACACATTGTTTACGAAAAAAAAGAGTCCAAATTCTATCTTGAGTACAATAAGTTTGGTTGAGGGATATGGTTTCTGATATTTGTGGGAGTAGTAGTAGATACAATAATTGCTTATCTACGGACATGGAGTATACATAATATAATAAAATAGTAATGCGATATATGTATATAAACAATATAAAATACACAAATACATAACAAACATTACTGTAGTATTGTAAGTATATAAAAAACTGGTAGCAAAGGAAAACAATAATTGTAAACATCTGGTGTGTGATATCATAATCTAGGTGTAAACTAAGAAAAGTAGAAAAAGAATAAAAATGTACTAAACACGCAATTGGCAAAAACAACGTTGAATTATACCGTAATTTGATGAAAAAGCTACCATTGTATAGTCATTGTGTTGCCAGAGCTTTAATCTGATTCAGAGTTTTAATAACTATGGCAGACTGGCCCTCTTCTTTGCGAAGTAAGATATTTCCTCGGGATACCCAGCAATATTTGTACATTCCATTCTTCACGAGTTCTCGAGCAGCTGCCAACATCTTTTTTGACAACGGCGTGAGTGCTTCAGATACGTAAACTCGCGAAACTTCTGTATTCAGGGGTTTTTCCTTGTTTTCAGAGTTATATTTTTTAGAAGCCTTTATAATTGTTTCTCTCTTTTTTGCGTCTTGGTACTCCACAACGATTGGACCATCAAATTTACCTTTTCTGTATATATTTGTTGTTGCATCGATAGGCGGTATATTTAGAATATTGTATATGTTCTTGACTATTTCATACACATTTTCTTTTTCATCGCGTGGAATATTCCTTATTTCAACAGTATTTTTTACAATTTGCTTTTGTAATTCATTTAGTTGAAATTCTAATTCAGCAATCCGAACATTTTCTGCTTCGTATTTAGTTTCAAGGTTTTGCACCCTACCAGCTATTTCCTTGTAATTTTCAGTATTCTGTTCAAGTAGTTTTATAATCTGCGAATTAGACTCAAGTATCAGGCTGTTTTGCAACTTAATCTCGCCAATCTCAGTATTCATCATTTGCTTGAAAGACTCCATAAGTTGTTCTCTTAGATCCGCCAGGGTTTCTTGTTCAGGGTTTTTTCGCTTTCTTAAGTTGATATTTTGGATCATATCTTGATCTGGTGAATCTTTAGATAAATCCGGATGCGAGGAGAATTTTATTTACATTACATTTATAATTTACATTACATTTACATTTATAATTTACAGCACGACATTTTGTTTAATATCGCGCTCGCACGAGACCAATAATACATTAGTGTTAAATCGTTAAATCCAATTAAAATGATTTATTCGCTCCAGTTATCAAGCCAGTAACCACACGAGTGCAGTCAATCATAGTGTTATGGTCATTACTTCATATGCATTTACGCATCCAATGTGTTATCGTTAGATACTTACATTGATTCGATTAACACAGCGGTCTTTTATCGATGATTTTCCTTATATTGGAAATGTTTCTATTAATCTGATAGTAGCTACTTACTATTTAAATTAATGGATAGTTAGTTACATGTAATTTTTTGCTATGTTTGCTATATTGAAAATTACAACAGCGTTGAAAATATTGTTAAAAACTTGATGATAACTGGAAAAAATGCATAACATCTAGCACAATAACATCTAAGTAACAATGTACCTATTATCTAGCAAATAAAAATGATTGATATAATTTCTCTGACTGTTGTACTGCTTTCTCTGCTGTGTATATTGGACATACAACATTTTAAACTTAGGAAATTAATATACTTAGCTAATTATTTGTCTGAATTCGACGCAGAGCATAATGCAGAAGACATTCTTGGCGTTGTAAAAGTGCGTGAAGATTAAATTAAGTTCTATGTGTATCTATAGTAGATCTATTCTGCTAAAAATAACATTTCATTGACCTTTCGACAAAAATAAGGCAACGCTTATTATCAACGCAAACATCTGTGTCGTCTGCTTCAACGAAATTGCTAACGTCACCTTCGTTACGAGGTAAATAGTCCAAAATTCAGATTCAAGATTCTGTTTGTTTTACGTGAATGGGCTGTCTAGATAATGTAGTTACCTACCTACTTATCTGTCCCTAGTAAATGTGATTGATGATGATTTGTGGAAATTATAAGGGAACTTTAAATATGTAGGTAAGTAGTACTGTGGTACTACGAAGATTTTAACTAAGGCAAACCACATTTGGAAGTAAATATATGTCCGATTGGGACATACCTATATTTACTATAGTTTACATACTTAGGTACAAGTTTCCTATGGGACATTAACTCTTAAAAGAGACAATTGTTTTACAAATCAATTTTATACAGCCCGACAGAAAAAGTAATAATATTTTTTTTCCTTAAAAAAGCTTACTAGCAATGTGGGTCGCACATTACTAGAATTCTTGTTAACCCCTCGTGCTAAGCTAAATTGCTCGTGTTACGAGTGGGTTCACATCGGTAGTGCAACGGGTGGGTTTCGAACCGGTAACCACATGATCGCAATTCCGAAGCCCTAGCCATTAGGCTGCCGCGGCTTCAATATCAATTGGCGTTAATATGATCATAACGATAATGAAATCCGAGAATTGGGCTGATGATTGGGTGCATTGCTATTTTATGTTTATACAAATAATATGGTAAATTGTTTATCGGATTAACGGAGAAAGAAAACCTCGTGGTGCTCTCATCTGAAACCTTAAAGAGCCATACCTATCACTCCACAAGATCTTCATAATCTTCCATCGCACATTTTTATGGCCAATGGTCTTATTTAAACAAAGCAGCGTACTGTGGACAGCATAACGGCTGTAAGTAATAGTTTGAAACGGCTGTATGTGTTAATGAAAATCTCATTTCCTTCTTACTCTTTAATATGATTAACACAGTTTCTTTAAAGACCCGGATATTATTTGGCGTGCAATACCTGTAGGAAACGCAGCTCAGATTGAGAACACGGTTCTCATTTCCCTTAGCGTTCCTTTCACTCCTTGAGGCCCATCAAGACTTGTTCTCGGTTGAGTACGATAATACAGTATAATAAATAGGTATTTAGATGTTATTCTATAGTAGCTTTTACCGGAACGCATTGCAATGCCTCTTTTCTTAAGCGCGTTCCATCATAGATCGGGCGAACTAGTAGTCGAGCGTTGGCCTAAATAAAAAAAACATATACTTAATAAAAAAAATATCAGATAGAACAGATTATCTTATAATATAGTATATAGGCGTTTTCGTGTTTGCTTACTTGCTTTGTTCGATTAGTACTAGGTACCTACTACTGCTGAGTAATTATGTGACGACCGTACATATGTACCTAGGTATGGTGCAATTAGAAGACTATGGTCATTGTTTTTGTGACCTAGACCTTGTCATGTTTGATTGATGATACCAATAATGACTAACAATTAATTTTCAAATACACTTAGTAATCATGTATTTCTTTGTTTTTTTTTTTTTATTCGTGGTAGGCTTACGCTTGATCGCCAGTTTGCTTGATGTTAAAATGTAGATTAAATTATATAGGTATGCATAGTTTATGTAATATATTGTATAGGTACTTAACTATATTTTGCCCACAACTTCGACTGCATGAATGTGATCACAATAAAATATAGCTTAGGTAACTACTGCTTACCTCTCAAGGACAGTGTAGCTTTTATTAGTGAAAGATTTCTTAGAATCGGATCGGTAGTTTCAGTGCTAGAAACAAACAAATAATAATGTTACGGCAGATAATCACTACCAATATCTAGAACGGAAAATACTAGACAATGTAAACGAATCAGTGCCAAAAGGCTCATTTGTTCAATGCAGGTGGCTGGGATCCCTTGTACCTAATAGGGCGCGAGCTATTACGCCGAGCTGTCACATTGGGATTTTCATAGAAAAACATAATAACACTGTTTGATTTGGGAATTGAACCCAGAACTCCTATAGCATACCAGTCGCGTTTAAGAAAAACTAATGAGGTAATCAAACATATCTAGTAAATATATTTTTTTAGGTTATACAAAGCTTTTCAGAGGAATTCGTAAACACTACTGTGTCTGTGTAGTATTTTATTTGGCACGGCAACAGTCTGCTTGCCATAAATTAAAATAAGCATGCATAAAATATTCGACATTCCTAAATCATTTTACTGTTTCTTTTAATGTATAAAGTGATATATTAAAATCCCCTGTGACAGGATGATTGATAGAACATCAATTCCCATTCCCCCCCATAAGATGGATTAATGCACTCAGGAGGAAAAACCCTTCATACGTGTAATATGGGTGCCTATATTGTACCCTCTCTATGGGTTTATGTTCAAAGGTATAGGGGAATGCGCAAATTAGCATACGTACCTAATTTTGTGTTTATTCAAAACAAAGATTTTCAAAACAGGTGTTACGGCTGCAGTACCTTTATAAGAATTGTTAATTCCTATTATTAAGCACTTAATGCGTTACTTTATGTGGTATTTTTATTGTTGGAGATGACAATCCTTTTCAATCCAATAACAGGTTTCTTAAGTAATATGAACGTTTCCAAATTCTTAAGTTGAATACGTGAGTCTCTCTAAAATAAGGATAATTATCAGATATGTAGGTAGGTATGTTGTAAGACGTGCAGCTGTGCATAAAGGATTAGCAATAATGAACGATACAAAGCAGTTCAGATTAGCAACGGCTAGTAACAAGTTGGTTTATTGCATGCATTTATGTCATCCTCAAACATCCATACGACTTGTTACTTGCAGGTACCTACAATGTATAACTTTGTAGGTGTGTTTAGTATTTTCAAACCCATAAACTTGACGACGTCCAAGATATATTCAAATTGAATAAAAACCTAGTTGGCTAACCCGTTCTGGTGTTTTTATAAATATTTATCTACTGTAAATTTCTACTATTGTGTAGGTATGCGCAAATACAATTTTTATATAAGTATTTACACGATACAGGAGAAAATCTTAGCATGAGGAAATGTTTTCTGTAATAAAATATGAAATTAACGAGGATACAAGATTAGTCTTACGACGCGAAAATTTTCAGCGGCTGCGCTTGCGCGGTGGTGTGTTTTCGTTGTTGTCCAGGTAATAGGTAAGTACGAGATTTCGCGATGCCGCGCGAAACTTTTCGTGTCGTCAGTACGCGCTATAAAAATGTCCTATTTTTAATACGTATTGGGTAGTTCCGTGTATTAGGTGATACCCACTAAGGGATAACATACACATAAATCTTATTACTTACATTACCTACATGTAATGAATGTAATATATCAATGTTATTCAGCTTGACGACTTGTTCGACGTCCATTAATTAATGCAGGCCCACACTCCGGCTTCACGCTGTCATCGGCTCCATTCACTCATTCAATGGAGGTAGGCACAACACGGCTGTCAAAGGCTGGCTATAGAAAGCCGTCGCTACGCATAGGCGTTGAATAGGGTCTGAAGTGGCTAGCTATAAGTACCTCAGTTTACACTTCCGACGCACGACGGCGTACCTACGCTCAGGAACTTATATGTACCTATGCTCTTTTAAAGCGAAGTTGAAATGTGTCATATCGCTCGACGGAGGAATTAAAAAATAATAAAATTTCCTTGCCATAAAATACGAGAATTATTTATTTGATTGAATTAACTCGTAGATTTTTTTATGTAGGTAGCTACTTAAACGTTATATTACATTCTACTCAGGTTAGAGTAACTTCACTTTTCCCCAAAGGAGTTGTATGCGCACAGGTATTTTCTCCGACCAAAAAAGTATTCTGTTTAGATGGTGAAGCTCACTACTAATGACAGTTATATTATTACACACTACATATATATTTTTGCTTGAATCACCGAATATTACGATAACTTTTTTTGTTTCAGATATTATGGATCTCATTAGTACTGTATCTTTTTTATGATACGTTTATTTATTACAAGATTGGACAACAGTTTTATTATTTAAGAAGGATATTAGGGGTAAGTTTACCGGCAGCTACAGCCCATTTTTACCTAATACCTACTACGTAAGCCTAAAAGTAAAATAATATGAAGCATGTGTTTGAAAAAAGAACGCGTTGGGTACTAAAACGCAGTTTTTTCTCACCTGCCAGCATTCAGCATACAGACTGAAAAAGGTGAAATAAACCTCGTCGGCGATATTTTTTAATTTTTCCATTTTCAGTCAGGACTATGCATCTCCCGTGCGACGGCGACTGTTATAAATTTATGTTGCGCTCTGGTGCTACTTCCTTTATGCAAGAAGTTAAATCAATTGCTGTACAGAATATTGTCAAGGATATGGCCTGGTTTATTCTTTTTTTGGTTAGAAAAGGCGAAGAGTTTCCACATGACTGTTGCAATAACACTGTTACTGTTTGCCGGTAAGTGTAATGGCCCTGTTTACTATGCATGAGAGTTCAAATTTAGAGTTACGATTATTTTTAGTATGTTAAGATTCGTTACGAAGTATACGTCACGTAAATTTAATCAAATAAAACGGTTCTTGTTAGGTTAGTTTCTAAGAATTCAGCATATGCCCTCAAAACTTGTGCGTGTTTACGTACGAGTATTATGGAATGCAATTAAAAACAATCTACATTGTTGAATTGAAGAGTAGTTCTATTTACGTACCTAGTCTGGAAATGTGTTCAGTAAAGTAAGCAAGAATCGCAAGAACTACAATATCTACGTTGTTACATAAAATATTTTAGACGGAGGCAGCTGGGTTATTTAAATAATGAATTATACAAACTTCATGGAAGTGGAAACAGTCGGCTCCGTTTTCATATTTTAGAATTATTTTTTTGAATGTTTCTTAGTACATATTTAGAGAAGGACATTGTCGATGGGTTCCATTTTTAAAATATTCACAAAGCGAATTGGGAATGGTGGAAGGCTCGTTAAAGCCCTTTGCGTATGTAGAGCACCATTAAGTTGTTGAGACGAATGCTAATGGCTGCCAACAGTGCAAACGCGACTGTTAGGAATTCTAGCTTTTGTTCATGAACTAAAATGCGAGTGCTACTTTGTTAGTTTATAGGTACCTGTAAATAAATTTAGGGAGTAGTTACCTACATATAATACAAAGAGGGGCAATTTGAAGGCGAACATTGGGAACAGTTTAATTACAAAATTTTTAACCTTATGTATGACGCTAAACGGAGCGCATTTTGTTGCCTACGGGTAGCAAGATGTATTTTATAGCTCATATTATTAAAATATCTCTTCCCACACAGAAGCTAAAATAAAATTATTCACCATGATATTTTCTTATATACCTACAAATATATTAGTTTTAAAACTGTCTATGAAGTTTTTAAATTGATGATATTGGCATGAAATAAAAAAAAAAGACAAACTGGCCATTATTTACTTCAAATTTCGTTATCGATTCCGTACAGGGATTTATAGCTGAGTTCCCGACACCTGCGATACCGCAATACTACAAAGCGTACAATATGCGTATTGTTTCCAGTTGTACATTCCATTTCCCACTTGGTGAACTTGTGGAATTTCTCCAGAGGCTACGACCAACAACACGCTGAGATTAACTTCGCGAAGTACAGGAACGAGGTTTGTTTGATAACTTTGGGTTATTTGTTGTTATGTAAGCGCAGTTCAGGTGCTCGGGAACAGACATTGGGTTTTGGCTTGATATGAATTGAATGGCTAATGTACCTAGAATGTAGATTTTAGGTAATTCCAACTTGTTGATTTATTATTCCCAACACAGAGTTAGAGGAGAAATAAGACTTTTAATTGTACATCTTCTTCAGACATGTTGTCACTTGTTTCTTCTCAAATTCGAACTTGCTTCTAAAGTGTGTGAATGATTTTCCTAAATTAGACTGCATGTAGTGCTCTTTCATATCCTGATGAGAATTAGATTGGTAAAAGCAGTAATCTTGATTATGATACCGAATAATTTGCAATGAGATTGTTTCCGCATGTCTTCATATCATATAAATTTTAGAGAAAAAGTTTAGAGTGGTTTTTTTTTATACTTATGTCCTTCAGGGTTTGCAGGAATTGCTGTTAGTTTTTATGAAATAACATAGAAACTGATTTGTTAACTTGAGTACCTATATTTATGGTCCGAATGAATCTGGGTCCACCTATAACAAATCATAAATTAAAATTATCTTGCCTCTGCTAAACCAACGTCCTGGATCCGCCACAGGGTTCAAATATGTTACACAAGACGAGACGTTCTTGAAATATCGAAGAGTCATTAACATGTTACAGAGAGTCGCGGGTACGAAGACTATACTGTCGCTCGTTCAGTAGTCCGTAATACAAATATTACGGATGATGTTACACTGGCATGTTGCGAGGGCTTGCCTGTACTTTATTCTTTATTCAATTGCAGAATCCTCTATGCCTGCTACTAAGTGTGGCAGGCTTGACTGGCGTGTCTATGCTCATCATCACTCTGTGTATGGGTCTCACGTCTATGAGAATCGTGCGTAGAAGAGTCTACAACGTGTTTTGGTATACCCACCAGCTATATCTTTTATTCCTCGTGTTACTTATTATACATCCTTTAAGGTAAGTAGGTTCAATTAAATTTTACTGTTTCATAAGTTAAAAAGTAAAGTTAGATAGTTATCGCAAGTATCTCATTATTTTAAATAAGTTTACTGCAAAACTTGTCTCGGAAAGTCACAGTATTCCGACAAGTGAAAAGAAGAAATAATAAACGAATCTGACGGTATAGTTTAAAACTGTTAAGAAAATAACTAAGTATATTTCTGGCTATTGATAAACAGCTAGGTACAAACTGCACACCACAGAACTTTCGCCACGAGTCTTTAAATCACGAGTGAATCGGTTTCTTCTAGGCAAGCGCGCTCCATCGTAGATCGCAGTATCGCTTAACATCAGGCAAACTAGCGGTCAAGCGTAAGCCTATCACGAAAAAAAAAAAACTTTTTATTACTTATTCTGAACATAAGTACAGACAATCTTTTCTAGCCTAACACAACAATTCGGAAAATCTAATACTTAATACTTGGACGAAACTGCTAGTATAAAAGCTCTTAAAAACTGACCTCACAGCAATGCAGTTGAAGCTTTTACAATTTTAATATAGGTAAGGTACCTTACACTGTAATATTCTGTATCGTAGGTACCTACCTATCCAAAAAAACAGCAACAATTACGTATTCAAAAATCATTTGGTAATAATATATCTACTATATCGATAACCCATAGGAAAGCACTATCAATAATAATGATGTAGTAACTAGTGCTGGCTTATTTCATTCCTACTCAAAGGTCCAGACCATAGCTAAGGGCATGAATTTAAATGATGGTTTAAAATTTCAAAAGCCATGAACACAATGCTAGGGCGGCAAGCTAAAGCATGCGTATGAGTCAGATTTGAAAGAATGAATCATTTCGAGACCGTATTTTAAGCTAGCTTTGACCATATTTAGTTGCAAAACTACAGCTTATTTATTGCAAATACGTGTCAAGGTTCGGTAACATTGGAGACCAATTCGTGGAAGCAGAGAGTTTTAAAAATATATACCTACTTACTTACGTTGTTGCCACAAGAGATTGGATGTGATATTATGATAATTATAATGTTGTTTAATAAATTCAGGCACTCATTTATCCGACCTCTTATTTCATCAGCCTATATAGTATCCCCGAAATAACAGTGTGCGTCTGAAGTTACCCACAAGTGATTAATAACTTGGTGTAAAGATAGGTACATAATAATGTATTACATACATTGTTTCATCCCAATATTGAAATTGTCAGGATTACCAACTAAGGGTGGACGCACAAGTGATAGAAGGCGTCGGCGTCGCTCGGTAGCGTAGTCAGTTATGGCGAGTCCCTATATCAAATCCGTCGATAGATTTGCTTACTAGAGATAGGATTTTGACATTACTTGTATGAATCTTATGAAAAAATCCTATCTCTAGTAAGCAAATCTATCGACGGATTTAATATAGGGACTTGCCATTAGTCGACTCACTGTCGGTTAAAGAAAGTTGGATGTTTTATCTCCGTTCTGGCGTACGCGACCGGCGATGGGCAGCGGATCTGCCATCAGATATATGAGTCCACCGAGGTCCGAGGTCCACCCTAAGGGAGACATTGATGTACTGTAACATTGCTTTTTCCAAGGTTTTGTCCTAAATCTTACTGAGTTTTTTTTATTTCAGCGGTGTTTTAAAGGAAGAAGTCATTGAAAACGAAACTAGTCTGAATTATAGTCCAAACGAGAATACTCCGAAATTCGTGCCTATCAAATCAAAGGTGAGTCTGAATCAGAATAAAAATACGAGTAGGTATAGGTAGCTTGTAAGAGATACAAATTCCGATATCTTCATGTTTTTCCAACATGATATTGAATGTCTGAAATCTACATATAAGTTGATGTGAACATAGGTGAATAGGCATCTTCTGTGTACTTCTCCTCCGTAGACCTCATCTTTGCCCCGGAGGCAAGATAGAGGTCAAGAGCAAGCCCATTTTTAATAAAAAAATGTGTAGAATTATTTTATTATTATTTTGAACACCTACATATTTTTTGGAATGTTTTTGCATTTTCCATGTTCGCATTTTGAATACTTAGATGTCATTGATTTCAGAATGTGAAGGCAAATTTCGATCGATTCGCGATTTCGATTTCGAAATCCAACGGGAGTCCCAATTCGCGGTGGTTTAGTGGTCATAGCGTCTGGTGTATATGTAGTACGTTGCTGTTGATTTATATGAAGACTGTATAAGCCTTTAGAATCCTGCCTGTAACTGACGTCAGAACCCTTTTAAAGCAAGCACTCTCATGGGACGACACCATTATATTGCACCTTAAGTAAACTCGCATTCAGACGTGAACGTTGAGTGCCTCCACGAGGGTAATCTAATAAGTAGGTATATTAATGCTCCTAATTGATGGCCCCGCACTTCGGCTAATGAATTCTGGAGAAGTGTGCCATGTGATTACATTTTAGGTATGCTATCGATTTCCAATGACAGTTTACACATTTGAGTGAAAATACAGCGGACGAAATTCAAAGGACTTCCTGACACAAAATATAGCCTATGTCCATCCTTAGAATGAATTCTATCCCTTTGTCATTTTTTTCGAAATCTGTTTCGGCGCGAAAAGGTACCTAAGACAAAAACAGTCAAGGTTACTTTAGAATTTATAATATGTATTAGTGAGTATGTGATAATAAGTAGATAATAAGTATTGAAGTATATATTGTCATTAAAATAAAGCGGTTGATGAATCAATAGATATACATATATGTCTATACAATCGCAGTGTGACAATGATCTTGATGTATGTGTTTCGATCCAGTGATTCGATTAATTCTCTATGAATTAACATTACAATCGACACGTCTGTAAGCTCTGGAGATTTACGCAGAGCTATAGTTATTTGGTATATTATATACTGAATCTTTACATTTATTACATATACGGAGGAACATAACACGAATAGAAGTTCAGATTATTATGCAATGAAATGAAAGCTATGCCTCCAGGTTAGTTAGGCATTTAGTGATGATACATTTCTATGTTGGTAAACCATTTTATTATGACGAGTTTATTATCAATTCGTGCAAAATGTGATGAATAGAAATAAATTAAGCTTTATAATCAGTAATAACTACCAACCCATGACCAACCTGTAAGTGTTTTACTTTACGTAAATTATTTTGGAATATGCTAATTAAATTACGTTCTACTTGATTTGAAAAAAAATTAAACCACAGTAACGGTTAAGAAACAACATTTTAAAAATGAATACAGGTATCTAGTACTCGTAAAATATTGTATTTTCGTATGCATTTTCTTGGGAAAATAAAAAAAAACTGTCGGTTACCATGTTCCACGTTGATGTTACGGATTTATAAGTGATTCTAGATAGACAAAGGTCAGTAGGATTTGTTGACTTTTATTATATTCTTATTTATTAACTCGTGCAAGTCGATTTTGTAGTGACAAAGAATTTATTTAAAAACTATTTAAGGTAAATACTATAACCGTTTCAGCGAATATCGATGGACTTAATCTGTTTAAATTAAAAATCATTACATAAGCCAGGAAACCTATATAGATAACCTAAATGGTTTTCAATTACGAAATGTATGTAGCTACTTATTCGCCTAGAATGTTACTGAATTACTAATAGGTAGGTAATGTTCTATTTTGAGACTTAATACTAGCGGAATAGTTGCTATGTGTAAGTATAATGTTCATTGTAGGTAACAAATTGATATGCTTTGCAGAGGCGCGGCTAATTTTCGTTGACCAGCTGTTGCCGGTCCAGTGGCTGGTTTTATAATAGATTGACGATGTCACAAGTTTAGGTTGAGCCTCATTAAACATGGAAGATTTATTCTTTTTTATTGTGTCGATTTATAATACTCGTATTGTGTAGTGATGAGATTAGTTATTAGGAACTTTAATGAATTTATTATTGTGTATGAAAAAAATATTCTCTTAATAATTAAATGCAGAATATGTGCCACTACGTCTCTGTCTATTCCTTCTCTTGCTTGCTTTTTTTGCTTATGTACATTCTTAAAGTTTTACCTTACCATCATCATTAACCTTGCTAGTAGATACCCAGTCTAGTCAGCACGGTGAGCCTATGTTAGAGAGATAGAGATATACTTACATATCATCTGCCGCCGACTGCTGACCGTTATCAAAAATACTTCTGCAAAAGCATGAGGGATTCCTCGCGATGTTTTCCTTCTACTTCTACGTCTAAAGTTTTATGCCAATAATAACAATGTAGTCTCCAGAAATTTAACATGAGTAAGCTTTCTTAGCACTTCCGGGGAATCTATATTTCTTTTTCTTTACTACGAGTATTATCTTTTTCAATTTAGGTACAAGTATCCCAAATATCCGTACACTGAACTGCTATCCATCATCATCACATTATATTGCTGAACATACAGTAATTCGATCGTAAATGTTTACGTCGGCTTTCTTAGGAATCTTGTGGTAAAAATTGTAAATGTGACTCAAGTGACCTAATTATCGCTGTGACATCATCGAGCTGTCCGTTCAGTGAATAAGGTTCATTTAAATATGCGTGACCAATACTGTTTGCTTAATTACTAAGAGTACCTAAAACAACTTCCTCCAACAATCCAATTTCATCAATCAACGGTTATTTAATAAATTCCGTCTAGCAAAAAACCGTCCTTTGATAAAACTTGGACGATTGAAATAAAATGACATAATAAGATCTAATTCGATTAATTAATAGGATTGAAGAATCCTATTATACTTGTAGATGGATTAGTAAACAGACTTTATCCATTGTGTTGAGAGAATTTTTCACTTTTCGTAGGTCAAGTGCTGCTATTTTTTTTTAGAGGACAAGTAAATATGCAGAAGTGTTTGCAGATTTAATTGATTGCAGATTGACAGAATAACAGTATCATCATTTTCATATATAACAATTTTATTACAAATCACTCTTTATTTACGTTAAATAAAACAATTGTTTGTTATCATCTGACTATAAAATATTTCATTGTATGTATTTCTTGTTGACCTAGATACGTAACAAGTGCTTGCAATTTATTGCTATATTCAAATTTTACAAAACGATATTGTTTTTTACTAGGCTAATTTTCCTCGCTGTTTCGCGTTTTGATCTTTTTTTTTAAGCATTGTCTGAGAGGTCGGGACGAAAATTAGTCCGGTCTACCTAACTGCCAATCTTACGAGTTCTTTTTTTGCAAATGAGCTTAATAAACCATTGAATTCGTGGTATTTTAATACACAATTCTTTTTCAGACTTGGCTGTGGATGTCCTTCCCGTTGACTTGCTATGTTCTCGATCTATTGTGGCGTATCTGTACTAGAAATAGAGCGAAAGTCAACATATTG
Organism: Acronicta aceris; assembly: GCA_910591435.1. Taxonomy (NCBI): domain Eukaryota; kingdom Metazoa; phylum Arthropoda; class Insecta; order Lepidoptera; family Noctuidae; genus Acronicta; species Acronicta aceris. The sequence goes on along the minus strand of OU342761.1, from coordinate 13,986,998 downwards.
GACGTAAGTACCCATTACGTTAGCTTGTTATATCTGTAACAAAAATAATTATTAACGTTGGTAGCATAAACTTTATAACAGCGATATTATTTATGGTTTATGCATAACAAATCACAGCCATTAACGATGTGATTTAAATTATAAAGTAAAGAGTCATATACCACAAAATATACGAGGTATTTCGGTTTTATGTCCCCATTTAGCTAAAGATTTTCATGAAATTAGTTACATGGGCGGTTTTAATCCGATACCAAACTTTGCATAATCCTCTTATTGGTTTACAGTTTATTGGATTTGAGAGGATTCATTGCATATTTTGAGATAGTATCGTATTTAATGTGCATTTTGTTTTAAGGAGTAATTTTCTGAAATACATTATATAGTACCTCCTAATTATTTAAAGAAATAATCGCACTTTGAAATTTTCACTGTTTTGGTGTATGATATTAATGTCTAACAGGAGTTTTATTTTAATTTTATTGTTAGTTATATCAGAAGTATCTTGATTTACCCTGTTTTCATTTGTTATAGGATAATCTATACTTATATATCTTTTAACAAATTCTTCTTTCGCGATCTAGTTCGTCTTTAAAGTTTTGTTTTTTGGAAACTCTGTTGATCCCATTAATATTATGAACCCTATTATTCCTTACTCAACAGCTTGCTAACAGGTTATGGTCCCATGAGTAATTACACATTGATAGGAGTAGCGGTTTGGGGCGAATAAATTATCCAGTTACCCTTTGCTTGTATAATATTTGATGCAACATTTTAATAGGTGTCTAAGAAAAAGTTAGTGAATAGTAACGATAGATGATAATAATATAGTTTATTCCAAGATTACTATGATTAATACTTCTAAAAGTAGATTACGTCTCTGTTTAGATTACGCATGTGTGAGATAGAATTAGATTTTCAGAAAAATACTAAGCCAAATGCCTTTCGAACTTCACTATTGCTCTTGTGTCTAGAGGACGGACGTTGGAATACTCAATTCGGTGAATGATGACTCAATAGGTATGCACCGGCAGGGCCGCGCTTCAAAGATCCTAATTTGTTTATAATTTATATTGTAAAGTTATAGTAAGTTTATGGAGGTACTTAAAATCCACGGTAAATGTATTGCAGGTAAATCACATGGCGGGCCGCACCATAAGCTTAACAATGAGCTGTCCTCACGGCATGCAGTGCCGCATGGGGCAGTATGTGTTGGTGCAGTGTTTAGACGTCTCGCTTATTGAGTGGCATCCCTTCACTGTCGTAAAGGTAATAACAAATATTGTTAATGAATACGTCGGGAACACCACGCACTCGTTATACTTAAGGTGTCCTTACAATATGTTGCGCTAGGTTCATTCAGATTTCTCGATCAGTGTTTAGGTACTTATTGTTTTCATCTATTTTCTGGGTACAGCGAGGTGAGTCACCGATAATGAAAATAAACCTATTAAGCAGTAACTATTGTCCAATTTGTGACATTACCACATACCACATATTACCGTTATATTTTCTAGAATGATGTTGGTCAATAGTACCTAAGGGTAGGCTGCTCCAAAAGATTTGCAAAATAAAATAATTTATTTTAACTTTTTCAAAATATTTGTCATTAGAGTTAACACACTTTTGCATACGAACAAAATAATTACTAAATATTTATCTTTTGTAAGAGAAGCCCAAGCCCTATGCCAAGAACTCAATAATTCTTGCTCAGTTGTGAATTTTTGCCCTTTTAACTGAATCTTCATTATTATGAAGAGTCAGTTCGTACCTACTCGTATATGTCGGGTAAATATACTTGCCCAAAATCACAAAGCGCAAGGTCCAGGCTGTAGGGAGGGTGTTCCGATAATGCGAGTCCCGACTGGCTCAAAAACTTGAGTTAAAATTGCCTGACGCGCCAGAGCGATGTGCCGGAGAATTGTAATATCTAATGGAAGTGCCAATGCCAAGTGCTTAGACCAGATTTCGGTCGTAATTTTTTTAGTTTCATTATAACTTGCGCAAACTATTTCTTGTGTACCATGCAGAAGTGACAATCTTCTGTGAATCTAAGACTTTCTGTAAGATTTATGGAGCAGCCTACGAATATCTATCGATACGGATGAAGCAAGAAAGGAAGGATGAAGTAAATCATTCATATTTCATTCTACTGGTATTACGACAAAGTTTACTTAATGGGAATATTAAAATGACAGTGTATTTTTGTTATTCCAAGAAAGAAGCAATGCCTTGGCAAAAAAAACCATGGTTAGAATTATGATATTTATTATGTAGCTAACTTCTTATTCTTATCGTGTCAATGGTCAAACTTTTTTCGAGCAACATGACCTAACGCCATGTCAATGGCGTTAGGCGTGGCCGCGAAGAGATCGACCATCTGCACGCAGCTGACTACTAAGTAGGTACCTATAGATAGCTAAAATAATTATTTTCTGTCTTGGTTCTGTCAGTATTAGCAACTTCGTGGGCGGGATGATTGACTCTTTTATGGTAGTTGAACCATTATTTATCAAGTTAAACTTATTTGCGTAACGACAATGGGTTTTGTGATGTCAGATTCCATGTTCGGAAAGATCTTGCCTTGAGTTTTGGGTATGATCATCTGAACCATGAAACAATAGATAATTTTGTGATGAATTGCAATTTAGTTTGGCGAACTGCCTTCAAATTTGATGCGCATTATGCACCAGTCTAAAAAACGACTGATAGCTTATTTGTGGGTACATCACACGTACATCCAGACCCGGAACGTGCGAGAATTGAACTCACCACCCTTCAAATCATTGTAGCGAATACAATAGGGAATATGCATATATTTCTTAATTTTTAATCAATTTTTACATTATATAAAGCATCGTAAAATATTTATTTGACAAAAAATTAATAATATATAATCATAAAATAAATATTCAAAACTGCAATCAGATTCTGGAGATTTAAACGCCGCCATCTTGGGCGTGTTATGTGACATCAGTTCCCGTAAAAACAGTCACTGTTTTATAGTTTTAAAAATTAATTTATCTTTTATCTTATCAATTATCAATATTTTTAAGTTTTTTAACTAAGTTGAACATGGGAGAGGTCTGAAATAAATTTGAATCTTATGCATATTCCATAGTAAGCATTTTTGTTTTTATTTCAGGTTCCTACATCATACCAAAGAAGCTTCGTTGTATGGATAAGAGTAAAGGGGGATTGGACTGAATCATTAGAAAAAATGTTATTAGAGAAAAGGCCCAGTGAGCTGAAGTAAGCATTTTATTTGTTACTTTTTTTGTTAAAAGATGTTTTTTGTTGTAGACTTGACCACTATCTCCTCTGATGTTAATCTTCTTAAATATATACAATCTAAAAGATTGTTTTGCCTTTACTATTCATTACACTCACGTGTTATTTTCTTTACTAATTTCCAGCATTTTGGTAGATGGACCTTTCTCAAGTCCTATGGAGAGTGTGGGTCGAAGAGGAGTGGCGATTTGCGTAGCTGCCGGAGTAGGGATCACGCCGTTTGTCAGCGTATTGCATGATATGTTACTGTAAGTGTTCATTTTTCATTAACTATTTAATCCAGTGGATATATTTCCTATCTCGATTTCTCTATTTCTCTACTTTTAACAAATATTCGACATGGCTCTTAACGTAGGTAGGTAATACAAACATATTTAAAATTATGTTTTGTTGTTTTTCAGGAATCCACGTAACCGCTTCCCCGGCAGAATCCATCTTCTTTGGATAGTTAGAAATGAACGGGAGCTTACATGGCTCGCAGACCTAGCGAACAAAACAATCCTACAATTACGAAACGCAAACCGCCCAGACAGACTGCACTTAGAATTTTACGTTACTAACACTCAGAAAGAATTAGAGAACAATTGCAATAAAGAACAAAATCCTTTGGCACATATGGTTGTGGTTAACGAGAAAGGTCTCAATCACATTATTAGTAGGGATAGAGATGATGAAAGAGTGACATTATTGACGCCGAATCTTAAAAGAAATGCAAATAATGCAAAATCAGGCAGGGATGACAATAACTATAATATAGCAAAACAATATCCTCTGCTTGGATGTAGGGTGAGACGCGGGAGACCACATTGGGATCGAGTTTTCGGATACTGGGTACACTTATATCCTGAGTAAGTTGACTGATTTAGAAAATTATAACATTAATTATTGTCGGTTACGGTTTATAGTCATATTTCTCTCCGATAAGTATTCGGCCAGATTCGGTCTAACAATATTATTTAACAACAATAAAATATTGTATTGAATGTATTCGGATCACTAAGAAGCATTTGATTGTGTTCATTTTGATAAGTTCGTAATATTTTACAAGATGTTAAACATGAAACTAAATGTCGCTATTTTAAATGCGTTGATTTCGACACGACACAGGTTGACATAATGTTACTTGATATTATGTGCAACAGAGCCGATAACCGTCTAGGTGTGCGGCAAGGTACGACTCTAGGTCCCTTGTTAGTTTTAAACTTATCTCTTCTAAAAAATTAAGGTGCGATAAGTAACGTATATTTTTTGTTTTTTTCAGGGACCATCTAAGTCTTTATTGCTGTGGACCAAAGAAATTAGTAAAAATAATAAGAAGCAACTGCAACAATGCTTCCAAGACTAGTAAAACTAAGTTTACGTTTGTACACGAAGGCTTTTAGTGATGTTGTAACCACTTATTACAAATAATATATTGCATTTATTGAAAAGATTGTTCTTGTTTAATTTTAACCACATATTGAACTTAACATAAAGGCTTGTCTATTAATAAATATGAATGATAATAGGATAAACTTACATTATCCAAAAACTACTGGACCTGTAGACTGACCTCTGCTATAAGTACCTAAATAAAATACACTTGGTACCTAGGTAGGTAAGTACCTACTTAATATTACTGAAGTACCTATTGTAATCAGTACCTACTAAGGTAATGATGATAGTTTGAATTTCTGTTTCTTTCAAAGGTTCCAATAGTGAAAATTAGAATTCTTCTTTATCTGCTCTTTGGTTCTTTTTAGAAGTGAATATAGAAAAATAGACAATTCTATCTTTTAATATGAGAGTTTGTCAGATGTTATGTCAAAATAATGTCTGACAAATCAAATTATTTGTAAAATGATTTTACATTACCAATGAAAATATCTATAACATTTAAGGAAACACAATACCAATACACGGTAATGACGCCTGGATTAGCAGAAACCAAGGAGAAATCAGTAAAAGAGAAGAAAACTAAGAAACAAAAGACAAAAGTAAGATATTGCAATCCACTGATAGACATAGTCGTACAACTGCTTCTCTGTAAATAGGTTTCAAATTTTAAAAATACCTAAACGTAATATTTTAATTTGCAGGCAAAATCTAAGCGCAAACAACTGCTGAGAATTCGATGTCCGATATGCTTTAATAACTTGGGCAAAGAAACAGTTGTTTCGACGAAGTGCGGCCACGTATTTTGTAGAAATTGTTTGCAGAAGGCGTTGATACTAAAACCGGTATGTCCTACGTGTCGAAGAAAGTTAACAGGGTATCAGGGCTATCACGCTTTGTACCTCGACGACAATGTATATGACGACTTTATGGATGATATTACTATTAGTCAATAGTATCTATTCGAACAATACATGCTTTGGGTGTGGTGTCAATATTCAATACAGAATAAATAAATTATTTCGTGACTTATTTTAGGATTGTTAATATTTTTTGTAATATGTTTTGTTTTTGTATTTTACGGTTTACCCATGAATGTTGTAACACTTTTTTTATCACCAAATAAACCAATTTTGACTAGGTCTTACTGTGTACTATTTTTGAACTTTCCGAATATATATAACAACTACCTACCTAACTCTTCAGTCGTCTCTCTCTCGTCTAGACTAACTCGAGGAAGTCCGGTATCCGACCAGACAATGTCACTTTATATTACACTCTTTGAATGTTACGCACATGTAAGTAGAAAGACCTCGCTTCTTACTATTACTCTAAATCCCATGGTCGTCAGGGCTAAGTCAAAAATAAGCTATAGGGCAAGATGAGTGCAGTATTTAACGGTATGAGTCCAACAGACCTGCTGCCTCCCTAGTGGATTATCCACATATTCTGCATCATAAAAAAGGAATAATAGGTTTGCTAATGTAATAAGAAGCAATTTGCTCCATCTGAGAACATTGCCCACAAATCGAGGGCAAGATATGTAACAGGTACTGTTACTTCTGCGCGTCTAATATCTGTTTAATAGACGCGCAGAAGTACCTACCCTATACCTACATAAAACTATTTTTTTTTTAAAACCCACTACTGCGAAGATCTTTATAAATTGATAGATTGTTCGAAACTCCCGACTAACGGCCGGTTTCTATATCCGTCTGTCAGTAGATTTGCTTACTAGAGATAGGATTTTGACAGTAACAGTATGGAGCTTATGTCAAATTTCTATCTCTAGTAAGCAAACCTACCGACAGATAGGATATAGAAACCGGCCGAAATGACTACCTACACATATTCACTTACCTACAAGAAAATCTGACGGGGGCTCCATTTAGTTCTAAAAGACACATCATAGCATTTCTATGCTACATTTTAATTGAAATTGAAATTCTAAAAATGGGAATAGCAGACCTGATGGATTTTGTTATAAAATTTAATCCTTTTACCATAACAATCGTCGCCGTCATGGGGTTTTCTAAATTTTTAATTTTGAGTTTTATGTTTTATAATAGCTTCTGCCCGCGACTTTGTCTGCGTGGACTTCAGGATTGGGTCTGACTTGGATAAAAAGTAGCCTATGTGAAATTCCAGGCCAAATTTTATCCAGATCAGAAGAGTAAAAAACATCCGTACATACAAACTTCCGCGTTTATAATATTAGTAAAGATTTAGTACCTGTAGTATATTTTTACTTGAATTTTTATATTTTTTGACCTGTGCTAGTCTAGTACAGAAGTACTTAAATATGATGTTTATTCCAATGGTTACTTTTTCAAAATGGCTAAGTTTTTCGTTATCAATGTAATATATTTCAGGTTTAAATTGTAATACCTACTCTGAGTTGTAATATGATATTTATGTTGTAAATGTTTCTTGTATCTATGTAGGTACTAACACTCGCTGATGAATTACGAACCCTTTACCGTAAACCGCGTCTCAATCGGTCAAACTGTTGGGGACATAAGTGGTAACATTCGTTTGTTGGCACAAACAAACAAACACGCTCTCACCCTAAACGCATAATATTAATAATTATACAGTCTCTGTTCCGTCGTGAGCGTAATCGTGAGTAAAAAGAGAATAAAAGGTGGATTTAGAACCGTGTCTATGGGTGTCATAGAGTAAGCGCAGATGTCAAGAAATGAAAACGTCAATAATTTTGACGTTACACTCAATGTCAGCCAGTTCAGTTCAGACTTCAGATGACGGCCAAAAGTTTAAAAAAATAAAAATCTAGCATAATTATTTATTGTATTCGTATTATTACAGCTAGCGAAATGAATTTAAGAACAGAAAGAGACTTAAGTAGTAGTGCATACAGTAAGCTTTTTCAGAAATTAGAAAACCCTGATACGATATACCAGAATTATGTCAAGATATTAGCCAAGTACCATTTTACAGTGAAAAATATAATTCAGGTAATTTATGAATGATAAATATTTTGTTAACGCTGTATTGTTATAATAATGCTTAGCATAGTGTCTTAGCCATCAATTTTTTAAAGAAAATTTGAAGTTTTCTTGCATTTTTCATAAATTTAAATCCAGAAAAGGAAACTATTATATTGTCTCAGAAGTGATATAAAAATGAACCAATTATGTTATACATAGAATACAAGAAATAAAATAATTTAATTTACAGGACATATTAGAATGCCGGGACTCAATGGAAACTTTAAACAAGCTAAATGAGAAAGGCAGAGTAGCAATATCATCTTTGAGAGATGAGTTGGAAAGTCTAGAATTATATGGGAAAGATGTTGGGGACATTAAATATGCTAGTGAAGTGGAATCACAGAGGCATCAGCTGGCTTGGTAATTATTAATATTAATTTATTTCCAGTTGTGTTTTTCTAAAATAGAACAAAATCCTCTAATAGAACAAAATTGTAGACTAGTGCTTTTTTTTCAATCCGGGCTTAGCAATCCGTAATTAATTCTTTCATTCTTTACCTGACCAACAGATCTTTGTGATGTGTACATATTAAGTGCACATAACAAAATATTTTTGACTTTAAAACTATATTAAAATTAGCTGAAATGCAGCAGTGAAATAAGCATTAGTTAAGAGTATTAACTCCGGCACTATTATGACAAATAATGCCTTATGTATGGAGTTGAAAGTTCAGAAACCCTCATAGCTACAGATTGATAAATATTGCAGTGCTTTGATTTTACATCATCATCATATCAGCCAAAAGATGTCCACTGCTGAACAAAGGCCTCCCCTAAAGACAAGGACCTGTTAGATGAGTTTACCTAGTTACAAATATATCACATCCTAGTTTAAAAAATATTTGTAATTGAAATAAAACTACTTTTTACAGATTTTATCACGTTGTATTGATATTATTTGATTCCCGATGTTTCGGATCCTTTACAGCATCCATGGTCACGGGTAGACTAAGTTGTTGGACGTCTTAATGTTACAATTACTAACAGCTACCTTACATTTTTGTTAATTATTGGCGATCCGATTCACGCAGAACGAGCTCACCGTATCCTTCGGTCTTGCAGTGAATGGTGAGCTCGTTGGTAAAATCCGTAAAAAGTAGTTTTTTATTTCAAAGTCTAATATTTGCGTAAGTGTCAGAAACCAGTAAATATTTGTAAACTTTTTCAGTCTTCTAAAGGAATTCAAGGATGCAAACATAACCAGTATGTTTGCTATAGAGAAGGCTCAAAGAGAAGAATTGTTGAAAGCAGGTGAAAGAGAAGACTCTGGTATACGAAACAGAAAGACTAAAGTTGATAGAGGTGGACTGCTTAAAATGTCTTCAGGTATTTAATATTTTTGGTTATAATTTTAAGTTTTAATGACACCTGCATCACAAGTACAGTCACTGTGCCATAGGTATAGCATACTTTAAGTGTTATTCTTCAGTAATTTCTTTGTAAAACTCATATTAGCATTTCATGTTATTCTTGAATGTCTTGATTCTTGAGTAGATGAGCATTAAGCTTTACTGCTTAATATATTGAAACATTTGCAGGAAATGTGAATGGAACTTGTTGATTGACTACAACTGAAATACCAATGCATTTACTGTCCCACTGCCGGGCATGAATATCCTCTCAGAGTGAGAGGGGTCAGCATACAGTAGCATTTACTTTACTTGTTTACATAACTTTAAAAAAATACTACTTTCTCCATTACTTTGTACATTCCATACAGAATGTAATATTATTAAGTCTATCATTAGCCAAATTGTAACCTTAAGAGTCCCGCGGACCGAATTTCTCTTCCAAACATAATACCGGAATAAATTGTAATTCAAACACAATTTAATCAAATTCTGTTATTATTTGGATTCCGATACCGTTAATCTTGGTTCAGAATCTACCATTACTTCCAAAATACTTCACTGGAAATAAATGTAGGCGAATGCAAATTTTGATAACTTTACCAAGTTTGGAATGATTTTCCAGTCTTTTATTTCCAGTGAAGTAGTAGTAGATGAAATAGTACGGTAGGAACCTAGATTACCGGTATCCAAATCCGAATAATAACATAATTTGATAGAATATTTTGATTATGATTTATTTCGGTATTACGTTTTTGTGGGCAATTCAAGCTCCACCGGACCCTTCAATAAAATCCTAGAATATTATTTTTTCAGTGCTGTCTTAACTTAGGAACTAAAGAAAATAAATTACATGTGTCTGTAGTTATTTCAGTTTATAAACAGATAATATGTATCTTTAAATAAGTTACATGTGTATTGGAGATGTGCCATAAAAAATAGAACAATGAACACAAAGTGTTTGGGACTTGCAACATTATTTAAAAATGGAATATCTTTGTTTATACACAGATTTAATTTATTTGTCTTTAATGACAATTTATTTGTTCATATTGGTGCTCATTAGTGAGATTTTGATAACAATGGTTCACTTTGTGTTGTTGTACGTTTTTTTGAATTTATATATTTTACATATGCTCTTAATTTATAACCCATTTATTTGCCACTTTTGAGCATGGGTCTCTTCTCACTCTCATTCCAATAGCTGAATATAGTCACAAAAAACCGGCGTTAAACAACGCTTACGTTGTGTTTCGCCGAGTGAGCGAGGTTACCGGAGGCCCAATCTCCTTTTAAAAGGTCGGCAACGCACTTGTGATTCCTATGGTGTTGCGGGTATACATGGGCGGCGTTTGCCCTCTTATCCCATAAAAAAAAATAGTCAGCTGTCCTATTATGGATTGTAAGTTTATTCATGATGTTTGCTTAGCATCGAGGATCAATTACCAGACAAGAGGTTCTGGGTTCAATCCCCAGGTCGAGCAAAGTGTTATTGGGTTTTTCTATGAAATTCCCTTTAGCAGCTCGGAGTCTGGATTTGTACCCGGTTAATGTCAATAGGCTCGCCCCCTATTACGTGGCACTAAAACATACCGGCGAACTGTATCATTAGTACGCCTTTGCCTAACCCTTCGGGGAATACATGCATGACGCTATGTTAGAAAAACTATTAGTAACAATATTATCCATGTTAGAGTTATTGTTTCTTTTATGCTTTAATTCACATATGATTTTGAAAAGTGTATGCCTTGGGTCGATCATGAAATCTATAACTTGGAAGTTCATGGCTCATTTATGGAGTTATAGTACATGGTCTCTTTTTGTACTGTTTTTGGTATTTTTAACACTCTTAGCTTTCACTATTGTTCACATGATTATTATGTAAATTGCAATATATCTAATTAAAATGTATGTATCATTGCTCATTAGACTAAGAATTTACATAAGTACATACATTTGGAATATAAGTGATTAAAATAACTTTATTACTTTAGTAAAGGAAAAATTCAATCGCAGGCAGGATTCAAACTAGCGTCTCCTTTTGGATACACCAGACGCTCTGACCTCTAAGCCACCGAGAACCTCACCCGCCTGATTGAAATTTTGCCGTCTGGTGTATCCAACCAGGAGACGCAAGTTCGATACCTGCCCGTGATTGAATTTTTCTTTTACTAAAATAACTTTATGATCTTAGCATGGAAAATGCAAAAAATCACAAAAAGATAACGTTATTACGTCATAAATATTATTAATTGGTTGAACAAATTGAGCAATGTTGTAGCTATTATACCATGAATGTATAAAAAAAATTCACAGTATACAAACAGGGTACCTACCTAAAATGTTTATTGATGGATATGATATTCTCCATTTAATTAGTATTGGTACTCAATTAAATAGCACAAGATTTATTTATTCCTTTCCTTTCAATTATTATTATTATTTTGTATTGTTGACTTAAAAACACTCATTTCTTCTGTGTTTTATAACGATAATATGATTAGGTATTATTGTTATTTTCTTTGTACGTAGGTGTGACTGAACAGTTGTTATCCATAAGCAGACAACTGGCTGACACTGCACAGAGGAGTCAAGACACCCTGGATAGCTTGGTCTCGTCCAGTTCTACTGTTCATGTAAGTCAATACTATACGTCGTTTTTATACACGAACATTTTTTTTTCATGTTAGGCTTACGCTTGATCACCAGTTCGCCTGATGTTGACACTGATGCAGCGACACTGCGATCTACGATGGAACGGGCTTGCCTAGAAGAAACCGATTCACTCGTGATTTAAAGACACCCAAATTATATATATCGGGGAAGACCCACTCGGGAAGCGCATTCCATATTTAAGCGGTACGCATGATAAAAGTGGACCTAAAGCGTTTCGTTCGGGTTTTCTGAATGTCCACCATGAATCGATGTTGCTTCTTCGTACTTCTGGTCCTCCGATAGTAGAAAGGGCTAGAGGGAATAGGATCGTGGAGTTCTGATGCACACTCTCCGAAATGTATCCGATAAAAAACCGATCAGCTAGCAACTTTGCGGCGATGTTCCAGACTTTGGAGTTTAGACAATGACAATGAGCTTCTTGGAACATTTTTCGACGGATTCTAATGCCTCGAGCTGGTACTTAGCCGATCCATCCCAAAGGTGCGAAGAGTACTCCATGCACGACCGAACTTGTGCTTGATACAGTGTGAGCAGTTGTTCCGGCGTGAAATAAGGACGCACCTTCGAGAGAATACCCTGCTTTCTGGCAGCTACTTGAGCTTTGGACTCTATGTAGTAGCCGAAGTTGAGAGTTGACGTGAGAGTAACGACCAAGAGTTCAAGGTGGTTAGTTATCGGCACAGATACATCTAGGTGCCAGTTGGAATGGGCTCTTTTTGGTGGAAAACAGACCCGCCTGGTCTTGGTAGCGTTGAATTTGACCAGGTTAGCATCGCCCCATACATCATGCTGATATAGCCACATCTGCCAACATACATTGGAGCTGTATATGATGTAATTCTATTCTCTATGATACCGATAGAAGCAACCTCGAACATAATTTTACAAAAAAATGGTGTTCTAAAGGCTTATTGACAAATTTCACCCCAACTATGTTCCCGAGTAACTTGACAGTTAATTTCATACAAATTCTGTTCCATTTTTGAATTCATTAGGTGTGTAGCAGTTATTCGTACATGGCCAAATAGGCCCTTGGCCAAAGTGAAAAGTCGCTAACAGGTTATCGGAGCCATTACGGTGGATTACGTCTCCCGCGTTTATCTGTGGGGGAGCAGTATTGCTTTCGAACATCAAAATGTCATATCAATGTCTATATTGTCACTTTTAACATGTTTACAAAAATAGACCATTAAAATAGGAACCTACATTAGAAAAATCCAAAAACTAGTGCTATTTTCCAAAAAATGGGTACCTATATCTATATCCAAAATATGTATTTGTGCGCTTTCTGAAGTCATGATCGTCGATCGCAACCAACCTTGCTATCAATTTACTGGCCGTTTTTTAGCAATTGCATGTTTATATTTACGTATGTTCTACCGTAAACTCATCCGATTTTGATAAATGAGTCAATCAAAACACAACTATTGTTATTTATGTCGACACAATAGAGAAAGTATGTGAGAATGTCTGTCTGTCTTGTAATGTTTGTCTGTCTATGTTTAATGTTTATTGTTTTCATTAGTATTTCTATTATTTCGAGTACGTTACAACCCGAATCTTTTCAAAACTAGGGTGAACAGGGATTTTTCGACCTCATCTTTGCCCCGGAGGCAAATTGATGTCAAGAGCAAGCCTATTTTTAATAACAAATATAAAAAAATAATGCTATTATGTCTGCTATGTGTATAAACAACAGTTTTATTATATTTTTAGGGTACGCAATCGGAACTACAAAACACTGCCAGCACAATATCAGAATCTGGCAAACTTTTAAAGAAGTATGGTCGGCGGGAGTTTACCGACAAAGTCATTATGTTCTTCGCATTCCTATTCTTTTTAGCTGTCTGTTTGTACATCGTACAAAAAAGATTCTAAAAAAAAATATTCTAATTCATATTGTTATTATGACCTAATCGTTTAATATATAGGACAATATTTATAAAGGATTATGATAATGAATTGTAAGTAATATAATAAAATTACTTTGAATGGCATTGAGATGTTATTTTTATAATCCCAGCCTGATAAACTGTAAAAATTTTAATTTTTACAGCGCCATCTATTGATAATGTCAAGAGATGATAACCAAACGTAAGTTTATTAAGTTGTGTCGTAAGAGCGGTAGATGTCGCAGTCGTATCAAATTGTATCATCACGCATCTTATTTCCGGAGATTTACACAGAGAAGTGCGACGATTGGGCAGTGTCTGCTATTGTTCATGGTAAAAGGTACTTTATTCTATCTTTGGTCACTGATTATGGTTTGATTATGGATTCTGAACGACGCGCTCCATTGCCTACCAACAAGAAAGAGCCATGGTGACATGATGGAGTACACCACTTGAACGTAGTAGATCAAGTCCTACTTATTTTAAAACCTTGACTCAAACTCATAAGTTTTTATTTACATAAAGTATGAAGAACGGTTAGTAATATAATTTAATCTGTGGTACGTGTATGTAGACCTACATACACGTACCACAGATTAAATTATATTAATGGGATAAAAAAAATTGGTAATTAATAAAATAGATATTTTATCTATGGTGAAGCTTGAAGTCAAGAATCTATAATGGACACCCACAGTTCGGTATGTTTAGATCCCATATAATAGGGGGTGAGTATTGCCACTAATCGGGCACAAGTCTAAACTCCAAGCTGCTAGTAAGAAGAAAAACACTTCTGGGAATTGAACCTAGGACTTCTAGTGTAGCAGTCGCTCTTAGGATCACTAGACTAAAGAGGTAGTTATATACTAATATATATATGTAAGTATAATATGTATAAGTAATTACCTATATGTCCAATATAATTTGTAATGCTACTTTTCCCGACATTCATTCACATTATTCAGGGTTATAACATACTATAAGGATATTTATATAACCGTAGACGCTAGAAAACCCTGAGATGTAATAGGTGAATGAATGTCGGCTGCTTTTCCTGGTCCCTTAGCACGTGTATCAACTCGTGAACATACAGATAATTGTATTGATATTGATTGTGACGCCGTGTGACGTGTAGGGAAGGTCTTCTGATTGCATGGCCCTGGACACCGACCCGTGGCGCACTACTGAGATATATAATATACTGAGATATATATAGGCGTTTGTATAGGTATATGTTGTCTATAGTTGCTCTATTTACTAGGAATGGTTTATTTTGCAATTTGCTTTATCAATTTTACAAGTTCTTTGGAATTTTTCGATATATTTTCTAGTTCATATTTTGTTATTCGTAAAAAACATGCAAATTGATTAAATGACGAATAATCTTACATTATGTACATAAGTACCTATTTGGATGTAGAATTAGTCGTCATTTAATAAATGTTCAGTGCTTAATTTAGTCGACAAGGCGTTGTATGCAGGAAGATAATTAGGTATACCCTACATATACATATTGTAAAGAATTTTTAATAGTGCCTTGATTATGACTTGTCCTGTGACCCCACAGGACAAGTCATCGAACAAGTCATCAATCTCGCTTGCATAAACCGTATCTACCTATTAGAAATTCTACAAAAATTTCATCGTTCAGTGGCTAACATGATACGACATAGGTAGGACATACATACCTATTCGTATAATGAATAACTATCTATAGTGACATACATCATAAATCTATATGTCCAGAGATTTCCTTATATAGTAATAATAGAGGCAATAGGTGAGATTCTCACGTGACCTCTGGCTTCACCTAAATAACCCATCGGTTACATTATAGGTAATCGTGATAGGCTATCACGATTATAATGTACTCCTTCGATGAAATCTATCACTGATAGGTGAGATTTATAGGTAGGGTCATTGAGCTTTCAGGTTTCGTAACAACAGAGAATTCGCAAATTGCAGAAGTTTACTGTTTACTATAGTGAGGAAATGATGTATTTATAAAGAATGCATGAATTTTCATTACGTAATTATCCATTTAAGGTCGGCCGTATATTGGCAGAAAATTTCTGATGTTTGCCTGAAGACAGTGTCTCCGCACACACTGTCACCGTTCAACGTTGATCTATAAAAGGTTGTCTTGCGATTGATCATAATATGGTTCACATACGAATATCGCCAAGGATCTACTCCACTGTTCTAAATGTGAATTGGTTCAAGAGAAAGTGTTCAATGTAGTCTTTTTAGTCCCCCTGGACGCCAAACCTGTGTGATAAATTCGCGGATGAATGAAAAACGCTCACTCTTGTTAGTATGCGTGATCCATGTGAAGATCAGTCTTTTTGCGTTTTAGTGCTTCGCTGATCACCAGGCTTATTCCTGTTTTTCTCAAAAAAATATAAAACTCGAGAAAAGGACCCTGAATCTTTTAGGCGTACCCCGGCCTAAAGGATAAAAAATATGGATTACAAACATGGATAACAGATATTCGAAGTGAATTAGCTGTTCATTGGGAGAACATCACAAGGTTGCTCAAAAAGAACTGCTTGAAAAGCATCTTATTCTACAAAAACTGGAGCAAAGAAAGCAAAAAAAGCAAAACTGCTAGATCGAGCACCCATAGTCTAAATTGTGGCATATTAACTTTTGCCTGCGACTTCGTCTGCGTGAACGTCAGAATTGGGTATAACTTGAACAAAAAGTACTATGTGTGTTAGTCCAGGATATAAATTATCTGTGTGCCAAATTTCATCCAAATCCGTTCAGCAAACTTTGATTTGTAGATGGATCTAATGATTCGCCTGGCTAGCTTCCACCCTAACAACTAAAACTGGCTCCAAGGACTCTATGCCTGAAAGAGTATAGATATGAGTAGAATGAGGGGATACATCTTAGACTTTGTTTATGCTTTCCATCAGGCAAGAGTATGGCCAAACACAGCATTCAAGTCAGCAGCGGCAAAAAAATGATTTCGCCGGCGGAAACAAATTTTCTGACAATGTGCGGCCTTGCTTAAACTTTCTCGTAATTTACGTAACTCCTGGTTTTCTTATTTAGTATGTTATGTTCACATTAACATACTTAGAATTGGAATCATAAATAATAGCATAATGTAGTTGTATTTAGCTATAAACCCTCTATAACGAGGAAGAACTAATTTTAGTAGATTAATTGTAACATCATTAATTCTTGCAATAATTACAGGAAAAATGCATAGTTATTCCTATAAAATAGTTTAATAGTTAAATAGGGTTTTGATAATAACGTGTTTACAACATATTTCTGCGTATTTTCATTTATAAACCTTCAGTAATTGGAACACAATGATAACACGACCAGTTCAAGGGAAATGCTACAGGATGATCAAGCGAATATCAGCTGCCCTTGATAATTCCCGGGAATCCTGAAGTATACGGCCTGCTACACGCTTGTATGAATCCGAATGGGTCGGCGTTACCTACATCAGAAAAGATTAAAGTGTAAAGATGTGTGAATTCCACTGACACACTATACTAGAGTGGAGACCGTGTAATCAGTGGTGGGACATACTGTCTCACTTTCTATCTCTGTAAGGAACTCGATATCCCAAACGTGGTAAGAGATCAACGCTTACCAGTATGGATATTAATGGGTCGACTGCATGATGCGTAAATGAGTCATTGAGTCAGTGTTACGCGAATATCGGACGGCCTCCATCTGTTTTAGGGTTACCGCTTTCATATTCTAGCTTACGAGCTTATTTGTAAGCTGCAGGGTCAATGTCAATTGCGAGAGAGATTACGAGATTTATTTACATACCGATCATTTTAAAAATAATTACTTCATTGAGTAACTTGTGAGTGAGTCAGAAAGCGGAATGTTAATTAAATTGGTTATTTTGACAGTTGTAATTTAATGGGCGTAGGTATGCATAGAGCGTGTTTTAATTATGAAAGTTGGTCATATGAATTTGAAATCACTTCATATTTAATTGGCGTAGTTGAGCGATAGTTTATCAGCCAGTTCCTATATCAAATCTGCCAGATTTGCTTACTATAGATAGGATTTTGACATATTATGGTGCATACAACTAATGTCGAAATCCTATCTCTAGTTAGCAAATCTACTCAAGGATTTGTTATTGGGACCGGCCGTAAATGAAGTGCTTGTCTGTTGGGCTGGGATTCAAATTCGGGACACATTATGTTCTGCTAGTTACCTGCATAAGCGTGGTTGGCTTTGATGTTCAATTGCTAGAGGAGATTCATCTCTCAGGAAATAATAATAAAAAGCATTTGAATATTTTTTACAGATTGACAGCCCTATATGGTTAGACGACATTGAGATGCATTAACGATAATTTGTCAGCGGCGCGGAGGTCAACTCCGATTAGGACAAATTCGGCACATGATAGTATAAGGCCATTTTGCGAAGTGATTGATGCCACAATAACTTTGGCAATGATTTGATCCCGTTGTGTGGACTTACGTAAGTGGATCGTGGTACTCGTTTGTAAAAACAAATAAATAGGGCTAGATACTGTTCTAACTGTAGAGCAGGTTAGTATCTTTGCAAACGAATTCCATTTCATCGAACGTAAATTAGGAGGTAACGCCAAAGACTTTCAGACAAATTGATTAAAGTACTCTTTTGTTTCGCTATGATTCTCCATGTAAGTAGGTAAGCGTTGAATATAAATGTGTAATTAATATATTGTTTCGAGGGGAAATCGAATCTGAAAAACTTATTGTACCTATACACCAATCGAGTTATCAAAACGGCCGTGTTTTTTTTAATATCTAGAATAAGTAAAATACCATAATTACGCCTGTATTCTCCGAAGGGTTGAGCAGAGGTGTACTAATGTACACCCACAGTTCGCCGGTATGTTTAGTTCCCACGTAATAGGGGGCGAGCCTATTGCAATTATCCGGGCACAAATCCAGACTCCGAGGTGCTACTGAGTTTTTCATAGAAAAACCCAATAGCACATTGCTCGACCTGGGAACCGAACCCAGGACCTCTAGCGTAGCAGTCACGCTTGGGACCAGTAGACTAATGAGGCAGTCAATATATGTATAGAATACTATTATATATTTATTATATTATATATTAAATAAAAAATTGTAAAATTGTTGTGCCCGCGGTCTGAGCTTGTCATGCTCACTTAAATGTCCTGCTGATGGTGGCGTTGTGTGTCGGGTTGTTTTATTCCCTACAATATGGTTGAGTCGAACCACGCCGATACGCACGTCATGCTCGTGAACGGGTGCTGTCTGTCGGGGCTGGTCAGCTCTTACTTGCTGTGGCAATCCCTAATTCCTTTTGTATATTGAATAAATCTTATACATCGAACTGCAGAATTCTCAGCAACTAGTTGGAACAAAGTTGTAAAACATAATATTGTAATCAAGTTTTTCTATTTTTTTAAAAGAGTGTCTATGGAGTTTCTTGCCGGCTCTTCTCCATACGACCCACTTTTTGGAACCGTGCAAATAGTTTTGACTTTTCAAAAGTACCTATTTAGTGGTCTAATTGAAATAAAACATTTTGACTTTGACTTTGACTTTATTAATTAATAGTGATATCATCAAAGAAACGAATGAGTTTTCCATGTTCGCCGACCTGTGAGTGGATCCATCGCAAAATAGAGCACAATCAAGTGTTCCACGATAATGGACAGCGCGCCCCCTTATTTAAAAGTAGGAGAACAGGAAAGGAGAAAGACAGTGCCGTATGTATTTATGTCAAATCTCTTACGACTGTCCGTCATGGTAGGTTCTACACTTGTAAGTCCGTCTTGTAAGTAGGTACCTACCTAAATATATTTGGGTGATTATTCGAACATTCTCATCATAGTAGTTCTCTCTTCCATAGTTCAGATTGTTTTTAATCTTGACTTATTGCTTGACGACAGTGGTGTAGTTTAAGTTTTCATTATCATAATTGTAGTTTTAACCATCTGTATTCTTAACTTTGGGATGTGGCATGGAAGTTAATGAGGTTCTAATATTTTTAAAATATTCACTCATTTAGGTTATTACCGCCTTTATCATAAGGGAACACGGGGAACGGGCCCAGGGCCCCCACACTCATGGGAGCCCCGATAAGCCAGTTTTCTATAGTTGGTCCAACAAAATTATTTACATGGTTAATGAGGAAGATTTTTCGATTGTCTGGCAGCACTGAACGGTAATAATAAGTTCTAAGTAGGTATCTAGTTTTATAATTTTCTTTACCGTTTAGGCTTTTTTGTTGGGCTGTCTACTTGGGTACTAAGAAAGCAAGAGTTCTTCCAAAATAAAAATTGTGCCTTTTCCGAAACTTCTACAAGTTTTCCAGGTTCAAGCGGTAAAATGAAAACTAGATACTTGACAAAAATATATTTTTCCAACGGGGCCCCACAGTCTCGTGTGCCCTGGGGTCCCGGAATGGGCTAAGACGACCCTGATTTAGGTAGGTAAGGTTGATACGGTTAAGGTGCCATCTATCATCCCATGCCTGTGAGCATATCTGGCCTCAACCTTACCCATTAAACGTAGCGGATCGTCTGGCAGGATGGCCTGCGCTTGCGCTGCCTCGTCTCGCGACACGCACCGACATTGAACTTGAGTAAGGTCAGTTCAATATACGCGTAATGCGTAGCGTTTTCTGAAGGCATAGTATGCTGTTTTTCATGTGGGGACATTTGTCATTATTTTTATCGTTTCTGTAAATGTAAAGCTTTCAGGTAAAAACTATTTGTTTAAAAGTAGTTCTAAGTTTACACAATAAATAAAATAGTTATTATTTATTTAAGTAAAAACTAGGTAAGCAAGATTAAGACGCCTTCGTTGTGTTAAGTTTTTAAACTTTTTACACAGAATGAAAAACGTAAAACCTACACAACTACAACTTTTAGCGATTATCATGAACTTTTTAAGTAAAACTATGTTCATTTTCCAGATCTTGCTTCGAAAGGTACTTTAATTTAATTACCTGTAACTAAAATGGAAATTAGAAAGGGATACAGGAGATTCGGCAATGATTCAGAACACATGACGTAGTTACCATCCTAGGTATTTTGGGTAGTAATTTCCTAATTTCGAAGGTTTTCGCGGTTGACGGTAGGTATATGGGAGTTATTATAAAAGAAAACTACTTTTTTTTGTAATACCACTCTTATTTCTCTTTCGTCTGACATTAAGGAGTTCATCTCTCTATGTAATTTGTCACCGTCCGTTGGGCTTCGTTTACATAAACCGCTGTCAATGAATAAGTGAATGAATAGCTAAACGATTGGTGTCTATTGAGAAAATACTTTAAAGACTGATAGGAGTACGATCATTTGAACTGGAAGTGATTTTGTAAATAGGTACGTAGTCATCATTCGTTTCATATAAGTACGGAAAATCCTCATGAATTGCTATATTTGTCGGACACAAACTCAGACTCAGATTGCAAAAAGCAAGTCTCCTTTGAGCTTAATTCTAATACGTCCATAATTTGTATTTAGGTGTGTAGCATAGGAGAGAGGTGACATCTGGTGTGTTAGACAAGAATTATGAAGTGGGGAAGACCTAAGCAAAACCGCAAGTGGCTTTCTGTAGTCGCTGCCTACTCCTATAGGAATAGTAGGAAATAGGCGCCAGGTGTAAGTATGCATGCAATATGGGTATTAACATCTACCACCAAAAGAACATTAAAATCCTCAACTAAGAGAAATGTTTTCCCAAATACAACACTTGGGACCTAATTACGTATGTTAACGAACGGCGGTAGGAATGTTTAATTAAATCCCATACGATTTACATTATTAGTGTATATGACAAATAAAATTGAGTTTGTGAACAATTATTGTTATCTAAATTGCATTCTGTAGGTAGGTCAGAAGTCAAAATTAACAGTTCTGTTGTTTTGTGTGTTCTGGTGCCCTGTTCGTTATGAGTTTTGTCTAATGGGAAACAGTGTTTCAACAAAAAACATGAAATACCTATTGGATTTTGTAAGTGGATTGTATTCAATGATGTAAAGAAACTCGCCAGTTGCACGGATTGCATATTTATTAACGTTTTGTATTTTTTTCACTTTTACATAGTAGTGGACTATACTCGTAGACGGGAGAAGTGTTAAAAAGGTATTTTTAATTGAATGTTGGGTGTCTTGCCATTGTTGCCAACACACAAATTACATAACAATTTTTTCGTATTCAAGTTTTTCATCATAGATTTTTAATGAGAATATTCTCTAAAAACTGTGCACACCTGTAAGTGACAAGCTCACTTTAATATTATGTAATACTTACTATGTTTGTGTTTGTGTGTATATATAAATGCATTTGTGAAGTTGTTGTTGGAGTGCGATACATAAATAAATAAAACGTAACGCTTGAGGCCAGTAGATAGCAATAGAATGGACTTCAAATGGGTAGTTCCAAGCTCACATTATGACGTATAAAACGATAATGCATCCCCACAGGTTAACTATGGCTTTTAACTTAATTGCCTTTTAAAAGGGATTCCATTTTATGAGATAGTAGCCCTCAGAAGTTATCGTTTTTCTATTCTGTCTGCGTTAGGGTTTTAAATGCGAGACAGCGAGAGACTATAGACTATTCTCTTGTGGTGAACATATGATCTATTCATATGTTCAACACAAGAGAATAGTTATAGAATACTAAAAAAGGGAGTATTTGTTTGGGACAAAATAATGTGCATGTATGTATATTTATAGTAATATCCTTCGTAATGCTTTACATAATGTGCGATTGACTAGAGACAAGGGCCCTCTTGTTGATTGTACTTTTACAATAAATATAATTGATTTATCCGAAATAACGACTACCCAACCAACGACTGGCTCACAGGTATCAATGTTGCCCAAAGAATTAAGTTGTCATTCAAAGCATTAATAACATATAATAAATAAAAAATAAAAACTGCAGATGCAGTATATTTTTGGATTATTAAGCAAAGTCACTGAAAATTGTTCCAAAACTGTCGTTATCAAAATTAAACTTGTTTTTAACGACTTACATCTTATTTTTATGCACCGAAAGTAAGCCTCTATAATAATTATGCAAAAATTGCAGTAAAAAACTGGTCTAGGTCATAAGGAATTACATAGGCTGTCCAACATTATTCTCTTGTACGGTGAGGTAACTAAATATGTGCATATCTGTGGGTATTACGCACAAATACAGGTTCATGCGTTAGTCACATACTTCAGTGATAATCTACTACCGCTGATGGAGCGATTACGCTGATGTCTATCAAATAGCCTATAATATGCATATGAATGAAATCACAACACTTTTATGACTGAATGTACGAGTAATAAGTAAGTAGCATTATGAATAGTAATCAGGTAGGACAAAGGAATCTTTAGGATTAATTCTTTGTAAGTATATTAATATGTAATATATAAGGAATTGCATTATAATAATGGAAATTTAACTTTGTTGATGTAATAAATTATGAGTAACATCGGTTGTTTCTTTGTGGTAACTTTAGTTAAAGTAGTTTCCCTTAATTATATCCATCACTTTGTAATGTCAAGGAACTTAAAGAGATAGAAATAGTTTCAGGTTGTGATTTTCCTTGACCATCTTTTGAACTAAAAATATACTTTTTTTATGATGGCCAGATTTACTCCCCAATTCTGGTCATCATGATCCAACTTTGAGTTTAGTAATGAATACCTATGTACGCGACTGTAAACTACGGAAACTTATAGAAACTTTATGTAATCGGCTGTACTAAACTCGTGAAAAGTCTATTAAGTTTACCAGAATGGAGATTTTTAGATACCTAGACATCCTATATGAGATATCTAGACTTAACAACGTGTCACAAAATATTTTTTCTGACAACTAATACATATTTACTTACTTTATAGTCAGTCAGTGGTTGTTTGTGGGCCAGAAGGTTTCTGAAGGTTTCTAATAAAAAAAGTCTAGACTTATTAATGTAAATTAAAGTGAGCATTGTATATTTATAACATTCTTGTATTTAAGTTTGTATCAGCGTTTCACACGTTAGATACCTACTAGTAGTAATTTCAGCGAGTTCGATTTTCCGTAGAAAAAAAAGGAGGTATAGACAAAAGAGGAGAGTTTATATCAATAACACGATCTCGGGTGTAAGCTGGTCCTATACAAATATTTCAAAGTCCTCGGGGTGCTGTTTTGGAAACCCACGTCAACAAACCGAGGGTTGGGACGAAGCTTAGATTCTGGTAGACATTCTCCAGATAACGGATATGGAATCTAATCTAACATGTCATCACGCCTGTATTCCCCGAAGTGTTAGGCGGAGGTGTACTTAATGATAAATAATAGGCTCGCTCACAAAGGGATTAGGAACCTAAACATACTAGCATGATGGTATGTTATGTTATACTAGCTTCTGCCCGCGACTTTGTCTGCGTGGACTTCAGGATTGGGTCCGACCTAGATAAAAAGTAGCCTATGTGTTTTTCCAGGCTATAATATATCTGTGTGCCAAATTTTATCTAGATCCGTTCAGCTGTTCTGGCGTGAAAGAGTAACAAACATTCATACAGCCATCCATACTCACAAACATTCACGTTTTTGATATTAGTAAGATACATTTATGTTCAGGCACAAGTATCTAAATAATTTGTCGTACTCGAGTTATTATATCATTTCAATAATTATTTATTCAGGATTGCCAACAATTATTACAATGTTGTTAGAGTTAAGATACAGGTTAAAAGGTCTTATAAGTTAACTGCATAACCACTTACAGGCAGGCAAACACCACATGTATGTTAAGAGACAATTGATTTGTGCTTTACCAGCAATTTATCAGCGTAATTAATTTTATTTTATTTTAAAAAGTGTTGTTTACGAGTATTGCGAAGTTGAGATAATGTCGAATTGTGCATATCTATGGACTCACATTGAACGGTCTCTGCGGATAAATTCAGTCCAGTTGCACAATATTCGTTCATTACTAAGAGAGTTTCGTTCAAAACACGTTTATTTGTGAGTGATGCTCTAAGAATGGCAATCGGTATGTATTTTAACAGCCTCGTAATGAACATTGAGTTGGTTCAGTCAAACTGTCAGAAGTTGAGAATCTTGTAACGTGAACCATATATAGTATACGCTGTCGCAAATATACTTAGTATACTTCTGGACGTAAATCTAGTGCGATGTAGTGGCCTTGCGACCTATATAAAAGTATCGTACGGTGCGGTACGGTGGTATCCAAACCTGTCAAATTTAGATTTTCTCTTTAATCCTCAAATACTAAAGATTTTAATCCATTGCGGAAATTTGACAGATTAAAGTAACTTTATATGCTGTTGACTGTACAATGAAAATAATCTCTATTTTTTTGTTAAACATGACCGAGTTTGAATAATGTAAAATGCAAATTTTCTGGCGCCAGTAAAAATACGTCGAACCAAATGGGTAGATTTGAATCTTTCCTTACTGAACCAACTTAATGAACACACTCTGTATATTCGAATAAACATTGATCGAGACGTAGATACATTGAGTGCCATACACTGATTGACGAACGATTAATTCAAACACGTCAAGTAGGTCGACCCAGTGAAGTTATTTATTCGGTAACACGAGAACATTCTGTTCAACATGTTACCTATATTTTTTATATGCTTGATAATAAAACAGATATGGAAGCTTTCTATTTCGATTAGGCGTATCTACGTTATATAAACGTCAATATGTAGTTCACATTTGTAGAAAATATCTATAACATTTTTTTTATACTAAAAAGCAGCAGCAGGTAGCAGACAAGCTTGCGCCTGATGGTTATCAGTTACCATAGCCTATAGACGTTTGCAATATCAGAGGTGTCGCTCGCGCGTTGGCGACCCTAAATTGTATTTTAAGTTTGCGCATTTACGCATCATAAACATTTTCTAAAGTTACAAATGAATTTGTAAAGTTGGAAATAATTAAGTAAATTAATAAAGTTAATTTAATAATTAATAATTAATACGCACATAATAACGAAAAGAGGTGCGTGCCTCGAGTTCCAATTCGAGTACTATACCTAGTTATGATTTATTGTGACTTTATCACTTGATTACCTTAAATGGAGAACCGCAGATAGTGCGAAATTTAAAATTAATTGCTGTCATTTGATCCGATATGGAACTGTGAAAATACAGGCGTAATTCCACAGTTTGTTTACACCACGTATCTATCGTGAATAAACGCCACATTTCCCGACTAAACATTGGTTAGTGAACCAAAATTATTCGTTTACTTTGATACGTGGTCGAACCGTGCAAAGCATTCGAGCCTTCAATTGCAATTATTGCAAAACTTCTGTTTGTGAACACTATGGTGCAATCGGTCTGTTGATTTTACAGCGTGTAATATTAGAGATGTGATTAAAGTGTCTGGGTTTGTTCAGATAGTTATTAGTAGCAGGCATCAAAGTAGTTTGAACTTTGTTGCTTGTTCAGCTTTGAGTCAGCTTTAAAAGTTCGTTGGCAAATTAAAATTCTTTGATTGATTGCATTGTAGTTTTTTTTTGTTTAATGAGATAATATAATAATGAAAAAAATGATAACAATGAAAATATTCTAAGCAATTAGATAAGTAATATTCTGGCAGTTTTTTTCATTGCTACTTATTGTAATGTTACCAGCACTCGGTGAAAGAAAGTTTATTTGTAAAATTGTAATCATTTCATTTTACCGCAAATTACTGAATCTACAATTTGCGGCGACGGCACGCGATTCTTTTTTTTTAATTACACTTTTTAAAAAGTCTATTCTATCTAAATACATTTTATTCCAAATTCAAACACACAATTAGCTTGACATCTGTCATGTTGATTGTTTTAGTTGGACAATGTAACGATGTTGCAACTTTTAGTTATCCATGATTGAAATTGGTTTGTTGGTGGCTACGTGCCGTGTATTGCAAAGTTGCACGTGACGGTGACATTTCGCTGGTTACTTGTGAACGGTGTAGCTTCACTCCGGTTCTATTTGCAAGATCGATGATGCTTTATAACTGACCACTGTGGTTGAAGCTGGTATATAGTGAAATTGTAACTTCGAAGTTGTGTCATTAGCTCCTTTTTTAAAGACTTGTAGCATATTATACAGTTTAGCCGTAAAGTAACCAATTTTAAACACAAAAAATATATATATATATCCGATAGCGATAAAATCCGTAAAAAGTAGTTTGATTTCAATATTTTGTATCTATTCGGGCACTGAGGCCGCATTTCATGAATTAACATTTAGTTCTTGATTTCTAATCAATTTTGGCAAGGAGTGTTAGAGAGGCGATCATAAACAACGCGCACATGGGAGAAGAACTACATCCAGCTCTAGAAGGTATGTACGTACCTATTGAAATATTTTAAGATCAATGTTTTTTTAATGTACTTAGTACATGCTACTAAAATCAGGTTGTAACTTTAAGGTAATGTTCGCAAAACCCAAGGAGGTGTCTTCTGCTGGTATCTCACTAATCCCTGAAGGTTGGCCGTCAACTCTGAATATTTCTCCTAGTCGAATAGTTGTACAGCTCAGTAAACCCATAATAAGTGAAGGCATATTATCAAATATAGGTGTTAATGAATAAACTTATCATTATGTTAATCTTTTACCATAATGTTATGCCTATGTTGGAGTCAACATCCAGTTTAACCTGAAGTGGCTCAAATCAGTAGAGTACCTTTATTGAAACGACTCTCCAATCCACTTTTTTGATGATACAGATATTCTAAGATAAAGATCAGCCTTTTTGGTCTTTCTGACTATCATGATTGTTATTGTCGAGATCAACTTAATCTTTAGGGTACTGAAGGGTCTCTATTTGCTGAGAATGGTCTCCCCTCCATAGACGGGCCTCGTTAAGCATAGCTTCACTTTGCAGATCCATTGAACAGCTTAGTTATTGCATATCCTAACATTAAAACCTCCTTCCAGTTTAGATTCCTTCTAGATTTGTATAGATAACTTAGAAACTATTTTATTTCACACGGTTCATTTATATCTAGCTTCTAATTATAGCCTTGCAGTCTATAAATACGAAACTAGATTTATACTTATTGCTATGACTTATAAGGCAGGTAATCGTGTTAATGGTATCTATTTCTAGTCAGTTAATAGTGTAACTTGGTTAGGCACAAATACATGTCCTGGCCACACGTGTTTTCATTACCTGCGAATTATGCCAGTGAATGGACCAGTAATTTACTTATACGATACGTGGTCGCCATACATGAGTGGCCAGTACTTAGCAGTGAATTTATAACCTAGTTAATCGAAGACAGCTATTATTCCAACTTTAATTTTTAAATTGAGAATTTATTTTTCGAACGTTATTGTTTCCGTACCGTGAAGATTTATCGATATCGATGATACTTTGTTGTTTTAATTCATTGCACTTCGTGAATTGTTAATTAGAATTATGTATATTAAATGGACTTTATAAAAATATGTTATTAAGATTTTGCTAATTATTGCACCTCTTGATATATTTTTCTTTTCAGGATTAAATACTAAACTCATTTTAGTATTAAGATAAGTTTAGTATCTTATCTTGATAACATACAAAACATACCTATTTATTTATTTAAGAAAATATGAAGCTTTTGTTAAATCTGTTTAAAAATAAATAAATTGTAGATTGTAGACCCATTTCTAAGCTTAAAAAAATACAGGCAAAGGCGTAACTTCAAACAGCCAGTGCTAGTGGTGAAGCGTCGTGCTGAATCGCAAATTACGAATAGAGGTGAACGCTCGCACCACTCGTTGAACTTGACTCGCGGCTACCTTAACATTGCCTGCCTGCCGTGAAGATATTACATAAGGAAATGATCTAATCATGCGTCCTTTACAACAACGGTTTTACTAGCGTTGCGATGAAAGTATGTATTTTGATTGCATTCTAATTTTAAATGTTATTTTTTAAATTCTTTTTTTTTTCGTATAATTCGTAGTGAGTGTAAGAAGCAAATAAGGATGACATAGATTGTAGATATATATAGTTATATTTTAATGTTTTTTGCGTTCCTATGAATATGGCGATATTTTTGTCCATGTTTAATGGTGTGTAATGCGTAGGTATCAATCAATCAATCAATCAAATCAGCCTATTGCCGTCCACTGCTGAACGTAGGCCTCCCCCAAGCGTAGGTATATAGCCATACAAATCATACGCTCTTTTGACCACTTAAATATTTACTATCTTCATAAAATTGTAAACCCGAAACAACGTTAATGTTAGCTATAAATATATTACTGTGGTTACTATCTATCGTTAATTGCCTATTAATATATTGTTTGTCAATAAGGAAATTGTCATGGCGCACAAAGCTATACCGGTATAAAATTAGATTACTCTACTTTGATATTAAAGTGCAAAACCTAGTTACGAACCTACTTTAAAGCGAACAAAGTGTCTCGATACAACGCTTCCTGTTTACGAAACGTACCCATTACAAAACGTACCCTTCGTATATTCCGCAGCAATCAGTGGTCCAATGCGATTCCAGGGTATGGACCGTGAACCCTGCGCGCACGCACCCGTGTTGTCCGCCGTCGGATGATCCGAGGCCGATATATAAGCCCGCGGCATGAACACCCGGCACCATTCGCGATTAAACGCCACCGGAGTGAGCTTCCGCAGACTGAGGCCGGTCTGACCGTCAACTGAATTGACACAATTACTTGCCACCCTTCCGCGATGTCTGTACTACGTGTTCTGCTGGTCGCCGCCTTGTTCTTCGCCGTGACTGTCGAGTGCAAGCCGTTCTTCGACGCGATTTACGACGCCATCAACGGCAATGCGAGAAGATCTTACGGCTACAATGGCTACGGAAACTACGGCTACGACGGTTATGGCTACGGAGGTTACCAGAACCCCAACTACGGGTATAAGCCGAGGAACGTGGAGCGTGCACCGAGACAAGGCAAGACCTACAAGGAGATCTGCAGGGTCCACTTCCCTGACTCCATAGCCGTGCCTGGCGCTGGCGGTATCGTGTGCCCCTACTGAGGGTCAGATCGCGTGTTCTACGCAGTGGAGCGACTGCTCCGAAGACGTAACATCATGAGGATGGGTTGAACTAGTTCTTACACCGATATTACAGATGATCTCTTTTTAGAAACTTTAGGATTTCAGCATTTAGTTTTAGTAATAGGGTGTGAATTCAATGTGTGTCTGATATTTTTATCTCTACCAGTGATAGAATTGATGTTTCGCAATCTGTTTTTAGTTAAAGTGCAAGTGTCAAGTGCATTAATATCAAATCCATAATGTTTACAAAACAATGCTGGCTCAACCCTCCTCGAAGTGTGATAAGTTAATTTTTAATTTCAATGTATTATAGCGCGTGATATGAAGTTTATCTGTGGTGTGATAACCTTGTGATATTTCGTCTATTATTAGCGATTTATGTAGCTACCTTAGTTTCTCTGGATACCGGACGCTTAGAACACGCGATTATAGTATTAAAAATTTGATTTGTACCTAAATACGTAATGTGGCAAAATTATGATTGGCTTTTTGTACTTAGAAGAAAATTTGTCTTGTAGCTCCAAACAATCCTTTGAACTTCCATATGTTTTTAACCAAAGCGTTTCTATAGGTTTATTTTTAGATCAAGTAATATAATATAAGTATTGTAAATACATTTTAAGTTGTCAAATAAATAGTGTATAAAGTTGCTCACGTGTTTTGAATCTATTTTGTAACGTGTGACTGAGAAGTGGGTCAGTTTTGGGAGTGCGTAGGTATCTATCTACAACGATTTATCTGGGACATATCTCAATCATAAAACAACGTAGGTACAGTCGACAAAAGAGTTCGGTATACAGAAGCTAACGACTTCTGTGTTTGGACAAAAATGTGTAATAATGTATCCAGCAATATGTGTCTAAACGCAGGATTTGTTAGCTGCCTACATACAAATCCTTTGGGGGAAATTTAATATAATGCAATTTATGTCCAGCCGTAGATTTCGTTCGTTGCCTACACACTTAACTCTTTTGTCAACTGTACTCTAACAGTTATTTGTCATAAATCATTGACAAATAACTGTTTTGTCTCCTTACTCGTTATTATCTGTAGGTACTAGTTGCAAAGGAATTGCTTGTTATACCTTATTAGTATGACGCAGTGACTCCACTTTGGGCTTTTTAAGTTAGGAATTCCTTATCTGTATGCACACAATAATTAAAAAAAAATAAGTTGGAGTGTTGTATATTCTAATGCAATTTTGAACCAGAGAAATAAAAAACAAAGTTATTTGCAATAAACGCATGTATTTTATAAATATGTTTTATCGATAAATAGAATTTATACCTACTATATATTTTCAAGATACAGAGACCTGGGAATCGAACCCAGGATCCTAAGCGTAGCCGTTACGCTTACGAACGCTAAAGAGGCGCTATTTTGTAAGTTTTAGTTGCGTTTAGCTTTGCTAGATCATTTACGAGCGCAAGCGCAGGTGTAGCGGTGACCTAATAGCTGAGGGCAGTGATTTATCTTTGAGAAGCTTATGTTCCTTATTTTCGATTTATTATGATACTTAAACCATTCAACTAATTGCTTATTACTTATTTTACGACAGTAAATTGTAACGTTGGCTTTATAAAAGCTGAGGGCTGAGGTAACCGTTGCAGATGGCATTTATAACTTAAGTACCTACCTACTTACTCATTATTATTGTAATAACGCAAATCTGTATAGGTTTGAAGCAGTGATAGTGTTATGGCCATTGGACTGCCAGCCAAGTCAAAGTCCTCGAGTTCGAATCTAAGGCACGCACCTCTAACTTTTCGAAGTCATGTAAATGTCACGCGCTTTAACGTTGAGAGAAAACATTGTGCGAATACATGCATGCTGTAGAGATTTTCTTGACGGCGGGCGTGTGAAATCTGCCAACACACATTGGGCTAGCATCTAATCCTTCTCATTCTGACAGGAGTCCCAGCAGTGGAACAGTATAATGTTCCTTAATAATAAAGATTCATTAAGTAAGAAAAGGTTTTACTTAGGACTATGAAAAATTTAGAAATGAAAAAGATAAAAATATCTTTGTATGAAATTCGATCATTTCACATTTCGGTCAACTTGTTGAGTTTTAAGATTTAAAACAAAACTTTTTCTAACATAATATATTGTGAATTAATTATTTAAATAATATAATAATTAAGGCAGGCATTAAAGTATATACCCACAGTGCAGCGGTAAGTTTAAGAGGCCTATAATTATCGTTAAACAAACACAAATCCAAACACCGAGCTGAGAATTTCATACAAAAACACTTTGACTCGAACTGGGAATCGATACCAGGGCCTCACCGTGAGCAGCCGCACTTGAAACCTTTTATATTATGCCAAGGTTTCATCTCATAGGGAGCTAACTTATATTTTTTTTTAAAAGCTTACTAGCAATGTGGGTCGCACATTACTAGTATTCATGTTAACCCCTCGTGCTAAGCTAAATGCTTGTGTTACGAACCGGCAACCACATGATCGCAAGTCCGACGTCCTAGCCATTAGGCCACCGCCGCTTTATTGAGAATTTCATAGAAAAACCCACTAACACTTTGCATCTTATTGGCGAAGGGTGGTCACTCTAAGGACATCACGATTCAAGTTACAATCAATATGACGTAACGCGGAAATCAGAAATCAAAATATTGTAATACGTTCATTGATGCGCACGAGTTAGTCCCCAATCTTCATAACACCATGAGACAACATGGCGTCTATGGCATACAAATTGTCTTAAAGTATGTTAAAATCATACATTTGCCCTTGAGTTATGCAAAATATACCTACTGTATGGTATTTAGTTACCTATAAGTCGATTCTACGACTTAATATTGACCAATCTTTGTATTTAATACTGTGATAGCAATATAACATTTAATTTAAAATTAAAAAAAACCCCGCGCTATCAAGTCTTTCAGTCACTCAGTTCTTGCAATATCATTGATGTCACAGAATACCAAGTTTCAAATCGATCAGACCTGTGGAAGTTTCTCACATCCCTTCATGAGCTATAAAAGAGCTGATAATCTTCAAACGGCTGTCTAGATTTTCTTAAATCATAACTAAGAACACTCTCATTAGCCTTCTGTTCTGTGAGTATTCTAGCTCGTTCTTTCAAGCAAAAAACAACGAAATCAAAATCGGTCCATTCGTTTGGGAGCTACGATGCAATAGACAGACACACAAATACATACGTTGCACTTGTAACACCCCTCTTTTTTACGTCTCGGGTTATAGTATCTACTCAGTTTGTTTTTACGAAGATATGCTGTCTATTCAAAACACAAACTTAAAAAATATACACCTACATATTAAATACACTAGAAAAATTATCTAGAATCTAAAGCAAGATGTAACAGCAAAGGAAGCTTTGGTCCACAAGTGAAACTCGCACTTGTCCGGTTTTTACATACAATATGTTTAATTCTTGATGGTTATATTGATTTCTATCGGCTTCTCCGCCACGGGTTATGTGTTCGATCCCCGCAAGGAACAATTATTTGTATGATCTAGTTGTTTCGGGTCTCGGTGTATATATGTATGTACTTAAAATTTGGGTTGGTGCCTCCTCAAGATGCCAGAGAAAATTCTAGCGTACGAAAACTTAAAAAAAAACAAAAGTAGAGAAATAATGTAATCTTTTGTGATGGCCACTAGTCCCCGAACCTCTTAGATTTTTTTTATACCACTAAGGTGGCAAAAACGCATACGGCCCACCTGATGGTAAGCGGTTACCGTAGCCTATGGACGCTTGCAACACCAGGGGTATTATTCGCGCGTTGCCGACCCTGTAAATTAAGGAGGAATAGTTGGGCTGGCAGCATAGGAGACATGATGCCATACATGATAGCGGCGGTAAAAAAACCACCGGTCCCCCACACTACCAGCACAACGCTTCCTCGCGGAGCTCTGGCTACCTTGCTCACTGTTAGGAACAGAACATAGCACGGAGCTATGTTATTTGGCTACGATTTTCTGCAAGGTGGAGGTACTTCCCCAGTCGAGCAGCTTCAATTGTGAGTGGAATTATTCGATTCCACTACACCCTACCTCTATTCTTATATTCTGAGAGCACATCGATGCACCGTTTATTTTGTTTTTTTTTGATCGAGTTACCTTTAGAATATGTAATGAACACATTAGTCATACGGGCATCATTCATTCTGAACGGGTAAAGAACCGGCTAACTAATAACTGAAATGACACATAGGACTGAGAATAATTATAAATATTAGTCTCAATGATCTAGTGGTCACAAATGCCCCAAGATGTCCCAAGCGTGACTGTTACACTAGAGGTCCTGGGTTCTATTCCCAGGTCGAGCAGTGTTGTTGGGTTTTTCTATGAAATTCTCAGCAGCTCCGAGTGTGGGATCTCGCCCCATGGGACCTAAACATACCGGCAAACAGTGGGTGTACATTAGTACATTTCTGCCTAATCCTTCGGGGAATACAGGCGTAACTCTATGGTATATATTTATATATAGATACCCTTATCTACGCAGTAATGTTGGTATTTTTTTTACTCTTCCCTATGGCGATCTAAAAGAATTCTTTGTTTCGAACAAGTGCATATAAATTAAAAGTTCAGAAAGGTTCACTAATAAATCATTACCCTTCCTTTTTTCGTAGTCGGGTAAAAATGCAGTACGTGTCGTATTAAAAAACAAAAATACAAGCAATAAAAATGAATATGTACTATAAATATATAATTTATTCTGATACCTAATTATATTTTCTATAACGACTATAAAGTGTATGGAATATGCTACTCGTATTTTACTTAAATTATAGTAAGTATCTACTTTGAAATTCACTATGTACCTCGACAGTCCTTGTTTTATCAAAGCCTACGACTGTCTGTCTGTTAGTCTATCTACGGCAGCGTAACTTCTGAACAGATTATTCGATTTCAATACGGACTTAAATTTTTTTTTGGAAGCGGCACAGTTCTTAGCTTTTTTATTACATGGATATACTTCATAATTATATAATTACAATCTCCGTAAAAATACTAATGTGTATGTGGCGATGGCCATCAGAGTCGTCCGCGGGTATCGCACGATTTCCTACGAGGCGGCTTGCGTCCTGGCCGGATCCCCGCCCTGGGACCTAGAGGCGAAAGTACTCGCGTCATTATATAGATGGCGCGAGGAAGAGTGGGCACGGGGCTCGATACCGGTGCAGCGGTAGATCGCGCTGCGCCGAGAGGAGCTCCGTCAGGTCTTGGTGGCGGAATGGCGGCAAAGGCTTCGGCGCCCTACCGCCGGCCTCGCTACCGTCGAGGCGATCCGGCCAGTACTCGACGTCTGGCTCGGGAGAAGGCACGGCTCCCTGTCGTTTAGGGTGACGCAGGTGCTGTCGGGGCACGGCTGCTTCGGCAAGTACCTGTGCCGCATAGACAGGGAGCCGGACGCTCGGTGCCACCACTGCGTCCATTGCGGGGAGGACACGGCGCAACACACGCTCGCCGAGTGTGTAGCTTGGGAGGAGCAGCGCCGTGTCCTCATAAATGAAGTAGGAGGCGATCTGTCGCTGCCGGCCGTAGTGCGGAGGATGGTCGGTAGCGCAGAGTCGTGGGACGCGGTGGTGTCCATCTGCGAGGACGTGATGTCGCAGAAGGAAACTGCGGAACGGGAGAGGAAGATCTCGACTCCCTTCCCCGGCCGCAGAAGGCGCACCGGGCGCAGGAGAAGGGCGGACAACGCCCTTTTCCGGCCCCCATGAATGGGTCCAGGGGCGAGGGACTTGGGGAAGTCCCGGCCCCTTATTCGACGGACCCGAGTCGCAGGCGCGCGCGGGTGTCGGCGCGCGCCTCCGAGGCGATGCACGGGGTAGTTCAACACCTCACTACCCCGTGCAGGAGACGAGGCCGGGACGGACCCGGCCAGCACTAGTGTGGGGCTGCGGAAGAATCTGGATTCCCGCGGCCCCGCGCGCGTGCGAGGAGACACCGTGTGGTTTTTAGTCGGTAGGTCACCCACTCTGGGTGGAGTCCGACACGCCCCGTCGCCTCCCCGGGCGGCGGATGTCCATGAGGATTTTCCACACGAAACCAAAAAAAAAATAAAAAAAGGTTTCGCGGTGGCTTCCCCCCCAAAGGGGTTCTCGCCTTGTTGCGGCGGGGGGGCTTAGTAACCGTGGATGGTGGCCCACGGCGAAGGTAAGTAGAACCCCAGGGAGGGCTGCTCCTGCGGGCTTTGCCCAGGAAGCCTGCATTGGAGCGGCCACTGTAGGTTGCGGTGTCGTATGGGAGGCACCGCAACTGAGGCGGGCCGCGGTGTTGTGTGGGCGACACTGCGGCTGAAGGTTGACAGGCCGCGGCGGGAGAGGAGTGCCGGTGTTACGGTGCGCCGCTCTCCCTGTCTTCCGCGACCTCGGCGGGGTCGCAGCCGTAAGACTGCGGACACGGTGGGGCCGCAGGGGGGGGAGGAGTGTCGGTATTACGATGCGCCGCTCTCCCTACCCTCTGCGGCCGATGTGTGGACGGCGGCGGGGCTACATATCTGTCCCGGCGCAGGGAGGGTTTTGGGCGGCGGACTCGGGGTCGTCAGTCGCCCCAAAGGAGGGTCCAATATTGGACATCCGCGGTGGGATCGCGGAGCATGCGAGAGCGATTCCCGTGATCCCACTACTATGCGGAGGTGTGGCAGTGGTGGTGGTTTTAGTCGGTATGCTGGCCACCTGGCCGGAGAGCCCGACACAACCGTCCCGCATCCCCGAAGCGGGGCGGCGTGCATAAGGAGCATTTCCCCACCCGAAAAAAAAAAAAAAAAGGTTTCGCGGTGGCTTAGAGGTCAGAGCGTCTGGTATATCAAACCAGAAGACGCAGGTTCGAATCCGGCCCGCGATTGAATTTTTTCCTTTACTAAAAAATAACTTAATAATCTTAGCATGGAAAATGCCAAAAAATCACAAAAAGATAGTTAAAAGGTAAGGTGGCATCGTACGACACTGAACTAACTGTAAAGTAAGTCGTGTTAGTTGAGAAGTAAGGTAACTTGCCTCTCATAGATGTCACCAACGTCACCTTATGACGTAAATTCAGAATGTGAAGGCAAAATTTCAATCATGCGGGTAGGGTTCGCGGTGGCTTAGAGGTCAGAGCGTCTGGTATATCAAACCAGAAGACGCAGGTTCGAATCCTGCCCGCGATTGAATTTTTTCCTTTACTAAAAAATAACTTAATAATCTTAGCATGGAAAATGCCAAAAAATCACAAAAAGATATAATTAACATTTATTTGTATTTACATTAGCAATCGATACTCAAGGAAAAACTCAATAGGAGCGTAGAGTTTGGTCTTGTGCCCGGTTAATGGCATTAGGCTTACCTCATATGATATAGAGATACCAAAACATACCAGCCATATGTGGATGTATGTAAGTAATGACGTCGTTCGGTGTGTATTTGAATATAGTAAAACTAACTCATTATTAATCACGAAATCTCAAAAACTACGATGCTACAGACTTAAATGGCATGCAGGTTCTTCACTAAGTGTAGACATTCGTTTAGGAAGGAATTGTGAGAATTCTCAGGTAATTGGCAATCATGTGATCAAGCCACCACTGCAGGGCACAGCTATATTGATGTGTACCTACATAGCTTACAACATTTATTCGTTAGGGGTAAGAATTTCAGAAATGTTGTATTGCCTATCACCTGATTCACATTTAAATATATTACATAACTGGTGTTACATTGAGTTTCATAATAAAACAAGCATCGCCCACCGATACACATTCCCTTTCTAAATATGTTTGTAGGTAAATAACATTCTTGTTTATATACAGACGGAAAAGCTACACTTTTATAGATACGTACCTATATACAACGCTGGCTTGCTCGGTGGTTTTGCCACCTCTTGGGGTTTGAGTGGCTGGCGACCACCCTTACGTCGCAGTCTGTCGTGAAGCACCTTGGTGTGTCATTTTACTTTTGTGCGTGAGACCCATATCCCCCACGGTTGCCGCGACTTCGGAAATCTGCAGTACTACTTAGTAAGATCTATCCATACCTTCTCTTGCTAATATTCTGTAATAAAATTTCAACCTGTTTGGCATCAAGCGATGCCTTGCAGACGTAAGTCCATCGTATCCAAAGTTTACGGTCCGCGAAGCATAGGTATACCTACTTATCGTGTTATATAGCAACCCAAGAAAAGTTTCAGCGCCACTATTTTGAAGCAAACAGGTTTGAACAGAACAGAACAGGGACACAAGATAAGGACATGTTCGACAGTCGCTACTAGTTCGACGCAGATCTTTGTCGTACTTTGTTGTTTTCATTACTTGCCTACTTTAAACAGAGCCTATGAAGGAATTGTATAGAGTTGTTGAAATCGCTAAAGATAGATAAAATTCTTTATTGCACAAAGTAATGCAAAGTAGAATTTTAAAATAAGATTTACAATTACATAGGTAATTGTTTTAACTTAATTTGAGAATTTTGTTCCGTGATTTGAGTGTTCAAAAACTGGAAATTTGTCTCGGCCAAATGTCAAATTATATTGAAGCTTTTTTTTATCTAACATCTGGTAAAAGTTTTGGTATTCCCTAGATCAACGAATCTTGTTTACGAAGAAATATTTTTAGAAGAATCACATATATATTTAAATACTCAGCTCCCTACAAATCGATTCTTTTGTTTAATAATGTATGCAATTAAACCGCAATATTATGTAAAACAAGCGTTTTACTATAAATCTCACTGATGTTTCCGTGAACTCGTGAGTTGAATGTTAAGTCTGTTGTTTTGTTTTTAACAGAGACCTCTGCCTTTTTAATAAAGCTTGCTATAGGATTAAATATATTATGTTTGTTTATTATTATTGCATTGCGCATTAATGAATAATAGCGTAAAATTTCATGAATCTGTTTTTAAACAAGTAATATTTATTACACATTTCATTGTATTTATTAACTAGTCTAAAGTCTTAAAGGTTTAATTAGAGACAAAATAAAATCAGTAGAAATAGTTCTAGGACTAGGTATTTAATTGTGTTATTGTTCTTTACATCTCAGAAAAATATTAGGTTTAAGAAAGAACGAATGCAAATATACCGACAGCGTATGTTGTATTTTTGCGCCAAGTGGCATCAAAAACATCGATGCGCGACTCCACAAACATAGTTGACGCACTGTAGAATATAAATCACCTGAAAATTTAATACAAAGAACAGATTTTTAAGAAACAATATTATACAGAAAACTATACAACATACCATTACGTCTGTATTCCCTGAAGGGTTAGGCAGAGGTGTACTTACTAATGTACACCCGCAGTTCGCCGGCATGTTTAGGTTCCATCTAATAATCATTCATCGGGCACAAATTCAGACTCTGAGCTGGTACTGAAAATTTCATAGAAAAACCTAATAACACTGTGCTCCACCTGGTAATAGAATCCAGGACCTCTAGCGTAGGAATCGCGCTTGGAACCACTAGACTAATGAGGCCGTCAGAAAATATTATACAATTAGAAAAAATAGAAGGGCGTTTTATCAGCTCTAGGTGATGTCGATCAGTCAAAGTTACGTATCGGATCGATTAACACAGGGACAGCTTCATCAATCAAAGTGCTAGACTTAGCTATCTGAAGGCTCAGCCTGACAGCTCTACTAACAGCTTCGGCTTGATAATCATTTTATTACAGTAAGTATCAATCGTACTTGCGAATTCACGATCCATACTATATATAGGAGCTAATCGCTTAGCTATTGGCAAAGAGGTTATCGTAATTTTGGTCGGTTTGTGGGTGGTGAGACTATTCTTTATTCCCTTTTCCTCAGATTCCTCAGATCGGAGACCACGTTGATTTTCAGCTATCAAGCTATGGAAGTTGATCCAATCGTTCTTTGTTATCATCGGATTTAAAATATATTATAAGCATTAAACTGCAAAATTATGTTGTTGGCACGTGTTAGGTATCCATTATTGTGTAGCTATTCTTTTCCTCTGTCTTCTTGTCTCCCCATTTAAAATTCGCATGTCATATAAATAATATAGCAAGTGTGCTGGACTAAAACTTAATTCCTGTTTGTAAGACGTACAAATAAAATAATTTGAATTGATCCCAATAATGTTAAGAGTTGGCCTACCTTAGCCTAAGTTAATAAAAAGGTTACTGCTGGGGTCGCGGAGGAATAAAACCTCGGTCCCGTAACCCCAGCAATAAGTGGTGAGGCGAAACACCCGTGTGGTTTTAGTCGGTAGGTCACCCACTCCAGGTGGAGTCTGATACGCTCCGTCGCCTTCCCCGAGCGGCAGAAGTCCATGAGGATTTCACGTGTATAAATCAAGTTTTACAATGCATGCGTTAATTTCAAGACACCGAAATAGTTTCAAGCCACGTGCAATTTTTCGATAGAAATAATGTCATGCCATTAATTTTGTAATGCATGTAGTAGGTGAATCCAGCTTTAGCGTAGAGTAAGTTAGTACCCTTAGCCCACGTTAATAAATAAATAAATAAATAAAATACATTTATTTCGAGCAACAATGACTCATATGTGGGGTACACACAAATACATAAAACAATACAAAGGATAATAAAAACAAAAACAAAACTAAAACTAACATACTTACCTACTTAATATCTATCTGGCCCTGCTGACCGCAGTAGCCTATGCCTATTACAACAGTGCCGTGTAAAAGGGCAGTCCATTCGTTCCGCGATCATTGCCAGGATGGCATTGGTGCTGCCCCACGCACCATGGACGCACCTCGCTTGCGCATGGTCGCGTAAAAACAATCGGTGCGCGCCTCGGCGAACATGCCTGAGGCGCTGCAGAAGCGAGGCAGCCCCAATACAGCCCTAAGCGCGTTGTTGAACTGTACACGGTGAGCTCCGTATGATGCACGCGTGTACCTCGCCCACAGACTGCATGTGTAGAGGGACGTGCAGTACGCCCTGAAGAGCGTTATCTTCACCTCCCTCGAACACCGCGTAAATCTGCGTGCGAGCATGTTTGCACGCACCGACAGAGCCCTACGTTCCCGCTCCATGTCAGCTTTATCCTTGAGGTCGGTCGTAACTAAATGTCCTAGGTACTTAAATTGATCCACCCTTTCGAGTGGAACGCCGTTTAGAAAAACGGGTGGACAATTTTGCGAACGTTTCGTACCGGTCTCAAAAACCATGCATTGACTTTTGGTCACATAATAATAATCACATAATAAGAGGGTCAGGATATCAGATGGGATGGAGAATATTTACATATATCATGTTAGACAGGCAATTGGATCTAACATATAAATAAAAAAAGGCTAAATTAAAAAGTTAATGTTGAGAAATGAATTAAAATAAACAAGAAGATTAATAGGTTGCTCCAAATTATGGAAACTCACTTGTCAAGTTTGTGGATCTTTTGCAACAACTTGGGCCCAACTATTTGTAATTCCAATGCACTTTTTTTTTAAATATCTGCACTGAGTGCAACAGTTGGCAGGTTTCTGGCACTAGTTTGACGGGTTACGCACTAGATTTTTTGTGCGAGATATAAATAAATCCAGTTGTAATTAAGTACATGAACTTAATTGCGGGCTATCATGAATGTGACAATTTTATTTGACTCTCATACCCGGATTCTGAATTTTGCAATAAAATCTGATGTGGACTCTGTTGTCGGAGTTCATTTCAGTAGACACCATTGATAGTACCAATAATACCTTCCCCTCTAGTACAAGTACCTACCTATCACTGAGACAACATTATTGTATTCCGGTTGGAGAAATAATATTTATTTCTGCTACATAGATCTTTTAAAGACATTTTTATGGACGACCTCTGACAAGAAACAATAAACTCCAATCATGTTCTCTTTTAAAGTCTAAACATCGTAACTGTTAACAGTTAAAGATACAATAATAGTTAATTTATTATTGTATGTATGTAAGTACGCACTGTAAGGTAATGTCTGGACTATTCCGGATATTGCCCTACAGTATCTTTCTTCAAAAGACCTTTCTTTCAAGAAAGAGTTTTAGCAGCTTGAAGTTGACTCATCCCAACAGATGTCAAGCATGCATCAGTCATCTTATAGTTTAATCATATTCAAAGTACAACAATACTAAAGACTGAATGTTTACGTAGCCAGTGATATTACTGAGCAACAGAGATTTAACAATAATTGATGTTTTAGGATGGCAATGCGGAATAGCTAATGTTGCTAGCGTTCATAAGAATATCATAGAAAAGCTTATTATGGCCTAAATAGCCATTACAAAATTTGCTTGATATGGAAACCGAATAAGTGCGAGTCGGACTCGCCCACTGAGGGTTTCGTACAAACTTACGAAATTTGTATATAATTATATAAATTTGTATATATACGAAATTACTTAATATAATTAATTACAAATGTATAGTTTTCAGATTTTTCCCTATCATATCTATGGTCAACGGGATATACCCTATAAATTTTGATTCCCTTGCGAGTGTCAAAATATACCTACGTTTTTGCGGCATAAATGGCCGTATCTTTTTTTTACGTGAACTTAGAAGTTTGATTTTTTTCACAAATTTAAGGGACTGTAGACCTAAGTAATGGCGCAGTAATTTCATGGTGGTTTTAATTTCAACTCGATACCTCCACGCGTTCCCGACATAAAGGGTCTTGACAGACAGACGGACGGACGCAGAAATAGTGATCGTATAAGTTCAGACACAATAGGAGCCTGTGCGACCTTAATTTAGCTGTCTATAACACCTCCAATAATGAACGCAATAATTTCGGATAGCGTTTCGTTGGAAAACGTTAATAATCTTATTAAAGGCACGCAGAATCCTGCATATAATAATATTGCTACTTATGTCAGGTCAAGGATCTGTTTCACAGATTTCTCAATTGTTTTATTTTCTTAATTGAAGAATTTCGTGAGTATTTTTGTTTCTTCCTCTTTTATCTATACTTAAATAATAAGAATAAACAAATACAATTTCAAGAAAATAACCATTTGATTGAAATATTCAAATCAATTGCAATTATTTAATCAAATGATTGATAAGATTGATTAAAAAAATAATTGTTTGAGATTTTAATTGGTTAATGCTCAATTAATGCCCGCCACGAATGAATTTATAAGTTTCAAATTCAAATTTATTTAATTTGCTAGTTATGGATATACCTAATATAATTACAATTTTGTTGTGTGTCCTACCTACCTATATTGCATAAATTTGCAAAAGAAAACAAATTTAATTCTTAATAACGTTTACCGGCAAATTCAAATTTGATACTTTTACTTTAGTGTCTTATATATTTTTTAATTCTTTTATAGGTATAGTATTTCAGGTCTAACGTTTGATACGCGGCTACGTCCGTCTAAATTAACGCCATCTGTTGTATGCTTGATCAATTCCTATACCTTCAGCAATTCACCAATTAGAGAATTTTCGAATGGAAATCGAAATCATACGAGGAATATATATATTTTAACTAATATACATTTTTCCGAGATACCTACTAAGCTGTTTTTCCTATTT
Organism: Acronicta aceris; assembly: GCA_910591435.1. Lineage (NCBI taxonomy): Eukaryota > Metazoa > Arthropoda > Insecta > Lepidoptera > Noctuidae > Acronicta > Acronicta aceris. The sequence goes on along the minus strand of OU342761.1, from coordinate 13,943,928 downwards.
TTTTTTGATGTGATAGGAGCGCAAATGAGCAGACGGATCGCCTGATGGTAAGCGATCACCGAGTGCGTTGCCGACCTTTTAAAAGGGGATTGGGCCTCCGGTAACCTCACTCACTCGGCGAAATAAAACGCAAGCGATGTTTAACGCCGGTCTTCTGTGAGGCCGTGGTATCACTCCGGTCGAGCCGGCCCATTCGTGCCGAAGCAGGGCTCCCACGTAAAAAATTCTGTAATTGATGGATTTATTTCCCAAAATAATGGCTTTTTATAAAAACTTCCATCCTCTATTTTATCTCGTTAGAAGTAGAATTCAAAAAACCTTTCTTTGGCTTGCTTACGTTTCAAAAAGGTACTTTACTAACAAAATATAATGTTTAGACTCAACGATGCCACGAAGCTAGGTCGAGTAGTGTTATTGGGTTTTTCTATGAAATTCTCGCTCGGAGTTTGGGATTAGTGCCCGGTGAACGGTAATAGGCTCGCGTTCTTGGACGCCTCTGCTTAACCCATCGGGGAATACAGGCGTGATGATAAGTGGGGAGCCTCGAATTGACCCGCTTCAATCACCAAAAAATACTGATGTAATTTGGCATTCATCAAATGTATCATAATATTATGTCAACATAGCATTAACAAACAAAACACGACTGCATATTAAATTGCATGAAACAGGGTGTTCAACTGTCTATGTAGAAATTAATAATCTGGCAGCAATGTCCTGATTAGTCCCGTAGTGCGGGATTAGCTTTGAATCCCGCTATGTGGGTTTACAGCACATTTGTTTATTAGTCGCTTTAGAGCACTTCCCACAAAATTTTCTGCTCCGAATTTTGTCATGTTCCCGGAATTTTGGAAAGCTTTGCTATTCCTTAGTTTGAGTTTTTGATTTGATAGACGCATATTTTGATTATGTAATGTTCATTACGAATGCATTTTGGGCAGGGTTGGAGTAATGGTTATTTCCGAAGGGTTAGGATACTACTGATGCACCCCTACAGATTATCAGTAGGTATGTAATAGGGTGAGCTTATTGCCATTAACCGAGGACAAATCCAAACTACAAGCTCTTATTATAAATTAATCGGAGACCTCTGTTTGTTATGTAAGTTAGATATTTTCCTGTAAAAGGTATCGGTTTAAGTTATTTTAGAAGTCGACTCTGCTTGATCGTTTGATCAATGTTTAAAAAATTGAAAACGACACTTCAAGTCTGAATAAAATAAATGTAAGCTGGATGAACAGGAGACATGAAAATTTTGAATAATACATATCTTAGTTCGATTAAGGCCATGTGTTTGTTTAAAGCTGAAAGTAGCTACTTTGGTTTAGGTATAAAAATAAAAATACATTGAAAAGAGTGGTTATACCACTCTTTTCAATGTATTTTTGCTTGTTGCTTTCTTAAATTCAAGAATAGCACATTTAATTTTTATAAATTTAATTAATAAACACGACGATGCTTTGGCAGAAATGGCATCGTCGCAGAAGAAGAAAAATAGCTGTTTTTCCTACAGGTAGTTGCAACAGATGTCATTTATTAAAGCTTTGTAACTATTTGTATTTGTATTGAAGTAGACTGCAGTTAAAGATATTTATTCAATGGGAATAATGAACCAGGGAAAAGCATAATATTGTCCCCGTGTGAAGACGGCTTAGAATACTGTTCCTAACTGCTTTTCAGATAGGCAGATGCTCGGTGCTAGGACCTCTTGGGATCTGACTGGCTGGTGACCACTCTTACGTAGGAGTCTGTCGTAAACACCTTGGAGTGTGTTCGTTTGACTTTTGCGCATAAGAGCCAGTTCCCCCTCGGTTGCTTCAGCTCTTAAGGGTGGGCGACGCATCAGTCACTCTTCTGGTGTTGCAGGTGTGCAGTATGGGCACATAAATAAAATAGACGACTCACACGATAGACAAATTGTATACTAAAATAATAAATGAAATACAATAATTTGGTGGCGATCGGTTCGCGAGCTATCGGCGAGTGCCTAACACCGGCGCGGTGGGTGCTGTCGACCGTTGGAAAGGATGGATCCCCCGCGTTCCTCGTACTCCCCCCGAACATCGTCGGTGCTGTTAAATCGCCGCCAACAGCAGGTGTCCATGGGCGATGATGAATACTGACTACCAGGTGGCTCGTTAGCTGGTTTCCCAACATAATCCATAAAAAGTAAACACCTAACTATCGTAAAATCTTAAACGCCTACAAAAAATATTAGAGCAGCTCGTTGTAGATCAGAAAATTGCTAAAACATGCACGATAGGGGTCTAAGTAAAATATAATGTACCTAAATAATTTCTTTCTTCGTCGTTTTAAAACGACACAATTGGCGCAGTGGTTAAACGATCTGCTTCAACGGGTTGCAGCTACGATTCTCGCATTAGCTATCATTACTTCTATTCTTGGTCGGGGGGTGTATTGGGGAATATATATTTTTAAACGCAACCATACTATAGAATGAAACCTCGCGTAAGTAAAATTTATTTTGTCCTTTCTTAAATAAAAATATCGGTTTTTATTTGTAATTTTTATAATGTATTTTAATAGTCCTTATGTAGCCTTTTGTTTTGATTCAAGTCATCAAAGATACCTATAGGGTATCTATCGAGAGATAAATTCTTGCTCAAATATTTTGTTAACAGTCTCCGACGATTTTATCGCAGACAATGACTGGAGGAAACGGTGTCTATGTTTAAATTTCTTACCCTTGTTTTAGTTTCTGCTTAAAATTTCGAACCGAAAATACTTTTTAATCGATATCACACCTCAGACACTATAGAAAGCAAAGACATTATTTAAACTGTATTCCCTGAAGGGTTACGTAGAGTCGTAGAGGTGTAGTTATTACTCACAGTTCGCCGGTATGTTTAGGTCCCATGTAACAGGGCGCGAGCCTATTGCCATTGACCGGATACAAATTTCAAACTCCTAGCTGCTACTAAGAATTTCATAAAAAACTCAATAACATATTGGTCGACCTGGAAATGAACCCAAGACCTTTAGCGCAGCAGTCACGGTTGGGAACACTAGACTAATGAGGCAGTTATTTTTATACATAAACATACCATCACGCCTGTATTCCCCGAAGGGTTAGGCAGAGGCGTACTAATGTACACCCACAGTTCGCCGGTATGTTTTTAGGTCCCATGTAATAGGGGGCGAGCCTATTGCCATTAACCGGGCACAAATCCAGACTCCGAGCTGCTACTGAGAATTTCATAGAAAAACCCAATAACACTTTGCTCGACCTGGGGATCGAACCCAGGACCTCTAGCGTAGCAGTCGCGCTTGAGACCACTAGACTAATGAGGCAGTCTTATTATATATAGGCGTTATTTTTATATTTCTATACTAATATTATAAAGAGGTAAAGTTTATGAGGTTGTAGGGGGTAATCTCTGGATCTATTGAATAATTTGGGTGTCTTTAAATCACGAGTGAATCGGTTTCTTCTAGGCAAGCGCGCTCTATAGTTGATCGCAGTATCGCTTAACAACAGGCAAACTGACGGTCAAGCGTAAGCCTATCACGAATAAAAACAAAATACAGGCATGATGATAGTATGTAAACGGAAATAGGTAGGTAATATTTTAAAATAGCACCTGAGTTCCTTACTTATCGCTAGATTGGTTCCATTAACGATAAACAAAAGGCATGTAAGATAACAATTGTAATGAATAGTGAGCAAATACAATATAGGCTCGTTTTATTGTTCAATTATACTCGTATTGGCATGATATATTTAATCGGAAGCGATACGACGCACCCAGCGGAACCATTTCTGTTTGACATAAATCTTATTACAATAATCGTATGGGTTAATTTGGCGATTCGGGAATAAATAATATCGATGTTGGCAGATTATTCCTCATACTATTTATTCAGTTACATATTTGTGTAAATAATCACACTATCATACGGTCTCTGTGTGTATTCGCCGAAGGGTTAGGCAGAGGTGTGCGAATGTACACTCACCGTTCGGCTATTCGCGAGCCTATTGCCATTATAAATATAAAAAGCCTTTAATTTTCATGCAAAATTACAATTTAGTGATGTTAAACCTACTATAACACTTATCATTCTGCACGAACCCCTCTACGGGTGAAGGCCTCCTCCAAAGAAGTCCATTTCTCTCTGTCTTGAACTGTTTGTATCCAATCTGTACCAACAGTTTTGTTGATATCATCCGCCCATCTCATTAGCGGTCTTCCTCTGTAGCGTTTCCCTCCTGGGCCTCTCCATAGTGTCACTCCTCGGGTCCATCGCTCGTCTTTTAGTCTCACCACATGCCCCGCCCATTTCCATTTCAGTTTTAGGGCATAAGTTATTGCCGTTAACCGGGCACAAATGAAAACTCCGAGGTCAGGGGTTATAACCTATCTGTGGTGGTCTACAGTTTGTTCAACACCGAAAGGAGTTGCAGGTCTCCATGGGCGGCGATGACTACTTATCATCAGTTGGCTTATCGTGTTCATGTATTGTACCATGTATACTGATCCAATATTAATAAATTTTGGTATACCTAGAGATACGTTGGATCTAGAAGATCGACATAGGAGATTGATTAAAACTTCCTTTGGGATGCGATAATATAATAGAAAATCCACAACACCTTAATCATCTTAATGCAGTAGAAAATATTTTGCACAGTTAGTTCCTGGAGTTCCATCTTTACAAAATATTTTCTGTAAGTACCTATTTACTTAATACTTAGTGTTATACTGTGCTACAAAAATAGTTCCTTTTCAAAAGGAAAGCGTGTTTTCTCACAAGTTTGAACGGTTTAAATCATATTACTTTTCTCTCATGAACCGGGTTTTCCGGGCAAAGGCGATTTACTTTGAAGAATGCGTCGTAAAAATAGACTGCACCGCGTCATACGTCATCGTATTAATATATAAAGAGTGATGTTGACATAGTATATTGGAAAACAGTACCTATGTTTAAAAAAAATAAAAAACGTCAAAACCTAAACATACAAAAAGTTATACAATATTTAGTTTGCAGGTTATGGGTAGGTAGGTATCTCACCATAAATATCAAATGAATAGAAGCTAATGTGTATGGGCAATATTAAGGTTTTGACGTTTTTTTATTTTTGCAACTAATTAAGATCTTTCTTTTGATGCATCATCTATCTGTATCTCTATTTAGTTCTGTTCTGTGTAATCACAGGCGATGACTACGGCAAGTGGCGGTTCTAGCGGCCAACCATAATTGATCATAGCGTCTTAGTTTCTTTTGCAACAAATTTAGGAAAATATGTGTGGATAGTAACAAATTACCACTAATTCCTGGTAAAGATTCAACAATTTTATGAGTTGACCATGCGGTTGAAATGGCAAGAATCATAGCTAAGAACGTTCTCGATCAAGTTACCTTTCAAACAAACAAAAAAACTGAATCAAAATCGGCCCATACGTTTTGGAGTTATGATGCACAGACAGACTCACATACCCACAGATACACACGTTAAATTTATAACACACCTCTTACTGCGTCGAGTCGGGGGTTAAAAATAAAACACACAGAGAATAAATTAAAACATAAATAACATACAAGGAAGCACCTTCCTTGTATTAAAAAAAACCCAGTATACTTATTACTTAACATTTCGTTCCTTTTTATCCAAGTAAACCCGGGTGAGACAGCTAGTTATATTACAAACAAGCATTATGTTTAAGCATGATATAGCGGAATACTGCAGCGGGACAATTTTCCGCTACGTTCATCAAACCAGACGCCATTTTTCTTTTAGTATGTCTGTAGAACTGAAATGAGGAACCGCTTTTAAGTATAAATTCTAAGAATAAGTTATGGTCTTGAGTTGCACACATTAATAAAGAATTTGTAATTAATAAAAGATTTATACAATAACGTACCTATTATTTCTTTTTTTTTTATTAAAAACACATCTAAAACAAATATTTGCTTCAGTACAAATCATTAAGTATTTCTAAGATTAACAAAACATGAAACTAGCTGGCTAGAATTAAGTTACTGAAAGCTAGTTAGAATTGAAACACTAAAACACGTACTTAAACGGAGAGACGCAGGTTTAAATCCTGCCTGAGAAAGAATGTTTCTCTGAATTAAATTGAATCGATGCGACAAATTAAAATAATTATTTATGATTCTATGTGTAACAAAGAAAATTTAGAATAATAATTATACATTTTTAGTATTGTAAAGAGAGTTTGGCAACGTCTCGTGTGTCTCAACTGCTACTTTTCTCGTGAATAGTTAAAAATAGGTCACTGATAGTAAGTGCAAAGCGTTTTAGGTCACGTAGTAACTCTCTGCTTAATAAATTGAGCGGGCGCGCCGCGCGAATATTTTGGTAATAGTAATTATTTATTTGTGTTTTTTAGTTAAATATTGATAATTCATGCCTACCTGAAGACCAAAGCTTAGTTTGCATCATCTAAGATAAAAAATAAGTTTATTTTTTACAATTTAGATAATTGAAATTAAGTTGGTACATTTTAAAATTTATTTATCCGTCATTTAAAATGAATAGGTAATGCATGGTTACTGAACCTACAATTTCGATTTGTCGTATGCTCTCAAAGTCACCCTGTATATCTTTAAAGATATCTTTTTGTGATTTTTTTGCATTTTCCATGCTAAGATTATTAAGTTATTTAATAGTAAAGGAAAAAATTCAATCGCGGGCAGGATTCGAACCTGCGTCTTCTGGTTTGATATACCAGACCAGTCTTCTGGTATATCAAACCAGAAGACGCAGGTTCGAATCCTGCCCGCGATTGAATTAAATAACTTATCTTTAAAGATGTTTAGCATGCGTTAATGCCAATATAATAAAAAAATGAAAAAGTATTTTCATTTATAATATTAACTATATAATGTCATTGATAATAGGCTATTAAGTAACTGTATTGTATACTAGCTTCTGCCCGCGACTTTGTCTGCGTGGACTTCAAGATTGTGTCCGACCTGGATAAAAAGTAGCCTATGTTTTAACGTGGGAGAGCCATGCTTCGGCACGAATGGGCCCGCTCGACCGGAGTGATACCACGGCCTCACAGAAAACCGGCGTCAAACAACGCTTACGTTGTGTTTCGCCGAGTGAGTGAGGTTACCGGAGGCCCAATCCCTTTTAAAAGGCGGGCAACGCACTTGTGACTCCTCTGGTGTTGCGGGTGTCTATGGGCGGCGGCAATCGCTTAACATCAGGCGATCCGTATGCTCGTTGGTCCCCCTATCCCATAAAAAAAATGTGTTATTCCAGGCAAAAATCTATCTGTGTGCTAAATATCATCCAGATCCGTTCAGCCGTTTTGGCGTGAAAGACTAACAAACATCCATACTCACAAACTTTCACGTTAATAATATTAGTAAGGATAAGGAATTATCGACAGACTCATAAACCTACTAGATAAAATGAGTTTCTTATCCAATCGCATCAAATCTAGATACAACAAGATTTGCGAATTGAATAGAAACATAAAAACCGTTATTCTTTGTGCACACTCCATAACTCATAGATAAAAAAGGGTTGACAGACACGCACAGACAAATTGGACCTTTCCTGTCGACATAGACAATAAGGTGTTTATTCCCTTGGGCGGTACCTATGTCCCGCGTAGGTACCTGTTAGGTGCGTGTAAACAGCTTTGCGTACTTGAATAGGCACCTAATCGGGTGTTAAAGGTCTTACGGAGAGGATTATTGGTGTAAAGTTAGTTCAATGATAATGGGATATAGTTAGACCTGGCTTTGCGAAAATAATACCTACATTATCTTTAGAAAGAGAATAGGATTTTGTAAATAGGTTCTTAAACGCTTAAAATATTCCTTTTAATACTATAAAAAAAAAATATTTATGTTACGAATAATGTCTACATTTGGTAATTTTTTTATCTCATTTCTATAGTAATTTGTTGACGTTTGCTAATTTCCATTTAAATTCCTTTATTATGTAGTTTGTGATTGTTGTTTGGAAACGACAAGAAAAAATTTAAACTTGAACAATGAACATTATTAATTAACAGGATTGGGGATTTGGTGTATTTTTCTACATTCCGTGCCAATGTCTGCTCTAGCAATATCTCGTATAGTTGCCATAAACTTGTCTTTTGCCTCAGAATTTATAAACCTTAATTATGTAAGCCGCGTAAATCAAATAAATAAAGGCATACTTAATTGAAATACTAAAAAAATAACCTTACATATTACATAGGTTTTTGATTTCTGAAGAAGGTACATTCAAAAGAAATGTAAATCTGCCAGAAGGGCGTAATGTAGTGTGCCTATTTAAGTTATTTATAGTTCCTTTGAGAAATATTTTCCTGTCTATGGTAGGCACACGTATATCCACCGCAACACATGTGTTAACGTAAAAAAGCTTACATTTTTGTGGAATAAATCAGAGTTCAGAGGAACATCATTGCACCAAATTCTACAGACCTCTGCTTAACCTTTTGGGGATAAAGCCGCGATTATATACTAGTACGGAGTTTATGAAGTCCTGTCTGTTGATTCTATGGAAAAAAATCCGGAAAATTCATGGACACCAAATTTTTACATAGGTACACGAATGTTCAGAACAGGAACAACTCGCGACCCGACCCGACCTCGGTACAATACATGACCATTCACTCTCTGCGCCACTGATGCCGTTATTATTACATAAAATAATAATTTTCATCGTATCAGCCAAAATTCCTTCACTGCTGAACAAAGGCCTCCCCAAAGACTTCCACAAAGACCGGTTTATATACCGCCTGCATCTAATGACTCCCAGCAACCTTCAACAGATCATCCTTCCATCAGCTTACATAAAATATTGTGTTTTTTTTTGCGTTATCCATGCTAAGATTATAAAGTCATTGACGTCACTTTAAGATGTAAATTCACAATGTGAAAGCAAATTTTTCCTTCACTAAATTAACTGAATTGTTAGCGAATTTAAGGATTATTTAACTTTATCTTAACAACCATCCACAGCACGCGGTAAAAGATGACACACCTGGAGACATCCACTTCGAAGTTTTACTATACCATCACGCCTGTATTCTCCGAAAGGTAAGGCAGAGGTGCAATAAGTACACGCCGAGGGTGCAGTTACTGGAGTCGTGCAGTGGTGCAGTTACTGGAACGTCAACTTTAAGGCGTTCGTGGTGCGAGTACCGAATTGCTTTCTGCCCCTCGTCATGGAAGAGAACTTTTGGCCGCAGGACGTGGTGTTCCGTCGCTTCCGCGGACAAGTGCCACAGGACAGCATAAAGACATAAGTGCAAAGTGAAGTGTTAGTACTAACATAGTCTTAAGCCCTATCGACTAACACTATTTTTTATATATTTTATATATGTTAGCTTGTAAGGTATATATCTATGGGCCCTAGATGCCTGAGAATAAATGATAAATAAATAATAATAATAATAAAAATAATGTACACCAACAGACATTTTTTTATTATCATAACAAAAATGCTTAATCATAAATGCATAGGTTTTCAATGGGTTGGAGTGGAGTGGCAATTACACAGTGTGAAAAAGTTGGATCGATGCGATATTTAGCATTTGTTCGCAATGCGGGTCGTGGCCGAGAAAATCCTTTGTAAAGGCCTATTCATACAGTATAAGTGATATTCTCTACCGCGATGGATAGCGGAAAATACCGAGCGGTATTCCGCCAGGTAAGACGCCACCGCGGCGTCCAGGTAGGCGGCATGGCGGCATCTTTTCGCTTGCTTTGTGAAACATAGCGGTACCGATATCCGCATAGGTTTTAACAATAGGAATACCGCATATCCACTTAGTTTCAGATACCCATAACATAACATAATCAACCCATTATACTGTCCACGGGTCTTCTCTCAGAATGAAAGGGATTAGGCTATGGTCCACCACGCTGGCCTAGTGCGGGTTGGCAGCCTTCACACGCCATCGAGAAAATCTCTTAAGCATGCAAGTTTCCTCACGATGTTTTCCTTCACCGTTTAAGCGCGTGATAATTAACTATTTAATACGCACATGACTTCGAAAAGTCAGAGGTGCCTTACATCTCGAGACCTTTGACTTGGCAATCCAACGGTCATACCACTATTACTGCAGATACCCATACCGGCCGTGAATATCGCATAGGTAGCCAAACTATTATAAATGCGACAGTGAGTTTGTTTGTTTGTTACGCTTTCACGCCTAAACAACTAAACGGATTTTAAAAATTTTTCCACCAATTGAAAGCTACATCATCAGCGAATAACAAAGGTTGTATTTTTTTAATTAGAGATTATTTAATTACAATAATGTAACTCAAGGTATCAAAAATTTGACTATAAAAGTTTGACGTGCGCTGCCTTTTTTATTTGTTAGAAAATTTATGTCACTATGGAGATATAACGACACGATTGGCGTAGCGGTTGAGAGATCGGCTTCTGCGCCACGTGTTGTGGGTTCGATCCCCACACGGAGTAAATATTTGTATGATCTACAGGTAGTTGGTCCGGGTCTGGGCGTTTGTGTATGTGAGAATTTGTGTTTGTAAACGCACCCACGATAGAGGCCGAAATCCTAGCGTCGGGCAAAGTTTTTTTAAAAGATCAAAAGATTTTTTTAAATATCAAGATCCCTTTTCACACTTTTAAATATTATAAACGTGAAAGTTTGTTTGGTACAGAGATAGATTATAGTCTATAATAGCACATAGGATGCTTTTTATCCAGGTCGGATCCAATTCTGATGTCTAGGTAGACGAAGTCGCGGACAGAAGCTAGTTATTAAGCTATTGCATAGCTTCTATCGCGGGCCTTGAGCGTGGGGACCGAATCCAGAAATTCCGTAACGAAAAAAACCTAACACGCTTGTCTCTTTAGTTCAGCAACCCGCCTTTAGGTGGCATTGGTTGTATTACATAAGTTGATAAAAAACGCTATGCAATAGCTTTACCGCGGCAGTCCCCGAGTGCCACACGTCTTTTGTTTAATATTAATTAAACTATCAAGGAGTGGTCACTAATACTTTGTGCCCATTTGAAATTGCAGGAAATTAGTTTGCATAGCTTGAAGTATAGACAGTAGCAATGTCTAGATTATGTTGGGGCCGGCTACAAATGCGGCTGCATATCAATGTTTTACAGGAAACGACTACCATCAGACCACTCCAATCCAATTTCTGGGCAATACTAATATCAGAAGGATAAACTGTTTGTCACAATATAAAAATTTAAGTGAAAGAAAATTTTATCTCAAACAGGATTCGAACCATCTCCCTCCAGACGCTTTATTCATTAAGCTACAGAATCCACTGTCTATGATATCTAATTTTTCTTTTACTAATAATGTAGCATTGCCAATGAATGGCAAATATAATAAAAAACAACCGATAAGTTATCTTTTTTATTATAAATCTATTTGTGTTTGAACCATCATCCACTAATCAGCATTCGATGCGTGCGCTTGATTGCTTTTCAGCGGATACGAGCAATTTGTTCTCTATTTACAATCGATCAATACAGAGGGACTGATGGCTCGAAATGCACGGTTCACGCTGAAAACTATTGAACAGTGGACGCAGGTTTGAATCCTGCCTGATGTAGAATTTATAGATCGAATTTCCAAAGTGAACGTTATATTTTTGTATTAGCCTTTTGTTTGAAAAAGGTTTTTTTTTTTATATAAACCGTGATATTTAAGTCGTCTTACAGCCAAAAGGATAGTATTATACTCATCATTAGAAATACCGGTGAGTGAGGTTACCGGAGGCCCAATCCCCTTTTAAAAGGTCGGCAACTCACTCGTGACTTCTATGGTGTTCCGGGTGTCCATGGGCGGCGGTAATCGCTTACTATTAGGCGATCCATCTGCTCGTTTGCCCTCCTACCCATAAAAATAAATACCTTTTACTATGGAACCAACCCTGAGATCACAAAAAAAACAGCTGTTCCATGCATTTGTGTAGACTGAACTTGACAAAATGTATGGAAAAGCTGTTTTAAGTTGTTCCCATAGTAAAAAGTGTTCGTAATGATAGGTACAATACCGTCCTTGCGACTGTAAGACGACTTTAATGTCTAGGTGTATATCGATGCCTCATAAGATTTTTTCCTTTTTTTATGAGATAGGAGCGATTACCGCTGCCCATGGACACCCGCAACACCATAGGAGTCACAAGTGTGTTGCTGAACCTCACTCACTCGGCGAAACACAACGTAAGCGTTGTTTGAAGCCAGTTTTCTGTGAGGCCGTGGAACCACTCCGGTCGAGCCGGCCCTTTTGGGTCGAAGCATGGCTCTCCCACGTCTCCTGTGTTGAAGTTGTAAGATTCACATGAGATACATATTACTTTCAGTGAAGAAAAGCTAAGAACAAAATGCCGTGATAATTTATATTTCAATATTTACTAGGTACGTTTTCAGCATCATCATACCATAACGCCTATATTCCCTAAAGGGTTAGGCAGAGGTGTACTAATGTACACCCACAGTTCTCCGGTATGTAATATAATAAGGCCATGTAATAGGGGGGCGAGCCTATTGCCATTAACCGTGCACATATCGCAAATTCGGTGCTGCTTTCGGAATTCATAGAGAAACCCAAGAACATTGCTTGACCTGGGAATCCATCCCAGGACTTTTAGCGTAGCAGTCGCGCTCAGGACCATTAGGCTGACGAGGCAGTTTTTACTTACTACGTTTTCGGCGGAGGAGGTCATTAAAATTATTTACATTTGTTTTGCTCCTATTGCTTTCAGGATCATAACAGCTGAATAGAACAAACATTTACTTATTTTCATTTTACTCAGCATGCGTATGCAAACAAATCATGATTTATAACTGGCCCGAAGCCCAAAGATATTGAATTAAAAAGTAAAAATAAAACGTTGCTGACACTTCCAACTGATGCCATATATTTAAAAGCTGTGGTTTATTTCTTTAGAGAATATTTTTCTGTTCAATTTACTTGCACAGACAAGAGCAGAAAGTCTAAGAATAATTTTCTTACGCCTGAATTTTTTTATAATAGTGCTTCATATTCCCGGGGTTTCTGTTTCTTAGAAATGGAATAATATATCTAAGGTAATGGTAGTATAGCCACTTTTACATTATTTGATAAAATAATGTACAAAGAACTAAACTGAAGTCGAATATCAAGGATTGAAAAAAAAAATGGTAGTAGGTATGTAGGTAATTAGACCTGACACTGATGTGTCACTATTTTTTTCAAGTTGGTGTGTTGGTTCGTCCTTCTGTTGGGCAAAAGCTTCCTTTCCCTTCTCAGCAGACCTGTCTATTGTTTGCTTACGCACAACTTACATGTTTTATGGAAAAATACTTAATATATGATTAATAACTACATGACTGCCTCATTAGTCTAGTCTAGTGGTCCCAAGCGCGACTGTTACACTAGAGGTCCTGGGTTCGATCCCCAGGTCGAGCAAAGTGTTATTGGGTTTTTTTATAAAATTCTCAGTAGCAGCTCGGAGTCTGGATTTGTGCCCGGTGAATGGCTATAGGCTCGCCCCCTATAACATGGGACCTAAACATACCTGCGAACTGTGGGTGTACATTAAGTACGCCTTTGCCTAACCCTTCGGGGAATACAGGCGTGATGGTATGTTATGTTATGTTAATAAATACATAAATTACAGCGTTTAGAACCTTCCCAGATATCTGCGTTTGTAGGCAAGTCCTAAGACTGTTATTTATTGTCTATGCTGAATTTGAAGTTAGATAAATCGAATTGAAATATTATATGAAGAATTGTTTCTATCTATGTTTTCAATGGTTATTCTGTTTCGAAAATAAGCGTTTATTAAAAATAAGCATAAAATAGATAAAAATAATAGTATTCTTATAAGATGTACGTAATATTTATTTTCAATACATTATGGTGAAACAATATTCAATATATTTTTCAATCTAAGTTTATTTCTTTGTAAGTACATCGAAACAAATATTGTATTGCCTTTGAAGCCGGCTTAGCTAACCGGGCTGACAATCCGTTTGCCAATTGTGGGCGTTAGCCAATCGGAACCAATCGGTTTTAGTTATAAAGTAGCCTGTCATTACATCACATAAACCTGTCTTTTGTTACTAACAATGTAGACCTGATTATGTTGTCTGAATAAATAAATATATAAAAAAAATTAACAGCGACAAATGCACAATAGAATTACCTAATATGAAAGAAAAGAAGATACTGTACACCTAAGAACTTAATAACTAAACTAGAATTCAGTATCTCGCACTCAGCGGCTATGCTTGCAACCCACTAGACCGATGAGGAAGTTTTATTATGTTATCTGTACATCTTTTCATAGTATAAAACAAAGTCGCTGTCGCTGTCTGTCCGTCCCTATGTATGCTTAAATCTTTAAAACTTTTTAATAGATAGAGTGATTCAAGAGGAAGGGTTTAAGCTATTTAACATTACGCTACGACTCTTAGGGATGGGGCAACGCGGTCGCTAGTTGAAAAATAAATAATAAATAGATTGTTAAGATATTTAATAGTAAAGGAAAAAATTCAATCGCGGGCAGGATTCGAACCTGCGTCTTCTGGTTTGATATACCAGACGCTCTGACCTCTAAGCATGGAAAATGCAAAAATAATCACAAAAAAATAGTTAAAAGGTTAGGTGGCATCGTACGACACTGAACTAACTGTAAAGTAAGTCGTGTCGGTTGAGAAGTAAGGTAACTTGCCTCTCATAGATGTCACCAAACGTCACCTTATGACGTAAATTCAGAATCATCATCATCATCAGCCTATAGCAGTCCACTGTTGGACATAGGCCTCCCCCAATGTGCGCCATTTCACCCTGTCCTCGGCTTGTCGCATCCAGCTTCCGCCCGCAACCTTTCGCAAATCATCACTCCATCTTGCCGGAGGGCGTCCTACGCTACGTTTGCCGAGTCGCGGTCTCCACTCAAGAACACGTCTACCCCAGCGGTTATCGGTTCTTCGACAGATATGACCAGCCCACTGCCACTTCAGCTTGCTAATTCGGTGCGCTATGTCGGTAATTTTGGTTCTCTGTCGGATAACCTCGTTGCGGATTTTATCCTTCAGAGAAACTCCGAGCATAGCACGCTCCATGGCACGCTGAGCGACTTTAAATTGATGGACTAGTCGTACTGTGAGTGTCCATGTCTCAGCACCGTAGGTCATGACGGGTAGGACGCACTGGTTGAAAACTTTCGTTTTCGGAAAAATTCAGAATGTGAAGGCAAAATTTTAATCATGCGGGTAGGGTTCGCGGTGGCTTAGAGGTCAGAGCGTCTGGTATATCAAACCAGAAGACGCAGGTTCGAATCCTGCCCGCGATTGAATTTTTTCCTTTACTATTAAATAACTTAATAATCTTAGCATGGAAAATGCAAAAAAAATCACAAAAAGATAATAAATAGATTGTTCAAATAAGTCTTTCATGAACAAGCCACAGCAATTTATCTATTTTGCAGTCCACTTCAGAAACAATTTCAATATGCTCAAACATATTTACGACTACAACGTTTTTAAATCGCGGACTAGTCGATCGAAGGTAAATTTTCCGGCAAGCACCCTCGGGGCCAGCGGACCGTCCGCGGTAGAAGCAATTGCAGCATTTGCACCAGCCGGGACGAACCCAATCGTAAATTGAAAATTGCTTTATATGCATACAGAACGGGTGTGTGAATTGGAGCTATCAAACTGGATTTTTATTGAGGATGTTTTGTACTCGTATTTTGAGGCCTCTTGAGGGAAATGGGTTTGGAAGGTAAGTAGCACGATACAATAATTTAGAGACGTTTTTTTATTTTTCGTACATATTGGACTTTTTGCATCTGATAGCAGTGATAGCCTAGTGATATGACCATAGGACTGCCAAGTCAAAGGTCTCCAGATCTAATCCAAGGCACGCACCTCTCACTTTTCGAAGTCATGTGCGTATTAATAGTATACGCGCCGTTTGAAGATCCCCATGTCATAGCGCAGTGGGAACACCTCAGGAGAAAGACCATTCTAAATCTTGGAATGGTCTTTCTCCTTACCTATATATAATTTCGCTATTTCTACAGTATAGGCATCTGAAAGACTCTCTTAACTTAAAAAATACAAGGTATCATGTATACTTTATTCCAGTATTATGTAAAAAAAAAATAATTAAAAACTAGCTCTTCCCTATTCCGTTTGAAGTTTTTCTGTGGAAGAAAGTACTGATGTAAGTATAATTCCCTGTGGAAGAAATACAACACTGTATTTTCAATGAATCGTAGAACCGTAGTCGGCCATCGTAGCAATGTCAAAGCGTAGTCCATGGCAGCGTAGCCTTTGGCGTAGGTGCTTATTCCGTGTCGTCCATAAGGTGAAAGCATTCTTCAATGCATGCGAATTTCAATTGCTTTTTCAAAATAAGTACATGTATATATAACATATTCTGGGGTCATAGCACATTCATATTAATAGACATTCTGACAGTTACGCTCGAAAATCGATAAAATAACGATGATTACGGTTAATCATATACTTATAAATAAATCAATTTTGGTTTTGCATAATATGATGATAATTTTAAATAACAAAACCATAAATATCGTGAATATTGTGAAGATAATGTCACAGTTACTATTTTCATGTACCGTCTATGTGTTTATATACAGAAAAATTTCGAATACCCAAATAAAATTTGTATTTGTGCGGCCTTAGCTGCACTCACAAAGCTTATATGCGATACAATACAATGCAAATTCATTACTATACAGGGTGAAATTTTAATAGACGCAAATTAAGATCACGTGATTAAGGTAAATAACTATACTGTTTTTAATATTGTAAAGAGAGTTTGGCAACGTCTAGTGCTACTTTTCCCGTGAATAAAAAAAATTGTAATTGATAGTAAGTTCAAAGCGTTAATACTTCACATAGTAACTATCTACGATTGGGCGCATCACGCGAATATTTTGCCCGAGGAGCCTAATTGTTTGAAATTATTTATTTGTGTTTTTTTTAGTTAACTATCGACAGTTCATGCTTATGTGAACACGAAAGCTTAATTTGTTATTTGTACACGAAAGCTTAATTTGTTATTTGTACACAAAAGCTTAATTTGCACTTCTAAGACAAAAAATAAGATTATGTTTTTGTCAATTTCAATCATTGAAATTACATTGTAATACGAATATATAATATTTACTGAACCTCCCATTTCGATTTGTCGCATGTTTTCAAAGTCATCCTGTATAATGTTGCCTTAGCAATATAATAAATCATTTTTTCTATAGTATTGCCAATAAGTTTTTCTTAAAGCTATCCATTCAATAAAATTTCCGACGATGGAAAAGCATATTTGCTGGTGACGGCCTTCTTTAGTTTGTGCTTACTTTCAATCAGCCAGACATAATAAGCTTCGTTTTACGTAGGCAAGCTCGGTGAGAGGTTTATTTGTTACTCTTTTGTTATATCGGTGTTGTTAGACATGGATAAATATTATTAATAATGTTTCCAAAATAAATCTTCGTGAAAAAAATAACCTAACATACCATCGTGCCTCTATTTCCCTCAGTTCGCCGGTATGTTTAGGTCCCTTGTAATAGGAGGCGAGCCTACTGCCATTAACCGGGCACAAATCCCGACTCCGAGCTGTTACTGAAAAATTCATAGAAAAACCCAATAATACATTGCTTGATCTGGGGATCGAATCCAGGACCTCTATTGTAGCAGTTGCGCTTGGGACCACTAGACCAATGAGGCAGTCAAAGTGAACGCTGAAGTGAACGCTTCATCAGGCGATCCGTCTCCTGGTTTGCCGGGGTAACCCATAAAAAAAAAACAAAAAAATAGTCATTACGTTCTTATATCTCAATATACTTGAGGTAGATGCAGTATGTTTTTTACATACACTCGTACAAAATACATCTCTATCAGCCATCATCTCGCCAGTCACCTTTTTTGTAGTTATATCATCTCTCACGCAGTCCATCCATCTTTTCTTTGGTCTCTCTCTTTTCATATTTATGGTGTCTTCGATTTGGTCGAATCTTTTATTTACGCCACCGACTTCCGAAACTCTTTTGCTCATAGGTGATATAATTTATTACTTTTTATGTTTTTGAAGGCGGTTTACCTTTTTGTTAAAAGATTTTTTATTTCCAGTGAGTGGTGAGTTTAATTTAACTTATTTTGACGATGTTATCGTTTATTACAACGGTACGTGTTATTTTGGAATCAGATCTCGACCAAATTTGACTAGGGAATATACATTTCTTTTGCATAATATTCTAATTCTATTATAGATACGGTTCTTATTACATTGCATGAATCGATTATTGTACCGACTATTTATTTCATAATCGATTTTGAACCGTATCAAGAAGTTTGAAACCCTTTGATTCATTCAAATATTTATAAGGTTTTTTTTCTTCGTACGGTAATCTAACAGTGTTTTTTTTTCACCTGGCGTGGCGTATCTTTGGTCCCCGTTTAGTTTATCTCCTTGACAGAGGACACTTGTGTTTACTGCATCGCCCATAAAATGTCAGGACGCATCCTTTTTCGAAATACCCTTATCACCCTTTACTTTGTATGGTTTATAGAAGCTGAAAAGTTGGTTTGAGAAACTGTATTTTTTTAAGACAACGATGCTTTACTTTATGCTTATACCACGGAGAAGTAGGCACAAAACGTGTTTTTTTGTGGTAGCGAGCGCCACATAACTTCACCTTTCGCTGAAGGTGTCGTATGCGCAGGCATTTTCTCCGACAAAAAACAGGTAAAAACTAGAACTAAAATAAGTATCCTATTACACTGTGGAGGGGCGAGGTGTATTGCCCCTCACACCAAAGGGAGGATCTTCCGACCAGGCGGGTGTTTTGCCTAGCGGGCCACGGCCTGACGGTTGATGTCGGGCGGTTGTATATATTCAAGTAGCGTTGCAAACTTCACTTGCGCGATTCAGGAATTGTCCGTATAGTTTGTATGTAGCGCGGTAGATGTCGCTACAACACATTTGATTTTTTAAGGCTTTTTATGTAGGTATATAGCTTATAGTAACTATATATAACTTTGCGCTTTTGAAGTTAGTTGTTCCGAAGCCCTGTGCAAGTAAAATCATTTGATTATCTAAGTTTTATTATGCAAAAATATCGAAATCAGTAAGGATAGTAATCCAAATGCCAATTCGTACTTAATTTATGTATTACTATCATAAAACAATATTTATTGATCGATTGTGAACAAAGTCAAAATCGATATATAAATATAATAGGTATATAAAACAAAGTTGGGTTAGTTACAACATTTATAACTCAAGGACAGCTGGATCGATTTTTAGGATCTTTGATTTGTTAGATTTGTCACCACCTCGAATAGCAGGATAACTGGAATAGATGGCGTTGTGTACATTGTCCAAACTCCTATGCGGCTGGTGTGCTTTTGATTAAATTATTGGTCCCTCGATGGTTTAGATTCATAATTTGAGCCGGTAGGTGGCACAGCAATCGGGTTCTACGATATTTTTTTAGGTACGCCGTTTGCCGAGTCCGCTACTACTCGACACTACTTTATGAAGGTCAATTTTACAACGCCCGCCCTTCACCACCTCCCAGTGTTTTTGCTGCTAAGAAGTGGTGCAACAAACTCTCCATCAACCTTTACTAACGCTTACTTTGTTTCAAAAGTTCACCGGTAGGCAGTAATACTATTCATAGCATACCCTCATAGGCGGTTCATAAGTTAACATAGACAGACCATTACATATATTTTAAGAGCTCTTATATTAAAGGCAAGCAGTCTCCCTCGGGCAAAATAAAACGAATGAAGAGCCATTTATCCAGATTTAGAGAGATGTGCCTCAGTTTTCGCGAAGACATTATTTTTTTATATCTACTTCTATGATAGCTAGACTTGTGCAATGGTGAAACACTATCACGCCTGTATTCCCCGAAGGGTTAGGCACTCTGGTTATATGTAATAGGGGGTGAACCCATTATCACAAATCTAAAGTCCAAGCTGTTACAGAGAATTTTTAGAAAAACTCTTTGTTCGACCTGGGAATCGAACTCAGGACCTCTAGCGTAGCAGTCGCGATTAGGACCCATAGACTAATGAGGCAGTTCGGCACGCTCCCTATTATATAACCTAATAAAAATACCAGTGAACTGTGGGTGTCTATTCGTACATCTCTGCTCTTCCAAGTGTATTAATATAATTATAATGTTATGAATTTTTGTGTTACAAAAATCTAAACTAAGTGACGTTTTACGTTAAAAATAATGTTGAAGTTAAATCGCGCGAAGCATTTTCGAAATTTCGAATAAAGTTATAATCGAAACGAAAAAGGTCAGAAATAGTTAATATGATCGATTCTGTCGATAAATTTTGAAAACACTTTAAGGAAACGAAATTGTGCCAGACCATGGCAGCTGGAGACTTATTCATTCAATTTATGACCGCCTTTGGCGAAGTACAAGGATAAATATAAAAACTAGATGTGGCACAAATTGAGATCTTTACACGTACATACAGTTCCGTACATCGTAAGTGTGCAGCACGTTTATCGTAAGCAAGTATCATATACCCTTGTGTCGTAGTTCGTGTGTCGTAAGTCGTATCTTCTAAGCGACTGCAGTAGGTAAGTGTTGTACTTAGATAAGTGACGTAGTCAAGTATCATAGGCTCTGTGTCGTATGTAGTGTGTCGTAGGTGAGTGTCGTAGGCACCTGTCGTAGGTAAATGTGTCGTACCTAGATAAATGAATAATTCCACTACCGACGTGAACCCACTCATAACACGCATTTAGCTTTGCACGAGGGGTTAACAAGAATACTAGTAGAATTGCTAGTAAGTTTTTAAAAAAAAGTACGTAGTCAAGTGTCATGGGCCCTGTGTCGTACGCAAGTGTCATAGGAAACTGTCGTAGGCAAGTTTCGTTTTAAAATTCAGAATGATATGTCTTAGTAATTATTTTTAAAGTAAATACGACAGGAACGACAAGTCTTATCCAGAAATATTGCCCAATTCTACATCTCAACAAGCAATCTGCTAGAGCAACATGTTGTAAGGTTTTGTTTGCTTTGCAGTGGGATAGCACCGATCAAGTGTGATGACCAGCGGGAAATGGCCAATAATCTGTCCGACATAATACGACCAACAATGTTGGTCTTGCTGATTATATTGGCGTTCGATTAGCGTAACAACTAGTCTAAGTGCCGTGGTTATTACGGTTTATATTTGATCATTAGAATTTGGTTATTATTTGTGATTGTCGATTGGGTAATAAAATCGGTTGAAAGGCAAAAGATCAAGGCTTGGAGTAAAACTGTGTTTAGTATTGGTAGACTAAACTTTTTTAACTACCCCATTAGCCTAGTGGACTTGAGCGCGATTGCTAAGCTAGAGCCTGGGTCCGATTCCCAGGTCGAGCCAAGTGTAATTGGGTTTTCTATGAAATTTTCAATAGCAGCTCGGAGTTTGAGATCTGTGCCCGAAATGGAAATGGGCTCGGCCCCTATTACATGGGACTAACATACCGGCAAACTGTAGCTGTACATTAGTAGGCCTCTGCTTATCCCTACGGGAAATAGAGGTGTGTATGTATATGGTACGTATATTAAGTTTTTTAATATCTAGGAATATCCTGCCGAGATTTTTGGACTTTTATGACCAAATACTCAAACTATACTCAATTCTAAGACGCCTCGTGCTGAGAGTCAGCGAGTCTCGTGCTGTCTCTATCGCTTTGACAACGAGACTTAAAGGGATCTTAAAATTGAGTGTTTGGCCGTTAGTGAGTTTTTTAAGTTTCGCGGTTGAGGTGAACCCGAGACAAAAAGGTGGGTGTTGTATATTGTATAGATAGTGAACACTTTTAATTGGTCTTATTTTTGTTATGATTTTAATCACCTAAAAGAACAGCTGTAAGTTTTCTATTACCTACCGCGACACCAGGGTAGAGTGCAGTCTTAAAAAAACATCCATGAAATGCTGCCATGTTAATGTGATTGTCTTGTGACCTTTGCAAATAAAACAATTGATAAGATATACTCGTACATAAATAAGTTACGATAAAAATATAACAATAAAAATGCTTATCCACAGTTCGTCACATATATTTAAGAACAGCGCTAAAATGACATTTTCTCAAGAATCTGTGTCTTTTGATTTTGAGCTCTATGTTCTCATCGATAACAAAAAATAGTTTATCTCCTGTCTATAGCCAATATATAAAATTATAAAACCTGCGACCGTCCCTACAGTTCAATCGTCTCCGATTATCTCTTACACTCGAGTGGAGCTGGGACAATGCGCTCTATATATCTCTCGCACTCTCTCTTGAAGGCACTTGACTGTCATCTAGGTGCAGTAGCTTACACGTAGGTGTATGATTCAATGTTAGGACTTTGTCTTGAGAAAAATTTTCATTGTTCATTCTTTCTTTCATTTTTGGAGTTCACAATATATTTTTTATAACAACTGCTAACAACAACAAGCGGCGAAAATATAACAATTTTATTAACTGTTATATTTTTGAACCGTTTGGGGTTGAAACGCTAGGGCCATGGGGTCCGAGTGCACATTCCCTTTTTAAGGCTATTGCTAAACGCCTGCACGATGTTTCACGTGAACCAATGGCTGGCCTATACTTAGGTCAGAGAATCAGCATTGCCATCCAACGTGGCAATGCGGCCAGCCTTCTGGGTACCCTTCCGGCTGATAGTGATGCGGAGGAGTTCTTTGATGCCCTTTTTTAGTTATATTTAGTTAGTTTTATTTAAGTTAGTTTAATATTTTATTTAGGGATTATATTAGTTTTATTTTAATATAGGTCATATTTTTGGAAAAAAGTCAAATCAGGAAAAAAATAAGTCAAGTCAGAAAAAAGATGTTTAGGTTTGGTGGCCTTATTATTTTAAAGTAGCTTAAATAAAATATAAAATAATAAAAATAAAATACTTAGTTACTTACTGCTAACAAGTAAATAAAAAAATAAATAAAATGAATGTTTGTATGTTTGTCCTCTATGCATTGCTAAACCATTAATCCTATTACGATGAAACTTTGGTCCGATGTTGTGTGCGTGCCTGGGAAGGTTTATGACGAAAAAAAAATAAAAGAGGTATTTATACGCATGTCGGGGAGATACAGGGTTAATTATTTAACACTGGCAAAGAAAAATGCAGAAAGACAGTAAATAAGTTAATGATGATGATGAATGATGAATCTAAAGAAATAAAGAATAAAATAATAATATCAAAAATGATTATTTATTTATTTGACACATATTTTCCTTTTTAAGCTTGCTTCAGTTCACAAGAACTTTTCTCCTACGGGTTAAAAGTTTGTACAATACAAAATTTCAAGTAATTGAT
Source organism: Acronicta aceris (assembly GCA_910591435.1). Lineage (NCBI taxonomy): Eukaryota > Metazoa > Arthropoda > Insecta > Lepidoptera > Noctuidae > Acronicta > Acronicta aceris. The sequence continues at coordinate 13,920,616 of OU342761.1, read as the reverse complement.
TTTTGATTACCAACAGCTGAAGGATATTGAATTAACAAATTAATTTTAGACGATATTACTATCTTAAGAGTTTCACAAGAACGCTCAACAACAATTAAATTATTTTAGGATAACCGATTTATTGATTAATATTCGGAATTAATTTCTTTACCGCCCGCGGATTAAATTAAGAAATAGAATACTTTAAATAAACATTACCTGCGTACCTTTTTCTTAGAACGCTTTTAAAGGAAAGCCATGTTGTTTTTACAATATATTAAAACTTCTTAAGTTAATAATTTGTCCTTTTTTTGTAAAAAAAAATTATTGAATGACACAAATTATGCACAGAACTCGGTGATCAGTAGGGTAAAACGATGCTCTGACAATACATTCTTTGGGTTAGACATATTTAATACTAAAATAAGCACATTCAGGAGATTAGTTCTTACCGCTGTTAATGACGATCTATAGACGTAGGTACGACCCATTCACTATTACCTACGAAATAAAATAACGGAAGTATTTCACGTGTAAGCACTCATCATAAACATAAGCACACACACACACACACAACACACGCACACGCACACAATATACACACTACATACTAAATAAGCTTTTTTCCTTTTAATAATTTCAGTTCTTGATTTTCTGTTTGTATGGAAAGTAAATTGTTAATCCATAATTGGCTGTAATAATTACTGTGTGCTTATTCGTTATTTATTAAGAGCTGTGGATTTTGTGATGAAGTAAAAATAAAATAAAAGTAATAATAAATGTTTAAATAATTTTGTTTGCGACGAATCTAGACATTTAACATAATATACTCGTACATAGTTAGCTTTTGTGTGAAATTGTAAGGCTACTATAACCTTCATGATTCATGCAATGTATCTGCCTGTTTCCAATAACCATGAATAAAGAATCACGTACCAAGTTGGACTAAAATTAAAATAATAAATCTAAAAGTTAAATCTTGACAGGTCTGTTCAATTAAAGAAATAAAATAGTTTGAATAACTGAATTATTGGTCGACATCGCTATTGAACAAAATTAAACAAAGGGAACAAAATTAAATATTTTTATTCGAAATTCAAACATTTTCATTTTCAGAAATATAGCTGTGGAATATTCTAGAAGACCTTTGCCCACTAAAACGGGTCATGTTTTAGTACGGGCACTTTTTTAAATTTGGAACTGTTAAAGTATTAATATATGAAATGATATTTTATAAAGTTATTTTAGTGAAGGAAAAATTTAATCGCGGGCAGGATTCGAACCTGCGTCTTCAACCCAGACGTCTGGTGTGAAGCCACTGCGAGTCCCACGCAAGATAATTATGTACCTAGTGGAACTTCAGTCTTTAAAGATATTAGTGCTCAGTGTTGCTATATTGTAATGTTTAATGTTGTTGCTACGAATGAAAATCATTATTGTTACGTTGGCACTCCTCATCTGTCTTGTTTATTTGACACCGTCTCGCCTGTCAATTTGGAACGCATTGTTTGTTTAAAAGATTCCAAAATCAAATGGAAAACGTACCTGCTGTAATCAATGCGAACAATATTGTCTCAACTGAAGATAAAATTGCACATAACGTTGAGAAAAATCGGAAAATTCTTCACACTTTTCTCTCATTTGGTCTAGCTGAGTCAACGATAACAATATAATAAGGAGGTCTGCCAAAAAGTATAACATTAAATATTATGGACAATACTTTGTTGTAACACAAAGCTACGTGGAGCAGCGGCCATTTTAACTTGTTATCAAGATGGCTGCTCCGGACGTATTAAAAATATTACCCACTTTTAGGAAACATTATGCGAGTTTGTGTGTTTAAGTACTATTTTAGAATATGTCCTTTTGCGGTGTGATATTTTTGCATCAATGTTCCGGAGTGGGAGGTTGTGACGTCACTATTTCGTAAAAAAATTACGAACCCGTGACGTCACGCGAAACGTAAATGTACTGTATTGCTGTCATTTTTTGTTTGTTAAACAAAACGAAAATTCGTGTACAATATAAAGCCTAATGCCTAATTGCACATAAAGTATAAATAAATAAACAAATAGTTATTTTATAATTTTGATACAAAAAGATAATTAGAAACAGACGCGTACCTACAATATTTTTTAATAAACTAAGTGATGGAAGAACAAGTAGAATTTTTTAGTCATCTAGGTTATTGTGCATTTTTCCGTATCACCTATAAAATGGAAGGTAAACACTGAACTTAAAATAAATCCTAAAGTGAAAAGAATAAACAAGAAATTACTTTCCGTCATTCTAATCTATACCTACATAAGTATAATAATTTCGGTATTCCATTTGAGTAATTTTCCGGTCAACAGAATTAGTTCCGATTGCTTTGTACGGCGTCAGCTATTTCCTGAACTGATGCTGCCTGATGCCAAAATCAAATGCAATTTGTGTTTCTATAATCCTCTGCCTATCGTACCATCACGTCTGTATTACCAGAAGGGTTTGGCAGAGGCAAAGACGCTTGTATTTTATGCATTTACACAATACATTTTAGTCTACTACAATTTCTTATTATATTATGTACCTATAATTTGTTTTCTGTGTAAGAATCAAACCCGTAACGCTACTATGACGAAACATTCTTCACAGTTCATTCTAGACGTTGACTTATTCCTATTGATAAAGTATAAAAATGATTCCATCTTTGAGTTTATAACCTTATCTTCTTTGCAGGGCCATGTAGTCTAAATTAACATAATAAAAAATAATACACATGAAATAACACAAAGGTTTCAATCTAATTTGATACATTTATGTTGAATTTTTTGTGTTTTTTTTTTACCAGATATATCTTTTCACAAACATAAATATCGTTTACATAGGTACTCTTATACTTATACTCTTAAAGCTAGTTTTTAAGAAAAATATAAAAAGGATACTTTAGATGAAAACAAGCTTATGACAAAATAGAGGTCCTATTATAAAAATACGTTAACCCTAAAATGAACGGTGAAGTCGAAAATATTTACCCTCCGCAGTCAGGGTCGTTGGTGCCTTTATATCTTTTCGTAAACACTTTACAACCTACGATTCTGTATCGTTGTTCAACGTTTACAACACGTAGCCATTGTGCCGGTGGGAGAAGGGTTACTAAGCCATAATTCTGGTTAAGAAACGCCTACAAGTGTTCGGGGGGTTAACGAACGAGGCTGTTTTACTATACGCAGTGTTTTATTCTTTTATATTTATCCTGCTGTAAGTAAGTAGTGATCTCGTCTCAATCGGTCAAACCGTTTTGGAGATAAATTGCAACATTCGTTGGCACATATAAATAAACAGCCTCTAACTCTAGACACATACACGTTCTTCGTTGCGCTGCGGGTAAAAACTGGAAGTTAAAATATATAAAAATTGACAATGAGGAATCCCTTTGTCACATAAAATAAAACAGTTCACAGTTCACGATACTATGTACAAGTACCTAGGTTATGAAGATACGAGTTATGGGAAATGTCTCTTCATTATTACGTAATTAACTAAATCACAAACTTTTCGCGCCACATCGGATAAACTCATTAATAACCCTATTAAGTGTAGGTATAATAAAGTAAGTTTTATTTTATTTTAATAAATAAGAATATCTACGACTCATTGCGGGTTTATTAATATTATTTTATGAGATCTGAATAATACATCTCGCAAACAAAACTGATTAATTATTGAGTCCACGCCATTGTGTAACCGATTACAGCACTCATCGTGTCGTTAACAAAACAACGACGGCTCAAAATAAAAGCAATTAATTATAACTTTTTAATATCCTTTCAGTTCAAAGAGGGAAATAAAAAGTTTGAGGTAAAAAGATCGGATACTTTCTGTGAAAAAGTTTTAGAAGGCGGGGCTTGCTCGCGCATGCGTAGTAGTGCCGCCGAAGAAATGCTTGGCGGACGTCGCCAGCAACGACGACTCGCTGGCGGCATAAGTAGTCGCCGCGAAACCTCTGTGCTATGCGGACGCGAACTAATGCATCTCTGCATAACTTATCATTTGTCGTAGTGTTAATTTCGCCGAAAGTACTCTCCATTAACTGGACATTAACATAAAAATACTTGCCGCAAAGTTAAAAAAACTTTTAAAGTTCGTAAAAGTTTCGCGAAGTATAAAAAGTTGTTTGTTGAATGAAAATTCATTTGATTTAATGTAGGTAATCATTTCATTACACTTGAAATCAGTTTTATTACTTTTTAAAGTAATAATTACACTTTAAAACATACGACTGCACCAAAACATTACAGGTAGGTGCATAGGTAATACATTATACCTACTTTATTCGAAAATTATTATCGATAAAAGTTTACTTAAGTTTATTTTAACGACAAAATTATAACTACAAACGTAAGTATTGCCTACTATTTTTTCAGCATTACGTAAGTTATAAAATTTGTAGGTATTTTAAAATGAAATAAGCTTTATTTAGAATTAATACATTATGATAACTTCACACCTAATTAAATTTGATAGATATCTAATAACAAGTAACGAAAACTTAATTATAAATTTTGATTACATAAACAACTTTTGCATATTTTTCAACAATTACAGTAAACATCTTTTTAAGAAAGTAAGTGAAAAAGAATATTGATTCTTAATTCGAAAAGAAAAGATAAAAACACATCACACATCAACCTTTTATTTTTAATTTGATATACTTCTTTTAAATCAATTATAGGATAATTTTACCGTCATGAAATATCGTTAATACGAGAGGGTTAATTAAAATATTATAAACACATTCACTTAGTCACGGTCGCGCTTCACGAAAATACCAAAATATAATTAAAACGCTTAGAAAACACAAGACTACGCAATGAGCAGTGATTCAAAACCCATTATGCCTTTAAAACAGCTTACTAAGTTGCCCTTAAAATTATATTTCGGACCAAATGCCGTCGGAACCCTAATAATGTCGCCAAAAGGTTCAGTACGCCGAGAATGAACCGCAATTATGTGACGTAGAGACCCATTGACGTCATTGATACCACCACAACCATAATATTAATTGACGATAATATAATAATATTAAACATTATGTACTGCAAATATTCGATATTGAGTGATTGGCTGTAAAAGTCGGACTTTATTATCGTATTGTGTTTTAATTAGATAATGTTTATTGGGACAGCTTCCCAAATAGTTTCAATACTTTATACAGAATGTAGCAATGAAATACTTATTTCATAAATACGCGTGTATTCCTCGAAGGATTAGGCAGAGCTGTACTAATTGTATATCCACAGTTCGCCGGTATGTTTAGGGAGTTCCCATGTGGTTCCCATGTAATAGGAAGCGAGCCTGTTGCCATTAACTGGGCACAGTCCAAACTCCGAGTTAACGTTGAGAATTTCATAGAAAATGCCAATAACACTTTGCTCGACCTGGGAATCGAATGCAGGGCCTCTAGCGTAGCAGTCGCGTTTGAGACAGCTAGACAAACGAGGTATTTTATTTTATAAATATGTGTAAATTAATAAAATATGTATGTCATTGCTAGCAAAAGCAACAACATTTACATATAACATGGATTTTTTTTTTCTACAGGGTAACTTTTCAATCTTCATCTACACTAATATTATAAAGAGGAAAGATTTGTATGTTAACGAATAAACTTAAAAACTACTGGACCAATTTTAAAAATTCTTGCCGTTAGAAAGCTACATTATCACTGAGTAACATAGGCTATATTTATTACTAGAAAAAAATATGGATCCCGACTAAAACTTCAATAATGTCCACCCGTGCGAAGCCGGGATATCATTTATAAAATTCTGGTATGTTAATTCTATCGAGAATCTGAGTTCTGCCAATAAACATCGGTTGAAAGTGGAAAAAAAAGACTACTCTAAAAACTCATTCATGTCGTGGTCGAGGCTCAAAAATATTAGTTTCTGTCCCCGGCATGCGTTGCAATGCCTCTTTATTGAATTTTTTTTCGTCAAAAGCATTCCCAGGCGTGCACACAACAACTCTCCAAAGTTTCATCGCAGTAGGATGCATGGTTTAGCTATGCATAGAGGACACACAAACAAATATTCATTTTTATTTATATAGATAGATTTAAACCGGGTTTATATTACCAATATAACACAAGCAAAACCTGTGTAGCTGTAAACCTACAAATGTACAAGAAGCAATGTATTATATGAGGTTCAAGTATAGTTGTAACCAGTCTGTTGCGACTAACCACAACACAGAACTAGTGTTGACATTTTGACATCAGAAAACACTGAATTTTACCTATACCTACTATACGTATTTTAGATAATATGTTAGGAAGTAAAGCCAGTGAGATTTCGCAAAAAGAAATAAATGACATTTATTATTTTTTCTTATATTTTTTTAAAAATCTTATATTTATATAAAAATCTTATATTTATTTATCTTATGAAATTATCAATAATACTAAATGTAATAGTTTATAGTTTGGTCTACAGTTTCTGTCTATCCCTGTGGGAGAAAGGCGTGAGTGTGTGTATGTATGTAATACTCATTGTAAATAATAATAATCAATCTAAACGTACTGGAAATCAAACCCGGAGCTTTTATTTTCGCAGACAAAGGAAGAAAGATGCAATTATAAGGAATTTTAAATTATTCTAAATCGTAATGTAATTTAAAAAAAATACGTTGATCGCAATGAGTTTCCGTTTGAATTTTTTTTCATACCCCTACGTTGGCAAACAAGCATACGGCCCGCCTGAGGGTAAGCGGTTACCGTAGCCTATGGACGCTTGCAACACCAGGGGTATCACTCGCGCGTTGCCGACCTTGTAAATTAAGGAGGAATAGTTGGGCTGGCAGTATAGGAGACATGCTGCCATGTATGACAGTAGCGGTAACAAACCACCCCCACACTACCTACACAACGCTTCCTTGCGGAGCTCTGGCGACCTTGCTCACCGTTAGGAACACAACATAGCATGGAGTTATGTTATTTGGCTAAGATTTTCTGCAAGATGGAGGTCCCAGTCAAGCAGCTCCAATTGTGAGTGGAATTATTCGATTCCACTATTCCCTGAATTCTGAATGTGACCCTCATGGCAAAGCTTTTCCCATAAATGTCAAAGCTGCAACTGATATTTTCCTGTCTTTGTCCTTAATGTGTTTTGAGAGAGTTTTGATCTCCATGAATCTCTTTGAGACGATTTCTTGCATAAAGTTTTAAGCATTTCCCATTTACCTTTGCTATTCTTGTTGCTCTGTATTGAAGTAGGACATAGTGAAACCTATGTAGATTTCCTTGTCAGTTTTAAAAGAAGTTAAACACATTGAAATGTCTATTAATTGGCCAGTTTCGGAAAACTGCTTAATATAGTAGAGAAATATTGTTGTGTATTCATTTATTGAGCATCGCCAGAAGAAAATCATTTAAAAAAATATTGTTTTTACATACATAATAATTTACATACATGTACATAGCAGAACATCACGCCAGTATTCCACGAAGGGTTAGGCAGTGACTTACTATTCTTACTAACGTACACCCAGAGTTTGTTGTCTATTGTCACAAAATGAGCACAAAACCAAACTCCGAACTACTGAAAATTTCATAGCAAAACCGAATAACACTTTGCTCGACTTCGGAATCGAACCCAAGACATCTTTCTCAGCAGTCGCGCTTACGACCACTAGATTAACGAGTATGTATAACGAGTTGTACAGTTCTTACAAACTTAATTATTTAATGATACCAATAAATTATTAATAACCCTGTCCGTACCTAACTATAATTCAAAATCATTACATTTTCACATCGAATCAAATGATAAATGAATGATATAAATGATATTTATTTCTCTAAATAGATCTTATAATGACACTTTTACAAGTTATTTTGTTTTAAACTAGATGACATCGGCATTTCCTAACTGACGACCTCTGAGAAGAAACACCGAAAGAAACTCAGAGAATCATGGTCTCTTTTAAAGACCAGACATAATACTTAGTAGCAAATATGTGAGTTCCAATGTAAGACAATGTCTGAAATAGCCTTTAGAAGGAAGAGCCATTGCAGCTTTAAGTAGACCAGTCCCATCTGACGGCACGCATGCATCAGTCATTGGATAGCTCGACCATAATCTAGGGAGCTAAACAACACGTCACACGACGATACCAGATCAGTGGAACATTCACAATCCATTTCGTAAATAATAAATGTGGAACTTTAACCCAGAACATGGAATAAGTAATATTTTTTTTATCGAAGCAATCGTAATAGAGGGTCGCAGGCACTTTGAATAAATTGGTTATCAAAACGCGTGTGTTCGCCTAATATTGTTGCCTAAAATTGTCCCCAATATACACTACTCCTTTTTAAACACTTTTTCGTTACGAATTTATGCTTCTTACTCGCTTTATTTCAGCTTTCAAAGTAAAAATCAATTGCCGTACATGAAAGATCGTCACTTAAGATTGCATCGACCGATTTGGCTGATAATTCTATTCGTAATTGTCATGATCAATATTTTTATGATTTTTTTAATGCTAAACCGGGTCGCTAGAGTGATAATAGAATATTCTTTATTGCACACCAAAAACTAATGTCAAATACAATTTTATAAATCATATAATGGTACAATGGGCGGTCTTATCGCTAAAAACGATCTCTTACAGACAACCTTTATATTTAAATATTTCCCTAATTTTTAGATAATAAATTAGGGGATAATAAAGCTTCAAGAACACTTATATCTATGGCAGAATAAGATTTTGCTTACGCCCAGGTATTCTCTTTCCGAAATGGCTCCCAGCGACCGCGATGTCACGGATTTCACGATCAGTGTTGTGGCTATTTAATTTTTAATTCATGATGAAAATAAATTGCTTGCTGGCCCAAAAATAAATAGTTTGAAGCGGTGGTAGCCTAATGCTAGGGCATCAAACTGGCGATCATGTGGTTGCCGGTTCGAAATCCACCTATTACACTACCGATGTGAACCCATTCGTAACACAAGCAATTAGCTTAACACGAGGGGTTAACAAAAATAATAAGGTTTATAATAATAGTTAAAAAGTATTTGTATAAAATTACTAATTGACAATTCCACTAATAAAGAAGCAAGTACATAAGTGATAAAAACCATCTCGTTCGGTTAATTTATTTACACATAGTGGTATAATTATCAAACGATGATGTCGACGGGAGGCAATGACGTCCTTCGCTGTCACGAGAAGAGAATATCTGTTGTCCATTTACGTTGCTTCAATCGTGGTGTCAAGCAATACAAAAAAAAGTTCGAATTGACACAATGTAATAAGAATATTTCACATTTTTCATGAAATAATTTTCCAGCGGCGCGCGGCGTATGTCGAATAATAATTGTGAATACAAAATGTAAAAGCTTTTAATGTAATAATTACTACAAAGCTCGCTAGTATGTAGTATGATATAAATGGATGAAGTATGGATATTCATGTAAGCTGAACAATTTCATTTTTAATGTAAAAGTTTGTGCTACATTTCGTAATGTCTACTGGTTTAGAATGTAGATAATATCGGCCGAACCTATTGTCATTACTGGGAATTAAACTTTGCGCATAAAAACTATTAATCTATAAATGAATAGTTATTAATTTTTTTTTTTTATGGGATAGGAGGGCAAACGAGCAGACGGATCACCTGATGGTAAGCGATTACCGCCGCCCATGGACACCAAAAGAGGAATCACAATTGCGTTGCCGACCTTTAAAAGAGGATTGGGCCTCCGGTAACCTTACTCACTCGGCGAAACACAACGTAAGCGTTGTTTAACGGCGGTTTTCTGTGAGGCCGTGGTATCACTCCGGTCGAGTCGGCTCATTCGTGCCTAAGCATGGCTCTCCCACGTGTACATCATATATAATACACGTGTACGTGTATTATATATGATTCCAAGTTTTAGTTAGTTTTAAAAAAACTTTCAGGTATTTCCGAATTTTACAGTTCAGTTTATTAATAAAATTAGTTAAAAATTCCAAATGGTCCAGTTGTGTTCTCAGTTCTCAAGCAACGTGCTTACCAAAGCAAACAGCATTTAAGTTTTATTTATATAGATAAAGATACCGAGGATCCAGCAAATATCCATTATATATGTATGAATATAATCCACAAAGGCAGCAACCATACTACAGATAAGTTCGAAATACCATATTAAAATTCGGCAAATAATCATTCAGTATTCACAATAGTTTTTGTAATTTGGTTTGGTCAGTATTTCTGTCCAACACATCAATGTATGGGAAGCTCATCAAAATAATTGCATAAATTTAACGAAATTTCATACATTAAAGTTTCGCATACCGTGCAGCTTATATTGATCAGTAATAATTGGGCTGTGGAGTTCTGAAGGCAGTCCCTTTTTTCTTTACTAATAATATAAAGCTTTTGAATTAGTTTGCTTGGTTGGACGCACTAATCTCTGGAACTATTGGTTTCAATTGAGAAATTATTTTTGTTTTCGATAGTCCATTTATCGAGGATGGTTAGGTTAAGTTAGCTAACCAAGTAGGTTGCTATATAATATCACGCTAATAGAAATAGGAGCAGAGCAACGAGGGTGAAACCACGGGTGGGTCGCTAGTATTGTAATAAGATGACAAACAAATGTACTACATGCCGAGCAAGCGTTAACACCATTAGTATTACTGTCACTCATAGTATCACCAGTAGTAGCCCGTGAGGTAAGCGGCAAAACCAGTAGTATCACGCTTGTATTTCTTGAAGGGTTAGGCATAGGTGTGCTAATATAGGTATATACCCACAGTTCGCTGCTATGTTTAGGTTCCATGTAATAAGGGGCGAGGGTATTGCATTAACCGGGCACAAGACCAAACTCCTACCTGTTACTGAAAATTTCATATAAAAACCCAATAACACTGCTCGAATTGGGAATTAAATCCAGGATTTGTAGCGAAGCAGTCGCGCAGAGGACCACTAGATTAATTTATTATTTTATTACTAACATTAGTATTTTATGTGTCGAGTTTGTTACAAAAATAAATTATACAAAACTTATTTATGCAATTATGGCAAATTTGACGACACGTGTGGCGTAGTAGCTGAGCGATCGGCTTCTGCGCTACGTGTTGTGGGTTCGATCCCCACATGGAGCAAAAATTTGTATGATTTACAAGTAGTTGTTCCGGGTCTGGGTTTTTGTGTATGTGGGGATTGATGTTCGTAAACACGGTACAGGAGAAAATCCTAGTGTGGGGCAAAGTTTAAAAAAAAATACAAAAACAGCACTCTAGGTGATCAGCCTTCGCACAATTTGCATATTATGTTTATCTGAGACATAAATAAAAAAAATATTTAAAAGTAGATATTCAATTCAATTGTTTTTCTTTTACCGAAAGGTGATTATTTCAGAGACCATTAAAATCCTAGCAATGGTTTGAAACCAAGCGCTAAAATATTTATTTCCATGCCACTAAGATATGAGCTAATGCAATTTAATTTAAACCCCATTTACTTTGATTCAATATATATTATAATAACACATTTTACTGCATTTTTAATAATATAATATGACGTCATTGATAATATACATTTATATAAAATTCAGGTGCGTAATATTAGCAACCGGAGCGTGTTTATGACAAGATGTAGGAACGTAGATGAACCAAAAGAAGTAGCTATCCACGAGTAGATATGCTAGAATTGTAGCAAAAATGGCTTTCTGTAGTTTCTGTCTACTCAAACCATCACGCCTGTATTCCCCGAAGTGTTAGGCAGAGGCGTACTAATGTACACCAACAGTTCGCCGGTATGTTTAGGTCCCATGTAATAGGGGGTGAGCCTATTGCCATTAACCGGGCACAAATCCAGATTCCGAGCTGCTACTGAGAATTTCATAGAAAAAACCAATAACACTTTGCTCGACCTGGGGATCGAACCCAGGACCTCTAGCGTAGCAGTCGCGCTTGGGACCACGAGACTAATGAGGCAGCTAAGACTATATATGTATATAAATATTATGATTATATATTGTACTACCTATACTTAATATTAGGTTTAGATATTACAGAATTATATATAGAGTACCAGGATTTTTAGGTCAATGCCTTCAAGCGTCGCAATAACCCACTTAGTACCATCGATGTCCATAACTGTCCTGCCTTAGTGTAGAATATATGTGTCTCGCCGGTTACCTTAAGACTAACTTTGAAATAAAACTACTTTTTACGGATTTTATCGCGTTTTATTGATATTATTTAAATCCAGACGTTTGTAATGTAAGGTAGCTGGGACGCCCAACAACTTTGTTTACCCGCGACCATGATGCTGTAAAGGATCCAAAATGTGGGGAATTAAATAATATCAATACAACGCGATAACATCCATAAAAAGTAGTTTTATTTCAATGTCTAATATTTGCGTAATTATCAGAAACCAGTATGTTAAGACTAACTTGTCATATCATTAATGATTCTCAAATAGTGCATTTAAAAACATTATTTGCTATAAAATTCAATGTACACCAAATTAGGTACTTTTTACCCGACTGCGTCTGCGAAGGGGGGTTATTAACGGTCCGGCGGACCGAATTTCTCTTACTAATCTAATACCGAAATAAATCGTAACTCAAACACAATTTAATCAAATTCTGATATTACTCGGATTCCGATACCGTTAATCTAGGTTCCTACTCTACCATTTCATCCAAAATACTTCACTGGAAATAAATGTAAGCGAATGCAATTTTTTATAACTTTACCAAGTTTGGAACGATTTCAAGGACTTTTATTTCCAGTGAAGTAGTAGTAGACGAAATAGTACCGTAGGAACCTAGATTAACGGTATCCAAATTCGAATAATAAAATAATTTGATAGAATATTGTCTGGATTAAGATTTATTTTGGTACTACGCTTTTATGTGCAATTAAAGGTCCGCCGGACGGAGTCTGTCAGATATTCTTTACGTTTATGTCTAGTAAATGATATTTATTTCAATAAATACATTTTTTTAAAGATACAAGTCTTAATATCTCGTATTCTTAACTTACAACCTCGAAGATAAAACGTAGAAACAAATTTTATAACCCCTGGTACATTATTACTTGTCAGTTAGAGCTGTACGAAGCAGTCCCTTAGTCACTATGATCAACTTAACCAGTACCAATTCATACAAACCAAGTACTCACTAATATTTGACTTCCAAAATTATTGACGTAGCAATTCTCTCAAGAAAATGCAGTGTTGTGTTACATCCATTGTCAAGGGAGTGAAGGTATACGATGCCAGTATTTAATATTCAACACAAACTTAGTTAGCGTGGTGCACACTTGATTAGCTCGCTCGGCAGCCGCAGGGTTGGATCCCATATTGCAATGTAAAGTTAAGGTCATGTCGTAAACGTGGATTATCTTCGGTTGCGGGCGCGCCATTAATAGTGTTAAGGATTGATTCTATTATAATCTTCGTCCAGTACACACGTGCTCAATTTAGTACACTGTTGTTTACACTAGCAAATGAGATCAACCCTACCGTCGCGCTTGTATTTCCCGAAGGGTTAGACAGAGGCGTGCCAATGTACACCCACAGTTTGTATGGTATGTTTAGGTCCCAAGTAATAGGGGGCACAAATTCATACTCCAAGCTTCTATTGAGAATTATTCATAGAAAAACACAATAACACTATGCCTGACCTGGGAATCGAGCCCAGGACCTCTGGGTTCAATTTTTTCGATTTGTCGATCACTAGACTAACAAGGCAGTTGTGAAGGTGTAGCATCTACTAATTTAAATTAGTGGTTTTAGAATTACCCTAATGAATGCTTTTGGTCACGAGATGAGCGATTTAAATTTCCCATCTCTTTATAATTTGGTTAAGTTGTTTACATAAAATTGCTTAAAAATCGACTTTTTAAAATTATGCGGTTATTAATAATTAATTTACTCGCTTGAATGGTAGACGAAACATCGTTCGTAAACTTGATGGTCTGAGGGAATTTCTCGGTGGTGTGAGAAATCTGCTAACCCGCACTATGCCAGCGTAATCTAGCCTAATCTCTCATTCTAAGAGAAGCTCCGTGCCCATCAGAGGGTCAGTAAAAGGGTTGCCAAAAAAAACTACACTTCTCATAATGTAATGCAGGACTTGAATATATTACAGGTACTTTATTTATTACGACATAAGCTTTATTTTCCAACTACATCGCATTTAGCTTTATGTTTAGGATTGCTCGTAAAATATTTATAGTTACTCTGACCCGTAAAATTCAGTAAGCACTTCAGCAAGCTTTCTGCTTCGTAAGATTTGCCGTAACATTAAAAGATATCCCCACATTGCATTGAATGTATTGAGTATTGAGTATTGAAACATAACTTATACAGGGTTTTATTTTAATGACCGGCCTAATTTACAGAGACTGTTCCAATTCATGTGTTCCATACCAATATACAATTCATTTCACCTAGATATAAAACAAATTAACCAATCATAACCTAGATAGCAAATATTAATGCATAAGTTTGACAGCGAACGCACACGACCACAAATCCGTAATATCTATGAATTTTTGAGCTTTTTTAGACATTTTCAAATGAAAGTTTTACAATATATTGTGTTATTTGGACAATAATGTTTAATATGGACTTTGGGTTTGACTTAAATTTTAAAATTTGGCTGGTCTTTGAAATTTAACCCTGTATTATGGATCCAGTTTGAAATATAGGAATGACAATAATTGACTTACAAAATGTTTACTTTTAGATATTTTAATTTATCAACACGACAACAGAAACGCCAAATAGAGGACTTATTCCTTTTAATGTCGGTCAAAAACAGTGAAATTTCTTACGGTATACGGTTTATTGTACACCATAAGAAGTATAAAGTATAGAGTATCATGGGGTTCCTTGACATTACAACATACTATCGCGACTGTATTCCCCGAAGGATTAGGCAGTGCTAATCTAGTACCAGGTGTACTAATGTACACTCACAGTTTACTAGTATTTAAGGCGTCATGCATTACGAGGCGACCCTTTGCCATTAATCGGACACAAATTTAAACTCCGAGCTACTGATAATTTAATAAAAACACCCAGTAATCTGCTCGACTTGGGAATCGAAATCAAAACCTCTTTCTTACGCAGTCGCAGTCGCAGTCGCGTTTACGACCACTATATCACAGTTTGTTAATTTTACTTTATGCTTATTTTACTGTCATTCACGCTACATGTAAAATACTGTCAATAATTTAAAACCATTAATGGACTGAATTATCTGACAGCTTATCACCGTATTTATGGTAGTGGCACTGATGAAAAATGTACACATAACAAGACACAATCTTCGATACATAATTGAATAGATTAGGAGAGGTAGAGGATTAAGAGAGGTAGGGCATAGTGGAATCGAAGAATTCCACTCATAATTGGAGCTACTCGACTGGGGAAGTACCTCCACCTTGCAGAAAATAATAGCCAAATAACATAGCTCCATGCTATTAGCTATTTTGTGTTCCTAACGGTGAGCAAGGACGCCAGAGCTCAGCGAGGTAGCGTTGTGTTGGCAGTGTGGAGGACCGGTGGTGTTTTGTTACCGTCGCTAATGCAGGGCAGCATGTCTCCTATGCTGCCAGGCTAACTATTCTTCCTTAATTTAAGGGTTGGCAACGCGCGTGTATACGCGATAGCCTTGGTGATGCAAGTGTCAATAGGCTACGGTAACCGCTTACCATCAGGTGGGCCGTATGCATGTTTGCCACCTTAGTGGTATAAAAAAAACAATGTTATAGATATTTTCTACATTCTATATTTATATTCATTTTTAGCATAACAGTCGAATTAAATATAATAATATTAATAAAATATAATAATATAATTATTAATAAGTTCGTAAAAAAACAAGTACAGTCGACAAAACAGTCAGGCATGCAGATAGCGAACGACATCTACGTATCACGACAACTTGTGTAATAAATAATTATTCGTCAAATAAAGGGTTGGTTGACGCATGTAATCCCTGAAGGGTTAGGCAGCACACCCCAGTTCGCCATTAGACTAGGCTAGACATTAGAACGGGCAATCCTTTTCGCACACAAATCCAAACTCCGGGCTGCTACTGACTATTTAATAGAAAAATCTAATAATTTGCTTGATTTAGAAATCGAATTCAGGACCTCGGTTTTGTCTATACCAATGAGGCAGTTCTCCTTTTATAAGTCGGGTAAAATACAATACTAGTAAACCCGTCTTTGCTGGAATCCACGCTTTATTCCTTATCCTCGTAAGCAGCACGTATCTATGTACATATCCTAACGATCCAAAAGTCGTGTGTTATCCTCTCCTTGAGCCGGGGTTTAGCACCATCGCACGTGAATCTGAAATATTTATTTATTTATGCGACCTCCTTAACCTTCTAAGACTTAAAATTGGTGAAGGTTCTTATGCAGAGAGGAGACGACGTTATGACATTAAATGAAACCACATCCATTACTAGTGAATAACTATAAAATAGGGAACTGTAATTATAATATCCAAAAACAGGAGTAAATCCTAGTGGTTCAGGGCAGTTATTATTTTCATGCTGACCCTACTGGTGCTGTCAAGTCTAAATTTCAATTGATAAATGTTGTGGTTTTGAGTTCATACAAAACTCCCATAGAAAAACCATTTTTTTTAATAAAACTATACAAATCATTTCTTCCGAATTTTCCAGTTCTCCTTTCCCTAAAAACCATTTACTCAATTTTAAATACAATATTAAATTCAAATTAAAAATAATATTACATTTAAAATAAATATAAATTGGTGTAGTCGTTTTCAAGCGATGCTCACGGAATTTAATTAATTTTAGTTCCCTTTTCAGTTTATTTTTCAAAGCAAATTATTTTGTTCGGAAGAACTATCTATCATATCCCGTACTTATTTATTTAGATTGAACCTAAATAAAGTAGGGAAATCTATAGATCATCGTTGACGGCTCATTAGGAACTTCGCTAATTGTTTCGTAAAAGTTATATTAGTTTACTTATTTTGACAAAATGGTGACATAAATTATATATTATTTGCGGATGAGAAATTACTGGTACTTATAACGTTTAAGGAAAGTAAAATAATAGTAATAGTAAGTAAAATAAAAAAAAGAAATTGATCCATTGTTACACTGAAAGAAAAGAATGAAAAGCAAAAGAAGTATGCCAGAATCGTAGCAAGTGGCGGTCTATAGTTTCTGCCAACCCCTGTGGGAGAAAGTCGTGAGTGTATGTATGTGTGTTATATTAATAACCTTGTAACTAATTAAAATTTACATTGAAAAAGGCGATGGTCCTCAAACTAGGCAGCGCCCGTCTCTTTAGGACCTGAGTTATACTTAAGTATCGCATAATTTGCATGTGGATCGCACTTGGATGTGTGTGAAATCTGAATTGACATTATAGAATGTGACGTAATCACGTTCTAAAAGAGTAGAACGAAACCAAGCACGTGTCTAGCAGTGATAAATAAAGTAATGATGATAAAGAACAAAACGAAAGACATTTATTTCTGCATATACATTTTTAAAGAAGCTTTATATCAATATAATTATGGCGCCGGTGTTTTTTTAAATAATGTAGACCTCGTGAGAAGAAACATGGAGAAATATGGTCTCTTTTAAAGTATATAAGCATTTAGCATTTGAAGAATGAGTTGGCAACTGTCAATCTCACCCTTATGACCTAATTAATTAAATACCTAAATGATTTTATTTATATGTTACGTATTCATTGGATTTTTTTGTAACAGAACTAGAGATAAATGAAACACTGTGGCAGTTTTAGGTAACGCGAACAACCCAATTATAAATCAAGTTTTTGAAAAGGTACGCATCTTGTCTCCTGTCTGTATTACGAATGTTTTTTTTTACCAAGCGAACGACAGACATCGCTTGAAAAGACACCCAATTATATTATTTCACTGGAGATCCGAATAAATTTCTCGCAAAGGATATAAGAATTCATTTCATATAACTTTTTGATACTTAAGTTTTATTCGTGAAACTACCGTTTACTATGAATATTAACCATCCTGCTCATTTGTAACTGCCTTATCAGCCTAGGTCCTGAGCGCGACAGCTACGCTAGAGGTCCTTGGTTCGATTCTAGGTCCAGTAAAGTGTTATTGGGCTTTCTATGAAATTTTCAGTAGCAGCTCGGAGTTTCAAATTTGTGCCACAATAGGCTCGCCCCCTATAACATGGGACCTAAACATACCGGCGAATTGTGTGTGTAGATTAGTAGGTAGGTACGCCTCTGCCTAACCGTTCGGGGAATATAGGGGTTTGTAATATACCACCATGTTACAAACCTTTCTCTTCACACGAGCAAAAAGTCAGCAAAACCCAGCATGCTGGATCCAAAGATCCACTTGGTGAGATACCACCCATAAGTACGGTGCTAAACACTTTTACTGTGTTCCTTCGTAGGTATGCCTGGAAAGGTATTATTTATGCACTTAAATTCCGTGTTCCATCTTAGATCTTCATCTTCTTCAGCTCAGGCAAGTCTAAGCTTCGCCGTTTTCCCGGTGGAATGTCGGAAGTCCACAAATATATACCTGCTATATACGGATTTGATCCAGTGTTACCAACTTCTAAAATTATTTATCCCTAAACCTAAATGACTTGGAAAACCCCTTTTTTAATATTCTTTATTCATAAATTTTTATTTATTTATTTATTTCAAAATCACAAATATCATTACAGGGTCCTATCCCAGTGCGGTAGTGTGGTCTTTACAAGCGGGTACTCACATACAAAAATAAATTGAATTGAATAATAAATACAATGAAAAATACATTTAACATTAATTAACTATAAATTTTCTACTACAACGATCCAGAAAGATTTTTGAAGCAACCTTTAAAACGAAATAATACAACACATGCACATACATGTACGCGTGCACACGCACACATATACACACATATATTGTATACACCTACACACACATCCACATCCATACCCACACATACTCAACTATCGCACAACACACATGCAAACATGCACACGCACACACACAGACACACACACTTAAGAACTTTTTGAATAAGTTACAATTTTTTATTTTTGTCTATTTATTTTTAATATAATAGTATTTTTTTTTTTTTTTTTTATTTTAATTTTAGTTCTCTGTGTCAACTGGCTTAACATTCTCTTTGTCCTCTTTGTTTTGTTTTTTTTTTTTACGTAACGATCACCTGAGTTCGAGCGATGGGGTATGCTGAAAAACAGCCCTGTGGAGATTTGTCTCCACATTGTTAGTGCTGAGCTTACCCCATTTGCCAAAATAAGACTTTTATTTTATTTTAGTCTTAGTATTTCTTTTTTTTTGTAAACTTATTTCTGGCAATAAATCATTATTTATTTATTATTTAAATAAAATAAAACTTTGTATTAAAACCATCATAATTTCCCAATAAGCATAGACAGTAACTACCAGTCACCAGAGAGTAGAGAGTTGTAAGTTTATGGTTAGTACTGATTTTCATTTAACTCTGCATTCTTAGTAACGCTGTATTCCTAGTTACCCTCTACATTTGGGGGAAATAACACCTTCGTTGGGAACCCTGATTTGATCCACGCAGGATAAAAGCCATACCAAAGGACGATGACTAAGGTCCAACGCAGTAAAATAATTTTGATCTATGGTTAAACTTTATATCAATAGTATCCAAGCTGTATGAGTATATTTACACAATGTTTAACCTGTCTTGTTATCTTGCACGCTCGTTTTCCCCTAATGATATAAAAAAAAGTCGTCTGGGTGTTTTTATACTTTAATGTGTCTAAGATCCAGACACGATAAACCCACGAGATCCACACCTCAGGTGAAATTTTACGACATTCCTTGTTTTTGTAAACAAGACACGTACATAATAACGTATTCATGTGTCTTGCATTTTGTAACGCAAATACGTATAACATATTCTTATAGTACTCTGGTTATTATAAACGTACGCATGTTTTTTTTACCACTGAGTTGGTAAACAAGTGTAATACTAGCTTTATGAGACTTACTATAGCTATAATTATAGCCTGTGAAGAACCCTATGCTGTAGTCCTTAGGAAAACCTCGGCGGGGAGCTGCTTACTAACAAAGTTTACAGCAGTTAGGGCAGTCACTAACAAATATTTTGTCATGTAAAAAAAAAAGACGTGTGGCACTCGGGGACTGCCGCGGTAAAGCTATTGCATAGCGTTTTTTATCAACTTATGTAATACAACCAATGCCACCTAAAGGCGGGTTGCTGAACTAAAGAGACAAGCGTGTTAAGTTTTTTTCGTTACGGAATTTCTGGATTCGGTCCCCACGCTCAAGGCCCGCGATAGAAGCTATGCAATAGCTTAATAAAAAAAAGCCTTTATTCTACCATAATTTACATAGATATATTATATCACTCTTGGAACTATCTATAGTTATATGGAAGTCGCCTTTTTGGCGTAGGCCTCCCGCAATTTACTAACTAATAAATATATTTTGTCATGTAGTATTTAATAAATGATTTGATTTGATTCCACAACTTGAGTGTGCGTGGGAGGAAATTGCTCTGGAATCCCACAGTATGAGACCGGAGCTGGCTGGCGTTGGCTGGCCTTTAGGCCGAGGCCTTGTTAGCCTACGCTGAAATCGGGACCTGAGGATTTTTATTTTATTCTGATTAGCAGAAGAAAATTAAAAATACGCAGATCCAAAAAGATTTAAAGATACCTAACCATCAAAATGTCGAAGACTTTATTTTTTCGTTGCTTTATGAATCACATTTCTCATATATATTTTAGTACTACTGAAGTTATATAGTTGAAGATTTTCAGCTGACTTGTTCGTAGCTGAAATAACTGGTTCGATTTTATTACCTTACTTTTGTTTTTATTGAACTAATCTAATAAATCTTGTTTTTTTTTTCTTATGCTTCAAATAAAAAGAATGTTGAATTCCATTGTCGCGCATTACTGTATGGTCTATGGCCCGAATTTGATATTTCTTTTTTTTTTGATAGATTATATTTCCAATATAACCCCATATTGATTTGGTCGATATCTGATATTGGTTCTAAATACCTATCCTAAAATGCGCGCAGTCAGTTTTTAACCGAAGAAAAAACGGAGAAGACTCTAAATTCAACTAAAGACGATATATCTCGTTAATCCTATAATCGATTGTTTAGATAATAATAGCTTCATACAAAATATAAACAAACAATCTGTTCTAAGCTGTCTGTCTGCAGGTAAGCTAATTAATAGAAGTCTAGATTGTGTTTAGATTAGGCCCCAAATCAGTTTACGTAGCGAAATTAAGGTCTACTTAAGCGATATTTGTTTTCATTATATGCCATCTTGAGTAATTTAAATTAATCACCCCTTGAATCTGGATAAGAATGATTAAAAGCAAACATTCATCTTAATTTTGTCGTTCTTTGTATTTAAGATTTCTTTTTCATATGAGTGGCAAGGGGTTGTCAGAAAATGGCGTGCCCTGTTCATATTACCGGCACCGTCGTCCTTTATTAATTTATTTGACTTTGTGTGATCGGCGACGTGAAAACTGGGGTCTCGGGTCAACCAGAACGATGTTTTTCATAACGTAACAACTTGAATCTAAGAGCCGAATAATAAACCCTTTGTATTGCCATACAATAGCCAAAACACTAAATTCCAATCAATACAGAAAGTAGATAACTGTGATTTCATACAAGTTGTGCGAGATAAGGGCAACTTTACCAGCGAGGCCGACCTCTTTGGAGCGACTTTCTGAGCTCCTATTATGACGGACCTCTTTGTTTTTTCCGGGACACTTCCTCTTGAAAATATCGCCTTAAATATATTTATATTTTTTCACAATTTCCTTTTGCAAGGGTTTAAAAAAAATAGTTGAGCAGGAAATACGTTCATTTCGTCCGGCGGAAATATGGAAAGATTCTTTTTTCAATTCCTTTTCTCAATTTGTCAGGTTTGAGTGTTCGTTTAAAAAAATAATAATTAAAAATTCGAATCTCTTGGTTTCGTTTAAAAATGTTTATGGATGATTATAATGTATGGGATTATCCGTTGGTACCTATTTCGAAATATTTACTCGCAGAGAGAACCAATGCAGAAATGCGATTGTAACTAAGTAACGATCCGGAGTGTTACTGTAAACTTTGTATTAAGTGCAGAACTCGGGCTCGCTGACTTGTTGATTCACAAGTAGAACAACTCAACTGAGTGCCGAAGTTTACCATTAAAATATCGTAACACCGTGTTACATCAGTTTACGATGCTTCTCAGTTCTTGAAACTTTGTTTAATTTACAACGGTTTGTTTTAACGTGCGAGTTCATATAAATTAAGAAAATTATTACCTCATACTTCAGTACAGTTATACGCTAGGCTTATAAATATTCAGGTAGATTGTAGAAGTTTCAGTAACTACAAATACGATATAATTTTAAATTGATTTATCACTTCTCATTTTCTTTCTCGAAATTCCATAATATTTTGGATATAATACGCTGTAGAAATGAGAAGCCAACTTAAGAAATAATACTATATCCCAGGATATATATAACTAGCGATCCGCTCGCGGTTTCACCTGCGCTGCTCCGTTCCTAAGAGGCGTAGCGTGATGTTATATAGCCTATGTTACTCGGTGATATTGTAGCTTTCTAACGGCAAAAGAATTTTTGAAATCGGTCCAGTACTTTTTGAGCCAATTCGTTACAAACATACTTACATACAAATCTTTCCTCTTTATAATATTAGTATAGATAATTAAATAAATTAATAATAATTATATTTGTTATGTACACAGTAAATGCCTAGCCTACGCTGCTGACTCATTTGACAGGTCTACCTAAACATTTTTTTTAAGTATCACACATCCAGTGTGTTTGTTTGTGAGTAGGTGTTAATTTTCCGTGAGGTTATATTATTCCAAATATTAGTTACCTTTCCTTAAAATAAAACACTATATACTATTGGTAAAGTATTTTTATTCCGTGCATAATAAGCCCTTTTATTATTGTTACACGTTTGCGAACTGAAAAATCTATTAAGAACATTTAATTCTCATTCATGCAGCCTTACGTTATTTTCATACCTACTTATTTTTTTTTTTCTGTTTATAACATAGGTGGCAGAGGTGTACTAATGTACACACTCAGTTCGCCGGTATGTTTAGGTCCCATGTAATAGGGAGCGACCCTTTTGCCATTCACTGGGCATAAATCCAGACTCCGAGCTGCTACTGAGAATTTCATAGAAAAAACCCAATAACACATTGCTCGACCTGGGGATCGAACCCAGGACCTCTAGCGTAGCAGTCGCGCTTGGTACCACTAGATTAATGAGGTTTTTCTGTTCCTATTATAAAATCAAAGTTATATTCAAGAAGGTCCCACATACAAATAACTTTTTTAGAAATGAAACAATTTCAAATGCTCTCTGTTTTAAATTGTCTCACGTTTCCACCAACATTGTAGAATGTAAAATTATATACATAATGTTATATACGGAATAGATTTCTCAAATGTATAGTATTGTGTAGGTTGGCGCCAAGACAACTTGCCTCGGGGAGCTCGCTCCGGAATCCGTGTGACAGTATCGCATTTGTGACGTCATTGTTTTACACGTCGACCTCGTTCGAAAACGCTGCAAATGTTGCCGAGAGCTTATTTAGGAAAGTATGAGCGAAACCAGTGACTTAGTAGGTATTAGAGAAGAAACTTCGATGCTAGTTGCTGTTAGCACAGTAGGTACCTAGGCCCCCTATTACATGGGACCTAAACTTACTGGTAAACTGTGGGTATACATTAGTACGCGTCTGCCTAACCTTTCGGGGAATACAGATGGTATGTACCTAAGTGCTATAATTTGGTGAGGTAGAAAATCCGATTTCGTGAACGTTCTTTCTAAAAACAAAAAAGTAACAAGTAAAAAATACAAAATATATTCAAATAAAAAAAAAATTAAGTCCTCTCTATCGTCAAAAATATCGCACAATTTTTCACATATCTTTTATTCGAAGCTAAGATACGATGGTTTTTAATACATCAATGTAGAAACGTGCGCCAAATATTCGGTTGAAGGCGTCTTGTAATTATTGATACAATAATACCGCACTACTTGTCTTCGATTCTCAACGGATCACTGCGGGCGCATCATCGCGATGACGACATCACGGCGCAAGCGAGCGAGGATGCGGGGACCGGGGGAGAGCGGACAACGCGACACTAGCGACGCGCATCGGGTTTTCTTAAAAAACTATATAAACTTTGCGCACACGCAACGACACAACGGGCACTGACGTGACTTGCATTTTGTATTAACTTCAAAGTTAGAAATTAAAGGAATTTGAGTATCAATCCACGCAGCATCTCTTCATTGAAGTAAACCTGACCCATCAACCACGCATACACACCAACATAATTGGACCTTCGAGCCGAACATCCGAACCGAAGCACAAGAGAGCGCGAGTACCTTCTGGTGTTCTGGAGAAGCAACGCAGCAACGGTCAGGTCAATCGATCCTTTTATTCCTTTCGAATTCCCTAAGTTTCAATTTGTGCTAAATACCAATCGTGAATTCGTGATTGTTCTAGTGTGATAAAGTGCATTGAAAAACCGTAAGTAGCTACCTACATACTTGACTTCTTTCTCTTACAAACTTACATTATGGCAAAAAAGTGTGACGATATTATTAGTGATCTAGTCAAAAAACGCGGGGCGATTAAACGTAAAGTCACTTTGTTTTCAAAATACGTGCAATTGCTTATTTGTTCCGACTCC
This sequence comes from Acronicta aceris, assembly GCA_910591435.1. Lineage (NCBI taxonomy): Eukaryota > Metazoa > Arthropoda > Insecta > Lepidoptera > Noctuidae > Acronicta > Acronicta aceris. Next base: position 13,895,866 of record OU342761.1, on the reverse strand, counting down.
GAGATAACAAGCGCACAAAAGGCGGAGTTAGAGGACCGTTTCGATGCCTACAAACTATTATTTGAACATTATTCAAAGATTCAAGATGAATTAGAATTATTTTTGCCCGAGACGCAGTTAGACGAAGAGTTACTGGATAGGGAAGAATTCGAGAACCGATATTATTCTATTGTAGGGAAGTGTAAATGCATATTAAAACCAAATAGTGGTATTCAGAGCGCGCCGAGTCAAATTCGTGTTCCCAACGGTATGAAATTACCCACAATTACTTTGCCCAAATTCGACGGTACATATGATCAATGGCTCGAATTTCGGGATACCTACTTATCCATGATACACAGTAGCGAAAGTTTAGATAATATACAAAAGTTTCATTACTTGCGGTCGGTACTCACAGGCGATGCATTACAGGTAGTCAAAGCGCTAGAATTTACTTCAGATAATTATTTAGTGGCGTGGAGTCTATTAGAAAATAGATTTAATAATGACCGTTTGTTACAACAAAATCACGTAAATGCTATTCTGTTAGCGCAACCGTTAATTAAGGATTCAGCTGTGTCTATTCGAAAGCTAATCGATTTAATTCTGAGAAATATGCGGGCTTTAAAAACACTAGAGGAACCCACCGAACACTGGGACACTCTAATTATCTTTATAATTGTTCCAAAGTTAGATTCCTCATCGGAACGCGAATGGGAACGTTACAAAGGCACGCTCCCGAAAGACAGAAAATTAAAGCTATCTGATATGATGACGTTCCTTCAGGATCGTGCTGATTTCTTAGAAGCGGTGGTTAAGCCTAACAAAAAACAAACGGTAGACACTCACAACAGTCACAACATTCACATAAAGAAACAGTCAGTCACAAAGTCACACAGTCACATTATTACACACAAAGATAACAAAAGAAAAACATTCAATAATAGTTCACAACGTTTTAAATGCGATCAGTGCGGTTCCAACCACCCGTTATATGCCTGTGAAGATTTCCTTAGCTTATCCCTTCAAGATAAATTAAACTTTATCGAAGAGAAAAAGCTATGTCGTAATTGTTTACGAACAGGCCACGCATTGAACGAGTGTTGGTATGGGCCGTGCAGGCATTGCAACAAAAAACATAACACATTAATTCACAACGATGCTGTCGTAGACGCTCGTACATCATCAGCTGTTGCTCAAATCACGCAAATAGTGCCTCAGTCTGAACGTGATACGAGTACTACACACATACATGCACCGCTAACTACTTCCCACAAATCTCACATATTGAACAAGGATGATAATAATATTAATGCGCATTGTTTTCAAAAACCCGTATTATTATCAACCGCATTAGTGGAAATAGCGGACACACATAATAAATATCACACAACGCGGGCTCTCCTGGATAACGGGAGCCAACACTGTTTTATATCCGAATCGTTATGTAATCAGCTTAATCTTCCATTGATACAGTCCACAGTTCAAGTTATAGGGGTAGGTAACACTATCTCCAATTCCACGCAATATTGTCACATTCAATTGCGGTCTAAAACTAGCTCGTATAACACAAGTTTTAATTGTTTAGTTTTGCCGCGCATAACCGCAAAATTACCATCATTAGAAGGTAACTATAATATAAATATACCGCACAATATTCACCTCGCCGATCCTGAGTTCTTTATGTCTAACGAAATTAATTTATTGTTAGGGGCAGATAGGTTCTGGGATTTGCTTAGTGAAGGTCTGATACGGTTACCGAATGGTCCCTATTTACAAAACACGCAATTAGGTTGGGTCATATCGGGAACCGTCCATAAAAAGGTATCACGCATTAACCTAACTCATTGTAATTTCACGCAAATATTAGATTCAGAACTCAAACGATTTTGGGAACTGGAAGAAATACCGACATCACACAATAGTTTAACTGCAGCTGAAAGTGCATGCGAAAATTTATTCAAAGACACGACGTTACGCGACGTTAACGGCCGTTTTTCTGTGCGCATACCGTTAAGTCAATCAGCTGATGTTTTGCACGATACATTTACTATGGCAAAAAACAGGTTTCTTGCACTCGAACGCAAACTGATAAGGAGCGCGCCTAGCTATAGAAAAATGTACAATGATTTTATGAGTGAATATTTAAGTCTGGGTCACATGAGTCGCATTTCAGAATATTCTTCACCATGTTATTTTTTGCCACATCATGGTGTTTACAAGGAACATAGTTCCACTACAAAACTTAGGGTCGTTTTCGATGCGAGTGCTAAATCCACCTCAGGAAAATCACTGAACGACATACAACACATCGGGCCTACATTACAAAATGATTTGTTTTCAATATTACTTCGGTTTCGGCAATTTAAATATGTCGCTAGTGCTGACGTAGAGAAAATGTATCGGCAAATATTAATTCAGCCTGACCAGAGGGATTTGCAACTAATACTGTGGCGAGAAAATCCGTCCGACCCGCTGGGTGTATACCAACTTAACACCGTTACTTACGGGACGGCGTCTGCTCCTTACCTCAGTATTAGGTGTTTAAAACAACTCGCCTTAGAATGTGAAGATGATGTCATCGCGCAAGTAATTAATGATGATTTTTACGTTGACGACCTAATAACGGGACATCAGGATCAAAAGCGGTTATTAGAAATATGCAACGGTGTTTCTAAGGTATTGGAATCAGGGTGTTTTTCTCTCAGAAAATGGATATTTAACTCATCAGTTTCTAAGTCCGAGTTACCGTCTGTATCCAAGGAACTATCGTTCGATGAGAACTGCCATACCAAAACTTTGGGTATGGGATGGTTTTACGCATCTGATGAATTGCATTTTACTACCAGATGTGATCACGACGTAACACGCGCTACTAAACGTCATATCCTATCGGTTGTCGCACAGATTTATGACCCTTTAAGTTTACTTACGCCAACTATAATCATAGCTAAAATTATTTTACAAAGGATGTGGCTTGCTAAAATAGGCTGGGATGACGTGGTCCCTAAACCTATATTAGTAGATTGGCAAAATTTCATTGATAAATTACATTGTTTACAAGACATACGAATTCCACGCTACGTAATTGGAGACAATACACACGTAACCGAGTTACACATTTTCTGCGATGCGTCGCAGGACGCATATGGGGCGTGCGCTTATGTACGTAGTTATACGGATGTACAGGTAACAGTCCATTTATTGTGTGCGAAAAGTAAAGTTGCGCCCGTCAAACCGGTTACTATACCGCGCTTAGAATTATGCGGCGCGGTAGTAGCTGCTAAATTATTTACAAAAATTACTCAAGCATTAAGATTAACTTTTAATCATATTTATTTTTGGACAGACTCCACGATATTTCTAGGATGGCTTAAGATGTCACCCAATTTATTAAAAACATTTGTGCAAAATCGTGTTGTACAAATAAATGAACGCACGGGTGACAAACCGTGGCTCCATGTCGCAGGTAAGCAAAATCCTGCTGACCTCTTATCGCGCGGCGTACATTTAGATGCACTCAAATCATGTGAGATGTGGTGGCGAGGCCCGCCTTTCTTACACGTTCCTAACACGCAGTGGGAACATAATTTTGGTTCTATCAGTGTCAGTCACGACGAATTACCTGAATTAAAATCACTTAAAACTTCATTACTCGTTCAAGTAAATTCCGTTAATGACATATTCGAGCGATATTCATGTTTTAATCGTCTTCGACGGGTAGTGGCGTATATTATGCGTTTCATTAATAATAGTCGCATAAAAATAAAAACACAGCGCCTCACAGATTGTCTTTCCGTAGAGGAATTAAATATTTCGCTTAGAGTTTTAACTCGCATTGCACAACATCAATCTTTCCCTGACATCTGCAGTCAATTAGACTGCAAAGGTCAGTTAAAATGTCCACGTAGTATTTCTAGTCTAAACATATTTTTTGATGATCACAAGTTGATCAGAGTAGGAGGCAGAATAGAATACTGTGACTCGTTCTCATACGATAAAAAACATCCGTTGTTGTTGTGTGGTAAACATAGGTTCACTCGCCTAATATTTGAGCACCAACACAAAGTATTATTACACGCAGGGGCTCAGTTATTATTGGCCACTATTCGAAATACCTGGTGGCCTCTTAGAGGGCGTAACTTGGCTAAGCAAGTAGTGCATGCCTGTATGAGGTGCAAGCGCACGAGACCTAAACCCTTAACAATTCAAATGGGTAACTTGCCTAGTGAACGATTGAAACCAGGGTATCCATTTATTCGCAGTGGTGTGGATTATGCTGGGCCATTGTTCATGTTGAACCGTGCCGGAAGAGGGGCAAAGCTAACAAAATGTTACATTTGTCTCTTCGTCTGCTTTGCTACTCGCGCAATACATTTAGAGTTAGTAACAAGTCTAACTAGTGAAGCATACCTAATGGCATTGAAACGGTTCATCTCTCGGCGCGGCAAACCATTGCAGATTTATTCTGACAATGGTAAAACATTTGTAGGAGCACAGAAAGAATTTTCAAAATTTTTAACTTCATCCAAATCAGATATAATAAATTTCACGACTGACAATTTCATAGCCTTTAAATTTATTCCGCCTTATTCGCCTCACTTTGGAGGGTTGTGGGAGGCGGGAGTCAAGGCTTGTAAATTGCATTTATATCGTGTTATGGGTAACGCACATTTAACGTACGAAGAGTTGAGTACTGTATTGGCACAAATTGAGGCTGTTCTCAACTCCCGACCAATGTCCCAAATATCCACTGATCCAAATGACCTACTTCCTTTGACTCCTGCTCACTTCCTGATTGGCCGGCCGCTTACTGCACCTGCCAGTCTGGACCTCACCGCGAAGGCTACACAATGCTTACCACGCTACGACCGCATTGAGCAACTGCGGCAACACTTTTGGCGTCGCTGGTCAACCGAATACATCTCCGAGCTCCAAAAGAGGACGAAGTGGCAGTACGACCAGGATGCGCTAGTTCCTGGCGCTCTCGTCGTGGTCAAGGACGACAATTTACCCCCGATGAGATGGCGCCTCGGACGGGTACTGGAGACGTTCGCCGGCAAAGATGGCATATCACGCGTGGCCACCATCAGAACAGAGGCGGGTGTCATACGAAGATCTTACACAAAGATATGCCCGCTGCTGCACCCCGACGAAAACCAAAATCCATTGGAACCTGGTGCTTCCAAGGCCGGGGGCATGTCTTCGATTCTCAACGGATCACTGCGGGCGCATCATCGCGATGACGACATCACGGCGCAAGCGAGCGAGGATGCGGGGACCGGGGGAGAGCGGACAACGCGACACTAGCGACGCGCATCGGGTTTTCTTAAAAAACTATATAAACTTTGCGCACACGCAACGACACAACGGGCACTGACGTGACTTGCATTTTGTATTAACTTCAAAGTTAGAAATTAAAGGAATTTGAGTATCAATCCACGCAGCATCTCTTCATTGAAGTAAACCTGACCCATCAACCACGCATACACACCAACACTACTCGATACACGGCTTTTGGTCTTGTCTGAACATACGTACACGATTTTGTGCTAGTTGCAAAGCAATAATTCAACGAATTAAGGCGTATCTTTTTTATTATTAAATAATTTTTCAGTTTTAATCTGAATGCAAAATAAAGAACATTGTTATTTCTTGACATAATTATGTGATAAATTATCCTACACAAATAAAAAAAAAGTTTAGCATTTTTCTGAGCTCAGTCCGTTACAGCAAAACATTTTATGCAACCTCTATTTTCGTATCTACCTACATTATAGACGAATTTTCATTCACAACCAACAGAACCTAAAATCATGTAAAAACCAATAAACAAAAAACAGTGCGACGGAAATGTACTGTCGATGTAGACACAGCTGAGTAAAACAAAACGGAACATCACTAATATCGATAAAGATGATGTCCCAACACTTGACGAGCATGTTCGAACAGCTCGGGAACTTTACGAAGAACAATTTGACACATAATAGTAAGCTGGTGAAGGAGAGGGAGAATAAGGGGAGTGCGAATCATGTGGGGTCGGGGGGCGGCGGAGGTGGGCACCAGTCACCGTCGCACAAGCATGCGCAGCCGCCGCCGCCGTTGAAGAAGCCGTGCAAACTGAGGAACGTGGCATCGAAAGCTGAGTCGTATGACACCCTGTATAGTAATAGCGGTCTGGTAAGTGATAGATGTGTAATATTTTTCTTCTCTTTTCCGATTCGAGACATGGTATTAATTGGTGAGGACACCGCGCAAGTAACGGTTTTTGTGAAACCTTTATTTATTTACAAATCATTTGCATTGGGTTTTCTGTGCAAATTTTTTGATTTATATTGATTTTAATAAGTTTTATAACTACTAATTTTTAACTACTATTTTTATAAGATGTTTGCGTATGTCGGCTTTTGTTTAGGTGAAAACTTGGCAGAAATACAACTCAAATTGAATCTTAAACTTATGGAAGGTTGTGTTCAAGTTTGGCAGCGTGTTTCAAGTAGGTATGACGTCGTGTTTATTATAAATTTTCTATGAAAAAATACGCGGTTATTAAATAAGTGATTAAGTTACGGCTATTTATTTTATATCCAGAGGAAAATCTATTTTTATCGAAGATATTGATCTCATTTAGTTATGTTGTTTTAAATTGCCATAACATCGAAATCTATATTCTGATAACTTTGATCTGCTAGGATTTTTATGACAGATTCCCATAAAAAAATCACAAATACCTTAGCATTCGCTTAAGTCTAAACTAAGCACATTGTTAACATTTGATTTAATTAAGAATTGATTTCAAAGGAATTGCTAAATTGAAGCCGCGTTTTCGTCACGACGAGCTTTTGGTAAATGTTTTTAATGGAAAACCTCATGATAGAAGAAGAAGAAGATGATTTAGGTATTCTTTTCCCACGATGGCTAGCGGTGACGTCACGAATTTCAGGATCAGTGTTGCCGTTGATTAGGATTTTTTAGAATTTATCATTTATCATTATATAAAATAAAATGCTTACTAAATAAAAGCCCAAAATATAATGTTGATGTCATTACAGTCATAATAATGACAATACATGCATACTTCTCAGTGTATATCTAATTGTCGGTTTTCCCGCGGTTTTGAATCATATAGTACTCGGCTGTTTTTACAAGCGGTCAGTTTGTTTAGCGATAACACAACATAACACCGGTTCTGATTTATACCACTCGTGTTAATGACGCTATCGGCATGACCTCAACGATAAGTTCTAGGCGATAACCCCATAAAACCTATGTAGTTATGGAAGGAGCAGTGGAAATGGAAAATGTTCAGTTAAGTTTTATCAAAGGAATAAATTTGATACTTCGACAGCTTTTGTACAGAATGTCTTTCGAATCGTAAAATTTATTCATCTTAAAAAAGTAATAAGATTATTATCAAATCGTGAAAGAATAAAAAATATGACCTAAATTATTGACAATTTTATTTATAAAATAGAAATTATTTTATTATAGGTTTTTGACAGTAAAAATAAAACATTCTCTAAGCAATATTTCATTAAATGCAAGTACATACAAACATAATTATGCTTCGGCACGAATGGGCCGGCTCGACCGGAGTGATACCACGGCCTCACAGAAAAACCGGCGTCAAACAACGCTTACGTTGTGTTTCGCCGAGTGAGTGAGGTTACCGGAGGCCCAATCCTCTTTTAAAGGTCGGCAACGCACTTGTGACTCCTCTTTTGGTGTTGCGGGTGTCCATGGGCGGTGGTAATCGCTTACCATCAGGTGAGCCGTCTGCTCGTTTGCCCACCTATGCCATAAAAAAAAAAGTTTAAAAGCATAGCATCGAAAATAGTTTTAAATTTGTTTACAAAGTGTGAATTTATATACTGCTTCAAATATTAAAAAAAAAAGTGGTTTATTGGGTCGTTTATTACCTACATATATTTTTGTACCGATTTCGTCTAGACAATGATAATTAAATTTCAATGAAGTAGGAAATAAAGTCGTTAAGAACTTAGAAAATTAATTAATGATAAACTATTCTTGGAGTTATAGAACTTAAAACAATCCTTAATTTCATTATTGAATAAAGAGGAAATTGGTAAAAATTATAAGTAATTAAGTAAGAAAGAATAAACGTTTATTTGCCATAGACAAGACACACTATAAGGGCGCTATGTAAGTAAATAAAAAAGATCCAAATAAAATAAAGAAATCAAGGAAAAAAAAGCCGTTTTTAACTGTGTCTGTGTGTCCCGCTGCAGCAAATAGGTATCCATCTCAGCATGTGCCAGACTAACATCTGGCGCTGGTATTCTTATTTATATAAGTAAAATCTTCTTTTTATAATATACCTTCCTAAACTGGTTGCAGGAGTGGTTGTAAAATATCTTTATCTCTCTATGTGTTATGATAATAGAAAGAATAACAATTGGCGAAATTGAAAAACATTTATTGTGTAATAAGTCGGGTAAAGTTCAAGTTTAAGGTATTAAATAGTTTATTATTGAAACTGATGCTGAAGCGTCATGATTTTAGACAGAATTGCTGAAGATTACTAGTAATATTTAAAAAACAAAACAAAACCCCCTAATTAATGTTTTTTGTAAAAAATGTGATTTTTTTAATTATAGAGCCGCTTCTTTTCTTAAGTCAACTTTTATGATTTTACAAACGTTCCGTTGTTGTACGCATTTCTATGTTAAGTTAAAAATAAGTGTCAAATCCAACAAAAAATAACCTTCCTTAGACATTTCTAAACTGTTGGATAAGGGTCCGCAACACGTTCTTAGGTCAATAAAACTAGTCAATCTTTCAGTTAGGACTCACGTGAGGATCGGAAAATGGCATACGCCTCGGAACAAGGTCATAAAAAAAGATTGGAAGACAGTTTCCCGCCTTTTGTATAGTCTATGACACGTATTTCGTGTGTTGGAGGAATATTTAAGTGCTGTCAACAGCTTTGCGTTTGGTTTGAGATGTAAGTAGGATATTGAGTCAAATATGTGTCTTTTATTTTCTTTTTTCTAGCAAAGAAACTAATTTAATTTGAGTTGAATGGATGGTATATTTTTCTTTTAAAACTAAAATAAATATGAATGAAATTACGAGCAAGAGTCGTATTTCTTTGTATTTGAATAACTTTCAATAAAGTTTCACTATATCTCGCCCTTTTTCTAATATAAGCGACGTGACACCCTAAATATATTTGTAAAAGTAAATATACCAAATTATTGCGTGATAAATAGCTATAAATTAATCGCTGTAGCTAATTATTATTTAGTTAATTGGAGTTCTTCCCACATGGCGCTTTCTTAAGTATGTTATTTTTATGTAAGATGGAAAAATATTTGTAATTAAGCCTTATAAATAGGGCATCGGGCTCATGACTAAAAGGTCGTATAACATCACGTATCACGTTGTTGACTCCAGAAATACTTGTACTTAGAGAATTTTGAATATATATAATAAATGTAAGTGTTGTGGTAATCTAATAAAGTCGGCCAATCTACCTGTAGATTAGTATTTTAACTCTCCTTGGATATCAGATACTAAGTACAAAGGCACAAGTACACATATCGTATGTAGATATTTTAAATATAGAAAATAATTCTGAACAAATGAATACGACAGTTTGTGCCAACTTTATGCAATTACAAAGGTCATACCACCATTGTCACAAGAAACATATTAAATATTAAAAAACATCTAAGTAGAAAAGTTAACTTTTGGCACTGTAGCGCACTATATTAAGTTTGTGGGCGTCAACAAACAATTCAATTTTATGTTGTGAATTTATATAAATGAAGAAACGTATATTCGGTGGTTATGGGTGTACACAGAAGGCTTGATGCATTAATGTTGCATATTGAAGAAATCATTAGTTACTGGTTTCTGACGCTTACGTGAATATTAGACATTGAAATAAAACTAATTTACGGATTTCATCGCACGTTTCGGGTTCTTTACAGGATCCATCGTCACGGGTATCTACTAAGTTGGACGTCTTAATGTTGCAATTACTAACAGCTACCTTACATTTTTATTAATATCAATACAACGCGATAAAATCCGTAGAAAGTAGTGTTATTTCAAAATCATTAGTTTTTAAAACTGTCAGGGATGAGTTAACATATTTAAGTATGTTGTTATAAAGAAGTGATTAACCTAATGTTCTTGAGCGCGACTGCTACGCTTGAGGTTCTGGGATCGACTCCCAAGTCGAGCAGTGTTATTGGGTTTTGCTATGAAATTCTTAGTAACAGCTCCGAGTTTGGGATCTGTATCTGGTTAATGACAATAGGTTCGCCCTCTATAACATGGGAACTAAACATACTGACAAAATCTGGGTGTACATTAGTACGCTTCTGTTTAACCCTTCAAGGGATACAGTCGTGATGGCATGTTATGTAATAAATAAAAAATATTCTGTCCCATGCATTGGACACGGGTTTGTAGGTAAATTAAATTGTGTAACCTTTTTTTAACATCGTAAAGTAACAAATAATACAATGGAAAATCAGAGATTATTATTAACTAATAACCTCTATAAGTAAATCGGTAATTTCTTACAACTATCTCGTCTAACGTTACACAATGAAGTAATCACTAATCTAGTATTTTTATAGAAAACGAAACTTAGAGACTCCTAGATTTAAGTGAAATTGATAGGTACGCTTAAAAAGAATTCTAGCTTAATTCTAACTCAGACATAATTTAATTTCACCAAATGACATTAACACTGAAACTAGTTTTTCTCACAAACTTTTGATTCAACATTTTCAACAATACGCACCTTTTCTACGTCCCTTGCCAATTACGTAAATAGCGTTAAGTCCTTTTGTTGGGACATTCCTTTTCATCCGATACTGTCTTGGAACTGGATTGTTTGCGGCGATAATAAAGCTAGTGCTACATTGAGGTACAAACGCATTAGAGCAGCGCGCCACACTATGGTTGTAGCGTTTACATGATGACTTTTACATAGCGGTAAATTGGAAGCATAGAGACTTATTATTCAAACCATTTATGTGCTCGTTGTATTAATTTTAGTATTAGCTACACTACCATGTTGAGCATAGAAGTTTGATGTAAAATTTTAATATGTAGAGAGAATCACAGATAAATAACTTATTTGAAACTGACTATAATTAAGTTGTAGAAAATCGGCTCAAATGATTGGAGTAAAACTTTAGTGATAGTCTCCAGTTATGTGTAATACCTCAATAGTGCTACCCAGATAACATAATAAGCTTAGCAAAATGCTGGAAAGTAAAGGCTATTACACACGAGACAAGATCTATTTCTTTCTTGAGGACATGTGCTATTGTATTTTACAGCTTTATTTTCTTTTACTGGAATTCTAAGGTCACAGTGGTCGTGTTATTATTGTAGTTTAGGAGGCTAAGTATATTTTTCTAAAATCTTATAGTTAAAGACTTTCTTTTGTATAGTTTCGGTGAGATCCTTAATATACATGAAGTGTACATGACATAACTACAAATATGTTGTTTGTCGGTATTTTTAGGTCCCATGTAATAGGGCGCGAGCCTATTGCTTTTACCCGGGCACAAATCCCAACCTCCGAGCAGCTACTGAGAATTTTATAGAAAAACTCAATATCGTATTGCTTGTCCTGGGAATCGAACCCAGGACCTCTAGACGACTAGACTAATGAGGTAAAATCATATTATAATCGTTTATCATCTAAACTAATACGAAATACCACATTGGTTATGTGAACGATAAATAGTTTCAAGACAAGATTGTCAGACTACGTACAGTTTCTGAACATTATTGAAGTAGTTTAATGTTTGGCATTTGTACGCTAATGAAGTTTAATCATTATTGTCTACTTGATTCTGTGTGGAGAAGCATAGTGCAGATGCATAGTGAGAATAAGTTTGTTGACCGTAAACGACTCCTAAGCATTCTTTGAATCCATGTTACATACATGTCACGCCTGTATTCCCCGAAGGGTTAGACAGAGGTGTACTAATGGACAGTTCGCCGGTATGTTTAGGTCTCATGTAATAGGTGGCGAGTCTATTGCCGTTAACCGGACACAAGTCCAAACTCCGAGCTGCTATTGAGAATTTCATAGAAAAACCAATAACACTTTGCTCGACCTGGGAATCGAACTCAGGACCTCTAGGTAGTAGTTGCCCTTGGGACCACTAGACTAACGAGACTAACGAATCTATGTTATTGTGTGATAATCTATTTTAAAAAAACTAACTAGCCATGTGTGTCGCACATTACTAGTATTCTTGTTTCCCCCTCGTGCTAAGCTAAATGCTTGTGTTACGAGTGGGTTCACGTCGGTAGTGCAATGGGTGGATTTCGATTTCGAACTGGCAACCACATGATCGCAAGTCCGACGCCCTAGCCATTAATTAGGCTGCCGCCGCTTCTCGCTATCTAAATTACATTCAATTATTGATTGTTGAATAGTAATAATAATAAAAATTCATTTATTTCGGAGCCAGTCCATACACATGTGGGATTAAAAAACATTCAATACACAAAAATTAAATTAAAAAAAAATCTACAATAATCACATAAAAAAAAAACATAATACAAATACACATGCACACACATTATACAATACATATTATCATCTAAGCCTAAATTTAGGTTTCGATCCGGAGTGCTCAATATGCAACTTAGTCCAATACCGCATTATTGGACAATCCAAATCCAAATTCATCCTCCATGCGAACAGTTGTAGGTAGCTGTTGGAACTTCCCCGTATGCGGCGCATCAGTGACACAACTCTCTTGCGAATAATCGCCGAAAAACCATCTATTGTTGCGTCTGCAAATAGTGGACGTAATATAGAAGAATATAGACAGATAGAAGATAGTGAATGAAATGCTGACCATTCTGGCACAAAAATATAAAATTAATCAAAAATATTTACATACGTAAGTATTGCTTTTTAGTTAACATAAAATTATTATTTTCTAGGGCTTAGTAAATATTCCTGTCACCCTTTTCTTACTTTTTATCCGACTTGAAAAAAGGAGGAGTTGGTCAATTCGTCTATATAATCATATTTTTTTATTTGTCCGCGCATATACCTAAGTTTGTTTATGATCCGATTTTTTTATCGATGATTCGTTAGTAACCTCCCGATAAATTTAATTGTTGTCTGACCATAGATTCTAGCTCTCTCTCTTTAAAAAAAAAACAATATTGCTAGTTGAAAATCTTTCTATTTTTCAAGGAAGCCTTTCTTATCTGCAGCGTTCCAGTCTACTAGTGTAAAGTATATCTTATCGATATATTTCCAGCTTCTGCCATCCCTTTGTTGTTGAAATAAAAAGATTTATATCCGCGGTCTTCCGACGTCCACCGATGTTCTAATAGGGGTCAAGCTTGTATTGACATTAACACACAGATCTGTGTGTTAATGAATAGGATAACGAAGATATCTTCTGTATTTTTTTTTGCATTTTCCATGCTAAGATTATAAAGTTATTTTAGTGAAGGAAACATTCGAACCTGCGTCATAGTTCAATAAATTAGTAAAAATATAAAAAGATAGTTAATAGGTAAGGCATCGTACGACATCGAACTAACTAAACAGATATTTTTTTATCTAGTTCAGACACAGATGTATTGATGTACAATCTTAGTTAGAATAAGCCATGTATGTACACGTGCCAATAATTTTATATATATAAAACCTGTGTTTTGAGTATAAATAAATAATTATTTTTATTAACTGTACAGTAAGTCATGTCGGTTGAGAAGCAAAGTAACTTGCTTTTCAATTGTCGACGGTGGCGACGAGTGGTGACGTTTATTGAAAAGCAAACTACTTTGCTTCTCATTAAACGTCACCGAAAAGACGTAAATTCAGAATGTGAAGGAAAATTTCGGGCATTAATTCATTTTTCACACGTGGGAGAGCCATGCTTCGGCACGAATGGGCCGGCTCGACCGGAGTGATACCACAGCCTTACTTAAAACCGGCGTTAAACAACGCTTACGTTGTGTTTCGCCGAGTGAGTGAGGTTACCGGAGGCCCAATCCTCTTTTAAAGGTCGGCAACGCACTTGTGACTCCTCTTTTGGTGTTGCGGGTGTCCATGGGCGGCGGTAATCGCTTACCATCAGGTGATCCGGCTGCTCGTTTGCCCTCCTATCCCATAAAAAAAAATTAAACAATTACGATTTCAAACAATTAAATTGTTAATCAATTTCAATTAAATAAATTTTGCCTCATTAGCCTAGTGGTCCCGAGTGCGACTGCTACGCTAGAGATCCTGGGTTCGATTCCCAGGTCGGGCAAACTGTTATTGGGTTTTTCTATGAAATTCTTTGTAGCAGCTCGGAATTTGGGATTTGTGCCTGGTTAATGGCAATAGGCTCGCCCCATATTACATAGGACCTAAATATACCGGCGAACTGTGGGTGCACATTAGTACGCCTTTGCCTAACCTTCCGGGGAATACAGGCGTGATGGTATATTAAATTAATTTTGGTGTACTTAAATTAATTGCGAAAATTTGTTTAATTGAAATTTTAATTCCTTAGTGCTCATCTCTGCTTTCAGATAGATTGATCAGCAAAGTTAGGGATTCCTTAACAACGAGCCCCTTCAAATTAAGCAAGTAAAGCATTAAAAATAATCAAAATACGTAATAAAACTGTTGTCTGTCCTATTAAAGTAAGTAATGTTAGAAATTTTCAATGGGAATGGCTAAGTTAATCGTTAAACTGTCAAACATTGAAACTTGAGACTTACAGATTGTGCATTTAAACTTAAGATAGTCACTTAATCGGACGATTTCTGGCTGTTAAATTCATCTGATGCTTACCAGATAATAAAATGAATCTTCAAAGCTGTTATACAGGGTGAATAGATTAAACTTTCTCTGTCCTGATTGCTCGACGGCACGATTGACGTAGTGGCTGAGCTATCGGCTTCTATGCTACGTTTTGTGGGTCAATCCCCGCACGGAACAAATATTTGTATCACCTACAGATACCTAGTTATTTCAGGTCTGGGTGTTTGTGTGTGTGAGAATTTGTGTTTGTACCCACCCACGATACAGGAGAAGGTCTTAGTATGGGGCAACGTTGAGAAAAAGAAACGCTAGGGATAGCGATGCTTACCTAGTATTATAATATCTGTGCCCATAATAATGTTTTTTTTTTATTCTGAACTGAGAGTATTCAACTATACTCACTGATCTTTAGGGATCCAGGACAGATGGGGCAGTTTGACTTTTGCGAAAGAGGCATTGTAAGAAAGCGACCTTTTGAGAAAGAGTTATTCCGCGAAAACGACAGTCTGCGAAAGCGTTATCATTATGAGAAAGAGACATTTTATGACCAGACATTTTGCGAAAGAGACGTTTTGCGAATAAGCGATGTAAAACAATTTTACTCAATGAATAATCTTCTATATAACTAAATACATTGTGTATATTGTGTACGTTGTTTTTTTTTTTAAGAACTGTAAAATGTGATCAACACGTTAACCGAAAGATCTTGTATGTAATAAATTATTAAAATACCTACCTAGTTATCAATCTTCTAAACGGGAGTCAAGGATTGAAGCTGAAAACCAGCGCTTGAGAACCCCCTAGAGGGGCTTAAGCATAAGCTGACGCTTTAACCCTTTGCTTTTGGTATTATAGTTATTTTTGTAAGTACCTAATTGCTACAATGATGGCTGTAATATTGAAAACAGTAATTCACTATTCTATTCTAAATAGAAATCAATTGCACTTTTACACGATACTCTTTAAGACCCAAACTAGGCCTTTACTTAGCCAAAGCCAAATGATACTATACGCAGTATTATTATACATTGTTTAAGAGCCGAGTACAATCAAAGGGCATGTACCTTGGTACCTGAGCTCTCAGCATTAAACATTGTATAAATTATAAGGTAAGTAGGCATTGAACTGATCCATTTGCAACCTCTTGCCTATTCATCACGCCTTCCCGGTGTAAGCACGGATCCCCTTGTTACAAGGTGCTTCGATAGCTGCCTCATTTCAATAAAGAACCTCTAAGAGCTTATGTACTTTACAATCTTATGACATCATTGAGGTATGTGATAGAAGGTTTACTCAAAAACGTTACTGCGGGAGGATTTCGACCGCAGTGTCTGTCTGAATGCGATAAGCTCAAAAACTACTGAACGAATTTTCATGCGGTTTTCACCAATAGACGGGGTGATTCATGAGGAGGATTATAAGCTATTTAACATCACGCTACTAAAGATGGGGTAAAACGGGTGAAATCGCGGGGTACAGTTAGTAATTAATATATTTAGTAAAGAAACATGTGAACTATAATTGAAGGAGTATATTTCACTATACAACTGTCGATAGTTGAAAATGAATGAAGTAAATCTCTTGTTGGAGGTCATTAAACTATACCTAGATAATAAAATTGTAATAGTCGGTACATTATAGATATTAAAGAAAAACTAACATGAGGGGTCTTCAACAGGAACCAAAATAACAGTTTTTAGAATTTTTGTCTGTCTGTATGTTTGTACGCGCATCACGCAAAAACCACTGCATTAAATTGAATGCAATTTTTACCGATGTATTGCTAGAGGTCTAACTTAAAAACTGGTGCGTGTTTTATCTTGATACGCCGCCTAGAATCGGATTTATACCATGTTAATCTTTTTGGGTAATGTAAGTGAAACTGCGGGCAACAGCTAATTTATAAATATATACTATTGAAGAGTTACGCAGAAGAAGAAGAAGAAAGAATACTTATTTACACCCACAGTGCGTTGGTATATATTAGGTCTCATCGAATAGGAGCCGAAACTATTGGCACAGATGTCGTTAGCTGTCTGTATACATATTTTTTTGTCGATTGAACATGACATGACGAAATAAAAAGTTTCATCTTTGATCGTGCTGCTCGTGAGATAAAAGATAATAAACTTTTCTAGTTAATTAAAGGTTGTCATTACAAGATAACGTCGTAGGCTATATAATTAAAATGCCGAGGAGTATCAGTAAACTTATTACAACAGAATGACAGCAAGTAGATTGAAAGTAAATTGCCTTCTGTTCTTTGTCTGTATTGTGTCCGGTCCTGAGGTTGACACTGTATTGAGACACGCTTAGGTATTAAGACTACGTCACATTGAAAGCGAGTTCGGAGCAAAGCGGGCAGCGTTTTGTTACCGCGATCCGTAGCCACGCTAAAAAGTGTGGTTACGGATCGCGGTAAGAAAAAAAAGTTTGTAACATATAAAGTTTATTTTAAGTTATTTTTTTAAATTATATATTAGCATAGGTCTCGGTAGCTTAGTTGTTAAAGCATCCGTTGTATTTAATTGGAGTCACACAGGTCCGAATCCTGCCTGAGATCGGATCCACTAATATTTTTACTAAGTTATAGCAAATTTTTCATATTTAATCGTTGTTGGCATTTAAAATTATAATTACCCTACCGTATGCGCAAGTTTCACGTGAACGACACCCAATCTTTTAAATACTTATAATGATACATTCGTAAAACAAGTATGCCATAAGCTTCTGTTCTACCTTTACCTACCACATCCTATTTTTTAAGTCACCCAGTAGATTTCATTCGGTGCTGCTGAACCTGTAACTATAGTATTTGAACTTCACATTAAAACACGCTTACGTACTTTTGAATTATTTTACTTTCCATTAGCCGCCATTAGACATTTCCATTGCCATTTTTCGTGGGAGAGCCATGCTTCTGCACGAATGGGCCGGTTCGAAGAGTGATACCACGGCCTCACAGAAAACCTGCGTGAAACAACGCTTACGTTGTGTCTCGACCAATGAGTGAGGATACCGGAAGCCCAATCCCCTTTTAAAAGGCCGGCAACGCACTTGTGACTCCTCTGGTGTTGCGGGTGTCTATGGGCGGCGGTAATAGCTTACCATCAGGCGATCCGTCTGAATGTTTGAACCCAATCCCATAAAAAAATGGAGTACCTATAATGCTAGAATGGGAACGTATGTTATAGCTTACTGCATTGCTGACTCGCTTACTATGTAGCAGAGCCTAACTACCTACGGCGTCTTTTATCAAGCAGTATTACTCAGTAATTAAATGAACCGTAGTTATATATAAAGGAGGTTGGGATTTTGGACAATACACTTTGTTAAATGAGTACCTTAACATAGGGCTGCCTATCAAAAATTCATGGATTACGTTCAGTGAATGGTTGCGACTATGGGACCTTATTCAATTCTAAGTAAGTGATCCAAGTAAGTGATGCTTACAAAGTTTAGCAGATTCTCATGCTTATGGACTCTCCAGTAACTTACCGCGGTAAGCACAGTGTTATGTACTTAAATGTAGTTAGGTTAAGATATAACCAGGTTATAAAATATAGCAGTGATAGCCTTTTTTATAGTACCGTAAATCCTCATGGATCGTCTGTGACTCTGGGGAAGCGGAAGTGTATGTCGTACTCTTACCGACTAAACACCGTACTTACTTTGCCCTATGGTCACTGCTATGAGATTCGTGATATTCACCAAGGCCATAGCAGTGATAGTCCATTGGACTGCCAAGTTAACGGTCCTGAGTTCGAATCCAAAGCACGCATCTCTGACTTTTCGAAGTGTTGTGCGTATTAATATTATATATGCGTGTGCATATCATGCGCGGAAAACATCGTGAGGAAACCTGCATGCCTAAGAGATTTGCTCGACGGCGTGTGAAGTCTGCCAAAGTGCATTAGGCTAGCGTGGTGGACTATAGTCCACCACGCTAGCCTCCACCACGGATCTCCGGATTAAGCTATAGCTTAATCCGGAGATCCGTACCCAGCAGTGGGACAGTATAATGGATTGATTATATTTATACATTTTCGAAAGATTATTCTTAACGGATCCGGTGAAAAAAATATATCCCTGGAATTCTTTCCTGCATTATTATCTTCTCGATGCTTTAATCCTAGACTGTTGTGACTCGTATTCCTCTCCGAACGATGTATATTAGCTATTAATGTACTTGATAGTAGTTTTCTATCTGATAGTATTCTTGATACCTATATATTCTTGATAGTAGTTATCTATGTATCTTTCTATATTTTTGTAAAAATGATGATGTGTGATTTATAATCTTATAAAAACGTATGCGGTAGTTAGATTATATTAATGTTAAATAGTTTTTTTTATGATTAATTTTATGTTTTTATTTATTAACTAGCTTTTGCCAGCGACTTCGTCCGCGTGGAATAGTTACTTTGTTCCCTAGTTCTTCGCCCGCGGTTTCACCTGCATTGCCCCGTTCCTAAGGGTTGAAGCGTGATGTTTTATAGCTTGAAACCTTTCTCATGAATCACTCATTTTCCCAACATTTCCCTTCACTGCTCTGCTCCTATTGATCTTAGTGTGATGAAAAGTATACTATAACCTGCCCAGGAGTATGAAGAACAATTGTACCAAGTTTCGTTGAAATCCGTCGAGTGGTTTTTGTTTCGATAACGAACATACAGACAGACAAAAATTTTACTGATTGCATTTTTGGCGTCAGTATCGATCACTAATCACCCGCTGATAGTTATTTTGGAAATATATTTCATGTACAGAATTGACCTCTCTACAGATTTATTATAAGTATAGATATGCCACAGTAATAATATTTGTAAAACATAGAAAGTAGTAGTACCTATTATTTAATTAATCCAACTAACTAACTTTTCTGGGAATAAGTACTACATACGAGGCGGGTTGTGTTTTATGTTGTTGAAAATTTGTGTCATTCTAAGTATACATTTTGTGTAAAACATGTCTCATTTTCGAAACCTAAGACATCTTTAGAGTCTTTATATGAATTATTTATTTGAATAATTAAGTATTATCCTTCATTAACTTTTGAGACGTTATGTTTAGGCGATAAGTATATTTTACGTTGAAGTCCGGTGTAACATTGATAAAACTTTTCTTATTAGATAACTTTAAATGTAATTATGAAAATCATTAGCAAGGTGGTCCGTCTGCCGATGTCTAAATATATCAGAAAAATAATATTGTACTTATTTCGAATTATAATTCAAATATATACCTACTGAACAGTATTCTGCTGGGTATATTTATGTTAAATAGATGCCAGCAAAACCAGTAATACCATCATCACATCATTTGTCATTACCTTAGTTGTTAAGTTTCATATATATGTCCTTGAAATAGGAACGTAATAATGTTAGCATATTATTGTTAAGCGGCAGATTGTCTATTATTGTTTATCGATGCGATGGTACCTCTGCAGACGAACACCAGCAGCGGAGACCTATCTCTTTAAAAAAAAATATTGCGTCTATATCAACAATCTTAAAGAAGCAGTATAGATATACAACATAACATACCATCACGCCTGTATTCCTCGAAGGGTTAGGCAGAGGTGAACTTAGACACACCCAAAGTTTGCTGGTATGTTTAGGTCCCATGTATTAGGGGCCGAGCCTATTACCATTAACCCGGCACAAATCTCTATCTTCGAACTGCTATTGAGAATTTCATAGAAAAACCCAAAAACACTGCTTGATCTGGGAATAGATCCCAGGACCTCTAGCGTAGCAGTCGCGCTCAGGACCATTAGGTTAATGAGGCAGTTATAATATTTTTTCAAATTTTATTTCATGAATAAGAGCGGTATAATGGATCCTGACTATAACATAATGAATCACTACAGTCAGTAGGATTCAAACGTAAGCTGCAAGGCCTCGTCTGAATAGGTTTGTGGTCACTCAATGAAATGGCTGGCTGATAGCGAAGTGAATGCAAACGGAGGAGATACACAAACAATGCCCTTTGGAAATTCATGCATTATATTCACTATTGACACGTGGCTAGTATTCCTATATATCGGTTAATAGTAACAGAATCTGTATTTTCTGATTATTTACGTAATAGTTGACTATAACATAACATACCATCACCACTGTATTCCCCGAAGGGTCAGGCAGAGGTGTACTTAATGTACACCCACAGTTGGCCGGTATGTTTAGGTCCTATATAATAGGGAACGAGCCGGTGCCCATTAACCGGGCACAAATCCAGATTCCGAGCTGTTACTGAGAATTTCATAGAATAACCCAATAAAACCAGGACCACTAGGCTAATGGCTAACGTCAGTCTATCTATATCTATGTTATAAAGGTGTTTGAAAACGCACCCGATACTTGACAATGATTTATTTTAACTACGAGTATATATACCCAATGTCATTGTACACAGGAGAAAATCTTACTGTGAGTGATGATTAAACTGTACTAGTATTTACGGTGTCATCTAGTTTAAAAAAAATGAATTTTAAGTATCCTTATAAGATCTATTTACAGAAATAAATATCATTCATCATTCATTCATTCATTCATCATTCATAGTATTTTTTTATGCGAAAAATCTTTTCCGAAAATTTAAACTTACTTAAAGCGTTTAGAGCTGTATTTTGCAAGTTGTAATAAGTCATCTGAGTTAACAGGAGGCCATACCGTTAGTATCGAAAAAAAACGACAACATTGGTAGGTATCAAAATACGAGTAAAGAATATCCCCTTCTTCCTTTTAAGTTGGTTAAAAAAGTAGGTACTGCTGTTGTTATATAAATATACTAGACTTCCCGTGTGCACTTTCGCCTGCGTACTTAGATATTTTCGTTTCTAAATAAACTGAGCCCACTGCACCCACAGCATGGAGGTTTCATATCATAAAATGTATTGAGTCTAATATATAAGGAAGAAAACAATTGTCAAAATGTCAACAACGAATGACAGCTGTATATATCTTGATAATGTCATCCTTTAATATATGTTTATGTATGTGTGCGTATGCTAAACGCATGGTATTGTGTGCGGACTTTCATACAAACTTTCACCCCCCTTTTCACCATCTTAGGGGTTGAATTTTCAAAAATCCTTTCTTAGTGCTCTCTTACAGTGCAAAAGGAACCAGAAGAAATTTTTCAGGGATCTTGTTCCTGTAGTTTCGGCTGTGCAATGATACGTCAGTCAGTCAGGTTCTTCTTTTATATATATAGATAGATTGATACTTTTTTACATACCTTTACAACTGCTTATCTATAGATAAATATTGATAAAATTACCTAGTAGCTTAATTATTCAGAAAACAAATACAGGAAACTGGATCGGGAATGTTCCCCTCAAATAGTGCATGCAGTGCTCTGTAACTGTACCACTCACGTAGGCTGTTAGCGTAAGCTTGAATATTTTAAAATATTTGCAAAGCAAGCTTGTCCCCAATGCATGTTTGCGCCGAGAGCACAAATATACTTTTATATGACCTCGCGTTGAATCACGGCTATTTCTCAGAGCCGACTCCTGTTTGCAAATGCTTACGAGCTCCTCATGCTCAATCGTCTACTTTTTCTTGTTATCTAGTATAATATATATGAGTATATAAGATATTATAAAACAAAGTTCCCCGCCGCGTCTCTGTCTGTCTGTTCGCGACAAACTCAAAAACTACTGAACGGATTTTCATGTGGCTTTCACTAATAAACAGAGTGATTCATGAGAAATATTTAAGTGTATAATTTGTTAAGGTTCTGAGTAAATTTGTTGAAATAATGACGATGATTGTTGAAAATGTCAAACCGCCTGGGAGAACTGCTGGTCATAAAAATAATTATTTGCATATTACAGAACAATGAATTTCTACCAATTTTCTACGAATACATAAGTACATACGTTTGATCGCTCGTTAGGTATTATTGTATTTGTTTAATGCAAAATGATCTAGATTGCATTATTTTTAATCTAATCTGCAGAAAAAGAGTGGTTGCATAAATATCTCATTATGACGTACACACGATGTGTACATAATGGGAAAAGCTGAGTGGTATACATATACAGCATGATTTATTACGGGATAGTATGGGAAAACTTACTTTTCCCCAAAGCGAGTTTTCCCATAGGTACTTTTCCAGAAAATAATTAATTGGTTATTGTTGTTTGTTTCCAGTCCGGCTAAATACTATTACGTGAATAAACACAAGCATTATTCGAAATGGGTCAGTGGCTAAACATGCTCAACCATACTTAAGTTCGACCTTGACCCTATGCCAGATAGTGGCATGGGGTCAAGGTCAATAAAGGCCCTTGACCCTTAGTATCAGTGTCATCACAGCAAACATGTTGGTAATTGTAAAAACGGTATTTTCATTACAGTTTTTCCAAATGAAAATGTAGCTTATATAGCTTGATTTATGTAAAAAATTTGTTTGTTGTAAAAAACTGTTATGACGTAACGATAAAGAAATATGAATATGCTAGTGCATTCTGCAGACTGGTATTGGGTCAACAATGGTTGGGCAGAGAAATAAAACTATGCCAATATAGGCAAGTAAAGCAGAGTCAACCTAACTGGTTTCAGGGTGAGGCACTAACAACGGAATATACTTTGCAGTATTGTTTGCTGAAACATGGCTGAAATCCACAGAAAGTATTTTCAAAGCCTCGTAATATATAATGCCTCATTAGTCTAGTGGCCCAAGCGCGACTGCTACGCTAGAGGTCCTGGGTTCGAATCTCAGGTCGAGCAAAGTGTTATGGGGTTTTTCTATGAAATTCTCAGTAGCAGCTCGGAGTCTGGATTTGTGCCCGGTTAAAGGCAATAGGCTCGCCTCCTATTATATGGGAGCTAAACATAACGGCAAACTGTGGGTGTATATTTGTACACCACTGCCTAACCCTTCGGGCAATACAGGCGTTATGTTTATGCGTATGAAATATATAAACTCGAACTCGAGACCTTGGACTTGGCAGTCCAACGGTCATACCACTAGGCTATCATTATAAACATTGAAAATTGAATTGAAAAAGGTTATGATTATTTAAATTTCATAATAAACTAAAGCATCAGGAATAATGTCAAAGTTGCTTCATGTAATACAGAAAATATAAAAAGTCTTCAGACAAAAATAAAGCCCGTTCTCACCGATCTCGGATGGGTGGGATTCAAACGGCTATAAAATAGATATTTTCTACTGAGTCCACGATGTCAATCGGCTCACTAGCGATCGGGGTGCAATTTTACGCATTGATTGGTGCATACAGACCGTTTGCAGCTTTTATAAGGCTAGATTGAAATCACTCCGGTCTAGAATTGTTGGAAGAATAAACGCTGGCGGGATATTGTATCTTTGAACGCTCTTGATTTTCACAGTACTTTCTAATTTAATTTGGTTTCTTGATGTTTACTCGGAAGAAAATTTATATTTACTTATAAATTTTCTTTTAAATTTATATTTACTTATACGTAAGTAAAATTTTTGTCACTACAAGTAAAAAAAGTGTATTTTTTTTAAAGACACCTTCCGCTCTCGGGAACAGTCTCTGTATTGCGAGGATTTTATAAACACTGTTAATGGGAACAAATGTTATTCAAATCAATGTTACATCAAATGTGTATCAAATTGATAAAAAAAGTAATAGCAGAATAAAGATGTAATTATATTGACAATGGTCAGAGGTTTAGCTTGATTAATTAACAGGCAAGACATTTTTTTTTTATCAGAAAACATAACCCTCCTTCTGGCGCAGTCGGGGAAATAGCGAAATTCAGTTGAAAACTTCGTTTAAATTATATTGTTCCACTTTTTCATAATCTCTACCAAGTTGTTAGTTTGTATTGTT
Organism: Acronicta aceris; assembly: GCA_910591435.1. NCBI lineage: Eukaryota > Metazoa > Arthropoda > Insecta > Lepidoptera > Noctuidae > Acronicta > Acronicta aceris. The sequence goes on along the minus strand of OU342761.1, from coordinate 13,871,270 downwards.
TAGTTTTTAAATTGTATTTTGTCATTTATTTCCTTTCTTTTCTGAAATAAATTATTTCTTTCCATTAAAGTGGTGGTAGGCAAGATAAACTTCCCACTTCCCGATTTAATCTTCTCTAGATTTCCAGTGTTGTTTTCTACGGATGGCTTAGTTTTGGGCAGACGCCAGATTGCCAACAAAGATCGACAAAGACTGAAACGTCACATAATATCCACGGTCACGTATGTTTGTGGTATTTTTTTTAATAATATTAACCTTATGTTGAAATAAAACCATTTTATTTATGTATTTATTATTTAAAAAGAGTGTCTTATGGAGAAGAGCCGACAAGAAAGTCCTTTCTTGTCGGCTCTTCTCAATAAGACCTTTGAATTTTCAAAAGTACCTTTTTTAATGGTCTAATGAAATAAAACATATTGATTTTGACTTTGAAAAGAGGTGTTGCTCGCGGTTTCGCTCGCGTCTCAAAAGGATTTATCAAAATGGAACATACACCAGATTTTTAGTTGGAACTCTAGCAATACACACACGGTGAACACTGCATTCAATTCCATGCGATAGTTATGCGTGATGCGTGTACAAACATACTAGACAAACAGACAACATTTCTAAAAATTGTTCCTCAACAGTTTTTCTTTAATATTTTTAATGTACAGACATCGGCCTGTTACAATTCATTATATGTATAGATTGTTAAATTCTGCTGTTCCAGGTTGCTTTAATTTAATGTGTAACTAGTGTTTATTTCAATATGTCTAATATTCGTATAAGTGTCAGAAATCAACCTTATGTTGTTAATAATAAGGTTAACTTCTAAGCTAAAAATAAGGATTCATATAAACCCAACTAGCTTCCAGTTGGTTGAATGTATGTTATTTTGTCTGATCAAGAAATCATGAACGCGTAATTACCCTCGATCAACTTCCCAGAAGTGTGTCACACAGATTAAAGCAAGGAGGGGAGTGGTGCGGGGTTTGTTTGTTTCAATAGAAAATAAAAGTCGCAGCGCAGTGGACAATGGCGGCGACTTCATTCATTGTTACACCCGGTATTATGACCTCGTATCATTCTTATGTTCGTTTGAAGTCGTATTTATTTAATAAATATTGTTTTCTTTACGAAACTGACTCATTAGTCTAGTGGTCCTAAATGCGAGAGGTTCTGGGTTCGATTTTATTCCCTACAATATGGTTGAGTCGAACCACGCCGATACGCACGTCATGCTCGTGAACGGGTGCTGTCTGTCGGGGCTGGTCAGCTCTTACTTGCTGTGGCAATCCCTAATTCCTTTTGTATATTGAATAAATCTTATACATCAAACTGCAGAATTCTCAGCAACTAGTTGGAACAAAGTTGTAAAACATAATATTGTAATCAAGTTTTTTTATTTTTTTAAAAGAGTGTCTATGGAGTTTCTTGCCGGCTCTTCTCCATACGACCCACTTTTTGGAACCGTGCAAATAGTTTTGACTTTTCAAAAGTACCTATTTAGTGGTCTAATTGAAATAAAACATTTTGACTTTGACTTGACTTTGATTCCCGGGTTGAGAAATTGTTATCGAGTTTCTTTTATGAAATTCTCAGTAATAGCTCGGAGTGTTGAAGTTTATGGCAATAGGCTCGCCCTCTATTACATGGGACCTAAACATACCGGCGGGTGGGTGTACGTTAATACGCCTCTGTCTAATTCTTCGGGGAATACAGGCGTGATGGTATGTTATGTTATATAGTTTTCTTTACGGAGTGGCTTGTGGTTAAGTGATGCTGATCAGTCCTCTGCAAGAATAGGCTCCCTCGGTCAGTCATGGATGGTCGGGTGACCATTCGTAGCACGAATGAAAAACAGTTTTTTAAACGTTGCCCCACACTAGGATATTCTCTTGTATCGTGAGTGCTTTTACAAACACAAATATTCACATACACAAACGCTCAAACCCGGAACAATCACCTGTAGGACATGTAAATATATGCTCTGTATGGAGATCGAATTCACAACACGTGGTGCAGAAGCCGATCGCTCAGCCGCTACGCCAAACGTGTCGTAAAACTTTATTTATAGCAAATAAGTTAGTGTGCGAATTATCCCAATTTATCGTACTCGCTTCTTTGGTTCACTACGATTTTCGACTTCAACATTTTACCGTGTTATTAGTAAACCAAAGAAGACATAATGTTGGAGTATTTTTACCCTTTCGAAGATCAGTAGCCTTAGCACGAACAACTTGCGAAAAAGTATTCGTATCGTCACGATAGAGGCGCTGGTCCATATCTCATACAAATTGGTCTCCATGACGATACGAATACTTTTTCGCAAGTTGTTCGTGCTAAGGCTACTGAACAGTAGCCTTAGCATCGTCATGGAGACCAATTTGTATGAGATTTGGACCAGCGCCTCTATCGTGACGATACGAATACTTTTTCGCAAGTTGTTCGTGCTAAGGCTACAGGTAAAGCAACATCTTGTAGGTAACACAAATAAATAAATAGTTCGCTGTGTCACACTAACGAACTTCCGCAGTCGTGTCTGGAGAGCGGGGAAACTGCGCTCGATCGCTGTCGCCTGCATTTACTTCAGATAAATGAACGATAAACACAAGAATTCATCTACGTGATTTTATCATGTAGTTTTAAAGAAAACGGTAGACAAGTTTTGTAAGATAATCAGTTGTAAATCATCTTTAGATTATGAAATTAATATTGTTTTTATGTTGAATACTGATATCGCTATTGTTAATAAAATAAAAAGAGAAATAAGTAACTATTAACTAGCATTTTCTGGAAATTATATGAAACAAAATTGTTATAACTGTAAGGTAAAGTAGATATTTCTAGTTTTGTTGTCGTATATTTTAATATAAAAAGACAATTGGGGTTGTAACTGTTAGGCATTCGTAAATATTGCTCTTCCTAATTTCATCTTTTTAGGCAAAGACCAATGAAAATTATTAAAGTTCTAAAATATTAAAACAATGTACAGTTTAAAAAAGGTATTAAATCATTGGCAAAGACACTATTTGTAGCCGTTTGGAACAGCTAACACAGTCAGGCACGCATAGTTATCGCGACCGTGATGTACAGTCAAAAAAAGAGTTAGGTATGCAGGCAGCTAACGGTATTTTAATTTTGATAAAGATTATGAAATAATACCTATATATAGCGAAATACCTATGTATTAAAACGCAGCAAAAATCACCGACGTGATGCTGCCAGCATAACAAACTTTTTGTTGACTGTACCTACGTGGAAGACGTCACAGGTCACGTAACAATTTCCGTCCTGCAGCTAAAGAGCCGGAAGCTGCGTTCGATTGCTGTCTTTTACGAGGCTTTTAGTGCACCTTTGCAGATTAAATGTATAATACTTACAAATAATTATAGTTCTTGCTGTTACTTCTTTTGCAAAACAAATACATTTAAATACTTAGTTAAAATGTTTGTGTTTCTTCAGTTTTGATTCTGATTATTGCAGGATATGGACATCTAATTAGCACTTAATTTAAGACATTAATATACTAAAAAATAAGTATGCAAGAATCGTAGCAAGTGGCGGTCTATAGTTTTTGCCTACCCCTGTGGGAAAGTGAGTGCATGTATGTATTATGTTATAAAAAAAAAAATATTGTCCAAAAAAATTCGTTCGTTATTTTTTGGTTTACGTCGTTGACGTGGTCGTCGACGTTTGATGTACGTCAAACTTTGAAAGTAGTACTAAGACATTGACAGCCTCTAACTTAACAACTTAAGTTTAACGGATTAGTTACTTAATTAATAATTTCCCCGAACTACTAGACAGTCGCGTGCAAAATATTAATTTTGGATGGCAATATTGGTTTTAGCAATATTTACAAGGGTTGGCACTTTCGTTGTTGTATTATGTGGGATATCTTGGCGTTCGCTAAAAGACTAGAATTTTAAGCGTTCACAAGTTAATTAATTCAAAGTAAGGTGTTTATAAATTATTATTTTGTGGTAGGTAAATCTACTTGTAGAACAAGTACATTTAGTAGAATTCATTCAAAAGTTAAACAAACAGACATACATAATTAACAGCGATTTCTACAGTTGTTATGTACTACCTAATTGAATGTAACTAAATTTACTTTATTATATAGCAAAACATAAATAGGACCATCTCGGAATTTCTATTGATAAAATCGGTTCACAATAGACGAAAATATAGCGTGACAAAGACAAAAAATGCATTTTTTTATAGATGTCGAATCCATCTATGTATAATTCCGATAATTTCCCAAACGGTGCACCCAAGTAGATTAACAGAGATAATTCAGGCAAAGGCTTGTTGGTGTTTCGAGCCGTAAAAGTTGAAGGGACACTCTGATTGCGCACAATTTCCGAGCTTATTGAAAGTCGAAAAGTGCTAAGTCGATAATCCGATGCTTGACAACCCTAGCCAAGTGTGGTGTGAGGGGAGAGTGGGGCAGGTCAATCTATTAGTTTGTTACTGTAAGCTGTACTGACGGATTATTGCATTATTTAATAATAGTCAAGCGTAAGCTTATCACGAATAAAATAATAATAACATCTTACATACATACATACCATCACGCCGGTATTCCCCGAAGGGTTAGCAGAGGTGTACCAATGTACACCTACAGTTCGCCGGTAATAACATCATAAGCTAATTAAGCTGCCTCATTAGCCTGAGCGCGACTGCCGACGGTCCTGGGTTCGATTACCACGGTCGAGCAAAGTGTTATTGGATTTTTCTATGAAATTATCAAAAAAATAAGTTTGTTAAGAGTATCAGAAAATAAAGTATTTTTCGAAATTTAACTCTCAAAGAAAGCGAAAGTTTTAGATATCACATTTAACGAAGTTCTGAGGGCACGGATAGATTTTAATTATAAATATGACAACATTTTTATGATAGACATGTCTGGAAAAAAGAAAATGAAGTAACCTTTATTTAAGCGTAATACAAACATAACAGTACGCCTTTATTCTCCGAAGGGTCAGGCAGAAGCGTACTAATGTACCATGTGATTAATCGGGCATAAATCCCAAACTCCGAGCTGCTATTGAGAATTTCATAGAAAAACCCAATAACACATTGCTACACCTGGGAATCGAACACAAGATCTAGCGTAGCAGACGCGCTTGGCCACTAGGCTGTTATAATCAGTTGTAAGCGTAATATCCAGATTTAAACTAACGTCTATAAACACGGGACCAGTTGGCATTTTCGGCTGGCAAATGAGGTGATTAAGCCAAACTACCTAGCGTAGTGACGTCATAAGGTACCCCAAGCACATTACGACTATTGCCTTAACTTTTCCTTACTTTTTGGTCGTAATGACTTTAGTAAGCATGGACGATGTTAGACGATGAGACTCGATAGTAGGTAATTTCTCGATGACGTTAGTCGCTAGTAAATTGAGGTAGTAATTTTGTAACTGATGAGTTTTTATTTTCTGGTACTTTTGCACGCATCTCTAACTATTCGAAGTCGTGTGGGATTCGAAATGACACTTAAAGTCAAAATCAAAGTCAAAATCATTTATTCAAGATTATAGTAGTTATTTTTACATTTTAGGTAGCCCCCAAAACGCTCGCCCTTCTCCGGCTCCTAGTGTTTTCGCTGGGAAGAAGTAGCGCAACAAACTCCTCAGCAACACATTTCTATAAATTACTAAGGCGTTCTCTCTCTCTTAGTGCCTCTCCGACTAGCGAAGGTTGGCAGTCAATTTAGCATATTCATTTCTGTCTCTAGCGAGGCGAAACAGTTCGGCAGCACTTGCTATCCCTGTCCACTCCCTGATGTTACGTAGCCATGACTTCTTCTTCCGACCGACACGTCTTTTGCCTGCGATTTTTCCTATCAATAAGCTGGTACATTTCATGTCTTATACATCTACATGTCCTATGTTTTAACTAAGGCGTTAAAAGTTACATAAAATAGTTTTTTTTGTTTGGGGTGCATAACTACTAATTTTTTCATTTTTTCGTCGCTGGCGCACACGTTATATTATGGCATCGAAGCTAATACTCAAGCATTATATTTATAATATTAGCAAGCCTCTTTTCTATTGACTTACATTATAATTTATAATATATTACATTATAATCTATACTTATAATAAATCTGTAGAGAGGTCAATTCTGTACATTAAATATATTTCCAAAATAACTATCAGCGGATGATTAGTGATCGATACTGACGCCAAAAATGCAATCAGTAAAATTTTCGTCTGTCTGTCTGTCTGTATGTTCGTTATAGAAACAAAAACCACTCGACGGAATGATTTCAACGAAACTTGGTACAATTGTTCTTCATACTCCTGGGCAGGTTATAGTATAGTTTTCATCACACTACGATCAATAGGAGCAGAGCAGTGAAGGAAAATGTTGGGAAAATGAGTGATTCATGAGAAAGGTTTCAAGCTATAAAACATGACGCTACAACCCTTAGGAACGGGGCAACGCAGGTGAAACCGCGGTCGAAGAACTAGGGACCAAAGTAACTATTCCACGCGGACGAAGTCGCTGGCAAAAGCTAGTTTATAATATATTTTTAACAGTGAAATTACTGTCATAATGGACCGACCTTTTATTAGGTACTAGCGACCTGTATAATGCAGCTTCGCCGAAAATATCCGACTTTTTCGCTGACAATTACGAATACAAAAAAATACCAGTTAAATCATCAATTTTTCGTAGCTCGACAAATACTGTCTAATCTGTACCTTAAAGCTTCACAATTAAAAATTATAATTTTTTAAATAAAATGTTATGGTATACAACAGGAAAAGCGTTTCAAACATTTAGGGAATATCCGCTGGTATTTTTGAGTGGGTAGCTAATTCTGAAGTTAAGTAATTGAGGAATTTATGCTAATTTTACGAAGATATACCGATAAACTTTTCGGTATAAGTAAAATAGTTTGGACAACTATTAGTACGAGGTCTATTAATCTAAATTACTTTATTACTTTATATTACTTCCACTTAATTAACTTTTGGCTGGGATAGGACGCGCATATGTGCGTGTGAGCATAAACAACAAGACTACGTTTATGTATTTACTTTTGATGTGGATATTATAAAGTAGTATTTCTATTATATTTATAAATGCTTACAAATATTAAAACAATCCAGGATTATACTGGCGTCTTTGTGATATGAAATATTTTAACAGCAATGTTCTTAAAACAGTTCACTTTTAGAGAAAAATTCGGATAAATTATGTATGAATAATAATTAATAATAACGCGTTATAAGAGGCTGCAGAACTGAAGATAAATTTTAAATATTAATGTATTAAAATTTTATCAATTACTGGCTTTGATATCGCCACCTATCGATGGTTCCATAATCTTTTTAAAATGATAATAATTAAGAATAGACCTAACAATAATGTTATAAAAAGGGACAGTTTTCGTAGAATAACCCATAATACTAAAACAAATCTCCAACGAAAATTTGTAGTTGCATAATTATAAGGACATTGATTTATTAGAGTTTACAGCGTGATTGTGGTATGCTACGTCTTACTGTCTTTAATTACCCATGTGCTGGTACATAATACTTTATATAAGGGTAAATTATCCTTGTCCCCAAATCATTACCCACGTATCCAGTTTATGATATTTACGATACTTAGGTAACTTATTTTTCCTGTTACCTGCCTATTGGGATACTAAAATGAGGGTTGAGTAGTGTGTGTATTAATAGACGCGGTATAACGCCCCCGTTTCATTCACTTCTACATATATTTCGTACCGTGAACACATCTTATAGACATCCATCGTTATATAAAAGCTAATGGTCTCTGAATTTTAGCCTTAATAAATAAGATATACTAATAAATAATGAGATGGCGCTAGTAGTAAAAAGTCACACTGAACTTTTGATTCCTCTAGTGTTTGCTATATTGAATTTAACACAAATCATCGTAAGAACTTTCAAGACATGTGAGATGTCTACGGGCTTTTAATAATAATTATAATTTTATTTTAGTGAAGGAAAAATTCAATTGCGGGTAGGATTGAACCTGCGTCTTCCTGTTAGATACACCAGACGCTCTGACCTCTAAGCCACCGTGAGTCCCACCCGCTTGATCAAAATTTGCCTTCACATTCTGAATTTACGTCATAAGGTGACGTTGACCGTTGCAATTGAATTTTTTCTTCACTAAAATAACTTTATAATCTTAGCATGGAAAAATTTGCTTTTATACAACGTCTAACTGAATAAGCACGTTAATTAGAATATCAAGTCATTATTATAATAACGAAACCCTAAAGTCTCGGACATACGTAAGCATATTTTTTCCAAGAAATTAGTTTTTTTATTTATTTATTTATTATGGTTCACAAAACTGGATACAATCTTAAATATAGGTGAGTGAAACCTTACTTATTAAAAAAATCCTGATTATATCCTACTAGATGTGAACACAGCTTGCACTTAAAAGGTTATGTTATCGTGACAAGAATTTAGAAAATACATAAATATGATAAGTAATTGGATTGAATTTAAAATAGAAGTAAAATACTATTTCTTACAAAAAAGAATGTCCTGTGATGGTTTGTCTAAGTGAGGCTAAAGAAACTTGACGGACGAATAAATCAATATGATTGCGAACGCTATTAGAAGTAGTACTCATACGATAAATGGGAGAATGCTGGCCAAGATTAGTTTTAAATTTAGGAAGATGAAATGTTTTACGGTTGCAAAGACGGCTACCAGAACGTGGCACAGTAAAGGATACACGTCCAATGATGTCAGGAGAATCAATGAAACCATGAATGAGTTTGTATGTAAAAACAATATCTGCAATCCTACGATGTGTACTCAATGATTCCATTTTATAAAATGAAAGACGTTGTTCATATGATCGTAATTGCTGACACATATTATTATTATATGCGAGGTGGTGATAAGAAACGTTTTTGTATGCGCTCTATCCTGTTAATGTGCACTTGATAGCCCGGGCTCCAGATAGTACTACAATATTCCAGTATACCTCGTACAATAGTATTATAAATTTGAATAGTGAGGCTTGGTTGTTTAAATATTTTCATTTGTCTATTAATGAAACCAGAGAGCCGAGAAGTCCTGTTTATGATACTGTCAATGTGAAATCTTATTATACCAGCTAAAAGTCAAATTTGTGGCCATATTTCAGTCGTACCCACAATGTCGGCGCGCGCGCACACTCACCATAATAAATTGTTCAAATAGGTTTCGGTGTTTCATAACTCTACCCACTGATGGATCAGGGGGCCATAATATCAGATATTTTTTTCGGTAAAATTAACACATTAAAAACTACTGCAATCGATTTAGTAGTCGATTCTGACTACTTTCAAGTCTCGCACTTATTCTGTTACAGGTTGTATAATATTGTCGGCCATATTACCAGCCGTGGACTGGTCTATATCAGGCTTGACGTAGGCATTCACATATATCATACGTAAATATATACATAGACTGTTAACCTCATTACTGATCCTTTTCCGTAGTCGGGTAAAAATATATAGAAAAAGAAGCTTGGCAACGCATACCAGGCACAGTTAGTATTAGATAAAATGAAAATATAGACCTAAAGCTTTAAGCTCTAACTACCTTTGTTTGAAATCCACTGTTCAAGTTTAAGTTCCACGTAGTTCAGTTTCAGCGCTGAAATGTTTGCTGAAGGTAAACACGGCTTTACTAGGAATAGACTGAGCAGTCCATTAGCGATGCTTATGTGAACTGATAACTAGAGTTTATGGTAAGCTGCTGATCTCAATCTAAGTACGCTGAGGATGTAGAATAGGTGGATGTATGGAGGATGGATGGAGCATTTGTTTTTATAAAAAATAAATAGCAAATAATTTCGAAATTGAACTTCGAAATTCGACGACACACAACGACACGATTGGCTGGATATATATATATATATATACGACGGAACGATACAGAAGAAAATCCTAGTGTGGGGCAACGTTTTAATTTAAGAAAAAAAAAACACAAACGCTCAGACCCCGAACAACTGAGCCGCTAAGCCAAACGTGTCGTCGAATGTGCATATATATATATATATATATTTTCACGCCTGTCTCCCATTGGGGTAGGCAGAGACTATATATTTCCAATTGCTACAATCCTGGCACACCACTTTCACTTCATCTACGTTTGTGTATGTGAGAATTTGTGATTGTAAACGCATCCACTATAAAGGAGAAAGTCCCAGTGTGAGGCAAACATTTTCAATAAAAAAAAAGAATAAAGCTACTGTTTATGGATTTTATCACATAGCGTTATATCCGTTATATTATTTAATATCCGTAAAAAATAGTTTTATTTCAATGTGTAATATTCACGCGAGTGTCAGAAACATTTATTTTCAGCATAAAAACATTAAAAGCCAATTTCGGCATTAAAATGGCCATATTCCGCCGCATTTGTTTAAAAATGGAATCTATCCGCAACATAGTATAAAAAATACTTTGCAGATGACGACTTTGAGATTTAATCTAACGCAGGTACCGCAATAAACAAATTGCATGCCCGTGCATGAGCAATTTTCTCTTTAAACTTTCCCATTTGGCTACGAATGAGTTTAAAAGTTAAAATGTGTACGACCATGTTTAAATGAGAATTCTCGGTGTTATTGCACATCAAAGTGAAATAAAAATAGTCAAAACGTTTTTTCGAGCTTACTACCCGTTGTTAGCGAGATAAATGAGGTTACTTTTTTTTTTTATGGGATAGGGAGACAAACGAGCAGATGAATCGCCTGATGGTAAGCGATTACCGCTGCCCATGTACACCCGCGACACCAGAGGAGTCACAAGTGCGTTTTCCGCCTTTTAAAAGGGGATTGGGCCTCCGGTAACCTCACTCACTCGGCGAAGCAAGCAACGGCGTTGTTTGACGCTGGTTTTCTGGGAGGCCATGGTATCACTCCGGCCTTTTTCTATGGAACTTTTTCGTTTCTTTTTCTATGGAATGAAATATAAGAGATTCGTGTTAAACTTTAAAAAAAAAGTCTGTTGATTTCGGGTTTAAATATATCACTCTTTGAAAAAAAAAAATAGGTAAAATTCATAATCTGGATTTAAGATATTCATTTGTTACATTTTATTTTCCTAAGAGTAGGTACTAGTAGAGTTCCTTGCACTATTTATTTTGACGTAAAGTTTGTTGATAAATATTAATAGATTTCGGATTAAAAATTATAATAAATATATATAATATAACATATAATATTATAATAATATCTATATGTAAGTATATATTATGGACTTGTAATATAATTATAAATATAGTATACCTGCTTCAATATCCAAAAAATATTATGAATAAAATTTTTTTACTTATATCGTGAACATACCTACTACACAATCGGAATATAAGTGAAGGACTCAATTGACAAGACCTAATTACGTCCGATTTGCCATACAAACCTTCGTCAAGCCCAAATAACCCTTTTTATGTCACCTAACGATTCGATAAAATGTCCCAGTACTTCGCAGGGTTAACTTGGAGTCGGAGGTCATTACAGGGTTATTTGCTATTGAAACTGTGTCAAACATATTGAAAGTTATGTGATACGTTTTTTTCAGTAGATATTTCTCATTATTTTCTTGGAATTAATATACCCATATTATATTCAACAGGAAAGATTAAGGAATCGTACGTATCAAAGTGTAAAGGCTAACACAAATTATTATTATTTTTTAAAAGTTAAGAGATGCTTGAACACAGATAATAATTATTCTGTTTTAAATATTCTACAAATTATAAACGAATAGATTTCACGCATTTTTTATACCGATTTCGTATTTTTTACAACAACATACCATCACACCTGTATTCCCCGAAGGGTTAGGCAGAGGTATATTATAATTGTACAACCATAGTTCGCCGGTATGTTTAGGTCCCATGTAATAGGAGGCGAGCCTATTGCTATTAACTGGGCACAAATTCGGACAGATTCAGCAGTCAGACTTCAAAAAAGAAGGAGGTTTTCAATTCGCCTGTATTTTTTTTTACTATTTTCGATTGCCAGGATTTCTTGAAAGAAAAACGATCTAAAAATTTTCGGGTGTAAAAATGACTGTGACCAGATTTCTTATTTTTTGAATTTACATAAATTATATGCCATAGTTTACCTAAGTATATGAAAACATCTCTTTGTGAGGTGTGAAGCCTGTTAAGCACGTGATCGTAACTGAACTCGTACTATGACGTGTTATTGCGATCGTTTTGCGATTGAGAGAGTGAGAGAGAGAGGGATGCCGCTCTACATATGGAATAGCCTCATCCCTTTCTCACAACCTTAAAATTATCGCGTTGACTCGTAGTACAGACAATGATATTGGTACCTAACTTTTAAACTATCGCATTGCATATTACTATAGAAACGAAACAGGTATAAATACCTTTAATTTTGCTTGACGTTTCGACCAGGTTACACTGATCGTGGTTACGAGCAAACTGATGCAACGAGCTCACTCCGTCATTGTGTTGGTAGATTTTTCTTTATCTACCCCCACATTTACATTACAGTTATAAAGCCCGCGACACACTACACTCACTGTGTCCGTATTTTTGACCGAGTTAAAATAGCGAGGTTTTGATATTTTAATCACTGGATTCCACGTTGCTGATAATTTAAATTGATCGAAACGTCAAGCAAAATTAAAGGTATTTATAGTGCGTTAATACCGGTTTCGTTTCTATAACGATATCGGTAGTTCAGTACTTCCGTAGATCCTACTAGGTTGTTGGCGCAAGTCTCACGCGAGAAGACTGACAAGCTTCGAATTCCGGCAAAGTATTTTGTTACAAGGAACTTCGGATCTTAAAGTTCCGCAGAACAGTATAATGGCTTCCTACTGAAAGTTTTTGTTATAAGAACAGGCTGTAGGTAGGTACTTTAAAGGTAGTTTACTTGGACCACCGTTTTTTTATAAAAAAATTCAAGAAACCTTCGACACAAAAATCTTTAAAAAGGAAAAATATATCTAAATATATTATATATCCCTTTCAGTTTAATATAATATAAGTGGAGTATTTTAATCCATGGGTCATTATGTCGGGGAACCACTCATATGCTCGTCAAAACTCATCGTTTGAGCCAAAACAACGTGGGTGTCGTACTGCGTTGAGGAGATCTTCTGACAGGTTGGGTAAGCTGCAGGATTTTGTAATATCATTGACAAGTGACAGCATTTCAAATTTTGAATCGATTACACCTGTTGAAGTTATTTATATCTCTTAATCAAGAAAAGAGATGATGATCTTCAACCAGCTGAGCAGATTTTTTTGAAACATATGTTTCAAAAATGCATTCTCGACTAACACACCTTACAAAAAAATATACATACATACATATTTTCACGCCTGTCTCCCGTTGGGATAGGCAGAGACTATAGATTTCCACTTGCTACGATCCTGGCACACCACTTTCGCTTCATCTACGTTCATTAATCTCCTCATGGATTAAAATCGGTTCACCAGATCAGGCGCTACTATGCAACAGATAGACACACAGATGCACACTAAAAACTTATAACACCCCTTCTTTTCCTTCGGCGGTTAAAAATAGTTATATATGTATAATCAAGTTTTATAATTGACTTTCTCAATATACAAGGTCATTTACATTAACAACTTCACTCTTCATCCAAATTCGTTCTCACGTCAGTTTTGTCTGCTTCACATCAGCTTATGCCATATATTTACACTTTAATCTTTGTGAGGAATGTTCAGTTTATAGCAGATACCATAATAAACCATAACAATTTAGTAATAGTAATATTAACATTGAAATAGCTCTCAATAGGGGTATTTTTAGTACGCTGATAGACAAACAGTATTAGACAAGAAGATGTAAGTATGACCTAGGTTATAAATAGACACTAACTTTCATGTTTATCTACTTGTCTTTAATAAAATATTATTTATGGAACTATAAATTGGAGCCATAATACTAGCTGGAAAAAAGAAAAATGCCAGTGTGTATTGTCAAAACTTTTTTTGATTTGGGTTATTGTTTATTTATCATTTTTGACAGAAATAGTATTTATTATGAAGCAACTTTTATTTGTATTTTTTCTTAATTACGTGATAAGAGTTAAAAAGCACAGGGAAATAATAAATTCGAACCACGAACTCATAATTCGTTATTACATTTCAAAGAAAGAATCGCAAAGCTTAAGAAAACAATAAAATTTAATTCAAACTTCGAACGTACCGCAAGAAGGAATATTGCATAAACGCAAATATCCTTGTACCCTGCTTTATTGCAATGCATGAATGATGCATAGGAACGTACCACACAGAAGCTGAATCAGATATTTGATTAATATATCTATATTTATTCATTGTAGATTGAGGTGATGGAGTTCGCGTAGGCCGCTATATTGAAATTAAAATTGATTTAGATTTTATATTTTTCATTTTTGATTTTTGTTTTTTTTTTAATTGCGACAATATTCACATCCGAGTACTAAATTTTTTGCTTAAATTGTATTGTAGCTAGAAGTTGTCTACATTATAACCTACCTAACCTGTAATTTTTAACCGTTGGTCCAGCTTTTTGGCAAGTTTTTACCTCGATAAGGATTTTTAAGCAAAGTTTTTAGTTTTGCGTGTTAAGGTGCACGATCAGTCTTAGTGTATGGTGTGACAGTTAAAGGTATTGAACAAAAAAGGTTCTGTTATTATTTGAATGCAGAAACTTATGTTTAGCAAAACGATTTCGTACATTATTTTTTATTAAAGGAAAAAATTCAATCGCGGGCAGGATTCGAACCTGCGTCTTCTGGTTTGATATACCAGACGCTCTGACCTCTAAGCCACCGCGAACCCTACCCGCATGATTGAAATTTTGCCTTCACATTCTGAATTTACGTCATAAGGTGACGTTGGTGACATCTATGAGAGGTAAGTTACCTTACCTCTCAACCGACACGACTTAGGGTTCGCGGTGGCTTAGAGGTCAGAGCATCTGGTATATCAAACCAGAAGACGCAGGTTCGAATCCTGCCCGCGATTGAATTTTTTCCTTTACTAAAAAATAACTTAATAATCTTAGCATGGAAAATGCAAAAAAATCACAAAAAGATGATTCCGTACATTATTTCTACAGAAATATATTTTATGAAAACAGAAATTAATTTAAAAAAGTAATTCTTTTATTTGGGGAATTGAATAATTGGTGTAGCTGATTCTTATTCATTGCTAATAATAAGGTGGCGTTAATAAATCTGAGTGGACGTGCCTCGAGACCAGATATCTTATAGACAGAGCTGCCACGTACCCTACAGAGGCTACAGAGCAGATATGAATACTAATCAATATTAAAATTGGCCGCAGTTATACAGTCCTAAAGTCAAAGCGAACTTTTGTTTGCTAAAAATATACATAAAACACTTAATATCTTCTTTTTATTAGAAAGTCAATCGCTTATTGAAAAGAAATCTTATAACACTAGTATTTTCACTAACGTGTTATAACACTATGTTGAAAAACTCTGTCCGACCCGAAAGGGGCATATAGGTATCCCAATCACATCACCAAATTAAATAAGAAACATTAAATATTAATAAAAGTAAACAAAGTAATGAAGTTTAAAAGTCACGATTGTTGTTCCCTAATTAACGCAATTTCCCCAAAATCTAGTTTTTTTTAAAATGTGGTAACACCATCACCAGCCTTAGTATATGGCCAGTGACGACTGCCACTGTATTGCCATTCATTTAAAAAAATATATTCAGGGTACCTATTTTATTTAACTTGTAATCTGAAAACATATCGTATAAGCTTGTGGGTTAATATAACAATTAAAGAAATCTCATATAAAATAACTTTTTACTCCTAGCTACTTAAGGGAACAATAAAACCTATTAAATATACATACATTCGACAAATAAAGCGGCGAGAATTATGTTTGAGTTAGAAATTATCCAATTTGAAGTTTAAACAGCAGGTGGAACTATTGTGTGGTAGGCAACTTACATAGCGACGTGAGTGTGTGCGTTCTGCGCAAATTATTTACTCTATCGTACTGCTTAAGGCGACGTTGTTGTTTACCTTTGTGTTAATTAGTTCAACTGATTAAAATTATGATGATTGTGTGTTAATGTGTGCTGGATAGTTATATGTTTTATTGGATTAATATTAGTGGAAAAAAACTGAGTACCTAAGTATCATTTAATTTACTTTTAATATATTTTTTAAAGAGACTGCGTCGTGACTCGCAAAGCGCTGATACTCGGTTAGATTCTCAGGTCGAGGAATATTGGATTTTTATATAAAATTTTCATAGGCACCAAAATCAATACCCATACACATAGTAGATAGATCTCCGCCTAACGGGTCAGGGAATACAGTGATGATATGTTTTGTTAGTTATTTTACCATTACGCGAAATATTACCGTGTAGTTTACACGAACAAGAAAAATAATGAATATTTTGTGTTTAACCCTTTCACCGCCACGTCAAAACAGAAAAAGTGTGCCCTCGGCGCCCATCTCGGAATTTCCTTTACAAATCTGTAACCCAGTCGTGACGTCGTCTCATTAGTCTAGTGTGGTCCCAAGCGCGACTGTTACGTTAGAGGTCCTAGCCTAAGGCCTGGGTTCGATCCCCAGGTCGAGCAAAGTGTTATAGGTTTTTTCTATGAAATTCTCAGTATCAGCGCGGAGTCTGGATTTATGCCCGGTTATGCCCCCTATTACATGGGACCTAAACATACCGGTGAACTGTGGGTGTACATTAGTACGCCTCTGCCGAACCCTTCGGGGAATACAGACGTGATGGTATGTTTATGTTTATGTCTATGACTGTGGCCGTCAAAAGGTTAAACAATATTAAGAGAATGGTTCTCAAGCAGTTATATATTGGGCAGAATAGTGCTGAAGCGGTATGCTTCATTACAAATATTGTCCATTGACACTCAACGAACACCGCTTGAACTATTTTTGAATGTAAGTCGAACTTTGGTACAGTGTATGTAACTAGTACGAATATTTTAGTCTTAAAACTCGCACAAAAGTATCTAAAAGCGCGGATATTGTCATACAAATCCAATAAAGCTAAATTGTAATACATCGTCGGCGCGGTCGCCGCAACTCTGCCACAATACGTTATGCATTGCTGATGCAACATGCATGCATACACACGCCCACAATCTTTTGCAAACGCTACAATGTGTCTTTTAAAAATAGAACATAAATAAAAATGTGTTGCACACTTACCACGTTTTCTTGAATGGTGCTTTTGTTTAGTGTTCATTCAACAAAGTGAAAGCTATGCCTTAAGGGTCCGTCGGAGCTTGAATTGCCCACAAAAACGTAATACCGAAATAAATCGTAATCCAGACAATATTCTATCAAATTACCTTATTATTCGGATTTGGATACTGTTAATCTAGATTTCTACGGTATTATTTCGTCTACTACTACTTCACTGGAATTAAAAAACTGGAAAATCGTTCCGAACTTGGTTATCAAAATTGCATTCGCTTACATTTATTTCCAGTTAAGAATTTTGAAGAAAATGGTAACATAGGAACCTAGATTAACGGTATCGGAATCCGAATAATAACAAAATTTGATTAAATTATGTTTGAATTACGATTTATTTCGGTATTATGTTTGTAAGAGAAATTCGGTCCGCCGGGCTCGTACCATATATAACTAGCTTTTGCCAGCGACTTCGTCCGCGCGGAATAGTTACTTTGTTCCCTAGTTCTTCGCCCGCGGTTTCACCTGCGTTGCCCCGTTCCTAAGGGTTGTAGCGTGATGTTTTATAGCTTGAAACCTTTCTCATGAATCACTCATTTTCCCAACATTTCCCTTCACTGCTCTGCTCCTAATGATCGTAGCGTGATGAAAAGTATACTATAACCTGCCCAGGAGTATGAAGAACAATTGTACCAAGTTTCGTTGAAATCCGTCGAGTGGTTTTTGTTTCTATAACGAACATACAGACAGACAGACAGACAAAAATTTTACTGATTGCATTTTTGGCGTCAGTATCGATCACTAATCACCCGCTGATAGTTATTTTGGAAATATATTTCATGTACAGAATTGACCTCTCTACAGATTTATTATAAGTATAGAAGAAGATGTACGGTATTTTAACTGTTTATTTTTTATAATTATGATATGGAATACCTACATACTGTAGATTATTTAAAATGATATTAAAATAAGATTTTATATAAATAAAAGATTAATATGAAATACATTTTTGCTCTGAGATCTAATAAAAACACGCAGAAACTAAGTTTTTATCATTGGGAAAATTTGACTAAGAATATCGGCAAGTGGAAAAATAATCTCTTTAAAGACCTTTTTTTTCCACCGAAAACATTTAACTTATAATATAAATATTATTTATTTATAACTTGGCTTCTAAGCGGCGTATCAATATGAAACATGCACCAGATTTTAAGTTATACCTTCACGAATACATCTGTGAAAATCGCATCCAATTTCGTGCTGTAGTTTTTGTGGAACCCGTCTATAAACATACAGACAGACAAATAAAAATTCTAAAGATAATTATTTTGGCATCCATTGCTCTCATATGAATACCCCTCATATGAATATCTCCTATGTACAGACATCGGCCAGTTTTATTATATGTATATGTATATGTATAGTTTTTTTAATCTGTTAATATTCAACCGTATACAACATTGATATAAAAAAAGAGAGAGATAAAAACACGTGTGATATAGCTACGTAGTACGTCACACTTTGTTTGTAGCTCGTAGCACGGTTCGTAGCAAAGTGTTACGGCTTACTGCTACGCGCTACGGTCCGTCGCCTCGCTCGTAGCCGGAGGGCGCGGAATATTGTGTAGATTCCGATATTTGGGACGGACTATATGAATAATTCTTTTTGTATTATTCAACTATAGTAGTATTCGAATATATCATAAAAACATCAAATAAAGTTCCTTCACTTAGTGATATTGTTCGAATAGCTCAGTTATTGATATATAAAAAATAATAATAAAATGTGTTATATAGTTTTGTGTATAATATATTTTTTAAATAATGCATCATAGGGTATTTGTAATGTCTTTTACACAAAACGCCTTAATTAAGAATTTTTAGTTAAATAATAACATTTAACTAAAAATTCTTGTCCTATCATCAGGGCCTACGGATTCGTGAATAAATTCATCATGTCCTTGATAAATGTACTCATGGTTTTTATCCAATTTTGCCAAAAATACGCTATTCCTTCATTATGAAAGAATCAGAAACACATTATTAACAGTTAGAGCTAATAAATATAATTATAGCTATGAAAACATTAAATTCTAAAACACTGTGTAAAGGGGTAATCAGTAATGAAATATAGTACATAAGCTACGCTAGACTAATTTTAAATCTCGCTCGTAGATCAGCATACAGTATGATTAATTAATGCACGTGCATGCATTTATCTCACCCTTGCGACAACTAACCCGAGCGCCTGCAGGGAACAACGCTTTACTAAAACATCCACCTGTATATAATTGATTAACCGCCACAATACTCTTGTCCTAAATAAACTACAGAAGTTACAGTCCACACATTTAGAAGTACAATTGAGCACATAAATACACACTTGCTATTTATAATTCCGGGCATTGTTTGTGCACCTGTATGCGGACAAACATCGGCGATTTTTGAACACAACGCTCTCGTTTCAAACGCTTTTATATGCGACTGTACGCAGTGTTGTTCTAAAGTGAATTGTGAACGTTTATGAGAATGACTGTACGTTGTGTTTGAGTTTCGATTTTGTATTTATTTGTTCGTTGAAAGTTGAATGTACTGCTTGTTAATATTTGATGTCTTCTTCTGTAAATGTTTGTCATACGTGAATTTTGTACAATGACCTGTTATTTGTTTTATTAATAGATAACACCATTTTCATAATCTACTCAGTACTAATTTACGTTAGCTATTTATAGTTACATATTGTTTTGTTTCTTTCAATCGAAACTCATTTTACTGTAATATGCTATAGGATACTAATAATATAGGACGAAAATCACTCATGTATTGGTTCTTCATTTAGTTAATATAATTATATATTTAATTAAATTAAAGTATATATTAAATTTGGAAGAATATAAATAATTAACTAAATACCTGCTCATTTTTAAACAGTTTTCTGTTTCACCTTTCCAAAATTCATTACAAGGGCTTACAAAGTTTAGTAACACCCTTCGCACCATTAAATATTACTTTTGGCGCCAAATTCTACTTCGCTGTAAAACCTTTGATATTCGCACGATACGCCGAATTAACCCTGTCGATGGCTTAGCCGGGTCTCTGAGCGACATAAAGTACAAGTTAACTGCTGTGTTCGGCTTTTATTATTTGTTTTATTGAACTCGTGCGTTTATTTTGACTCATTCTGTCGGTGTTTGTAGGGTTAGATGTACTGTAGATGTTGGGTTAGAATTTCGTATTGTTAAAATACCTACTTTTAGGTATTTATAAATGAAAAAAAAAGTTAATTTTCATTACCATCAACAAAATAACCAGAAACTTATTCAGCGTTTTTTTATGGATTTAGTCGGCAAACGAGGTGACGAGCCACCTGGTGGTAAGTAGCTATCGTCGCTCATGGACACCCGCTACACCTTAAGAGAGAAGTCACGTAAGAGCCCTGCAGTTGTGGATTGCAGACTGCCAGAGCCGCAGCAACCGAGTCTTGTAAGAGAAAAGGGTTTAGATTGCCGTGCATAGCGCGTCGTGCAGCCGTGTGTACGTAATACGTATAGAAAACTTTGAAAGTAATCGTCTAATAACAGTAAAATGTTACGATTCAAAAAACCGGTATCGGTATAAAATTGCACAAAAGAGCTGGCAACATTATTTGTAAATTTGACATTTACATGTGTCAATTTAGTCTCAGAGATTAAAAAACATACTTTAGCTATTAATCTTGTAAACGTGACAATGTTCACTCAATGAAATCAAAAGTCCGGACAAAAATACGCGACAACTTTCACAAATTTCCGCAAACCGCCGGAAGGGAATAATGACGAGAATAATACCCGTTCACCTGCGCACAAAAACTTGGTAACGTATATTTAAATAAGTACCGACCATTGTTTTTCTTTTGGACACAAATTTTATTTAAATTTCGAAAGGGTTGACTCGTAATGAAACTGTACCGTTTACATTATTCTCACTGCTATCATTCCGTTTTTTTTACGCAAAGGTTAGGCTGTTTAGATTGTGCCATTTTTTTTAAACGTTGCCCCACACTAGGATTTTTTCTTGTATCGTGGGGGCGTTTACAGACACAAATTCAAACACAACAACACCTTGAGTAGTCTTTTTGTAAATATTACCAACATTTACAAAAACATTACAACGTTTACGTTGTGTTGCGCCGAGTGAGTGAGGTTACCGGAGGCCCAATAACGCACACGTGGATACCGCACGATCTCGGCTGAAGCAGCGTGCGCTCTTGCAGGGACGCCCCCATGGGATTTAGAGGCGCGAGCACTTGCAGTCATATACTGTCGCAGAGCAGAGTTTAGGGCTGAGAGTGGCTTATGTCCACCACCTGAAACGGTGACAAGATGGCGCAGAGAGGCGCAAATTATGATTTTGGGCCAATGGCGAGAGAGACTGGAGAACCCTAGTGCCGGTCATTGGACAGTAGCGGCTATTCAGCCAATATTGGAGGAATGGGTGCGGAGGCGACACGGGACGCTTACCTTCCGTCTGACGCAGGTCTTGTCAGATCATGGCTGCTTCGGCAAATACCTGCACAAGATAGCAAGAAGAGAGGCGACTCCTGTGTGTCATCAGTGTGGTTTTACTGAAGACACTGCGGACACATTAGCGGACGTAGGCACAAACGGAGTTTTTAGTGGGTGCGAGCCCCACATAACTTCACCTTTCCCCGAAGGTGTCGTATGCGCAAGGCATTTTCTCCGACCAAAAAAAAAAAAAAGGCCCAATAACGCACGCGGGTAACGCACTTGTGACTTCTCTGGTTTTGCGGGTGTCCATGGGCGGCGGTAATCGCTTACCATCAGGCGATCCGTCTGCTCGTGTCGTCCTCCTACCCTATAAAAAAAATGCATTTTAATTTTATAAAGTTATTTTAGTGAAGAAACAACACCTTTAGGTCATACAAATATTTGCTCAATGTGGGGATTGAACTTACAACACGTGGCGCAGAAGCCGCTCAGCTGCTACGCCAAACGTGTCGGCAATATCGCGAATATTAAAGTCGGCTGGATCAATATTAATATTCGGGACAATAAGATCCATGGGGTGACGGAGAAGTTTACTCGAAGACTATTTAATTCAAAGCTGTTAAGTTAAATAATTATTGCTTTCAAATCTCGCCTTTTCGTGTGTAGTCATAAGTTTGTTTAAAAGAGTTTTGTTCAGGACTAAGTTTAAGTGCTTGTTAGGGCTATGGTACATAATTTGTGAGGATTAGTATTTCAAACTCAAACTCAAATTTTTTATTTCAATTAGACCATATACAGGTACTTTTGAAATGTCAAAACTACATGCACGGTTCCAAATAGTAGGTCTTATGGAGAAGAGCCGGCAAGAAACTCCATAGATACTCTTTTAAATAAATAATGGATGTATACATATTTTTTATTCTATCAATGTGAGTTTTGTGAAGTTTGATGTGAGTGATAAAAGTAGGTTACCCTCCAAAAGATAACATAACTGAATCCGGAATGACATGGCATGTAAGAGTTGACCAGTCCCGACAGACAGTACCCGTTCACGAGCATGACGTGTGTATCAGCGTTGTTCGACTCAACCAAGTTGTAGGGAATAAAACAACCCGACACACAACGCCACCATCAGCAGGACATTTAAGTGAGCATGACAGCCTCTAACTGCCAGAAAATCGAAAGGCTTATCATAGGTTTTGTGATCTTAACATCAGTCTACACAATACTCACACTTCACAAATTATTGTTACCATATACATAAGGACAAAAAAAATACATGTCCGGAAATAGTAAATAATAAATAATAAATAAAACATGTCACTTGGAAAAATAAAATATCGGTCCCGCGTTTTAGGGTTGTCCCGCGGTTGAAGCCGTATCTGGACGTACAAGCGTCCAGATACGGCTTCAACCGCGGGAAGAAGAAGATTTTGAGACGAAGCAGACAAAAGGGTATAGCTTATCAAATGTCTCTCTGCCCCTTGATGACCTGACGTTTTAAAGGAATATGTGTTTCGATATTTACATGTTAAATAAAAAAACTATTGTTGTTTAGAGATTAAAAACAATGCACTGTAGGTACAATATAAATAAATAAACAACCAGAACAGGCTATAAGTATCCTTAGGGTATTCGTGGATAGACTGGATGGGCCTGTACTGGATAGATTTATCAAGCTGCATGTTATACATTCAGCTCGATAAACTTACCTGTGAATGATGCTTTTTCGTTTTTGTCAAGAACATTCTTTTTTTTTATGGGATAGAAGGGCAAACGAGCAGACGAATCGCCTGATGGTAAGCGATTACCGCCGCCCATGGACACCCGCAACACCAGAGGAGTCACGAGCGCGTTGCCGATCTTTTAAAAGGGAATTGGGCGTCCGGTAACCTCACTCACTCGGCGAAACACAACGTAAGCGTTGTTTAACGCCGGTTTTCTGTGTTTTTTTTTTCATTCTAAATTATATCTACTAACATAGGTTTTAATTGATTTTTGTCACTAACTTGCTATGGGCCTTTGTGTCTGACAATAACAGATTTTAATTTTTTTATTAACCATGTTAGAAATAGTCTCAAAATAACTTTTTGTTTATATCTCAACTTCATGTAACTATTATATTTCAAAGATTTCAAATCTGTCACTTAATGCGATTAGAATGATTTACCAAAGTTAACAACCTCTGGATTAATTTCAATAAATTTCATTATTCGGTGCCAATTAATTTCATCGCCCAAGATTATTTTGTGATTTATTAATTAAATTCGTCAAGATTTAAGTACACTGAGCAAGTAATATTGTTTGAGAGATTGTTCCAAAGTTTATAGATTGAAAATTATTAAATTTTATTAGTGTGCCTAGGCGAGGGACGTGAAATGGGCATAAAGTTGCCAAAGACCGTGGTAAAAATGAAACAGCTAGGTTGGGGGTACCCAACATAGAATGGAGAATCGAGAAAAAGAATCGATTAAAACTATCTAGTTCATCTCATCAGGCTTCTAAAGGCTAAAACCCCCGTCTCGGTCTCATGTATGTATAGCATTACAATGCCTTTTTTGATGTGCGTAAAGTTCTTATAGCCTGTCGCCATTTGGTGGCGGGAAGGTGTGTCGAACCATATCACGCATGTATTCCCGGAAGGGTTAGTCAGATGTGTACTTATTTACACCCACAGTTCATGACTTATGCTTTTTAGGTCCCATATTATAGGGGCGAGATTATTGCCATTTACGGGGCGCAAATATAAACCCTTAGCTTGCTTCTGAGAATTTTATAGACAAAATACCTACTAAATATAGTACCTACTTTACTCGACCTGGGAATCTCTTACTAGTGTAGTAGGTGCGTTACGACCGCTAGACTGGTGAAGCAGTTTGCACAAGTACGCAAATATTTTTTTTACATACACACCATCACGCCTGTATGCCCCGAAGGGTTAGGCAGAGGTTTACTAATGTACATTACAGTTCGCCGGTATGGCGCAATTTATAATATTAGTATAGATGATAAAAAACGAGTCGGTTGGCACGTCGGTGTTCCTAACGATATATTCGTTCACGCAGAGGATGAGCATAGCACACGTAAGTCATAAATAAATCACATCCATTAGTGCGCGCCCACTTCAATTTAAAACCACGACCTACTTTTGAATCGAGCTACAACCCTTGAGTTTTTCAGGCCCAAGAAAAACCTAGACTAGAAAAAAATATATGCTACATATTCAAGCCCTAAAAAGTACTCGAGCAATATTTTATTTCAGTAGAAATCTTAATGTTACGTATAGCGTAGTACGTTGGGAGAGCTCCTTCAATTTGCGTAATAGGATGAAGGTATTATTCCATTATAACGTTTTAGGCAACATGTCCCGGATACGACTCCCAGCAGCGACGACGGATTCGTCAAATTATCTTAAAGGTTTTGAACACCTGGCGAAGGGTTAAGAAACAATAAAACGGACAAAGGTTGGGGATTTTGTATGTGATTATTTTCTAAATATATTCTGTGGTATTCTAAAGAGATTTGTAGAGGTCGCAAAAGGGTACCTAGTGGTAAGGGCTTGAGATATAGTGCTAATGTTTTGGTTGTAGCAAACTCTCCCAATTGTACAGTTAGCAACGAGTCACTGAACAAGATGCAATCTTCAAAACGCTTTTACATATTAAAATTTGTGTATCTACTAGATTTTACTGACCCGAGAATGTAGTTCGAATTGTGTAGGATATGATAAGTGTATGTGACAATTATTAATACCTTCATCACTATCACTGATCATGGCAGGATAGTTAACATTAGTTGAACAAAGCCCCGCCTGCATCCAATGACTTACCAACTGCAGTATACCTTGCCTTACTTTAGAATCTAGTGCTGTGATGTTTTCAAAATTTGGCTGCGTTCTTGACTTTCGTTGCTGACCGTACCTGTAGTTGTAAACATTTTGTTGAGGCAATACATTTTCTTTTGTTGTAAATACATTACTCTTTTGTTTAATTATCTTGGGTGTTCTAAGACGTGAAAGCTGTGACAATAATTTACGAACTTTATTTCTCTAAGGGTAAGGGTTAATTTAATAAACAAGTTAAGCTTGGATAATTACATACAATAAAAACATTACGTATATAGACGAAAAATGTGACTCTGGCATGGTTTTAAAGTCAATTAGTTATCATCAACACGTTTACTGACCTCTCAACCTATCCTCTCAGTATGACGGGGGGAGGGGGCGGGGGCTGGAATTACTGACTGACTGACTATTCGGTTTGGCTAGTTTTCACAGAAAATATATTTGCAATCCAACCGTGGCGTAACGGTACTGACGAAGTGTATGGAAACCCCTACACCATAAGTGCAACTTACTGAAAGTTGGTTATTAACAACGAAGTGAACCTATAAAGGTTCCATATTTGTATTTCTTTTGAGGTAAGGAACCTTAAATATGATAAAATTAAAAACATTATATACCATTTACATATATATTTTTTTAAACGAAGTGGTTATTACAATTTTTAAATAATTAGAATCTCAGAAAATATTTAATTCATTATGTTAATAATGTGGGTTTTTTTTTAGAATGTTGCTATTAAAATTCCTTAATGAGGGAGCAGGCTTTTTTGGAAATAATTACATACAGCATCAACGCTAATTGCATCAGCAGTGATCAAACCATGTTTAGTCATAATTAAAAGCCTCAAAGTCCTGTTTAAACGGGGGTTTAAAAATGGGTCACATTGTAACGAAAAAAAAATAAAGACACGGTTTTCTTGTACAGTACTTAACTTTTACTATGTAGGAACTTAAAATTGAATTGAAATTTCATTAATATCATCTTATTCGAAACCCTTTCTCAATGATCTTTGACGTTCGTTGAATACATTAAAGGAGTCTGCCCACAACACCATCTCAATGTTCACACATCCACATATCGCAACATTGTACCAGTGAAGATTGTAACACAATTTATTTTAAATGGTGTGAGTGTCCATGGAGTTTCTTGCCGGATTCATCCCCATAGGATCAACTTTTTGGAACCGTGCAACTAGAATTATAACGTTTCATAAACGCTTGTAAAAGGTTATTTAAAATAAAAACATTTGAACTTGAACTTGAACATACCATGACCGTACTAGGAAAATGTCAGAAAAAAAATATATTGAGAAGTATGAGACTATGCCCATTAGACCGTTCCGTCTCGTGCCATGCACGAAGCGTATCGGCATGGGTAAAATATTCTCGCCGACAATTGTTAACGCTCGATTTCATACTTCTCAATACAAATATATTTTTTGAAAGGGAACCATATGTAGGTATAGGTATGATACGCTGTTGATACGTTCTAGTGGGCATAATTTTTTTTTTTTAAAGAAACGTTGCCCCACACTAGGATTTTCTCCTGTGTCGTGGGTGCGTTTACAAACACAAATTCTCACATACATAAACGCCCAGACCCGAAACAACTACCTGTAGATCAACACGTGACGCAGAAGCCGATCGCTCAACCGCTACGCCAAACGTGTCGTCTAATAATAGTTCGTGTTGTGCTCGTTTTCGTGCCTGATACATTCCTAGTACAGTCCTGATATGAGACGGTGTAGTCGGCAGACTCCTTTATACGAATCTCGTATCGGACCCCACTAAGAAGTTGCCGGTTGCGACTCGGACCATAAATATTGGATCCGACTGAACCAATTCTGTTCCAAACACGGTAAAACTAACCACCTCCTCCATAAATGAGGATCAAGAGAGTCACCACAGTACCTACTTACGATTGTAGAGCACCCGTCAGACTCTTTCCCATGTGGTATACGAATGTCCACTTCGCTGTTTTCCCGGTGGAATGTCGGAAGTTCACAAACATACACAGTGTCTATGTGTTAAGATCGGCCACCCATCCACACATTGACCGCGTCCAGCACGGCTTAACCTTGCAGACCGGTTCATTAGTTATTACTCAGCCACGAGCTCATCTCGAACAATTTCAATAATATTGGACAGGATATCGAGTTAAGTTCCAAGGGGCAAGTTGATAGTTTTGACAGATGATGTAAATTGACCCCAGCGCCGAACATTTTGAGATATTGCGCTCGAAACACGATAAGCGGTAGCAGGCCAATTAATTTTACAAAGTACATTTTAGAGCCTTAATTAATTTAGGAACGGAAACAATTCGATCCAATTTTCGGTTAGAATACCATAAAAACATGTACGTATAACGATTCGGTACTTGCGTAACTAGTGCCCGTGTAATACAAAAATTTCTTCAAGTGAAAATATTAACAGAATATAAAATATTAAGCCTATCACATACCTCGCTAAATAAAAAAAAAACTTATAAATGATGGCGTCTTTCTTTTCCAAAAGCCAGCTAAAATAAAAATAGAAATTAATTGTCTTATGTATGAAAGATCATCGCTTGAGAAAGGTTCGAACGATTTGGCTGTTTTTTTGTGGTGTTCGTAATTGTTAGAACAAGGTTTATGGGAAAGACTTTTTTTTACAAAAATCATCTGAAAAAAATTACACAAGTGAAGCTACGCACGGGTTGCTTGGTACTGTAATATATATATATTTTTTTTATTCGTGATAGACTTACGCTTGACCGCCAGTTCGCCTGATGTTAAACAACACTGCGCTCTACGAATTCGAATATAAAAATATATGTAGTTGCTTCATATTGGCAGTTACACAAACAGATTATGTATGACGACTTGGTACTAGTGAATTCGTGTAACCGTTTACATAGCAGTTAGTGAAGTTAAGAGGATGTATACAAACAAACATATGTAAGTACTCTTAAATGTATCCCCTGTGAACTACGACTTAATGTATAACTTTAATTTTGATGCTACGATTTTCATATGCTTCTTAAAGAAACAAACACATCATTATCAAACAGAATTTTTCCTTTCAAAGATTCAAGACAATAAAAAAATAATAAAATTAATTAATAAAATATTAAAAATCAAAAATGTTTTACATTTTTGGGTTCGAGATACACTTCCAAGTTATAAATAGCGACATACCCAATGACGGGACATAAATTCACTAAATTTCCCTACCAGTTACCACAATGTTATTTTGTTTTACGTCAACATAACTTAAAATTAAAGCCCAATATTGACGTGTTTGGTTTGTGCACATAAGTTTATGATGACATGTTTCAGTAGACAACTGACACCTTGTAAATTTCTTGTTTGGGATAGGGAGTGCGAAAATACAAAACATAACATAACGTACCATCACGCCTGTGCAGAATCGTACTAATGTACACCAATAGTTCGCCGGTATATTTTTGGTAGTTTAGTTTTTGGTCCCATGTAATACGAGGCCTATTTCCATTAACCAGGCACAAATTCCAAACTCTGAGCTGTTACTGAGAATTTCATAGAAAAACCCGATAACACTTTGCTCGACCTGGGACTTGAACCCAAGTCCTCTAGCGTAGCAGTCACGCTCAGGACTACTAGGTGACTAATGAGACAGTAAACAAATATTCTTAAGTATAATAGAGGTAAATTTTTCAATAGTGAGATGATTATTAACAATAAAACTGAAGGTTTGACAGAAAACGTCAAATCCGTTCGATAAAAGTTATTGTAACCATTGAAAAATCGACTCTTAGTTAAATAGTGACAGACAAGTCACCTGGCAGTCGCATTCAATTAACAATAAATCATAGAACTGATGCTTTTATCATTATACGAGTATAACTACGTTAAAGAATTTTTTTTAAGCTATTGCATAGCTTCTATCGCGGGCCTTGAGCGTGGGGACCGAATCCAGAAATTCCGTAACGAAAAAACCTAACCTTGTTTAACCTTGTTTTTTCTATCTATTTAAGCTATCCGGTACCAGGATAGCAGTATAGAAATTAAGCTGAGCAATGATAATTATTATACCGACTTGCTTCTATTTTCTTGTCTGTGTACCAGGATAGCATAAATTATAGCAGCTTAGATTATAGAATTTTAGTACTGGTAACTTCCTCTTTCCAGTACCAGAGACTAATAAAAATTACAGTAATCCTCAGTAATCTTAACCAGGATACAGGATAGCATAAAGTATAGGCATATGGACGAAAACAAATTGGAATAAAATAACTGTAGGAAGGAGATAACCGTACGATACAGTACCAGGGTAGCATAAAGTATAGCAGTTGTCATACAACTTCAAATTATATAATCATCTAGAGAAACACGCTTGTCTCTTTAGTTCAGCAACCCGCCTTTAGGTGGCATTGGTTGTATTACATAAGTTGATAAAAAACGCTATGCAATAGCTTTACCGCGGCAGTCCCCGAGTGCCACACGTCTTTTTTTTATTCATGATAGGATTACGCTGAATCGCCAGTTCGCCAGTGACACTGCTTAATTTGTTATGTGTCATTTTGCTTTTTATTCTTATAATTTTGTACGTTATTGGCAACTCTGAATAAACATGGTATGTTTTATTCCGTATCGTAGGAGTGTGACGCAATCCTTCATCTTTTTCAAGGTCAAGACATTCCATAAAGAACGTATTCACTGCAAAATCTACGTACTACATGATGATTTCAGTATTCAAAATAAATAAAAGCTAAAAGTTGTTTGTTTGTCACTTTACATAAACGTTACCCATTACCTTAATGACAGAATGGCTCATATAACATTCATTGAGAAATGATTCAACCAGGGGTTTACATTTATATAGCTGCGTATATTTTTATATCTGCGTAGGACAAATTGAGATGCTCGCAAGCATTTTACGTCTTTTATATTACCATGAATGAAGGCTTTTCTATTATCACTCACTGTGAACAAGCGATGTCAATTTCACATTAACAGTATGATATATTCATTGTTTTTCCAATACACTGTGTGTGGGGAGATTTATTTGTGTGAATGGGATTGTGATTGATTGTGTGGTGTTGCCATCGATGAAAATGCAGGAGCTTTGCTCGCGTTCGATATTTCCATTTAGAAAAAAGTCACTAGTAGGCGTGAGCCCAGGTACGATCAGGGATCACTCCTTAGAAGAAAAATCAAACTTAATAAAGACGAATATTGATTTATTCGCAGTCAATTAAAGAATGAATTAATTTCATTTTTCTGCACGTCATTTTCCAAAACAATTCTACTTATAAAATTTGTTGTATATTCGTTTTACAAAATTCTCAACCTCTTTGCGGCAACCTCTACAGTACATACTTAATGTAACTTTTATGTCAATTTTTTCCAGATAACATGTTTATATTAAATTTATTTAGTATCTTTAAGTACTTAAGCAACAGAAATGCTAAATAAAATTATTCAGTGATCTATATCATTTCTGTAATTAGCACTTCACACTTTTAAAATAACATTTTATTGTACGTGTTTAATTAAAAATCACTGTAACTTTAAAATATTACTTTTCTGCATCAAGAAAAACTCAAGAGAAATGATAAACTTTTTCTAATAAAAGTTTTGAGGCAATCTTGCGGAAGCCTTTGAGATGAAATGTTCAGCTTATTTATTATTTAGCCTTCGTAAAAACTTATTTTCCCACAAAAACTAAATATTTTACGCTAAACTTTAATAGTTTTCATTCATAAATCCTTTAACAAAAAACCTCTTTGGTAAAAACATTCTTTCACTATTTGTGAACAATTTGAAAAGTAGCATTTTCCAATTAAATTGATCTGAAAGTTAACCTGCACATTCTTGAACACTTACGGCCGGTTTCTATATCAAATCTGTCAGTAGATCTGCTTGCTAGCGATTGTTTTTTGACATTAGTTGTATGGACCTTATGTCAAAATCCTATCTCTAGTAAGCAAATCTATTGACGGATTTGATATAGCAATCGGTCGTTACAGATGTTTTTATTCTATGGGGATTCCCAGGTTGACGTAATCCCGGATACCGACAGGAATACTCGATGAACAGATTTAAAACGATGAAAGAATTATTTATCTTTGTTATTCCTTCGGGAGGTTCAAGTGAGCGGGTCACTTCGTTTTAATTCTGTTACAATAAACATTTTTTATGATTGTTTTTTATTTGGAACAAAGCTGTACTTTTAAGGGTTATGTTATTGTGAAGATGACGTATTTATCCATTTACAAAAAGCCTCAAATAATATTATTACATATTATTGTTACTCGATATGGACATAATGTACTATCACCCTTATTCTCCAAAGGGTTACGCAGAGGTTTACTTTTGTTCGCCGGTATGTTTAGGCCCCATGTAATAGGGCGAACCTATGGCCATTGCAATTGCTCATAACTATTATCATTATATATTTATTTTATTATTTACGCTATTAATCATTCTTCTTTTTTGGAGATACTTAGTCTAGATTTTATCTAGAACTAGAATAAATAGATATTTAGTTTCTTTTAATTTAGAAAACTAATTTTAGTTTAGAAAACTATGGATGACTATGGACGATTTTGACGACACGTTTGGTGTAGCGGCTGAGCGATCGGCTTCTGCGTCACGTGTTCTGGGTTCGATCCCCACACGGAGCAAATATTTGTATGATCTACAGGTAGTTGTTCCGGGTCTGGGCGTTTGTGTATGTGAGAATTTGTGTTTGTAAATGCACCCACGATACAGGAGAAAATCCTAGTGTGGGGCAACGTCTTTTATAAAAAAAAAAATTAGACGACACACAAAGGTAATCCCTTTAGAAATTATTACTTAGTACTTCGTAAGATGTCACGGCTTATGTCAGGGTAGGCCGAAAATCCTTTACAAGAAGTCTGAATTGCTAGTACAAAACACGACACATGTCTTGTCCGCAAATCGGTTTGCGTCAACAGCTGAAAATCCTGAGTAATGCGGGGATTTGTCGTCTATATGTCGCATGTCGCTGCTAACAGAGGAGATGACTATTATTTCTTACAATTCGTATATATTTGATGGCGCCTTAAGTTGCCGATTGTGTTTACTGTTACTAGATGGCGCTGGTTACCCATTTTTATTGTTATGTATCTATATGAAACAGGGAGAATATTATGTAGGTAAGGCTGTAGCTAGGAAAGAAAGCCTACAATTTGGTGAGATTTATTCTCACAGAATTTAATAATTAGAGTTTAATTATTGTATAGTTTCAATGACTAGCTGATGTGTTCAACATTTTTTTTAATAAACTTAGTTATTTCAAAGTTGTAGATATTTTCTTTTAAGAATTTAGGTATGCTAAAAATATGACACGCTTATAGATTAACAGCTTCAATTTTGTTAAATGGTAGACAGGATATCTAATAAATTTATTAGTTCATGATTTTTAATTACAACCTACTTACCTTCTGTCGCACTGCTGCGCACAGGGCTCCTCTTTTTTATGGGATAGGAGGGCAAACGAGCAGACGGATCGCCTGATGGTAAGCGATTACCGCCGCCCATGGACACAAGCAACACCAGAGGAGTCACAAGTGCGTTGCCGACCTTTTAAAGGGGGACTGGGCCTCCGGCAACCTCACACGTAAGCGTTGTTTAACGCCGGTTTTCGGTTTTCTTTCCTCTCAGAAAGAAAGCAATAGTCTTCCACACCGATAGATATATCTGATAGATTATAGCCTGAGCTGCTGCATAGGTTAGTAAACAATTTCAATTCCTTCAAAGTTGTTTTCATTCAAGTTGTCAACGCAATTTCACGACTATCTAATCGACTTTATCAAAACCTAAGTTATTGGGGCTCAGGGGATCAGAGACTCGTAGCGACTTACTATAATAATCCTTTAAACCGAGTAAGTTTTTACTTACTACCGTCGAAGCTGACGCGTTCTCGAGGAAAGTGTGTTTCTATTATATGGCTGTGTGTTGTGAGCTTTATTTAGTTTGTGTGGTGTGAGGAGTGGGGAAGATTAGCCGTGTGGTTTCAAGCAATACTGCTTGTGAGTTTTACTAGCCCAGTCGTGATATCAAGACTAAACTAGGGTTTTCCTCTAAGTTTAGTTGTTAATGATTACTGAACTAAAGAGACTAAACAGGATTTTAAGTTTACGTGGTTGCATATAACGTAAAATAAACTCTATGATATATCTGATTAAAATTGAATTTTTCCTCTATATTTCTAGAGAACAATTATGTTGGATTATTAAGGGCTTCCACAGATTACAAGCTCTAAATAAGCGATATTTTAATCTATATTTTATTTACTAGGCACTAGAGGGTCCGGCAAACGTTGTCTTGCCCTGTATCTTCATCTTCCTGACCACGTCCCAATTTATTGGTGGTCGGCGCAGCATGTCGTTTTCTTCCTATCAGCCGTCAACGGAATCATGCACTCCCTTTACGATGGCTTGCCCTATGTATTAAAAAAATCGTAGAATCCGATTGCAGTGCCATCTACTGGCTCAAATTGTGAATCTAAACTATCCAGGAACCCATTTAAACATACACAAAAAAAAAAACAAGATCACACCAGCAGCTTATGGGTATGACTCCTGGCCTAACCGAAATAGGAACTCGCACAGAAAAGAACGTCATGTTCATTTGTGTCATCTCATAACCATTTTTTGTCATTATCAAATGACAACATGTTACTTTATAGGATTACATCGTCAATTTGTTTAGAGGTCATCATTAGCTTATAATTGATTGTGTCAATGATTAGAGAAGTCCGCTGATGACTGCGATCGGTACAGATATTTTATCTAGTTCAGACTCAGATGCCGTGTACTTAAATTATCGAAAAAGCGTCAATTCAAATGTATTGTACCTACTTACTGCCATGTATATATACTGCCTCATTAGTCTAGTGGTCCCAAGCGCGACTGCTACGCTAGAGGTCCTGGGTTCGATCCCGAGGTCGAGCGAAGTTTTATTGAGTTTTTCTATGAAATTCGCAGTAGCAGCTCGGAGTCTGGATTTGTGCCCGGTTAATGGCAATAGGCACGCCCCCTATTACATGGGACCTAAACATATCAGGCGAACTGTGGGTGTAGATTAGTACGCCTCTGCCTTACCCTTCGGGGACTACAGGCGTGATGGTATGTTATGTTATGTACCTACTTACCTTGTTATATCATTGTACCAATAAAATATTTATTTATTACTTTAAATTTTTTCATTGCAGTCCACTCCGACAAATCTAAATAAACCTAATCTTACTAAAATTGAGGGAGATTTACATAGGTATGGTATGTATATTACCCAGAGCTATATTGCCCAGATGTATATTATCCACATCAACAGTAGTTAACTGTATAAGCTACTTCAATTAGGTCGGCAGCAGGCCTTGTGGTTGGTTGGAGCTTTACACCAATTAGCCGAGTGTCTGTAACCTGGGTGGACATGTGTGTACTTGGATGTTCTTGCTGGTATTCCGTTTCCATTTAGGTATTACGCTTTTTATTTGTGTGTACTTTACCACATAGTTCACTTATATTCTATTAATGACATGGAGTTCTCAATCACTGAGAACCTTCTACCTAACTTTGACATCCAATGTTCACACATCCTCATATCGCAATATTGTACCAATGAAGATTGTAACACAATTTATTTTAAAAGAGTGTCCATGGAGTTTCTTTCCGGATTCTTCTCCATAGGATCAACCTTTTGGAACCGAGCAACTAGAATCATAACGTTTCATAAACGCTTGTTAAAGCTTATTTGAAATAAAAACATTTGAACTTGAACTTGAACTATCGAAACAGCCGTGTGACAAGATTTTTACCTCAGTAAAATGTACATGGCACCTAAACTTACCGGTGAACTGTGGGTGTACATTAGTAAACCTGTCTGACCTTTCGGCCAAGCGTTAGGACCAAAAAATTGGCATAAAATTACGTTGAAGTTAGGTATGCAAATCAACAAACACTTCTCGGCTTGGGAATCTAACCTAGTACCTCTAGCGTAGCAATCACGCTTAGAACCACTAGACTGCAGACGGCAGAAACTTTACCAAAAAATTACCTTCAGAATTCATAAAAAGAAATATCATGGCTAATTTTATTATATGTTATGCAAAGGAAAAGCTTTAGTTAAAGACGCAATAACCATTCAGACATTATAAAAAGGTATTTTCTGCAAAGAAATATATTTTTTTACGGTATATAAAAATGAATGGAGACATTTTCACGATGTTTCTTTACTAAGGAGACCGTAGATAATTAGGTACTAGGTACTTTTTGAATCTTTAAATTTAACGACGTAACTAATGACGTTTTTTTATTTTTTATAATGGGATAGGGGGCAATCGACCTGACGGATCACCTGATGGTAAGCGATTACCGCCGCCCATGGACACCCGCAACACCAGAGGAGTGCGTTGCCGGAGTCACAAGTGCGTTGCCGGCCTTTTAAAAGGTGATTAAAAAATTTCCGATTTGGCTAAAATATAGGGAAAATATAGAATTTTGATATATCAATTATTTTTTAGGTCCCTATACGTTAAAAGATTTTTTTTTTGATCTGTGTGTAATAATGTAGTAAGATTTTGGTTTAAAATTGGCTCGTTTATTTTTATGTCAAAGATGAGAGAACAAGGGTTTAAAAAGTAACACGTTTAGAGGTAACAGTAATTCGACCTATTTACTGTCCTGCTGCTTGGCATAGGTCTTTTCGAAATGAGAGGGGCTAGGCTAGGTACTTATAGGCAGTCCATCACGCTGGCCTAGTGCAGGATGGCATACCGTCAAGCCGATACAGGTTTCCTCTTAAAGTTTTCCGTGACTGTTTTGTGAGTGATTCATTATTTAATCATAGTCATTCATTATTATAACGTATATATCTATAGGTACCTCAAATTATGTCGATAGAGTTAAAATCGATACAAATTTAATGAGAATATAAACCTGTATGTCTTTATTGTCTTTCCTATACATACTGTATACAAAAGTAACTATTTTGTTTAAAAGCTGAGTATACCAGAGGTTTTAATACAAACCTCTTGGACCTCTTTATTATTCATGAATATTAAGCCTGAGCAAAACGACCCTCGACTTCCTTAAATAGCGCCTTAAACTTTTTACTGATTATATTTTTTTATAAGTTATCAAAGAGGTTGAACCGTTTTGGGGAATAAGGTTTATACGTAGATTCATGGCGGTTAAGGATCGTTTTCTTTGAGATCGAATAAAAAAGTTTGAATGGGATTTCCAAAAATGCTCCGTTAAGCACATATCGATTCACAATCGACCTATCGAAAAATAGACTGCCTGCTTGAATTCATCCGGTATCTTACGATTGTTTCTG
Organism: Acronicta aceris; assembly: GCA_910591435.1. Classification (NCBI taxonomy): domain Eukaryota; kingdom Metazoa; phylum Arthropoda; class Insecta; order Lepidoptera; family Noctuidae; genus Acronicta; species Acronicta aceris. Next base: position 13,834,411 of record OU342761.1, on the reverse strand, counting down.
TCAAAAAAAATGTAGATGTTACCATGAAAATCATTTTAGCTATCTATCAGTATAAGAACTTACCCATGTCAGCTTAGTTAGTGAGCAGAGGGCAGTTACTTAACTGCCAATCAAATTTCAAGATTTTATCTGTATTAAAAAAACAAATCAGTTTAATAATGGTGGTTCAGGTGTGCCTTTCGACTTGTGGGCGTAATAATCAGTTCCTCCTCGATGGCTGTGGCTCTGGCAGTGTGCATTGTGCAGTCTGTAGGGGCTCTTAAGGGTCGGGGAATCATCAGCAACTCCACTGGTACTGCAGGTGTCCATGGGAGACGATGACTTATCACTGGTGACTCGATGACTCGTTAGCTCGTTTGTCGATTTAATCCATAAAAATTATAATGGATTCATTATTACATATTTCTGCTGTTATAATAATATTAGCATATAAAAAGAGACATTGCAAGACATAGGCATCGAGCTAGTCTAAAATATAAATAGATTGGTCGATAACTCGGTGTTTAACGAGGTTTAACTAACTAGCTCGTGAGCTGATCGAATCAGTAATTAGTCTTAGGTAATTTGAACTGCGAAGCTTTACTGAATGATTGAATTTAGATAAAATACTGTAACATACTTACATAATTTAGATCCACACATAAGTTAATTAATTAAATTAATTATATTGTATTTATTATACACAGTATAAGTTTACCTTATCACATTACGATACCTTTTTTATTATTATAAGATGACATAAATAATATACGGGCCGCGGAAACCACAGCCTATAGACGCCAGCCGTACCAGTAGTATAACTAGAGCGTTGTCACCTCACTTGTTAAGTTCCTAAGCCTAGTAATTTCACTAAACTATACTGGACGACACATTTGGCGTAGCGGCTGAGCGATCGGCTTCTGCGCCACGTGTTGTGGGTTCGATCCCCACACGGAGCAAATATTTGTATGATCTACAAGTAGTTGTTTCGGGTCTGGGTGTTTGTGTATGTGAGAATTTGTGTTTGTAAATGCACCCACGATGCAGGAGAAAATCCTAATGTTTAAAAAAAATGCGCCTAATTAGTCAAACGCTACTCAACTGCGGTTAAATCTTGTGCCGTCAATGGTATCTTTTTGTGATTTTTTTGCATTTTCCATGCTAAGATTATTAAGTTATTTAATAGTAAAGGAAAAAAGGATTGATTTTTTTCCGTCAATGGTAGTTTGCATTAAGGAGTCTGCCCACTACACCGTCTCATACCATAACCGTAACGTGTCAGACAAAAAAAAATTGTATTGAAAAATATGAGACTGCCCACTAGACCATTTCGTCACCGTCGCGTGCCATGCACGAAGCGTATCGGCACGCGCAAAATATTCTCGCTGAAAATTGTTGAGGCTCCGTGCATGGTCTTCTCAATACAAAAAATATTTTTGAATGGGAACCATAATAGATGATTCGCGGATGCAACGATTTCTAAAACCGTTTTCTACAAGTATTATACGCTGTTGCGCTGTTGACACGTTCTAGTGGGCATAGTAAGTACATAGTTCTCCGTGTGTCGTGTACGTTTCCGTACCTCGTACGTTCTTACTACGGTTATGAGATGGGGTATTGGATAGACTCCTTTAAAGTGTCAGAAACCAAAACTCCTTTAAAGTGTTACAGACGGCACGTGACTCAACGGCGTCTTAAAATTGAGTAGCATTGGAGTATTTGGCTATTAGCAACGAACCTCTCGTGACAGGAACACAAATTCAGTTAATCTCACTCCTGTATGTAGTACACAGGTGTGGACAATGCAAACATCAGCGTACTGTCATAATCACGAGATTAAGTCTGTAATTATGTACGTGATATGGGACTCCTGCGCCGAATCATATTTATGAGCGTGTTCGCAGCATTAGACAGAAACCCTTCGTTAAGGGAACGCAAACAATTATAATTACCTCTCTCATTTCAAGGGTTAACGTTTTTGTATCATACATTTGTATTTTAATCAAGGTATGTTTCTTTGTTTTTGTTATAATATCTATGCTTCATTTATTGGAAAATACATGAAACTTTATTAGATTTCGCTAATAAAATGTAATTGTCTCACCACCTCTGCCTAACTCTGCTATCGTTTGTGAATTTAAGTTTGTGAATTTAATTCTCTTAATAATTTAATGTATTTATTAATTTTATAAATGAACAAGTAACGATAATATGAGAAATAGAAGAAGGCAATATTATTTGTTTTACCTAGTAACATATAAATCAAAAACATTAGACTTTCAGACCATATTTTTTTCTCTGTGAGATACAATTATTACCGTCACTAAAATTACCCTTTTATTTCCAACAATAATTTATCAAAATCCCTGCCTATCTCCTTGACTTCCCCGACCACATTTTCAAGTCTTGAAATAGCTGCAAAAATGAGTCGCAATGTGTATCTGCAATATTTCAGGGGCTTTATTTTGTTTCACATTTTGTCCCCAGATAATAGGCGGGGATTTCAGCGGCCACGTTTTGTATAAGATTCTACGGTCCTCCCTTCAACGAATATAATTACCATCGTGTTTTGTATTTGTATATTTTGGTAAAAATTAGTCTGGTGTTTTGGTTTTATTTGTAGGAATACAATTAGGGGTTTTAACTGTCAGATTTTTATCGCGACATTTTCGCTGTAAAAATCATTTTGCGGGTACTTATATGTATATAAACTTCTACGGCATGTAGACAGCGTAGACGACGGCGTAGTGGTTGAGCGATGTTTCGAAGTCATGGGTTGTGGGTTCGATGGTGGGATGGGCTTGTGTACCTAATGGAAATTTGTACTTGTAACGCACAGGAAAACATCTTAGTGTGAGGCACCGTTAAAAAAAACAATCTTAATAGTAACTGGCGTAATGATGATTGAGCGATAGAAGATGGACCGGTAACTTTGTATTGGTACCTAAGTAGGTACCTGTTTCAATTTCGGCATTTTTTAGTAGCCTATACTGAACTAGTATTAGCAATGTTGGGTAAAGCTCTCTTCCATTTCTTTCCATTAGTTGCGGCCGACAATCATACTTAGAATCGATCCAGGACATCACGCCAATGCTCTCGTCACTCGTTGTTTGCTTTAAGAAGGCTTCTTTTATTTGCTTTTTTCATTGATGCGTGTATATGCTACATGTATAGTCATTTCGTTGGTACAAATGCAAATCAACAGTTTGTATACGAGTAGTAGGTAAGTAAAAATGCCTAGTAATATTAGATAAACATTTTGAGTTTTTTTTTTGTGTATTAAGAGTAGTTACTCAGTATTTTACAAAATTAACACTCTTGTGCTAACACGATACGTCTATCGAAAAAAATAGAATTAATATGACTTGTAAGTACCTAACTGGAAAAAGTCACAATATTAGACGACAATGATTAAAGTCTTTTATTTCAAACTTTTTAAACGTACCCTCACACTAGAATTTTCTCCTGTATCGTGGGTGCGTTTACAAACACAATTTTTCACATACACAAACGCCCAGACCCTGTGCAACTACTTGTAGATCATACAAATATTGGCTCCGTGTGGGGATCGAACCCACAAAACGTGGTGCAAAAGCCGATTGCTCAGCCGCTACGCCAAACGTGCCGTCAAGCAGTTGTATTAGAAATGTCATCCAATGATACTAAATTACACAAGGATTGAAGGAGCCACCTGATAGTCAAATGATGTCAGAACTGTATAATGAGTGCAGTGAGTCCATAGATATGCACAATTTGACACTATCTCGACTTCGCAATACTCTTATAATTTTTTTTTAAATAAAATAATACAAATTAGGCTGATAAATTGCTGGTAACGCACAAATCAACTGTCTCTTAACATACATGTGGTTTTTGCCTATAAGTGGTTATGCAGTTAGCTAATTAGACATGTATTTTTATTCTATCAGCACTGTGATAACTGTTGGCAATCCCAAATAAATAAATAAAATAAAATACATAGTCATCGCCACCCATTGGCACCTGCAACACCAAAGGAGTTCCTGATAAAACTTGCTGAGTAAAGGCATTGATTATTTCAGTAGCACCAATAAAATAATGTTTAACAATTTTAAAAAGGTTTTATGGTATTGAACTCAACTTTTTATCACAATTAAAGTTTCCAAATTTGAAATCTTACAATAAAGTTGATCCTTGTATGTACCAAATGAGTATACGAAAGGATCAATTCAAGATAGTTTTCGTTGAAACGACGTCTGGAGACCGAAGAAATACAATGTTTTTCGAGATGTCGCCACCGACACTCCAATATTATACGTAATTGCGATAGTATTACACTTTAGTTGTGTCTTGTGTTTGACAGTTACGCTTTTATTGCCACAGAGTATACATGATACAAACAGAGAACGTTTAACGAACAATTATTTACGTCGGCAATGACTATACATTTTTTTAAATACATTTATTACTTTTTACTGATTTGTTTATAACTTTATATATATACACAATAACATTGCTGGATCCGGGAATCGAACCCAATACCCCTACCCTAGCAGTCCTACTCCACCATTGAGTCAGTTAAATTTTTAAATACTTAGTTATTAAATCTAGATTTTAACATACAACATACCATCACGCCTGTACTCCCCGAAGGGTAAGGCAGAGGCGTACTAATGTACACCCACAGTTCGCCTGATATGTTTAGGTCCCATGTAACAGGGGGCGAGCCTATTGCCATTAACCGAGCACAAATCCAGACTCTGAGCTGCTACTGAGAATTTCATAGAAAAAGCCAATAACACTGCTCGACCTGGGGATCGAACCCAGGACCTCTAGCGTAGCAGTCGCGCTTGGGACCACTGGACTAATGAGGCAGTCTATCTATATTTAAATACTCTTAAAACATTTCAAAATGAAAACTTAGAAATTTATTCAGTCTTCGACTTACACAAACACTTACTCTGTGGCTAACGTCAAGAGTTTCGTTCCCGTTTCGTATGTACTTAAATGCTGCTAACGAAAGTCAAACATTCGTTTGTGGACGTATTTTTTTTGCTTTGTGTGTTCGAGGGGAAATTACCGCCATGCTGATCAATCATGATCATGCTGATCGATCATGATCATGTTGATCGATCATGATCATGCTGATCGAATGTCCTGCTGATCTGGTATGGTGGTGCGACAGGTCGTTGAGCTCCCTAAATTATGGTTGAGCTACACGATGACTGATGCATGCGTGCCGTCAGTTAGGACTGGTCTACTCAAAGCTGCTATTGTTCTTTCCTCAAAAGGCCATTTCAGACATTACTCTACATCGTGCCACTCATTCTCTGTGTTTGTTTCGGTGTTTCTTCTCAGAGGTCGTCAGTTAGGAAATGCCGAAACCATCTAGCTATAAAAAAAGACTAAACCATTGACATTTAAAAGATCAATTTTTACCAAAAGATGTGGTTGTGTTCACAAATGTAAACAGCGAAGAAAGTAAGTAAATTGTGGCCCTACACAGAAAAATCGAATAATGGTAAAAGCCGAATGTGAATTAATTTTGAAAAGTTTTTCTGAAATATCATTCAAATTTTGTATTTGTAAATTTGGTATATTTTGGGGAGTAGTGATACCCTAGTGGTATGACCATTGGACTGCCAAGTCAAAGGTTTCGAGTTCGAACCCAAGGCACGCACCTCTGACTTTTCGAAGTCATGTGCGTATTAAATAGTTAATTATCACGCGTTTAAACGGTGAAGGAAAACATCGTAAGGAAATCTGCATGCCTGAGAGATTTTCTCAATGGCGTGTAAAATCTGCCAACCCGCACTAGGTCAGCGTGGTGGACTATAGCTTAATCCCTCACATTCTGAGAGGAGACCCATGCACAGCTGTGAGACAGTATAATGGGTTGATTATGTAATGTTTTCGTATTTTATTTGGTGATGTGATTGGGATACTTATATGCCCATTTCAGATTCAGATTCAAATATTTATTTGTATAAACATAGGTTACAGTGATGAGAAAAATAAACAAAAGATTCTGTATGTTTCGCCTTAAATTTTTGTTAATAGATAGAGTACAAAATACAATAAACAATTAAACAATATAAACACTTGCACAGTCCAGTATCATCTATATAACTTAGAAAATTCTAAGAATTTCGGAAATTAGGTGCATAACTTTGTGTTGAAATCCTTCATTTTAGTTAGAAGAGAAACGGTATAAGGAATATTTAATATGCAAACTGGTGAATGTATAAATGATTCCGTTTAACTTTGAAAATTTCAAATGCACCGTAAGTTTTCTTTTACAAACATCTTTCTACTTAAAAATGGCAAATTAAGTTAGTTTTATGATACCTCAAAACATACCATCACGCCTGTATTGCCCGAAGGGTTAGGCAGAGGTGTACTAATGTACACCCACAGATCACCAGTATTTTCACCAATATATATGGGTATTACCCGGGAACAAATTCAAAACTCCGAGCTGCTACTGAGAATTTCATAGAAAAACCCAATAACACTTGCTCGATCTGCGAATCGAACCCAGGACCTCTAGATCTCTTTTTTTTAGATTTATTTATTTAATTCAGGCTAGAAGGCCCATATCATTAAAATAACATAACATAATATACCATCACGCCTGTATTCCCCGAAGGGTTAGGCAGAGGTGTACTTAATGTACATCCACAGTTCGCCGGTATGTTTAGGTCCCATGTTATAGAGGGCGAGCCTATAGCCATTAACCGGGCACAAATCCGGACTCCGAGCTGCTAATGAGAATTTCATAGAAAAACTCAATAACACTTTCCTCGACTTGGGGATCGAACCCAGGACCTCTAGTGTAGCAGTCGCACTTGGGACCACTAGACTAATGAGGCGGTCATCATTAAAATGCTATAATACATTATATAATACTATACTAATATAATACACTAGCAGCCCGGTACGTGCTTCGCTACGTATAAAGCGAAATACAGCGGACAGCGGACAAAACCGAACACACACAAAAAATTTCATCAAAATCGGTCCAGTCGTTTGATCTAAACCATTCCCAGATCCCCTTGAACACACACAAAAAATTTCATCAAAATCGGTCCAGTCGTTTGAGAGAAGTTCAGTGACATACACACTCACAGAAGAATTATATATATAAAGATTATCAATAATGAGGCAGTCATTAGCCTAGTGGTCCTATTATTAAAATTATTATTAGCTAAAATCATATATTACTTACAAACGAAATTGAAATCTATTGAAGCAAATAAACAGTAGTTTTTCAGATCATACGTAAAGTGTTACTTGAATAAGAGTAATTACTTCTAGTTTTTAACTACCTACTACAGTATATTCTGACTCAAAACTCGCTATCTAAAAAGCAGGTGCAATATGCAAAGTTTAGACAGTGCAATAGGCGGCTTGAGAACCTCCAATTAGTCAATGGTCTAGCCCCGGATTAGTACTAATTGAGGTATTGCCAATACGTAATGTACTTCATGATACAACCTACAACTTTGAACCTAAAAATACCTCAGTTAAAGTCGAATTCCGATTGCATCAGAATCCTTTGTTAATCTCCCGTTTTACAAAGAAACAGAAAATTCTTGCAAGTTCCCATGGGTTTTGAATAAATTCAAAAAGCCGATGTTTCGTAATGTGAAACCAATTTCTGGTTCCATACAGAAACGTGACAGATCATTGAGTGAACACAAAGTAGATCTGTGACAGATATTGGAAAAAGGAGCGAATGAAACCTCGATGAGGAATGTCAATTTAACTTTCGATGCTGAAAAGAAAATAGGAAAAATATATTAATACGGAAATATATTTAAATAAGTATGTAGTAGTAATGTTCTGTTGTATATTTCTGATTTATTACATACTAGCTTTTGCCAGCGACTTCGTCCGCGTTGAATAGTTACTTTGTTCCCTAGTTCTTCGCCCGCGGTTTCACCTGCGTTGCCCCGTACCTAAGGGTTGTAGCGTGATGTTTTATAGCTTGAAACCTTTCTCATGAATCACTAATTTTCCCAACATTTCCCTTCACTGCTCTGCTCCTATTGATCGTAGCGTGATGAAAAGTATACTATAACCTGCCCAGGAGTATGAAGAACAATTGTACCAAGTTTCGTTGAAATCCGTCGAGTGGTTTTTGTTTCTATAACGAACATACAGACAGACAGACAGACAAAAATTTTACTGATTGCATTTTGGCATCAGTATCGATCACTAATCACCCGCTGATAGTTATTTTGGAAATATAGTTCATGTACAGAATTGACCTCTCTACAGATTTATTATAAGTATAGATTAATTAGCTTCTCCTTCATCTGCGTAGAGTTCAGAATTGGATTTGACCTAGATAAAAAATAGCCTATGTGCTATTCCAGACAATAATCTATCTATGTACCAAATTTCATCTAGATTCGTTCATTCTAACGTGACTGAGTGACGTTGTTGATTGAGGTTGTATGGTTATACATATTATACATATTCACAAACTTTAACATTTATAATAATAAGTGGGATAGTAGGACTTATATTGTAAAAGTCATAACTTCAACCCACTTACGGTTTCACTGCTGGGCACGTGCCTCTTCTCAGAATGAGAGAGATTAATAAGACTATAGTCCATCAGGTGCGCTTATTGCAGGTTGGCAGACTTCCCACGCTATCGAGAAAATCCCGGGATGCAGTTTCCCTGATGATATTTTCTTTGATAATTAATTATGAACACGGAAAGGTTCTTTTTTCTGCAGCTTCCTGGGAGATACAACTGTTGTTCTTAAGCAGTTTAAAGGATTAAAAACGTTCGCGAATGGACGCCGTCTTTTTTTATGTAATTGAATAATAAGTGAAGTAATATTGCGATTTCAGATTCAGAGAAAACCCAACTGAAACGCAACGCTTTTTTACGGACAAAGACATTGGAATTAGAATGCGGCCAGGCCGGCCCTCAGTATACACGATTGTAAAGTATACGAACAAACTTTGCAGAATTTGCATACAAATGTAAGATAATATGTCTTTGGATCTTTTTATCATAATCTGGATGGGAAGTCTCTTGAATATCGCAAGAACTTTAAAGTAACTGCATTTAAAACTCCGGGTCTCGTACTTAAAGAAATAATGATACTATTTAGGAGATTACCAAAGTTTTAAGAAGATGAGTTGGATAAATAGGGATCGGTAGACCGACGTCCTTTGTAGGCGAACAAAGTTTGTGTACTGAAGGTATTCTTTCCAATTAATTGTCGCAACAAATCAACAAAGTATGTGAATTTTGGGGTTACTTATCATTAAATTACGGGTTCAGTTAGATCAAGTTAACATAACATACCATCACGCCTGTATTCCCCGAAGGGTTAGTCAGAGGTGTACTTAATGTACACCCACAGTTCGCCGGTATGTTTAGGTCCCATGTTATAGGGGGCGAGCCTACAGCCATTAACCGGGCACAAATCCAGACTCCGAGCTGCTAATGAGAATTTCATAGAAAAACTCAATAACACTTTCCTCGACCTGGGGATCGAACCCAGGACCTCTAGTGTAGCAGTCGCACTTGGGACCACTAGACTAATGAGGCAGTCAGATTAGATCAAGTATTTTTATTATTTTGTGAAATCTTTGTTGCTGTGTACCTACATATATCAGAGATAACTCATATCCAGAGATACCCAGACCTAGTGCAACTATCTGGCCTCACAAATATTTGTGGGATCGAATTTTCGACCTGCTGGATGCGGGACTGCTAATCAAATCGTGAAACAGTTGTGATTTCGTAGCACTCTTTTTGTTATAGTGCGAAAAATTCCCATCAATTGCCTGCCGACAGATACGTCGCGGCTAATTATGTCAGACTCATACCGATTAAAAATCGCATTCGCCTTGACGTGCCCCATGATCGAGGACAGGGAATTTACAACTTCGATATTTGCTGGTATCCTAGGGATTTCACGAATCGTTACGAATGAAGTCCGTTGTACATACTTACTTACTTACTTACTTACAAGCGCGTGACGTATGCTCGTGCATACGTCACGCGCTTGTGCACGCTGTGACGGACGGTAGGTACATCATAGTAGGTAATTTTTTTGAATGGCCAACCCTTTTAAAGGGAAGTGACATTCTGTTGGCGTGCACATGTCATGATAAGATGAATCTGTATGGGATTGAAATTTGTTCATGCTTTATTCGATTACGCGGTAGGAGCTATTTTCATAACTTTTGTTTTTTAATTTTATTATTTGTCTAGAGGGCATCGTCATATTGAGAAGTCTTGCATCACCAATTTATTGCAGTTTACTGCTCCCACGGGACATAGTTTGCAGCCACCCAACTCCACCACAATTTTGTAACTTGTCGTCGGTCCATTTTCTACAGCATAGTCGTTTTGTGATGTGATGCGGTTACCATTGGAACTGCAACATAAATAATGATATCAATAATTCCCACCTCAATATGGACCTCTGTTTTTTTTTATAGAACTGTCTACACCCTTTTGGACTTTAAAGCCAGCCAAGCAGTCAGTTTTTATATTTAATATACAGATTTAGATAGGGCAAAGGGTTTCCCTTTTCTACACACATCTGCTCTCTGCCAATGAGGACAAAAGAAAGGAAGTAATGCCTATATCTTTTTCATACAATATCTACAATTCTTTAGGGGTACAGGGGCCTACTATGAAAATAAAACCACGAAGTTTTGAATGACGGATTGTAGGTTGATAGTGTTTGTTTTGATTCAATTTTCGATCCGACTTGTCTTGCGTTAACGCTAGATTCAATATTAATAGTACTATCAATTTCGTTACTTTAAATATATGAAATGTGTAATTGTGAGATCAATATGTTTGGTTGTTCCGAAGCTTCGACGTTCGATTTTCATAGTGGGCCCCTAGAAAACATTTCCACACGCACATTCGTAACTGCTCTAGATAATCCAACATACAAAATTCCTAGAATACCAGGGTATTCACGCTATATTTCGCGCGGTGTGGGTATCTATACTAGGGTTGCTTAGTTTTTCGACTGATTATAGTATCTACCTAAGTAGTACCTTTAAAAAAAAAGTACATTACAAAAAGTATATTTGTATAGAAATTTTAATTGACCAACCGCAAAAAACATTTTATAGTTCTTGATTACAATGTTTACTAACATTAATCGTATGCAAAATTTCAAGTTCGTAGATCTGCTAGAAGTGCTTTAGAGTATGGATGATCGGCGAGTGTGTCAGTGAAAAATTGCTTGAGATATAACATAACGTGCCATCACGCTTATATTCCCCGAAGGGTTAGGCAGAGGAGTACTAATGTACACCCACAGTTCACCAATATGTTCGGGTATTAACTGCCGAGCTGAAAATTTTATAGAAAACCCAATGACACTTTGCTTGACCTACCTACCCAGTCACGCTTGGGACCTTTAAACTAATGAGAAAGTCAAACAATGGAACTTGAGATACTTCCTACTAAATATTAGGCACACCCTCGATATTGGGAGTTAAAGATAGGTTCAATAAGTAGTCTTGGTTAGAAAAATTTTAAACTTCTACCTTTCTGCACAACGAAGATACAGTGGCTAGAAAGTGCTTCGAATTGCTTTGAGAAAAGTATGGTGCGGCCGGCCCCTGGTTTGCTCGACTCGGTGAGGGCATTTTCCGTGCCCCTAGATTTATGTCTGTTGTACATGAGATTTTAGTGTGAAAAACAGCTTATATATGAAAATAGTATACCTAGTTGCGAATAATTATATTAAATACAACAGTAAAAATAACATTAAATTTAAAATTAAGCATCAAGACAAGGTTACAATGTCCTTGCTATGTCATAAGTAACAGGATACCAAATTTCAAGTCGATCAGACCTGTGGATATTGCGCACATCCACATGAACCAGAAAAGAGCTGATAATCTTCAAAGGGCTGGCCAAATTTTCATAAATCATAGCTAAGAATACTCTCGATCAAGTAACCTTTCAAAAAAAAAAAAAAAACAAAATCTGTCCATTTGTTTGGGCCCTACGATGCAACAGACAGACACACAAATACACACTACAAACTTTTGCATCCCTCTTTTTCGTCAGGAATTAAAAATATTATACAACGTATTCATAAAACGAAAACCTACAATATTTAAAAATAAAACCTGACAAATAAATACAAGTTTGATTAAATGCAACAGCCAATATCCAAAGCTCTTTACGCCAAAGAACAAAATAACTATTATGTAACATATTCATAAACCGAATACGATATTTAAAAATGAAATGCAATATCAATAATTTAAGCCGTTCCGTTGGCGTTGATCCAGAACATTCGAAACTGTACGATGTCATAAAATATTGTTCATATCACTTGTTCAACTCGAATGGTGGTATTTTTTCTGAAGTACTCTTCTCAATCTGGTTGTGACAAATAAATGTACGGTGTTTCATATAAATGATACCTCAAGAATCCGCTGGAAGAAATGGTTCCACTTGTAAACGATTGGCGTGGGGTTCGTGTTGCTATTCTAAGCTAGCTCTTTATGAAGTAGACATCCGTAATATGGGAATTTAGGGATGTCTCATGACATAAATATAAAATTCTTATCAGTACATTGTTACTTTTAAATACCGGAATTAGCTGTGTTTATCAGAACAACAAAGAGTAGACATGTTTATCAATGACATTATATAGTTTAAAAGGATAGAAGTTTATAGTAACTTGTGCATGTCAAAACATCATGAATGCGTCCATAATACAAGAAAGACCTAGTCCAAGCCCAAGTTCACGTGGGAGAGCCATGCTTCGGCACGAATGGGCCGGCTCGACCGGAGTGATAACACGGCCTCACAGAAATCCGGCGTTAAACAACGCCTACGTTATGTTTCGCCGAGTGAGTGAGGATACCGGAGGCCCCATCCCCTTTTAAAAGGTCGGCAATGCACTCGTGACTCCTCTGGTGTTGCGGGTGTCCATGGGCGGCGGTTATCGCATATCATCAGGCGATCCGTCTGCTCGGTTGCCCTCCTCCTCCTCCTATCCCTTAAAAAAAAGTCCAAGTATCTTGTAACATATTAAAAATCTATTATGTACCTACAACTTAAAATTTATAGAAAATGCACTCTAATATCCATTCCTAAGCATACATACTCCGTAGTCAAACTACTTTCCATTTAGATAATGAACGATCTAATTAAGACCTTTTCTGAACAGGCCTATTCTAAAAGGCGCAGAGTAAACACGACATGTGCTGACTCGGCCCACCCAGCGATACTCTACGTCAGCGAGGCGTTTAACGAGCGACACATAATTAGTACGCGACATTATTCAGCCTTAGCGCGATACGATTGTGACAGAATTACCCTGTACTTATGTTGAATCTTAATTAATTTTACTGTTCAGCACGTATTACGAGTGATAAATGTTTTATGGCGTGATTTTAGAAATAGGGGGTATGATTTGTTACCTCCGGAGGAATTAAAGAGTAGGGGTGAGGGCTCGGCAGCCGTGTGTAGTCGATTTGAATTAAATTTTGGGAATAAACATTTCGCTTTCCGAATTCTGATCAAGAATTTAGTGTACGGTCACGGAAAACCATCATGAAAACTAACTTTAGACTTAACGATAATTATGTCATATCCGCCATCCCTCTTTCTATTTATAAGAAAATTAGTGGAATTGTACTTACTAGTGAGAGTGTATGTGATAGTGGAACCTAGTAGGTATTAGTAGTAATAGTAAAATCTAGTAGGAATTAACAGAAATAGCTGTAGAGGAACCCAGTAGGTGTTAGTAGAACTAGTAGTGGATAATTAAAGGTATTAACGGAATTGGTAGAAGTAGTAATTGTGCAATCTAGCAGGTATTAGTAGAAGTACCTAGTAGTCTAGGTATGGTGTATGGTACCGAGAAATAGTAGTGGTAGTGGATGTTTATAGTATATAATTATAATAGCTTGGTATAATTATTTTTTTGATTTGACCAATCACATTATTTTTTGATATGTGACATACATATCAAAAAGTATTGTCATTAAGTATGTTATAAGCGCACATCTACAAAACAATTTTCAATAAAACTAAAAAGCAAACGCATAAAAAGCTCCAAGCTATTAGGTACCTATAATATTGTTAACAGGTAGGTAGGTAGTAGGTAGATACTTCCAATAATAAATGATGTCAATGTATTTCTCTAAAAAAATACAAAGACAAATAATTTTTCCTTTACGCTACGTGACGTAAAAAAATATATTTTTACGTCATATGGACTGAAGAATTGATATTTTTGTCCGTGTTCCAAGATTCTATTTTAACAAGATGTTTGTCCAACTAATGAATACCTACTGAGGTACAGAAATTGAATGTTGTCCGAGAGATAGTTAATTATTTTTTTTCTACCTACCTATAGGGAGGGAACACCAATTATCTTCTGAAAATATTTGATATGCCCCTCGTCAATTTTGTGGGCAAGCAATTCGTTTAGCAATTTAATTGTTGATACGCTAATTACTTAACTGTATAGGGTGTACTGATCGCGAATTTATCATAATAGCTAATTTGTATGCTATTGTAAACTCTGACATTTAGGTAATAATAAACGTCAGACGTAATGACTTTTTTTTATTCTTGTTATAGATACGAAGTATAATAAATAATTATAATAATTAACGACACGTTTGGCGTAGCGGCCGAGCGATCGGCTTCTGCGTCACGTGTTGTGGGTTCGATCCCTACACGGAGCAAATATTTGTATGATCTACAGGTAGTTGTTCCGGGTCTGGGCGTTTGTGTATGTGAGAATTTGTGTTTGTAAACGCACCCACGATACAGGAGAAAATCCTAGTGTGGGGCAACGTTTAAAAAAAAATAAAAAAATTACTGAGCATGAGGTCCTGGGTTGTATTCCTATTTCAATCACAGTTATTGGTTCGAATCCTGCCCGCGATTGAATTTTTCCTTTACTAAAAATAACACCGTTATTAGGTTTAAAATTCTTATAGTTTTAGTAAAAAGTGGATCGCATCGTAACCATGCGTTACATTATTTTACCTGAATTTGTATTATCTATACTCATCTTTTCATCACATTTTTGTTTTTCGCTTCGGAACGATCAACCTTTACTACTTATATATTATTATTTCACGAGTTATGTTAGGCACAGAGATGAGATGCTATTTTAATATCTTAAAATATTATTCAAAACCGTCAAGTTGGATAACTTTAAAAGCTCTCTTCAACGCGACAGTTAAGAAAAAGCACCTTCTTCATTGTATTAAAAGAAATGCAGCATTATTTGTTTATTTGCATACTTTTATAGCTAAAATTTCCGAAAGTTGTACTGAAAATATTAGGATTCTGTTCAGTTTCTATGAAACTGACTGAAACCCCAAAAAATGGTTATAAAGTAAAATAAAAAAGATAAATTTAAAATGTATATTATACAAATTATAAGTACTAAATATATTGAACCACAATTGACCCTTCATTCAATAATGTCACTGCATATGCAGACTGACAGAATGCATTGACTCCTATTATATATTTATAAAGTTTTTATTACAAACAGATGAATAGACACAAAGTATTCTTATAGTGCTGTCTCTAATAAGTTTAGTTCTCATTTTGGACGAGTGCGTGCGCCATCTGGTAGGTTATCGACTACTTTCAAGTTTTTCGAACAGAAGTAACCACATGTAGGGAAGTTGCATTTTTATACATATAGATAAAAACAAGAATATTAAGTCAGTGCTAGATTTTTTTTGCGTGTGGAATTCCTCATGGACTTCCCGGCGAAGACGATGGGGCGTGTCGTACTCCACCCAGAGTGGGTGACCTACCGACTAAAACCACATGGGTGTTTACCTCACCAGTTTTTGCTGGGGTTACGGGAGCGAGGTTTCATTCCTCCGCGAAAGTCAGAGCTAGATATTTCAAGCTATGGAAATAGGGTTAAAATTGAAAGCCAAAATCTGATGTTTATGATGATTTATCAGTTCAAAAGAACGTTAACAGCAGATTTTTATACTACAATGCGTTTGACCCCAGTTTTGCCCGATGATAGCAAAAAACAGGGTCCAAGGTTTTAATTTTATTAATAATCAGGAAGTGTTTGGCTTTGTTTTTATTTAACATATAAATACTTCGAAACTAAGAATTTCTGTTAAATAATTTAATATATAAACCTCCTCTCTATTATCTCTAGATCAAAAGAAAATTTAACTTGTAAGGGAGGTATTCGAGAGTTTGCTTTTTATTTTAATTAAATGTTTTACATGCCGATAAGCACGGACCGACCGTTAATTGGTACATTTACCCTACTGGCCAAACGTGGATCAGAAAAATGTGAACATAAAGGCTGCTTTTAGAATTTTGATGATATTTAGAGTGATTTTTTTTTAAGATTCACAGTAGCAGCCCGGAGTTTCATGTGGCTCGTTCCCCTACTATTTGATACCTAAACAACTTTGGGAGTACATCAATATTTGTACACATCTGCCAAACCATTCGGAGAATACAGGTGTGCTAGTATGTTATGTTATATTTGGTTTACCAAATAAAGACAATGTGTCAAGAAAACCCGGTTCGACTCGTGGAGGTATTGTTAGGTATCCAGAGGACCTAGTGTAAGTTCCATTTCACTGACTCGATTTTACGCATCAACCGCGTTTGGCGTGCTGATTGGCGATTTACGCGACCTTGACCACTGTTCACCAATCACAGAGCCAAACGCAGTCGATGCGTAAAATCGAGCCGGTGAAATGAAACTCGCACTAGGCCCCCCACTTGGCCCCACTTGGCCCTCTGATCTGTTTCTACATATTTATACATTAAATAGTCTACTTAAATTTAAAGTTCCCGTGCGCTTCGCCTCCTTGCTTAGGTAATTTTCGTTTCTAATATATACTGTGCCCACTGTACCACACCATGGAGGTTTCATATCATAAAATGTGTTTAAGTCTAATTTAGGAAGAAAACATTTGTCAAAATGTCAAAACAGCGATGGACAACTGTACTATGGAATC
This sequence comes from Acronicta aceris, assembly GCA_910591435.1. Classification (NCBI taxonomy): domain Eukaryota; kingdom Metazoa; phylum Arthropoda; class Insecta; order Lepidoptera; family Noctuidae; genus Acronicta; species Acronicta aceris. The sequence goes on along the minus strand of OU342761.1, from coordinate 13,817,455 downwards.
CAATGGAATCATAATATCTTGACGATGTCATCGTTTATTAAATATGTAGATATATGTGTGTGTATCTCAAACGCATGGTAGTGTGTGTACTTTCATACAAACTTTCACCCCCCTTTTCATCACCTTAGGGTTCGAATTTCCAAAAATCCTTTCTTAATGCTCGTTAAGGAACCAGCATGCAAAACAATGCAAGCTTTCAAGGATCTAGCTCTTGTAGTTTCGGCTGTGCGTTGATACGTCAGTCAGTTAGTAGGTCAGTCAATTAGGTTCTTCTTTTATAATAGATAATAATTTTCACTTTACTTACAAAGAAACCTAAATAAAAGACAATCGTGAATTTTAAACCTCAATAATATACTTTCATGAAAACTTTCTTATTTTATTTGGCAATTGTGATTGGGATGTACCTATATGCTCCTAACGGATCGGACGGCTTTTTTAACATAATGTATATGAATAAAAGATCGCAAAAATATCTATTCTATTTTTGGCTGAATATTTTATTGTTCACCACACAATACAAAACAATACCGAAGAAACAAAAGAGTATTTATAACAAAACGCTGTGCGCAACAATACGTACATGCGTTATCTGAAAGGATCTAATAAATAACAAGAGGTCTAGTGTGAGAGGGCTTTTCACACCCCTCTTTAATCCATTATCATCTGTAATCGATGATTTGATGGGTAGGACGTGTGCTATCTCAGATCTGTGATGTTTCCCTAAATTGCTTATTATAATGGCTGGATTTTTGGCATCTAAATTAATATATTGTGAAGACTAATATACGAGTTGTTTTGGATTTTAAGTATCCTTCGTTTAATGTCAGAGTTTCTGCCTTATTAAAAAAAAAGAAATACGTAGGTATATTGCTTTTACGTTCGGCATCTAAGCTGCATAACTATGCAATATCTTTCTCTGCTTAGGAGTTTTCAATTTGTAATCGGATCTTTGGGTTCGGAATATAATATCGCGGTGATAATGTCAATTCTAGCTGTAGATACCTATTAACTAACAATTTTTCTTTCGTTTTTATTCATATCTTCTACGGTTTCAGGGGCTATGTAATAGGAGGCAATGTTATAATCATAAAGAAGAATTACCAGTTTTTTTTTTAAATAAAACGCCCCACACTAGGATTTTCTCCCGTATCGTGGGTGTGTTTACAAACACAAATTCTCACATACACAAACGCCCAGACCCGGAACAACTACCTGTAGATCATACAAATGTTTGCTTCTTCACTCAACCGCTACGCCAATCGTGTCGTCGAATGGCGTAGTTTTATTTTTATTTTCAGGGTTCATCATACTTATATACTCGTGATACTAGCCTATGTTCGTACATAGGAGCAACAGACGCCAAAACAATTATCCTAAAAAAAAATCTTGTATGTTTGTACGCGAAATCATGCAAAAACTATTGCACAAAATTGGATAAGGATTTCAAAGTTGTATTGCTGGAAATCTGGTGCATGTTTTGTCTTGATACGCTGTCTAGAAGCCAAGGTATAGTAAGTAAATCCTTTTGTAATACAAGTGAAAACACGCGCAACGCTTATTAATATATACAAAATTAATAAATTCTATATAATACGCAGCTCTTTTAGTATTAATTGTGTTGATACACAATGTAGTTTTAAATTTAGCTAGCCTAACAGACAGATAAATTAAGTTTCACTTGTTAATGGATGTTTGTAAGATAACTAATAAATTGAAAGTGCCTTGAAAGTTGAACAGAAACTGGAAACATCAATTAAAAATGGTTTAACAAAATAAAAAAAAAATCTTGTAGACATTAAAATTTCCACTCCATCTTTTTCAGCAAATAAAAATCAAGCAATCAGACTGAAAAATGGATGTTGGCTTTTTGTTCGTATAAAATTAAATTAATCCAGTCATTGGGTTGCAATGTACCGTGCCAGGCAATTTAAGGCTACAGTATCAATATTGTGCTATACTTATACTGTATTTTACGTTTATTTTCACGAATACGCAAATTGGTGCATATGCCTGTTTCCCTTCCCTTGCATCTTTTATAAGGTTCGATTTTGGTGTTGGACGTATTTAAAAATATTAACTTTAAAATTAAAGTTACAAACTTTAAAATAATATTATTACATAATAGTTTGTTATCTTTAAGAATGGTACCTAGTAGGTATTTAAGTATTTACAGGTATTTCTCTGTGATCTAGTCTCAAGTGCGACTGTTGAGGTTCGATTCACGATGGGTTTTTGGGTTTTTCGTTGAAATTCCCAGTAGCAGCTCGGAATTCTTATTTGTGAACCCGTTTATGACTTGATATTAAAGAGAGGTAGGGCATGGAATCGAATAATTCCACTCACATTTGGAGCTGCCCGACTGGGGAAGTACCTCCACCTTGCAGAAAATCGTAGCCAAATAACATAGCTCCGTGCTAGGTTGTGTTCCGAACAGTAAGCAAGGTCGCCAGAGCTCTGCGAGGAAGCGTTGTGTTGGCAGTGGGGGGGACCAGTGGAGTTTTGTTACCGTCGCTGTCATGCATGGCAGTATGTCTCCTATGCTGACAGCCTAACTATTCCTACTTTTTACTTAATTTACAGGGTCGGCAGCACGCGAGTGATGCTCCTGGTGTTGCAAGCGTCCATAGGCTATGGTAACCGCTTACTATCAGGCAGGCCGTATAAGTATACGGCCTTTTTTATACCTCTAAGGTGGCAAACAAGTGTTATAAAAAACAAAGTGGTATAAAAAAAATATGGGGACGGGCCATAAAAGGTACAGATGCTGGATAGGATATGTTATCATATATATTACATTCTCACGTGTATTTTTGTAACTATTCATCAAAACACACAATTTACTTCACGTACTCCAATTTGTTCAAATATTATTTAAACGTGATTTAAATAGTCATGTGATTTGGACTCGCGCTTCTTGCGTAAAGCTTGTGAGTCATGTAACTATCAACAAATGCGATAGTAAATAATTAAATATCCCATCAAAATCCGTAAGAAAGGTGGTAAGTTGTGTTCTATCTTGAAACAGCATTTTCTAATTCTATGTACTCTACTAAGTGATCCTTTTGACAAATAAATACTTAGAACTTAATGTTTTTATCGTAAACGTACAACTCGAATCTTTTCAAAAGTAGGGTGAGCAGGTATCTTCTGGGTATGCTCGCTCCATCGTCGATCTCATCTTTGTCCCGGAGGCAAGATTGAACTCAAGAGCAAGCCTATTTTAAAAAAAATACAGCAGTGAATAATAACTCCCATTGAAAAAAAAATATATAATGTTTCTTGCCTGTCCTGGGTTCGATTCCCAGGTCGGACAAAGTAAGTAGAGTTTGGATTTGTATCCGGTTAATGGGAATAGGCTTGCCTTCTATTACATGGTACCTAATATATACCGACAAAATGTTGTTAGATAGCAGCACACCTCTGTCTAACCTTTCAAGTAATATAGGCGTGATGGTATGTATTGACAAAAAAATATTAATCGACACAGCGTCTCACCTGTTGCTACCGATTTCAATTTACAACTCCGAAATTAGTTTCGGAAGCATCCCTGTTCCGTACCCCTTAATTTAGGTATTTTCCAACAATGTTATGCAAACGGCTGGTTCGTAATACATTACTTGCGAATTGAATCGGTATCATCCGAGGCAGCGTCGGTGAAGATCGATGAATATTTATATCTTGCCTTAGGAATATCGCTCGCCAGTTATTAATTATGTTGTGGCCTGCTGTTGCTTAATGTCTTACTGATGCTTTCGTATGGAAGGTGTTTGTTGTTTATTTTATGTATTGTGGTTTAGTACTAAGATAAACTTACTGGTTTCTGACACTTACGCGAATATTAGACATTGTAATTAAACTACTTTTATGGATTTTATCGCGTTGTATTACATAACATACATAAACATAATCAACCCATTATACTGTCCCACTGCTGGGCACGGATCTCCTCTCAGAATGAGAGGGATTAGGCTATAAGTCCACCACGCTGCCCTTCGAAAAGTCAGAGGTGCGTGCCTTGGGTTCGATCTCGAGACCTTTGACTTGGCAATCCATTGGTCATACCACTAGGCCATCACTGCTTACTTATACTCGTTGTATTCGTATTATTTAATTACCGTCGTTTCGGATCTTTTACAGCATCCATAGTCACGGGTAGACTAAGTGGTTGGACGTCCTAGTGTTGCAATTACTAACAGCTACCATACATTTTTATTAATTACTAGCGACTCGCCCGCGGTTTCACCCGCGTTGCCCCGTTTTTTTGCAATGTTTCCAATTTTTCTCTCCATAAAAACCTTCGTCAGAGTTCAAGGAATAAATAAAAAATAATAAAAACCCCAATTGGTCCAGCCGTCTTCGAGATTTGCGCTTAGCAACAAATTTTGCAATTCATTTTTATTATATAGAAGATTAGCAAGCCGATTCAATATAAACTTATTTACATCACTAGTTAATTATTATAATCAACTGTTGACTGCCTCATTAGTCTAGTGGTCCTAAGCGCAACTGCTACGCTAGAGGTTTTTGGTTCGATCAAAGTAGAGCAAAGTGTTATTGGGTATTTCTACTAAATTCTCAGTAGCAGCTTGGAGTCTGGATTTGTGCCCGGTAAATATCAATAGGCTCGCCCCCTATTACATGGGACTTAAACATACCGGCGAACTGTGGGTGTACATTAGTACGCCCCTGCCTAACCCTTCGGGGAATACAAGTGTGCTGGTATGTTATGTTAGGTTTTTATAATCAACCCGTTATACTGCCTCACGACATTGTGGCACGGGTCTAGAATGGCCTAATGCAGGTTGACAGACTTCCGCCGTCGGAAAATTCTCTCGGGTAAGCAGGTTTCTTCACGATGCTTTCCTTCACCGTTTAAGCGCGTAGGTGCATGACTTGAATTCATACTCGAGACCTTCGATTTGGCAGTCCTATGGTCATATCACTAGGCTCTCACTGTTAATTTTATAACGAGATTAAGAAATAATTGCTAATTCCCTGACGTAACAGCAGCATATAAATAACACTAATGTAATCTAATTCTGCCAATTACTCAGTGTAGTATTAAGATAACCAAGTAAAAGTATAAGAAAAAAAAATATAACTAGATATGTTTTAAACGAATGGGCAGGCGCATGATGGTAATAGATTTGCTATTGTGTCTGTATTACTTGTTTGTCGGGTTAATGTTTTTAATATTAAATAAACAATTTGAAACGTTGTAAAAATATCAAGAATTACATTCGCTTACATTTCTTTTCGATAATTATTGTGGACAATATGGCTTTGAAGGAACCTAGATAATCAGTATTCGAATCCAAATAATATCTATTACAATTCAATAAAATTATGTTTAAGTCCGATTCGATTAGTTATTACGTTTATAAGGGCGATTCGGCCCCTTAAATTGCCTCTTAAAAAGAAAAGGTATAATTAATTACATCTCTATGCATAAAAATAGATGTCAAACGGAACTGCCTGATTTTCCTTGGAACAGTGCAAAGATCAAAAAATGGAACGGTTCCGTTCCGTTGACAAACATCCTTCCAAAAAATCCTTTATACGCCAGTTCAGTGATAAAATTATGTCCAATTTCTCGTATATACAGGCTGGCGGTCTCTGGCCGCACGGAGCGGTGCCTTTGCACGCACGATTAACTTTTTTATTAATACCCATCGGCCATGGAACTAAAGCTTTGACGTGATATCACTCACAGGGAGATGAACGCGTTAATCCACTTTGGTAACTTGATATTATTATAGTAATACTTACCTACATTGATATTTTTCTTTGGACTAAAAGTATCGACGTTGGTGGAGGTTGCTATTTTTGGAATATTTCATAAACTTGGTTATTTGCCTTATTACTCCAGTCTTCGTAAGAGCAACTGCTACGCTAATGGTTCTGGGTTTGATTTTCAGGTCAAATAAAGTGATAATGGGTTTAAATAACATACAAATATTTTTTAACCAATGCCAATGCCATTTTTTTTTACTTATCATTTATTCTCAGGCATCTAGGGCCCATAGATATATACCTTTCAAGCTAACATATATACAAAATAGTATTAGTCGATAGGGCTTAAGACTATGTTAGTAGCACTTCACTTTGCACTAACATAGTCTGGCATAACATAGTAGTTTGGCAATGATATTATTTATTATATCAATGGCACATGCAATAAAAATAGGAAATACTATGTTGCTTTTTTAATTAAAATCTCAAAGTTGGTCACCGCCAAATGCCAAATGAAGATGTCACTCGAACACCAATCATGACTCAATTCTGTGATACGCCGCAACAAACTTGACATTTACTTACTATTCAGAGCAGCTTCCTGCCATCAATATTACCATTAAATATCTCAAGATATCTGAAAGTAAATAAGACAATCAAAAAGTTTGACAAGCCAGTCTTTGAGACCAGTAAGTGGATTTTAAGATAATCTTTAAGCAAATCGTTCAAACTTCCCGCTTTACAATATTAGTTCAGATAATATTATATAAGTATTATCATAATTTCTAATGGCGAAAAGTTTTTGCGTAAATAAGGATTACCAATTTGGAAACGGTTTTGGAACATAAATAATCCAATAATAAAATGGATGATAATCCTATTGGGTGAGGTAGGTCACGAGCGGAGCGCGTGAACTTTGAAAAGTATTCGCTTTTGTGTTGAATATTGAGTAGCTTTTGGCTGTAATCACAGAATAAATACTAACTACGTAACATTTAGTTTTCTAGATTTGGAGAAATTCATTAGGTGGACTAACTAACCTAATCAACTGATCTGCAAGGATAAGGTGCGCTTGCCGCGGTCAGTGTGTGGATGGGTGACCATTCTTAAGACATCAAGGCTGCCCGTGCCTCGTGCACGTAAAGTCTTCGGTGCTGGTGGTTATTGGAATACCCATGACAATTATTGGTGGTAGTCAAAAGCTCTAAAAGGTTGTACGGAAGTCCAAATTTTTTAAATTAATAGAAAAATGGTATTTGGAATTTGGTATTTTGGAAAAAAAGTATAGCTACGTGTTTCAAAATTGTTGCATTTTTTTACCTTAAAGAGAAAATTCTTTATTTTTGCACCTCTCATCTCACTCATTGCGGATTCTATTATAATGTTAATTAGGTGCTTAAGCAAGTAATAAAGCGTTAATGATTATGTAAGACCACATTTTCGGCGTGATAATTCACGGAAATGTACCGTGTGTATGAAAATCATAATGGACTACGCAATACAGACAAATTTTTTTTTCAAAAGAGTAAGTAGTAATGCTGTTTATATGACACTAGTAACCCGTTCGCAGCTCCGCCTGCGTAAATTACAACCTATTCGATGTATTTTTTTTATTTTTTTTCTTTTATATTTTGTCCTAACTTTTGTCTTCGTAATTGAAGACAATAAACAAATCGACCGAACTGTTTTCAACTATCATACATGCGGCAATTGTTTTTTATTTAGGTAAAATAAAAATCGATTGCAATTGTATAGGTATAGATTACATATAATTTTTCACCGTGACTTAGTCATTTAAGAAGTTGCAATTAACACAATAATTGATATTTACGACACGTGCGCAAACTTAGGCAAAAGATTGAAGTCATTTATCAAAATCATTTATGATTTGAAATAATTCATACTCGCATTAATATAAAATCAGTCTCTCATTGTGTGACATAAAAATTTTGGTACACGCTTAAGCGTGTGAAAATATTATGCTAATAATTACAACACCACATTTCATTTGTTTTTCAAATAAATAATTATTAAAGTTGTTAAAATGAATAATACGCGGTCCATAGCCACTATTTCACGAACAATTTATGTTGGCAAGTTTTAATCTAGCTTTTTTTGCTGTCGTTCCACACAACAGCGGGTGGTGAACGGGCAAATGAGTTCATTGTTTGTCCCAACACTATTTTTTGCTAGTTATCAAGCAGATAAACATGGTTTTATCCTCGTGTAAATATATTATTCAAAGTTCGATATGGGGCAATTCATATTACTTATTTATTACTTATTTTTTACGTGGGAAAGCCATGCTTCGGCACGAATGGTCCGGCTCGACCGGAGTGATACCACGGCCTTACAGAAAACCGGCGTCAAACAACGCTTACGTTGTGTTTCGCCGAGTGAGTGAGGTTACCGGAGGCCCAATCCCCTTTTAAAAGGTCGGCAACGCACTTGTGACTCCTATGGTGTTGCGGGTGTGCGGCGGTAATCGCTTACCACCAGGGGATCCGTCTGCTCGTTTGCCCTCCTGTCCCATAAAAAAAAAAACTATAATAGTATAGGACCTATAACCATTATAGTTTTTTTTATCTACCTATACTATAAGTATATTCTATAGTTTGTTTAAAAAAAATGTTGCCCTACTCTAGGATTTTACGTGCGTACGATCTTGTTGTTCTTAATCCCGTGGTATCCCGTTCAACAGGAAATTCAACGTGTACCGTGAGCGTTAGTGAATGAAGTGTTATTGGGTTTTTCTTCAAAATTCTGAATAACAGCTCGGAGTTTGGGATTTGTGCCCGGTTAATGGCAATAGGCTCGCCACCTATTATATGGGACCTAAACATACCGTCGAACTGTGGGTGTACATTAGTACATCTTTACCTAAACTTTCGCGAAATACAGGCGTGATGGTACTTATGTAATATTTGTTGCATTCCACAATATAGTTTACATAGATGGATAAATCCTTACTAATATTAAAAACGTGAAAGTTTGTGAGTATGGATGCATGGATGTTTGTTACTCTTCCACGCCAGAACGGGTGAACAGATCTTGATGAAATTTAGCACAGAGATAGATTATAGTCTGGAATAACACATAGGCTACTTTTTATCCAGGGCGGACCCAATTCTGAAGTCCACGCCGACAAAGTCGCGGGCAGAATAATAATAAATTAGTTCATTATGGAACCCGTCGGGCTCAGCAATGTAGGAGAGAGGAAGTAATGTCACTATGTCTAGTGGAGCGTCAGCGTAATGGGAGAAGGAAAAGGGTTAGGTTACAGAATATTATGTCTAGCGGCATAGTAGGGCAAATGTTTAGTCATGAAATAATTATTATGTCTAGTCTATTATTATGGATAATTACGTGACTACTTTATTGGAGGCGCCGATGAATGTTTTGATAGTGCCATGTTTGATACCGACAGCGTTACATTGTTACTATTTAAATTTACTACTGTGTCATTAAATCACGAGTGAATCGGTTTCTTCTAGGCAAGCGCGCTCCATCGTAGATCGCAATATCGCTTAACATCAGGCAAACTGGCGATCAAGCGTAAGCCTATCACGAATAAAAAAAAAATTTGCTCCACTAATCTATTCAGTGCAAAATTATTACACAAATGAGGGCTGTGTTACATTAGGCCACGTGGCCATATAATGTTTCTTTTTTTTTCATAGTGCTTTTCATTCTTTAGCTTTTTAAAGAAAACATTGCCCCCCACTAAGATTTTCTCCTGTATCGTGAGTGATTTTACGAATACAAATTCTCATACACACAAACGCCCAGACCCGGAACAACCACCTGTAGGTCATGCAAATATTTGCTCCGTATGGGGACCGAACTCAGAACATGTGGCGCAAAATCGGTCAGCCGGTACGCCAAACGTGTCATCGTCATTAGACACATTTTTTTTTTAAATAGCTCATTAGCCCAGTGTGGTTGCAAGTGCGGTACAAATAGTACAAATACTATAAACTATAGTTATCTGTGGTCATTCTTATGACATCTACAACGTGTAAATAAGCGCAAGCCTCAAACAGGTCGATTAGAATATCGAGTCAAGTAAGCATATTCTTTTAAGAAATTAGCTATATCAGCTAAACGTAAAACTTGTGGCCGTACCGCAATCGTACTCGCAACGACTACGATATTGATGCGCACACGCAAACAATAAAAATTTGTGCAAATAGGTTTCAGTTTTTCATACCTTGACCCACTGATGGATCAGGGGGCCATATTTCAGGTATTTTTTTTTTAATTAACACATATTAAAAACCACTGTAATTGATTCAGTAGTCTATCCTGAACAAACTACTTTCAGGGCTTGCGCTTATTCTGTTACAGGTTGTAATTTACAAGAATCCCTGTCCCGACTGACAATGTACATACCTACAGCCTAAACCAGTGGTCGTAGAGATTTGAATTTTGGAGTGTATTTTTTTTTATTCATGATAGACTTACGCTGGACCGCCAGTTCGCCTGGCATTAAGCGATACTGCGATCTACGATAGATCGCGCTTGCCTAGAAGAAACTGATTCAATCGTGATTTGAAGACACCCAGATTATATCTATCGGGGAAGACCCACTCGGTATTTGTATTTGGATAGAGGTTTGAGATAAGTATTGTGAAATTTAACCCCTAAGTGCGTAAACATTTAAGAAACCTTTATTATAATGTTTCATAGAATATTTGAAAGTTCTTTATTTTTGAATAGTTTGATAGATTTTGAAATATTTTATAGGTAGGGGTCAATTGAATAGTTCTATGCCATAGATGGTTCTGGTAGGTGGAGTTGTTGTCGACATCCTTTAGGATGCGAGTAAAACCACGGTTAACAGCTAGTTATAATTATATCTTCATGGCCTACCTTAACTAAATGGTAATTAAGTACGTTATCAGCAGTTGCTAAACGTCGAGATTGATAAAATTTGTATTTATTTTTTTATAAATAACTTAATAGAATCGATAGATAATTATAATTGACGATTATATTTTATATTATATTATATGGCTGTGTATTGCATAATAATACATGGGTATCACATCCACATTAAGGGCATTACATCGCTCAAATCCAAAAAACACCCGCTTTAAAGAAGTTTCTAGTGGAATCTTTATGTGCGTTTGGCATATAAAAAATATATGTTATACTTAAGGTCATCACAAACATGTTTAAAATTTTTTGAAATTTGCCCCAATTTTGGATAATAATTGAAGAAAATAGACCTTTTTTAACCTAATTTGTATTTTTTCTCTTTAACGGCTTAATAGGTAGTCATGAATTTTATACCAAAAAAATTGTAATGACGTAATTATCAATTTGTATTGTTTTTATTTTCTTATTTCTTTGAATATTTTGAAATAATAAAGAAATACCTGAAACCTCACGAGCACCCCGCGTGAAGCGCCCACGCAATCTCTGTGACAAAATACTAGCACAAAGACTAAATCCTCAAGGTCATTGGGTAATGTAATACCCTTATGGTATAGTATGAGTCTGTAATACGAGTCGATAGTATTATCTAAACGGCCTCAGTAATTTGGTAGTAAGTACGATTTTTACGCTAGAGGTTTTGGCTTTCAATTCCCAGATTAAGCAACGAATATGCGGGGCTGGGTCCCTATTACATGTGACCTAAGCATACCGGCGAGCTGTAGTATAGTATACATTAGCACACCTCTGTCATACCTTTCGGGGAATACAGGAGTGAAAGTATGTTTCTTAAAGCTCTTTTGCCTACATTAATTACACTGAAATAAAATGCGTTTCAGTAAATACTTTATTGACGAAGCAAACAAAATAAAATTAAAGTCTTTTATCGAAAAAAGGAAATGAGACTTATCCAATATTTACTCATTACGTCATCACCAGGTCAACTGATGTTAATTACGTCACTAGTGAAAGAACAAAAAAATATTGGAGTTTTATAATCTGCGTCACATGCTACCGAAATGATTAGATGTGGACAGCAGTGGATGCATGACTCTGTACAAATATTGTATGAAGTGGCACATGACTTGATTACACTGTGTTTGTTTACCCGATAGTCATGTTTGAATAATAATTAGGATTTATTTGCTTTGAATGAAAATTCGATTGACTACATGTTTCTTTGTTTATAGTTTTTTTGCGCTGTTTTGTAATGTGGGTTATTACGTATTTCTGCAGCTACAAGTATTTTTCTTTCGATTTGAAATGTGGGTTGACAGTATCATGTTTTTTTTTTTTTAAATAAAAACGTTGCCCCACACTAGGATTTTCTCCTGTATCGTGGGTGCGTTTACAAACACAAATTCTCACATACACAAACGCCCAGACCTGGAACAACTATCTGTAGAACATACAAATATTTGCTCCGTGTGGGGATCGAACCCACAACACGTGACGCAGAAGCCGATCGCTGAGCCGTTACACCAAACGTGTCGTCATTGTTTAAGAGAACTTAACTAATATAATTTTTTATGTTAATTTAATGGCGCTGAGCTACTGTAAGGTATCAGTAACAGCCAGTCCCTATAACAAATCCGCCGATAGATTTGCTTACAAGAAATAGGATTTTGACATTACTTGTATGGACTTTATGTCAAAATCCTATCTCTTGTAAACAAATCTATCGGCGGATTTATTATAGGGACTGTCCGTAAATGTAATAACACTACTAAGCTACGTTGTAATGGCAAAAGTACTTTTAAGTTGAGATATATAATCTCTTAACCTTTTCTTAAATATAGGCATACTCAGAGTCTGACATTTTTAGGGAGACTGTTATATAGCCGAACTCCTTCAAACTGAAAAATATTCAGTTTTCTTACCATGCAAGGTCCTAACTGATGGTAGTTCTAGATGATCCTTTTTCCGGGTATTATATACTTCTGAGGTTTTATGTAAACTAAGGCTAGTAAGTAAGTAGTAGTAAGTAAGTATAAAACACTGTCTCATTAGTCTAGTGTCGTAAGTAGAGGGGTTCGATTCACAGGTTGAGCAAAGTATTATTTGGGATTTTTACGAAATTCTCAGAAGCAGCTCGGAGTTAAGGAATTGTATCCGGATAAGGTCCCATATAATACCCGTATAAGCATAAATAGGTAGGTATGCAGTTGACAAAATTCTAAAGGTACTTTTTGCTAAGATATTTTATGGTATTACGAACATTGTGTTATATGGGACCTAAAGATACCGGTGAACTTAGGGCGTATTTTAGTGGGTACACCATTCCTTAACTCTTCGGGTACGAGCGTGATTGTATTTACAACTTATGCTTATTATTATATCTATGTAAATCTCATACCTACAATCATCTCTCAATAAGAGACTTAATTTGACTTAGTCTTAGATTGACCTTTTATAATTTACGCAGTATTACGTAACTTTATACTGCATAGGTAACTATATCTATATCCCCTTGGTTGTATGAGAAACTTTACAAGACTTTTTTTTCCGGCGCCTTGGTAGGCCGACTTCTGCAGTCTGTTCGATTTGGGTCGGTTTTAAAGCGGTTTATTTAGTCTGTGGAGTATATCTTTCCTATTCTAACTTATTCAGAGTGTACGCAAAACAACGGGAAAGGCATAAAAAATCACATGTCAAACATCCAACGTCAATTTTTTTTGGAATGTCACTTTCTATGAGGCCTGTGGGCCTTTGTTTACTTTACATTTTTATAAAATAGCGTCCCATGGCATTATATAGAAAATTGTATATTTATTTTTTTCTGCTAAGTGTTGTACGAAGTGCCTTACCACAAATATCCTCAATTTTTATCTTTCTACGAACACAAAAATAGAAGCCGCTTGCTTTATTTTACCTGACAGGTAGATTTTTAGTTCGTTCACCTTTTTTCTCGCCAAGTCAGTCACCTGCAAGCCATAGCTCGTGGATGCCGGATCTAAGTATATCTATGTATGTGTTCTCACGTTCCACGATCTGCTTTTCAAGCATAGCCTGCTAGCAGGAGGAGAGGCTGTTAGTTCATTCACCCTGTACACCGCAGCACTGGCAGACAGTAGAACTGCAAAAAATATTGCATATTCATGGCTCCATTTCATTTCTGATAATTATTGTAATTATTAGGTCATTTTTCTATTCTTATTCAGTGTCGCTTAACACAAACGTGTTGACACTGCGATCTAAGATGGAGCGCGCTTGCTTAGACGAAACCGATGTACTCGTGATTTAAAGACACTCAGATTATATCTATGGGGAAAGACGCAGTCGGGAAACGCATTCCACATTTTAGCGATAGGCATGATAAAAGTGGACTTAAAGCGTTTCGTTCAGGTTTTTTTTTTTTTTTATTTTGGACTCATGGATCGTCTGCCACCCACCAAGGTGAGTTTGTGGGTACCTTCCCTAGCCTTATAATCACGGCCATAGTATTTGTGACATTTGCCACTTATCTAATCTAAGCTACTCAGTTTTTTAATGATTTGATATTTCTGATATTACCAAGTTTCTATATTTTGACTCAAGTCAGTCCTATTTGGTGGTATGCGTAATGGTTTCTGTGGTATGCGTTACGCCATAATAAAACTATGGCGCAGGCCAGTGAAACCCTCAAACATTATCCTCTAGTCAAAATAAACCAACGTCCTGTTCCATTGAGACTAGTCTATGATAATTTATAAACATGTAAGTACAGAATTAAGTCAATATTTTCATTACAACCGCGTGATGAGAGCCGTTAAGAATTGTTTAATGAATCATAAGCATATTTATTCTTAGTATTCATTCAAATATTTACTTCACCCGAATAAATTTTGGGTTTTTAGAATATCAATTGCGTCACGGGATTTGTTTTTTTAGATCACCCGTTACAAAAATCTAACTAGGTAGCCGTTTTTTCGGGTAATAATGTCTGGCTAGCTTTTTTTTTATTATTTGTGATAGGCTTACGATTGACCGCCACTTCGCCTGATGTTAAGCGATACTGCGATCTACCATGGAGCGCGCTTGCCTAGAAGAAACCGATTCACTCGCGATTTCTATGGCTGGTTAGCTTGCGTAGTCCCACAAGCAGCACTCATTTGGAGAATAGCCTGGAGATGCAACAAGGCGTGTTCTGTGCGAAAAACATGAGGCTCACACAATCTGAAGTCCCTTCATCCCCACATGTAAGCAATGGACCTTTCAGGTTGGTGGAGAATGAATAGGTACTCGCGACTCCAACAGCTAATGGCGGCTGTTACCTAAGGGTAAAGGCGCCTTCTCAGTCAAAATAACCGAAGAGATATATATGATCAACCCATTATATCGTCGCACTGTTAGGCACGGATGTCCTCTTAGATTAAGAGAGATTAGGCCATAGTCCACCACGCTACTGCCTAATACGGGTTGGCAGATATCACATGCCGTTGAGAAAATCTCTCAGGTATCTCGCTCAGGTTTCCTTTACTGTTTAAGCCATTGATAATTTGTTATTTATACGCACATTTAAGATATTTATGAGATATTATAGGTAACTAATTACTTTCTGAAAATACTCGACTTCTGATGTTACATTAAATTATCATCACTTTTAGCTAATAGAGATCCACATAACGAATCCCAGCGACCATTACTAGGTCGGCTATCTATCTCCTTTTGAGTTAGTCTATGTTTACATGAGGCCGGACCTGATATTGCTCCATGTCGGTCACTGAGTGAAAAAGTTGGCAAGCGTCAAGCGTCTACATACCTTAAGTTTCTCATCTTGCCGCAGTATTACAGACAAATATACAGTACGTTGGCATGATGTTATCTTATGTATAAAGGGTTTACGAGGAAGGAACATCGCGTGTAAATTCAGTAAACTCACTTTTGTCACTTTAAACACTTTTTTATAGCATTTTTGAAGCACTTTTTGATTTTATTCACCCAAGTACACGTTTCGGGATTGCACCTCAAGTTTTGGGCCCAAATTCTGTATTTTAATTTTATCAGAATATCATCCAACGACAGAAATTGAATCGAACCAACATTATTTATTTGAATCAAAAGTGGTAGAAAAGATGATAAAGGTGAAATTGGTCTGCAGTATAATATTCTTCACAATTAATTCGTACATTATTTATTATATATATTAATATTATAATATTAAATACATTATTTATTATATTCATAATTTTATACGCATATTACTAATAAAAAACTACATAGGCATATTTTTATTACAATGCATAGGACTAACATGTTTTTTATGAAAATTTAAAGGACACATGGACTGACAGGCCTGACAAAACTGTAAAACCGTCAATTATACTCGTACTATTCTGATGTAATTGAATAATCATTTTGACATAATAAAAGACGTAAGCCCTGATCATGCGGTAAGGGTTTTGAGTTCCAAACAATCCCGAAACATACAGGTGAGTAAACCCGTAAACGAAAATAAACTCAAAATCCTTGATAATTTCTGGCGTAACGTTGAAAATTCTACACTTTTCAAAAAATAATTCCAGTAGCTCAAGTGGTCACAATAATACTGTATCTATACGAACAACTATGGATGTACAGAGGAAAAAGTTACAATATTAAGTTTGTATAAAGATAACATTAAAAGATTCAGTGAACTCAACCTTAATTACTGCATCAAAAAACTGACATTTCATCAACAAAGACGTGTCCCAATATATTATTTGGGTAAGATACTACAATCTGACTGTCGCATTCAGAAACGATAATTACTATAAATGCTTTATATAATATACGCTATTATGTTGAATCATTTAACGATTTTTTAGGTATGATCAATGATATAATCTTTTTATCTATATAATGTCATTGGTTATGACCATTCGGCTTATCTTGCTTAGTAAATCTGTCAAGTTGATCGTAAAAAATAGTATCTAAGACCACTGACCTTTATCTTGGAAAATAATTGCATATTAATAATACAATAAAGTTATTTTTTTAAATTCTACATTAAAGGAATCACCCAATAAATGAACGATAAATTTTTGCAATCTCCCAATTCTGTTGGATTTTGCCAATTCCCGTTTATGTGTTCAATTTTTTTGAGGATCTCATTAGTCTAGTGGTCCCAAGCACGACTGCTACACTAGAGGTCCTGGGGTCGATCCCCAGGTCGAGCAGAATGTTAATGGGTTTTTCTATGAAATTCTCAGTAGCAGCTCGGTGTCTGGATTTGTGCCCGGTGAATGGCTATAGGCTCGCCCACTATAACATGGGACCTAAACATACTGGCGAACTGTGGGTGTACATTAAGTACGCCTCTGCCCAACCCTTCGGGGAACACAGGCGTGATGGTATGTATGTTTTTTTGAGGAAGGGACAGATTGTCCAACCCCCTATCCCCACCAAAAAATATAAACGCTCATATCTTAAAACTTTCTTAGATCAATTTAAATTACTTTTTCAGTACCTATACATAATTCTATGTATATAAAACAAAGCCGGGTTTGTTACAACACTTATAACTTGAGAACGGCTAGACCGATTATTATGTCATCAAAAAATTCACGAAAAAGAACATTATAAAGAAAATTTATTTTCTCATACATTTCGTATCGGCAAAGTATTGACAGGTTTGACAGAAAAAAAAACACGGACACAAATGAACATGGCGTTGTTTTCTATGATGTTTTCTGTTTGGGTAAGGCCAGTAGATGGCGTTTTGGGTGATGCAAATGCACACCAGCACCTTATGAGGAGTTGGTACACAACTCCTCATAAGGTGCTGGTGTGCATTTGATTAATTTTTTTGTGTATGTTAAAATGGGTCCCTGGATCGTTTAGATTCATAATTTGAACCGGTAGGTGGCACTGTAATCGGGTGCTACGATTTTTTTATATAAAGGGCAAGACATGGGAAATGAATGATTGAGGTGACGGCTGATAGGGATGAGTGGAAGAAACGGACATGCTGCGCTGACCACAAATAATTAGGGACAAGGGCAGGAAGATGATGACGATACAGGGCAAGACACCGGTTGCCAGGTCCACTAATTAATTATATTTTACATTTAGCTTGTTATCCGAGCTAATAGGTAATATAAATACGAAAAAACACTGTCTGCCTGTTTGTTTGTTACGTTTTCACTTCTAAACCACTGAAACAATTTTCATGATATTTGGTATTGAGATATCTCGTCTTTGGAAAAGGCCTTATGCTAGCTATCTTTTGTCGCCAAAAATTCTTTGAAATGCGATTTCGGTTTAACGACACAGTAATGTGTCTTCAATAGAATGATGTTGTTGACGTCTTGAATGTGGATGACAAAATCAGCATCTTAGGCAGTGGTCTCGTTAGCTTAACCGGAGGAACGCAGGTTCGAATACTACCTGAGATCGATTTTTTTTTCACTAAAATTTATATCTTCCAATTTTTAAGATATAAAGTTTAGCATGCGTTAAATGCGCCAAATATAATAAAAATAACTTGTTTATATTTTATTATATTTATAAAATTTATAGAATCTTGAGCTTACACTGTGCGTTGATCATCAGTTAGTCAATCAGAGATAGATATCACGTCTAGTTAGTGTATTCATTCATAATTATTTGGGTAAATAATTTTATTTTGCATATTAAGATAAATATCATCTGTGAGTGCGGCGGTAAGCATAGTAGGTATCTAAGCTTTCCAGGTAACGTCAATCTGTAAGCCAGGACATAACACAAGACACAAGTAAATACTCAAAACCATCTGTCACATAGGCAAAAGATAAAACAGTTATAAATACAACAGCGACACCTACCAACGATTAGTGCCGTCGCGTTGCGCGTGCGCCTCATTCATTACACTATTTGAACCGCAGAAGAATCAACAATGGCACCCGGTGTGGTACAAAACTCCGAGACTATCATTAACGATACTCATGCGATCGCGAACGGTAATGGAGTTATCGCTGAGCTGGTAGAATCTGTGAAGACGTGTCCCGTGGAGTTGCCCTGTTCAAGGCCAAAGCCTGTTCGGAGGGTGATACGGCCAAAAGTGCTGAAGAATCTCGAGAGTCGGGAGTATTTGTATGATCGGCTGTATGACACAACCTGCCCTAGGGTGGTAAGTAGAAATGCCTTAATATTGTATTTTAGATTTTAAACTGTTTACTTTTACTTTTTCGAATTCTAACACGCGATTATTACATATCGAAAGATATATTGTTTTATTCAAATTTTAAAATGGCAATAGGTTTCGAAGTAAAAAACAAATGTTTTGAAAATTTTGCTTGCTTTTTAAAAATATTAATAGAGGAGCAAAGGGTTGTTCTTCTAAAATAATATACCTAGTGATAATTATGAAAATATATACCTTATGATAGCGTGCCGAATGATGACATCTATTCTTTAAATAAAGTCATAACCGTCGCTGGATCTAAAAATTCTCAAATAATATTTTTTCAATAACATTTTGGTTCTTAATACTTTGAGATACCTATATTAATATTGTAAATATGTATCTCTTACCTAAAAATACGATAGTATAAAAAATATGTAACAAAATCCAAAGGCAAATTCAACTCAAAATTTGTACCTACTTCATCATTATTGATAATAATGAGTTAATTTTACAAGTACACAGATTAGTCGTGTTCATATTTACCGAACAACTGAGCACGCGCCAGCAAAGTCAACAATTTTCTCAGACTCGTCTAAGATAACAAAATGTTGGATAGGAAAACTAATACTGACTGTGATAAATATATTTTCCATTAAGTAAATAGCAACTCTACATCACTTGTTGATAAGATAATTTAGCGAAAACATATTTTGTGCGAATAAATTTAATTAATTTATCCTCAAAACTCTCAACTTCCATAAAATGATTGGAGTCTATGCTTGCCATTACACTAATATCAAACGTCAAATTTTATTACGATGTTAGTAATACACTTACTAATCCAGTAATTGATTGAATATACTCGTAGTTGTTAAATATGTATTGACGCTGATATTACATGGCGTGACGGGGTTTCTGATTTTATTACCCGACAATTTGGTGCGTTCCGCGCATTAACTTATGTGTACACTAACACCTACAAACACACCGTGTGTGTGCGTACACGACATACGGAACACAGACATACATGCCATTGGAAATCGAAGATCAAAACAATGACGATACTGCACTGAATTTTCACGGTACTTTATGAGTTCTGTTTGTTTTAAGAACAATAATATTTTAGCGCAGGTTGAATGTTATTGGCGTAGGTAGTGTTCTATATTTTTAGGATTCCGTGGTAAAATGCATAAAATTGACTAGATTTTTTTTAATTTAATTTTTTTCCTTTATTTCTTTTGGTATTGAATCAATAACCCAATCACTTACCTTTAAAGTAAATCTTTTTTTTTATGGGATAGGGGGAAAAATGAGCATACGGATCGCCTGATGCCAAGCGATTACCGCCGCCCATGGACACCCGTAACACCAGAGGAGTCACAAGTGCGTTGCCCGCCTTTTAAAAGGGGATTGGGCCTCCGGTATCCTCACTCACTCGACGAAACACAACGTAAGCGTTGTTTGACACCGGTTTTCTGTGAGGCCGTGGTATCACTCCGGTCGAGCAGGAAGCATGGCTCTCCCACGTTAAAAAACTTGTATTAAACCATCACGTATATATCATCCGGCATTGTATTATTGAACCTTCCAACATCGGTGAATACATTCATAGTTCAACGTTCTTTCAAGTCCCGGCGGCGTAATAGACGGCTAAACTATTGCCATTCCCAATATATTTATTTTTAATTAAAAATGAACTTGCTCTTGACCTCAATCTTGCCTCTGGGGCAAAGATGAGGTCTACAGTGGAGCAAGCACACCCAGAAGATGCCAGTTCACCCTACTTTTGAATAGACTCGGGTTGTACGTACTCGGAAATACAGACGCACTCCTTGGCTGTGCCAATTATAAAAGACTAGCGACCCTCCCGCGGTTTCACCAGCGTTGCCTCATTCCTAAGAGTTGTAAAGTAATGTTACATAGCTTAAAACCTTCCTCTTGAATCACTCTATCTATTAAAAAACCGCTTCAAAATCCGTTGCGTAGTTTTAAAGATTTAAGCATATATAGGGACGGACAGACAGCGACAGTAACTTTGTTTTATACTATGTAGTGATGATTTGTAGCGCTGTGTGCGAAGATGTGGAATATTAACCAATTAGGGATGTCCTGCGGTGCGTCACAATCCAATCCGATCCGATAACACTGTTTTAATTGAATCGGGACCAACAACTCACGCTTAACAGCAACGCTTGACCATTGAGTAAAATCATAATGTTTATTGTAGCCATAGCAAAGTCATCGCTGCACCATTCCATTTTAACCAAAACTGTAAAAAAGAACAAAAAAAACTTATCCTAACTTTTAAATAATTTGTATTAATATGAAAAAAAAACTTATTAGTTACCATCATTGGTGTAATTTATGGAGGACAGATTCCTGTGCTTACGAGAAAATTATTTTATTCGATTTGAAAAATGAAATGAGACGGGTGCTTATTACCTTATTACCTTATTATTATTTTGCCGTTGATATTTGTATAATTAGGACGGCTCCGTGAAAACAGCTCAACAATGAAAACATTTCAATCTGGCTTTAATAAATGGTAATGCTTTCATCATAATTTTTGTATAGAAAAAAGTATACATACATACACTCACGCCTTTCTCCCACAGGGGTAGGCAGAAACTATAGACCGCCACTTGCTACGATTTTTGCAAAGGTACTTTTTTGCTTCTTCCACGTTCATACATCTTCTCATACATAGAAAAAAGTATAAGAAAGAAAACATAACATGATATCACGCCTCTAATCTCCGAAGGGTAGCGTATCAGTCGCGCACCCTGTTACGCAGACTAATGAGGCAGTTCTATTCCCCATAGTTATATAATAATAATATCTATTATGTAAACAAAGTATTTTAATAACTATGTAAACTGCCTCATTAGTCTAGTGGGTCCAAGCGCGACTGCTACGTCCTGGGTTTGCTTCCCAGGTCGAGCAAAGTGTTATTGAGTTTTTCTATGAAATTCTCAGTAGCAGCTCGGAGTTTGAGATTTGTGCCCGATTAATGGCAATAGGCTCGCCCCTATTTTTATTTTATTTTTAGGTTTTTTATTTATTCATTTATTTCAGGTAACAAAGACCCATAGAAAACAATACACATATAGAAACCATAATAATACACTAATACATAAAATCTATATAAGTACAATCTATTGACTACGTAGTAAGGTCGGCGACGTAGTGCGCTGTATCGTGGTGTCATGTAGCCTTCCGCGAAAACGCCGATACACGACTCCCTTCAGCCAAAATTCTTCTTTTAGGAAGGTCTCCAAGTGACTATTCGGGACACGCACCACAAAAGATTTAAAGTTAACTTTGTGGCGCGACTCCAACTTCTCGACCCTCACGGTGAACTTAGTTTTTATTCTTACGTACTCCACGATCTCTTCTGCCTTCGTGGTGTGATGTAATCGCGACACGTAAAGTTGCGTCGTAGGTGTAGCGGGACGCAATAACATGTTCGGTCCGGTCAGTGCAGTACCGCACTGATTACGACAAGCAGGCTTCTTCTTTTTCTTCTCTACCTTTATGAAGCCTTCTTCGTCGGCCTGTCCATGCCTAGTTACTGATGGTACTGCGCTGCGCACTGGCACGGGTGGCACCTGGGCAGATTTAGGTTGCCGCTAATCTTTTGTGGGAGCTTCAATAACGGCATCCGAGTATGTACGTCTTGGTGATGACGTGCTAGCGTTCGTTGGTATCCCAACGATGGGGGACGCGGGGAGGGCGTGGTGACGTAGTGCAACGCTTGCAGTGACAGCGGCCGGCTATTACATGGGACTTAAACATACCGGCGAACTGTGGGTGTAAATTAGTACACCTGTGCCTAACCCTTCGGGGAATACAGTCGTGATGGTATGTTATGTTATGTAAATAAAGTTAAATTAGTTTTTTCTTCTAAAATGGCTCATGTAATTCAAAAAAATATTCTTAACACATCATTGAACACAGTAAAACTGGAGCCCGTCGTAAATATGCCAGGCGGATCATTCGATCCTAACACCAATCGCGCTGAGTTTGTTGACTTATGCAACACGCGTTTTTTCCCAGCGTATGGGGACCAAGTTCATTATTTTACGCCGCGAAATTTCAATGGAATTTCTCTGTATTCATATTTAAAGAGCAAAAAGCTTAACAGTGATGCATACTTAACAATGTAAAACCTACGTTTCAGCATCGCAAGTTTTAACCATCTCATGCATTCGCAAAAATGATACAATATTTATTTCTTGTATCCGTCTTCGGAGCGTTGAAACTTGGCCCGTGGTAAAATTGCCGCGGGGTGCGCCATTCCAAAGTTACTGTGCCCGAACTTTGTTTCACATGTAGGGTGTGAGCCCAAGATAACGCCTAATGTATGTAGTTTTAAAATAGAATGCTTTTTAAGTATGTGTGATGTATTTTGCATTTTGGTACTTATTACACGCCTGTCCGATTTTTTAACAGTTTTATCTTCACGTCATGCTCGTGAACGGGTGCTGTCTGTCGGGACTGGTCAGCTCGTACTTGATGTGGCAATCTCTTTCTTTTTAATATAACCCCTACAGTGAATAAATCTTACACACCAAACTGCATAATTCTCAGCAACTACATATTTAAAAGTTCAAAATTGTAGAGATTAATTGCCGGCTCTTCTCCATAACACCCCCTTTTTGGAACCGTTTTGATTTTTCAAAAGCATCTCTTTTAATGGTCTAATTAAATAAATAGTAAATAAAGGTTATATTTAAATAATTAATTGATTTTTTTTGACTTTGAAGTCCGATAATGTACAGCCTGTCATGGTCGTGGCGATTGTCATGAAGTCAACGGCCGTAGCTATAGATCAGGAAGGCATGTGTGGTTTTATGTCGGTACGAGTCCGACATATCCTGCCGCCTCCCCAGGTAGCAGACAATCTTCTGAGAAAGAGGATTCTTCATAAGGACTTTGAAAACATGCGACAAATCTAAATGGGAGGTTCACTAATCATTACGTATTCATTTTAAAATGTAATATCAACGATCTAAATTGGCCAAAAAATAATCTAATTTTTTAACTTAGATAGTGCAAACTAAGCTATGGTGTTCAGGTAGGCATGAATTATCGGTATTTAACTAAAAAAATTCAAGCAAGTATCAAAATATTAGCGCGGCGCACCCGGGAATTCCATTACGCGGCGTTACTACGTGAAGTATTAACGCTTTTGCACTCACTACTATTTATCATATTTTTCTACTCACAAGAAAGCGTAGTAGTAGCAGAAGAAGCGCACGAGACGTTGCCAAACTCTCTCTACAACACTACAAAATATAATTATTTTCCTTAGTCACGTGTCCTAAATTGTCTTTGTTATACATAGAATCAGATATTTTAATTTTTAGCGTCTATTAAATTTTATCCTGTATAAAAAAGAGGCTATCTTTAACGAATCAGCGAGTACCGACATTTTTATACATCATTGTATTTCTGTCATTAGTTTGAAGATTAAATACCTATAATGATAGTTATGAGTAATATTTCGATGTTTATCAAATATTTCGTTGTGTAACATGATGTATAGCGGTGTTTCTGTGATTGATTCACTAGCTATGATTTATCAAAATCGGCCATTTAAGCTTTTTAGCCCTGGTGAAAATAATCCAAAATTGCTGTATAAAAATGTGTGGTCCTAAGGTGTTGTTATTTTCATTATGTTGTGAATTATGCATCATCACGTGTGTAGGAGACGACTGTCGGCATAATGAGAAAATAAATAGAATACTAGGTTTCTGTACGCGAAAGAAAATATCAGTATTAGTAGATAGGTTTTCTTCTAAATACCATCACGATTGTATTCCCCGATGGGTTAGGTAGAAGTGTACACTGATAATTCGCCAGTATTTTAATAATTATTTAATAATTATTATTATAAAATCGATTCAAGTATTTCGGACTCAAACGTGACTATTTATCACCTAATCACTAGCTAATTACACGAGCAGCTTGCCAAGGATTTTATTCAAATTTATTATTTTTTTAATGATTTCAAAAATTAGTTGTATTAGGGACCTGTGACTAAGTGGTAACCACGTTGATCAGTCAATCGGCAAGGTTAAGCTGAGCTTTTTCTACGGATAGGTGACCATATCGAGATCCTCCGCACCTCGGAGAATACGAAAAGCTGTCGATCACGTTTGTTATAGGGTTAACTCATAATCTTCCTGCCCTTGTCCCAATTTATTTAGAGGTCTGCGCAGCTTGTCCTTTTCTTCCAGTCATCCCTGTCAGCTTTCACCTCATCATTTACTCCCTCTCCAATAATATCGTCCTTAACATAATCCATCCGTCTTTATTTTGGTCTTTCTTTACCGCTCCGTTCCTCCAAATTCATATTCACTACGCTTTTAGTCACATGCGTTTCATATCTAAAATGTTATAGAAATAACTATGACTATCATTAGAGTCGTAGTCAGGAACACAAAAGCCTGACTACCAGTTTATCCTTAGAATATTGGTATTGCCTAGAAGAAATCGCGATAAGGCCGCCTATTGTATATTTGTAAAACGGTTGTGTTCCGTCTATTTGTGTTTTTATTGGTGTACAATAAAGTATATAACATAACATAACCAACCTATTACATTGTCTCACTGCTGGGCACGGGTCTTCTCTTAGAATGAGAGGGAGTAGGCTATAGTCCATGTAATAAATAAATAACCCGCGCACTTTCAAGATTTGGAGCGGTCTTTTCTCACTGCGCTATGACATGAGGATATTCATACGGCGCGTATACAGGGCTCTTAAGGGCCAACAACGCATCAGTAACTTCTCTGGTGTTGCGGGTGTCCATGGGCGACGATGACTACTTACCATCAGGTGGCTTGTCTGCTCGTTTGCCGATGTCTAAATATAAAAAAAAACTGCGCAAAATTGGATTTCAGAGATCTGATGACAGTTGCTTCGTGTAAACATAATCATAATCAACCCATTATATTGTTCCACTGCTGGGCACGGCAACCTTTTGAGAATGCCAGGGATTAGGCTACAGTGTATTACGCTAGCCTAAGTACGGCAGGGTGGTAGACTTCACACGCCATCGAGAAAATCTCTCAGGCATGCAGGTTTCCTCACGCTGTTTTCCTTCACCGTTTAAGCGAGTGATAATTAATTTAATTAACAATAAACATTACTACGAAGAGTCAGAGCCTTGGATTTGAACTCGAGACCTTTGACATGGCAGTCCAATGGTCATAGCATTAGACTATCACCGTTTCATGTAAATTAGTTATCTTCAACTGAATTTGGTTAGACTGGGAGCCGACACATTTGGGAAATGCTTAAGAGGATGTTATAAGCGTTAATACAATTCGTTAAACATGACTTTTGTTATCTCAAACATATGAACATAATAATTGCAATAACTATTTACATTATTATCACAATACGCAAATATGCACGATCTTTACAAATATTTCCTCAAGATATACAACATAATAATGCATGTAATAGGGTAATAACCTACTGAAATCTTTCTTTTATAACATGTTTTTTAATATTTTAATCAATTTTATAATTTATCACACAAATATAGTTAGGTTAATTTATTAAATAAAACGATTTCAGATACAAAATACTGTTTTAAAAGGTGTTCCTTCTAAAAAAGTGAAAGGTGTAAAGTGTCATGGCTGACTTTTGTCGTGGTAAATGATGATAAATCATACATACATACCATCACGCCTGTATTCCCCGAAGGGGTAGGCAGAGGCGTACTAATGTACATCCACAGTTCGCCGGTATGTATAGGTCCCATGTAATAGGGGGCGAGCCTATTGCCATTAACCGGGCACAAATCCAGACTCCGAGCTGCTACTGAGAATTTCATAGAAAAACTCAATAACACTTTGCTCGACCTGGGGATCGAACCCAGGACCTCTAGCGTAGCAGTCGCGCTTGGGACCACTACACTAATGAGGCAGAACTCGATCTATTTATAGAAATAGGTATGATAAATCATAATTATTTCTATAAATACATTGATCGATGTTTTACTTTTTTTTAAACTAGATGGTGCCAGCATTCCCTAACTGACGACCTCTGAAGAAGGAACGTGGAAACAGACTCATAGAATCATCTCTTTTAAAGTCCAGACAGCAGTAGTAGTATTACCAGATATTATGTGAGTGTTACGGCGTAAGGTAATATCTGAACAGTCCCTTTTGAAGAAAGAGCCACAGCAGCTTTAAGTTGATATGTCGTAACTGACGTGTCGAAACTCGAAAATAATGTTCCATTTTCACTCAAAACATGTATATAGGTACTTTTTATGACTTCTAAGTCTTAACGTGTCAACACTGAACACTTTTAGTAGCTCTTTTTACTAGTGATAAACGTCATAAGAATTTGTATCGAGAAATGATTGAAATATCATAAAAAAACCATCACTTTTTATAGACTTTTTCTTTTTATGGTTACACAGGGTGAAAATATAGCAGTATCACATAAAATGAGAGGTAAAGAGGTTTGATATCCAGTTAAAAACTTCATAAAATAAAGTCGAAGTTGTCTTTATGAAAGTCTGATCTTATCGATAAGCGATAGCGGGCACGCTGAGAAGAAATGCGTGTTGTAAAATTCACGCTTGGTATTCAATAATTTGCAATGAATATATTCAAATTAGATTCCTATGTAAATTAATTTCCTAAAGTTATAGCTGTAGATATTATCCTTACTAATATTATAAACGTGAAAGTTTCTGAGTATGGATGGATGTATGGATGATTGTTACCCTTTCACGCCAGAACGGCTGAACGGATCTGGATAAAATTTGGCACATCGATAGATTATAGCCTGGAATAATACATAGGCTACTTTATATCTAGGTCGGACTCAATTCTGAAGTCCACGCAGACAAAGTCGCGGGCAGAAGCTTGTAATAAATAAATAAAAGTCACAACTCAGCACCCTTGATATTAAATAGTTTCTTATGTTAATTTTCCAAAATTATAGCCGTAGATATTGTAATAATATATAAGAACATACGTCATCACAATAAAACCTATGATTCTCCGTAGGTATTTCACATATCGCACTTTTGGGAACAAAGGGTCACTTCTGCATGTTTTCCAACTTTACAGGAAGACCATATTTAAGATTTTTTGACGTAAGTACCTATATTTTATTTGTATATAGAGTACTAAGGCGATTTCACAGTCATAAAAATCGATTTAGTACTCTAAATCAGTGCAAAGTTATTAAAAATATACGTAAAAAAAAATCTTAAATATGCTCTTCCTGTAATGTTGGAAAACATGCAGAAGTGTACATATTATGTACAAAGCCTTGAAAAGGGTAAGTGCAAAAAAATATTCAGTACCGAGTGACCATTTTCTCCGTTTGCTTGCACAGTGTTGTCACCTTAAAGTTACCAAGTATCTACCTACGCAGTTGCTAGTATACCTCCAAATTTCTAAGGCTGACGACAAACGGGGCTCTAGTACTTAGAGCTAAGCACGACTTGACGCACTAGATGTACTTGTAACCAACGTGCGTTAAGCATTCCGATACAGTCTCCACGAAATGCATGAATAATGTATCCCGCAGCTAGTTTCACCGTGAGCTCGTGTGCGGCGGGCCTACCCACTCAATATTCGTCTCACGAAGAAAAATTATTTACCTACCGCTAGAACGATTTGTGATCCTTGCTCTTTACGTAATTGAGGCCGGTGATGTTATTAATGTTTTATTTTATGTGAAAAATACGTTTTAGTTAAATAATAGGCTATCAATTTTATGGGATGTTTATGGAAGTTTTGTGTACAACCATTTTTATTAAGTCTTTTAGAAATGAAGGAAGAAGTGGTTCATAAATATATTATATTCTATTATATATTATTATCTATTTTATAGCTATGTAAAAAAAAATGAATTCCCAGAATAAAACTTTGAGCCCAAGGTTTTATTCTCCCATGTTTTTTTTCCTCTAGGATAAAAACCCTAACAGTCAAACAACGGACATAAATAATTATCTCACCTAATCTAGATACTCTTTCCAATCCGGGAGAGACTTAAACTCTTAAGTGGTACATAACTAGAAGTTAATAATATATTTTAAGTAAACAATCTGTACAGACAATAGAAAATAAACAGCTCATTCGTGGCAGTCTCATAGCTTCCATTGCATTGAATTTTCCTCAAGAAATGGCGAATCTATTTTCTTTGCTAATGAGATTCGAACCTATCCAGCCAGATACAAATCTTGTACTTACATCAGAATACAAATGCACTACTTATTTTGCTCTCAGATTGAAATCTCATTTTCTTGCGCTCCATGACTTGTTTGTTTGAAATAATAACTGAAATGACACTGTTTGATCTAGTTTTAAAACCAGGAAACAATGTATAAAAAGTAGATTTATTGAGAAGTTATTTTATGACTGTGAAAAGTAATTTTTGTTTAAAGTTGAAAAAGTTATTATCTCTGCTATAAATGCTCAAAATAAAAAATTAAAGAGTGATATTATCTTTCATTATTTTATTGTTAAAACAAAAAGTATTTATGTAAATATTTTTCTTAACATAGTACCGCACTGGCCAAATATGAAATGTCATTTATTTAAAAAAGGAACATGGATAATTGGCCTCTTGCAACCCTCATTTGTTTTAGCGCCAATTTAAATTGTACCTAGGTACTATGTTAAGTATACCTAATTATATTTTAAAAAACAAAGGAAGTTAGGTAGGTACTAATTTGTAAAAATAAGAACACCGTCTTGCTTTGAAAATCAACGTTGAAAATTTAGAGACGATTAAGATCAGTGAGGACGTAGTATGTACGTAATTACTTATAGTTATAAAAAACAATATTCTTGCTAATGTTTAATGAAAAAATATTTGATTTAAAAATATTTAAAATGAATGAACCAACTTGTTCAACCAACCAATTCGTTTTTTATATCATTAATTGTATTAAAATTGAACTTTATTGTCAACAGCCAACACTATGCAACGAAAAGACGTGCCTTGGCAGTATCATGGCCATTCCCGGCCGGGGGGACGTGCCCAGAGAGCCCGAGGAGGTTCTCAACGATGCCAAAGACTTCCTTGGACAGTACTTCGCGTCTATACGCAGGTGAGCATTGAGTATTTTTTTATAGGGAATGGAGAGCTTGACCCTCGAAAGAGTTCTCTAGAAATTTCTAAACAGTTTCGGAAGTCGGTACCTGCGATTTTGCTGGATTTTACCGCACGTAACATTTTTTTTTGTTTTTGGTGGCGGTTTTACTTTTTGTAAAAAGTTATTTTATTTCAACATTTTGAGTGACGAGCAGAATTTTACTCTAGGTATACATCTTATTACCCCTTCAAAGCGTACAGGCTTGATGTTATGTTAGAATGGTGAAAACAATGCATAGACATATGATTGCCTCAATTGCGGGTCTTTTGCTGTTAGTTATTGAACAGTTGTCTGTCCCCAAAAGTCATTATCCAAATTATCAAAAAAATAAACATCGAAATCCGTATATACCTGACGGAGTTATGCCTGAACAAAATATTGTGTGCCCCCGGCTTAATGCAAGACCACCGGTGAGCTGTTTTTTTTATTCGTGATAGCCTTACGCTTGACCGCCAGTTCGCCTGATGTGCGATCTACGATCGAGCGCTCTTGCCTAGAAGAAACCGATTCACTCCTGATTCAAAGACACCCAGATTATTATCTATCGGGGAAGACCCACTCGGTAAGCGCATTCCACATTTCAGCGGTACGCATGATAAACCTGGACTTAAAGAGTTGCGGATGCAAACTAGTCTTTAGGTCCTGTACCTTTCAATAGACATTGACGTTTCGGGAAAATAGTTCAGTTTCCTTGACCGGTTTTGTATCTAGACGTTGGACTGACAAGTGAAAGGTTGTGAGTTGAGTCTCAGACGTTCTTCTTTCTCTACGATTGTTCCGGTACTTTAAATTATGCTATATTAAAAAGTAAGCTACTCGTATATGTCACTATATTGATAACGAGGCTGACTGCCCAGGGGTCATCGAACAATCGTTAAATTTATGTATATAATATATATCTTCACTATTAAGGGTTTTTTATAGCTCCCTGACCGTTGTTATATCGACTTGAACGGGGTCCTTACAAGGAAATAGCTTGCTTGATAGAAAAATAGATAGAGTTAGAATGTGTATGCCAAATTATTAGTAGGTACTTAATCTGAAGAAAAAACTAATTGCCTTATTATACTTTCTTATTAGGCTCGAGGTAGCATGTGCGACTACTTAGCGTGAGGTCCTAAGTTCGATTCCCGAGGTCGAGCAAAGAGTTATTGGATTTTTTAGTTGGAGTTCATGGAAATACGCTTGCCACCTATTGCGTAGGTAGTAAAAAGACATCGTGGTAAACTGGGGTATTCATCAGTACGTACTATCGTGATGGTACGTTTGAGAGGAAAATACGCCTTGCGTTCAAGTTATTGTTGTGTAGTTACTACCGATCGTTGCCCAGTGAATTTCTAAAGGCCATCAACGAGTAACTTGTTTAGACACAACATAATGTTAGAACCTATGGAACCTATAATAACTGACCAAATGTCGTATGTCGTAATGAATTGGTATATTAACAAATGTCGTAGTAAAGATTTGTAGCTGTAATGAAAGCGTTTAATGAAATTTAGGGCATGTAGGACTCCTTACAAAAGTATGCCTTGCAAAAGTCAGTTTTATTTAGCCAACTGCATAGTTTGACATGTCACATAGGTACCCATGGGAATACGTTGACTCCAAAGCTATTTTATTGGCCCAACGTTGGTATGATTGTAACACGTGAGGACGGTTTAAGTCACAATTACGTATCTAAGTAATGAGTTCACATTTTGCCATGGTTTTACATTAGGGTACAACGCGTTTAAGTCAACATAAAATCAAAACAATTAAATAAACATTTTTCTATTAAAGGGTTCTATGTCATTGATTTTGAAAATGTTCAAATGCTTTCGAGATAGATTATGGAGAGAAATCATTTTTTTTTGTGGGATAGAAGGGCAAACGAGCAGACGGATCGCCTGATAGTAAGCGATTACTGCCGTCCATGGCCACCCGCAACACCAAAGGAGTCACAAGTGCGTTGTCGGCCTTTTAAAAGGGGATTGGGCCTCTTGTTACCTCACACACTCGGCGAACCACAACGTAAGCCTTGTTTTACGCCGGTTTTCTGTGAGGCCATGCTATCATTCCGGTCGAGCCGGCCCATTCGTACTACATTCATTTACTCAGACTTTTCTTCCATACGTTTAGGCAAAAACGACAAGACGTTATGTCCTACGATACATTTATTACGGTTGCAAATACTACGATACGCTTTATATTTACCAAAACAGAGAAAAAAGACTAGTGCATTTGAAAGTATAGTTAAACATAACAATTTAAAAGAATCAGATTTACGTAATAGGTACTGCATAAGAAACGGAAAATTTCCTGGAGAGCAAAAATTATACCGCCGTATAACCGTAAAAAATAACTTTTGTTACCGCGCCGAATATTATGCTAAAACCACGCGTTGAGAGTAGGAAGCCATTCATATGCACCCGCTCTGACACCTAACAACCTTTATTTCTTTTATACGGTTTTGGGAATAGGAAATGTAATCATTTATCAAATGTTGACACTAGATTCTGACAAGAAAGCAGTCTAGAGAATTCCTTTCGTGAGAATAAGATTCTTGCCGCTTGAAGCACTCGGAGTTTGTGCAAAATTAATTAATGCATTCTTAAGTTGCATTTTGCTTGAGAGGAGACGAATTTTCACGGAGTAGAAAGACAATGGAATAGTTTTCGTTTTCTATGTAATGCGATTAAATTATGGATGTCTACAGGGTGACTTGATTCATTGGTATAACTATAGAACGCTTAACGGTCGGTTGGGTTTGAATTTGTACCCGGTTTAACGGCAATAGGCTCGCTCGGTACAATTATTCGGGGATTAATTGTAAATTTTATAATAACATAATATGATTCCTGTGTCCTGCGTTCGGTAGATGACTCAGTCATAACTCCGAAGAAAGTTTTTAGATCTATTTTGATTAGATATTTATTCCAATCAAGTGATGTGTAGATTCGATAACATACCTAATGGTGAAGTGTGGGTATACACTCTGCCTAACCCTATACCCTACGTGTAAGTCCATTATACCTTGACCATATTGTTGACAAACTTGGGCATCCGTTTGCAATAAATTGCTTCAAGGGATTTGAGCATTAGTTAAGGTTTTATTCTCCTCATAAACTGAAGGTACAGAAAGTCGAGATTACTGGTACCTGTTTGGGATTTAGCCGTATTATAAGTTTCCTACATTTATGCCTGTCAATTCTTTATTAATTACGAACTTAATTTAGTTATCTTTAAACTAGCATTCACTATTCTGGTACTAACTCTATCTGCATTAGTCACAGCATTTCATCGTCGTTCTCCGACCATCGAGCGAAGTAGGCCACCCTTGTTGAATCATATTATAATTCACAATAGAAAACTGTAGCAAAGCAGTTATAAGTGAGATGGACATACCTTCCTGAAAATTAAACACTATTATGAAATATTTATTCTGTGCTGTTAAATGGCTAGACTCTCACAACCTCTGTAATTGTATTTAAATTAAAACATGACAATAATGCAGAACGATCTAATCAAGGTATGATGATCAAGGTATATGATCTAGGTATGACGAATTGATGACGCAAATGAATTGTTATACGATGTTCAGGAGAAAGCATAATATTTGAAATAACTGTGCACTCCGATTCTAGCTTTTCTTGAGTTTATGGTTTTCATTCCGATTCGAAACAAGATTTTTTTACGATGTCAAGGGAACTATATTTTTTTATCTTTACGATGTTCTTCCTTGCGGGTTACAGGTATGTATAAATTCTATAAATATACCTAGGCACTTACTTTATGTAAGAGCTTTACTAGATAGCGTTTTACCGGCGGATAAAATAGGGTGCGATAGCGAAATGAAGTAGACGTTTTATGCATAGTTATTTTATCTATTTTCATCATCCTTTTTAACTCCCGACGAAAAAAAGAGGTGTTATAAGTTTGTAGTGTGTATCTGTGTGTATGTCGGTTGCATCAAAACGTCTTATCGGGTAAACCGATGTTGCTCATTTTTAGGGTTCCGTACCTCAAAAGGAATAAAAAGGATCATTTTGTTGTCTGTCCGTCCACCTGTCTGCTGCCAAGACCCTTTATCTCGGGAACCAGTCAAGATATCGAGTTGAAATTAAAACCATATACTTAGGTCTACAGTCCCTTGAAGCTGTGATAAAATCAAACTTCTAAGTTAACGTAAAAAAAGATACGGCCGTTTATGCCGCAAAAAACGTATATTTGGACACTCACAAGAGAATCAAAATTTATAGGGTATTTTCCGTTGACATGCGAGGCGAGTAATATACACACATATACACAAGATATATACTACAAGTATAGGGAAAATTCTGAAAACTATGCATTTTAATATGTAACTATAAATTTGTACGGAACCCTTGATGGGCGAGTCCGACTCGCACTTGTACGGTTTTTTTTTGTTTGAAAAGTGTGTTGATCGAGAGTGTTCTTAGTTATGTTTCCAAAAATCTGCACAGCCGTTTGAAGACTGATCATTTAAGTTTAATTTTAGGGTTTTAGGGTTTAATAAATTTGCACGCCGTTCACAAATTATGTAACTCGAGCTAGATATTAAGCAAATTGTAAGGTATTAAGTTCAATAAAGATTATTATTATATATATTACTATATATATTACTATATTCTTCAGCATACTCAAATAATAACAAATAATATTTTTTTAATTAGAATATAGTTAATGAAATATCTTTTATGTTTGAAGAATAGATTTGGGTGAAAATTGGCACACAGCTTATAACCTAATAGGATACCTTTTATTCAGGTTGTACTCAATTCTAAAGTTGACGCAGACAAAGTAGCGAGCAGAAGCTAGTGTTTACACATTTCTTTGCTAAGGAATTCAGAATCATAATCACTATATATTACGCGAA
This sequence comes from Acronicta aceris, assembly GCA_910591435.1. Lineage (NCBI taxonomy): Eukaryota > Metazoa > Arthropoda > Insecta > Lepidoptera > Noctuidae > Acronicta > Acronicta aceris. Next base: position 13,782,702 of record OU342761.1, on the reverse strand, counting down.
CAAATGACGGCGTTGCACTTGTGCACTGATTACTGCCGGCTTCGTGACAAAATGTATTAATGAATGATAATAAGGCTTGTACTCTAGTTACCTAAGTTGAATATGTTACTCCAAGAGTACTTTTATCGTGATAGTGGACTTCGGAGTCAAGATTGTTCGCATCCAAGCAGACGCTTCATAAGCCTACCTACTTAGTTATGTCGCGTTATGCAGGTTTCCTTACAATATTTTATTGGACCTGAGAGATTTTCTCAGGCATGTGTGAACTATGTCAACTAGACAAGCGTGGTGGACTTTAGCCTAACCCTTCTCATACAAAATGGGACACAAGATCGACAAGGGAAAGTAAATCAGTTCCTGTTATTTGAAGCATTGACATTAATGTTTCTACTTTCTTTGTTATAGAGCCAACACCCCAGCCCATGAAGCTCGCTGGAAGGCAGTCCAAGAGGAGGTGGAAAAGACTGGAACTTATCAGCTTACTACCACCGAGCTGGTTTTCGGTGCCAAGCTGGCTTGGAGAAACGCCAGCAGATGCATCGGAAGGATTCAATGGTCGAAGTTACAGGTATGGGTTTTGCTTATAAGTACCTACTCTAATTTGACGTGACACTTGAAGTAATGTGCCCTGTCCTCAGATGAACGTATAGTAGGTACCAAATAAATATAACTTAGGCTGTAGGTATCTACACTCTCATATAAATGTTCTCATAGAGATTCGAAAATGATTAAAGATCCTTTTTTTGAAGAGAGTTTTTCCTTTCAACATAGTTACGCAGTGTATGTATGTTTAAATTGTATATATTTAATATTATTATGTGTATTGTATGTACTATTTTATGTATGTTTATTGTTTAATATATATATGTTGTACACTTCGTTCTTCCTCAACATATATACATATCTCTCCATCACTCAAAGGTTTGCTGGTAGAAAACTCAATTTTGAGTTAAGCTCGCCTCTGTACATCAGAATAATAATACTTAATAATAAAAGATCTTTAAATGTTATGTATTCAAATGATTCAATACGTACGAAACCATAATGTCTATAATAAAATAACCGGTTATTTGAGTCTTGTTATAATATTTAGTTATAAATTCGGCTAAAATATAATGAATATAGGTGCTTCGGAGAAATACGCCGAAGCATTTTCATATTCGACATGAAGGATTTATTTTTCTCAAGCAAGACAAACAGGAAAGTATTACACAAAAAATATTCAGCGTCACAACTGTTACAAGATTAGGTAGTATCAAAGTGGAAATAAAGAGAAAAAACTCTTTGGTTCTGGTTTTGGTTGAGAGACAATGACACATCATAAAAATAATAATCTATTTCAATAAGAAGAACCTGACTGACTGACTGACTCACGTATCAACGCACAGCTGAGACTACAGAGGCTATTATATCCTTGAAAGTTTGCATGCTGATTCCTTTTGCAATGTAAACGAGCACTAAGAAAGAATTTTTGGAAATTCAACCCCTAACGAGGTGAAAAGAGGGATGAAAGTTTGTATGAAAGTCCGCACACACTACCATACGTTTGACACACACACACAAACATACATATACATACTTACTAAATAAACGTCCATAGTAGAGTTGTCATTCACTGCTGACATTTTGACAATTGTTTTCTTCCTTAAAAATTACACAACATATTTTATGATATGAAACCTCCATGGTGTAGGTACAGTGGGCACAGTTTATTTTAGAAACAAAAGTTACCTACGCAGGTGAATCTGCGCGAGATCTGCGCACGGGAACTATTTTTATAATAAAACAAAACATGTCAACAATAATACTTCATGCTTTACTTCGGTACTTGTAAGTTTTATGAAACAACAATTAATAACATCGTCAACTGCTAGAACAATTTAGTTCGTATTATCTAACGCGAAAAAAAACTGTAATGAACATTTGCTGACTGGCCATTTCTACTCAGTTGAATTTCTTACGTGAGCAAATTACACAACTAAAATGTAAAAGAAATTATTAGTGAAGTCGGATGTTTTAAATTCTACAGCATAAGCTTGTTTGAACTGTCCTTTAAATAAAGTTTCTCGGGTATTTTCCTACGATCGTGGTTTTTATCGTGAATTTTTTAGATTATTTTTGTATAAATTTGCTGGATTATTTAGGTTATTTCTGGTAAGGCAGGTAGTATGTGCATATTTAATTAGTATGATAGGTCGGTATATTTATTTTCTATACTTTTTGCTCAAACTATTTGCTTTGTACACTATTATTTTACTAATGGAATCGTGATCTGCCGTGTTACTCAGAACAAAAAGCGACTCCTGATTGTTACTATTGCAAGGGTAATATGTACTAATTGATAATAATTAATATTATGGTTAATTTCCACAAATACATTTTCATTTTCGTAAAACAATATACATAAACGCATGGGCTCAGGCAACATAATGTGTATAAATACATAATTATTAACATAGTTATACATATTAGAGAAATACTACTCAACGACTGTTCACGAAGAGAACCTTACAAACTGAAAGTTGGTAAGTTCCTTATAGAGTGTGAACATCAGCAATGAAAGGATTTTATGGAAAGCCTTCGGAATTGAGGAAAACGGGATCAACGTGGGTAATACCCACGTGGGACATAGTTAGTGTTTCAATGTGATTTATGATCCAAGCTGATAGCTTTAGTCAGAATGATAATTCTGGTACAAAAAAAAACTAATTTTAATGACGACATTTGGTGCCTTTTCGGTGGTTTATTTTTGTGATTTTATTACAATATATTAAATTATTTATGCTAGATGGTCATTGGTAATTTATAAGGTAACCATTCGACATATAAGATACATGGAGACTAGTTAAGAATAATATTTTTAACATTGTTAAAGCACCAGAATTGCTTTCAGATACCTTATATTACGTGCTTCTTTCAAATTTAGGTGCAACTTGTTTTGAATCTAAATCTGTCAGTCTTTGACTTGTTTATTGTATCACTCTTGACCTAACTTGTTTGCTGTATAAGTGTACAGTTAATTGTAGCATTTAGTATAATTAAACGACCACTCTGATACAATTGAACCAGCAGACGAGGACTTCAGTGCATAAAACAAAACTGCGTCGTCAATGGATAAGTTTTTATATAAACTTCATTGTTCTTCGTACCCGTTATATTCTTGTCCACAGTTTATAAAACCGACAGCAAAAGTGGGGCTAAAATCAATTAAGCCATTTCTTCGTCTTTAGTGAACTGCAAAACGGGGAAGTAAATGAATTTGCTGACTCTAATGAGAAAACTCCCATTTCACAGAGCAAGAGAAAAAAACGTGGGCAATTAACGGCTAGTTTGCCATAAGGGTTCCAACAACTTTTTACTCGAGGTTCCCTCAAAAGTCGATTGTTTCTCTTAATTGAAATGAGTATGAACTTTGCATGTTCCAGTTCAAATGTTTTTTTTTCAAAGCTTTTACAAGCATTTATGAGACGTTATGATTCTAGTTGCATGGTTCCAAAAGGTTGGTTCTATGGAGAAGAATCCGGCAAGAAACTCCATGGACACTCTTTTAAAATATATGGTGTTACAATCTTCAGTGGTGCAATATTGCGATATCAGGATGTGTGAACATTGAATGTCAAAGTTGTCCATTGAAATATTCTATTTTAATTTTTTTCGTTTATTTCCAAACAAATGTTAATTTGGAAGTTATTTAAAATAATGTTTTAACATTATTTCATAGATTCAAAGAGCCATTTTATTCTATACAATTTAATTTCTATTTGATTCAGGTTTACTTAATTATAAATATCTATCTTCAAATGGTATAATGAAATTTTACTTTTAACTATATAATGTCATTATTTACAGCACATTTTTTTTATAAAACCCTATGTAATTATGTGCCTTGTTTTATTTTGTGAAGATATCTAATTATCTTTGTATTTGCAAACCTGCCCTTTAAAGTTTGCAAATACCTTCGAACATTTCCAAAAAAATGGTTCTTTGCTCAGTAGCACAAAACAAGATTTCAAAGAAGCTTAAAATCTCAATCTTTTCGTAATTAGAAAGGCTAGCAGACGTCGCGTCAACTAACGACTTTAATTCATTCGTTCATTTCCATTCACTCTGTGTCGGTTAGCAAAGGATGAGGGTGACTTAAATCGGCATTACCAGACCCGACTGCTAAATCCTTGTGATGTTAGCGAGTACGTTTTGTAATTACGCGGCTTAAACAGATTGCTTCGGTTAATCGGGACGAACGATTTGATTATAGACTCGCGGTCTTGGGGGAGTATTCTGGAAATGCCGTTTAGTTTCCAGTATCATAAAATTTTATGGAAAATTGTGTGAGACGAGTTCTATTTTTGTAAGGTTGGAAATATTTTCATTGTAGACATTTTTTTTTACATAAAATGGCTCTAAATCGAAAATAAATACGTAGTTCTATCTATCCGTTCTATCTGTCGAGTTTTGCATTTTTGGTTTTTCTAATATTTATGTTGCTGCTCAAAAACAAGCTTAAGCTTAAAAAAATAAGCTTTCAGATATCTCTGGTTAGCTGTAAGTGCAGCTATATCTTGATATCCGTAAAATATTTTCAAATGAATGATATCAGCATTTTTATTCGATGGGTTAAAGTTTGTAAACTCGAGAGTATCCAGTGATGCGCAAAATCTATTTTTAATCTATCAATACTTTGGGATGCTGAGTCATCATCGAAAATTAATCTCTATCTAGTTGACAGTTCTAAATATAGAGGTAGATGATAATATTTAATTGATCTGGTGTTGAGGCTCTATGTATAAAGCTCCGAAGATTATATTATTAAACCCAACGTGAATTGGGAGTAAAATTAATGTTTCACGTTTAGAATAAAGTTGTTTACATTCCGCTTAACATAATTTGTTTGTTTTTTTTTTTAAAAAAAAGCTTACTACCAATATGGGTCGCACATTACTAGTATTCTTGTTAACCCCTCGTGGTAAGCTAAATGCTTGTGTTACGAGTGGGTTAACGTCGGTAGTGCAATGGGTGGGTTTCGAACCGGCAACCACATGATCGCAAGTCCGACGCCTTAGCCATTAGGCTACCGCCGCTTCAAAATAATAAATATGTTGTTATTTATAAATTTTAATAATAAGTGCAATTAAATCGGAAACTACAGAATACACCCCACGAATTCTCACGAGCTCTCTTTAGCACCATTCGACTTATACCGACAGTGAGCGATGCCAAAACGATTTCTCACCACTTTGCCTAATATTTTGTCTACTTGATCCGACACCCGATGAGATTTTAACGAATTTCGTAAAAGCTTCATGCATTATTAAGCAATCCAATATTATTACATTGGATGTCGTTGTAAATGATGTTTTTTTTTTGCAATTTAAAGGTAATTACTTTTTCTGCAATAAATAAAAAAAAAATCGTCAAGGTGATATTATAATATGGTAGAACAACTGCGATCTAAGATGGAACACGTTTGCCTAGAAGAAACCGAGTAGGTTTGCCTCGATAGATATAATATGGGTGTCTTGAAATCATGAGTAAATCGGTTTCTTCTAGGCAAGCGTATTGAGACGAATGATAAACGTGGATTTATAGCATTTCGTTCAGGTTGTTGGTTTTGGTTGGTCAGTCTTTATCATTAACGTAAATATGAAGCACATACTACGCTGAGCATGATATTTATGGGACACAGATACTCTCCCTAAACTAGGCTGTTTTGCTCCAAAATTGCCATCCTTTTGTGATATGTTCAAACAATCCAAACGGAATTCAGTGAACTCGTAATAAAGCGCTCCTTTGTACTGCATGTATGTCTGACATATTAATCGTGGATGTTTGTGCAACAGGTGTTCGATTGCCGGCAAGTGACAACTACGAGCGGTATGTTCGAGGCGCTCTGTAACCACATCAAATACAGCACCAACAAAGGGAATATTAGGTGAGACCGGATTTTATGTTCATACAGAATTCTGTCACATAACACAGTACTTTCTGTTCTTTTCTATTATTATGGAAGCTATTTAGATGTTTATTTTCATGGGATCCCAGAAATAATTAATCGTGAAAGATGTATACAACTATAGGTACCTCTGTACGTGTCTCGTGTACTCTGCCACGCTCCCAGATGGCAGACAATCTATGCGGATTTACTAGACCCTAAAAATGGCCACGTATTACTGAGTAAACCACCTAGTTGAATATTTAGAAATTATGATTAAAACAATCATAAATGTATATTTATTGTATATATAAAGTCTTGACTGTGACTTCTTTGTATATACAAAGAATTAAGGTATTAAGGACTGAAGTTTTATTCCAAGTTTGTTAGAGATAATCACGCTTTGACATAAATAACACTATGAAAATTTCACGAGAAAAATTTAAATGCAGAACTAAATTATTACTTTTTCCAACAGGTCCGCAATGACGGTGTTCCCTCAGCGCACAGATGGACAGCATGACTACAGGATATGGAACAGCCAGCTGATCAGCTACGCCGGCTACCGGCAACCCGATGGCACAGTACTAGGGGACCCGATGCACATCGAGTTTACAGAGGTAAGCATTTGCATAATGACATTTTAATCATAAAATTTTGCGACCGAAACGTGACTATTTTCTGTTTTTAGTTTTACAGTAGATACCCTATTTACTTCAGTTAGCTACATCACTAAGTAAGGGTATTGGATTTAATATGAATCCATATAGTGCAATTAATCGCTAAATATTTATACAGAGACGACAGTAGGACATTAAATGAAACCGTAGTATAAACGTAAGAAAATTTTGAAGATTTTCAGAAATGAACCACTTGTAGAAGTGCAGTATTGAAATTATAATACATAATAATGATTTTCCGGTAGAAATCTTATTGTATTCAAACATTAGACGAGAATTCAGGACTCAGATAAATTATAGTGTTCATAAAAAAAGCACCATAAATGTTAACCTACCAAAAAGGTTCTCGAACGATTTCTATCACAATACATTTTGCTGTGACTAAAAAGTTCAAACCGTTCTCATATTTGGCGCACCTCTATTCCCAGTAAAAGTTTTACAGTAAATTGTATCACACGATTGATGGTCACTCTGTTATTGCATCGGCTACAAATAAATCATTCAAAACTGACGTATCTCGTTTCGCTTGCACCTGGCACACGCAAACAATACTAAAACCAAAACTATGTACACCGTACTCATAACTGTGTACACGAGTATTGTGTAGAGTTAAATATAGTTGGGACTGTTTAATTTAGAATGACTGATTACGTGTATAAAACGGTCTCGCATAACTACTTAATTGTTTATGGTATCACAATTGCATTGCATTTGGGTCATGTAATCTCGCTTGTTACATCATAAAATTTCATTTAAAATGACATAAACAACTCTAGGCTATTTTTAGAATACAATATAATTCTGAGAACCAATAAAATTTATATTGTCGATCTGTGATTTTGACATAAATGCCAAAATTTAAGTAAAAACTGCTTTAAATACGATGCCTAATTAGAATAATAATAATTTCCTTTGAAATTAGAATTTTTGTCTGTCTGTCAATTAAAAAGAAAAAGTTAATCCTGTTAACGCAATATTGTACCAGTGTTTTACCATTTATTTTAAAAGAATGTTCATGGTTTTTCTTGCTGTATTCTACTCCATAGGATCAACCTTTTAGAGCCGTGCATCATAACGCTTCATAACGCTCGCTTATTTGAAATAAAAACATTTGAACTTGAACTTGAGTTTTAGATCGATATCTTGCAAGGTTCAAAACATGTGAATATTTATAAATCTCGATAGGATTTGTGGGATCGGGAATATGTAACTAGAAAAACACCGAGGAGCAAAGATAGTACTTGAATATAAGAAAAGTCTAAATATTTTTCTTCAAATAGATTAAAATTATTGAATATCTAGTATTAAAAAGAATCCTGACAACTGGTGGAGCGATAGTATATTTTTTAAATATATATATAGATGTTTTTTTATGGGATAGGAGGGCAAACGAGCAGACAGATCGCCTGATGGTAAGCGATTACACCCGCAATGCCATAGGTGTCACAAGTGCGTTGCCGACCTTTTAAAAGGGGATTGGGCCTCACTCACTCGCCGAAACACAACGTAAGCGTAGTTTAACGCCGGTTTTCTGTGAGGCCGTGGTATCACTCCGGTCGAGCCAGCCCATTCATGCCGAAGCATGGCTCTCCCACGCAATAAATATAGGTTCACATTAATGACAACAAAACATACTTAGTGCAATATAAATTGATCTAAGTGCCAACGTGTATGTCTTATCAATATGTTCTCGGCTGAGAAATTACTTATCACTTTAAAGTTAAATATTATTTGCATCTTAAAATAATAAGGTCTATTTTTGCTTACAAGACCAATTTTAGCCAGAAATATTGTATTAAACAGGACTAACAAAAGTAATAATAATGTACATTATCGGCATACACCTCCTTGAGAAGTTCCAATTGCAATTCATGAGCCAAAAAACTAAGGTCGTCTAATTCTAATTGATTCGCTCCGATGTTCGCACACATGCGATCCCAATTGACACAATAAATTTTGTTGCAGCTTTGTCTGAAGTTGGGTTGGAAACCCCCGCGGACGGCGTGGGACATCCTGCCACTGGTTCTGTCCGCTAATGGAAAGGACCCGGACTACTTCGATATCCCCAGAGAACTCATTATGGAGATAGACATGACCCACCCCACGTAAGTTGGTGATAAGTATTTATTCACATAACTACATGCCTCATTGGACAAATGGTCCCACTGTTGAGTGTCAGTTGCCCATGTCAAGCCAGTGATGAATGTGAGATTTTCTATGAAATTCTCAGTAGTTTCTTCTTAGGATTCCGGAGTTTGGATTTGACAATAGGCTTGTCCCTTATGACATGGTACCTAAAACATACTGGGAAACTGTGTCTGGCAAACAGTGTACATCAGTACCTACACCCCTGCCTAACCGTTGTAGTGTCATGTTTTGCTTTATTTTATTGTACCTACAGTATACACCAAATAATACAAAAGATATTATTGATTTATCAAGTTTAAAAAGATATTATTTCATAAGTTAAAGTAATCAACAACGAAATACTTACCATTAATTAATTAAAAATTAACCAAAAGGAATTAAAAATACAATTTAAATAAAATATAAGACGAAAACTGCGTCACCATTAAGTGTTTAAATAAAATAATAAATACCCGGAAACACCTGTGACTTTATTAATATCAGAGACGGTAATGAAATATTTAAATTCGCTGAAGTTTACTTTTAACGGGTTGCCAGAAACAATAAACCTATCAAAAGAAATAATTATGACGTCAGTTTTGGTGAATTAAGTGCATTATTTATTTATTTATTTATTTACACAAGGCACATCAACAATATAACCACAAACATTGGTTAGTAGCAAAATACAGAGACAAAAACTAGTGTTTATAACAATTATAGATATGCACAACATTTAGGATAACATTTCACAGTAGTTATATATTATAATTATATTAAATAAGTCTGTCTCGAAAATATCATCTTGACCTTTAAGGATTTTTTGGATATTATTATAATATCAATATTACTGGTTTATTTACGCAGTATGGAAATGGCAAGTCTGTGTTTATATAAAAGAAGATATTAGCGTGACTAATTGATGTAAATCAATATACAACCCAAGACAACCTAACACATAGGAACGTAGGTAGGATTCCGGTGATCAACTGGGGTGGCCGCGTTGCCAAATTTTGCCTTTAAGCAAAAAAGTGCTAACATTAGGTTTGTATTCCGGTTTGAATAATAATGTCAACAACTGTGGTAGAATTATTTACATTATAGGAATTATACCGAAATCCATGTACTTAAAATCGGATACCAAGCACTCTGTGTATCTATAATAACTTATAATAAATATCTACTTAAATGTCACGTTTCTAGAGAAAATAAACCAAAGTTCTTACATTCAGAAAAGCCTTTCAAGCAACATGTTATTAACACTTCTCTGTATACGATTGCTTGTCGTACTTATGAAACCCTTCTTATAATACCCAAAGGAAGAAATGGGTCTGCACGCACCTGAGACTAGGCAATAAAATATATGATGTACGTAAATAATTTTCAAATACATTGCAAGATTTTTTGTATAATTACAATTTATTTTATTTTACATTGTAAACATATTTAAACGTATCTATTGACAATTTAATGTTTCATGCTTATTGCTTCGTTTGTATACACAAGCATACAACTGGAAAAATCATCTGAATATCATTCGTTTCAATTCGAGTATTAAATTCCCGATCGTGAATATAAAAGGCAACCACATACAACGGAGAAATTTTGCGGGAAAAATCATTTATAATTTTCATATACGTGATGTCAATTAAGAAAGCTTTCCATTTGAGTTTGGTAGACTGATTTCTGGCGTATTTTATTTTCTATTATAATAATTTGAGAAAGCATAAATACTCTATAAATTCTTGTGTATACTTTATAAAGACCACATACACGGGCTTAAGAAATCACAAACATAAAAGATTAATTTGAACCAACATTCTCAAGTTTGACACAATCAACATGAAACAGTTGTTTTGCTCAAATCCTTTACAACAATGTGAATACTTTTGGGCAACAATACACGTATTTACACAACATTCGGCCTAAGGACTAGTTTGTAAAACTTAAATGGGATCAGGATAATACATGGAAACAATTTCGTCTTGAGGCTCGGTAAAATATATTTTCCTACACTATTTCTGTGATACATCGTCTCTCTAATGGACCATTTAGGAAATAGTTGAGAACAAAAAAACTAAGGGGAATTCTAATGGTTTGTTTGATATATGGTGGTAGCGAAATTGTAACATATCATCTTGCCTGTATTTCATGTCAAATCAAACTCTAAGCTGCTACTGAGAATTTCAAAGTTGGATCCAAAAATTTACTCGGTATAAATCGAACACAGGTCAGGTCCATTATATTGCTTTTTAAATAAATAAAACGTTTATTAAATCAAATCAAAGGGCAGTTGAACATATACAAATAAGTATAGAACAAATTAGTAAGATATTCACAAGGTACCAATTTTGTGAACATTATTAGGACATGTTATGTCCTAATATGCATAGCCGGCTGTCTCCCAAAGTAGACAAAACCTGTATCTTGGGAGACAGCACATACTAGCATTTTCTATGCACAAAGCCAGTGTTAGCTTCTTTGTGGTAGCCCTAGCATACAATTTTGTCAAACAGAAATACAATATAAAGTATTAGAGAAAAAAGAAAAATTATGACAAAATGACATAAGAAACATTGTCTTATATTAATTGCCTAGACGTTATGTGTAAGTGTGTGATAAGATATTCTTTATTTCACACCAAAAAAAAATTATGATAAGTACAAATTTATAAGTCATAGAATGGTACAATGGGGTTTTTAGTCACGCTTCTGGCCACTAGATCAATAAGGTAGTTAAATATAGCATTTAAAGAGTCCCTATTCGTAAACAGTTTAGCTTGTATTTTAACAGACTGTTTAACACGCTGTTTGGAACGCTAAGTGACCCATTTCCCACAGTCAGTATCGTACTTTGCTGCTGCAGTTTGTGTTTATTTATTAGCAGAACAGAATGAGATACAAATGAACTACTTGAGAACGGAATATATTATTACGATTAATGTTGAATTTCACATCGCAAAATGTTTACCGTGTTTCCTCAATTATAGAATTTCTTCATTTTTAACACCCATAGTACTTAAAAAAATATTTATTACAATATTGCAGCACCTGATACAGAAGAATCTGAAAAGAATATCAACTATCCCTTTATAATACACTTTCCACAAACGAAACAGCAAGCAACTAACAAACTCCCAACTATAAATCTAAAGATTGTTCTATACCGGCAAAAACTCGGTTCCTACGAAAAGGTCGTAGATTTACGACGTAAACTATGTATTACACGGCAACGCACGTCTTTCTTATTTTCCATCAGGAATTTATGCGAGCATAAAAAGGTCTGGGAATGCATATAATGTCGAGAAGTGGACTTACAAATACTCAAACTTTGCGCGCAGATTGCTTATCGTAAAGTGCGGTCCTGCGATCCTCCAATCTTCGTTTATTGGCTATAAATTTGGTCTATTCAATGTTGTATCGTTATTGATAATGGTAACAGGCGTTAATGTGTCATAAACAGACGTGATAAGTTGTGATGGTGTTTCGGTAATTCGGCTGACATCATTTCCTTTAATTTTATATACTTACTAGACCTCCCGTGCGCAGCTCCGCCTGCGTACTTAGATAATAATAATTATTATTATTATTACCATTTATTTCAGGCAACAAGGCCCATATAATATATATATATATATATATATATATATATATATATATATATATATATATTAATTGTAGTTACTAAATAAACTGAGTACACTGTACCTACAGCATGAAGGTTTCATATCATAAAATGTGTTGTCTAATTTATAAAGACGAAAACAAATAACAAAATGTCAACAGCAAATGACAGCTGTACATATCTTGACGATGTGTGTGTCAAACGCATGGTAGTGTGTGTACTTTCGTACAATCTTTCACCCCTGTTTTCACCACCTTAGGGTTTGAATTTCCAAAAATTCCTTTCCTTTTCCTTTCTTAGTGCTCGTTAACAGTACAAAAGGAACCAGCATGCAAACTTTCAGGGCTCTAGGTCCTGTAGTTTCAGCTGTGCCTTGATACGTCATTCAGTAGGTCAGTCAGTCAGCTTCTTTTTTATATATATAGATTAACTATTAAGCTTACAGTCTTTATATGACGTGATGTTTTTTTATGTAATGGACAAACACTTATTATACTTTCCGTCACAGGTTTTAAAAAAAAAAGGTTTCTAGCAATGTGGGTCGCACATTACTACTATTTTTGTTAACCCCTCGTGTTAAGCTAAATGCTTGTTTGTTGTAAATTGTAAAATAAGATTATTTTAGGTGAGCTTACAATAACTTGGTGATCTTTTTTAGTAAAAATTTTTCAATTTTGTCTGTTAACAGTTATGTAGGTATACGCTAAGCACAGTATAGTAGTTACAATATTCTTAAAATATTTTCTGATTGTAGTTTAAAGAAACATATTATGGACCAATGCGCTACTAATGGAACAATAATCCTACGACTCAGCACGATACTACACCATTAGTACTTTCGCGTTGGTACATTTTGAAGCTTTTACTGAAAACGGGAAACTAATGGGAAACAGTGTGTATTTCTACATAGTGTTTATTTTCTGTTGAGGAATATTGCAGAGGATTAGTATCCATTTTTGTATAAATATAACGTTATTATATAAAAAGAAAACATTAAAAATTTAAACATGGGATATATACCTACGAGTAAATTACTGATATACCCTCACGCCTGTATTCCCCGAAAGGTTAGGCAGAGCCGTACTAATGTACACCCACAGTTCGCCAGTATGTTTAGGTCCCACGTAATAGGGGGCGAGCCTGTTGCCATTAATCGGGCACAAAGCCAGACTCCGAGCTGCTACTGAGAATTTTATAGAAAAACCCAATAACACTTTGCTCGACCTGGGGATCGAACCCAGGACCTCTAGCGTAGCAGTCGCGCTTGGGACCACTAGACTAATAAGGCAGTCCAAAGCAATAAGTTGAATTACCTATTATTATCGAGTAAATCACTGATAATATTAGGTAATTTAACTCATTGATATGGAACACAGTCCTCGTCTTATTGTGAGTGGGATCAGGGGAAAGTTCAACATAAAAGAAGTTCTAAAATATTCATAGTTATGGAGGCCTTATGACAGAGGCTTGCTTAATACCGTATAGGTATCGTAAGAAGGTTCATAAAGTTTAGTACCAGATATAAAGAACATTATCGCTGTTCATTTGTTAATTCTGTGCAGTTACAGTTACTGTATTTATTTAATGCAAGGAAGATTTACAGACAAATAACATCATAAACATCGATTACATAGTTTATCCAGTGCCAATCAAAAATCTTCACAGATAAATTGCAAATTTAGAAAAACATGAGAGCAGTTAACTAATTGAGAACTTAACATAGGATAAAATTAAAAAACGAAATTACAGTGAGTGCACTTAATGGGAATCAAATAGGAATACCAGTCTTCAGGATCATTCTCCTAGAACTAACATTAGGGTTTACAAAGAAATAATCATTAGTTACGAGTTTTTTAACTGATGTCGTGCTTGAGCAATATAGGTCAATTTCAAACGGTAATTGATTAAAGGTGTTACATGCACGTGAATTGAAAGTGTTGGCTCTATACTTGGTCTTGGCGAATGGCACAGACAGGAGTACATGCTGTCTTAGACGGAGGGTGTTGGTTCTCAGACAAATTTTAAACAATAATTCAGGACAATCGACCTTACCATTACCTATATTCATTAAATAGCAAACGTCATTTATGTCTCTACGGGTTTCGAGAGGTAAGGTAACGAAAATGGTACGTTCTACACCTTCTACCTTCTGTAGTTATATAATAGTTACCAGGTAACTTAACGTTAATTTTCTACAGGTTCGAATGGTTTGAAGAGCTGAAGCTCCGCTGGTATGCCCTGCCAGCCGTTGCCAACATGCGTTTCGACTGCGGCGGTATCGAGTTCACTGCGAACGCCTTCAATGGCTGGTACATGAGTACTGAGATCGGCTGCAGAAACTTCTGCGATAGTAACAGGCTCAACATGTTGGAGGTAAGAAAGCCTTTAATAATTCTTTAAGGGTCCGATGGATCGTGAATTGCCCACAAAACCGTAATACCGAAATAAATCGTAATCCAGACAATATTCTATCACATTATGTTATTATTCAGATTTAGATATTTTTAATCTAAGTTCTTACGGTCCTATTTCATCTGCTACTACTTCACTGAAAATAAAAGACCGGAAAAACGTTCCAAACTTGGTAAAGTTATCAAAAATTGCATTTGCATACATTTATTTCCAGTTAACTGTTTTGGACGAAATGGTAAATTAGGAATCTAGATTAACAGTATCGAAATCCGAATAATAACAGAATTTGATTAAATTGTGTTTGAATTACCATTTATTTAGGTATTACGTTTGTAAGAGAAATTCAGTCCGCCGGACTCTTAAGATTTTTCAAAAAATACCTGCCGCCCGAACTTCTATATCTACACGAGTAGTTTGGGGCAAAACTTTTCCAAATAACTAGTTTCGGGCAAATCTTCCTTATACAACTAGTTTCGGGCAAAACTTCTCTATACAACTAATTTCGGGCAAAACTTCTCTATACAACTAATTTCGGGCAAAACTTCTCTATACAACTAATTTCGGGTAAAACTTCTCCACACAACTACATTGGGAAAACTAATTCACGCGACTACTTTTGGGCAAAACTTCTTCACGCGACTAGTTGCGAACTTCTATAAATGTTACGATTAATTTCACCGAAAAAAAACACCATTTAGAAAGATGTTAATATAATTCATTGTTAAACGTCGCGTCATCACTATTTCGTCATCATACGCTAATTCCAAAAGAATCGATTCCTTCGAAACGTCTATAATTAACTTATTGACCAGTTTCTATAAAAATCTCCATCATAATGAATCATAGCGTTTAGGTAACAATATTTTGGATGCGAGCTTTCACAAGAATTTGCATTTGAATTACAATGCCTAACCGCGGACATTGCCCCAAATGTGTGGTTAAGTTTTGGTCGAATGATTGACGACTAATTACCGGCCGGTTGATCATGTAATGTTTAGCTTATTAATAAAGCTGTGTTTTTGAATCGGTGGCACATTTTAAACCCTATACAGTCTCCAGAAGCTCTGCAGGTTGTAGGACCGAGTTGCCAAATAAATTGCTAGTGTAACAAATAGTGGTAAATATGTTCTCGAATTCCACGAAGCTGAACATAGGTTTTGAAAGACTTGTACGTTTTTTAGTCGGTAAAAATTCGATGTAAAGTCGGTATAATTTGGGTGGTACGCACCCAAAGTATGATAAGCTCAGATCGCAGATTAGCCGTTGGGCACGAGCCGAATGAAAGTCGAATATAATAAGCGCTTCCGCTGGGTTTAGTTGATCGACAAATTTTGCAGAATGTGCCGACCCGCTTTAGTGTATAGCATGCCTTAGAGACCAACCCATGTTTAAAATAAACTTACTCAAGCGATGCTCGTTGCATAAATTATTAATGTGACTACACTATCGAAATTAATTTGATATTTGTCATTGTATCAACGCTGATAACATCACCAATAAACAATTAGCTTCCTGAACCTAATTGAATTTCAGTGGTGATTACTATCAAATGAATTGAATGCTGCATGGTTATATAATGATCTATCGATACCTAATGCAATTTAGTCATGTAATAAGTTGCTTGAATTATAAAAATTTGGAAACATTTTAAATATTCAATAATGTTTTTAAGTTCTTAATTTTTTGTTATTGATTTGTCGAAAGCGCTGATGTCGGGCATCGAGTCGTGGCTTCGATTGCTAGGTTGGTCAGTGTTATCGATTTATTCTGCTGGAAATTTCTCAGTAGATAATCGGTGCTTATATTTAGCCTTGTCTCTATTACTTAGGATTAGTAATTCAAGGACATACTGCTGATCATAGAAGAGAGATGTGTTATATGTATATTAAGCCTGTTGTTTTTTTTTTAAATAGAAAGTAGCCCAGAAAATGGGCTTAGACACAAGGACCCCGATCACTCTTTGGAAGGACAAGGCTCTCGTTGAATGCAACGTTGCCGTTCTTCACAGCTTCCAACAGCATAATGCTACCATCGTCGACCACCATACTGCTTCAGAGAGTTTCATCAAGCATCTTGACAATGAGAACAGATTGAGGTAAGCAATTTACAACTCTATAAAGAATCTTAAGATTTTGGGAAAGGTTTCGAAATGTAGTATTTATTTAAATAGGTTTGAGTATTTTAATTGCTAAAAGACTATAATACTACCTCCCTTTTAATTTAATTACTCAATGGTTTGGAATTTTCACTTCGCCATGGCTTTCCCTTGTCAGTTATTTTCAACTACAAAATTTGTGTACCACACCAGATAATCTCAACCGTTCTAGCATCATAAAAACGCACTTTTTACAAAATTGTTCACAAGTTTTACTCTATATTTAGTGTAGTAATATCTAGTCTTGAATTTATGTATCCAGTGGCGAGAATGCAGTTGTTCAGTATTATTCATTCCTAGTAATCAGTCAAATCTCGACGGTTAAATGTCTACTAGATACCAGACTGACTAGATACCGTGCTGAATATATCTCTGTCTTTAAGACAGTACGTGATCTAATAAAACCAGTGCAAGTAGACCAGTTGCTCGGGTAAATTAGCTTCTAGTGGGATCTGTCTGTATGTACTGTACAATTAAGAAGAAAATGCAATACTCGAATTATGCAATACAACTCCGACGAGAATGAAGTTAGCCAGTCCGGCCTTGCTGGATATTCACATAAAAAAGTGTTATAGTGGCAAAGTATCGAAAGTTTTAAAGATAATAATCACGCATGCAAAACCTTCCACAATCTTTGTCAAAATACAGATGTCTTTAGCTGCCTATATACTCGTACCTAACTCTACTGTCGACTGTACAAAGAATAATTTAGTTTAAAAGAATGCAGGTACTGTGCGATACCAAGATGAATTTAGGTTTTAATTATTATCTCCGACAGACCCAAAACAGTTGCTTGCTATAAAAAAATGTAGATACTTGTTTATGTGACACGTTGGTTTGCCCTTTCCGGCTCTCGCGGTCGGCCCTGTGCTCATAAGCTGCGTAGAATAAACATAGATAATCAGATTAATGTCGTCGTGGACCAAGTCATCCGGATCCGGCACATTAAACGTGGGCAAATGAACGCAATTTCACGGCTAATATATCTGCAAGCGTCCATTAAGTGTGTGTAAAAAGAGTAACCTCCTTTTTGTAAATGAGCAATGTTATCATTATTGGTACTTACCGAAATCTTGCTAGAAATAAAATTAAATAGTTGATATATTTAAAAAAATGTAAGCCTCAGTTTTTATTGTTTATTCATAGCTCGACTGATAGTAGTGTAGCGACATCTATCGCACTACATACAAACTAGACGAATAAGTCCTGAATCGCGCAAGTGAAGTTTGCAACGCTACTTGGATATATACAACCGCCCGACTTCCACCGTCGGGTCGTGGCCCACCAGGCAAAACACCTATCTGGTCAGAGGATCCTCCCTTTGGTTGGAGCGGCAACACACCTCGTCCCTCCACAGTAGTCGCTTTGTGTAAATAGTGATATTTAGCCGCATCTGGTGAGACTGAATGAGGCGGATTAATAACTAATGGGTTCGACTTGACAGATCGCTGACACAGTAGTGGAGCAAAAGGCTACGGACTAGAGATGGTGGCTTCGATCCCCGCACGGAACGTCTATTTGTTTGATCTATAAATTACAGTTAGTCCAGGTCTGATTGGATTAAACGCCCTTACGGTACAGGGAAATTATAGTTTCCCTAAAATACTATTGTGTAGTCACTTTTAAAAAATACGATGTGATATTTGGTCTGGTTCAGTAATCTCCATTTATTTTGTCTAGAAATCCTCTTAAACGTAAATCATCGTGGAGTCGTAAAAATAAATTACTTCAACCTGCTCACAACTGATTATAAACACAACATTTTGACGTAAGTAAGTAGTTAATGGAGCGTGTTCTATGAAAAAAAAACCGATTGAAGTTTCGACATTGTCGCGACCGTTTGTAGTAAACAGATTGCGGATGAGAAAACTGTACTTAATTACAAGCAGACCTGCTTGGTAATTAAGCTGTCGACACTAGAGCCTTGCAGATGTACCGGGACGCATTAGCCTAGCATGTGGTCAGAAGGACATGTAAACACTATTGTTTTGAACTATCGTGTGATTGTTTGGATTTGCCGCTTCACTTTACTCTACGACTGTACTCCGGTGACGTCATCCATACAGACATTTATCTGTGTCTATAATGTTGTACAATCATCCTCAATGTTACTGTTACAGTTTTTGCGCTGGATGAGGATGCCGATAGAATAGGTTTTTATAGCTTCAAATTTAAGTATGGTAATTATGGTAACTAAAAAAATATATACCTAATTGCAATCTGATTTCAAAGTAGTAAATCTTAATTTATTTTCATCACCGCTGCAACCCTTTGTGGGTCGTCGCTTCCTCAATGATCTCTCCATTTCACTCTATCTCCGACTTCCTTTGCCAAGATGATTTCCTGCTCCTCAAATCTTCTCGTCATAATCCTTCCGACGCTTCCTGGGTCTTTTGAATGTCAATTTTTGGTAATATTCCATTGGTGGTGCAATTTTGTGATTACATTATAATATATTTTTTTTTTTTATGTTAGACCTTGATTTGTAATTTAGAAGATTATCATTCGATAATTATGATACATTGAGACTACATTGGAGTTATATTTTGAGCGGTTTTTAAGTACAAAAATTAGTAGATACCTGGTTAGTGAATGGCAGAGATAAAGATGACATGGCTGCTGTCAGCCAGATATTTATGACTCAAATGTGATTAAAAAATCTTAAAATACACACTTATAATAAATAATAAAAATAAAAAGCCTTTATTACTTCTGTAGATCCTAAATACCTAAATCTTATAAACTAATTAGTTATAAATATACACTTGGTGGCTATTAAATGGGAGCATTGTTGAATTCTCAATAGCTATTACCATCCGATCAATCAAACTTTCACTACTTAATTGGAAAACCATATTTGTAGGAGACAGGTATATTAAATACAAACAAATTAACGATTTTTTAGTTCAACGGACGTCCAATAAGAGTTTATCAATAACCCGAAAATCATGTAATAGGTAATTGTTTTGTTGGTAGGATCTAATGATCCGCCTAGTTAGCTCTTTAACTCAAATGCTAGACCGGCACTAAAGAGTTTTACTGTTCGTCGTATTTAAGCGAGAGTCTGAAAGAGAAGTTACTTGAGCTATGTGCTTCATTTAAACAAATATATTCTAGTTTCTGACACTTACGCGAATATTAGACATTGAAATAAAACTACTTTTTACGGATTTTATCGCGTTGTATTGATATTATTTGATTCCCGACGTTTCGGATCCTTTACGGCATCCGTGGTCACGGGTAGACTAAGTTGTTGGACGTGTTAATGTTACAATTACTAACAGCTACCTTACATTTTTGTTAATTATTGGCGATCCGATTCACGCAGAACGAGCTCACCGTATCCTTCGGTCTTGCAGTTTTGGGCTTGGATTTTGATTTTATGGAATCTATAATGCGGTTCTAAGTAGGTGGTAAGACCCAGCCATCTTCTCTATTGAAATTTCAAATATATTCTAAATAATTCTGGTACTTAACATATCTAGACTAACATAACAATACTTTCATTCTAATATCAATGTGGTAAATATAACTGATTTTTCGATGGTTAAAAAAATGTTGATTGATAAATTAGAGGACTATCATACGACATTTACGATACACTAGCAGTTGCCGTTGGTTTCACTCGCATCCCAAAGGATTTTTTCAGACAAAAGGTAAACCAAGTCCTTCTCCAAGGTCCAATCTATCTCTATACTAAAATTAATCAAAGTTGGTTCAGCGGAACCGGCGTGAAAACGTAACAAACAGATAGAAAGAGTTACTTACTAAATACACTTCGAACGTTTTTATGTCCCATTAAAAATACAAATAATTAAATAGGTATCTCCAGTTCTAGAGAATCAACACCTTATTTAGAGCAGTTATGAATATCCTAAACAATGAATCATAGTATTGTTTATACCGGGATACCAACGTTTTGTAAACGTCACATTTTATAGCTTCATAAACGTATACTGCGTAAATTTGATTCATTCCCACAAATACAGCGTGTAACAAAAGGAAGTGGTGAAAATTGCCTAAATTATTTCGTGAGCTAATCGAGTCTAATTCAATTTGGGCCTCCCCGGGTTCATGATTACGTTACTCAGTTTAGGCGACAATTTCGAGGGTCGTCTGCGGTGCATCAAAATTATTTTGATCACCCTGTTTCTCATTCTAGCGTGAAATTACGAAAGATTTTTTTGTCGGTTTATAAAAAGTATACGTGGCAGACGGTCGTTTGTGTTATTAATACCTAACGTTAGGTTAGGTTAGGAACCTGCTTTATTCTGAATTTAAATAAATTTTGGTAATTATTTCTGATTTAATCTTATCTCTGTCTACAATTTTGTATCTTTAAAAATGTGTAGCATGCGTTAATGCCAAATACAATAAAATTAATCCATAAACTGCTTTGTTTAATGAAGCGATATTAAAACATCTACTTACAAATGCCGGTATCTACTTTAATCACAATACACATTTAAACAATTAGGGTATAACTAAACTAGAACGTGTTAGGCACGAAATGTATTTGTGAGGCGTGCTTGCAAACTGTTCAACGAAAATGAGAAACTTCATGAGATAGATTTATTTAACTGTAATGTAAATTCCATAAAACGTGTTTTTAGATAACAATAGATAATGTCTTCACTGGCTTATACTAACTTCATAATAATGTGGCCTTTTTTGTAATCTAAGTATTTTGTAACGTACGCACTGCTTTCTCACTATTTTTTAATTCTGTAAGGAAACTCCAGGACCAATTATAAGTAATAGTTAATAATTCTCATTTGTAAATGACTGTTTGTTTCTCAAATAAAATAAATAAATAAAATAAACAAAAATCTAGAAAGAACATTATACTATATAAGTATTATCCCGGAAATAAATATCTTGTGATATGATATAGAAATAGTTATATAATACTAGTTTGCTGTACCAACGATATAGATTCATTAATGCTAATTACGCAAATTCCAGACTCAACTATAGAGTGGGTGTTAACATAATTTATTCTAAACAGATGATCGACGACACGTTATGTTAATAACAATACCTACTGGCTTGCACCCGATGAACGAGCTAATAATTATAAAATAATCATGAATAATTCATTACTACGTTCTTGGCGAACCCAGTGATTTTTCTCGAATAATTGATTTTTGACAACGATGCTAGATATTGAAATAAAACTATTTTACTTATATGGAATTATTCATATATATTTGCAATGTAATTAAAGAAAATAACGGTAAAATAACCTAGCCTAATGGCTAGGGCGTCGGACTTGCTATCATGTGGTTGCCAGTTTGAAACCCACCCATTGCACTACCGACGTGAACCGTAACATAAGTATTTAGCACGAGGGGTTAACAAGTATACTAGTAATGTGCGAGCAACATTGCTAGTAATCTTTAAAAAAAAATTAATCAAAAATACCAGGAAAAGGTGAATATAATTCGTTGAAGTTGTAGGTATTGCAATGAATTTTCTCGAAACGTATATAGGTAAATTGATAAAAAATTGATGTTTTTTATTGTGATATTCAAGGAAACACCTAAAATTTCATGTTTCGATAAAAAAAGAAAGACCTTGTTGACCTTTTGTAGTATTATTAGTTATTTGATTGCTTCTGTGTTAAAATATCAAACAGGTTTTACCCCCTGGACGAGAGTTTTTAACAAAAATTTACACAAACCTTTTTTATATATAAGCCTTTTTTAATACCAGATAATGGGCTAGAAGGAAGAGGTTATGTCAAAACGTAACTAACAATAAGTTTTTTTTAATTTACTCTAGGAAGTCACGAATTCTTTGTCACGCATGACCAATATTTATTTGGACATTACCATCGTGTTTCCGCAAAATATACTTTATCTAAACGAAATAGAACGTATTAAAGAGATACGGATATCAACAGGTCTGGGTGTCCATCGGATTGGATCTGGATTGTCCCACCAATGTCATCATCTATAACTCCAGTCTTCCACCAAGAGATGGCTCTGTACTATTTGAAACCATCCTATGAATATCAGGTAACATAAAAATTAAATTAAACAATACATTCATAATATATTTTAACTCACTCACTCAAATTCAAATAAAACTATTTTAAATTTAGATTTATTGTAATATTGAACTATATAACCTGAAAAGATTTTTTATTTTAATGATATAATTAAAACAGTATTCAAGGCATAGAATATTCATATAAGTAAGTACATTTAAGACTTGATTTAAAATATTCAATTCACTAGGAACCCGCATGGAAGACTCATCAGTGGCAGAAGTCTAAACCAATAACGGGCAAGAGGCCTATCAATAGGAAATTCCATTTCAAGCAAATAGCTCGGGCTGTCAAGTTTACATCCAAACTATTTGGACGGGCCCTTTCCAAGAGGATCAAAGCAACTGTCTTGTATGCAACTGAGACCGGCAAATCGGAACAATTTGCCAAGGAACTAGGTGTCATATTTGGACATGCTTTTAATGCTCAAGTATGTATTTCATTACTTTTATTTTATTTTAACCAGAAAACGCCCAATCTACAGATCAAATACCCAAATAAGATCAATATTTTAATAAAATCCTATCGTACCTACTTCTTACTTTTAATTTGGTTTAAAAATCTTGAACTTTTTTGACGAGTCTACGTAATAGAAAATTAATTTTGAATTTTTGGTTACCTTTACTGAGAACTAGCGTCATTAGCACTTATAAATTGAACTCGTTTTAGGTACACTGCATGGCTGATTACGACATAACATCAATTGAGCATGAAGCGCTACTATTGGTTGTGACATCAACATTCGGAAATGGTGATCCACCTGAAAATGGTGTTGTAAGTATAAATAATAGATTTATTAGAAGAATAAAAAATAAATAACTTCCCAATTTTCTCACAAATAATAATCTTCAGGCGTTTGGAGAACATCTATGCGAGCTTCTGTATGCTGATCAAGTTGGTGAAGAGAGCACTGCGTAAGTTTAATTAAAGAAATTTTAGATTATTTTAAATCATTAATAATATTATTAGTAAGATTTTACCTTATTGTGTCTTGCAGGAATCAAATGCTCACACCAAAGTCATTCATAAAGGCTAACAGTCAAATGGAACTACAAAAATATGCAGCTGGTAATCCTAAGAAATTGAGCCGCTTAGAATCATTGAAAGGTAGAAAATAAAGAGAGGACAATAACAAATAATTAAGAACATTGGTAGATGTTGCTGTGATAAAATATTTTATTATTTTAGGTAGTACGACAGATGCCACATCCATAGACAGTTTCGGCCCACTAAGCAACGTACGGTTTGCGGTGTTCGCTCTAGGTTCGAGCGCATACCCAAATTTCTGTAACTTCGGCAAATACGTGGACAAGTTACTGGGTGACCTCGGAGGGGAACGAATCCATGACCTTGCGACCGGTGACGAGATGTGCGGACAAGACCAGGCCTTCCGGAAGTGGGCCTCTGGCGTCTTCAACGTAAGGAAACGGCTTGTGACGAATTGACTGCCGGCTTGTGGCGACTGACTATTAATTGTTTTGAAATTTCTGTAATTTTAGAGTTATAGAACCCTTTTAACAACTTTTAAAGCATAATAATTAGATGGTCATTTACAAGTCCTACCAATAATTCATAGATGTAGGAATTGTATTTATACTAAATTGAAATGTGATTCACTACAACCAAATACAATGCTTTTTTATAGGTTTCTTGTGAAACTTTCTGTTTGGATGATGATGAAACCTTACAAGAAGCTAAAAGAGCCCTTGGTACGGTGGCTCTTAGTGAGGAGACTGTGCGCTTTGCCACACCAGAAGTTCGTCCACCAACTTTGCAAAATGCTTTACAATCAGCGCTGAATAAGAAGTTCGTGCATTGTATTGTTAAAGCTAACAAAGATTTGGGTGACGGTTCTGCTGAAAGGTCGACCATATTTATTGATATGGAGCCAAAGGTAAAATGAATTTTAATTTTAAAACTGTAACTTTTTTTAACAATCCTGCAGAAAATATATTCAATACCTACCTACCTACTAATTTGCAGGAAGAGATTAAATATGATCCCGGTGATCATGTTGGAATTATTGCTTGCAATCGCAAGGAGTTAGTTGACAGCATACTTGTCAGACTGAAGGATGTTGATAATTATGACCAGCCTTTGCAACTTCAACTAATGAAGGAGACACACACGTCAAGCGGTAAGAAAAGGAAGGCTATTGAAATAAATGAATATTAGCTTACGCTTAGAACTCCATTCAACAAATTACGTATTAGTGCTGAAAACTAATGTTTCAAATGAGAAAAACTATGATATATGATATTTTTTTTCAGGACCTGTCAAAACTTGGGAACCCCATGAGAGACTCCCAGTAATGAGCGTCCGAGATCTCTTCACACGATTCTTGGATATCACCACACCACCAACGACAATTTTGTTGCAATATTTAGCTACAACATGCGAAAATGAAGAGGAAAGGAAACAACTTAATATTCTTGCTACTGTGAGTTTCAAGAATTTATATTTGTTGTGAATACATTATTTATATTATTCATTCAGGCAATTAACTGCCTCTAAGCGAAATGACCAGATTTCCTTTATTCAATAATTTGATGACGTAAAAACTCACATTAACTACATACATACCTACAACTTATATTAACCATATAGGAATCGGTAAAATGTTACATTTATTTACTTTCAATGATTATTTTAGGACCCAGGAGCTTACGAGGATTGGCGTCACTTCAATTTTCCGACCCTATCTGAAGTACTGGAGCAATTCCCTTCATCAAGACCAGCTGCAGCATTGCTGGCCGCTCTTCTTTCACCTTTACAGCCAAGATTCTACTCCATCTCGTCATCTCCTTTAGCACACCCTAAACGTTTGCACCTGACTGTTGCCGTCGTCACATACCAAACTCAAGGTTAGTACGAGTATATTTATCCAATAAACATCATAATGCATTAATGTCTCATAGTTTATTGTTACTGATTCCCACATACAGTGATTCCATTGAAATTCAGTTTACAATATGATCTAATTTTAAGTTAAACGACGTCCGCTCCAAACAATCTGATAGATGAGTCGGCTAGTATTAGCGACATCAAAAGGTTAATCAGTTCTCTATTTATGATTTTCTATTTATGATGCGGTTAGTTGTTGTAAAACAATGATGTCATATTTAAACAGATGGCGAAGGACCTGTCCATTATGGTGTTTGCTCAAATTATCTTATGGATCGTAAGCCTGGGGATGAAGTTTATCTATTTATTAGAAGGTATTTAACATTTTTTTTATTTATTTAGATTATACTTAACAATTTTATTTTTTACTTTAAAATTGGCGTATTGTGACTAATCACTATTTATTTCTAGCGCTCCAAACTTCCACCTGCCTCAAGACTTGTCAGTTCCTCTGATACTTATCGGTCCTGGAACTGGCATAGCTCCATTCCGTGGATTCTGGCATCATCGCCGAGCTCAACTCAACTCTCGCAAACGTCCGACTGCAGGCCCCGTCTGGCTGTTCTTTGGTTGTCGAACAAGGAGTATGGACTTATACCGCGAAGAAAAACAGCAAGCACTTAAAGATAGCATTCTTTCTAAAGTTTTTCTTGCTTTATCTAGAGAGAAAAACGTTCCCAAAGTAAGTAGCACTCCGAAAACATTTTAAAATGTTTAGGGATTTGTAACATACAGCTTTACTTTACAAAACTTTTTTCGATGTACCTACTCGTAATTTACCAATTTCATTTTCCAATTCCATTTTTCATTTAACAATTTCTACAATACACTATTCTGGTTGTAATAAGCGATTGTTTTAGATGTACGTTCAAGAGCTTGCTGAACAAGAAGGACCAGAGATTCACGACTTGTTGATAAACCGAGGAGCTCACTTCTACGTTTGTGGTGATTGTAAAATGGCTGAAGATGTTCACCAGAAGCTTAAAGGCATTATTAAGAAACACGGTAACATGACTGATGAACAAGTGCAGAACTTCATGTATATGCTTAAGGTTTGTAAATACCTTACTATTATTATCACGATAGTTGTTCTAGTTTTATCAAATTATTAATCTTTTAAGTTTCAAGTCTGATAGCTTCTATCAATTATTTGCCACTTTTACACATTAATTCCTCTGCATCTTTAGATGAGAGTAGATTGGTTGTAATATTGAAATACATGCAATGATTTTCTCTTCACATCGTCCTTTATTCTGGTTATGAAGGAGGAGAACCGCTACCATGAGGACATCTTCGGTATCACGCTGCGCACCGCTGAAGTACACTCTGCGTCCCGAGAGTCAGCGCGCAGGAACCGCGTCGCCGCGCAGCCATGACGCCGGTCCTCCCGCTTCCACCCCAACTCGCTCACCTAGCCTAACTAGCTTTGCATACCCAAAAAATGCTACATTTGACTTGATTACATTAAAAAACGAATCAAGTGCTTCATTTATTTTTAGGTCAACATCGATCTCAAAACTAACTGCAGCTTAAAAATTTGTGAAGATTTTTTTAGAAGCGTCATATTTTATTACATTTTCTGGCTGAAATAAGTCAATTACTCTACTTTGGCTTTGGTCAAGCATAAGAATTTATTTAGGCCGCACGGCCGTCACATAGCTTGTGCGTCATAATGGGTCTTGAATTTATTGTACATAGTCTTCATTAGCTACTCCAGAGTCACATTCCATTTCAGTATTATTTTGTTGGATGCTCACATTCGGAGGCTGCTGAAATGTTTATAATATTTATACTATGTTGTAATTATGTTAAATGAATTCCAAGCAGGGTGATTTAATATTTAATAACGCACAAAACGCATTATCAACTGATGCGTTCTCCTGTAAAAGCTTCACAATTTATCGATGAGCTATATTATCGACTAACTCCAAAAACATTTCAGAATATTAAGAATTTACCAATTACTTGTTTAGATGTAATTTTATTCCATTTAATATATTAATAATAATAAAAAATACAATGACTTTCATTGACGTCATAAAATAAAATATTGTCCACATATTGCTAACAAATTTCAAAATATATTTTGTTAGTAGATAATCATAAATACATGTTTAACTAGTCTAGTTAGTTGATATATATTTTATAGTTTTTTCCTTCATAAAATTGTTTACGAGGTTTAATATTTTCTATGTCTTATTCAATGATATATTATTATGAAAACTCTATAATGTCATTGGTTGACAAGCCTTTATTGCCAAATGTTGTACAGTTTGTGGTACTTATAGTTATTTTATGCTATCAATGTAAATAAAAATATTTTAAGTTCTATTAGAATCGTGAATGTTTTAGATTATAAAAATATCTTTTCGTTGAAATTATCTAAAGTATACTTAATTATATTTTGTTTAAGATTTTTATTAATATTATCTACCAAATGACCATGTTAAACGCGTATAGTACCTATATTTAATTATAATTATTGAAATATTATATATAATATGAGCAGCTATATTAATACTGTTTATTCAAATGTATTTTATTCACGTGTCCTTTATATTAACTATTAGGTGTGAGTGTTGAATTTGTGATCCATAAACTAGGTTTAAGAAATGTATTCATATTTTCTATTATTCGTATTATGAGAATTTAATATACAAATAAAAAAAAAACTTTTCTGATGTTACCTAATATTTCTATTAAATAAAATATTATATATTAATAACTGTCTTTGCCGGAAATATGCAAATTATGGATTTCATATCTTCTAAATTTATTAAAATGCACATTTGTGAATAAATAAAATTGTTAATATCGAATTCATATCACGCAAAATCTTATCGTAATGCACTGTTTCATCTGGTAATGAAAGTTATTCGAAAATAAAGCAAGGAATTATGATTGATTACGAAAATATTTGTCTGTTATTGGTCAAATAAAGTTCCTTCGTATTTTAAAATGCATCATAGCTTTTTATTTGACAAAATGAAGAATACCTACTACACATTATGAATTATGTAAGTATAATAAAATAATTAATAATCAGAAGACTGCCTCATTAGTCTAGTGGTCCCAAGCGCGACTGCTACGCTAGAGGTCCTGGGTTCGATCCCCAGGTCGAGCAAAGTGTTATTGAGTTTTTCTATGAAATTCTCAGTAGCAGCTCGAAGTCTGGATTTGTGCCCGGTTAATGGCAATAGGCTCGCCCTCTATTACATGGGACCTAAACATACCAGGCGAACTGTGGGTGTACATTAGTACGCCTCTGCCTAACCATTCGGGGGGTACAGGCGTGATGGTATGTTATGATGGTATGTTAATAATCAATAATATGATTATTGTTTTTTTTTATGGGATAGGAGGGCAAACGAGGAGACGGGTCGCCTGATGGTAAGCGATTACCGCCGCCCATGGACACCCACAACACCAGAGGAGTCACGAGTGCGTTGCCGACCTTTTAAAAGGGAACTGGGCCTCCGGTAACCTCACTCACTCGGCGAAACACAACGTAAGCGTTGTTTAACGCCGGTTTTCTGTGAGGCCGTGGTATCACTCCGGTCGAGCCGGCCCATTCGTGCCGAAGCATGGCTCTCCCACGTATGTTTCTTCAACTTAAATAAACATAAAACGATAACCTAAATTAATATGATGTAGGCAAGTGAAAAAGAAGTTTAAATGGATTTTAAGGTAAAATTTTGGTAATTTAATATCTATCCATTATGTCCATAATAATTTAATAGTTATCCATTTCGTAATTAAGTGTATCATTTTTGTTTTCCTACTGCAATATGTAATTACATATAGTACTTAATAAATAATTCTAAAGGTGTCTTTTTGTGGGTTATTCAAAGCGGATTCTTAAGCGTTTGCCTTCGTCATAAATGACAAAGTCAATGTAGGTACCTACGTATTGGTAATCTCTACATCTACATGACGTCAGGGCTCCCCGTTAGAATATTGGAAACTGAATATGCTTTGGTTCACGTAGACGTTTGTAAAAAGTTAAGTCCCAACTTCTAAGAAATTTATTATGACATGTCTTTTAGTGACCAGTGACCGTCGGGAATCCTGTCGTTGTATATTTTGGTAGGCAAATACGTCATGGCCGTGGCTAATGTCCCGAATCCCATGCCGCGACGCACACTTTGCTCGAACTGGAGATTGAGTCAAGGACCTCTGGCGTAACAGTTGCGCTTACGACACAGAGACTAATGAGGCAGTTCTACACTAGTGAATGTAAGTATGTTTATATTTTATTGACATCTCTAATTTATTACAAATAATGACAACATAAGTTGACTCTTGCGGTTGGAAGTAGGAAGGTATAATTTCAATCAGGTTAAATGAGGATATTTTTGACAAAATGTCTGATGAATTCAAAGCCAAGTCTCATCTTCGATCCTATCTTCTGTGCTTTAAATCTTGCAATCAAAGCGACATCTACACTGCCACTGACGATGCCGTAGAATTGCCGAAGTTTTTGACCAACAATAAATAAATTTCTAAGTCGTCCAGTCACTAGCTTATTAAATATTGACCTATACAATTTGAAAGTGATTTTTTAATTTGTTGACATTTTGTAAGTTTGAGACGATATTTTTATATTATTGTGGGAGACCCATGTTTCGACACGAATGGGCCGGCTTGACCGGAGTGATACCACGGCCTCACAGAAAACCGGCGTTAAACAACGCTTACGTTGTATTTTGCGGAGTGAGTGACGTTACCGGAGGCCCAATCCCTTTTTAAAAGGTCTGCAACGCACTTGTGACTCCTATGGTTTTGCAGGTGTCCATGGGCGGGGGTAATCGCTTACCATCACGCGATCCGTCTGCTCGTTTGCCCTCCTATCCCATAAAAAAATATTACTTTAAAAAAAATCGCTTTTGCCACGTGTTAAGATAATATGCTCGTGACTGTACCATCGACACGACCAACACAAACGAGGTGACTGATCAATAAAAGCAGACACTGGGAATCGTATAGCGATAGAGTTAGTACCGGGATCTACGTAACAATATAAAGTTATAACAACAATATATTAAAAACCAGATTAGATAGAAATGCACCTTCTTAGTGGACTCACAAATACAATCATACCCTTTTACCCGTTCAGTTTGATTGACTTAGAGAATTATTGCTTCCTACACTGAGAGCAAATTCTAAGAATGCATTAGGATAATCCTCGTATTTAATATAACAATCAGTATGTTAGAACATTGTTGAATGATATTGAAATTTTGTGTAAGAAAAAAATGACCATGGGCAGCATTCAAACCTGGGTCTTCCGGTTAATAAATAATATTTTATCAAATTAGTTTTTATTCGAATTGGGATACCGTTAATATAGGTTCCTACCGTACCATTTCGTCTACTACTACTTCACTGGAAATAAAAGACCGGAAGATCGTTCTAAACTTGGTGAAGTTATCAAAAATTGCATTCGCTAACATTTATTTCCAGTGAAGTATTTTGGCATTTCCTCCAAAATACTTCACTGTACTGTACTGTAGAGTAGAAACCTAGATTAACGGCTTACGATTAACATAATTTAAAAAAGGGTGTTTGAATTACAATTTATTTCAGTATTACGTTTGTATGGATTTGTATTGCTCATCGTACATGAGCCAAATCCATTCCAAGATCATTCCAAGAATAAGAACCCGTGACAACCTATTTTAATTAAAGTCATTGCCCGTGACGAATGACGGAAAACCAACCTATTTTTATATAGCACCAACAGGAAATGTCAAAAGTCTGACGTGACATAAGCGTAGCTTTCCAATGCGTACGCTGTGACATTTAGAGGTGTTCATGGAACCTTACTAGGAAATTATTGAGCTATTGAGCTTATCTCTGAATGAATCTACGGTTGAAACCTTTCTAATAGCATGTCCAATGTGCTTAGCAAGCCTGCTATTTTGTACTAGCTTTTATTATATTCTTATACTGCAGAGAGAAAAATAAGTAATGTTTATGATAATTTTTGCATTAATTATAACAAGTTATTAACACAAATGGGAGACGGAATGCTACACCACGATCTTATGGACATCACGTCAAATTATGATGACAAAGAAAATAGCGTTTTCAACTTGAGACCGCCGTACCACAACGTGTTATTGCGATTGAGAGAGAGGGATGCTGCTCTACACATACTACATTCTAAATAGCGCCATCCTTTTCTCACAATCTAAAATTGATCGCGACATGTAGTAATACAGTCTCACTTATGTTTCATTTTACAAGCGATTTCTCCTTTTTCTCCTAACCGGAACACAATAGCATTAGCACTCTACTGCTTGGCAATAGAACATTTTGATAATGTGGTGGTACCCACCCAAAAGAACTCAGCGTCGACCCAGAAAATAAAATATATTCCAAAATATAGAAAATATTGGATCTCCTATAATACAAGATCAGTTTCATTGCAGTTTCTACGGAGTCGTAGGGTAGAAGAAATTTCAGGCATTGCAGCTTATTTACAAATATTACCTAAATCATGAAACGCTAAGCGGACTCCACTCGAGTTAAATAGCTTTTCTATGTGAATATGGTATGTGATAACAGTTACAAGTAACGCATTATGATAAGATAATGAGTACAAAATGATTCATTATCGGATTTTATTGCGTTTTGTGTGGAAACCTCCATTTTTTATGAAAATCGAAGCTATAGAGGGAAAAATGGCGAATTGGGTCGGGTTTTAACTGTTATTTTATATAATGTATTTTTTTAAAACGTTGCCTACGATTCGCAGGATTTTTTCTTGTATCGTGAGAGTTTATAAATTTAAATATACTGTTGTGCCCTAACAGGGTTCATGTTTGATACCATCCAATATGATACCACCATTATGTCAACAACATGAATGCAGATTAAATGATTATGATTATGATTAAATTCTCAGACCACAAACACGACTGCCTCATTAGTCTAGTGGTCTCAAGCGCGACTGCTACGCTAGATGTCTTGTGTTCGATCCCCAGGTCGAGCAAATTGTTATTGGGTTTTTCTATGAAATTCTCAGTAGCAGCAGGTTAATGGCAATAGGCTCGCCCCCTATTACATGGGACATAAACATACCAGCGAACTGTGGGTGTACATTAGTACACCTCTGCCTAATCCTTCGTTGAATACCGTGGTGTTGTGTCAGTAATTAAATTAATACTTGATTATAATGGTTAGGTATTAGTGAAGGGAATGACATACTCAAGTTAAGTACACAATAACATAGTCATTGGCTGGTGCATCACTGCTTATGGTAAACGGGAGTCACCTTATCTTTCAGTTCATTGCGTCGGCGCATATCCATTGCGTTTTATGATTTACCTGTAACATCCCACTTCCAGGAAATGTCGTATTATAGTGTTATCGGTTAAAATGAGTTAATTAAAACTAATTACAACTGTGTATTTAATTATAGAGTATATTTTCTATTGAATTTTTTCTGTCTGTACTAACGTAACTACTGCATGGAATTGAATGCAGTTATCACCGATCTATTGCTAGAGGTCTAACTTAAAATCTGGTGCATGTTTCATCTTGATACAATTTACTTATAGTATGTTAAGTGAAACTGCGAGTTACAGCAACTAGTTGTAAAATATTTTTAAAGTGAGGTTATTATTTTCTCCCTAGTAGATTCCTCATGCATACTCTCCGTCGGAGCGGCAGAGGGTTATTATGTCTTCTTACTGACTAAATCCACATAGTGGCCTTAGAAACGGGATGCTAACTTTAAGGTACCTTGGTACCTATTGTAGATTAGGATAAAGGCAAATTTATCAGAAATTGGAACTGTTAAACATGGTGACAATATTGTATTTTTCGATATTAGGTATTAATTTATATCTAAATTGCAGGTTAACCAAAAAAGCTCCTACAGAAAGAAGTGCCGTTAGGTTTATTGAATGGCTCTCTGACTTATTTTCTGATAGGTGTAAATTTATATAATTTATCTACAACAGAAACTTAAACGATATTAGGTACAGTCAACAGCAGATCAAGTTCCCTAATGGATAATAAACTCTATTATTTGGAGAGTATATTGGAAATCGATTGAAGAAATTTGAACATAAATTGCAATAAAACTTTCCTGCCAGAATCCAACTGAAAACGAACAGGGGATTTGATTAATTTCAATAATATTATTAGGAGATAATCAATGGATTAATTTAGATTTTCTAAGAACGTACGCACAATGGTATCAATTTAAAGATTCAATGGCAAAGTCCGGGACATAAGTGGGATGATCTCATCGCGTCACCTTTGAGCGTCTTTGATCAATTCGCGATCAAGTAGCGATAGCACAGCGTACCTGATGAACTGAATTATAATACGTATAAAAGGTACTTAATTATTTTGTGTCGGTAAAACAGCTGCTCAGTTTGTCAACTGTCAAATATATAATCTGTCACCACGCAATAATATGGTACTAACCAACATCGTGTTTTTAAGGGTATAATACCTTTAGCCAGACTGCCTATTGGTCTATGGTTCTAAGCGTGACTGCTACGCTAGAGGTCCTGGGTTCGATCCCCAGGTCGAGCAAAGTTTTATTGGGTTTTTTTACGAAATTCCCAGGTCGAGTACAGTGTTATTGGGATTTGTGCCGATTAATCGCAATAGGCTCGCTCCACATTACATGGAACCTAAACATACCGATGAATTGTGGTAGTACATTAATACACCTCTGCCTAACCCTTCGGGGAATACAGGGTTGATGTTATGTAAATCTGGCATTTAGCCAGTGAAATTACTAGGGAAATGAGACCTCAAGATGAGACCACAGGTGAAGTTGGCATCTATTGGCTACGGTTATCGCTTATTATCAGGTAACCCGTATGCTACTTCGACCACCTAAAGGTCTGTTGTTGGTGTCGTTTTTGGTAGCCCGAGTGTATAATTGACATTGTAAAACAATAAAATTAAATTACGTGGTGTTATCATCAGCAGGATGTTTGTAATAGTTATCAAATTTAAGAAGAACTTCGAAATAAACGTTTTTCTGTTATAATAATGGATTCATTCACGTTCGTTATTTTTGATGAGATAATGTGAGTTCTGGTTGGTCAAGTCTTAGCTAAAATAAGAATACGCAAACCGTAAAAAAACATGCCATCTCGTCTGTAGGTATTCCCTGAAAGGACTTTTGTGTTTTTTTTATACCACTAAGGTGGAAAACAAGCATACAGCCCGCCTGATAGTAAGCGGTTTCCGTAGCCTATGGACGATTGCAACAGCAGGGGTATCACTCGAGCGTTACCGACCCTGTAAATTAGGGAGGAATAGTTGGGCTGGCAGCATAGGAGACATGCTGCCATACATGACAGCGGCGGTAACAAAACACCACCGGTCCCCCCCACTGCCAACACAACGCTTCCTGGCGGAGCTCTGGTGGCTCACCGTTAGGAACACAAACACAGCACGGAGCTATGTTATTTGGCTACGATTTAATGATTTATTGTTTGACAAATATTGTGTAATCAATTGTGTATCATGCAATATATTATGATAAATACATAAGTATTATTAGCTGCATACATACAAAACCTTTATCAAATGTAAACTCCGAGCTGTTACTGAAGATTTCATATAAAAATCCAACAACACTTTGGTCGACTTGGGAATGAAACCGAGGACCTGTATCTAGCGTACCTATCAATTGCCCTTATGACTACTAGATCGACGAGGCAATTACTAGCTGTTTTGATTTTAATATTGAATGAATTAATGAATGATATTTATTTCTGCAAATATATCTTTACGAGTAGAGGTAAGTACTTTTACAAGTTCGGCATTTCCTAATTGACAACCTCTGAGGAGAAACACCGACATAAACTCAGAGAATCATGGTCTCTTTCAAAGTTCAGACATGGAAGAACACTTATATGTGAGTGGCACGAGGTAGGGTGATGTCTGAAATGGCCTTTTGAGGAAAGAACCATAGCAGCTTTGAGTAGACCAGTCCCAACTGACGGTACGCATGCATCAGTCATCGCGTAGCTCAACCATAATGTAGGGAGCTTAACGACCGATGACTTTTATTATTATGCTCTAGAATGTATCCATTCTTCAACCTATTACCACTTGATTGGTTTAATTCGAATGGTAGTATACAGATTGTTGCGCTCAATGAAATGTCTCATTCCAATGTGTATGTCTGATTTAATTTAATTGCGTGGAATTTATTGCGTTGGCGTTGACAATATAGCCTAAAAAATTAGCATCCCTTTACTAAAATAACTTTATAATCTTAGCATGGAGAATGCAAAAAAAATCACAAAAAGATAGTTAAAAGTTAAGGTGTCATCGTACGATATCGAACTAACTGTAAAGTAAGTCATGTCGGTTGAGAAACAAGGTAACTTGC
Organism: Acronicta aceris; assembly: GCA_910591435.1. Lineage (NCBI taxonomy): Eukaryota > Metazoa > Arthropoda > Insecta > Lepidoptera > Noctuidae > Acronicta > Acronicta aceris. The sequence goes on along the minus strand of OU342761.1, from coordinate 13,746,444 downwards.
TTCTGAATAGATGTCGTCAACGTCACCTTATGACGTAAACTCAGAATGAGAAGGCAAATTTCAATCAGGCGGGTGGGGTTCGCGGTGGCTTAGCGGTCAGAGTGTCTGGTGTATCAAACCAGATACAGGTTCGAATACTGCCCGCGATTGAATTTTTCCTTTACTAAAATAACTTTATAATGTTAGCATGGAAAATGCAATAAATATCACAAAAAGATAAATTAGCATTGTTTACTTAATGGAAAAAATACGCCTCTTGTCCAAGCCGCGGAAACTACATGATATTTTTTTTTTATCGACTGCTACAAAGGGGATGTTCTCAGTTAGAGTTTATTTCTTTTTGTGAGCAAAAAGGTGGAGTTTCTCAAGTCAATGCGTATATTGTATTTTTTTTTATATGTGTACTTAGTAAGTATTCAGTTTGATAGTAAATAATAATTTGATGGTTCTTATTAGTAGTAGGTTCAGTTTTAAATTTGTTTCATCGAAATAAATAAATGTTATCTCTAACGTTAGAAAAATAGGGAATTTTTATTTTTTCACCTGTGAACCCATGCTTGGAACTTGGCACACATAAGTAGTACACCACAATATAATGGGGACCTAGAGTAGATCCTCCGAATCGAAAGACAGTTGAGGAAACTCTTCTACGGTTTACAGCGCCTGTCACGTGTTTGGGCCTTATTTCATTTATTCTAATGAGAACTTTATACTTTTCAACCGACTTAAACAAAAAGAAGAAGGTTCTCAATCTGACTGTATTTTTTTTACCTTGTGAAAGTCCTTAAGGATGTCCTTCGTTTCTTGGAAGGACGGCAGAGAAGGCAGAGTGTTATGTCAGACTCCTACTTACTAAAACACACAGCCATCCATAGTACATAATGGAGAAGAGCACCGAGATTTCTAATAATCGCACCAGTGGCCATTATGTGCTTTGCAAATCATGAAAAATACGAGCTTTATCGTGCCATCCTCAAGGCATACGAAAGCCTCGAGATGATCAGTTATAGTTAGAGTAAGCTAGGTAAGTGAGTAGATTTTACAATCTTAATTTATCATCTATAAATTGTTTGACAATCTTGCCGTTTTATAGATTTACCTACGAACATCTTATGACTCATTTGATAATGATAAAATCATTGTCACGATACATAAGCAAACGCTGTAAGTATTATCTTCGTGTGTGTTACATTGCATACCAAATGAGGCTACAATATTTAGCGTGTTACTAATGTATTGTTTATGTGAGTCTCTACGGGAAAAGCTACCATTGTTTTGATTTCTTAAAGTTTTTTTTTATGTATGAGGTCTGAGTGAATAGTAACTATTATTGTCCGAGTCATTCACCTTTTGTTACTGATACGTGTGGGAGGTTGGAACGCGGTGTCGGTTCTAATTATGTATCGTCAGAGGAATCATCAAACACCTACATTTATTGTTTATCTAGTAATAGGTAACTACGTTACGCGTTGATATTTCTGACGTTTTGTGGAACATACCATCATGCCTGTATTCCCCGAAGGTTTAGGCAGAGGTGTACTAATGTACACCCATGGTTCGCCGGTACGTTTAGGTCCCATGTAATAGGGGGCGACACAAATACTGCTGCTACTAAGAATTTCATAGAAAAACCCAATAACACTTTGCTCGGCCTGGGGATCGAACCCAGGACCTCTAGCGTAGCAGTCGTGCTTGGGACCACTAGACTAATGAGGCTGGTAACGTTGTGTTGAAATACCAGAATAATTCATTAGTCAAGACCTTTCTAGGATTTTCAACAAATTAACGTTTACTTTTTTATTTATATAGATTAACACTATTATTTAATAAAAAAATGGACTATCATAAATGCACAATATAACATATACCTATCATTACTGTTTATTGCATTGGATTGTATGGTGTATTGTTTAATATCCACCTTTGTTTAATTTTCAAACGCAAACATTAATAAATTAATAATTATGGATTACCCTAAAGACATCGAGATAATACGTTTATCCTATGCTAAATATAAGCTAAGTACACACAACCGATGATGTAAGAAACGCATACAATGACAAACGAGACTTCCTACCACCGTATGATTACTTTCTAATCATTGCCGATCTAAGTACATACGAATCCGGATTAGTTGTCGTAGTTTGTCTACCTAATAATGCCTCTTACGACATGATAGTTACCTTGATGGTGATAACATCCGTCATCCAGTCAGCGCGAGTCAGTGGAAGCTGGCGGCGCGGGCGCGCGGCGCGGCACGTTGTACATTGTTGATATTTTTTGCGGACGCTACTTAGAATGCCCACTGGCCGGTTGTACAGACAACAGATTTCAGTTCTCCACCGGAGCTGCTGCGGTATACATATATATTATGCTGCAAACGCCGCGCCCGTCAGTTAGGCCGGTTCTCGCGAGAGACATTCCCGTGATCGATTTGTAAAAAGAATCACAGTTTGAAAATTGTATCATTCGAAAATGGCGCAGCATAACGGTCATTTTGTACCGGCGAAATGCCCTTTCAGTGGTGAAAGTGTTCTGAACGGAGATACAAACGGTCAGAAGTCAGTGAAGCCAAACCTTCGTATAAAAGTTGCGCAGCCTATTGAACTGGAGAACCACGTTATTGATGGATATGAGAATTTTGACACTCTACATTCCCGCATCGATGATGTCTCTACAGGCTTTGTGAGTAACTTAAGATTGTTTATGTCTTTAATGTGGTTTAATATTCAAATGTGTAAACTTAAGGCAAACATTGCTCCAAAAATCAAACTTGCCTACAAAATATTACATAGTAAAATTTAAATATTTAAATTCAGCTTGAAATCGATACCCAGTTAAGTTGATAATGTTTTACAACAACAATTTATTTAATATCGTTGTATGGATGTTATTTCTGAAAATCATACTCGTACAACATAAACTTGTGAGAACTTCTACAATTTGTATGTTAGTGTTAATGTGTCAGTTGCGCAAATAATGAACACGCATTTTAAAGCAAAATATTTTACCAAAAATGCTAATGAAACTGTTTTGTATTAAACATTGTAAAATTGGAAAATTTGTGTAAAGAATTCGTGCTTTCTTAGAATATCAAAATTATCTATTCATTATAACAAGATTCTTAGAGAATGATAGGTTATTCAGCGGCATTGTTAGCCGTTTCTTTGATCGTAATCTTATCTCATAATCTGAGCTCATATAAAATACAGATTCTTGTGTTGAATTTTTTCCTACAACATTAGATAGGTACACTTTCGTCTCGATTTTTCTTAATTTCCTGAAAATAAGTTTCACTTTTTTATCAAATTTAATTAAAAGGAATTTCGAATTTAAAATTCATTTGTAATATTGTGAACCATTTTTAATTAAATTAAAATACACAAAAAGCAAAAGAAAACGCACATTTTATGCATAAAAGGTTGAACAAGTTGAACTTTGAACTTTATTTCAATGTAAAAAATATCTTTATTACATACTAGCTTTTGCCAGCGACTTCGTCCGCGTGGAATAGTTACTTTGTTCCCTAGTTCTTGGTCCGCGGTTTCACCTGCGTTGCCCCGTTCCTAAGGGTTGTAGTGTGATGTTTTATAGCTTGAAACCTTTCTCATGAATCACTCATTTTCCCAACATTTCCCTTCACTGCTCTGCTCCTATTGATCGTAGCGTGATGAAAAGTATACTATAACCTGCCCAGTATGAAAAATAATTGTACCAAGTTTCGTTGAAATCCGTAGAGTGGTTTTTGTTTCTATAACGAACATACAGACAGACAGACAGACAAAAATTTTACTGATTGCATTTTTGGCGTCAGTATCGATCACTAATCACCCGCTGATAGTTATTTTGGAAATAAATTTCATGTACAGAATTGACCTCTCTACAGATTTATTATAAGTATAGATAGATTAAATATGCTATCAGTGGTACCTAGTATATCTACCTGCACGAAATATAATAAGATATAGGCACAAATATATAATATTTATTTGTACATTGTGTGAATATATGGCGAATATATCGATAGAGTAAGTTGGAACGTAGAACTCAGCCCTCGCAAAAAATGTCCTTTCACATATTAGATTACTCAAAACAACCGCGTCTAGGAGTTGAACCCGGAACCTAGCAACAGTCAAACAGCTCGCTAAACAAATGAGATGTAAAATAAACATTAGCTGTTGACCTTTATCGCGAAAATACGGGTTTTTATTTTTGAAATTAATTTATCGTAAAATTTGAGGGATATTTTTATGAACGTCAGAAATGTCAAAGGTAAATACGACGTAAATAACATCATCACGCTTGGGTCGCGTGAAAGAGTATGGCAGAGTTGTAGGTACTGATGTACATTCTACAGTTCCCTAGTACCTTTCTTTAAATAATAGGGGGCGTGCCTATTGCCACTAATCGAGCATAAATCAAAACTTCGAGCTTCATAAAAAACTTTAAAAAAATTTACTCGACCTGGAAATCGAACCTGGGAGCCAGGACTACACTTAGCAGTCGCGCATTTGCTACCAATAGACTAATGAGGAAGTACAACGTAATTAAAATTAAAATTACCAGGTATACTTGATTGTTCTAAATGTCAGAAAATATATATAGTTTTATGATGTGGTTTTCAACGCATACATAAATATTTTTATTGACAAACATACGTTTTGGTCATTGACTGTAGTCAATTCGTCATGCACAGCACAGGCTGACAGAACTTCAGTTTTATTTGAAGGCTGATCGTTCACCTGAGCCGACCAAATTAAAATTTCAAGTGTTTTTTCGCAGTTTGTAGGTCTATGATTGCGACATTAATTATACGATATTCACAAAGTATAACTGAAACCTTTGCTTAAAAATCGATATTGTAGCTAAAAGTAGTGTAAAGTGTCAATTTTGACCATTGGCACAGTTTTTGGCAAGTTTTTGTCTCGATAAGGATTTTTAGGCAAAGGTTTTAGTTCTCAATTGTGAGTGTTATATAGGTAATGTCGCGATTACTAGTGCCATGAATTTAGAACTTGTTACAGACCCAAAAATTACTTGAAATTTGAATTTGGCGGGCTCGGGTGAACGATCAGCTTTAACCTATTTGAGAGATTTTTATTCATTACGTTTATTAAAATTCATTCTTTAATTGATTTCGAAATAAAGCCTGCCCAAAACAATTAATCAAATTTAATAAATGTTGTATTTATGTAATATGATTATAGTACATGGTATTATTACACTCGTATAAATGATATTATAATTATCTAGACGTCGTTTTAGTTTGAAGGTCGCTTCCTTAACAACATTGACGTTTTCAATAATTTATTATCTACTATTACCCGTGGTTTCACTTGCATGCCAAACGAAATAGTAGGTAATATTAATATTTTTCATATTAATGTTTAGGCAAAAAGTAGGTAGGCCAAATTTTATCGAAATCTGTTCATCGGTTAAGGGTCCGGCGGAGCCTGAATTGCTCACAAAAACGTAATACTAAATTAAATCTTAATCCAAACCATATTTTATCAAATAGTGTTCTTATTCGGATTCGGATACCGTTAATTCTTCCTATCGTATCATTTCGTCTTCTACTACTTCACTGGAAATAAACGACCGAAATATCCTTCAAAACTTGGCAGAGTTATCAAGAATTGCATTCGCTTACATTTATTTTCAGTAAAGTATTTTGGACCAAATGGTAGAATAGGAACCTAGAGTAACGGTATCGGAATCCGAATAATAACACAATTTGATTAAATTGTGTTTAAATTACGATTTATTTCGGTATTAGTGACAGACGCTGAAGGCGTCAAAAGTACATTATATGATATAAGTAAACGTCTTAAAAAACATACAATTTGATTTGTCTGTCCGTTCAGAAATTAGGTCATAATAAAATTATGAGTGATAATACAACAGACTGCCATTGTGCATTATGCTACTTAATTCATTCAGGACAAATGTTTATGCCAAAAAGAAATCTAAGTTCTATTCATTAGAAGTAATATTCCACCAACGTCAGGCTCAAGGTCTAGCTGCTCTAGTAGCTCTAGAATTATATTTAAAATCATAATTTTAAAATGATATTTCATATTCATTTGTAATGAATTTCACGAAGTTCGTTTAAAATTAATTTAATGTTTATTATCATGGCTTTATTATAAATGATTTTATTGGTTTATTTGTCTTATTTTATCAATCCAAATTTCCATTTATATTTTATTCCAAACGTACCTATAATAGGTAGTCTGGCCCAACATATTATGTGTTTAGACAACACAAACAAAAAGCATACCGACTGCTTTTTTAGATCTACCTAATTATGATAATGAATAGTTACTATGTATAATATAAACGAGTATCACACAAAGTTTTAGACGATGATTTTTTTTATTTATATATAGAGCGTGTTTCTATCAAATTATTAATAATCTTATTTAACATTTTAACAGGAAAATTGAGTATAAAATATTCTTGAGTTTATAGAATTTTGAATAGATAGGTACGAAAACTTTAAATTCCTGAAGGTTGATAGTTGCACGCACTTATAATTTAGTTGCATGGTGATTTTTTATTCAAAGTTATCCTACCTGAAACATAAACAGCGATTTAAAAATCACCGTCTAAATCAATACATAATTTAAAAATATACAGTTTTACACAATATTGTTTTTATTGTTTCCGTGTTATTTTTTTGTTTTACATTGTGGTTGTTTGTTGTTCGTTTTCGATAACATTTTAAAATAACTTGGTCTTAACTGTTCACTGCAGGCGGAGCACCATATTATATTTCTTTTTAAATAACTTAAATTCTATAATATTTTAGAAATAATATACGCATGTAAAAATAGTCATTAAATTACATAGCAAATAAAAAAAATTGCACAATAAAACAAAGTCCTTATATTCTTTAATAAATAAGTAAATTAATACCTAGATTATAATCTAGGTATTAATTTACTTTTTATATTAATAATAGGCATACCTACCTACTTTGATCAAAATCAAAGTAATTTTTATTTTTTGCCAAAATTATAAAAAAAATGTTTCTTACATAATACCTAATACTTATTTACAATATGGTTTATTATAACATATACACTTTTAACCTTACATATTAAAATCGTACAATCGCAGAAATTAAAAAAAAAAACATCAAGTTTTTTAAATGATAACTACGATCGTAATAAATGCGATTGAGATGAAATCACGTTTTAATAGATCATGTGTTATGATTGTTTTGCGTTTTGGTAAACAGTCGTTATTTTGGTCAAGCTACATATGCGTTGCGTGCACACGTTCTTGTTACTGGTATAATCATATCCATCATAATATCTACACTATATTTTAATGCCATATCATTAAACCAATTATGTTTAAAACTTAAAAAGCCCAAAAAATATAAAAATCATAATAAAAATATCCAATATTTATTTTTTCTAATAAATATCTCCTTTTATAACGTGGGAGAGTCATGCTTTGGCACGAATGGGCCGGCTCGACCGGAGTGATACTACGGCCTCACAGAAAACCGGCGTTAAACAACGCTTACTTTGTGTTTCGCCGAGAGAGTGAGGTTACCGGAGGCCCAATCCCCTTTTAAAAGGTCAGCAACGCCCTTGTGACTTCTCTGGTGTTCCATGGGCGGCGGTAATCGCTTACCATCAGGCGATCCGTCTGCTCGTTTGCCCTCCTATCCCATAAAAAAATCTTAATATTTACACCTACAACTTTGCTGCATCTTTTGAGGAGTACAGGCGTGAGGATTATGTTATGTTAATCTTATAAATATCTCTGATTTTTAATATAGGCATATATTGCCAATAAAATTTAAATAGATGCAAGTCCTGCATAAAATTAAAACAAAAATACTTTACGAATATTGTTTTCTTGATTTAGATTATTTTAGTATACAGTATATACATAGAAACATCTCTAAATACGCCTCAACCAACAGCTCTAAAGAAGCTTATCTATCTTCCAAAGCTCTAAATCGATTAAGTTGATTATTTAACCACTAGAAAGCCCACAATTGATCTGATACGTATAAAGCAATTAAACGTTGAACAAACCGATAAGATTATCCGAGGATTAAAATTGGATATTATATTATATTTATTATAAGTGTTTCTCTAATAAGTTTTAGATGACAGATAATAATTTGCTATTATTCGTGTTATTGATCTAAGTTACAAAATATAATTATCTACTTATAATCATTCTTAAGATGTCATTAATTAAGATTATTAATGGCATGTGCGTAAAAGAGTGTGACTGCCTCATTAGTCTAGTGGTCCCAAGCGTGACTGCTATAATACAGGTCCTGGGTTCTATCCCCAGGTCAAGCAAAGTGTTATTAGGTTTTTATATGAAGTTCTCAGTACCTGCAACCGGGCACAAATCCAGACTCCGAAGTCTGGATTTGTGCCCGGCTCGCCCCCTATTACATGGGATCTAAACATACCGACGAACTGTGGGTGTACATTAGTAGTACACAATTGTGAAATAATAATAATAATTAGCAGACACAATAGAAAACCTTTAATGAATAAGGAATTCTGTAATGGGTATATAAAGTTTGCAAGTGAAACTAAATTTAAATGTAAATAATTGAAAGGATCATCATTGATTGTTCTTAAACTAACCTAAACAGGGATCTATTGCTTGAATAGCCAACAGATCATTTTAAATTACATATTTTGGTTTTAAGTTCCTCACTGCCTTTCAGATAGGCATCACGTCGAGGCGTGAAAATAACTGACTTGCTCGATCGGAGCAAGGCACCCTTACGTCGGAATCTGTCGTAAAGCACCTTGGCGTGTGTTTCGACTTTTGCACGTAAGACTGGTTACTTCCACGTAGAACTGCAGACTGCCAGAGCCGCAGCAACCGAGGGGAACCGGCCTCGGTTGCTGCGGCTCTGGCAGTCTGCAGTCTGTTAAGGGTCGGCAACCCATCAGCACCTCATCTGGTGCTGCAGGTGTCCATGGTCGACGATGTCTACTTATCACCAGGTGGCTCGTCAGCTCGTTTACCGACTTAATCCATAAAAAAGTACTTAATCAATAATTAAAAAACTTGATTTCAGGGGTACTTAATTAGATATTTTTTATATATTTATTTTGTTCTTTTCAACGTTTTACAGGAAATTATTTCAAATATATAACTGATCATTACAAAGTAGAATATCTTTGTATTCAATTTGAGGTATCCTACATAAATTTAAAAAATAAACTACCTACCTATTGGTTTACTGAACTTTCAACAGTCAACACTCAACTAACCCAAATGTTATATACAATTTTCTCATTGGATTATTGGCAAATCAAACACTGTTTCTACTATTAGGTACAATAAGCAACATTATAAGTTAAATAAGACTTCCTAGACGAGATAACCAGTGGATAAGTATATTTGCTCAAGACATTGCAATGAGTACTGATGTGTGCTTCTTGCCTACATTACTTAAACACACATTATCTGCCTACGTTGCGCTCAGCACGTCGTCTCATGATGTCAAGCAATTTAACATGATACTACCGATCTTTTCTAAGATTCGTTGCAAACAAAAGGTCGGATGAGAATTTGACCGTTGCACGATACTTTAATCGTAAAAACTGATGCAATAAATAAGAATAAATAAAACGGTTGCTGTTCTCGATGTTTTTGCCATAAAATTATTATTTTATTAATTAATAATAATGATTGAATTTGGAAGAAACAACAAGGTGATTTACTTTGAAAAGATTTGTGCCTGTTATTATAATTTGAACAACCGTACAGAATTTTTTAATTTTTTGATCATTTAGTTTGGTCGAGACTTCTTTTTTTACTCAAAAAAAACGTAGCCCCACACTAGTATTTTCTTCCGTATTGGAGGTGCGTCTACAAACACAAACGCCCAGACCCGGAACAATTATCTGTAGGTCATACAAATATCTGTTCCGTGCGGGGATCGAACCCACAACCCGTGACGCAGAAGCCGATCGCTCAACCCCTACGCCATATATGTCCTCAACCTTATTACTGTCGACCCTTTAACCTATACTATCGTGATACAAACCGAGATTACGGAACGATGAAAAATATTGTAATTATCTTTTTGTGTTTTTTTTTTGCATTTTCCATGCTAATATTATTAAGTTATTTAATAGTAAAGGAAAAAATTCAATCGCGGGCAGGATTCGAACCTGCGTCTTCTGGTTTGATACACCAGACGCTCTGACCTCTAAGCCACCGCGAACCCTACCCGCATGATTGAAATTTTGCCTTGACATTCTAAGGTAAGGTAACTTGCCTCTCATAGATGTCACCAAACGTCACTTTATGACGTAAATTCAGAATATTTATATGTAAAAAATATATATATATAAATATATATATATAAACTTAAAAATATTTTAATGTAAAAAAATTACTACATTTGTATTTATGTATGTGCTACGCTTCTAGATATAACTTTTTCAAACTTTGTGAGAATTTCGATACGGTATAGGCGTCTCGAGTTCGAGCCCAAGGCACGCACCTCTGACTTTTCGAAGTCATGTGCGTATTATATAGTTAATTATCACGCGCTTAAACGGCGAAGGAAAACACCGTGAGGAAACCTGCATGCCTGAGAGACTTTCTCAATGGCGTGTGAAGTCTGCCAACCCGCACTAGGCCAGCGTGGAGGACTATAGCCTAATCCCTCTCATTCAGAGAGGAGACCCGTGCCCAGCAGTGGGACAGTATAATGAGTTGATTATGTTACGTATAAGCCATCGTTTGGCCCGCAACTTCAAATATTTTTTCGAAATTTCTAGGTCATGGCAGCAGTAACCGCGTCATTAACCCTTTGTTTTAAAATCTCGTAAGAGGCGAGAAGATAAATCTGACTTACTCGGTGGACCTCTTGGGGTCTGACTGGCTAGCGACCAATCTTACGTCGGAGTCTGTCGTAAAGCACCTTGGTATGTGTTTCGACTCTTGCGCGTAAGAGCCAGTTCCCCCTCGGTTGCTGTGAGTATGAGTGAGTGAGGTTACCGGAGGCCCAATCCCCTTTTAAAAGGCGGGCAACGCACTTGTGACTCCTCTGGTGTTGCGGGTGTCCATGGGCGGCGGTAATCGCTTAACATCAGGCGATCAGTCTGCTCGTTTGTCCCCCTATCCCATAAAAATAAACAATACAAGTAATTACTTATAAATTGCTTCATACTTTGCAATATAATTTTAACTATAACTACCTTAGTAGATTGCAAATACATGTGAAACTGCTAGAAGCACATCTTAAATCTTTGTTTTCCATATAAAATAATGACATTGGAAAGGAAATAAGTACCTATCGTATAAGAAGCATATATCGAATAGGTTTGACCGCTGTATAAAAAAATAAACATATATCTAGAGGTCGTATTCGAATGTAAAGTATTTGACAAAGTAAGTATAAATAACTGAAACGTGATAAATACAATTTAATTAAAAGCGTAAAAAAAATCTACTTGACTAATTCGTTCTCCTTCAAGGTACCAATGCAACGCCAAACTAGACTTCTTAATTTATAAAAGGACCGTTCTACACAATACTACAGTTAACGTTCATTATTATGAATGATACGTCACAAAATATGTTCTGATATTAAATAGATTTTAATAGGTATTTTTTTAAATCGTGATAGGCTTACGCTTGACCCTCAGTTCGCAGGCGAACCGCAATATCGCTTGACATCAGGATGTTAAGCGATATTGCGGTCTACGATGGAGCGCGCTTGCCTAGAAGGAAACAATTCATACGTGATTTAAAAACACCCAGATTCTCAGAAAGCGCATTCCACATTTCAGCGGTACGCGTGAATACGAGTATAGTGAACTTAAGAGTCGCCGAACCGAATTTCACTTACAAACTTAATACCGAAATAAATCTTAATTCAAACACAATTTAATCAAATTCTGTTATTATTCGGATTTCAATACCGTTAATCGAGGTTCCTGATCTACCATTTTGTCCAAAATACTTCACTGGAAATAAATATAAGCGAATGCAATTTTTGATAACTCTACCAAGTTTGGAATGATTTTCCGCTCTTTTATTTTCAATGAAGTAGTTCTAGACGAAATAGTACCGTAGGACCCTAGATTCACGGAATCCAAATCCGAATAATAACTTAATTTGATAGAATATTGTCTGGGTTACGATTTATTTCGGTATTACGTTTTTGTGGGCAATTTAAGCAACGCCGGACCCTTACAGCGTTTTGTTCGGGATTTTGGAATGTCCACCATGAATCGATGACGCTTTTACGTGCTTTTGTCGTCCTATAGTAGAAAGGGCTAGGAGGAATAAGAACCGATAAGCTAGCAACTGCGGCGATGTTCCAGACTTTGGAGTTTTGCCCAGACAAGGGAGTTATTGCCAATGAACTTATTGGCACGTTTCTTGGCGGATTCCAACGCCTCGAGCTGATACTTAGCCGATCCATCCAAAAGGTGCGAACAGTACGAAAGTCGCACCTTCGAGAGGATACCCAGCTTTCTTGCAGCTAATATATATATACATTTATGTATAACATAACATACCATCACGCCTATATTCCCCGAAAGGTACCTAGACAGAAATTTGATTTAGTACCTACACCCAAAGTTATCCTTAGGTTCCATATAAAAGGGAATGAGCACAAATCCAAGCTCCGAACTGCTACTGAGAATGCTACAAAAAAACCCAATAACATCGACCTGGGTATCAAGTTCAAGTCCAAGTTCAAATGTTTTTATTTCAAATAAGCTTTAACAAGCGTTTATGAAATGTTATGATTCTAGTTGCACGGTTCCAAAAGGTTGATCCTATGGAGAAGAATCCGGCAAGAAACTCCATGGACACTCTTTTAAAATAAATGGTGTTACAATCTTCATTGGTACAATATTGCGATATGAGGATGTGTGAACATTGGATGTCAAAGTTAGGTAGAAGGTTCTCAGTGTTTGAGAACTCGATGTCAATAATAGAATATAAGTGAACTATGTGGTCGTATGGTCGTACGTATCGGTGTATCGAACCCAAAATCTCTAGCGTAGCTTTAGACTACCGAGTTAGTATAGTACTATGGTAACAATATTATAATACACAAACGTAAACAACCTATTAAACAAAACGGGTTTACGAAACACAATATCACATCCTTATCCTCATAAGCCTTCATGATATCGGACGTCACGTCTCATCGACGTATAAGTATTAATTAAAATGAGTTCAAAGGATCGCTTCTCGTTAACACACGTCAGAACCCCATTTCCTTCAATGTCATCTTATAACTTTAGGCAAAATAATTAAGATTATAGACGCAAAATGTGTCAGCTCTTTTAAATTCAGGATTTTTTATATAATTATGAAAACAGGCTTAATTATCTATTTGACCTTTTAACTGATTCAGATGAATATGTTTAAAAAACTAAAATTAATCCGGTATTAGCGTTTTGTCTGTGGCGCATATAAACAAGTTTTATTGATTTTAAGTTTTTGTTAGGTTTTTAGGATTTAGGTACATTATAATATATACCTACGTGTAATTTTTGTACTTTTGAAATGCCAAATCACTCTGGTTTTATAAAAAGTACCGAACCATTTTATTAAAAAAAAAAGACGTGTGGCACTCGGGGACTGCCGCGGTAAAGCTATTGCATAGCGTTTTTTATCAACTTATGTAATACAACCAATGCCACCTAAAGGCGGGTTACTGAACTAAAGAGACAAGCGTTTTAGGTTTTTTTCGTTACGGAATTTCTGGATTCGGTCCCCACGCTCAAGGCCCGCGATAGAAGCTATGCAATAGCTTAAAAATACTAACATAGGTTAAGATTTTATCCAGTATACTCTGGATATTCATATATGCCTGAAATAAATATTATTACATTATTACAATATGATAGAGTAGCCTCTATCATATTGTAATAATGTTCTTTGGAGATGTTCTTTTTCAAAACACATAACTTTATGTATTTGACTTGGATTATGATTAAAAACTAAGCGTCCAAACAAGATTATATGACAATAATAATCATATTTTAATTTACTGTACCTAATTATTTAAACATTTTAGGGCTTATTTCTTGTCTTATTTTATTGATGTACATACACATACATACACTCACGCCTTTCTCCCACTTTTTTTGCTTCTTCCACATTCATACATCTTCTCATACATACACGCCGGTTGCGAGTGCTACGCACCTGTCCTTTTTGAAGGATTTCGCCAATAAGATCGGCGTATGTCCTTCTAGGGCGACCTCTACCGGCGCTGCCGCTGACATGATGTAATTTTCAGTTATAGAGGACATAGGTTCCAATGTATGTCAGTGTATATTTATAATAAAAATAATTATTATTTTCATAAAATATACTTACCTACGCTACGTCTTAATAAAATAGTTTTTCTCAATTTGGAAAAAGAACTTCACAATTGACATTTCTTTTTAGTAGATTGAAATATTTTTTTTTAAATTAAGATTCGCTGTTGTTACGGTAGGATAAGTTTTATGTTTTTATTATTTAAGCTAGTGTCAGAGCACTGGGGCCGTATAATGACGCGGTAACGCCATCATTTTTAGATTGTAAGAAAGAGATAAGGCTATTTAATATGTAAAGCGGTATCTCTTTCTCACAACGTAAAATGATGGCGTTAACACGTCATAATACGGCCCCAGAGCTTGTTAAGTACAGATAAAAATCATAGCGACTAATTAATCATTTGAAAGTCAATCAAGAAACAATTAAATAACAACAGTCACTGCGATTGTATTGTTTGTGAAACAATAGTATATTTCAACAGGTGAATTTTTGATTATGTTGTAATTAGTAATAAGTTCGTGGTCAACCAAGGTATCGTAACGTACCTTCGGGTGGATCACCTTGAGTTTAGAATAATAATACGGTGTTGTACCGAAGGCTTAGTTTAAAAACACTATTGTTATGCAAATAATTATTATTTGTAGTTGCTGAGTCAAGGTTATTAGGAGGTTAAGCTGCCCCGGTCAGTATTACACACATCCCGATCAAGACCGATCCTTGTCTCTCCGATCATGATAAAATAGTTGACTAATTTGTCATGATAATATTAAATTTGTAAAATAAATTAAAGCTATTGTAGTTTTCTTAATAATTTGATCATGGTCCTGGCGAACATCGTAATTCCTATGATCGTGACTATAGGCAAGTGCGTTTTTTAGTCGATACGAGTTCCACATACTCTATCTCCTCAGGTGACAAAGAGACCATGAGTACGTTCTGCTTTCCACAAAAAGGTCGTATAACCAACTTTAATGTCTCTATTCTACATAACATACCATCACGCCTGTATCCCCGAAAGGTTAGGCAGAGATGTACTAATGTACATCCACAGTTCGCCGGTATGTTTAGGTCCCATGTAATAGGGGACGAGCCTATTACCATTAACCGGGCACAAATCCAGACTCCGAGCATCTACTGAGAATTTTATAGAAAAACCCAATAACACTTTGCTCGGCCTAGGGATCGAACCCAGGACCTCTAGGGTAGCAGTCGTGCTTGGGACCACTAGACTAATGAGGCAGTTGACTAATTTGTCATGATAATATTAAAATTGTACAGTCGTACAGTGTTCCTATTCAAAGCCCAAAGTTTGAAAAATGATCTAAATTAAAGCTAACTATTATAGTTTTCTTAATAAATTGATCATGTTCGTCGTGACTATAGGCATTTTTAGTCGATACGAGTTCAACATACCCTATATCCTCAGGTGACAAAGAGACCATAGGGACGTTCCGCTTTCTAAAACAAGGTATAAGTTTAATATAGTGTATCTTAACCTTAACTATCAAGTATTGAACAATTTGACATGCTTTGTTCGTAATGCCAATGACAAACCACTCGACTTTTTTTGTCTGTATCGATAAGTACGCAAAATCGTGATTCATAGGCTAGAGTATAGAGTACTTAAAATGTTAACAGTATCGACAAACATCCTTACTAATATTATAAACGTGAAAGTTTGTGGGTATGGATGTGTGGATGCATGGATGTTTGTTACTCAGTCACAGAACGGCTGAACGGATCTGGATGCAATTTGGCACAGAAATAGATTATAGTGTTTTTATCCAAGTCGGACCTAATCCTGAAGTCCACGCAGACAAAGTCGCGGGCAGAAACTAGTTAGACATAATTCTAAAATCTAGTGAATTATTTACTTTTTAGGTATACCTTTCTTATACTTGTTCTTCTTTATAAAATACTAGTGGACCCAGCAGACGTTGTCCTGCCCTGAAAATAACCCAAAACTCGATTGCAGTGCCACCTACCGGGTCCAATTGTGAATCTAAACCATTCCCAGATCCCCTTGAACACACACAAAAAAATTTCATCAAAATCGGTCCAGTCGTTTGAGAGAAGTTCAGTCACATACACACTCACAGAAGAATTATATATATAAAGATTTAATAAAATACAAAGAAACGTCATCAGTTGATTTCTTTGTAAAACAATCTCTAATGAATTTTCCGAAGTTACAAATCAAAAGTTGATAGTTTTCAAAGATAAGTATGAATTATAAGGAAAAAAAATTCGACCCAATGCAGGAGGTATATTCGGACCGGCTGATTTTCAACGCCATCTAAGCTAGTTGTTTTTATTAGTAGAATAAAATGAATTCCCAGAATATGTTCAATCTTCATCCAGTCACCATTTTTATAAGTCACCACGCAAATAAGCACCCATCGTAAGTTACATTTAAAGTTGTGAACGCCATGCTTTGCATATCAAAATCTGCTATGTAAAGTAAAGGACAAACTGACGGCCGTGAGAACCTAGTCTCCGGGACGTGTTAATTTAATAACAAAGCCTCGTTGTTGGGCCAAACGTTCACATTAAATAATGAATGAGTTTCCCGAACACCTTGTTAGTAACATAATATTAATTTACTACTCAGAATTCGTATGTGAAGCATGATTTTGGAAGGTTTTTCATAGTCTATAGCTTGATCCCTCACTTAGTACATTTAGTATGAGGGCATGGATCAACCTATTTGGACAAGAGCTGTCAAATGACAAATCTCGAAGGTTTTCCCACTGGAGGTCGAAATTTGATATTACTTTTAAGGAGCTCATGCTAAATTTCGATCTCGGGTAGGGAAGAGAGATATATTGTCGAATCCGGCCAATCGTCGGAATAGTTTTGATTGACACTTGACCTAGCAAATGCATTTCAGCGTTGCTATATTGAACACTAAAAATGAAATCTAAAGATTGATTGTAAGAATACCGTCATGTTTATATTTAACTATAATTAGTGGTCAATTTATTGGCAATTGTCTTTTTATACTTAGCTCTTGTTTGCAGTTGTTCATCACGGGTTAGCGCTAATTTGCTAAGTATTCCAATGAGTTATGAATAGAGCTAACTAATGGGTGTTTTATGGCCAGTAATTGTTATGGGTCATCGTTAATGGGTTGGTTTTTACATAGTTTTCCTATATCGTATCGTGACTACCTGTTTACCCACCCTACTTATTAACTATAGGCTTTATTAGCACCTCTGTTGTTAAGATCGAATGAAAACAATCATGTGTATTTTTTTTATTATACAGGTACAGACACAGACATCAGATAGATTTAGTACTACATGATAATATTCTTCTTAATATGTACTTATTACATAACTTCATTTAGAAATCTCCATTGCGGAAATATCCACTCAAGCCCTTAACTTATTCCGTACCAGTTTCTGCCTGTGACTTTTTCTGCGTAGATTTCAGAATGGATCTAATAAACTTAGATAAAAAGTATCCTATATGTTACTCCAGGATTATAAACTGTGAGCCAAATTCCATCCAAATCTATTCAGGTATATTTTCGTGATTGAGTAACAAATAACAAATTTGCAATATTAGTAGGATACCTACGCAATCATTTTTTTATGGGATAGGAGAGCAAACCAGCCGACGGATCGCCTGATGGTAAGCGATTACCGCTGCCCATGGACACCCGCAACACCATAGGAGTGACAAGTGCGTTGCTGACCTTTTAAAAAGGGATTGGGCCTCCGGTAACCTCACTCACGTTCACGTACGTCACGTTTACGTACGTTACATTACGTTCGCGTTTCGTCACGGCGAAACACAACTTATGTGTTGTTTAACGCCGGTTTTCTGTGAGGCTGTGGTATCACTCCGGTCGAGCCGGCCCATTTGTGCAGAAGCATGGCTCTCACACGTAAAAATTGATGCAGTATAAATTTACACGTGCTCACGCTCTGTAATTTTTACTTATCCAGTATCGTATCACAGTATACCATGTGGGGTCGGGTTGGAATACAGTTCCTCACTGCCATTCAGATAAGCATCTCGTTAGAGGCGAGAAAATAATATCTGACTTGCTCGGTGGTAGCACATCTTAGGGTCTGACTGGCTGGCAACCGCCCATACGTCGGAGACTGTTGTAAAGCACCTTGGTGTGTCGACTTTTGCGCGTGACAGCCAGTTCCTCCTCGGTTGTTGCAGTTCTCGCAGTCTGCAGTCGTAGGGGCTCTTAAGGGCATCACATCGCTCAAATCCAAAAAACACCCTAGCTTTAAAGAAGTTTCTAGTGGAATCCTTATTTGCAATTGCCATATAAAAATATATGTTATACTTAAGGTCATCACAAACAAATCGTATTGTTTAATTTTTTTATAAATTTGCCCCAATTTTGGATGATAATTGAAATAAATAGGCTTTTTTAACCTAATTTGTATTTTTTTTCTCTTTAACGTCTTAATAGTCATGAATTTTATACCAAAAACATTGTAATGACGTGATTAACAATTGGTATTGTTTTTATTTTATTATTTCTTTGAATATTTTGAAATAATAAAGAAATTCCCGAAACCTTACTAGCACCCCGCGTGAAGCACCCCCGCAATGCCTGTGACTAACAAATACTAGCACAAAGACTAAATCATCAAGGTCATTGGGCAATGTAATACCCTAAAAGCACGGCAATGCATCAGCAACTCCTCTGGAGTTGCAGGTGTCCATAGGCGGTGATGACTACGTACCATGCTGACATATTAAGAAAAAACTGCACTGAAAATAAGTTCGCCTCATATTACATGGGACCTAAACATATCGGTGGACTGCGGGTGTATATCAGTACACCTCTGCCTAACGCTCTGGTAAAAAAAGGCGTGATGGTAGGTATGTGAGCTGTCACTTATACTGTGCACTAAAAGAGTCTACAGCAGCATCAAGTAGATAAAAAGATGAGTATGAATATATTGCCTTAAGAGTCCGGCGGACCGAATTTCTCTTACAGACATAATACCGAAATAAATCGTAATTCAAACACAATTCAATCAAATTCTGTTATTATTGGGATTCCGATACCGTTAATCTAGGTTCCTACTTTACCATTTCGTCTAAAATACTTCACTGGAAATAAATGTAAGCGAATGCAATATTTGATCATTTTACCAAGTTTGGAACGATTTTTCGGTCTTATATTTCCAGTGAAGTAGTAATAGACGAAATAGTACCGTAGGAACCTAGATTAATGGTATCTTAATCCGAATAATAACATAATTTAATAAAATATAGACAATATTTTATCAAATTATGTTATTATTCGGATTTGATTTTGATTACGATTTATTTCAGTATTACGTTTTTGTGGGCAATTCAAGCTCCGCCGGACCCTTAATGGTTTTTTTTTGTTCTGTAGATGGACAGAGACAGAAGATATAATTTATTGTGTGCAAAAAGAGGATGTAGCTAGTTCAATTGGTACACTGATTAATACTGATTATAGAGTAGTAGATACAATCAGTCCATTAGTCGTCGGAGTTTTGAGACGTCCAATAGATACAACTTTTGTTATAAAGATAGAAGAATAAATCTTTTTGTTGGGTTCCTTGTATTGTTTTTTGGTGTTGGTTTTTTTAATTAATTCATTTTATCACGTAAGAAAGTTGTGGTATCCTTACATATTATACAACAAAGTTCACGTCTGTCTGTCTCCTTGTTCGCAATAAAATCAAAAAGTTCTGCACGGATTTTTATGCGGTTTTCCCTAACAGATAGAATGATTCATGATGAAGGTTTCAAGCTTTTAAACATCACGCTACAGCACTTAGGAACGGGGCAACGCTGCCGAAAAGCGAATAATAAATATAATTATATAGGTAAGTACTACCATCTAGATGTGCCCGGTGGTAGTACTGAGGTATATAGATGTTTATCCACAGTTCGGTATGTTTTAGCTACTGAGAAGTATATATAGAAACATTCAAAAACAATTTGGTAGATCTGTGAATTAAACCTGGGGTTCCACATTTCAGCAGCTGCTTGTAACTATTGATCATTTATTTTTTTTGGGATAGGGGGGCAAACGAGCACATGGGTCGCCTGATGGTAAGCGATTACCGACGCCCATGGACACCTGCAACACCAGAGGAGTTACAAGTGCATTGCCCGCCTTTTAAAACGGGATTGGGCCTCCGGTAACCTCACGTTTCATAGAAAATCTTCAGAAATGCTTAGCTTGACTTGGGAATAAAACTCAGTACCTTTCGCTTGCGATCACTAGACTAATAAAATTAATTTAATTGAGATATTTGATAAAAAAAGTATATTACCAATATTATATCAAGATTAAAAAACACAAAAGAAACGCAAACTCCAGACACATGCCGTTTATTTCTTAGCTTTAGAATTTTCCATAATTGACATCCTTAGGCGTAAAACTTTGGATATTTGCATACCTAACTACGATATAACTTGGAACGTTCGCCGGTGGGAGCTGGCCGGGTTCATTCTATGTATTAATTAGCCAGAGGTCACGATATAAGGGAATCCAATTACAATTGTACGGAGCAGGTGCTTCGGTACTTAAAAGCCTACTACAATAGATACCAGTTGGGCCTAAGTTTTATTATTTGACTTTCTGTGACTCTTGTTCTAAAACCTTAAAGTTGGTTAAGAAAGTTTATACCGTCTTTTGTTAATTTAGGTCTGCAAATAACTATTTGTTGCTTTTTACCCCCCGAAGGTAAAGTGAGTATTTATTTGTCTGTGGCATCGAAGCTCCCAAACGAATGGATAGATTTTGATTCGGTTTTTCAGCATAAGTCAAGGTTATCATATGGTAACCTTGACTTATGCTGCGGGGGTTTTATAATTTAAAATTTACCTAGTTATTTTTTTAACCTGTCAATTAATTCATGTTGTTTGCAATTAAAACAATACAACCTTATTTTTATTAATTGTAAACAATTTATGGGGTCATTGTACCTACTCATCAATCTATCAGAGATCCAATTCTATGCCCAGGTCGATCAAAGCGATTGGGGGTCTTTATGAAATTGTTAGTAGCAATTCAGCGTATGGATTTGTCCCCATTAATGGTAATAGATTCTCCTCCCCCTATTACATGGGTCCTAAGCATACCAGCGAGCTGTAGGTGTACAGCAGTACGCCTCTGCCTAGGCCCCTTGGACAATACAGGCATAATACTATGTATGTAGGTATGTAAAATTTAAGTTGATCATTAAGTATGATCTTTATGTTTTATCGTTGAGGGATTTCCTGTCTGACCTGATGTTTTACATCAGGTCAGACAGGACATCCCTCTCTGCTTAGAATATAATGGTTTGATAACAAATCTTTTAAGTAGTAAGTTATGCATAATCAATATTATTGTAATATTTACATACCATCACGCCTGTATTCCCCGAAGGGTTAGGCAGAGGCGTATTTAATGTACACCCACAGTTCGCCGGTATGTTTTTAGGTCCCATGTTATAGGGGGCGAGCCTATAGCCATTCACCGGGCACAAATCCAGACTCCGAGCTGCTACTGAGTATTTCATAGAAAAACCCAATAACACTTTGCTCGACCTGGGGATCGAACCCAGGACCTCTAGTGTAGCAGTCGCGCTTGGGACCACTAGACCAATGAGGCAGTCAATTAGTTGTAATATTTATGATTTTTATACGCTCAAGATGCATATTTAGATAGAAGCTTGTTCAAATAATATCTAATTATTATTAGGTAATCATACGTGAAGTCAGAGCTAGTCAGCGTTTGTGAGGCTGATCAGCACTCATTCCTGTCTTTAAGTCTTTAACTAGTGTGTGTTACCAGTGATGATATACGAGTCAGAAAACTGATTCATCACAGAGAGCTTTACTCACTTCACTGGCACCCTATTGTTCTACGCGATCAAATCAGAAGTAATGAGATCCGTAGGAGAACAAAAATGGCTGACATAGCTGGAAGGCTTATATGTGCCACATGATTTGTGGAACTGATGGCGGCTAGGGTAAAAAAATTAGATCTTGTGTGTACCACAATAGCCTTGAGCCGTGAGGAATGGAGACAGGGTAGGGATAGGGACCTCTGCCCTGCAGTGGGACGACAATGGCTAAATAATAATAAAAAATAATAATTTACAAACTCATTATTCTCCAAGAAATATAAATATTTATGAGGAAAATGTAAACTAGATAATTATAACTACGTAATATACAGAATCAACAGGTTTTGCTTGTCAATATGAAAATGTCAGGTTTATACCGAAGAATTATTTTTTTACCATATATAATTACTATTGACGTACAAAGAAGTACGAATTAATCAATTAGCTAATTATTTATCGTGTTATTTATTTAAGTGGTTGGTTTAGCCTCGTATAATAATGATAAGTAATTGAACCTTAGCTAGCTGAATTAGTAATAGCATTGTTAACCGTTATAGTGATAAAAAATGTCGATTGCATTTTGTAGTTGGGCAAGGAAATAAGCGAGTTCTAGAGAGCGCAAGTACCTAATTTCCTGTTTATATATATAAATGTATATTATACATAAACCAAAACACTTTAATCAAATTGTTTGAGAAAATATTACGATCGACAACGGGAATTATAAAAAAACATTAACCGTCTAAGGGCCGGTTTCTATATTATCCTATCTGTCAGTAGATTTGCCTACTAGAGATAGGATTTTGACAGTAGCTGTATGGAGCTTATGTCAAAATTCTATCTCTAGTAAGCAAATCTACCGACAGATTGCATATAGAAGCTGGCCATAAGTCATCTATAAGAATTTGATTATTAAGACATACTTACATATATAATATTTACTACCTAATTTTAGTACTTACACATCATTTGTATCTATGTGTAAATTAAATGATTCTTTAGAAGACCACTACCACTTGAGAAATTATTTAATATGAATTCAATAGACGGAATTCCAATTCATTATTCATATCATACGACGAAGAACTGAAGGTTAATAGCATGAAAATTACTAATATCCCCTCTGATTGGTAACATAATAATCAATACAATTCTTTAGTATTTCGTTCGCAGAACCGCGGGCTTCAAGGCCTCTATGACAATAAAAAGCTATTACAATAGCTGTCGTTCGATGACGAAACAAGATCGGTATAATGACCGAAAGAAAAATTATAATAGAATCGGAGTTACGGATACACGATGTTCAGATTGTTGTCTGAGTATGAAGGATTGAGCCGGATGTGGGGAATACCTGCGCAGACGCAGCAACCGAGATCATTTTTAGACGATACCGCTGGGTGATAATTATTTACAAGTTATTTACATGGTAACTGAAAAGAAATTATGGGTCATTGTTTATTCTTTAAATAGTTTAAAACCTGTAATCTTGAATGTCGATGTTCTTTATTGCTTGATACGAACAAGTCATAAAAAGTATAGCAGTGAGAAATCCTCTCATCGTCGGTCGTGTTCGAATCATCCTCTCATGCGAATCGCATGGCCGTGAGTATAGGGCAAGAGAAGGCAAGTATGGTTTTTAGTCGGTACGAGTCCCTGCCATATGTTGGTAAAACGAGCGCTGAGGCCGAGCCTCAGACACAAGGCTCGAGCCTTGAAGACTCGACTCAACGCTCAAGCGCTCAAGTCTCATGAGCATCGAAAGCTTGGACTACAACGCTTGAGCATGCGATTTGAGCGGTATAGTCCATGCTCGTGAGATTTGAGCGTTGAAGGGCTCATGAGCGTCGACTCAGCGATCGAAGTTCGGCCTCAGTGCTCGTTTTTACAACACGGTACCACCTCCCCGGATAGCAGACCACCTATGAAAGACGATTCAATCCCTGCACGAAACAAAATATTTCTATGGCCCATAGATAGTTCCGAGTGTGGGAGTTCAAATTTGTAAATGTTATCTCGATAGAACCCTTTAAAAAAATGTTAAAGTCTCATCATGTTATCTGTAAGCATTACATCAATTAAAAATTCCTCGTTCATTCATTAAAATTATCAAATGTCCAATCAAAGCAACGCAATTGCACGCATTACAATACTGTTATACAAACGTCCTTATAATCATGATAAATTACCGCTTATTGTTTGCAATATTGAATACCGCGCGAACAGGTCGATGAAATTACTTTTTTAAATAGAACAGGTTTGCGATAAAAACTATCTGTGAAATCCCAAAACGAATTAGTAACACTGTTCTAAGAATATTCCGGGTGAATGTCATTTCTATAAAATTAGATTAAAAAGTAATGATACGGTAAATAATTCGAGCGTTTATTAGTGATTAAAAGCCTTTCGTGTGGCGATACAGAAATAGTTTCAGGAATTGAAAGAAACGGACAAATGCTTTGTCAATTTTATTGGTGTCTTTTAGCTCGCCTTCTTTTAAATTAAGTTTCTTATAGCGATTCTCTCGATAAAAAATGCGATCATTCAGACATGATAATATAGACGCTCTAGGAGACTCGTTTTCGTGTCATTTCCAAGCGAATTATTTTTATGTCCACAACTATAATTTAATTGTTTTTCCGTGTTAATTTTGATCGATGCGTTTATATTGTGGCTACATTATTTCGGCGGCTACATAAAGGAAAACTATGACAAAAAGCTTTTACGATAGTAAGATTAAACTGATAGTGATGTTTTTAAACTATGACTTAATCTGATCCGATGTAATTGTTATTATAACAATGTGTATTAAACTTTATGTTATCTATTTGAGATATTTATTTGTGACTCATGTATATTGATTTAATAACAATGCGTTCCATTAGGGTCATGCTAACGATTTAATATGTATACATGCAATATTTTTTAACATTATTTTGTGGTTGAACCATTGCAACCGAGTTTGTCTATTATTATCTCCACAATATAAGTTAAAGTACACCACTAAACCTATTATGAACTACAGGATTTGCTTAGGATAGAGCTTATATCATCTGGGCTTACGTTTATTTCCTTAGATAAATATTGCGCTTGTGTATTGCGAAATCTTTCATTAATAAATTTAACATACCATATTAAGAAACAGATTTTAATATGCCTGTATTCCCCGAAGCGTTAGGCAGAGGTGTACTAATGTACACCCACAGTTCGCCGGTATGTTTAGGTCCTATGTAATAGGGGGCGAGCTGGGAATTGAACATAGGATTGTCACGTCAGGACCACTAGGCTAGTGAGAAATTTTTAAATTTTCATTGATTATGTCAACAAATTAAGTTTTCTAATTGATAAAGTAAAACACTCGTAAACGTATTTTTCTAAATAAATCGTGAACCTTTAAAAAAATAATAGGTATCGCTGGATATCCAATCACAAACTCATGACATTTTCTAGTCACGATCTCGGCAGATACCTCGAACCATGGGATTATCACAGTTACATGACGAGACAAAAAGTTTGCTAGTTTTTGTTCGGCAATCTTCAAGGTCCAATGTCCGTGTAGGTACCTACATAACATAACATACCATCACGCCTGTATTTCCCGAAGGGTTCGGCAGAGGCGTACTTAATGTACACCCACAGTTCGCCGGTATGTTTAGGTCCCATGTAATAAGGGGCGAGCCTATTGCCATTAACCGGGCACAAATCCAGACTCCGAGCTGGTACTGGAAATTCATAGAAAACCCCAATAACTGCAGACTGCCAGAGCCGCAGCAAACTCTTACTCTCTCTTTCTTACTCTTAACGGGTAACTGACTCTTACGCCCAAAAGTCGAAACACACACCAAGGTGCTCTACGACAGACTCCGACCTAAGCGTGATCGCCAGCCAGTCAGACCCCGAAAGGTCTTACCACCGAGCAAGTCAGATATTTTCTTGGGATGTCTATCTGAACGGCAGTGAGGAACTGTATTCTAACCCGTCCCTGCACGGGGAAAAATATAATAATTATTATAATAACATAGATATTTTTTAATTGATTACTGTAACTATTAATACCTTATCTCCTCATTAGTTAGATCCGTGTAAACATGCCTGCCTATATCTAAAAAAGGAGTCAGGGCCACACTAATGATTAATACAATTATAATATCAATTCGTAGTGAAATTTAATATAATTATTTCAAGAAATAATTGATGTGTTATGGCTGGCCTAAATTCACAAAATCAAAACATATCACCATATCGAAATTAACATGATTATAATATTAATAATTATAATTGTATTCAATTGAGGGTTGTACAGTCAGCAACAAAAGTCAATGAACACATGTTTTTTTTATGGGATTGAGTCAGCAAATGAGCTGACGGGCCACCTGGTGGTAAGTAGTCATCGTCCCTCATGGGCACCTGCAACACCAGAGGAGTTGCTGATGCGTTGCCGACCCTTAAAAGCCCCTACAGACTACAAACTGCCAGAGCCGCTGCAACCGAAGGAAACTTGCTCTTACGCGCAAAAGTCGAAACACATACCAAGGTGCTTTACGACAGACTCCGACGCAAGGGTGGTCGCCAGTCAGTCAGACCGCAAGAGGTCGTGCCACCGAGCATACCAGATATTTTCTCGGCTCTTACGAGATGCCTATCTGAAAGGCAGTGAACAGGAACAGTGGCAGGAACAGTATTCTAGCCCTTCCCCACACGGGGAAAATCGAATGAACATGGATGCTGTGTTCAAAGTTTGTGTTCAGTAACTTTCGTTGCTAACTGTACCAGGATATCATAGGATTCAGATTTACATAGAAGGTTGCACTGATCACTGATTGGAAACCACGTTGATTAGTTCCAGTGAACACGCAGTCACACAATGAGCACTCGGCAACAGAATAATCACTAGTTAAACGCAAACAGAATACGTAGAACAAATAATTATTACATGACATGTAATGTTTGATTGTTGTCACGTGACTTTTTTTTATTAGAGTACCTTTTCTTTTGGCGTGAGTCGGACGTAGGCGCTGCGCATACGCAGCAGTTATGCTTACCTACCTGGACCTACTTATCGGCTATTCTGAAGTAACGCCTAACCAGTAATACTGAACCATAAAAGATTGAATATTACTAGATCCATGCTAAGTATAACTGCGTCATTAGTCGAGTGTTCCCAAGTACGACTGCTACGCTGGAGGATTCGATTCCCAGTTCGAGCAAAGTGGTATTGGGTTTTTTTTATGGAACTCTCAATAGCAGCTCGGAGTTTGGACTTGTGCACGGTTAATGGCAATTGGCTCATCCCCTATTACATGGGACCTAAACATACCAGGAACTGTGGGTATACATTAGTACACCTCTGCCTAATCCATCGGGGAATACAGGCGTGATGATGTGTTATGTTATGTAAATGTCTTTTCATGTAGCTGTAGTGATTTTACGCCACGTGCTATAAAATAATTATGTCAGATTTATCACCTGGTGAAAAAAAACATTGTTATCTAGGCAAATTGGGAAAGGTAAAATTTATAGCGTTAGTCGTATAAGATGATTAATTTAAGATAACTATTAGAGCTGTTATCATCAAGTATGCTATAATCTCGATTTCCTGGTAGTGACATCAAGAATTATTATCATAATTATAATTATATATAATGAGGAAAATAATTACTCAACGCATGATCTTATCATCAGCGGTTCAGGTTGAGTCAAACGCTGCAGTCGTATAAAAGTGAAATATTGTAGTGAGATTACTGAAGAACTTGTCTAATGAAATAATGCAGAAATAAACATTATTAATCTATACAAATATTAAAAAACTGAAGAGTTTGTTTGTTTGTTTGAACGTACTAATCTCAGGAACTACTGGTTGGAATTAAAAAATTCTTTTTGTGTTGGATAGTCCATTTATCGAGGAAGGTTATAGACTATATAACATGACGCTATGACCAATAGGACCAGAGCAACGCGGGTAAAACCGCAGGCGAGTCGCTAGGTCACAAATATTTTGTTTCACAAGAGAAAACAGACCAAACAAAAAATTAGTTTTCTGCAGAAATTGAAATCAGCTGTAGATCTAATAACAATAGAACAGTTAAAAAATATAGGTAATAAATAAATAATAATAAAATATTGCTTTCTAGTTTAACTGCGGCGTAGAAATAAAAGCGACTGGCGTAAAATGTTCTAAAAAATATTTAAG
Organism: Acronicta aceris; assembly: GCA_910591435.1. Taxonomy (NCBI): domain Eukaryota; kingdom Metazoa; phylum Arthropoda; class Insecta; order Lepidoptera; family Noctuidae; genus Acronicta; species Acronicta aceris. Next base: position 13,718,100 of record OU342761.1, on the reverse strand, counting down.
AAACACATATAAACTCTAATGCAGATTGAACGGTAAAAAAGATATTGATAGTACTAAAATATTGCGTATTGTTTCAGAATACAAAATGTACGGAGAAAGTATGCCAGTCCAGTATAATGAACATCCCTGGCCGCGGTGACACACCGCGGACTCCTGAAGAAGTGGAACAAGAAGCCAAAGTATTCCTCCGACAATACTTCGCGTCAATACGAAGGTTTTATTTGAAAACAACTACAGTAACACTAACCGCATTATGGAACATGCCCAACACACACAGAGTCTGAAACAGTGACCTCTTACACTGACGTTGGTTTTATTACAAACTAGCAGACCCAACAGATTTTATTCAATCCAAATTAAAATCTTCAGTTTATACAAACATTCCATAGGAAAAATCACTTTCAGTTAATTATCTTTTCAAAAAATCCTTATTCCGACTATTACCAACATTTTCAAAAGGTTTAAATATATAATATAATCTGTACTAATATTAAAAAGAGGAAAGATTTGTATGTAAGTATGTTTGTAACGAATTGGCTCAAAAAGTACGGGACCGATTTCAAAAATTCTTTTGCCGTTAAAGCTACATTATCACTAAGTAACATAGGCTATATAACATCACGCTACGCCTCTTAGGAACGGAGCAGCGCGGGTGAAACCGCCAGCGGGTCGCTAGTTATATACATAGGTACTCGTAAGATGCATTAAAGTAGTTTTATATCTTTGTTATGTTATGTTAGCTGAATAGATCAACAAATATTAAATGTTTTGAATCAGGTAATTAATATGTTTTTTTGGTATTTTTCCTGTATAATCTACCTATTGACTAAAGTCTAAAAATAATATTTGCCCTTCAAAAAACAAGATTTTTTAGATCGTCTCGTTCAATATGAGAATAAAAGCACTACAAGCAAAATGTCATCTGGAAATATAATTTTAAAATAAAAGTTCTCTAATCGAAAAGTAATTTCCTCTTAGTGGAGCGAGAGGGAGTTGACCCAATAAAAGTAAATCCTACTTGATTAGCTCTAGAAAATGACTGAATTGGCTTATTGAATACTCGTAATAATAGTATAATATATAGTCCCGTATATATATCTTTTTTTTTTTTTTTTTTTTTTTTTTTTTTTTTTTTTTTTTTTTTGTGTGGGTAGTTGAAATAATAACACTGACTAAAAATAGCTCCTGAAATAAAATTAAATATTATTTGAAAAACTTGATTTTAATATAGTAAATTAATGATAGAAATATAATATAACCCAGTCTACCTGCTGGTAAAGTGTTTTCTTCATTATATTATAATTCACTTCACTTAAAATAACTAGTACATTTTTTGCTTCTTAAACTGCATCAAACATGGATCCCATCCAAAATACACTGACTCAGCTGATGGACATGTTCAACAAAAGGATGTCTGACTTCGAGGCACAGTTGCAGAAAGCACCATCAGGTTCTACAAGCCGTTCTGAGCCAAGCCAAGTTCTTTTGGTCTCTGACTTCGCTGCCTTCAAACTGTTTGTAACACAGGCACTTGGGAGCCTACAGCAGCAGGTTCAACTTCTTGCTCGAAACCTTGACAGCATAGAGATGCGTGGGCGAAGGCAAATTCTGCTGCTTCATGGTGTTCCTGAGGCCAAGAATGAAGACACAGCTCAAGTAGTGGCCAATGTCATTAAGGACCGCATCATAAACAGTGGATTCACTAGCAGTGACATTAAGCGTTGTCACCGAATGGGACGAACTGCAGCTTCACATAAGACCCGGCCAATTTTGTTCAAACTGCATGATGTAGCGATCCGCAATAAAATATGGTATGACAAGACCAAGTTAAAGGGATCAGGCATAACTGTGTCAGAGTTTCTGACCAAGACGCGGCATGACCTCTTCATGGCAGCACGACAAAAGTTGGGTGTAACCAGATGCTGGACAAGAGACGGCATTGTGTACATTATTCGACCAGACGGAACGCGGCAACGGGTCATGTCTATCTCGGACTTGGATGGAAAGGAGCAGCAGGATAATACTGCGACTGCCACCATTGCTACACTGGAGAAGCCTTTGAATAGCAGATCCAAGCGTGAACGTCCTGTAGTTAGCAAGAAGTGAAATTATTTTCTTCAATTCTGAGAAGTCCGGGTAGTATACATTTTGCGTATTGTATTATATTTATTACGTACCCACTTTTAATTCTATTTTATTCGTAAAAATTATATTAGTATCTACCTTATTTATTATAATATTCATTGTATTCGTCTAAAATTATCATTTTCACTTCTAAGTTCTATTTTCCAATACATGACAGTGTCATGTCTTATTGACATCTGTCAATGACATCTGTCAAACAACACAATACGACGTTTTGTTTTTACTATACTTAATTATATTGTATTGCGCATAGTTCTCCATTCCAAATTATTTGTTTAAGTAACTATTATTACATATGGTTTCTTTTAATTACTTCAATTTATCTCTACTCGGACTATGAAATTTTCTAGTTTTTAAAATTATTTTACGAATTAAAACACAACCGGCGGGTGGACAAAGGTGTTTACTGTTTGTCAATTGTTTACATAATTAATATAATATATTATATAATATAAGAGTGGTAATTTTATGTCTATACTCGATATTAGTAATAATTCTGATTCTGAATCTTTCTTTTCAGCCAATAGCGGTGATGACAGTTTCACCAGTATTCCTTCATTGGCAGAAACACTTGTGTCACAGTTTTCTGATGTTTCTAGGAATTTCAATGTCGTCCACATCAATGCCCAAAGTATTCCGGCTCATTTCTCCGATATGCTGGCAACTTTTGACTGTAAGAATATTCATGCCATTCTAGTTTCCGAATCTTGGCTCAAACCTTCTCTTCCCTCATCTGCCTTCTCTCTACCAGGTTTCCAGTTAGTCAGAAATGACCGCGCAAACGGCGGAGGTGGAGGTGTTGCCATATATCTCCGATCACATATTTCTTTTTCAATTATAAGTGTGTCATCACAACCACCTCCGTCAGACGCTGGTGAGCATCTTTTCCTGGAAATTGTGCTTCACCATTCGAAAATTCTTCTTGGCGTCTATTACTCTCCATCACTGCGTATAAATTTCTTTTCTTCTCTAGAAACCATTTTGGAAAACCTAGTTGCCTCTTACAGTCATACTATTATCATGGGTGATTTTAACACTTGCCTTCTTAAAAAAGATTCTCGTTCCTCTTCTCTTCAATCTATCATAGAATCTAGTAATTTATTCATTCTACCTTTAAACGCGACTCATCATTTTCCTAACTCTGTCCCATCACTTCTTGACTTAATTTTCGTCTCTTCTCGTGACCTTGTTGCCAAACATGGACAGTGCTTGGCCGAGGCCTTTTCTTATCACGATCTTATTTTTCTTTCTTATAAAATTCGTCCTCCAAAGGCAAAGCCAAAAATTCTCTTGCAACGCAATTTTGGTGGTATGGATACTGAACTTCTTCGCGAAGCTGTTAAAAAAATTGATTGGACACCTTTAATTACATCAGAGTCAATGAACGAAAAAATTACGACTTTCACCACTAATCTTATTGAACTCTATGACATCCATGCTCCTATCAGATCTATAAGGGTAAAGCACGTGCCGTCTCCGTGGTTAACTGATGACATCAAAAAAATTATGTTAAAAAAAGTTGTCGCTAAGTCCAAGTACAAATGTAATCCATCTCCTGCAACATTGGAGAAGTATGTAAATATTAGAAATCACTGCAATAAGGTGTGTAGGAATGCTCAACGCCAACACATTCACAGTTCGATTGAAAATGGAGATCCAGCGAAAGTTTGGAAATTTCTGAGATCAATGGGAATCGGAAAATCGCGTCAAGATACAATTCCTAACAATCTAGATATTAATTTATTAAATAAACATTTCTCTGCTTCGTCCAATTTCGATAGGACAACTAAAGCTAAAACACTTTATAATCTTTCAAATCTTCCGACTCCCGATTATGCCCCGTTCGTCTTTAATCAATTCTCTGATTGTGATGTTAAGAAGAGCATTTTATCCATTACTTCTAACGCAGTTGGAAGCGACTTAGTCAGCCGTAATATGATCCTTCCTATCCTTGACGAAATCCTTCCTATCATTTGTCACATCCTGAATCATTCGATATCCAGCGGTATTTTTCCAACTGCTTGGAAAGACGCCCAGATTACTCCGTTACCGAAAAAATCTAATCCCTCATCCTTTGCTGAATATCGTCCTATCTCCATATTACCATTTTTATCTAAAGTCTTGGAACGTCTTATTCACAAACAATTAAGTTCATTTCTTTGCAACAATAGACTTCTCAATCCCTACCAATCTGGTTTTCGTCCTGGTCATAGTACTGTTACAGCCCTGGTTAATATTACGGATGACATTCGGCTAGGCATGGAAAATGGTAAGTTGACGGTACTTGCACTGCTAGATTTTAGTAATGCTTTCAATACCGTTGACTTTGACATTTTACTTGCCATACTCAGCTCTCTTAACGTATCTCCAACGGTAATTGATTGGTTTTGTAGTTACCTGACTGGCCGTCGGCAGCGTATCCGCATTGACGATACATTCTCTTCATGGTGTGATACTACAGCTGGCGTGCCTCAGGGTGGCGTTTTGTCCCCATTACTCTTCGCAATATTTATTAATTCAATTTCTGATCAACTTCTTTCATCTTACCACCTATATGCAGATGATCTTCAAATTTACTCGCAAGCTCCACTAGAACAATTATCGGAAGCTATCAGCATTGTCAACAAAGATTTTGCCAAAATATCTGAGTGGAGCAAATACTATGGACTTAGTGTTAACCCATCTAAGACACAGGTCATCGTTATAGGTAGCTCGCGAATGGTATCCAAGATTGATTGGTTCCACCTCCCCCAATTTATCTTTGAAGGAATCCAAATTCCTTTGAGTGATAAAGTTAAAAATCTGGGAATAATCATGGACAAAACCTTATCGTGGGGTCCACAGCTGCAGGAAACTAGCCGTCGGATGTTTGCGTCAGCCGGGTCCTTGAGACGATTACGCAACTTTCTTCCAACTGCCACTAAGATTGCGCTTGCACAATCTCTTCTCTTGCCTGTTCTTGACTATGCCGATGCCAGCTATCTTGATCTCACTGAGGACCAACTTAATAAACTTGAGCGTCTCCAAAATTTTTGTATAAGATTCATATTTGGTTTACGCAAATATGACCATGTGTCACAATTTCGCGCTAAGCTCAAGTGGCTCCCAATACGTCTTCGTCGGAATACTCACATCCTTTCGTTACTTTACGGTATTCTTTTCAACCCTACAACGCCCGCCTACCTTAAAACTCGCTTTGAGTTCGTCTGTGATACACATATGCGATCCTTACGTTCATCAGAAAACTTAAAGCTAAAGATGCCAATGCACACCACAAAGTTTTTTGACCAGTCTTTTACTGTTCAGGCCACTCGTCTGTGGAATGCACTGCCGGTTTCCGTGAGACGTGCACAAACTTTGGCATCATTTAAAATAATGGTGAAGCAGCATTACTTGGCCTCTTGTACCTAAATGGTTACTATGTTATTGTATTATAAATTTTAAGTAATATATTATGTATAGTATAATATTTTTATTTATTGCATGTATGTTTATTTATTCAATCTACGTATTTATTTATTTATTATGTACCTATGTACACCTGCAACCGCCCATTGTCTTTTCTACTCAACTCTTGTCCATCCAATGGTTGTCTGTAAGAAATTGCATTTAGCGATAAGACCGCCAATTGTACCTACTCATGTAAAATTTGTGTATTTTCGCTCTGTCTTTTGGTGTACAATAAAGAATACTCTATCTATCTATCTATCTATATCCCTATAATAGTGTTATGTATCTGTATTACAACGTTGTAATCATTTTTGTGTGTGAGAGAAGGATAGCGCTTTTAGCCTGTAGATTGTCATCTCTCTCCCACAACCTAAAAACTATCGCGAACAAATTAATAATTAATTAGTTAATTGTAATACGGATCTCCGGGTAAAAATGCCGTCTCGAATATCCTGGAAAAAAACCTAATAACATTTTCCTCGACCTAGGTATAAAACCTTTAAAGTAGTAGATAGTTGCAGATCACAAGAAAAATGAGGCACTTTCTTTTTTATCTGTTATTATACAATTCCCAGTTAGTCTTAGTAGTTTCTTAGTCCTTTGGTATTTGACTAATGGTGTTAAAGATACAGTAAGAAATGCTTGAACGCCGTTTTTTCTGAAAAGTTACTTATTGTGCCTTAATAATAATGTTTAACAGGGAAAACACAGACGCCGAGAGAGCAAGATTGGAGGAAGTACAGAAGGAATTAAAAGAAAAAGGCACGTATCAGTTAAAGACTTCAGAACTAGTCTTCGGAGCGAAGCTGGCATGGCGTAACGCGTCCAGATGCATTGGGAGAATACAGTGGAAGAAGCTGCAAGTGAGTCATAAGTATACATATTGTCAATGTGTAGTTACTGATTTCTGACACTTACGCGAACATTAGACGTTGAGACTTGAGAATCCTAGGCTTCATTATCAGGTCGGGCAGTGCCATAGGATTTTTAGTATCATCTAAGATGCAACCTGTAATAGAATAAGCGCAATACCTAAAAGTAGTTTATTCTGAATCGATTACAGTGGTTTTTAATATGTGTTAGTTTTTTCCCAATAGATAATTACAATACCTGAAATATATAATTATGGAAAACTGAAACCTATTTGAACAAATTGTTTTTGTATGGATGCGCACTCCGATATCCTAGTTGTTTGCGTACGATTGTAGTACGGACACAAGTTTTGCGTTTATCTTGTATAACTAATATCTTGAAAAAAATATACTTACGTGTTTTTTTTTTTTTTAAAAAAAAACGTTGCCCCACACTAGGATTTTCTCCTGTATCGTAGGTGCGTTTACAAACACGAATTCTCACATACACAAACACCCAGACCCGGAAGAACTACCTGTAGATCATACAAATATTTTGCTCCATGTGGGGATCGAAACCACAACACGTGGCGCAGAAGCCGATCGCTCAACCTCTACGCCAATCGTGTCGTCATAGCAATGTATTTTATACGTTAGGGTTTCGTTAATATAATTATGACTGATACTCTAATTGACATGTTTGAGGTCTTGCGCTTACTCAGTTACATTTTGTAGAGATGGGACATAAAATACTGCGGGTGTACACCAGTATAACTCTGTCTAACCTTCGAGCTTCTACGAGCGTCATAATATGAGTATATTATTTTGAAGTTGGCAATGGAAAAGGAAATAATAAAGTTATAGAATGACTCTATATAATATGATGCGAAAACCGGCCACTATTTAATATTTAAAATAGTATTTGTAATATTAATGATATTTCGTTAGCATGGAATTGCTTAACATTCATAGTATTTAAATGGGGTATAATAATAGGAATTATATATACTTAATTACAAAATAGCAGACGGAGAGTTTTACATAATTATTATAAGCTTTTCTTTAATATAAGCAAGCAATTTTCATATTTATAATTGACTTTATGGATAGAGGAGATTTATACGTGGGAGAGCCATGCTTCGGCACAAATGGGCCGGCTCGACCGGAGTGATACCACGATCTCACAGAAAACTGGCGTCGAACAACGCTTACGTTGTATTTCGCCGAGTGAGTGATGTTAGCGGAGGCCCAATCATCATCATCCTCATCAGCCTATAGCAATCCACTGCTGGACGTAGGCCTGCCCCACTGTGAGCCATTTCACCCTGTCCTCGGCTTGTCGCATCCAGCTTCCGCCGGCAACCTTTCGCAAATCACCTTGCCGGAGGGCGTCCTACGCTACGTTTGCCGACTTGCGGTCTCCACTCAAGAACACGTCGACCCCAGAAGTTATACGGTTGAAGAACCGTATAACTTCTGGGGTTATAGATGTGGCCAGCCCACTGCCACTTCAGCTTGTTAATTCGGTGCGCTATGTCGATAATTTAAGCAGATTGCATCAGCATACAAACTGCCGTGATACTCCTGGTGTTACAAGCGTCCATCAGGCGGGTCGTATGCTTGTTGGCCACCTTAGTGGTATAAAAAAAGCATGGTCATCATTTTCATTACCACACAATGTATTAAATTAATATGCTTATTACACAAAATTAGTTTGGTTTCAAACTGCGCGATTCCAGAGGAATTTCCTCACACTCAGGTTGTGATTAGCTCCCCGCCGGAGTTTTCCCATAGATCTACAGCATGGGGTTCTTCAAGAAGGGTGTGAAAATATTTTTAAAGGGTCGGCAACGTGCGAGTTATACGCCTGCAATAAACAGGCTGTTACCATAGTAGGTAACAGCTTACTATCAGGCGGGCCGTATACTTGTTTGCCACCTTTGTGGTATAAAAATATATTAATCTAAATAAAATTTGCCATCAAGTCAAGAGGCATCGCCTTAAATAATTCTCGCGTGTCTAAACCTATTTGCAAAATTCCTTTCTCTACCGACAACAGACGTTAACATATGAAGGTACTTTAATGTACCTACTATCACTCGTTACCAGAACACAAATTAGATTTTGTTGCTCCTCAAGAATGCCGCGGCTTTCCCTTTCTATGAATGATAAAGCTTTCACATGACAGATTTATTTACATGCTTGAATATTTTATTTCTTGTATTTTTCTGCTCTATTTTTGTACCGAGTCGCGAAGCTCTTCGATAATTGTTAGGGATGCCTCTTAAGTGCCAAATTACTTGTAAATGAAATCTTTCGTGTCGTGTATTGTGGAATATTTTAGGTTTCGAACGAATCAATTTTATAATTGGAACGAATTTAATAAGTTCTGAAATACAATTATTATATTATATTATATTCTTTATGTGGGAGAGCCATGTTTCGGTACGAATGGTCTGGCTTGACCGGAGTGACGGCCTCACAGAAAATCGGCGTTAAACAACGCTAACGTTGTGTTTCGCCGAGTGAGTGAGGTTACCGGAGGCCCAATCCCCTTTTAAAAGGTCGGCAACTCGTGACTCCTATGGTGTTGCGGGGGTCCATGGGCGGCGGTAAGGCTTACCATCAGGCGATCCGTCCGCTCGTTTGCTCTCCTATCCCATAAAAAAAAATTATATACCTACATACACTCACGCTCGGAAACTACAGATCGCCATTTGGTGTGATTCTTACATACCTATTTTGCTTCGCCCACCTTCATACATCTTGTCATTATTATACAGTATTTGACTTTAATAATATACTTATTCGAAGGATAAAAATCTTTCTCTGTAAATAAATTTACAGACGAAATGGAAACGCTAAATACTAAAACAGTTGCGTTTATGATATTTCTTCAAACCTACTGTGAAGAGAAACACACGAACTTTTAATTAGGGTTGCAGAGCTTAAGTAAAACTTTATAACGAGCCACAAACTAGACGTCATTTGTCCTTTATGTACATTTAACATAAGTTATGTAGCTTTTAAGGCAAGTAGCAGCTATTATCCGTATTTCTGTTTGAAATATAACTAGTAGATACTTATGTATGTATGTAGGTAGGTATGTATGTATACCACAATTCGCCAGTAGATATATTTAGATCTCATGGTAACAGAGGGCGAGTTTATTGCCATCAAGCGGGCACAAATCCAAACTTCGTGCAGCTTCAGAGAACTTCATAGAAAAACCCACTAACACTTTGTTCAACCTGAGAATCGAACCCAGGACAACGTAGCACTATACCAGTGAGGCAGTTATTATTTCAACGCGACAGAAAATTCCTTCTTAAGCTGTTTTACAGTAATGTATTGGGAATGCAAGCGAGTGCATTCACTCCAATTGTAACCGGTTCATACTCCGGGACTTGTTTCAAGTTCAAAGAATTGGTGTTTAAGGCATTTCATACGTTATAACATAGATATTAGGTACCTTTATTGTGTGTAACGTATAGCTAAGGCCATTTGCCAGACATTGCCCTACAATTAAATATCAAATCCCATAATACTTGATAGTACCTCACTAGTCTAGAGTTTATAAGAAACAGGATTCTTACAGTTTATTTCGGCATTTCTTCTCAGAAGTCGTCAATTATAAAATACCATTGCCAACTTGTAAATATTGACATGTAAAAAGTGTCTTAAGATACAGAAATAAATACATCAGACAATATTAATAGATGTACTAACTGGGCATGAAACAGATAATACTATTACAATAGTTAATAAATACATATTAATTGTTATGGGACGGGTTATTATTTTATGTGTGATTTATGTTTGTAAATACGTCCACGACACTATATACACAACTGATAACAAAACTGAATAATTACTAGCATATTCATTTATATTACGGAAGAATCAATTATCTCAGAACCTTATTGTAATTCTTATGTACAGTCAACAAAAGAGTTTGGACTGCAGGTAGCGAGCGACATCTGCGTTTTGAAAAGATTGTGTAATAATAATAACGTATCACGTAATGTGTCAAAACGCAGTACAGATGCCATACTTTTTACCATTACGCCTTTATTCCCCGCAGGGTTATGCAAAGCTATACTAATGTAGTAAACCACAGCTGTTTAGGTCCCACGTATTAGGGGGCCAGGTCGTACCGTAACCTGATAACGCGATAATTTTTATGTTGTGAGAATAGGATGGCGCTATTAATGTGTAGAGCGACATCTCTCCTTCTGAGACCCAGACACATGCTTTGGTACGATCTAAGGTGTTGTCACATACCAAAACCGTTGGCGGGTAATTATTTAAAACGCAATATAAATTAAGACATTTTCGGAACCGTGCAACTTAGTTTTGAATTTTCAAGAGTATTTTAGTGGTGTTATTGAAATAAAACATTTTGACTTTAACGTAGATGCCGTTCAATGCCTGTGTACATACCTCTTTTGTCGACTGTAGGTACTGACTTATACTTACTCAGACCTAGTGTGGGCGAATAAATAATTAATCATAGGTCGCCACACAGATGGTAAGTACTTCACCTACCGTTTTTATTGATGTAATCGTTTGAACGTAATAATATTTGATGGATAGGACAAATAGGGGTTAACATGAAGCATGTCGTTAATGTAAATGAAATGTGGCCTCGCTATGCATCTTCTATCGCCTATACTACGGCGAGTGCTCCGAGGAATTGTTCGGACTGATCCCTGCTGCCTCTTTCCGCCATCGTTCTAAGCGGCAGCAGTTCGATCCCCATCATCTTGATGGTTGGCAGTCGTTTCTCTAGAAACTTTCTGCCTCGTACAATAAAACTGTGGAATGAACTTTCGCCTGCAGTATTTCCGGACCAATACGACCTTCAAACCTTCAAGAAAAGAGCGTACTCCTTTTTAAAAGGCCGGCAACGCACTTCTGACCCCTCTGGTGTTGCGGGTGTCCATGGGCGGCGGTAATCGCTTACCATCAGGCGATCCGTCTGCTCGTTTGCCCCCTATTCCATAAAAAAAAATACCCTTTCGGGTTTTGGATTTCACATAACTACAGACGGAACATTGGAAACTGTTTGTCGGAACATTGGAAACTATGCAAGGATAGTAACTACCGCAATTCTTTCTTTCTTTCCGTGGTCGTGGTGAATGGCACGAATCCCATAGCGATAGACTTGCCTTTGCTTTTTGATCGATATGAATCCAACATACCCTGCCGCCTGTCCAGGTGGCAGACGATCCATAAGGATTAAGATGGTAACTACCCAGAAGGATTATTAGACTCGCCTGAATACTGACAGAGTAGTTTACAGCAGGATAATTTTTTATCCAAAAAATAGACTTTGTTTTCTCAGCATTAGTCTTACGACTGCCTCATTTGCAAGCGCAAGAGCTACGCGCGAAAACGGTCCTGGTTTCGATCCCCAGGTCGAGTAATGTGCTGTTGGGTTTTGCAATGTGTTGTTGGGTTTTGTTTTTCTCAATTCTCAATTCTCAGTGGCAGCTCGGAGTCTGGATTTGTGCCCGGTTAATAGCAATAGGCTCGCCCCCTATTACAAGAGACCTAAAATATACCGACGAACTGTGGGTGTACATTGGTACCCCTGCCTAACTCTTGGGGGAATACAGGCGTGATGGTATGTTATGTTATTTTTCTTATGGGGGCTTCCATTCTAATCAAATGTGGCTAAATATCAATATTGGACACAAAGAAACTTCAGTCAGACCTCCACAACTCAATTTTTGGTTGTCAAGTTTCTAACGGAGTAGGTGTACGCGTTATGACCGGGATCAAAAGTTTTACGACACGGAGGCACGAAGGGGTCTCGATGGCACGCGCTGCTTAACTGTGCAGATGCCACGAGCTTATTAGATCTATCTAATAAACTATTTTTTGTTTGTAGATTTTCGACTGCAGAGAAGTGACTACTGCTAGTGGAATGTTTGAAGCACTCTGCACTCACATCAAGTTTGGTACAAATAAAGGAAATATAAGGTAAAGACTTCATCCTCCTATCCCTTCCATACCAAAGTTGCTTTTTCTCTATGTTGGAGCTGCTTCTAACCAGATGCGGCTAAATAAAGTATTTTACACTGACTCCCACCGGGTAGTCGCAACCGGCGTGTATGTATGAGAAAATGTATGAATGTGGAAGAAGCAAAAGAAGTATGCAAGAATCGTAGCAAGTGGCAGTCTATAGATTCTGCCTACCCCTGTAGGAGAAAGGCGTGAGTGTATGTATGTGTGAATGTACCACCAGGTCTTGAATATCAGTATTTCACACTAAACGTCTACCATCCGATCCCCCCAACCACTCAATCCAACAAAATTGCTGCCAAAATACCGTTATCCTAAGGATTAACTGGTTGCGAGGCTTTTTTAGACGATGATTATCTCTAACTTATGTGATGGTGTTATATACGAGACACTTTTGTATCAAGAATGTTCACCCATCAATAACCTGGCCGCGGCAAGCACAACTTTACCTTACAGATTGATTGATCAGCGTAATTACTTCTTAGTCACATTATTGTTTCATATAAGGTAATAACAGATGCGGTTGCCTTAAAAGCAAAGCTTTCTGAAATAATTATACTTAGTAAGTTTAAGCTCGTTAACGTATTAAAGGTTAGCTGTTTGATGGGTAACATAAATAATATTGTTAGTTCAGGTACAAAGACAACGTCTTTATTATTAACTAACTGTTACCCGCAGTTTCACTCACGTCCCAAAATGATTAACATACTATAAGTCCGATTCTAGGCGGCGTATAAGATGAAACATGCACCAAATTTTAATTTAGACCTCTAGCAATACATCGGTTTAAACTACATTCAATTCCATGCATTAGTTTTCGCGTGATGCGCGTACAAACATACAGACAAAAAATTTAAAAAATGTTATTTTGGTTGCTCTAATAAAGACCCTCACATTAGTATTTCTTTCAGTATTTCTTTAATATATATAATGTACAGACATCGGCCTGTTACAATTTTATTATAGGTATAGATACTTTAACAAAGCTATTACTGAAATAGGGCTATAAAATCGTACCTAGTTACTATAATGTTATGTCAGTTCTGTTAAGTGTACTTGTCCTGCTTACTTCTCCAAAATCCCTTAATAATCCTAATAATAATAATAACCGCCTCACTAGCCTAGTGGTCCTACGCCTGCTAGGCCAGAGGTCCTGGGTTCGATCCCAGATTGAGTAAAGTGTTATTGTTGGAACGAAGTTCCTTATCGCGCGTTGTGAAAGGGGGCTAGACGGAAAAAATTCTTACGAAAAGTTGTCACGACAGTTTTTGTAAGCTGTGCGGCGTGCGCATGTTTCTCTGTCTGTCTCTCTCTCTCTCTCTCTCTTATAGAAAGCAAGCCAGATATTTTCATTTCTATTTCGCATTGAACAGTGTGGTGTCGCGACGATTATTTTTGTTGAGTGTATACAGGTTTTTTGTAAATAATAAATAATACAATTATACAATTAATTAATTTATTACAATTCCTTCACTAATTAATCGAAAGGAACTTCGTTCCATCCGGGTGTCCCTTGACACCTCTCAAGTTTTTTTTTATGAATTTATCAGTAGCAGCTAGGAGTTTGGATTTGTAGGTACCCGGTTGTTTATGGAAGATCAAATGATAAAACTTTTGAGGGCCACGAGTGATTTTATATGACTGAATCAATATTAGTCCTTAATTATACTAACTTCATTTCATCCCAAACTAGGGTTTAGCTCTTTATTTAATTTATTGCCGTATAAGTGACATCATTGTTATTTCCAGATCAGCAATAACAATCTTCCCCCAGCGCACAGACGGCAAGCACGACTACAGGATATGGAACCCGCAGCTCATCAGCTACGCTGGCTACCGGATGCCAGATGGATCCATACTCGGAGACCCTGGACGTCTTGAGTTCACCGAGGTAAATATATTACACTGCACGATCGAGTTTGAAAAACGTATATCTGAAAAAGGACCAAATGGAGGATATCGAGATCCTCGAACGAGTCGAATTCGGCTAGATGGGGTAATAGCTGATGCAGTAGGTCCCTGACGGAATGGTGGCCAAGAGTAGGTACACGGAGTGTAGGGAGACCGATGGCCTGGTCCAGGTAAGAAAGGCCTGGAAGAATGGCGTGAAAGGGGATTATACCCTACAGTGTGTCGATAAAAGCTATGAATAAATTGTAATGATGATAGTGAACCGAAGAAGAATAGTCATTTTCCAAGAGGGGCAGTCTCCGTCCATTACTTACATAGCTAGTAAGTTATATCTGTAGTAAGGACTGATCCTTGTTATTGAATGTGAACTAAAGAAATATTATATGACCGCAAATTGACACAAAGGCAACCCTACCTGTTAACGCACACATTAGCGGATGTACAAACGTCGTCTTGTGTATGTAGTGGTAGCACAACACTAATTTACACATACTTAATAATATTGTGATTTACTAGGCTAGTAATACCTTAGAAATTGTAGAATACTGTTTATTATTGGAAAGTTTCTACAATTTCCGAGGAGTCCTCTTGGTTTAATATCATCATTCATCAATTGGATCATTTAAATTTGAACTTAAAATATGGGCTGCAGGTTCTCATATTGTATCTCTATACAAATATTTGTCTCGCAGATACTTGTTCCGTCACTTGTATGTCAACGCATTTTTAATCGATACAGGAAAATCATACAAGAATCAAAAGTTAAAATCGAAGACATTTAAGGGCATTACATCGCTCAAATCCAAAAAACACCCAAGCTTTAAAGATGTTTTTGGTGGAATCCTTATGTGCGTTTGCCATATAAAAAATATATGTTATACTAAAATAATAACTATAAAAATATAACGTACAGATAAACAAAAAAAATAAAAAAATTGTCGTACCTAGGCGTCAAAGTACTCCTCCACATCACTGTCATACTTAAATTTTTTTAAATTTGCCCCAATTGTGGATAATAATTGAAGTAAATAGGCCTTTTTTAACCTAATTTGTATTTTTTCTCTTTAACGGCTTATAAATAATAGTTAGTCATGAATTTTATACCAAATTGTAATGACGTAATTAACAATTTGTATTGTTTTTATTTTCTCATTTCTTTGAATATTTTGAAATAATAAAGAAATACCCGAAACCTCACTAGCACCCCGCGTGAAGCACCCCCGCAATACCTGTGACTAACAAATACTAGCACAAGGACTAAATCCTCAAGGTCATTGGGCAATGTAATACCCTTAATTGGCGATATTCTTCAAAAAGGTCACGTGCGTAGTAATCGCAACCGGCGCGTATGTATGAGATGTATGTATGTGGAAGAAGTATGCAAGAATCGCAGTAAGTGGCGGTCTATAGTTCCTGCCTACCCCCGTGGGAGAAAAGCGTGAGTGTATGTATTTATATTTAATTAATATTTGAATACATTTTGACAATAATATATATAGTATATATAGTCCTGGGTTTGATCCCCAGGTCGAGAAAAGTATTATTGGGTTTTTCTATGAAATGTTCAGTAGCAGCTCGGAGTCTGAATTTGTGCCCGGTTAATGGCTATAGGCTCGCCCCCTATAACATGGGACCTAAAGATACCGACGAATTGTGGGTGTACATTAAGTACGCCTCTGCCTAACCCTGCGGGGAATACAGGCGTAATGGTATGTAGGTATGTTATGATCCGCAAAAAGTAACTCACCAAGATACCTAATAAACTGGAAAAATATTAGCTATTATGTAACAAATATGTAATAACACGGTCTGTATGATATTTAAAAACCTGATCAGTAGCATCCAATATAACTAGTTTCAATCACGTCGTAATAAGATTGGATTGCAAAATAGTAAAATTAGCATAGAAGATTCTGTTGTAGAAATAATCAATGATATTACAATGTCAATTTAATTTTGTTACCGACAAAAACGATTTCGTCAATGTATTATTGTTTTGTATATTCGCTAATTACTTTTTCTTTATCCTTGTTTGACAGATAATATATTATGTAGTAGTAGCAGTGATAGCCTAGTGGTATGACCGTTGGACTGCCAAGTCAAAGGTCTCAAGTTCTAACCCAAAGCACGCACCTCTGACTTTTAGAAGTCATGTGTGTATTAAATAGTTAATTATCACGCGCTTAAAACGGTGAAGGAAAACATCGTGAGGAAACCTGCATGCCTGAGAGATTTTCTCGATGGCGTGTGAAGTCTGCCAACCCGCACTAGGCCAGCGTGGTGGACTATAGCCTAATCCCTCTCATTCTGAGAGGAGACCCGTGCCCAGCAGTGGGACAGTATAATGGGTTGATTATGTTATTATGTACTCTTGACATAGTCCGATGTAAATTAACTTGTCTAACGATCGACTCTGAAAAAACTGACTTTAAAAATTAAGCGTAGTAATACACTCGGATTAACCTAAACCGCGGTAAACGCAGGAAACTTGGAGATCGATTGATTAGTGTGGCTATTAATTAGCCATGAGCCCCTCATACAAATGTATCATCTACATCTTACTTTTTTTAATTCGTAATAGGCTTACGTTTGACCGTCAGTTCGCCTGATATAAAGCGACACTGCGATCTACGATGGAGCGCGCTTACCTAGAAGAAACCTATTCACACGTGATTTAAAGACACCCAGATTATATCTATCGGGAAGACCCACTCAGGAAGCGCATTCCACATTTCAGCGGTATGCATGCTAAAAGTGGACTTAAAACGTTTCGTTCGGGTTTTTGGAATATTCACCATGAATCGATTAAAAATAAATATTAAATTAAATTAGTTAATTAATTGATCAAATATTTTCGGTCTTATCTAATAACTTAGCTATGCTAAGTATAACTAATATGTTTTGTCTTCTTTTCCCTGTCACAAAATATTACGTGTCAAACAAAATTTATAAAATATTATTAAACGATTGAATATGTCACAGATATTGTTAAACAGTTTATATGAATATGGGGTTTTTGTCTTTAGATACAAAATATAGTATACTCATTCTCATCAACCATTATAATATTCATTGACATTATAATATAGTCCCACTGCTGGGCACGGGTCTCCTCTCAGAACGAGAGAGATGAGCTATAACCACGCTGACCTAATGAGGGTTGCAGGCTTCACACACATTTAATATTATAATATACTTATCTTTTTGTGATTTGTGAAAATTTCAATCATGCGGGTAGGGTTCGCGGTGGCTTAGAGGTCAGAGCGTCTGGTATATCAAACCAGAAGACGCAGGTTCAGGGCAGCCTGCCCGCGATTGAATTTTTTCCTTTACTAAAAAAAAATAACTTATAATATACTTCTTTTATAATTATATATTAATTAAGAAATTCAATCCAATAGATGCACTGTTTTTGTATTGATAAAAAAATATGTAAACGGTCAGATATCGACATTGAAATATCAGAATGAAAGATATAAACTATATCCACCACGCTGACTTAATGCGGATTGGCAGGTTTCACACACATTTAATATTATAATGTACTTCTTTTATAATTATATATTAATTAAAAAATAAGGAATTCAATCCAATAGATGCACTGTTTTTGTATTGAGAAAAAAAAATGTAAATGCTCAGATAACGACATTGAAATACCGAGCATAGGTTTTTATGCTTGTGTAGATATTATTCGTGAGATATTGATCTTAAAATCATCGTACATTAATGTGATACTGACGTCAACGAAACTGATAGCTACCTACCTGTTAAAAAATTAAACAGGATTTATATTTATTTACGTATTATTGCGGTTTTTAGTCGGTATGAGATACTATGGTGATTCCCTAGATGGAAAAAGATTTATGAGGAAATTCCGTACTTAAAATAGAAGGGACGGTCTCTATGCTAACACTCTTGACCCTATGGACACCTTCATACCACATACAATGATAATGACTGTTATAATATTCAATCGAAAAAGAAAATGTTAAAAACTGAGACTTATTTTTTCTTTTTAGGTCTGTTTGAAATTAGGATGGAAGCCAAAAGAAAAGACTGCATGGGATATTCTGCCGCTGGTGCTGTCAGCTGATGGCAAGGACCCGGAGTACTTCGAAATACCTCGAGAAATTGTGATGGAAGTGCATATGGATCATCCTAAGTAAGATAATAGTATTAATCGTTGAAAACTACTTCATTAGCCTAGTGGTCTAATGGTGATCTTCGACGTTCATTTTTGTGCCCGGTTAATGGCAATCAGCTCGCAACATACCGGTAAACTGTGGGTTACATTAGTAGGTACACCTCTGCGTAACCTTTCGGGGAATATAGGCGTGAAGGTATGTACGAATATAGACTGAGGATTAAAATATGAGTAACCTAGCTGTTGCCCGTAGTTTCACTCACGTCCCAAAAATATTAACATACTATAACTACAATTCTAGGCGGCGTATAAGATGAAACATGCACCAAATTTTAAGTTAGAATTCTAGCAATACATTGGTGAAAACTGCATTCAATTCCATGCAGTAGTTGCGTGATGCGCGTACAATCGTACAGATAGACAGACCGACAAAAATTCTAAAAATAGTTATTTCGGCTTCTGTTATTGCTCTAATAATGTCAGTCATGTCAGTTTTTCTTTAATACCTATAATGTACAGACATCGGCCTGTTACCATTTTATTATATGTATAGATGTGTACCGAAGCTTAGAAAGTGTAGGTACTTAATCCAACTAATAAGGAATATATTTAATGGCTTTTTACCTCAGACAAGATTCAAACCTGCATCGTCCAGTTTAACCAACTAAACAAGCCATACTGCCTGTGATATCGAATTATAGTTACATTTTTCTTCCAGTTATGATTGGTTCCAAGACCTAGGATTACGCTGGTATGCTCTACCAGCTGTTTCTGGCATGAAAATGGACTGCGGTGGTCTAGAGTTCACAGCTACGGCTTTCAATGGCTGGTACATGGGCACCGAGATCGGTTGCAGGAACTTCTGTGATAGCAACCGGTTTAACGTGTTAGAGGTGAGAAATATTCATGATTTTGTGGTTGAAAAATGTAAAATAGCAGAGGTTATCACTCTGTTGCAACTAATAGTTGTTTTATATAAGATTTTTTGCAAGAGCATTATAAAATAACCTTCCTTCTGGCGCAGTCGAGTCGCATCAAATATTAGGTAATAATATAAACGTAATACCGAAATAAATCATAATCCAGACAATATTCTATCAAATTATGTCATTATTCGGATTTGGATACCATTAATCTAGGTTTCTACGATACTATTTCATCTACTACTACTTCACTGGAAGTAAATAACCGGAAAATCGTTCCAAACTAGATAAACTCATCAAAAATTGCATTCGTTTACATTTATTTCCAGTGACGTATTTTGGACGGAATAGTAAAGTAGGAACTTAGATTAACGGTATCGGAATCCGAATAATAACAGAATTTGTTTCAGTTGTGTTTGAATTACGATTTATTTCGGTATTACGTTTGTAAGTGAAATTCGATCCGCCGGACTCTTAACAGATTCGATGGTCACTAGAAAGATTTTGAGGTCTTGTCTCCCAGGGTTTATTCTAGTTTTTCTCAGTGTGAGCAGTGATAATGAGGTTTTCTATGAAAATCAAATCATCATATTATATAATCATGATCATCATAATATATATATGATCATGATCATAATAAAATTATCAAATCTCCGTTTACCGGACTTAAAAGATACCGGCGAACTTTGTGTGTATTATAGAGTAATAAAATTATCTAATCCCGGTTTACGGGGTCTTAATAGATACCGGCGAACTTTTTGTGTAGAATGATCATCATAATATTTAAGATCATGATCATAATAAAATTATCAAATCCCGTTTTACGGGGTCCTAATAGATACCGGCGAACTTTGTGTATGTTATAGAATATCTCTGGATAAACTTTCGGAGAATACATAATTATGTTTATGTATAAATTTTCTTACTCAGAGCGTAGCCCAGCAGATGGGTTTAGACACGAAGATGGCATCGTCCTTATGGAAAGACAAGGCGTTAGTGGAGGTGAACATAGCAGTTCTGTACAGCTACCACAGGGACAATGTATCAATAGTAGACCACCACTCCGCTTCAGAACAGTTCATGAAACACATGGAGAACGAGAGCAAATGGCGGTAAGTAATAAAATACACAAAATGATACATTTCCTCCTATCGGCATTAATAATGGGCATAATGGTTACCCAGTGTAGGGACGGGTACAATACAATTCCTCAATGCCAATCAGGCATCTCGTAAGAGCCGAGAAAATATCTGACTTGCTCGGTGGTAGGACCTCTTGGGGTCTGACTGACACAGAGCCAGTTCCCCCTCGGTTGCTGATGCTACAGTCCGTAGAGACTACATAATCAATAAAAAAAAACAATGGCAACAGGCTTGCCCCTATTTCATGGAACTTAGAATGCCGTCAATTTATGGATGTACATTATTACTCCTCTACCCTTTGCTTCTGGTTACAGGTGTGATAGTATGTTATAAGGAGCATTAGGAGGTTCCTAATGCACTTCGTACAAACGATGTTTCATTGTATTTTGAATTCAGTTATGTATTGAAATTTTGTACGCACGATCGAAGAGCTTAATATCTATGACTGTGGTTTGTCAGATTTCTTTTGAAATAATATATGAAGTATCACAGAAACTATTATATGGTCAAAATAACCGTGCGTGCCTGAGGTTAACCGTAACGTAAAATCGCAGGTAAAATCTGTGTAAAACAACGTAAAGAAGGATTTTTGCGAAGGATAGTGCGAAATATACGAGAATTTACAATTTTAAATCCAAGGGGATTTAAAGTAGTAAATTCTGTTCACAGTTTAATACTGTTTAAATTCTGTTTATAAATAACATAATCAACCCATTATTCTGTCCCACTGCTGGGCACGGGTCTCCTCTCAGAATGAGAGGGATTAGGCTATAGGATCAGGCTAAATTCTGTTTACAGTTTAATAAAAATTCAGACTTTTTACAATTAATAATAAAAAAGACCTAGGTTTTTGCTTGTTTATCGAACCATACATTAATTTAGAACTATTTAAAAAACAGGCTTAGAAAAATATTTAATTTAAAAAATCTAACTGCCTCATTTTACTAGTGGTCCCAAGCACGACTGCTACGCTAGTGGTCCTGGATTTGATCCCCAGGTCGAGCAAAGTGTTATTGAGTTTTCTATGAAATTCTCAGTAGCAGCTCGGAGTCTGGATTTGTGCCCGGTTAATGGCTATAGGCTCGCCCCTATAATCTGGGACCTAAACATACCAGGCGAACTGTAGGTGTACATTAAGTACCCCTCTGCCTAACCTTTCGGGGAATACAGGCGTGATCGTATGTTATGTAAAAAATCTAAGTAACCCAATGAGCAACTAACGAAAAATATTTTGATATTCGTCATTTGTAATTTATACCATTTCATTCAGAATCTTGGTTGGCATTTCGAACTTAGGTACACAAAGTCTGCCAGACTGTGACGTAATTGCACTGAAAAGGAGTTGACGGAGGTTTTTATAGCCCCTATCCTAACAAGAATAAATTATTTTCAGGGGAGGCTGTCCGTCAGATTGGATCTGGATCGTGCCGCCAATGTCTTCGTCTTTGACTCCGGTATTCCATCAAGAAATGGCTTTATATTACCTCAGACCTTCATATGATTACCAGGTGAGAATCTATACAGTAAAAGCTTGAAAAAACATGTTTTTATTTTTGTCTGGGTGTTTGTGTGATCCGACTAATCTCCAAAACGACTGGAACGATTTTAACGAGACTTTCAATGGCAAAAAATAGCTGATGATATAAGGAGTAACTTATGTTTCTTTTGTTTTGTAAATACCTACCTGCTTTTACAACACGAGTGAAACCGCGGGCAACAGCTAGTGCGCATATAAATGTATTTTTTTATTTATTTTAATGTAGTTATAGCATTGAGCGTATATAAGTATATTTTTTTTATCATCATCTTAATCCTAGTCTTTTCCCATAGATTTATAATTTAACTACTAGATTTCAGTGAAATTCTAAATCTATTGAAATAAAACTACTTTTTATGGATTTTATCGCGTTGTATTGATATTATTTGATTCCCGACGTTTCGGATCCTCCACAACATCCATTAACGATAAAATCCGTAAAGTCGTTTATTTCAATGTCTAATATTCGCGTAAGTGTTCTAAATCTATGCTTTATATGAAAAAGCATAGACTGAATCTACATAACTTACAAAAACGTATTCGCTTCGGTCGCTACACTAATTTATGGACAATACCGATAGGTATAAGGAGAAACTGGTTGTCAATTTCGGGCATTTGTCCATATAGCATTGGGTTTCAAGCTCTTCTTCGATGTGCTTGGAAGTGGTCACCCATCCGTAGACTGGCTACGGCAAGCGTACACATTGCAGATTGATTGGGTTGCGAAATTATTACTTAAACACATACTGAAAAAGCTAAACTCACGCTTAAAAAAAATATTCTATCAGACTCTTTTCTATCAGTAACGTGTACTTCATTTTTCAAAGCAATCATTAGTCCATCTTAACGTAGAATAATATCGATGCTCAGGCACAGATTGTTGTGTTAATCCCGGATCATTACTCATCTTCCTCGCCGCTTCCCAATTATTCGGGGTCGGCCTACGGGTCGGGATCATTCCTAACGTAACATGACACTAGCCGTAAATTCCTCGATAAATACAGATATACGGCAAATCTAGTATTTTATTTTGGCCAGTATATTCTAACAGATCAGCCAATCTGCAATGTTAAGCTGCGCCTGCCGCGGTCAATCTGTGGATGGGTGTCCATTTTTAACGCATCAATAACCCACTTTGACTCGGAGATCACGTAAAGCCGTCAGTCACGGTTGTCATACGAACACCGTGGCAATAGTGGTAATCAGAAACTCAAAAAGTCGGACAACCAGTCTATCCTTCGAATATCTGTTCAAATCCATGGAGTTTCTTGCCGGATTCTTCTCCATAGGATCAACCTTTTGAAACCGTGCAACTAGAATCATAACGTTTCATAAACGCTTGTAAAAGCTTATTTGAAATAAAAACATTTGAACTTGAACTTAAAATTTAAAGCTTTAAATTATTTACCCTGTTCTGTCCTACTCTTGCAAAGGTTTTCCCAATTATTTTTCATTTTTTCCTTTGTCGCGTTTACGCAAGGCAAGTAAAACTAAATTTGGCTTCGATAGCCATAGTAGCTGTCATAATCATAGCTAACAAGGTTCACCGTCGGCGGAATACGTCAAGGAGGATTATTATCATCAGTAATTCTCCCATAAGCAAAATTGGCCACAGGTTGTTGTTGTAAATACATAAACTATAAAAAGTATTGTCAACTTAAGTTTAACCTAAGGTTGTCTTGCACAAAATGCCTAATGGCACAGCCTTTGTACCAACGATGCATAATGTATAAATAACGAAAAAATAATTACCAGGAAGCAGCATGGAAGACTCACCAATGGACAAAATCTGATGGCGTCAAGACAGTACATAGGAAGTTTCACTTCAGGCAGATTGCGCGCGCCGTTAAATTCACATCCAAACTCTTTGGCCGGGCCCTCTCTAAGCGCATCAAGGCGACTATCTTGTATGCGACGGAGACAGGCAAATCTGAACAGTATGCCAAGGAACTAGGGACACTTTTTGGACATGCGTTTAATGCACAGGTAAGATTTTCGTTCGTACGAATTAATGATGTCAATAAGTAGAAGTCGAAATGATAGTGTAAAACTGTAAAACAATTTTACATTGATTTTAATAACCTATTATGGTTCAAAAAAATTAAAAAGAGACCATGAAAATACAGTCATGATGGTGTTATTAAAAACCACAATTTTCATAATATATTTTGTTTTCAACAGGTCCAATGTATGGCGGAATATGACATGTTCTCAATAGAACACGAAACACTTCTCCTGATTGTGACTTCGACATTCGGGAACGGAGAACCACCAGCCAATGGAACGGTATGTCCATAGATTCATCATCATCATTTCAGCCAGAAGACGTCTACTGCTGAACAAAGGTCTTCCGAAAGACTACTACAAAGACCGGTTATATGCTGCCTGCATCCACCGACTCCCAGCCACCTTCACCAAGTCGTCTGTCCATTTTGTTGCGTTTTTCGGAGGCGGAAAACACCGGTCCATCCTTAATTTTTACAGATATTACTTATCTTTCTTACCGTGGGAGAGCCAAGCTTCGGCGCGAATGGATCGGCCAGCTTAACCGGAGTGATACCACGGCCTCACAGAAAACCGGCGTGAAACAACGCTTACGTTATGTTTCGCCGTGTGAGTGAGGATACCAGAGGCCTAATCCCCTTTTAAAAGGCCGGCAACGCACTTGTGACTCCTCTTAAGCTTACCATCAGGCGATCCGTCTGCCAGTTTAACATTATCTTAACATAATAATTATTGTCAAAATGCAGGGCTGTCAGCTGCGTACCTACGTGCCAAAACCTTTAGCGGATAGTTCTTTATGTATACTTAACGCAATCTGTGTTCAGACACAGATGCCGCTACCTTATCTAACTTAACTTACTCTTTTTTCAGTACATAACACTGACACATTGTCTATATATTTTGCCAAAATACGAAGAAATTAGTTACATAATAATTATTATATTGTTTTAGGCCTTTGCTGAACATTTAATACAAATGCTGAATGTTGAAAAGGAAAACCAAGCAGAGCTCGGTGACTTCACTTCAATGTAAGATGAGAACCTAACTTAAACTTAAAACTGACATGAACTTAATAAAAGTGTGCTAAGTTGGCAGCAATACGAACCAAATTTTTATAGGACTTACTCTAGATTATCTCTATATTATGATATACATATTGAATGCTTTGTCCTGAATGACTGACTGACGGATCAACGCACAACCTAAACCGCTGATCGTAGAGACCTGAAACTTGGATTTTGGAGGCTGTGTTCTTTGTATGACCTAGGCATCCAATAAGAAACTAAGGACTATTGGAACTTCAACTCCTAAGATGGTGAAAAAGGGGGTGAAAGTTTGTATGAAAGTCCGTAATTTTTTAAGCGGGTGGAATCGCGGGGTACAGCTAATGTTCATATAACACTAGCTATATTCTATCAATTATACAAAAAACAACTATAAAATACAGTTTGTACAATAAGATAACTAAGAAATGGAAATATTTTACTTCCACAAATTAAAAAATCAGTTTAGAAGTTATCACAAAATACAATAATAATATGATAAATAATAATTTGTGGGAGATTGGTACCTAAACTAAGCCATCTGTAGACATCTCCCTGGTCCCTTTTTATAAGGAAAAAACAATAATTATATCGTAGAGAGATAAAAAATAAGTAATATTTCTGAAAAATACAGTAAAAATAAGTCAGTTACAGCACTTGGATCTTAACTTAATTCTTCCTTATGTAGTGGCACAAATAATATAATAAAATGGTAACAAAATTTACAATTACGTGTTTCCTTGCAGGAGCGCCAAGACACCAACTTCAAAGTCTCTGTTAAGAACTAACAGTGTTCTTGCAGCAAATGTGGATTACAACCGGCAGTTAACTCGACTAGAATCCAATAAAAGTTAGTGCAACAAGTATTTACAATCTCATTATAATTAACTGCTATTATATACCTTTGAATTAAATATTATGGTCCTGATTATAATTACACTAGTGAAAATAACCCAAAACTCGATTGCAGCGCCACCTACCGGGTCCAATTGTGAATCTAAACCATTCCCAGATCCCCTTGAACACACACAAAAAATTTCATCAAAATCGGTCCAGTCGTTTGAGAGAAGTTCAGTCACATACACACTCACAGAAGAATTATATATATAAAGATATAACATAACATAATCAACCCATTATACTGTACCACTACTGGGCACGGGTCTCCTCTCAGAATGAGTGGGATTAGGCTGTAGTCCACCACGCTGGCCTAGTGCGGGTTGGCAGACTTCACACGCCATCGAGAAAATTTCTCAGGCATGCAGGTTTCCTCGCGATGTTTTCCTTCACCGTTTAAGCCCATGATAATTAACTATTTAATATATATATATAGTTGCATATATTTTAGCAATTTTCTACGTCTTCTATAAAACCACTGCGTACTTTTTGCTAAATCTAAAATAATTTATATAAACTTTTGACAGATTTTCAGAAACTTTGTAATTTAAAGCGGTTCATAAAGTTTTGTTAAAGTCTCCACTGAATGAATTTCTGATAATACAATTATCTGCTTATTACATGCAGATAATTGTATATTAAGGTGGACGACTATAATGACTTTTCATATAAAAATTACAATCATATTAATTTAATCAGTGGTAAAAATTGAGACGGATTTACCTGACATACGGCGAGCCATTATCCGGTCACAAATCCCGAACTCCGAGCTGCTACTGAGAATTTCATAGAAAAACCCAATAACACATTGCTCAATCTGGGAATAGAATCCAGAACCTCTAGCATAGCAGTCTCGCTTGGGACCACTAGACTAATAAGGCAGTTTATCTGATCAGATAAAATTATAAAAACAATTTACAGGTGCTGTGACAGTAGCATCTTCAGTAGAACATATAGCACCACTAAGCAACATACGCTTCGCGGTATTCGCTTTAGGGTCCAGCGCTTATCCAAAGTTCTGTAACTTTGGTAAACTGATAGATAAATTCCTCGGGGACTTGGGTGGCGAAAGAATAATGGATTTGTGTTGTGGGGATGAAATGTACGCCCTCGAACAACGTTTCCGTTCCTGGTCATCAGAAATATTCCAAGTAAGTAAGGGATTTATTTCTGCCAATGTACAGTGGCGACCAAAAGTCAATAGGCAGTCTCACAACGCAATAGCTTGACGTTTAGTTTGACTTACGAGCTTCTATTCATTGTCGTTAACAAGTGACACGCACTGGCTGTATCGAGCTCGCTCATACTGTTCATAGCAATGTAATCCTTAGCGTTCGTATGGACTTTTGATCGTTTACTGTACCTGATATCCTCAAAACGTTTGTGTAGTAAAAAGAAAAGTAGTAAAAAGATATTGATTAGATCAAAAAATCTTTAATCCATTATGGATTGATTGAATATAATGAACTGTTTGTTAATATTATTTAGCATGTAAGTAATTAAAATGAAATAAACAATGATTTTCAGGAATCATGCAAAACATTCTGTTTAGATGAGTGCGATATGGTAAGAGACGCACAAAACGCATTAGGTATAATCCCTGTCACCGAAGAAACTGTAAGATTCGGCAAGCCTACTACGGAACTACCTTTAATCAATGCACTTGAAGCAGGATTCAGAAAATCACTGATCACTTTGAAAGTAAAAGAAAATACAACATTGGCACAGCACGCGGAAACGAATACTGAAACTGTGTTTGTTGATATGGAAGCGGAGGTAAGAACTACATTTGATAAATGTATATTAAGAAATAAAAATATACACAAATATCTTAAACTAAAGGTGACTTCCTTTGACGTCAAAAACTAAGGAAATTTTAACTATAAATACAGTGGCTATTAACTTGATAGCCATCAGCGCTTTATTCAAATTTCTTAAATGTTATTATTAAAATCACAATAATTAATTTATTTATTATACCAAAAAATAATTATCGTATCTACATATAGTTTGTGGTTGGCATTTACACATTTTGTGTTCCATATTAACATATAAATGAATGAAATGAAAAACTTTCACAGAATAATCTGACTTCCTCGTTTTTGGGTACACAGTTCGTTTTGAGGAAGTGTGGTAATACTTATTTCCAATTTGTTATAACGCTAAAACAAAAATAATCACTTTTAGAGCGACATAAAGTACGTTCCTGGTGACCACATTGGTATATTGGCTCCTAACCAAAAAGACATAGTGGATGCTGTGCTAGCCAAATTGAAAGGCGTCGAAGATTTCGACAAGATTTTACAACTACAAGTGATGAAAGAAACTCTTACACCAACAGGTAAGACAAACTATAAAATGTCATCAACATTATTCGAATCTTTGTATAATAACTTTCGTGAGGCGGTTATTTAAAGACTACACGGTTTACTCACGCGCATTCTCGGGATCGCCATACTAGTTTTAGACTCAATAGGAGTCCTTAATCATGAGCTGACGCGGCGGCGGTGGTGTCGCGAGTCGAACTAATTATTCGAATCGTTAATAAAATAGGTACTATAAAAATATTTCTAAATAACACTGACGATAAAGGAGTTTTTATATTTATGCAAAATACTGGTTTGACCCAGGAAAACTTGATCTTGAGGAAGAACAGTATGGGTTTTAAATGCGTCAAATTTTGATTACCAAATAATTTATGTATTTATAACCTGCAAACTCAACGTCGTTTTTTTTTTGCAATATCAACACTTTTATAGACCATTCCTTTCGTTTAACATTAAAAATCAAGGCAAGAATTTATATCTCCTATACCTACTAAAACCTAAGGACACAGTAAAGTGGCGCACATTGGGGGAAGCCTACCTACATCTAGTATAGGCTGATGAAGATGAAACTAAAAACTTAACGTCTTATTCATAAAAAGTATAAACTGTCTAATAGATCTCCTGTATGTATTTTATCTTGTTTTGACACATTATATTTTATAACGGGTAAGAGAAGACAAAACAAAAATTACGTATGGAGATGTATATACTCGTATACTATTATATTCAAAAGTAATATTAGCCTAACTCATTCTACTCACCTATCAACAGCAAATCTACCTACAATCAAAAATAGAATACCAAAAAAAAATCTAAACAGGTTGATTCGAATAAGTATTATTACAGGTACCGTCAAGTCTTGGGACAGGTATGAACGGTTACCTCCAGCAACAATAAGAAATATCTACACAAGGTTCTTAGACATCACCACACCACCTACAACGAAAGTACTCAAGTACCTTGCAGACTCCTGTACCGACGAAGCGGAAGCCGAACAGATCAGAGAACTGGTTACGGTAAGACACAAGTAAACAACTTTGACGTCATAACTGGTTTCTTAAAAGTGAATTTGAATCGCATGATGGTAGTATACTTATATCAATTGTATTTTTAATATTACATCAGTAGATTCACGCAAGCTTCAATTTCCAGTATATGCTGATCTCGAATCATATAGGCTTTTCGTAAAATGAGAGATCATCAGCTTATACCGGAAAATATATAAGCTTGATGTGTAGCAGTGCGTACATATCATGAAATGGGTTAGATAATTTTACTATAATACGCTCCAATAAAGGAAAGTTTTATGAATTAGCTACCAGCCTGGTGCCGTTTCCCTCGTACTGTAAACTGTGCGAGAGGGAGATATCATAAGTCCGGGAGTTGTTGCATAAAAACTTCCTTTATGCAACAACTCCCAGAACTTATGAAATCGTTTTGTTTACAGGATTCCAACAAATATCATGACTGGATAAGCTTCCATTATCCCCACATGGCCGAGGTCCTGGCTCAGTTCCCATCCTGCAGGCCTCAAGCATCACTACTTGCTACGTTACTAAGTCCCTTGCAGCCAAGGTTCTACTCCATATCTTCATCACTTCTGGCCCATCCTAATAGTGTCCACGTCACTGTTGCTGTTGTCATTTATAGAACTCAGAGTGAGTATTTTAATAAGATTCT
The DNA here is from genome assembly GCA_910591435.1 of Acronicta aceris. Lineage (NCBI taxonomy): Eukaryota > Metazoa > Arthropoda > Insecta > Lepidoptera > Noctuidae > Acronicta > Acronicta aceris. The sequence goes on along the minus strand of OU342761.1, from coordinate 13,688,016 downwards.
TCAATTTATTTTCCGTACCAATATCTATTAATTGCGGAGAGAGTGGTTTGATCCATAAATTGAACTTTCAAATAATTTCAGATGGCAAAGGACCTCTCCACTACGGTGTGTGTTCAACATATTTGAAAAACCTGAAACCCGGTGAAGAAGTTATCGCATTCATCAGACAGTAAGATTTATTTTTATGACTTTATCAGCGTTTATACTAATTTCAGTGAGCAATATCTAACTCGATGTGCTGTTTGCAGTAAACCAAGCTTCCACATGCCCAAAGACATATCGGCACCGCTTATCCTAATCGGTCCTGGTACTGGCATTGCACCGTTTAGAGGATTCTGGCACCACAGGAGACACCTCATCACAAATTTGATGGCGCATAATCCAGGACCAGTTTGGTTGTTCTTCGGGTGCAGATATAAGAAAATGGAATTATATAAGGAAGAGAAAGATGCGGCATTGCAAGAGGGTGTGCTTCATAAAACACGTTTAGCTTTGTCGAGGGAGGAAGGTGCAGATAGAGTAAGTGTAGAATAAATTAAGTATTCTGTTGAAAAATAAACCTAAGTAATAAAAAAAGATAGTAGTAACATATACCGACCGTATTCTGTCAATACGGTCTATTAACCCTATTATTGTAGGTTTAATAGACCGTATTGACCGTATCTATCGTGAAACCTATTGTATATTATAAGTACAAATATCATTATTAAACATACAAAATATTGTATGTATCATGAGCGGGGAGAGAATTACCCTGAATGTCATGTTTATAAAGTGGACTATTGAATAAAAGGGCTATATGTGTAGTGGAATAAAATAAACGGTCCCCATCCACAGAATGGGTCTTTACAGACCGTCAGGCAGACAGACATAGACAGACGAACAATGAGGTGATTCTATAAAGGCTCTTTTTGTTACTTTTAGGGTACTTACGTAACCATAAAAAGGATTACAGTTGTCAAAATTTTTGTTCAATGTATACTCGTATACATAAAATTATAATCTCTGTATTGGCAGAATTAATTAATTTACCAATTCAAATGTTCTAAAGTCAAGTTGTATATATATATTTTCTTCTTTTTGTCCATCAGAAATATGTTCAAGCTCTACTAGAGAACGAAGGGGCAGAAATGACCCGACTATTAACTGAAGAACACGGACACTTTTACGTTTGTGGTGATTGTAAAATGGCGGATGACGTCGAACAAACACTCCAAGAAATAATTAAGAAACATAGCGGTATGACAGATGAGGACGCTGAAGAATTTATTGATTCTTTGAAGGTGAGTGTTGATATGGTTTTGACCTATTTAAAAAAACGATTAAACGACAATAGCAAGAAAAAAGTGTTAGCTGGTTTGTTCTACTAATTTGAAAAGTATCAAAATCTACTTCTTGGTGTTATGCATACATAGGTACTTTTCCTTCATTAATTAAAGATGATCCAGGCATGTTACCTACATAATTATTTACCTAGTCTCATTTTCAATAATTCATATTATACAACATCGATATCATATTCCAATATCAATACACTAAGTACAATGTTAAAAATATAAGTCACCACTACTCAAGAGACAGGCGCTGCCTAGTTTGAAGACCATCGCCGTAATCAATGTAAATTTTCAATAGTTGAATGTATAAATAGAATATAAATGTTAAACTAATCATATGGTTAATAATGTAATAATGGATCAATAAATGCTTTTTTAAATTATTATTATTATTTAAATAAAAAAAATATTTAGAAATATATAAAATAGTAATGATTTAAGACACTTTTAACTGCGATATATTATTAAGCGTGGTCTAAAAAAGAATCTGCAATTATTTTATGAATCAGTTGGTGCCACTCATTTTTTAAGTTTGTTTTGTTCTTAAACAAACACATATAAAGTAACAATTTAAATTTCCTCTTATTCAATCTTCAGGTTTTTAAAACCAATGTTTCTTTTATGTTGTAGAATGAGAACAGATATCACGAAGACATTTTCGGCATCACACTTCGCACTGCTGAAGTGCACAGCGCATCCAGAGAAACAGCAAAGAAAACCCGCTTAGAATCTCTAAAGTCGCTAGCTTAAACTATACCTTCAGTGTAGATAATAAGATTTAATTTATAAAATAATCATTGTTTTTTAAGGTTGATATAGGTACTGAATGACTTGCTTGATATATTATTATGTAGTTAAGCTAGATATTTTCCCGTTACTGGTCTTTGGCAGCCAAACAAGTGAATAAACACTATATATAAATATATTTTTTTAATGCAATAAATGCTAAATAAGTTCTTTTGTCTTTTGGCTATTTGGAAAATCCTAAAAAACCAAAGGAACATCGTTTTGGATAATTTCATTGTTAGCGAAATAAATATATTGACTGATAAAGGATATCAAATTGAACAGAACTCAGTGAAAACTTCATATTGAATAATATAATTAGAAAAAAAAAATACAATATAGATATTTAAAATTAAATATAATTATTGACTGCCTCATAAGTCTAGTGGTCCAATTAGCGACTGTTACGCTATAGGTCCTGGGTCCCATACCAGGTCGAGCAAAGTGTTAACGAGTTTTTCTATGAAATTCTCATTAGCAGGTCGGAGTCTGAATGTGTGCCCGATTAATGGCAATAGGCTCGCCTCCTATTACATGGGACCTAAAGATACCGGCAAACTGTGGATGTACATTAGTACACCTCTGCCTAACCCTTCGGGGAATACCCGCGTGATGGTATGTTATGTAAATTAACTATATATTAGTTTTTCATAATATTTCGGGACTCAACATTATTATTATCTACCAAGAATCGCAACTATAGAATACTTTTTTTCATCCCTCTCATTCTAAGTAGACCCGTGCGGGACTACTTAATTGATTGATGATAATAATGATTTAAAATATGAAGAATACTCCAAATGAAATATTAAAAGAATGTAAAATGTTAGAAATTAAATAAAAGACATGCATTTGGATAGTTTGTTATAACTACATAATTCTTCTTAAAATAAATGATTATAATAAATAGGTATAAAGGTAGGCTAAGCATAGCTTTGTTGTAAGAAAAACTAGTACATTATCCATTGTTTGATGAAGTCCAAAACGTATTTTATTAAGATGTTATTTTGTAATTATTGTATATCACTGATAAGATTGAAACATTTGAACATATATTATAAAGGATGCTTCAAGTAACGTTGACAATTTATACAGTAAATTTTGATCAAAAGCGTACATAATATTAAGTCCGAATAAAGCATATATTTTTCAAGTATTTATTGTTTTCTTCCTAAGACGATTCATTAAAGATACATTTTAACTTCTTCGTCTTACGACATGGTCATAAATTTCAATTTGGGTGTATTTTGGGGAGTAAACTCGTTGCTTCGTGGTGTTCTGTCCAGGGTCTTGTTGGGGATCTGGGCATATGATTTTGTGGTCGTGACGGTTTTGAAACAGCAAGCCCCTGTCGGGATCCATTACTGGCTGAAAATATAGATAAACAGTCCCAGTTGATTCATAATTTAGTCAGTTAGAGCCATGCTTCGGCACGAATGGGGCGGCTCGACCAGAGTGATGCCACGACCTCACAAAAAACTGGCGTTAAACAACGCTTACGTTGTGTTTCGCCGAGTAAGTGAGGTTACCGGAGGCCCAATCCCCTTTTAAAAGGCCGGCAACGCACTAGTGACTCCTCTGGTGTTGCCGGTGTCCATGGGCGGCGGTGATAATCGCTTACCATCAGGCGATCCGTCTGATCGTTTGCCCACCTATCCCATAAAAAGTCTCAAAATCAATCACTTCCGATTGCTAGATTTTTTAAAAACTATTCATTGTTATTTGTTACAGCAATTGCTTATACGAGTACATAAAGAGGCGTAACTTTCGGCCAAACTTTCCTAAATAATATTTCATTATTATTACTTAGGAATAAGCTAGGTTAAGTTAACCTCAGTTTAGGATATAATGGGATCCCATCAATGCAGTTCGTTTATTAGGGTTGTCAATGATGAGAGATAATGGAATAGATCTTTTAGTTAAGTAATCAAACCTATTCATAATCCCATATTTAGAAGTAGATAAGATGATAAGTACTCCCACCTTCTTTCAATGGGTATAGGTAGAAACTATATAACGTCTATGAAAATAGTGTAGACTATTTATCTGGTGGATCCAAGCGCAATTGCTACGGTAGAGGTCTTAGGTTCGATTCCCAGTCGCCATAGTATTATTGGGTTTTTCTATGACATTCTCAGTAGCAGCTCGGAGTTTGGTATTAGGTCCCATATAATGGGCTATTACATGGGATCTAAACAAAAACATACTATCGAACTGTGGGTATTTATTTGTACACCACTGCCTTACCCTTCCGGAATTTACGGGCGTGATGGTATGCATGTATGTTGGTATGTATATATTCATTTAAATTACTAAACTTACTTTAGGTGGTCTAGACCTAAGCAATATTTCATTAGAAATACAAGTCATATTGAGTAAGTTTTGCGTCGATTCTCGCGCGATTAAAGAGATATAAAACAAACTAAGTTTGACGTCTAACATTTTATTATTACGAGCGATATGGCACGTAGGAGTAATAATTCTAAAGAATTTTGCAAATAGTATTTAAAACAAAGATGAAGTGCGTAAACTAAACCTTACAAATATGTATCTGACAAATAATTAAACATTTATTCCAAAAAATATTAGTTATTTTCATTCATAAAAAATTACTACTTACACTACTCAGCAATGGGTGAAATTTGGCTGCGAATGATAATCATTATCCTCATCTATTAGTCCACTGCTGGTCGTAAGCCACCCCCAAAGTGCGCCATTTCACTCTACCCTCGGCTTGCCGCATCCAGCTTCCGCCAGCTACCTTTTGAAAATCATCACTCCATCTTGCCGGAGGGTATCTCACACTACGAATCCTGCGAGAACGATTCCCGTGATCACATCACTATGCAGAAGGTGGTGACGTTTTTCCCCACCCGAAAAAAAGGGTATCTTACACTAAGTTTGCCTAGATGGTAGAATGTGGTAACATTATTGTATTCCGGTTTGATGGGTAATATAGCTATTGTATTACACTACATTACACTACTACACACTATACTACATTACATTACACTAAGTGGGTAATTAATAGGTTTCTGTGTATTTCGTTTACGTTTTTTATTTGGCTATAGTTTAACTCTCAGTCACTACGAACTTTTTTCTAAAATGTAGCTATCAAACGACTTGGAACTAAATAATTAAACTTCATAATGAGGAAGGCGACTTTGAAGAAGTTTAACGAAGGTATTAGTGGCTTAACTTTTTCATTGAGTAAGGTTTTTTACTTTTGGGAAATTTACCGATTAGCCTTCAACATTCACGTAATTTGAAGGATCTTTTACGAATGCGCTACAGCTTGATAGGCTTTAAATTATTCTGTATCTTAAATCACCGATCACGGGTTTATCACCGAAAAGAACAGCTGTAAGATTTCTAACTAAATAAAATAAACAACGAAGAGTAAACCTTGAAAATTTGTTCTTGGAAATAGGATTTAAAATCCAAAATCTGTTACTTCTATAAGTACCTACGTACGTTTAATATCTTACATCGAGAAACGTTACCAAACTCCGCGAGAATTTGGGGCAGTCCTGGTGAATATCGAGATTGTTCGCCGAATAATATCACAGTTGTCTGGTAAACTCGACTGGTGACTTTTATACGTGAGACAAATGACATTCTTGTACAGTAGGTCCTTCTTTTATTGAAACCTATGCGTGGTGTTAGGGTTAGTTAACTCTAGGCAAATGCTTTTTATTATTTAAAAGGGGATAATAGCGCTTTCAAAATATATGTAGCTATTACGTCTGTGAGACATATTGTAACCTTCAAAATTCGAATGCTAATTAAATTAATATTAGGTTATAATATTAATTTTATAGCTTCTGCCTACCCCTGTGGGAGAGAGGTGTGAGTGTATGTATTAATTTTAGGAAAAGGAAAATTCAAATTCAATCTCAGTCAGGATTCGAACACGTTCTCTGTTGCATGCGTTAATTAATGTCAAATACTTTTCTCATCAATCATTCATGTCAGTGTCATTAGTACAACCGGCAGGACAAGTGATACAAACTTGTATCATTTGTACAACCAGTTGAACTTTTCAGTTGTACTTCTGATACAGAGGGATCAAATGCTGACTTCTTCTGGAGTGGGACATCGCATATCCAAGTATTCTGCCACTAACGTGCTAATATTATTGTGTTTGGGTTTGAAGGATCCCGTAGCCAGTAAATTTACTGGAAAAATGAAATTTGTTTACTTAGGTTTTAAAATGGCAGCGCGCGATTGCTATCACTGATGTAGTTGTGTTGCGGTTACCCCTTACCAACCTCATATTTGTTTGTCAAATATGAGGTCAAAAAAAATGCTGGGAATCAAGCTTTTTTTTATTGTTTAGGTCAACAATCGAACAGACGAGCCACCTGATGGTAAGTAGTCATCGCCGCCCATAGACAGCTGCAACACCAGAGGAGTTGTTGAGGCATTACCGTGCTTTAAGAGTCCCACCGGACTGCAGACTGCCAGAACTGTAGCAACCGAGAAATACACATCAAGGTGCTTTACGACAGACTCCGACATAAGGGTGGTCGCCAGCCAATCAGACCACCGAGCAAGTCAGATATTTTCTCGGCTCTTACGATATTCCTATCTGAATGGCAGTTAAGAACTGTATTCGAACCCGTCCCACACGGGGGACTCTCTTTAGGGAATCTCAAGACTAATTAGTGTGTTACCTTATAATTCCTGCTGATATTGCTTCGGACAGTTCCATGGCGCCAGTGATAGTATCCGAGATCGTTGTCTCTTGGCCACAGGGTCTTGCCTTGCTTGAAAAACTTTGACCAATTTTCGGAGATGAGTCTGTGAGCGTAGTCTATATACCCAGATATTTCGAAGCCTCCTTTTGTGAAGTGCCGGACAAAGATGATGGACTGGAGATAACAGGAAAAATATATATTTATTTTTATTTCTGAGACTTACGCGAATATTCGACATATTAAAATATAAATACAAGTTTGATTGCGGTCTCTCATATATATAGGCCAAACAAAAAGAAGTATAGGGACCCGTGTAAAGGAACACATCGCTGATGTCAAGCACCGCCGTTTCAGAAAGTCGGCAGTTTGTGATCACACTAGAGAAGGCCCAGCATTATATAAGGTTTGACAAACCACAAGTCCTTGCAAAGGGAATTCGATACCTAGCCGGGGTGATTCGCGAAATTAAGAAACACCCAAATTTCACTTGATTAAAGTGAAATGTTAAGGGGAGGGGAGCTGTCAATAAATACGGCGTCAAGACGCACAACACCTCAGTCTGCCCGTGACCATGGACGCTTTAAAGAGTCTGAAACGTCGGGATTTGTTAATGTGAGTTGACGCGATACAATCCTTAAACTGGTTTTATTTTAATATATATTTATTTTTATAGTTTTTGTGAAACAAAATTGGTCATTATTGAGTTTTTCACATAACAAGTTTTCAGTAGCAGCTCGTAATTTGGATTAAATTTATTCCTTGATAATTGGCAATAGGTTTACCGTACTTACTTAGGTATGTTCTTAAAAGAATTTAATGATTAATGACTTAATACCAAATTCGAATAAAGTTCAATGAAATGCGTTCAATGAACTCTTAAACTAAATAAAAATAAGTACCATGGTTTTAGTACATACATAGGTACTATTTTCGCCAAAGAGTTAGAGACAGAGGCGTATTGTACATTCACAGTTAGCCGGTATGTTAAGGTCCCATATAATAGGGGGCGAAGCTATAGCCTTAACCGGGCACAAATCCCAAACTCCAAGCTGCTACTGAGAATTTCATAGAAAAACCGAATAACACTGCTTCACCTAGGAATCGAACCCTCTAGTGGTAACAATCGCGCTCAGGACCACTAGGCTAATGAAGTAGTAATATTATTTTGGAAATCATAGATTTATCTAAAGTCCCTCTTTTAGCCACCGTACTCACCTGTAAGATCCCAACTCTATTGGCTCTCTCCCTGACGGCTAGCTCCCTATTGACGGAATCCTCTAGGTCTGCACCTTCACTGACCAGCACGTAAGGCTTCCCCTTGGGGAACACAATCTCGTGGATGACCGCACGACGGCTATAGAACTCTCTCTCCGATAAAGTATCACCGTATGCCCTAGAAATATAATATGTCAAGTTTATTTTCCAGGTCGAGCAATATGTTAGGTATTTTTTCTATGAAATTCTCGGAGTTTAGGATTTGTACCCGGTTAATAGCTTGCCCCCTGTTTCATGGGATCTAAACATACCAGGCGAACTGCCAGTGTACATTAGTACGCCTCCTAACCCTTCAAGGAATAAAGGCGTGATGGTAGGTTATGTGTGGAAATCAATGTAGGTGTAATTTATAACTGGAAGGACGCATGTGCAAATCCTGCCTAAAATAGATTTTTTTTTCATAAAAAATTACGAGAATGTCTTAGTGACGAAACACAATAAATAATAATCGGACAAGCGCGAGTCGGATTCGCCCACCGAGGGTTCCGTACAAATTTGTAGGTACATATTATAATTAATTACAAATTCAGAATTTTCCCTATACTTGAAGTATACAAATTTCATAGTTCTAGGTCAGCGGAAAATATAATATATATATCAATTTTGATTCCCTTGAGAGGGTCGAAATATACGTTTTTTGCGGCATGAACGGCGGTTTTTTTTTATGTTAACTTAGAAGTTTAATTTTTTCACAGCTTCAAGGGACTGTAGATCTGAAGTAGGAGGAGGTAATGAGTTGGAGGTAACGAGTTGTAATTAAAACATAATTAAAGGGTATTGACAGACAGAAAGACGGACGGACGGTCAGACGGATGGACGGACGGACGGAGAACAAAGTGATCATATAAGGGTTCCGTTTTTCCTTTTGAGATACGGCATCCTAAAAATAACAAGATCTTGAATATGCTATCGAAAAACCCAATTCTTGCAGATGCCACGTAAGTATTAATCAAGACAACTGACAGTGCGTCTGGTTAACTCTCATGGGAAATCAGTATTGTGTTTGCTTTTTACCTTAAATCTAAATATATTCCACTCAGGTGTGATTTTTTCTATGAAAATAGTTGAAACATTTTTTTACGGCGTAAAAACAATGTTTTTTTTAAATATATCTGATTGGTCATGTCTTCGATTATAGGATAAGGATAAATCTACAATAAAGATTATTAACTATGATGATCCTACAGGCGACCCTTGACTAATACTCGTATTCAGCCCGGTATATACATTATCTTCTCTATCAATTTACTGCACAAAGAGATTTAATAATAATAATAATAATAATAAACATTTATTTCAGACTAGGTCCATATTTTGTTAGTAACAATAGACTTAAAAACTAATGTTAGTATTGACAGCAGCATTTATAATACGACATGAAGCCGCACCCATCTTTGCAGTATGGGGGACTCCCACCTATCAGCAAAAATGCTCAGTATAGTATTGGTGCTGCCACGAACGCGAGTGAGTAGGGAGGCGCACCTTTTCCTAATTATGGCGGCAAAGCCATCAACCCGCGCCTCAGCAAACATCCCTGACGCACTGCATCGCCACGGCAGCCCCAACAGTACCCTGAATGCATTGTTATATTGGACTCGCAAGTCGCTGTATGCCCTCTGCGAATAACCGACCCACAGGCTGCAGGTGTAGAAAGATTGACAAAATGCTTTAAAAAGCGTGATCTTCACTGAATTCGTACACCGTGCAAACCTGCGTGCCAGCATGTTACAACGGACAGCCAGCGACCTGCGTTCCCTATCTATATCTACATTATCACACAGATCATCGGTGACCCAGTGACCCAAATATTTAAATTTAGAAACCCTACGCAGTGGAGCACCACAAAGTGACACTTTAGGAAAAGTTGGGTAAGAAAACCCACTTGCTTTAAAAAGCATTAGTTCACTCTTTGAAACATTATATTTGAGCCCATGGGCCACCGCATACGATTCACAAATTGACACTAGTCTCCTCATGGCACTGATTGATGGACTCAGCAACACCATATCGTCTGCGTAACTAAGATTATTGGTACACACTCCGTCAATATGACATCCGACCTTGGTGCTGCTGAGTTCAGCAATCAGCTGGTTCATGTACAGGTTGAACAGGCGAGGCGAGCTTAATCCCCCCTGCCTCACCCCGCATTCCAACCGGTACATACTCGATAAGGAACCGTTCCACCTTACACAATTGCGTTGATTGCTATACCAATACTTAACTATTGATATAACTTCAACCGGTAAAGAAGTTTCAGATAACAACTTATTCCACAGCACGTCATAACTGACAAAATCGAATGCCTTCGATAGGTCCAAAAAACAGGCAAAGACAGGCGTTTTTCTTTCCTTGTAGTACTGCACTGTCTGCTTCAGACACAATATAGCGCTTTCAGTGGACAGCCCCGGCCTAAAGCCAAACTGAGCGTCATGCAATTCGAGATGCTTAGCCAATTGTGTGTCAAGCAGACTGTCCAGCACCTTGGCTGAAACAGTTGCCAAGGATATAGGCCTGTAATTGGAGACATCAGAGGCATCCCCCGTTTTATTTTTAATAATAGGCACCACAACAGTAAACATGAGGCTATTCGGTAAATAACAGTGACTGACACACAAATTAAAAAGCATGGCAAGTACGCGTGGCAAGTGCACCCCCGGCATATTTCAGATGTTCGATGCTGAGCCCATCATGACCTGGTGATTTCCCTCTTTTCATTGCTTTAACCACCGACGCAACTTCCTGAGGGGTAAACCGAACGTTAATGTCCCCAGAAATGGCCTCAGCATCGACAACCCCTGCCGTGTTTGTAAGTGGTGACTCAATCTTAAAGCGCTGCATAAATAAATTTGCTATTTCTGTTGGCTCGTGCAGGCCCGCCACGCTCACCGGAAAGCTCGATCTCGGATTTAATTTATTTGTTGCCTTCCAAAATGCACCAAATTGCTTGTCTGACTGATTTTTAGCTATAATATCCATTTTAATTTGTTGCTCATTATCTTGGCAATATTTAAGCTTCTCTTTAAAAACCTTTCTGGATTTACACATGTTTGTGTAAATATACCCCAATGTGGGTTTATTATGTAACAACCACGTCTGATAATGCATGCGAGCCTCCCTGTGAGCATCCCGCACATGCACATTCCAACCAACCACATTTTTTTTTCTATGGCGCATGTTATCAGTACCTACATATGTAATATCTGCACCTTCTTTCAAGATACTTATAACTGCATCGTACATCTCATCTAACATTATGTGGTGGTTAGTATCAGAGCACATTCCATGCGCACAATTACAAAATTCCGTGGGAAAATCTATCAACCTTAACTTTGAATGACAAAAGTTTGAATATTCCTGAATTTGCTTAACATTTCTTTCACCCCAAATTACCCTATTACAAGAGTGGGTTTTGGTCACTAACTTAGGTATTATTAAATTTATATTGCACTCAATAATCAAAGGAATGTGGTCTGACGAGTAAACATCATACAAAACAGCCGCTTTGATTACTAATTGTCTCGCTGCACTACTCACCACGCAATGATCTAACCAGCGAAGCGCACCATTAGCCGTACTCTTAAAAGTAAAAGTATCATTGGGTAATAACTCCCTATCCACACATGACCACGATTGCTCCATACACACGGTTGACAGTTCATTTGCAAAACGTTCGCCTGGGTGAGCGTTAAAGTCTCCTAATATGCACACCGTTTCCGTGTCACTATTTTCAGTAATCGCAATAATCTCACTCAAACAAGTAGTAAATTCTATTATGTTATCACTCGAGTCAGTAGGCATATAAACCGAGAAAATTAACATAGAACGGTCTGCGTGATCAATTTTAATAGCAACTAAACGATCACTATTACACGACACTAATGACACCTTTGAGAAGGCCGACTTCCTCCACAATAGGGCAACTCCTCCGTAGGGCCTCCCTATGAGTACTCCAGCAGACGTATCGACCGCTGATTTTCCCGTATACGCGAAGTCATCGTGTAATGTGCCTAGGTAGGCTAAGTCGTGAGGCAACAGCCAGGTTTCCTGCAGCGCGATGACGTCAGCCACTCCACATAATCGTCTCACACAATCAGCTGATCGAGTGATGTTTTTACAATTAAACGATGCTAGGTGTGTGTTCTTTATTTTCGTATCCATTATTCTGAGATGTATTTTTATTCAAATTTCTAGTGTCTGTCCTATTCTTAAAATGTATAAACCTTCTGAAAGCAATACCCTCCGGCCACAAGTTGTCATCTAAAAAAGTATTTATTTTGTGCTTAGGAACAAACAACTTGAAGGCATTATAGTGTCTATTAGCCTTCATATTAATTTTTTCCAAAGTCACCACTTCGTTAACTTTACTTTGTATATAGTCACATATATCCTCCTCTGTGGTTTCTTTATTTACATATGATATAAATAAAGGTATTTTCATATCTGCAGCACGAAACTTTATTGGTTTGATTTAAAAGTGCTCGTGGCTTAATAATAACAATGATTAAATAATAAAAAGTAAAAAGTTTGTTGGCAATAGCTTGAATAAACAATGCAAAATTCACAATTTTGTTACCTATTTTTAATGCTAAGTCGGAGACAGTACTTGGACTTACAGACGGGTAATTAGTCATGATTTCTTCTTAAAATAGGTTCTTAGTTGAACGACTGGTATTTTTATTAATTGATTTATATGTTTAAAGTGTTAATTTAGTTCTGATGTTCAAAAATGTATTTAGAGTCCGGCTGACCGAATTTCTCGTACCGAAATAAATCGTAATTCAAACATAATTTAATCAAATTCTGTTATTATTCGGATTCCGATATCGTTAATCTAGGTTCCTACTCTACCATTTCGTCGATACTAGTAGTAGACGAAATAGTATCGTAACTTAAACTGGTAAACGGTATCCAAATCCGAATAATAACATAATTTCATAGAATATTGTGGGCAATTCAAGCTCCGCCGGACCCTTAAGTTATAAAAGTGCGAAGACCTGTAATTGGCTTCATGATACTTATTTCATATATCTTACATCTTGTTTATTACACGCTGTTGGTCTTCCTAACGACTAAATAAATAATATGAAGAAACAAAGCTTGCATATAAATCCCAACAATCCTGAGATTTGTGTATAGGAAATTAAGCATATATTATGTTAGTTAGTTGAGTTTGTTTGAGCTTGATTCGCACTGAACTCCGTACAAGTTAACACTGTATCACGGTAGGTCCTACTTCCTCGTCCCACAAACACTTGTTTACACATTTCCCAATAATATTTAATATAGTGTTTATTAATTACTTCACCTCTAAAAACACTTGACGGTAGATTTATTATATATGATTATGATATAATATATGATTTTAATTTTTATAAAATAAATATTAATTAATAGTTTTCTTTATTCGTGATACGCTTGACCGCCAGTTCGCCTGATGTTAAGCGATACTGCGACCTATGATAGAGCGCGCATTTTTTAATAAAAATGGGTTTGCTCTTGACCTCAATCTTGCCTCTGGAGCAAATTTAAGGTCTACGGTGGAGCGAGCACACCCAGAAGATGCCTGTTCACCCTACCTTTAAATAGATTCGGGTTGTACATACTTGGAAATGCGCTTGCCTAGTAAGTACCTAAAAACTACGCTGATTAATCGTTCTAGAAGGTTAAGCTTCCTTTGCCGTTGTCGGTCTATGGTTTGGTGACCATTTTTAACACATCGAGATCTCACCGTTGCTCTGAGAGCACTTTAAGCTGTTTTACTGTCCCATCTATTCTTGCCTACTTACTTATGTCAATACTTACTAAAGATGGAAGGGTGTACCTGTATCCTAGAGCTGCAATAGTTCTTGCAGAAGCTATGCTCCTCAAGTTTCTAAGGTCAGCTATTTCTATGAGGGAATCTAAATATTCCTCCCATGTCTCGAAGCATAGCAACTTTCTGTCGGCTTCCACCCCCGGAGGGTATTCGTTTTTCTTCTCTGCCATCGCCATGTTTAGTATCTAAAATAAAATTAACTACAAAATAAAAAGCCTACAGTATAAATTCAAAAATAAAATTTCATCGCAAAAATTCCGATTTGATTGTTTTGACAGCACCAAAAACGACGGCCATAATGACGTCTTCAGAAGTAGTTTGCACGAGGTTTGCACAGTTTTTGTATGAAGATTTGACATAAAAATACAACCTCTTTTTTTGAAAACTTTCTGTCAAACTTTCCTACGACCTTTTCTAGTATTCTATGATTCTAAAAGCATTTCTCGTTCGCGCCAAATCTTTCTTTTTTTGTAACTGTTCAATATCCAAATATTTGTATTATATATACTGGGCCTAGTGGGCAGCCTACCTGATGATAAGATACGGCCACCTAGATTACTAAAACAAGACCTTTGCTTTCCACACGTCACATACCTGTACTTTCCGAAGGGTGAGTCAGGTGCACGGTATAGGTTTTCTACTGCACGCCCATTGCCCACAGTTCGTTATTTTAAGGGTCTGGCGGAGCTTGAATTGCCCACAAAAACGTAATACCGAAATAAATCGTAATCCAGACAATATACTATCGAATTGGGATACCGCTAATCTAGATTCTTATACTACAATTTCGTATACTACCTACTACTTTACTGGAAATAAAAAATTGGAAAATCGTTCCAAACATGGTAATTTTATCAAAAATTGCATTCGCTTACATTTATTTCCAGTGAAGTATTTTGGAGAAAATGGTAACGTAGGAACCTACATTAACGGTATCGGAATCCGAATAATAACACAATTTCATTAAATTGTGTTTGAATTACGATTTATTTAGGTATTACGTTTGTAACAAAAATTCGGTCCGACGGACTCTTAAGTTATAACATGTATCATGTTATAATTAGGTATAATAATAACTGCTGTTGCCGCCTTCTACCTGTTATGGAAGCTTTTCGAGTGGCCCAGCTAGTGAAGTTGATCTCATCATTTCTGATTCGATCACGTAAAGAAATGCCAAGCATAACTCGCTCTAGAGCTCGCTGAGTGATCATGAACTTTCTTCTGGATCAACTTAGTTATTATTTAGCCACTAATATTGAAGTCAATGACAAAAAGACAAGGTCTGAATATTACCTAAATTTTTGGCAAAATTGTCCCTTACAGCTACACTAAGCCTAGTTTAGCGGCAATACTGAAAAGAGCCTCTGTGATACTTTAATATTTTATGGCGCAGACAGCATTCGATTCGTATAACATTTTCATTGTTTCAGGACTTTCATCCTTTTGCTATTGGTTTAAATATTAATATATATTTAGGTATTCTGTACTGCCTTTGTTATGTAAACGATGTTCCTTTATATTTATTTATGCTTCACGCTAGTGATTGGTTATGTAAGCTGGGATTCGAGAAGCTGTAAGTAAGTCCTTACGTTCGGGTTTTTATTAATTAAAAAATACTTTTTTTTATGTGATAGGAGGGCAAACGAGCAGACGGATCACCTGATGGTAAGCGATTACCGCCGCCCATGGACACCCGCAACACCAGAGGCGTCACAAGTGCGTTGCCGACCTTTTAAAAGAGGATTGGGCCTCCGGTAACCTCACTCACCCGGCGAAACACAACGTAAGTGTTGTTTAACGCCGGCTTTTGACCGACGGTCTACATAAACAGGGTCTAACAGCATGAAATTAAAAAAAGAAACCATGACGGACTCTAAATACGAGTGACCCCATTAGAACCAGTGTCTCCTACCCGTGATGACTTATGTGGACACCCACCTTGGGACTGGTCCACAAATTTGAGGTTGCTCAGCGCGCAATGACGAGTGCAATGCTTGGAGTTTCTTTGGTGGATAGAATTCGCAATGAAGTCATTCGCCAAGGAACTAAAGTCACCGATATTGCGCAAAGAATAAGTACGCTGAAGTGGAAGTGGGCCGGCTATGACCGGGTTTGGGCAAGCGTAGTGTGCGACGCCCTGCGATACAATGGACCGACAATTTGAAGAATGTAGCTGGCAGCGGATGAGTGCGAGCTGTCCAAGACCAGGTTGTTATAGTTGGCGCTCTTTGGGGGAGGCTTACGTTTAGCACTGGATGGCAATAGGCTGATATTACAATGATGATGACCCCATTAAAACGGTTTGAAGCTGGTTTGAAGAGATAAGAGTTTAACCAAACCTATCAATAGGTTAGGTTAATCAACTTTTTTTAAGCAGAGGCTGCAGGATATGTCAGACTCCTACCGGCTAACCGTATGTAGCGGTAGTCTTCAGAATAAACGATTAGATTCTGAAAATCCTTTCACTATGGCTATTTTATAACAATAATTAATATAGGATTTAATTTAATTTTTAAATATGTAAGTACTAACATAGTTATTAAGACCTTTGTTACTAACGAATCGGACATGTAAATTATGGGTACACATTGCCTGAAATAAATTCATTTTTTTTTATTATAATAAGATCTACGCAAACGAAGTTACAGGCGAAAGGTAGTGTATCAAAATTATTCTCCCAACAACGTGTGGGATTATCATGATATACAAATAGGTAGGTACGTACTGCCGTCAAATATTTTGATCGCGTTCATCCATCAAGTGGTTTCATAAGCGTGAACGTGTTTATGCTTTGTATTTTGTCAATCTGTTTTGTAGTTGACACTATATTGGTGCAGAATACAGTACTTCAAGATAAATAATGGGCATCGGCTAACTTCGTGTTTCCGAAGATGACCGACAGACACATCTAGGCAGTATCATGATTTAGAGCTGCTGTTATTAAATAGCCTGACTTGCAAATATATTAAATATATCTACTCAAAGCTACTCAAAGCTGCTATGGTTCTTTCCTCAAAAGGCCATTTCAGACATTACCCTACATCGTACCACTCACTTATAACTGTTCTTCCATGTCTGGACTTTAAAAGAGACTATGATTCTCTGAGTTTGATTCGGTGTTTCTTCTCAGAGGTCGTCAGTTAGGAAATGCCGAAGCTATCTAGCTAAAAAAAACCCAAACCATGACATGACATACACACTACTCTACTCGTAGAATAAATAATTTCATTTCATTTCATTTCATCATCCAAACAAAACACGATGGAGGGTTATATCAGCTCTATATAGTTCTACAAAACGATTTCACGACAAATATTTGACGACACGTTTGGCGTAGCTGCTGAGCGATCGGCTTCTGCTCCACATGTTGTGGGTTCGATCCCCCCACGGAGCAAAAATTTGGATTCTTTTTAAAGCTTACTAGCAATGTGGGTCACACAACAGGTAACAGCTAGTTAAATATAAATTAAAAAACTCTAAGTTGATTTGTAACAATGTTTTTTTTTTTTTTATAATGTAGATATTACTTTTGTACTAATAACTCTAGAGCACGTCTCGGGTGGCAATCGTACGCTCGAGACACCAAACATTAAAAATCAATACAGAATTACACATTCCCCTCTTTAATTTCAGTTAGGTACCGAAAATCATTCCAGTATCATCGATGTAAATAATTACATTCACCGAAAAAATCGGGCGATTCCGTTAACATGTCGTTGAATTTCGAGGAAAATCACGCAAATCAGTTTAAAAGTACCCGCGCTGGTTAGGAGGGATTATTTCGAGTGGCAACACAAGTGGTGAAGGAAATTCGAGGATGGAGTATATTTTTAAATTATCCTACCTAAAGTACCAAAAGGTCGTTTCTTGTTGATGGAATCATAATTGATAGTTATTTTGAAATAGGTACGTAAAAGTTAACAGAAATTATTGTAGGGTTAATTATATATATAAAATGGTTTGTCTTGAATGACTGACTGACGGATCAACGCACAGCCTAAACTGATCGGAAGACCTGAAACTTTGAGGGTGTGTTCTTTGTATGACGATGCCTACGTCATACAAAGAACACACCCTCAATCACCTTAACCCTAACTTCACCGATATGAAAGGATTTATGGAAATTCAACCCCTAAGGTGGTGAAAAGGGGAGTGAAAGTTTATATGAAAGTCTGTCATTTTTAAGCAGGTGAAACCGCAGGGTTCAGCTAGTTATAATATATAAGGGCAGGTACCTACCTACTAAAAAAAATAATTATGAAAGATGTCACAGGATTCAAATACGTACTCTATTTGAACGAAGTTGCCCATATCCTCGGTAGTATAGTGGTAAGTATCCCCGCCTGTCACGCGGGAGACCGGGGTTCGATTCCCCGCCGGGGAGAATATTTTTTAATTACGATTTGACATTGTAATTTTATTTATATTATTTTTAAATCATCGTCATCCCGTCTTGGATCGATCTCAAGCTTCAATAAATAATATGAATTATTTATTGCAACAGCGTAGGTCAATGAATATACCTATGTAGAAGATTTCTTTATAATAGTACGGTGATGCATATTCAGTCCGAATTTCGGTAACATATTGATGTTAAATCAATATTTTAAAATTGGCCCTGGCCCTCCTAATTTTGAGAAATTTAGTCCATTAAAAATAAAGAGCCTTTTGATTATGCACGCTAAAGTAATCACACGCATAAAAGTTTCTAGAATGTGGGTTTCTCTATGAAATTTAAATAATTTTAAATTGAAATAAAACTACTTTTTACGGATTTTAATGCGTTGTATTGATATTATTTGATTCCCGACGATTCGGATCCTTTACAGCATCCATGAATAAGTGTCAGAAACCAGTATAATTTTAAATTCTTATGAAGTGTGTGCACTTTTTTTATACCACTAAGGTGGCAAACAAGCTACGGCCGGCCTGATGGTAAGCGGTTACCGTAGCCTATGACTAGCCTTGAGCCTAGACGCTTGCAACACCAAGGGTATCTATCACTCGTGCGTTGTCGACCCTGTAAATTAAGGATGAATAGTTGCGGCGGTAACAAAATACCACCGGTCCCCCACACTGCCAACACAACGCTTCCTCGCGAAGCTTTGGCAACCTTGCTCACCGTTAGGAACACAACGTAGCATGGAGCTATGTTATTTGGCTAAGATTTTCTGCAAGGTGGAGGTACTTCCCCTGTTAAACCGATACGACTTGAAAAGGTGCTTCAGATTTTGCAGAAGTTAAAATTTTCAACGCGTTATGTAAATATGACTAGGAAATTGAATAAGAATTTAGAATTGAGATATTCGGAATTATTTTCGGAAAATTGTGGTTGTATATCCGTATTCCTCTGCCTAGTCCTCTGAGGGCACAGACGTGAAGGATGATGAAGCAATTTCTTCATGAGGGCGTGAAACTGAATGCACACTCGGTTGCCTCTACAATTACAGTGTCGGTACTAAAGTCGGCAGTCTTATTACGAGTTATGATGTAGCCACGCGTTGACAAAACTTTGCTTATTTTCCGCTGTAGTGATGTACTGATAGGTATTTGTTTAATATCGATATTTGATGTTGCGAATTTGTATGTGTAAAGTACTTAATCGGTGCTATTCTTCAAAAAGTCTGAAACAATTAAGCAAAATGTTTATAAAAAAATTATGCATGATAAATTTAAATCTCTTTCATCAGATTTCTCACATAAAACAAGTAATTGTTTCTTAATTTAATATTTTAAAAAATATTTCGATCATTTCTATAAATGTTAGACTAATATAATAAGTTTGTATAATAACTTTCGTGAGGCGTATTCATGATTATTTAAAGACTACACGGTTTACTCACGCGCATTCTCGGGATCGCCCGACTAGTTTCAGACTCAATAGGAGTCCTTAATCATGAGCTGACGCGGCGGCGGTGGTGTCGCGAGTCGAACTCGCGACACCAGACTAGTTTCAGACTCCTATTGAGTCTGAAACTAGTCGGGCGATCCCGAGAATGCGCGTGAGTAAACCGTGTAGTCTTTAAATAATTATAATATAATAAGTTTTTTAAATTACATAGTATTGTGTGGTGCAACACTATTTCCAGCACAGACAATGGACTCCTGAGGAATGCTAATATTCTGGCTTGTCGTGCTACCGTAGCTACCTTTATAATAATAATAATATTATCATTTATTCAAATCTTCCACCGCTTCCACCAAGTGTATTACAGCCACTTAACCTTTTAAAAGAAAACCGACATCAGACATTTTGTGGTGTACGTATCTTCAGAATGTTTAAACCAACCATTGAGATGAATCAATTAAGATTTCAACCAATTATTTTTTTAAACAATTAATTTAAAATTGATTGCAATTAAAATTCATTCAATGATAATAATTTTATTGATTGCGCAACACTGAAATCCAGTTATAAATTATCCTAATCTATTTAGACGTATCTTTTTATGATTTCTTTGCATTTTCCATGCTAAGGTTATAAAGTTATTTTTTAGTAAAGGAAAAATTTCAATCGCGGGCAGGATTCGAACCTGCGTCTCCTGGTTGGATACACCAGACGCTCTGACCTCTAAGCAACCGCGAACCCTACCCGCATGATTGAAATTTTGCCTTCACATTCTGAATTTAGGTCACAAGGTGACATTGGTGACATCTATGAAAGGAACCTTATCATCGCCAAGAACTCAGCAGTTTTCTAGCTCGTATTATTCCTATTGAGAGATAAGGAAATAACTAGCCTGTAAGTATTATAATATTTTGTACAGACCTTGTACCTGTAATACTAATATAATTCAAAATGCTAAACTAAATAAGATCAACTCTTTGATCATTCAAAATGTCAATGTCGTTGTAGGTACTGCCATATCTAGACCGGACAATACATTATCATTAAGATTAACACGATACAGGCAAAGCCTAGTATGGAAGTTTTAGTCTTAAGAAACCTACATGTAATCAATTTTGAAATAAAAATAATCTTTCTCATAGATGTAGCACCGTGTCTGATATATCTCAATGGTATCTCTCTATGTATCTATGTATAATGTTACAACAAAGTTACAATGCTGTGATGACGTAAGTTTTCACACTCGTTCACTATAGTGTGTATCCAATCTGTTCATGTTTTATCTTATGTTTTGCTTCGGCGCACATGCATTCTTATTTATCGAGGCGCCTGTCAGTGCATTGTATTGCCTTGCATCTGTATTTTTTTACGAATGGATTGGAATGGATAATCACAAAATGAATCACAAAACAACACAATGAGTTATGACGCAAAAAGGAAGAGATTTACGACCAGCAAAAAGAACATGTTTAAAAAACTGCTCGGCAGGGAATCCAACTCTGGTCTCCCGCGTGACAGGCGGGGATACTTCCCGCTATACTACCGAGGACTTATGACGCTATCATGAAATAAACAGTCATGATTATTCCTATCCTGGAATTTATGTGCGATAATTTTAAAAAGAATCTCCCCGGCGGGGAATCGAACCCCGGTCTCCCGCGTGACAGGCGGAGATACTTACCACTATACTACCGAGGATATACAATGATATTTTAAATAGGGGACTACATATTTTCAGGGATGTTAAACAGGTAAAATTATTTTTGTTTATTGTCGTCACAAAACATAGGGAAAAAAAATCATTCTTCACTACCCTTACCTAGTGGTTCTAAGCGCGACTGCTAAGCTAGAGGTACTTGATTCGATTCCCCGGTCGAGCAAAGTGTTATTGAGTTTTTATATGAAAATCTCAGTAATAACTCGTAGTTTGGATTTGTGCCAGGTTAATAGCAATAGGTTCGCTCCATATTACATGGGTCCTAAACATACTAACTGTAGATGGTACATTAGTAAATCTTTGCCTAACCCTTCGGGGAATACAGGCGTGATGGCATGTACAATCCTTATGCTTTTGATAAGCTATAATATAACTTCTATACACCTATAGCTAAATATACGTATTACAAAAATGAATATCATAATCATAATCAACTCATTTTACTGTCCCACTGCAGGGCACGGGTCTCCTCTCAGAATGAGAGGGATTAGGCTATAGTCCACCACGCTGGTCTAGTGCGGGATGGCAGACTTCACACGCCATCGAGAAAATCTCTCCGGCATGCAGGTTTCCTCACGATGTTTTCCTTCACCGTTTCAGCGCGTGATAATTAACTATTTAATATGCAAATGACTTCGAAAAGTCAGAGGTGCGTGCCTTGGGTTCGAACTCGAGACCTTTTACTTGGCCGTCCAGCGGTCATACCACTCGGCTATCACTGCTTCACAAAAATGAATGTGCCCTAAAAATAATTAGAACTTTAAGTTAAAGTAACTCATTAAAGATCACGTTTAATTAGCAAGTTTACGAAGTGTCGAGATGAGGCAGGTGCCGCCTTTTGACGGCAATTAAAACTTTGATCGCAATCTTTAAGACGGATGACTTAAAAACTGCTTATTATTAAAAAAAAGTATTAATAAATTTATAGACAGCCTCTGTTATTTTAGGCGTTGTTTCACTGATGAGGATCGTGATTCTGTTTCACTGCTCATTAGTCGGTGGTCCCAAGCGCGACTGCTACACTAGAGGTTCTGGGTTGGATTCCCATGTCGAGTAAAGTTATTGGGTTTCTTAATAACAACTCGGAGTTTGGATTTGATGACATCAAAATTATTATAACCTGTATTTTATGAATTAACGCGTGGTACGGCCACGTATCCGACCAACGCTTTGGGCCGGAGCCCTCGGTCTTTTCCCCAGACTTTTCCTAACACTTCAGGTTTCCAGATAAGGGAACCTCTTTGGGCGATCGCCTAAAAAATTACAAGAGATGAACGATGTACGGCTTGTACGATTTCAGTTAGAAACAAAAAAGTAGATTTTTATTAGTTTGGATCAATGCGACCAGTATAATTTTACCTAAGTATATTGTTTGATAATAAAAATAACGACTGATGGCAACTAGGTACAACTTGTGACGTCGATAACTTCGAAAGTATAAAGCTGAGCAATGGAATCGAGAATACAATCACTACGGCAAATTCCCCACATAGAAACTTAATAATTTTTAGATTGTAGTTTTTCTATGAAATTCTCAGTAGCAGCTCGGAGTCTGGATTTGTGCCTGGTGAATGGCTATAGGCTCGCCCCCTATAACATGGGACCTAAACATACCGGCGAACTGTCGGTGTACATTAAGTACGCCTCTGCCTAACCCTTTGGGGAATACAGGCGTGATGGTATGTGTTAAATAATTATGATTTTAGGTTAAAGTACGGTCATGTTTATATACTTACATTAAACGTTTATAGATACAGTTTTGACAAATGCTTAACTTCTGAAGTGAAACCTTGAAACTTTGTGAACAGCAGCATTTTATTCAGACAATGTGAGAGATAGGTACTTTCTCTCCAAAAGAGAAAAATAAACCAATTCTTATTTAAATTAGGGTAACCCTAACTTAAATATTCATCTGCAGATGGTTTTTATTATCATTCCAATTTCCAGACTACAAAATTGAACAATAAAAGATGGTACCTTCACAAACGCCCTTTTCTCATATTATTATAAGGGTTATCAAAGAAATTCTGGAAAAGACGAAAAAATATTATAATACCCACGGACTACCGCAGTTCTTTTAAAGGTGATCCTAATATATGTGCATGCATTTAGTCAGAATGTTTTGTTTACGCCTACGAAAGGATCAGGAGTATCTTGATATCATTTCATTTATATTTTGAGTTGTTATACGCAAACAATACAATATTAGACGTGATATTAATCCGTAACGAGTAGTTACGGGAGAGGTAGTCTTGGTGTACGCGAAATTAGTGATGAAAGAGACTTTTAAGTCGTATTTTTAAACGACTTCAAAAAAAGGAAAAGGAAACAGTTTCGGAAGTCGGTGGCAAAAACAAAAGTTCCGAGCAAATCAAAGTCACCGAGTTCCGATCATCTTTTATGTTTATGAAGATGGTTTTACTTTTTGTCAAAAATATATTTTATAGATTATTTAAGATTCAGCTCATTTGACGCCTCATAACTAGACTTGTTTAAGTAGGTATATCTCTATCCACCTGGTTTTAGGTCTCCCTCAGGACCTCCTTCCAGATACAGATAAATTCAGATTCTGATTCCAGATTTGGTAACAAAAAAGTGTCTCCACTTTTTCTTCTACAAAATACCACGACATAATTATGGGTTTATGTCGTGGTATTTTGTTGATAGATGCAATTACATAGATGGGTATCTGTAATTGGATCTATCTCTATCTGGAAAGAGGTCCTGAGAGAGATCTAAAACCAGGTGAATAGATGTAGTGCAGAAATAGAAAGATATAGTACATGTAGTTTCCAACATTGATAGAGTAAACTAAGGCAGGTAAAGAAAGCTGACCACTTTGTAGGATTAACGGTCGGAAAGAAAGAGCCATGTGCGGACAAATCTGTAACAACATAAGCATACCATCACACCTGCATTCCTTGAAAGGTTAGCTAGGGGTTATAGTAATTATTAATAGACGGGGCACACATGCAGGGCTACCGCTGGAAGGGTCGCGAAAGTAATGCGTAGCATTTTTCGTGGACGTAGGCACAATCGGAGTTTTTAGTGCCTCACATAACCTCATCTGTCCCCGAAGGTAAACGCACAGACATTTTCTCCGCCAAAAAGGGGGTTATAGTTATTTTTGCTATTAGATATATTTTTTTTTACTAGACAAATATTTAATCTGTTGTAATAGTAGATATATAATATTTACAAGATCATCACTATCACTTAAATTTCAGAGTTTAAAGATAATAGGTACTTATAACCTAAAATATGCTGGTATTGTGAATGCAAGTAAATATCGGAGTATCTCCCTAATATTGATGTATTAACTAAATGGATGTTCGTCCTACGTAATGAAGAGCTTCCGTAAACAATCTTGATTGAAATTCTTTTGCGAGTTTCTCAACTTTAAATTTTGTATAATCGCTGCCTGGCTAGTAATTTTGGTATAACAAAAAACGTTTAACGAAGTTACTAAGGTTTTTGGTAACTGATTTGAAAATAGAAGAACGTCAATTTGTCTGTGCATAATATATTTTACGCTTAAAGTCCTGGGTAGTATTCGCAGGTCGAGCAAACTGTTATTGAATTCTTCTATAAAATTCGCAATAGCAGGAAATGAATTATTTTACATAAATATCTCTAAAGTAAGGAACTAATCAGGACAGCTTTTCGTCGTAAATCCCATCTTTGCTCAAAGGCAGAAAATCTTCTACTAATATTAGGTAGCCACGAGTAAATATCTATGACCGTCAGACTCATTAGAACAAACTTTGATTGCAACCAGAAGGCAAAGACTTCGTATCTAGTCCAGTTTTAGTAAAGGTTTATTTCTTTACAAGATATAGGATCACTACATAGTATAAAACAAAGTCGCTGTCGCTGTCTGTCCGTCCCTATGTATGCCTAAATCTTTAAAACTACGCAACGGATTTTGAAGCGGTTTTTGTTTATAGATAGAGTTATTCAAGAGGAAGGTTTTAAGCTGTTTAACATTACGCTACGAATCTTAGGAATTAGGCAATGCGGGTGAAACCGCGGTCGGGTCGCTAGTAACTAATAAAATGAAACATGACATTGGATTTACGAAATATTCCTGGTGTACAACAGCAATTTTTTCTAAAGAAAATTTTGTCCCACACCTTATTTTCTCGTAGACAGACCCCTGGCCTCCATGAGCTGTAGCCTGCGGGCGGCTAAATGGCTACCAGTGACCTTCACTAGGTAGGCCGTCCAAAAATGATTACGATAATACGCTTACCCGAAATCTGTGTTGCACAAACGTTGGCGCTAAGCGATTAGAGCCAATCAAAATGCTGCCTCATTAGCCTAATGGTACTGAACGTGACTACTACGTTAGGGGTCCTGGGTTCGATTCCCAGGTCGAGCAAAGTGTTATTAGGTTTTTCTATGAAATTCTCAATAGCAGCTCAGTGTTTTGAATTTGTGTCCGGTTAATGGAAATAGGCTCGGGGTAAAAATGTGAGTAGATTAGTACGCCTCTGCCTAACCCCTCAGGGAATACAGTCGTGATGGTATGTAAAATTCTTCAGTCTAACGTAAGTGTTTGCGTCAACGCTATAAATGATATTTTATTTCTGTAAATAGATCCTTTATGAATACTTTTACAAGTCATTTTTTTTAATTTTTATAACTAGATGGCGCCGGCATTTCCTAACTGACGACCTCTGAGAAGAAATGCCGAAACAAACTCAGAGAATCATGGTCTCTTTTAAAGTCCAGACAGTAGTCGTAGTATTATCAGATTTGATGTGAGTGTTACGATGTAGGACAATATCAATAGCAGCTTTGAGTTGACCTGTTCTAACTGACGGTACGCATACATTAGTCATCGTATACATTTACTGATCCACACGTTAGCTGAATAGCTTCAGCGCTAACATTTGGGCTAAGCAACGCCAACGTGTGGAGCTGGTATAAACAGACCCCGTCGAATCAACAGTCAAATTTATTTTTTTACGCTTATTTTCGAAACCTGTCACTTGCAAGCCACCACGCTGTTGGTGGAGGGATATTTAAAATTTCGAATTTCAGACAACACCGCCACACTTCCATTGTTTTGAAAAAAGAATATCATTTGTTTACATACAATTTTTGTTTATGGATGAACAGAAGCTTTAATGCTCTAGTGGTGACAAGCGTAACTTCTGAGCATGAGGTCCCGGGTTTGATTCCAAAGTCGAGTAATTGTTATTAGTTTTTTTTTTATGCATTTCTTAGTAGCAGCTCGCAGTTTGGATTTGTGCTGGATTTTTTTATACCTATATTTTTTTTTATTTTAATCCTAATAGGCCGTCTGATGGGCTAGTCGTCTATAGACGCGAGCAACACCAATCGCGCGTTATCATCTTGAGAGTTTGAGACTTCAGTTTACTCATATGCTCAGTAATTTCACTGGCAACGTGACATTTACGCGAATAAAATTATTTTTTACGGATTTTAACGTGACAAATTTATAAATTACTTCGAATTACAAGTTCAAATAAAGAGTGGGATTTTTACCAACCACCCTGATAGCCACCATCAGCACATGAAGGGGTGCACTGTGTCCTCCTAAAATACCACCTCAGAACCCTCCCGTGCAACGCCCGTTCCGGCTCATCGATGGATCCTATTTTCTAGACCTAGAAACATAATTTTACTTTAAAAATATCAAAGCAAGCAATTCAGAAATACACGAGAACATGAAAGTAACATTATAATGTTTTACATAAAGTCAAAGTGTACAAAATGAACTATGTTCACGCTTCGTTAGGATTCCACTGTTTGAGTAAAGTTGATGTGTTCCCTTCTGTTCTTAGCAAACATACAAACATAAGTACCTACTTGTTTTGCACGTGTGTGGCTATTAAAATGGCGTATTCTTGTCGTGATATAAAACGTCAGGTTTGACAGATGTCAAATATCATAGTTTGAGCGAAATACCTGTGCTTATCTGAAGTTGTCCACAAGTAGTTGTACAGTAGTGAATCTTATATATAAAAATCTCGTGTCACAGTGTTTCTGATCGCACTCCCCCGAAACGGCTCGACCGAATGTTATTAAATTTTAAAATTTAAAAAAAATATATTATTACTTTTATTTGTACTTTTAGTTGTTTAACCTCCTACGCAAAAAAGTTATAACTTTAACGTGTTTATCTGTGTCTGTCTGTGGCATCGTAGCTCCCAAACGAATTAAATTTGGTATCCTTATTACTTCAATGATATTGCAAGAACATGGTAACTTACTTGATGCTGCAGTTTTTTTTTTATTTTATCGTGTACAAATATTATTTAGTTAGTAACTGTCAGCCGTGAATTCACCGGTACGTCGAAGGACTTTTTGAGACACATATAAGTTCTACTTCTCCAAATTCCAATGTATCTCAAAATTGTACAAAGTTTGATTCATAATTGAAACAAAAATACCTACTCTGGAAAAAAAATATTTTGAGGAATTTTCTTACAGAATGACTGTCATTTTGACTGCGCAATCCCATGGGAAATCAGAACTTTAAAGTACCAACCTACGCTTTTTTACTTACCACTGACGTATAACATACCCTCACACCTGTATTCCTCGAAGGGTTAGGCAGAAGCGTAAATGTAACAAAGTTTGCAAGTATGTTTAGGTCCCGTATAATAGGGGCGATCCTATTACTATTAAACAAGCACAAGTCCAAATTCCGAGCTGAAACTACGAATTTCATAGAAAAACCCAGAAAAACATTGCTCGGTCTGGGAATCGAACCCAGGACCTCAGTAGCGGTCACTTTTAGGACCACCAGACTAATGAGGCAATCTTCTCTAAGTCTTTTTGGATGAACTGACTAGTGGAGAGCATCGCTTGCAGTGTGGCTAACTGCTATAGTTTTAGCTAATACGTTAAAATTCACTAAGATTAGTAACCAGATTAAGTATCCAGATTGGGCAACTTCTTGTAATAAATTACCGTCTGAAAATACTCGACTCGTATTACATTTGACACTTGCTTTGCATTGTTATATAGATAGTTGTGTAGTGGTTTCTTTACGTGGGAGAGCCATGCTTCGGCACGAATGGACCGGGTCGATCGGAGTGATACCACGGCCTCATAGAAAATCGACGTCAAACAACGCTTACGTTGTGGTTCGCTAAGTGAGTGAGGTTACCGGAGGCCCAATCCCCTTTTAAAAGATCGGCAACGCAGTTGTGACTCCTCTGGTGTTACGGGTGTCCATGGGCGGCGGTAATCGCTTACCATCAAGCGATCCGTTTGCTCGTTTGTCCCCCTATCCTATATAAAAAAAAGATTAGTAACTAAGTATCCAGATTGGGGGATTTCTTGTAATAAATTAATTTTTGAAAATACTCGACTTCTCATGTTTCAATATATTATCATCACTTTTAGCAACAGAGATCGACCAAAGGCCTCCCCCATAGACTTCTGAAAGGTCCGAATATATGCCACTTGCATCCAACGACTTTCAGCGACCTTGACTAGGTATGGCCTTAACATACCTACCATCACGCCTGTATTCCCCGAAGTGTTAGGCAGAGGTGTACTAATGTACACCCACAATTCGCCGCTATGTTTAGGTCCCATGTAATAGGGGGCGAGCCTATGGCTATTAACCGGGCACAAAGACTCCGAGCTGCTACTGAGAATTTAGAAAATTCTCATTAGCGTTGTAGAAAAACCCAATAACACTTCGCTCGACCTGAAGATCGATCCCAGGACCTCTAGCGTAGAGATCGCGCTCAGGACCACTAGGCTAATGAGGCAGTCTTGGCCTTGACTTTAGGCTACTTTTTTAAAACCCCGCTTTTCAGAGCCAAACTACTTATAACACAAGTATTTGTTCTTTTTACTTGGCAGTCTCTGCCAAAAGTTGCTATTATTTCGACAACGTTGCTTTGACACTTGCTTTGCATTGTTATCTATATAGTTGTGTAGTGGTTTCTTTACGTGGGAGAGCCATGCTTCGGCACGAATGGTTCGCCTCGACTGGAGTGATACCACGGCCTCACAGAAAACCGACGTTAAACAACGCTTACGTTGTGTTTCGCCGATTGAGTGAGGTTACCGGAGGCCCAATCCCCTTTTAAAAGGTTGGCAACGCACTTGTGACTCTTCTGGTGTTGCGGGTATCCATGGGCGGCGGTAATCGCTTACCATCAGGCCATCCGTCTGCTCGTTTGCCCTCCTATCCCATAAAAAAAGTAGTTCAAGTATGGCTGCTGAACGTGAAGTCCTGTGTTCGATCAGGTTGAGTGTTATTTATATTTAAGACTATAAAATACTCAGGATATATGCCTCGTTAGGCAAGCCTATAGGTATCCTGTACTGTGTAGTGGTCACTAAGCTATGAAATATATCCTTAAATAGGTTAAGTTAGGTTTTTAGCAATGTCACATGCATTGGTATTTTATTGGTGAAACCAAATAAATCCAGATTTGGTTGTCATTGTTTGAAGGAAATAGTTTTTAACACTCAGTGTTATACAGCAAAATTATATTTGATTTTAAGTATCTAATTGGTACCTCAAATATCAATTAAATTGTAAGTAGGTACTTAACTAGTTTTCTACTAGGTTTAAGCAGAATAATTTTCAGTTTTTTTCAATATGTGTTGAAGAAATTGGAAATCCAATCTGGTATGTTATACATTTATTATAATATAGTCTAGGAACTCGTAGAAGAGCACTAGAGGAAGCATAACAAATGCCTAGAAAATGTTCTTTCTTATATTAATTTTCATATTCCAACTTTTCACGTTTAGTGCCTACGAAAACTATAAACAAAAGCTCATAAATATCTACCTATATGCGTTACTTAGACACTAAAAGGCTATGCTTCATTGTTTTAGTGGTCTGCAGTGTCCTATTAGGATTTATTCAGTATCTACTAGTAGCTTGGCATTTGAATGTATACCGACGATGTGTGAAGATTACTAATACGCATTGGGCCAACGTGGCCTACTCGTGCACAGCAGTTTTATGGTTAATAGGTTGATGATGACAATGATGACATAGCTCTTTAGGCTCGAACTAATCCTTATAAACTGGGGACGAAAGTTCCAGTTTCGATTGAATTTTTCCTTTACTAAAATAACTTTATAATCTTAGCATGGAAAATGCAAAGAAATCACAAAAAGAAAGTTCCTAAAAGTAAATAAAAAAAGCAGATTTCAAAAAACAAATGAAATAATCCTCTTCTTTTTCGAAACTTTGCTTGACACACTGCAGTGTTTCCAATTCAAACCGGTACATTTTACGATTACACAATATGGAAGAACTTACTATTATCAGATCCATAATATCTGCATGTCCAAAACAGTTTCGGAAGTCGGTACCTTCGATTTGGTTAGATGGATGGATTTCCAGCTTCTGAGAAATACGTGGACGAATAAACATAATTATAAAATTTGTTATATCTGTTTAAAAGCTGACATAGACTAACTATACGAATATTGTGCAATTCCATCTCATTTATTTTATTTAAGTCTGTTAAAAATACATTGTCATGTCATACGACGAATGCCCAATCATATCTTTGTAAGTGCAACCACATGTTCACGATTGCTCCTTAATGAGCTATATCGCGTCTAGAACTCGCCGTTAAGTCGCCTCCGCGCCGATGACCGTGGCTCGGACGAAATGGCCGTGTTATTAAAAGCGGCGACGACAATAGTCTGTGATTGCGGTGTGAAGTGAACTTGCAGCCAATAAACGAGGATACTACTACGGGTTCAAAAGTCATTCAATTGTCACTTTGTATTGAATCGTATTGAGATAATAAAAACATGGTTTGCTTCGAATAATCGCAGTATCGACTTTTAAAGTAAAGAGGTTGTACAAAATCTTTTTCTTCATGGTAAGCAGGCTATGGTAATGATTCTCAGTCAATAAAAGAAGTCAGTATATTTAAAGTAACATCTACTGATGGACTCAATAATTTTGTTCTTATTGAGTTACATAGGACAATATAATGCCAAACGTGATCATACCATATTAGAATAGTTGGCCTTAATTCTACTAAAAGCCAGCTGTGTTATCGATAAAGACTGGCTTTTATCATAAATTAGCTTAACCCAGATGACAATACAAGGAAAACGGTCTTTTGTTAGGACACAGTTATGCAGTCACAAATTTCTAATTGAAGAATCCAATTGCTTTTTTTTAATATGATCGACAGCGACAAATAGTATTGGTGGTTGTATGACCCTACGTCTGTCCCTCTTATATCTCGTGCCCCGATGTATGACACTTTGACGGTCGTGAGATGTCAGAACTGAGTTTAAGCCTACATACGGTATCCAAAGTTTTAACCTTTTTTTAATATCCTTAATATGTATTTAGTTTCTGAGATTTCGTGATTAATTATTTCACTCAAAAAATTAGTTTTCAAAGTCAAAGTCAAATTGTTTTATATTTATTTATTTATGTATTATGTATTTGGAAGACCAACAGATTTGGGACACTAGGAATAATCATTATTATTTATTATATATATATATATATATATATATATTAAATAATAATGATTATTTATAATATATTTATATTATTAGCCATTAAGAGGTCTCCAAGTATACACAACTGAATACTTAAGTGAATGTGAATATCACATTATACAAAATTAAGAAATCTAAATATATATAACACTCAAAGGTGACTGACTGACTGACTGACATAGTGATCTATCAACACACAGCCCAAACCACTGCATGCACTGGAGGGATCGGGCTGAAATTTGGCATGCAGGTAGATGTTATGACGTAGGTATCCGCTAAGAAAGGATTTTGATAAATTCTACCCCCAAAGGGATAAAATAGGGGATGAAGGTTTGTATGAAACTTTGTCAATTTTGAACCGATCGGGCTGAGATATTGCATGCATATAGCTACTATGACGTAGGCAACCCCTAAGAAAGGATTTTGATAAATTCCACCCCTAAGGGGATAAAATAGGGGATGAAAGTTTGTATAAATCTTCTTAGATTTTCGACTGATTGAACTGAAATTAAAGATTGGAGCTGCTATGATGAAGACGTCCGCTTAAATAGGATTTTGATAAATTCAACCCCCATGGGGATAAACTAAGGGATGATGGAGGATATAAATGTATTAGTTTGAACTATCAGTACCTAATGGAACGAATAAATTAAGACAAACAAAATATTAATAATAATACTTCTTAACGCAAGCGAAGCCGCGGGCAAAATAATTAATAAATTTCGACCTATGTAGGGGTGAAATAGGGGATGAAAGTTCATATGGAACAAAGTAACTATTCCACGCGGACGAAGTCGCGGGCAAAAAGCTATAGATAATAAAAGTAACACACCTATTAATACTTGGAAAAGAAATCCAGACTAAGTGCTCGTCTCACCGACTGAAGGCTTGATTCATATATTTTTTTTTTTATAAAACGTTGCCCCACACTAGGATTTTCTCCTGTATCGTGGGTGCGTTTACAAACACAAATTCTCACATACACAAACGCCCAGACCCGGAACAACTACCTGTAGACCATACAAATATTTGCTCCGTGTGGGGATCGAACCCACAACACATGGCGCAGAAGCCGATCGCTCAACCGCTACGCCAATCGTGTCGTCATATATAACGTTCAACTGTTTACATTTCTTGTGAACAGTAGGTATTGCTCGCTCGCCACAGGAACGCATTCTGCCGATTATTGGAAGACACCAATGGGTGTGTAATATCTAGAAACTTTAGTAGGTACATCTGTTTCAATTAAACCACTAAAATACGTCCTTTGAAAAGTCAAAGCTCTGGCAAAAGGCACGGTTCTAAAAAGTAGGTCTTATGATGAAGAGCTGGCAAGAAACTCCATAGATACCTATTCCTTTAAAACATCATTACAAATATTAATCTTGTTTCGCGCGAATTTCCAATATTTTTTTCGCGGTGTAAAATTCAACTGAAACAATTAGGTATTCAGCAAAAACAAAAATTTTGACCCTTATCTTGTCAATGATCAAATAATTTTTGAGTAATGCCTATGGGCATCCACAGTAATAGGGGTATCCATCCACCTCAAAAGCGTTAGGCGTGGGTGCGTAGATATCGTTCCTCTGTCAGCTGTTTAGGACAAAAGCTAAACAAAAAAATACTTAGATATAAGAATATTAAAATACATAATGCTCTAAGTTTTGCTCAACTTTAAGAAGGCTCTTGTTCAGCATTTACGATTGTAAGAAAGTAAAACGAACAACTGAGTGCGTAATTGGAATGAATTAAGCTAAAATATTCAGTAATTCTGGAAACGGGAACCGGTGTGCGATTCCAGACGATATTTTTCTTTTTCACTTTTGACCGTTTTCGTATTTTTTAAAAATTTCTACTGATATGTAAATAAATTCAGACTGCCTCATTAGTCTAGTGGCCTAAGCGTGCCTGCTAGAGGTTTTAGTTTCGATCCCCAGGTCGAGCAAAGTGTTGTTGGGTTTTTCTATGAAATTCTCAGTAGCAGCTCGGTGTCTGGATATAGTAGGTATGTCTAAGTTATGAAAGAAAGGTTGATGAAGTGATTTATAGCTTTAATTTCTGTAGTGTGTTCTCTTTCTAGAATCATCATCATCATATCAGCCAATAGAAGTCCACTGCTGAACAAAGGCCTCCCCCAACGACTTCCACAGGGACCGGTTATATGCCGCCTGCATCCAACGACTCCCAGCATATAAAACATACAACGAACTTTCTAGAATATTCCACAATTTTTATCGAAGGGTACGTCACTTATGAAACGTTAATTTAGGAGCACCGAAGAACCGGCTTGAAATTCATTTTAAATATTACTTAGATAAAAGAAATGTTAATGGTTTGGACATGTTGAGAGAATTAATGAATGACGATTAACTATAATATATTATAATATAATAATATTATATAGTATTAAATAAGGAATTTCAGAAAGGAAGTTAAGTTGCATAATAGTCCCAACTGGTGCATGTGTATCAGAAGATGTATGAATGTGGAAGAAGCGTAGCAAGTGGCGGTCAGTAGTTTCTGCC
Organism: Acronicta aceris; assembly: GCA_910591435.1. NCBI lineage: Eukaryota > Metazoa > Arthropoda > Insecta > Lepidoptera > Noctuidae > Acronicta > Acronicta aceris. Next base: position 13,653,528 of record OU342761.1, on the reverse strand, counting down.
TCTACCCCTATGAGGAAAGGCGTCATTGTATGTATATTCCTTAATTAATACATTAAGCAGAAACAATAGAAAAACAATTGTTCCAACCCGCGAGAGGTTCAGAGTTTCTTATTTAAGCTTTCATGCTCTCATACTCGTATAATAATTTTATTATACGGGTATAAGAACATGAAAGAGAGGTAGGGCATAGTGGTAAGTCCACTCACAATTGGAGCTGCTCGACTGGGGAATTACCCCCACCTTACAGAAAATCGTAGCCAAATAACATAGCTCCGTGCTGTGTTGTGTTTCTAACGGATGAGCAAGGTCGACAGAGCTCCGCGAGAAAGCGTTGTGTTGGCAGTAGGGGGACCGGTTGTATTTTTTTTTTTTTATTCTATTCTGCCAGCCCAACTATGTCTCCTTAATTTACAGGGTCGGTAACGCGCGAGTGATACCCCTGGTGTTGCAAGCGTCCATACGCTACGGTAACCGCTTACCATTAGGCGGGATGTATGCTAGTTTGCCAACTTAATGGTATAAAAAAATTCACCAAGTTACCTGCTACATATTTTTGCCAGTTCTGAAGTAAGGCTAGAAATACGTCATAGTCATATAAAGCCTGATAGTTATGCACTCCACAGGTGGCAAGCAACGGGTTACGTGATGTGAAATGCATGATGCTGTGTGGAGAACTAGTTTGGTTAATACATGGCTACGTGCACCGAATCTGACCTAATGCAAACTGGCTTGCGAAAATCTGGAAGATTGCTATGAGGTTACTTTATTATTTTCTCGGAAGAATAATTGTAGCGCAGTACTATTTGGTGATAATCTATGCGAAGGCTTTTTGATTCCTCCCCAATACTGCGAAAGATCTATTATTTTAATAAGAACAAGCTTTTGTCCGCAACCTCGTTTGCTTGGATGTAACCGAAATAAAACATAGCCAATGTCATACTTACGCGAATATTGAACATATTTAATCTACGACGAACTACATCACTTTACAGATTCTGTCGCTGTAAAGGGTCCAAAACGTCGGGATTTGACAATGTAAATATGTATAACGCGTTAGAATCCGTGAAGTGGTTTTATAAAGGCTAAAGGGTTACGAATCTTCCTATCCCCTTTGCCTTTGGTTGATGAGAAAAGTGCCCTGAAATCTCTAAAACAATGTCTGATACTTCCAGAATACACTAAATTATGGAAAATAGATCAGTGATTAAGAATTTATTTATTTCTTTATCACCACATCATACATAATAACACATCAAAAGTTTATATTACTGGCTAGGTACTTGACTAGGAATTTGTTTGTAAATAACCACGATCTCGACTTATTTCCATTCACTTCAATAAAACAGCTTGCAATTATGAAATAAAAATAACCGTTTAATTTTCACATATATTTTATATTTCAGACTTCAACCCACTATCGGTTATTAGGGTCATTCCATATTTCCTCCTTAAAAATCAAGTATGATACAATTTCAGTTGCCGTGGGATCCACAGTTAATAAACTCCTGACAAGCGTGCTCCAATTATGGCAACGTCGTCTCCTTTCATAAAACAACGGAGGGTATAATAAATTCATTATTTTTCTTACAAATTGGGTGCATAATTTTCTTGGTAGACGTACCCGTTGCGCTTCTCACTTCAATGTTGGCTTGGGAGTAAACATTTTAAAAAGTACAGTATATTATGTTATGCTAGATGTGAAAGTTGACACGGTATAATATCTTTCTCATTAATTATTTTAGAGGAAGGAAGCTTATCGTTTATTTTACACATTTTTTTAAGTGCAATTTTTTTTATCTCTAACATATGGCTGGACTTGGGCCCTGAAACCAGGCAGGGCATTTTAGACACAGTCGGCCCTCCACTCTCTAAGAGAAAAGATAACTACAAATGTTTTGAATTGAATGTATCCTGGACTGGAATGGATATTAAGTGGATCGACTTGAAACTATAGAAGCATCGTATAGCGATGTGTTTCTTTTTTATACAATCAGCCACCAGGCGTACGACCCATCGTGATTTTGCCAGATTAGGCTGTGTGGCCAGACCAGAACCGTCTAATAAGCATTGCAAGATGTATTGCAATTTATTCTATGGCTGGTAGAGGTAGGTTAAAAATACAGATCATAAGGAGGTTAATTGTCAGTATTATGTTGATGTTACACATAGATGTTTTGTAGTTTAAGAGTTTGTGGACGGGCGAGAAGTGTTGGTCCTCACACCAAAGGGAGGATCCTCCGACCAGGCGGGTGTTGTTGCCTGGCGGGTCACGGCCCACCGGTTGATGTCGGGCGGTTGTATACTCAAGTTGTGTTGCAAACTTCACTTGTGCGATTCAGGATTTGTCCATCTAGTTTGTATGTAGCGCGGTAGATGTCGCTACACGTTCAATGTGTATAATAATCACATTAAGGAACCTCCTTACTTGTTCTTTAAAGTAGCCATTACCATTAGCCTTTTTAACCAATGCAAAAAAATATATCCATATAATTGCGTTACTTTTCATGAGATTCGGAAGCTGTTGGCCTTTTTTTCACTACTAAGTAATCCAGTAACAAAACCAATCGCGATGACATAATACAAAAACATTTAAATCATAGATTTACCTCAGTATACCTTTCTCAAACGCAAAGCTAGGGATAAAAGTAGTATATCCGTATGTCCACACAATTTGGGGCTGAGATGAATCAGCATCGGTTGGGTTATTGCGGCTACCTGCGACATCGTATTGTAATTTTATTTTTAGCGATTCCTTTATAGGCTTAGAGGAATCTTCCTATTACACAGTAGGTAAACAGCTATAATCACCAGTATACGCTGAGCTCACATAGTCTAAATTTTACGTACAATGACAGGTCAGCTTATACTGGACCTTTATAGCTAGATGTGCGACCCACTGTTTAAGTGGGACCCCTACAATTGACGACAATATTAACAACCTAGCTGAAAAATTAAGGACATCATTATTGAGTCACCATAATTATAATATTATTATAAAAAAAACCTATTTAAAAACAAATCGTTTCATAATAAAGTTTCGAAATGTTATATAGTTTAATCGTAATTATATTAAATTTAATTAATCGCTATTTACGGCATGACCAAGGGAAATATGGATTAATTTTTATACATTATATTATGTTAAAAACCTGTACGATCCGAAAGGAGCATATAGGTATCCCAATCACAACACCACTACCACCACCACCGCCACCTACCTCTGGTACCAGCGATCCACAACCGAATATAGTTATTTATATATTTAACACCAAATAAAATAAGAAACATTAAATATTCATAACATATAAATGAAATTTAAAATCAAGGTCGTTGTGCCCAAATTGCCACAAATAAATACCCCAAAATCCAGGATTTTTTTTAAATGTTATAAAACCTTATTATGCCTTATTATGTTTGGCACCCAGGGACGGTGTTGCTGCCACCGTAAGTATTGCCACTGCAGTTTCCTCGTTTTATAATATTACTTTTTCGAATTTTTTTTCTTGTAAATTGAAAATGATTGTACTTATAAATAGAATCGGATTTCTATACCTATCTAGCTATTTTTTCTTGTCATAACGAAACACATTCTCATAAACAATGCTACAATACTTCACAAACTTCCTTCTCTTGCAAATCTTGTTCCGTCATATTACAGTGCACTCGTGCGCTTCTAAATCGCGTTTGCAAGGACAAAGGACGGCCCACAGACTAAAAGTTAAAGCCTCACAACTATTCCAATCTGAACCAGTTCGCGTGTCAGATTCTTTTAATTTGAATCGCAGAGCTGAATTGAATGCACTTGTCGTCCGTCTGTTCTACTCGGGTTTAGAACTTAGGTCTAGTGGAGTCGCAGACAGACTCAGTCGGCACAATTCAGTCAATTAGTTGAAATTCCGTGAGAAACGCTGCGAGCCATTTGCATGTTGTTAGCGGGAATTTTAGCGGGAACTTGACAGATTCCATTTGTTAGATTGTGGCGTCTATTCTACGGTGAAGTTTTGATATGTTGCGGTGTTATATTTTAACCAAATTCCGTCTTTTTTCGAGAAGTTAAGAGTCCGGCGGACCGATTTTCTCTCACAAACGTAATTCCAAAATAAATCTTAATCCAGACAATATTTCATCACATTATGTTATCATTCGGATTTAGATACTGTTAATCTAGGTTCCTACAATCCTATTTCGTCCAAAATACTTCACTGGAAATAATTGTAAGCGAATGCAATTTTTGATAACTTTACCAAGTTTGGAACGATTTTCCGGTTTTTTAATTTCAGTGAAGTAGTAGCAGACGAAATAGGATCGTAGGAACCTAGATTAATAGTATCTAAATCCGAATGATAACATAATTTGATAGAATATTGTCTGGATTACGATTTATTTCGGTACTACGTTTTTGTGGGCAATTCACGCTCCGCCGGACCATTAATCATGCATTATAGTCAAGCTAATGAATCATGCATTATAATCAAAATAGATATATCATAATAAAAAAATGATAATCCAACTAAAGTTATTGATGATGTCAGCTTACAGTCTAAGCAAATGCAACGGAATATCAGTATCTTACACGAAAAGGCTACCAGTAGACCTACGAAATCCAATTTCTACGCTAAAAAAAAAAACATTGTACGCTAAAACTACAACTGAAGAAATTGAAAATATTTCTCTATCGGACGTCAAATATTTCCAAGCGTGGATTTGCATGAAGAATTTAAAGTGAAACGTGTTTGTTACAAATAGGATTTTTCACAAAGGAGACCAAATGTCCGGTGTTAAATCAACCCTTTATAAATGGGACACAAATGTCCTCAATTTGCATTCAGTGGATGTTTCTCATAGAAGACTACTCTTGTATCCGTAAACATTATTGTCTTGTATATAAATAAATAGGTTTCTTAAATTGTTGGACCAAGACATGACCGAATTAAATCGTTGCTTGGGAGTTATGTAAAGTTTTTAACGTGGGAGAGCCATGCCTCATCACGAATTTGCCGGCTCGACTGGAGTGATACCACGGCCTCACAGAAAACCGGCGTCAAACAACGCTTTCGTTGTGTTTCGCGCGAGTGAATGAGGTTACCGGAGGCCCAATCCCCATTTAAAAGGCGGGCAAAGCACTTGCGACTACTCGGTGTTGCGGGTGTCCATTGGCGGCGGTAATTGCTTACCATCAGGTGGTCAGCTCGTTAGTCCTCCTATCCCATAAAAAAAAATATTCGTCGGTACAGTTAGCAACGAAAGCCGGTGAAGACGATGCATTCTTTAATATCTTTAATGTTCAGATATCGGCTACTCACTGACCCGAAAAGGTAGTACGAATTGGCTCTCACGCGTAAAAGTCGAAACACACACCAAGGTGCTTTAAACAGTCTCCGACGTGAAGGTGGTCGTCAGCTAGTCAGACCCCAAAAGATCGTACCACCAAGCAAGTCAGATATTACTATTTTCTATAATATTTTATCTTCTTAAGAGATGCCTATGCGAATGACAGTGAGAAAATATATTCTAACCCGTTTCCACACGGGGCGAATAAACTTAGTAACAACCCTAGTATTGTATCGTACTAACCCTATTAATATGTTAAAAAAAATACCAAATGAGAGCATTTTATTTTATTATTTATACATTTTATTATTATAATTTGTAATATTTTCATTTAATGTTACATTATTATTATATTATCATTTTTTTTCCAACCTACGTTATTACGTAAACGCATTCCATCTGCACGCTGTCGTACGACATGAGCGTTAACCCTATATGGCCGCGAATAAATCACACCTATCGCGATGTTTGAACTGTTAATTAACTCGCAACAAGCGGCGCGAACAGGGTTATTCATTTTCAACTATTATTTGTACACGTGTCATTTGTTGTGCATAAATAAATTAAGAAATAATTTATATTTATAATTTAATTCGAAGTTTTAAAGATCTAGTGGATGCTGAGGGTGAGGGTCCGGGGTTCTATTCCCTACAAAGAATTCTCCGTAGTAGCTCGGAGTATGGAATTGTACCCGGATAATGGCGTGCTTCCTATTATTTAGGGTCGTAAAAAATACTGGCGAGCTGTGGCTATATTAGAATACCTCTGCCTAACTCTTAGGAGAAAACATATACGAAATTATGCTAAAAATTTAATGTGTTTTATAAGAAGTTATAATCGAGTGAATTTCTTTAATGACAATGTGAATGAAAATTTAATGGTGTCATTATCACTGTTTCTGTCTCTCTCTCTCCTTCATTAACATATTTGACCCGACTGCTAGAAATATACTTCCCGTAAACATTTTATTATACCAAAATAATTTAATTTAACCTGTACTCAACCAAACGGCAAAATCATTCACAAAGTTAAATCAATGCGTCGGCTTTACAAAATTAAATTAACCCTCAACTGCCGGACGGTGTTGTGGTTTAATTTAAATGACAATAATATAACGGGTTCATTATTTACCCCTCATTTTTCTCAACCTCTCAGGCCCTCAGTAAATTGGTACGTGTGAAAAGGTTTGCCTTTATAAAAACAAACGGTCAAGTGCGACTTTGTTTTCCTCTTTAAAAAAAAATAGAAATAAAAATAGTTATTCGTGAATCGTAACTAATTTGCTTGAACTAATACAATATGTACACGTTTCAGTTTGGAGAAGATTTAGATCGAAAACATTTTTTTTTGTATGAGATAGGAGGGCAATCGAGCAGACGGATCGCCTGATGGTAAGCGATTACCGCCGCCTTTGGACACCCGCAACACCAGAGGAGTCACAAGTGCGTTGCCGACCTTCAAAAAGGGGATTGGGCCTCCGGTAACCTCACTAACTTGGCGAAACACAACGTAAGCGTTGATTAATGCCGGTTTTCTTTGAGGCCGTGGTATCACTTCGGTCGAGCCGGCCTATTCGTGCCGAAGCATGGCTCTTCCACGTAAAAAAAAATAATAAATAATTTCTTTGTATTGTATTTTTTAACCTTAGTCTACTTTTCAACGTATCAGTATCCATAGTCCAATTGGGTACTGTTGCTCCAAAAATTAGAATCATAATCCGATTTATGGGTTTATAGAATTTACAAATATAACTTTAATATAGGCTGATATTATTGCTTCAAACTAAATCCTTCGAAATCAAAACGGGACCTCTCGTTCAGCTGCCACACTTGCAACCACTAGATAAATTATTAAAAAAAAACTATTTACCAACCTGTTTTTATGGTAAAGACTAGATAAGTTTGGCGAAAGAAAGATAAGGCGGTACCTACATTTTTATTAGTGCTACCTTCTAATAAGCCAGGTCATATACTCATTCTGTCGATGTCTTTACCGCAGCAAGTACAATCGCGTCCAGAATCAATCCGTGTCTTAACTGGCGTACTCTGGCGAGCACAATCGCTTTGTGGCGACACCCAATTAATGGTCGGTTTGATTGTACCACCACGACGTTTGTCTCAGCTTTAAATTAAATTGCAAGCCAATACATTGCTATGATAGGTACTTACAGGTAGTTGAAATAAATTCATTTATAGTGAAGTAAATATATCACCTACTGAATAGTACCTTCTTTTTCTCCTACTCGTAAAAAATATTCATGTCAGAATTATAGCTTAGCATAATAAGCAGAGGTGTACTGATGTACACCCACAGTTCGCCGGTTATTAAACCGTATTATATTCACCCCCTAAAATGTAACCGTGACAAAATCGAGCTGTTATCGACGAACTGTGTGGGTGTACGTTAGTACTCCTCCACCTAATCTTTCGAAGAATGTATGCGTGATTGTATGTTTATGTTTATTGTGGCAATCGTACTATTTAACATTAATATACAACAATTAATATACTTACAATAACTTTAACTTAAATATTTTTTTTTAAAGTCTGGCGGACGGAATTTCTCTTACAAACGTAATATCGAAATAAATCGTAATTCAAACACAATTTAATCATTCTGTTATTATTCGGATTCCGATACCGTTAATGTAGGTTCCTACTCTACCATTTCATCCAAAATACTTCACTGGAAATAAAAGCAAACGAATGCAATTTTTGATAACTTACCAAGTTTGGAACGATTTTCCGCTCTTTTATTTCCAGGGAAGTAGTAGTAGACGAAATAGTATCGTAGGAACCTAGATCAACTTTATCCAAATAATACCACAATTGGATAGAATATTGTCTGGATTACGATTTATTTCGGTATTAATTTTTTGTGAGCAATTCAAGCTCCGCCAGTACCTTAAGAATTATAATACCTTTTTTCTAGTGGTTTTTAGGCAATTTCATTTCATAATTTTGAATGTAATAAAACCGCACGATCAAAAATATTATTACGAATCTTCAATCATTTGTCAACCTGACAATGGCATACGGTCTCCCAGGACAAAACCTCCAAAAATAGCGTCGTTCTGTTTGTCCTCATCACTGTTATTTTTACACCCAGCATTGGAGGGTTTGACAAACACTAGTAACAATAGCCGCAAACATCTTGGCTTCGGCCGTGCTTTTCTTTTGTACGAAATAGCAAAGAACCTTACCACTCATTAACGTAGACTGAAATGCGAGCTATTTTTCGAATAAATTACCTACATTACATGTGTGCATATTTATCTAATATCATCTAATTAGTATTCAATACTTATGACATTGCAGACAAAAATATTAATATTAATATTATTATGAACTAATTTAAATTTTGACATATAAAAGTGTCTGTGCTTAAGGGTCCGGCGGACTTTGAATTGCACATAAATACGTAGTACCAAAATAAATCGTAATCCAGACAATATTCTATCAAATTATAATATTATTCGTATTTGGATACCGTTAATCTAGGTTCCTACGGTACTATTTCGTCTACTACTGCTTCACTGGAAATAAAAGACCGGAAAATCGTTCCAAACTTGATAAAGTTATAAAAAATTGCATTCGCTTACATTTGTTTCCAGTGAAGTATTTTGGACGAAATGCTAGAGTAGGAACCTAGATTAACGGTATCGGAATCCGAATAATATCAGAATTTTATTAAATTGTGTTTGAATTACGATTTATTTTGGTATTGCGTTTGTAAGAGAAATTCGGTCCGCCGGACCCTTAAAGGTTATTATTATATAAGGCCAAGTATAAGGCCATTCCTGACGTGATACTCACGTATTTTTGGTACTAGGTATATACATACGTACTATGTTCGAAATTCAAAGTTGACCAATAGCTCGGAATTTGTTTCAGCGTCAGCGTCTCTGTTGAGGTTGTCAATTAGGATACACCAACGCCATCTATTATTAAAACACTAAAACATTAACTTTTAAAAGCGTAGAGAAAATATTTTTTATTATCTGAAACTGTCTTAAAAACCAAAGTAAATACCTATTAGCAGGTCATCGCACTCTCAACAATTCTCTTCCTAGTACCTACCGCAAAAAGAAATCGCAAGAAATTGCATTACAAACATCTTAAGATCGTTGGATACCTCAAATATTTAAAGACAAGATTGTCGTTGACCCTCTTATAATAGAATGAAGCGCCATTGAGTAAAATGGGGAATAATTTTATTTTTATAACATCTTTACGGCAATGCTTGGGGTCTTAAGGCATATAATAGAATTTTATATTACAAAAGATTTATTAGAAGACGCTGGCTCCATAAATGTATTTAGAAAATCCTTTATTCATCTTCTTAGTTGCTGTCTTCATTACTGAAGGTCGTGTTTTATCTGACGCTTTGGTCGCTCGATGACCTATGCACCTTCACGTGTTTCTGTCTTCGGCGGTCTTAATTGCTTTGGTTATTGGTAGGCCAGTTAGCATCTTTACTAGATCTGACCAACGGGTAGGTGACCAACCGCGTAGTCTTTACCCATCGAACTGACCAATAATCATCAGCTTTTCCAGGCTATCGGGTTTTCTACGAGCGACGTGTCAAAAGTATTTGAGTATCCGCTGAAAATAGCGGACAGCCTTGTGGGTATTCCGAGCTCCTTGAGAATGGACACGTGGGTTTGGCATTTGGTTAATGAGATTCGCAACATACGTCTTATTCATAATATTACGTTTGTGATGAGAGCATCGTTGCCATAATACCTAATAACAGTGATAATGATATATTACGGTGATAATGATGAGGATGGCGATGATAGCAACCATGGCCAGGGTGTTGAAGGTTATGATTATGATTATAATTTAATTGTTAAGGACATCAACGATGATAATGGTGATAATGCTTTCAATAATTCTGAAGAATGTCGATTGAAATGACGAGGAAGATTGATTGTGATTACAGTGATGATGACGACCAGTGTGATAATGGCGATTATGATGATGATATTTTAATTAGCGGATTAACCCAAGGGGTTCTTGCCTTGTCGGGGCAGGGGGCTTAGTAACCGTGGATCGTGGCCCACGGCGAAGCAAAGTAGAATCCCAGGGCGGAGCTGCTCCTGCGGGCTTTGCCCAGGAAGCCTGCATTGGAGCGGCCACTGTAGGTTGCGTTTTCGTATTGGAGGCATCGCAACTGAGGTGGGCCGCGGTTTTACACTGCGGCTGAAGGTTGGGGGGCCACGGCGGGAGAGGAGTGCCGGTATTACGGTGCGCCGCTCTCCCTGCCTTTCGCGGCCTCGGCTGGATCGCAGCCGTAGGACTGCGGACACGGTGGGGCTGCAGCAGGGGGAGAGAAGTGTCAGTATTACGATGCGCCGCTCTCCTTACGACGGCGGCAGGGCTATGTGTCACGGATATGTGTCGCGCCGCAAAGAAGGTCTTGGGCAGCGGACTCGGGGTCGTCAGCCGCTCTTTACACTTGGCCCTAGGGTCCAACATTGGACGTCCGCGGTGGGATCAGGAAGCATGCGAGAGCGATTCCCGTGATCCCACTACTATGCGGAAAGTGGCAGTGGTGGTGGTTTTTTTAGTCGGTATGCTGGCCACCTGACCGGAGAGCCCGACACAACCGTCCCGTATCCCCGAAGCGGGGCGGCGTGCATAAGGCGCATTTCCCCAACCGAAAAAAAAAGAAAAAAGTTTGGTTGCGGGGTTGTCTGCCGAGGATATGATGGACGGTATTATGTACATATATCATTTTTGAAGACTTACTCCACTTAAAAATAAATAAGAATCAAGAACATCAGCCAAAATTATACCTCACCATTCGTAAACCTTTTCACTGTTTAATTTATCATTCAGTAATTAGCAACACGCATAATTAAAGAAGGCACCTTCATTTGCGCTTTGACTGTAATTACAGATCTCTTCCCATACGAAAAAGATCTGTAATTAGAGGCAATCTTAATGAATGAAAAATATAAATTTTTATATGATAAATAAATACTTACTTATTTATCATATAAAAATTTATATTTTTCTGTCCGTCATCTACGCGTTCATCCATATAATAAATGCGAGTAAATATATGTTTGTTCATTACGTTCTCACGCCTAAACCGCTGAACCGATTTTGATATGTTTTTTATGAAGATAGATTAGACCTTGTAAAAGTATATAGGCTATCTTTTGTCTCAAAAAAAAAACCGCGGGCAACAGCTAGTTAAAATATATATATATATATGTGTGAAAGATAAACATTTTAATGTGTGAAAATACGAATGCAGATGACAGTAAGCTTGCCGCCCATTACAATTAGAGTGTAATTGTCATCAGGTCCATGCCAGAACCCAATACCAGCCAATCACAATGATTGCGAGCATCATCTATCAAATTATGTCGACAGCTTAATGAGTTCATGCTAATTATTGGAATAGAATTTCGATATTTATGTCATTCCGGACGGATGGCAGTTACAAGGGTGTTATAGTAATTAATTTAATTGTTAATATCATTAATTTGCTGATTAATTTATTCCATCACATGTAAAACTAAATATAACTTTATTTTATTATTAATAACTAGCTTTTGCCAGCGACTTCGTCCGCGTGGAATAGTTACTTTGTTCCCTAGTTCTTCGCCCGCGGTTTCACCGGCGTTGCCCCGTTCCTAAGGGTTGTAGCGTGATGTTTTATAGCTTGAAACTTTTCTCATGAATCACTAATTTTCCCAACATTTCCCTTCACTGCTCTGCTCCTATTGATCGTAGCGTGATGAAAAGTATACTATAACCTGCCCAGGAGTATGAAGAACAATTGTACCAAGTTTCGTTGAAATCCGTCGAGTGGTTTTTGTTTCTATAACGAACATACAGACAGACAGACAAAAATTTTACTGATTGCATTTTTGGCGTCAATATCGATCACCAATCACCCGCTGATAGTTATTTTGGAAATATATTTCATGTACAGAATTGACCTCTCTACAGATTTATTATAAGTATAGAAGATAATGCACTTGAACTTAGTATGAAATGTGTGAATGTCACAATGCAGGGCAATATCTGAAATGGCCTTTTGAAGAAAGAGCTACAGCGGTTTTGAGAAGGCCAGTCATTGTGTAGCTCGACCATAATAAAATTAAGAAGCTCAGCATTCCTCATAAACATATACTTATAAGACACGAGATCCATCAATTTTATTATACTTTTTTATGGAAAGATTTTTATATAACTTTCTGCGCTAACTGCCTCGTTAGCATAGTGGTCCTAAACGTATGCTACGGCAATGGATTCGATCCCCAGATCGGAACAAAGAATTATTGGGTTTTTCTATAAATTCTCAGTATTCTCGGAGTTTGGATTCGTGCCCGGTTAATGGCAATAGGCTCGTCCCCTAATACATGGGATCTAATCATACCAGCGAACTGTGGGTGTATATTAGTACACCTCTGCCTAACTCTTCGGGGAATACGGGGTGATTGTTTGTTATGTTGTTTTATATGTATAAAGCTCAAGATTATATTCTGTTACATCACTCGTACAAGAAACAACTAAGATTGCATTTTAATCCGCTCACAAACACCTGCAAAGTACCGCAGTTTAATGTCGGGTACCAATTTTAACTTTCAGTTTGCGATGGCAGGCAGCGTTTACGCTGTTTCTTACTAGTTAATGTTTTCTATTGAGTGGTGGAGTGCATCAGCAACTTTCTTATGTTATCCTAGTTCACGGCTCTACCTGAATTTTAATTAACAAGTTTTAATTCATTTTCAGGGCAATGAGAAGTTTTTATACAAGAATCAGTCTAGATTGATCAAAGAGTTTGTATTACACGTGGTACTAATAAAGCTATATATGTATATAAGATCATTTGGGTGAATACCCCAGCATTGCCATATATTGTGCCTTCTTCAATTCACTGTCCGCTCACCATCGTTCCGTTGAATTACAATAATAATTCATTCCTTACTTGTTCAGATGAGGCAGAATGCCCAATAGAGCACAAGCGAATCGATCATTATGCTGTCACTTACCATGTTGTAGTGATAAAACTCAATATTAAACTATTAATACATGGTGGTATCCTAGAGAGAAGTCGAGATTTATAACGCAAATTTAAGATACAACCCCGTTAATATTCACTCAACAAAAGTGTACAATTCAGTCAAAATTCTCTTTATGTGTGTTCGCATTAAATCAAAGCGTCATTCAACACGTTCGCGCCGCCAGCACTTCAGACTTCAATAAAATATTCCAGTACCATAACTCGCACAAAGCTAACACACCCAGAAACAAGTCACACAGTTAGCCCGGTTGACACGTATTTGTAAATCAAACCGTGGTGGACAAACAATGGCGGGCCTCAACTTTATTGAATGAGGGTTGAAAAATCTGAGCCGTGTGGATGGAAAATAAAGCAGTCACTTCACACTGCCGACCCTAATGGAGTTGGAATACTGGTTAGTACTGTGTGATTTATTTGTATTCTCCTGCTATTGTTTGGATTAGCTACACTAGTTTGTTCCTTGAAGAAAATTGTCTTAAATATTTTTTAAACATATCTTCAGAAGCGATGATTAGGCTTTAATCAAAATACTTATCTACTCACAATATACTTAAAAAATATGGTGAAATCGGTCCTTAACACTTAAATTACGCGTGAATGTGTAGTTAGTACATAAAATGACATATGTATATAGAGTGAGTTATGAGTACCAGACAAAAAAAACAATCTCTAGATAAATAAATCTTTGTTTAGGTACTTACAAGGGTTATTTCTAGTGCTTTGATTACGCCAGCTGATCAAGTGGCCTACGTTTTATTTTTTTAGAATTGTACTCATATTTATTCATTTTATGTACTGTTATTGGTCTTACATCCATACTAATATTATAAAGTCGTATCTGTTTGTTTATTGAATCGAGTAAATCATGCTCTATGTGGTTTCACTCGCAATCCAAAACAGGTTTTTAGACAATAGTAGCCTATGTTGTTCATCAAGATGGAATCTATCTTTTTGCCAAATGTCTAATATCTGTTTGCCAAATTGAAATCTATTCAGCGATTTAGGCGAGGAAAAGGTAACAAACATATAGATAAACAGGTAATAAGCAATAGCATAAAACAAACAAATTCTAAAAATCTCCTACATGAGTATAGAACATGCACCCCCTTACAAAACAACACAGCACTTAAAACAATATTCAAAATCTACCTCTACTCATCTACACACATCTTGCCGTAGAATTGTTAAAATATTTCTTTGTTTTAAATACGTTTTCTCTTCTTTAAGGGCTCTTTCAATTTAGACGTTTGTTGTTGTGCTGGAGCGGCGCAGTAATCGTCCTGCGAAAAGACGATCGTACAAAATCATATCATTTCATACAAAATCTGCGGTGTGGCAATGGTGCAGCGCCGGTGCCGTACACGCACTACTTCAGGCCGGAAATGCTACTACATACTACGTACGCTTGTCCTACAGAAGCCCTGCTGTCGAATATATCAAGTGGCACAGTAAACGTGGGACAGCGGGCCGACACAAAACGTCTAAATTGAAAGAGCCCTTAATCATTTTGGTTCTTATAACCTAAAGACACTGGCTCCTGTAATACAGTGTACACTAGCGCAGGAGCCAGGGAAATCAATTATAATGTGCCTAAAAAGTTATGACAATAAACTTTAATATAGGAAACAATAAGCCTAGTGGAAGTAGTGATAGCCTAGTGGTATGACCGTTGGACTGCCAAGTCAAAGGTCTCGAGTTCGAACCCAAGGCACGCACCTCTGACTTTTCTAAGTCATGTACATATTAATAGTTAATTATCACGTGCTTAAACGGTGACGGAAAACATCGTGAGGAAACCTGCATGCCTGAGAAATTTTCTCGATGGCGTGTAAAGTCTGCCAACCCGCACTAGGCCAGCGTGGTGGACTATATCCTAATCCCTCTCATTCTGAGAGGAGAGCCGTGCCCAGCAGTGGGACAGTATAATGGGTTGATTATGTTATGTTTATGTATAGGAAAGAACAAAGATGCGGGTTCCATTCACCTAAAATTATAAAACTGTAAGTTAAGCCGGTTTCACAGTGAAGTTCTTTTATAAAATGTAAAGGAAAGGGTGTCTGTCTGTAGAATTATCCCAAGTTTTTGCATGTAGCGGAAAATTGGGCGGTTCTCATTAGACACCCGCCATTTATTTAAGCCACCACTGCCTTGTACTTGTCTTTATACTATTTTATTGTTGATACTACTATGAAATTAATGGACACGTGAGTTTTTGAGGGTTAAAAAATTTTTTTAGCTGTCAAATCGTCCTTGTTGATCTTGTGGTCGTAAGCGGGACTGCAGAGCGAGAGATCTTGGGTTTGATAGCCAAGTCGAGCAGTCTTATTAGTTTTTCTATGAAACTTTCGATAGCAGCTCGAAGTTGGAATTTATTGGAATAGCTCAATGACCCAATAGGCTCACCCCCTTTTACATGAGACCTTAATATACCGGCGATCTGTTGGTCTACTGCAGCATACCTCTACCTAAGCTTTCGGGTAATACAGGCGTGAATGTTATGTTATTAATAACTTTAGCTTAATTATATAAATAAAAGTGAAATGCCACTAAATTACTGATTGATTATGTAATCGCAAAATTTATGAAGCTTAGAAAGTTGAAATTTGGTGGGAGCGAATATCCAATAACACTTTGCTTGACCTGAGAAGCGAATCCAAAACCCTAGGTCTCCAAGGCTTAGTATTCGAGTTAGAGAACCACTATACTAGCGAGGCAGGCAGTATTCTATTGCAATTTAAATCAGTTAAATACAATAACAAAACGTAGCTTAATATTTGCACAAGCATAGCTAGCAAATATTCAAGCAATGGAAATAATTTGCAATTAATCGAATCGCCGTAGCGATTGCATGCGATAGACACATAATGTGCTAATGAATCGTAACACCGGCGAATATGCCAATAACTTTGTTAATGAGCATTGTTGTAGTTTACTATCGAATGAGGCCTTCCAACTGACGCAACAGATCCAGTGGGTGGAAATCGATTATATATGAAACAACTAGCTTCTGCCCGCGACTTTGCGTGGACTTCAAAATTGGGCCCGACCTGGATAAAAAGTAGCCTATATGTTATCCCAGACTATAATCTATCGCTGTGCCAAATTTCATCCAGATCCATTTAGCCGTTTTGTTATATTACTAAATTGGCTTATAAAGGTCCAAGATATAAGTCCACAATTCTCTACAGCACGTTCTTTGTCTAACATAAAATTATATGTTTATTTTTGTTTTTATTAATGGGCTCTATTTACGGTAAACATTTCCATGCCCATTTTATGGAGAAAATAGTCAACTACGCCAATTAATCGTAATATTGTAGTATTTTCAGTCCATTATAAAATAGATATACATAATTATTATATGTATAGGATGATGATTATTGGATTAACATTTTGTAACAAACAGGTTGTCAGCTTAAAGGATTGACTTACTTTAGGGCAGTATTATTGAAGCTAGCAACATTATTGTTGTATGGGTGAAAGGGTGGACCTTTACTTCATTAAATATCTAGCCTATTTACATTTAATTTTACTGTAAAAATAAGTTAGGTAATTTACTCGTACGTCTTTATAAATATCTGGTCTCTTTATATTTACTTTTTATTATCCTGAATCTCAGTTTTTTTTATTTAAATCAAACGTTGCCCCACACTATGTAGGATTTTCCCCTATATCGTGGGTGCGTTCACAAACACAAATTCTCATACCCACAAACGTCCAGACCCGGAACAAATACCTGTAGGTCATACAAATATTTGCTCCGTGTGGGGATCGAACGCAGAACACGTGGCGCAGAAAACGGTCTCTCAGCCGCTTCGCCAAACGTGTCGTCGAAAGTTAAATATTAAAACTAAAAATATTTTAGACTTAAAGAAAAAATACATAATTTTATCATTTCTTTCTAGTTCTCTACTCCACAGGTGACTGAGAGATGAAATTACTAAAATATGGAGGCAAGAAGGCAATTTAGTTTAAATACCAGCTGTTTGTATAATATTTTAACTAAAATAATTATCTTACTAACCTTTACCTTGTTGAGGTTGAGAGCAAAAAAAAAAGAAAGTTCCAGTCTATGTAGCTATGGCTGAAGAATGTTTCGGTCTTCCGATTACTAAGAAGGAAATAATTTGTTCGCAATGGAAACCAGGACCGACAGGTTATTGACCTCTCCGTGGCACTACCAAGAATTGTGTGTAACACGTTAATACCGAAGTTGAATCTTTTTTTTTTGGTTTGAGAGTTCAAAACGATCTGCGATTGTGCGAGTTTCATTTCACGCACTCGCTTTTACGAGACTGCGTTCGGCTCTCTCATCGGTGGAGAGTGGTGAAGGTCACAGAATTTGCTAATCAGCATGCCAAACGCGGTCGATGCGTAAAATCGAAATGAAACTCATACTTGGCTCCCTGATTTTTTTTATGGGATAGGAAGGCAAACGAGCAGGCGGATCGCCTGATGGTAAGCGATTAGCGCCGCCCATGGACACCCGCAACAGAAAGTCACAAGTGCGTTTGTGTTTAAAAGAGGATTGGGCCTCCGGTAACCTCACTCACTCGGCGAAACACAACGTAAGCGTTGTTTAACGCCGGTTTTCTGTGAGGCCGTAGTATCACTCCGGTCGAGCCGGCCCATTCGTGCCGAATCATGGCTCTCCCACGTAAAAAAATCCTGGTCCTGACGTGAAATCGAGCCGTACCGAGGACTCCACTGTTCAACAGTGGCCCCCACTTTCAGACTATTCCGGCTGTTCACTCACTCCATGTTACCGAACGGCGCACATGCATTGTTTGTCTTCCTTATATTCTAATTAGCACCTATATATATATAAATATATATATATATATATATATATATATATATATATATACTAGCGGCCCGGTACGTGCTTCGCTACGTATAAAGCGAAATACAGCGGACAGCGGACAAAACCATTCCCAGATCCCCTAAATTTCATCAAAATCGGTCCAGTCGTTTGAGAGAAGTTCAGTGACATACACACTCACAGAAGAATTATATATATAAAGATATATATATATATATATATATATATATATATATATACATTCGGAAACAGACACATACAATATAAGTCAAAAATACATACTTAATAAACAAAACACAATCCAAAACAGTTTCCACATTAATACTATACTTTATAGCGCCGAACCAAAAATATAACTACGTAAGTTAAGTTGAACATAAGTTTTTAAACAGTTTTCCAATACGACGATTACGAAAGGCTGGGCGTATTGTGTATTTGAGAATTTGTGTTTCTAAAAGCACCCACGATACCGGAAAATATCCTAGTGTGATATAATATACCTATTCGGGTTCGATTCTCAAGTCGAGTGAGTGTTATTAGGTTTTTCTATGAAATTCTCAGTAGCACCTCGGAGTTTAGAATTTGTGCCCAATTAATGGCAATAGGCTCACCCCCTATTACATGGGACCTAAACATACCGGCGAACTGTGGGTGTAACCACCTCTGCCTTACCCTTCGGGGAATACAGGCGTGATGGTATGGTACATATACAAGTTTAGCAGTGTTATTACTAGTTGAGACCCCCAGCCCATCTGAAGCCCTGGAGCTTGACACTCAACATTCCTAAGAACTCCTGCAGACCGTATCATGACTCGTTATTGTGATCTTTTGCGATTGAGAAAGAGAGATGCCCCTCTACACTTTAAACAGCACCACCTGACATTGGAACAGTGCTGCCAGGTTAAAATTGATATTTAAGCAAAGTTTTTTTTTATTAATTTTATTTTGTGATACTTTATATCTGTCTCTGTGTGTCCTTGGTTGAGGGAATAAATAAATATGTTTTCTTCTTTCTTCTTTCTTCTTCACCATCCCTTTCTTACAACCAAATGACGATCGCAATAACACGCCTCTGAAATAGACAAAGTGACAATTTATTATAGTGACGTCATGACGTGTTACTTGTTTGTAAATAATTGACGGGAAAAACTCTTGACATGGATTTGTAAGTTCGACACTAATAACTAAGCATCGCTTTTAAAGTTACATTGATGACGTATTCGGGTCAAAGTTTATCGATCACAGCGAACGACTTCGAGAAGACAGCGAAGAAGCCGTGACCCCGCGGCTTTGATTCCCGCACGTATCAATTATTATTATTTTTTTTTACAAAAAAAGCTTACTAGCAATGTTGATCGCACATTACTAGTTTTCTTTTTAATCCCTCGTGCTAAGCTAAATGCTTGAGTTACGAGTGATTTCACGTCGATAGTGCAATGGTGGGTGGGGTTCGAACCCTAGCCATTTAGCTACCGCCGCTTTTAATTACGTTAGGAACTGACATTCTGTTATAAAGTTTATCCCATTGAGATAAAGAGATATTTAATCTTATGTATTATACATAGAACATTATGAACAGTGTTCAATTTTCTATTAACACCTAAAACAATAGTAATGAAATGATTTATCTGCAACTCATAACTTTTTTATAACCATGATGACCCAATGAGAGGTTCAGTTTTCAGTGAAACTACTGAAACTTATTACTTATTACTATCCAAATTAATAGAATAAATTTGAAAGTCTGTCTGTTTACTTGTTACATTTTGTATACCTAAATCGCTGAACCACTTTTGACGAATTTCGGTATAGGTAGAGATAGAGTGGATCTTGGAGAAGGACATAGGCTAACTCTTTGTTTAAAAAAATCCTTTTGGATGCGAGTGAATCCGTGGACTCAACCAGTAACGTAATATGTATATTGTAAGAATGTTACATTGTACAAGTGATATTTGAACCCCACGACCCAATTAAGGGAGGATACACATCAGTACAGGTGGATGTCAGCAAAATAATGTTATAATATAAATGATGTCCGACGGTCGGTTTATCCGCTATGATCTTGTTTTCCCAATCCTGTGGGAATTTCCCAAAGTCATATCTTAGTGAATACTACTAACATTGTAATAAGTACCTATACTGATTGGACTGGCCAAATTTAAAGTATTTCAGGCTTGATGTGTCCGTTATTTTTTTATGGACTCACGCAAAATACACACTTTAATAAAACATACATTACTAGTATTCTTGTTAACCCCTCGTGCTAAGCTAAATGCTTGTGTTACGAGTGGCTTTACGTCGGTAGTGCAATGGGTGGGTTTCGAACCGGCACATGATCGCAAGCGGCGGTATGCATAAATCACATACATATACACACTTGTATACATGCTTGTGTTACGAGTGGCTTTACGTCGGTAGTGCAATGGGTGGGTTTCGAACCGGCACATGATCGCAAGCGGCGGTATGCATAAATCACATACATATACACACACTAGAAATTTTATTCGCAATATCTTAAACAATAACATTCTTCTAGATATCATTAATTCTGTCTCAATTCTGCAAAACAGTTTAAAAATATTACAGAATCAATTACAGGTATTAAAATGCACACGTAAGTAAATATATTATAAATATTATAAGTATTGGATATATGAATATCTATCTAGAAATTTCTAATCGGCGTTACGAATTGCTAATAGCTAAATGAGAGCCGCCTACGCGGTGCTACGGTGCTACGCGGCTACGCTGCTACAGACGTTTAAAAGCAGGTAATAAACGTAGTCTTGATTAGTTTCATTCATTCGCTTAATACGTCTTGTTTCTTGTTTGTATGGCTTTGTCTTCTGTGAAATATTTACGTCATCATTCTAACTAGATTATATTCGAGACAATAATATCGACAATGGAAAAGTAAAAATGCTAAAATACCGCTTTGGCAACTTTACAAGAAGCTTGTACAGCTGAACATGTAGATAGCATTAACTTATATATTTATGTCCAGTTTCAACTATACACCGTGAAATTTAAATGGTTGTTATCCCGCAGCAAAACGAACGTAGTAATGAATACGAACAACTTTTACTATGGGACCAACCCTGAAATATGAAAAAATAAATTTGCTGTATCATACTAAAGTGTAATACCTACTCGATCAAAATGTATGGCACAAATGTATTTTTTTTTTCATATTACAGGGTCTGTCCCATAGTAAAAGTTGTTCCTATTCATTACTACGTTCGTTTTGCTGCGGGATAACAACCATTTAAATTTCACGGTGTATAGTCCCCATAGAAAATTAAATGATAAAAAATTGAATTTCTGAACTGAGGGAAAAACTGAGCTATTTTATAAACTTTCTCTTTTGACAACACGTTTGGTGTCGCGACTGAGCGGTCGGGTTCTCCACCACGTATTACAGGTTCGATACTCACACGGAGCAAATATTTGTATGATCTACAGGTAGTTGTACCGGGTGTGGGCGTTTGTGTATGTGAGAATTTGTGTTTGTAAACGCACCCACGATACACGTAACGTTTTTTTAACAAAAAAAAAACATTATTTGTTCTTCCGATCTTCCTTTTCTTTTGTCTTGTTTGCTAACAAGTCACTAATTGAGTCCAGTAATCGTTGTTTCTCTTCAAAGCTAGCTTGTACATCACTAGCTAAAGATAAATGAAACTTGTTCATGGATTGTACCTATGTGATCAGTTACATTTTGTAGGTACAGAGTTGTACTTCTGTTCTTATTTTAAATGATGTGACCACATTTTCCGTTCAAAATCCTCAAGTTTCTTTGAAGGCGGAGTTAATAGATTGGCTGCATTTTGTTTGCATACCTGATACCCGATTCATCATCCCTTCCTTTCGGTAGATGGCGTTCATCTTCGGCAACTTTTTAATTTTTATTGTGGACGTCATCCATCACATTGCAAATGAGTATTCATCATTGAGAAATAAGGATCAATCTTTCTTTTCTTCAGATTTTTGTTTCTTGTTTAATACTTAGATGTTTTCGTTTTAATCACATCCTGAAAGATTTTGGAAAGGATTTTTTTTAAATGTCCCTAATAGCCTTTTTAAATGTAATACCTTTTCTCTCAGAGATTTTAGGAAATTTGCACGCCATACATGAGGGCCACTAAATTATTTTGTCGTCGTTTTTCTCGTGCAGAAACTGACTGGAGACGATATAATATAACGACAAAAATATGAGATAATCGCCATACGTTTCACTCCTATATTTTTGTGTAGGTAACATTTATGAATAATGGAATTATGAGTCGCGAGACAACTTGTTATTCGCAATAATTAATCATTGTTCATTAACAACATTTATTTACATTTAATTTCGACAATTCAATCTCGTTGTATACAATTCCGTGTGTAAATATTTAATTTTATCTGGAAATTATTATACAATGTACGTATTGGCAGATAAAACCTTAATTGGCGGACCTACCAATAAATGTATTATCTGCCGAATACATTGTTCATTCCAAATACTTTTTAGTGAGTTTAATTTTTTGTAAAATGTAAGTACAACATTATTAATAAAGATATATTAATTGGATTTATTCTCTTCTTTATGGTAATTTCGTAATTTCTTTGATTATTAACGTCAAATTTACCTTATAGGCAGGCCAGACGTAAGTGTCTTTAAATTTTTTTGCCCCGCTGTCGAAATGGTTGGCCAGCCCTACTTTAGACCACTAAAATTGCCCCACAAAAACACACGGCCCGGTAGGTAGATTGTATGTTTAAGGACAACAAAAGACACACTGCACCAAATTAGTTTGTTTGAGAAAACAGACTGTTAGAATTACTTATGTACCTACATTATCACAAACAATTAATTTAGTTGAAACATGCGACTTCGGAGTGTAGTGTTGACAGAAACAGTGCAAAACTTTATTGATTAAAGGAAGATTAATTAATTAGAAGCGAATATTATAATGTATATTGCCTGAATATGCAATTGCCTGCCTGTTTAATATAGGTAGTACCCATAGTAGATAATGTAGCATAGCAAGACGTGCTTGTAGTCGTGCAGCGCGACTACAGGTCCTGGTATCGAGCAAAGTATTATTGGGTTTTCCTATGAAATTCTCAATAGCAGCTCGGAGATTAGATCTGTACCCGGTTAATAGCAATAGGCACGCCCGTATTACTTATGAGGCCAACTTCAAAGTTCAAGTTCAAATGTTTTTACTTCAAACTAGCTTTTGCCAGCGACTTCGTCCGCGTGGAATAGTTACTTTGTTCCCTAGTTCTTCGCCCGCGGTTTCACCTGCGTTGCCCCGTTCCTAAGGGTTGTAGCGTGATGTTTTATAGCTTGAAACCTTTCTCATGAATCACTCATTTTCCCAACATTTCCCTTCACTGCTCTGCTCCTATTGATCGTAGCGTGATGAAAAGTATACTATAACCTGCCTAGGAGTATGAAGAACAATTGTACCAAGTTTCGTTGAAATCCGTCGAGTGGTTTTTGTTTCTATAGCGAACATACAGACAGACAGACAAAAATTTTACTGATTGCAATTTGGCGTCAGTATCGATCACTAATCACCCGCTGATAGTTATTTTGGAAATATATTTCATGTAAAGAATTGACCTCTCTACAGATTTATTATAAGTATAGATAAGCTTTTACAAGCGTTTCTGCAAAGTCATGATTCTAGTTGCACGGTTCCAAAAGGAGAAGAATCCGACAAGAAACTCCATGGACACTCTTTTGAGTTACAATCTACACTGGTACACTATTCCGATATTAGGCCCTAAACATATCACCGCCGCCGTACATTTGTACCTACCTACACCGCTGCCTAAAGTGTTTACTAATTTCGTCGTAAATATCGCAAAGACTACCAGGAAACCTTTTATTTGCCTTTTACAGCTATAAAAACGTACACAGTAACATTTCCTCGGATAGTGAATTGCGAACTACCTGGATATGCACTTACAGGCATCAATTATTCAGACAGCAACTCAGTTCTAAAATGTCTTTTAAATTGAAGTGGGTCCGAAGTGGAACGTTGGAAGCTTGACATTTAGTAAAATACTTTAGAACCTTGACAGTCGAGTCTACGCTTATTCGCATACCTACTTATTTTAAAGTTAGTTCATTGGCACCAAATTCTGTTTGCGTAAAGCGAGAAAGAAATGATAACGTAACTTCTGTACCTAATTAGAAATAGGTAAATCGATTGTTCGGACGGACCCACTAAGATACCTACTACTGAGAAAGAAAGGAAAAACAAAATAGGTAGATATATTTATTTGTTTGTAAAAGAACACCTGAATATAGTAAGGAAAATAATAATAACTACCTACTTATTAACTAAATTGTGAACCATAGGTACTGATAGGCTCATCATCATAATCCCACATGATATCCCATTGTTGGGCACGGGTCTCCTCTCAGAATTATTAGCCCATCACAAGCTTTCGAGAAGATCTTTCGGGGATGCAGATTTCCTAACAACATTTTAAAATCAGAAAGGCCCGCCATGGATTCGAACGCGACCTACAACTTGGCAGTCAGTCAGTCAGTCAGCACTAAAAGTATAATATAGGTTATATAGGTACAGTAGGTACCCATAGTCACGGGTAACCATTAGGTGTCGTCTTGATATTGAAATTATACTAAAAGATAGGACCTTACCTTAAATTTTGGTTATTAACAAAAAAATTGTAAAAAGTAGTTTAATTACAATGGCTAATTAGGTATTAGGGTAGGTGAGTTTCTTTATAATATGTAAGTATACCTAATAACATAAAACGACGCTTGCAGACCATGACTCTCATGACGCTTGACGGCAGAATTTCCCTTCAGAAAGTAGGCATCCCGACGTTTCGGACCCTCAATACTCCACAAGTTAAATAGATGTTACAGTAATATATAGAAACATGTGTGGGCCTTGTCAGGCACAGCAAATGTAGGAGAGAGGAGGAAGTTTATGACCTTTTTTATTTAACTTAGACCATTTACAACGTCCATAGTCACATGCAGACTGAGATCTTGATGTCAGCTCTCCTCCACAGCGTAAAAGTAGGTTTATTTCAACACGGTTAAAATTCGCGTCGTCGAATGTCAGAAATCAGTAAATTATTATGGGACATAAGTAATAGTTAAGACACCCTGGACGGAAAGTCACAGTTCTTTACCTACTTAATTAATTAAAATTTGTTAATGTTGTAGGTCGATCTCATCAAGTAGGTCCATCGATTCCAAGGATTATATGTATGATTGCAATTTAGATACCTATAAATGAATAGGTACCCAATATGAATTTGTCGACATTATTTTATAATTTAAGCTTACCTAAGTATAATGATCAACTCTAAATTATTTACCTACTTAACTACTTTGATAGTGGTTTATTGCATGCCTAGGTTATCACATTTAAGTAGGTATGTATAATACCTATATATGCAGTAAGTAGATACCTATTGCAAATAAAATCAAAACTCAATATCAATGAGTATCTACCTATACTTACCTAGATTACGTTTATCTTAGCTCATTTCCCAGGATTCTTATTAAAATTCCACCTGTAGATAACTAGCTAGGTTGGTTGGTTGGATGGTTGACTCAAAGCGTCAAAGACTACAGATTAATGAGACATCTCCACGGCAAGCAGCGTTAACGACCGGAAGGATGGAACAAATTAACTCTTAAACTAATTTAGTGTCGTCCCGAGACTTTGATAACCTGTTGATATGTATGTCTATGTCAGTGCAACGTAATACCTAGGCCAGTAGCTGCTTTGCTTTGCTTGCAGCACGCCGCGGTCACGATTTGGTGACAGATTTCCTATGAAATTCGGAAGCTTGGCGCTGAGGGCTCATTCTGTTTTGGCGTAGTTAGCGGTCAACTTTAAAATAAAATTTTCTTGTTCTTCAGTCCACCCAAAGGTTGTCTGAAAGAGATCGTTTTTAATGATATTGATAAGACCGCCCATTGTAGTCAGCCAAATTTGTTCGATGATTAATAGGTAACTTTCTTTTACTTGACATTAGTAAAGTTTTGATGTGTACTAAAGAATATTCTATCTACTTATGTAGATATCTATCTATCTTATGACCATTGGACTGCCAATTCATATATATAGTGAATTCTGAGTTCTAATCCAAGGCACAGACCTCTGATTTGTCGAAATTGTATGGTGTATTAATAATAATCACGGCAAAGGAAAACATTGAGGAAAAATGCATGCTTATGAGATCTGCCAAACCGCACTAGGCCAGCGTGTTGGACTATAGCCTAACCCGTGAGACCAGACATTCATTGAATGTAGAATTTTATTTTCCTTTATGATTTATAACTAAGTATTTTTACCGTCTCATTTGTTTTGTGCTAGATAAAGCAGTATTCGTTTTTTTTTTTTTATAAAATTCTCAGTAACAGGTTGGAGTTTCGATCTGTACAAAAAAATTAATATCGGCGAAGTTTCATTATAACGTAGGTACGAGCTCTGCCTTACCTTTCGGGGGTAGGTACAGGTGTGATGGTTTGTTATGTTATCCACTTTTTCTGGTTGGGAGTCAAACTTGAAATCCACTGCTTATAATTATAGTACATAATCAATCAAATTGTCTCACCAAAAAAGTACTAATTGGATCATACAAAATTGTTTGAAATAAAACAACATAGGTAATGCTTGGACTTATAAAACATTTATTAGAATTTAATAGACACATTAGACATTTTTAAGTGTATAAAATACATAACACCGTCAGAATATAAAGGCTCAAGTTATATTATTTACTACAGTAGGCACATTTAGAGATCTGGAGCACCAATCAAGCGAGAAATACTAACAAAGCCTTTAGGCACAAAACTGACGCAATTCCTACTCACTGTGTATTTTTTTATAGATCGCAAAACCCTCTCTTGGTTTTGAACAATAGTACTTAATACCTCAATGTTCTTACATATTTGGCAATGGCAATACCAATCGATAATTAAAATTACAATATTAACCCACAAATGTAATAATAGTAACTTAAAAAAAACATTAGGTCAACTAAAAAAAACTATGGTTATATGGGTACGTGGATGAAGTAATTAACTGTAATAAATGCGAAGTATCTATTATTTTCTTATTTTTGTAAGGAAAAATTGTAGAAATTCTATTTCATTTAAAAAACCCGTGTAGGTACTATTCCTAATATATAAAATGTGATGAATAAAAAAGTGTGAAGTATTTATTACAAATATATTAGTAAAGTCGTTTCCTCAGTTTTAAGATGAAACTCAAAGAATTAAAAAACGCAATTTAAATTATTATGACAGTCCTTGTCATGGTTTACAAAATATTACGGTGGTATTGTAGAAATATAATATCTTAAAAAGCTTTGTTAAACAAAAATAAAAGGTATATTTAAAAGAAACAAACATAATAACTGTCTTTTTATTGTATCATTATTATTATATATTTATACGTAAATGCAGGTAAACAATTAATTTAAATAAAAATCATAAGATCAACGGCATGAGTTTCGAACAGATCTATTGAGAATTTTAATCTTCTTTTATTATTCGAATTCCTTTTGAAACCAATTAGATTTTACCCTTTACCCGCCCATATTGGATTTATCCGACAAAAACGTTTCTTTGTAAAAGTAAAATTACTAGTAAAGTTTTAGTTGGCTAAATTCGGCTTGGTCGTTTAAAGGGTTAAACATAAAACTAACCCCCTTATAACAAAATACTCATTAGATTATGACATAATTTGATTTCGCTAAGATTAAGAATTATTCCAAAACTCTTGCAAAGCTTCATTATCCAATGAGTTAAGATACTTTAAATATATAAAGTTAGCGCTACACTTGAACTGTCCCTTAGTTGAGATATATTTTGGAATAAAGGGGTAAGTACAAATATTTATAGTAAAATAACCAAATATTTTTACAAACAGTAAAAATATTTATCAAAAACCGACAATATAACAGCATTATATGCAAACGCTTTAAATAGAGCATAGTAAAACTTTAAATTTGTTAACGTTATGGGGCATTATTTTTACCTAGTAATGGTATAAAAAGGTAACTAGGTATATTGGAATAGCGATTCCAAAGTCTGTTTTGAGGCCGTTTTTTATACAAAATACTAATTCTCCCCTCCCTTGAAATTCCTTGAAAGCACATATCGGCTGTTACGTTAGGCTCAATAAAAGACAAAGGCACAGATTTTGTGTATCACAAAATAACTGTAGGTATATATTTATTTAAATTAAATAATGTTATGAATAAATTTTGAATTCTAGTCAAATATTAACTAATTAATTTATATTTATATTGTATTTTATAAATACTATCGAGATTTTTCGTTACCAGATCATCCGGACGGCTTACATTATATAACCAAAGAACGTAACGATGCGACTTAATTATTATAGCAATAGAAAGTAAAATAGTTAAAACTATGAATGCTTTATAAGCTTATTTTTTAGTAAAGGAAAAAATTCAATCGCGGGCAGGATTCCAACCTGCGTCTCCTGGTTGGATACACCAGACGCTCTGACCTCTAAGCCACCGCGAACCCTACCCGCATGATTGAAATTTTGCCTTCACATTCTGAATTTACGTCATAAGGGGACGTAAGGTGACTTTATAAGCTTGTTAAAATAATTAGGTAAGGTTGTCTAGGTTTTCATCGACAAAGCATTTGTGTACATTGATAATGCAATGTGGGTTGTGACCGCCATGTTACAACAGAAAAGGCCCTCGGCGCCAACTTGGCGCCGCCAAGCTCTGTATTTCCTTAAGAAATCTGCCACACAGTCACGACCGTGGCGTGCTGAGCACATTTTGGTTTGTCGTCTATAATGACTGGTGGTCAAAGGGTCAAAAGGCTAAATACTGATCTTAGAACTGCTGGCTTAAGAAGGCCTTGGAATCATAATATGATTTACATTACAAAAAAGGATTTGATGTGAGTTTTAAAAATGAATAAATTCAGTCCCCCCTGATATTTTCCCTGAAAATACTCTGTAATAGGTAAATAATCTCAAACAGATGCATCAAGTAGTGCAGAGAAACGGATAATAGATGTCGCTATTTTAAGCCCGTAGATATATCATAAACTTCTTACACAATAATATTTCATAAAGAGTTTGGTTGTGTTAAGATTATCACGAGTGCTTCTTTATTTATATTAGTAGTCTATGGTTTATTAGGAACAATAATACATTACGGATAGCAGAAATTAAAAAGATTGGAACAAGCGACCTTAAATCTATTACACATACTTAGATCAACTTTAATTGAAAAAGTATTGGGAGCTTTTCATTGCATCTAGGTCATTCTAAAATCAACTCTATTCAAAATGTATTTAAAGGTAATTTTGTGAGATTGCTTATAAACACGACGGTTATGTTTTTTAATTTTATCTGTTTCTGCCAATCGGCTTATTATTAATCGTAGTATTTACCAGTCCTTTTATAAAGCTTTAAACGGTGGTTGTTAGAAGCACTCGTGTAAATCTTATTCAAACCACACATACTCGATGGAAGTATGCATTCATTCAAAACAGATAGAAAACTTACATTAAAAACACTGAGATACATCAGACAATCTTAATAATTAATGTAAATGACGAAAAACCATTTAGGCTACAAAATAATGAATGAATCTTACAATATTGATGTACTTTATAAGCTGTTGGCTTGCGTTGTTACTTAGTAGAGGCCGAGGAGACCTAACAAACACTTCTTGTAGTGACCGGAGCAGTCACCCTGAAAAGACGAAAAAAAAAGTTGAGGAAAAAGATTTTAACCCTTTGATCGTCTCGGCAAAACAGAAAAAGCGTGCCTTCAGTGCCAAGCTATCGTCACATCATGACTTTGGCGCTCAAAAGGTTAAGATGAAACTCAAAGTTAGAACACAAATTGCAAACCAACAGGATATTGGTCAAATCCATGACAAAAAATTCTATATATCTGTCCTATTTCCGAAGTTTCTGAATACAAATTGGGTATCGATAACATTGAATATGCTATAGAATTTGGCCGCATCTAGATAGACTGGTAGCCGACCTCAACATAGTTGGAAAAAGTGTAGGACGAAGGATGAATATAACTGTGATTTTGTAAACACAAAAATTTGATCCTTGAAACCAAATTTTATTACTCACTAACGAAATTGTAAGTATTTTTTATCAATTTCTTTATACCATTGAGGTGGCAAACAAGCTAACGGCCCGCCTGATGATAAACAGTTACCGTAGCTTATGGACGTCTGCAACACCAGAGGTGTCGCTCGCGACTTGTCGGCCTTGTAAAAACCTCTCCACTCCAATCTTAGCGTAGAAAATGCAAAAAAAATCACAAAAACATATTAAGATATTAGAAAATATTAAGGCCAGTTACCTCGATCCAGCTCTGCAGCGTCTCGCCGTACTTGGACTGGAACATGTCGGATATATCGCCCAGGTCGATCTCGCTCCTCGTGACCATCACGCGGATGAGCTGGCGGTCGTTGGTGCCAAGACCCTTCATCGACTTGTGCAGACGCTCCGCGAAGAACAGCGGCTTGTTACGCACGATTTTCACTAGAATTTTGTAAATAGAAATTATTTTTCCTTCGGTGAATTGAAAAGGGCTTTGATTTATTCAAAACAATGGTCATATAAAAAAAAAATATTAATATATTTTTTTAAAGTTTACTAGCAATGTGGGTCGCACATGACTAGTATTCTTGTTAACCCCTCGTGCTAAGCTAAATGTTTGTGTTACGAGTGGGTTCACGTCGGTAGTGCAATGGGTGGGTTTCGAACCGGCGCCCTCGCCATTAGGCTACCGCCGCTTCAAAAAATATTCCTAGACTGGAAAAATAATTTAAATCGAGTTATAAAGTTCTTAGATAAAAGCTTTTAATGTTTTTGGTAGGGATTGAGGGGGGATGCTCTATCCCTTTCCTGCAAAACGAATATCAGTATAGAATTTGTATGGCGCATGCACGGTTTGACGTCACAACATGCTACAGTAAGCTCTGTCTAGCATAAAATTAAAATGCTTAAAACTTTCTTATTTTTGGACCGATTTTTTTTTGTTGACTGGCTCAATGCACAATGATTTGGTCATGTGCGGAGACAAAAGCCATAAACGTACAGAATGGTTTTAGTCGGTGCATCGGGATTTTCACACGAAAAAAGTAGAAAATTATTTATTAAAGACAAGTTAGTATTGATGTTAGTGAAAGCAAATCCTCACATCTACAACAATTCTGATGGGTTGGTTGTCATATAGGGTTGATCCGACGTTGAAACAGTAAGGGTCCGGCGGAGCTTAAATTGCCCATAAAAACACACAGAATAACGGTATCCAAAACCGAATAATTACATAATTTGATAGAATATTGTCTGAATTACGATTTATTTCGGTATTACGTTTGTAAGAGACATTCGGTCCGCCGGACTCTTAAAAGAAATACATACCCGATACCTACTTGTCCACAGAACGCAAATGAAAGCTACGCAAAAACTAAGGTAACCTATTGATAAAAATAAGTAAAAATTTGACAGAACAATAATTCAAATAAAAATACATACCATCACGCCAGTATTCCCCGAAGAGTTAGGCAGAGGCGTACTAATGTACAGTAATGTACACCAACAGTTCGCCGGTATGTGTGCCATTAACCGGGCACAAATCCCAAACTCCGAGCTCTTACTTAGAATTTCATAGAAAAACTCAATAACGCTTTAATCGACCTGGGAATCGAACCCAGTACCTCTAGCGTAGCAGTTGCGGTCGGGACCACCACACTAACGAGGCAGGCACTTCAAATAAATTATTATAAAACCCGTCAATACACGAAACATCAACTTACCGATAGCTCTCAATGCCTTCTCAAGGTCACCGGAGAACTCTGCTTTGATGGCGTCATCGATGTCGTGTCCGGTCAGGAACTGGTACTCGTTGAAGATGGCTTTCAACTGCGGAAACGAGCGGGAGCATAGGACAGCGTTGAATACCGACTCGTCGGTGCCGAGACGTAACTCGCCTGAAAGGGGGAAAATCGATTACATTTTTGACACTCAGAAAAAATCTTAAAAAAGGAGGATGTTACACTGGGTGAAGGAATGAAATATTTTAGGGCATAATTCTCTAACATTCACTTAACAAACTTATGAAGTAACTACGATTCTTTGTAGTGAAGTTGTTTTGGGAATAATTACTAATTTATAATTAATCTAAGTGTTTCCCACGGTTTCACTAGCGACCTAAAGTGATGTGGAACTTTCACCCCCTCTCCCCTAAAAATGTGAAAATCCAAAATCCCTGAAACATGTCTCTATTCTGTTATGATGAATAGCTAGCTCATAAATTAAATAAAATAAAAATATATTTACAACACTAAAAGTTAAATATAATTATTAAAAAAATAATATAATATTATATATTATACGTTACAAAATAAACCTATGTGGAACATGTTAGCTTTCTAGACTTTGTGCGTTGATAGTTAGTCAGTCAGTCAGGATAAACGATTCTATTAGTAAGTATAGATTATTAATATTTAATTAGATAAATCAACAATAATAACTAATTTATAATTATTATATTAATTATCTATTAATTTAATAAAACAAATTACTATTCTTGTTTGTTTTGATAGTCTAAAAGTAAAAGTCTCTGTTCAGTGAGAGATCTTTGATACTTTAGTTCCACTAAACTTTTGCCTATGTGTCACCGCACTAAAAATGACGCACATACTTCAAAATATAAATAAAAAAAAACCCAAAATGACGTATGAACACGTCACATGTTATTATTTACATATTAATCACATTTAATCAAAGTCATCATTAAACATATTTGGCTCAGGTTGAGTAATACGCGGGATATACTCAGAGGTCATACGTCAGAGGTGAGTCATTACTCTTATATAGAATAATAACCGGAATCGTCAAGTACGTGCAGTTAGTCACAAAATATTTAATAGTTGGATGATAGTTGTGTGTGCTATTTGGAATTTTAAAGAAAAATACAGTAGGTACCTAACGTCTGGATCCAGGATATCTTGCTCAACAGTCATTTTACGACCACTAAATTAATGAGACATACCATCAACATCATATCATCACGCCTGTATTCTCAGAAGGATTAGGCAGAGGCGTACTAATGTACACCCACATTTCGTCGGTAGGTTTA
The DNA here is from genome assembly GCA_910591435.1 of Acronicta aceris. Taxonomy (NCBI): domain Eukaryota; kingdom Metazoa; phylum Arthropoda; class Insecta; order Lepidoptera; family Noctuidae; genus Acronicta; species Acronicta aceris. The sequence goes on along the minus strand of OU342761.1, from coordinate 13,620,168 downwards.
AGTCCCATCTAATAGGGGTGAGCTTATTGCCAGGAACGTGGCACAAATCCCAAAATCCGAGCTGCTACAGAGAATTTCATAAAAAAAACATTACTCACCTGGGAATCGAATCCAGGAAATTAGCAGTCGGACTTGGGACCACTAGGCTATCGACGCAGTCAGACTAATGAGGCAGTTTTAAGTTTATATTTTAGGAAAATATGTTTGAGGAAAAATGTGACATGGTATTTGTAATATGAGGTCACAGTGATCCATATTTAGAATGTAAAAATAAGACTATTAAAAAAATGTTTTCAGTTAATCAGTTTGCTAATTTGAAAATCATTTTACTGAGTAAATTAAACCATAATTCGATACATATATCATGACCTTTGCACGCATCACTCACACGAAGAAACGTAATTCACATAATTATATAAGAAACAGGTGTACCATTGCTGAAGATGTGTGCATACTGCACACACATAAACATTAGTTGAACGCACTTGAACTTTACTTTATTCATTAACACTGGTTCGTATGTGTGAGTGATGTTTTTGTTTTATTCAACACGAACAGTCTGAGAGCCGGTGAAACCAGTATTCATAGTCTGATTATCAAGGACATCGCTAGCCGGTGTATTATTTGTATACAATACACAAAGCGAAAGCATTTATGAACCATATTGCTATGAACCAAAGAGGTTGAAATCATTCATCCCTATTTGATTTGTTTTCTCTCTTTGTCACACTGACATATATCGGACACAGAGTGACTTAAAACTGTTTGTAAAAAAAAATAGATTAAAATTTTGTTCATCGTGTCCCGTCTATTGTTAGTAATATTTAAGAGTCCGGCGGACCGAATTTTCCATACAAATTAAATCGTAATTCTAACACAATTTAATAAAATTGTGTTATTATTGGGATTCAGATGATAATCTAGGTTCTTACACTGTCATTTCAATAAAAAGCTGTGTATCCATGATGTACGCCTCTGCCTAACCCTTCGGGGAATACAGGCGTGATGGTATGTTATGTTATGTTCAATAAAAAAAAAATCAAAATTGTATGCCATCATTGCCATTGCCATTATTGTGTATCGTGACCATATTTTAAAGAGCTTAGCAACCCATTGTATTATCTCTTCCTGTTGAACATCCTACAAATAATCAGAAGTGCTATTCTGGTGCATAAAAAATAAAATATAATTCCGACGTAATATCATAGATTTATATACCTACCTACATAATGACGTTTGACTTTTCTATTTCGGAGAACATTTGACAGTTTTGACAGTGTCAAAAATGACAAATTTTTCAGAACTACAATATTTTTTAACATGTTAAGTAACCGCATATTTGGTCCAGTGCTCGCAAGCGGGGCTCCTGAGCGAGGTTCTAGGTTCAGATACCAGTTCGAGCAGTGTGATTAGGTTTATAGTTTGGATTTGCGCCCGATTATTGGCTTGCCCACTATTACATGGGATCTAAAACATTGGCCGATATGTTTCATCAGTACACCTCTGCCGAACCTTTCTGGGATTGTGTTATATGTATATTTTTTTTGTAAATTACCAGCTAAGTATGACCTTCTGCGCACAAACTGATGACCAAAAGTTACATCTCATAAAATTAACACCTACTTGCTAGATATGACACTGTCGTTATAATTCGAATGTAAGTAGGTAGGTACTATAGAAATAAATATGTACTAATATGATAAATGCGAAAGTAGTTCTGTCTGTTGTTACTTTTTCACACTTAAACCGCTGAACCAATTTTGTTGAATTTTGGTATAGAGATAGATTGGAGCTTGGAGAATGACATAGGCTAGGCTTTTTGACTGAAATAGTCTTGGGATGCGAGTGAAACCGCAGGCAACAGCTAGTATGTGAATATTTAAGTCAATGAACTTATTCAAAGTATGACTATTCTTACCTTCATAATTTCTAATATTCTAATATAGTTTTTTGTGGAACGGTTAAATTAACGGTTATTTAAATTAACATAAAATGTCTATGTCCTATTATGTACTCTGCTAAAAAACGGTCAAGTATGTGGTTCAAGGCCATTTTTTGTCAATACAATTAACACCCTATTTGAACGCCTTTTAAGTTTATTATTCATTAAAAATAAACGATTTAATCAACGTTTAACACAACCCTACGTGCATTTGAGCAATGTAGGTCAGTTAGATTAGATTGCATGCAAATACAGAGACCAAAATAATAATTCAGTACAAAATAGGAGTTAATATCTTACCAGCTTGAAGCAAACTCCTTGCGTCTTCCCTCGCCTTCTCTTGGTCGACGTGGAAGTCTTCAGATCTGTTACCCTGGAAATAATAAAAAAAATTTTTCATTGAGGTTTTAACGGCATGGGGCAAGTCGCTCCACCGTAGACCTCATCTTTGCCCCAGAGGCAATATTAAGGTCAAGAGCAAACCTATTTTTAATAAAAAAAAGCCTGTATTTTACGACTTTTTCAAGGAACAGGTTTACCGCGAGCTAACATAGTAGGTATAAGTAGATATTATTTGGCAATAAATAAGGATATTACATAATAAACTCGCTTTAAGTAATTTGCTACATACTAAGATATAGTTACAGCTGCTTTGATGTCTAATATAAGATAAAATAAAATAATTTTTAACAAATAAAGAATATTCATTTCATAATGAGTCCATTCTATTTACCATAGAAAGTGACGTCATGAGCCTCTTGAAGTTGCCAGATGTGTCACCGCGCAGATCGTCCTCAAGGAGATTTCCGTACACTGAAATGAAAACACAAACAATCAAATAATGAAAGCTGATATCATATTTTATTTTAAATAAAAAAAATATATATCACAATGTAAATGTAATCAACTGAATAGAGGTATAAAGAATATACCGAATCTCGCAATACCGATGCCTTCAATAATTTCACGAGCAAAATGAACCTTATCACCCGCAAATATGTATGCGTTTACAACTAGGGTTGCCATTGTCAATACAAACACATGTGTGCACACAATGTTATCTTGCTTAGCACAAAATAAAATTGCGTAAAATTACTAATTAATATACGAATACTAAGCAGAGGACTGTGTGTACATGGTGTTGTTTATCTTATCGCTCTAATTTCCTGACGTCACTGTTTGGAGGTCCGCCCATCCTGTCAAAATACCAGTAACCTTCAATACTGATGGATCAAGAATCACGGGATTTCCCTTGGCGGGATTATTTTTATTCTAACGTTTTCCCCTCGGTCATGCGATCTACGAAATCATACAAGCATGTTTTTTGTTTAATGTATATTATGTACCTATTAGGTATTAATTGTGTCGAAAACTTTTTTTATTCGTGATAGGCTTACGCTTGACCGCCAGTTCGCCTGTTGTTAAGCGATACTGCGATCTACAATGGAGCGCGGTTGCCTAGAGCACACCGATTAACTCCTGATTAACTTAAAAGCATTTTCCAACAACTTTATTGTTATTTAATATTAATATGATCAACATTGTTCTCATGTAAGTGACTCACTGTCTTTTTTGAGAATAAATATCATACTAGGTGCCATGCCAGATTCTCCGAAGGGTGAGAAGGAGGAGTTAGAGAGAGGCGCACTAATGTACACCCATAGTTTTGACAACACGTTTGGCGTAGCGGCTGAGTGATAGGCTTTTGATACACGTTTGTGGGTTAGATGCCCGGAGCTATTATTTGTATGATCTACAAGTAGTTGTTCCGGGTCTGGGTGTTTGTGTGTGTGATAATTTGTGTTTGTAGACACACCCACGATACAGAAGACATTACTGATGTGTGGCAACGTTTTTTTTTTAAATAATAAAATAAAAAAAGCAGGTCGCCGGTATGTTTTCAGGACCCATGAAATAGGGGGCGAGCCTATTAGAATAAATATCATTAAAACTAAATCTATCTCTTCTTTCATAAAGGCAATAGGCAATAAATCTTCCTTTGTTTAATCGTCGGCAGTAGTAGCTGATGTACTCTACCGATTTTGCTAGCCCATTAAGCAAAACTGTTGATTCATATCATTGCTCAAAAAAGCCTGAATCTCGGTTGACGTCATAATGACTTAACATCGACATTTGGCTGCGATCCAAATATTGTTCCGGCCTACTTTACGTCCGTATAACATAGATGCTAGTAAGTAAACAAGGCTATAGAAGGTAGCGTTTATGTTGTAGCTTTGGAGAAACAGAAAATGAAATAATTTAACGTGATATTGACAGAAAAAGAGTAGAGTAAGTAAACAAAAATGTTAACAATAACATACCATCACGCCTGTATTCCCCGAAGGGTTAGGCAGACGCGTACTAATGTACACTCACACTTCGCCGTTATTTTTCAGTCCCATGTAATGGGGGCGAGCCTATTGCCATTAACAGGGCTGTTACTGAGAATTTTATAGAAAAACCCAATAACACTGCTCGATCTGGGGATCGAACCTAGGACCTCTAGCTTCGCAGTCGCATATCACTACATAGTATAAAACAAAATCGCTGTCGCTCTGTCCGTTCCTATGTATGCTTAAATCTTTAAAACTACGCAACGGATTTTGAAGCGGTTTTTTTTAATAGATAGAGTGATTCAAGAGGAAGGTTTTAAGCTGTTTAACATTACGCTACAGCTCTTAGGAATTGGTCAACGCGGGTGAAACCGCGGGCGGGCCGCTAGTATATTATATTTGCATATATATTTACGCGTATATGTTAACAATATAGTTTTAAAAAGAATAATGAGGGCCGCCTGATAATGCCTACGCGGAATCTGTAACCAATACCACGACAAGTATACTAACTGATTTGTTATTGGGACAAGACTACTATATAATAATTATACATACGGTTCATACAAGTAATGTCAAATTCCTATCTCTAGTACGCAAATCTATAAGACGGATTTCTTATTGGGACCGGCCCTAATAGTATCTTGAATATTTAGCGACCATAAATAACGATAAAGCTAGAAGTCGGATAGCCGTCGTATTTATGTAGAAGACATAAATTGGAATAAACCAAGAGAATGCTGTACAGTGTCGCTATTTCTCATCCCTACGAGAATCTTACAACTTTTGCCGGAAAAGTCTCAGTAGGTATTATGGCGGAGTTGGAACTGTGCCAAATAATATACAGGCTTTATAAAAAAAATGCCCATGGCTATTTGTAACTATAGACGTTCGTCTGGGCTAATACGGGACCTTAAGGCGGATCGTTCACCTGAGCCCGCCAAATTCAAATTTCGAGTGGTTTTTCGCTGTTTGTAGGTCTAAGTGTACATTAACTATACAAAATTCACAATTTTTGTCTAAAACCATTGCTTAAAAATCAATATTGTAGCTCAATAATGATTATTACAAACTGCGAAAAATCACTTGAAATTTGAATTTCGCGGGCCCAGCTGAACGATCAGCCTTAACCCTACGTACGCATGCCTGTGACTAATACATTAGACGAAGTTAATTGTCACAAGGTGCGGTCAGGCTCGACTTATCGATTCTCCCTAACGAAACTGCTCGTTTCAGCTGCTATTTTTCTATTAATGTACGTAAGTAAATAGACTTCAGCAAAAAACTTAAAAAATATTCTGATAATAAAATATCTACAGAACTAATCCTAGTACTCTTTAAATTAATGCAATCTCTTGATGAGGTGAAACTGTAAACCAAAAATTAACCGTGATTGGATTTTCATACAATTTAAAACCACAGTGAAACATAAATTTGTATTTTTTGTATTTTGTATTTTCTCGCCACATATCTCGACGTTCCGAAACTATGGCCAAAAACGAGATACGGCGTTGAAATAATTATGGCACGGGACGTAGGTACATAATGTGGCTAACATTATGTACCTACGTCCACGTCCGTAGGTACATAATGTGGCTAACAATATGTACCTACGTCCACAGAGACTTTTCACTGTACTATAATCGTTTTCCAATGACGTCAGAATAATCGATTTAAAATTGTCTTTCAATTACGTCAGAATAATCGATTTTTGACATCTGTCAGTTCTTCTGTCATTGGACGACTGTTCTCATTAAACAAAATTATCAGACTATGACCCTTGCACCCGGTAAGTACAGTCGCAAAGAAAACTAATACTAGTGCTAATACCTACAGTATAAGTACTTACCTTAACTACCCAACGTATAATTTACAATTGTAGTGAATCGGAACAGTGTTGTTTTAGGCACGTTTCAAGGAAACGATTCATTAGTTAGACCATCACATGTACAAGGACTTGTGCACAAAGAAACCTCAAGTTTTATAGGTACCAATTTACGCAATATCATACCAATCTTGTAACGTTAGAGAAGTTAGGCTGTATTCTTCGCTAAAAATGCTCTATGTACGTATCTGTACTTGAAGTAGGTACTTAATGAATAACGAGGTAAAAAGTATTTTAAACTGGACTTTTTTACTTTTCCTTTTCTATTTCTTTTTCTCTTTCTTCTTTCTCTCCTTTTACATTTCTTTTTCCTTTTTTACACAACGTACACACCCATATTGATGAGGATAAAATTATCAATGACTCAAGTGAACAATTGTTTGTGTATTATAGAAAGACCCTTTTCCCAACACAACATACAATCATGCGACTGTTATTTCTGAGTGCTCGTAGGCCTGTTGTGTTTGATAACTAAGGTATTATTATCATCAAGAAACTCAATATAAATATTTTGTCGATTGGAAAAGTAATGGCCAAATACTCAAACGCTACTCAATGTTAAGACATCGTTGTCTCATGCTGTTATAGGCAGTTTGACATACACACCCGAATTAACAATGCACATCTGAAGTTAGCCATTGCGAACAACCGCACAGGTCAAATAATTTAATTTTATGCAAAAATATCGAAATCAGTAAGTACAATGATCACGAATGCAAAACATTAACGACCCAACTGTCTTTACCTCTTCTTTTATGCATTAAGTCGGTAAACGAGCTGACGAGCCACCTGGTGGTAAGTAGTCATCGTCGCCCATGGACACCAGAGGAGTTGCTGATGCGTTGCCGACCCTTAAGAGCCCCTACGGACTGCAGACTGCCAGAGCCGCAGCAAGCGAGGGGAACTGGCTCTTACGTTTGCCCTTCTATCACATAAAAAAAGGTAGTCGCCAGCCAGTCAGACCCCAAGTGGTCCTACCACCGACAGACAGTCAGACACCTACACCTTGCGGACAACTTCAGACACGCACTGTTATTTCGGGAGTATTATAAAGCGATAGTCAGCACGACATTTAACGACGTCTTAAAATTGAGTAAGTCGCCTTTAACCTTTTAACCGCCACAGTCGTGTATAGACGACAAACCAAAATATGCCCAGCACGCCACGGACGCGACTGGACGACGCATTTCTATAGAAAATTCGGAAGCTTGGCGCCGAGGGCACGGTTTTTCTGTTTTGACGTGGCGGTCAAAAGGTTAAATATATGGCCATAGGGCTTTAACTAGGATTTGACTATCGAGGTCTACTACAAAATTTCGGATCGATCGTTTTCGCACCTACCACAAGTATTTTGAACCCCAAAAGATGCTTTGACGCTCCCAATGAAGTATTAAGTATTCTACGTTTAGTGCGAAACTAAATCCTTTGATAATTTTATATTATTATTATTTAGCCTGAACTGTCCCAAAATTTAGCAAAGGCCTCACCCCGCTTTTTCCATGTCTGGTGGTTGCCTGCAACCGTAGACCAGTCTGTAGTCTGACCAATAGTAGGTATTACATGTATATTAATATCGTAAGAACTATACGTACCTACGTAGTTAGTACGTAGTTTTTTTAGTTCGATTCGATCCGAGGATTCGACTTTCGATTTTCGTCAGTAGGCAGGTAGGTCCTGTACCTATTTGCAATTAATCTAACTAAAAGGCTACAAACGCTCTGCTTGTTTCAACAACATTAAGCTAGAAATAAACGTGTTGATAAACCAATTTCTCATAATGCGTCTACGCTTCTCTAAATACCTACCTCTCGTATTTATTCTGGACCAAGTGAGTGCATAAAATAAGATTTTTGAAACAATAAACTCAAGAGTAGAGAAGTATAAAAAATCATAAAATAAATACTCACTCGCAGTGTAAGCCTGTTTGATGACGTTGATCTCATGGTTGGACATGGTGCACATGACCTCGATAAGCACATCCTCGTCGGTGCCGATGCCCGCAATAGCGTCATGCAGCTCTTTGGCGTAGAACTGCGGCAGTGGAGTCATGAGAGCCACTAGGAGATCTTCGAATTTACCACTGGTTTCACTCTTCAAGTCTGATACGAGATCCTGGTAAATAATTGGATTATAAGAAAACGACAATTATTACAGCAATAAAATGGATTGTGTTGGTTCCAATGTTGTAAATAAGGCTTTTTTTAGTGCAGAAAATTCGACTTCCAGTGAGTGGCAGAGAGGAAACGGCAGGGTATTTCAAACAAGTCTCCACTAAAACCATTCCCTTTCCCCACGGCATTGTGACATTCATCACAACCCTGAAAAGTTGTATGCTGACACACCAATATAATATTGATTTTTCTTTCAATAAAACTGGGGGATATTCAAGGTCACGGGCAACCATCAGATGAATTTGGGGTGGTCTGAAAGAAGGTCAATAAAATTGTTGACCGCTTGAACTGTACCAAAGGTGGAGAAGAGAAACGCCCGGTGTGTACAGAGTACAGCGTGATCCTCTGTTACATAGAATAAATAATAGTACTACGTACAGAACGGCCAATCTCTAATGCCCTGCTCTTCGTAGTAGCGTTTGTGGGCACCTAAATTACGCACGCATCTGGGCGTGTAGAAGCATCACTTCGCTTGTAGTATGCATCGGAATCGGTTTTTTATGTAGTGTCCTAGGTGTGTTTGTGATTTCAGTTCGCAGAAGCCAGAAGCTAGAAGCAATTCAAGTAACACCCTGTCTGTTTTAGATTTAGACCATGAAATGGGTAGGAAATACCTAGTACCTATCTAGCTTAAAAGTGCTATAGTGCTAGCGAAATATGAAAATATCGATAAAAATGACACAGTAGAACTAGATGGAAGTCCATGAACGTGATACAATGAAATCGTTGGAATATCGCCAAATTGTTCGCATACGTAAAATACCCAGTATTAACGACAAAACAAATATCTTGCTAATCTTAATTTTACAAATGCGAATGATAGGTTTTCTATTACAAATTTAAGGTTCAGCTTACAAGATCCATGTGGCAATATTTTTTTAAATGTTTCTTAGTTGACACCCGGTGGGCCGCCTGGTGACTATCCTTGCCCTAGGCCAATCCTAAAGAAACATATATTTTAATTCCGTAGTTGAAATGTTTTGACCTCAACTTTTGCTTTGTGTAGAATATGGAAATCCACACTGCGTGTTTCTATTTGCATTTAAAACAACCGCAATGTTCTTGTTGGAATATGCACCTATCGCGTTTACTAGGACACGAATGCATTATTATGCAATTACTAAGTCTATTGTAGTAATAATTATAGGTTTTATTTCATTATTAAAAACTATAGTTATAACAGTCAAGCTAAGGTATGAATTTTTGATCTGCGAAGTGAATCAGTCCTCTAACAACTTAAAGCGATCTTAGAGCTTAGTCTTCTCTGTATACAGAAGGTAATATAATCATTGTTCTTCAAAAATATTTGCAAACGTGTTTCGGCAATTTTGCAGAAAATTTGGAGCAGATGGATGATGAATTAAGTAATTTCTCTTAAAGTATAAGTATATGCTACAGGTCGATGAAGATCACCCATCCAAAGATAGATCGTGGCAAGCGCGGTTTAACTTTGAACATCGATTGATCAATCCAAATGATCATCAAAGTTATGACTTTATTGTAGGTTCGAAAGAAGTAAAACTATTGTATTTTGACAGCATCTGTTAATGTACTGTTAAATATAATTTAAGGAAAATGGAAAGACAGATATATATATGTTCTGAAGTAGTACATATAGTTTTTTTTATTGGATAGGAGGCAAACGAGCAGACGAATCGCTTCATGGTGGCGAAATACAACGTAAGCGTTGCCGTTCATGCCGGTTTTCTGTGAGTCCGTGGTATCACTGCGGTCGAGCCGGCCGATTCGTGCCGAAGCATGGCTCTCCAACGGTAGTTTGATACGAAATGGCAAAATAATAAATTATCTAATGATAGCTTAAGGACAATATCTACTTAGTTAGGTACCATACATAATGTACCTACCACCTAAATGAGGATAAGTAGACGGATAAATGAATACAAATTATTCCCATATTACGTAATAAAAGCCCATTATCATGCTTTCCTTCAGTCTAAAGTCAATACAAATTCAATTAATTTGTACTGAAATGGAAGCGACATGGTAAGTACCTACTAATAAATTAATGGATGCCTCGTCTATTAGTTAATTGGCAAATTGTAATCTCTGTGGAGTTTTTGATCCCACTATCCAACTAATTCTTATTACGAGTATAATGCGAAAGAAATCTTTAAATTTCTTTCGCGCAAACGTGAAAACGGCTGAACGGATTTGGCACACAGTTTGAATGAACGTCTGAGAAAAAAAGAAATGAAAGATGTAGAAAGAAAGAAACAATTTATTCAGCGAACAGCAAAGACAAGGACATAAATACCTGTAGAATAACATAATATTAAACTTATAACCTTACGATTGCGCCGAAAATGTGGTTCAGCATATGCCAGACAAATTTTCCCGACGCTGGTTTTAGACCCCTAATGACGTAGTAGATAACGATGTAGATATAAGATAAATTTGATGTCTGAAGAAACTCATTCTCTCAGTCATGGCATTGTGCTAATAGATATTAGGACAACGCCATCTGGCAACGAGGAGTATAGAAACTTAGACGCAAGAAAGTAATGTGAACAAAAGAAGGACAACATACAATGACCTTATGACTAAAGAGTCTTATCACATTGCGTAGCTGACAGTGCAAACAAAAAGCATTGATAGCCTAGTGATAAGAGCTTGACTGCCTATTAATAAATCGAATTGAAGGCACACACCTCGAGACATCAGAATCATGTGCATTTTATGAACACTCCTTAAAATGGTGAAGGAAATCGTGAGGAAGCCTGCATGCCTGTGTGTTTCTAAACGGCGGCGGCGTATGAAGTTTGTCAAACTGTTACAACCTAAATGTAGGCAACAGCTGCTGTACCTTACAGTTTTTCCCTAAGTAGTTATTGGGTTTTTCTGTTTCCTTTAGCAGCTTGAGTTTAAATTTGTTTCCGAACAACGGCAATAGCCTCGCCCCCATAAAATAGAAAAAAACGTAGTCAACCGGTACGTTTTGAGTTACAGTATAGGAATACAGATGTGGTATGTTATCCAAATTATCTTTCAAACAAAAGAAACCTATAGTACATAGTTCATTTATTATTAAGTCTACGGGATATTGAGTCTGCGTCGCAGTCTCGCTTACAAACACACGAGAATAAGTCAAGCTGCACTATAAAAACCACCGCTATTGGGACGGAATACAGGCGGTGAAAATGGTAAAATGTTAACCCTTATAAATTACGAGTAATACATACCTTTCCATATAAAGTCTTGAACTCGAAAGCGATTCGCAGACGTTGTTCATTGGTGCGTCTTGTCAGCACATGGATGATGGCCTTTTCATCCGTGCCGAATCCTTTCATCGCTTTCCGGAGGATGGCCGCATCATCGCGGGGGTCAAAAGGATTGGCCGGCACAACCGTGGGTTTTGTCTGAAAGGGAAACTTGTATTAACATCTTTGCTGGAGGATGAAAGACTAGGTAGTCTTGTCAGTTTGTCAAATTAATGTTTGAGGTTAAGGTCTTAAGTCTTATCCATAGCTACGGCAACTTTTTACGCGATACAGTAGCGAACCAGTCGCAAAGAGATTACGATACAGTTGCGATGCTGTATTATTATAACAGCGTTCGCTTATCTCACCATAATTCTCTTCACTATAGTGGTAATATACCGCTTCCCTACTAATATACCGAAGTATTATTGTTTTTCTTGGATAGTATTTTTTTATTAAAGTGTTTCTTTAGATTAGTATAGGCTTTGGTTTCCTTTAGTGTCATATCGTATTGCACATTGTAATCGCCACTTCATCCATCAAAAAACAGAAAAGTTTGGATGATTGTGGGTAGGTGCATAAAAGTACTTACATGTGTTCTGCATTTCTTTTGTAAATTTAATTATTTTTTTTGAGTAAAATCCTATTTTAGTGATAATAAATCAATACAATTTAATCTATTAAATTACATATATTGAGGACAAGCACTGTTATATGTCCTAAGGAAAATAATTGCAAAAACTTGCCGGTGACCTACCACTGTTAACACAGTCGCTTTGTCACTCCACAAAACATCCAACTGAAATGGCCACCATAGCTGACATTGCAGAGACCCAGCGTCTTGCAATCACATCTTTGAATCAGCGTATGGCTGATTTTGAAGCACACCTGAGGGCATCTTCTAGTGGAGCAGATTTGAGCAGCTTACATAAAGACTTTGTTGCGTTCAAAGAGCATGTCTGGAATGTTCTCAGTGTCCTACAGCAACAGATTGTGGAGGTGAGCAGAAGTGTTGATGTAATTGAGATGCGGCACAGAAAAAAGTTTGTCTTGCTTGGGGGTGTGCCTGAGAAACCTGATGAGAAGGTGGCCGATATTGTAACATCCATAATGCAGACTCAACTGGGATTCAATACATTCGAACCTTCTTCACTCACTGTTTGTCACAGGTTAGGTTCTGCCACTAATGGTCGCCCTAGAACCATTCTCCTTCGCTTTAATGATGTTACAATTAAAGATACCATTTGGAAGTCTAAGACTAAGTTAAAGGGTACACCATATGTGCTATCTGAGTTTCTGACACGGCAGCGGCAGACAGCTTTTTCGGCGGCTCGCAAGCTGTTTGGAGTGTCGAATGTATGGACGATAGACGGTAACATTAACGTCAAGCTCCCAGATGGCAAGCGTCGTCGGATATACTGTAACGAAGATGTTGAGGCGTTGGGTTTGGAGCATGGCAAGACACTGGAGGCTCCTCCGGTTTCTCAGGCCAGCACGAAGACTGTAATTCAAGCGGCGCCAGCGCAGGTTGCAGCGAGACCAAAGCGGAACGCCTCACGTAAATAGTGTTGCTTCAGTGAGCTCTGTTATCATTTCATTGAGACTTTGTTTACTTTTACTGAGCTTAAACTGTTATAAAAACAGTTTTAATGTCGGTATTTCCTGATGTAATTTCCTGTTTGTTACTCGTATCCGTCTGCCTTGCCGTCTTTGATTGACACCGAATCTGATTGACAGTTTTGAGCTTGACAGTTATAAATGTCAAATCTTTAGTGACACTGTATATTTGAGTATTTGGTTTTTGAGCCGAGTGCGTTCGGAAATCTGTTTGTGAACAGTCAACCGGCAGGTTATGCAAATAAAATCTTTAGCTTCATTTTATAAATATTATATATTATATCATATTCATTCTATATTACATAATATTTTTTAATATTTATCTATTTATTATTTATTTTATTTAACTATGTCAGATGATGATGATTCCTTCTATTCCGCCTGTGACAATTCTTTTAATTCATTCTCCTCTTTTGACGATTGCGTTTCAGTAAATTCCCATTTATGTAACGAATATCAGCGTTTTTCTAAGTGTTTTAATGTAGCTCACGTTAATGCACAGAGTATACCGCAACATCACTCTGAGTTGCTGGACATATTTAATGATGTTTCAGTACACGCTATTTTAATATCAGAAAGTTGGCTCAAACCCGAACTCCCTTCTACTTTTTTCAGTCTACCTGGCTTCGTTCTTATTCGCAACGATCGCACGGGAAAAAGGGCCGGGGGTGTCGCTATTTATCTTCGTAGCGACATACCCTACAAAATTCTTATATCTTCTCCCTCGCCGTATAATGGTAATCCTGAATTTCTTGTCCTTGAAATTGCTGTCAAAGGGGTTAGGGCCGTTCTCGGAGTTGTATACTGCCCTCCTGCTATTAATTACTTTTCGAGTCTAGAAACTCTTCTTGAATCTATTTCTTCCGAGTACAAGCATATCATAGTCATGGGTGATTTTAATACCGACCTATCGAGAAACAGTCCGCGTTCACGCAAGCTGAGAGGAATCCTGGAGTCGTCGAATCTTTTGTCTCTCCCTCTTAACCCCACTCATCATAATCTTGACTCTGACGATTCCTGGATTGATCTTATGCTGACGTCTTCTTTAGATCATATTGCTAATCATGGCCAGGTTGCCACTCCCGGTCTCTCAAGACATGACTTAATTTACTTATCTTATAAAATTAAGCCACCCAAACGGCAACCGGCTATAGTTGTTCTCCGTAGCTTTGCGAGGGTAAATAAAACGATGCTCAACAGCGACGTACAATCGATTGACTGGACCAATGTTTTTCAGGCAGCTACAGTAGATGAGAAGGTGGATTTGTTTAATAAATCTATTTTAAATGTTTGGGACACGCATGCCCCGCTTAAGGCTGTTAAAGTTAAACGTCCACCTGCGCCTTGGATTACTCCTGGCGTACGCATGGCGATGAGGCGGCGTGACAGGGCTTTTAGAAAGTATAGAAGAGATCGCAGTGACGAAAATTGGTGCTTTTATAAGCAAGTGAGAAATCGTTGCAATCAGATGGTAAGGGCTTCTAAACGCCGTTATATTCACGATAATGTTCTTAGTTCTTCTCAGGCTGATATATGGAAGTTCCTTAAATCCCTTGGCATAACTCAGTCCCCATCAAATATTATACCATCGTGTTTATCCCTTAATAATCTCAATCTACATTTTTCTGCATCAGCTCCTCTTGCTGTTCATATTAAAAATAATACTATTCTCGATATTACTTCCGTGCCTACATTACCTCCAGACTCCTTTTCATTTTCGCCCGTGACTGAACGCGACGTCCTGAAATCTTGTAATGCTATTAGATCCAGAGCAGTGGGCTGTGACGGCGTAAGTAGGATTATGGTTGATCTTATTATTGATAGCATAATCCCAGTACTAACCCATATAATAAATTGTTCCTTGCAGACTGGGGTTTTTCCTTTATCCTGGCGAAAGGCCCACATCATTCCCCTTCCTAAAACCTCCAATCCCAGCCTAGTAAATCACTTTAGACCTATTTCAATTCTTCCTTTCCAATCCAAAGTTTTAGAAGCAGTAGTCCACAAACAAATCTCTTCCTTTGCATTTAAGAACGCGTTACTATCACCTTTTCAGTCTGGTTTTCGACCTAGACATAGCACGTCTACTGCTTTGCTAAAAGTCACTGAAGATATTAGGTCTGGCATGGAGAAGACGATGGTAACAGTTTTGGTTCTCATAGACTTCTCCAATGCTTTCAATACTGTTGATCATGATATTCTCCTTGCCATTCTTGAACAAGTAGGGATGTCGACATTATCACGTGGTTGGTTCTCTTCATATCTTCGTGGTCGCCAGCAAGCGGTGCGTATTGGTCAGGATTTCTCCGACTGGTGCGACTTGTCAACTGGCGTACCACAAGGCGGTATACTTTCTCCTCTCCTATTTTCTTTATTTATTAACTCTATCACTAAAATCCTCAAATGCTCTTACCATCTGTACGCTGATGACTTGCAACTCTACGCACAAGCCAGCATAGAAAATGTAGACGGTTGCATAACCAATCTCAATGCGGACTTGGATGAGATTAAAGGCTGGTCTTCCAAATTTGGTGTTGAGGTAAATGTCAACAAGTGTCAAGCCATCCTCATCGGCAGCACGTTCCATTTAAAAAGCTTTGATGCCAAGAATCTTAAACCCATTTTATTTAATAACTCGGTGATTCCTCTCTCACAGAGCGTCAAGGATCTGGGGTTGCACATTGATGATAGGTTGGGCTGGGACAAGCAAGTCACCCACGTGAGTCAGAGTGTGGCAGCCTCACTGCGATCTCTCTATAGGTTCAAACACTTTCTTCCCCCCTGCACTAAAACCCTTCTGGTCCAGTCCCTTGTGCTTCCTGTAATTGACTATGCTGATGCTTGTTACTGCGATTTATCTCAAGAACTTCTCAACAAATTGGATCGTCTACTTAATAACTGTATTCGCTTTATTTTTGGTCTTCGGAAGTATGACCACATATCCATCTTTCGTTTCCAGCTTAAATGGCTGCCTATCCGTCAAAGAAGATCCCTTAGATCTCTTTGTATGCTTTTTTCTATCCTCAACGATCCTAATTCCCCTGAATATCTCAAATGCCTCTTCCAGTTTTTGGGCTCAACTCATAATCGCGACCTTCGAGCTTCTGAAAATCTCATACTACAAATTCCTTCGCACCGTACAGGTTTCATCGCTAATTCTTTTGCTGTATCAGTTATAAAGCTTTGGAACGGTCTCCCACTTGACATTAAAAAAGCTCCGAGCAATTTCTCATTCAAGTGCAAAGTACGTGAATACTACCTGAAGACACTGAATTAACAACTGTCCTTTTCCCTTGGTTTCATTTATAGTTTAATTATAAAAATACTTTCTTTATTTCATCTCTGGCACTTATAGTTGAATTGTATGTATGTATAATAAATATATGTATGTATTTATGTATATATTAAATTATTGTCTATTTATAGTCTGTCGCTAGTTACTCAAATATTTATTTTTTGTACCTATTATAATTTCTCCCAAACCCAAAGGTTGACTGGTAGAGAATGCCATATGGCATTAAGTCCGCCTTATGTACTACTATTGTGCATAGAAGTATAAATAAATAAATAAATAAATAAATAAAAGTTTTACGGGTAATGAAATGAGATATTGGGCTAGCTTAGGTAAAACACACAGTACGGAGTATGCCTAACACTCAGATCTCAAAATTAAGAGATGATTACAATGCAGTACACACATACAGTACACAGTACCTTGACACAGTCTTTACAACGAGACATAGCCTTTTTGAGTGAGCATAGAAGGGCTCTTTGACTAAATATCAATCAAACTTATGAAAACGCGGTTGTTTGAGTAGGTGCAGCACTTTGAGTACATACTCACAAAGATGCAAAGCCCATGTTTCGTTGAGGACTCCAAAAATGTTTTCTTATACCTTGGACATGATAAAAGCAGGATTTACGAAATCTACATAATTTTTAGGATAATCCTTTTTGAATGATGAAAAATAATCTCCCACCTCAAAAGTTACCTAGAGACTGCTGCCATTTTGAGTACTTTGCGTATATATGCGTAAGCGATTATCCCATGAATGGATTAATAAGAATTACATTTAAAGCAAAGTAAGTACACAAATGATAACCCCTCACTTTTATTTATGTTAATTATAATAAAAGATAAAATATAAAAGCTGAAAGGAAAAATAACATGTTTCCGATGTACTACTAGCAATAATAAATCAGCCATTATTTTAGTTAGGACGTTGTTGCTTGCTCAGGAAGCTCTTTCAATTTAATCAGGTAAATAGCGAGACCAGCAGCCGTGCCATATATGTTAAAGGAACCCTTTTTAGGTTGTGAGAAAGGGTTGGCGTTATTTAATGTCTATGGCGGCATCCCTCCCTCTCAATCGGAAACGATCGCAATAACACATCATGGTATTACCTCAGAAGGGCATCATGCCGAGACAGAATCTGAATAAATAAGCAACAGCAGCTTAAGGCATCCCCTAAGTGTGTGTTCTATGACTCGAAATTATTAGTGAAGGATATAGGGTTAATGCACAGATTAAGGAGAATTGAATGGCTGGCAATTGAGGTCATTGGAGCTCTGCCTGTAATCCCTAAAACACTGCGAAACTTTGTCCGTCCAACTCACTGGCATCAATCTTTCTTACGTGAGTAACCGTGAACTGAGCAATTTAACTTGTTAACTCCAATTCTATTGCACGATTGTCTACCAAGTACAAAATTGGAACATATTGGCATCATCAAAACACATAAAAGAAAATAAATACCGTATAGCGAAATGATTTAAATCCTCTCCGTATACCAATTGATGCTCTGTAGGCACTGCGCATACTTGAATTCGATGTTACTGAGGACATATTAATTAATCGATTCTTTTTTCAAACCAACGGAAATAACACAGTCACATCACTATTTAACACCATAACACAAGTGAATTATTGATTGTGTGGTATAGAGGTGAGACGAAAGGTGTATTTAGAGATCACTACAGCCATTGTAGTGGGGACCAATTCCAAGACTGAATCGTTGGTGGCTTTGATAAATGTACTGAGAGACGAAGTGAGCATAACAATGTAATTGCAGCAAACTGTTCCTTGAATAGTCACAGTACGAGTAGGTACGTCGCCAGCCTCCTGTGTTACTCTCAATGATATTCGTCACGAATTTAAACTGAGTTCATGTTTTCTTGTTTCAAAATAATTTTTGCTAAAAATTTTTACTTATATTTTGCAAAAAGGGTAACCGCTTGTCATGGGTTCGATTCCCCTCCGAGGCGAATATTTGTGTTTTCGACAGATATTTATTTCGAGTCTGCGTTTATTGCGTATCCGTTAAATTTATGTATGTGAATTCCCCGCGAGAAAGGGCTGGTTGCCTAGTACGGGAGGTATTTTTTATAGAAAAAAAAAATTATGAACAACTTATAGGAGAGTAGACAGAGACGGTATAAATCAAAGACCAATGGAATACGTAGGTACACAGGTACTACAGTCTCTCTCCTCGGCACTGTACTGGGTTTAGAGAGAAACAAAACCGGGTAAATAGAGCAAGACTGCTAGTTATGAAAGATCAGATTCCTTACCGTTTTTATTTCTATAATATTAATCATCATGGCTAAATGATATCCAATCCAAAAGGAGCTGAAGAGAACTTATATAAAAAAACTTTAGTTGAAGAACTTTTTGTAATATCAAAAAAGTATAAGGACCCATGCAAAATGAACTATAAACTTTTTTTGTTGACCTGAGTGCGCTGGAAGTTCTTTTTTTCCGAATCAGGAATTCAGATTTGGAATTCGTACGTCTACGGACAGCGATGGACTTGTAAATCGGAATTCATCATTCCGAAACCTAATCAGGAAACCAAACGTTTGCGGGCGGGTTAAGCTCGAGCACATATTCCAAGTAAATAACCTTTCACATACACGAAGGAACACAGTAAAACTAGGGGTGGTAGCTAGCCGGGTGGACCACCAGATGAACGGGATCGTACCATTAAACATGCTGGGTTTTGTTAACTTTTACATGATTACATCACTCGTTTCTCCGAACGCGCACGTTGAGAAAATACGGAAAAAATTTAAAAAGTACGCATTGTATTCTTACCCACGTTTTGCACGTGGGAGCGTCGAGCGTGCAAACCTTGTCGACAAAGTTTGCACGCTCGACGTTCTATACCTACTAACTCGTGTTTGTATGGGTTTTTGTTTTTATTTTAAACAGTTTTTCAACACCATAATGTTTTCCTAGCTTGATTTGATTTTGGAAAAAAACACCGTATTATTACACCATCCGATTGTCAGAGCCTTTTATTAATAGTTAGAAGGATTAAGTTGCTATAGGGATAATAGTTATTGGGCAAATAAACTAAGATAACTGTAACTACTGTAGGTATTATTTAGCAAGTGAAGGAAAATGCCGTAAATATTAGGTGTTTGTTATTTCACGTTCCTAGCATAATAAGTAAATGTTTTAAATGTCAAATAAACTACCGGATATTTTTTGTAATCAGAGTTTTAAATAACTATTTATGAAAATCCAGGTACCTAGTTTTACAATATTGATTAGGCACACACATTTTTTTGCAAATGTAATAAAAACCTAATATATTATTATTATATAGGGGATTAAAAATTTGTATAAAATACGTAGTTTTCTAAACACATATATTTTTTTTACTAAACCACTATAGTATTAATGCAGCTCGGTCGAAACTCATGCCAATATCACTCTGCTTTTGGATTTTTATACAACAAATATTTCTTTGAGAAAGTTTTTTGTTATACAATCACATGTTAGGTATTTTACACTAATTACCAGTCACCCTGTATTTACAAAAACAAGTGCATAATTAAGACATGAATGAATTAAATCAAGCTATTTACCCAAGCATGCACACTAATGAATAACCATGCAGCTATGCCATTGTTTTGCTTATCACAATAAATAGCTTAAAATTAAACCATGTTAACACAATTATAAATAAAAATAGTGTAGAGAAACAAATGACCTGACGACTTTCAAGATGAATACAAACAGGAAACCTATGAAAATAACTGTGTATCTCAATTTAAATGGCCAGGTTACAAAAGCAATTAAACTTACCTGCGGTGTTGGAGGCACTGATGAAGACACACTGTAAGCTTGGTGGCTATGCACAGGTGAGTGACCCTGTTGTGGATACCCCTGGTATTGGTTAGTTTGAGGGTAACCTGGACTCGACTGCGGGTAGGCAGGCTGCGTGTGGCCTGGGAAACCACTTTGAGCAGGCTGGGGATACCCTGTTTGAGCTTGTTGAGGATAACCCCCTTGAGCAGTCTGTGGGTAACCCTGAGACGGGTACCCTTGAGCAGAATTTGGCTGAGGATAACCCTGATTTGTTTGTTGGCCCGGATATCCGGAGCTTTGTTGAGGATAACCCTGTGATACCTGAGGGTATCCGGGACCGCCACCAGGCTGTGGGGCTGGGTACCCCATTGTAGGGAAACCTGGCATTGGCAATGGATTTCCAAAGGACTGTGGGGCTGTGTTGCTGAATCCGATATTATGTAAGTATTGCTGTTGCGGGTATCCTGATTGGCCCTTAAAGGAAATGAAAATGAATGTCAATTCATTGTCTATGTATTGCTGTGATATTGAACTTGTATTGAAATTTTAAAAAGATCAAACTTCAGGCATTCTAACTATAAAATGCCTAAAAACCTACTTAAGTATATAGTTATGTAAAAAACTCTTTAAAAAGTGCTAGATGGCAATAAGAAAGTATTTTATTGGCAATACCGTTATTATTTTGTAGTGCCTATTTAAAAATATGGGTAAGTTATAAAGTTAACAAAGTTAATTTCAGCAATGCCTTGATGTCAAATAGTAATAGGCCTGGCCTGAAGTTACCCACTACCCTATAAATATCTAAAAAATACTTTTCCACTTATATAAACACAAAGTAAGTACTGTTTATGTGAACTGTAATTTTCTTACATACTATGAGGAAAATATGAAAGAAAATCACAGTTCATTCCATTTCGAACAGTGCATTTCGATTCTGCCTATATTTACCACTACAATTAGCACAAAGAACAATCAATTATTGTGATAAACAACCCATTGGCCCAAATGCGCCGATCTCAACCAAACTTCTTACAAGCAACCAAATAGGTTCATTCCATTTAAAAAAATAATTACAGTCCTCTTAACAAAGCTAAACTACTGAATACACAAGGAGAACCACTTACTTGCTGCCACGGATTCATTTTTATTCAACTCTATCAATGTAGAACCTTTGAAACACTGAGTGAGAAATCGGCAAATACGTTTACAGCAGAATTACAATAAGTAATTCTGTGATGCTGATGACGAACAGCGAACTTCACACACTGATGACTAATTGTATTTCACCATGAAATGAAAAGTAGAATAGAATACGATGTGATGACGTGAGCTATTTTTTTTCGCGTACTACTTTTAGTTTGGCATAACTACTTTCTGGCTGTTCGGCGTACTGATTTAATGAATGAATGATCGAGTGATCCGAAATGTCATTTTAACATTGACACAATGTGAATTTCCGCCGTGTCATGCGAGTGTCAATTATGACTCTAATGACAGATAATTATCGAAGACGTTTAAAGGGCTTGACCAAGCGATACCTACCGGTAACAATACGATAGATTCTAATGATAAGAGATAAGATATACTACGCCGACCTTGGAATAAGGGCAGGAGGATGAGAATGACTAACGATAGTTTGGGCTTCGATTTATTATTTCAAATTATCATACATACTTTTAAAAAAAAGTTGCCCCACACTAGGATTTTCTCCTGTATCGTGGGTGCATTTAAAAACACAAATTCCCAATTTGTAGTTGGTATTAAATTTAAAATTGATTGAAGAAATTTGAGTTTTGGATATGTACCATGATGTGCTGTTGACCATAATACACTCGCACCTTTCTCCCTCAGGGGTAGGCAGAAACTACAAACCGCTACTTGCTATGATTATTATAAACTAGTTCTTTTGCTTCTTCCACATTCATTTATCTTATCCTACACACGTGCCGGTTGCGAGTACTTACAAAGCACCTGACCTTTTTGGAGGACATTGCCAATAGGGAACGTGCACGAACTTTAGGTTTAGGCACAAATCAACATGAGAGAGTGTGGTTAAAAAAAGAACTTTTCAGATCTCTCATCATGTTCGATAACATGGTGAGGGATCTGAAAAGTTCTTTTTTTGATCAATGTTTACATTATGTTTAAATCATTTTTATTATGATTAAATCGTTAGCGCGGCCAGAATTTGTTAAGAGGCCAAAAATTAAAATTCTTTTGAGATTTTACAAATTAAACAGATTTGTTTGTATTGAAAAGTACCACTACATATAGATCTCTATTTTTGCAATTAACATTATTTATTATGTAGTTTCCAAATGTTTTTTAACCTCATACTTAGGTACGTAATGTTTTTTACTATATTTATCCACTTTTGTCGACTATCACTTAGCTATGGAAAGTAAGAACTATTCGTGGTAAAATAATAGAATTTTACACCATTTGCATCCAAATGCATTTTCACTTAGTTGAATGATATATCTATTCACTTCTTTATATGTGATTAATTTATAACGTGAAGTACCAATGTCTAATATAGTTTGCGTAAAGATTCGGATTTACGCCACCAGATGGCCGAGCCTTCGTTGTGCACGTTCCCTATAAGATCGGTGTAAATACCGTCTGTCTTTACTCTGAGGGTGTACCTATCTTCTTCTGCTTAAGCTTATAATCTGTTTCTTGTGACTAACAAAATAAGTACCTAACTATGTATCAATTTTTTTTTATATAGTTATGATTTTTACGTAGTTTGGTTTGGTATACATTTTTACTAATACCTACATTATATTTTTTTTTACCTGAATCTTACATAGTACTTACTTATTTATTTAATAAAAAAACTGAAACAAATCTACTTAAATGATTTTAATGTGGAAATTAATATAATCTGCTTAATATTCATAACTATTTGAAAATCATTGTTGTCCGCTCACTATCACTTCTGGTAAGAAACATGAGTATCGATATCGATAGTTTTTAGTGTTCATAACTTAAGCGTTTCCCTTTAATCGACTTTTAATTCTATTCAGTACCTAACTTGACAGTTCAAAGAAAAATAATGATACCCTAATACGACTAATAGTGTTGGGGTAGTGAACGATTTTGCGAAAGAATGATAAAAATGGTACCTACCTAAAATATGAATAGTACTTAAAATAACTTTATACGACATAAAAGATGTGGAACATACGAATAATTAATAAAAGTAATTTCCTCGTAGGAACCTAGATTAACGGTATCGGAATCAGAATAATAACAGAATTTGATTAAATTGTGTTTGAATTACGATTTATTTCGGTATTACGTTTGTAAGAGAAATTCGGTCCGCCGGACTCTTAACAAGAATACTAGTAGTAATGTGTGCCCCCCATTGATAGCAAGCATTTTTTTTAAAAAAAAAAGACATTGCCTCCGTCCAACGGGTCAACAAGGGTTGCCATCCGTCCGGGTTTCCCCGGATTTGTTCTAGTTTACAGAGCGTCCGGGGACCGTCCGGGTGGGGTTTAATTTGTAGTCCGGGTTTAAAGGTTTTTAAGTTACCTCTTTCAGTAAAGCGCGCCGAGCCAAGTGACCACCGGGTCGCCATGCGCCCCGTCCATCTCTGGGTTCGAAGCTCAAAAATCCGGGGCTTTCACGCTTCTTGTCCTAGTTACCAGGTTTTAGAGATGGCAACCCTACCTCCGACTGCATAAGATTGGTAATCTTGCTTCCATCTTTTATGGCAGTCGGGTTTTTATTTATTAAATTAATTTAATTTAATAGACCAGAAACTAAAAATGATTTTTATTTCTTATCATTGACAAGACTTCCCGTACGCAGCATCGCCTGCGTACTTAGATAATTTTCGGTTCTAAATAAACTGAGACCACTGTACCTAGGTAGGTACACCATTTAGGTTTCATATCATAAAATGTGTTAATTCTAATTTTTGGAAGAAAACAATTGTCAAAATGTCAACAGCGAATGACAGTTGTAGGTAGGTACTGATCTTGACGATGTGTGTGTCAAACGTATGTTAGTGTGTGTAGGTACTTTCGTACAAACTTCCACCCCCCTTTTTACCACCTTAGGGGTTGAATTTCCAAGAATCCTTTCGAAGTGCTCGTCTACAGTGCAAAAGTAACCTGCATGAAAACTTTCAGGGCCCTAGCTCCTGTAATTTCTGTTGTGCTTTGATATGTCAGTTAGTAGGTCAATCAGTCAGATTCTTCTTTTGTAAATATATGTAGATTAATTGCAAAAGGTGTGAACGATGTTTGTCGAGAATTATTTTATACCTACATCATATTTCGCAATTTTATTGGTATGTAGGTACATATGTAAAAAGTTATCATTTTCAGATCTTCTTTTTACGTTAATTCCCCATAATTATTCTGTCATTTCTCTTTTGAAACGGAATTTGTAAAAAAACTGGTAATTAATACATAATTTTTAAATAGAAATGAATATATAAATTAAGAGAAAAATAATAATTTACTACATATACTAATATATACTTACTACTATAATTATATTAATAAATTTTAATATAAATGATTAAATTTGAACATAAGGAAATATGGCGAAGTATCAAAGTGCTCCTCCTCCCTCCTACTTATTAATTTTACTGTGCTGTGCCCGACAGGGTTCATCATTGTTTCTGTCTATTACTCTTACCACCTGTGTATTATTATGTACAGGATTGCAATAAATATATGAATATGAATATTCGGTAAAATGGCTGTAGGTACCTACCACTTTTTCCAAAACAATAAAGATATTAATGTTATTTTCATAACTTTTAAAGCAATAATAATTCAAACGAACATTTTTTATAACATAGTGTTAACGACTAACGCCATCTAGGGGCCATCGCAACGAATGAGCGGACAGAACGGTGGAAGGGCGAGCATTGCGCTGTGTCATTCCACTGAATATCTTTTTTACGACGATCAAGTGTCATCCTTACAACTGGTTATAATTTATATTATTTTGTTCTGTACAAATATACGCAATTTTAAAATCAAAGCAAATACACGAGTCATTTGTCTATCTCCATTTCTTCATCATACGAACGAGGAAAGAAATCGCACTTCACAAGCCAGCCTGACAAAATCACCTAACATATTTTGGACCTACGAACCGGATCTTCATCGAGAAGCAGCACCACCAGGAATTAACGGTCAGGCCATTCAATCTTTCCTTCCTAAATCCTGTGCTCAATTTGTGCTTACGTTGTTTCTTTATGCAAAATTACAGTGTTCTTGACCGGTGAATTAGTGCGCCTACCTACATCGCGTGCAAGTGAAAATCATCTACGAAACTGTAAGTGCTTAATTCCTGTTTTTCACATACACCGAAATGACAAAAAAGAGGCATTCGCTTATAGATGTTGAAAGTACAGATGATATTATCCGGGATTTAGTTAAGAAACGGGGTTCTGTTAAAGGGAAATTTACTTTATTCGTTAAATTTGTCGAGTCATTAGATGAGTCGAATATAACTGAAACACAAAAAGCAGAGTTACAAGAGCGTTTTCAAAGGACAAAATTGTTATTTGATCAATTTTCGAATTTTCAAGACGAATTAGACTTGATAGTTTCGGGGAGTCAAGTAGACAAAGAATTACAAGAGAGAGAAAGTTTTGAAAATCAGTTCTATGCTATTGTGGCCAAATGTAAGTGTATTTTAAAGGAAAACCCGCAATCTGACATTCAAAATCGTAACTCGAACGGTATCAAACTACCTACAATTTCTTTGCCCAACTTCGACGGTAGCTACGATCAATGGCTCGAGTTTCGCGATACATTTTTATCAATTATTCACAATAGTAATAATCTCGATAACGTTCAAAAATTTCATTACTTGCGATCAGTTCTCACAGGTAATGCACTACAAGTGATTAAGGCGCTAGAATTTTCTTCGGACAATTATTTAATTGCTTGGGATTTGTTAGAGAACAGATATAATAATAACCGTTTGCTTGTTCACAACCATGTTAAGGCTTTATTTTCTGCTCAGTCATTAAATAAAGAGTCAGCTTCGCAAATTCGTGAACTAATTGACAACATAATGAGAAATATTCGTGCATTAAAATCCTTAGGGGAACCTACTGACACATGGGATACATTAATTATCCACATAACAGTCTCAAAATTAGATTCGTCGACGGAACGCGAATGGGAACTTCATAAAAGTACCCACACGAATACGTCCTCAAATAAAAAAATGTCGTTGTCTGATTTAATGACTTTTCTTAAGGATCGAGCAGATTTTCTAGAAACTGTTAAGCCTTCTCAATGCAAACCAACAGGGGACACACATACTCAAAACACACACATTAAAAAAACGTCGTCGATAAAATCACATAGTCATGTAGTCACACATAAAAATAGTAAGCCTTCAAACTCATCACATTCGCAACGTTACAAATGCAATATGTGCGATTCGAACCATCCTTTATATTCTTGTGAAAAGTTCCTTAACTTATCACTTAACGAAAAAATAAAACACATAGAGGATAAAGGGATGTGTCGTAATTGTTTACGTGTCGGCCACGTAGTCGCGGAATGTTGGTTCGGGCCGTGCAAGCATTGTAACAAAAAACACAACACTTTAATTCACGACTTTAGTGACGCTGGTATGTCATCAGCAGTTGCAAACGCATCACAAACATCACCTCAGTCCGTTGCTGATATCACGCACACACATGTATCCCAAACGGCATCTCACACATTTCACACGCTTTATAAAGACGATAATATTACTTACAATCATTTTCACAATCAAGTATTATTATCGACTGCATTAGTGGAGATAGCTGATAAATATAACAAATTTCACACCACTCGAGCTCTCCTAGACAACGGGAGCCAACATTGTTTCATATCTGAAACATTATGCAATACCCTTAACATTCCATTGATACAGTCCACTGTTCAGGTAATAGGAGTAGGTAATTCCATCACGAAGTCTACACAATCATGTAACATTAAAATGCGGTCAAAAATAAACTCATATACCACACGCTTAAATTGTTTACTTTTGTCCCGCATTACGTCACAATTACCTTCACTGGGTGTCAATCATAAGATTGAAATACCAGATAACCTGCAACTTGCTGATCCCGACTTTTATTTAACAAACGAAATACATCTATTAATTGGTGCAGACAAGTTTTGGGAACTGCTAAACGAGGGTTTAATTCGTTTACCTAAAGGTCCTTATTTGCAGAACACAAAACTTGGCTGGATTATATCTGGGTCAGTTCACAGACAAGTTTCACACAGTAATCGAACTCAATGTAATCTCACACAAACATGGGATACCGAACTTAAACGTTTTTGGGAACTAGAAGAAATAGCTTCATGTTCCAGTTCCAAGAAATACACAAAAAATGAAATTGCATGCGAAGATTTATTTAAAAGTACTACCTTACGCGACGATAAGGGCCGTTTTTCTGTACGCATTCCGTTGAGTGAATCAGCTGATGCACTACACGATACATTTTCTATGGCACAGAACCGGTTTCTTGCACTCGAACGCAAATTACTTCGCAGCTCACCTCATTATAGACAAATGTATAATGAATTCATGAGTGAATATTTGCGCTTAGGTCACATGAGTCGCATTTATGAATATTCGTCGCCTTGTTTTTTCTTACCACACCATGGCATCTATAGGGAGCACAGTTCTACTACTAAACTTAGGGTGGTATTTGACGCGAGTGCAAAATCAACGTCAGGCAAGTCTTTAAACGATATACAACACATTGGGCCGTCGTTACAGAATGACATTTTCTCCATACTACTCAGATTTCGACAATATAAATATGTTGCATGTGCTGATATTGAGAAAATGTATCGCCAAATCTTAATCCAACCTGATCAGAGAAACTTGCAGCTAGTTATTTGGAGAGACAATCCATCTGAACCCCTCGGTATATACCAGCTTAATACCGTCACATACGGGACGGCATCCGCGCCTTATCTAAGTATAAGATGCTTAAAACAACTCGCTTTAGAATGCAATGATGACGTCATTGGACGGATCATTAATGAAGATTTTTATGTCGATGACTTGATAACGGGTCATCAAGATCAACAAAAATTATTAGAAATATGTTGTAACATTTCTAAAATACTAGATTCCGGTTGTTTTCCATTAAGAAAATGGATATTTAATTTTGCTACTATACAGTCACAATCTTCATTTACGTATAAGGAATTGTCATTAGGGGACAACTGTCACACAAAAACTCTGGGTATGGGTTGGTCTTGTTCTCCGGACGAACTGCATTTTAGCACAAAATGCGATTATGAGTTAGGGACTAGTACTACTAAGCGCAGTATCGCTTCAACTATTGCACAAATATACGACCCCTTAGGTCTTCTTACTCCTACAATTATTGTTGCTAAGATCATGTTGCAAAGATTATGGTTATCAAAAATAGGCTGGGATGATCCAGTCACTAGCCCTATTTTATCAGATTGGAACAAATTCATAAATAAATTACAGTATTTACAAGATATACGGATTCCGCGCTATGTGCTACAAGATATTAACGCAGGTAGTAATACAAACAAAATAGAATTGCACATTTTTTGTGACGCATCACAAGACGCATATGGCGCCTGCGCGTACGTACGTAGCTATACAGGTACATTGATA
The DNA here is from genome assembly GCA_910591435.1 of Acronicta aceris. NCBI lineage: Eukaryota > Metazoa > Arthropoda > Insecta > Lepidoptera > Noctuidae > Acronicta > Acronicta aceris. Next base: position 13,591,257 of record OU342761.1, on the reverse strand, counting down.
ACAGTTAACTTATTATGTGCGAAGAGCAAGGTGGCTCCCGTAAAACCGGTTAGCATACCGCGCTTAGAACTTTGTGGCGCTGTAATAGGTGCGAGACTGTACGCAAAAATAATAAGTTCATTAAGATTAACAATCGATAACGTGTATTTTTGGTCAGACTCGACAATTGTTTTAGCATGGCTTAAAATGTCACCTAATTTACTAAAGCAATTCGTACAAAATCGTATTATAGAAATTAATGAGATAACAGGTGATATGCCGTGGCTTCATGTCGCCGGTAAACAAAATCCGGCTGATTTATTATCACGTGGAATGCATTTAGACACACTTAAGTCATCTGATATGTGGTGGTGCGGACCTCAATTCTTACATGTTCCACATAAGGATTGGGCACAAGATATGCATAATTATGATGTTAATCCTGATGAATTACCCGAATTAAAAGCTAATAAAATTTCATTGTTAAGTCAAACACAACCAATTTTTCCATTCGAACTTTTTTCTTGTTTTAACCGTATGAGACGTGTTGTGGCATACCTGATACGCTTCATTAATAACTGTCGCAACAAAGTTAACACACATCGCGTCACAGGTTGCCTCTTAGTAGACGAAGTATGTAATTCAACCAGAATTCTAACACGTATTGCACAGCAACAATCATTTTCAGATATTTATGATGGATTAAAATGTAATCGATTGTTAAAATATCCTCGTCATTTATCCAGTTTAAATATATTTTTAGATGAGCATAATTTAATTAGAGTAGGAGGTAGACTCACGCATTCGAAATCATTTTCGTATGATAAAAAACATCCATTGTTGTTATGTTCGAAGCATATATTTACACGACTCCTCTTTCAGTATCAGCATAAAGTCTTATTACACGCAGGGCCTCAGTTGTTATTAGCTTCAATACGAGAAACCTGGTGGCCTATCAGAGGACGCAACTTAGCAAAACAAGTGGTGCATACTTGTGTGAAATGCGTACGTATGAAAGCTAAACCTTTAACCATGCAAATGGGTAACTTACCTTCTGAAAGACTGGAACCAGGATATCCATTTATTCGATGCGGTGTCGATTATGCTGGGCCAATTTTTATGTTAAACCGTGCAGGAAGGGGGGCAAGATTAATTAAATGTTATATTTGTCTTTTTATATGTTTTACAACGCGCGCTATACACTTAGAATTGGTCACAAGTCTCACGAGCGAAGCATACATATTGGCATTTAAACGTTTTATCTCTCGGCGTGGTAAACCCATGCAAGTGTATTCAGATAATGGTAAAACATTCGTAGGAGCTTTAAAGGAATTTTCTAAATTTTTAGAGGACACTGAATGTGATATTGTTAACTTCGCTACTAATAATTTAATCAAATTCACATTTATACCACCATATTCGCCTCATTTCGGTGGTTTGTGGGAGGCAGGGGTTAAGTCCTGCAAATTTCATTTGTGCCGCGTAGTGGGCAATGCACACTTAACTTATGAGGAATTAAGTACGGTGTTAGCACAAATTGAAGCCGTCCTAAATTCCAGACCTATGTTTCCAATGTCCACAGACCCTAACGATTTGCTCCCTCTTGCTCCCGCTCATTTCCTGATCGGCCGACCGCTCACAGCACCTGCGAGCCAGGACCTCACTACGATGACTACGCAGAGCCTTTCTCGATATGATCGGGTGGAACAAATGCGGCAGAATTTTTGGACAAGATGGTCTAAAGAATATGTCTCCGAGCTTCAGAAAAGAACAAAATGGCAAATGAATCAAGACAGCCTTACTCCTAACACATTGGTTTTAGTGAAAGAGGATAACCTCCCTCCCCTGAAGTGGCGTCTCGGACGTGTGCTCCAAACATTTCCTGGCAAGGACAACATTGCACGAGTTGCCAGCATCAAAACTGCCACAGGCATTGTTCGACGATCCTTTTCGAAGATATGCCCGCTCCTGTACCCGCACGAAGATCAAAAGCCGGTGACGTCTATCTCGTTGGAACCTGGCACGTCCAAGGCCGGGGGCATGTTAACGACTAACGCCATCTAGGGGCCATCGCAACGAATGAGCGGACAGAACGGTGGAAGGGCGAGCATTGCGCTGTGTCATTCCACTGAATATCTTTTTTACGACGATCAAGTGTCATCCTTACAACTGGTTATAATTTATATTATTTTGTTCTGTACAAATATACGCAATTTTAAAATCAAAGCAAATACACGAGTCATTTGTCTATCTCCATTTCTTCATCATACGAACGAGGAAAGAAATCGCACTTCACAAGCCAGCCTGACAAAATCACCTAACACATAGTACCATCACGCCTGTATTCCCCGAAGGTTTAGACTGAGGCGTACGTACTACTGTATACAGATCGCATGTATGTTTAGTTCCCATGCAATAGGGGACGAGCCTATTGCCATTAACCGGATACAAATTCCAAACTCCGAGCTGCTAGGTACTGAGATTTTCATAAATAAACTCAATGACACTTTGCTAAACCTGGGAATCGACCCCAGGACCTCTAGCGTAACGTAGCAGTCGGGCTCAGGACTACTAGGCTAATGAGGTAAGTAGATAAAATAAGGGGCTAATTTTTCAATCGTTAGATATCTTATAACCAAAACTTATAATGGAGAAATAAAATTAACGTTTGACCGATTGTGTGTAGAAAAACTGTCAAAAATTCTAATTTATTCCTCCGATAAATTTATCTGGCGATGGAAAAATCGATCTTAAATTACATACGTAACTACCTAATGGGCTCTAATATCAAATACTTAATAAATTTTTGGTTAATATCTAACATTTTACTGGTCATCTAAATGTAAAAGTAAACTTCTGTAGTGTTCTGTTGCTTGTTGCAACGTAGATCGTGTTTTCTTTACAGGATGATAAGATTTTTTTTTTGTTTTGATAGGGTACCTACTTCTGATACACGTATAGATTAAGTATAATTTCGACAAATAGGTAGGACAGGCAGTGTATGTTAGTGCGCTTTTCGTTAGTTTATCATATCTTGCTTTTGGTATATAAATTCTCTTTAGAAATTACTCGTAATCATTCGTTGTTAGCGTGGCTTGTCACAATGACTTATGACTGGAAGGATAAAGTTGTATTAATCACTGGTGCGGCCACAGGCATTGGTGAAGTGGTGGTCAGGATAATCCTAAACGAGGGTGTTAAGGTAAGGGTTACACACTCTAGATACTTATTCATTTTTTAACTCTTTGAACTACATGCCACGGCACACCAGAAAAAGCGTGCCTCAGCGCCTTCCTCACGGAGCTCTGGCAACCTTGCTCACCGTCAGGAACAACATAGCACGGAACTATGTTATTTGGCAACGATTTTCTGTAAAGTGAAGGTACTTCCCCAGTCGAAATTTCCTATAGCATAACATAGATACCATCACACCCGTATTCCCCGAAGAGTTAGGCAGAGGCGTTCTAATGTACACCCACAGTTCGCTGGTATGTTTAGGTCCCATGTAATAGGAGGCGAGCCTATTGCCATTAACCGGGCACAAATTCAGACTCCGAGCTGCTACTGAGAATTTCATAGAAAAACCTAGTAACACTTAGCTCGACTGGGATCGAACCCAGCGTAGCAGTCGCGCTTGGGACCACTAGACTAATGAGACAGTCAATTCGAAGTCGAATTTCCTATAGAAATCTGTCACCCCGGTCCGTGACCGTGGCGTGCAGGGCACATTTTGGTTTGTCGTATATTCCTACATGACTGGCACTCAAAAGGTTAGTGTAAAAAAGGTTGTGATATTATTCACACTTTTTTGATACATACCGAATAGGTGAGTAAGTGCGGTCAACAGCACACAATGACCTCTATATTACTCAGTAGGTCATAGAGAAATATATAGATCCATGACAGCACATCATGGTATTAAAAACTGTCAAATTTCTTCGATCGATTTTCAATTTAATCTCCAAATTATAGAGTTTACTATGCATTGGGGAAATTTGACAGTTTCTGGTAACTTGATGTGCTGTTGACTGTACCTATAAGATAACGAAAAAACTTGCCCGCGGCTTTGTCTGTGTGGACTTCAGAATTGGTTCTGACCTGGATAAAAGTTAGCCTATGTATAATTTCAGACTATAAACTATATCTGTGCCAAATTTCATTCAGATCCGTTAAGCCGTTCTGACGTGAAAGAGTACCAAACATCCATACATACAAACTGTCGGTTATAGTAAGGATTACTTTTCCTATTTAAATACATACTTTTTACTATGAAATTCTCAGCAGCAACTAGAACTGCGATCTTTTATAAAAGGTCTTTATGTAACATTATCAGTAGCAGTTTGGAGTTTGAATTTGTGTCCGGTTAATGGCAATAGGCTCACCCTCTATTTAAATACCACTTGGTACTAATCAGTTACATTATTTTGTTAACATTTCCGTTACAGCATGTAGCAGTCTTAGATGTAGCTGAAGCCGCTGGAAAGGCTCTTGAAAGTGAACTGAACATCAAATATGGTGCCGGCATGGTCAAGTTCTACAAGTGTGACGTAACCGATGAGAATTTGTTCCTTGGTCTCATTGATGCTGTCAAGAGTGATCAGGGTTATATAGATGTATTTGTTAACAATGCTGGTATTATGAACGATGCACTTGATGTGTACAAAAAAGCAATTGCGCTTAACGTGGTAGGTATTACGATATTAATTTTATTGGTTATTTATTTAATGTTAATGAAAGAGACCATTAGATTTGACACCACGGCCTCACAGAAAACCGGCATGAAACAACGATAACATTATGTTTCACCGAGTGAGTGAGGATACCGAAGGCCCAATCCCCCTTTAAAAGACCGGTAACGCACTTGTGACTCCTCTGGTGTTGCCCATGGGCGGCGGTGAACGCTTACCATCAGGCGATCCGTCTGCACGTTTGCCCCCTATTCCATAAAAAAAACCATGCGGGCTGCCAAACTGGCTAGACTCCAGTCAATATTGACAAGTCAGATTCAGTGTAACGAACGCTACCCTGATAAACTGATAAACTTCAGCCTGAGAGTGAATCTGGTAAAAAAGTAGAGTCGATTTTTTTTGTTTAATTTTATAGGAGCGATAATATTTAGTGGTGACTAACACACAACTGTTCGCTGCCGACGCACTGCGGAAACTGCCACGGTGCGGGTGACTGAATCTAAGATTAAAAATCCTTTTTTTTAGACTGCTCTAATAACTGGTACACTAAAAGCTATCGAAATCATGCGCAAAGACAAGGGCGGCCGTGGAGGAACAGTGATTAACATTTCATCTATAGCTGCACTTATTCAGAAACCACCCATGCTCCCGATATATTACGCCACCAAGAGTGCTGTCTTACAGTTCAGCAATTGTGTCGGTGTAAGTATGTTTTGGTTTCGATGTTAATACGAGTACTTAATTAATTGATTTCATTGATGTCTAAAGCAGGCCATACACGCTAGGATGTATCTCACAGGTTTGCCTGTACATTTACGCTTGTCAGGTAAATTTGAATATCTTAGAGGACATAAACGTAGCGGAAAACCTGATTAAAGTCTTAGCGGTGGCTTCGGATGTAGCGGATAACTGGCAACTTGTACAGGCAACTAGAAAAAATGTGAATTTTTGTAGTTTTTGCTCGTGTAGGTAAAACTGAGCGTATGTAGAGGTCACCCTGCGCAGGCGTCAGTTATCTGTTAATTAAAGGGGGTAGGACGCGCGGTGGAGCTCCACCATAAGATACGTACAATATGCCATCTTGTAACCGGAACTCTATCTCAGAGGAGTTTATGTATTGTTTAGTTTACGTATTGTTGTAGTTTATGTACGATTTTATGTATGTTTATTAATATGTATAAATCGTTGCTAGTCGTCGTCGAGTTCAACCGCCACAGCCGAAGCCACCGCTACAGCTGAGAGTTTGTGCAGGTTTTTCGCTACGTGTTATCGCCTCTATGATGCACAACTTTACCTGACAGGCGTAACTTTGCAAGCAGACCTGTCAGGTAGACCCTAGCGTATATGGCCTGCTTAAAGATGTCATGTGGGCACATGTTATTTTTTTAATGTAGTCTTAGTGAGTTTTTGTTTACTTTCTTTTCAATAATTAAGTAAAGTATGTTTTTTTTTTCATCAATGTATTTTTTTTCACGTTAATGTTTAGATGAATGACTATTTCTCCATATATGGCGTAAGGGTTTTGACCGTCTGCTTCAGTGCCACAGCGACGGCCCTTACGACCGAAGCGAAGCTTGGCCATTTCGATGCTGAATTAAAAGAAACTCTGATGCACCATATCCAAAATACTCATGAATATCAATCGTAAGTGGCTATTGTAAAAATAAAGGTAATTCTGTTTGCCTGTTTACTTTTCACGCCTAAACCGCTGAACCATGTTTGTTGAATTTTGGTACAGAAATATATTGGACATACATTTTGAGTAAATTTAAACATTTTTGTCCTTTAAAGTGGTTCTTACTAAGAAAGTGCCTTCATTACATATAATCAAATCTAAGAGTGGTATTTTCTTTTTAATTTCCTAGCGCCCAGTCCGCAGCACAAGCAGTGGTGGATGCCTTCAAACTCGGTGAGAGTGGGAGCACATGGCTAAGCACGCGTGACTTGCCGGCACAAGACATCAGCAGTGACATCGAGAAAGCATACGGGATCTTATCTGAAAAGATTTAGAAAAGTCACTAATTCACCCTAACATAATATTATATATATTTAGGTCCCATGTAAGGGGGGCGATCTATCTACAAATCCCATATTCCGAGATGCTACTGAGAATTTTATAGAAAAGTTCAATAACACTTTGCTTGACCTTGACCTTGACTGCAACCCAACACCTCTAGCGTAGCAGTCAGTTCAAGACCACTACGCTAACGAGGCAGTTATTGCAAAATAATTGGACAAAAATAACTGGAGGACACTAATTGAACAGCCGAATTAATGATTTTTAAATTTATTGTCAGTCTGTACGTATGTTTGTACGAGTATGTTCATTTATAACTCAAAATCGGACGGACTTCTATGAAATCTGGTGTACAGGTAGAAAATGAGCGAAAATGATTTTTTTCGTTGTAAACTTTAGGTATTTTCTTAGGTCGGCGAGCGAAGCGATTGGCAAAAACTAGTAGATAATAATACTGTGTCACAGACCTATGAGAGGTGCTCGTCAAGAACCCTTTAGTTTGTTTATCATAAATCTGTATCTATTGTGTTCACGTAATTATATAAATGGTTAAATTAAACATTTGTTATCATTCGTTGTTAGCCTACTACTCTGTCACAATGACTTATAATTGGAAGAATAAAGTTGTGTTAATCACCGGTGCAGCCTCAGGCATTGGTGAGCTGGTAGTCAGGATAATCATGGAGGAAGGTGTTAAGGTAGGGATGGTAAAGTTCCTTATGGTCGGGAGCGAGAGCATGTGGCAAGCGGTGGCTTGGTTGTCTTTTCGAAGAGGTCATCGCCACAAAAGAGGCTGCAAAAAGAGAGGGAGAATGCTTCCACAAACAGGGCGCAGGAACCGGGCAAATAATGCCCTGATCCAACGACCGTAAAACGACCACGGGCAGCAGGCTTGGGGAAGTCCGTCCGCCCATCACACAAGGCCCGAGATGGAGGCACGGTAGGTTCGCCGCGCCCTTCTCATGTGGATTGGCAGGTGAGGGATTACAACAGTCCCCCTTAATTGCGCTGGAGACCGCAATGGTGGTTTGCCACTGCTGGGGTCGCGGGGAATTGAACCCTCGCTCCCGTAATCCCAGCAAAAAGTGGTGAGGCGAAACACCCGTGTGGTTTTACTCGGTAAGTCACCCACTCTGGGAGGGGTCCGATAGGTACGCCCCGTCGATACCTAACGCAAATAAATTCTTGAGGGCAAGAAAACTAATTGTTTAGTCCTACCATAAATATATTTCATGTACCTATATCTAATTGGTTGACAAGACTCACGAGCTTTTAGCACTTTCATGGTTAAATATCTAGTTATCAGATCGCATATAGAGCTAAGCCATTCTACAAACCCAAGAACTTGGTTAAAAATACGTTTTGACCATTTCATTGAACTGTTACATGAAACAAAATTAAATACCAGTAAGTTTCTTATGTTACGAAATAAATAGTAATCTAGCTTTCATATCATATTTTAGCTTTCTAGAACTTTCTTTGGAAAGACCTTAGATGTTTAGATGATCATAAGTCAGTGAGTCCATGACGAAATCGGCATATTTTAGGTGTTCATACCATCAAGCCTGTATTCCTCGAAACGTTAAGCAGAGGCGGAACCGTACACCATTCGCTTACCCGCGAACTGTACCTATACCCAGAGTTTGCGATGTCATAGGGGACGAGCCTATTGCCTATTGCCATTAACCGAGCACAAATCCCAAACTTCAAGCAGCTACTGAGAATTTCATAGAAAAATAAGACGTCGCTCGACCTGTGAATCAAAACCAGGACCTCTAGCGTAGCAGTCGCGTTTAGAACCACTAGGCTAATGAGGAAACGTCATTGCAAGTGTGCACTAATTACGGGACACGTTGTATATTTAGCCGCATCTTAGTTAGAATGGGAGCCTATATCAATGTAAAGAATTATGACATATGGTATTCAGTAGACCAAAATAATTAAAATAACTCTGAAGCAAAATAACTGATGTCCAGCGAAGTGTTATTGAGTTTTTCTGTTAGTAAGTAAATATGAGAAGCAGTCCGAAGTTTAGACCTGGACCGGATAATATATATATTTATGGCATAGGAGGGCAAACGAGCAGACGGATCGCCTGATGGTAAGCGATTACCGCCGCCCATGGACACCCGCAACACCATAGGAGTCACAAGTGCGTTGCCGACCTTTTAAAATGGATTAGGCCTCCGGTAACCTCACTCACTCAGCGAAACACAACGTAAGCGTTGTTTAACGCCGGTTTTCTGTGAGGCCGTGGTATCACTCCGGTCGAGCAGGCCCATTCGTGCCGAAGCATGGCTCTCCCACGTAAAATATAATAGCACTAGGCCTTTCATTACACGAGACTAAAATCATAATGGTAATCTATATAGTCTACCTAGGCACATATATAGTAGGTAACGCCAACCCGATCAGAATTTTTCGCTTCTGTTTTGTCACTTGAATATTTCTTAGTTACATTTAATTCGTATTCACTTCAGCTGTGATAGGTATTTTTATTTCTTTATACCACTATGGTGACAAACAAGCATACGGCCCGCCTGATGATAATCGGTTACCGTAGCCTAAGAACGCTTGCAACACCAGGGGTAAGATTCACGCGTTGCCGACCCTTTAAAAATCTTTTCACACCCTTATTAAGAACCCCATGCTGTAGCCCTTAGGGAAAAACTCGGCGGGGAGTTGATTCCACAACCTGAGTGTGCGTGGGACAAAATTCCTCTGGAATCGCACAGTATGAGACCAGAGTTGTTCTAAGGCATGTGGATGAACTCCACGCTGATGGCGGGAGGTATAACGTAGTTCATATCCAAGTACCTATTCTTCAATGCAAACAATTACCTACTTACCACACTAGTTGTTTTGTCTAAACAATCTTATCGAATCAGTCCTTTTGTTAGGTAAGAGCTTATCGAGTGATAGCGTCAAGGTAGGTAAGCTTATCGTTTATTATTACGTTTACAAAATTATGTAACTTTATTATTTCAAATTACGAAGACCATTGCGCTCGCACAACTCGCTTGATTAAAATTTTATTTTGTTTTTCGAAAATTGTAGGTCTACATTAAGGGTACCTACCTACATGAAATGAAATGAAATATAATATTCACGAATTATACTAAAATATTTATATTTTAAAATTATCATCTTTAGCTATGCAAGCCCAAACAATTGTCAATTTTGCCTGTTGACAAAGTGGTTGGCAATATGGAGAAAAAAAATCAAGTTAAAGTGCAATACAACATGTAAGGCATTACACAATCAAGCATGCAATAATTAGCATTATTCACTATTTGAATTACATTAAAGAGTAATTATTTGGGATAGCCAAAACCCACCTAGATTAGGATCTCACGTAGGTACACGATTTCTTAAGTAGGTATATCTGTACTTCCTAATGGATATAATTTTGGTTATTTTCTTTTTCTTCTGTGTGTGTGCTTAATAAATTTCGTACTTCCTTTCAATAAAACAATATATTCATATATTTTGACGTATTCGCGAACTGCGTGCAATTGCTAATTGCTTCGTTACGCAATTGCATGCTCTCTTCTACGTCCTTTTGAAGTCCGCGCATGTAATCCGTTGATTGTTTGTTTTTCAGAAGAACGCAAAGGTAAAGAAAGATATTGTATCGAACGATTGTCGCAGAATTATGAAGCGCGTGCGCATACTAAAGTTACCACATAATCTGGGCGCGGCTTTATTAGATAATATTTATTGTCTTGCATTTTTGAAATTTTTATTTGTTAATATTTCTATTACAGCATGTTGCAGTCTTAGATGTAGCTGAAGCCGCTGGAAAGGCTCTTGAAAGTGAACTCAACAGCAAATATGGAGCCGGCAAAGTCAAGTTCTACAAATGTGACGTCACAGATGAAAAATTATTCCTTAGTATCTTTGACTCTGTTAATAATGGTCAGGGTTACATAGACGTCGTAGTCAATAATGCTGGTATTATGAATGATGGAATTGATGTATACAAGAAAGAAATTGAGATTAACGTGGTAAGTGGTTTGAATGCAATTATAAGCCTCACGATAATATAAAATCTTACTGTACACTAGTGAATGCCAACTTTGGCCAGGTTGGTTGGCAGCTGACCCTAACCTCAAATATGTAATTTCTGAAGAGAGTATCATTAACAGCAGCAACTATCACACGACACAACTGTTCGCTACCGGCGCTCTGTGGCAACAGGACCTAAGATTATTTTTTTTCCAGACTGCCCTAGTCACCGGCACTCTAAAAGCTATCGGCATCATGCGCAAAGACAAGGGCGGCCGTGGAGGAGCAGTGATCAATATTTCATCTATAGCTGGACTCATACAGTCACCGCCCATGTTACCTATATATTACGCTACAAAGAGTGCTGTCTTGCAGTTCAGTAACTGTATTGGTGTAAGTATGTTTTTAATATAGTAGAATTCGGATAATATTAAAACCGAAAATAGTAACTTCACAGTTGAAGGGGCTTTTTTCAGTCTAGCTTTCGAAACTAAATCACTACACGTGATCTAACTCTTCGCCAACGTGATTGCTAAGTATCCTGGGTTCAATTTCGATGTCAACCAAAATTTCATTGAGATTTTCGGGATATATAGATGTATGATATTCATACATATCATTCTTCTCTATTCCTATAATTATATTGTGTGGTAAGTTTAACATTCCTTGACGAATTAATCTAATTAATTAATCTATTTTATTTCAAATCATTGAGGGATCTAATTTTCGTGTCTAATTTAACCTTCAAAGAATTAGTGCATCTGTATCACTGATCTCTATATTTCTTTAAGAGTATAGTATTATAGAGGTCAGTTATATGTATGCATAATTTTGAATTGCTTCTATCTACGTGTATTTCATAAAAGGAAAAGATTGTTGAGGTCTAACCTAACCACAAACTGAGCTGTTAATAATAGCATTTTTTTTGTATTTTCTTTTAGTATCCAGTACTACAACAAACAACGAAGGATTAAAATGTTTTTTTTTTATGTTTAGATGAAAGAGTATTTCTTCCAATACGGCGTAAGGGTATTGGCCGTCTGCTTCGGTGCAACAACTACGCCCCTTTTGACTGAGGCGAAGCTTGGCCATTTTGACAAAGAATTCGAAGAAGGTGTGATGGATATTGTTAAGACGTTCAATCATCAGTCGTAAGTATACTAACATTTTTGTTAACTTCTTCAATTGTTTATATTCATTCAGTAATGCCGTAACTATTCCTATATTACGTGGGAGAGCCATGCTTCGGCACGAATGGGCCGGCTTGACCGGAGTGATACCACGGTCTCACAGAAAATTGGCGTTAAACAATACTTACGTTGTTTCGCTGAAAGAGTGAGGTTACCGGAGGCCCAATCCTATTTTAAAAGGTCGGCAACGCATTTGATTCCTCTGGTTTCGCGGGTGTCCATGGGCGGCGGTAATCGCTTACCATCAGGCGATCCGTCTGCTCGTTTGCCCTATCCCATAAAAAAAATCCAAGTCAATTAAATTCTAATATATGATCTCATAATATTTGTTCTCTCAAATCAATCATATTTAATATAAAATACAAGCTGTGTAAATTATTTAATTATTTGTTCTATATATTTTTATATATTAAGAATGTTTAATTAAAATTTCTTTTTTGTTTACTAAACATTATTATAAAAATATCTTAACTAGAAACTGATTGTATTACATTTCGCTACGGTTTTTGCTAAGTCAGTACCTACTTACTCCTCATTACAAGTTGTCAAGGTTTATTTTTCTCAGACAATTTTATATTACTTATCGCTAGGACTTGTTTCACAGTGTACTAGGTAAACTTAAAAATTTAACATTATATTTTTTATTGTAATTTGTTATATATACGGACGTGGCCAAGGAGTCCTTTAGGGCAAACGGCAAAAAGACCCATAGTTGCGTAATGAGCACAGAAGTAAATCAGTTAAAATAATTTAATTATTCCTCGTAGTAATTTATTTTTTATTTCCTAGCGCTCAGTCAGCAGCTCAAGGCGTGGTGGATGCCTACAAACGCGGTGAGAGTGGCAGCACATGGCTGATCACCCGCGACTTGCCGGCACAAGACATCAGTGGCGATGTTCAGAAAGCTTACGGGATCTTATCTGAAAAGATATAAATTTACAGTTACCAATATTTAATCAATTAAAATATTGAAGTAAACTTGCCTCTTTTTTACATACTTGCCTTCTCAAAAATTAAAAGTACATCTTAAGTTTGGAATTCCTGTACATTGACAAAAACAATATTAAATACTCCGACCAAAGGCTACATTAGCATCCCCCCGAAGCACAAATCGTTCAATTAATTCGTTTGAATTTGTAAAAATAAAACACATGTCCTTAACTATTTAAAATATATCATTCTAAAATCAGTAAAATAGCATCGTAGTGCCTGATAAGATCGTAGAGCGAGAGACCAGATCTCGATAATAGATTCCAGTAATTGTATTAGATCACAGACTAATATAGTCACAAAATGTCAACCTAAAATTCGATCTGAAAACATACCAGAGATCATGATTACACTCATCTTAATTTTCTTCCTAAATGAACATTGCCCAACACTAAGATTTTCTCTAGTAAGTTCCATGATCATAGAACTTGATAAATAAATAATAACTGACAACGAAACGCTTGGGGTCCGAGTGTTCGTCTCCTTTTTGAGGAAATTTCAAGGATAGGTCGATACTTCGTGTGACCAGAGGGCTGGCTTGTTTCTAAAGGAGCGTAGAAGCCGACTTATACTGTCCTTTAGAATCATGGCAATCCATCCAACATGGCAATGCTGCTAGTATTCTGGGCATATTCAGTGCCAGACGACAGCGATGCCGCGGAATACTTTGATGCCTAGTCAGTGCTAGTCTTATATTTTTAAGTGTGTAGGTACATTTAATTTTATATCATTAATCATTTGAGTTTGACATGATATCACTGTATCAGTACTATATGTATAAATAACATATTTTTTAGCTTATGATTTATCTAAGGTTTTAATATCGATTTCAATATCACAAATTGCTGACAGTCAAAAGCCGTGTACGTCGAGTGTCGTATAATTTTATTTGTTCATAATCAGATACTGATAAAAAACATCCATTCGTAGTCATTCGTTGTTCTGCTACACTTTAGCAATGACTTACGATTGGAAGGATAAAGTAGTTTTAATCACCGGTGCAGCCACGGGCATTGGTGAACTTGTAGTCAGGAAAGTCCTGGACGAGGCTGTTAAGGTAGGGATAGTGGAACAGATGATTTAAAAAATAAATATAATGCTATTCTTTCTTATAAGATCCAAAAACCTATAGTAACATAGAAGTACTGTCTTGTTTCATGCTTTTGAGATGACTATTTTGCAGTCGGTTTTAGATTTTTTTACTTCTGTTGCTACTTAATGCTTTTATTTATAAATTTTTGTATGTAATGCGCCATGCCCGCGCCGGTCACAATTCTACTGTTACTGACACAAAACTACTTACATTTTTTTTGGTTTTATATATTACCGGGACTATGGATTATCACCCAAGTATAATTTTGTAATATAGTTTACTGCAATTTTATCTTGTTTTTATTTTAAAATACTTAATACTCAATACTAAATGTTACATTGTTTCATTTTTCATTATGCTTATGTTTTCTCAGTAAGTAAATTTGTAATTCTAATAAAGATCTTTATCCGTATGTTTATAAAAATAACTTCGTTATTATAGCATATACCTGAGCAAAACTTTTGTTACCTAACAGTAATTAGATTTATGAACAGGGGCAGTATTATGACGTGTTAACGCCATCATTTTTAGGTTGTAACGAAGAGATGAGGCTATTTAATATGTAGAGCGGCATCTCTTTCTCAAGACGTAAAAATGATGGCGTTAACACGCTATTGATAAAGTACCTATCTTTATTTCATCTTAAGATTAAGCCGAATACTGATTATGTGCAACATAGCAAGTAAGGCAACTTGCTGACAAAGGTCAAATTGAAATCAGTATCAGGCTACTACCTATTAGCCTGACTGTAATGCTGAACTATTTCGATCGGCTGCGAGGCAAATAACATCTGTTAACATTGTGGAGTGCAATAAACGAATTGAGTATTGAGTATTGAATAATATACATATATGCCATATACCTGTGTAAACATAATTTTGCTATGGGATAAGCAGCACTCCCGCTAAAATCAGACATTTTCTTTTCTCATCTCATTTCTTTTCTCTCTCATATGTCTTTACGCGTCATATTAAATTCTTACTTTTTCTTTTCTTTCATTCAATCAATATTTTCCATACATTTTGACGTTTAAATTTACGAACACAGTACCGAACCAATTGCACACTCTCTTCGTCTTTTTGCAGTGCTATTGACTTTCCGTTCCGTTTTTCGGCAGTACAAAAAGGTATACGTCGAACAATACGAGTGGTTATCGCAGAAGCGCGAAATGCGCACGCAGGCAAACGTTGCCCATTAATCTGTACGCGGCTTTATTAGAAAATATTAATTGTCTTGCATTCATTTATTTTTTATTTTTTAAATATTTCTATTACAGCATGTAGCAGTCTTAGATGTAGCTGAAGCCGCTGGAAAGGCTCTTGAAAGTGAACTCAACAACAAATATGGCGCCGGCAAAGTCAAGTTCTACAAATGTGACGTCACAGATGAACAATTGTTCCTCAGTATCTTTGACTCTGTCAATAATGGTCAGGGTTACATAGACGTGGTAGTCAATAATGCTGGTATTATGAACGATGCACTGGGTGCATACAAGAAGGAAATTGAGATTAACGTGGCAAGTGCTTTTCTTTTATAAATCTTAGTCTTATATATATATAAATAGGTTATTAAATCTTTTTTATCCTAAACTAATCAGAGAACGTCAAATTTAGCCAAACCAGGCTTCTAGCAACTGATCCTAAGATTAAAAATGTGATTTTTTTCAGACTGCCCTAGTCACTGGCACTCTCAAAGCTATCGAAATCATGCGTAAAGACAAGGGGGGCCGTGGAGGAGCAGTGATCAACATTTCTTCTATAGCTGGACTCTTGCAGAAACCGCCTATGCTACCTATATACAACGCTACAAAGAGCGCCGTCTTGCAGTTCAGCAACTGTATTGGTGTAAGTATTTTTGAATACAGTACATACCTACCATCACGCCTGTATTTCCCGAAGGGCTAGGCAGAAGTGTACTACACTCACAGTTCTTCAGTATGTATCCGATGTAATGGCGGCCGAGCGTATTGCCATTAACGAGGCTACAAACCCAAACTCCTAGCTGCTACTGAGTAGGCACCTACTAATTATACCCTAGTTATCTCGTCCTCTTTATGTACCATGTAGTTTGCACCTTTGCACAACACGCCATCACAATTTTTAAAGATTAAATAAAAATATTGTTTCATCTGTGGTCCGTTCGGCGTTCTCGGTGCTCTCTGCTGTCAACGTCAATGTCAACGTCATTGTACTTTTTTGTGCACTGCGCTATTCACGTAAATTATTCACTTTTAACCAAAATCCTATTAAATAACGGTTTTAGTATCATAATTTTCATAGAAACATACTATGGAAAAAAGGAAACGCGAACTTCCCATGGAAAACAATCACATAGAGCTAACAAGACGAAATAAACAGGATGAAGTCATAACGGCGGTAAGTTCATTTATCATTGTTAAAAGAGATGTATCTTGCCTAAATACGTTTAAGATCGAAATAACCGATTATCACGATACATTCTAACGTTGAGGAGTTAGCCATGAGGGTATTTTAAACCCTGAATAGTCCGAACACTGACAATTCCTAAAAAGAATGTTGATACTAGTAAAGTAGTCGACATCGACTTAATTTTCATAAAGAATCAACAATATAGAAACAAAAATGTACCGATTTTACTTGTGTACCTCATGACTTCACACGAAAAGTTAGTCACAGGCAGCTATGATATCAGTACGTACCATGATTGAGCGCAATATTAGGTGTTCATACTTGGTATACCTAGTTTTCACAGTAGGTTAACCGGTACAGCAACATCAAGCAATCATATCTGGTGTATTTAACTGGAGCTTTCACAAGAAGTCAGCCGTTAATGACAATATGAAACAATCATATTTGTTATACCTACCCGGAGCTTTCACAAGAGGTCAGCCGGTGGTAGTGACAATATTAAACAATCATACTTGGTGTATCTGGGTGTAACTAACCAGAGCTTTCACAAGAGGTCAGCCGTTAGTGACAAAATGAAACAACCATACTTGGCATACCTACCCGGAGCTTTCACGAGAGGTCAGCCGGTGGTAGTGACAATATCAAACAATCATACTTGGTGTATCCTGGTGTAACTAACTAGAGCTTTCACGAGAGGTCAGCCGTTAGTGACAGTATGAAACAACCATACTTGGTATACCTACCCGGAGCTTTCACAAGAGGTCAGCCGGTGGTAGTGATAATATTAAACAATCATACTTGGTGTACCTAGAGCTATCACGAGAGGTTAGCCGTGGTCATTATACCATGTTTATAATGGAGACAGAAATGAAGCGGATAAGACAAAGTCAAGAGAGCGGGGGGGGGGGGAGATCAACTGGATGGATATCCCTGTTTGTAAGTTCCATCATGCTTACACATGTTAAAGATCGGAGTAACCAATCATCACATGTACAATAAAATATTGTAATCCAAAAAGCATCTTTTGTCCTCTCCGGATAACTTTTATCAATAACAATTAATAGCAGTTGTGCTATGTTTTGATTTATATAGCTACTTTACATGTGAATACATGTCAGTTCATAATGTTTTTCATCCTAATATAGGGTAACCCTTTGAACCAAGTGATTCAACTACATCAAGAAAACCTTAATATAATACTGCCTTTTAATAACAAAGAGGGTACGGTACCCGAGAAAGAAATTATGAACTTTGTAGAGGTTTAAATCCAAAAAGTAGAGAAAAACACTACACTGACTGCTGTTATTTCTGGGATAGGACACATACAGAATCATAATTAGAATAATGGTATTTACTCAGCAGAATATGAGATACTAAATGACACTGTTCGGCAAGTGTGTGACACATACCTACTAGGTACATGGTACAACAGCTAGACAGATACTCATCTGTATAAGTTGTAACAAAGATTTGAATAAATTGTCTGAAACCTTAACAATATCTACTATTGTACTAGAGTACTAGTTGTAGACAAGCGGCACAAAGTGATCATCTGAATGTCAAAAACAATCTGAAAAGCCAATAATTATAGTGGGCAACACTATCATACCATGACAAATGCTCCACAGAGACATTATCAACAACATCACTAGATGATGCTAGATGCTAGATGGTATATACATCTTGTTGAAAGATGTATATACCTATAGAATCCCTATATACCTACCTATATGTATATGACTTGATGTGTGTATTAAGTGGGAATGTATAAACAATAATCCTACAATTTATATATTATGTGACTGAAAGTAAGATAACAAAAAAAAAAAAAATAATTTTTGATCATGTTCTGGTTTCACCAGAAATATATACATACTTACTCGGGTTAAATTTTACAAATGGGATCCTATGCACCATGTGGACAATGATTCTTTCCAGTATTCTTTTTCATACAAAAACAGATGACACATGTTTATATGTGTCATATCTCAGAAACTTAAGGCCAAGTACACACATGGCACATATTTCAAATTGAAGGACCTCATGCCTCCCAAATGTTATAAGGCTGTCATAGACTTAAAGTACATACTATTTATGGATGATACACATGTAATAATTAAGATTTAAATCTTAAAATAATGATAACTAAGTATATAATGGCATATGAAAGTACATTCTAGGTATGTGTGTACCTATCAGTTATACTTTCAGGAATATTATGAAGCCAATTAGCTATTTTGCTAGCGTTTATTAGCAATTAGTTTATTGACCTCAGGTAATCTCTTACCTGAGAACAATAAGGTTTTTCCCAGTGATAAATTTAAATTATATTTATTCCTTGCCCCACAGATTCATAAGTTATGCATTTGTGTTTCATAATGTATTTTTTGATGTGCTCGTGAAATGTGTTAACTTTACTTGCAGAAAATACACATAAGTATATGGACAAAAGTGTCTCAGAACCTAGACAGACCAGTATATAGGATTTCTGTTAAATTCTATTTATCTTCCATCTCACTTCCACAGAAAAATATAGTTTTTATTTTATTATGACTTCAGACTGTCAAGTAAAAAGGAGATGTAATGTAAAATAATAGCTTGCTCATATGTTTGGTGACTTACTACATAGAAGTATAAAGCATGGTTAGCTACACATCAAAGTTAGGTAAATACTACCCATAACTAAGGGACCAGAGCTAAACTCGATTTGTGGTTCATATCATATTGAAATTAATCACAATAACAATAAGCACTTTAACATTATTTCAGAAATTTTCTGATTCTTTACAAAATGGCTACCTGGAGCTGCTACCAAGCAGCTTTTATAGTAAATAGGTATTCAAAACACTTGCATCTGGAATACTGTGAGGTTCCATTTAAAGTAGAAAACTGTTCCACCTAACCTACAACCAATAAGAGGCACTCACCCTTGCTACCTAAAAGACTTGGCTTGAAAGGTGACAATGGAGCAACAAAATAAATACATGAGTATAATGCATTAGTTTAAAAGGAAATCTCATAGCAGAACTGCAACCTAAACCTCTTAAGTGAGTGGAAGTCAAGAGATTATAACCTACAAGATAAGTCTTGCTTATCCTAGCAAGCGCAAAACTGATCTTTTAGGAAATGGCTAGCCGATTCAGACACATACCCGATGCCTTCATAATATGTTATTTTATTTTATGATTTTCTCTCACACTGATGGAAAATGTTACCTACAGAAAATAAAAAGGACAGGGGAGGATAGGCATTGTAGTAGTCCCTTAGTAACCCATGATATCCATTGCTATAAGAATGAACCTATTAGCGGAAAGCTAATTTCCTTCTATAGAATAGCCCTAGTTTTCTTAGAAGGAAAACATAGAAGCAATATTACTTCTTTTATACACTGCTAATCTATATTTGAGGAAACACTTATCTCGGAGCCAAAATGTGGATTCTTGGCTCAATCCAAATGACTCAACTTGAGGGTTTATCAGTCAGTTCACTGAAAATTACTAGGAAAGCCATGTTTTTAATTTTATTGCCCGTATTGGTTAATCAGCGGCAGAGTGACAGTGTTTTGAAGATAGAATATTTAAGAAATTGCATATACAAAATACCTAGTTGACATTTCTACGGGTTTCTTAACGTAGTCCCCAATGAAGCCTATAGCTTAGATCTACGACCTTTTACGTAGAACGTTAGGACTTGCTTATGCTCCTATAACTGCAGACAGGGTTCTACCTGACCCAAAATTCGAAATCCTTAATCTCTCACTTGTATAGACATTCAGGAAGATACCTATTAATGGAGTTAACGTGGTATGGTAACTCTAGAAATAATTAAAGCCTGCCTTTGGCACCAGTTGCTTTGTTGTCAACAGAAAATGATATTATTTTATTTTTTATGACTATAATAACTACTGTTTTAAGGAAATATTTATATTTGTCCTACAATAACTCTCTCGTCTTATTTAGATGTTACTGGAAGTACCTACTTATAAGGCAAGGTTATAATAATTATGTATAACATTACGGGAACCCTTCCTTCATTCATTGTAACTAGTTAGGTACCTAATAATTATGTAATTATTAGGTACCTAACTAGTTTGAACAAATCTAAACTAGGAATAATAGATACTACTAAGTAAATCCTTTAAGTATCAATATCCACATCACCGGAACAACTTACTGCAACTTAGACATAAAATTGGCGGTCGAGACCAATAGTTATTCATTTTAATACCTATACGCTGGTGATCAAGCTATATTCCCTGTACCTACACAGAATATAAATGTTGTAATTCTATAGAATTACAAAATTTATATTTATATATATAGACCGGGTGTTCCTGGTAATACAGGTACATATAAATATTATTCATTCACGATGTTGATTTGGATTGCGGATAATAATAATAATAAAAAATTAACAGTTAACTGGAATAATAACTTCCTGTTACTATAATAAGTTAATTAATAGTTACCATGTGTGATATTACCTTTTTTCTAGCTGGTTCTAACTAGACTGATTCTAGATTAATAACCAAATTAACTAAAATTAACTGAATAAGTTCTAGATTGTCTAACGATTAATTAGTGTCGATTATGAACACAACTTTCTTCTTTGAACATCTACATGGTACATAAAGAGGACGAGATAACTAGGGTATAATTATATAGATCGGACTAACTTACCTAGTGACGTCCGATCCTCAATTATACACTGGTTATCTCGTCCTCTTTACAGCCCAACCCAACCCATATATTCAAGCGATTTCATCACATTATTTTCGTTAGAATAATAATGATTCCCTTGTGGAAAGTTGTGCTGTCGCTTTGTGGCTAGGACTATACGACGCCTGTTTCAGCCTTCGAGAAGTCCTGGTCTTATGCTTTGAAAGAATGACGTTGACATTGACGTTGACAGCAGAGAGCACCGAGAACGCCGAACGGACCACAGATGAAACAATATTTTTATTTAATCTTTAAAAATTGTGATGGCGTGTTGTGCAAAGGTGCAAACTACATGGTACATAAAGAGGACGAGATAACCAGTGTATAATTGAGGATCGGACGTCACTAGGTAAGTTAGTCCGATCTATATAATTATTTATAACTAGCAACCTGTCCCGACTTCGCACGGGTGGACATTATTGAAGTTTTAGTCGGGATCCCTAATTTTTTCTAGTAATAAATATAACCTATGTTGCTGAGTGATGAGTTGATGTAGCTCACGTACGGCAAATTTTTTTTTTAAATCGGTCCAGTAGTTTTTCTGTTTATTCGTTACATACAGAAATACAATTTTTTCCTCTTTATAATATTGGTGTAGATTATCGTCCCGGTCCCCACAGTACTTATGATTTTTTTAATCTAACATTAGATAGAACGAAAGTGTTTTTAAGGTTTATGAAGTTATATACGTAGTTATAATAGATTTTTTAATTATGCAATACCAGTGGGTATTGCATAATTAAAAGCAAACAACAAAGGGTTTAAATGTTGTTTTTTTATGTCTAGATGAATGAGTATTACTCTAAATATGGCGTAAGGGTTTTGGCCATCTGTTTCGGTGCGACATCAACACCCCTTCTGACCATGGCGAAGCTTGACCATTTCGACTCTGAATACGCAGAGAGTATGATGGACATCGTTAGGACATTCGAGCATCAGTCGTAAGTAACCCATTATAAATATACTAGACTTCCCGTGCGCAGCTTCGCCTGTGTACTTAGATAATTTTCGTTTCTAAATTTCGTTTCTAGTACGTACATCATGGAGGTTTCATATCATAAAATGTGTTAAGTCTAATTTCTAAGGAAGAAAACAATTGTCAAAATGTCAACAGCGAATGACAGCTGTACAGTACGCGCGGCATAAGTTGGCCGGAGTGAGTGAGTTGCGCCGTTTTAATGCGCAGTGGATTGTTTACGTTAAAAATTGTGTACTGCGCAACCAAAAACTGACA
Organism: Acronicta aceris; assembly: GCA_910591435.1. Classification (NCBI taxonomy): domain Eukaryota; kingdom Metazoa; phylum Arthropoda; class Insecta; order Lepidoptera; family Noctuidae; genus Acronicta; species Acronicta aceris. The sequence goes on along the minus strand of OU342761.1, from coordinate 13,568,953 downwards.
AACAGCTAACTTCAGTCCGGCCAACTTATGCCGCGCGTACTGTACTATGGAATCAATAAGTTGGTGTATGTCAAACGCATGGTAGTGTGTGAGGAATTTCATACAAACTTTCAGCCCCCTTTTCACTAAGAAAGGACCACGCATAGAAACATTCAGGGATCTAGCTCCTGTAGTTTTGGCTGTGCGTTAATACGTCAATCAGTCAGTAGGTCAGTCAGTCAGCTTCTTCTTTTAATATAGATTATTGAACTTCTTCAACTTTTAGTATTCCTTACCATGATGATGATGGTATTGACCATATTATACTTAATACTATCATGTAATATCTACTGAGTAGGTTCAAAACTTGAACAGAATGATTTTTATCTGGCTCATCATTTTACCTAAACTTATTTATGGAGGTGGTGAAGCAGGCCATTAGAAAAATTGAGATGTTGATTTAAAAAATACGACGTATAACTGAATAAGCGGAAGACCTTGAACAGATCGATTAGAATATCGAGTCATAGTTTATAATAACGAAACTCGAAAGTAATTTTGAGACATGTAAGCATTTTTTTTTTCAAGAAATTAGTTAAAACAGCTAAACATAAAACTTGTGGCCATACCACCATACATACTCGCAACGACTACGATATCGATGCGCACACGCACACAATAACAATTTGTGCAAATAGGTTTCAGTTTTTTATACCTCGGCCCACTGATGGCTCAGGAGACCATATTTCAGGTACTTATAAAATGTTTTTTTTTTTTTGTAAAAAATTAAAACATTTTAAAAACTGTAATAGTAACTGTAACAGTAATTCAGAAATAATCACCCAAGCTTGAACTAGTAATAATCATAAGAGTAAAAAAACTAGGGGACCACATCATGTTTGTAACGTGACTATAGGGCAAAGTAAGACCAGTAAGGTTTTTAGTTGGTACTTATGAGTCCGACATACCTTGCCGACTCCCCATGAGGTAGAGGATCCATGAGGATATTCCGCACCACAAAAAAGGAGTGGAACTAGGAGTATAATAAATCTCTTATCGTAAGGTTCAAATAATTTAATTCTGATTGTTAGTACTGGTTTCTGACACTTCTGATTCTTAGTGTTTTTTATTATTTAGCCTGAATTGACATTTCATTTTTTTCAACACCCATATGTTATAATTTTATTTGAAACTAGATCGAAAAATAGGATACCCGTATTTTTTATTTTCCCGATATTCAATCATTTTCATATTTATTTTAGACTTTGAAGTTCTTTCTATTCTAAACTGACTTAAGTGCCATTTGTATGAATAAAAGGGTTCAACGGTGACATGACGTCATTTTTTTTACGCATAAAAAATTGTCTTATGTCAGTTTGGCATCTATCATAAATTGTTAATTTTACATTACCTACACTATTTCGTTGTTGATTTACAATTATTTCGACAAAAATTCAATTTCCTCAGTTTTCGCCGTATAAGTGACGTCATCACACGTCTTTTGATTTTTATTTTTTATCTCCGAAATTAAGAAATAAAAAAATTATAAAAATGTTTTGGAACTCCGGATACGAAAATAAAGAAACGTTATTTTTGTTTTGATAGCTTAATAATTTTGAAATGTTGTCAATTGTCCCAAAATCGAACCAAGGCCTCCCTTTCCATGTCAGTTGGTTGCCCGTAACTGTAAACCAGTCTGGTTGGGACGCGTCCAAATCATCCCGCCACCGAAGACTTAGTCGCCCTCGTCGTTGCCTCGCAGTGGGATGCCATTTAGCTTTTAGACTGGCCCAGTGCTGATCTGACTTGCTTGCTTGTGCTTCCTCTTAGTAATTTCTTTTTAATTTCTTAGTCCCCAGTCAGCAGCTCAAGGCGTGGTGGATGCCTTCAAACGCGGTGAGAGTGGCAGCACATGGCTGATCACCCGCGACTTACCGGCACAAGACATCAGTAACGATGTCGGCAAAGCGTACGAGATCCTGTCGGAAAAGATTTAAATTTACAAGTTGCCAATTTTGAATATTTGAATAAAAATATTTAAGTTTATTATCTCTTTTTTGTGGTTATCTTTTTAAAAACATCTCACATATTTAACTAGATTTCCTTGTTAACGAACAGTATGAGTGCTATGACATATTTTTCAGGTAATGATTTATTTATGATTATTTGACTGCTTCATTAGTCTAGTGGTCCCAAGCGCGACTGCTACGCTAGAGGTCCTGGGTTCGATCCCCAGGTCGAGCAAAGTGTTATTGGGTTTTTCTATGAAATTCTCAGTAGCAGCTCGGAGTCTGGATTTGTGCCCGGTTAATGGCAATAGGCTCGCCCCCTATTACATGGGACCTAAACATACCGGCGAACTGTGGGTGTACATTAGTACGCCTCTGCCTAACCCTTCGGGGAATACAGGCGTGATGGTATGTTATGATTTATTTACTTTGGTACTAGCTGCAGCCCGCGATTACATTCACATCCCAAAACGACTTATTGAGACAAAAGATCTAGACATATGTCCTATCTTAGTATGCAATTGCCTTGCCTAATTTTATCGAAATAGACCGGAATAGAACATAACATAACATACCATCACGCCTGTATTCCCCGAAGGGTTAGGCAGAAGTGTACTTAATGTACACCCACAGTTCGCCTGGTATGGTTAGGTCCCATGTTATAGGGGGCGAGCCTATAGCCATTAACCGGGCACAAATCCAGTCTCCGAGCTGCTACTGAGAATTTCATAGAAAACTCAATAACACTTTGCCCGACCAGGGGATCGAACCCAGGACCTCTAGCTTAGCAATCGCGCTTGGGACCACTAGACTAATGAGGCAGTCAAAACAATAATAATTGCTACACGTAAGACTGCTCAGCAAAACGACAGCATTTTTTCCTAGCTACGAATATCTATAACAAAATAAACAAGGCCCTCCTAATTAACCGCCTTTCAGGCACCGAGGTGAAAAGAATAATAAATATTTGGCTACAAACATTGGATTACATACAGACCGATTATAGAAAAATCCAGGATTCATAGAAAAACCCAATAACATTTTGCTCGACCTGGGGATTGAACCCATGACCTCTAATAAATCTAATATATACTTACTACTATATAATAATAAATTTAGAAATAAATTAATAAATATGAACTTAAGGAAATGTGGTCCTCCTCTCTCCTACTTATTAATTTTGCTGTGTCCGACAGGGTCCATAATTGTTTCTGTAATTTATTCTTACCACCTGTTTATACATACATTATGGATTGCAATAAATATATGAATATGAATATGAAAAATCTGACTGCATGAGATTGGCCATCTCGTTTCCATCTTTTTTGGCAGTCGGGACTTTTCATTTTATTTCACAATCGATCGAATCGAATATCGATTGCGGTATCATTTCTTTTTTATCACGATTTGCACTCAGGCAAAAATTTCGTGTCTTACAGTTTGTTTATCATGAATCTGTATCTTTTATAATCGCGCTATCTTAATCATTATATAAGTTGATAAAAACATAACCAGTAGTAGTCATTCATTGTTTTGCTACACTTTGACAATGACATACGATTGGAAGGATAAAGTTGTTTTAATCACCGGTGCGGCCACAGGCATTGGTGAACTCGTAGTCAGGAAAGTCCTGGACGAGGGTGTCAAGGTAGGTATAGTGGAATAACGCTAATTTTATATTTGAGGGCAAATAATGCTACAGTACGTACCTATGCAGAATTTATAAAAACCTAAAATACTACTGTTTAATAACAGTTGTATTCTAGGTTTTTATAAATTATGTTGTCCTCAAAAATTATTTTGCGTTAAATAAAAAAAAAACAATTTCTCTTTTAAAATTTTGCATTCTGGGTTTAGATTTTTTAACTCCTGTTTTATATTTTATTATTTTATTACATTTATAAAAAATACTTTGTCATTTCAAATAACACTAAAGCAAACATTTTGTTATCTTATAGTAGATTTACGAACAGTACTGATAAAGTATCTATCTTTATTTTATCTTTAGAAAGACTTCAGTTAACACATGCAGGGCAACTCGGTAACAAAGGTCAAGTTGAAAATTAGAACCTATTGAATCAGGCAAGCCTGACTGTAATGCTGAACTATACGAGGTACCTAGATACCTAGATACCTAGAGTTGCCGCCTCTAAAATCTGGTAACTAGGACAAGAAGCGTGAAAACCCCGGATTTAGTAAAGATAATTATTAAAATGTTGTTTCCTCTAACGGCCGCTCCTAATAACAAATCCGTCTATAGACCTGCTCACTAGAGATAGGATTTTGACATTACTTGTATGGACTTTATGTCAAAATTCTATCTTCAGTAAGCAAATGTACTGACTGATTTGTTACTGGGAATGCTCGAAAGACGTTTATTTATTTCTCTTTTCTTTCATTCAATCAATATTTTTAATACACTTTGACGTATTCGCAAATACAGTATCGAAGCTCTCTACGTCCATTCGTACTGTGTGCACATACATACATAGACTTTTTGTGTTTCGGCCGAACACCATGCGTCACCATGCGTATGCGTCGAACAACATGGGGGGTTGTTGCAGAAACACCCACGCAGATATCGTTGCCATATAATCTGTATAATCAATCAATCAAATCAGCCTATTGCCGTCCACTGCTGAACGTAGGCCTCCCTAATCTGTACGCTGCTTTACTATACAGTAGGTATTAATCGCCTCGATTAAAAATATATTTCTGTTACAGCATGTAGCAGTCTTAGATGTAGCTGAATCCGCTGGAAAGGCTCTTGAAAATGAACTAAACACCAAATATGGCACCGGCAAGGTGCAGTTCTACAAATGTGATGTCACAGATGAGAAATTGTTCCTAAGTATCTTTGATTCTGTCAAGAATGTTCAGGGTTACATAGATGTGGTAATCAATAATGCTGGTATTATGACCGATGCGATGAATGCATACAAGAAAGAAATTGATATAAACGTGGTAAGTTTTTTAAATGGTAATTCCTGCACTATGGAGTAAGCCATGTGCGATAAAATAAAATCACAACATTCATTCATATAGCTAATGAATCAGGCTTCTAGCAACTGAGCCTGCGGGCGGTTGACTTGGGAGGTCCGTCGTCGCCCGACAAAATAATGGTGGCGCGCGTGTTCGGCACGCGTGCTCTAAGTGGGATACGAGGTGAAGCCTCGGCCTTTGAAGGGGTCCAGCAAACACTGGATCACAGTCTGTCATGATCGTGTCGAATATCATGAATCCCCTGCCCATGACTATAGGGTTAAGAAAGGCATGTACGATTTTTAGTCGGTACGAGTCCGAAATATCCTGCCGCCTCCCCGGTGGCAGACGATCCATGAGGATTTTCCGTAGGTACAACAAGAAAAAAGCTTCTAGCAACTGAACCTAATATTAAAGATGTGAATTTCTTCCAGACTGCACTAGTCACCGGCACTCTAAAAGCTATCGAAATCATGCGCAAGGACAAGGGGGGCCATGGAGGAGCAGTGATCAACATTTCATCTATAGCTGGACTCCTACAGTCACCGCCCATGCTGCCAATATATTATGCCACAAAGAGCGCCGTCTTGCAGTTCAGCAACTGTATTGGTGTAAGTAATTTTGAATACAGTAAATATAGGTACTTACCACGTAGCATAACGTTTGTATTCCCTGAAGGGTTAGGCAGTGTATCCTCATAGCTCGCCGGTATGTTTAAGTCTCATGTTGAGGGAGCGAGCCTATTGCTAATAATTGTAGCGCCATCTCTCTCTCACAACTACGTCGTGTTACGGTCCGTAACACCTATACGGCCAGTTAGGGTCCGTAACTTACGGGGCCTTGATTAGCCTAGTCATCGCAAGCGCGTCTGCAGAGTGTGAGATCCTGTTTCCGGAATTCTCTATAAAGTATCTACTCAGTAGCAGCTCGGAGTTTGGATTTGTGCCTTTAACCTAATTAATCTTCGGAGAATACAAATTATGCAGTATACAATTGTGAAATAAGAAATGGGGAAGAATGGAGGGGTAGAGGGATACCAATATATCATGAAAAAGATGGATCGATTTTGTTGAGGATGATATGATGGAAAAGGAAGTGAACGATAAGGTGACGGAATACCATACCAAGAATACCAAGCTAGTACTTAAAACAATTGGTTGAGTTACTTTTTATGTTTAGATGAATGAGTATTACTCCAAATATGGCGTAAGGGTTCTGGCCATCTGCTTCGGTGCGACATCAACTCCCCTTCTGACCATGGCGAAGCTTGACCATTTCGACTCCGAATACGCAGAGGGAATGATGGACATCGTTAGGACATTCGAACATCAATCGTAAGTACAATTTAAATCTATTAGGACTTCTTCAAAATTTTTGTTTTTTTTTTTTTACTTTGTGACCATGATTATAATATTAACTGTGTTTTAAATGTTAAGATTGCGCATAATATAGGTAATATCATGTCCTCTCATTATACCATTTTTAATTTTATTTCAATATTTCATTAGTTGTATTGTGCTATGCCATGCAATGCCATCGTTTGGTCAGAACCTTTCCGGTTTATGACCGTAGCAAGTAGGTAGAATATAGCAATATAGCAACGGAAGGGTGAACAATAAAAGGCGAGGCATTTCTTCGTTTCTTACTTAGAAGCACGCGTGGAGTGGATAGCTAAAACTAGGGCCTGATAACTTTTTTTTTTCTCGGGTGGGGAAATGCTCCTTATGCACGCCGCCCCGCTTCGGGGATGCGGGACGGTTGTGTCGGGCTCTCCGGCCAGGTGGCCAGCATACCGACTAAAACCACCACCACTGCCACCCTCGGCATACTCAATACTCAATACTCAATTCGTTTATTGCACTCCACAATGTTAACAGGTGTTAAAAAATAAATATAAAAGTATCAATCATGGACCCTGTCGGGCACGGCAATGTAGGAGAGAGGAGGACGGCTTATGTTTTGTCGTGTATAATATAGTATCTACGTATATTATTTGGTAATTACCATTTCTTTATTTGTTTAGTTTCACTTTATTTATATGTATATATTATTTATTTATTTTATTAGATAATTTCCTTTTCATTATTTATTTAATTTTACTTTATTTATAGTATAGTAGTGGGATCACAGGAATCGCTCTTGCATACTCCGCGATCCCACCGCGGACGTCCAATATTGCACCCTCCTTTAGGGCGACTGACGACCCCTAGTCCGCCGCCCAAAACCCTCCCTGCGGCGGGACAGATATGTAGCCCCGCCGCCGTTTACACATCGGCCGCAGAGGGTAGGGAGAGCGGCGCATCGTAATACCGACATTCCTCCCCCCCTGCGGCCCCACCGTGTCCGCAGTCTTACGGCTGCGACCCCGCCGAGGCCGCGGAGGGCAGGGAGAGCGGTGCACCGCAATACCGGCACTCCTCTCCCGCCGCGGCCTCTCAACCTTCAGCCGCAGTGTCGCCCACATAACACCGCGGCCCGCCTCAGTTGCGGTGCCTCCCATACGACACCGCAACCTACAGTGGCCGCTCCAATGCAGGCTTCCTGGGCAAAGCCCGCAGGAGCAGCCCCTCCCTGGGGTTCTACTTAGCTTCGCCGTGGGCCACCATTCACGGTTACTAAGCCCCCCCGCCGCGACAAGGCGAGAACCCCTTTGGGGGGGAGGGCCTGATAACCTAACTTATCCATAACCTAGCCAGTAGATTATGTAATAACTTCTCTACTAACTACTAGCTATCTAGTTGGGTTTAAACATTGAACAAAACTATTTTTAACTGGCATATAATTTTAGAAACGAGGCAGGCCGTTATACAAATTAAGAGAGGGATTTATAATATAATCCAGAAAACATTACCCAATTATCCCAATCTTATTTATAACTAGCGACCCGCCCGCGGTTTCACCCGCGTTGCCTCATTCCTAAGAGTCGTAGCGTAATGCGAAATAGCGTAAAACCTTCCTCTTGAATCACTCTATCTATTAGAAAAAACCGCTACAAAATCCGTTGCGTAGTTTTAAAGGTTTAAGCATACATAGGGACGGACAGACAGCGACTTTGTTTTGTACTATGTAAAGATAAAGAAAAGATAGGCGCAGTTCAAATAATTTAATTCTTCCTCTTAGTAATTTCTTTTAATTTCTTAGTCCCCAGTCAGCAGCTCAAGGTGTGGTGGATGCCTTCAAACGCGGTGAGAGTGGCAGTACATGGCTGATCACCCGCGACTTACCGGCACAAGACATCAGTAACGACGTCGGTAAAGCGTACGAGATCCTATCGGAAAAGATTTAGATCAATACGATGAATTTTGATGAAGACCAATTTTGAATACTTAAGTAAATAAAAATAATTATTTAAGATTATTGTATCTTTAATGTAGAATACCTCTTGAAAAACATGTCACACATATGGATTTCCTCTGCATTGACAGAAAGTAAAATCGGATGAAATGGTACAATACCTTACCAAAAACAGTAATATTATGTAACTTACAGTGGAATAGATAAATCAAAATTTTTTCCCACTATGGTGGCAAACAAGCATACGGCCCGCCTGATGGTAAGCGGTTACCGTAGCCTATGGACGCTTGCAAATGAGGGGTATCACTCCCGCGTTGCCGACCCTATAAATTAAAGATGTACGTTGTGCTGGCAATATAGGAGACATGCTGCCATGCATGACAGCGGCGGTAACAAAACACCAACGTAACACTGTCCATAACACTGTCCGTCACACTGCCAACACAACGCTTCCTCGCGGAGCTATCTATTAGAGCTAGCTAGTTATTTGGCTATGATTTTCGGTATGGTGTAGGTATCTGCTTTTCCAGTCGGGCGGCTCCAATTGTTACTGGAATTATTCAATTTCACTATGCCCTACCTATTTTAAATCATTCCTAATGTACCTAAATCATTTTAATCATACGATCGAATAGTTCCGAACCCTGATAGGTTAGTAAATCAATTAAAAATCAAAACACAATATTTTTTTTATGGGATTGGAGGGCAAACGAGCAGACGGATCGCCTGATGGCAAGCGATCACCGTCGCCCATGGACACCCGCAACACCAGAGGGATCACAAGTGCGTTGCCGACCTTTTAAAAGGGGATTGGGCCTCCGGTAATCTCACTCACTCGGCGAAACACAACGCAAGCGATGTTTAAGAAGACGTGAAGAAACGTGACAAGAAGTACGTGACTATGCTCTGCACGAAGCGTCAAAATTGTCGGTGAGAATATTTTGCCGGTGCTGATACGCTCCGTGCATGGCAAGCGACGGTGACAGAACGGTATGGTGGGCTTTCTGTCTTATACATCTCAATAGAAAGAATATTTTTTGTCTGGTACGTTCGTAGTATGGTCATTAGTATATAAGTCATTAGATTATGTTCTGTCTGAATCTGCATCCCTTATAAAAATAAATTAAAAAAATAAGGAATTACCGGTCGACGGATACCTACGGGGAAGTACCTCAATGCTTTGTTTTATTATTTATATTAGTACCTCAGGGAAACAAAGAGCACAATGATAATAATATAAAACAAGAATAATATTATTACATAGGTAAAAATAATCAAAACACGCGGGCAGAGTAGTTATACGTGTACCTACCTATATTTTTTTCAATATAAAATACTTTTAAACTTCATGAATTATGACGAGGTGAATATAAAATAGTGTACTTTTTACTATATTTATCATTGCAATCGTTTTGCAATGATAAAAAACTGCCTTATTAGTCTAGGGGTCCCAAGTGCAACTGCTAGTGGTCCTAGGTTTAAGTCCCAGGTCGAGCAATGTAATTGGGGTATGCTGTGAAATTATCAGTACATAGCAGCTCAAAGTCTGGCATTTGTGTCCGTTTAATGGCAATAGGTTCGCCCCCTATTACATGGGGCCTAAAGATACCGGCGAATTGTGGTGTTCATTAGTACGCGTCTGCTTAATCGATCAGGGAATACAAGCGTAATGTTATGTTATCGTTTTGCAATTGACAGGGATGCCACTTTACATTTAAATTGTGTCATCCCTTTAAGTAAGTATATTAAGCTATCCTTTACTGGTCTCTAGATAAAATATTTTAAATTTATGAACTACAGGTAGGTAGTTCTTCCGGGTCTGGGCATTTGTGTATGTGAGAATTTGTGTTTTTAAAAACACCCACGATACAGGAGAAAATCGTACTGTGGGGCAACGTTTATTTAAAATAGAAAGAAGTGAAGTCCCAGTTTCGAAGAGGTCCACCTGCCCTGTAATCCTGCATATTTTCCTTAAATGGCTTCTTATTTTTTTTTTTAAAAAAAGCTAGCTAGCAGTTTGGGTTGCACATTACTAGTATTCTTGTTAACCCCTCGTGTTAAGCTAAATGCTTGTATGACGAGTGGGTTCACGTCGGTAGTGCAATGGGTGGGTTTTGAACCGGCAACCACATGATCCCAAGTCTGACGCCCTCGCCATTAATTAGGCTACCGCCGCTTATTTTTTTATGGGATAGGGGGCAAATGAGCAGACGGATCGCCTGATGGTAAGCAATTACCGCTGCCCATGGACACCCGTAACACCAGAGGAGTCACAAGTACGTTGCCGGCCTTTTAGAAAGGAGTACGCTCTTTTCTTGAAGGTTTGAAGGTCGTATTGGTCCGGAAATACTGCAGGCGAAAGTTCATTCCACAGTTTTATTGTGCGAGGCAGAAAGTTTCTAGAGAAACGCACTGTTGTGGACTGCCAACCATCAAGATGATGGGGATGGAACTGCTGCCGCGTAAAACGATGGCGGAAAGAGGCAGCAGGGATCAATCCGAACAATTCCTCGGAGCACTCTCCATAGTATAGGCGATAGAAGATGCATAGCGAGGCCACATTTCTACGCAGTGCCAAGGGGTCTAGCCGGTTTGAAATGTCTTGGCAGTCGACGATTCCAGTCGCTCTCCGTTGGATGCGGTCTAGAGGGAGAAGTTGGTATTGGGGTGCTCCAGCCCGGAGATGAGAACAGCATTCCATATGTGGCTGGACCTGGGCCTTATAAAGTAGTAGGTGGTGGGCCGGAGTGAAATACCGTCTCGATCTGTTGAGCACGCCCAGCTTCTTTGAGACTAACTTAGCCTTACCCTCTAAATGGCCGTGGAACTGGACTTCACTCGATATGTCGACACCAAGTATTCCATAAACTAAAGCATAAAGGACTCTGCCCACTACCCCGCACTTAATGCTTCGAACTAAAGCTTCTTCTTGGACGTAACCTCTGATGAGGAACGTGAATATCATGGGTTGTTTGTAACATACACACACTGTTCCAGGGGCCCAAATCTGTTATTTCAATTATCTCAGAATGGTTGTACATAAATATTAATATTATTGTGGCATTCCCTACCACTATAATTCCCTACCAACTAATACCTACCTATTTCCTAAATTAAAAATGTCCACTAATAACATAATACATATATCTACATTTACACAATCACATATCTACACATCTATCTATACTTATAATAAATCTGTAGAGAGGTACAATTCTGTACATGAAATATATGTATTTCCAAAATAACTATCAGCGGGTGATTAGTGATCGATACTGACGCCAAAAATGCAATCAGTAAAATTTTTGTCTGTCTGTCTGTCTGTATGTTCGTTATAGAAACAAAAACCACTCTACGGATTTCAACGAAACTTGGTACAATTGTTCTTCATACTCCTGGGCAGGTTATAGTATACTTTTCATCACGCTACGATTAATAGGAGCAGAGCACAATTAAAAAATGTTGCAAAAACGGGAAAATTATTTGATTATTTTGTTCTGGGAAGTGACATGGGTCGTTGATAAAGCGGGCGTAGCCGCTGGCGGAAGCTAGTTACAAATAAACATTATTTACATAAAATATTTATTAGCTTACTGGTTTCTGACACGCGAATATTAGACATTGAAATAAAACTATTTTTTACGGATTTTATCACGTTGTACGGGCAGACTGACTGACTGCAGTCTGCCCCTGACCATAGATGCTGTGAAGGATCCGAAACTTCGGGAATTAAATAATATTAATACAACGCGATAAAATCCGTAAAAAATAGTTTTATTTCAATATTTATTAACTTATTATTTATATTTATTTCCATGGTCTTTTCTGATAAAACATTCCAATAAAATACATTTCATACGTAACGTTAATTTACCAATCTATCTATACTTATAATAAATCTGTAGAGAGGTCAATTCTGTACATGAAATATATTTCCAAAATAACTATCAGCGGGTGATTAGTGATCGATACTGACACCAAAAATGCAATCAGTAAAATTTTTGTCTGTCTGTCTGTATGTTCGTTATAGAAACAAAAACCACTCGACGGATTTCAACGAAACTTGGTACAATTGTTCTTCATACTCCTATTTCATAGTATACTTTTCATCACGCTACGATCAATAGGAGCAGAGCAGTGATGGGAAATGTTGGGAAAATGAGTGATTCATGAGAATGGTTTCAAGCTATAAAACATCACGTTACAACCCTTAGGAACGGGGCAACGCAGGTGATACCGCGGGCAAAGAACTAGGGAACAAAGTAACTATTCCACGCGGACGAAGTCGCTGGCAAAAGCTAGTTATTAATAAGCACGAATGTGATCGCGGTAACATTACGGAGCATTGACATAACAACAACATTAACATACGGAGACGTGACATAGTCGCCACTGGAAGAGTGAGATCATAATGACGCGTACCTTATAAATTAACCTTGCAATGTCCTCAGTCCGGATTTCGCCACGCGACGCGAAGCTTATGCGATTTTTGTAGGCAAATGTATCCGCTTATCTATTCGTTATAGTTCCTTCTTTCGGTTGTGTGTAATTACTTTAGCAATATCGAACAATATAAAAAACTATATTATTCTGCTGCCTTAAACTACTTTCGCTGTGCTATTTCTTACTTATGTGCTTGTGACAAACTGTGCCTTTTTTCCTTCTGTGACTATTATATTTCTAAGTTGTGGACTGCAATAGAACCGTAAGTTACATAAAGATTATTTTATTTATCGCTCTCGACGCAACTTACTCACGAACACAACATAGTTAGTGTTGCTATTAGAGATGAAACAGATAGTGGTTTGGCCGCATACCGGCAACCGGGTATTCAGCCCTTTATCTTTTACATAACGCGATCAGATTGATTTGAATAAAGCATCTTTTTGTGATTTTTTTTTGCATTTTCCATGCTAAGATGATAAAGGAATTTTAATTAAAAGAAAAAATTCAATCACGGCCAGGATTCGCACCTGCGTCTTCTGGTTAGATACACCAGACGCTCTGACCGTTAAGCCACCGCGAGTCCCACCCGCTTGATCGAAATTTGTCTTCACATTCTGAATTTACGTCTTATGGTGACGTTGGCGACATCTATTATCGACATAACTTATTTTACAGTTAGTTCGATATCGGACGATGCCACCTTACCTTTTAACTATCGTTTTTTTAATTTTTTTTTGCATTTTCCATGCTAAGATGATAAAGTTATTTTAGTGAAGGAAAAATTCAATCGTGGGCAACATTCAAACCTGCGTCTTCTGGGTAGATACACCAGACTTTCAAAAGATAATGTGAAAAAGAAACAGGAAAGCAGTCATTGTTTCCTTATTTACCTAGACTGCATAGGTTATTGTATACTGACTATAATTAGATACTCGTTTGCAGGTATGAGTCGGTATATAGTAGTACCTAGTATAAACAATTGTGGGATTTAAAAGGATATTTTACGTCGTGCAGTGAACATGTACCAGATAAAAGATACAGTTGTTTTGATCACCGGCGCTGCCAACGGGATAGGGGCAGCTTTCGTTAAATTGCTCGTAGACCAAGGATCTAAGGTAAGGAAAAAAATATTATTAATGCAGAGAAAATTATAACATTGTTAGCGATAAAGCAGAATACCAGCGCCACGTCATAATGTAATAAGGTGGCATATGCTAAGCTAGGGTCCTTTCTTGTTCTCACGAACAATCTGAATGTCATTTCATCATCATCATCATCATCATTTCTCATCATCATTTCTGAAATACGAAAAATACCAAATAAAACTAAGGATATTCCTTAGTTTTATTTTGTGTTTTTCTGTTTTTTTTGTGTTCATATATAGGTATGTTATGAGATCAAAATAAATGTATTTCTTTCTTTCTTTCTTATAAAGGTCTAGGTACTAAAATTATTACAGGAATGTAAGTAAATAGTCCAATGTTTTCTATTTTTTGTGTGCTTGAGATATACAAAATGTTAAGAAAACCTTGTCGGGCCCGTGGTGATACCTATTGTTTGGTAGGTACTTATCGAGATCCGGTTTTCACTTTACGAGTAACAATAAAATATGTATCCCAAATAAAATTTTATAAAACGAGGAAACTTAGCTAAACAGCAATACTAATGGTGGCAGTGACAGCGTCATTGGGTTTCAATCATACTGAGGACGATAATGGTTTTATCTCGTTTTAAAAATTTAGAAGATTTTGAGGCAATTTCGGTAATTTATGCACGACAATTGTAAATTTAAAACTTTATTGATAATGTTTACTATCATGAATTAATAATTCTTATTTTATTTTGTGATGTGATTGGAATACCCGGACCGGACAGGGTATTTGTAACATAGTGTAACCTATACTACGGCTATGTACTACGCTCATAAATCTATCAGCGAGATTAAGCTGCTCTTGCTACAGTCAGTATATGGATGGGTTCTAGGCAATCGAGAATTGGTTCCAGTTGTCATAGGAATACCTATGACACTCATAAATAGCAGTCAGAAGTAAATTTGCCAACACTACTACTCGTATATAATATAGTATCCTACTATATTAGAGACCCGACTACTATATTTCTGAAAAAAATATATAGTAGGCAAACCTACTATATTTTAAAGGCATCAAATTCAAAGCATATAATATTCATTTCAAATTTCAATTAAATTGTAATAATAGCTATGAGGCATCCCTTAAAAATTAAAATAAATATTAATAAAGGCTAAAAGTAGCAAAAAATATTCTTTCAAGAAATAAAGTAGGTACCTATTTTATTCTACGTAGGTATATATATTAGGTATATATAAATAAATTTTTCATCTTTTCGTTATCTACTATATTTTTATGGGTAATAATTTTAGAACTACTATTTTTGACCGACAGAAAGTTGGCAACCCTAGTCAGAAGCCCGAATAGTCTGAGCCCGAGTTGATCCAGATTCGTAGGATTATGATGGAAGGATTTCGGTATTGACCAGAAATTGCGGAGGCTGTGGCTTCGTCTAATATACTAATATTCAGGCGCATATAGATAGAATAGACTGAAGCCAACCCCGACATATCATGACACTAGTGGCCCGTCTCACGGGTCGTCGTCGCACGGGTGGACATAATTGAAGTTTTAGTAGGGATCCCTAATTTTTTCTAATAAATATAGCTTATATACTATATTCAGGCATTTGCTGCAGCCCGCGGTTTCACTCGCATCCCAAAACGACTTCTTGAGACAAAAGGTCTAGACCTATGTCCTGCCCCAGAATGCAACCTTTCTCCTTGTCTGGTTTTATCGAAATCTGTTCAGCGATTAGGGAATTAACAGGTGGCAGAAAACAAATAAAAAGAGAGTTAGTTTCGCATTTAAAATATTGGGTATAGCTGCTGCTCTCAGTTTCATTTGCAAGATCCTTTTTTTTCTTTTATATCAATACAACGCCTAAGTATTATTATTAGCATGGAATAACGTTTACGTTAACGTTTCTAAATACATAGGTACTGTTTCTACACCGTGGAGGTTTCACGTTATAAAATCACTTTGTCTACGTTCCTTCAAAGGAAGAAAACAACTGTCATGTGAAATATTGAGTGAGGTAATAATGACATCGTATTAGTTATTAGAGAAAAAATTTACACTCTTTGTTAACTTCTTTACTTTACGCTAAAATTGGTGATACTGATTTCACCAATTTTAGCGTAAAGTTAGCCATTTACTTTATCTTATTCAGTATCGGTAAGTATATTTTTATTTTGAATATGCTTTATTTTGTTATATTTTTAACCTCTGCAAGTCTAGTACATATTTATATGGCAAATTAATTTTAATGGTTATTATCTTTTTGTGATTTTTTTGCATTTTCCATGCTAAGATTATTAAGTTATTTTTTAGTAAAGGAAAAAATTCGGTTCGCGGTGGCTTAGAGATCAGAGCGTCTGGTATATCAAACCAGAACACGCAGGTTCGAATCCTGCCCGCGATTGAATTTTTTCCTTTACTAAAAAATAATTTAATGGTTATTTTTAATACCGTTTTTTTGAACGGATAGTTAAATATTGCAATAACTTTAGGTAAAGTGAACAGATTTAAATAAAATTAAGTTCAAAACTGCCTACTACAAGCCTTATGATACTGCCAATACTGCTAATGTATTTCTTTCCAATTTCTCTGAATGATTAAGGATGTACTAAGAAAAGTATGGAAAAAACAGTATCCCTCTTTTTGCGCAGTTGTAATAATTACTTTGTCGCGTGAATATTTTTATATTGCGATATCTTCTAAGATATTTGTTTAAACTATATAGAGTTAAGGGCACAAATATTCTATATTAAATTTCCGTTCTAACAAAAACATTTCTTTAGATATAGATTAATAGCATATGGGTTAAATAAGCTTCGCAATTTTTTTTTATTTTTAATCTAAAATAAAATTTTAGATTAAATAGAATAGTCAAAGCAGCTATTGTAAGTTATCCGTCGGAGAGAGGCCTAGGCTATCGCGGACTTTTTTATATATTATATTGTTAAGTTCTTTAATATTGTTTTGTTCTATCATCAATAGTTTTCGAAACGCATGCGATGAAAGACATTTTATAATATTAGTTTAGAATAAGTTGGTAACTAGTTATTCGTACAAAAACAAAGAGGTTCAGTACCTACTTATTAATAGCTAAGGTTAAAATATTAACCTTAGCTTAACAATCTTGAATCTCAATTTTCGCTGTTGTGTTAATTAAGTAGCTTTAGATTCATAACTACGAGTATTCTTCATAACAATCATAAAAACACTCACAAAATATAATTATAAATATAAAAAACAATACACCTTTTTTGGATTAGGT
The DNA here is from genome assembly GCA_910591435.1 of Acronicta aceris. Taxonomy (NCBI): domain Eukaryota; kingdom Metazoa; phylum Arthropoda; class Insecta; order Lepidoptera; family Noctuidae; genus Acronicta; species Acronicta aceris. The sequence goes on along the minus strand of OU342761.1, from coordinate 13,551,872 downwards.
ATGAATGATATTGGATTTGATCGCAACAACGCGACAAATTAAAATATAATTATAATTCTATGTGTATCAAAGAAAATTTAGAACACGTGAATAAGGAAAATAATTATTCTTTTTTAGTGTTGTCAAGAAAGTTTGGAAAGGTCTCGTGCGCCTTGTCCAGAAAAGAAGCCTATTATCACGACGATGACTAAGTTTTCAAACTCACAACTGCTATAAAGCCTTTTCCGACTAATAAAAACCTTGAAATCCCCCATGGACCCCATCAAGGGTCTCGTGGACCTTGTCCAGAAAATATGATGATAACTAAGTTCCCCAACTCACAACTGCTTATAGCAAAGCCTTTACCGACTAGTATACTTAAAACTTGAAATTTATAAAAATGATATTTTTTAGCACGTGAGAATTCTCGATGTTGATGAAAATGCAGGCGTTCTACTGCAAGATGAACTGAATCAAAAATATGGCAACGATAAAGTAAAATTTACCAAATGTGACGTGACCAATGATGCAGAATTCTTCGGGGCTTTTAAAGAAACCACAGAACAGCATGGTTACATAGATTTGGTGGTCAATAACGCCGGTGTAACAAACGAAAGCAATAGTGATTTTATACGCAAAGAAATTGAAGTGAATGTTGTAAGTATAATTTCTTATATTTTTAACGTTTCCTCGCTTGATATTTTCTCCAGGGAAGCTACAAGATCTACTGTATCGTGGGCTTTCTACTGCAACGATTACAAAATAATTTGCCTAACTAGTTATAGATAGTAAATACGCAAATTCTGTAAAATTATCTAGACATATTATGCCTTTAGTTTTATTGTTTATAAATATCAAATTAGTTAGGATATAAAAATCAATCAACATAATCTTCAATAGAATTCATATATTTAATGGTTTTTAATCTTGGAATTCACATATTTAATGGTTTTTGTTCTGTTTTACAGAATGCTTTAATCAACGGCTCCATCAAAGCCATAGAAATTATGCGGAAGGACAAAGGTGGTCGTGGAGGGACAGTTATCAACGTATCTTCTGTGGCTGCATTGGTCCAACTATGTCCCACGCTTTTCGTGTACGCTGCCACTAAGAGCGCTGTTCTACAGTTCAGTAACTGTATTGGCGTAAGTTTTGTTTTCATGAACTACCTTATTATTTCAGTGTTCGGGTCGCTGAAGACACTTTGCTCGAACCCAGGCAAAGGGTTATTGGGTTTTTCTATGAAATTCTCAGTAGCGGCTCGGAGTTTGGGATTTCTGCCCGGTTAATGGCAAAATGCCCCCTATTCAATGGAAACTAAATATACCAGCTTACTGTGCGTGTACATTTAATACGCTTCTGCCTAACCCTTCGGGAAATACAGGCGTGATTTTATGTGGTTTTCATTTAACTTTGTCTTACACTAGGTGACCTATTGGTGCGTTTTTATATAAATTCTCACATACACGAATTTCATCACCATCCTGCTCGTGTCCCAATGTATTTCATCAGCGTAGCATAGACGGGCACAGTTTGTATAATAATATAATAACCGACTAAAAGCAACTGCTTCTTGGTAAATGAATATGTGTAGATAGTCATTTAGTCGGGAGTTTTGAAAATGTTATTTAATCCTTTTAAGATTTTAGATTTTTTGAAATTTTAAATTTTTAGTTTTCAGTTTTATTAAAAATATTTTTTTACTAATAATTTATTCGGTTCGCTGGTCATGTTTCTACGTTTATTCGATTATTCTATATTTAAAACCTAAAACCAGCTCAATGTATACACAACATTTCGTGTCTCTGCTGTTAACCGTTGAGGAGTTCCCTCGTTTGGAGTCAACCTTGAGTGCAACAACCGTGACGTGATAACTTAACGTTAACGTAACGTAACGTAACTTAAAAACCAGCTGTCATAATTAAATGCGTATACAACATAATTATCATGCATATGGTGATCACCGTTGAGGAATTCCCTCGTTAGGAGTCAACCAGTTCTTAAAGCCCGCTTTAAATTATTCATGCTGTTAACCGGTGAAGAGTTCCTATATCTGGAGCTAATCTTAGATGTCACGCTTATCATAAAAATGTCTTGTCCTTGGATCTGAATTATCATATAAAAAATCAACTCCGTAGGATAGATAGTGGTTCTAATTCAGCTAACAAGATTTTATCGAAACCACCAACATTGCAATCACCTAAAAACTTGTAAAAAGCCATCATGCTAAAATATTTTTTATTTTCAGAAAGAACCATATTATTCAGAGACAGGAGTCCGAATAATAACAATATGCTACGGCGCTACCAAGACAATTATTTGGGATAAAATGCTTAGTTTTGACAGCGCCATCAAAGTACAAGAGCTGTCAGGCTTATATCCAATGCAAACGTACGTATTGAAGTATTTTATTGAAGACAGGAAATTTTCGGCCATTTCTAACTGAAGCATCCTTTATTACTATTCTACTCCTTTCAAATGCATTTTATTTTGCTTCGCTACGAGTTTTTTTTCCCCAAGATGTATCACCATTTATTCAAATCTACAAGAAATGATAATAATTCTCACCCATGGGCAAAAAACAATGTTAAATTTTGTTGACCAGTGTTATCAGGTGCAATGTTCGCAGTCAATTTGAATCGGTAATGGAAAATACATTAATTGTACTTTCATCAAATAAAGATATGTATGTAGTAGTAATTTTACAGATCATACAGTTTTCGTCGGTCCAGGGTTTGCTATGAGTATTTTATTTTTTGTAAGTTCATAAACCATAGGATACTCTTTGGATAAAAAAAGTTTTTTTTTTATGGGATAGGAGGGCAAACGAGCAGACGGATCACCTGATGGTAAGCGATTACCGCCGCCCATGGACAACACCAAAAGAGGAGTCAAAAGTGCGTTGCCGATCTTTAAAAGAGGATTGGGCCTCCGGTAACCTCACTCACTCGGCGAAACACAACGTAAGCGTTGATTAACGCCGGTTTTCTGTGAGCTCGTGTTACCACTCCGGTCGAGCCGGCCCATTCGGGCCGAAGCATGGGTCTCCCACGTGTAAAAGATACTTCACAAATTAAAATATTTTTTGTCGGTCCCCATTTTATGTTTATATTTCTTTTTTATTTAATTCATAGTCTATGCTATGACACTTTTACTGTAAAAACTAATCGATCGAACTCTCATTTGTCAAAATCTGACCAGTAAATTTTGAGCTAGGATTGAACATTTGTGCATAGACAATTAGATACATAGACAGTGAAAATCATTACTTTTTCGTAGTGTGATAAAACTGGTTGTTTTATAAGAAATGGTGTGTAACAAAACCGTTGCAATTTTTTTATTTTTTGCTATCTTCTACTTTATACCATATCTTTTGATAACGATAAGTGTACTTAAAGCAATTAAAGAGTAAGTAGAATGGCATGATAAAACAACGTAGGTAATTGTATAATATAGGAGGAGTTTTAGCATTGAAGTATATCGTGTAGGTAATTATGTAATTATAGAAATGGAAAAACAAAACCTAGAGAAGAATGAGCTCCATTTATAAGAAGGAAATGATGTTAAAACGTGAGCGAAACCAAAGGCATATACAAGACAAGAAAAGACACATCGTTCATTTGGAGCGACAGTGTCACAACTGCAAAAAAATGCGGAATTGACCTAATTACATCACAATGATCCCGACAATAATCAACGTTAGTAATAAACGTCATATTTATTAGTTTATAATATTTATTAGTTTTCGTCATATTTACTAGCTCTAAGAAATATGAACAATCTTCACTTGTGTTACGAAAAAATCTTAAAAATGGCGTAGCGTAAAATTTCAAATTTGCAGTTGTGACACTGTCGCTCGCAAATGAGCGACATATACTCGTACAGATATGTATTGAGTATGTCATGCACTAGGTTGCATAGGAATTGAATTTTTCATCGTACCAACAATAACTTCCAATATTACATTAATTGATACTATGAAATTATATAACATTAAAATAATATGAACTGCTTCATTAGCCTAGTGGTCCTGAGCGCGACTGCTACGTTAGAAGGTCCTGGGTTCGATTCCCAGGTCAGTGGGTCTTTCTATGAAATTCTCAGTATTAGCTCGGAGTTTGGGATTTGTACCCGTTCGCCCCCTGTTACATAGGACCTCCGCCTCTGCGTAACGGCGAATACTGGTGATAGTATGGTATGAGGTATTTTAAAATGACAAGCAGTGATAGCCCAGTGATATGACCTTTGGACTGTCAAGTTAAGCGTCTTGAGCTCGCATCCAAGGCACGCGCCTGACTTTTCGAAATCATGTACTTATTAATAATTAATTATCACACGCTTTAAAACGCTAAAGGGAAACAACGTGACATGGTGAAACCTGCATGCCGGATAGATTTTCTCGACGGCGCACTATGATTCGTGTAGAACAAGCTAGCTGGACAAAAACAACCCTTAAATTCCTATTAGTTAGTTACTAATACAAACTCATTAGATCTATTCATTAAGGAATACACCTATTATAATTAATTACTACCCTCATTATGAGAGACATTAAGGTAAGTATTTAAAATGTTGATAATTCAAAGTGCATTCATTTGCATTTTTGCACTATATTTGATAACATTGTTTACGTCACTAAAAGAAATTTTTAATAGTGTTTTTGAGATGGATTGTGTACATAAGGGTAAGTAGTTTTATTTTAGTAAATTTTTATCGAAGGAACTTCATTCTTTAATTTTATAAAATTAAATGTTTAGATAATAGTAGGATTTTTCACCCATTTTTTAAAATACTAATTTAATCTAATTTGTAGAAAAATATATCGCGAATCATTTGCACAACTTTTTAATGTTTTTTCTTTTGGTAGATTTCACCGTCTCAAAAATATTTATCGAAGAACGGCTGAAACATCAGAAGGAAACGCGAAATGAGGAGCTCTTTCAGTTTATATCTTTGAGACATGATTCTATGGTGAAACGGAGCAGTCTCTGAGAGATGTCAAGGTCGTAATCTCAAAACATTCATCAAAATTGGCCGAAAATTGGAGTAGCTGTGTGGTTTCTTCCGAAACCGAGAGCGGTTATTAGAGAAGAATTCGACGTGGCTGTAAGGCGTTCTGACATCTGACCCTGTAATAAACGGTTAAAGAGAAGTTACCCGGAACAAAATAGGTACGCTCCCGACTGAAGTCCTAGATTTAAAGAATAGTTCCGTGATTTTTGCGTCAGATTAAAATGAATGGAAATAAGTACATGTATCAATAAATTATTAAGCTTGTCGGTTTGTATCAACCTAGCTGTAAGGAACAAAATGTTAATTCTAGTTTTCATAGTTCTGCCACTCATGATTATGACTATTCAATGGATGATTCATCTGACGATAACGAGTGATAGATTTAGTTGTTGACTATTTTATGTATTTGTTATTATATTTCAAAAAATATATTGTGTACATATCTCTGAACATTGTTCTTTTATTCACGATACCTGCTCAAACGATAAATAATCCCTAAAAAGGACTAAGAGCCTTAAATCTATGGTTATTAACCTCATTTACAAACAAAAATCAAAACAAATAATTTTTGTCCAGCTAGATTGTTCTACCCGAACCATAGTGCGGCGTGTGAAGTTTGCCAACTGAGCCATGACCATAAACCACCTTGCAATTGAGCCAGCGTGGTTGACTATAGCCTCATCCGGATTATCCTGAGAGGAGACGCCTGCCCAGCAATGGAGCAACAACATAGGTTGATGATGATTTTAAAATATCTTTTTACAGAATCGAGGTAGCCGCCCAAGGCACTATAGAAGTTTACAAGAGAGGTGAAAGTGGAAGCACCTGGCTGATTCATAATAGCAAACCGGCTAAAGACATCACTGCAACTATAAACAAGGTGTATGCTGAAATGGCCAAATTACTTGAAGATGATTAAGAACTTCAGAATCAAAAATGTCCAAATGTTTTAATTTTCTATTGTGTTTGTAATTGGGTGCTGGATAATAAAATTTTGCGAATTACTAAAGAGAAGATCACTATTCATCTTCGTGCACTTGTCCCAATTTATTTGGGGTTTGCGCAGCATGTCTTTTTCTTCCATTCAGCCCTATCAGCCGTCACCTTTAATTTAGGTACTCCCTTTCCCATCATAATTATCAGCCTAACACATTCCATCCATCTTTTCTTATTCACTACTCATTTAGACACGTGTGCACCGTAAATTTGCTGATCCCGACTGCATGCCACGTACTAGACCTATAATATCTTCTATCTAAGAAACTGACCTCTGACAGAATGGAAAATTGTTCAGAAAAATCAGGCAATACCAGATTTCGTCAAAAAAAAACTCATAAAACTTATATATGTATATACATATATATACATATATATACTGTCTTTACAGTAGTAGTAGAAACGAACGAATAGCTACACATTACAGAAGAATAGCAAAAACTGGGAAAATGTGTCAGTCCAATAAATAAAAGCGTATTTTGGAGTGCTAATCATGATAGGAATACATCCACTTCCAGACATGGAACTACATGTATATTATTTCAATGATCGATTTTATAACAATCCCGAAAATAGTTTTGTTTTCTCAATTACAAGATTTAAAAAGATTACAAATAATTTACATTTAAGGAATAATTCAGAAGAATTATCAAGGTCCACATTATGACAAATTATACAAATTGCGGACTTTCACTGACACCATAAACGACGTGTTTCAGAAACAAACTTCAAATTCCAGTAGACAGTCTATAGATAAGTGCATGGCAAAATTTAAGGGCCCCAGTGCTCTTAAACAATACATGACAAAAAGCCGGTGAAGACAGGTCTTAAAATCTGGGCTATGTGTGTTGTTGTGACCGGATATAAAGAAGAAGAAAGAAAGAAAAAAAAATATTTCTGCTACACAAAATAAGAACAAACTTAAAAGTATAAATGTTTTTTTATATATATCAGATAATCTATTTGACGTGTAAACGACTTGGTTACAATGTGTCTATGACAAAATGTATCTACCACAAGATACATTAATTGCATTTGATTTTTTTTTACTGGATATAAATTAATAGACGATTAGTATTCCAATGACATTTATGTAGTTGGAACAGTGAGATTTAATAGAGTAGACCTCCCTGATGCTTTTATGAAGAATGTCCGACCGTAGAAAAACGTAGATAAAGTTGCCGACATAGCTCAAGGGATAATTAGCAAGCTTAAGTGGCAGTGGGCTTGGCACATAGCTACTAATGGCTGCTGGAGTTAGTATAGTTTATTGTTGATGTAAATAAATGACTAATAAAGTTAAAATAATAAGTCCATCAATTGACTTATGCTTCGCGCGCTCTCCCCACTTTCGTTACGTGGAGACCGATGTGTCAATTATTTAAAAGATAGTTTACAAGTCAGTCGGTTGCCGTTCGTAGAACGGTATAGTTCTAAAGTGCAGCAATTATATTATATTAATTAATAAAATAAAAGTTATAAAAGAAGCGCCGTTCTAGTGAGAGTTTTCTTTCACGATAGATGAGTTATATTTAAGATAAAATAAATAGTAGTAGTAGTAGTAAATGTTTAGCAAAATTATTAGTAATGTTTGTATTATCATTAATTTTCCTTTCAGAATGATACGTACACATAAAAATGGCCAAGGGGAGCAATCATCAATGTCTCTTCCGTGGCAGCATTGTCTCCCCTCCCTATAACTCCTATATACTCGTACAATGCTACTAAGAGCGCAGTATTGACGTTTAGCTTAGGTCTTCATGTTAGTGGCAACGTTTTGCTGTCTCGTCACTTACAAGCATAAAGGACTCTGCCCACTACCCCGACGCATACCTACCATGATCGTACTAGGAACGGATCAGGCACGGAAACGAGCACGACATTAACTACTATGCCCACTAGAACGTATCCACAGCAGCGTATTATACCTGTACAAAACGGTGTTAGAGACCGTAGCATCCGCGTATCATCTGCCTGTCATAACTATATGGTTCCCATTAAAAATATATTATTTGTACTGAGAAGTACGTGACTATGCCATGCACGGAGCATCAAAAACTGTCGGCGCGAATATTTTGCCGGTGCCGATACGCTTTCCTATTTATTACTATACTCTTTGCAATATGCTCCGTGCATGGCATGCGACGGTGATGAAACGGTATAGTGGGCTTTCTGTCTATACCCGGAATAACAATTGTAGCTCGTACAAATATTTGTTCCACGTGGGAATCATACTCGCGACCCCTAACGTAGCAGCAGATTGCTCGACCACTGCGAACTTCTCAATAGAAAGAATATTTTTTGTCTGATATGTTCGTAGTATGGTCATTTGTACGCCTCTGCCTAACCTTCCGCGGAATACAGGCGTGATACTAAAATATGTTTTGTCTAAAGTGAGCATTTTAGACCATCTGTACATTGCACATTATGCTAATTATTTCTTTAATAAATAAATTAAAGAAATAAGGAACTACCTTGAACGACCTACGGGAATGTACCTCAATGCTTTGTTTTTATTTTATTCATATCAGTACCTCAGGAAAACAAAGAGCACAATGATATTAATAAAAAACAAGAATAATATTATTACATAGGTGTAAAACACAATTTAATTTTAACAGAATTAATAGCAAAGATTTTGTTTATTGATTAGTTCGGCAAACAAGCAGACGAGCCACCTGATGGTAAGTTGTTATCGCCGCCCATGGACACTTGCAACACCAGAGTAAATTTATAGATACATGGGTCGATACTAATCAAAACGAGCAGGAAGAATAGTTATACCTACTTATATTTTTTTAAATACAAAATACTTTTATACTTCATGAATTGTGTCGAGGTGAATATACTTTTTATTATTATCATTGCGATCGTTTTGCAATGATAAAAAACTGCCTTAATAGTCTAGGGGTCCCAAGCACGACTGCTAAACTAGAGGTCCTAGGTTTGATTCCTAGGTCGAGCAATGTGTTATTGGGGTATTTTGTGAATACAGTACATAGCAGCTCAGAGTTTGGGATTTGTGCCCGGTTAATGGCAATAGGCTCGCTCCCTATTACATGGGACCTAAACATGGGTGAATTGTGCGTGTTCATTAGGTAGTACGCCTCTGCCTAATCGTTCAGGGAATACAGGCGTGATGGTATGTTATGTTATTGTTTTAAATTTATAGGGATACTGCTTTACATTTAAATAGCGTCACCCCTTTTTCACAGCTTAAAAATGATCGCGTTAACGTTTTGGTAGGACATCTGGTAATTTCGACTCCTCCCAGAAGCAAAACAGATGTAAGTAGGTCTAACTTACTATTATCAATGTCGAAAACGGGTAAGTTATGACGACACCTTTGGCGTAGCGGCTGAGCGATCGGCTTCTGCGCCACGTGTTGTGGGTTCAATCCCCACACGGAGCAAATATTTGTATGAACTACAGGTAGTTTTTGCGGGTCTGGGCGTTTGTGTACGTGAGAATTTGTTTGTAAAAGCACCCACGATACAGGACAAAATCCTACTGTGGGGCAAGGTTTATTTAAAATAGAAAGTAGTAAAGTCCCAGTTTTCAAGATGTCCACCTGCCTTCTAATCCTGCATATTTTCCTTTCTGATTGTGATTAGCCTGGTGGGTCCCGCTGCTGGGTCTATCGCGATCTTTTGCTATTAAGACCCAATCTGCAATAAAGGTATTAAAATCGTCATGCCATCTCTTCTTTCGTCTACCACAACGCCGCCTATCGGTATCAGGGTTACACTTAGTGGTAATTTTGGCCCATCGATCATCGGTCATGCGATAGTCATGGCCAGCCCAGCTCCATTTAAGCTTGGCGACCGTTTGGGCTACGTCATAAACCTGCTTCCCATTCACCTCATCAAGGTACAGTTACTGTTACTTTTTAGTAGCCTTAAATAAAATTAAACCTTACGTCACCATATAATATATAATATAATATAATATAATATAAGGTAAAGTTATTCTAATTAAGCTTGACATTATTGACATTATTGAAATGTGAAGAAGTTATTGTAATTGTGGGTGGTTATGTTTATTTTAATGCAACTATTATGATAAAGACGAATCGTATCTTAATTGTAATTTCGTAAAACATTGTACAGAATCGTAAGAGAGGAAGGAAAGGAAGGAAACGAGGTCATTGTTTCTTTATTTACCTACATAAACGTTACCTGCATATGCAGTACGCAACTGCACAGAGCACTCGTTTGTAGATATGAGTTTATATATAATAGTACCTAGTAGTCAACAACAGTACTAGTTGAGATTTAAAAGGATATTTTACATCGTGCAGTGAACATGTACCAGTTAAAAGATACAGTTGTTTTGATCACCGGCGCTGCCAACGGGATAGGGGCAGCTGTCGTTAAATTGATTGTAGACCAAGGATCTAAGGTAAGGAAAAAAATAATATTTATACAGAGACAATTACAGTATGTTTAGTGATAAAGAACTAATAAATACTTACAAATTGTAAAAAAGTTATTAAAAGTAAGTAACAAGTACAAACACAATTCTATGTTTATTTAGATTTGTGTTTTATGTAAGATATACAATATGTTAAGAAAACCCTGTACGACCCTTGAAGGTATTGTTAGGTATCGAGATCCGAAATTTTATGATACCAGCGTCATTGGGTGCCAATCATACTGAGGACGATGACGGTTTTGTCACATTTGAAAAATTTGATGGATTTTGGGAAAATTTTGGTAATTTATGCATGACAATCGTAAATTTTAAATCTTATTAATATGTTGACTATCATGAATGTTTAATTATGATTAATATTTTATTTGGTGATATGATTGGAATACCCGGTGGAATACCCGGGTGATATGACCGGAAAGGGTTTTTGTAACATAGTGTATACCTAAACATATCATTAGGGATGCTACGCCGATTGCCGATTGCTATTGCCGATATCTTGGCAATACCGAAATCTGATAGTTTGATCAGTAAGATAATCTTACTGATAGTTTGATCTGCCCTTGCTGCAGACAGTATATGAGTTCTAGGCACTCATAAATGGTAGTCAGAAGCCCAAATTGCCTGATAACGAGTTGATCCATAGGATTTCGGTATTGCCAAGAAAATGGATTGCGAAGGCTGTTGCTTCGTGTAAAATACTGAGCCATATCTGGGTAGAATAGACTGAAGCCAATCCTAATATAAATATTATGAAATTAGGTTGGTAAATAAGTTATTCGTACAAACACAACGAGTTTTAGTAGCAACGAGCTTTATAGCTAAGGTTTATGTTATCTTGAATCTCAATTTTCGCTGTTGTGCTATTTAAGTATCTTTAGATTTATAACTTTTCTCCGTGAAACCTAGTAACACTCACAAAATATAATTATAATTTTGATTATAAAAACAATACACCTTATTTGAATTAGGTAAAAAAAATATATTGGATTTGGACTATAACGCGACAAATTAAAATATATGATTCTATGTGTAACCGAGAAAAATTGGAACATAATATACAAATTATTTTCCTTAACCACGATTATGGAAAATAATTATACTCTTTAGTGTTGTAAAGAGAGTTCAGAAGAGTTACTCTCTCAGTACCCCGATCCCCGAGCCACCCGTCCCTGAGGACCCCATCAAAGGTCTCGTGCACCTTGTCCAGAAAATAAGCCTATTATTATATTAATAACTAAGTTCTCCAACTCACAACTGCTTACAGCAAAGCCATTACCGACTAATATACTTAAAACTTGAAATTTCTAAAAATGTTATTTTTTAGCACGTGAGAATTCTCGATATTGATGAAAATGCAGGCATTCTACTGCAAGACGAACTGAACCAAAAATATGGCAACGATAAAGTAAAATTTACCAAATGTGACGTGACCAATGATGCAGAATTCTTCGGGGCTTTTAAGGAAACCACAGAACAGCATGGTTACATAGATTTGGTGGTCAATAACGCCGGTGTAGCAAACGAAAGCAATAGTGATTTTATACGCAAAGAAATTGAAGTGAATGTTGTAAGTATAATTTCTTATTTTTTTAACGTTGTCCCGCTTAATTATTTTCTCCGGGGGGCTACTAATACCTACTGTATTATGGATTGTCTTCTATGGCGTTTACAAAAGAACTAGCCTACGGTATTGATATCTGTAACTAGGTACAGATAGAAAATTAATTCTGTAAAAATGTCTAGACCATATTTAAGGAATTTAATAATTAAATAAATGCCTTACGGCACTTAATGCCGTAATGCATAAGGCATAAGGCATTCTCTACCAGTCAACCTTCTCGTTAAAAACAAACAACTAAATAGGGTATGGAAATTTAAAACAACAACCTGCACCGAAAAATACGCTACAATACACATATACTACGTGTGAAAATTATGAAACATTATCCATATATTTTTATTGTTTGTAAAAATCAATCAACATAATCTAAGAATTCACAATTATATTGAATGGTTCTTGTTCTTACTGGTTTCTTCTTGTTCTGTTTTACAGAATGCCTTAATCAACGGTTCCATAAAAGCCATAGAAATTATGCGGAAGGACAAAGGTGGTCGTGGAGGGACAGTTATCAACGTATCCTCTGTGGCTGCCCTCATCCAACAATGCCCCATGCTTTTCGTGTACGCTGCCACTAAGAGTGCTGTTATGCAGTTCAGTAACTGTATTGGAGTAAGTTTTGTTTTCATTAACTGCCTAATTATTTCAGGCTTCATTAGCCTAGTGGTCCTGAGCGCGACTTATATGTTAGAGGTCCTGGGTTCGATTCCCAGGTCAAGCAAAGTGGGTATTTCTATGAAATTCTCAGTAGCGTCTCGGAGTTTGGGAATTGTGCCCGGGGTCGCCCCCTATTAAATGGGAACTACGAGTATACTAGCGAACGTTGGGTGTACATTTAGTATGCTTCTGCCTAACCCTTCAGGAAATACAGGCGTGATGGTATGTTGTTTTCATTTAACTTTGTCTTAACTACAATTATGATCTGATGGTGCATTTATAAATAAATTCTTACACGAATATCAGCAACATCCTGCTCCTGTCCCAATGTATTTCATCAGCGTAGCATAGATATACAAACTGTATTGGTGAAGTACAATTGGTAGATACCTTCACCAATATAGTTTGTATAACAGTCGACATAAATAACGAAAAAAGTACTCCACTCCAAAAAAGGCTTCAAGGATTTTTACGATAATAGCTTATGAATATTTAATTTTTGCGTAGTCTGACACAATATTGTCTCATTGTCTTCCATTTAGTGATGTTCGTGGAAAACCTCAATGGAATCTACTTTTCGGTGCTACAATATAAGCAGCTTGGTTGCTTTAACTTGCTGAGTGTTATTTTATTATTGAACTAGCTGTTGCCCGCGGTTTCACTCACGTCCCAAAAAGATTAACATACGTCCGATTATTGGACGCGCATCACGCAAACACTACTGCATGGAATTGAATGCAGTTTTCACCGATGTATTGCTACAGGTCTAACTTAAAATTTGGTGTGTGTTTTATCTTGATACCAGCGGTGTATATGCAGTAGTGTTTGCGTGATGCGCGTACAAACATAAAGACAGACAAAAATTCAAAAAATTGATATTTTGGTTTCTGTTGCTCTAATATAGACCCCCATATTCGTTTTTCTTGATAATCTTTATTGTGCAGACATCAGCCAATTACAATTTTACTATAGGTATAGATTATTACTACGGCATCGGTACTAAAGAACTTATTGACCATATATAAGGATATTTTTTTACAGTCTCCTCATGGTATCTATGTAATTTGACTGTAAACTAGAATACCAAAAATTTTTGTTACATTTGTGTCATCTACAATTTGCCCGTTATATATAACGTATACTCGTATTTAATTCCTTAAATGCATTTCTATCAACGACTAATAAGTCGATTTTGTTTTTTGAGGGTTTATGATTAAATTATTATTACTGAGCCGGTTTACTATTTAATTTCTGTTTTACAATTGTTTTTATTTATGCACTATATTAGTGCTGTGCTGTCATCAGCAAATAGTATCATTGGGTGACAGGTTTGCTGTGGCAAATCGTTTATGTTATAGAGTAGGAATAGGGCAAGGACACTACCCTGAGGAACGCCAAATTAGTTGTCTATATAAAAAAAAATTAGTGGTCTATATCAAAAAAAAATTTGTTAACATCCCTATATGAGTCCTCGTGCTCGAAATAAAGATTTTCTATTCTATTCTATAAGTATTTTTCGGTTTCTTTTTCAGATTGTAAACATATTTTAGAAATTTCCGTATATTGTTTACGTTTAGTGAAATAACATTTTATAAGATTATAGACATTTCCACGAATTCCATAAGCATTAAGTTTATGGAGAAGTATCTCGTGATTCACGCAATCGAAGACTTTCGTCATACCTGTATAGATTGCACATATAGGTGGAAGTATGTAGCTTGTATGTTATTGTTAGATTATAAATGCTACACATAGTTTAATAATGATTTACCAAAAAAATATCGTTAATGTGAGTCGCCTCAAAGACAGAATATTGGGTTTAACAGGTGCCACGGTTAGGTAAGTAGTTGATTTACAAAATAAAGATAATTATGATATAAGTACTCAGTAAATTAATTTTGTGTGCACTGGAAACTTGAGTACTTTTTGGTCTTAACAATAATCGGAAATAATAGATACCAAAAATACATCATGACATCAAGGTATGCTATGAAGACAAATTGATAAAAATATTTTTTATTTCGTTTTTAGTTTTTGTAAGTCACTCTGTAACTAACCCTATGAGTCATGATACTTGAGAATAAATGTATTTATTATTTTCAGAAAGAACCATATTATTCAAAGACAGGAGTGCGAATAATAACAATATGCTACGGCCCTACCAAAACAGAAATTTTTGATAAAATGCTTAGTTTTGACAACGCCATCAACGTACAAGAGCTTGCAGACTTGTATCCGCTACAAACGTACGTATTAATTGCTCTATAAAAATATACTGAAAACTTTGTTTGCTTCATTCATTGTCAGGTACCTACACAATAAGTTGGAAAAAAATATTGTACTTCATCAAATAAAGAGATGGCGCTAGTAGTGAGAAATTTAAAAACCCCACACTTTTCGTTGGTCTGGTGGTTTTGGTTTGCTATATTGGATTTTCTGTAACATCATCTTCAATTAAAAGACACCTCAGGTATAAAAATATATTTTTTGGTCCCCTTTTTATGTTTCGTCGGCCTTCTTTTATTTTTCATAAATTTATAGTGTTAACACTCTCAGTAAAACCGAATCAATTGGCACCTCATTTGTAAACCTGATCAGTAGTTTTTAACCTAGGATTGAACATACATAGACACATACTTAAATAAACAGTTAAACTCTTTACCCTTCCGTTTTCGTGGTAGAATAAAAAATGTTATCTTATGACCTTAATAGTATTTAAATCCGAAGCAAATTTTCTATTTTATTGTATCTAGGTACCACTTTGTACCATATCTTTGTAAAATCGATAAGTGCACATAGATCAAAGCAATCAAAGAAGAAGTAGAATGGCATCATAAAATAACGTACTTGTATAACATAGGGGGAGTTTTAGAATAGAAGTGAAGAAATAGAAAAACGAAACCCAAAAAAGAAGAACGAACTCCAATTTTCAACACACCCTAGAGAAGGCAAATAGCATTAATGGTAATATTCTACAAAAGTCAGGAATGTAGGTAGTAACTACTCCCAATAGACGGGTGTATAAGAGCAGATGTATAAACAGGTGTGTAATACAGGCGTGATGGTATGGTATGATGTATTTTAAAGTGACAAGCAGTGATAGCCTAGTGATATGACCTTTGCACTGCCAAGTCAAACGTCTCGAGTTCAAATTCAAGGCACGCGCCTGACTTTAGAAATCATGACGTATTTATAATTAATTATCACACGCTTTAAAACGCTAAAGGAAAACATCGTGAGGAAACCTGCATTCCAGAGTGATTTTCTCAACGGCGTGTGAAGTTTGCCAACGCGCAATAGCCTAATCTGGTTTATTCTGAGAGGAGATGCCTGCCCAGTAATGAGACAGCTAAATAGGTTGATGTTGATTTTAAAATATTTTTTACAGAATCGAGGTAGCCGCCCAAGGCGCTATAGAAGTTTACAAGAGAGGTGAAAGTGGAAGCACCTGGCTGATTCATAATAGCAAACCGGCTAAAGACATCACTGCAACTATAAACATGGTGTATGCTGAAATGACCAAATTACTTGAAGATGATTAAGACCTTCAGAATCAAAAATGTCCAAATGTTTTAATTTCTATTGTGTTTGTAATTAAGTGCAGGATAATAAAATTTTGCGAATTACTAAAGAGAAGATCATTATTAACTTTCCTGCGCTAGTACCAATATAATTGGGGTCAGCGCAGCATGTCCTTTTCTTCCATTCAGCCCTATCAGCTGTCACCTCATTATTCACTCCCTTTTCCATCATATCGGCCTTAACATAATCCACATTCATACTTACTACTGTTTTAGTTAAATGCGTTTCATCCCTCCTCCAACAAACCAAGATTCTCTTTCAACTTTTCGGTAACTGGCGTTATATCTTATCTTTCAGACTTCCTATATACTCGCCTTATTGTTATTCATAATTTAGTTTGGAGTACTTCTGAGGTACTACGTAAGTATGACGCTATAATTTTTTTATGTTGTAAGAAAGGGATGACTGTATGACTATTAGAGGCATCCCTCTCTTACAATCTTGTAATGTTCAAGTCACGTTACGGTACGGGATAGATTTAGACCACAATCACAATTAGGTCATTCTTATTTTTTTTTGCGATAATGGGCAACACTTGCAAATCAATATTTAACATTTACATACATAACATATATTTAACATTACATTATACATAACATTAATATGTTATGTATGTAAATGTTAAATATTGATTTGCAAGTGTACTAACATTAATCATTAGTAATCTAATGATTTGTAATATTTCCTAAATGTTAGTTATGGTACAGTCAACATCATGCTATCCAAAAACGTCGCAGAACAATGGCGAAAAAATTGTTGATCGAATTTATAAGCGTCTATAAACATCATCTTTATAGATGTATATAAAATAATTGATCAAGATTTTTCAAGTAATTCTTGTAGACTTAAACAAGCCTGGAAACAAAATCATCAAAATTATAAACACAATTGACTTGATCTCTTTGTCGAATCATAGTTGAACTTTTAGTGTTACCATATGTATGAATCATAGTTATATAAATGATCCCAAGGCTACGTATAACTTAATTAGAAATATTTCTAATCTCTAAAAAAGCAAATCTTCTCCAAAAGAGCTCCTTTCATTGAGTCCAGACCCATCGCTTTCAGCCGATATTGTGAATAATTTTTTTGTTGGCATAGGAAAATCTTTGGCTTCAATAATTAGTCCAGACAAGACTTGTTACTTCTCTACTATTGTGAATTCTCAGGGTAGTTTTCTGAGTCCAAACTCTATGGGCATCTTTAACACTAACTGCGAGGAGATTGAGCAAATAATTCGTAACCTTAAAGTTGGCTGTGCTGTGGACTGGGATGGTATATCTTCTACCTTGATAAAAGCAGCTAGACATGTACTGGTCCCAATTTACCATGTTTTCAGTCTCTGTCTCTCATCGGGTACATTCCCACTAGTATTTAAAAAAGCTCTGGTTTACCCTATATACAAAAGTGGGGACAGGCAGTGTCGGTAACTACAGGCCAATATCCGTTCTGACAACACTGTCTAAAATTCTTGAAAAAATTTTGAACAATAGGCTTTTAAAATATCTAAACGGATATAAAATCATAGCTGATAATCAATTTGGCTTCAGATCTGGAAAAAATACCGAAGACGCTATAATAGAATTAACTAGTACTATAGCAAAAAATTTCAAGAATAAATTAAAGACCTTAGCTATCTTTCTTGACCTCTTTAATGCCTTTGACACTGTCTCGGTCCCCCTCTTCCTTAATAAACTGGGAGGATTGGTATCAGAGGATTACCTCTCGATATTTTCAGGAGCTATATGACTGACCGTTCCCAAATTGTATAATTAGATAAATATACTAGAAGAGGAAACACTCAATTACGGTGTCCCGCAGGGTAGTGTTCTGGGTCCTACTTTGTTTATAATATACATAAATGACCTATGCAAACTGTCCTTGCCCTATTCCAAAATCATCACATATGCTGATGATACAACTATTATTGTTCATGGCTCAAATTGGTCGCAAACTCTGTCCAATTCGGATTCAGCTTTGAAAATTACAATGGACTGGCTTGTAAATAATTTACTCACCATTAATATTCAAAAAACTAATATAATAAATTCTTCTTGAGGTACCTACCGATCTTATGAGAGGCGTAATAGATTGTAAACAAAAAAAAACAAGAACATGTCGCTGAACAGCTAATGATGATCATAATTTTTTTATGCCACGAAACATTATATTAGGCTAATCATAAATGTTCGAGCGATATCTTACTGGAAAATTGTGTTGCTTGAATTTATAGATTTACGTACATTTATTTATATAGAAATCCGGAAGATTATAAACATCGTCTCATGAAAAGTAAAGAGAGTCGCACTCCTTAATAGCTGATAGGTATAATTTAAATTACGACCAACTTTTTATGACCCGTGATTTATCGAGAATATACGGGTACAAATTACTTACGTCTCTAAATATAATATTCAGCATGTTATTAGGAATTCATATCCGATATGCAAATATAAATATAAACATTAATATACTTGTATACAATGTAGGTTAAGGCCAACTTGTTCATCAAGATTAGCCTTGAGCTCCATTACAAAGCGATGCAAGAGTGCGTGAATTAAGATTTCTCTGCATCGCAAATGAAAGCAGATGCAAAAACATTTATGAGTCAGATTGTTTCTGTTTCATATGCTTGAGCTTGAAGGTTGAGGTTTTTTAAATGGAGTCTTATATTTCTAGCCTTTCTTTTAAATTTTAATTAGCCGTATTTTTCATTTTTAAGCTAATTTTATCGAGAAATTAGAAATATGGTAAGGATATTATGATACGAAAAGAATTTTAGCAATTCATTGCTTAAGATTTACTGTAGTTAATTAGACAAATACATAAAACTAAATTTCGTAGTATGTCAGAGTTAGTATAAGGAAATGTTTACGCTTCACTATGATAAATAGTACCTAACGCTATATATTTTTTTGTGATTTTATTACATTTTCCATGCTAAGATTATAAAGTTATTTTAGTGAAGGAAAATTTCGACCGCGGGCAGGATTGGAACGTGCGTCTTCTTGTGAGTTACACCAGATGCTATGACCTCTAATCCACCGCGAGTCCAACCCGCCAGATCGAAATTTGCCTTCACATTTACGTCTTAGGGTGATGTTAGCGACATCTATTGAAAAGCAAGTAGTACCTTGCTTCTCAACCGAAATGACTTACTTTAAAGTTAGTTCGATGTCGTATGATGCCACCTTACCTTTTAACTAACTAGATAAAATAACTAGTAACGCTATAGCTTTGATTGGAGAACTGCCGTTATATGCAAACGCCAAGATTATGAATATTGATATCAGCATATTAAGCCATTAACACACAATACCATTATTTTTGCGACAGATAATTTTATCGAATTTTCGTCTTCTTAATTTTATCAGAATGGCCACAGTTAAAGCTAGTCCTCTCAGCTGCAGTTGCCTCGTATTCACCAGTATTTTTGTATCTGAGTTACTAAAGGAAGTTGTTCATTGTAATAGCAATTCTTCGAATAGTCAATGGACGTAGCTTTGAATTGTGTACGAAAGACTGAACAAAAAAAAACGCAGTTTGAGTACAGTTTAATAAGTACTTCTCCACAAACGATAAACATAGAAAGATTGGTTCACAATTGACGAAAATATCGATGAACAATGTGAAAAAACACATTCAGATGAACATAGAACCCCCTCCTTTTTTATGTCGGTTAATAATAAGTACACAGGGAAATAGGCACATTTGGTCGTCCTGCTGCCGGTTGCCTCAAATAGCATTTCACCATTATTGTCAGACAAATCGAAGCTGATGCTGCTGTTCACGGAGTTCGAGTATCTACCTTCCCATAGGAAGGCAACGTACAAAGGTATCTCCAAGTTTTGCAAAATCGCAGCGTAACAGCCACGTCAGTGTGATGAGTGCCTTATACCTCAGTTAATGAATTCTGAATTTTTAACAGCCTTTATGCATTACACAACACTTTATGCGGTTTTAAGGTGTTAACAAGTTTTTATAAATGGGTTTCGATTTAAACTCCGAGGTGTCTTTAAAATCAGTGCAGAAAAGGAATTTTGAGTACCTATCAAGAGTGAGAAAATCAAGTTTGGAATAATAATGTTTTTTTTTTGTAAAAACTTTTTTTTAGGTATTCCAAATAAAATTTAAAAAGATCATACCTACCATGAAAAAATTTAATTATGATTCGTAATTAATTTTATTTACAACAATGTGAAAAATATGAATCATGTCAATAATTACATACCATCACACCTGTATTCCCCGTAGGGTTAGGCAGACGCGTACTAATGTACACCCACAGTTCGCCAAGATGTTTAGGTTTTTCTCTTTTCTTCTATTCTTTAATAGAAGGCCAGCTTATTGTCATTAACCGAGCACAAATTCCAAACTCCGAGCTGCTACTGAGAATTTCATAGAAAAACCCAATAACATTTTGCTCGACCTGGGTATCAAACCCAGGACCTCTAGCGTAGCAGTCGCGCTCAGGACCATTAGGCTAGTGAGGTAGGTAGTTAGGCTAATGTCAGTAATTAATTTTTCTGGTTAATATATGAAAATAATTCAGAACAAAATATTGCTAAACAAAAGTACCTAGAGGTAAAGAAATTGCAAAAACAACACGCCTAAAATCATAAACTAATCTAATCTGTTAGGTAGGTACCTAGCTATCGAAACAGGACACTAAAATCTTCACTTGAGTATCATAGCCGAGTTTAATACACTTAGGTAGTCTAAAGTGCGTCAAAACACTTAAAATTAATGAGGTAATGAAATTTTAAACAACAACACGCCTGCAATGTAAACAAAATGTAGAACAGAAACAAATGTAGAAATACTAGAAACAATCTTCATTTATTATCAGAGTTTAATACACCTAGTATAAAGTCGTATCGAAATGGGTAAACAAAAAAAGGAGGTAATAAAATTTCAAACAACAATACTTAGGTACACATTTAAGGTTATTACATTGCCCAATGACCTTGAGGATTTAGTCTTTGTGCTAGTATTTGTTAGTCACAGGCATTGCGGGGGTGCTTCACGCGGGGTGCTAGTGAGGTTTCGGATATTTCTTTATTATTTCAAAGAAATAAGAAAATAAAAACAATACAAATTGTTAATTACGTTATTACAATTTTTTTGGTATAAAATGCATGCTTGACATGATATTAAGTCGCTAAAGAGAAAAAATACAAATTAGGTTAAAAAAGGCCTATTTACTTCAATTATTATACAAAATTGGGGCAAATTTATAAAATTTTTAAATACTACAATTTGTTAATGATGACCTTAAGTATAACATATATTTTTTATATGGCAAACGCACATAAGGATTCCACTAGAAACTTCTTTAAAGCTAGGATGTTTTTTGGATTTGAGCGATGTAATGCACTTAAGTAACAATCGAACTAATGTTGTATATAGCTATCGTTGCCTAAGTCTTTACTCCGTTGTTCACAGACAAGTGTAGTATAGTAAGATCTAAGGTCGTCTCAGAAATACTTACGTTTGTTACACTCGGTAGTAACATCGTGAACTGCGTCGTAGAGCAGTCGTACTGCACTCGTTCCCGCGTATGTCAACCGAAAATATGACGTACGAAATTCAAGATAAAGTTTTTTTTGTGACTGGAGCAGCCGCGGGTATTGGCGCTGGAATCGTCAGGGCGTTTCTGGAGGAAGGAGCAAAAGTAAGTAAAAATATTATGATAATATTTTTTTATGGAATAGGGGGCAAACGAGCGGACGGGTCGCCTGACGGAAAGCGATTACCGCCGCCCATGGATACCTGCAACACCAGAGGAGTCACAAGTGCGTTGCCGTTTTAAAAAGGAGTACGCTCTTTTCTTGAAGGTTATATATATATTATACTGTTATAATATTTTTATTATTTTTTTTTATTTGCGGTATTGATACAAGCAGTAAAGGATAAAATTGGAGGTATTTAAAAAAATAATTGAATTAAAATAGAAAAGCATGCACTGATGATTACGGGAATTATATTTATAATTTATTGACGTTTTAAATATATTATGTGAGTACAATATAATATAGACACTATTAATTCTGACTGGGACATACACAACCTCAACTGATAATACATATATAAAAAGAGTCTATCACAAAACTACAAAATACTACGACTGTGTTGTTCAAGGCAGCATCCATTTTTTTCAATTTTGATGTTGGGTAAAATGTTGAAGTATTATTATTAACTAAATTATATTAGCAATATAATTAACTTTTTAGACGAAAAAAAACTAGCTTCTGTATCTTAATGTGAATTTTAGCCCGTGTGGGGACGGGTTAGAATACAGTTCCTCACTGCCATTCAGATAGGCATCTAGTAAGAGCCGAGAAAATATCTGACTTACTCGGTGGTAGGACCTCTCGGGGTCTGACTAGCTGGCGACCACCCTTACGTCAGAGTCTGTCGTAAAGCACCTTCGTGTGTGTTTCGACTTTTGCGCGTATGAGCCAGTTCCACCTCGGTTGCTGCGGCTCTGGCAATCTGCAGTCTGTAGGGGCTCTTAAAGCTCGGCAACGCATCAGTAACTCCTCTGCTTATTTGCCGACCTAATCATTAAAAAAGAAATCTTCATACCAGGTAACTAGTCAGATACCAAACTTTATATGGGACTAATAAAATAAAGGCCACGTTTAAGTATTTAATGCCGAGTAATTTAATGGGAACTTATTTAGAGTTGGTGAAATGCGGCTTAAAAATATAAACACACCTACATATATGTTTTCATGCCTGTCTCCCATTGGGGTAGGCAGAGACTGCCCCTATGGGAGACTAGAGTAGATTTCCACTTGCTGCGATCCTGGTACACCACTTTCGCTTCATCTACGTTCATTAATCTCTTCATGCATGATCGTCGGTTGGGTTTTTTTTAATGTGATAGGAGGGCAAACGAGCAGACGGGTCGCCTGATGGTAAGCGATTACCGCCGCCCATGGACACCCGCAGCACCAGAGGAGTCACGAGCGCGTTGCCGACCTTTTAAAAGGGAATTGGGCCTCCGGTAACCTCACTCACTCGGCGAAACACAACGTAAGTGTTGTTCAACGCCGTTTTCTGTGAGGCCGTGGTATCACTCCGGTCGAGCCGGCCCATTCGTGCCGAAACATGGCTCTCCCACGTAAAAAATGTAAAAAAAATTTTAAGAACGTGGTACGTTTGCTGAGGTCGGCCCCTTCCAATTCTTCCATCCGTACTGACCATATAAACAGATAAAACAGAAAAATATAATAATCGGGTAACATATACACAAAAAAAATTGTCTAATTGAGAGCCTCTTCCTTTTTTGAAGTCATTCAAGAAGCAATTACAGCAACATTAATATTCGATTGTTCTAGCATGTAGCAGCTCTAGACGTCGACGTTCACAATGGTACAGCGCTAGAACAGGAGCTGATGGCCAAGTATGGTGACAACAAAGTAAGGTTTCACAAATGTGACGTCACATCTAATGAGCTGGATGGTGTGTACGACAACGTGGTTAATGACTTCGGCTACATAGATGTGGTGGTCAACTGCGCTGGTATTATGAACGATAGACCCAATGCGTATCTTAAAGAGATTGAGATTAATGTTGTAAGTATAATAATAATATTGCCATCATACCATCACGCCTGTATTCTCCGAAGGGTTCGAGGCGTACCCACAGTTTGCCGGTATGTTTAGGTCCCATGTAATAGCGGGCGAGCCTATTGCCATTAACCAGGCACAAATCCAGACTCCTATACACTAATGAGTCCGTCTAGGAGCTGCAATCATAATTAGATTTTATTTTTCGAATATTATTATTATGACTGCCTCATTAGTCTAGTAGTCCCGAGCGCGATTGTTACACTAGAGGTCCTGGGTTTAATTCCCAGGTCGAGCAAAGTGTTATTGGGTTTTTCTATGAAATTCTCAGTAGCAGCTCAGAGTTTGGATTTGTGCCCGGTTAATGGCAATAAGCTATTACATGGAACCTAAACCTTCTGGCGAACAGTGGGGCCTTACCATTCAGGGAATACCGGCGTGATGTTATGCATGTATTTATATCCTAGACGAATATTTTTATTCGTTACGTTAGGTATTGTTTGCAGGTTAATTTGAGTCACTAACTATACTTAGATAGTAATTCAAATTGACTAAACTCATATGAAAAGGGAAAAATAAAATAAATACAAATAAATTACCAACATTACTACAATGTTGTGACCATTTTCAGTTATGGAAATGTTACCTACAATTCAGAGATTCCCATTCGTATATTATAGCTAACTGCATTCATTTAAATTTTACAGACTGCATTAATAAAAAGCTCATTTAAGGCTTTTGATATGATGCGCAAAGACCGTGGAGGAAGAGGTGGAACAATCATAAACATTTCTTCGATTGTGGGGCTGTTCCAAGCACATCTATTGCCAGTGTATACAGCCACGAAGAGCGCCGTGTTGCAGTTCAGCAACTGTCTTGGGGTAAGCTTTTCTTCAATGATAAGTAATAGTAAGTAGTCATCGTCGTGTAACACCAGAGAAGATACTGATGAGATGCTGAACTGCTGAAGTCCGTTTGAAACCGTCGTCATGAAAGCCTATTTTAATCTATAGTTTGCGGCAGTATACCTAAGTTTGTTTTAAACTGTCTTCAAAAACAGGAGGCGGTTCTATGTTCGGCTGTGCCTACCTATGTATCTTTTTATATAGGTATATTTACCGATATTTTCGTTCAGAATTCTTTTTTTATGTGAAGGAATATACTCCCAGGGTAGTTCCATTTAAATTTGGTGATGATGAATGATGGAATGATGATGATGGTGAATGATCTGATCACAAAATTTAGAACAAAATGACAATAACACGTAGATCAGATACCGACCGAATAAATGAAGATATCTTCTTGGTACCTATTTAAAATTCTACTCACCACTCAAAATGTTGAAATAAAATTACTTTTGTAAGTAAATAAAAGTAAAACCTTTAAAGTAATGTCAAAATGTGTGCCTTAAACATTTAAAGTAATGTCACATGCAAAACAGTTTCGGAAGTCGGTGGTGAAAACAAAAGATCCGATCAAATCGAACTTCTGAAACTGTTTCGCACAATAATTTTTAAAGTTTTTGAAGGTGGTTTTACTTTTTGATAAATTATTTTATCATACCTATTGTCATCTCATAATGTCTAGACTTGTTTGGTACTTCGTGCAATTATATTATATCTGAATAGAGTAAGTATAGAAATTTCCTTCAGTAGTCCCGACCTTGCTCTGGTGCGGGAACCAGATCATAACCTGTTTGATGGTATCCTTGTCTTGCTTTACTAAAGCACTATGAGCAATGAGCATTATTATAATTCGTATTGTCTACTCATTTGAAATGATTCTCGTTTTCAACCGACTTCAAAAAGGAGGAGGTTCTCAATTCAACTGTATGTTTGTTACGCGATTATTCCGTCAATTATTAACTGATTTCGATGATTCTTTTTTTACTTCAGAGGTGGTCACATAAAAATTTGATCAAGATCTGATCACAAAAGTTAGAACAAAATGACAATAACACGTAACGACCGAATAAATGACAATATGATAACTAGGAATACGTAAAATTAAAATACTCGCTACTAAAAATGTTGAAATAAAGTAACTTTTATTATTAGTTTTTTTTCAGTAATGGATCATACCTTATTATTTTGGTTTCTGATTGATTTCTGAGACTTGCGCGAATATTGGACATATTGATATAACCAGTTTACGGATTTTATCGCGTTTTATTTATTTAAGTAGTTACAATAACAAATTCCCGACGTTTTGGAACTTTTACGGGCAGACTTAGGCTATATTTATTATTTATTTATTTATATATGAGGGCAAACGAGTTGACGGATCGCCTGATGGTAAGCGATTACCGCTGCCCATGGATACCCGCAACACCAGAGGAGTAACGAGTGCGTTGCCGACCTTTTAAAAGGGGATTGGGCCTCCGAGTTATTCTTGTTAACCCCTCGTACTGAGCTAAATGCTTGTGTTACGAGTGGGTTAACAATTAACATCGATAGTTCAATGGGTGGGTTTCGACCCAGCAACCACATGATCGCAAGTCCGACGCCCTACCTCCGCCACTATGTCATCCATACGCTGAAAATATGCCTCAAAGCTAAAGTAATAAATATTCATCCACCTTAACTTTTGAATTTATAATAGTAGCAAGATGACAACTAAGTAGTAGGTAAATGACAATCGTACAAATAATATATTGTGTCAACTTTATTGTTATACAATGCTGTTTTAGACTGTTCTTTGCACAACGATTGATAGCTTATCATTTTGCTTTAACCGTAGTGTTTGTTGACCTAAGGCTTCACTAGTATTAGTCAATTATAGCAGTACATACATTATCTATCTTTCTATATATATATATATATATATATATATCTTTCTATATATCTGAGAGAGTGTAACGATATTTTTCACGATTGTGACTTGGACATATTTTTAGGGTAGCATCACGAAATCTAAAGAAGCTGTTCTCAATAATATGTAATATTTGCCTAATTTAGTTTTTACGACGTGTGTTTTTATTTTTGTTTCTATTATGTTTCAGTCTGTTATTTAATTCAATCTAATTTACTTTAATTCCATCTTATTTAATTTAATTCAATTTAATTTTATGTAGGTATAAAAGATTATTATTCATCATGATCTTTATAGTAATTAATATTGGATAATATACTATAATTATGTAGTGAGATCTAAAGAAAATGCTGTGCTGACCTTTAAGTTAGATGCATGCAATGCTATTGTATTTATAAAAGATATGTACTATGAATGTTTTGTGTGTATTTAGTTGGTTTGCCTAAATAAATAAATAAAAATATATAAAAGAAGAACCTGATTGACAGACCGACGTATCAACCCACAGCCGAAACTACAGGAGCTGGATCCCTGAAAGTTTGCATGCTGGTTCCTTTTGCACTGTAGACGAGCACTAAAAAAGGATTATTGGAAATGCAACCCCTAAGGAGATGAAAAGGGGGGCGAAAGTTGAAACTCAATCTTTTTTTAGTGGATGAAACCGCGGGTTACAGCTATGTTGTATATAAATTACATTCTGGTTTCTGACACTTAGACATTAGTCATTGCGAATATAAGACATTGAAATAAAACTACTTTTTACGAAGTTTATCGCCAATAATTAACAAAAATGTAAGGTAGCTGTTAGCCAGTCTCAATAACAAATCCGTCGACAGATTTGCTTACTAGAGATAGGATTTTAACATTACTTGTATGGACTATAAGACAAAATCCTATCTCTAGTAAGCAAATCTATCGGCGGATTTGTTATTGGGACTGGCCGTAAGACGTCCAACAACTTAGTCTACCCGTGACCATGGAGGCTGTAAAAGATCCGAAACGTCGGGAATCAAATAAAATATAAAATATAAATCAGTAAAAAGTAGTTTTATTTCGATATAATTTACATTGTTTCTAAAATCACTAAATTAATAATAAATGTAAGCAGAAAGTATCGTACCTATAGTATTAATATTATATGTAGGTACAGTTTTCTTTCAGGTAGTGTTTCATAAACGACAGTTTTTCTAGGGTTTGTATGTAAATAAGTCTATTGGGTAGGTATAGATTTTTATTATAATTCCTACTTTTCCATTGTGCAAGAAATTAATCCAAAATTGAAGTTATTTGAATATTATTATTACGTGTGGAGAAATTAATCTGGGTATTTAAAAAAATACGTAATCTTTTTCCGGCTACATCCACCGTAGTTTTCAAAATGTTTTTCAACATATTGTTTTTTATCTTTTAAATAATTTATTATTTCAGATGGAGCCACATTCGACCCGTTCAGGGGTCCGCGTTTTAACTCTATGCTTTGGATGCACTGATACCAGTTTGTTCAGCACTTCTAAAATGGGCGCTTTTGACAAAGAATGTGATGAATTACTTCTGGGAAGTTTAGGGATATTACCCATGCAAAAGTAAGTACTCAGTGAACTAACATTGATTATTTATTTTGAGTACCCAGGAAAATGTACATTTTTATTTTTAAAGATGGTTTTGTTAATTGGATATCATCAAGTAACAGTAACTGGCTCGATACATTAGAGAAATTGTCCAAGGTAGGAAATGCTGATAAAACTATATTTCGTTTCTTATTTGGTTTCAAAACAGGTCAATTACCACAACAAAACTCTTTCAAAAGCCACGAAAAGAAAAAGTATTATTTTGTTTATATAGATGATGTTATAGTATTTGCTTACTTGTGCATGTCAAAAGCAATATTGTGCATAACATATTTTTCAGGATTCAATCGGCAGTGGAAGGCCTGATTCATGCATTCAAGCACGGTGCCAGCGCAAGTACCTGGCTTGTGACGTCAGACAGACCTGCAGAAGACATCTCTGGTAATGTCACTAAAGCCTACGAGATTATGAGTCAAGGCGTATTCAGTTAAAATATCACTGCCAGCATGTATAATTTTACTGTGATACTGTACGAAGTATTGTAGAAAAGATAGATATGTAGTTGTATAGTTTATAGTTCTGTATTAAGGGGTAGATTAACATGTGGTCTAGCAAGTCAAAATGGGATGGAAAATAAATAAGTCTAATTATTATTACATGAACTTATATTTCATTTTGACAAATGAGTTTTTATAATTACCTACGATTTCTTTGTAACTATCGATTAAGGGTATATCAAATAAAATATTGTTAAAATTGTTTTTTTTTCTAGTATTTAATTAACATTAGCTTATCTGGAAGTAAAAATGGGAGCTCGCCTTCTAATTTTTTAAATATTCTTTCTGTGTCTATATTCTAGCTTTAGCTCTATTATAGCTTTTGTCCAGCAATGAACATCATTTTCAGTCTCTCGGTAGTGAGAGTAATTTATTTCAATGTATCTCCATAAGCTGCCTCATAAGCCGAGTGGTCCTGAACGCGACTGCTACGCTAGAGGTCCTGGGTTCGATTCCCATGCTGAGCAAAGTATTATTTGGGCTTTTCTATGAAATTCTCAGTAGCAGCTAGGAGTTTGGAATTTGTGCCAGGTTAATGGTAATAGGCTCGCTCTCTATAACATGGGACCTAAACGTACCAGCAAAACTGTGGGTGTATATTAGTACAACTCTGCCTAACCCTTCGGGGAATACAGGCGTGATCAATGGTATAATACTATTAGATACGCCACGTTCATAGTAAATGTCATTTAAAATTGAATCGCGCTACATGTCCATACCTATAAAACTAAACATTTTAGGCTTTCCTTTCGAGCGCGCGCATAGATACAGGCAGCCTAAGATGAAAAGAAATAGCACTAAGCAGTTGTCTTATATGACACATTTGATATGTCCAGTATATCCGTATATAGCGACGTGTGACATGAAAAGTATTGGGTCCCTTTCTCTCATACTAATAAGGCATGCGCTGACACTTTCTTTCATTTTAAATTTTATTTGCAACGAAAAACATAAAATAAATTGTACGGACGCTAAGAATTTATTAACTTACTTGTGATAAGATACCCCATGCTCTTTTCTTACTTTAGTATAATAGCTTGTGCAGTATCGCAGCACAAGACGGCACATATAAATAAAATTAAAATTTATTGCTGTCAATAGCGCTGTCAAACACACGTCTGCACCTTAGGTCGGTCAACCGCATAAGTGACAACTACAAATTACACATTGCCCACGAAACAATATTCGCATTTGAAGGATAGTAACGTGTCTACCTCTTTTTAACTATATAATGTCATTGGGCGTGATAGTATATATCTACATAATTCAAATTTTCCTGACCCACTTTTATTTAATCGTCGTAGAGTTGACCAAAGCCTTTAGAATTTAAAATATTCCGAAACTATTGCTAAAATAATCGTTTCGTTGATGACGTACACAAGTGCATAGAGAGACAGCTGATTTCGCGCTTCTAATATTAGTATGGATAGTAAAAATGAAACATAAAACTCATGCAGTAAATACTTTTATTTTTAAAAACTTCTTAATATCATTTAACTCTTCGTAATAATGATTTGAACGTGAAATTATGTATCTCTGCTTATTACAGTTATTATTCATCATTATTGTCTTCCAGGATAACACCTGATTCTGTTTTATTATTATCCGTATTCAATTATCGTATTTGATATGGCATAACGCATCGTAGGAAAAGAAAACCGGAGTTCTCATTTACATTATGGAAGACCATACAAACGTTCTACTCCATTTTGACTAGTAATCCTTATAATTACAATTACCTTAATATAAATTATTAAACTTAGAACGAAATTATAATAATGACAGCAATATTCTACAAATTTTATCGATAACTTGGCGCGTCACTTGCCGCCACTTACGTCAAAAACGAGTCCAATTTCACATTGTTGAGCTGCCATATTTAATTTCTAATATCGAATGACAAAAAGGCAGTATAATAAATTAAAAAAGTTACTTTTGTTTTAATTAATTAGGTGATGGTTATACTTTTAAAAATCCCAAATAAAAATTAATTTATGTAATTCTAGAATAATATTCATCGTAGTTTTTTTCATTATGATCAAATTATGATCTAGATTTTCACTAATAGTTAACGCGATATTATAAACTTTAATAATTTCCTTGGGAAACAAACACATTATAGATATCACTTCAATACATTTCTAAGATATGAATAGATTTTTTTATTACTTTTTATTTACATCGCATTTATTCGATTAGGATATATACCATAACTTTTGATGTTGCTACAATATGAAAATTCTTTGAATGTTTTAATATGAATATTTAAGGAATATCTCCGTAATTTCATAAAGCTTGCGATATAAATCTATTTATTGTAGGTAAGTTTAATGTGATCTGTTGGGGGATAAACGCAAGAGTGCCAAAAGTGGTCTAAAAGTAATAAAATTGAAGAATCTTTCGAATATATTATTATAGTAACATTTTTAACCTCGTTAATTGAACATGATTATTCTTATAAAATGGCAGTTTATATCACGTATACGAATTTACTGTAACATTTAGAACACAGTTCAACCTTCGATACATTCAATTAATAAATCAATAGAAATTATTGCCCTGAATTTATTCAACACTATCTTTACCGCGAAAGTGATGCACGAATATTTGTTTTTTTCTTTCGCAGCCTTATTACTACAGTGACTACGTTTATACATTAACCAATATTTAATGGCCGTTTTGAACACGATGCACCTCGGCAAAATATCCCATCCTTAAAAAAGAATTACTATTTATTCGTGTATCACGATTTCGCAGTATTATCCAATATACTTATATAACGATTAACAAACCTTCATTATGAGACACTACAAATATTTACATCATGCCACTCAATCTCGTAATTCAGTTTGTGCCTCGTCCGATCGGTCAAGCATACAATTGCTTTGTGCGTTTATCTAGTAGGTCCACAGTTATCTTGGCAGAACTAGGGGTATTGTTATGGCAATCATCAATACTATGTAATAATTAAGTGCATAATAAACCCTTAAATCCTGGTTATACAACCCTTAGTTGTCGTCATGTCCATTGCCATAACTTTGAATATACAATGGTTGCCAAGATCTGGTTAGAAAACGGATAGCAAAGAAATACTGGTGCAAAGATTTTAAAACTGTTTTTGCGTGACATGCAATGCGATGACGTAAGGCAATTACTAGCATAATGAGATCATAATTACCATTTACTGCAGTTGTAATGGAGGATGGCATCTTTAACTACTTGCTTGCATAAATAAATATAATAATCCCCATTATTTCGCCTGCCAAGATAGTACTGGAGATTTTCTTATTTTTTCGAATGAACACATAATTAGCAACCTTGAATTCTCGATACGCTCAATGATTAGAAACATAGTCAGCATAGGTCACGCGATAAATGAAATTGCAAAGGAAAAGGAAGTTAAGAGAGAAGCGGAATCACGTGAGGTAATAAATTAGTGTACTGATTTTAATACAATTATCGCGATCCGGATGCTGATTAAAATGATTTTGTTGGTACAGTAAATGCTGAATGCTCTTCAACATAATGTTGTTATGATAGGCTCTTAATGCCAGTGAAATATCAATCCCAAGCTACTATCCTATTATAAAAATAATTGAAAACAACAGTTAAATTCTAGATTGCTTGATTTGAGCTGAATCAGACAACTTGATCTATTCGACATTGACAACTCAAGCTCTATTCTTAAAGAGCTCCTGTATCAACTTTGCAACAGTGTAATTTTTTTAACATTTTACCATCATAACAGAGTGTTTATTCTTACAAACGGAAGCCCAGAATTAAACAATACGTCGCTAACATAACATTCAACTTCATAATTTATAACAGAATCATCAAACAACTTATGTATCAACGGCTCGTCTTTGGATCTTAAATAGCCAAGTTTTGGCCACCGATCGACAGCACTTGGTCCAAAATTTATAATCGCACTAACATTATCTACTTTATTTAATAATCACGTCGTTTATTTACATTATTCTCATAGATATCGTTCTTTGAATAATTTATCGTACTATTTTTCATGACATCTTAACAGTTGCGTGTTCTTAAATCGTCGATTCAATTATTTTATACCCTCAATCAACCAACAATTGACCCACTACTTAGAGGAATCGGTCAAACATATCTGACTACACAACTACCCTTGTAAGTGGAAATCCACTGTAAAATTTGTAACGTATTGTTGGACTCTGCACGGGAAGGCGGTCACACAGTGGTGACGCGATCTATTTCCACGTATCGCACAGAGTCCTCGCTTGGTCAGCAAATAACTTCTTTTTCATCAAATATGGCGGTGTCTGAGGACAGGCTCTTGAGGCGTTGTTGTAGCGCGGAGCGACGCCGCCGGCAGGAGCGCGCTGCCGCTATCTGTAATTTAGGAAGGTTTTGTTCTAAAATGCGTCATAGATGGCTAATGATGACAAGGTAGCTATTATTTGTTGTTAGGTCTAGCAGAAGGTTGACATCAGTTAAACGTAAAAGCGAGGAGCAAATAGGATTTACATTGACACTTAAAACCACCGACTGATTGTCACCCTTGTAATAATACTAGCTCTTAAACTTACTCGTTTACTAAAGCGAACCGGAACTTAACAGAAGAGAGAAGTAGCCTAACTAGAGGCTAACATAGGTCAATAAACTCCTTTTTCGTGCGTGTCGTGGGTTCAATTTCCATCCGAGGAAAATATGCTAACTAACTTTGAGTGGATAAATCAATATAAGTATCTTTGTGACGTGGGACGGGAGCTGTTTTTTTTTTAATTAAATACCTTACCTACTTAAGGTATTTACTCAAATTGCTCAAACGACTTGGGTATCCTGCCCCAGTAGCGGGACAGTAATGGCTATTAAAAAAGGAACTTACCACAGCAAAAGCTGCAAGTACAGTGAGTGCGAGGAAGGCGAGCGCGTAGTGCGGCGGCAGGCGCAGCAGCGCGGAGCAGTGCGCGAGGCGCTCGTCGTCGGCGCGCGGGCAGTGCGCCACGCCGTCGCACCACAGCGCCGGCGCGATGCACGCGTCCAGCGACGCGCAGCGGTGCGCGCACGAGCCCGACAGCGCGAACACGCCGCCGTGAGAACCCGCGTGCCTGTTAGGTTAGGTTAGGACGTCTAACGTAGCAGTCGCGCTTGAGACCATTAGAATATTGAGGATTTTTTTTTAATATTATGTTTAATTTAAATAATATTTATGTATAAGATTATGGCAAACTCCCACAAAAAAGTAAAGAGTTTGATGATAAAGCTACAAAGGCCGCGTAAACCGAACTAAGTAGCACAATAATTTTATCCATAGTTGGAAAATAATTGATAGTGTAGATACTGTTCCTTACCGCCTTTTAGATAGGTATCCCCTAAGAGGCGAAAATATCTGACTTGCTCGGTGGTAGGACCTCTTGGGGTCTGACTGGCTGGCTTACGTCGGACAAGGGACGATCTCTACGCAGCCACGCTCAACTCCATTTAGTTGGCCTAATATTAGGTCCTCGAAATTTTTTTGACCATTGACACGATAAGATGGAAAAAGAAACCCAGCAGACGATTGCACGGCCATTGCGCCAATTTAGTTGTCAAAAATTACAAAAACCTACCTTCTGGAAAGTTCCAACCACGTAACGTAGTAAGAGGCAGCTTCTACAGCAATGAGTTCCACACTTAACGCTCTCGGCCAGTCCAGGTCGAAGTGATCAGAGGCCGAGGGAGACGCAAACACGTGACGCGCGAGGGGATCCACTTCTTTAGACCAGCCGTCGGAGAACACTTCTACCATATCTTCTATCTGAAACAGAAAACAATTACCTAGTTAAATACAGAATATTATATCAGAACAATGTTTTTTAAAGGTGCATTTACTAATTTTGCACTCTCCTCTGTATGCACAATTTGCTTTTGCTGCATACATAGGCATAACATTATGAATTAGTAACCATTATAAATCTTCGTACTTCTAACAATATACTCCAATACGGCCAAAATATACTAACCACTTTTAAGTAGCGTCTCTGAGTTGAACAACCACTCACAAAAAGGTAAACACATATTATACATAATTGTTCGGGGATAAACTCGTTCAACTATTTAGGCATAAATTGTCATCTATCTAAATCTATTGTGAATAATTCCTCTAAAAACCCGAACGAAACGCCTTAAGTCCATTTTAATCATGTGTACCACTGAAAAGTGGAATGCGCTTCCCGAGTGGATCTTCCCCGATAGATAGAATCTCGGTCTCTTTAAATCACGAGTGAATAGGTTTCTTCTAGGCAAGCGCGCTGCATCGTAGATCGCGAACTGGCGGATAAGCATAGGCCTATAAAGAATAAAAAAAGGTACCTGTTCCTCTGGAGGTTCAGGACAAATGAACGTAGGTATTAATCCCCCTGTGTACACTGCTATACGATTCGGTGTCCTGCATAAATGCCTCAAGTCTGGAGCTACTGTGATGTTGTTCAGGAGAGTAAAATTATCTAGCTCCGGTTCTCTGACGATGCTGCCTCGGATTGTGAGGTACAGGTAGCGGCCAGGAGAAGGATCAATCAGCCATGGACGACGTTCGCAACGTTCCTGGAAAAAAAAGACATACCCGTTTAATGAATTTGCCACATTTTATCTCAGTATCACACTATGGTTGAGAATGCTTATAGCATTAATTCCAACTATGCATCTACTGCATAAAGTATTAAATAAATAAATAAATGGTTTGGTAGATACCTACTTATCATGAAAAATTTAAACTTGAGGAAGACAGAGAGGATTCTGATAATCTTATTTTAAAGGATGGTAATTCACAATTAAGATCAGTGTGATATTCGATTGTATCTACTGATTCGAAATTTAAATATGACAGTCAATCCGAAGTTCCATACATCGCGATTATGAACATTCACAACTAAGTACATCGATATTTTAAACTTCGAACTTATGACAGTCTAGTAGTAGCTTACCGCCTCAGACATCGGATTTGATGAAGCCAGCCTCATCTCTCCACTGGCTCCATACACTCGATGTGAACTTTCACAGCTCGACTCGAGCCTAACAAATTCCACAGAAGCTTCAAAGCCGAAGGACCGAAAGTCATCAGACGCTGACATGTTGACCACGTCAAATCTTAGCTCAGCAACTGTAGCGAGAGATGTGAACTCATAGTCACCCACGTCACTGAAACAGTAGAGAAAGGATGATTATGATGATGCTATTTATATAGAGAAAATGGCTACTCCTTAAATATTAGACCGTAGATGTTTCTAACAATCAGTATTTGAAAAACTCCTTTTAGGAATAGAGAAGTACAGTGAAAATACATCTAAATTGATTGAAGCAGTACTCTGATGATAAAAATGTCCAGATAGTAGCCTAACTAGATATTTATTCTTTATCCAATCTGTTAAATATTACAGGTGACCGTAAGAGGCGATTCAAGTTTTAAATACAATATTCACTACTGTTGTGGTCACAGCAATTAGAAATTTCACCTGCATAAACAATCCCTAGGTATCCTGGAGCCAGCATCTCTCCAGGGCTTGTCGAAGATCCTGACAGCAGCAGTAATGTCGCCAGCGCAGCGGTACCACGGCGAGTGGGCGGAGTGAACGGACCGACATAACCGACCTCCACTACGGATGCCCCACACACGGAGCCTTATCACTTCACCAGGGTTGGCCTCGAAACGGTAGGTGCAACTGGAAATATGTATTGAATTTGGGGTACTTCAAGAAAATCATAGAAAAAATTATGAGAACGTAGTATGATGGCAGTAATAGCCTAGTGATATAACCATGGACTGCTGCCACAGGTCTCAAGATCAAATCCAGGGCCTCAGCAAAACGGATAAGTACTTTAAAATTGACATTTGTATAAACAGTGAATGGTCGTCATCGCGAGGAAACCTGCACGGTTGAAATATTCCTTGACGTTGATGTATATCGAATAGCCTTAAGCTATATATTATATATATTCCTAGTATTCTAAGAGGACACGCGGGCCCTGCATTGAAGATAAATTTATGTAAATGGTTGTGATCTAGTTCGCCTTGTCATAGTGAAACTGCAACTGTACAATACGTGATTGTAGCAATTTCTACTCTGATAATTCATCATTGCGCTCGTTTGGAGAACCATTATGTACCAATAGCTTGTTATGTAGCGGCTTGTATAGCCATTATTATCTTACCTAATATTTCTATTCCCTCCTCTGCCGTACAAAAATACATCTCTTGGTGACGAAAATGTTATCGGTGGATCTGGAGGTGCCTCTGGGAATGATCTAGAAGAAAACCTTCTTGAACAGGACCCTCGACCCCAAGGTTCACCGTCTTGGTGGAGATCCACAAATTCGTACAGAGCTTTGAAATATACCGGCCTGAAATCATAATTAACTAACATCAGTATTATTTTTCAGGCTTAAATGTAACTTTGCTGGCAAATGGAAATTTTTTTTATACATCAAATCTCCTCACAACAAATATCCTCCTAAGTATCTAGCATAGATACATGTAATTGTAATTCTGTTTTGTAATTTCTTTGTGTTATATCTTATGAGAAGTACAAAATAAAAGTTTTTTATTTCTTTCTCTTACATAAATAAGTCGACCTAAATTATATTAATAGCTTTCAATTTTGAGATAATAACTATTATTGCTTCAAAATCAACTAAAATTGGACAACTGAACCCAGAAATCGGACACGTGTTTCAAGACTTCCAACAACTTTTAAATAGGTATTACAAAATTTACTATAAACTCTTTAAAAAGCAATGGAATATTTAAAGTCGGAAGACCACTACCGAATTATGTATTTACATGGCGACTTACTTCAATGCGGTCCCCTGCGTCAGTTTGAGTTCCAAAGTCAACGAGTCGCCTTTAGAGAGAAAGCTCTCGGTTTTTGCACAGGCTCTAGATCTTCGTAGTAATGCGTGTTCACAGGTCCTTGGGGCACGCTCACGACAAAACCTTGCGACTAGTGTGGCATTTGTTGGAGGACGACCCACGATCACTGATTGGGGAGAGGTCGCTCGAGACATTTGGACTGACCTCTCTTTATCACTGAAAAGGATTAAGATTGGAACGTTAGTGTGATTTGCATAAAAACAAATTGTAAATATAAAATTCCTTATTTTATTCTTCGCGGTTATATTTTTAATTGTTGTAATTATAATTGAAATTATCATTTGACGTAAAAAGATTTTCATATTTTATTTACCTACACTATAAAATCTACTAACTTTGTCGAGAGCGTGAAAAATATGACTCACCAAAATATATCGCTGCAGCCCGGCGATATTCTCATCGGACCATCCCATATATTCAAATGGCTTCCACAGTACTCGTCCTCGGGCAAGTTAGGATTTAGAGCGTTTGTTACATAAAATTTCAACACTGAAAACCAAACTCTGAACCGTGGAGCTGAAAACGATGGTCTCCTGTAAATTATGTTTCGACCCGACGGCCCCGAGGTGTCTATTCCCTGCATGTGATAAAGGCATGTGGTATTCGGAGGTAGGGAATGTTGCGGGTGCTCCAAAACCCCCCGCCCTGTCCCTCTAATCCAAAACTCACAGGCCCTTTTGTTCTTCGCATATGTCGGTGACTGTTGATCCACGAACCTGACCTAAAATTGATAAATTACGTGATAACCGCGACAAAGATCCCTTCAGTCCTTTATCATCGGTAATGGAAGGTATAATGTCAGAAGATTAATTGTTAATGTGTAAGTGTGCGTACAAAAAGACGTAATTAAAGGAATAAAGTGCAAATAAAATACTGAAATGTCTCACTGTTGTGTATTTTGGACGAGGGAAAAAAAAACAAATTAATAAAATTAAACAGACCTTTTTTTACTTTAACTGAAATTATAATTTAAAACGGTGGCTTGCCCCGCTCTGTATAAAAGGACCATCACAAAGTGTAATAAAAAAGAGTTATATTGAAAATTGAAAGATGGGGGTCGGCTTAATTTCATAAGTTAAAACAATGTAGGTTGGTGTAGAGTTCCCTCGCTTCATTATTGTGACCGTCCGTGCGAGCCTACGTTACTAATTACACTTTGGCAGGGGCCCAGCGAGGCCTCCAGGGCACTACTTGATTTATTGTTCACTGAGAACGAAACACTTTAAATAACAGTCCATGATGATATATTAGTCCATTAACCCAGTTGTTGGTTCATATGTGGGACGATTAGTTTTAGTTTTAGATTCCTTAATAGTCAAACGGTGCCAATTTTAAACCGTAGGATATCAATAATTTAAACACAAATTACTGGTAGTATAAAAATGCGTTGAGATTACCTAAATCTGGAGAAATTAAATTTGAAAAAGCGAAATTTCAGTTTTTTTTTGAACTATAATTAATCTCAATATGGATAGTTTTATTTGAGAATAAATGCCTCTGGAAGCAGTGATATTCTGGTGATATGGATCCAAGAACTGTCAACTGATTGTGTATT
Organism: Acronicta aceris; assembly: GCA_910591435.1. Classification (NCBI taxonomy): domain Eukaryota; kingdom Metazoa; phylum Arthropoda; class Insecta; order Lepidoptera; family Noctuidae; genus Acronicta; species Acronicta aceris. The sequence continues at coordinate 13,512,641 of OU342761.1, read as the reverse complement.
AATAATGCCTCGAGGACACTCAATGTATTAGTGATGAATCCACAGTAGAATTCAAAGTGCATTTATATAAATTTCCAATCCTACTTAAGGATAATATTTCAGTTAAGAACAAAAACCTCTAGAGATAGAATATAAATAGTTTCCAATTTGCGTAATCTTTAATACAGAAGTAGATTATACGAGAAAGTTTCTACTTTTTCCCTGTATCTCCAATTTGGCCGCTGGCCAAATATAAAATGCTTTTTTGGAAACTCGTATTAAAAACCAGAAAATGGACCCATTACCGCGGAGATTAGTTTTCCTTTGAAATTCTATATTAGGAACAAAATGAGGGAAATTATAAGTCCCTATAAGACTTAACGCGGTGTTACGTGACATGGTGTGAGCAGCACTAATCATATTATTGTTCCTTCAATAAGACAGACGAAAATTTGGCTAAAATGAAAATTCTCCTTTCACAATTCTGCTGGAGAATATAAATAATTGAAAACATAACATAACATACCATTACATATTTTATTTTATTTATTTATTGAGTACAACCACATCACATACGTTAAAAATTGGCATAACACAACATAAAATTGGTATTTTTCTGATGCACAAGACAATTACGGCGTACATAACACTTGTAATTAGTAAGCTTTGTGAGTTATGTATCTCTAGAGCATATACATAACTCACAACACACACTCTTTGGTTCCATGTTATAGGGCGCGAGCCTATAGCCATTAACGGGGCACAAATCCAGACTCTGAGCTGCTACTGAGAATTTCATAGAAAAACCTAATAACACTCCTCGACCTGGAGATCGAACCAAGGACCTCTAGCATAGCAGTCGTGCTAAGCGTTTGGACCACTAGACTAATGAGGCAGTTTAAATAATTAAAATGCAAATAAAGAAGTATTGATTAGTAATTTCTGACACTTATCTGAATATTACATATACATTGAAATAAAACCAATTTTTCGTGTTATTTCAATGTTGAACGCTTGTTTTGAAAAGCGTTTATTCAAAGTACCTAATTCGTTAAAAATAATAAACGGTCCCCAATTTTTAAGGCGAACATTTTATTTCCAGCTCCAAACGTATTTACGCCATAACTTTATGATAATGACTCACGCCCTATCCAAAATATAAGTTGGATTCCAAAACTTTTCCCATCTCTTGGCAAGTTATAGCGCTGCATAAATTCCCTGTTTTCCACACAATATTTAATGGCGCTTACAATTAAAAAAATTGAATAGTGCTCTCACCTCGACTTCTAGTTGAAATCCGTGTAGTGATTGTGACGTAACCGGTTGCAAAAACGTTCCAAATGGTGATGTTGTGAATTCTACTAGTAATTCCGGACCACTCGATATAGCTTCAGGAACAGATACGCCACCTCCGCAAAATCTCAAAATCACTGGGTCTCTTGTTGTATAGCCATCGTAAACTGTGACGTAGTCCTGAACTTCGTCACATTGTTGCCAAAATTTCAATTCCCGTCCGTTGTTCCCTCTTTCTTGTTGCGCTGCATACATAGCCTTCTGGCTCCTAATTGAAACTAGTTGGCCGTTCGGCTGTTTAACAACTATAAGGGCGTGTTTTCCTTGAGGCACTTCGTGTTGTCGTACGGCGTAGTAGCATGTCAGGTTTCTGGGGTAAACGCCAGGGAAATTTGGGGACTGTAACCTACAATTTTTACGATCACAGTCGCTGAATATTCGCGAGCAATAAGTTCCAGAGATCAAATCCCCGAGGTAATACTCGGGAGTTTTTGTCGTCTTCACTACATTCGTATCCTCGCCGCGTGATATGTTTACGGGATAAGACATTGGCCTCAGTTTGAAAAAAGGCCGTTCTGAAATGAGATACTGTTATTAGATAGGGATATTGATCTTCGAATTTTATTATGCGACAAAAGGGAAGGTTGCAAGTACGAGGACTTCAAGGATTTTATTTTCTATTTAGAACTTATTTGTTTTGGTGTTTGTTTTTTCGGATATACAGAAACCTATATAAAAACTTGCGGTATTATCCGAGATTATTTCACTTTTCCCAATTCCGTGGGAATTTACAATAACCTTAGTGCTCACCTAAGTTATAATTAATATAAGAAACTCCTGTAAAAGTTTGCTTGTGTGTCTACCAATTTAAGCCGCGTTGTCTTTCAGTGAGTCAGTGTTATAATTTTATTAAGTAGATTAATGTTATTTTAAAAAAATAACCTAGTAGAAATTATTTTGACGATATTTCTTTATACTCACGAGATAGTCGCATAGATTTGTGTTAGGAGATAGACTGTAAAGTCATAGTAAGTACGAAGTCGGAAATTTTATAAGAATCAACTAACATAGCAGATATTGCCATTGCTACACACAAACATTCTGTCGAAATATGTATATATACAGCAGTGCCAAAAATATATATCTAACAGCAGAATAGAGAGGGTGTCGTTTGTCAGAATCAAAATGATTTACGTACCCGATGGAGGGGTCCCTCCATATCTCACGGTGGCATATTCTCTCCTTAAAACCTTATACGCCATTCTGAAGTCGAAGTTATAGTTATTCTGTTCCTTTGATAGATGAAGAAGTCTTATGATAAGGGTGATGGATTTAGTTTCGCTGTAGTATATGGAAGGGCCCCAGGAGGTCCCACACCAGGAACCTCCCACTTGGGGCCTGCTTGCTTCTTGTATCTGCATATACCCGTCTGGACAGCCGTCTTCTGTGAAAGACGTGAAGCGGCCGAGGGTGAAGCTGTCGAAGAGGACCTGGAACAACAAAAAAGTGGTAATTATTAGATGCCGTTCCTTTAAACTAGGTATTGGTGGTTTCTCTCGTATCCCAAAGGACTTTATGAGAAAGAAGTTAGCTTATGCTATGTTAAAAAGCTTCTTTTAGTTTTCATCTATCTCTTTAACGAGATTAATAAAAAAATAATTCAGCGTTTTATGTCTTAAAACGTCACAAACAGATAGAAAGTCGCATTTATAATACTAGTAGATATGGATTGCAGCCCCAAACTGGAAAAACCTTAGGTATTTTTATCATAATGGGAACTGCACCTAAGACCTACATAATTATTTAGAAGTTACTAACAGTTTACCCATTGCATTGAATGAATGATTTTTTTTTTTAAATTATCAAAAAAGGGCGCAAAGATGAGTGAGTGATTAATTAAAAAGTTTTGAAAGTCAGTTGCACACGTCCAGCTTAATCTTCGTAAATTGCTAGAGTTATATTCCATTCTCGCGTTCCTCGCAAACTTTCTGCGCTTAACGCTCTCCTGGATTCCAAGCCACTGTGTGATGTCTCTGCGGATGAATGGAAGACACTTTTCCCAGTACGTTTGAAATACTCGAAACATGAGACTGTGAGAGCAGTGTATGTATGTTTTGTCTTTAATTAATATAATTACCACCGCCCGTTTTAGTTAAAGCAAGAATAAATAAAAAAAATAACATTATTTTCTACATAATTGCATCAATTTTAATATTGAAAATCTTAAAGTTTCCGGGTATATTTTACTGGAAAATACGTGATAACTTTTTACGATATTGCCTTATAAAGGATAAAGGAGAATTTATTCAGTCATTCATGGACACAGTGTAGTTCCTGAACCAGATATGTAACTAATGTCATCATCATCATTATATCAGCCAATAGAAGTCCACTGCTGAACAAAGGCGTCCCCCAAAAACTTCCACAAGGACCGCTTATATACCGCCTGCATCCAACGACTCCGTGTGACCTTAAGCAGGTCGTCCGTCCATTTCGGCATTCCGGTATATATATATTGATATGCCTAACCCTTCGGGGATAAAGGCAGTAAGTAAGGCGGTAAGACGAAAAAAATATGTCTGTAACATGTCACTTCTATACATATATTTTTTTTACTTATGGGATAGGTGTACAAACGAGCCGACGGATCGCCAGGGGGTAAGCGATTACCGCCGCCCATGGACACCCGCAACACCAGAGGAGATACAAGTGCGTTGCCACCCTTTTAAAAAGGGATTGGGCCTTCGGTAACCTCACTCACTCGGCGAAACACAACGTAAGCGTTGTTTGACGCCGGTTTTCTGTGAGGCCGTGGGTATCACTCCGGTCGAGCCCGCCCATTCGTGCTGAAGCATGGCTCTCCCACGTATATTTTCATGAAAAGCTCAAGATTATCCTACGTGACATTATTAATAGTGAGCTGGGGAAAGACAATGCATGTATGTAGTCACACAGAACAATCTTCTACGATAAAGAAAAAATATTCGTGCAGCAGCGACACCATAAGCACTTATATTAACTACGTCATTGATCGAAAATAGAACTTATATTGTATTGTATAACGCTGTAAATTAAGTAGCGGTCCAACCCGTCCCATCTACATTTACTTCAAGTGCATTGTAGAAGTATTCAGAACTTGATCTGTCTATAGATTTGGATGAAACCACTAGTCTCTTGGCGAATAGTTCAATTAAATTGGATGCCGCTTTCAACGGTCAGAACGAGGAGGTAATTAAATTACAGAGCATTTTGGAAATTCAATAGTGCGCTAACGTAATATAAACGGACTTAATGTCCATTTAATGGAACTATTATACTCAAGAGCTTCGCAATTTAGTATTGGTATCTAAAATAGGAAGATTTGAATGGCCTTTTAAGGCGTGATCCCAGATTTTAGTCGCAATAAAAGATAAAATAGTGTTAAAAAAAGACTTCAGGCAGAATTTGTACCTGCGTGATTTGGTCTGGATGCCGATGATAACTAAGTTACACACAGCTATACTTGTAGAAAATGATCGATTTTCTTACATTAAAGTTTAAATTATTGTAAATGTTTAGCATGCGTTTATGCCAACGGCAATAAAAATCACTTATAATTAGCGGTAACACAAGCGATGAAATATCGTCGAGAAACCTTGCCTGTAACACCACCACACTTTGTTTCAAGTTACAAGCTCTTGCGAAACTTTGCTTGCCTCGTCTGCATAACTATTAATAATGAAATACTTTTATATGTTTTTTTTATGTTTTCAAAGAAAATACTTTCTTTGTCGACCCATTCGTCTATCACCTGTCATGGCACCGTCCCATTAGTGGGGATGGGTCTCCTTTCATAAGAAGAGGAGTTAGATTCACTATACTGGCCCAATGTAAGAATGCAGATGAGAAAATAATTTTCCAAATAGAGGTAATATTCGTGTATAAATTCTATAAATAACTGTTCCGAGAAGTTTTGGAACCCGTTCCTGCTATTATAATAGAGCTCCACCTAAAATTAATAGCATTTCGGGAAAATCATTACTATGATACCGTACTCTTAATACCAGTGAAATAGTTATGTAGGTAGGTATCTACTTAATAGTTAACATCCCACTTTACACAATTAATTCAAATTTTGGCATCTCAAAATGTAAAGTTATTTATTTAGCTTTTTCAAGTCTGCGTCATTGCGGACGTAAATAAACTGTTTCTTTCTTTCTTTCAAGTAAGTACCTACCCACAACTCAACAGTCACACATGAACTTACCAAAGACTGTCAAATTTCCCCAAATGGATAATACACTCCATTATTTGAAGGTTAAATTGATTGAAGAAATTTGACAGTTTTGGATACAATGATGTGCTGTTGTGTGTGAACGTACAAGAATAGTTATTAACATTATAAATTGGTTTAAAATGTAAACGTAATTTATTATATTAGGTAATATTTTCGATACAGACTGCCTCATTAATCTAGTGGTCCCAAGCGCGACTGCTACGCTAGAGGTCCTGGGTTCGATCCCCAGGTCGAGCAATGTGTTATTGTGTTTTTCTATGAAATTCTCAGTAGCAGCTCGGAGTCTGAATTTGTGTCCGGTTAATGGGAATAGGCTCGCCCCCTATTACATGGAAACATACCGGCGAACTGTGGGTGCACATTAGTACGCCTCTGCCTAACCTTTCGGGGAATACAGGCGTGATGGTATTTTCGATACAGTGCAGTGCAATACTACAATATATTTTATCATTTAATAACCGCGCAAAATAACACAAAATGGCGTTGAACACTTCGGTAACGAAAAGCTGAGATTGGAAAAGTAATGGAATTGCATTCCACACGGGTTTCATTTCCGCAATAATGTTCATCTGATTGACGGGTACTTCTTTCACTTTTAAATGAAGGATTTTCCCGTAAAATGATCAGTTGTAGTATTTTCATATGGATTTTATTTAAAACTAGCCATCGGCTTTGCGCGGGTACTCCCCGAAAGGCTAGGCAGAGGTGTAGGTACTAATGTTACGCTTTTATACTCACAGTTCGCTGGTAAGTATGTTTAGATCCTATGTAATAGGGGCAAGCCATTGTTATTAATTGGGCTCAAACCTAAACTGCCGAGAATTCTCCTGAGATCAATCCCAATATTGGGATTTTCTATGAAATTCTATTCTATTCTATTCTATTGGGATTTTCAAGTGGTATACCCAGGTATACCACTAGAAAAATAAGCCAATTATTTACTTCTATCGCGTGCTCCATTTTAGATCATCGTGTTTGTGTTACCAATCCTGCAGGACTAGGGGAAAACGCATACATCAACATAAAACATTTAGATTTTTATAAAGTGACGTCACTACTTACATTCTATTCAATAACAACTTAACACCACGCCTGTAGACGAAAGAAAAGGGTTAGACAGAGTTAGGCAGAGTTGTATTTATGTTCAATTACAGTTCGCCAGTACGTTGATGAGCCTATTGCCGGGCAGAAATCCAAACTCCGAGCTGTTACTGAGAATTTATAGATATCCTACATGGAAAAACCTAATAACATATACATAAACCCAGACCTTTAAGCGTAGCAGACGGCTTACGAAATATACCACCCCAAAGCACCGAAATTTTAATTCAATTTCGAACTTGCCCTGGGCAGCTGACCAAAATGGCGCTTGGGAACATGGAAAATACAGTATAGAGCGGTGCAAATTGCATCTGCGTGTCTACGCGATAAAGTGTCGATAAGGATTCAGGTCCATTGAGAATTTATGCTTTGCTGCAGCAAAGAAAACCCGGGTTTTATTTCATTGACACCGATGCAGGCACTATTGCTCTTTGGCCGTTCATATTGGATATATTATGTGGAACTTCACTCGTTATTTGCTTGTTCGTGTTCTGCTGGAAATATAAGAAATTCTATTTGAAGTTACGGTAATAGAATGGGAATTTTGTGAAGGAAATTATTGCGATCTGCAGCTTATCCAGTTTAGTGAGCGGTAGATTCATCTGTCACATATTTTGAATATAAGACTTGTCTAATACCTATAGGGTCACCTGAAGAACAAGGACTAGGATTTCCATCCAAAAAAATTACAGATACTTTGACATCTTACTTAGGCTAGAGCATGCTGCCTTTGTATATGCTAGTTATCTGTAATAGGCTGGAATTTAAACGTCATGCCCTCATGATTTGCCATAATTTTCAGATTGTGAATGAAGGTTGGCGCTCTTTAACCTGTAGAGAGGTATGCTTCTTTATGAACCTACAAATGATCTCATAATCTGTCTGTATGTATCGTTTATTAGTACCTATTCTATGTGTTCATGTGTTCGATGTAGATAATAGCGCAGGGCTTTTAAAATATGAAATTAAGGTGTAGTCTTTTTTCTTTATCTCTAAAATATTTTTTTAATCTACAAACCATCATACCCTTCTGCCTGTATTCAAAGGATTAGGCAGAGGTATGCATAATGTACACGAATAGTTCGCCGGTATGTTTACATACATAATCATCCCATATTCTGTCCCACTGCTGGGCACGGGTCTCCTCTCTGAATGAGAGGGATTAGGCTATAGTCCACCACGCTGGCCTAGTGCGAGGAGACTTCACACGCCATCGAGAAAAACACTCAGGCATGCAGGTTTCCTCACGATGTTTCCTTCACCTTTTAAGCGCGTGATAATTAACTATTAATACGCACATGACTTCGAAAAGTCAGAGGTGCGTGCCTTGGGTTCGAACTCGAGGCCTTTGAGTTGGCAGTCCAACGGTCATACCACAAGGCTATCACTGCTGTGACCGCCTAGTCGTCCCATATAATAGCGCTATTGCTATTAACCGGGCAAAAATCTGTTGTAAAGCAATTTGCTGGGCTGGACCTGGAAATCAAATCCAAGGCCTCTGCTACGCTTACGTCGATATTTTTTAACAGAATAAAATACAGTTTTCAAATATAAGCAGAACCAAAGAAACCTTAAAAATATCACAAGTATCAACAAACCGAAATCTGATATGTAGAAAATGAAATACGAATTGACGTCGAGGACTCAAAATGAGAAAGACATGGCCCTTCATATTCGCTTCTCTCAAGCAGAAAATACAATTTTGCACCGCGAGGGATGTTCTCCGTCCTTTGATGAAATTTAAATGTGGTGCCAGCGTCAGAACACGTTGTAGCGTTTCAATTTGTGTTTCGAGTATGTGTGAAGAAAAAATGAGAATTCTCGTCTAGATTCGCACAAAATTTAAATCCTGGTTAAAATTAAAATAGTCCTAGCTAGGAAATGAATATAGGTACCATCACACCTGTATTCCCCAAAGAGTTAGGCAGAGGCGTGCTAATGTACGCCCACAGTTCGCCGGTATGTTTAGTTCCCATGTAAAAGTGGGCGAGCCGTTTGCGATTAACCGGGCACAAATCCCAAACTCCGATCTGCTACTGAGAACCCAATAATACTTTGCTCGAACTAGGAATCGAATCCAGGGCTTCCACCGTAACAGTCGCGCTGAGGTCCATTAGGTTCATGAGGCAGTTAGTTGAGAAGATAAATACAGTAGATAATATCGACTTCGGATTTTTACTTTCCGTTTAAGAATATATTTCTGTAATATAAATTATTCATAATCCAATTTGAAAAATGGCGGTAGTACGAATTTCTTTGTACATTATTTTTATACGTTATTTAACTTTGTTGTCACACCTACTTATTTTAATTTTTATAGTGCATGTGTTTCATACGGCTTCTGTGTGTTTGTGTGTTCTTATCGATTTTTGTTTCATGCGCGGGATAATTACATTTCGCTATTGTAAAACAATATTATTAACATTACAAACAGGACTAACATTAATAAAGGAGATTTCACTACACATAATATTAATAAAGTGATTAAGTAATAATTATATTCCATTTAAATACGAATACATATTTCTATATAACTCAATGTACATAGCATTTGTAGATAAATTCTTTGTAACTGCAACTTATATTCCATTCTCAAACACAGACGTGAAACGCTCAAAGCATTTCGACTCCACAATCCTTACTTATTCAAATACCTAGCTAGCATTCTGCATCCACGACAATACTCAACATTTTTCAATATAGTTTTGTATTGTTACGCTATTATTCGAAAACAGCGTCCTGAGTAGCATTTCTGATATCACAAAATATATATGAGTACTCGGTTTTAAGTAATATTAATCTTGAATACCTAGTTTATGTTTTGTGACCCACAAAATTATACTGAATATCACAGTAGATATGACATGAGAAAAAAAACTTTAGAATAGAATAGAGTGTAGGACAAACTAGATTGTATACTAGAATAGAATAGACTTTAGAATAGGTTAGACTCTAGAACATAATAGACTGTAGAATAGAATAAACTCTAGAATAAAATAGACCAATTAGAAAATTAAAATATTGACGAGTAAATTGATTACAGTACATCAATATTTTTGTTGGCGACGCGTAACACCTCTATATTGGTGTCGTGAAGCGTAGTAATTTTTATTTTTCTTTTATGTAATTAAAGAGGTATTCGTTGTTTTTTCTTAATAAATCGTAGTAAGTGAGTGAGAGCCTGACAACAAAGACTAGTAGGGGCTGCAGTCGCGCGGGGAGGATTGCGCTGCAGCCACACTGACAGGCAATTGTCAGATGGTTTATTCTAGAATCCGGCGCGCGCACGGTGTCAGCGCGTGCGTCAAAACATTCTAGAATCTGAAAACAAAAGATTAAAATAAAACAACTGATTAGGGAGAATTTTTCAGTTGTTGTTCAGTGTTTTACAAGGCTTCAAAGCGTACAGCCGGTCACGGCTCGCACTCCCTCGCTGCTATCGGCTCACATGTGTTTCCTTTGGGGTTCCCTTTACCCTGGCACCGACAATTTTATTCAGCCATTCGGCTAAATGTGTGTTCTTTATCCCCCAGTACCATTATACTTATAACTTTTAAATTTATATTGAAACCCGTATTCATATCTAACTTAATAGTGCAATAAAAGAACTCCAAATGATATGAAAACTCCAAATTCTGGAACATCGCCACAAAGTTGCTAGCTTATCGATTGTTTATCGGATACATTTCGGAGAGTGTGCATCAGATCTCCACGATCTTATTCCCCCTAGCCCTTTCTATTATCGGATGACCAGAAGCACGAAAAAGCACCATCGATACATGGTAGACATGCCGAAAACCCGAACGAAACGCTTTAAGTCCTCTTTTATCATGCGTACCGCATTAAATGTGGAATGCGCTTCCCGAGTGGGTCTTCCCCGATAGATATAATCTGGGTGTCTTTAAATCACAAGTGAACCCGTTTCTTCTAGGCGGTCGCATCGGTTTCTTCTAGGCAAGTGCGCTCCATCGTAGATCGCAGTATCGCTTAACATCAGGCGAACTGGCGGCCAAGCGTAAGCCTATCACGAATAAAACAAAAGAAAAGAGAATCCTCATCCAAAACTAATAAACTCAGTAAGTCAGAAATTCATAACAAGGGAAAACTACGTCTGGATTTCATATTGCATGTTTCGATTGTTTTGGCCATTCAGATTGGCATTTCTACGAATATTGCCAGTTGAAATATTATGGCGAAAACAACTAACGTCGATAAAAATGGATTCCTATAAAGTTCAGTTGATTGATTTTGAGATATGTATATTTTACTGGTTTCTGACACTTACGCGAATATTAGATATTGAAATCTATAATGGGGTTCCAATTAGATTGTAATACCCAGCCATCTTCTCTATTAATTTGGATGTTATTAATTTCAATAGCCACGAATTATCCAGGGCAGGAATCGGTTTTCTTTTGCGAGGACTTGTGGTTTATCAAATCTGATTTAATGTTTTATTTCTTTGTGTACGACTGCCTCATTAGTCTAGTGGTCCCAAGCGCGACTGCTACGCTAGAGGTCCTGGGTTCGATCCCCAAGTCGAGCAAAGTGTTATTGGGTTTTTCTATGAAATTCTCAGTAGCAACTCGGAGTCTGGATTTGTGCCCGGTTAATGGCAATAGGCTCGCCCCCTATTACATGGGACCTAAACATACCGGCGAACTGTGGGTGTAAATTAGTACTCCTCTGCCTAACCTTTCGGGGAATACAGGCGTGATGGTATGTTATGTTATGTTTCTTTGTGTATTTTTTTCGACATTTGAAATTCAAGTCGTGGACATTAAATACGTGATTGCATTATTATATTATAAATTGAACAGAACTAAATAAAAATATTTTACCTAAGATATTGTGCCCTGCGGTGCTACTTGCATCGATTTCGTATTACCCGACCTTATGGCAACGTTCACAATTCCTTCCTGTCTTAACTTTCTAAGCAACCAGCAACTTACATGCAAATATGTATTTCAAGTTTAAGGTTTTGCAGTAATGATTTTGGGATTACTTAGTGAATGAGTAGTATTTCGCTTTTATTTACACAGAATATAGACGACAAGAAAATTTTGACATAACCATGCTTACTAATATTAAAAACTTGAAAGTTTGTAAGTATGAATGGATGTATGGATGTGTGTTACTCTTTCACGCCAAAAAGGCTGATAGACACAATTTGGCACACAGATATCTCAGATCAGATCTCTAGAGATCTATAGCGTGGAATTACACATAGGCTACGCCACGTAGGTTGGACCCAATCCTGAAGTCCACACCGACAAAATCACGTGATTTGATCGGCGTGGACTAGTTTGGAATAAAATTCTAATCGTCTTTTTGTTAAATAATTTTCAAAACAATTTTTGAAAAACATTGCCTCACATTAGAAAGGTCTCCTATAGCGGGTGCTTTTTCAAAAAAAAAAAAACAATACACACACTTACGGATCCGGAACTATTTCTGCAGTTTGTTGGCTGATGCAGCTCGTTGTACATAATTGTAATAACTTACTAATATACACATTTGTCTACAACTAAAACTGAATTGTGTTGTAGATTAAGGGTCCGGCGGAGCATGAATTGCCCATAAAAACGTAATACCGAAATAAATCGTAATCCAGACAATATTTTATCAAATTATGTTATTATTCGGATTTAGATATTGTTAATCTAGGTTCCTACGGTCCTATTTCATCTGCTACTACTACACTGAAAATAAAACACCGGAAAACCATTCCAAACTTGGTAAAGTTATTAAAAATTGCATTCGCTTACATTTATTTTCAGTGAACTATTTTGGACGAAATGGTAGAGTAAGAACCTAGAATAACGGTATCGGAATCCGAATAATAACAGAATTTGATTAAATTGTGTTTGAATTACGATTTATTTCGGTATTACGTTTGTAAGAGAAATTCGGTCCGCCGGACTCTATTGATTTGAGGTAAAATATACTAGTAGGTACTAGTTCTCTGTCACTTGTATTAGAACCGTATCAAGAACTTGCTAAAACTTTACTTATCCACGGGAAGTTAGACCACGCAGCGTTTTAATCACTGTTTATTTGTTAGCGTGTTTGGAATTCACTTGAAACTTGAGATATCTCTTATGGTTACTATACCTACTTGTTATTTTAGTAAAGGAATAATTCAATCACGGGCAGGAGTCGAACGTCTCGTCAGCGTCTCCTGGTTGGATACACCAGACGCTCTGACCTCTAAGCCACCGCGAAGCCTACCCGCCTAATTAAAATTTTACCTTCACATTCTGTATTTACGTCATAAGGTGACGTTAATTGTGTAACTTTTACTTGTAGTGCTGTATCGTTAACACGCTCACCAGAATTATTTTAGGTAATGGCATATTTATGTCTCAAAATATAGTAATTCTATTATTATTTTATGGAGTTATAGGGTCCTAGTTTAGACATGGGTCATTTTTATGCCCAGCAATGATAGATAAGTGGTAATGTTAATTTCATGTTCATACTCACAAAAATATGGGAGTCGCTGGATGCAGGCGGCTTAAAGATAACCGGTCCCTGTGGAAGTCTTTTGGGGAGGCCTTTGTTCAGCAGTGGACTCCTATTGGCTGATATGATGATGACGATGACTCAAAAAATTAAGTAAATTGTCTAAAAAAATTAGTGAAGATTTACCTAGGTTATTTATTCATAAATGTTATTATGGACACAATAGTCTTGTATTTCATCCCATTTACAGTTAACCAGTATAACCAGTCTTTTATCGTACCTTCCCTTTTCATGAATATAATATCAGGTATAAATTTGGTTTCAGGTTAGGCCGAGACCCCAAAACTCAGTTTTAATCCATCAAAAATCCACACACTTCTCAAAATCCCTTTTATTTGTGGTACCCGTACTGGTAATAAACAATTCAGAATGTTTAAAATTTCGGCTCCAGCGTTGGAGAGCTCTCGGTGCAGTGTTTGCACACAGCGCCATCTGGTGAGTGTTAAGTACTCCATGTGAATTATTTATAGAGTGGTTGTAAACTCGGTATTAATATAAACCCTTGTAGCTTTTAATTAACATGTTGTATTCAATTTCCGTATTGTAGTTTGTATTGGAGTCAGCGTCGAACGTATGTATTATTTTAAACTAGCTTTTGCCAGGGACTTCGTCCGCGTGGAATAGTTACTTTGTTCCATATGAATTTTCATCCTCTATTTCACCCATACATTGTAGGTCGAAATTTATCAAAATCCTTTCTTAGGGGATGCCTACATCATAGTAGCTATATGCATGCCAAATTTCAGCCCGATCCCTCCAGTGGTTTGGGCTGTGCGTTGATAGATCACTATGTCAGTCAGTCAGTCACCTAACGTAAGAGTAGACAAATATAATCAGAAAGCTCCGAACTGCTAAGCTATTGGGAGTTACACGTGTTATTGTGATTCAACCATAAAAGATAGACATTTGCTGTCGTGGAATATTTTTTATATAATTTTAAGGATAACATTTCCGTCATACATGATTTCTGTGTAGCTTTAACCATTAAGGCTGCACACGCGACGGAAGCTTAAAAAATGGAGTAAGTTCTCCTGTTTTCCCAAGATTTCCCTTCACTGCTCTGCTCCTATTGATCGTAGCGTGATGAAAAATATACTATAACCTGCCCAGGAGTATGAAGAACAATTGTACCAAGTTTCGTTGAAATCCGTGGAGTGGTTTTTGTTTCTATAACGAACATACAGACAGACAGACAAAAATTTTACTGATTGCATTTTTGGCGTCAGTATCGATCACTAATCACCCGCTGATAGTTATTTTGGAAATATATTTCATGTACAGAATTGACCTCTCTACAGATTTATTATAAGTATAGATAGATAGATATGTACTTTTCCAGGTAAAAGCAGTGATACCCTAGTGATATGATCGTTGGACTGCCAAGTCAAAGGTCTCGAATTTGAATCCAAGGCGTATTGTGCGATGCCCGCTTTTTAAAAGGGGATTGGGCCTCCGGTAAACTCACTCACTACACAACGTAAGCGTTGTTTCACGCTGGTTTTCTGTGAGGCCGTGGTATCATTCCGGTCGAGTCGGCCCATTCGTGCCGAAGCATGGCTCTCCCACGTTAATTAAGTCTGCCAACCCACATTAGGCTAGCGTGGTGAACTATAGCCTAATCCCTCTCACTCTGAGAGATATCCGTGCCCAGCAGTGGGAACCTATATGGGTTGACGATGGTGAGGTACTTTTGAAAATTAAAAAACTATTTCAGCACAGTTTCAAAAGTACACGTAGAGAAGAACCGGTAAGAAATTCCAAAGACACTCCTTTAAAAACGTGGCAAGAAATCTCCAATTGCATTACAAAATATATTTGCATACAGTTTAGTGTTGATAAAGTTTGATATTCAAAATACTTCTCGCGAAATAACTGAAGTGCAAAGTGTAAATTACATGCCGCGGCGCTAACCCCGCGTTACAGTGTAAATAATACAGTTCAAAAACTGTCGGAATAAATGCAGTAGGTAAATCTTATCAGAATAAATATGAATAGTTTAGACATCATCTACATAATTATTTATTTACATTTCTTGCACAATTATAGAATCACATTATAACTAGGTAGGTAGGTACATTATACATACCTATGATTTTTAAGCTCAAGCATGTAAGACACGTTATGTTGTAAGAATGGTCATCCATAGACCAGTTTTACCATGCAAATCGATTGATTAGCATGATTATTACGTAGCCATGGGCATGCAAATTTTACGTTCTTTCTCTTTGAACCTCTTCAAGATTTTTTCTGAACTATACCAAATATCCGAGCTTAAGGTACTCTTCGAAAAGTTTTGCAGCCAAAACTTTATCTTTCAAAAGCTTTTTCCACAAAATTTCTTCGGTGAGTTTATATTCTCTATCTGCATACATAAAAGCGGGGAAACCCAAGGCATTTCACGGAGTGTTGCGTTTTTGTATTTGCCTATCTCACTTCGGCAAGGACAAAGAAGGCCTTTCACCCCGAATAGGGTTGTAAAGTCTAAAGAAACCAGCTCCTTTAAGCCTTGCTGAGAGTAATTTCTTTATCTAAACTCCATCTGAATTTCGTATGTGGCTGCTCAAAGCTAAAGTAAGGAAACATTCTGGAAGTATATACATATGTTTTAAAAACTGAGAATTTTTCCTTTATCGTGGTTACTTATTTAGAAATTTTACATAAATCCCGTCACACGGAGACGGTATAATATATATTTTGCCTTCATTTTATTGACGGTCCGCTTATACCATAATATACATGAAATTAACATGATAAAATATCTATAAATTACAGTTTAGGTTGGTGACGTCACAGAAATATATATCATAGCTGCATGTGCAGTCGCTTGAAAATTATTATAAAAAATATATCGTAATATAATAGCTATAATTTATATTAATTTATATTATAGCTAAGTGTGTGACGGGATTTACACAAACACCGAGATCAAAAACACTATCTGTACCTGTTTGTTCCGTCCGGAGATCAAAACGACAACCCGTAGCGCAGCAACGATAGTCTGATTATTGCACCAGTCGAGTTGAGACGTCAACATTATTCTGTTTGATAAAGGTACCTAATATTCGTATCAGAAGGAATTTCTACTTAGATTTTTTTGGATTTTAATAGTAGTATCCTCGTAAACACTATCCTCATACACTATACTCTGAGAGGAGATTTGTGCCCAACAGTGTGGGATAAAAGGGTTGACGATTCTCATAAAATTAAATACAAACGACGTCAAGTGTTCGTCATTATTCTAATCTGTCAGTTATTTTCCAAAAATAATTTTAAAATTCTACTTTTCCATCGTCAACCCTACGCATTCCAAGCGAGATTTTGTTTGTGGGGACACCCACAGACCTCGCCAGCTTTGTTTGACTTGTGACTCGTTGAAACTCTATTCACAGCAACTTTACTTATGTGTTATTTAAATCTTTTTTCTTTAACACTTAGTTTTAAAGTATTACGGACGTCTCGAAAGGCTTTAGTGGTAGAGAAAGTTTAGGAGAACAAAGTATTCGTAGGGCTCGGGTCGGTCGAATATATACCAGCCGACCTAGTTCAATGAAGAAAGATAATTCTAATAATAAAAGAAAGATAATCTCTTTTATCTTTTATCTTTAATTTTTTCTTCTTTCATATCACTACAGACTATACAATATAACTTATCACGTGGTAAATAATATAGTTCCCTACAAATCACTCCCTCAACTCAGATAAATCTAACGGACTGAAGGTATCAACTCTTTAGTTGGAATCCGAAAAATGGTTAAAGCTGTAGAGTATGCCAAAGAATTAGAATTAACATAATATATTGTTATATGGTCGAAAAACATTACGGCGCATTCCTTCGGCATTCGGGTAAGAATTGGTTAGACAGCAGGTAATAAGTCTCCTATAAAATGGAATAAGTTTTATAAACGTCTGGTAACAAAATAAAAACCAAAACAATATTTCAGTTCAAAATTACAAAGGTTTTATACAAACATAAAAGCTTGTATAAAATATGTTACTTCTTATATAAAGGATACAAGATACTGAGTGTGTGGTTTATCAGAATCTATGACGCATTTCTTGGAACCCATTTTAAAAGTCAAAAACTTTTTCATTTATGTTACCTATCTCCGTAGACAACTGCAGCTTCTGCGACTTCTTATATCATCTTAAAGACATAAAAAATAAATTTTAAAACCAAGACATCCCAAACTGTCGATCGTAATTCCGGAAGATAAGTATCTGAACCAACTCTTGAGGGATTTATTTACTGTAAAGATTTACGAGTCGTAATTCATGCAGTGGGCCTTAAAATTTACGATTTATGACCGGCTGCTAGTTGGCAGTATAAGTTGGATTAGTATCACTAGTTCTGAGCCATAACGTTGCCTGTTTTTGTGTAATAATTTTTTCACTAGCATAAAGTATTTATTGCCTGTCTCCTTTTTATTAAGTAGCGACAAAAAAAATATAAATTGAATAATATCTGCTGACCGATCGGCTTGTACGCTACGTGTATTTGTATGATCTACGGGTAGTTGTTTCGGGTCTGGGTATTTATGTTTGTAAAACGCTTCCACGATACAGGAGAAAAAATACTAGAACTGGGCAAAATTAATGTATATTTGTATTTCCAATTGAATTATATTTTGTATACATCTTTTTTATGTAACATGACAAGATGTTAACTGACATTTTTTCTTCTTTTTTTATGTGTAATACCTAATTTACTTCTTTGAGTGACGCCCTGGAAAAGTATACGGGGATCTTTTTAGTAATGTCCTTCAAAAAGGTCAAGTGCTTACTCCTTACCGGCACGTGTGTATAACAAGATGTATGAACATGGACGCAATAGAAGTATGTAAGAGAATTATGTGAGAGGATGTAGTGTTCTGTAGTTTCTGCCTATCCTAGAGGTGTACCAATGTACACCCATAGTTCGCCGGTATGCTTAAGTCCAATGTAATAGGGGGCGAGCCTATTGCCATTAACCGGGCACAAATCCAAACTCCAAGCTGCTATTGAGAATTTCATAGAAGAACCTAATAACATTTTGCTCGACCTGGGAATCAACCCGAGGACCTAGACTAATGAGGCAGTCTATATATTATAGTAATAATACCTACATATATTTCCTAAAATAGGTACGTGTGTTAACCGTTCATGGATAGTGACGTCATAGCTTAAGGATGCTACACACGTACTCCACATTTTTTTGCGACAAAAGCTGTCATACTAACATATTTTGTCATTCACTACCTTCTCACAATCTAGTCACGCAGGACGTACATTTATTTTCCAAAGCAAAAAATATTACTATATCTGCTGCCCGCGGTTTCACTCGCTCCCGAAAAGGATTTAATATAAACCAGCTTCTAGATGGCGACGTATCAAGATGAAATATGCACCACATTTTAAGTTAGACCTGATCAAATTTGAAAATCGTATCCATATTCATGTAGTAGTTTTTGCGTGATACGCGTGCAAACATACAAACAGACAGACAGACAAAAAGTCAAAATATTTGTTTTGGCTTTTGTTGCTCTAATAAAATCTCAATCAAAGTAAAATAGATATTTCATATCTATCATGTACAGACATTTTTATTAGGTACATATATGTATAGATACTGGCAGCCAGCACTGGCTCAAGTAATCCAACACTATACTTTTTATTATAGAGCCCACTGACATAGCAGTGATGACTCGGTGGCATTCCCTGAAGTGCTTGCTTTTGTTTACGTTTTATTATTTCGCGAGTTTCCACGTCACATAAAGTGGAATGTGCGGGCCAGACATTATTAAAATAAAAAAAAAGGTATGCAAGGCTTAATAATAAAAAAAATGTCTACATTGTCACCTCATTGTGACTTTTTTATTTTTAGTAGCATACTCGTATTTCACTTTAAAATAACCTAAATTTTCTGGACTAAACCTTTTGTTCAGTCATGGAAAACAATAGACTACTTAGGTACATACATAAAATTATGTAGAATATTCTATCATCAGCTATCAAAGAAAAAATGCGGGCCAGTCTTTGGGGACTGCCGATATAAATTGTATCGTCGATAAGTGGGAAGCGTGCGGTGATGATGACGCGAGTTTTAAGCTTTTTGTTCACCCAAAAAGTACACATATATACACAGTATACATATAACTCATGGAAAGCGTTCGGTGACGATGACGCGAGTTCCATGATTTTTGTTCATCCAAAAAAATGCTCAATGTGCCTAAAGAAGTTTTCACTTTAAAAATATTTAAAATGTCTAAATCGTTGTTGTTGTGTTTTTAATTGTGTAGAGATTGTAACTTTACGGCTATGCTTTGTAGGCAAACAAAATTATTACGTCAATGTTCTTCAAATATTCTGCATTACATCTACTTTCGAATAAAACTTGCGTTTTTTTCCTTTATATTCTTGACACTTCATATTACGCGAGTAATTTCAAAAGGCTCAAAATTCGGTATTTGTTAAGGTAGGTACTCATAATCCCTTCACAATTTTTCTGGCATAAAAAGGATCAAAAAGCGTCGTTTAAGCTGGCCTGCTATTAGTCGTTATTGTTGCGTAGTCAATGGCTGCAGCACTCGACAGCGCTTTAGCCGCTTCGCCGCGTCAACCCCTCGACTCGAAATGAGCCGCCATAGGGAGGACTCTGAAGTACCAACGTGAGATTGATATAGCCCTTTTAACATCACCGAAGACGGTTTCGAGAGAACAATCAGAAAAATTAAGCATTGGTACGACATTTAATTTTTTTAATACATGGAAATATTTTTATGGCAGGAATTATCCACTTCGATAATTCTGATCGATTATGTCGATAAAGATTATCTTATCAAAGTTGCAGTAAAATTAGCAGTTATTAATAAAAATAAAAGTCTGCGCTGTTGTAGGAAGTTTCATTATACAGCTAGTTAAATAGTTTATTTACAGATTTAATTAAAATGTACGATTATCTTCGATAACCATAACATAATGTAAAACTGTTCGACATAGGAATTGCATCCAGGACCTCTAGCGTAGAAATGGCCGTGATGACCTTAAGTATAACATATATTTTTTATGTGGCAAACGCATTTAAGGATTCCACTAAAAACTTCTATAAAGCTAGGGTGTTTTTTGGATTTGAGCGATGTAATGCCCTTAACGCACACATTTGCATGTGAACGTGTACAAATGTCATCTTGTTTTTTTTTTTAATTGTAGTAGACACCAGGGGCCGTATTATAACGTGTTATCGCCATCATTTTTACGTTGTGAGAAAGAGATACCGCTCTACATTAAATAGCCTCATCTGTTTCTTACAATCTAAATATGACGGCGTTAACACATCATAGTATGGCCCCAGTATTAAAGACTTTTTATTGACAATTAGGGGTGTACTACAATAGAATGTGTTCAAAACTTTTGCTTACTGAAGACGATCATAGCATAAAAAATCCAATGATTACAACATAGCAATAAAATCTGTTCTCAATCGGTGTTTCGGTGTTTTCTTATCACTCTGATAGCGTATAGAGATTAGTACGATAAAATACATTGTTTTAAACAGTTTACCGTTGCGTTGTGCAGTGTGGTGTGTTATGAAATAAATTGTATTTGTGTAATGGCAGCGAATGTGGTGAAACGTTCCTTATGTGCTGAAGATAAAGTGTTTCTGGTGACGGGCGGCGCGGCGGGGGTTGGGGCTGGCATCGTCAGGGCACTGCTTGCTGAGAATGCTAGGGTACTAATTAAAAATATTCATTTTTATATCATTATATACGATTATTATCATTATAACTGCCTCATCTATTGGTCTGTAGGTCCTATGATTCCTAGGTCGAGCAAAGAGTTTTTGAATTTGTTCTATGTAGTTTTTTAACTTTATTTTTTTGTGATTTGGCATTAGAGTAATGTACATATTTATTTTTAATATTATTTATTTATTCAGAGCTGTAATCGTCCCACTTTATCGCGAAGGCCTCCCTTTATCCCTTCCTTTAGTCTGATTTTAGCATAAACATACAAAAGATACAGATTTATGAGTATTCATTAAAATCATACACCTTATTCCTATTTGTTGGACAAATATTTTAGTTTCAAAACATAGTTTCACCGCTCTCCCGTTTTCAAATACGGACAGTTAACCACATGCTTAATTTAATTAACGAAATGTTGCATTTTGTTCACAAACACAGCTGTGACTCAGTTTTGCGGAAGTGGTTACAAAGTTAACATGAACAACCAGGACGAAGTTTTCTTGGAGTAAAAACTAAATTTAAATATTTAGCGCTAAGTACGAGAGTATGTATTTAATGTATTTTATGCAAGATTTTGGAATATCTACTGCTGTAGCAGTTTTTAATAGTATTACCTGCTAGAGCGCAGTTGCATATTATATAAAAAATGTCAGAGAGGCGAACTCCTTAAAATCCCGGTAAGGCCACAGTTTCCGAAGAATGGCGTAATAAAGAATATTGTGTGTGAAAGAAGTATGTGTTAAAGAAAAATATACTGTGTACTGCAGACCAGTGATATCAGATTTTAATAATACAATAACTTTCCAAAATTTGTTTGTGGTTGCTCAATTTCTAGGTACGAATTTAAAACCGATACTATCAAATACGAGCTATTTGGTAAGGTACCTCTTCGTAGTACTTTTATTATTTGAATTGTTATAATGTAACTTTGTATGAATAAAAGTACCAAAAATTATTAAATATAGGTACATCGATATTTTAGTGCATATTATTATTTGATCTTACTCTGACGGCATCAGATAGAACTGGCCTACTCAAAGCCGCATTGGCTCTTTCTTCAAAAGACCATTTCAGACATTTCATAGGAAATGCAGGTGCCAAAAACAAGATCTATTAAGGGCATTACATCGCTCAAATCCAAAAAAACACCCTAGGTTTTATGAAATTTCTAGTGGAATCCTTATGTGCGTTTGCCATATAAAAAATATATCTTATACTTAAGGTCATCACAAACAAATTGTATTGTTTAAAATTTTTATAAACTTGCCCCAATTTTGGATAATAATTGAGGTAAATAGACCTTTTTTAACCTAATTTGTATTTTCTCTCTTTAACGGCTTAATAGTAAGTCATGAATTTTATACCAAACGAAATTTAATGACGTAATTAAAAATTTGTATTGTTTTTATTTTCTTATTTCTTTGAATATTTTGAAATAATAAAGAAATACCCGAAACCTCACTAGCACCCCGCGTGAAGCACCCCCGCAATGCCTGTGACTAACAAATACTAGCACAAAGACTAAATCCTCAAGGTCATTGGGCAATGTAATACCCTTAACATAAATAAATATAATTTAATCATTTGATAGTGATAACGATGCTATGTGTTCTACTGTTTAGAATAGTTACTGTTTAACTAGACAGTGTACCTAGGTTTTCTTGTATCAAGATAATTAATGTTCATTCTGTTGCACATTAAACAAATTCGTCTTTCTTCCATACTTACGTACTTACCTACAGCATCATTCACTCATAATACAATCAGAATCAGCATTATCAATCAAGCGACTACTAGGCTGAAGGCCTTGTGTACAATAGCAATTGTACCTATGGCGATGTGTTATTTAGTTTTTCTATAAATTTCTCAGTGGCAGGTCGGAGTTTGGATTTTTTCCCGGGTTCGCCCTCTATTTCTGGGACCTAAATAAACATAAACATACCATTACGCCCGAAGGCTTAGGCAGAGGCGTACTAATATACACCCACAGTTCGCCGGTATGTTTAGGTCCCCTTCCCGTGTAATAGGGGGCGAGCCTATTGTCATTAATTGGGCACAAAGACTCCGAGCTGCTCCTGAGAATTTCATAAAAAAATCCAATAACACTTTGCTCGACCTAGGGATCGAAGACCTCTAGCGTAGTAGTCGCGCATGGGACCACTAGACTAATGAGGCAGTCAACCTAAATCTAGTGAAGAAAAGTGTGTGTATATTTGGTACGTCTCTGCGAGGAATGCAGGCGTGACTGCGCCATGGAATAACCCTTAAGTCGCGGGGAAGGTTACACACAATAATATTTAGTATTGCAACAAAATATTTGTGGAATAATTTCGTTATGGGAATGGAACCCACGATAGCGGAGGCGAGGCGACTACACCAAATTTGCCGTTAATTTAGCGTCAATAATAAAAACCATCATGCTGGCTATTATGGGTTAGCGTTGGCAGACTTTATATTTAAGCTATTTATGAAGTCCTAAAAAAACAGTTTTTCACAGCATGTCGCTTTTCTCGACGTGGCGGAGCGGGAAGGTTCTGCCCTGGAACTGGAGCTAATAACCAAGTTCGGAGCTTTGAGAGCCAAGTTCATAAAGTGTAACATCGCTGACGACGAACAACTAGCAGCCGCTTACAAACAAGTGCTCAACAAGTATCGTCGGCTCGACGGGGTAATAAACAGCGCAGCGGTTGTGACAGCCGACGAGCGAAATGTCAAGCGGATGGTCGACATTAATTTTGTGAGATTTTTTTTTGTGTATATGTGGTCAGCTGTTACTTGACATGCATCTTTTGAATTAATCTTACACATCAAGTTGCATTATTCTCAAAAACTATTCAGAGCAATGTTGTTAGCTAAAAATAATATCGTGCTATTAAGCTAAACATTCCCAAATATATAAATTTTAATGGAAGAATAATTCGGTCTCAGCCAGGGTACGAACCTGAGGCTACACCGGAGGCTTAAGCCAACTAAGCTACCGAGAACACAAGTGGTTCTACTTCCATTAAAAAAAAAATATATGGTAGTTTCTATCGAGTTTCTTGTCGGTTCTTCTCTATAAGACCCACTTTTTGCATGTGTTCAACTAGAAACATAAACTTTGAGTTCCGTTAGGGGGTGGGGGGGGGTTGTCTTCGTTGTACTGTCACGGTCATGGCGAATGTCACGAATCCCATAGCCGTCGGTAAAAGTCCAACATAGCCTGCCGTCTCCCCAAAAGGCAGACCTAGGATTGCAGTGGGTCAAACCAAGGTCCTACGCTTAGATAGCGTAAAAGTCATTTACTTGTCTTTTATAACAACTTTTATAGCTCTTAAAACAATATTTTACGATCGCATTACGGAGTAAATTTTATATTTTTCAGACTGCAACAGTAAACAGCACTATGAAAGCCCTGGACGTAATGGGCGTCAATAAAGGCGGGAATGGAGGTGTTATCATAAACATATCCTCGTTATTGGCACTCAACCTTGGCAATCATCTTCCTGCGTACGCGGCTACAAAGACGGCAGTCTTGAAGTACAGTATAGCTATGGGGGTAAGCCGTAGATTGGAGATTATTATTTTTGTGAAAAGGGACTTGCCTCTAGATTTAGTGAATCAGTTGCAATTCCGAAGTGATACCATGAATATATGCGCTAGAGGTCCCCGGTTCGATTCTCAGGTCGAGCAATGAGTTATTGGGGTGTTTCTATGAAATTTTCAGTAGCTGCTCGTTAAACTCGTAGTTAAAACACCAAATCCAATAAAGAATGTAACACCTTATATTAACTCTAAGAGGCTGAATTTGTGTCATTGTATTTTAGAAAATATATGGTTATCGTGAAATATGTTTTAAAACACACCTACTAAATTAGTAATTATTAAACTGTTATAATCTAAATATTTAGAGACATCTTCATAATCGAATGATTTCGTTAATATAACTCATAATCGCGCACCGCTAGTAAACACCTCTGAACCTCACTGTGCATAGAAGCACGTGACCACTGTACTACATCTTCTCGGGAGTCACGCGATAGGCGAACAAAGTCGGGGCATGACACCCCTGGAGCTACCATTGTCAGACTTGGATATCGAATTAAGCATCACTGCTGCTTGCGACCACTAGACTCATAAGCCAAGTTCATTTAAGGTCATAAGGTGAATAATGATCTAGGTTAATTAAAACTTTATCTGAAATCTTCTTTGTTAAGAGTGCTTGAAAGGGCCTCCTTTTTAGTATTTCAACTAAGATGTGAGAAAGGTAATTAAAGGTATAGTATTGTTTATACTGCTTTATCGGTGTAGTGGTCCGAAACGCAACGCTGGAGATCCTGGGTTCGACTTACAGGGCCGAGCAAAGTAGGTTATAAAGTTATTGGGTTTTTACTGTGAAGTTCATAATGGCAGTTTGGATTGGTATCCGTTCATGGCAGAAGGCTCCTCCCCTAATATATGGGACCTAAACATGCTGGCAAACTGTGGATCAACAACAACTGTCAACAGCACATTGGTATCTAAAACTATCAAATTTCTTCAATCGATTTTTATTTTAATCTCTTATATAATACAGTTTATTATCCATTAGGGAAATTTGACAGTTTTGGTCACTTATGTGCCGTTGACTGTTCATTGTACACATCTGCCTAACCCTTCGGAGAATACAGTCCTGATTTTTCGTTTTACTCTATATGCTTTACTTCTGCTTTGAATGATATTATATTTTAAAAATGACGGGCGTGGGTTCGATTCCCACACAGACACAATATCTCTAAGTATGGCTTATAAGTAATCGTTTCTAGGTGTAAGTGTTTATGTTTTAAAGAAATTTCCAACACAGGAGAAAAATATAAGAATCATTTTATTAAATACTAGCTGCTATTTGCCTTCTGTTTCACTCACGTCCCAAAAAGATTAACATACTATAAGTCCGATACTAGGCGGCGTATTACGATGAAACATGCACCAGATTTTAAGTTAGACCTCTAGCAATACATCGGTGAAAACTGCATTCAATTCCATGCAGTAGTTTTTTCGTAATGCGCGTATAAACATACAGATAGATAAAAAATCAAAAAATTGATATTTTGGCTTCTGTTGTTCCAATAAAGTCCCCCCATATTAGTTTTTCCTTAATATCTATAATGTACAGACATCGGCCTATTACAATTTATTATAGGTAGGTATAGATTGGTATTTGTGATGTTGATGATGATTGATTGATCATTTTACAGGAAGAGGAAGTATATTCAGAGAGCAAAGTACGAGTCATTACAGTGTGCCTCGGTCCAACTGACACGGCAATCTTAAATAGGAGCAATTTGGAGAACTTTGACGAAGATTCAGTAGAACGCATCACATCCCGTGTGCCCGTAAGACAGAGGTGAGGATAGTAAGGTTGAGTTTACAAGACAGTGGGGCGTTGAGCGAAGCGGACGCGATATTAGTGACAGTTGATTTTTTGTGGATCTAAATGTTTTTAATTAGTCTTGTGCCCGCTCATTAGTCTAATAGTCCTATGCGCGACGCTAGAAGTCCTGTCTTCGATTCTCAGGTCGAGCGTTATTGGGTTTTTCTATGAAATTCTCAGTAGCAATTCCAAGTTTGGATTTGTACGCGGTTAATGACTATGTTCTCTCCCTATTATATGGGACCTAAACATACCGCATGACAGCTGTCGTTTACATTCAGGTGATTGTAATCATTGAGGTATATTTTTATTTCCTTAGTTGTTCACATCATTTTGAATGTTTGTTTGTATGTCCAGATGTATTTGATACGGTTGTATGTATTGTAGTAAAATTATACATACACGTAGGTATTATATGTATTACATGTGGAATTTTGTGTATGACTAGACACACTAGGCTACAGAAGAAAATCCTAGATTGGGATGTTTTTTATAACAAACACTGATTTCAAACGAAGATTTCATTGGCTGACATTTAACTCGTTAAAATTATTTGCTGTAAGCTTCATGCACTATTTGTACATGAAAAAACGCTCCGTTGTCCTATAACAGCTGCCTTACTTATACGGTCTAGATGAAGTTTGCGTTGATGAAGATAGTTTTGCAACAATGAGTTTCGTGAGTAATCTGGGTAGTAAAGTTTTTTTTGAGAAAACCTGCAGGAACCTTGGGCATAGCAAAAGGATTAGGTAGAAGAATATAGACTACCATTACATTTTGAACGTCATTTTAACATTAGAGACAGCCACATTTTGTACGTGGGAGAGCCATGCTTCGGCACGAATGGGCCGGCTCGACCGGAGTGATACCACGGCCTCACAGAAAACCGGCGTTAAACAACGCTTACGTTGTGTTTCGCCGAGTGAGTGAGGTTACCGGAGGCCCAATCCCCTTTTAAAAGGTCGGCAACGCACTCGTGATTCCTCTGATGTTGCGGGTGTCCATGGGCGGCGGTAATCGCTTACCATCAAGTGATCCGTCTGCTTGTTTGAGCAGAAAGAAAGCCCCTGAAATGGGCGCGTTTTCACTGGGAAGAAGAAGCGGGGCAACAAATTTCCCAGGAACACATTCTGTCTGTTAAATGACTAGGGCGTTAAAAGTTACATATAGTAGTAGTAATTTTTTTAGGGAACTTAATTAATATTTTTGATGAATGGTTTTTGGTGATTGGTGTTCTTATTGGCGAAATCCTTCAAAAAGGTCAAGTGCGTAGTTCTCGCAAGCGCCGTGTATGTATGAGAAGATGGATTAATGTGGAAGAAGCAAAAAATATGAAGTCGAACACACGATACTTAGTGCGACGGTAGTGTGGCGAAAGGAACGACGTTAACCGTTACACTCAGCTTTTTTAATGCCGGCCTAAACATTTCAAGCTTATTGATAACCTCGGTGTGTTAAGAATGTATGCGGTGTATGGTATGTGGTGGCAGCGGGAAGCGCAGCCCTGCAGATCGATTGATCAGCGTAATTACTACTTAGCCACGAGCCCCTCATTAGATATAATGGTGAGTTATCATTTATTATAATTACTTACTACCATTTCTTTTCAGGGTATCTTCAGCAGTATCGGGTATACTCCAAGTTTTGGACCAAGGTAAAAGTGGTTCCACGTGGATTGTAAAGAATGACCAGACAGCGTATGACTACACCGACAAATTAACCAAAGCTTTTGAAGTTCTAGCTGATACGTAGCTAGACCTGAATTATTTCATTTTGTTGATTTCTACAATTTGAGTGACTTTTATGGACATAGATTCGTGATGAAGTGTTCAAATTGTATGAACATTGATTTGGAACGCTTTGCTGTTTAAAATTGTGTATGTATTTTTTATTATAGTGAATGATGAGCCTATATAATTTTATTTGTAAATATTATAACATTTTCTGTCGTTTCTATGACATATATTTCAGTTAATCTACATCATTATATTTTGCTACAAAATATCAAACTTAAGCACATATTTTATTCGAATACGTGTACATACCTATAAGTAAAATCAACAATTTATGGCAATATAAATAAACAAGAAGTTAAATTGGTTTATTATTATTTAATTGTAATAGTCTATTTCCACCATTAATAAAGAAAGTCTGAATAAAAAATATTTGTATAGTGTTACCAAAAGTGGCTGTTACCATTAAGCATTAGGATTATGATTCTGCATTAGGATTCTGGTCTCGATTCCGAGATCATGCAACGTTATCATGTGGAGCTTGAATTTTTGTCCAGTTAATAGTGATAGGATACCATCACGTCTGTATTCCCCGAAGGTTTGGGCACAGATTACTAATCTACACCCACAGTTTGTCGGTATGTTTAGGTCCCACGTAATTGGGGCGAGTATATTGCCATTAACCGGGCATATATCCGAACTCCGAGCTGCTACTGAGATAGAAGAAAATCCAATCACACCTCTAGCGTAGCAATTGCGCTTACATAGAATTTAAATCATTTGGGCAAATCGTGAGTTCAAATCAGTACTTCTGTCTAGCCCTACGAGCGTGATAGTAAATTACGTATTTATGGAAAGTGACATATCCCATTGCATAACAAATTTTTGGTACTCGATATTGTATTTTATTTTCTACGATCTCTCGATATTTGGTTGCGTCAACACTGAATGGTCGGCGCCATTAATAAACATTCTTGTATCAACATAACACAATTTGACTTTTATTTTCACTACCTACCGACAACAATGTTAATCAAGTATTTATTAAATGTAAAAGATGTTTTATTTTATTATATAGACTGCCTGATTAGTCTAGTGGTCCCAAGCGCGACTGCTACGCTAGAGGTCCTGGGTTCGATCCCCCGGTCGAGCAAAGTGGTATTGGGTTTTTCTATGAAATTCTCAGTAGCAGCTCGGAGTCTGGATTTGTGCCCGTTTAATGGCAATAGGCTTGCCCCCTATTAGATGGGACCTAAACATACCGGCGAACTGTGGGTGTACATTAGTACGCCTCTGCCTCACCCTTCGGGCATTACAAGCGTGATGGTATGATGGTATGTTAAAAGATATTTATTTATTGTAAAATATTATTTCGTATTACAATGTTAATTGGACTTCTGCATAGTAAACAATTATGTGTATGTGGTAAATATTAATAGGATGTTACTTATCTGTAAACGAAAGATAATTGGATGATATGATATGTTTTTTTTTAAATTGTTGGGAGAAGTTGGGGGGATGATTTCAATGGTTTTTTTCCAACACGAAGAGGCCAGAAAATCCTGGACCGAGTAAAGTATGCTCTTCAATTATAAGATCTAAATAAAATAATACATACCATCACGCCTGTATTCCCCGAAGGGTTAGGCAGATGTGTACTAAGTACACCCACAGTTCGCCGATATGTTTAGGTCCCATGTTATAGGAGGCGAGCCTATTGCTATGGCACAAATCCGAAACTCCGAGCTGCTACTGAGAATTTTATACAAAAACCCAATTACACTTTGCTCGACATGGGACATCGAACCCAGGACCTCTAGCGTAGCAGTCACGTTCAGGACCATGCTAACGAGGCAGTTAGCCTAAATAAAATGTTACGTGAAAACTGATAAATATAATGTTTTTTTTTTTTTATATTGACTACTTAGTATAAAGTATTACAGCATCAGGCTTCGTTTCTGTTTCATAAAATTATTTATTGTAATTAAAACGGTACAATTATAATGATTTCATTCTACCTACTACTTAAGTCAATAAATTGATTCACATATAAAGTAAAATATTCCTTGACAAAGGACACCCTAATAAAATACTTGCTTGAAAAATATTTATCTAAGTACACACACTGCAATCATTACAATATATATTATACCTAACTCGATACTTAGATTATCCATTTTTTTTTCGTGTTATATACCAGCGTTATAATTATTTTGTTCAGCCAAGCAACTTTCCTCTGATTTACACAAAGTAATACCCCAACTTCATCCGTCTCCTATTCCCATATTTAGGACGAACAAGAAACGTAATCATGAAACTAATTTACCATGTCTTGTGCTCGTACCAGACCGCATTATAGTTGAAACTTGGCAGGCAAATGCAACTGTGACTGTCAGAGCATTCCCTCTTCAGGGATTTGGGTAAGTTATGTTAAGGACTTATCTCTAATTTACACTCAGAGTACTTGTTTCGTGTGGTGCCACGCTATTTAGATTACTTATGACCTAAATAACTATCAGTGTTGGGCTCTAAACAATTGAAATTTTAATCAATTAGTCAGTTGCAATTAAAAACTTAATTGCAATCAATTTAATTGCAACCAAATGAAAAATGTGGCAGTAGCCTAAGGCTGACGATCATGTGATCGCCGGTTTGAAGACCACCCATTGCACTACCGACATAACTCATGACACAATCATTTAACTTAACCCTCGCAAGTAAGCTTTTCTAAAAAAACAACGAATTTAATTGCAATTAAAATTAATTCAATTGAAATTGATTAAAAATTTTATTGATTAATATTTTAATTGTTGAATGCTCAATTAAAGCCTAACACTGTTAAATATCTACCTATAATGCTATTGCTGAAGTCGCAAGCGCCAAAGCGTGAAATCTTATATTATTTTTGCGTTATTTGAATAGTGTGAAAGATTAATCATTTACAGCTTTAAACTTGAGCCAAGTGTGAAGTCGATTCAGGTGAACATTTTTGATATTTTTGAAAGCACAGGGGCTGGTACGTTGAAGTTAAAATATTTTGCACAGAAAATATATCACAAAACATGAACTGCAGGTTTGGGAAAAGATTTACTGCATCATGCCTGTATTCCCTGAAGGATCAGGCAGAGGTATACTAATGTACATCTACAGTTCGCCGGTATGTTTAGGTCTCACTCCCATGTAATGGAGGTGAATATATTGACACTAACTGAGCACAAATCCAAACTCTGAGCTGCTACTGAGAATTTCATAGAAAACCCAATAATACTTTGCTCGATACTAGCGAAGCTAGCGTACCAGCTTGGGACCACGAAACTAATGAGGCTGCCAGAAGAAAAAAGATTTACTTAAGTAGGTACCTATATCATATTTATGTAGACGTTTATTTCAAAACATTTGCAACCAGTGGTGTTACCTACGACGATCCGTTTTTCCCAATTATGTGAGAATTTCCCGAAATCATGTCATAGCGCTTAGTGACCTACATTAGGTACCTACATAAGGAGTTCCTGTGCAAAATAATATGCTTCTAGATCCACCGATTTTAGCTATAAATTTCAGCTTTCAGTTTTAAGAGCTTTATTAATGGATGTTTGAACAAAATATGAGCAGAAATGTTATCTTTACATAGTATAAAACAAAGTCGCTGTAGCTGTCTGTCCGTCCCTATGTATGCTTAAATCTTTAAAACTACGCAACGGATTTTGAAGCGGTTTTTTTTAATAGATAGAGTGATTCAAGAGGTAGGTTTAAGGCTATTTAACATTACGCTAGGACCCTTAGGAATGGGGCAACGCGGGTGAAACCGCGGCCGGGTCGCTTGTCTATAATAATATAACCATTATTTCTAATAATAAGATAGTATCCAACATTTAATTGTTACAAAAAGAACTGAAACAAAAGGATGTTCTCATTGATGTATAAAGGCAACAAGACAAACCATTTTCTCCTAATGACCAATTCAGACAATTAACCTTTGTTATGGTAGATGGCTCGGTAAAGGTCACGAATCTGTTCAAGTCTGCGGTTATATGCCGCGAACATAGAGAGCAATAAGTGATGTTTGGGTTTTATTATTTCTTTTTTCAAAAGTTTGTTTTACTGAATGGTATTCTCTGTCATAATTATGTTCATTTATCGAGAATATAAAGAATACGCATCAGACTTTATTGAGAAAATATAAACGTCTAAATGTCAAAATCTTGTAAAACTGTTCAAGGCTTAATTGTAATATTCAAAAAGTTAAAATTTTATTTTTATTTAGATAGGTATTTAATTAATTATGCATCTTTAGATCTAACTAGTACTGAGGTGGACTTAATGCCTAAGGCATTTTCTTTTTCTATGTAGAAAGAGGTTTTTTCTTTCTAGAAAATGCCTTTTTTGTCAGGTTTATAATTACAGTTTTAGGTAATCATTTTTAAGTGGTTCAATTTTGTAATTTTATTAGAATTACGCATATTAAATTATACACGGTATCTACTCGTCGTGATTGTTAATTTAGAAAAGGACCATTTGGCATTTATGATATATTAGATTAGATTGGAATTATAATTTATAAGCACTGATCACATTTAGATTAATGACTGCGTCATTCATCTAGTGGTCCCAAGCGCGACTGCTACGCTAGAGGTCCTGGATTCAATCCCCAGGTCGAGCAAAGTGTTATTTTTTTTCTATGAAATTGTTAGTAGCAGCTCGGAGTCTGGATTTGTGCCTAGTTAAGGGCAATAGGCTCGCCCCCTATTACATGGGATCTAAAACATACCGGTGGGTGTACATTAGTACACCTCTTCTTAACCCTTCTGGGAATACAGGCGTGATGGTATGTTATGTTAGGTTATAATCACATCTAATCAGTAAAATTAACCTACAAAATATTGATAGCTAAAACAATGTCAATTTATATCTCAACTGTGGGCATCCACAGAGGTCCATTAGGACTGGTTCATCGGGGTTCCGTGATTATTAATTCAGTGGCGTTAAGTCGAGGCACACTAAACAGGCATGGATCGCAACGGAATGTTTGCCAAATCGGAACTCCGCAGTGTTTAACTATTCACTGGCATGTTTCAGCAGGTCTAAATCAGAGCGCTGATTCTGCATAAACGTGAGTTGCTTTCGTTTAGATAATGTTGTTTAGTATTGAGTCTTTGTGTTGAATGTTTGGATTGATTAAGGATGGATATTATTATATTGTTTACTCCATCTTGATTTTTCGAGCATCCTTAAATACATTATTTAGTCTCAAACTTACTTTATATTTTGTAGCAGTGATAGCCTAGTGGTATGACCGTTGGACTGCCAAGTCAAAGGTCTCGAGTTCGAACCCAAGGCACGCATGTCTGACTTTTCGAAGTCATGTGCGTATTAAATAGTTAATTATCACGCGGTTAAACGGTAAAGGAAAACATCGTGAGGAAACCTGCATGCCTGAGAGATTTTCTCGATGGCATGTGAAGTCTGCCAACCCGCACTAGGCCATCGTGGTGGACTATAGCCTAATCCCTCATATTCTGAAAGGAGACCCGTGCCCAGCAGTGGGACAGTATAATTGGTTGATTATGTTACTTTATAATAATGGAGGCTCAAGTAGGACTCAGTTTAAATAAGATCTCGTTTTTAAGTGGTCTAATTCTTAGTATGTTAAATAATAATAATCCATTTATTTCAGATCAGTAGAATCCATTTTGTTAGTAAAGAACGTAGCTTTATTTTGTAGTTTTTTTTTTTAAATGCCCCACACTAGGATTTTCTCCTGTGTCGTAGGTGCGTTTACAAACACAAATTCTCACATACACAAACGCCCACACCCGGAACCACTACCTGTAGATCATACAAATATTTGCTCCGTGTGGGGATCGAACCCACAACACGTGGCGCAGAAGCCGATCGCTCAACCGCTACGCCAATCGTGTCGTTATAAGTAGTTGTAGTTACGATTAAATTTACGTTTTCTAAATAAAAACATACTGGATCCGATCACATTTAGATTTTGAAATAATATAATATCTACTTGTACAGCATACAAATATTTATTCTGTGTGGGGATTGAGCCACGGCAAGATGACGCAGAAGCTAACACACTACGCCAGATTTATGTCGTCATAAAAAATAGTTTGCAAATATTGTAATAACGTATCCATTATTTTTCAATAGGCATAGATAAATAAAATAAAATTCAATTCAAAGACTTAAAAAAGCCCTACGTAATATCTCAGACGATGTGTCTTCAATCCCATAAAAGCAGACCCTCCAAAAATAAATTAAATATTCAATTTACGTGTCAAACTTGAAAGACAGTTTCCATGAGCGTGTCAAATGTAGGAGAACATTGATATTCTGTCCCGAAAACCCAAGGGCCATTTATGTGGGCGATGGACCCGAAAATTTGGGCCCGAAATTATGACATGGACACTGGCTGGCTGAATTTGTAACATTCGTTATACTGTTCTTTCATGAAAAAAGCTGTAAATTTTGAGCACTAATAAATAATAGTAATAAAATAAATAAACTGACTCATTAACCTAGTGAAAAAGAATGTGTCAAAATTCAAAATTTAAAAAACAGGTGTCAAAATTTCGAACACAATGACGGTGTTGATTGTTTTTGCGCGCGCAGAATTTTTTGCATGTACGGAAAATTTGCCTGCTTCAATGGTCTCCGTGGTTACAAGCGCTATTGTTGAAAGTGAGATTCTGGATTTGATTTCTAGACAATACTGATATCTTAATTCTAGACTGGTTGTTAGGCTTCTGAGTACTAACGATTGTCATAGTTTTGCATATCTTAACAGGGACGGACGGCTTTTTGTTATGGGATAGGAGGGCAAACGAGCAGACGGATCGCCTGATAGTAAGCGATTACCGCCGCCCATGGACACCCGCAACACCAGAGGAGTCACTCGGCGAAACACAACATAAACGTTGTTTAACGCCGGTTTTCTGTGAGGCCGTGGTATCACTCCGGTCGAGCCGGCCCATTCATGCCGAAGCATGGCTCTCCCATATAAAAGAGCGCGACTTTACGCGCTTTCCAAGGCACGGAGGGGTCTAAATGTATTAAAAATTAATATTAATATTAATAAGGTGTGCTTACAGATCTGTTGATCAGCGTAGTTATTATTTAGCCGAGAGCTCTATCACGATGTCTGTGGAACTCTAAAAAGTAACTCTTCAACTCGACAAGACCAATTTAACTTCAACTTAGGGTTGATACGCAAAGAAATAACTCGGTTAGGGAATATTCCCTAAAAATGTTTCCCCTTACTTGCTTCAATAAGGACAGGGTACTTAAGAGCCTATACAAAGTTTCTTCTCGGCTCAAGTTCTCGCCAATCACATGAAACTTTTGACTGATTTCAAAAGGAAAAAAGCGGGTAATGAGGGCCTCCTGAAACCCGTTTTTGTTTTACGTCGGAATTATTTTCTAATGAGTAACATTACTGGGAAAGAAAAATTTACTTTTTTGTGGTTCTACAAAGAAAATTCCTTTGTTGGATTTGTGTTTTTACTTAAAATATTCTAGAAATGTCTGCTGTTGTTATTTTTGCATGAAATGTGTGAAGGTAGAGTGAAATCTACAATACGATTCACGCCTGTACGCCTCGAAGGGTTAGGCAGGGGCTTACTTATGTACACCCACAGTTCGCCGGTATGTTTAGGTTCCATGTAATAGGGGGCGAGCCTATTGCCATTAACCGGGTACAAATCCCAAACTCCGTGCTGCTACTTAGAATTTCATAGAAAATCCCAATATGTACTCGACATGGGAATCGAACCCAGCACCACTAGTGTCTATAAACTAAAATATGCTTTTTAAAACGAAATTCGACAGTCTAAAGTCTTAATGTACCTTATCTTATGTGGGGCCGAGGCAGCAAGGCCTCGATGCACTTCGACCCAATGGGATATTTTATGCTTAAATCTAATAATTATACGGGACACTCTCAAAATCATCCTCTATCTATTAAAATAAATTGTTCATCAACAACAAATATACTAAACGTACGGGTAAAGAAAAAGGAACGGATAAAAATACACAATATGTTTTCCTTATGACAGTCGGTTAAGGTTGCTGTTGGATTGACACAGTGGAATAAAGTAAAACAAACGTGTGGTCAGGTCAAGGTGTATTTTCGTACTACTGTATTAGTGCATTTTAATTGACAGCTGTGCAACCTACTAGATGTCAGTACAAATCATAACAATAAGAGATATACAGACAATGATATAATACTATTAGATACGCCATGTTCATAGAAAATATCATTTAAAATTGAGTCGGCTACATGTCCATACCTATAATCCTAAACATTTTAGGCTTTTCTAATGAGCGCGCGCATAGATACAGGCAGCTTAAGATGAAAAGAAATAGCACTAAGCAGTTGTCTTAAATGACACATTTGATATGTCCAGTATGTCTGTATATAGTGACGTGTGACATGAAAAGTATTGGGTCCCTTTCTCTCATACTAATAGGGCATGCGCTGACTCTATCTTTGATTTTAAATTTTATTTGCAACGAAAAAAATTAAATAAATTGTACGGGAGCTAAGAATTTATTAACTTACTTGTGATAAAATATGCGTTGCTCTTTTCTTACTTTAGTATAATAATTTATGTAGTATCTCAGCACAAGACGGCACATACAAATAAAATTAAAATTTATTGCTGTCAATAGCGCTGTCAAACACAGTTCTGCACCTTAGGTCGGTCAATCGCATAAGTGACACTATTTGCCCACGAAACAATATTCACATTTGAAGGATGATAACGTGTCTACCTCTATTTAACTATTAATGTCATTGTATACAGACAAATTAATCGCCGTTATGTTTTAGGTCCCATGTAATAGGATTTGCTTGATCGAATTGAATCCAACGGCACAAATTGATCAGCACGCACATAACAAAGGCTCCGTGCTCATTAGCCGCGCGTGTTACCACAAGGTATTTTTTTGAAGGGTCCGGCGGAGCTTGATTTGCCCACAAAAACGTAATAGCGAAATAAATCATAATCCAGACAATATTCTATCAATTTGTGTCATTAATAGAATTTGGATACCGTTAATCTAGGTTCCTACGGTGCTATTTCATCTACTACTATACTTCACTGGAAATAAAAAATTGGAAAATCGTTCCAAACTTGGTAATTTTATCAAAAATTACATTTGCTTACATTTATGTCCAGTGAAGTATTTTGGACAAAATGGTAACGTAGACACCGAGATTAACGGTATCGGAATCCGAGTAATAACACAATTTGATTAAATTGTGTTTGAATTACGATTTAATTCGGTATTACGTTTGTAAGAGAAATTCGGTCCACCGGACTAAAGTCTCTAGACTCTAGAACATTACAGTTTAGGTATACTTAAGGACATTGTTGCTTAGAATGTTGGCCCTATGCCTAGGAACACTAGGCAAAGCTCCAAGCACTTACCTAGAACAATTTATACAGTACACTTTTTAAATCTAGTACCGTAATACTTTTATTTTTAAACTGGATGAAGTACTACAGTCTTCTTGTACTACTTTACTACTTTCTTCTTGTGTTACTAGACAATTGCGTAGCTTCAACTGTGTAATTCAAATCCTCTCGGTAGAAATTCTGAAAATTCTGACCTGAGAAGTTAGTACCAGTTTTCTGCATATAAGAAACCAGTTTTCTTATATGCAGAAAACTGGTACTAACTTCTCAGGTCAGAATTTTTTGGTTAGTAATGATGTAAAAACGTTTTGAAGATTGCATCGTGTTCAGCGACTTTTGGCGCTGACTGTACATATGTTTTTAAAGTGGAATTTTTTAGTGTCTGCCTCATTAGTCTAGTGGTTCTTAGCGCGACTGCTACGCTACATAGATCGAGCAAAGTGTTATTGGGTGATTCTACGATATTCTCAGTAGCACCTCGGAGTCTGGCCTAATGCCATTAACCGGGTAACCCGGTTAACCCGGTTAATGGTATTAAGATCGCCTACTAAATAGGACCCAAACATACCGATGAACTGTGGGTATACTTTAGTACACCTCTGCCTAACCCTACGGGGAATAAAGGCGTGATGGTATGTTATATGATAACTAGCTGTGATAACTCTTTTTTTTAATCCTTTTCGGTTTTTAAATCAAATATTCCAGTGTCATCGGCATCTAAGTAATATTTATCGTGTCCAGGTACGTATTTTCCGGTCACTGCGTGAACATGCTACCTGACCTACTTATAGAGGCTACGTAGCCAAGTATTGTAGAGAATGTTTTGTTAATCTGAATTTAAAAAATAAGCTGTTTCTCAATACTTTATCTTCTATCTATCGAATTACGTCTCACTCACTGATTAATCACAAAATCTCAGCAACTGTAAGGTCTGGAAATTTGTTTCGGAGAATTCGCCCTACATCAATACTCACAGACTTTCACGTTTATAATATTAGTAAGGATGTTTTACTGTCTCATTGTTCTGGTAAGTGCGGCTGCCGTGCGGCCCCTGGGTTTGATTCGCAGATCGAACAATATGATATTCGGTTTACTTATGATATTTGCAGTAGAAGCTTGTACTTTAGATTTGCGTCTGGTTAATAGCAATAAGCTAATCCCCTTTTACATGGCACACTATCATGGGGAAGTAATTAATTAGGGCTTATGATTAACTAATCACCAGATTTATTAAAATGTTATGGCAAAAAATCACTTTATATTGCCAAAAATAGTAAATGATCACCAAAATAAGTTCTAACCTAACCTAAACCAAATTTGGTGACCATTTATCTATTTTGGTAAGCATTTTGGTGATCAATTTACTAAATTTTATTGTTCATTATATTTATATCCATTAATTAGTTTCCACTGATAAATTGAATTGCATTCATATCATCATCTTCATATCATTCTATTGCCGTCCACTGCTGAAAGTAGGCCTAACCCAAAGAGCGCCAACCATAGCGGTCTTGGGCAGCTCGCATCCATCCGCTGCCAGCCACCTTCTTCAAATCGTCGGTTCATCGCGTCGCAGGACGTCCCACACTACGCTTGCCCAAACGCGGTCTCCACTTTAACACTTGCCTGCTCCATCGGTCGGTAGACTGACCGCAGCAAGCGTAGCTTTATCTGGCAGATCAATAATCAGCGTTGTTATTACTTAACCGCGAGTCATTCTTGCTTAGAATAAAATTATTTATATTAGTATTATTATTTTATAGCCATGCGAAATTCTTAGTAGCAGCTCGGAGTTTGCCCCTTATTATATGGTACCTAAACATATCGGCGAACTATGGGTGTACATTAGTACGCCTCTGCCTAACCCTTTGGTGGCATGATAGTGAATCGGTTTCTTCTAGGCAAGCGCGCTCCATCGTAGATCGCAGTATCGCTAAACATCAGGCGCACTGGCGGTCAAGCGTAAGCCTATCACGAATAAAACTTACTTATATTTCATAGCAATTGTGGTAAATTTTTTGTGATTGTTTAAATAAGTCGCTGTAATAATTTATTAGTACCAGAGCCTGATGTCAAACCTGATGTCATAATTTTATTTTCGCCAATGACCTTTCCTAAGCCCCGATATGATAAAGGGGCTTTGATGTTCTAACACGTTTATAAATAATTCAATCTCGACGAGGATGACCCACTCTGCGCGGTGTACTTGATTGTATCTTTACTTTTCTTCCTTTTTCAAAAAACGTTACCCCATTGTAAGAATAACTTTTATAATCAACAAATCTGCAAGGTTGCCGCTTACGCTTAATTGTAATCGACATAGTCTCGTAAAGCGTTCGGATAAGAATAATATCCATTAACCAATAAAATAACCATATTACCAATTCGTACAATCTGCTGAAGATTGCACGATTCGGGAATATGGTTATTTAAAGCATTAAAATAAAAATAATATCCATTAAAAAATAAAAATAACCATATTACCAAGTCGTGCAATCTGCTGAAGATTGCACGATTCGGTAATATGGTTATTTACCATGTCTCCAGCAATTGCAATATCGTCCTGTTAAGGTCGTGGCGAATGTCACAAATCCCAAGGCCATGACTATAGAGCAAAGGAAAGAATGTGCGATTTGTAATTTTTAGGTAGAAAAGTATACCGATCTAGATTTTCTACCTCCACTGGTAGTTCTGCATCCAAAAAATAGGTTAATAGCTCCAGCGATACTCGTGACGAAAGCCTAATAATGTTGTTAATTCCCAACACATTTCATCTCCTGTAACAGTCTTCTATAATTACTCTCCAGGTAATTCTCATTACCTCTCATTAAGGTCCATTATGCCGTGTTTCAAACTCAACGTTGTTTTATTTCAAAGATGGTTAGTCCCCGCCCTTTAATTTGCATATAATTAAAAAGACTTCATTAATCGAACTTTCTTCCCGTTCTAATTTATTGAAGCCCTATTATTAAGGGCGATTGCATACGACCCGACTAGGCAAGCTTAAAATTTGGTGAAGTGTTTATATTCTACTAGCTTCTGCTCGCGTCTACGTCTGCTTGGACTTCAGAATTGGGTCCGACCTGAATAAAAAGTAGCCGTGTGCTATTCCAGAATACAATCTACCTCTGTCCCAAATTTCATCCAGATTTGTTCAACCGTTTTGGCGTGATTGAGTAACAAACATTCATTCATCCTAACTTTTGCATTTATAATAGGAACACCAACGCGTTTGTTTAGAGATCTCTATATTAAATGTTCTCTGAGCAGTTACTGAGAATTTACAGAGCTTGTTTCGGCGAGTGAGTGAGGTTACCGGAGGCCCAATCCCCTTTTAAAAAGCCGGCAACGCACTTGTAACTCCTCTGGTGTCCGTGGGCGGCGGTAATCGCTTACCATCAGGCTATCCGTCTGCGCGTTGGCCCCCTATCCCATAGCAAAAAAAAAATTCTTAGATCGAAAATATTATCGATTCTGTACAGCCTTCATAAATTTGGCTGGTCATTGAAAAATAACCCTGTATAGATAAAATACAGTAGTACTTCATACCTAATGGTTTGGGCTATTAGAGTGAGATAACAATACAGGCCAGCTACGGGTTAAAAAGAGTCCAAACTACAATCGGCGTCGGTCAATATTTTGTCAAATATTATTTGACAAACAAAAGAAAGTTTTTTTTTGAAAGACGCATTCATGTAAAATGTCAGAGAATATTGAATTTTTATCGCTTTGTATTGATTTCTGCGATTCAAGGCCCATTCAAGCTTAGTGCAGTAATCACTCTAAGTATATCAAGTGTGTGTGTATCTTTGAAAAATAATTGAATTATGATCGTAGCCTGTGTTTATCCAGCCTTTTTTAAAGAATTTAAATTATTTTACTGCTATTAAAGATATATTATTATATTTTTGCCACTTTTCTATAAAATACAGAATAATTGAGTAAAATTCCATAAAATACAGAATAATTGAGTAAAATATAGTAACATTTTACAACCCCCGCCTGTAAAACAGAGCACCAAGAATCGTAACATTCTGG
The DNA here is from genome assembly GCA_910591435.1 of Acronicta aceris. Taxonomy (NCBI): domain Eukaryota; kingdom Metazoa; phylum Arthropoda; class Insecta; order Lepidoptera; family Noctuidae; genus Acronicta; species Acronicta aceris. The sequence goes on along the minus strand of OU342761.1, from coordinate 13,471,152 downwards.
GTGATATTAACTCCGACGCTGCTCAGCTCGACGGCGAGTTCGTAAACAAAGTGATAAAACAATAGGAATGAAAACAAACGCCGAGGTATGTTCAATTTCAAATGTAATAAGCAGAACATGGGAAGGATTTAAATTGTGTTCCGATTTTGACTTTTATTTATGATACTAACTTTGTAATGTCACGTTTCGAGATTTATTTTTTAAATTTTCCACTCAGAGATTCACTGAGTCTAGTTGTGTCTATACATAAAAAACTGTTGGTAAGTGCACCACTTGAGAACGGCTGGACCGTGGTTTTTTAGTGGTATTATCTTAATAAGGCTTTGGACAGGAACATTTCAAAACTCGTCCGGAATATTATAAAATCGGGAAAATCTGAAAGTGCCTTTTTTCTATGGGGATTTTTGTATTATTATAGGAAAACGTCTGTTGAGACAGCTAGTTTTTAATTAAAAGAACCATACATCACCTATGCATACATCAGTCTTTATATTATTCCTGCTAAATTACTAGTATTAGGTACTTGTAATGAAAAAGAGTGGTCTATATTAAACAAATAAAGTTTAAAATGATCACGTATTTTGTCGTTAACTACATTTTTATAACTCTAATGCTGAGGTAATGATATTGTCATGTTCATAGATATGATTGCGTGCTAATTAAAGCCACTCCCTAAAAATATAAAAAGTTTATAACACAACAAACTAATACCATCAATGACATCATGACATGTGTGTTACGTAATTATGGGTGGCGTACCGAGCACATAAACGCGCTAGCTTTGCGTAGTAACTGTGCTTCAGCTACGGCGTAGCAAGACTGTATCTACTACGCCGTAGCAGCAGTGTAACTATTACGTCGTAGCATTTGAATATTACAAATTCTAGTTAGGGCCTAAATTCGAATTTTCGACAGTTTTTATACACAAAATCTGTCAAACGGTAATTTTATTCCTTAGTTAAAAGTTATCTGGCGATGGAAAAAGCGGCCCTTAATTGAAAATTATTTTAACTACTAACAGTTTTCTGTATGAAATCTGGTGAATAGGATATTCCGAGAAAATTTTCAAGCTTAGTTTACAGTTGTTTACATAGTTTGCAGTTTCTCCCGATTATCCGTTGCCATAATTTAATAAGTTGGAATCCGACACAAAACTCCAAAGCTACGCCATCAATCGCTTAAAATCAGTTTCCTTCCTCAAAAGTTAATAGTCATTCCTTTCATCTACAGTGTGATGTATTAAAAAGTCAATTATATAAAGAAAACAACTGTAGACGGAAGATAGATCTGTTGATAGTATCGGGAGGCAGCAATTCTATCGGCCCCTTCGTCCCAAGCCTGTCTCTGACAGCCCAAGATGTATCGATCAGTGGGAACCAATCAACGTATTGCAGAACTGTTTGCGTCGCGAAAAGGGAGGCTTGGTTATATTAAATATATACGCATACCATCCATGTATTATATTACGCACTAAAGAATTAAGAACTTCTAAATTCTCTATATTGTTATGACGACTTTGTTCAAAATTACTATTAGACTAAAAGAAAAATGAGCGTAGATTTATACGAGAAATATATTATTTATATTTATGTGTTTGCTTACTAAGAAAATTAGTTTTCTCCGTTTTTTTAAGAGTCTGTCGGACCGAATTTTCCATACAAATGTAATACCAAAATTAATCGTAATTCAAACATAATTTAATCAAATTGTGTTATTATTCGGATTCAGATACCTTTAGTCTAGGTTCTTCTCTACCATTTCGTCTAAAATGCTTCACTAAAAATAAATGTAAGCAAATTTAATTATTGATATCTTTACCAAGTTTGGAACGAATTTCCGGCCGTTTTTTTCCAGTGAAGTAGTAATAGATGAATTGGTAGGAAACGGTATCCAAATCCGAATAATAAAATCAAAATAAATCGTAATTATGAGGATTACAATTTATTTTGGTATTACTTTTTATGAGCAATTCAAGCTCCGCCGGACTCTTAAGTGGGAAGCAACACAATAACTTATACAAAATAGATCTAGCTAGACGTTTTACATCCGTCCTAAGCAGAGATCAGTACTTAAATGTAATGAGATAACTTACTTTCCAAGTCCACATTATTGCAATTTAATCCTAAACTTGAAAACCGGTTAGCTTGCTAAAAATACATGTATAATATACAAAGTGTCAACTCAGGCATACGCTTACGCCCCATAATTGCGAGGGTTTAAAGGGTAGTCTGGCTTATCGCGGGAGGGTTCGTGATGAGCCTCCAACAAAAGCTATGCTAAACTATTTTCGCTTTTATGCAACGCAATCAGCCGAATAAACGCAGTGAATATTGAATATTGCAAATGGAGTCAGTATTATCTTTTTGTTTTTGCATTTTCCATGCTAAAATTATAAAGTTATTTTAGTGAAGAAAAAATTTGACTGCGGGCAGAATTTGAACCTTCGTCTTCTGGTTTGATACACCAGACGCTATGACCAAATATGCCATCGCGAGTGCCACCCGCCAGGTCGAAATTTGCCTTCGCAGTCTCAATTAAGCCATTAAGATGACGTTAGTGACATCTATTGAAAAGCAAGGTACTTTGCTTCTTTTAAAGTCAGTATTGCTTTGAGTTTCAACATTATTATATCGCTTGCTGGCCTGTCGAAGTGACGATATCTGGAACGTGGCTGACAGTGATTGGATGAAGAGCTGAAATAGGACTCTGTGGCGTATACATGAAGAGGCCTACATCCAGCAGACGATGAATATGGACTAATGATGATGACGATTATTGAAATAAAGTCTTATTACTTTCTACAGTAAATTTTACTTTTTTAACTGAATGCAAAAATAACAGATACTGAATGTTTAAACGCTTTTTTTAATACATATTACGGTTTATTTACAAAAAGATTGTATAGAGAAGAAAATATTGCCGTGAAAGACAAAGATAAATTATTTTACCAATAATATTTTTATTATATCTTTTTCTCGCTACGCTTGCTATGTATTTCAGACCTAAATTTTATTGTCAATGGTACTAGGAATTAAAACAGCCTCTATGCCTCTACCTTCTCGTTTTGCAAGTCCGCAATTAATGTAACGATCTAAGCCCAGAACCCATTACGACATTCAAAACAAGGTTTTCCAAACAAAATTGAAAATAAATGTACATTTATGCATTTTTGTAGTGAAATAAAAAGTGTTTATAGTTGACATAATTCTAAATGTTAAGTTCGTAGGTACTTAAGTAGTAATTAAATCATTTGGCTGAAAAGATAAAAAGATACTTCTTTTTATCGAGTCAGTGAATTAAAAAGTTAAAATTCTCGGCAATTATTATCCATAACATTGTCTAGTATTAATATGTATTATTGTCTATTATTAATATGTAAGACATGATAAAAGATACATAACCGACAATCTATACTAATGTTATAAAGAGGAAAGGTTTGTATGTTTGTGACAAATAGAATCAAAATCTACTGGACAGTTTTCAAAAAATATTTTACCATTAGAAGGTTACATTATTCCTGAGTTATATATATCCTTAACCTATATTTATAACTAGAAAAAAAATGGGATCCCTACTAAAACATCAATATTATCCAGTTGTCCACCCGTGCGAAGCCGGGACGGGCCGCTAGTATTGTAGATATGATATGTAACGAGGATATTTTTTTTAAGGAATTTTATGTCCTGGCACTTAGACCTTTAAGTCATGTCTTTTTTGTAGTTTTTAAAACATCACTTTATCCCCAGTAAAACAGTGGAAACTTCAATAAGGCTTCGATGGAGTTTAGGAGGGAACACAAAAGTCACGATTTTCATTTTTATATAATTTGCCTACACTCGCACACGTTCACAAGCACTTAATAGTTAACTATCCACTATAACTACACATTAAACTTCGGGGAAACACAAGTTTTGGAAAATAATATAAAATCGAAAAAGTGCACCTTACATTTTCCCACATAAACTCTCTTTTTTTATTATAATACAGAATGTTATCGTTTGCAAATCCTAAAACTACTTCCATCAATGTGATAATATCAGAATTGTTTGCTCGTTTGTTTATTAGTTTTACAAACAAGCAAGTTAGGAGGCATATAAGCATATCATTATGTTTTCCACGAAATATGTAAAGTTAGTTACCTACGTTATTGCACTGGTATGTTTTAGGTCCCATCCATTACACGAGCTTATTCACTATCAAACTCCAAACTGCATCAAGACTAAAAAAACTAAGAATATTACTATTCTCGACCTGAGAAACCAACTCAAGACGTCACGTTATCAGCTGACGACGCTTGCAACCGCTATACAAGTGTCTTGCGTTTTAATTTCCCCGATCAGTATGGCAAGCGCGATAAGTTATTAATTAATTTATTAAAGCAATCTCGTCCCTTGAAAAGTCGCACAGTAGCGTTAATTAAGAGGGAAAATTAATTGATAATTATTGTCACTGCAGAGATTATGAGAACAAAAAGTATTAATTAACGAGAGTTTGGAGAAGAGTAGCAATATGGATAACTAGCTTCTGCCTGCGAATTTGTCTGCGTGGACTTCAGGATTAGGTCCGATCTGGATAAAAAGTAGCCTATGTGTTATTCCAGGCAATCTATCCGTGGGCCAAATTTCATCCGTTCAGCCGTTCTGGCGTGAAATAGTAACAAACATCCATACATCCATACTCACAAACTTTCACGTTTATAATATTAGTAAGAATATTAAGCAGCTCATGCATCAGTGTCGGGCATTAAACAAATAAAATGTTAACTAATTAAATTTTTAATCAATTGCAATTGGAATTAATTTTAATTGCAACCAAAGTAATTTTAGTGCAATTAGTTTTTTAGTTGCAATTGATTAATTGATGGAAATTTTAATGGTTTAGTGCCCGGCACTGTCGTACTGCTTACTCGGGGAGTCCACCGCCCGACCAGACAATGGCCCCAGAAGCTGGCGCGCGTGTTCAGCACACTCGCGCTTTCGAGTAGGATATGAGACCAGGGGCCGTATTATAACGCCATCATTTTTAGGTTGTGAGAAAGAGATGCCGCTCTACATATTAAATAGCCTCATCTCTTTCTTACAACCTAAAAATGATGGCGTTAACACGTTATAATATGGCCCCAGGCCTTTGAAACCAGTGAAAGCTGGACTACAATCCTTCATGACCGTAGCAAATGTCTCGAATCCCATTGCCGTGACCATAAGTCGAAATAAAACGAATGTGGTTTTAGTCCGTATTAGTTCAATACATGCTGCCGCCACCCTAGGTGACAGACGTACCATTAGAATTTTCTGTACTATAAAAGAAGAAGCACCTTAGAAGTGCATTAAGATTGGATTTCAGGAAACATCGAAGCTCGGAAAAACAAAATGTAGCTAACATCGCGGGTCATAACTAGTATCAAAATAATACCTAACCTAAAAATAATAGGCCGCATCCGATATTTTTTTTCCAATAAACAAAAAGATGAATGGCGAAGCTAAAGATAGGTACCTACCTATTTACACAAAATAATCTTTTATAAGGCGTAAGCATCTTTGTTCTTTAATAATATTGAACGGAATATTTTTCCCCGATTTAATCCAGTATTGTTCTTAGGCAAGGGACATAACATAGGTAAATCATTCTATGAATCTAAATATCCCTAAATAAAATGTCGTGAATTCAATATTTCTGTCAATTTCAATAGCTGTGAATGTAAAATCGTGAAATGTATTAAATAATGTAGGTGTACGGCACACATAATTACGCCAAATATATAAAATTTACAGTTTGTATCATAATAGTAAATTTATAATTTTCTTGTGTTTACTTGTGCGGTGTCAAAAACTTAGAAGATTTAGCAAGACTCCTAAATATCAAGAGGTGTGACTATGTCGACTAATACAAATATCACTCACACCACCATATTTTTCAGACGATACTCAATTGATAATTAAACTCACTAGCAGCCCGGCTCGACTTTATTTGGTTTGAGTAGTTTATTAACTATCATCATTATCATCAATATAGATTGAAATATTGATGATAATGATGATAATTGAACATTGAAATTGAAAAATTCTTTCACTGTTTAAGAGATACCTTATTATAGAATAAGGTACCTCATAAACAGTGAAAGATTTTTTCAAATAGGTGCAGGCAATGGTTCCGTTGATTAACCTCCATATATGTACTTGTAAACGAACTTACAAAATCCACTTTCTCTTTATAATATTTGTTTAGGTATATGTTGTGTAGCTCCAATTTGATACCTATTTTTTATAAATCACCCTAAAACAGTGAAAACGCATATATAATACTAGTTGCCCATCCCGGCTTCGCACGGGTGGACATAATTGATGTTTTAGTAGGGATGTTACTATATCACTCGGTGAAGATGTAGCTTTCTAACGGTGAAAGAATTTTTAAAATCGGTTGAGTAGTTTTTGAGGTAAATACGAACAAACTAACAAATCTTTTCTCTTTATAATATTACAGTTTAGATTAGATGTAAAATCACAGATAAACGATCGACATCGTTTTTGGAGCATTTTAAAATAATATCAGTACGAGTATATATAGATATTTTCGTGCGTCATGCCCTACATTGTCCCCTGCCTTTACAGGGTGGTTATAAGGGGGTGTTATATCTAAAGGTGGGTACAAAACGACTTCTCTGACAGCACATTTTTCATACTCCGGCCGTTCCCGGGGTCTAAAATTGCTCGCCTGTATTCCCCTTCATATTTTTGTTACCTATTGCTGCCGAGGCGTTTGGTGACGTAACTAGGTACTATGAAATGGTATACTTTTGGTATGGTATACTATGAAAATATTAATGTTCGTTAACGCCTCTATTCCCTAAATGGTTAGAAGCTTGGCAGTGGTGTACTCAATGTACAGCGGCGACCAAAAGTCCATAGGCAATCTCACAACGCAATAGCTTGACGTTTAGTTTGACTTATCGTTAACAAGTGATAAGCACTGGCTGTATCGAGCTAGCTCGTACTGTTCATAGCAATGTAATCCTTAGCGTGCTTATGGACTTTTGAGCGTTAGCTTTAACACTTTTTTTTTAATTTTCATTACAAACTGTCAGCCAGTAATCGAAACCCACCCATTGCACTACCGACGTGAACCCACTGGTAATACAAGAATTTAACTTAGCACGAGGGGTTAACAAGAATACTAGTAATGTGCGACCCACCTTGCTAGTAAGTTTTTTTTTAAAGCTTTAAAAAATAATAAAAAAAAATATTCAACAGATCTCGCATGAAGTGGAATAATTTATGTGACTTTCTAAAAAATCGGGCCACAGAGATATTCAATTAACGCATCAGATACCCAATTATAGATTTTCACGCTGAATGGGTATTTCTCATTACGACATTGAATACAAAATGTATTTTATGTGAATTAAATAGTTAAATAATAACCAGTGTAATCCCCACAGAATTGACAGTAATTGTGTTTACTTAACCACAAAATTAACGGGTGTTATAACAGGATTATAATGATAACCACAGACCACAAACCTATATATTATGAGTGTGAGGAATTTGTCCAAATAAATCATTATTGATATTTATAAAATTGTGGCATGGAGACTGCCTCATTAGTCTAATAGTCCCGACACGCGACTGCTACGCTAGAGGTCCTGAGTTCGATTCCCAGATCGAGTAAAGTATTATTGTGAATTTCTATGAAATTTTCAGTAGATAGCAGCTCGGACTTTAATATTTGTGTCCGGTTGAATAGGCTTTTTTAGGCTATAATTCAAAATCATAATTTGCGTCGGTGTATGCCTCTCTTTCCAGGACTTACAGTACGAGTATATAACAGGCTCATTAATTTCTTCAAAAGCAACACGTACTTATTAAACCTTACAGTATCAAAGTAATTGAGCCCGTAATACCACATAAGCAGTATTTTCCTTACGAGACACGTGCGATCCTATAGGAATTGCGGTTCACCGCGAGCAACGTAAATATTCCATAAGTCTCTTGGGTATTTATGGAAAAATCCGTGCTGTTTACCTCACAGACTTTCCCTTTTTACAGGAGCTATGATTTCGGTTTGAGTATCCGTGGTATGTACTCTGGAATCATGGATGAAGGAGTTATCTCTAGGGGACATATATCATGTCTTTTTGTTACCACAACATATTAAATATATGGACAGTACCTACATAATTCTATCTCACGATACCGTTGTATTATTGAAATTGGAAGTTTGTGTCAAAGATATAAAGGTCATACATGACTTTGAAAAACTATAAGTCGATATATACATATATTTTTTTTCTTTAAAAAGAAAACTTTGCCCCACTTTAGGATTTTCTCCTGTATCGTGAGTGCGTTTACAAACACAAATTCTCACATACACAAACGCCCAGACCTGAAATAACTACTTGTAGATCATACAAATATTTGCTTCGTGTGGGGATCAAACTCACAACGTGGTGCAGAAGCCGATCGCTCAACCGTTACACCGAACGTGTCGTCAAATTACTTTACGTAATGTGTGTTTAAATAGATACAATCGATGATTATCGCAGTTGAAGTTCTTTCAACCTTATTATTGAGAGAACAAAGACGAAAAATGATCAACCCCAACGTTGTTCATCTTACATATTATGCGCAGGACGCATAACTATTGAAAACATTCAATGTAATTATTTATGAAAAATAATTTCTTAAAATGGTGAAGAAAATCAGACAGGACTTTATAAAAATGTTGCTTGCGCAAAGCCCCTGGTGTTATTTCACTTTTTTAATTATTTTTACTGTCAGGATGAATAATGAGAATTCTTTTTACTTAAAAGTTGCTAAGGATCATTTTTATTGTTAAATTTTCTTTATACACAATGCACAGTTGAAAATAATTTAATAGATATTTTTTTTAAACTCCGATTCTTTTCTATAATTTCGGTGTGTAATTGCTCGGTGGTAGAACTTTTTGGGGTCTGACTGGCTGGCGACTACCCTTACTTCAGAGTCTGTCGTAAAGCACCTTGGTGTGTGTTTCGACTTTTGTACATAAGAGCCAGTTCCCTTCGGTTTGCTACGACTCTAACAGTCTGCAGTCCGCAGGGGCTCTTAAAGACCGGCAACGCATCAGCAACTCTTCTGGTGTTGCAGGGGGCCATCGGCGACGATGACTACTTACCACCAGGTGGCTCGTCAGCTCGTTTGCCGACACAATCCATAAAAAAATATGTTTATATATTTTACTGATTTTAGACACCTTTAATTTTTGGATATTATAATAATTTTAAATAATGCCTTGAATTAAACATAAGTATTTAAGGGCGAAAATAGTGTGTCAATTAGAGCTAGCACTAACCTGTACCAGGTCCCCATGGACCCCTCCAGCGGCGGTGATGGTGAGAAGGCAGACGTAAGGCACCAGGTCTTCGCGAGGGCGATGCAACTCCAACTCGTACGTTCTACCGATGTCGCCGTAATAAGTCTTGTTGCAGCCTGGTGACAAATATGATAATTAATATTATTGTATCCACCCTCAGAAAAGAGGTCATAAATCGTATTAAAAAAAATTATAAGGATCCTAAATAAACATATCAAAATATGAAAGTGAATACGTTTTTCTTAAAACAGCAACTGTTTAACCTAAAATATCATCATCATTATCATCATCAGCCGATCTTCGTCCACTGCTGGTGGTTCTATCTCGAGTGGAGACCGCGTCTAGGCAAATTTAGTATAGGGCGCCCGCCGGCCAGGTCGAGTAACAGCCTAAAATATATATTGTATAAATTTTCTATTGTGTTTTGATCAACACTACATCGGTAAACTAAGTTGATACCTAGCCTTAACCTAAAAGAGCTTTGAAAGTTTCCATTACACTCCTTTTGTGTCTAAAAGTAACACAGAAGGGTAGCGTTGACGTAAGACTTCGAAGTGCATCGTCTATATAAAAGGGTTATTAAGAAAAAGTTTCGTTTATAATGGAATACGTCTCCAACGTCTTACATAATTTGTTTAATATATCTGTCATCTATCCGATTGCCCATTAAAGCTATTTATTAACCCCCGACACAAAAATAAGTGTAGGTATTATAAGTTTAACGTGTGTATCTGTGTCTCTGTCTGTTGCATCGTAGAGCCCAAATGAATGAACCGATTTTGATTTTTTGTTTGAATGGTGACTTGAGTAAGACTGTTCTTAGCTATGATTTTAGAAAATCTGGCCAGGCGTTTGAAGATTATCAGCTCTTTTCCGGTTCATGAAGGGATGTGAGCAACTTCCACAGGTCTACTCGATTTTAAGTTATTTAATATTATGATTCTATTTATTTATCTCGTTTCTAATGGAAAATGTCTCCAACATCTGACATTCTTTGTTTGAAATCTACTTATTATCTATCCAATTGGCCATTAAATCTATTTTTATATATATTCATATATCTCCTTAGATACTTATTACACGATAAACATATATTGGGTCATGCACAGTCACACATTTTTTTTTCTTTTGTTCAAATATCTGAGTTACTGTAATTTTCCTACGTGGTTTCAACGCTAATTATACATATTTAAAAAAGTCAGAGTGTGTGCCTTGGATTCAACCACCTACAAATTTGCAGTCACTTTATTAATTAAGTTTAATCTCAAAGTGTGAATGAAGATTAGTAATTTCCCTTCTTATTTTCATATCTATCTAACGTCCAACTTTTCCAAACATCTGAGCTAGCTTAGACAAGCTTAGTCAAAATAGTTTTGATTATAAATGAGATCCAGATTCAAATTTCAGACGGGTCATTTACTTATACCACGACTGTCTATGAGGATTTATTTCTATCTATTCTAGAATAAATTAATTTTCATTTTATATTTATAAAATAAGAATATTTTCGCTCATTAGCTAACCTGCCTCGTTATGTATTATTTTAAAGTAATATATCATACCATCACGTTTGTGTACCCCGAAGGGTTTGGCAGAGGTGTAAGTACATTATTAGTTTGTGTTGTAATAGGAGGCTAGCCTATTGTCATTAACTGGACACAAATTCCAAACTCCCAGCTGCTACTGAGAATTTCATAGAACAATTGTGCCTGACCTGACTAAACCCAGGACTTCTAGCGTAGCAGTCGTAAGTAACGTGTAAAAAAAAAACAAAATAAATCAATCAGTAGATGTTACTTTAATGACAGTAATATATTTCTATAAAACACACATAAACACCTGCTTTAGCATAAAACAGTTAGGTAGGTACACGTTAACATAAAAAAGCCATTCAATCTTCCCAAGTATTTTAAGACGAAGAGTCATGACCCTTCTAAGTCTACGTATGAGAACACAAGAAAAATACCCGTGTAACAGAAAACAAACGAGCTGTATCACAAACAAGGGGAAGTTTGTGATGTAACGCGCAACTTGCAATGTGATGTACAACAGAAAGTTGTAGAGACGCTTTCAACTTGATTGCCCAAACAATAAATACCCGTCGAGTTGAACAGCAACTTAGCGAGGAGCGACTAGGATTGACATATCAACTGTGTTTTTATAATACAAATTAGCTTTCAGTCATTACCTATTAATAAAGTTAGTAAAAGTGCAGTAGCCTAAAAAATAGTTTGATTTATGGCTGATGCGACTAGGCTTTGTTTCATTACAATTACTATCAAGCTAGGATTTCCTCATTCGTCGTACAAATTTTTAAAACATAACATTTAATATACCATTTCGTTTGTATTACCCGATATGTTAAGCAGAGGTGTATTATGTCACCCACAGTTCATCAGTATGTTTAGGTCCCAAGATCCATGTAATTAGGGAGCGATCCTATTGACATTAAACGGACAGCTCCTCAGAATTTCATAGAAAAGTTCGATAACACTTTGTTCGACCTCGGGAATCGCACTCAGGACCTCTGGCACGTCTAGTCACGCTTACGATAAAAAAAATTTGATTTTATTTCATATTATATAACATACCATCACGCCTGTATTCCCCGAAGGGTTAGGCAGAGGTGTACTTAATGTACACCCACAGTTCGCCGGTATGTTTAGGTCCCATGTTATAGGGGGCGAGCCTATAGCCATTAACCGGGCACAAATCCAGACTCCGAGCTGCTACTGAGAATTTCATAGAAAAACCCAATAACACTTTGCTCGACCTGGGGATCGAACCCAGGACCTCTAGCGTAGCAGTCGCGCTTGGGACCACTAGACTAATGAGGCAGTCAATAACTAGTCTATTTATCAAAGATACACAGCAATACCTCAACAATTTTTCGCCAACTCGTACTGAGGCAACGGAATTTCTCCGACGTCCATTTTGAATCTGACGTAACAGGATTAGTTGCGGCGCTTTTCTTTGGCTTCCATTTTATAATTTTACTTATGTTGCTATGTTGTAGTTTTCAATTGAAGGAAAATATATTCAACAATAAAATACATGACATAACATGCCTGTATATACTATATCCACAGATATACCTACAAAAATCTACACAAAAGTCGAATCCGAGCTACCCAATACTTAACATTTACAACTGGGAATCGAACGATCATAAAGTCTTATACCTAAATGATATTTAAGTAATGTTTGCTATTATGTAAAAAAAAACTAAGAGCTCAGGCAGGATTCAAATTTGCGTTTTTTGGTTTTACAAATATTTTTAAATTCCAACGTGTACGTAATTCCAGAAATAGAAAGTAGAATATATATTGAAAATAGTGAAGTCATCAACTGCTATTGTTGGCGGAATTCAATTAATCAATCAATCCATAGCAGTCTGGACGTATAAGCCGAAATACAGGATGAAAAATTTCAAAGGTATCGATGGCTTCAAACGGAATACTAGCAGTAGTGAACTTACCGACTGCGGCACATCCCTACTGCAGTGCAGTGTCGCAATGGTTAGAACTGATTACGAGAATACTGGATATATTTTGATACCTCTGAACGCAATTTAAAAATTTGCTAGCAAGAGTCACAGGTTCCTATTTTGCTAATTCAAATGGACTTTAGACAATACCTAACTACATAGGTACTTTATGCTTTTTGCAAAACGTCAAAGAATAAAATTGGTTTAAAACTTGTCTTGTTCAATTAAATAAACAATTATTTAAATTAAGACAATTCGAACTTATAAATTAAACCAATTACTTGATGTAGCCCAAGCGTGAGATTAATTTGTAGACACGGCTTTAACGGTAAATGCAATTATACTTGTTCGAATGCTGTTAATAAAACATGGCGTCCTTACCTGCAAATGAAAATAATTGCTTATACTGTAGTTTGCAATTATAAAAAAAAAAACATTTTGAAAAGTATATCCGTATTAATTCGTTAACGAATAATAGTGTCACATGACGTAACAGTATATTTTAATTGCGCCTGCTACTTGTTACTTTGTATAGGTGATGAGGATTCTCGATATTTTTATAGTAACGCGAGTGTACACAAAGTTTGTTTTACTGTGACTGTATCAGTTATATTGTGTGTTGACAGATAAATCAATTGAAGCAGTCTGATAATAGTAAAAATACTTTCAGAAAAATCCCTTAAATAAATTTACGTAAATAATATTATTGGCCCTTTCTTTCAAACAACGTTTCTCCTTTTTTTCCAAAACAATAAAAATGGTCCTTCGATTCGCAACTCAAATAAAATGTGGTCCTAAAACCATTTATTTTACTTAAGTTGCGACACTTAATTTTTATAGTACTGGAGTGTCACAGCTCTTGTTTAAAAAAATAAGAGGAAACTGAATTCCGGATAGCAGTATAAAAGTACTTTAATACTGATAAATGTGATCACAGGAGCACTTGTGCTTTAATGTAGAAATATTAGAGCAAGTGCTATTCGAGAACAGAAAAATGTCGACGTTGTATGTTGTATGTATTCATTGAATTGTTCTATTCTACATTATATCTACAATAAGGCTAACTCGATCGATAGAATATGAATTAGCAACCATTATTTCGTAATCTTGAAATCCTTCAGCCCACTAATAGTATAAAACTATGAAAACCATTACGGATTACCGCTCGACCATTAATCAAATACTAGCCATTAATAAGCATTTATTTAAGGAACCGTTCCTTTAAAATGCACTATAGCAATATACGGTTATTTTATTGGGGTTAGGAATATTATTATTGTTTGTTACTTAATTTGAAATAAATAATAACGTTCGTTTTTGAGAATTTTATATATGAGAATATATAAAGTTTCCTAGGTACTTTTTTTAGTAGAAATCTAAATTCGCTTGGCTCGTCTTGGCGATTCAGCGATTCAGATTGTGAATAAATTTTCTATTGATTCTATCTCCTCTTTTATTAGTCAAGTCAATAGATAACCCTAAAACATTAAAGTACAATCGGCAACAAAATACAAACTCATGTTATTTCAACTGAGAAATTCCATAAACTTTTCAACTCAACATGTAAATTCGACAATCACATGTAATGAATATCGCGTTTAACGTTCAATTTCAGCTCGACGAGCACATTTTGTTCATTTCAAATTATTTTGGACTCATTACACGCGTCATGTATGCCACGTCACGAATTTTAACTGGCATACAAATGGAAATTACGTTATTTCTCATGCAATAGCGCCTATCTATTGATCAACAATTAGGTTCGTTAAATATGAATGATAATTGATAATATAACAAGTTAATAGTGGTGTTTGAGTCAAAATTTGTAATTTACGTCATTTGGGAGGTAGTTTATTACCTAGTGCAGTGATAGCCTAGTGATATGACTATTGGACTGCCAAGTCAAAGGTCTCCAGTTTGAATACACGCCTATGACTTTTCGAAGTCATGTACGTTATTTATTTAGCTTTATTTCTATCCCTTACATTTATAATTTTTCTACTGTTTAATTTGTGTACTTATTTATTTATTTGTTAGTAATGTTAGTTTTGTACTTAAATAAGGTTAGTATTCTTAGATGTAAGGGACGCCTTTTGCGGTGAAAGCTTCCTCCAAACCATTCCAGGTGACTCTATCCTTTGCCCATCTGGGCCATAAGTTTCCGGCTATTTCTATGATGTCATCACTCTATCTTTTGAATGGTCTACCCATTCTTCTTTTTTTGTTTATAGGATACCAGTTTGTTATTTTCTGTGACCATCTATCATCCCTGGCTCTCATAATATGACCTGACCATTACCATTTCAGTGCCAGGACCTGTTTGACCGCATCTCTCGCTTTTGTTCTTTTCCTTATGAGTGAGCTTTTGACTCTATCTTTCAATTTGATGTTCATGTAACTCCTTTCTATTCCTCTTTGACAGATTTTTATTTTATTCATGTACGTATTAATAGTTAATTATCACGCGCTTAAACGGTGAAAGAAAACATCGTGAGGAAACCTGCATGCCTGAGATTTTCTTGGCGGCATGTGAAGTTTACTAACCCGCACTAGGCCAGCGTGGTGATCGATAGCCTAATCCCCCTCATTCTGAGAGGAGACCCGTGGCGAGTACTGGGTTTATGATGATGGTATTATTAGGTAGGTACTAGATTCAACCTGAAATTTGCTTGTATGATAACAATAACAAAGCTTATGTAGCTTTCTATTAGTAAAATAATTTTTAGAATCGGAGTAGTTTCTGAAGTTTATCCTATAAACAAAAAAAATACTAAGTTTGCCTCTTTACAGTATTATGGAGATAAAATAAATAGGTATAACTATTCTTAGCATAGAAACGTTTATTCACACCGGTGGACTGAATTATACCTACTTAATGCTGAACCCATTTATAGCAACAATATAGTATTATAATACTATGGAAGATTTTATATGATACCTATAAAAGTATTTAGAGAAACAAATTTGGCAGTGTTCCCTTTCCCGATCGAATTCCTACCAAACTAAGACGTAGCACAAGAACAAAGAGACAAACTTTCAGAATATTAAAAGCTCTCTCTTTGATTGCAGGAGCAGTATAGACATGCAAGTATCGGGATGATAGTAGTTTTCTGGGACACGGTGCGGCCACTTGCCGGCCGAGAACCCTACAGTTGATGCATTTCGGTACTTGGCGCTTCCGTGCTAGTTTTTATGTCCGTATGTGTATTTTTTCTTTGTGCCTTGTTTATGGATGGATGCACACGTTCTTCTGTTTTTGTGGCCAGTCCCATATTCTATTTTTTAAATATATCATCATTTTAAAATAAAGCTAGAATTAATAGCATTTTTAAATGAAATTCAGATGGGGATGGCCGCTGCGATAATCTTACAACGTACGTAAAATTGAAAAAAATTGTAACTGTAATGTAAAATTGAAAAAAATACATTGTGTATTATATAATAAATTCCTCAGTGTTATAATACATAATGGTATGATTAAAGATAAGTACATATTATAGTAAGTAGTACTAAAGAAGAAAGATTGATAAGAATAAAGTAGCCATCGGATTTTATATTTTTTTTTTGTAAAGAAGAAAAATTATAATAGGGTCTCGTACAAAAATACAACAGTATTCGTAACCACCAGAATTGTAAGAGGCACGTAACTTCGGAAAAAATATTAAACAATAAAAGGGAAATATGTAATGAAACGCGGAATGATATATGTACCCGAGGCGCGCCTTTTTTATTATAGGCGATAGGTAACAGACGTTATGTGTGCTCAAATCATATTACTGGAGACTATTCTGGAACATGGTGCAATAACATATCGCTCGTTTCAATGAATGACGAATACGACATTTTAAAATACAGTTCTACGAATAATGATGACGTCAAATTAGTTAGTGGTATCTTTGCTAACAATTATTTATAGAAATGGAAATATATTGATTTGAAATAGCTCTCCTAATAAAAGGCTTTTTTTGAGTTAATGAACCTGTGCATTCAAACGAAACATATCGTAGTTACTTTATTGTGATCTCAAAGTTTGATGAAGTACTAGAGCTTTAGTACTTTTTATCGAACTTCCGTAATGTTAGCCAGGTAATCCGTCATTTATAGATTGTAAGAGAGGGACAGCACTATATAGAATAATGACGGTAAGTATATCACATATCTCTCTCTGTCTCATGACACAATCATTATGGATTTCACATCTAATAATACCGCACTATTTTCACAATCTGGCGAGTCATTATCATCATCATTGACAAATCATAAGAACACGGGGCGTAATTATTTTTACAGTTTCTTTAGTGCCTACAACATGTAATTTTTAGAAAATGCCTTCTTAGTATCTTACGCTTACCTACACAAATATTAGACATTGAAATATAATATCACTTTAACGTAACGGAGCTCGTAAAAAGGAGTTTTAAACTAAAAAACCTACTATTTAATGGTAATTTCTTAAATAACAGCAATTTCTTTTATTACATTGTAATATTTTAGATACACCACTGCTTCTGAATAAAGTAGACCTTAACAATAATTGGTCAGGCAACTTATATTCCTATATGTTACATGTGTTTCCCCGACACAAAAATAAGTGTAGGTATTATAAGTTTAACGTGTGTATCTGTGTCTGTCTGTTGCATCGTAACGCCCAAATGAATGAACCGATTTTGATTTTTTTTTGAATGGTGACTTGAGTAAGAGTGTTCTTAGCTATGATTCTAGAAAATCTGGCCAGGCGTTTGAAGATTATCAGCTCTTTTCTGGTTCATGAAGGGATGTGAGCAACTTCCACAGGTCTACTCGATTTTAAGTTATTTAATATTATGATTCTATTTATTTATCTCGTTTATAATGGAAAATGTCTCCAACATCTGACATTCTTTGTTTGAAATCTACTTATTATCTATCCAATTGGCCATTAAATCTATTTTTATATATATTCATATATCTCCTTAGATACTTATTACACGATAAACATGCACAGTCACACATTTTTTTTTCTTTTGTTTTGTTTTGTTTGTTACTGTAATTTTCCTACGTGGTTTCAACGCTAATTATACATATTTAAAAAAGTCAGAGTGTGTGCCTTGGATTCAACCACCTACAAATTTGCAGTCACTTTATTAATTAAGTTTAATCTCAAAGTGTGAATGAAGATTAGTAATTTCCCTTCTTATTTTCATATCTATCTAACGTCCAACTTTTCCAAACATCTGAGCTAGCTTAGACAAGCTTAGTCAAAATAGTTTTGATTATAAATGAGATCCAGATTCAAATTTCAGACGGGTCATTTACTTATACCACGACTGTCTATGAGGATTTATTTCTATCTATTCTAGAATAAATTAATTTTCATTTTATATTTATAAAATAAGAATATTTTCGCTCATTAGCTAACCTGCCTCGTTATGTATTATTTTAAAGTAATATATCATACCATCACGTTTGTGTACCCCGAAGGGTTTGGCAGAGGTGTAAGTACATTATTAGTTTGTGTTGTAATAGGAGGCGAGCCTATTGTCATTAACCGGACACAAATTCCAAACTCCCAGCTGCTACTGAGAATTTCATAGAACAATTGTGCCTGACCTGACTAAACCCAGGACTTCTAGCGTAGCAGTCGTAAGTAACGTGTAAAAAAAAAAACAAAATAAATCAATCAGTAGATGTTAGTTGAATGATAGTAATATATTTCTATAAAACACACATAAACACCTGCTTTAGCATAAAACAGTTAGGTAGGTACACGTTAACATAAAAAAGCCATTCAATCTTTCCAAGTATTTTAAGACGAAGAGTCATGACCCTTCTAAGTCTACGTATGAAAACACAAGAAAAATACCCGTGTAACAGAAAACAAACGAGCTGTATCACAAACACGGGGAAGTTTGTGATGTAACGCGCAACTTGCAATGTGATGTACAACAGAAAGTTGTAGAGACGCTTTCAACTTGATTGCCCAAACAATAAATACCCGTCGAGTTGAACAGCAACTTAGCGAGGAGCGACTAGGATTGACATATCAACTGTGTTTTATAATACAAATTAGCTTTCAGTCATTACCTGTTAATAAAGTTAGTAAAAGTGCAGTAGCCTAAAAAATAGTTTGATTTATGGCTGACGCGACTAGGCTTTGTTTCATTACAATTACTGTCAAGCTAGGATTTCCTCATTCATCGTACAAATTTTTAAAACATTACATTTAATATACCATTTCGTTTGTTTTACCCGATATGATAAGCAGAGGTGTATTATGTCACCCACAGTTCATCGGTATGTTTAGGTCCCAAGATCCATGTAATTAGGGAGCGATCCTATTGACATTAAACGGACAGCTCCTCAGAATTTCATAGAAAAGTTCGATAACACTTTGTTCGACCTCGGGAATCGCACTCAGGACCTCTGGCACGTCTAGTCACGCTTACGATCAAAAAATTTTGATTTTATTTCATATTATATAACATACCATCACGCCTGTATTCCCCGAAGGGTTAGGCATAGGTGTACTTAATGTACACCCACAGTTCCCCGGTATGTTTAGGTCCCATGTTATAGGGGGCGAGCCTATAGCCATTAACCGGGCACAAATCCAGACTCCGAGCTGCTACTGAGAATTTCATAGAAAAACCCAATAACACTTTGCTCGACCTGGGGATCGAACCCAGGACCTCTAGCGTAGCAATCGCGCTTGGGACCACTAGACTAATGAGGCAGTCAATAACTAGTCTATTTATCAAAGATATACACAGCAATACCTCTACAATTTTTCGCCAACTCGTACTGAGGCAACGGAATTTCTCCGACGTCCATTTTGAATCTGACGTAACAGGATTAGGTGCGGCGCTTTTCTTTGGCTTCCATTTTATAATTTTACTCGTGTTGCTATGTTGTAGTTTTCAATTGAAGGAAAATATATTCAACAATAAAAATACATGACATAACATGCCTGTATATACTATATCCACAGATATACCTACAAAAATCTACACAAAAGTCGAATCCGAGCTACCCAATACTTAACATTTACAACTGGTAATCGAACGATCATAAAGTCTTATAAATGATATTTAAGTAATGTTTGCTATTATGTAAAACAAAACTAAGAGCTCAGGCAGGATAAAATTTGCGTTTTTTGGTTTCACAAATATTTTTAAATTCCAACGTGTCCAATAGAAAGTCGAATACATATTGAAAATAGTGAAGTCATCAACTGCTATTGTTGGCGGAATTCAATTAATCAATCAATCCATAGCAGTCTGGACGTAAAAGCCGAAATACAGGATGAACAATTTCAAAGGTATCGATGGCTTCAAACGGAATACTAGCAGTAGTGAACTTACCGACTGCGGCACATCCCTACTGCAGTGCAGTGTCGCAATGGTTAGAACTGATTACGAGAATACTGGATATATTTTGATACCTCTGAACGCAATTTAAAGCTTTAAAATATTTGCTAGCAAGAGTCACAGGTTCTTATTTTGCTAATTCAAATGGACATTAGACAATACCTAACTACATAGGTACGTTATGCTTTTTGCAAAACGTCAAAGAATAAAATTGGTTTAAAATTTGTCTTGTTCAATTAAATAAACAATTATTTCAATCAAGACAATTCGAACTTATAAATTAAACCAATTACTTGATGTAACCCAAGCGTGAGATTAATTTGTAGACACGGCTTTAACGGTAAATGCAATTATACTTGTTCGAATGCTGTTAATAAAACATGGCGTCCTTACCTGCAAATGAAAATAATTGCTTATACTGTAGTTTGCAATTATAAAAAAAAACATTTTGAAAAGTATATCCGTATTAATTCGTTAACGAATAATAGTGTCACATGACGTAACAGTATATTTTAATTGCGCCTGCTACTTGTTACTTTGTATAGGTGATGAGGATTCTCGATATTTTTATAGTAACGCGAGTGTACACAAAGATTGTTTTGCTGTGACTGTATCAGTCATATTATTGTGTGTTGACAGATAAATAAATTGAAGCAGTCTGATAATAGTATAAATACTTTCAGAAAAAGCCCTTAAATAAATTTACGTAATTAATATTATTGGCCCTTTCTTTCAAACAACGTTTCTCCTTTTTTTCCAAAACAATAAAAATGGTCCTTCGATTCGCAACTCAAATAAAATTTGGTCCTAAAACCATTTATTTTATTTAAGTTGCGACACTTAATTTTTATAGTACTGGAGTGTCACAGCTCTTGTTTAAAAAAATAAGAGGAAACTGAATTCCGGATGGCAGGATAAAAGTACTTTAATACTGATAAATGTGATCACAAGAGCACTTGTCCTTTAATGTAGAAATATTAGAGCAAGTGCTATTCGAGAACAGAAAAATGTCGACGTTGTATGTAGTATTCATTGAATTGTTCTATTCTACATTATATCTACAATAAGGCTAACTCGATCGATAGAATGTTAGCAACCATTATTTCGTAATCTTGAAATCCTTCAGCCCACTAATAGTATAAAACTATGAAAACCATTACGGGTTACCGCTCGGCCATTAATGAAATACTAGCCATTAATAAGCATTTATTTAAGGAACCGTTCCTTTAAAATGCACTATAGCAATATACGGTTATTTTATTGGGGTTAGGAATATTATTGTTGTTTGTTACTTAATTTGAAATAAATAATAACGTTCGTTTTGAGAATTTTATAAATGAGAATATATAAAGAAAGTAATGAATTCATATGATGGAAAATCATCAAATTCAAAATTTGAGGAGTTGTCAAAAGCAGAATTGTGGTAAGTTTCCTAGGTACTTTTTTTAGTAGAAATCTAAATTCGCTTGGCTCGTCTTGGCGATTCAGCGATTCAGATATAGACAGAGTGAATAAATTTTCTATTGATTCTATCTCCTCTTTTATTAGTCAAGTCAATAGATAACCCTAAAACATTAAAGTACACTCGGCAACAAAATACAAACTCATGTTATTTCAACTGAGAAATTCCATAAACTTTTCAACTCAACATGTAAATTCGACAATCACATGTAATGAATATCGCGTTTAAGGTTCAATTTCAGCTCGACGAACACATTTTGTTCATTTCAAATTATTTTGGACTCATTACACGCGTCATATATGCCACGTCACGAATTTTAACTGGCATACAAATGGAAATTACGTTATTTCTCATGCAATAGCGCCTATCTATTGATCAACAATTAGGTTCGTTCAATATGAATGATAATTGATAATATAACAAGTTAATAGTGGTGTTTGAGTCGAAATTTGTAATTTACATCATTTAGCAGGTAGTTTATTACTTAGTGCAGTGATAGCCTAGTGATATGACTATTGGACTGCCAAGTCAAAGGTCTCCAGTTTGAATACGCCTATGACTTTTCGAAGTCATGTACGTTATTTATTTAGCTTTATTTCTATCCCTTACATTTATAATTTTCTACTGTTTAATTTGTGTACTTATTTATTTATTTGTTAGTAATGTTAGTTTTGTACTTAAATAAGGTTAGTATTCTTAGATGTAAGGGACGCCTTTTGCGGTGAAAGCCTCCTCCAAACCATTCCAAGTGGCTCTATCCGTTGCCCATCTGGGCCATAAGTTTCCGGCTATTTCTATGATGTCATCACTCTATCTTTTGAATGGTCTACCCTTTCTTCTTTTTTTGTTTATAGGATACCAGTTTGTTATTTTCTGTGACCATCTATCATCCCTGGCTCTCATAATATGACCTGACCATTACCATTTCAGTGCCAGGACCTGTTTGACCGCATCTCTCGCTTTTGTTCTTTTCCTTATGAGTGAGCTTTTGACTCTATCTTTCAATTTGATGTTCATGTAACTCCTTTCTATTCCTCTTTGACAGATTTTTATTTTATTCATGTACGTATTAATAGTTAATTATCACGCGCTTAAACGGTGAAAGAAAACATCGTGAGGAAACCTGCATGCCTGAGATTTTCTTGGCGGCATGTGAAGTTTGCTAACCCGCACTAGGCCAGCGTGGTGATCGATACTGGGTAAATATAATGGGTTTATGATGATGGTGAATGATTATTATTTAGGTATGTACTAGATTCAACCTGAAATTTGCTTGTATGATAACGATAACAAAGCTTATGTAGCTTTCTATTAGTAAAATAATTTTTAGAATCGGAGTAGTTTCTGAAGTTTATCCTATAAACAAAAAAAATACTAAGTTTGCCTCTTTACAGTATTATGGAGATAAAATAAATAGGTATAACTATTCTTAGCACAGATACGTTTATTCACCAGTGGATTGAATTATACCTACTTAATGCTGAACCCATTCATAGCAACAATATAGTATTATAATACTATGGAAGATTTTATATGATACCTATAAAAGTATTTAGAGAAACAATGTTGGCAGTGTTCCCTTTCCCGATCGAATTCCTACCAAACTAAGACGTAGCACAAGAACAAAGAGACAAACTTTCAGAATACTAAAAGCTCTCTCTTTGATTGCAGGAGCAGTATAGACATGCAAGTATCGGGATGATAGTAGTTTTCTGGGACACGGTGCGGCCACTTGCCGGCCGAGAACCCTACAGTTGATGCATTTCGGTACTTGGCGCTTCCGTGCTAGTTTTTATGTCCGTGTGTGTATTTTTTCTTTGTGCCTTGTTTATGGATGGATGCACACGTCCTTCTGTTTTTGTGGCCAGTCCCGTATTGCATTTTTTAAATATATCATCATTTTAAAATAAAGCTAGAATTAATAGCATTTTTAAATGAAATTCAGATGGGGATGGCCGCTGCGATAAACTTACAACGTACGTAAAATTGAAAAAAATTGTAACTGTAATGTAAAATTGAAAAAAATACATTGTGTATTATATAATAAATTCCTCAGTGTTATAATACATAATGGTATGATTAAAGATAAGTACATATTATAGTAAGTAGTACTAAAGAAGAAAGATTGATAAGAATAAAGTAGCCATCGGATTTTATATATTTTTTTTGTAAAGAAGAAAAATTATAATAGGGTCTCGTACAAAAATACAACAGTATTCGTAACCACCAGAATTGTAAGAGGCACGTAACTTCGGAAAAAATATTAAACAATAAAAGGGAAATATGTAATGAAACGCGGAATGATATATGTACCCGAGGCGCGCCTTTTTTATTATAGGCGATAGGTAACAGACGTTATGTGTGCTCAAATCATATTACTGGAGACTATTCTGGAACATGGTGTAATAACATATCACTCGTTTCAATGAATGACGAATACGACATTTTAAAATACAGTTCTACGAATAATGATGACGTCAAATTAGTTAGTGGTATCTTTGCTAACAATTATTTATAGAAATGGAAATATATTGATTTGAAATAGCTCTCCTAATAAAAGGCTTTTTTTGAGTTAATGAACCTGTGCATTCAAACGAAAGATATAGTTACTTTATTATGATCTCAAAGTGTGATGAAGTACTAGAGCTTTAGTACTTTTTATCGAACTTCCGTAATGTTAGCCAGGTAATCCGTCATTTATAGATTGTAAGAGAGGGACAGCACTATATAGAATAATGACGGTAAGTATATCACATATCTCTCTCTGTCTCATGACACAATCATTATGGATTTCACATCTAATAATACCGCACTATTTTCACAATCTGGCGAGTCATTATCATCATCATTGACAAATCACACGGGGCGTAATTATTTTTACAGTTTCTTTAGTGCCTACAACATGTAAT
Source organism: Acronicta aceris (assembly GCA_910591435.1). Lineage (NCBI taxonomy): Eukaryota > Metazoa > Arthropoda > Insecta > Lepidoptera > Noctuidae > Acronicta > Acronicta aceris. The sequence goes on along the minus strand of OU342761.1, from coordinate 13,446,600 downwards.
TTTTAGAAAACGCCTTCTTAGTATCTTACGCTTACCTGCGCAAATATTAGACATTGTAATATAATATCACTTTAACGTAACGGAACTCGTAAAAAGGAGTTCTACCTACCTACCTACTATTTAATGGTAATTTCTTAAATAACAGCAATTTCTTTTATTACTTTGTAATATTTTAGATACACCACTGCTTTTGAATAAAGTAGACCCTAACAATAATTGGTCAGGCAAATTATATTCCTCTATGTTACATGTGTTTCCAAACAAATTTGCAGTCAGCTCTAAGCGATAAACATCAACCCCCTTAAATTAACAGTCACATGTAAATATTTCACAAAGTGCGGTACAGAACAAAGCGTATAATGCTGACGTAGAAACCCAAATCTCACCTCTTTTGTTACAACTATTTTGTATAGGGCGGAAATGTTCCTCTTTTGTTACCTTGTTTCTGCACAGAATATACAGTCGGATTCGATGTCGCGATAAAGAGTTTGCACACGATTGTACCGTTTCGTTTATCCGATTGATTGCAAATTAAATTGTTGACGAAAAATGTGTCGCCCATTTCCAATTGAATGTTAATTTTAAATGGATTTCTGTGTGTCATTCACGCCTTCCGTTCCTGTCGCTGAATTAATTTATAGGTATTATTTTATTTACATTAATTTATAGTATTAATATATATATTAATGTGCAGGTAAGATAAAGTATTTTCAGTCTTATGATTTATGCAGTTAACCTATACAATATTTTTAGAATCCCAATGTTCCAATATTGTTAGATTCCCAATGTTGTTCCCAATCTCAGAGTGATCTGAGATTGGGAACAACAAGATCATCACAATACAGCTAGTACATAACTAGAAGATATATTTAAAAAATATATAGGATGACTATGAAAATATAGTACAAAAATAAAAATACACCTAAAAAGAACCAATCGCCGTAAGCAAATGATATTCAGAACAGTTCCATTCCACGTGCCGTCGGTATTGAAGCCGAACACGATGTTTACCGACAAACAGATCGCGTCGACCGAACACAATAGGCCCTTTGCGTTGTATTTGATAGACTTGCCTTTGTCAACAGCCCGCTGATTTTGAGTATCAGAATTTCTGTTGTCTCTTAAAGCGGGCGAAATTCGGAATTTGATTTAGGAAACTTGGTTTTGTCTGGTGCGAATTCAAAAAAGGAATGTTTTATCGTTCGTGCGTATATTGCTTTGTGCTTCATTATTTGTATTTGTACAGTTAGTAGTACCAATATGTAGGTAGGTACACCAAGAGGAACATATTCACTGAAATTAAAAAACATTCTATAGTTTGTTAAACATAGCTTGATACGCGCCTATAAGCGCGAGGAGCGAAGGGCATTGTCGGTCCGGGCTAACATGTTGGTACATAGGTTTGCGAGGTGTACAGCAGAAGTTAAAGTGACCCTCTATAGAGCTTATTGTCAAAGCTTTTATACCAGCGCTTTATGGGTGAACTACACGCAGTGGGCCTACAATGCTCTTCGCGTACAATATAATAACGCTTCAGGATTCTGGTGGGGCTGCCCCGGTTTTGTAGTGCCTCGGGCATGTTTGCTGATGCGAGGGTGGACAACTTTTTTGCAATCATGCGTAAAAAGTCGTCCTCACTAATATATCAAACCAGAAGACGCAGGTTCGAATCCTGCCCGCGATTGATTTTTTTTCCTTTACTATTAAATAACTTAATAATCTTAGCATGGAAAATGCAAAAAAATCACAAAAAGATAGTTAAAAGGTAAGGTGGCATCGTACGACACTGAACTAACTGTAAAGTAAGTCGTGTCGGTTGAGAGGTAAGGTAACTTGCCTCTCATAGATGTCACCAAACGTCACCTTATGACGTAAATTCAGAATGTGAAGGCAAAATTTCAATCATGCGGGTAGGGTTCGCGGTGGCTTAGAGGTCAGAGCGTCTGGTATATCAAACCAGAAGACGCAGGTTCGAATCCTGCCCGCGATTGATTTTTTTTTCTTTTTTTTTATAAATACAGACACATAAAGAGGCAGGGGAAGGTTTTAGGCATACGTATACGTATTAATGTACAGTACGCGCGGCATAAGTTGGCCGGAGTGAAGTTCGCCGTTTTAATGCGCAGTGGATTGTTTACGTTAAAAATTGTGTACTGCGCAATCAAAAACTGACAAACAGCTAACTTCAGTCCGGCCAATTTATGTCGCGCGTACTGTACGTTAATACGTATACGTATGAGAGAGAGAAAACTACATAGTGGGTAAATTATTGTAATTAAGAGAAACACCTTTAAAAGTATGAAAAGATAACTATAAACAAAAGTAAAACAGTATAATAATTATAAACAAATGTAATAGGGCTCGCCCCCTATTCCATTAGACCTAAACAATAAACACTGGCGAACTTTAACCTTCTTTGAATCGACGGTAGCCTAATGGCTTGGGCGACGGACTTGCGATCATGTGGTTGCCATTTAGAAACCCACCCATTGCACTACCGACGTGAACCCACTCGTAACACAAGTATTTAGCTTAGCACGAGGGGATAACAAGAATACTAGTAATGTGTGAACCACATTGCTAGTAAGATTAATTTTTAAACAAAACTGTGGGTGTACATTAGTTCACCACTGCCTAACCTTCGGGGAACACAGGCGTGATGGTATGCTATGTTATAAACTTGAATGGAAAGTTTTTTTTATTTTAGTTATTATTATTATCGGCCCGGTTTGTCCCACTGCAGAGCAAAGGCTTCTTAAACTCCTTCCACTCCTTTATATTTATATTTGTATTATTCTTTATATTTATATTATTATTATTATTTTCTTCTAGGAAATAATAATAATATAAATATAAAGGAACGATCTTATTGGCGTAATCCTTCAAAAAGGTCAGGTGCGTAGCGCTCGCAACAGGCGTGTATGTATGAGAAGATGTATGAATGTGGAAGAAGCAAAAGAAGTATCCAAGAATCGTAGCAAGTGGCAATCTATAGTTTTTGCCTACCCTTGTGGGAGAAAGGCGTGAGTGTATGTATGTATGTATTAAGTATTATTATTTTCTTTTTATATTTTAGTTACGTACCGTACACACTAACATTTAATTTTTCTAATTTAAGCTACCTACCGCAACCTAAGTAATATAGTTTTTATTTATTGTTGTAACATCGCTTGTCGTCTCCATCCTATATAATTATAGAGAAATATGTTCAATATATTGTGAAGTCTCAAAATATTTCAGTGACCGCTAAAATGTGTAACGTTAAAGCCACGTCACACAACCTTTAAAAGTTTCGCTCTAAGGTTAACGCGGCACGGGATAAGCAAAACATTCGATATCTATTTTTACACAGCAGCGGCCTCTATTCATCTTATCTTGGCGGGTTTATAGGCAGAGACCGGTAATGGTGTTTGCCCAAAGAGGGCTGTTCCCATCCGACTCAGGATTGCGATTTTTTTATTTATTTATTTGTAAAGTAGCTTCATTAATGGACCTCTGTTTATTCTTCCCCGCGTTGTGCCACAATTGCGTGTGATATCGCCTTAATAAAACGACTTTTCAGCTTTCTTTTTTTATTTTATATTCGGCCTTACTTTGTGGTTGTATTCAATTACGATGGATTTTAAGGGGAGTGCGTTCTCTTGACCTATTTTACGTTACGATCCGATACGAACATTTGAGTGGGTAATCAAAGCGAATGAAATTATATTGAAGTTAAATTTCGTACGTAATTTCGGACTTGAAGAGATAATATTGTTTTAATACTTTCCAAAATTAATTACAGGACTTGAACTGAAATTGCACATTTTATGTTCTTAAACGATTTCCCAATGGGACTCAATTAGGAAAGTGATTGCTTTATACGCTTTATTTCAACATATCTTAGTTGTATCTTATACCTTATTTTGTGATGTGTACCATGTATAAGTACCTTATTAATAAACAACAATGGGCATGACTGTTACTTATAGGCGATAGTGTCCTAGTAATGTGTAGAGAGTTGGTGGTGTTCTGCCGAGCCTTATGATTCCTTATGGACAGCAAACTGCCGGAGCCGCAGCAATCGAGAAGGGGAATTTTTACTACATATGTGCAAACGTCGGATAAAGCAAAAACGTCTCTGGTAAAAAATATTGACGTAGATATACTACGCCAATATTCTTACCAGAGACTCCGACATACCTATGGGTGGTCGCCAGCCAGTCAGAGCCCAAGTGCTTTTACCACCGAGCAAGCAAAAGTTAAGAAAATAGCTATTATCGCCTCTTATGCTGATATGAATAGCAGTGAAGAATTGTATCCTAACCCGTCCCCACACAGGGCGGAGTCTATGTATGTCTGATCATCTTACTAATAATGTGCTAATAATGTGTACACTACCGATATAATCTGCAGCTTAGAGTGGTTTTGGTTTAAGTGCCAATTAAGGCTAAGTTAGTTTAGTTGGCGTAATTTATATACCTACTAAATAATAATACACATGATGTAGGTATAACACTATAACATCCATCAAAGAACTAAAGTAACCGATATAGCTCAAAGGATGAGCATACTGAAATGGCAATAGGCCAACCAAGTCTCTTGTAGATCTAACAACGAAACGATTTCTTGAGTGAAGACCGTGTATCTAGGCAACCCACTACCATTTCCCGCCGGCCAGGTGGATTTGCGGGAGGCAGTTGGCAGGGATTGAATGAGAAGAGCTGAGTAGAGCAGCAGTGGACAAGTGGAAAAAATATATTTTATATGGTCCCAGGCTATAGCAACAATTTATAGAGACATGATTCAATTAGGGCTAACCTAAACTAATGCGCAATGATCGGACAGAGATTCGATGATACTCTCACGACAACCAGTGGCAAAGTGCAAGCACATCCATATCACACGTCCTTACCATCCGAGCTCCCGAGCAAAACTGACCAAAGTATTTTTTTAATAAAAACCTTGACAACGAAATCGGATTTGGTGGCGAATCATCGAATACCTCCAGCTTGGAGCGACTTATAAACTAAGCAACAACAGCTAAGAGTATCCCGTAACGAGTCTCGGGCCTAAACTTATGGCATTGCTAGGGAGCAACTAGGGATGGCTGTATTTGGGTTTCAACTATTTAGGAACGAATTTAAATCTACTAGCTCGGTTCAACCAAGGGTCGAGGTGGTGACGTCCTTACCCGCCTTTTATATACTTACACAATGTCACTATAATAATAGGAAGATAGTCTTGCAAACTTCATCAATTTCCTAATACAGATATCCCATCGACTCATACGTACCGTATGTAATAAGATTTGCGCAAGAAAGACAACACTAATTGCTATTGGATTTTTCTATCCATGTCTTTGTACCCGCAACACGTAGTAACTACTAAGATAATTTAGATAGAGTAGCTTAGTAATGGAACGATTTATAAAGAAGGAAGATCTTTTATTAATGCAGGGTAGGAATCTTAGTATTTGTGAGTGTAATAAAAACTGTATATTTAATTAGCGTACTGTAACATACCACATACCTACACTAGTACATACATAACGATTATGTTCCCCTAGGGGAAGACAGTTTTTATTAATTGTAACATCTCTTTCCATTGACAACAAAATGACGAAGACAGGTATAATATATCAGTTTAATTATGTAGCAAATGGAAAACCAAAAAAATTGGAACAGGTAGTAACTCCTGGTTTTTCTCGTGTGTCTCGTATGCGCATGTTAAAAAAAAACAGGGGTAGTGATGTGTAATATAAAGTAAAATTCATCTTATTGTCAGCAAAAATATACCCACATTAGAATACGACTAGTTCCTAAGTCCAATTCTAAAGACAGACTCAGAGAGCGACCCCTTCAATACTCCATTTAAGCAAGAACGTAAGAGAACATTAAAAATTAAATAACCCACCAGTGCAAGCGCTTGTTAAAGCTATTAACCCACAACTGCTGACCGCAAGGTGTACTGTACCTTATAATATGCAAATATGCGGACATCGGGCGCTTAGTACCATGCATTGTAAATACAGCCCGCTGACTTTGCGAGCCAGATCGTTTGCCCAACAAATTTGATCACGGTTATTGATGAGTTGGCCGTTATACTTGTAAATGAATGCTCTGGGATAATTAATGCAGTACCCACTGTCTTGGTTTACGTTGATGAATAGTGCATGAATAGGGATGCGTCATGGCTGGTGATTTTGTTTGCAGTTTCGTGTCGGGTAGTCTACGCCTTCCGGGTTGAAATTTGAAAAAGCTTTCACACTTAGCACTTGCTTACTAAATACAAACTTTTCATGTCGCTTAGCTTCAAACCGTATTCTACCCGTCCCAATCAGTAGGACAATTACCTATCCTACTGCTTGAGTAATTCACTTCTAGAATTATAGGTATATACAAGCTTATACGATGTGTTAAGAAAACCTTGTCCGATCCGTGAAGGTATCGTTAGGTATCGAGAACCGGTTCTATGTATATAATCATTTTCAGATTACAAGAAAATCCCAAAGAAAGACGAGAAAACTGAAATGGTAATGATCAAAGGCTTACGGTTGCAGAGACCTCGTCCACGGGTGCCAAAAAAATTTTATAACCTTTCAAAAATTTGCTGGTAATTGTGGCAATTTGGGCCATTTGAAATTTGGCCAAACCTTGAATTTTGGACTTTAATTATATTTTTACTTTCATGAATATTTTATTTGGTGATGTGATTACCTATATGCCCCTTTTGGATTGTACAAGGTTTTTTTTAACATAGTGAATACACCTCTAAAAGACTACTGATGATAATGATAGACTATTAGTTCGCCACATTAAGACTTATGTGGGTTGTAGGGCTTTCTACAAATTTTTAGAACACTAAATTAGAAATTCCGCTAAATGTTCGCACCTAAAGATTTACATTAGCTTTAGCCACACTATGAACTAAATAAACAATCATATTATATCTTTGTAAGATGACCTAATTATGTTGGTCCTGGACGTCAAACAGCCATTGATCAATATTTATGAATATACTGGCAATAGGTTCGACCCTATTGATATAATAGTAACCAAAACATACCAGAGAACTGTGAGTGTACATTAGTATCTACATCTTTGCCTAACCATTCGAGGAATACGAGCGTGATGCTATATTATGTTATAATTACTGAAAGCTAACCAGGGAAATGGAAACAATTAATGTTCAACTTACAAAAGAGAACTGCTATCAAACGCCCCAATAATTATTTAAAATGCTAATTGAAGAAAAGTTTGCTCACCCGCATATATTTAAAATAGACACTTGAAATAAAATACACCTGTGCCAACAGAATTAATTTTATTTCCCTACCACAAACAGGGTATGCAAAACAAATTTTTAACTGAGCACAGTAAAACCCCACACAAAAATTTTGTATCTCAACAAAAGTATAAATTAAAAACAGTTCTAGAAAGATTGTCACGAAAAATATTGCTTTAACTTGGTGCAGTTTTACGTAAGTATCAAGTTTTCGTCTTAAATTGTCCACTGTACAGAATAGGGGCAGGTCTTTCTGAATTTCAATTTAACTTGTAATAAGTTCGCCAAGTTGTCGAAATTAGCTCTGGGCGAGAACGAAATGCTGACGAGAAAACGATACGCCGCGTGTTCAAAATTTTGAATAAACGGAATATTCTTGGGTATGAATTTGATGTGTTTTGCTCAACCTTTGTGAAGACGTCTTTTGATGAAGAGGAAATTAAGAAAAATATATTTTTTGCTTCCAATCTGTTGTCTTTTTTTTAAGGACTTCATTTGCACCGTGTTTGTAATAAATATGAAGTTTATTAGTTCGCTCGGAACGAATTTAACCGCTAAAATAAAGGAGCTTCCCATAAAAATCCCGCAGTTTATTATACGCGATACTATTACCGCAAAATCCGTAGTAAAAAATAACTGCATGTAACTACCACTGGAACTCCAACTTACCCAATATTCAACAAATGCAATTAAATAATGGAGTATACTAAAGCTGTAAGCTGACCTCATTGTACTATAATCCTATCATACAATGTAAGATCATCTTATAATAGAAATGTGTGTACAAGGATAATAGAATTTAAAACTAATTTAAAGATTCCCCTAAAAATATTTTGGATATGATGACAATGTTTTATAATATTTTTCTAGGTAAACCTATACCTATTCTATCCAAACCTCATCTAACTTACGCAACCACCAACATACAAATGCCAACTCCGACTGTTTTCAATGTTTGCCAATTTACTGACTGCAAATAACATAAGAATAAGAATCAAATGGAGCAAACAAAGAAAGATTACTTTCAGGAAAAGCATTTTAGTTTGTCGCAGAGGCATTCCATAGAAATATTTACGTCAGTTATTTCGCAAAGCACCCGTTGCGGTACGGAGCAATGTTTGGCGTTTGCTTTGAGCAAATATTTTGTTCGAGTTAAAGTTTATAATTAGGGACATTCGGCGTGTTTGAAACGGCGCTCGTGACTGTCATTGTAATAGAGATGTTCTGTTGTTTAATTTTCCAAGTAATATGTAAAATTTACTAATTTTAAAAATATTATTAAAATGTCTGACTTGATTTTGACAAAATTGTTCTGCAAACCTTTCTGTGCATCTATTTTATACATCCAAATTCAATATAACTTATTACTTCAATATAACTAAAAAATGAAGATTCAAATGCTATACCGCTCAAGCTGCGAGCAATTTAACTAATTGTAGTATTTAACTGCTATTTAATTAAATAGCAGTTTTTAAAACTGCTATTTAAACTAAGTATTGAATAAAAATGAAGCCTCTATTTTTTTCCATGCTTTGTCAAATGCGGTCAGCGAATAGCTAATGTAATATATTAAGGCTAACCGACAGATCATTCAGCCGTATCGCGGAGTTCTAACTGAAATAAATTGAGCGTTGTATATCGAACATGTGTCACGCCTGCGTTGCTGTAACATGCTATTACGTCCAGGAAGCTAAAATGGCGACTTTTGATGTATCATAATATAATGTACGGACACACGACTACACCACATAAAGAGAAAAGTATTTTGTATTTTTGTTTGTAATTAATAAACTCAAAAACTACTGGACCGATTTCAAAAATTCTTTCTCTAATAGAATGCTACAATATCACTTCTTGCCCTTATTCCAATTTATATGTGGTCGGCGCAGCATGTCCTTTTGTTACATTCGTTAATCTGTATGTCTTACCCTGTGTAAAAAAAAATCGCAGAACCCGATTGCCACCTACCCGGCTCAAATTGTTAAAATCACACCAGCATCTTCTGAGGAGTTCGGACAATGTACAGAACGCCATCTACTGATCTTACCGAAACAGAAAACTTCACAGAAAACAACACAATGTCCATTTGTGTCTGTGTTTTATTTCTGTCAAATCTGTCAATCAATCAAATCAATACAAAATGTATAAGAAAATAAATTTTCTTCATAAGGTTCTTTTGCGTGATTTTTTTAGATTTTTTAATTATTCTGCTGTTCGGGGATGAGACAAATCCAACAAACTAAAGATCATAAAAATCGGTCCGGCCGTTCTCGAGTTATAAATGTTGTAATAAACCCGACTTTGTTTTATATATAGATAATATAAAACGCCTTATAAACCTCCCATAGCTCGAATATGTTTTGACACGAGATATTTTGTAACAGGAAAAGGAAGGAAAAACTTAATGTTATATAATATTAATGTATATTTATAAATAAGGGGATTTTTATTTATTATGATTGATTTCTGTAAATAGGTTAAGGAGAAAAAGAAAAATATGTTATTTGATATAACAGAAAATCTATTTTCTCTTCTTTAGAACTGGGTTCAGTTACTCTGTTCAAATAGGTAGTAAAAATTTGCTACAATAAAATTTAATTTTCGCTTTATATGCAAAGTGTTGTCCACTTCCATTTTGTTTAAGTGGGGTTCCCAAGCAGTCTTTGTCTGCTCATTTTTAGAATTAGGTAGCATTTTACTTTAATTCAAAAATATTTCCTTTCTCCTGTAACACTTTTTTGGATGCAGGCATACAAAAAGTCACAGCTTTATACTGTAGCAATTATCTTCGTTTTGCGCTGGTTTAAAAGTGTAAATAGTCCAAAAAGACATTTTTACCATAGGAGACCAATAAGATTAGCTGCCGTTTTTAGCTGAACATAGCAGGTTATATCAGACTCCCAACACCCAAAAATCCAAACAACCCATGTTTAAATGTGTAGTAATCTTAACATTCCCTAGTAATTTAAAAAATAGTACTGATCACTTTATGACGATAAAATGTTTTGATGTCATATTTTTATGACTTTTTTACGACTAAGCTACTGAAACAATTTTGATAAAAACTAGGCACGTTTATAAGAATAGCCCATTTAGGCTATCATAGAAGCATAGATGAAGGAAGAAGTAACTTTTATAGAACTTCTACAAGAATATTTATGTTTTTTTTTATTTTTGATATTATACCGAACCTGAAATATCACTCGAGCAAGAAATTCGAAAAAACCTATATTTAGTTATATTTAAATTGAAGTTCATAATATCTAAATTGGATGTTAAAGTGAAAGTAACCTAGATACAGGCCCAGTTTCTGTATATAATAACTAAAAATCTTATGCAATCGTTTATCATAAATAGAACCCATCAACGAAAACAAAATTAAAATCGGCTCAAAAATAAGGAAGTCACAAGCATTTTAATTTTATGCTAGACAGAGAACGCACTATACTTGTTTATGACGACACAAACCAATGCTCCAGACAAATCCTATACTAACACTCTTTTGGGGGAAAGGGAGAAAGCATCCCCTCTTAATCCCCACCAACAATTTTAAATTTTAGCTTATATCTTTGAACTTTAATAACCAATTTAAATTATTTTTCAAAATACGATTCGTGTTGAATTTCATTTTTCACTCAGCTTGGTATTTTTAATTAGTCAATTACCATATTCGTGTATTTTCGCCATATCTTAAAATACCGTCCTTCGTGCGAGCAAATAAATTGAAAACCGAAATGTATTATTAAAAATCGGTACATTATCTTTACATAAAAGGCAGGGCCCACTTCCGTGTATTTTCGACATAACTTAAAGTACTGTCATGCGAGTTAGTAATCAACATACATTACTTACAATGTTGATAATTTGAGTAAGCTATAACAAATGAAAGTTCAACACGAAAGTTTATAATTTACTTAGAATTTTATAAATCAACCTAGATTTGACGACACGATTGGCGTAGCGGTTGAGCGATCGGCTTCTGCGCCACGTGTTGTGGGTTCGATACCCACACGGAGCAAATATTTGTATGATCTACAGGTAGTTGTTCCGGGTCTGGGCGTTTGTGTATGTGAGAATTTGTCATCACCTCTTTTCTTGATGAAGAGATTTACACAACTTTCACAGGTCTGATCGATTCGAAATTTGAAATCGTGTAAAACACGACTATTATTAATTTCAACATACTTATCAATACCATCACGCCTGTATTGCCCGAAGGGTTAGGCAGAGGTGTACTGGTATACACCTAAAATCAACGGTATGTTTTTAGGTCCCACGTAATAGGAGGCGAGCCATTAATCGGCCACAAAGCCAGACTCCGACCTGCTACTGAGAGTTTCATAGAAAAACTTTGCTCTACCTGGGGATCGAACCCTCTAGCAGTTTTACGAGGTAGTCTACTATTATTCTTATCATAAACAGAAATACTATCTATTTTTAATATGAAAACAAAGGTTCACGCAAATGAACATGTGATTTTACGCGCAGTGGCGGCACAGTGTGGCGTGTGGCGAGCCTAATGTCCCGTGGCGACAACCAGACGGAATATATTAATGTTCAACAATGCAAAACCACGCTTGCTTACTGCAGCTTTGTAGTTTTACCTACTTTAATTTAAATTCGATTTAGTTTTATTTGGAACTAGCTAGATAATCAATGTTTTTAATATAATATACCATCACGCCTGTATTCCCCGAAGGGCTAGACAGAGACACCAACGTGCACCCACAGTTCGCCGGTATATTTAGGTCCCATGTAATAGGGAGCGAGCCTATTGCCATTAACTGGGCACAGATGCAGACTTCGAGCTGCTACTGAGAATTACCTATAAAACCCAGTAACGCTTTGCTCGACCTGGGGATCGAACTCAGGACCTCTAGCGTACCAATAGTAATGAGGCAGTCAGGTATGATCAGGTATTTTTTTTTTTCGTCATAAACCTTCCCAGGCATGCACACAACTCACAAAAGTTTCATCGCGATAAGATGAATGGTTTAGCAATGCATAGAAGACAAACATACAAACATTCGTTTTTATTCATATATAAGATGGATTCAGAAAATGGCAAAGCTAGGCAATTTATTGATACGTCAATTGTATATTGGTGGTGTGTCGCGTACTGTATAGTTCCAGAGGAACGTCATCCTACGTACTATCAGGCTTTCGAATGAGCAACCAGCCGATACTTTCCCAAAAGAATACAGCATGGAGTTCTTTATTATAGGAGTGAAAAGGTTTTTACAGGGTTGGCAACCCCCGACCCTCCGTTTACTGAAATGTGTACAGAATACATTTAATGTAATTATTATCACCAATATCTGTATATATAAAAATTAATTGCTGTTCGTTAGTCTCGCTAAAACTCGAGAACGGCTGGACCGATTTGGCTAATTTTGGTCTTGAATTATTTGTGGAAGTCCAGAGAAGGTTTAAAAGTTGAATAAATTTGAAAGTACTAAGTCTGTCAGGTCAGCTAGTAGATAATATATTTTAGTTACTATAATAAAAAACATAACATACCATCACGCTTATTTTCTCCGAAGGGTTAGGCAGAGATGTACTACATGTACACCCACAGTTCGCCGAGTGGGCAAGCTATTGCCATTAAAGCTATTACCATTAAATAAAAAAACAAATACCCCGCTCCACCTGGGGATCAAACCCTGAACTTGTAGAGTAGCAGTAGCACTTATGACCACTAAGATATTATTAAACTTAATACCTTCCAATAGTATTTTACAATTTAACATACATACATACCATCACGCCTGTACTCCCCGAAGGGTTAGGCAGGGGCGTACTAATGTACACCCACAGTTCGCCTGGTATGTTTAGGTCCCATGTAATAGGGGGCGAGCCTATTGCCATTAACCGGGCACAAATCCCGACTCCGGGCTGCTACTGAGAATTTCATAGAAAAACCCAATAACACTTTGCTCAGCCTGGGAATCGAACCCAAGACTTCTAGCGTAGCAGTCGCGCTCGAGACCACTAGACTAATGAGTAGAATATGGGGGTCTTTATTAGAGCAACTGAAGCAAAAACATTTTGTACAATTTTATTTCTGTAGTTTCAAATACTTGCCCCTGCGAGCAGCGGGAAAAGGCGTGAATGTTTAGTTAATACGTGTATTTCATAATACCTATGTATTATGTACATACAAGAAGAAAAATTGGAAATAGACAGTGGTTCGTAACAACCGAGTCACTTTCAATTCAGAAAGTGTTAAATAACAGTTTATACAAAAAAATTAAGGTCACGAAGGTTTAAATATAAGTTAAAAATATTTTAGTGACGTAAAAGTACGTAGTATGGAAAAACCTATCTTAACTTGAAAGTGGAGAAACCGTCGTTTTGTTTAAAATGACGTCAGCTGCATGCCTTCAAGATAAACTCCCTGTTGCCAGTTCAAAAATTTCCTCGATTCCAAACTACGGAAGTTTGAAACTCCTTCGTGTATTTTCTCATCTGGTAGTTTTATTTATTTTTGTATTGGTAGTTTCTTAATTGCATAATGCTGTTGCAATGTAGCTTTGCCAGGGAAATCTTTAATAACTAAATTTTTCATTTTTACTTTGAGGAATCTAATTGCTTTCAACTTTTACCCGAAATTAGAGACAGATTTTCCTTTGATATCTTTGTAAATATTAATTCTTTGTACTCGTATGAATCGCAGAATGAATTTCAAAAACATCGTTCGAGTGAGACGTTATCTATCAGGCTTGTAGGCTTCTGAGTACTTCTAACAATTGTTAAAGGTGTTTGTATGACAACCGGGACCAAAGGCATTACATGCTCTCCGGGGCTTGGAGGGATCTAGATGTGTTAAGAATGGTTACACATCCACACACTGATCCCGTATGTGATTCCACCTCATCCCTTCTGAGGAGTCCATCCTTTCATGAAGTAAATAACAAGACCTCAATCAACGCAATAACAATATTTTATTACAAACTCAATCTCTGACACAATTAACAAATATAATCACTAACCTTACTTGTCGCTCAGGCGTCTCGTTTCGGAATGATGGTCGCAAAGTGATACTATTTATTAGGTAAATGTCTAAATGACTTGACAACTGACACAACTGACAAATAACGATTTTATATTACGAAGTGACATCAAAACTCATCTGTTCAATCTTTAGTAACAAAACAGTATACAACTACCTACAATTGGATGAATGTTGTTACAGTCGGCCATCCTTCAAAAACGAGTCCCCTCGTTTCTTCTTCCCTCAATAATAATTTATAATAATAATAATAAAGTGTGTAACATATAAGTAATTCCTAATAATTAATTAACAATGCTTAATGAATCATGTTCAGTTATTACATAATTGAGTACAATAGTCTATTACTTATATTCTATAGCCATGCGATGTGAAAGCTACTTCCTTCACTCTCATAACGCTGGCCACAATGCTTTGAGCTACTCATGGGCGGCGAGTTCATACGCCAATCCTACCCAGCCCTAAACATTCTCACTCATACTAAATTATAGTCACCCAGAGTGAGGGCTACTTCCTTCACCGTCACTCCGTAATGACTGCAGTATTTCGAGCCACTCATGGGCGACGAGTTCATACGCCAATCCTGCCCGACTCAAAATACCCTCACTCATTCTATTATTATAGCCGTGCGATGTGAGGGTTACTTCCTTCGCCGTCACACCGCTATCGACTGCGATGCTTTGAGCCACTCACGGGCGGCGAGTTCATACGCCAATCCTGCCTGACTCAAACATCCTCACTTCAGATTTCCTACTCAGTTTTATCATATCATGGACATAGAGTATTTTGTTTTTTAAGTCTGCTCAGGACAATCCTCTAATTACTATCACTTAATTAAGGTACCTATAATCAGTTCATTTTCACGAGTATATAAGATTAATCATGAATCAGTTTATTAAAAATTACGTTCGTTAGTGTCTTAGTCTCTATCGCTATTGTCACTGTCGTCATCATTGTCTTCGCTGGAGGAGCAAGTAGGGGCGTTAAAACTTAACCATGGGAATATTTTGTCGATGGCGACGATTGTTTCATATTTTGCCCCTTTCCTTGTTAAGGGGGTGTCTTCTACGAGAAACCTATCATTTGGCAAGATCTTTTTAATTCGATATGGACCCTGACACTTCGCTTCTAACTTTTTGGATTGCCCCGGGGCAGTTACTATTGCCCTCGTAATCCTAACAAGGTCCCCTTCTCTATAATCTGTACCCTTTTTCCTGTGTTTGTCGTAACGATTCATATTTATCTCCTGATTTTTCTTGATACGTTCACTTGCTTCAGACCTAATTTCTTCTAACGTTTGGTTATTGCCCTGCACCACATCATCAAGTAAATTATTCAAAATACCTTGAACTGGATTTACAACTGTCCTGCCTAACAACAATTCGGTAGGTGTTTTCTTTGTAACATCGTGAACGGTTGTGTTCAATCCTAACTGTATGTCCGGTAGAAGTTCGTGCCACGTATTTTTGTTTTTACCGTGAGCCATGGACCCAAGAGATGCTAGAATCGTTCGGTTATACCGTTCGACCTGTCCATTGGCCCTTGGTGTGGCAACGGAATTTAGTATGTGCTTCGCACCAATCGACTGTATAAAAGTCTTGAACTTTTTACTCGTAAAACTGGTACCTCTGTCTGTAATAAGTCGTGAGGGAGCGCCGAAGTAACTAAAGAGAGTTTTGAATGCCTTTATACTCTCTTTAGTTTTTGTACTTCGTACAGGCGTTATGCTAATGTACTTGGTGAAGGCGTCAATTATCACAAGTATGTATGTATAGCCTCGTTTGCTTCGTGGAAACGGACCGAGATGATCCGCGTGCAATGTGTGGAATGGTAGCTCTATCTTTGGGATCGGGTGAAGTAGTCCCTCCTTGGATCCAGAAGGTAGTTTGTGGTGGGCGCACTCGAGACAAGCAGCCACATATTTCTTTATAAACTTCCTCATCTTCGGGAACCAAAAGAGTGATCGGATTCGGTCCAAGGTCTTTTCGAAACCGAAATGACCCACGTCATCATGGTTGACTTTTAAGAGCTGCCACCTCACGCCTTTCGGGACCACCCATCGGGTAGTACCATCAGTTAAGGTTCTAAAAACACGTCCATTTTTAACCGTATACTCTTTATAAATGCCTGCAACCTTAGCTGTTTCAGGATCCTCTAGAACATTCTTAATACGTTTGATTTCTTCGTCGGAAGATTGTACTGTGGAGATCCAATCCTCTGTACTAACTGACATAATGTCTAAAATGTGGATCTCTTCATCTGGCATTGATACCGGTCCTCTACTGAGTGCGTCCACATGGGACATTCTGTCACCGGGACGGTACTCGATTTCGCAGTCAAATTCTAAAAACTGTATCCACCATCTAGATATGCGAGGTACCAGATCTCTTTTGGTGAATGTTGAGCGTAACGCACTGCAGTCAGTTACTATGGTGAACTTGATTCCAATAAGGTATGTGCGGAATTTATTCAATGAACTTACGACTGCAAGCGTCTCTAGCTCGAATGAGTGTAGTTTCATCTCATCTATTAGCGTCTGGCGACTAAAGTACGCTATTGGGCGCCAGGGATCTGAATCCTTTAATCGCTGCAATAAGATGCCCGCAACACCAAACTTACTCGCATCGGTGTGCAATTGTGTTTGAGCATTAGGGTTATACAAAGCCAGAATAGGTCTTTCTATAAGAAGTCTTTTAATTGTCTGGAATGACTCTGTTTGTGTATCTCCCCACTGCCAGGGTATGTCCTTCTTCAAAAGGTTTGTTAATGGCCTAGCAATCAATGCAAACCCTTTCACAAACCTTCTGAAAAAGCTAGCGAGTCCAAGAAACCTCCGGACTTCATGCTGGTTCCGAGGAACAGGGAACTTTGACACCGCTTCAATCTTTTGAATTCCAGGTCTGATACCATCTTTATCTATTTCAAACCCAAGAAAGTCAATTCGTTCCTGAAAGAAGTGGCACTTTTCCATCTTAAGCGTTAGTCCCGCTTCGCGTAAAAGGCCTAAAACTTCTTCAAGACGCGTCAAACCCTGTTCGAAATTCTCAGATGGTATCATGATGTCATCCATATATATAACGATATATCCGACTTTAGTTTTATTAAGGATCTTGTGAATTGCTCTCTGAAAAATTGCCGGAGCATTTGCCAACCCGAAGGGCATACGATTGTACTCGTACTGCCCATCAGGTGTGACAAATGCTGTTTTCTCCCGAGATTGTTCAGCTATGGCGATCTGGTGATAGCCTGAGGCTAAATCAAGCGAAGTGAACAATGACTGACCTGTCAATTGATCCAACAAGTCGTCAATTCGGGGTAGGGGATAATGGTCTCTTTTGGTGCGACTATTTAAGGCACGATAGTCTACGCAGAGACGCTTCTCGCCCGATTTCTTTTTAACAAGGACGATCGGGCTCGCGTATGGTGAACTGGACTCTCGCACAATGCCATGTTCGATCATATCACTAACCATATCTTGGACGAGTTTACGCTCAGAGTAAGGTAAACGGTATGGCCGATAGACAACCGGAGTGGAGTCCTTGAGATGGATTTCCATTTCTGTAACAGTGGTAAATCCCAAGTCGTGCATACCGTTGGAGAAACAGTCTTTATATTTTTCGAGTAATTCTACACACTGGCGTTTATGACTCTCTAACAGTTGGTTTCCGCAATTGGGCCGGATAGGCTTGTCGTTCTTTGAATAATTGTATATTCTCAGAACATTTAAATCCTTATTTCCTGATCCCACAAACTGCGCTCGTGTGATGAGAGTGTTTTCTTTAAAACTCACCGGATCCGAACCAACGTTCTGAACTAACAAGGAGCATTCGGAATTACGAATCTGATATTCCCCTGGTAAGAGATAATACTCTTGTCCCACACGGCCTCTTACAGATCCACCTATATATAAATGTCCATCGCAAGCGACGTTTGACCTCACAGGGACCGATACCATCTCACCTACGTTTACTGTGAGGTTGCAAGTTGTAGTTAGGTGAAGCTTAGAGTATAGATCATGGCCCACCCGCTCAAATTTTAAATCAGTCGGAGTCTTAATGATTTTAAGTGTCGGTCTTTCAGTAAAGCTATGTCTAAGTAATACATCACAGTTAATTAGATGGTCATCTACGACGAACACCTCAACATTCACTTCTGATATACCCTGTACATCTATATTTACTAAAGTACGCCCTAGCGGTAGGTATGGTACATTCCCTAATCCTCTCAAGTATGGGCCATTCACATTTTCCCATGATAATCCTAAACTCAAAGCACTCTTTTCGCGAATCAATGTTGCCTCGCTACCTAAATCCAGTTGACAAATTATGGCGGAGCCGTTTATATCTATCATAATCCTATATTTGTCATTACTATGCTCTGTGATGGAAACCTCAAGGATATTTTTATCTTTTGAAGGGTTCTTTTGATCCTTCAATCTAGGACAGTGCGAAGTGTCATGTCCTAGGAAATGACAGTTGGTACACTTCACAATCGGTTTGGGACACTTGAAACTAGGGTGACCAACACCTTGACAGTTGAAGCACGTTACAGATCCCTTAAAACTAGTGTTTTTAAGAGACGCGGTACTGTCTGAATTCCTAGTTGAGTTACTACTGACCGATGTAATATTAGGGCGTTTATCTCTATTAAACTCTTTATAAAAATCCGATTGATTTCTGTTATGACACTTAATAGTTTTAAAGAATTCAAGTACATCTTCGGGTTTATCGAACTTTGCTGCTTGAGCACCTACGCGTACTCCCCTGTCTTCAATCCCATAGAGTAAGCAATCTACTGCTTGCCTTCCAAATATTTTACATCTATTCAGTAAATTTATTTTTGCAAAGTAGTAAAGCTCAAAAGATTCTCCAGAGCGTACCCGTCTATTAAGCATGTCTGTCAAAAGTTCTGCGTAATTTTCCGTTGCAGGAAATGATTCCTTTAACATGGATTTCCATTCGAGCCAAGTATGCTTAATAGAGGGTAAGCCCTGGTACCACGTTTTAGCCAATCCGGAGAGTTTGGGCAGGGCATAGTGAATCGTCTGTTTGTCATTCCAATTATAAATTTCTGTACACTCATCAACTTTATCAAGCCAGATATTAATTGTTTGCTCTTTCGACATAGGGTCAAATTCTGGGATTACATTATTCAAGGTTGAGCTGGAAAATGATTCACGATCCCCTGCCTTTAATTTAAATATTTTTAGAAAGTCTTCAAAAAGATCCAAAGTCATAAGTCTAGATTTCTTAGTGTCATGTGTACTTTCATTTTCATTGTCAATAGGGGAATGTCGTTTTCTGGGCGTGTTGAAGGAACAGTCACGACGCCTGGTTGCGCTGCTAATATTTCTCTGACCGTGGTTCCTTGGGGTAAGTTCAGGTGTCTCAACGCGTCTGTATGATTTGTTCCGTTCAGTTAACCTCTCACGTTCTTTACATACCTCCTTTTCAAGCGTCCTTAACTTTTCCTTCGCTCTAGACAGCTTACGTTCCCGATCGCGTAGTGTTCGTATGCTGCTCGCACTTCGACTTCGGCGAAAGCTGCTATGATGACCATGCACTGGACTGCGGCTGCGACTGCGCCTCTCGCTCCCACGCAAGTCTCGACTACGGGATGCCTCACTGTGACGACGCTGCCTTTCTTGGGTACGAGATGGGCTATGAGCGCGTCGATAATGCGCATCCAGATCTTTATCACTCATTTTCCTGAAACTCGAAGTATTTACTTCATGTATTATTACGCTCTAGTAGCAACCTGATTCACAACAGGTTTTCTAATCACTGAAGGTATCTCGATAATTGGAGGGTAAATTCATTAGATTATGTTCTTTCAATTAATTATTTAGAATAGTAACTTTATATATATATATATTTTTATTAAATGTTAATCAATAATGAATAATCGATTTAAGAATAATAAGTCGTCGAAACTGATATCCACCATTGATAATCCGTATGCATCACAAAAACGGTAAAATATTTTATGAAAATTTTGACAATTTTGAACTCTGATTTAACTATTCTATCATTTTAAACTCATATTTCTAATCATTATGAATAATTTCAAGGATTTTAGAATACTCTAACACGTGTCAAGAAAAAAAATATGAATTTCTACCTCACGGTTTCATCTGTTTTAATCGGGTGAATCGAGGCTTATACAGCTATCGGTATCATTTGACTCGTTATATTTCTTGTATTTCTACTTGCTATTGCGTTGATTTCTTATTTAATACCAAAAAAATTGTATTTTAAATCGATGGTCGAGCTCGTGGGGTGGTATAACACAAAACAATTTGTCTTGCGTATCCCACTTCTGAGATGTGATTCCACCTCATCCCTTCTGAGGAGTCCATCCTTTCATGAAGTAAATAACAAGACCTCAATCAACGCAATAACAATATTTTATTACAAACTCAATCTCTGACACAATTAACAAATATAATCACTAACCTTACTTGTCGCTCAGGCGTCTCGTTTCGGAATGATGGTCGCAAAGTGATACTATTTATTAGGTAAATGTCTAAATGACTTGACAACTGACACAACTGACAAATAACGATTTTATATTACGAAGTGACATCAAAACTCATCTGTTCAATCTTTAGTAACAAAACAGTATACAACTACCTACAATTGGATGAATGTTGTTACACGTAGGTCAGTGATGGCGAACCAATGGCACGCGTGCCATCGTTGCCACGCGACAAAGTATTTTGGGCACGGGACCATGCTAGGAATTTAGGCAAGTAATCGAAACTCGTTTGTTAGTGTCAAGTTAATAGACAGAGAAAAGAGATTTCGCGATTGAGATATCTGCCATATTGATGTAGAATTCCTACGAAAATTGTTGTTTAGTTCTACGACTGTCACTATTCTGAGGTTCTACGCTTGAGATTGTCTGACGGCACGTCATGACGTCATTAAACATCTGTACAGAAAAAGTGGCACGTAGACCAGAAAAGGTTCGCCATCCCTGCCGTAGGTGGGCGAAGCCCCTTCAAAGTTCTACCCAATTTAATGAATTTTAGACAGCATTACCAAGACTCTTTGTATGTATTTCACAGCATACTCGCTAGCGGAGCTCTTATAGCCATGCAAACTTTATTCCAGAGAGTTTCTGAAAATGATAAAGTGCTTTTAAAACTTAGTTAAATGTTAGAATCTTTCGGAGCTAAGATTTTGTAGTGAAATATTCACGTTTTGATGTACGACCATCGCTTGCACTTCACCTTAAGTAGAAGGGGGAGATGAGTGTTGGCGGGGTTATGGGGGGGATATTAAAGAAATGGGACTTAACAAATCCAGATAATGTAATGTTACATACATACCATTACCAGTATCCCCTAAGGTTTAGGCAGAGTTATGCTGATGCTGATGTGCCACCTGGTGTATAGTTTTAGGCTCATTTAGACACAGATTACTATATTGTAGCAAGTTATATATAATAGGGGCAAATCGAACCTCCGAGCCACTATCTACTAATATATTATCAAATGAATACTTTATATGAAATAGAAAAATATTTTAGTTTTGATCATCATAAAGATAGATAATTATTTATTCAGAGTATGAATGAGTATTGCATGTACTTATTACAATGATCTTGTGGCGACATCTACCGCACTACATATAAACTAAACGGACAAGTCCTGAATCGCACAATTGAAGTTTACAACGAAAACTTGAATATTAGGTATTATATGTATACAACTGCCCGACATCAACCGTCGGGCCGTGGCCCGCCAGGCAAAGAACCCGCCTGGTCGTAGGATCTTCTCTGTGGGTGGAGGGGCAACGCCACCTTGCTTCTCCACAGTGGTTACCTAGAATCGAATCCGAGCTTCCTGGGTGAGAGCCAGGCATCCCAGCCACTAGAGCCTAGTGGCTATAGGATACCGGGTACAGTTCGTCAACCACCTTGCCCCTCTATAATTTTGTCAATGCACTTTTCCTAATTGTTTATCAAAAACTTATTAAGTATAATTAGAGCTTGAAAAGTACATCTTGCAGCAATACAAAGTCACTACTAATTGTATAATTTTACCGGCACCTAAGTTGCTTTCTCGCTGTATCAATTAAAAACTTGTTACTTTCAACTTGGTCTTACAATTAGCAGAGAAAATTAGAAGTAAATTGTAGGTTTTCTATTAATTTGAGTGAATTCAGTTTCGTTTGAAAACGAGCTTTGGATTCGAAACAGTGATCTCAAAACTTGGAAGTTCATCGTCATGTCAGTAGTTCTGGATGATTATATGCTAAATATTTTATGTATTTTTCCATAAATAAAATAGATGTTAAGCTATTTAAAATAATAAATTCGGTTTCGATGCCCGCATGGGAAAAAAAATTGTATGCAGTATTTAATTGTGAGCCATTCCTACATAAATAACGTAATTAAAAGCAATTGAATATCAGGATAAATTTTTTCACACACAAAATGTTATCCAGGAATAAATCCCTGCATCAATTTATTCAAGCACTAAAGCGCTTGGAAAAAGTAATAAAGCCAGCGATGTGGTATCAATAAAACAACGCAAAAGAGCACCATTATTAAACATACCTTTC
Source organism: Acronicta aceris (assembly GCA_910591435.1). Lineage (NCBI taxonomy): Eukaryota > Metazoa > Arthropoda > Insecta > Lepidoptera > Noctuidae > Acronicta > Acronicta aceris. Next base: position 13,423,752 of record OU342761.1, on the reverse strand, counting down.
TTTACAAGCACAGCACATAATGTGGGCCACGAGTTCAAATCCGCGCGAATAATCCGATTGGGACGGTCGACAGGATCGGAAGAACGCTTTGTTGTTCGATCGGTTGCGTGTCCTAGGCTAATTCAATTATCATAGCTGGTGCCCCCGCTATATGGTTTAATGAGCAACCGATAGTTTCTTGTCCGTCTGGACGGTAAACGCCTATTTACGGACACTGGGGACCATATTGCCGGCCTAACGGCTAGTGACGCTGTTAAAATTTAGTTGCAGGGGTATTGAACGCCGTCGTGGAATAGATATTGATATTTGCGATGTTATTTGGAAATGGTGCTATAAAGGCATCGCATTGTGAAGATTGAAAAGCAATTTATTGAAAAGCGTCATAGATCACATTATTGCATGCAGTAAATGTTGACATCACAGATTTGTCGACATTTACTGCATGCAATAATGAGTGCCTCATTAGTCTAGTGGTCTCAAGCGTAGCAACGCTAGAGGTCCTGGGTTAGAGTCCCAGGTCGAGCAAAGTGTTATGGGGTTTTTCTATGAAATTCTAAGTAGCAGCTCGGATTCTGGATTTTTGGGATGGAATAGGCTCGCCCCCTATTACATGGGACCTAAAACGTGCCCGGCGAACTGTGGGTACATCGCTGCCTAACCCTTCGGGGAATACAGGCGTGATGGTATGTTATGTTCATGTTATGTTATATTTACTGCCAAGAGCGACTGCTTTATTTGATATTCTGAATTCGATTTGCAGGTTGTGCAAAGTATGATTGGGGTTTTGGTGAAATCTTCAGTTGCTGCGGAGTTTAGTCATGCGTTACTGGCAATGAGCTATTGCTATCTCATATACCTATAAATAAATACCTGGGACATGAAAATTGCAATGAACTGTAAGTTAGACCTCTGCCAAACCCATTGGAGAATACAGGCGAGAAGATATGTTATACTTATTGCAATATTGACTCTCTGTTTCCAAACTATCGCTATAATTGTGTAGTTAGCTGTAGATTTTCCATAATTTAAAAATAAAAAAATATTTTCCAGGTCAAATTCGCATACCTGTTTTAATTTATTTAAATTGTTTGGCAAATCCATAAACTCGACCACATGGTGTTGTAGAATAGAATAGAATATTCTTTATTGCACATCAAAAAATTTATGTTAAGTACAAGTGTTGTACCTATATGAATACCCAGACCCGAATCAAATATCCATGGATCGCTCAGATGTCAGTTTCTGGTGGGAATCGAACCCACTTCACGAAACAGTAGTGATGAAGTGACCTCCTTAACCCTAAGCTAGCCTAGTCAAATACTTGACTGCTACTTTCCTTAATATGCGAATTTCAAGATAAGAACCTCTAAAGTGCTGCACTTTCAGCCAGAAGCATCCCCGTTTAAGATAGTTGCCTCTCAAATATTCTGTAAGCAAATATACTGGCGATGCAAACTCAGGTCATTACGAAGTATACTAAAAATGAGCATTTTACTACACAGGTTTTTGAACTAAATTCCCAGATAAAAATGATGTTTAGAAGTATGGATACATAAAGTGCTCGGAAAGCATCCTGAGTAGATATCAGGACATAAAGTTGAGGCCTTATCGAGAACCTTTCCCGTCTTTCGACAGAATTCCCTTGAGATAATTCTGTTCTTGATCCTAATGGTGGATAGGTAGTGTAGATACATATATTTAGGACTGGAACGTGATGAGTAAAAGAGATGAAGTAGGTGAATATTATGATTGTTAAGGTATGAGTGAGATAACGAATGAATGTTAAGGATGTATGATTTGATGACGTGATTATTTAAAAAAGAAGAGTGGCAGATTAATGATAGATGACAGAGAGGCGATCAAAAACAAATAGGAACTAAGATGTTGTATTTTAAAGACGAAAATAAAAAACTGAAGATTTTCCACCAAACCGCGAAGTTTCATTGCAGTCCCACATAGTACAATCCAAACATACATAACATAAACATACTGTAATCCCTATATTTTCCGAAGAGGTGTACTGATGTTACGCACAGATGTTTAGGTTCCATGTAATAGGGGGCAACCCTACAGTCATTACCCGGGCACAAATGCAAGCTTCTACTGAGAATTTAATAGAAAAATCCATAGACAATTTGCTCGACTTGGACATCAAACCCTCTAGCATAGTAGTCGCGCTTAAAACCTAATAATGAGGCATAAATACACACTGAAAGTGTTTGTGTGTGTAAATTCAATTTGGTTACGTGTTACATCAGTCATTTGTCCTCATTAATCTGTTATGTGGATACGCTGATTACGTATTACAGAGGTATGTCGGCCATTTTGAACGCGATAATGCTGATGTGATTAAGAGGTGAATTTACATGGAATGCTTCTATATGGGAGGTATTTTGTGTCCATTAATTGTGTCTTTGTGAAGTCGCTATGGGCACTGGGCTTGAACATACACCTACAGGCCTAGGCAGAAACTACAGACCACCACTTGCATTCTTTTTGCCTTTTCACGTTTATACATGACATACTTACAAATCTTACACAGCAGACAATGGTATCCATATCTGTCAAATTTCTTCAATCAATTTTCAATTTAATATCCAAATAATAGAGTTTATTATCCATTGGGGAAATTTAACAGTTGGTGATAACTTCATGTTGACTGTACTACGCGTCTGACCTTTTTGAAGTACCTCGCCAATAAGATCGGTGTATTATCTTTCTTGGTCGCTGTTGCAGAAATGTGCCTTTTAAATTCTTCGTTAGTCGTCTTTTATTGATTCTCTCAACAGAGGGCCACTAGTTTGATTAAATTCAGCATGGATCGATCACACTTAGATGTAACTGCTATAGTTACCCAAAAGGATACCATAAAATAATGTCAATCTAATTTCAATTTTAAGTAGTTGTCCCTACGATTGAAAAAGTATTTCGTATTGAGAAAGTTTTCTATTTAGTCTCCGTGTGCCTTTCATTCCATCTGCAAAAGGTAATCCGTGGGTGTCGTTAAATCCGACTTAAGGATTAGGTGCCTAGGTATACTAAGTAGGTAATCAAGTAGGTAATTAGTTGAGTTCAAGGTCAAGTTCAAATGTTTTTATTTCAAATAAGCTTTTACAAGCGTTAATGAAAGGTTATGATTCTAGTTGCACGGTTCCAAAAGGTTGATCCTATGGAGAAGAATCCAGCAAGAAACTCCATGGACACGCTTTAAAATATAAGAACGATATGAGACGATACTGTAGGTATATGTAGATACAGTCAAAAAAAGAGTTAGGCATGCAGGCAGTGAATAAAATCTGCGCTTTGAAACGTCGATTGAATTACAAATAATCCACCAAAAGGGTTTTTTATATAGGTATCTAAAAAGACAAGTTTCAAAAGGAAAAAATGCCTAAAGGGAAATTCTAGTACTTAAAAAATGTTCAAAATATAATTATAATCTAATCTTAATCTCAACATTTGATGATTTTTCGGTACTTAGTACAATTTTCCAATTTCATTACAATATATTTTATTGTTCACATTTGACGTTGATTGGTAATTTGGAGGAATACCATTCTACTAGTACTACGACTGTTATTTTGAACTATTCAAAAGTACGTATCAGAATTAGGTACCGTTCTGATATTCCAGTTAAATGTCAGCATCAAGCACTGATAAAAAAGTTGAACTAGACCTATTTGGTGCAGCCGCGAGGCACACAATATTATGCTTTATGTACCTACATACATATTATTATAATTTTGTTGTGTATCGTGTGTGTAATAAGTGTGAATATTTTGTACAAACTGCGCCAAATAAAGTTCCTTCATTTTAATACATCATTAAACTATGCTATGGCGGCATTTTAGGACATTCCCACGAGACTGGGAAAATCAAGCACGTTCCCCGCTATACAAATCAATGAAATAAGTAATATATAGCAGTAATAATAGCAATACAGAAACTATTCACAAACAGATTAAGTACAGTCCATAAAAAAAGGTACAAAAATAAAAAAATAAGTCCATAAAAACATATTTTCTGAGAGCCGCTTAATAGACCGCGTTTCGTCGTAAACTGTAAAATTCCTTTTACCAAAGGAAATGTTTCTGTTTTCCAACTGAAGGCGAGTTTTATGGTGACACATAAATGAGTTGGCCGGTCGTAAAGGCTAAGAGCACCGGCTTGGACCGAGGGCGCAATGTGTTGACACATGGCCTGCCTCCAATAAAGGGCAGTTGTTGCAATTTCCAAATGCGTGTCCTATGACTTATAAAGACACTCGCACAAGGTTCAAATTCAAATGGTTCAGGAGCATGTAGAATAAAGCAACTTTAATAGTAACAATGCTGGTTGTCAAGACCGAGCGTATTTTTTTGGATGATGAGAATCGAAATATGTAGTAATTATGCTGTATTGTATGTATCAGGAACAATATTTTCAGATTGGGATTAGTACTACTCGTATCACTGAAAGTTACAGGGAAAGGTAAAAAGGTCAAGATTTCATTTCCATTACTGTCTACATTTTTTTTTATGCGATAGGAGGGCAAACCAGCAGGCGGATCGCCTGATGGTAAGTGATTACCGCCGCCCATGGACAACCGCAACACCAGAGGAGTCACGAGTGCGTTGCCGACCTTTTAAAAGGGGTTTGGGCCTCCGGTACCCTCACTCACTCGGCGAAACACAACGTAAGCGTTGTTTAACGCCAGTTTTCTGTGAGGCCGTAGTATCACTCCGGTCTAGCCGGCCCATTCGAGCCGAAGCATGGCTCTCCCACGTAAAAATATACTTCTACATATTATTGTCGGGATAAATACTCGACCCCCTACTTTCGTTACGAATGCAACAATATCGGCTACTTTTATTTGGGACTGAGGACCCCCAATGAACACCTTAATTAACCCTCTGGAAGGATAAACGTGAATTAAAATTCACCTTGTATATAAATCTTGTCATCAGGCTGAAAATGATCTCATTACTGAGAACTGGGCTTTCTTCCTAATATCACCGTGAGGTCCTAAACAGCTCTCCGAATATTTTTGGGTTTATGACCTGCCAGTACATATTTACGTGACATTTTTCTATTTCTATGGTATTTCCTAACGGATATAAATATAATGAGAACCAAATTTAGTATTAATCACCAAAATGCTTACCAAAATAGATAAATGGTCACCATTTTAGGTTTAGGTTAGGTTAGAACTTATTTTGGTGATCATTTACTATTTTTGGCAATATAAAGTGATTTTTTTGCCGTAACATTTAATAAATCTGGTGATTAGTTAAACATAAGCCTTTCCTAACTGACTAGGTACTATATTCCAACTTAAGCTAAGTATATCCTATCCTACTAATATTAATATTATGAAAGTTAAAGTTTATGCGAATGTATATAAACGTTTGTTACTCAGTCACGTCAGAACGGCTGAACGGATCTGGATGAAATTTGGTACAAAGATAGATTATAGTATTGTATAGGACATAGGGTTGACTTTTTATAGAGGTCGGATCCAATTCTGAAGTCCACGCAGACGAAGTCGCGGGCAGAAGCTACTATTTCAATAAATCAACAGGTTTCCACCAGTCAACGTCTTATCCGTTAAGTCGATTACACGTACGGCTTCATAAAGCGGTTACTATAGTAATATTTTGCCTCAAACGCAAAATATTCTCAATCCTTATTACATTGCTAAAATAACGTAACAATGGGTCGTGTGAAAATGCATTTAAGACTCTATTGAAAGATTGAGCCAAGTTCGAAGCTTGAACGTCGCTTGGGAGAAGAAATTAAGCGGAAGGCCCCGACATAGTACGGAGCGACCCGAAGCGTGCCAGCGTAATGGCAGGCAATAAGATGTGAATTTATACTCATACTTGCACATTTTCATAGCGTCCCGAGCGACTAGATAGAGGAAAGCGGTGATCTTTACCGCCTTCGCTTGCACTTTCCACCTTCATGCGATATGAATGCAAAATATCACGTGCAGATTGAAGTACCTACTGCCTATTCCTATAAATATCTCAAGAATACCAAAAAATATGATAATTATTCGATTTGTATTTTCATATCCTGTATCTGCCTTTATCCCCATAAAAATTCAAAACGCGTAAGTTACAAACAGCGAGAATAATTTCAGTATATTCATTTGAATTATCGTATATTATGCGGAATTGAGAATGCCGCAGTGGATTAACTGACAAATATATGTTTGGATTTACAAAAGGCATTCTTATTCCGAGTACGGGTTCGAGTAATTACGAAGCGCTCCGAACATATGTATTAATACGGGACACCATATTCATAGAAAATGTAGTACTTAATAATAATTTTAATATTATTCCATAGAAACACTCGTGTAAAAGGGGGCAAGTTTTCTGGTTAATGTTATGGTGATAAAGACCTAGGTTATTCCAAACCTAGCATTGATATTTGCATCTCTTGAACCTAATCTTTTAGTCTCCGAACCAACATGATTGGGGAAGTATGTTACTTTTAGCGTTAACTACATATTTCCATTTTCATGAACCATTATGGTACACACAGCAGTGATAGCCTAGTGGCATGACCGTTGGACTGCCAAGTCAAAGGTCTCGAGTTCGAAACCAAGGCACGCACCTCTGACTTTTCGAAGTCATGTGCGTATTAAATAGTTAATTATCACGCGCTTAAACGGTGAAGGAAAACATCGTGAGGAAACCTGCATGCCTGAGAGATTTTCTCGATGGCGTGTGAAGTCTGCCAACCCGCACTAGGCCAGCGTGGTGGACTATAGCCTAATCCCTCTCATTCTGAGAGGAGACCCGTGCCCAGCAGTGGGTCAGTATAATGGGTTGATTATGTTATGTTATGTATGTATTTAACACCACAAAGTGCGTTTTCACCCCATAATATGATCTAGAACTCGTTATTACCATATATGCTGTCTTTTTCAACAGTAAAACTGACAAAGTGGGTCGATTTTGTAGTTTATGACTATCTCTATGTAAAAAAAAAACATTATTATAAAAATATAAAATTCATATAATTAACACACATTAAAAGGAAAATATTATAAATGCATACTTACATAGAAAAAAATAAGAAGAATAAACCATACGACGGAAGTAGATTAGCTGTCCTTATCTTTTAAACCCCGACGAAAAAGGTTTTATTTATAATGAAACCTGACTGTCACTACACAAAATGAATCGACTTGTCAACAACTTAAAAAAATCTAAAATGGATTTTTAAATATAATTGTATATTCTCGAATAGAAGAACGATTTCGCAGTTTTCAAATCCCATTCTAGTTTTCATAGTATCTATTCTGAAACAATCCAGTTCAACTATCGTACATCTAACTCGGTAACAATGAAGGCTACATCCGTACATTTTATGAAATAAGTTGATGATGAAAGTATTAAAGAATAAAGCTCTTAGTTGCAGTCCTGGCAGAATGCCAAGCTTGCCTGTGCCCAACGATTATTTTCCATTTTGACTTATTATTCAGTGTTGGAAACGGTTTAATATCGCACTTAAGAGTAATTAAATATTATGGATTGGGGATAATGAGGCGTGAGTTGTTTCAGGATATTTGATTGATTTTTTTGAACAAGGCTAAGCTTCTGTTTTGGAATAAAAGTTTTGATTATTGACATTTTTCCTTACATATAGTATATAGTATCTAAGGTTATATATAGTATCTAAGGTTCTTAGAAAATCTTCTATTTTGTCGTAGATCCAAATTTTTTCTTTCGTATTATTATTTTTGTTTTCTCTTCTCGAGTCTACCTAAATCTTGAAATATTGTCCTTAATCTCTGGACGTACGACTAATTCCAACTTGGTATATGAAACTTAGAGCAATAATAATCAATTTAAGAACTTAGATCCAGATATCGATCTAAGTAGAAAGTTTGAGTGAGACTTAGTTTGCAAGACTCCGTGAGGGTGGGAACTTTGTCCCTTATTATCTATTCCACGCGATAGTTCAAAACCCAATCAATGTTTACACCCTATTGCTTAGCGTATATTGTAAACTTTGTTATTAACTGTTTGTGGGTTAAGGCGCTTTTAGACTTGTGTATGTTGAATTAGAATTATAAGATTAGATTCCATTAATTTTTCTCCTTATCGCGCTCCGTATACAGTTTAATTATATTTGAAATACGAACTGATTAAAGTCAACTGATCATGTGTGTATGAATGTGAAAGAAGCAAAAGAAATAGATGTATAAGAATCGTAGCAAGTGGTGATCTGTAGTTTCTGCCTACCCCTGTGGGAAAAAGGCGTAAGTCTATATATACAAATTCAATGCAATTTTACAGGTCAAAAACCGCATAAAATTTAGACTATCTAGTGAGTATTTCTTAATACCAATACTTTTTAATCTATCTAGGAATCGGATTTATCAGTAGAATAATAAGAATAAATAAATTAAATTGATATATAAAATGCAGCCAAAAATATGCCACAGACTAACAAACTTCAGTTTCAATTATTTTATTTCTTCACCCTAACACAGATCTTGGACTGAATGTTGAACATAACATTAGCTTTATTGCTACTCTGTGCCAACTACATGTAGTTCATAAACTAGTTTTCTTCGCCCTTGACCCAATTTACCTTCAGATGTTGTTTTGTTCATCTGTATCACGTATGGCCAGGTCAGAGTAATTACATGATGGAAACTGAACCTACTTTTTCTATCTACTTGGCCTTCTAAGTTGTTTATGTCAAAAGTTACGAGCGAAATAAAAGAAGTTACCGTTTATTTTGTGATGATTGAATGGGAAGAAAACAATTGTTTTACATTATTGGTTATTTACAACATAATATTCTTCAATAATAATAAAAATATTTTGTTGAGTTAAAAACTCTATTGCTGAGTCACTTCCGGCGACTAGGACCGCAATTAACTCGGACTGCGGTCAGGTCCCAGTCGCCGGAAGAAAAATGGATCTGGGACCGCGGTCCGTGTTCATTGCGGTCCCAGTCGCCGGAAGCCTCACCACCGCATTGTCAAATATTGATACACAATAAACAAACAATATTGTATTCCGGTTTGAGGGGTAATGTAGTGAAATTACTGGTCAGAGAAGGCTTTTAAATTAAGTCCTAGGACCTAGGATAACTGGAAAAAGGAAAACTGATTTTAAGTATTTTTGGGCGCGATTAAGTATCTAAACATCAACAGTGTTGTTACAACAGTTTTGTTTTTCAAAAATCAGTTAAAAAAAAATGATAAAAAGCGAAGCTTTGCTAATTATGAGCTTAGATATGGAGAAAGTAACACTAAAACAAATTTTATAAGACTTATTTATCAGGCCTTAACCGTTTCACTCGTTTTCCATTCCACGAACATACTCGTACCAATCACCCTGATCGGAAATGAGTTTCGTTTGCCAACACCACGTACGAGCTTCCGATCACTACACGATTCGATCGTCTTGGTGAAAACCTCCTTAGTTTGGTAATCACGTTTCTGTCCAATTAGAGAAGGCCTCGCGTGGCAAATGAGACGGCTACTTAAATAGGTTTCACTCCTTGAAGACCGAAATAGTTGGAGCAATTTGCCTAGCTTCGGAACTATTTTGAGAAAAAGATTGGCTCTTAAAGAATAATGCTGTGATCGAGAAAAATAATGAAAGGGTTTACGTGATTTCTTGTGTTTGGTTAGTTTTGCAAATATATTTCCAGCAATTAAGGAAAGGTCTCATGTAATGAATACAATATTTGAGATCTCCTATTTTTAAAGATATAAATAAAATCGGTATCTATAAAAATAACTTATATTTTCTTGTAATGTGAGAAAAAGTCTATCTCAGGCAGGGTATGAACCTGCGTTCCTCTGGTTACCAAGGCCATTTGTGGCCTCGGTAGCTTAGTCAAAGCGTCCGGTGTACTTAACTAGAGGGACGCAGGTTCAAACCCTGCTTGAGATAGATTTTTTCTCAGACTACACTAATAGGTATACGTTATACGTACGAGTATATATAGCCTTTTGAGACCTCACTCACACTTACTAAATTGGTACAATGGTGCTCGAATTTAAAAGATATCCTGATCTCTTGATATCATGATGTACCTATAGGCTTTTTTTATCTTTTTTTTTTACGTATTTAAATTGCATTACCTTTTTTTTTCGTGTGAAAATCCTCATGGATGCCCACCATATCTCAAAAAGAAAGGCGGAGGGTTATGTCGGACTTCTACCGACTAAAAACACACGGCCATCCATAGCACAATGTGGAGGGGGCTCCGGGATCTCCAATGAACGCACCGGTGGCCCTCCTGTGCTTTGCCTTTGGCACATCACAAAAATGCAGCTTGCTGCTATCCTCCCGGGAAACGAACGCCTCAAGTATTTCTAAGCGTCCGCATCCCTAAATTGCATTACCTAGTTAAAAAATGAAACTTTAAAGATAGGTAGGTACTATCTATTTACAGAAATAAATAATTTTAATGTCAATCACTAGTTAGTGTTGTAAGCATAAAAACGTTAAACAACAAGAGCTAAATTTAAACTCCTAAATTTAATTCCATTAGTCCACTTTCATCAAAGCTTACGCTTTAACATTCCATGTAGAAGAAAGACATTCAGCTGCCATTACGCATATCAAAAGTGCACTCAAACAAAATAACTAAAACTCCTCTGTATACTCACACATGCACAGAATTCCTAGCATAACGTATATTTCTAATTATGAAAATGGAACGTTAAGTTGGAATTTTGTACAATCGACCAAAGATTTAGGTATACATGCAGCATACAACATCAGTTCGTGTTTTACAAAACAACTGTGTCATTGTATCACGCGATGTGTTAAAACACATATGTTTTTAGCTTTGATGGTTATTTAGCTGTAGATGGTTATTTATAACACAATCTAAGTCTAAGTGCCATATTAGTCTAGTGGTTATAAATACAACTACTATGCTAAATGTCCTGGTTTTGATACTCAGGTTGAGCAAAGTGTTATTGGTTTTTTCTATGAATTCTCAATAGCAGCTCGGAGTTTGGCCCCCTATTAGAAGTGACCTACACATGCGGCGACCTTTGTGTCTACATTAGTGCATCTCTGCGTAATCCCACGGAGTATACCGGCGTGATGGTATGTTATTTGTTTTATGCAATCTAAGTCAAAAAGTAAATTTCGATTACTGCCGGCATACCTAATGCTTCCGTCGACGTACGTGTGTGTGTTGTTGTGTGAGATTATTAAGGATTTAGTTTGGAATTTCAAATAAAGTTTAATAGCCCGTTGCAGAGACTATGTTTTTGAATTTTGTTCCTGAGAATAGTTTTGAGCAGGTAGTTTTCCACGAAAGTACTTATGAGATACACATTAAGGGGAGAACAATTTGTTCAGTTACTTATTTAGAGTATACGAAACATTCCATTATGCATTTTCCTAATGCACAAAATTCTACTATGAAGAAAAAGGTAGATAGGTAGAAAAGCAAATAACTAAATTATAATGTAACATTACGCTTTTATTCCTCGATAATGGGAGCGATCCTATTGCTATCAACCGAGCACAAATCCAAACTCCGAGCTGCTACTGAGAATTTTATAGAAAAACCAAATAACACTTTACTAGAACTAACAATCGACCCCAGGACCTTTAGTCCATAGTTGTCACGCTTAGGACTACTAGATTATTGTGCTAGTTAATTTAAATTTTGAGCAACCAAAATTCTTAGTAGTTATATATTGAAAAAACAAACATTTTACCTATGGCTTTGCGTCATGTTAGTTGCGACTCCTTCATATTTACAACTTCACGCAGCGTCTCGCTAGATTTTGGATTTAGCTAGAACTTTGTATGAAACCGCATACACACAGTAAACACAAAAGGCTAACTAGCCGTATACAAGAAACTCTACGGTAATTTAGAAAGTGGGTCACCTTAGAAAATCATCTGTAGTTATATCTAGTAACTACTCCTCCGTTTAACAACAATATCCTTTACTCTAATTAAATTTCAAAATACGTACACAAAACTGGGAAACTAAAAGTTAGGTAGGTAGGTAGGTACTTAATATTGAATATAGCATAACTTATAAACTTAAAAAAATATATACCTAATGATAAACTCTATTTTTTGCATACTTTTTTAAGTATTATTGTTACCTGCACGATTACTAAAATCCCACATATTAAAGTTTCTATAATAAATCAACTACTGTGTAACTTAATACCAAGCTAAGGTTTAACCATAAACGGTTAAATGAAAGTTTTAATTAAATTAACACAGAACAAGATTAAACTAACAGCTGGATAGTTATCGATCGTTCAGTTAAAAGTTCTAAGAGATTAATAGCAATGTCTTGTAGCCTAGTTTTAAAGCCACATAAAGTCTCTGCAGTGTTTTATAGCAGAATAAAAGTAAATTAAAAACATAGTTTAAGCTGAGCTTACCCACTTCCCGAGAGTTTAATATTATAAGATACTAGCTGACCCGGCAGACTTCGTACTGCCTCAATCGATAAATAAAATTAAATTCCGAGTATATTCATATTTATTCACCTTTTAAACCTTCTCTGGACCACAAATAATTCAGGACCAAAATTAGCCAAATCGGTCCAGCCGTTCTCGAGTTTTAGCGAGACTAACGAACAGCAATTAATTTTTATATATAGGTACTAGTGGACCCAGCAGACGTTGTCCTGCCCTGAAAATAACCCAAAACTCGATTGCAGCGCCACCTACCGGGTCCAATTGTGAATCTAAACCATTCCCAGATCCCCATGAACACACACAAAAAATTTCATCAAAATCGGTCCAGTCGTTTGAGAGAAGTTCAGTCACATACACACTCACAGAAGAATTATATATATAAAGACTAGTTTCAGATATAAATATGTAGAAATCAGAATGACATATGTAGGTATATGTGGAAAGTATGATTGAAAAATAGCAGATAATCCTCTTCAGAACTTTATAAATTTTACAAATCTTAAACTTTAAATTACACAAATCTAGATGACGGCTGACGGCTTGACAAATTCTTCTTTTTATAATTAGGTTACCAGTAGTGTTATTAAAAAGGTTACCTATAAAACTAGCCATTCCCACATATATATAGTGTGGTAATGTATCTCTGGTTATGTTTGTATGAGAAATTATCTAGTAGACGGATCTCAATGAACAATCATTCCCGTGAGCTGTCTATAGGTCAAATAATTACCGATGAAAATTTATTCCCCTCAAAGGCAATCGAGTAATAAATCGAGGAATCACTTTTTGGACTAAATGATTCCGAATAATTTAAACCCGACTCTTTATTACGCGAACATAGGAGCAAGATAAGTATTGTCGGTCTAGAGGGTCACGGTAAAATCGTATTCAGTTTGCCGCACTCATTTACGACATATATACGGCGAGCTTAATTTCATACCTTCCGACATAGTAGGATTGCCTAGCACATGAGGCAGATGGAATGACTTGTCGCTCGCAGCAGCCATGCACGAGACATGCCAAATTTGGCTTTCTAAGCAATTTGTCATGTTGTATGGAGATTGCAATGAAAACTTCCATGAATTCCAGTTAAAAAGTTTTTTTGAAGGTTTTTTTTTTTTAAAAAGGCAAATGCACCGATTTGCTGCGATCAAACGTTTTATGCGCAACAGCTGTGTGTAGTTGCCGCTACATTAATTTTACCACAGTTGCAGCAACGCGTCTGCATATTCATACAACTGCAAATTTCATGAAAATACTCCTTGAATACTTAAATATAGTTTTGTTCCTCTGTTCTATTTCTTTTCAGAATGAAATTTTGTTCAGGTTGTCATATTTTATTTTCCTGTTAAATAAATGCTTTTTAAGTTAGGCAACCTTTTTTTTAATATTCTTATATTTATTTTCGTTTTCTGTTCAAAATCATAGAAATTACTTTTCTAAAAGACTATATTAGGTAATTAATTTTAGATGTAGTTTGATTTTCATACAGAACGATCCCTTTTTTAATGATATGTTAATTATGATGCCGGTCCAATCAATAGAATACCTCACGATACCTCTAGCGGTCACCAATAGAATATTTACTATTTGTAAAAGGTTGGTGGTCTGTCCCTCGCAACATTGGCTGTATTTTCCAGTTAGACTCTGATGCTCCTTTATTGAATTAACAATCACACAACAACATTTATTTATCCAATTATTACTAGAAAACGGTCGCGAAATCACAAAACAATCTCAACACTAACAAATTGATCATGTTAAGATAAAAAATACACATGGAAATTCCAATCATAACAACTCCACATACAGTCTAAATTAGCACGCAACGCACTACTAACAACTTGGGGAACTAGGTAGCGCCCCTAATTAACTCTCTGCCTCTACAACTGGCGCTTTCATGGTATTTAGTGCTTCCACTTGGAAATTTATACAATCGCTGAATTCGAAAACTTTCTCAATATAACACGAAAAGCGAAGCCGGAATCGTATTATTGAATAATATGCCTTGTAGCCTACAGAATAATGACTTAAATCAAGTGACTAAACATATATTTATGTTGATGTCACAGTGATCTAATCTAATGAAATTGTAACTCGCCGCCGGGGTGAGAAGACGACGCAAAAGATGTAAAATTCGTAGCAAGTGACATTTCGTACCTCGTGTCTACTTTTATGGAAATATAAGTAAGTATTGTTATGTACTTAGTATTGTCTATGTACATATTACATATAGGTAATACTTAAGTTAAAGTTGAATTGATATTTTAAACATTTGATAGCTTTTTTCGTCGTGACGAATGAAATCCGAGACTAAATCGGATAAAATTAAAGTAATTCATCAACGTACATAAAAAGTACAGGTACATTTGCTGTTAATGGAGCCTATTGTTTAAAATTCCTTTTTAAAGCGAGTTGATTTAAAAAATATTTTTAATGAAAGAAAAATTCGATCTCAGGCAAGATTCGAACCTGCATTATTTGGTTTGGTACATCCGACGCTTAAACCATCTGAGCTACCAAGATTAAAAAAAAAATTCACCTTTTACTAATATTTACATAATATTCCATTGTTTATTTAAATACTATCATCATTCATGAAGCTATGATGAATGGTAATAGTGATTTAAACGAAATAATAACTTTGCAATAAACTGACAACATTTTGAAACATTAAGATATTTTACGACTTGAAACGACAAAATAGCCTTTATTAATTAATGAACTTACTAATTAATTAATTGTGTCTTCTTTTTATGGCAAATGGTTATAACTTTCAATACGCTTTGCAGTTTGCAAAAGTAATAAATTTCAATTTTAATTCGATATGAAAATATCGTCTTAGTATTTCGTCTCCAAAAAGGAGAATGTTGTTGCGTAAATACATAAATGAATATTATCTTGATCATCTTTTTGTGATTTTTTTGCATTTTCCAAGCTAAGATTATTAAGTTATTTAATAGTAAAGGAAAAAATTCAATCGCGAGCAGGATTCGAACCTGCGTCTTCTGGTTTGATATACCAGACGCTCTGACCTCTAAGCCACCGCGAACCCTACCCGCATGATTGAAATTTTGCCTTCACATTCTGAGTTTACGTCACCTTATGACGTAAACTCAGAATGTCAGAAGAAAAACTCAGAAGACGCAGGTTCGAATCCTGCCCGCGATTGAATTTTTCCTTTACTATTAAATAACTTAATTATCTAGATCAGTTATGTTTTGGATGAGAAAGGCGAAACACCGAGTGGCGTGCAATGGAGGAGGCCTACACTCAGCATTGGGTGAAATAAAGGCTGACAAAGAAGAAGAAAAGAAGATCAGTTATACCCAAAGTGGTCTATATTGACCCCCAGGGGTCGACGACGAACTACAAGGGGTCCATTTCATCGAGAAAAAAATAGGAATCCATTAGATGTAAATGGGTATATGGTATAAAGTCAAAGTCAAAGTCAAGTCATTTATCACTAAATAGTATTTTTTTTTATGGAATAGGAGGGCAAACGAGCAGACGGATCGCCTGATGGTAAGCGATTACCGCCGCCCATGGACACCCGTAACACCAGAGTCACAAGTGCGTTGCCGACCTTTTAAAAGGGGAATGGGCCTCCGGTAACCTCACTCACTCGGCGAAACACAACGTAAGCGTTGTTTAACGCCGGTTTTCTGTAAGGCCGTGGTATCACTCCGGTCGAACCAGCCCATTCGTTCCGAAGCATAGCCCTCCCACGTAAAAATAATTTCTATAAAATACTCAGTAGTGGCTTCGAGTTTGGATTTGTGCCCAGTTAATGGGAAAAGGCTGTCCCCCTATTACCGGCGAATTACCGTGGGTGTATAATGGTACACTTCTGCCTAATAAATTTACATATGGTGTTGATAGTATGTTGTTATTTATGATTTAAAGCTCATGATAAAAAATATTGTTTGCTTATTAGTTATTATTATTAGTCTGTTCAATCTAACTCATACCAATCTTCAAACTGTATCTTTGGCCCAACATTTGCTGATATTGGCCGAAACTGTAAGACAACACAATACGGCGTACACTAAAACGGGGTTTGTATTAAATTTGCATCAGTAATGAGAGTGGGATTAGTATCTGCACTCACAGCTAGTAAACATGGAACGTGCCAAAGTTCACGTTGAAAGCAAATTAGTCTAGGGGGAATGATACCCCGAGGGGTTCAGGCCATAGCCTGAACATATGTGGCAACGATTAAACAGGTGTATTAGTTATTAGTAGGACACGTACTCTAAAAATATATCTCTCCATTCTAATTCAAAACCAAGAGACCTTGTCGATAATATATTGCACTTTCTCAAATTCCGAAATCATGGTACGAAAATAGACGCTTTGAATGTAATTTTAAACAAATTACTCATTATTATCAGTAGGCTGACCCCCTATTACATGGGACCTAAATATACCTGCAAACTGTGGGTGTACAATTGTACACCTCTGCCTAATCCTGCGGGGAATACAGGCGTGATGGTTTGTTATGGTATTTTGAACAAATTAGGTCGGAACCTTAACCAGGGGGGTTAAAGTTCCGGCGTAATTTTTGATGATAGCCTGGCAGATATCGCAGGAACTGCCATTCTAGACTAGTCAAATTTTATCACTCAACTTTTCAATGTTTAAGTTAACCGGAGCTTTCTCATAATCTAAGTAGTACTTGCAAACTTTTTGATGTCCGATATACCTATGCCCTTTAGAATACCTTAAAGACATTTTACGAACAGAACGCCGTTTGTAAATTACTACAGAAATTTTATTCTCTGTATTCGGGGAACTTTATCGAGTGCTCGTAAGCCACACGTGGAGCGTACAGTTGGAAAGAATTAATGCTTTGTTCTTTTTATGGCTGCTCCACACACTAGGCACACAGGCCATGGCCTCGTAGAGATCGCATGAACATACAACTATCTGCAAACGAGTGAAATTGCAGCGCTGCAATCCACTCCCTAAATTTTACGATTGTCCGCGATGTCGTGCGTCCTCTGCACGTAGCTTGCAACATGTACCACTTTAGAATCACTTTGTGAACTCCCTGTGTGGAACGCCCGTCTAATGGCCCCAAATTTACGATTGAGTCGATTTAGGTAAAGTGTTTTTGTGTAGTGGTAGAGATAGAGTTTCTATGAGTAAAGAAATTAAATTATTAAACAAAGAAAACAATACATTTAGGTTTTATTGTTGGCTTTGATAGGATTAGTGTCAATTAATACATTTTTTTTCCTTTCTTTCTTATCGTTAATCTTAACTAGTATTAAAGACTAATAATAATAAATAATAAAACTTTATTGTACAAAAATATGGATATAAATATACATAGAGCACTACCTCACACTAGCCTCACACTAGGATAACCTGTGTCGTGGACTTCATAATTAGATTCAATAAATTACAAGGATTAAACAAAACTCCTATTGACTTTGTCAGCTTGCCGTAAATGCCGTAAATTAGTTTTTCTGATACTCCCATAAAAGTCCATGGCCGTTAAGTCTTGTGCTGTCTTTATCACTTTCGATCAAATTGATAGTGAGTCCACGAGACTTAAAGGCCTGTTAAAATTTAATAGTTTGAGTATTTGTTCCTTAACAGAGTATTCGTGATCATAGGGGTCGTTGCACGGCCTTTCATAATGTCCATTTCCCGCCATCTTTCTCTAAACGCACACATCTACGGGTGATTCCGTGAGAGCTTTTACTTGGTTAGTCCACCACAAATGGGGAGCGTCCTCTGGATCTTGAGCCATTCACCCTACCCAGGACAACAAATCTCTATAGCGTCGTTTTCCTTACGCATAACGGGACACATTGTGAGCAGCCTTCTCCTTCAAATCGTTCTAAACTGACATAATTAATTCTCATTCGGCCTTATTCAAACTATCTCAAACTTCAATTTATTTTCTCGTAATAACCCTGCATCGATATACATTTTCCAACTTGATTCATATTTAATTTCAACGTCTCGAGATTACACTCGCGGCGCAGGCGGGCAGATTGCGATTGCGGTTATTTATCTTATTACGAGCGACACAACGGCCATTATCCTTTGTTTATCGCCTGGGGGCCCGCCATTGTGGTCGACGTCATTAAAACTTAATAATGGTGGATTCAATCCGCCGTAGGCCGAGTTTACCGTCCAACGACCATGTGTTTATTGTGAAAACGGGAGGAAAAACCCTTTGTTTTTTCTATTTGTTCAGTTTTTTGTGGCAAACGAAGCGAACAGATGGGCAAGCCGGATAATCGAGTTTTTAATCTTGACGTCACATTTCGGAAGCGGCCACTGAATTTTGAATGTCGGTGGAAATTATGTAGCGCTGCCATCTTTACTGATTCGGAGTTGTGGTATTGTTGATTTCATTTCATAACAAGACTTATCGTTGTTTTGTGGTGTTTCTCTTTTTCTGTATATAATTTTGTTAATACCTAACTACGTAGAGGGATAAAATTGAATATTGTACTAGTTATAATGCAACATCGTCTTAACAGTACATACCCTCACAGTTAAAGGGAGAATATCACAGTTTCCTGAAGCACAATGGATCTTGATGGATCCTATCCTACATCCGGTACTACGTTATTACCTACAGCTACACGACGCGGGCTCGTTTTCATTGCATGTTATTAAAAAAACTAATTTCAACTAATTTTGATAGGTAAAATTTTTGCGATTAGCCTCCTTAATTTCTGAAACCGAAAGGCATAAAAACATTAATGGCCTCAAAATTGGATTAGCTCCCCAAAAAATGTACGAAATCATGAACGGCCGCAGTTTATTATTTCATTTAAGTATAGCCGACCTTTTGGTAAATTAGTAAGGGGGAGTCGGGCTGCATTAACGAACCGCGTGATCTTATTAGCTACCTCACTCGAGCCATTTGGGTGGCGCTAGCTACGACGCTATTGTACTCCACCTGTTCAAATTTAATAGAAACGGTAGAAGAATTTACATTTTACAGGAATCGTCTTACCCGTTTTTGTCATTGATGTACGGGTTTCAAGCTCCTAAACTGCATTTCAGACAGAGCTGTGTTATTGAATTATCTATGAACTTATATCAATGAAGACTGACTGACTGACGTATCAACGCAAAACCGAAACTACAGGACCTAGATCCCTGAAAGTTTGCATGTTGGTTCCTTTTGCACTGTAGACGAGCACTAAGGAAGGATTTTTGGAAATTCAACCCCTAAGGCTCTGAAAAGGGGGTTAAAGTCCAAACACTCTCATGAGTTTGACATACACACACATTTACATATTTAATAATCAATGACATCGTCAAGATATGGTAAAGACGTCAACTTTTTTTTTAATGGCATGTTTGCCGATGACGACAATTCAGCCAATTTAAGTAGAATGGAGAAACGTGTGATGAACTAAACATCAATTTTCTTAAAGATTCCATAGTACAGCTGTCATTCGCTGTTGACATTTTGACAATTGCTTTCTTTAATTAGACTTAACACATATTATGGTAGGAAACCTCCATGGGCACAGTATATGCGCCTGCTGTACACGGGAACTTTAGTCTTGTATAATTTTTGCTTGGAGTTTGGTTTTGTGCCCGATTAGGTACTATTGCACGCTTACCTGTATACGCAGGCCCTAAAACATAACAGAGAACTGTGGGTGTACATTTGTACACCCGGCACTACTGCCTAATCTTTTGACGAATACAGGTGTGATAGTATGTGGAACATCATTTGTCTTAGGTGTAGGTACAGTTAAGTCATTAACAACTATTAAACACTACCGAGAAGTAATTAAGGAGGCATTTACACCCACAAATTGCTTCTAGTGTGTGTTAGTTATTGTCAGTGTAAATCCAGAGAGGTTATATTCGTATTACCAGGAACTGCTGTAGTTGCTAATTATGGAAGAGTTCGACCTTAAATGCTGAAGCGAAATTGGCATTTAGTCAATTTTGACAGCTGAATTTGCATAGCTTTAAGAAGATTAGTATCGTCATTAACCTATTTTACTGTCCCACTGCTCTGTACATGTCTCCTTTTAGATTGAGAAGGGAAGCTATCGTTCTTTCGTTCGTTATTTCCCCGTGTGGGGATGGGTTAGAATACAGTTCCTCTCTGCCATTCAGATAGGGAGCTTGTAAGAGCCGAGAAAATATCTGACTTGCTCGGTGGTAGGACTTCTTGGAGTCTGACTGGCTGGCGATCACCCTTATGTCGGAGTCTGTCGTAAAGCACCTTGGTGTGTGTTTCGACTTTTGCGCGTAAGAACCAGTTCCCCTCAGAGGCCCCTTAAAGCTTGGCAACGCATCAGCAACTCCTCTGATGTGGCAGGTGTCCCATCAGGTGGCTCATCTGCTCATTTGCCGACATAATTAATAAAAAAAAGCATTCAGGTTTCCTCACAATGTTTTCCTTCACCGTTTAAGCGAGTGTTTATTATTAATACGCACATTATTTTGAAAAGTGAGATGTGCGTAACATTTTTTTTAATTTTTTTTATTCGTGATAGACTTACACTTGACCGCTAGTTTGCCTCATGGATGGATGGATTCAATCTCAAATCCTCAACAGTCCACAGTCTAAACCTGCTATTTCTAAAAATTTGTATGTTATTAAATACCATAATCGCTTAACAGAAGCAAAGATTACTACAAGGATGAAAAATATGAAGTTTTCCAAGTAAACACGTCAAGTGTCGGCCGAGTTGAAATTAGTTGGCGGTGCTCCTATTGAAGGCAGTGTGGATGAACAACAAAATGGAACAAAATAACGTTTTATCTACGCGAGCACAGCCGTCGGGCTGTGCCTTTTTAATTTTCTGTTGTTTAAATTTTTCTATATTTTTTACACGGCAGAAGAAACGGGAAGAATTTTGTGATATACTGAGAGTCCTGAACCGAAAACGAATATAGTTTAAATAATTTCTTTTAGCTTTGTTGAATACACGTTTTTAAAACTGTTTTCCAAGTGCTTCGCTGTGCAAAAATGATATTATGGTGTACATACATAGCTTGAACATTATTCAACAAATACTATCATAAAATGAAGTTACTGTTATTTTTCCAAATACTTTCTTTAAAGTTACATAGTACAGTCAACAACGCATTCAAAACTGTCAAATTTCTTTAATCGATTTTCAATTTAATCAAAATTAATTTAACTTATGTGCTGGTGTCCGTACAGTATAATCTCTATGATTTTTGCTTAAACATCTTGTGAACATAAATCGATAAGTTATTCGAATATGGACCTGTCTTACACATCAGGCTCTCATGGTTAAAACTTTAGAAGAAATCCGGTACCATTAAATAGTACCGCAGAAAGTCACGTATGCAGATAAGTTAAGATAATATTTTTATAGGTGAAATATGTGTCTTTTTGTGATTTTTTTGCATTTTCCATGCTAAGATTATACGTGACGTTAAACGACGACGACGATGACGTTGATGACGCAGGTTCGAATCCTGCCCGCGATTGATTTTTTTTCCTTTACTAAAAAATAACTTGGTGAAATATGTGATTTAAGCTAATTGTGTATTATGTGATTTAAGTATTTTTAGTTACCTACTAACCCCCTTTGCCGTCTGTAAAACAAAAAAGATGAAATCAGAAAAGCAGAGCGTAAAAGCTATACGTACATAAATCAGTATCTTTATAGGGTATTGCGGTTAGAACAGATCTACTTGGTAGAAATGGGAACCGAATTGAATTGGGACTTGCACCGTGTCCCCGCATTCCCAAATTCAATTATTATATTCGTCTGAACTCGGGACTTGGATTCGTGTTACTTGGCTGAGATATCTGAGGTCCCATTAGTAATATGTGTGATAATGTCCGTATTACAGAATTAGTGTGTGAATGTTTTGGTTACTAGTATAAACCAAAATGATATAGTTTGACTTCCTCATTGATATACAGGCATAAAAATGCCGTGCGCGTAGGACAATACTGGGCGAATCTAAATTAGTGTGTTTTAGCCCGGTTCGTGCCTACAAAGGCCTTCTTTCCAAACCGTTCTACTTGTTATTCTAGCAGCTCAATCTTTCCCTAGAAAGTCGAGCTCAACATGCCACCTTTGTCTGGACTCACTGTGCTGTCGCTTCGCTCTGTTTTGATCCAATTTGTGGTACCTTTTGCCCACAGTTAGTCTGGTATGCAAAACGTGTCCCGCCTAGTCCCATTTGAGCTGTGACTTTGCGTGTGACATGAACGATTTGATTATTTTTTTATTGTATTTTTTAATGCTAAACATTTTTAAAGAAAAATTCCGTCTCAATTCTTTATACTATGTCTACTTCGTCTTAGGGCCTAATTCACCATGACTGAGTAAACTGCGTAGATTGAGCCGGATTGAGGAATAGTGTGATAAGACTACGTTGCGGATTGAAAGAACATGTAGTGACACGTATTGAAAAGAGTATAACTGAGATGGTTTGGACATTTTGAGAGAATAAATGAAAGAATTACCACTAGACTAATGAGACTGCCTCATTAGTCTAGTGGTCCCAAGTGAGACTGCTACACTAGAGGTCCTGGGTTCAATCCCCAGGTCGAGCAAAGTGCTATTGGGTTTTTCTATGAAATTATCATGCCCGGTTAATGGCTATAGTCTCGCCCCCTATAACATGGGATCTAAACATACCGGCGAACTGTGGGTGTACATTAAGTACACCTCTGCCTAACCCTTCGGGGAATACAGGCGTGATGGTATGTTATTATGTTATGTTAAATGAAAGACGATTAACGAGAGGAATTTATGAGGCGAATATCACCAGCACCGTCGGAAGAGGTCGCCCTAAAAGGACTTACGCCGATGTCATTGGCGAATCAAAGGCGAATCCTTCAAAAAAGCTAGGTGCGTACTACTCGCAACCGGCGCGTATGTCTGAGAAGATGTATCAATGTGACAGAAGCAAAAGAAGTATGTAATTATTGTAGCGATGTTTATACTTTTGGCCTACCCTGTGGGAAAAAGACGTGAGTCTATGTATGTATGTATGAGAAGACGTTATCAGTGCCAACCGAAGTATTATAGAATATAATTTGTTTGAAAAATGACTCCCGAGTAATTTATCGAGACCTTACTTGGAGATTGGAGTAAACTTACCGCTCTAGTAGGTTATTTTTTTATCTTTCAAAAACCCTGTACTCCCTTCTAGGAACTACCAACACTTACACCTATTCAAAAAAACACGATAACATAAAAGTCGATTACAAAGGAATCTATTCATAATATAATTTCACATTCTTATCTGACACGATTTAAGATCCAAGGAAATTAAATGAAGATATCGACAAAATATTTGAATAGGCATACCATCTTTATTCAAAGGAGACAATTCTCAAAATTCTAATTTCGTCCATCTGGATTTGACGTCTGCATAAATCTATGGGAAACAATACTGCGATATTACGGTGATAAATTCGAGGAATTACTTGGGGAATTTGTAAGCTTTTTCAATAAGATTGGAGGCAAAGAGTACCATTACTCTTTGGGAGGAATGGAAGGTGCGGGTCGGGTGAGGTCGATCTCAAGATACGTTTTCTTATATCGAATGGAAAGGGATTTGCTGAAAGGCGCCGGTCGATAAAGTGTACAGCTTTAGTTTAGTGTAGATTAGAAAATCAGCTCCGTTTGCAGACATGGCACGTTTCGTGTAGTGGCTGAGAGATTGGGTTCTGCGTCACGGGTTGTAGGTTCTATCCCCGCTCGGGACAAATACATATATGTATAACCGAGCTATGCTTGGCATATCTTTACGCGATCGAATCAGAAATTAGGGATCCGAGAACTAAAGTTGCCGACTTAGCTCAAAGGACTAGCAACTTAAGCTTACTCATAGAACTGACGGCCGCTGGGACAGAAAAATTCTCGAGTGTAGACTACGCACCGTAAAAAGCGCAGCGTGAGAATATCTCCAACGAGATGGATGGACGACCTGAGGTCGCTGGGAGTCGTTGGATGCAAGCGGCTTATAACCGGTCCTTGTGGAAGTCTTTGGAGGAGACCTTTGTTCAGCAGTGGACTTCTATTTGCTGATATGATGATGAACTTTCAGGCAATTTGTATTAATACCCAATTACGAGGTCACATTCATTTACAAAAAAAAACGATCACACTTGGATTTTCTCCTGTATTGTGAGTGCGTTTACAAACACAAATTCTCACATACGCCCAGACCCGGAACAATTACCTGTCGGTCATACAAATATTTGCTCCGTGTGAGGATCGAACCCTCAACACGTTGTGCAGAAGCCGATCGCTCAGCCAAACGTTAGATTTATAATGAATATGACTACTCATATTGATTATAAATCTAACAGTTTTAAGAATGCATACATCTTAATTAAAGCACATAATAACATGCAAACCTAACAGACATCACTTATACAGTGAAATATTTGTCAAACGTTCAGCAGTTTGACGTATATTTAACTCAATTCACGATAGGAATTTAATATTCCGAAGCTTATTCGCATTTAATTACCCGTTTATTGTGTTAAGGCATTAGACACAGCCTAGTTGTTACTGTATACGTAAACGATGTTACTTGAAATCTTGTTTTACCAAAATATTGGAGCTGATATTTTGATCTTGGCAATTGATAGTATGTACTTTATATCAATAATATCATTATGTATAGTTACGAGCTATTTTAATGTATATTTAGGTGGTAAAATATGTTTTTAAAACAGAAATACATAACTACATTGGGAAATATGTCATTTCTGAGACTTTACAAAATTGCTTTTACAATGAACACAATAATTATCTGTTCCGGATGGAAATCGAACCCGCAACGCTAGTAGCGAAAAGACTACTTTAACCACCAAAGACAGACTTTACTCAAGTCTTAGCCTTTTTTTGGAGTTCAGTAAATTCTAATGGATCATCTGCTACCTCGGGTGGCAGCAGGATAAGTCGGACTCGTACTGACTAAAATGTGCAATTGCCTTCCCTCGCCCTGTAGTCATGAATCCCAGGATACACATACCATCACGCTTGTATTCCTCGAAGGGTTAGGCAGAGGCGTACTAATGTATACCAACAGTTTGCCAGTATGTTTAGATCCCATGTAATGGGAGGCCATTGCCATTAACAAAGCACAAATCCCAAACTCCAAGCTGCTACTGAGAATTTTATAGAGAAAACTAATAACATTTTGCTCGAACCTGGAAATCGAACCCAAGACGGCGTAGCGTAGCAGTCGCGCTCAGGGCCACTAGCCTAATGAGGCAGACAGTTTTGAACAATACCTGACATCTATATTATATAAAAGAAGAACCTGACTGACTTATCAGCGCACAGCCGAAACTACAGGATCTAGATCCCTGAATGTTTGCATGCTGGTTCCTTTTGCACTGTAGATGAGCACTAAGAAAGGATTTTTGGAAATTCAACCCCTAAGGTGGTGAAAAGGGGGGTGAAAGTTTGTATGAAAGTCCTTCATTTTTAGCGAGTGAAACCGCGGTAGTCCGTACCTAAAACGCTTTTCATAAAACAGAATAAAACTACTTTCAACAAAGGCTATAAATCATAAGCCAACGACAGAGTTTAAATCAAAGAGGGAGAATAAATTTCCATTAGCAGATCATGAGAGATTCCGGGCGAGCGGCCGGCCGGCCCGAGATTGCCGCAAAAACTCGCCTGGCGAAGAATACATTTACTTTATAGAACTATAGCTAGTAAATTGTAGGAATACGGAAGGAATAGAGAGGGTTTTTGAGTATTTTGTATCACCTGTCTTTTTAAAATAATGTATAGTGAAAAAGGTGAAGAAAAACATTCTAAGGAAACTTTTCCTGAGAAATTCCCTCCACAGCGGCGGCATGTCAATTTTTTCCACCCGCATCTAGTTTGCGTGAATTTATAAGTTATTCTTAAAGGTTTAAGTCCTAAATTAATATAATCAATCTTTCTGTTATTTATAGGCACGAAAATGAAAGCAATTATTATATTTTAACTCATTTTCATTTTATGAAATGATTAATCTGCTCACGTTGGTGAATTTCACAGTCTGCTACATTTCGTTCACAGTGATTTAATATTATACTTGCTACTAAAATATAGTATAAAATGTGAATGTTGCTACTTAAGTGAATTAATTAGTTTTTACCTATATAAAATTCTCAGTAGCAGCTTGGATTTTGGAATCGTGTCCGATTGGTATGGTTAATAAGCTCGCCCCCTATTACATGAACTTAAACATACCGGCGAACTGGTCTGTGGGTGTCCATTGGTACATCTCTGTGTAACCCTTTGGCGACTACAGGTTGGATAATATGGTAGGTATGGTATGTAATAATAAACTTAGTCTCAGTAAAACAATTGATTTAAACCTCATCTTCAAGAAATCGTTTATACACACTTACAAATACACGGCATCCGTTCACCGACGCTCTTGTATACGGAAATTGTGCATCTATTCCCCCCCATCTCCCTGTTTCCTTACAATTAATTCGTTACGAATTCCGAGCCAGGCTTGAATTTCCCTTGGGAAGTGTATTTAACAAACCGTTACCATCCTTATATTTGTTTGTGCTTCACAATATACTATCTAAATAAGACAACATGTTAATAAAGTAGGTATAACATAACATACCATAACGCCTGTATCTCCGAATGGTTAGGCAGAGGTGTATTGGCACTAGGCCGACTCACAGTTCGCCAGTATATTGTTAGGCTACTATAAATTATTGAGAAGGTAGGGCTAAAACTGAACCCGGTAAAAACAAGAGTAATGACAAACGGCGAGAGAACCACTATAGATTTAGGAAACAACCAAATTGATTATAGAGATGAATATATTTACCTGGGACAGCGAATAATACATGATAATCCGATGCGCAAGAAGAAGAAGAAGTTGAAAGAATATAACCAATGGCTGGAGGAGATACTGAGGTAGATAGTAAACTTCATATTATGAATATAAAAACAAATTATTTAACACCTGCATACAACCTGTTCTTATGTACAGCTGCCAAACATGGACCATCACAAAACACGACTAGCAAACTTTCTACCTGCCAATACGCAATGGAATGGAGCATGATGAATGTGAAGAAGTCAGATCGGCTGAGAAACAGTGTAATAAGAAGAAAACATAGGTGCAAAATTAGAAGGCTTCAATGGCGATGGGCATGGCACATGATAAGAGGAAAAGAGAAATGGAGCAAAATTGTGACACGATGGAATCCCAGAAAAGGAAAAAGAAAAAGAGGTAGACCACGAAAAAGATGGGGTGATGACATAAGACAAGTGGCTGGCGTCACATGGAACAGGGTGGCTCAAGAAAGATATGAGTGGAAAAGATTGGAGGAGGCCTTTACCGACTGACAAACAGAACTACAGACAATAAGTACAATTCAAATAAGAGACTAGATTAAGATTATATTTAAGTTTTTTATGTACTGTTTTTCATATAATTGTAACATTGATCTGAATAAGAGGCTAAAATTATTATATCATAACATAACATACCATCACGCCTGTATTCCCCGAAGGGTTAGGCAGAGGTGTACTAATGTGCACCCATATTTTGCCGGAATGTTTAAGTCCCATGTAATAGGGGGCGAGCCTATTAATGGCAATAGGCTGACCGAGCACAAATCCAGACTTCGAGCTGCTACTGAAAATTTCATAGAAAAACCCAATAACACTTTGCTCGACCTGGGAATCGAACCCAGGACAGTAGCAGTCGCGTTTGGGACCAGTAAGCTAATGAGGCAGTCAAAATTATTATAAACGTGAAAGTTTGTGAGGATATATGGATGTTTGTAACTCAATCACGTCAGAAAGGCTGAACGAATCTGGATGCAATTTGGTACAGAGATGGGTTATAGTCTGGAACAACACATAGGATTAACCAGGTTGGATCCAATTCTGAAGTTCATGCAGACAAATTCGCGGGCAGAAACTAGTTAATAATAAATCTTGGGGAAAAATAACTATCTATAGTTACATGGCCTAGGCATTTCGCTATTGTCAAAGTGGTTACATCAATGATCTTAATTTTTTTTTTTAATAAAACGTTGCCCCATACTAGGATTTTCTCCTGTATCGGGGGTACGTTTACAAACACAAATTCTCACATACGCAAACGCCCAACCCCGGAACAACTACCTGTAGATCATACAAATATTTGCTCCGTGTGGGGATCGAACCCACAACACGTGATGCAGAAGCCGATCGCTCAGCCGCTATGCCAAACGTGTCGTCAAAAATTCTAAATTTCTAATATTCTAAATCTAAAATTCTAAAGCTTTTTATATGAGAAACTTATAATTGATGTTTTAGCAACTTTATACCTGTCTTTAATGAAAGGAAAGTTTAAAAATAGCTTTCACTTCACGCGAAATTGATTTGAAATAGCTGTATAAATAGTTGTAATTGGAGACAATTTCGATAAACAACACAAGACACAGGAACACCGACTTTTTCAAAATGTCACTTTAAAATTAATTTAATCGTCCTTAAATTTAATCGGAGTAATAATATTTACCCTATCCCGGTCGGTCTTGGTTATAAATAAATACTCGAAATAATTAATTACCTCTGATCGTTAAACCAAGTTTTTTAATTTTAAGACCTCCATAGACGCAAGGCTGTTTTTAAAAAAGATTTCACGATAGCAAATACATCCCAGCACTAACCTGCTGAATCATAGGTGCTCTTCGTGGACAACAATGTAAAAATAAATTTGAATTCACGAGGACTACCTGCCTAAAATATTGGTAGATAAGGCATCTACCAATATTTTAGGGAGGTGGTCCTCGTTGATTCAAATTTATTTGAATCGTGGACTAGTCTAGGTGCCATTTTGACGGGTGCTCTAGCTAGACTCCGTCAACAAGTGAGGTGATTGGAGAGAAGTCCATTTTTTGCGGGTTGACAGACTCGCACATTGTCGGGAAAATTGTGCAAGTATGCGGATTTCCACATAATGTTTTTTTCTTTAATAAT
Organism: Acronicta aceris; assembly: GCA_910591435.1. Taxonomy (NCBI): domain Eukaryota; kingdom Metazoa; phylum Arthropoda; class Insecta; order Lepidoptera; family Noctuidae; genus Acronicta; species Acronicta aceris. The sequence goes on along the minus strand of OU342761.1, from coordinate 13,394,373 downwards.
ACGAGTTTTTTTTTAGGGAATAGGGGGAAAACGAGCAGACGGATCACCTGATGGTAAGCGATTACCGCCCGCCCATGGACGGGTGTCCATGGCAACACCAGAGGAGTCACAACTGCATTGCCGGCCTTTTAAGGAGGAGTACGCTCTTTTCTTGAAGGTTTGAAGGTCGTATTGGTCCAGAAATACTGCAGGCGAAAGTTAATTCCACAGTTTTGTTGTGCGAGGCAGAAAGTTTCTAGAGAAACGCACTGTTGTGGACTGCCAACCATAAAGATGATGGGAATGGAACTGCTGCCGCGTAGAACGATAAACGCGTAGTATATCAAACTCGAGTATAACTTGGTAATTTATAGTCTTGTCAGATTGCAATGCTCGACAGAGTCCACGATTGATACTTTTGTATTTATTTTAACATCGGTTAGCACTGTGGAGTGCAATAATATCGAATTAAGTAATGATGCTATCATTGCGATTTCTAAGGAGTCTCCCCCACGTTAAAGTATGTTCAAATTAATTATCAATCGTCTTGAAAATAGGTCTAAATTATTCTTAGAATCCAATGTAGGTATATGTAGTAATAAAAGAGCGACTCTACTCCTATTCGTAGTCTGTCAATCCAACTTACATACACACATACTTATAACATGGATAAAACCTTACCTTCTCTCTCAGCTGTTGCCACGTCATGTAGGAGAAATTACTTTCCCAGAAAAGGGATTATAAAAGTGCTAGAATTGATACTCGCGTACGAAGGGCTATTTTACAGAACATAGTAATGCTTCGGTTTGGTTATTTTGTTGAAGGTAATGCATTTGTCAATGTATTTATCATATAATTAAATACTACGTTATAATTATGTCAATAACATTAGTATAATTTATTTACCTAAAATAATGTGCTTTTTATTCATTTCCGTATTTACCGTGAATTGAATGTTGTGTTATAAATAAAATAAATGTATTGTATATCCAAGCTAATAAATATTACTTACGTGTGCAATGTCTCGGCTCGTCCGACGAGTCCCCACAATCGTTCGTACCATCGCAGTATCGATTAATCGGTATGCATTTCTTATTCGTACACAGATATTCGGATATGCGGCATCTCGTATCGTTTCCATGGAGTACTGGTAATAGCTCAGGTTCAGGTATATCTTTGGGACTATCTCTTTGGTATATGAATGTATCTTTCGTGTTTGGTGCGTCGGTGACGACGTCGCAATCCGTGAGGTTGAGAAGCGTGACCATGAAAATTCCGAGGCCTAGGGCTATATTGCTGAAACCTGTAACAATGAAAATATCGTATAAGTTCAACTGAAACTGGGAAAGAATGTGGACGGAAAGTTGTCTACCTCATTTCAATATTTTTGTCTTAAATTTTTGCACCATCATATTTTTTTCGTCTTAGGGAAAATCCACTAAAACCGGTATTTTCCGGGAAATGCCGGATTTTCCGTATGACAAAAATATTTAATCAAACAAAAAAGTAGTTTTAAAATGGAGATCAAAAGTCCAGTTTAGGTGCACAATAGATAATTAGAGCTTGCAAGAAACTCCATGGATATAATAATGATCGGATACATAATACGTTTATGTATAATTACTAAGCTGTAAGGTAGGTATATTAATGCTTTATATTTTATTTCAGTCAACACGATGGGCGTAGCGGCTGAGCAATCGGCTTCTGCACCAAGTGTTGTGAGTTCGATCCCCACACAGCGCAAATATTTGTATGACCTAAAATTAGTTGTTCCGGGTCTATGTATGTGAGAATTTGTGTTGGTAAAAGCACCCACGAAACAGGACAAATCCTAGTGTAAAGGTTTATTTTAAAGAAAAAACAAATCATTTACGACCGATAAATCTCACGTTAAATCATTTCAAAATCCGGTGTCACTTTTATGGTCATCCCATCACTAGTACAAGACCTTTTGGAAAACAAAAGTGTATTGACCTTAGCAAGAAAGGCATGACAAATATAGAAGCCAGTGGTTACACAAGTTGATTAGGAACATAAGTAAACAAGTGTGCATGGTCGTGTTTGCTTTTAATTTCATTTTGCTATAATCTTCTCTTTACTTAGAGCTCTCTGGTGATCCTGTTACGATAATACTGTTAGCCTTTTATTCGTATGAAAACCCTCATAGTCTTTCAGAAAGAAAAGATGGAGGGATTTCTCGGACTCCTACCAAAAAACACAACATCTCACCAGTGTTATATAAAAGACTGAAAAGATCGTGGTCGCTTCTAAGTTATTTTTTCATAAGTTTTACTAAGAATAATGAATGCCTACTCGTACAATATTTTGCCACTTATATTTTTAACGTAGGTAAGTAGGAATCTTGTTGTAAATACTTACAGGGACAACAACATTGTGTTTTACTTAATATAATAGGATTACAAAAGGATCATAAATAAGCTTATAAGCGAAGCTATTGTATAAGCTGGTTCATAGCTATATAAATATACATATAAGTACTTAATATTAACTAATACAGTAACTAACGTATAGTTTACATTATACAGTTTCTAATAAATTTTTCTCCCACAAAAAAGTATAGTATATTAAAAAAACATTTTAGCATACTTTAATTTTTTTTATCGTTTATGTCCGCAAACATGCAGACGAGCCACCTGATGGTAAGTAGTCATCGCTGCCCATGGACACCTGCAATGTCAGAGGAGTTGCTGCTGCGTTGCCGACCTTTAAGAGCCCCTACGGACTGCCGACTGCCAGAGCCGCAGCAACCAAGGAGGAACTGGCTCTCACGCGCAGAAGTCAAACACAAACCAAGCTGATTTACGACAGTCTTCAACGTGAGGGTGGTCGATAGCCAGTTGAACCCCAAGAGGTCCTACCACCGAGCAAGTCAAGTATTTTCTCCGCTCTTACGAGATGCCTATCTGAATTGCAGTGAGGAACTGTATTCTAATTCGTCCCCACACGGCAGATTAATGCAAAATATATTAAAAAATATGAGCAGTGATAGCCTAGTAATATGATCATAGGACTGCCAAGTCAAAGGCCTTGAGTTCGAATCCAAGGCAGGCACCTCTGACTTTTCGAATTCATGTGCGTATTAATAGTTAATTATCACGCGCTTTAACGGTGAAGCAAAACATCGTGAGGAAACCTGCTTGCCTTAGAGATTTTCTGGACGGCGTGTGAAGTCTGCCAACCCGCATTAGGCCAGCGTGGTGGACTATAGCCTAATCCCTCTCATTCTGTGAGGAGACCCGTGCCCCAGTAGTGGGATAATATAATGGGTTGATTATTATAATAAAAAACAAACGTTATTTTAAAATAACTTTTACATCTTTTTGTATGTATATACAAAATTTTGAGAAAACGCTCCCAAAATTCATCTAAATATAACACAAACAGTTCTAACAAGAATGTTATTCAATAGCTTCCTGAAAACAACTTTTTAATATAACCTCGTTCATCTCTCGCCAACTAGAAAAGTTCTTGTTCCCCCGGGTTTTAACTCAATAGCAGTATTTTAAGAGAAACTGTCATCAATCTTGGTTGGGACTGCCTCAATGACAGCTTTTCATGCTCTGCGTATTCCGTATTAAAACGAATTGAATAGACTAATTCAGTGTTTCTCAAAGTTATTGCGTGCAGATTTTATTAATACGGAAACCTCGGATACCAATTGGATTTATATAAAATATGTACCTACTGTATTAATCTAAGAGAGTTTTTTTTATTTATATCTTGATTAATATGTTGAATTGCTTAAATTTTTGAATATACTCTTTTTACTGTCACTGCTGGGCACGAAGCTTTTTTTAGAATTACAGGAATGTAGAATATAATAGTTCATCACGTTTATCTAAAATGTGAGTTTTCAGACTTCATACACGTAGAGAAATGAATAATGAATCTCTCAGGTTTCCACAAAATATTTTCTTCTGTTTAAGCGAGTGATAAAATTAATACATAATCAATTAATGAGATTTGAAATATCCGAATCAAGTGCCTTGAATTCAAACTAAATGCTTATGATGTGGTAGTTCATGGTCATATATATTATATTGACTAGGCTATCACTGCTTAGCAATTCACTTAAAAACATCATAACTATTATAAATGCGAAAGTGAGTTTGTTTGTTACGCTTTAACACCTAAGTAAACCACTGAACCGATTTTAAAATTTCTTTCATCAATAGAAAGCTACATTAACAGCGAGTAACAAAATTACAATATTGTAACCCAAGGTACCTTTCAAAAATTCGCCTAAAAGTCATTATTTGACGTGCGCTGCCTTTTTGTTATTTGTTAATTGTTATAAAAAAATTACGTTACTATGGAGATCCCTTTGACACTTTCTTTGACACGGATCTCGATGAAATTTGGTACAGAGATAGATTATAGACTGGAATAGCACATAGGCTGCTTTTTATCCAGGTCGGATCCAATTCTGAAGTCCACACACAGACGAAGTCGCGAGCAGAAGCTAAAGCTTTATTTATAAATCCTTTTTCAGCTAAAAACACAGCTGGCATTATTTTTGGCTCTTTTTAACTCTATCATGCCTCGTTCAAATATAGCCTGGTATGCTAGTTGCAGGTTACTAGTTCAACGTTTTATTAACTCTATAAACATATTTTCATGTTATGATTTCCCCAGTGATTCAAGTATAAAATTCAGACGGAAATGGCTGTTTTAAAATTACCATGAAATTGGATTTAAGCATCGTATATCATAAATCTATATCCCTGGTGGTTTAATCTGTAATAAAACCATGTACACTACTTGAATCGACAAATCATGAAGATTATAATTATTGTATTATAGTCAATGACATTATATAGTTAAATAGAAATAGACAAGTTATCATCCTTCAAATGCGAATATTGTTTCGTGGGCAACGTGTAATTTGTAGTGTCACTTATGCAATTGACCGACTTAAGGTGCAGAAGTGTGTTTGACAGCGCTATTGACAGCAATAAATTTTAATTTTATTTATATGTGCCATCTTGTGCTGCGATACTACATAAATTATTATACTAAAGTAAGAAAAGAGCATGTAGTATCTTATCACAAGTAAATTAATAAATTCTTAGCTTCCGTACAATTTATTTCATTTTTTTCGTTGCAAATAAAATTTAAAATGAAAGAAAGAGTCAGCGCACGCCTTATTAGTATGAGAGAAAAGGGACCCAATACTTTTCATGTCACTCGTCACTATATACGGAAATACTGGACATATCAAGTGTGTCATTTAAGACAACTGCTTAGTGCTATTTCTTTTCATCCTAGACTGCCTGTATCTATGCGCGCGCTCATTAGGAAAGCCTAAAATGTTTAGGATTATAGGTATGGACATGTAGCGCGACTCAATTTTAAATGACATTTACTATGAACATGGCGTATCTAATAGTATTATATCATTGATTACAGTCAAATCCGTCAATGCCTTCTCGATACAAAATGTATGAGAAAAGAAATTTTCTTTATAATGTTCTTTTTTGTGATTTTTTCGATGTTTTAATAGTTATTCTGCTATTCGGGGAGGATACAAATCTAACAATCCAAAGATCATAAAAAATGGTCCAGTCGTTCTAAGTATTGTAACAAACCTGACTTTGTTTTATATATACATTATAGATAGATAAATGAGTAACATGATATCGCAACAAAAAGCTCAAGGTCGGGCAGAGCCTACATTTCCGCGCGAATAAGCAGAAAAATATCAATTAATCACAGCTTCTTTTGTTTTATTCGCTCGGCTATCATGTATTCAGAGAATATTCTGTATGGAGAAACAAAACAATTTGGCTTTGTAAAATATATAAATAGCTTAGTCATTATTTACTGTCAGAATAAGAATGAACTAGCTGTACCCTGCGATTTCACCCGCTTTGTCCCATTCTTAAGTATCGTAGCGTGATGTTAAATAGCTTAAAATATTCTTCATGAATGACTACGTCTATTGATGAAACCGTATGAAAATCCGTTCGATAGTTTTTGAGTTTGTCGCGTTCAGACAGATGAGCTATGATATAAAAGACAAAGGCACTCAATTTTCTTTAATTTGCAATAAGTTGAGTATTGAAGTATCGACTATTTATAGCGCGCAATCCGCACTAGGCCAGCGTGAAGGACTAAAACCTAATCCTTCTCTTTCTGAGAGGAAACGCGTCCCCAGCAGTTAGACAATATAATGAGTTTGTATTATTATGATGATACTACACAAAATGTGAAATAAGAAGAAATAATACGATTTATATAGGTATGGGTGCACGATAGTACTCTGTCAAGTAGATAAGCGTTTCTGTTTCAATCCCTCTGTTCAGCTCAAGGGCAAGCCGGCCGTCCAACTGCCTCATTAGTTACTGGTCCTAAGAACAACTGCCTAGAGGTCCTGTAGGTTCCCAAGGTCGAGAAAAGTGTTATTGGTATTTTTTCTATGCAATTCTCAGTAGTAGCTCAGAATTTGAATTTTTGCCCTGTTAATGGCCATAGGCTCGCCCTACGCTACGCCATGGGATCTAAACATACCGGCGAACTGTGGGTGTACATTAGTACACCTCTGCGAATACAAGCGTGATGGTGCCTTTGTACTGCTTCATTGGTCTAGCGGGCGCAAAGGGAGAAAGAAGTCCATAATACTTAATTCCCTTCCGTGTACTAGGCACGCATAATGTAAAAGCGGTACATATTATGTCCAATCACCTAACCTAAATACTTCCCCATTCACTCCATTCAAGCCACCGCATGTCACATAACCATCCTTACCATAATAACAGTATGGGTCCTATTCATAGGTACACCCTTGTCAAGCAAAGCGTGATCTTAGAGATAAGTAATTTAATCGATCCCATCCTTCAAGGGATTTGTTCAAGTACTTCTGACAGTAAGTAAATGATAATACGATCTAAATTGTGTTATATGTTCGTCTAGATTAAGTTGTGTTCTTATTAAATATAGTCTATTGTCTAAATAAAGATTAATTATTGTAATATACCTAAGCTCAAACAAGATTCGAAGTAATTTTAGATACCTACCGAAATTTACTGAGTATTATATTACATTAGGGATCGGCCAACACCCTACTAGGCGGCAGGCGTGTTTGCCACACCCGCGCCTTCAGTAGGATGCGAGGCGAGCCCTGGCCATTTCAAGGAGTCCAGCGTGCGCTGAACTATAGTTCGGGCTATAGCCCGTCATGCACATTGACATATTTCACATCTGGAGATCCATTTGGTCCAGCCGTGAGATACATGCTGTACAAGGAGGATTTTCCGTACTATAAAAAAGACATACATACATATTTTCACGCCTGTCTCCCATTAGGGTAGGCAGAGACTATAGATTTCTACTTGCTACGATCCTGGTACACCACTTTCGATTTATCTACGTTCAGTAATCTCCTCATGCATGATCGTCGGTTTAGGGTGCTCTTAACCTGACCTTTTTTAAGAACGTCCGCAATTTGGTTGCACTTTATATAAAAATCAATCATAATTTAACTAGTCTAACCAGATGTGGTTATATATTAGGGATCATACCATGACGTATTATTGCGACCATTTATCTATTGAGAGAGCGGAATGCCGCTCTAGAAGAACTAAAGTTGCCGACATAGCTCAAAGGATTAGCAATCTTAAGTGACAGTGGGCGGTGCACATAGCTCATAGAACTGATGGCTGCTGGGGTAGAAAGGTTCTCGAGTGGAGCCCACACACCGGAAAACATAGAGTGGGACGACCTTCAACGAGATGGACGGACGACCCGGTGAAGGTCGCTGGGAGTCGTTGGATGCAGGCGGCATATAACCGGTTTTTGTGGAAGTCTTTGTCGGAAGGCCTTTGTTCAGCAGTATACTTCTATTAGCTGATATGTTTTGTTGATGATAAGAAAGCTAAAGGAATGGCTCAAAAGTAATTGTTTTACGAAGTCAACGAATTTCTCTAATTTGCATGTTAATATTATGTATGTTAGCAAAATAGAGAGCATTGTGTAATATTTTTAATCATAATAAGATCTTGTACATAGACTTATTTTATGCAAATAAATTGTTTGTCAATCTCTGATATATGATGATGCCGCTCTACACATTAGAAATAGCGCCATCTCTTTCTCTCAACCTAAAAACATTGTGGCACGGCCGTAGTGTTTTTTACGTGATATTCTCTCTCTACAAAATAATACACGCACAACTTACGAAAGTAAATTTATTTTTATAAAATATTATGTAACAAACTGGGTTTAATATAAGGTAATACAGTATTTTTGCGGTTAACACGCGAACGGTCACTAGCATGGTTGGCGGTTTTTGTGGCCACGCGAGAAATACTGGCCCACTTATTTTTTAACAAAATACTTTTTGACATTTACGCGAATATTAGACATTGAAATAAAACTACTTTTTACGGATTCTATCGCGTTGTATTGGTATTATTTAATTACCGACGTTTTGGATCCTTTAATCGTGACCATTGATGCTGTAAAGGATCCGTAACTTCGGGAATTAAATAATATCAATACAACGCAATAAAATCCGTAAAAAGTATCATTTTGTGACTTTTTTGCATTTTCCATGCATCATCCAGCCCGCGATTAAATTTTTCCTTCACTAAAATAACTCCATAAAAAGTAGTTTTATTTCAAAATACTTTTGTTATGAAAAAAAGGAGTCACAAAATTAACTCAGACAGACAGACAGATCTTTTTTATCTGGGGTTTTCCAAATATTATGCCGCTTAGTAAAAATGTGATGAAAAAAAAAGTGATAATTTATTGCGATCGAGTTTGAGGGTTAAAGTCCAGTGAAGACTTACTGGGCATATGTGTAGGTATCTATGTGCTTGTTTTTCTTGTTACCTACAATAAAAAACCAGTAGTTTTATATAAAAATGGATTTTGTTTTACAGATCGTAGTTTTACCTGGCATATTGCAAAACAGGATTTATGATGAAACATGAACCCTTTTAGACTCTGGATCTCATATAGATACAGAGACATGACAGACATGCAGAGATACGAGTATATTTATAAATACTCATAATAAGTACATACCTATTACTTACACTTTATATAGTACACAGTAAACATAAATAAAATTACATAACATAACATAATCAACCCATTATACTGTCCCACTGCTGGGCACGGGTCTCCTCTCAGAATGAGCGGGATTAGGCTACCACCACGCTGGCCAAGTGCGGGTTGGCAGACTTCACACGCCATCGAGAAAATCTCTCAGGCATGCAGGTTTCCTCACGATGTTTTCCTTCACCCTTTAAGCGCGTGATAATTAACTATTTAATCGACCTCGAGATCTTTGACTTGGCAGTCCAATGGTCATACTACTAGGCTATCACGGCTTTTTATAAATCTTCTATAGTATCCTTTATAATCTAAATAAAATTGCGAACCATAAACTAAAAATTATTTCCTATCCAATAAATAATGTAATGAACACCACATAGCTGTAAAAGCAAAAAATACTGCAAAAATATCAACCTTTATCTAGAAAAATCTTCGTACAAAAGCCCACTAACTGACCCGAGCCCCCAGTGTTTGCTTTGTGTGCTCACCAGGGCATCGTGTTGTAATTCATGGAAGTTTGCCCATAATTTCCAAGCTACCATATTTGTTTAGCCAATGAAGCGGCCGGTGGCAAAATAAAACTGTTATAGTAATTGTATTTTTGTTGGTTATTTTAGTTTGTTTTGAAAAAAAAATTACATCCAACCGCATTTGTTAAAACTGGATACCAAACTCAAATAGATAAGAAAAGGCTACTATTTGAAGTAGACAGGTATTTTTATTCGAATTATTTTTAGCGCTCTTTCCTTTCACATCAAAGTTCAAATATTTTTTATTCCAAATAATTTATTTAAAAATCTGATTACCTAGCAAAAACCCTTAGCACTCACTGCTAACCTAAAGCACTTGGTAACGAGTAGAATTTACACGTAGCTCGTATTAACGGCTATTAAGCAAATTGGATGCTAATTCGAGTAGTGTTCTGGAGGCATTACGGAATGCGGTAGTGGAAACAGATTTTAGATAAAAGTATCAAATGATCGTAAGCGCTCTTTACATGGTGTTCTCTAAAAGAATAAATACGGTTTGGATGGATAACATTTGGAAAGCTACAAAATAATTATTTTGAAAAACAAAATGGTGGTATCTTGTTGTTTGTCTGAAAATTCGCCTTTATGAGTCATATGTCATTAATAGAATGGATAAACAGGGCCGAGATATGGACTTTCATGTCATCATTTGCCGAAGAGTTAGGAAGAGGTTTGTACAAATTTACACTCACAATAGATTTAAATTCTTGATTGTAACAATACGTGTCATCCAGAGGATGATTGCTCAAAGAGCACAAAAAATAGAAACGCAAACAGATTATGCCAAATTACACTCAAGATTTAAGCAAATTAATCCTTAGTAGTATGAATTAGGTGGTCTAGGAATCCATTTACATAGCAACATATATTTTTTTTAAAACGTTGCCCCACACTAGGATTTTCTCCTGTGTCGTGGGTGCGTTTACAAACACAAATTCGCACATACACAAACGCCCAGACCCGGAACAACTACCTGTAGATCATATAAATATTTGTTCCGTGTGGGGATCGAACCCACAACACGTTCCGTAGAAGCCGACCTCTCAGCCGCTACGCCAAACGTGTCGTCAAATTATTTCAATCTGCCATTAATTCATACATAATGTATAATAATATACATTATGACTTATATCTATATTTCGTGGATAACGGTGTGAGTTGCACTACTAACTTTAATTAGCTTAGATTTTGCAGAGCATTGAGCGCTCATTTTTTATTGATATACTTACTAAGTATCATGCATACCTACATAAAAAAATCAGACTGCCCCTAAACAGACAAAACTTCCATAGATTGGTATGGCTGTTGAATAAACACAACCGAACTTGATCATTAAAGCACATTTTTATTAGTGAAAGTTCAGTACTTATTGAATTTATATCTAGACTGGAATGCGGAGTTGGAACACGGATTGGAGATAAAAGTATCAAACTATGTTACGTGACCGCCGTTTAACTGTGAAACTTATGTTGGTGAGATTTGACGATATTCACACGATATCTGATTTCAAGAAACATACTTATATTTAATCCATACTACCTAATATTAGAAATGCGAATGTAACTCTGTCTGTCTGTATGTTACGTTATCACGCCTAAACCGCTGACTCAATTTTGATTAATTTTTGAATATTTGATAGGATTTCTTTTTTAAATCCTTCGGAATGCGAGTGAAACCACGGGCAACAGCTAGTAACTACATAATTTTTAATCTTCAATCTACGTAGGATTAGAAACAAAGTATATGGCAAAGACAAAAGCACAGATATTATAATACTATATTAGTACAAAAAATTTCAAAATTTCTAAATTGGGCGACCATAATTGAATTAATTCACATCCTTACTAATATTATATACGTGAAACTTTGTGAGTATGGATGTTTGTTACTGTCACGCCAGAACGGCTGAACGGATCTGGATGAAATTTGGCACACAGATAGATTATAGCCCCGAATAACACATAGGCTTTATATCCTGGTTGGACCCAATCCTGAAGTCCACGCAGACAAATCTAGTATAAAAATAATTTTCCATAGATTTTGTTCCTATTTTATACATACACTAGCTTTTTGCCCGCGACTTGGTCCTCGTGGAATAGTTACTTTGTTCCATATGAACTTTCATCCCCTATTTCACCCCTACATAGGTCGAAACTTATTAATTATTTTGCCCGCGGCTTCGCTCGCTTTAAGAAGTATTTATTATTTATTTTAATATTTTGTTCGTCTTAATTTATTCGTTCCATTAGGTACTGATAGTTCAAACTAATACATTTATATCCTCCATCATCCCTTATTTTATCCCCATGGGGGTTGAATTTATCAAAATCCTTTTTAAGCGGACGTCTTCATCATAGTAGCTCCAATCTTTAATTTCAGTTCAATCAGTCGAAAATCTAAGAAGATTTATACAAACTTTCATCCCCTATTTTATCCCCTTAGGGGTGGAATTTATCAAAATCCTTTCTTAGGGGATGCCTACGTCATAGTAGCTATATGTATGCAAAGTCTCAGCCCGATCGGTTTAAAATTGACAAAGTTTCACACAAACTTTCATCCCCTATTTTATCCCCTTGGGGGTAGAATTTATCAAAATCCTTTCTTAGCGGATGCCTACGTTATAACATCTACCTGCATGCCAAATTTCAGCCCGATCCCTCCAGTGGTTTGGGCTGAGCGTTGATAGATCACTATGTCAGTCAGGTAGTCACCTTTGAGTTTTATATATATTTAGATTAGATACTGTTGTATTGTAAGATAGCAAATAAAATAACTCGTTTATCGTTGGTACTTGGCGGACTGGCGCGCTTTCTATAATCAACTGACAACCCCGTTGACATATTATCTGACAGCTCACAACTGACAAGACGTTGATGCTAAGATGCATTCAAGAAATATGAATGCATGTGTTATATATTCATATGGGATTAATATATAACACATACATATATTTTAACACCTGTCTCCCATTGTGTAGACAGGGACTATAGATTTCCACTTGCTAAGATCCTTGCACACCACTTTCGCATCATCTACGATCATTAACCTCCTCATATGATCGGGTTAGCGATCTCTAATTCTTTTCTTCTTTTTATTAATGACAGCTCTCCTACTATGAAACAAGCCCTGTGGGACTGCACAGACGAAAACGCCCACAAAGTACACTCATATTAAAAACAAATATCCATGGAATACACAAATATTTTTGGCTCGGGTGAGAATCGAACGCACGATAGGACCTTACCCGCTCCACCGAACGTGTACTCGTTAGTTAATTCGAACTTTATTGCAACTCATCTAGGCCCAAGTTTTTTATGCTAATTATTCATGCTTAATAACATAAGCATCCTTACTTTAACATCTGCTAGTGCCAGCTCCTAAAACTTACTATTATAGTGGAAATAAGGGTCTTAAACACAAATGTGCGTCTGTGAATAAGGGTCCTTGTAAAAGGAATATAATCCCTAAATAGGATTATAAACTCCTTAAACTTTTGGGTTTGAAGCATCTACTTAAGGCTTTAGTGGTATATGAACCTGAAGGGCATTTTGTTACAATAGTTTGTGAAGCAACTGGAGAAAAAGAAACCCTTTATTATACTGGTTATCCCTGTGTAATTTTATATGACCTGTCAAAATAATAGTCACAACTTTGGAATTGAACAGGAAAATATTCGAAGGGGCAGACGGAATTAATTGAATCGCTAGAACACAATTAATTCCATCGGCGCCTTAGATTTTTTTCTTTTTTAAACTAACTTCTATATTTATTATATTTATAATTTTATTTAAAATATTTTTGTTTTAAATCAATATAAAAATTTATGTGATATAACTAGAATATAAAAAGAAGAAAATACAATTTTAATAGATTTATGATTATTTTAATATCATGTCTGTGTATAACTTTGCAGCCAATCAATATATATTGAAAAAATGGAAGTCTAAAAAAGATATATTTATGGTTTGTTTGTTCGACCTCTATACATTTCCTAAACCATTAATTTGACTACGATGAAACTTTGATAAGTTACTGCCTTCACGAAGGTTTCCGCGAAGAAAAAACATACATAAAGAAGGGCTGCAATGCATGGGCATAACTAGTATTTTTTTTGGTTTGATTGGCTGCAATTTAGATAATAATATAATATATTGTATTAATTATGTATTATTATTTATGTTGTTTATTCCAGATACAATCATCCATTTTGGTTAGTACACATTTAACTTACAAACTAGTATTAGTAGATTATACTGAATAGAATAAATATCATTTCATGTCAATAATTTTTTTAAATAAATTGTTTCTAACTGGCTTTAATTAATAAGATTGAGCGTAGTGTTGTGCCTAAACACCAATTCCAGGAACATTATATTAAAAACAAAACAACAATGTTATCAACTGGACAAAACATAGGAAAGGTCGGGATCGAATTCCCAATGGAAATTATGGAAAATCTAAAATTCAGCGCAATATAGATCACATTGTGTTACAGAAAGAAGCTTATTTATAAGTCTTGTTCTCGATCACATTTTCTTTTAATATCTTATTGTGTCGTTGAAAGGTTTCTTAGAAAAAATTGAAAGCTTAAAAGTTGCTCTTTTCTTTGATCTAAATTCTATTTAAATAAAAATGATGTCACATTTTCCGCGGTCTACTTATGCGGTTATTGTTATCGCGTTTTCGTCCTAAAATTCAATAAAATCATAAAGCCCTTTTCGAAATAAATTATTATCTGTAGGTACTTATGAGTTTGTTGTGAGCTTTCACTTTGATAGTATTTTTTTTTACAAAATAGATTACAAGCACAGTAAAAAAATTTCTTTTCTTCTTTAGTTATGTTTAACAATATTACTGGGGAGTTTGATGCACCGCTATTTCTTCCCAGCGAGAACACTAAGAGGCGGTGAAGGGTGGGCGTTTTGGGGGCTGTCTAAAATGTAAAATAACGTTAAAAAGTACTACCTAGTAATCTTGAATAAATTATATTGACTTTGACTTTGACTTACAATTTCATCAATCATCAATATTACATTTTAGACAGTTCCATTAAGGTGCACGCTTCAACACCTCCATGTTTTTGCTGAGAATAATAAACGACGCAAACAACTCTTCCCAATCGCCGCTTCTTTATATCATAAACTACTTTATTCTAAAACAATATTGTAGAAGTTGTAATTATTGTTTTTTCAATATGTGTAACGACACATTTGTACCCGTCTACGAAAAAGGAAGGCTAATGATTTTTTTCATGAACTTAAACCGTGTCAAACGTCAGTTACGTCTCAATTTTTTTTAAACTTCCCTCTAGTATTTTCTTATTATTCTTTCATTCAGCCGCGGAACCTGTAGGTAGAACAAATATTTGCTCCATGCAGTGATCGAACCGATAACACGTCGCGCAGAAGCCAATATTCTATAAACATTGACCTGGAAATCCGAAACCAATAAAGATTATCAAAACAAATAACGCTAAGACATCGGATTTGACTGGTACCCTCGTCAAGACGTCACTAATTTTGATAATATCCACCTTGTTCCCATTTCTCGTTGAAACTTATTGGCTATCAGATCTGTGCAAGTTCCTTATTGGAAACTTGTCAAGTGCGAGGTGTGACGGGTCGCGGAAATGCCAGGCCATGAGACATCTGTCACACGGTTTGGGTTGGAGGCACACTTGCAGCGGAAAATGCACGCCATATTTACCAATTTTGGGACGTGTCGTGTCTTATGAAGCCACAAGTAACAGCTCAAATAGAGCCTTAGTGTTGAGTCAATATTATTATATATATTTGAATGGCGAATGTATTCTACGAATTTTAATTCTGTGAAGCATTGTTCACAATCAACATTGTTAATATTAATAACATCAAGACTTTAAAAAAGCCACGTACATGAAAGGACATTCAAAATCCAGAAATATTTTTGTAGAAACAATTTTTTGAGAGTGCCAAATAGCAACATAAAAGATTGAAGGTATTTTCTTTCCGTAAGCCGCGGAGATTAATGATGAAACAGAACCGTTAACAAACGGAACCCACCTTTATCAAGCTACATCTGGTCTCTATCTAATGAACCGATTCTACAACACTGGAGAATTTGCGGTTTAATTAAATAATTCCATTAACACAGTTTTTTAACATTTGATTGACGCAATCAACGCTATTATGTTCTAAAGATTTTTGAAGAACATGATAATATTCTTGTTATACTTCAATTATTTTGTGTAAATTCCCAACATCGAGCTACTATTGAGATTTTCCTAATAAATAACCTAATTTACCTAGCAGCAGGACTGTTAGTATTTTGGACCTGTGTCCACAACACCATACCATCCTTTGGAATTTCGAAACGATTCAAGCTCTAAATACATTCCGAAAGAGGTCAGAAATGTGTAGTAAAGTATAAATGAAAATAATCTCTCCATTATACATACGTAGGCTGCTCCATAAGTCTTGCAACACAGTTTTTCTCTTTGCTAAAAGAAGTAAAATTGTTTGCCGCAAGTTATAAAGGAGCTAAAAGAATTACGACCGAAATCTCGTCTGAGCACTTGTCACTTCCATCATGACAATGCTCCGGCACATCGGGCAATTATTTTAATCTCTCTCTCTTAGTGCCTCTCCGACTAGCGAAGGTTGGCGGTCAATTTAGCAAATTCATTTCTGTCTCTAGCGAGGCGAAACAGTTCGGCAGCACTCGCTATTCCTGTCCACTCCCTGATGTTACGCAGCCATGACTTCTTCCTCCGACCGACACGTCTTTTGCCTGCGATTTTTCCCATCATAATTATTTTAATAAGAGTTTCTAAACCAGTCGGGATCCACACTATTGGAACAACCTCCCTACAGCCCGGACCTATCGCCTTGTGATTTTGGGCTCTTCCCTGTTATGAAGAGTCAGTTAAAAGGGCAAAATTCATAACTGAGAAAGAATTATTGACATGTGCTTTATATAATAGTGGGAAGAAATATTTAGTAATTGGTTTGTTCGTATGCAAAAGAGTATAACTCTAATAACGTAGTAAGAAAAATGTTATTAAATACTTTTGTTACTTTTGGAGCAACCTACGTATAAAACATAAGTTCTAATTCCTAAAATAGGTTGTTAAAAGCACACACAGTTGATGAAAGCTTCGCTTTGTGATTAATGAGTGAGTTTCCTCTTTGAGTTCATATGATCAAGTATGGCACGGAACAAAACGAGTTAGGTGAACTTTCAAAGGTAAAAAGTTTCAGTACCGAAGAAACTTCCCCGGAGTTTTTAGAGACAACACATGGGAAGTATTTCAGATAAGAGTAAATTGTTGCTGCGTTAAATTCAAACATTTTGGAGTAATGTTCCGGGTAAACGAGTAATAAATGAATATTTTCCTTCATTAATGTATTAAATGAAGTAGCGTTACCAGCAGCATTGGCGTCAAAGTCGACTTTGACACCGAAACGTGTTAAGTTTTCTTTATAATATTATGTTATATTTTTATAACTTTCTTATTTTAGTTAAATTATGCTATAAATATTATGTTAATTACTTCAGTAAATCAATTTTGACAGAACTATTTCAAATTAAGATGAAAATGGGAAATTAGCGAGACATATAGAATCAGCAGAGTTAAGTATTGATGGCAAAAAACACAATAATTGGATTTAATTTATTAAATATTATCTATTAAGGACAAAGGGTGGTAACATTTATTAAGATTACAAAGGTCTCGGCCTTTCGGCGCTTATCTGCGTAACTAGCTGCTATAAATAACGGTAGTACTTTCGCATACAATTCCTTTCGGCAGTTGCCGGTTAAAATGGGTTCTGTATAAAAATATGACTGCCTAAATTATGCTTGACTGATTTTTCTAAGACTTACTAAGACTGCTGTCCGACCGTCTGTTCGTCTGTCACAAGGATGTATCTCATGAATCGTGATAGTTAGACTGTAGAAATTTTCACAGATGATGTATTTCTGTTGCCGCTATAACAACAAATACTAAAAAAAACAGAATAAAATTAATATTTAAGGGGGCTCCCATACAACAAACGTGTTTTTTTAGCCGTTTTTATAGATAATGGTACGGAACCCTTCGTGCGCCAGTCCGACTCGATCTTATCGAAATTATCGTTAGAAGTACTTTTCGATTTTTTTGTGTAGGTTTTCTTCAATACTCTACTTTTCAAGCAAGTTATTTTTACTCCACGAGTTTTGATATCTGGCAACTAGAATGACCCACTCAATCTTGCCACTCTTTCAACGTCATTTGTCTTTCTAGTTAGCTTTCTGGGCCAAACTTTGATTTTATGTCGCCAGTGTTACGTCAACGAATTTACTTTCTAATGCTATACGCTACTTGAAGTTTAGTATTTTAATCAAAGAATATATTAATAAATTGTCTATTAAATGATAGCGTGTAAACCATTTCTCTAATACCTACTCATATTAGGTCATTCTAAAGGCATAATATTATGAAACTAACTATCTAAATAGCTCAGAAGAAAGGAAAATAACTAGATGTATTAGTTAATCGGAAGGCTTTGTTAGGAATGAGGCAAATCTAAGGTTCTTCGAGTAAGAGGAAACAATTTAGCTGGATTTGGACTTTGGTAAACTCATTTAAAGGGATCAATTGGAGGTCATAGGGTTATCGAACAGATATCGGACCGGAATCGATAGAAGGGCAATTGAGACCGCATCTCCCACCAAAGTGATTACAGTCGATCGTTTAAAGATTTGCCCAAATTTGTTTACTTGAATGATAGGTTATGCGATAATTGCCTTCTGCTAATGGATTACATCTCGCTCAATGCTAGCTCCTGCTTAGATTTTCAGCTAGGTTCGATTAGAAAGACACCCACAATACAGGTACGGGTACATGATACCTAGGCAATTTCTTAAAAAAAAGAAAATTATGTTTCATGTAGACCTGTGCCGTGTCTGCAGTACTAGCACTGGGCCTAAATGAATTGTGTTTTAATTTACAAAAAGGAAAGTTACACTTGTGGTTAGGAGAGAAGTTCTATTAACAGATTTGAAAGTCGAAAAAGAAGTCTTGTTTTACAGGTTATCATAATGGTGAACTTAGCTACGCGTCATTCAGATAGAATGGATCAGTTTCTTACTTTACACACTCGTAAATCTCTTACAGTACACACACAAACCATTAGATTCGTGGATACGTCACATAAAACCCATGCTTTACGACCCGCTCTATAATGCCCCCGTTTTTATTGCAACGAATATTTATTCTGATGTACGGTTGCTTGATGTATTGAGTGATAAAGCAAGCTGTATTTTCTTTAGAGATGCATCAACAGCAGTGGCTATAGCGATATGTTGAAGTCACTACCACCTTTTGATACCAATGTCATTTATATTTTTATATGTTACTTAGTTTTGGAATGACTAGATGCCAGTTTATATTTTTCATAACTTCTTATATTTAATGTGACAGGTAATTTTCCTAAAAAATCCAACTTGGAGTCCAAGTCGTTCTAAGAGGGACTCTATTTTGTTACTTTGTTTTTGGAGAAATGAATAAAAAAAGTCACACTGTCAGAGTGGAGCAATGAACAAACTGCAATTCACCACTTAAAAATGTCTCAAAATTCTGAAACGACACCAAAACTTTTCGTTAGATTCCAAAAAGTATGTATTAAGGTAAATCCTTAATACCTTTAAGCAGAGAACTTTTCAGAGAACGTTCTCGAGTCAGTAATTCCAAGATAATAAGGTTATGAAAGCGTTTTGAAAATTGTATCACGTTCAGTGAATCTCCGATTTTACAGTCATATTCATAACGCTTCCTATACGCTCTACGTTACGCTATTACAAACGATACAATACGGTTAACCCAGTAAAAAATTCGCTACAAAATATGAATCACACTGAGATATGGCCTTAAATCGCATCAGGCATTCTACTGTCCGGATCGCGTGACAAAAAACAACAGCTCAGCTAAAACAACATGGCACGAGTATTAAAATGCGAAGTACGAGGCGGGCAAACAACGTGAAATTTGAATAATCCGTCCGCTTGTCCCGCGGTGGCCAGCCGTGGAACAACAACATAAATATGACGTTCCAAACTGTCATGATGCTATACATGTGTTACATGCTGCATAAAATACTTTCAATTAAATCTGGCTATGTTAGTTGTAATTTTACACAACTCTGTTACGTTGCTGTAACATTTTTGATTTGCTTCAACGAGCTTGGAAGGAGTGAAAACGGAACAGTCGATCTATTAAATCATATTAAATAAAATTGTCTAGAAATAACTATATACTTATTATTCTAAAATGTAACATGCAATGTATTTCTTGTTCCTTTGCTGAATAAATTATTATTATTATTATTTTTGACTTACCAGTTTATTACAATGATGGAATATAAATTTGATTCGCAATAAAATAGGAAGTGCCCGCTCCTGTGTACATGTTATGCAATAAAAAAAAACATCGTAATGAGAAGAAAGATCAGGTTGTGACATGATCTATGGTCTTTTAAAAATCTTTTAATCCGTCCGGCTATACCGCAGTGGCCAACCTTGGACAACAAAATAATAAATATGATGATCCGAACTATTTTGTGACTCCATTTCTTACGTGATACATGCTGCATACAAAATTTTTATGTCATTATACAGTATATCTGTAAAAAAATTATTTACTTGTTACTAGGAGCTCAGTACCTTCCAGACAAGTCCTATGTCATGAGCTATCAATAAAATTCACAAAATCTCTTCATGCATGGTCTAGTACCCAGGTTTTATTGTTTTATCAAATCAAATCAAATCGTTTATTTGTGATACATGGGTTACATAAAGGTGTTCATTATAATATAATTATATATTTAATTATTATGTTCATACCATGATCAGCCACTAGGGCACACAAATTATTAATTATTATATTGCAAAAATGATTGTAAAATTTTAATTCCATTGAAGATTAAATACTTATGAATTTTATTATTACTGTTAGTCATGTAGGACGTATACAAGACAATCAACATCAAATAAATTATCGTCAAGCAAACATGAGACATTAAAAGAGTCTAGGCGATAGAAAATCATCAATTGAGTAATAACAATTTTCTACAAGAAGTTGGAATAGTTTATTTTTAAAGACGTGAATACTGCTACATTCTTTTATGTTATTGGGAATCATATTGTAAATCTTTGTGGCCATAACAAACACACTTTTACCAAAGAGTAAGAGTAGAGTTCTGTACTGCCTGGTAAGATTATTATGCATGTGGCTTCTATTTCGTGATTTAAGCTCTAATGTAAATAGTGATGGATGATGTCTGATAAACAAAGCCATTTCCGAGCGAGCTACTACACTACAATAATATATAAAGATGGCACGGTAAGTAATTTTAATTTTTTTAAATATTCCTTACAGCTGTCATTTCTTTTGAGACCACACATAGCTCGCACGCACCTTTTTTGACATTTAAAAACTTTATCCCAGTTGGTAGCATTTCCCCAGAATATGATAGCATATCTAAGTCTAGACGCAACATAACTATGATAAGCTACGAGTAATGTGTTAAGATTGACCTTTTTCGCTAGCATATATAAACTATAAGATGACTGTGACACTTTTTTGCAAACAAACTCTATATGACTTTGCCATTTCAAATTGTCATCTATGTGTACGCCAAGGAATTTTGTTGTAGTCGTCAATTCAACTTTGTCACCGCTATATTCTATTCTAGTATGTAAAATGTTTTTTGTTTTCTGTTTAAATTGCATTAATTTAGTTTTATCAATATTAATTAATAGATTATTATTTTCTAACCATTGAATTATTAAATTTAAACTATTATTTATTATTTATTAGTTTAGATATTCGTAAGTGTTGTGAGAAAATAATTCAATGAATTTCTCTTATTCTCCTTTACTATCTACAAACAGCTCAATACAACATAATATTTATCTTTAGATATTCTTCAGATATTACACTTCTTCTATTTTCCGCCACATCTGCTATTATGTTGCCCTATAACATACTGCTATAAATCACCAGACATTTCTATCAGCAACATAAATTATTGTAAACTATGATTTTTTCCGTTCCTTTTTTGTATTATTTCGGAACATTTATTTGCAGAATAAATTCAAACGATGTGAATACTTTAGTAATCCATTAGGATTTGTCGTTACCGGAAAAATTACTATGATAACTGAACAATAAGCACTAAAATGTTTTTTATTTCAGTACAGACTTATCAAGAGGGAGAAGTCACAGTGAATCTCATTATTAACTCGATTTTAATATTGCCAACGACGAATAAATCTACAACACAATTAAATTACTACACACTACTACTACTAAATATAGAAAGAAATAAAAAAAACTTTATTTATATACTAGCTTTTGCCAGCGACTTCGTCCGCGTGGAATAGTTACTTTGTTCCCTAGTTCTTCGCCCGTGGTTTCACCTGCGTTGCTAAGGGTTGTAGCGTGATGTTTTATAGCTTGAAACCTTTCTCATGAATCACTCATTTTCCCAACATTTCCCTTCACTGCTCTGCTCCTATTGATCGTAGCGTGATGAAAAGTATACTATAACCTGCCAAGGAGTATGAAGAACAATTGTACTAAGTTTCGTTGAAATCTGTCGAGTGGTTTTTGTTTCTATAACGAACATACAGACAGACAGACAGAAAAAATTTTTACTGATTGCATTTTTGGCGTCAGTATCGATCACTAATCACCCGCTGATAGTTATTTTGGAAATATATTTCATGTACAGAATTGACCTCTCTACAGATTTATTATAAGTATAGATAGAAGAAGATATATAGGCTAAATTGTTTGTGACTGTGGGGTCGAAAAATATTTTATGTAATTGAATCGGCAAACAAGCTGAAGAGCCACCCGGTGATTAGTAGTCATCATAGCCCATGGACACCTGAAATACCATAGGAATTGCTGATGCGTTGCCGAGCCCCTACGGACTGCAGACTGCCAGAGCCGCTTCAACCGAGGGGAACTGGCTGTTACGCGCAAAAGTCGAATAACACATCAAGGTGCTTTACAACAGACTCCGACGTAACGGTGGTCGCCAGCCAGTCAGACCCCAAGAGGACCTACCACCGAGCAAAAAATCGCCACTTTTTTAAATTATAATATGAACACCTCACATTTTATATACTTTCCGTATAATGAGAGATCAGCTTAGACTGGATATGATCACAACGTGTAACTGCATTCTTTTTGCAAAAGAGAGAGAGGGATGTCACTCTACACATTAAATAGCTCCATCCCTTTTTCACTACGTAAACATTATTACGTAAACTATCTATGGTACGGCCTCTGATTCGTATTCCAAGTTTGAATTTTATTGATTTCAATGAAATTGCCCAATTTTAGCCCAATAATTGTTTGCAATAGTCAGAGCCCGCTCAACTGAGACAAATCAATTATCGCTGACAGGGCAGAGTTATTACGGATAAGCCCTGACACACTGATAATAATCGACCAGTCAGAGCGTGCGATGCCTATTGCCATATTCACCATGGATATAATGCTTTATAGCATACCATCACGTATTTATTTATTTGAGGGTTAGGCACAGGTATATTAATATAGACCCACAGTTCGCTGGTACCTATACACGTGCCATATTATATTTAATAATAATATTGTTGGCCCCAAATAGCTTCGAGTCGTGAGGAGAGGAAAGATGGAGGCCTTTGCCCTGCAGTGGGACGACAACGGCTGAATACAATAATATTATATATTATTACTTATTAGAATTTCGTCCTTATTTGCAACACTATCAGATGATTACAGTTGATTTTTTCCAATATCAACGAGAACTATTCTTATCTAAGAATATAATTTTTTAACAATCCAATTATACAGTTTTCGTGTGCATTAAAATTTGATCCGATGCTCTTTGGATTTGGCTATCCAAGTGCACTTGAAAAAATCACCAATATATATCCTACAATGAGTAAAAAAAACTTTAAAAAACGTGAAACTATAAGTGCTTTAAATGGCGTACTGGGGTTAAACAAATAAAAAAAACAGTGAACCTTGTAAATCCTGTAACAGTTTATTTATATAAAAGTATAACAAACTCAGTTGGATTACCTACTTTGAAATTTATATCCTATCCAGCATTCCTTTCTATTAATAAAGTTTCCTCAAAACAGAATCGCCTTAAGACTTGGCAGTATCAGTTTCATAGAATACTTGTATTACGTAGTAGGTTTACGTTGGATATTTCTCTGTAAATCGTGGGCAGTCCACTAACGAAATATTGATATTATTAACTGTAAATATAACTGAGATAATTTAATTTATTTGTTGTTCTGTATTGTTGGACCGTTCTTCTTTTTATAGATATATCATCCTGAGGCTTGTTCTATTTCTGTTTATAATGATATAGAGGAAATATAACATTACAGCTAAATATAACTTTTTAAGGGCACGTGACTTATATAATATTAATCTCTATATATATAAAACTCAAAGATGACTGACTGACTGACATAGTGATCTACCAACGTAAAGCCCAAACCACTGGAGGGATCGGGCTGAAATTTGGCATACAGGTAGATGTTATGACGTAGACATCCGCTAAGAAAGAATTTTGATAAATTCTACCCCAAGGGGGATAAAATAGGGGATGAAAGTTTGTATGAAATTTTGTCAATTTTAAACCGATCGGGCTGAGACTTTGCATGCATATAGCTACTATGACGTAGGCATCCCCTAAGAAAGGATTTTAATAAATTCCACCTCTAAGGGGATAAAATAGGGGATGAAAGTTTATATAAAACTTCTTTGATTTTCGACTGATTGTACTGAAATTAAAGATTGGAGCTACTATGATGAAGACGTCCGCTTAAATAGGCCCCTATGGGTATAAAATAAGGGATGATGGAGGATGTAAATGTATTAGTTTGAACTATCAGTACCTAATGGAACGAATAAATTAAGACGAATAAAATATTAATAATAATACTTCTTAACGCAAGCGAAGCCGCGGGCAAAATAATCAATATATTTCGACCTATGTAGGGGTGAAATAGGGGATGAAAGTTCATATGGAACAAAGTAACTATTCCACGCGGACGAAGTCGCGGGCAAAAAGCTAGTATATAATATAATAGTATTTATCTCCCAGACCACTTAAAGCTGCGCTCGCCGTTGGAATGTTAATTTTATTTTTGTTGATCATCTCTCATAATCATCATATCACCCTAAAGATATCCATTGCTGAACAAAGACCATAGACTTCCACATGTCACCTGCATCTAACGACTCCCAGCGACCTTCACCAGGTCGTCCGTCCATCTCGTTGGCGGGCGTCCCAAACTGCGTTTTCCCGTGCTCGGTGGTCTTCACTCGAGTTCAGCTCTATTTAAGGTCAAATTTGCTGTCGAAATAGTCAATTAAGTAGCCTATGACTATCCAATAGGTAGGTACTTTATAGACTAAAGTACAACGCATTAACTATATTAAGTAGGTCATCTTTCTACTCTGTAATTATTTTTAGTCGAGGTTGACAAGCTGACCACTTTTATCGATTCACGCCTTAGCCATTTTTACTACAGATATTTTTTTATAGAGACAGCGCCTGCTCATTGAAACAGGCCTTATTTCCCAGAGGACTTCACAAACATACAATTAACGGATACAAAGTGTATCTAGACTTGAAATAAATATTTGTGAAACGTGATAAGTCGTCGCTTTCGGGAATCGAAAGCCACGACATAGAGCACAACGATAACGGCGAAGCGACCTCCTTAAACTCTTATATAAAAGTTTAGTGATTTAGTTTCATACATACATACCATCACGCTTGTATTTCTCGAAGGGTTAGGCAGAGTTGTACATATTATACATGCACAGTTCACCGGTATGTTTAGGTCCCAGGGCAAGCCTATTGCCGGATACAAATCCAGACCCAGAGCTGCTGCTGAAAATTTCATAGGAAAACCATGGACCAAGGAATCGATCCCAGGACCTCTAGCATAGCAGTCGCGCTTAGGATCAATTGGGACTTGAGGAAATTATCATTTAGTTTCATGTCGTAAATACCTCAGTAACAAAAGAAATGAATAAACCTGAGTACGTTCGCAATAACACAAATACAAATGCGATTTAATCAAATTGTACCATCCAGTCACCTATGTCAAACGTTTATCGCGATTCAAATCGACCAATCGGCAACAACTAGGAACCCATTTAGGAAGATTGCCAATATGGAGCGCAATTACCATTGGTTTTAATTAAAATATGTGTTCTATCACGCGCCTTGATGACGGAATATGTGGATGTGTTCTAATTATAATGATCAGGAATTCTACCGATACCATTATTGAAGTTTTCTTGCTTCACTGTGGAATTTGTGATTCACGGAAACTATGATCAATTTTAATCTCGTAGAAAGCGTGAACTAGATTTAAAAATAACTGCAAATAAAAAAATATAATTTAGAAGATAAAATACTACACTTAAATATATTAAAACATCAAGGGTCGTGAAGCATGACCTTTTCTTCCATTTATCCGTGCCTGCCGTCACTTCATCATTTACTCCCTTTTCCATCATATCGGCCTTGGTATAAGATTAACTACATACAAATACGTCTCTTATTAAGCATAATAATACCCGTGTTTTTATATAAATTTTATGCATATCTATAATTGATATAAACTCTAGTCTTTGTCTGTATTTTGCTACTAACCAATGTTTGTGTTATATTGTCAATGCACCTTATGTAACTAAATAATTAATATTATTATTTTAATGACTGCCTCATTAGTCTAGTGGTCCCGAGCGCGACTGCTACGCTAGAGGTCCTGGGGTCGAGCAAAGTGTTATTGAGTTTTTCTATGAAATTCTCTGAAAGTAGCAGCTCGGAGTCTGGATTTGTGCCCAGTTAATGGCAATAGGCTCGCCCCCTATTACATGGGACCTAAACATACAGGCGAACTTTGGGTGTACATTAAGTACGCCTCTGCCTACCCTTTCGGGGAATACAGGCGTGATGGTATGTTATGTTATGTATTATTTTAATTTAATTTTCTGTGCCCTGCAGTATCTATGATTTGTCCTTGTTTTTAGTTTTTAAGCGTATATATGAAACTGAAAATTACACCGTGGCATGCAAATAAATAGAATATGAATAATTCCGGACAAAAACTAAAACTTATGTATCATGAGACACACCTAACAATTGTAAAATTAAATGATAGAACCTACATAACATCATAGTGATTCACCGTCTACCACGTTTCACTTAACTGGTAATGTGATTCAGTGTGTCGGACTAGCCGGACCGAGCTCTCCCGAGGGCCTCGTTAAGGTAACGCTTCGCTAAAATTAAGGATCACGGCATAAATGCTCTTGATCCACACTACCTACAAGTACGTAGAGCAAATTGCTTTAATATTTAACGATAGTGATGTTCTGTGATGTAGCGCCAGTGACGGAAAAAAAATGTAGGTAGTGACTATTGGTTATGGTATGGATATGAGTTTTTTTTTTATTCTTGATAGGTTTACGGCTACGGATTTCGCCTGGTGTTCGCAGCGACACTGCAATCTACGATGGAGCGCGCTTGCTTAGAAAATGATGCGCAGAAAAGAAGGACATAATGTTACCTTGGTTCAGAATAAGAAAAGAGGCAGACTAAAAACCCTGAACACAGTTGACCGTACTGATTTACACAACAATTTGTTGGAAAGTTCGAGAAAATCTGTTACTCAAAAATTAGATTACGGAGGTCTCATGGCAATCGCTTCGTGTAAAATATTGATAGCATACTCAGGCTGGATGTTGACCTCAACAGCGAGACAGTAAGAATAAGAATAATGTTGATGATATTACCTAAATGTTGATGATGACAATATACTAGTCAAGATATTGATTAGCAAACACAATAATAAAACACTGGCTCGTTAGTAAAACACTCGCTCGGCCCAGAAATCCATATCATTATGTAGTTCTAAAATATCCTACCAGCAATACAACAAAAAAGTAAACAATTTAACCAAAAAATAATGAATTGCCCGCACGACAACGACGCATTACGCCATCTGAGTCTCGGAATGAACTCAACGTATTTACGTTGAGAGCCGCGAATAACCCCAAATATTTTCTGTGTAGCAATCTTGAGGACGGTTTATTTAGATTAGCGTCTCGTCATCTGCCTCTCTATATTCATGACGTGCCTTCCCCGGCACTTTTCTTTGCGTATAACTTGAAGCTTCAGACTCAGAAAGACATATAATTTCACCGTTAGTTCCCAAGCAATCGTCCCGACGCTTTGATATTGAGCATTCATGCGTTCCAATGTGATACGATACGGTATAAAAACATTATATTATTTAGGAAATTTATTTGAATAATTTTGTTCGCGATTCTTCGATGTTCCATCATACGAAACAGTTTGAGGATAGATTAACCTAAGAAAAATAACCTAATAATATCGATAGACAGGTTCATCCATATTTTCCGTAGAATCATCCAAATAGAAAACTGCGTAAAATCCGGAGTAGTTTTTCGATTAACGGAAACCCGGGGGCTACTATTTGTTTACTTGAGATAGATTGAGTAGACGCCATTCGATCCGTGTCATACAGAGGTCGGGACCGGTAGCAAAGCGGGATCATTTCCTACCGCTCTGAGGCCTTACCATGACTTATTATTGTAATCATTTTGCAATTGAAAGAGAGAGAGATGCCGCTCTACACGTTAAATAGCGCCATCCCTTTCTTACAACCTAAAAATGTTCGCGTTAACATGTCGTGAGACAGCATCTGATATGCCATCACATCTTGTCTTATTCCACACTTGTATATTTTTAACCCCCCACGCAAAAAGAGGGGAATTATAAATGTGGCCAGCCAAGAATTAGTTATTTTAAGTTATTTTCTGGTTCATGAAGGGATGTGAGCAACTTCCACAAGTCTGATCGATTTGAAATTTAGTATCCTTTTACTTCAATAATATTCCAAGAACATAGTAACCATTTTTTGATGCTGCGGATACCCGCAGCAATACAATTACGAATATAAATATCACGTAATCAATCATAAAAATGGAAATAAGACACTTTTTTTATGGGATAGGAGGGCAAACGAGCAGCACCTGATGGTAAGCGATTACCGCAGCCCATGGACACCCGCAACATCAAAAGAGGAGTCACAAGTGCGTTGCCGACATTTAAAAGAGGACTGGGCCTCCGGTAACCTCACTCACTCGGCGAAACACAACGTAAGCGTTGTTTAACGCCGGTTTTCTGTGTCGCCGTAGTATCACTCCGGTCGAGCCGGTCCATTCGTGTCGAAGCATGGCTCTCCCACGTAAAGACTAGAATTGGAAGTAAAAGAGTTAAATCATAACTCTGCACACATCATTAAAACTAAAAGCATGGAGAATTTAATGGATTCCTGCTCATAGTAAAATGGCTTTTATTTGACCATAAAACTCATGGAAGAGAATGCAGTTCTCTTCATTTTCTTTACGTTATAAATAATGTTAAGTATACCGTAAATACTAAAAATTGGTTCAACAAAAATTTAATTCCAATATCAGTAAGTTACTAGATAGATTGATAAAAATTATCTTCATGATAGTATTAAATAATAATAGAGTAATGGTAAGTCTGAGGACCACTAGACTAATAGTAAGTCTGGTATCAGAAGACCAATGATTCTGCTGCAGAAGGCAGTATAGATTAAAACATTTTTTATTAACACTGACATTTTATTTTTTCATATGAACGAGTGGGCGTCAATTCTCTTGTTAATTAATGTTTACGCTCGAGTTTGATTAAGCCTCGGGGATCACTGCGCCAACATTTACCTTTGCCCACTATCTGCTGTAGCCCTGTATAATTGAAAAATCTTTTCTAGTTTTTCTAGGCTTGTTATATTTTTTATCGACTGATGCCCTCAATAATATCTATCTTATATTTGGCACCATAAAGTTTATATTTAGGATGTATTTTTTAATTAATTACTAGCTTCTGCCTGCGACTTTATCTGCATGGACTTCAGGATTGGATCCGACCCAGATAAACAGTAGCCTATGTGTTATTCCAGGCTATAATCTATCTGTGTGCCAAATTTTATCCAGATCCGTTCAGCCGTTCTGGCGTGAAAGAGTAACAGACATCCATACAACTACACAGCCGTACTTACAAACTTTCACGTTTATAATATTATTAGTAAGGATACTACTGTTAGATGCAAATCATAACGTTTCAAAATTGTAGATCGCCACCGCATTAATTGAAGAATTATAAATTGTTCTAGAAAATTCCGATTTCGATTCCGAACGACAAAAACGATAAAAACACCAAATCGCTGAGTAGAACTAAAATTAGACGTACAACGTTCGACCCACAAACAAACATGTTTGCACATCCGTTTCTAATTCTGAATACCATTCATGAAACGGCGAAAGCATTTCCCCGATTTAATCAACGGATTACCTTAACCTTAGCGAAGCGTTCACATATAAAGGAATTGGTCCCAAAAACATCAACGTAATCCATATAAACGGCGCACCGAGTGATATTAATGGCGTAGCCTTGACGCTGTTCGGAATTACCCTACCCTGATGTGTCTCTCCTAGCAGAATAAACAACCGTCTTGATGACGTAATTGATTTTGTATTGGGTGGGGCTCTTGTTGTTTCTCCATCAAGTAATAAGGAAACTACTTCAATATTCCCTTTTGTTGGCATAAGGAAATTTAGAACGACGCGTTTTACTTCAAAGATTATTCGACATCTACGAAGTCATCAAGAAATTAACAATAAATAATGGAATACTCAATAATAACACAATTTATCACAACAGAATACTGAAACACGTCATAAAGATGTCAGAAATATTCGTGATAGGGAAATTATTGCGCTCTATCGAAAACCATTTTCATTATTAATTAAGCAATTATTATCTACGAATTGTTTGGGAGCTCGTTAAGATTCATGGCCTTTTGAAGGTACATAATTATTGTGTCTTCATAGAGTTTCGAATTGCTTTCTATTATAATTGACTATAGCGCGTATATTCTTCTTTATTTACTGATACTGCTATTAGACTGATGATCACTGTTTCAAATAGCTTTAGTCCAGAAATTTCATTGATATGTGTAAAATACTCATATTATTTCACTTTTTGGTATCATTCTGTAAGCTCTGAAGTAATTAATGGCTAGGGCGTCGGACTGGCGATCATGTGGTTGCCGGTTCGAAACCCACCTTTTACACTACCGCCGTGAACCCACTCGTAACACAAGCATTTTAGCTTAGCACGAGGGGTTAACAAGAATACTAGTAATGTGCGACCCACATAGTATACTTTAAAGAAAATAAAAATTTTGTTGGTTTTAACAGTTTATGTACTCAACATAATCATTAGTTCGTATGAAATGATACAAAGAAAATGGGGCATTATGCAAACTCGAAGAATGATTAATATCTTCGTTTCTCATCAAATATGCCTTACGTAAACGGTAATCTAAATTTCGCCTAACACCTGGGCATCGCTTATGGGGCCCAAATTACACTCGTGTCTCGTCCCAATTTATCATGACAACAATATTACGGTTTTTCTTATGTGACCATAAAAACTGATGGAGTGTACATAAATATTGCATTCTGTGATATTGGTAATAAA
Organism: Acronicta aceris; assembly: GCA_910591435.1. Classification (NCBI taxonomy): domain Eukaryota; kingdom Metazoa; phylum Arthropoda; class Insecta; order Lepidoptera; family Noctuidae; genus Acronicta; species Acronicta aceris. Next base: position 13,363,130 of record OU342761.1, on the reverse strand, counting down.
CTAAGAAGCTTTTAACCGACTTTAAAAAAGGAAGAGGTTCAATTCAACTGTATGTTTTATTTTATGTTTGTTACGCGATTATTCCGGCAATTATGAATCGATTTTGATGATTCTTTTTTTGATCGCTAGGTCATACTTCAGAGGTGGTCCCATTAAAATTTGGTCTAGATCAGATCACAAAATTTAGAACAAATTGACAATAACATGTAACGACCGAGTAAATGATAACGTCATCGAGGTATACGTAAAATTACGGTAGGTGGCGAAATTAAAAGATCCGATCAAATCAAAGGCACCGATTTCCGAAACTGCATATTTGTAAGAATCCAACTCTTGCGAATTTTATCCCCAAAGAACGGTTGCCTTTTAAATGTCTCCTCGTAAGTAAAAATAAAACAATCTAAGTATTCCGCACCTGAGTCTAAGAAGTACATGGAACCTAAACATATCGGTGATCTGTGGGTGTAGGTAGGTACGTATATTTAGTACACCTCTGCCTACCTCATTCGGGGAATACAGGCGTGATGGTATATTATGCAATGTGAATCCGCACTTATGTTTGAGAAAAAGATTTTGTTAAGTTTATTTAAGATTATTACTTTGAAATATTGACGAGAAGAAAAACAAATTTCATTTTGACATTGACGTATGACGTAGACGTATATAAAAGGAGAGTTTTTTTTATTTAATGTATATATTTTATATGTTTCAGATGAGACGTATTGTTGTTTGATTAAGAAGAAATGTTTTTCATAAAATATTGGGCACAAAATCTTTTTGTGCTTATTAATAGAGTTGCTCCCATAGTAATAAAACGAAAAAACAAAGGTTACATACCTACCTACAATGGTATCTTCTTTATATATATATAATTCTTCTGTGAGTGTGTATGTGACTGAACTTCTCTCAAACGACTGGACCGATTTTGATGAAATTTTTTGTGTGTGTTCAAGGGGATCTGAGAATGGTTTAGATCAAACGACTGGACCGATTTTGATGAAATTTTTTGTGTGTGTTCAAGGGGATCTGGGAATGGTTTTGTCCGCTGTCCGCTGTATTTCGCTTTATACGTAGCGAAGCACGTACCGGGCCGCTAGTAATACTATAAGATACGCCATGTTCATAGTAAATGTCATTTAAATGAGAGTCGCGCTACATGTCCATACCTATAAAACTAAACATTTTAGGCTTTCCTAATGAACGCAAGCATAGATACAGGCAGCATAAGATGTAGAGAAATAGCACTAAGCAGTTGTCTTATATGACATGTTTGATATGTCCTGGTTTGTCCGTATGCAGTGCCGTGTGACATGAAAAGTATTGGGTCCCTTTCTCTCTTACTAATAAGGCTGACTCTTTCTTTCATTTTAAATTTTATTTGCAACGAAGAAAATAAAATAAATTCTACGGAAGCTAAGAATTTTTAATACTTGTGATAAGATACTCTATGCTCTTTTCTTACTTTAGTATAATAACTTGTGCACTATAGCAGCACAAGACGGCACATATAAATAAAATTAAAATATATTGCCGTCAATAGCGCTATTAAACACACTTTTGCACCTTAGGTCAGTCAACCGCATAAGTCACACTACAAATTACACATTGACCACAAAATAATATTCGCGTTTGAAGGATGATAACGTGTCTACCTCTTTTTATTATTTGCACTATATAATGTCATTGCCTACCTACTTTAATTAAAACAGGCTTACATGAGCCCTTTGCCTTCATTATCAAATTAAGGATTTTTTCCTCAGAGTAGAATAAACTTGGGTCTATAATATTAAATGGAGTTTCTGAGAAATATTGTCCAATCATTCGTTTGAGTCATAACTCTCTTCATAGAACGGAACAAATGTTTCAAAATTGCCTTAAGGGGTTCATTCACTAAGTTGTAACGACATTTCCGAAAAGCGAAGACAGTATTAATCCTTGTTTCAAGAAAACAATGCCAATTAAGTCCAATTACACTCAGTAAGACAAAACTTGGTAATTGACTCTTGTTCTTACAACAAGTTTGATGTTTATATTTTTGTTTTAAGACCCAATCGTACAGAAAATTGGTATAAAGTTGCTATGCAACTAGTATCGATCACGACTTAAAGCCAAGCAGACAAGTTGCAATCTGAAGATCGCATAAACAAACGAATAGAACCAAAAATGTAGGTATATGCAAGTGACATAAGCTTTTGACAAATCGAGCGTGCACAAATGTCATGTCCATACATTTTGCTTCAAGTTGGAAATGTTTTTATTTCAAATAAGCTTTTACAAGCGTTTATGAAACGTTATGATTCTAGTTGCACGGTTCCAAAAGGTTAATACTATGGAGAAGAATCCGGCAAGAAACTCCATGGACTCTTTTAAAATATATGGTGTTAATCTTCAGTGGTACAATATTGCGATATCAGGATGTGTGAACATTGAATGTCAAAGTTGGACCAAAGCCAGTTTATTACGAGAAGGTTCTCAGTATTTGAGACAAATTAAAATAAATGAAATATGTGGTAAAATACACACATCATCAAAGCAGGATACAAATTAGGTGTCCACTCAGACATGCCACGATATACTTAATACAGATTCTGACAAAACTATGCCCATATATTCTCTTAAATACTAAATTGGACTACAATACCAAAACCAAAATTTTAAACAGTATGATAATCCCTAGTAATCAATAGCTTCAGGTTGCCAGGGAGGCCACAAGTGCTTCCGTATTTAAAGACTACACTTTTTTATCGTCAACGCAGTCCTTGATTTCATAATAAGCTTACTTAAAATTCTAAAAAATAAATTAAATTTCTAAAAATTTTAGCATTATGGGAACTTTGTCATGGGGTTTGCATCCACTTGCTATCGTAATTCGAGTCAAGCGTTGGAGAAACAAAAGCACTCACCTCATTATTACGAGTACCTACTGTGTTTTTATAAGCTACAAAGTGTCTTATAAAACTATTTGAGATCGAACCATTCGTGACGTCCCGTTTTATTTCACAGCTCAGCTATCCTTTATATTCCATTCGTTGAACAATATCTAGCTTCGATAGTTTCAACTTATTTTACAATTCCTTTGTGAATTCCGTTTCAGATAATCTACCTTTAAGCTTCATTTTATAATCAAAGATCTTTAGATCGCAGACTAGTTTTCTATTTTTACAGTTTGAATGTATAAGCAGATAACGTTGAGCTAAAAGATATCTAAGTATTTCTCTAAGTTTATCTTAAAACAATATAATATAACAAGTTATATAAAATACAAGTGCTTTATGATTACATAGTATCGTGGTAATCTAAAAAGGTCGCTTTCAATTAATTAACACAATTATTGTTATACAATGTATATATCATTTAGATAAGTATCTAGATAAGTATCTAAATGATATGTGCTGAATTACTTATTATATTTTTTTACGTGGGAGAGCCATGCTTCGTCACGAATAGGCTGGCTCAACCGGAGTGATACCACGGCCTGACAGAAAACGTTAAACAACGTTAAACAGAGTTTAACAACGCTTACGTTGTGTTTCGCCGAGTGAGTGAGCCTGATGGTAAGCAGTTACCGGTAGCCTATGGATGTCTGCAACACCAGAGGTGTCGCTCGCGCGTTGCCGACACTAACTGGAGGCTACCGGAGACCCAATCCCCTTTTAAAAGGTCGGCAACGCACTTGTGCCTCCTCTGGTGTTGCGGGTGTCCATGGGCGGCGGTAATCAAGCGATTACCGCCTAATGGTAAGCACCATCAGGCGATCCGTCTGCTCGTTTGCCCTCCTATCCCATAAAAAACTTTACCATTATAATAAGTAATTCGAACAATTGATTAGGTCGACAATTTTACTACCTACTGTAACACTTTTAATCGGCACAATAAAAAATTTGACTCGTGAATCGAAAGGAAAAGTTTGAATAAATTTATTAAGGCTTCATAGCCCTCTTGATATTCCAATGTCTAATAAAAGGATATAATTACCGTAAATCTCATTATTTTAGGCCAAAAGTTCTGTAAGTTCCACTAAACATCTGGGCCTCTACTTACTTTGATTCATTTGTTAAATTATGAAGGCCCTTGAACTTCAATTAAGTTAGATAAACTCTAGATAGAGTTGAGCAGTAATATCCTAGTGATATAACCATTGAACTGTCAAGAGTGTCAAGTCATAGGACTCGAGTTCGAATCCAAGGCACGCACGAGGCAAGCACGCAACGCACACAAACACGACTTTTAAAAGTTATGTGCGTATTAATAGTTAATTATCACGCGCTTATACGTTGAAAGAAAATCATGACTAAAACTGCAAACCTGAGAAACTTTCACGACGTGTGAAGTCTGCCAATACGCACTAAACCTGCGTGCGAAGGTGGATTTACACTAATCCCTCGCACTCTGAGAGAAGTCAGGAGACCCATGCCCAGTTCCGTTCCTTCGTTGCTTTTTAAAGTCGATTTAAAACAATTATCACAGCACAGCAATAAACGAATAATAAAACTCCAGAACTACGGCTGAAATAAATCTCTATAAACACCAACATTATTTGCGTAAACCCTAAAGTTACGTCACCACAAGCCCGGACATAATTCAAGAAAATGTTTTATTATAATCCGGGTAAAGACCGAAACGTTTGTGTCCTCCCGGGTCTCCAAGGGCAAAGCGAACAGCCTTAATTGGAATGTAGGCTCTCCGCAATAAATCCCTTTGCATCTTTTTTGCTTGCCGCCTTAATATTCAAAAAAGGAATCTGTTGAATCCGTGGAAAATCATGATGGCGTGGCGTAACAGAAAGATCAACCACGGTCATAGTCTATTTAATCAAATCCCAGAAAGGTCGATTAATGTGAGTAGAGTGAGTAGAGAGAGTGAGTGAGTTTTGTCACACAATGAGGTTTTCCTGTATTTATAAATGTATATTACTTTTATAAATACATAACATAACATACCATCACGCCTGTATTCCCCGAAGGGTTAGGCAGAGGCGTACTAATGTACACCCACAGTTCGCCGATATATTTAGGGCCCATGTAATAGGGGGCGAGCCTATTGCCATTAACCGGGCACAGATCCAGACTCCGAGCTGCTATTGAGAATTTCATAGAAAAACCCAATAACACTTTGCTCGACTTTGGGATCGAACCTAGGACCTCTAGCGTAACAGCCGCGCTTGAGGCCACAATTTGTTAGTTTATAATTTTCTTTAATACACTAAAATCTAGATTCGGGACAACTATTGAAATCGAGCCGGGCCTCGCAGTGCAAGAAGTGCGTTCCTAGATAAAAATAGCAAAATAATGTACTTGTTCGAATTTAAAAATGAATCGTAAGAATGGAATAGAAGTGGGTTTTAGTTTAGACAAATCGAGCGTTCATAAATGCCATTAATTTCCGTAATTAACGAAAAAGTCGGAACATTCGGTTTGGATTTAGTTTGGATATTTCATAACCATAAACAGCCATTGCGACAATCCAGCCATCAAACATGGTTGACTACAAGTTTGTAACTATTGTTCACGATATGATCACTGAAAGGGTTAATACATTTAACCCTGCCATTTTAAACAATGTACATTGTATCTGCAGTGATAGCCTAGTGGTATGACCGTTGGACTGCCAAGTCAAAGGTCTCGAGTTCGAACCCAAGGCACGCACCTCTGACTTTTCGAAGTCATGTGCGTATTAAATAGCTATTGATCACACTCTTAAACGGTGAAGGAAAACATCGTGAGGATACCTGCAAGCCTGAGAGGTTTTCTCGATGGCGTGTGAAGTCTGCCAACCCGCACTAGGCCAGCGTGGTGGACTATAGCCTAATCCCTCTCATTCTAAGAGGAGACCCGTGCCCAGCAGTGGGACAGTATAATGGGCTGATTATGTTATGTTTGTATACAAAAGCGCGATAAATATTGATTTAATATAAAAACACTCGTTAACCTCCGAGTGTAAACCGTTTATTTATTTATTGGCGCAGTGTTACATTAACACATTCTCCATTAATTACTGAAAGTCATTATTGTTAACGACGCCTGTTAATAACTCGTGCTATATAAGCGGCATCATATTAAACTGTACTGGGCCATTGTTAACGTATGAGCAAGTGACTCCAATATTACACACGTTTGTTGTGAAAAGAATTAGAATTAGATAGATGTGTGGTTTTTGAGGTAGATAAACAACCTCCTTACTTCATTTTACCGCTAACACTGATTGAATAACTAAATGACTTCACAGTTAAATCCACGAGTCTAGGAGCTTGTTCTATAAAAAGGTTTCATCGATATTATTATTATAACACTAGCTTGCGTTGTTGACCTTTTAAAAGGGGATTAGACCTCCGGTAACCTCACTCACTCGGCGAAACACAACGTAAGCGTTGTGTAACGCCGGTTTTCTGTGAGGCCGTGGTATCACAGGTATCACTCCGATCCGATCTAAACGTCCTGCAAATTATGGGTGTATATTGGTGAGTGTCACACCTCTGATTAACCCTTCAGAGAATACAGTCATGATGTGTGGTTAGCTTATAATGTTAAAATCTTTTAAATTTGACCTCACATTGATTAGGTTAGGTTATGTTCGGAGTTACGATTTGTACCTGGTTTAGGGCTGAGGGTCGCACCCTACTGGCACCTAAAAAACATATCAACTAAAGGATTATGTTATGTCAATATAAATCTTTATAGCATGAAGAGACTGTTTTTTTTTAATATTGCTTGACCCAAGTATGTCTCTGTTTAACCTTTGAATAATTGTTTGCACTAACCCAACCCTCTAGGGACCTCCACCATGACAAATACGTCTCCTAAATATGAAGCGTGAGATAATGCGTCAGATGTCGGTTGAAACGGAGGAGCCCAAGAGAAGCTTTAGCGAAGCACATAATATAACATGGTCCGTTGAAGGGTAATTCACCGTGAATTCTCATGAATGGTATGAATTATGAAATGAATTTACACTCCTTACATTATTCATGAACAAAGTAGTAAGGAGAGTGCTAATTATTAAAATGGTCTTATAAATTTAAGGGTCACAAAACGTGGACAATCTTTATTTTATAATTAATTTATTTTTATAAATATTTTGAAACTATGTGAAATGAGGCTGATCGGTCTATAATTGCCAATATCACTTTTGTCACCCTTTTTGTGGAGTAAGATGATATTAGCGTGACAAAAATTTTCAGGAAGTGTACCTTTATATAGGATGGTGTTACATAAGTTAGTGATATGAGGCAATAATTTTATTTTTCCTGCTTTAAGTGCCTCTGTAGTAATACCATCTTCTCCTGGACTTTTTTTCATGATTCATTTTCATGATTTGAAGTATGCGGTTCACTTCAAAACCGGTTATGGGTGGGATGGATTCGGGGTCAGGCTTATTATTAGGGTTATGGTTTTGGACACATCTGAATATTAAAAAAAAAAATATTTTAAAGAGCTGTCATAGGTTCTAAACATGAATTGATTCTAGAGAAATTACTGTAGGTGGCTTATTTATTCAGGTATTGATGTTTATGTGACTTTTTTTGGCAAAATTCTTGGTAACCGTATCGACTTGTATTTCTCTTGTGGTAACACAAGAATGTAAGTTCTGGAAAAATGAAATAAAGACTTTTATTATGATTATAGGTACTGGACACCATTCCTGAGAATGATAAAAAGGTAAGAATAGAATATAATATGGCTGGATACAGGATAGGCATTCGCAGAGCAGATAACAGTATCAATACGTGTCACTATATCTCATACATACATGTATAAATGTGGAAGAAGCAAAATAAGTATGCAAGAATCTTAGCAAGTTAGTCTATAGTTTCTGTCTATCCCTGTGGGAGAAAGGTGTGAGTGTATGTATGTATAACAGTATCAAATAGCCAATGACTATCATATCCATACTCAAATAGCATATATATAGCCCGCTACTGCATAAAATAAATCGTTCCATCTATATCTATACGATTGCCAATAATAATGATCCTCCATGTGGAGACGATAATATTGCCCACAATTTGACCATTTCAATCGATCGCATGAGGTCATTTGACAGTGTTAATGACACATTTGTGGGTTAGGTTAGGTGTTATGTGGGATAATTTTGGAAATATGTAAACTCTAAGTACGTTGCGTCATCGACTGAGCGGCTGCTTTTATGCTAGTCATTATTGAAACTTTGCTGCAAATCACTCTTCGACTAAAGACTACCATTTAGCTGAAAATTGTGTAACAGAGGCCAATTCAATAAATGCTTTTCGTTTTAATAAATGGATCGATTCCTATTCTTTAACTTCCAGAAAAATATACGAGGTTTCTTTTCCGGAGACTTTGGAAGCCATACAGGTTAAGCCTAGTATTGGCTCCAGTCTTCACAACATGAACTGAAGATAGACTTATACTTACAATCTAGTACTTTAGTGTATTACTTATAAGAATATTTATATAGCAAACAAACTTTATTTTTATTTTACTGTATTAAGGTACCATTTCAATTGAATATAGCCAATGTTTTACGAGGACCTTCAATTGTTTATGTTTGTCCGTCCCGTAAATTGTTTACTTGAGATTTCAAAGTAATTATGTCCAGTTTGTGTAAATTATTTGAATTTAATGAACAGCGGAAGCGTTCGGCATTTATATTAGGGATCGAGTTGATTAAGGAATGACTTTTGTATCGCCAGATAAATTTCAACTGAGGAATAAAATTGACGTTTGACAGGTTTTGTATAGAAAAACTGTCAAAAATTCGAGTTTGTTTTTCTGATAAAGTTATCGAAAGTGGCAAAGTGGCGATGGAAAAATAGGCCCTAAGAAGTTTATGCCATTTATTTCATCTGGATTGGAGCGAGGAATAAAATGTATCATTTTTTTTTATTAACCCACAGTATCCTTTTTTTTTTTGTACGGAAAATCCTCATGGATCGTCTGCCACCCTGGGAGGCGGCAGGGTATGTCGGACTCGTACCGACTAAAAACCGTACATGCCTTGCTTTGCCCTATAGTCATGGCCATGGGATTCATGACATTCACCACGATCATGATAGGCTGTGATCCAGTGTTTTCTGGATCTCTTCAGAAGCCGAGGCTTCATCTCACGCACACTCTCTCTCACTCACTCATGGAGGCCGGAAGTCTGCCTGCGCTCTCCTGCGCCCGGTGCGTCTACTGCGGATCGGGAGAGAAGTGGATAATTCTCTCTCCCTTTCCTCCGCCTCCTTAGCAAGCATAACTCGCTCGCAATAGGAGGCGGCAGCTTCCCACGCGCTCTCGCTGCTGACCATGGCTTGAATAAGCCACAGTATCCTACTACAAAGTACATCTCTCCACTCTTTCCGCTTATCTATTTATTGCCGTCTGGGACCAACCCTTTTGGAAAGCGAAACACCATCTCTTTCTGGGAAATGAGTCTTTAAGATTTTAAATTTCTAAAATTTAATAATGAAGGTTACATAATATAAAAAGTTTCACACATGATGATACCGTCTTCAAAGTAATATATTCACACTCTCTAAGGCTCTTAAAGAATCGTTTGCTAAGGTCGTGTAAGTTTACAAAAGTTCTCGGGATTACCCCATCTAGACTTAACTGTCAAAAGAATCTCGTATAAGTAAATATGAGAGGGAATACGCTCAGAAAAAGAAAGGTGATTCTAAAGTTGAAAGCCCTTCAATATCGTCGTTCCAATATATTAGCGTTAGGACTTTGAAAATTCAACTCGGTACTTATTTATTTATTATATACATTATTGTACGCCAAATTAAACATTAGACAGTACATAGTGACACAGAAACTACTTTTACTTGGATAAATCATCATCGTAATCATTCACAGTGTTTTGCCACTTACGCAAAAAGATAAAGGGCCCTTTACCCCTGTTTTGCACCAGTCGTGTCTATAAATAATCATAATAATTACCAAGTTATGGACAACAGTGAAGTTCACATTAATTTGGGATATTTTCTCCTAAATAATAATGATCATTCCAAAATCTTGTTAAAATTACACTTTATAATTAGGATGCTAAAGTAGACATTTCAGTAACTGGCAATTGTATTGATTGATATAATTCATCACGGGCGCCATTTGGTACCTACTTAAAAAAAAATATACATTGTAAAAAGGTCTAAAAAAAGATCTTATTTAGATATTAACTAACTTAGATTCTGAAACGCACTTTATTTAAATACCAGTACTTATTGTTTATAAAAGAATTTTAACTAAGTACCTAAATAAATGTAATATTATAAATATCGTACACTATTAAGTATTTTTTAATCAATAAAAAGATGAATATATATTATAAGCGCAAACAGTATTCTAATAAAAATATACAGCTACTTATATGAAAGTAGGTACAATATCTTTTTCATAATGTCGAAAATACAAAATATATCGGAAAAAATGTTTTTTTTTCTACACCAAGGTTTAGACTATAATAAAGAAGCAGCTTTTAGTGAATCATAATATGATTAATAATAAGAAAATTGTAAAGGATCTAGTATGGACTCTAAATATATGGATTGATTCCAGACCTTTTCATTCCGCCTGATATGAAAAATTCAGTAGGAACGAATACCTCTACCCTCTTGAATACAGCAACAATAATTATAGTAGTGACCTTTTTCCACGAACGTTTTACGACCCACGATAAAGGATATGGGACACTTTCACGAGCAGGCAACAGATGCGTGAAGCAATACAAAATACTATCGATGTTGCTACCCTTATCTTTTACAGGGTACCTTCACGTGCTATCCAGACCGAATAGAATTTACACGTAGATTATTTATAATATGAAGTAGGTGAGGCCGTCACCTCAATCATTCACTCTCATATCTGGCTAGATATGAGAGTGAGTGATTTTTTTTATATATAGGGCTCTGTATATAAAAAAATCATAGAACTCCATTGCGGTGCCACCTAACGGCTCAAATTGTGAATCTAAACCCATTTAAACATACACAAAAAAATTAATCAAAATCACACCAGCAGTAAATGAATTAGGACAATGCCCAGAACGCCATCTACTGACCTTACCGAAACAGAAAAAAACGCCATGTTCATTTGTCAAATCTTTCAATCCGTTCCCGATTACAAAATGTATGGGAAAGTGAATTTTCTTCATATTGTTCTTTTTCGTTAATTTTTTCAATGTTTTAACTTTTAATAGTTATTCTGCTATTCGGGGAGGAGACAAATCCAACAAATTAAAGATCATAAAAATCGATCCGGCCGTTCTCGAGTTATAAGTGTTGTAACAAACCCGACTTTGTTTTATATATATATAAGAAGATTGCAAAGCTATTTTTTTTATTAGAAATTTCTAATGTCACTTTAAAAAAAAAATCTTGTTATCAGAATCAAATGTAGGTACTTTTAAAAAGGAAATTGTCACTAAATTTAAAGAAGATATCGGAGTGACATTGATCGCTGCTACTAATACTCGTATAAAGAGAACGAGCATGCAGGAATGATAAATGGATAAAGAGAAAATGTGTGTGAAGGACAGCGTGGAATAGATGGAAATAAAAGCAAGTTGATGTTACCGTGATCATAATTTATTACTTCCATCTTGAGTTTTCCTTGAGTGAGAAAGACTCAGTATGTTATCATGGTACATGTCGCAAAATGTAGTTTTTAAGGAAAGTAGGAATTATTTTAGTAAAGGATAAAATCGATTGCAGGCAGGATTCTAATCTGCGTCTTCTGGTTCAACAAGAACAAAAACCAGACGCTATGACCAACTAAGCCACAGCGAGTCCCACCTGGCAGATCGAAATTTGCCTTCACTTTCTGAATTCACGTCTTTAAGGTAACGTCGGTGATAACATGAAATAGGAATGTCTGTCATGGTGATACTTGGAGGATAATCATAAAACCTGATTCTGAATTGCCTTTAGTCTTTTTCCTATTACTGCCGATTCGGTTCCTAGGTCGAGCAAGATTATCGGATTTTCCTACAAAATTCTGAATAGCACCTCGGATCAAAACACTTGTTCGGATGCCAATTTATTCCCTGTATTTTATACCTGTAAAATTTTGAACAGATTCTGATGTGAAAGTATTTTCATTACCGTGGTGTTTGTTCGGATTTTTATTAGGCCAGAGGTAAAGCGAACTTATTTCAACTGTGTAGCTGACATTTTAACAAGCGGAGTTATGGGAACGATCACATAAAATGGTATTTTATGTAATTATATTACGTGGTGGTATCAAAAATTATTCTGTTAAAAAAGTTTAGATACAGGGTGAATATTCGAACATTATTTAACAAATCATCCTTCTCATTACAATAGTTCTCTCATTCATATTTCAGTTTGTTTTTATTCTTGTCTTATTGCTTGACGGCAGTGGTGTAGTTTAAATTTTCATTATCATAATTGTAGTTTTAAACATCTGCATTCTTAATTTTGGGGTGAATTTAATGACGTTCTAATATTTTTCAAATGTTCACCCTACATCCTTGATTCTTTTAGAAGCTGTTTCTTTGGAAAATCTATAGGTCCGCGTTCAAGATCTGCCTTTACCTATTGGGCAATTTCTCTGAAATCAGTTCATATTTAGATCTCGTAGCAACTCCTACAAAGGTAAAAAGGCTGCATATAATTAATCATCACTTTAAAAAGATGATAAGGATTAATATTATGAGTTCTAAATACGAATTCTTTTGTAATCAAAGGAACATTAAACCCTCCGCAATTTTTCTATCTGCCGAAGAAATGATGTGTTTACTCTTGCTCTAAAATGAATATTGTTTTACGTATTCACATATTATTTCTGCGTAATTATACCACGTAATAATTATGCTAACGTTTAAGTAAATATTTCAACTCAGCGCAGTTTCTAACAATAACTATGATGAAATTATTGTTAAATCTGGTTTAATGGTATCAGTGTCTGATTCCACTTAATAATTTTAGAATTAGGACGAGAAACTCTATTCAGATTCTGTGTAGAATGATGAGCATTACGTAGAATCTGTATTTATAGTCTCTGATATTGAATATCTAGTAATAAACATCTAATTATATTTGTAATAGGTACGAGTATATATTAAATCAATTTAATACGCCCATAGCCCAATCAAGAGAATATGCGCATTGAGAACGAAACGAAATTTTATCAAAAGTTCATCAAGAACTTTTGATAAAATTTCGTTTCGTTCTTTTGAGTTTTATCACTGAACTTATCGCAAGTTCGCAACTATTTTATAATAAACATATTTCTTTTTATTGATATGTCCCTTCATTGATTTTAAAAGTATTATATTACATATTTACAGTAAAAAAAAAAAAAAAAACAAATAAGTAGCCCAGGGGCATCGGGAGCAGCGTCCAAGCTACCCAAGGTCCGCCCGTACCCGCTGGAGATAACTCTCTCTCTCCAGAGAGAGAGAGAGAGAGAGTAATCTCCTAAAAATGAGAGCCATGTCTAACAGAACTGCTTTTTGCATCAAGCCCTTGATCCAGCCACTCAAGGTGATACACTCAACGAGTATATTATAATGTTGGTTTATGCTCTTGGTTCTTAAACGATTGGCTGACACAACGATCGGTATTCACCCCTCACTTTATTTCTTTATCTTTTTCGGGCTCAGCTTTCACGAAGTTCTCATCATCTGGGATAGTGATGTCAGCAATCATTACAATACGCTCTGATCGATCTATCACTGCAATATCGAATTAATGGGCAACAATAGTCCTATCTATGATGATAGATCGATGCCAATACAATGTAACATGACCAATTTCGAGAACTGGGTCGGGCACATACTTGTAGAAAACTAGGTAGTTCTGATTCCCCAAGATTTTATTTCAAAGCAAGTTACTGATGGATAATCCTAGCTACCAGATTATGTCTGTTACTCAAGTACTCGCTGTTAGCCAGACGCGAACATCCAGAGACTGTCGACGAGACATATATAAGTTCCTTTATTATTTTATCTATTTTATTTTGCATCTACAGCTAAATCCATCCATCTTTCAGTCAAGCGTTACCAAACCCAGCTTTTACTAAGATCTAAAAGGCTACATCGATATTCCAAGCTTAATTCGATATGCATGAATAAATTCAATATAAGGCTTTTTATCGGTGAAAAGGCTCTTAGCCCTCCCAAGGTTGCGGGGGTGAAAACAAGGTGAGGTAAAGTTCGGAGACCCAGACAATCTGAGGTCTACAACCTTGCAATAACGAGAATGTATTCTTAACTTTTTAAAGGACAAAAGCCACACCCTCTAACCAGGGCCGAATTAAGCTTCGTAGAGGCCTCTAGGTAATGTGATGCTTGAGGTACGCTTTTGGCTTTCTACCTTCACACAAAAAAAATATGATTCTGTCTCGAGCCGTGGATAGGCAACGCGGGATTTGTAGGGAGTCGGGCCCTGCCCCTTACATAGACACTTCTAGATGACATTTGTTGATTTTATTTTTATGACGTACTTTTCCTTTTGGGACGAGTGTTGCTCCAAGAATACTTTTTATCTTAATTTGATGATTGTCAATGCTCCCTTTCGTTCCCCTTTATAGATCGTGTAACTACTCTTCTTTCTTTGGAGTACGTACCTTTATAAAACTTATTTGTTGTAGATTTGTATGTCACCTAGACTTTTTTCTTCTATTGACATCATCAACCCATTATACTATTCCACTGATGGGCACGGATCCTCAAATCCCCTCAGAATGAGATATATTAGACTGTAGTCCATACTAGCCTAGTGCGGGTTGGCAGACTTCACACGCCGTTGAAAAAATTTCTCAGGTGTCAAGCATGCAAGTTTTCTCGCCATGTTTTCCTTCACCATTTAAGCGCGTGATAATTATCTATTCACTATTGTTATTATTAAAAAATACCTAAGTATATAATCTATATATACTTATAATAAATCTGTAGAGAGGTCAATTCTGTACATGAAATATATTTCCAAAATAACTATCAATTAAAAAATCAAGTAAAATTGACTGTCTGTCTGTATGTTCGTTATAGAAACAAAAACCACTCGACGGATTTCAACGAAACTTGGTACAATTGTTCTTCATACTCCTGGGCAGGTTATAGTATACTTTTCATCACGCTACAATCAATAGGAGCAGAGCAGTGAAGGGAAATGTTGGGAAAATGAGTGATTCATGACAAAGGTTTCAAGCTATAAAACATCACGCTACAACCCTTAGGAACGGGGCAACGCAGGTGAAACCGCGGGCGAAGAACTAGGGAACAAAGTAACTATTCCACGCGGACGAAGTCGCTGGCAAAAGCTAGTAATAGTATAAACCTTTACCTATTTGATATAAGTAGTATATAATCTAGTTGATTATTGGATAATTT
The DNA here is from genome assembly GCA_910591435.1 of Acronicta aceris. NCBI lineage: Eukaryota > Metazoa > Arthropoda > Insecta > Lepidoptera > Noctuidae > Acronicta > Acronicta aceris. The sequence goes on along the minus strand of OU342761.1, from coordinate 13,347,818 downwards.
GACCCCGCTCCTGTAGGTAACGTATGGATACGTTACCTACAGGAGCGGGGTCAAAAATTAATCGAATTATTTTCACGAAAGAGAAAAGTCTTGATAGATGTAGAGTATTATGGCTACTCACACTACAACAAATTTCTTAAAGGTGTGTCAAGTACTGTCTGCCAATACGCAGTAAGTCAGCGTGAGGTGGATTAAGGCCTAAATCCTCTTACTAATCCGTGGAAGTACGCACCCAGTACCTACCATCGTAACCAGACGTCGAACAGTTTTGCTATAGAATTTTATGACATATTGAAAGTAAACTACAAGAAAACCATTGCGCCTGTATTCCCCGAAGGGTTAAGCAGAACTATTAATTGTACTCCACAGCTTGCCGGTTATTCCAAAGATCCAAAGCCCGAAATTTTATAGGAAATCTTAATAATACTTTGCTCGACCTGGGAATAGAACCTAGTAAGTAGGTACCTATTGTGTAGCAGTCGCGCTTAGGACCACTAGACTAGATAGTCAGCCTATACCAATAACTGAGCCATATAATCTCAGGACTATGAGTAATAGTTAGAATTATGCAAAGAAGAAAAGGTGAATTAACGGATTAAACGCTGTGGTCGAGCGATCGCCGATCGGTTACGGTGTTAATGATTAAATGTTATGATGATCAAAACAAAGAGAGCTAAATAACATACCATCACGCCTGTATTCCCCGAAGAGTTAGGCAGAAGCGTAACCAATGTACACCCACAGTTCGCCGGTATGTTTAGGTCCCTTGTAATAGGGGGCGAGCCTATTACCATTAGAGAGATATATCTGAGTACCTTGTTAAAAACTAAACATACATAGGTAGATACATACTGTAGTCTTTAGAAAACTACGTAGCTTTTGTCGGTAAAATTGACAAATATAGATCTTATTGAATATATTTTTAATAAATGTCCCAAAATATAAAAACCTGACTAGGTAAGTACTTACCGTTAGAAATTCTCATTTTGAAGACGCTGGCTCACTCCTCACTCAAGCGGTCACAAGGGTTCCATTATTAAAAACTTGAATATTAATTTTACGAGAATTTTAATTTTGAGAATTTATACTAAGAACCTTCTACAATATTACTAATGTCACTCGTCATGGCTAAACTACGCGGTAACTAAATTACTCAAACTACTTTCATAATTAGGTACAGTCTCCTAGGAGTATTCGCTAAACAGTGTCGCTAATTAGCAAAAGAGAACTTGCTTTTGCGGTAAATGTCAAGAGAGAGTGCAACTGAAAACAAGGTCCCGGTGCTAGCGCGGGAAAACGTGTCAAGGTTATACTGGCACTTGAATGAGAACGCCGCGGACACTGCAATCAAAACCACAACGCGATCACGTAACCAACCTACACATACGAACACGATTAACAACAATTTTAATTCAAATACAAAACAATATCCCCGCAATCATACATTTTTTTTAATCCAAACACACGGAAACATAACCTAACACACACCACTAAGTTAGTCTTAACGTCATCAGCCGAGAAAACATCGAAGATGTAAGTAACCAACCGCGCTGCACCACTTTTAAACTATGGCATTTTTATTTTTTTGAAATTCCCGTTCGTGAATGGCGGCCGCGCGCGATGCAACATCCCCCTATCGAGCACCGAATGGACTGGGACCTCCGCCGGCAGAGGCCGCTGCCCGCGAAATTGGCGCAATTTCAACGCATGCGCGTTGCATTTGCGAAGCGACGGGACCCGATGCGACCCGACGCCCGTCGCTTGATAGAAAAATCGAGGACGTAATGTGACGTCAACCACTCGTACACAATATGGGTTAATCGGACGCAACAAAAACAACTTTTAGAGCTCATGCTAATTCCAAGGCCTTGCATTTTTTACCTGTGCACGATGTTACGTCACTGACCACGATAGGAGCGTGACATAATATATTGCTTTCTATCTTTGTCTCTGCACCCATATCACTCTTTAGCTGATTCCATTACTCTTACGGGGAAAAAATACAAATCTCTTTCCTTAATCCCAGCAGACACAAAAGGAAATTTGTTTAGAATAATGTATTCGGCTGAAGTAGGACCAAAACCTATATAACCCATAGTGGACCATGAACCTCTATTTTTTCCCCCGGGGAATGGTGATAAGTAGGAGTGGTCATTCTGATACGTTTCAAGATTAAGATTAACTATGTTTGTTGAAAAGTAAAAATACCTAAATATAATACTTTGAATTTTATGTGTTTTACTTACCTTTGACGTTTACACACAGGAGATGGGTATAATGATTATTTCACATCTGAAAGAAGAATATTAAATGAATTTAGTAGGTATTAATTAAACGTGTTAATTTCAACAGATACTATTTCTTTAAGCACCTAAAATATTTTTAACAATAAATTTTTAGTGAAGTTTTAATAAATAGGTAGGTAAATATTTTTCCAGTTTATCATTTTTAAAGCTTAAACTAGTGTGTGCCTCAGTGTAGTGGTACCAAGCGCGACTGCTACGCTAGAGGTGCTGGGTTTTTCTATGAAATTCTCAGTACCTAGCAACTCGGAGTCTGGATTCGTGCCCGGTTAATGGCAATAGGCTCGCTCTCTATTACATGGGACTTAAACATACCGGCGAATTGTGGGTACACCTCTGCGTAACCCTTCGGGGAATACAGGCGTGATGGTATGTTATGTTTTGATAGAAACTAGTGTGTATGTACCTAAAATTAAAAGTCATAAATATCAAATTAAAAGGAGTAAAAGTAAAGTTCAACATTCAACACCCTATTTTTAATGAAACGGCTAAATCAACTTATAAAAGGTCATTTAAATAACGCTTAAATAAAGTTAGCAAAGAAAGAAAAAGTACCTCACAAATAATAATAAAGAAAATGGAAAACTTACTAATTAAACGCCTGATGAAAAGGTTTAGGCAAAGTAACTGTTGCGAGTATTGCTTTAAAGGGCTTCACAGGAACTTAGTAACACAAGAACAGTATACGGCAGCCTGTAGATAGTTTGAGCACTTTATAGAGTTTCAGCTCTCGTAAATAAGGATAAATTTGCATACGGGAGCGCTAATTTGTCTTCAAGCTCTTTTTGACAAACGGGTAGAGACAGACCTCTAGGAATCTACTGCAGTTTGTTGCAACGACAACTTTAATGTTTCGTATGTTTCTAAGCTGAGAATATCAGCCTCTCTTACCAAATGCTTAGTAAGCTATGTAATAATATTATACCCATTTGGCGTATCACAAGAATAACTTTAATCTGTATACAACATGACTGCTTATTCTAGTGGTGGCAGGCGCAATAAATGTTTAGCATAAGGTGCTGGGTTCGATTCTCAGATCGCGCAAAGTTTGATTAAAATTTTCTATGAAATTTTAATCAAATTTCAAAAATTCAGTCGGAGTTTGGATTTCTTTTAAATGATAGCAAAGCCTCGCGTCTATTAGTAGACACATCTTAGAAACATTACAATGACATATATGATCTGTAGATGTAGGTATATTCATAGTACCGAATACAAAATACGTATTATTTGTATTATATAATAAAGCCCCAAGAGCTTGTATTTTTTTTTTTTTGAAGACGCTTATCATTGGAATTACCAGTCGATCTTGAAAAAAATATTCTTGCATTTCATAGCCCCATCGCTAGCTATTGAAAAAGGTTACAACCAATTTAACATCACACTACGAGACTTACGAGCTGAACAAGTGGATGAAACCACACAGCTAATAAATTTAAGTAATCAAAAGATGTTTTGGGAACCTAGCACTAAGTCACTTGGGCAGCGTGGACTCAACTGAACCTGTTAGTAACTTAGACGCCACAGTGTGGTCCTAAATGGACTTTAAGTGGTTCGAAAGGACGTCATTTTGTAGCCATTAGGTGCAGCTAAGGCTAGCTAAGACTAGATTGTAATGGACGTGGTACATAACCTTGTTGAAACGAACTAGATATTTGCATAGATATGAACTATTACGCTGTGATATTTCATAATTTTAAGGAGAGGCTCTACTAGTCCCTTCTAAATTCCCAGTGCATTTGGCATTGCAGTTTATTTAAATTTTAGGTCGTAGGTATGACATTTTATATCCATTATTTTTAATTACAAAAGGTCACTGCGTCATTTTGCATAATAACCAACACAGAATACAATACCAAGACAAAGTGCATTGACTGACGGTCAATATCAAGACTGACTTAAGTCTCGTTTTCGTCTTGAACAACATTAATAATAAACAGCTTAGGGAGATGAGAGCTTTATCAGTCTCATATCAATCTCTAATGCATTTAGGATTGTTTTCTTTTCGCGCGTATAATTACTAGACCAACCTTGGTAGTAGACTCTATAAAATAAAAAAACCGGACAAGTGCGAGTCAAAACTCGCCCACCGAGAGTTCCGTACAAATATGTAGGTACATAATTATAATTAATTACAAATGTATAGTTATCTTTTTGTGATTTTTTTGCATTTTCCATGCTAAGATTATTAAGTTATTTAATAGTAAAGGAAAAAATTCGCGGAAAAAGACGCTCTGACCTCTAAGCCACCGCGAACCCTACCCGCGGTGGCTTAGAGGTCAGAGCGTCTGGTATATCAAACCAGAAGACGCAGGTTCGAATCCTGCCCGCGATTGAATTTTTTCCTTTACTATTAAATAACTTAATAATCTTAGCATGGAAAATGCAAAAAATCACAAAAAGATAGTTAAAAGGTAGGGTGGCATCGTACGACACTGAACTGACTGTAAAGTAAGTCGTGTCGGTTGAGAGGTAAGGTAACTTGCCTCTCATAGATGTCACCAAACGTCACCTAATGACGTAAATTCAGAATGTGAAGGTAAAATTTCAATCATGCGGGTAGGGTTCGCGGTGGCTTAGAGGTCAGAGCGTCTGGTATATCAAACCAGATGTCGCAGGTTCGAATCCTGCCCGCGATTGAATTTTTTCCTTTACTATTAAATAACTTAATAATCTTAGCATGGAAAATGCAAAAAAATCACAAAAAGATAGTTAAAAGGTAGGGTGGCATCGTACGACACTGAACTGACTGTAAAGTAAGTCGTGTCGGTTGAGAGGTAAGGTAACTTGCCTCTCATAGATGTCACCAAACGTCACCTAATGACGTAAATTCAGAATGTGAAGGCAAAATTTCAATCATGCGGGTAGGGTTCGCGGTGGCTTAGAGGTCAGAGCGTCTGGTATATCAAACCAGAAGACGCAGGTTCGAATCCTGCCTGCGATTGAATTTTTTCCTTTACTATTAAATAACTTAAATGTATAGTTGTCAGATTTTCCATATACTTGTAGTGTAAGACGGTATTGGTTGATAAATTTCATAGTTCTAGGTCAACGGAAAATATCCTATACTCGTAAATTTTGATTTCCTTGAGAGTGTCGAATATACGTTTTTGCGGCTTATACGGCCGTATCTTTTTTTATGTTAACTTAAAAGTGTTTTTTTTTCACAGCTTCAAGGGACTGTAGATCTGAGTACCTATAAGGTTTTAATTTTTCAATTCGATACCTCCATGCGTTCCCGAAATAAAGGGTCTTGACAGACAAACACAGATAAACAGACGGACGGATAACAAAGTCCTATAAGGGTTCCGTGTTTTCCTTTTGAGACACGGGACCCTAAAAAGAACCGTCATAATCCCTTCACTAACAACAAAATTGTGTGCACATCTAAACCTACAGATGAATTGATAACCGACTTCTTTTTCAAGTATTAAAAAAATGAACAGCTTAACAAATTGCCTTAAACCAACTGCATGTCTTCATCATTCATACAACTCGTCTAAGCCAGAACGCCCGTCTACAAGCCATTGAAATCTAAGATCAACACAGATCTTATCAGCGATTCTCCTAATAATATTAATTGTTCTAACTCCAAAACTTTCCAAAGAAGCTGGTCGATTATTCATACAATCCAAACACGAATGGTACACGAGACCTCAATGTTATCTCGTGTCTATCTAGCCGACTTGAATGACTATCGCTCTTCGTTCAGACTTATCGCGAGTGTAGATCCGTTTGCTTCGTCCCATTGACAAATAGTCTTGATGCTTTATCATTAATCAGCGGTGATACTTGCGGAAGGCAGTCGCGGTAATACGACGTATGAAGAAATTTTGAAACGTTAACTCGTTCAAGATCGTTCACTGTAATCTTTTATGAGGAGAGACATATTCATCAAAGGGTTATATTTTTTTGACTTATTAATATAGGTAACTGTCTCATTAGCCTCGTATTGGGCTTTTCTATGAAATTCTTAGTAGCAGTTTGGGATGTGCCCGGTTAATAGCAATAGGATCGCCCTCGATTACAACCGACCTAAACATACCGGCGAACTATGGGTGAACAATAGCACACCTCTGCCTCACTCTTCGGAGAATACAGACGTGATGGTGTGTCAAGTTATTATTATCTATAGATATATATAAAGATTAACGCACAGCCTAAACTACAGGAGCTAGATCCCTGAACGTTTGCATGCTGGTTCCTTTTACACTGTAGGCGAGCACTAAGAAAGGATTTTTGGAAATTCAACGATGAACGGTGATGAAAGTTTGAACGTCCGCACACACTACCATGCGTTTGACATACACACACACAAATACATATTTAATAAACGATGACATCGTCAAGATATGTACCTACAGCTATCAATCGCTTTTGACATTTTGACAATTGTTTTCTTCCATAAAAATTAGACTTAACACATTTTATAATATGAAACCTCCATGGTGTAGGTACAGTCAGTGCCTCAGTTTATTTAGATACGAAAATTATCTAAGTACGCAGGCGAAGCTGCGCACGGGAAGTCTGATATTACTCGTATATATATAATGTCTGATTATGTACCCGTAAATAACTAACATATATATATGAATAATATGATATGATATCTTTAAATGGCAATTTCTGAAGAAACACCGAGACAAACTTCCTTTAACACCGGGAATGCGGGATATATTTGATATGAAAAACAGATTACTAAGATCATGTACTTAGCGTTAGTTTTTGGTGTGCAATAATAATCTATCTATCTATTACCTGAAACCCTAACATTTCTCAAATTAATTGAATTGCTTGAATACGCACGTACCTATCGTATTAACACATGACCAGACCGAATCCCAGCAATAAGCTGCGAAACGTTTATTTAAAGTTCGTTTAAACTCTCGTGAGTGGAATTCGAGTGTTAACGATCAAGACTATGTATTTCATTTGATCTAGTTGCTGTTGAATGTCTGGTAATTTGCAATCAACTAAAGGATACATTAACGTGAGGTTGCATTGCTGCGATATACCGGAGTAGGAATTCTACAGCTTGCTTAATTAAAAAAAAATGACGTGTGGCACTCGGGGACTGCCGCGGTAAAGCTATTGCATAGCGTTTTTTATCAACTTATGTAATACAACCAATGCCACCTAAAGGCGGGTTGCTGAACTAAAGAGACAAGCGTGTTTCTCTTTAGTTCAGCAACCCGCCTTTAGGTGGCATTGGTTTTTATCAACTTATGTAATACAACCAATGCCACCTAAAGGCGGGTTGCTGAACTAAAGAGACAAGCGTGTTAGGTTTTTTTCGTTACGGAATTTCTGGATTCGGTCCCCACGCTCAAGGCCCGCGATAGAAGCTATGCAATAGCTTAAAAACTGCTTTATGTGCAATTTGCCATTACAACTCAATACTCAATTCGTTTATTGCACTCTACAATGTTAACAGGTGTTAAAAAAATAAATATAAAACAATAAAACAACAATACGCGACTGCTATGCTAGAGGTTCGATTTCTAGATAGAGCAGTGTTGTTAGTAGGAACACAGATAATATAATACTAGGCAGCAGCTTGGAGTTTGGATTTGTGCCCGGTTAATGGCAATAGTCTCGTCCCCTATTACAGATATACAGAAGACCTAGGACCTAAACATACCGGCGAACTGTGGGTGTAATATGTATTTAGGTAAAATTAGTACATCTCTACCTAATCCTTCGGGAAATACATGTGTGATGGTATGTTAGAAAGAAAGTAGAAAAAAGGTTTGGGACAAAAGAGTTTCACACTCAGCATGATGCTGTATTATGACACAACCCACAATACAGCGTTGGTTTTCAATGTGAACCCCAAATGACGGAAGGACGGCTAGTTAATATTAATAACACAAGCAAAACAAAAAAGGAAAATAACGATAAAAAAATTAGTAAAAACAACGGGAAGAATCCTAGTGCAGGGTAACGTTATAAGTAGCTTATTAAAATAGTAAGAAGTGAAATAAATAAATAAATGAATAAATAATACATAAAAATAGAATAGATAGATTCGTAAATAAATATAATACATAATAGGTACTATGAACATATATACCTACCTATTATATATTTTTTTTGTGTCGTAACGTTGTAGAGTTACAACACTACAGACTATAGGTAATTAATAGTTTAAATAGTATTATTATTATCTGCGGTTTAAAGTGATCCAAAAATACATACTTTACTGGGTTTACATTAAAGTCTTGTCGTGTATAAATCTATGTAAAAGAAGAAAGATATATATTATTAATTTAACTTCAATCCTGTCCTTTTCTATCCAATTTTCAAGTTACACAACATCACAATAGTTAAAAGTTAAAAGAATTACAACAATATGTAACAATATATATTTTAACAATTTGCTGGTCATGTGTTGCAGGACATTTTCTTTTATACAGCTGTTGCGACGAGCGTACCTTTACAAAGCACGACGGACGGGCTCGCCCTGAGCAATTGCCCCGGACAAGTGTTCTCTTGGAACTCCCTTATCCAACTTCGTGTACTGTCACCTAGACAAAATGAAAGTGCATTTATGGGTTTTAGTCGTATTTTTGTAATATTAAGAAAATTACAACGTTGAACAAGAAATTCATAAAAAGTACCCACTGCTGTAAACAACATTTGTCTAGCGTAAGGTCCTTGGTTTGATTCCTTGGTCAAGCAAAGTGTTATTAGGTTTTCCTATAAAGTTCTCTCATAATTATTTAATACCATGTATGTAAATCTGTAGTCATCATAAATGCAAAAATTAGGTGTCTACTTAGACACCAAATTTTTGCTGCTGCTGATGCTACTGAAAATGTACATATTCCGTATATCCCGGATATAATTCAAACTTGTAGTGAGATCTCCAACAAAATATGACTACTTCATATGAACACAGCAAAATGGAAATATAAAATCCGCACCGACTCGCTCCTACAAGAATATTATAAATCCAGGATATTCTTCCTACTTAGCTATTTTCATGCTGGATTTTACTTGAATTTCAAATTCGAGGTCTCATAATAAAGGTATTTTAGGTAAAAATTCCAGTCTTCATCCCGAAGTTTTCCATCTTTGACAGGCGATACCTGTTATCCCTGTCCTTTGACTCCTCTTTATTGAAGTTCCTGCTTTTGTAACTGTCTCCGGTGATATAGAAAATATTCTCGTTCTTATTTGGGATTTTCTTGCAATTCTTATTGAAATCTTTATTTTTTATTATTATTTATACTTATAATATTATAAACCTGAAGACTTTGTTTGTTTGCTTGAGCGCACTAGTCTCAGGAACTACTGGTATCAATTGAAAAAATCTTCTTGTGTTGGTTAGTCCATTTATCGAGCTATACATATACACGCTACGCCTCTTAGGAATGGACCAACGCGGGTGAAACCGCGGGCGGGTCGCAAGTGATTTATAATAACTTATGTTTATTTCTGTAAATACATCTTATAAAGACACCTTTGCGGTTTTTAATACTAGATGGTAAAAACCAAATGACTTATGGCTTCATAATAATCAATTGAGCTGCAAGATTAAGCTCAGCTTGCTGCGGGCAGCGTATGGATAGGTGACCATTATTAGTACATCAAGACTCCTGCGTCCTTAAGAAATCACAGTCCCATTTGTCATACCTACAAACATGACAGTCCTAAGTGGTAATCAGGGGTACGAAAATCCTTCAACCAACCGGGATATTAATGCGGAAGTTGCATGGCGAAAGACGGGCGTCGCGTCTAAAATTCTGATATCGAGCAAAATCTGTTTTGGCTGGCAGTTGATTCCTACATAGTTCAAAAAAAGTTAGGTAATGAGTAGAGACAGCTTTACAATAATTTCTGAAGGAATTATTTAATTGAGGTAGCGAGCCGGTCGGTACTAGTCCGATATACCCTGCCGTTCCCCAGGTGGGTCCATGAGGATTTTCCATGCTAACAAAAAAGGCCTTAATACAACGAGTATTAAGTCCTTTTTTTATTAACACGGAACTACTATTATTACTATGTAAACCTACTTAACTCCCTTCAAACTGCATAAGAACTATTTCCAGGCCGTGCAGTAATTCACACAATAGTAATTTCCATTCGGTCCTGACAATTATCACTTAACGAGACCTTTCACAAGATCTTCATGCACGAAGCAGCTATTGAATTATATTCTGAATAGATTTTCACTTATGTTTCTGCAGAATAGTACGGTTACAGCCTGCGTAATCATTCATACGTCTAACTGGAGCGTGATTAATCAACTGGTGAATTAATCTAGAATTATTATTATGCTGTGGCATTGAATATGGAAACTATTCTGTCGACTGGCTTTATTGAAATAGTGCTTAAAGAATGCCTTTGCAAGTAGACAACTGCTGTTTGAAACAAAGGACGTATGCGCGTTATGGTGCAATGCAGTACAAACTATAAACAATACATAAATTGTCCATACATTTGATTGATGTCCGTTTAAAACGATTTCGAAACATATTTTTGATTAAGTTAATATTGAATACCTTGTCATTTTTGTTAAAGTTACTAAAATAACTTTATTATCTTAGCATGGAAAATGCCAAAGAATTACTTAGAAAAAAGATAGTCTGTTTGATACTTAACGCCTAAAGCAATTTTGATGAATCTTGGTATATAGATACATTGCACCTTTGAAAATTACATAGGCTAAGTACCTACCATTTTTCTCAAAAAGGGTTTATTTTGTTCAAAGTGATTTAAAAGATTCTTGGTTTCTTTCTGTCTGTAATCTCAATAAGCTTATGTATAACACTAGAGTTGATTGGAAGGATTTGTTACTGGTGGATTTTGTGTGATGTTCTACAAATCCTTGGCAACAATGGTATAGCTCTGAGGTTCGATGAGTTAAACTGCCTCTTAGGCTATTAGGTAGGTCCTAAGTGCTACTGCTATGCGTATGGTCCTGAATTCGGTGCAGGTTGAGAAGGGTGTTATTGGGGATTTCTATGGAATTCTCAGTAACAGCTCGGAGTTTGGAAATTGTGTCCGGTACATGGCAATAGGCTCGCCCCCATGGAATAGATCCCTACAACCTAAACAAACTGGCGAACTGTAGTACATTAGTACAATTCTGCGCAACCCTTCGGGGTATATAGGCGTGATGGTCTCAGGGAATAACTTTCAACACACAAATCAAATCCCATATTGACCAACAAAACGAAAACATGTCAATAGAAACATAACAGTTTCCAATTACTGAAATTGAATCAATTTTAAACTCAGTTATATTGCTACAAAACAGCGTTAAACATTCAATGAATCCATTTTCAAACTTATTCATGTAATAACAATAGGAATCTTACAGTTTGTCTGTTTGTTATGCTGTGCATCGACCTTTATCGACAATAGCTCATAGCTATATCTAAACAATTCTTGACAAGATTATCGAAAGATTTCTATGTAAAACGCTAATTGTATGCTATCTTCTTGTCTGCAGTACTCAGCGTGACTAGACATTTAACGTAGATAACTATCATATCATCGCGCCTGTGAAGGGTTTAGGCAGCTTTGAGCTATAGAATCACTGTTTTCTGGTATGTTTTTAGTTCCCATGTAATAGGGGCGTGTCTATTTCATATAAGAAAATTTCTTAGAAAAACCCAATAAGTGTGAGTTGCTTGACGTAAGAATCAAATTGAATACGTAATCTCAGCAGCCCCGCTTACGACTACAAGACAAATGAGGCACTGACCATAACATTAAACTTCACATAATAATTATACTTAGTAAGTAAATTGATTTCAAAGAGACTAAAACAGAACAAAAACATAGTTTAAAAAAAACTTACTCAATATAGTGGAGTTATCCCGAAAGTAATTTTCTGGAAGATGTATTCAATAAATCAGTAAGGTAGTTCTGAAAATTGACACTAGATGTCACCAGTAGGCTGGGTGAAACGACGTCTCGGTTCAAGTAGCGGAAACTTAGATACGGGAGTAAGGTCTGAAACTGTAAAAAAAAGAATACAGGAAAGAGAGAGATGACAATATCGATTTGGAAAGAGATACATAACAATATTGATTTAGCATGATGGACTTCGCTTTAATTGACGTCCATGCGAGCAAAGTCACCTGTACGAGTTAGTATTGAAGATTCTATTCTCAAACAAAATGTAAGCGATCTTTTAACTGAATGAACTTGAATAAGTACAAAAGGTTCGGTGGAGCAGTAATTGGATTTGTCCATCCAAGTTTCTGTTTTGATTCGGAATCCAGTAGAAATTTTGTTCATTTACTTAAAAGGCGTATAAAGATACCTACCTATGTTGACATGTGTCATGTATGTGTTTGTGTGTGTATAATTTTTGACTAGATTGCATCTAGCTCTAGTTTTGCCTGTCAACGGAGGTTTACAGAATTGAAATACTCAATACTCAATTCGTTTATTGCACTCAACAATGTTAACAGGTGTTAAAACATAACCTTTCAATCTCTTACTTAATAATTTACGACTTCTGGATTGGTCAATGTGGGAGGTGGCGGAATTCGGAACTAAATTCATCATGCAGTTGGCGGGATTTAGAGAAACAGAAATTAGTACGCAGGCGAAGCTGCGCACGCGAACTCTCTCTCCTTTGGCTTCGGCCCGCTTGTGAGGTATTTTAAACTCCCAAAAGGTGAAGAAAAGCAAAACAAATTAATAACAATACTGCTTTGATAATACTTCTTTTGCTACTGTAGAATAAAATACTAAAATAGTATGCCTATGTACAGTGCAAGCAAGCGTAGATAGCGTGGCTGCTGAACGTGATGTTTGACCTGTTTTGCCTAGCATATTCCAGCTGGTATTGTTAATGTTTTTTCCTATAGGTACTTATTAGAAAGTAAGTTAGTACGTCCTTGTTGTGGCAATAAATCAATTTTTATTCTTTCTTTCTGATGTCCTGGGTTCGATTCCCAGATCGAGCATAGTGTTATTGGATTTTTGTATTAAAATCTCAGTAGTGCTCGCCTCTTATTACATGGGACTTAAAGATACCGGCGAACTGTGGGTGTTATGTTATGTGTTGTAAATTAACTTCTAACGGATATTATGTGCGTCTGAGAAAGGCAAGCTGCTGGTCTAAATTGCAACTAAAACCGCCAATTTCCTGATAGTATACAGAGATACTTTTGTGCGGACTATAATTTAGTTATTATAGATAATTACATCTTATCTGAATGGGAATTGAGTAGCTATTATTCCCCTTCTGTGTGACTTTTCCACGCACATTGCGTTAAATATTAGAAATTAGTTGTGACCCGCGACTTCACTCGCATCTCAATAACGTTTTGAGATAAAAGCCTAGTTCTTCTTCAAGACCAGATTTAACTTAACAACAAAATTTAAAAAAATACAAATAAATTTTTCCCACCAGTGGGTACGGTTTAGAAGAACTAAGAGCTAAGTTAAGATCCGAGAAAATATCTGAATTGCTCGGTGGTAGGACCTCTCGGGGTCTGACTGGCTGGCGACCACCCTTACGTCGGAGTCTGTCGTAAAGCATCTTGGTGTATGTTTCGACTTTTGCGCGTAAGAGCCAGTGCCCCTCGGTTGCTGCTGCTCTAGCAGTCTGCAGTCCGTAGGGGCTCTTAAAGGTCGGCAATGAATCAGCAATAGTTTGCCAACCTAATCAATAAAAAACAACCTATAATCTATCGTTGCCGCACAGTTAGTTTCATTTAAATATAGGACTTACACTTTTTATATAGGTAATTATGATGAAAGTGTCATAGCCGCTTCGACCCAACTGACATCACGCAATGACTATTGTGTAGTTCAACCGAAATTTACTTAAGATCCTACGACAATCTTTCCCATTTTATGCTTCATCTCAATAAAAACTCCTACGCCACATTTACTACCTACGTATACATTAAACCCTTTGGTATTTCACCTAACGAGCATGGGAACTGAGAGGAACCAATGAGCATAGTTTGTCGTCCAGATTCCTGAGCTGCCAAAATCTGTAGTGTAGGCGGGAAGGGCCAACTTGGGCCTAGAATTTCAGCCATTCGGGCGGACGCCGCCTCCGCACAAAAACACTAACGACTTGTCAAAATAAAGAATTTGTTGAACGATTTAAAATTGGAATTGGAACAAAAGATGGCGGGGTTGAAGTACTGGCTGGTTTTGTATCAAAAAGTCTTGTGATTAACTAAAAACTTCACTGCAATTTTATTTTTAATATAAAGCCGTAGACTTTGTTTTCCTTTCTCAATGTTTTTGTTAAATCTTTGTCCGGAAGAAAATAATGGTAGGATTTTAAAAGTCGAAGAAGGTATTGCTGGATTTAGCTATTTAACGACGGAAGCTTTTAAGTCTCCTGTTTTAGGGGATTTTACGAATCGGTCTAGGTAAGTGAAGGTAAAATTACGTAACGCCTACGTATATTTTATTTTTATGGTCGTAAGGTATTCTGCCATGAAGACCGTATAAATCGAGCACGTGTAGGTATTGTTATCCTTAACAACATTGATGGCGCATATTATACATAATAAGTGTGTGACATTGTGACAATTTTTACGTGGGAGAGCCATGCTTCGGCACGAATGGCTCGACCAGAGTGATACCACGGCCTCACAGAAAACCGGCGTTAAACAACGCTTACGGTGTGTTGCGCCGAGTGAGTGAGGTTACCGGAGGCCCAATTTCGGCCCAAGGTCGGCAACGCGCTCGTGACTCCTCTGGTGTTGCGGGTGTCCATGGGCGGCGGTAATCGCTTACCATCATTTAACATTACAGCCCCCTATTATATGGTACCTAAACATACCAGCAAACTGTGAATGTACCTACATTAGTACCTACATCTCTGCCTAACCCTTCGGGGAATACAGGCATGATGGTATACTTTGTTATGTTTTTATCTACATTTTCCTCTATAGTTAATGTAAAATAATAAACATCAATATAACATGCGGGTAAATTATCGATACAAAAGACCTTTTCAAGTCTATTCTAGCTCAATATTTATTATAATAATCGCTTATTAACAGCTTTAATAATGCCTATAACTCATAACCCAACAATTAGTTTCAACATTTTACCTACGATAATATCTTAGAACCCGCCCACACTGCGCCCAAAATATGTCCCAACCAATATCTAAATCATCGGATTAAATTAATATACGCGTGTAGGTAGGTCTGGTATTATCTAAAACAAGAGGCACCCTACTGGGCACACCTCTAATTGGTCCGGTCTGAGACATTTAGACACAGCGGGTATTCAATGCAGTGTCACCTTTCACTTTGTTCGCTATTAATTTAGTTCCTAAAACATCCTGTAGTTTATTAATATTGTTGGTAAGGTCTCAGACATACCGTGATTCTTTATACTTGTATTGTTTGCTAGCCTGATACATGTACAAGCTGTCATCGGGATCACGCGCATGAAGGTACGTATTTTTTCAGTGCAAATGTACGCAAAACAATATCGTACTTTAGACCCATTACACACTATCGACTGGTCGCCACCGTGAACTAAAATTATAGGCACGCGACCGACAACCAAATGCGTAAAATATAGAAAACCACAGTCGCGCAGCCACGGTCGCGTCCACAGTCGACCGAGTCGCTGGCGACTAGTCGACCGTGCGCAATGGCTCTTATTGACAAAAGGGGATGTTCATTACGTCATCTATTGTCTGACTGTAGTTAATTAATTAACATAATCATAATCAACCTTATCAACCCATTACATTGTCACACTGCTGGGCACGGATCTCCTTTCAGAATGAGAGGGATTAGGCTATAGATCACCACACTGACCTAATGCGGGTTGGCAGACTTCACACGCCGTCGAGAAAGTCTCTCAGGCGTGCAGGTTTCCTCAAGATGTTTTCCTTCACCGTTTCAGCGCGTGATAATTAACTATTAATACGCACGAGGTATACGTGCCTTGGATTCGAACTCGAGACCTTTGACTTGGCAGTCCAATGGTTATATCACTAGGCTATCATAATAATCGATTATGAAAATATATTGAATGATATTTTTAATTTAACATATATACCATCACGCCTGTATTCCCCCAAGGGTTAAGCAGAGGTGTATTAATGTACACCCACAGTTTGCCGATATGTTTAGGAGCCATTAACTGGGTACAAGTAGGTACTAAACTCAGAGTTGCTACTGAGAATTTTAAAGAAAAACCCAATAACACTTTGCTTGCTTGGGGCCACTAGAATAATGAACAGTTATTTCTAACTTAATAAAAAAAAAACCACGTTCGTTTAATGCATGCAAACATAAAAATACATTTGCATGCAAATACTAAATAAGCAGGTAAGTTGGCGTTAGGTAAATTATTTTACCTACTTACTATTTCAATACTGATAGTTAATTAATTTTCATTAAACCGAGTAAGTACTCGATATTTAAAGAGTCTTTATTTTTATACAGCGGCAAATAACACATTTCCTAAATAAATACAAACAAACACCCTCTCAGCTTAAACGCATAATTATACCGTCTCCATTCCATCGTGGGTAAAAAAGCCATGAAGCCTACACACAGAACCTCTATCAAAATAATCAAATTAAGAACAGTAAATTTAATCCCAACAATATAACGTCAAAGCAGCTGTCGGACTAGTGTCGTTATAATCCCAAATCCTCTTAGCAAGGTCGGAACCAGTTTAATGATACGTACTTCTAATAAAGTGGAACGAAACATTTCGTTTTAATACGATTATCGCACGACAACTAATATTAAAACCCGTGGTAATTAAATTTGGTACTTTTTATTGGAGTTGTGTCAATCAGGGATTTAGTTTTTTGGGAGATTGCAGGCGTCGCCGTCTATGCATATATTGAAATTTAGTTGAGTTTATATATTGAAGTATATATAATATATATTGAAATTTAGTTGATTGAGTTATTTCGAGACAAACACTAATGTATAATTTTCTTAGTACATACACTCATGCCTTTTTCCCATAGGGGTAGGCAGAAACAACCGAACGCCACTTGATACGGTTCTTACACACCTCTTTTGCGTCATCCACATTCATACATCTTGTCATCCACACACACGCGTCGGTATAAATATAAAGTTCTACAGAGGGCAATTGTTAGCTTTTTTTTTGGGATACGAATGTAAACGAGCAGACGGCTCGCCTGGTGGTAGCGATTTACCCTTGGACACCCGCAACACCAGAGGAGTCACAAGTGCGTTGCCGACCTTTTAAAAGGGGATTGGGCCTCCGGTAGCCTCACTCACTCGGCGAAACACAACGTAAGCGTTGTTTGACGCCGGTTTTCTGTGAAACCGTGGTATCACTCCGGTCGAGCCGGCCCATTCGTGCCGAAGCATGGCTCTCCTACGTAAACTAGCTACTATAATTGTTAAAGTTAATTATGTAAGTACCTACTATTTAAAAATAACGTAATGAATAATAATTCATCTACTTTTATTTTATTTTATTCATGTTTATTTTTGTGTAATTAAATCTGCATTTTCTACATAGTGCAAAGCATTTAGGTTATCGATACGTTATTAAAGTATTGCATTGGTTGGCCATTTGCCGGCGACGTTGGTTTTCATTGCTATTACGTTACTTTTTTAATTAAAATCGGCGACCTTCACTAACGTTGTTTTTCGTAGTTAAACGTAGCCATTTTATTTATTAAAATTGTAGTAATAAACAAATATTCGTTTTTGTGGCGAATAATTATAATTTTCTCCTGATCAGTAGGTATCTTATGTTCCAATTTTTCAACTCTAAGAATTTTTAATTGATTTTTAATTTTTAATTGATTCTTTTGTCATTTACTAGCGGTTCTATTCAGAACGTAACGGTTCTCGTAATAGACAATTGGACATGTTTCTTAAGGGTGTATTCAGAGAGCCAATTTGGAATTTCAGCAATCGCACACTGACTAAATGCTATTATTGAATTTGTTATTTTTTTTTTAAAAAAAAAAAACGTTGCTCCACACTAGGATTTTCTCCTGTGTCGTGGGTGCGTTTACAAACACAAATTCTCACATACACAAACACCCAGACCCGGAACAACTACCTGTAGATCATACAAATATTTGCTCCATGTGGGGATCGAACCCACAACACGTGGCGCAGAAGCCGATCGCTCAGCCGCTACGCCAAACGTGTCGTCAAATTTGTGAGTTCATGTCTGTTGTGATTTATTATGTGAATAATATCTAGGTCCTTAGAAGTAAAACCATGCGCATTCTGAAATTGCTATTTCTGAATGACTGAATGCTTACTCATGAAGAACAATCTCTAATAGTAGCCTCAAGTAGAACAGTCGCTCGATAATTTGGATGCAGTTGTATCTATCAACTGCACTAAAACCGCATCCAAGCTATAATGAAAATATGAAAATATTTTTTTATTTCAGACCAAGCACACAATAATTGATACTAGTCCATATTAGTGGGTATGTAGGTACTTATACCTATCTATGTTAGTAAAATTATAAATAATCATTATTTTGGACATGCATGTCCGACCAATGCCTCTGGATTTGACTGTCCACTCTGTCCGATATCACGTTTAGAAGTGTGTTGGTGCTACCCTTTACCCTGGACCACAGGGAAGCCGTTCTTTTGCGAAGCATCGCTTGGAAGCCGTCTGTGCTGTGGTCAGCGAACATGCCGGAGACACTGCACCGCCATGGGATCCCCAATAAACCGCGGGACGCGTTGTTATACTGGACGCGCAAAGCATTGCAGGCTTTCTTAGTGTAGGTATATACTTATGCAACGGGCTCGCAGTCCAAATGCAGTCTAATGAAAATCTTACACATCCCTAACACTAAATCGTATTTACGACTTCTAACTCAATCACCGCATCAAGTAAAGCGCTAAGCGTTGTTGCAACTACAATAAACAGATCAACGTCAGTTGGTGCAAATTCGTATAAATTGGATAATGGTCGGGAGTCGGGTCGGGCGGTCGGGCCGGACGCCACCAATCTGTCCATTGCCGCAAGTGCGGATAAGTGGCGTGTAATGTATCGTTTAATACGTTAATGTACGACATCCGATACGAAAATGTTTTCCCACAATGTTGTTTCACAATATGTTCTTGTAAGATGGTTTTTCCGTTTGCACAGCTTTAGTAAAGTAAGTGATTGTACTTGCACACTTGAAGAGATTTCTGGATGTCCTAACGCATTGCTTTATGAACGGCAACATGAGTGTATTGATTACGAGTAAGCTGTGCGGTTGTAAGAGTCAATTGAGTGATTAGGTCATCGACTCGTGGAGATAGTCTCAAAGACTAATTCTCGAGTATTTGATCGATGTAAGTATATGACACTGTCAAAGGATGCTATTATTGAGCGACCCAGTCTCTACAATCGATATAAGTTGCGGGTGAATTGAGGTGTGTACTAAGTAATGCTTTTAATTATGCTAAACCCAGCAAAACTTGGCTTTTTGGGTGTGACTTTTATTAATACCTATCTGGTAACGTCACTTGTGAATTTTATTCAAAAATAAAAAATATTTTCGTATCTAGGGAATTGCTGATTATGTATGTACTCGTAGTACCTACCTACGATGCATTGAACAATCGTTAAATTTCTGTTCCGCATAAGTCATTTGGAGTTTATCCTTTATAATATACCGTAAATGATTTCTTATTCAAATAAACTGATAATTTTACAATCGATCCCAGTATATTGTTTAAATGAAGAATGCTGCTATCTACATAGTTCGTTGCTTAAATCCTATGAGTAGAGAATGAACCATTCTCCGGATATATCATATGATACCGCGCATGTACAGTCAACAAAAGAGATATGCAAGCAGCTAACGATATTTATTATTTTTCTTAACATAGATGGTGTTATAAATAATTATCTGCTCAAAGGGTTTGATGTGAAGGCAGCTGTCAACACCTGCGTTTTAACATATATTGCGCGGTATATTGTTACACATTTTTTGTATAAACACAAATGTCATTTCTGCCTAACTCTTTTGTTCACTGTACATAACATTAGTTTCAAAGTTTATACTTTGCGTAGGTGACGACCTAGCTCTTTTGTTGACTGTACATAACACTAGTTTAAAAGTTTATACTTTGCGTAGGTCGTCACGCGATCACAATTTCGGCTAGTAATGTTTAGATATAACAGCAATTTGGCTTTATTAGGGTTTTTTACGAGCAATTTAAACGTTGATAATACATAAACGTTTAGCTTTTACGTTGCAATTGAACCATCAATATGGAATGGTGCTCTTATGTAGGTGTAGATTATCTATATTACGAATTTCTTAACTGGGATCTTTGTGAGGCTAAACTGTGAATTCTAGAAAAAAGTATGAAAGTGTTTTTTTATTTGAAATAACGTTTATATTGAAACAAACGCGATAAAATCCGTAAAAAGTAGTTTTATTTCAATATCTAATATTCGCGCAAGTGTCAGAAACCAGTATAACGTTTATATATATTATTTCAACATTTTATAAAAGGAAGGAGGACTTTCGCGGCATAAGCTGAAGGATAAAAATATAATTATTACATCTAAATAAATCTCTGTCTAATACGTTTCTTACAAAAATACGGGCTTAATGATTTATTAATTCTCATGTTTATACTGCGCGATTTCACTAAGCATTACACTAGTAGATATTATATTATCCGTGGCATTACTAAAAAAGCTTAATAAAGTTAGCGGTCAATTCTAATGACTAATGCCAGTCTGAAATACGTTCTTGGTTGATGTGATACGGTGGAGTCAATCTTTTATTTGATGCTCAAATCAGCTCAATGATAAGCGCCACATTGGGCCACATTGATTACAGAACTTTTGAGTGAAAATTCTGTGCATTCCCGCAACGCTACGGAAATTTCAATAGCTAGGTTCATTGGCCTAAAGATTTTTATTGTTATTTTTTGTGCAATGTTTATTAATTAAAGTGTTTTGAGCTTCTCGACAAAATTTACATGTACTCGTAACTATGATTTTTATTATAGTTTTGCTTCCTTCACGCCATTCATAAAAACAAATTATACTTAGATTCTCCGTAACTCTCTAAGAAATTGTGTAGCCTTAATATGTTTTTAATCTTTACATAAACGGCCATTATCCAAACGTAACTCCATTCATAAAATTGGAGTAACATTATAATTTCAATTACAGACTTCAACGAACCGGGAACTTTACGTGTCGATGTCTCAATTATAATGTGATTTTCTTCATTAAAAACGGAAAGTTTGTTGCCGCTTATTATATATTTATATTTGTATATAATATATATATATTGAGTTACTATATTTCAATAATTTTACCCCGTAGAGAACCCCCACGACCCAATTTTTCACCACGTCCTTGTTATGATGCTAAATATAAGTAATTAATATCCAGTATAAAATTACCTAATATTGTATAAGCTTTCAGTACAATGAGAGGTCAGCTTATACTCAAATTATTGCTAGTTGCGTAGCCGTGCGTGAACCGACGCACCAGTGAACTTCATAGCATGGTTGAACGGAATATAATACTTGAGTTTTGACATAAAGCTAGGTTAAACAAGCGGAATTGATGTGTTGATAACATCGGTGTGTCGAATACTTTCGAAATTCATGTACAGTAGATAATATCAGTGTTGCATTGAAGTTTTGAAAGTGATGGAGTCTTTGAGATTGAAATTTGACATGCATTTGTTAAGATAATAATTGCGTCCTAATTGTGGCCGTTTGATTGTACTTTTAATCGTGATGATTATTTTATTATTCATACTTAATATTATAAACCTAATGCGACTGTGCGAATGTAAATCTGTTTTCGCTCCTAAAACATACCATCACGCCTGTATTCCCCAAAGGGTTAGGTAGAGACGTATTAATGTACACCCACAGTGTACCGGTATGTTTAAGTCCCATGTAATAGGGGACGAGCCTATTGCCATTAACCGGGTTCAATTTCCAAACTCCAAGCTGCTACTTACAATTTCATAGAAAAACTAACACTTTGCTCGACTTGGGAATCGAATCCAGAACCCTCTAAAAAAGCAGTCGCGATCAGAACCACTATATTAATGAGGCAGTTTACCGCTAAATCCATTTTGATAAATTTTGGTACAGAGATAGATTACACCTTGAAGAAGGACATAGGTTATTTTGTCTCAAAAACTCCGTGGTTTTTCTCTCGGCGTGAGAGAAAAACAACGGGTAACAGCTACTGTTAATAAATGCCTCATTAGTGGTAAGCGCAGCTGCCAAGTATGAGGACCCAGGTTCGATTGGAGCACATGTTATTGGGATTTTGTATGATTGTTGTTGATTTTCGTAGTTAACGGGATTTATACTCAAAGCAACACGCTCATGAGCTGAAAAAGAGAACAGAAGGTTATCGACAGCCTAACGAAAAAAGAACACTAAAAAAGAAATTTCTCAGAATAAAAAATGTATGTTAGTATGACACTCAAATGTGCACCCAATCATCTGAACAAGTAATTGCAAAATAGCGGTACATAACAATCATTAGCAATTACTCGATTAGTGATGGACACCGTACGGCATTGGACACAAGTAGCCATTGTCCAAATACTTTCACAATTGAGGGCTATCGATAAAAATAGACGCGACTTATTGTTGTTCCCACGGTTCGTCGGCTTTGGCGTGTGCGATGCTCATTACAACCAGCTTCCGCAATTAGAGATGGGCCAGAATTTCTCGATGTACAATGCTCGATTATTTGTGTCGATACATGCGTGTGTTATAGAGCAAAATTTTTTTTAATTATAATTAATATTTCAAAATTGATTGCCGTGAACTGCCTCATTAGTCCAGTGGTCGTAAATGCGATAGAGATTCTTTTTGATGTATGGCGAAAACTGTTATTTCAGTGAATCTTTACAGCGTAACCGAACTTGGTAGCGAGGCACCAAATGCCACCAAAAACCAGGAGCA
The DNA here is from genome assembly GCA_910591435.1 of Acronicta aceris. Lineage (NCBI taxonomy): Eukaryota > Metazoa > Arthropoda > Insecta > Lepidoptera > Noctuidae > Acronicta > Acronicta aceris. The sequence goes on along the minus strand of OU342761.1, from coordinate 13,324,628 downwards.
ATTTATAAACTAAGCAACAACAGCTAAGGGCGGGACTCGGACCTCGGCTTAGGGCATTACTGGGGGGAAAGCTGCCGCTACGCCAAACGTGTCGTCACGTTTGAGCGATCGGCTTCTGCGCAACGTGTTGTGGGTTCGATCCCCACACGGAGCAAATATTTGTATGATCTGCAGGTAGTTGTTCCGGGTCTGGGTGTTTGTGTTTGTGAGAATTTGTGTTTGTAAACGCACCCACGATACAGGAGAAAATCCTAGTGTGGGGCAACGTTTATTAAAAAAAAAAAAAAAAAAGCTAGGGACGGCTGGATCTGGGTTGAATTCTCAGTAGTATATTTGTGCCTTCTCGCCCCCTATTAAATAGGATCTAAACAAATGGCAATCTGTGTGTAACATTAGTACAACACTGTCTTTTCCTTCGGGAAATACAGGCGCAATGGTATGTATATACCGAATTGGTTAAATGTCTAACATTCGCGGAAGTGTCAGAAACCAGTAAATTAACGCTTTAATTATAATTGTGCATTCAATTTAAATTTCAGTTCGCTCATCAAAATGATCAACCGATCAAAGTAATTTATTCCGACATACAAATACATAAAACTTGGATTTCTAGTAGGCTAGATATGTGTACGTAAAAACAAATGAGAATGGACGTTCCAAATTATATGGTAATGATACCAGCCGTACACATGTTAGGAATAATTATATTTGAAAAAACCCAGGAGTCATTAAGCGTCTGTATACAGTATGTCCAAGAACCACAAGATTAATTCGAGTCATAATTTACTACTACGAGTATTAGATGGTTTGGCTGAAAAAAACATTACTACTCGTCTATCCCATCCTCATCGCCACTAGTAGAAATGAAAGACGTGGGCTCTAGTATAATCATGTCTTGAGACTGGACACGGTACTTACAATCGATGTGTGCTTACAAACGCTTACATATATAACACTACGACTATTCATTAATAATAGCCAAAAGAGGAGAAAAGGCCTATATTCAGCAGTGGATGTTAAACAAAAGACATTCCCAAAAACTCCACAAGGTTCGGTTAAACGCCGTCTGCATCCAACTAAGCGTTTCCAGAGAAAGGTCTCTGGAAGTACTTAGATGATTTCAGACCACCAGGTCGGCTCTCAATAACATGATCATATCATTATCAGACACAAAAGGTCTGCTGAACAAAATCCTCTGTCTCCCATATACCTCCACTAGGTCCTGTTATATGCCGGCTGTATCAAACCACTCATACCTTATCATGTCTTATATCATAGGCGAACAAATGCGTCAGTGTCCCATAGTTTTTCGCAAGGTCTAGTTACATCCAATGATTCCAAGCGACCTTTACCAGATCGTCTGTTCATCTCGTTGGATGTCGCTTTACGCTGCGTGGTATAAACTCGAAAAACTTTTTTACACCAACGAATTTCAGTTCTACTATGTGCCCCGCCCACTTATGTATTAGTACATTTGGTTTTTCTGTTTTGACATGTTCACGAAGACATAAATTAGATCAGAACAGTTCTTTAAATAATATTTTAAAGTTTTTTATAAGAATGAAAACGGAAGAATCAATTAGGTAGGTATGTGATTTAGCATATCATTATTATCTTTATTGAATAAAAATAAGTCCAATTCTATGTCTTTCATAATCTTTCTGATGTACAATAAATAGTATTCTATCTATCTATATATCTATCCAAGATACAATATAAATAACATGGTAATTGGCTTTAGGTCTCTTGATAATAGCAATAAGGTAAGTCTAAAAACATGTTGATATCATCAATGGCTGATTTTTTTAAATCCGAATTTCTAATTCAGAACCATTATTTTAAAAATTCAGAAAATACATAGTAAATGAAACCATTTGTGATGATCTTAGAACCTTGCGTTCTAAAATAAGAATCAGTATAAAGGTCTAATTAAAATATATAAAACATTAACCGATTGATTCAAATGACCCTAAAATGTTTAATCTAAATATTTCCACGGCTATTGCAACACAGAACAGGCCCGCCCACATCGTGACCTATTTACATTTCATGGCTTTATTCGGAAGTAAATTTGTCATTATTAATTAACTAGACACCAGCTACCGGGTTAAACGAACCATTTTACCCAATTCCGTATGGAATGGATAATGCAATAATATGAGTTTTTTTTCGTGTATTGTTGTAAAATGACAATGTCTGATTCATTAAAAATACATTCATATAAATGTTCCTGATTTCAATCGCGTCCCAAAGGAATTTTTGAAAGAAAAGATAATCTATGTTTTTTCTCAGGATACAAATGAAATCCTTGGCAAATTCTATAGCAATCTTTTCAGCAGTGTAAGCTTGAAAATGTAAGTAATAGATAAACAAAAATAACAGTTTCCTTTATAATTTTTAATATTGATAATAATCATTTTAAGATGATATGTTGTGGGATGAATACAAAAGTAGTCAAACTTTTTAATATGATTTGACAATATAATCCTAATGCTCCTGCTCCATCTGCATTCGTTTAAGTACATAATGTTACATAATAAAATCAATTAACGCATTCTAATAGCGGCTAAATCTGATTAATGTTTTAGTTAACTTTTTAATTAACGCAGGTGGGGCAGAAGCATCAGAGATAATGTGAATCATTAAAAATTCTGATCCTTGATTTGACCCGGTGGCCGTAATTGTAACTAAAGTTTTTTTGAACGTCGCCATTTTGATTTATATCATTTGTGTTTTTTTTTAATTAATCCAAAACTACTTCATCATCGTCATCCACAGACTGAATCTACCCACTGCTGAATATACGCCTCTCTCTGCTTATGCCACATTTTTCGGTCCTGTGCTAATCTTGTCCATATTACTTATATCAAAACTACTTAATAGATTATGATAAATAAAGTGTAGATTTATAAAGATATATTTCTCATTCCTCCCCGAGATTTGCTAATATTTTTAAACTTTCACAGGGTTAGATGTGTTTTTTGTACAATTTTTATTTATTTATTAAATACTATCGAAGTTATAATCTTAGAATATGGACTCTTTAATTATTCTCCTTTATTCGTCTTTCTTTATTAATCTTGATTGTAACTGTCACTTTACTGTCAAAAATTATTTCATTGACAATAGAATGTTATGCAGTTTTGGTTTCCTGTGTTTTCTGGGTGCTTAGTTTGATAATTTATTATAATTTACTGTAAACGAAGTTTGCTTCTGTAAGTAAATTTCTGTACTAAATAGTGCTAAGAACTGTACTTAATTTATAGGAATACGTACTTTAGAGGAAATTATAAGTAAACGCAATTAATTTGAAAGTGTGAGAAATCTATAATCTAAGAAAACGTTATTTCATTGTTGTTTGATCATCTGACCTCAATAAAATGAATAGCAGTGAGAACGTTTTGTTAGAACAATAGAAAACAATTAATATCGCTGGAGATGTTTTCAATCTAAGTTAGAAATAATCGCTATAGAATTTTAATATATTTATATAATTATAATTAGGAATTTATAGTAGAGTATATATATATATATATATATATATATATATATATATATAGTAAGTTATGTTTAGAAACTGGTTTCTAAGTTGCAATTTTGAAAGGCGATACAATAATATTATGTATTGATATACATATATTCTTGGCGGTTAATATTCTAATAAGGAATAGTCCTACTTGATGATTCCAACGGTTTTTTTATATATTTTTATACAACAATTCAATTATCTTTTTGTGACTTTTTTGCATTTTCCATGCTAAGATTATAAAGTTATTTTAGTAAAGAAAAAATTCAATTCAATCATGGAATTATAGTAGTACATATTCAATATTTGACTGCCTCATTAGTCTAATGGTCGCTGGTTAAAAGCGCGACTGCTACGCTAGAGGTCCTGGGTTCGATCCACAGGTCAAGCAAAGTGTTATTGGGTTTTTCTATGAAATTCTCAGTAGCAGCTCGGAGTCTGGATTTGTGCCCGGTTAATGGCAATAGGTTCGCCCCCTATTACCTACATGGGATCTAAACATACCGGCGAACTGTGGGTGTAAATTAATACGCCTCTGCCTAACCCTTCGGGGAATACAGGTGTAATGGTATCTATGTTATGTTACATATTCGACTTTACGAAACAAGTTTGGCTTTTACTGTATAACTTATATGTTTTTTAAACTCTTTATACTTCATACATATAAATTGGCCTGAACCTTTCTACGGATTATTTATATCAAACATATTTTTCTTCTCCATTACAATGAGTCTCAGCATTCATATTTCATTGTCAAATTATATCTCACAATGAAAAATTTAATTAATTCCAATAATCTGACTAAGGAATCATGCTATTAATCTCGGTTGGTAACTAATTTTCTCTCTCATTATCTTATTTGAGTGAAATTTTATGCAACAATGACTGGCTCTTAATTTTATTACCACCCACGGTTTAGGAGTGGCTGCGAGCAGTGAACGTCCGTCTACCCAACAATGGAGTATTGTCCATCGATGGAAACAAATTAGGACGGTGACGATGTGAAATTTTGTGCGTGAAGGTTCAGATGTTTCGGCTAATTAGGATAAATCGCCTTTACCATAGTGGATGGACTTCGTAAATGTCTAATGACGACAAATTCTATTATTTTCGTCATCTTTATTGTAATCCTCACTAATTAAAAAAAAACGGCAAAACATTTTTAGCACCAGAAAGCGGGAATAATCTTTAAATTAGGTAGTTAATGTGTTTTTTTATTTATAAACTTCCATAGAATCAAGTGCGAAACAAACTTAAATGTTGAGTTATAACATTCATTGTATAAGAGAAGAGAAATTTAAAAATGATTGGGCATAAAATTGGTCGTCTCGAGACGATTTCTCGATGTTGTAGATAACTATTATGTGAACACTTGACTGACAGGGTGTCGCCGCTGCGGGCATGACGAAGGAGCAGGCGCACGCGCAGGTAGACCCTTCGAAGAGACGGAGAAGTGGATATCGCATCTCTCGCTCACACCACGTGGTGGGGCGATCGGGCGCGGGCGTATGCTTGGTGCCTGTGCTACATTTTATTTAGTTTATAACCGTTCTTTCGCGCCAAAGCACAGTTGATGTGAGTGCAGCGTTTGACCACTGTTTATCTAGTGTTTCGATAAGAAAAACAACAGATGAGTGAAAAGGTGTTAAGGATTTTACTAGCTTATCAGTGCGCTGGCGCCGGCCGCCTCTGGCATGGCTCCACACAGGATGCTTAAGGCTGCGGCTATACTGATAACTCTGGGATACTGCAGCCTATTAGTATACCAAGGTGGCGTAACTTTCAACTTCCAAGAAAGTCGTCCGGGATCTGTGCAAGTGTCTGACTTATCCATTGAACCTGTGAGGACAACAATATACAGTGTACAGAAAAATATAACTTTAGATGACATTTTTATAAGTGTAAAAACATCGCAACATTATCAATTTTCACGGTTGCCGATAATTTTGAAGACTTGGTTTCAGTTAGCAAGAAAACAGGTAAGAATTTTTAAACTCTTATAGTAAAAAGCTCTTATAGGGTTTACTTAGTTGTAAAATTCTAGTCAAGAAATTTTAAAATTAAGTTCATGTAACATCAATGAAACAGAACCTAATTTTAACGATATTGAACCATTAAGTGTTATAATAACAGTTAAAGATTCAAACAAAATCAGAAAAGAAACTATCGGATAATGTTTAAACGGTAATGATGTCTAGTTAGAAAGGATAATTACCAATACTTTTAGTGTAAACAACGACAGAGTTGATTATTATTATCTTGACTTCTAATTTCGTAGAGTATTTGACATCTAAAGCAAATAAGAATTTAGACTTTAAGATAGGCCAAGAAATATTATGAACCAAGATAGGTAAGTACTAAAATAGAATTCGATGTGCAATTCAGATATTTGAAGAATAAATTTCTAAAACAAATGATGATGAAAATAATAATAATAAATCTTTATTTTATAAAAAATGAGATTGTAGTACATGTAACGTTCATAATTACGACAAAGTAGGTTTGTACTTATTACATTTCTAATCAAGTGGGTGAAGCGCTCTGCTGTAGTAGTGGTAGGTGTTAAAAAAAATTCATTACTATCAATAAAGTGCTTTCATCTTCTCAAGCATTGCATTCCCGCTAGAATGATTTAACTTTAACGACCCAAACTAATCGAATGGTTTTATTCGATTTACCCAAATATTTTGATTGATTTAGGGACGATACCACTACTTACAGAAATTTTACTTTGCGTCTCAGTATTCCACTAAACTCCAATAATAATAAAACACAAGGCTATAAAGGGGCTACCCGCAGCGTAAAGTTTCAATATTGAGGTGATAAATCTTTAATAAATGCACCAGAAATCGGTCCCAGCGGGACTTGGCTTGTCCATAAAATCAATATAACCATCTAGTTTCGGAATTAGGAAAGAATGTCTTAATTCCATTTCTCATTCAACCTTCATTTATCCAAATTGCCTCGGGATTGAGCAAGGAAAACCCGTTCGTTGCCGATTATTTCAAGTTGCTATAGTATTTATGCTGAATGCTTCTATATGCTGTGATTAAATATCGAAACAACGTTATTATGCAAATATTTTTGTGTAACCATTAATCTTGTTATTCAAGTCACAGAACATGTTTTAAGCTGTTGAATAGTAGGTATGTAAAATTATTCTAATCTAATGATATCTTCTTCAAAAAATCAACACATTGTAGACACAATAGACATTTATTCTGTCAAATAATAAGTTCTTACACCTCGATAAACTTTTTTCTCAGAATACAAACTTTCGTCTTATTCTCTACGGTCACAACCATTAAGGTTAGGGATGCAGAATTTTGAGGAATAGTCGCAAAAGTCAAAGTTCAAAAAGCGCCGAAAGTTTGAAGCTTCGAATATCGAACAAAACAAAACTACTTTCGTAGCTCAAGCACAGAAAACGAATTCATTTATTCCAAACCAATATATCCTAGCACAAACAATAGACAGCGTTCGTGCAGCGGCCATTTAGCCAGCGTTTCCTGAATCTGGAGCGTGCATAATCAACCGTTAATCCGGTGTTGCGCGGGCGCAGGAGCGGCGCCATTGTGGGCCCGCGCGTGGCACGGCGCGCGCGCAACACGTGACGTGATTGTGTACTTGATTTTGCCCTTTTGTGGCAACTCTTGGACGTACGTTCCTGATTTATAAATGAAACGGTTGCGTTTTATGATGCGTTATAGCAAACTGGTTTTGTAAGCTGTATTTTTCTTTTGCTGGTTATTTTAGAAATGATTTTTGATGCAAAAGTATTCGAATTCATGCCAGGAATTAATGTTCTAAGACTGATACACATAAAAACATTAGGCTTCAAATGAAACCAAAAGTGTTAGGTATTTAGCATTTGATAGAAGCCCTAAAAGCCCGACTACCAATAGAGGTTACCCAGAAAGCTAAGAGGATGATAATAATGATTAAAATTAAACAAAACGAAACACTCGTAAATAATCAAGTTACTATCTTTCAGAAAATATACAAATTGTTTCAACAAGCTTTTATGAACGTGTATATCACGTACGGTGCAACCATTTAATTTACAATCAACTGCAAAGAAACTATGATTTCTGATTTCTCTCGTGACGCAAACTGAAAATTGAACTTGTATCAATATTGATTGAATGATTGAAAGTTATTACTTTATTTATTATTATCATACAATACAATCCTCAAGGAAGTGCCGTATTTAGCTCTATAACTCACAACAATACCACAAACTCAACCGAAACTGTTGCAAACAAGTTACGCCGTTAAAACATTTGTGCGTTCTAGCGAACGGTAATTTATATTCTGTATAGCAATTGTAAGAATACTATATTGCTTGGTGAAGTGCATTTTATATACCCATCCCTTATACCCATCCGTGCCATCGTGCCTTCGTCATCATCATCATAATCCTGCTACTGTCTCAATTTATTTTGGGTCGGCTCTAGCCCTGTATGATTGTCATTCTTATCCACTTAAAGCTATGTAATCTATCATCTTCCACTTCTGTTGCGTTGATATGAACTACAGAATCAATCAATGCATTATCTTAATTGTTGACCGGCATTTAATCATCATCATCATCATCATCATATTAGCCTATTGCCGTCCACTGCTGAACGTAGGCCTCCCCAAGGAGCGCCAACTAGACCGGAATGGTTGGCGGTCCTTAAGGTCCTACGTTCAGCATTTAATGAGTCCACAAAAATAACGTAATAACGTCAATTTTACATACTTACAATGATCTTCTGACGCACCTTTGCGTGTCAACCTTTGATATCAACAGACAGAATGATCCTTTTCACTACGTCATTTTCAATGTCCCCCGTTGAGATCTATTTTATTTAAGAAACCAAGAGTTTTGACTTCTTGGAGGCCGGTATTTGATTAAAACAACCAATATATTCACAGTCAAAATACTCAAGTGTAAGTTATGCCTATTATATTCCACCACAGCCGTCTATTGCAGTGATCTATCAGTAATCAAAATTTATTGGTCCACGCAATTGTCAGTTATTAAATTCTCCAATAGTTGCAATGACGTCAGCATCAGGGAAACTATAGCATTTACATGTTTTGGAATGGCGGGCTTCTTACGAGTTCATCCAGGAAAGTCGTAAAACAGAAAAGTTTATTTGGTTGTAGTACAAAATATCAAAAGTCCTCTTTTAAACAAGTGAAAAATATTAACAATTTTGTGTCCCAAGATTGCACCCACAAACGTATCAAGTCCATGTGTAACATTTCCTGGAGCTGGTTTAACTGAAATCGACTTTAAATATGAAACACATAGTGCATGTTTTACCATCCTGACTCAGGCACCGGCCAGTTTGTAAGTGTTTGTAGTCTGTGTCTTATTTTTTTGCAATTCCATGGGAATTTCTATGGGGCATCCCATAGAAATCCCATCCTAGTCATAGATCATCCAAAGTAACTACTTACTTGTAATTAATTAGTTTGAGTTGGGTTCCGCCGGTTATTCTTTTAGCCTTTTTTAACTTATTTACTTAATAGGCTTACCCCCTATTACATGAGACCTAAACATACCGGCGAACTGTGGGCGTACATCTTTGCTTAAGCCTTTGGGAAATACAGGCGTATTAATATGTTAGGTAACTCAAATATTCTTACAAAGCATCTGCTTCTTTGAAAGCATAACTGTTATCACTTTGAAGCTTGAAGCGTTTGCTATGTTCATACTAAATGTTTGCTCAAACACCTTATAGGGATATCGCATTTCTTCAACCCGAGAGCTTATCGGCGCTATTTTAATATGTTCCGAGAAGGCAACGGATGTATACGTTTTTTATGTTTTAAAAGTCAACTCTCTGATGATAAGAACGTCTTCGAATTTTGTATATGGTCCCAACATGTAGGAGAAATACATTTTTAATTTATAAAATATTAGCCGGTGCCCGCAGTTTCACTCGTATCTCATACGACTTTTCGAGATTAAAGGTAGCCTTTAACTATCTTCTATTTCTAATCTATATAAGTATCAAAATTCATCGAAAATAGATTTGAACGGACAGCATTTCGCATAATTATAGAATGTTATAAATAGTCTTAAAAGTTTTAAAAAGTAAATATTTTATATTGAATTAATAATCAATTAATTTAAAATATTTGATCTTACTGAAATAAAGTTCTTTTTTACGGATTTTATCGCGTTGTATTAATATTATTTGATTCCCGACGTTTCGGATCCTTTACAGCGTCCATGGTCACGGGTAGACTAAGTTGTTGGACGTCTTAATGTTACAATTATTTTAATAATATAAATAATTTGCCGAAACATTATAAACAAAACCTGTGTATAAGTTTAAGTATAGTGATGTAGCGATGTTATATGAGGCGTCGCAGCACCTTAGTCAAACATGTCGCGAACAAACCCCGCTCTGTCTAATGCTATTTACTGAACTGTATACAGATGTAGGGAGGACCTAGAAGGTGCATGCCGATTTACAATAAAATTAAATAAGTATATGCATTACATTCACGCCTGTATTCCCCAAAGGGATAGGCAGTGGTACATCCACAGTTCACCGATATATTGAAGTCCAATGTAATAGGGGGCGAGCCTATTGCCATTAACAGGGCAAAGTCCAACCTTCGAGTTGCTCTTGAGAATTTCATAGAAAAATTCAATAACACTGCTCGACCTAAGAATGGAACCCAGAATCTCTAGCGTATCAGTCGCGCTTAGGATCTCTAGACTAACGAGGCCATTGAAAAAGATACTGATACGTTAAATATATTGATATTGAAAAGTTGGTATCTTTAAGTGCCATGAGTCGAGCATATTACCACTAACCGGACACAAATTCAAAGTACAAGCTGCGATTGAGAATTTCATAAAAACACTTTGCTCTACGTGGGAATCGAACCCAGGACCTATGTCATAGCAGTCGCGTTTACGAACGCTGAACTAATAAGGCAGTTACTACGAATTGACTGTCGTACTTGAACTTGGAATCAGTATGATAGTCAATTCGAAGTTTGAAGTACATCGATATTTTATACTTCGAAGTTCAGTATGACAGTCGTAATTAAGTTCTTGTAGGGTATAATGCTATTAGGTCTCATGACCATACTAGACTTAAAAGTACGTAGGTTGAAACAAATTGCTGGCTCATCGCCTACATGCGTACGCGACGTTAACCCATTGGCCTCAGTTGACTCCTTTATCTTGCGCGCCATGACAAATGGTCATTATAAACGCTTTGTTTTTTTTATTGGCTCATTCATACCATTCATGACTGCTCTAAGCCAGTGTGCAAGTATGGAACAAACTGGTTGTAATCTCGGAAACTTGCGGCCCCCAACAAATAAGTCTCTGTAACTTATAAATTCTTTTATGCCAGTGCCTTTGACGAATAACGGAGATGATTAACTAAGGCCTTATTTCACTGTCGGATTAGTCGCTAAAATCAATAACATTAAATTTAAAAATAAACCCCACAGCATCAATACCATTTTCCATGTTCTTGCAATATCATTGAAGTAACAGGATACCAAATTTTAATTCGATCAGACCTGTGGAAGTTTGGATTTGTGACCGATTTTTTTATTAATTGTAATAGGTTTGTCCCTTATTATATGGTTACCTCTGGCGAAACACCTCTACTAACCGTTCGGGGAATAAAGAAGTGTTGGTATATTATTTTAGTGTGTAGTATTTTAGTATCTAGTTTACCCGTTTAATTTACCCGTAAAGGCGCTTCCATTATTTTTAGTTCCTGTCTAAGGTATTTACAGAACAAGATATTGCTTGTCGGGTGTGTTTTGTCAACAGGCAACGAGATTGCGGCTTTCCGCCCTAGATTCTAATGCGACACTCCTTCAATTAATTTAAAGTTACCTACATTGTTATCATAACAACGTTGATCAAAGTAATTATGCTATATATTAAGGTAAAAGCTTCCTTTAAGAGTCCGTCGCACCGAATTTCTCTTACAAACATAATACCAAAATAAATCGTAATTCAAACACAATTTAATCAAATTGTGTTATTATTCGGATTTGTGAAAGGTTGCTGGCGGAAAAAAAAAGGTTCTTGCCGGAGGTGTGTATAATAATAATGAGCTCCATAAATTATGGTTGAGCTATACGATGACTGATGCATGCGTGCTGTCAGTTGGGACTATTCTACTCAACGTTGCTACGGTTCTTTCCTCAAAAGGCCATGTCAGACGCAGCCCTACATCGTGCTCCTCACATATAAGTGTTCTTCCATGTCTGGATTTTAAGAGACTATGATTCTTTGAGTTTGTTTCGATGTTTCTTCTCAGAGGTCAGAAAAAGCCGAAGTCATCTTGCTATACCAAAAAAAAAAACATTGACTTGTAAAAGTATATCTAAAGATCTACTTACGGAAGTAAATTTCATCTCATATCTAATCAACTTTTCATTTCATTTCAATGTAATAATAATAATAAAATGTTTATTTGTCACAAAGAAAACCACAATGAGATAGGCTTAATCAATGGTATCCTGTTATTCCTAAAAGGTACTGGTACTGGTTCCCAAACTAGGCTGAAGCCTGTATTTTGGGAGGCAGTGCTCAGTCAAAAGATATGACACTGTAGACACAATAATGGACGTTGGTTATGTATAATGTATACCCACAGTGCCATATCCAGGCATACATTTTAACTCCTATCTGCTACTGAAAATTTATAGACAACTAGATGTACTCCGCGGTTTCACCCGCTAAAAAATGACGGATTTTCATACAAATTTTCACCCCCTTTTCACTACCTTAGTATGTAGAATTTCGGAAAATCCTCCCTTATCGGATGCCTACGTCATACAAAGAACACACCCTCCAAGTTTCAGGTCTCTACGATCAGCGGTTTATGCTGTGCGTTGATCCGTTAGTCGGTCATTCAGGACAATGCCTTTTATATGTATAGATATAAGAATGAAAATGTAAATTCTGCAGGCAACTTGCGCAGATGACTCACTATAACTGGTGCCTCATGTATGTACAGTAATTACAATTACATACACTCATGAACAATGTTTCAAAATGGAAAATAACCTTCAACATTGATGTTTTAAAATCTACAGTAGGCACTAATACGGAGTACAATATCATTCATGCATAATTTTCTGCAGCACTACAGATTGTTACAAAGCAACGCGATTCAATTACGAGTACTCATTGGTTATGCTCTGACGTCATGGCATACATTTTGACCAATAAGCTTGCCGTCTTCTCCTGTATTTGTCACGACTATTTTTTACAAAATACACCCTATTACCGTTCCTTTGTTAAGTAAGGCCTTTTTTGAAGCTAATAACGACTGAGCATTGTGCTCTAAATATAGCTCGGGTCGTGAACACCCCATGACATACATCGAACGATTTTCGTTCTGATAGAATTTATATGGAAATCTAAGGTGGAACATCTGGGTGATTGTATTCCTATTAATTGATAATTTAACCTCAACATTATATTGATTGACCTGAGACTGGTACACTCTAATTACATTCTTTTGTATTGGTTCGATTGGCAAGGTCCATTTGAGAGGAGATTGTATGTAACCAACATTTTGAGATATAATTGTAAATAGGTAGATACGTCTGTTTTTTATTTGTATATATTTTTTTAATTAGGTATAAGATGAATACTGAGGATTTGTCATTCATCATTAAATTTATTATAAGAACAGCTGATCACAGACAACTTAGAGATACACGCACAGCGGTAATTACGGTAATCTATTTTCGCGATTTTTTTATGGATTATGTCGAGCTGACGAGCCACCTGGTGGTAAGTAATGGACAACGCCAGAGGAGTTGCTGATGCATTGCCGATCTTTAAGAGCCCCTACGGACTGCTGACTGCCAGAGCCGTACACACACAAGTCGAAACACACACCAAGGTGCTTTACGACAGTCTCCGACGTAAGGGTGGTCGTTAGCCAGCCATTCAGACCCCAAGAGGTCTTACCACCGAAAAACTTTAAAAGCACTACACGCAAGCTATAAAGTTAATGTTCTTCTTTATATTTTGACTATTGCCCCTAGCGTCATGGAAATAGCTAGTATCGTTATAATAATTCTCAATCGATTATAATGAATGATTGAAATGAGAAGATTTTTCCTAGTTTTTTCGGTGTTTCTACGTTAAAACTCGAATGTTAATTTCATTAAAATAATTTCAAAATGATTTACAGATCGTGTCTAACACAACTTCATACATATGATTAAATATAAAGTTTTCAATTTGTCAACAAAATCAAATACCTATAAATTATTCGAAATAATCGATAAAAAAAATTAAAAAACTGATAAGCTCATATCATATTCATAACATCATATTCCATGCATTTATTTCATTACAAAATCAATATTATATTTATCAGCTGCTAAACACACAAACAACTTGGTGGTCCACAATTCATAGCAAAAATTCATAGAAACTATCATCCTGAGTTCCTAAACAAACTTTAAATATTGATACTCGACTTTAAATCTAAAGTTGACACACAACAGATGTATGAATCCGTAGGGATTGTTATTTATTTAGGTGTTACGAAAATACGTGACACTCATTTATATTCTATGGAATAGCTATAAAAACCATGAATTTATTTATATTGACATTAAGTTTTTTATTACTTGAGACATTCTCGACGGCGCGGCGGCGTGTGAAGCTTGCCAACCTACAGAAGGCCCGCGTGGTAGACTATTCCTATACTAGTCTAATCCCTCTTCTTCTGTGAGGAGACCCGTGCCCAATAGTGGGACAATTGATGATAATTATGAGAGTCCTCACTTTAATCAGTTTATTCTTTTTCATAAAATCTCTTAATTTATTTATTCATTTTTTTTTCTCTACGTTGATTCGGTTTTCGGCAGATGCATACAGTGTGCCTATAAACATATCAAGCATCTAATTTAGTTAAAATTCAATTTGTTTTTGTAAAATAACTATAGTTGGTATTATAATGTCTATAGTATTCCTCTTTTTATGTCGAATTAATTAAGACAGTGATGGATTACTTGCTGTTACTGATTACTGATCCAATAAATTACACTTTATCGCTGTATAGATAACGGTCTATACTTTCGGGATTCTTGCTTTTTTATGGTGCCTTTGGGACACCTTAATGGTAACTCTTCATTAGCCTGTTCATCGTTGGTGTAGATACTGCTAAATGCATCCAAATGTCTGACCTTAGGTAATATTTAAAAAAATATGTTTTCTAATTATTTTAATCCTTATTTTAATGTTTTCAAAACTTGAACGTAATATTTCATTGTTTCAGACATGGTTTTTCACCGACATAGATAACACACAACATCAACGTCAGACATGTAAGTCAAAACTTTTAAAAACTTCAATAACATTATGACCAAACATGAAATAGTCTCTAAAATATTTATAGTAAGTGAGACCTTATTCCATTGTAATAAGAATCCTTGTTTACAGACGGGCACATGGTAAACACGAACTGTTCTGACTCACATCAGCGAAAACATCTATGCTGTAAAACGTCGGTGGAGTACGATCATTTCCTTGAGAGCGGTAAAAAGTAAGTATACATTTTCCTTACTTTCAGATGAATTATTTTGTTGGTGGTATTCCGACTCTTATTCCCGAAATCACAAGAACTGTTCCATAGATGACAAACAAAGATAAAAATTTCAAGTGTTATTGTAATTTTATTAACAATATTTTGACTCTTATTCTTTGGTGGATAAAGCCTAAATTACGAAAAGGGATTGGCGATAGATTTATTTATCGGAAACGTGTTTGAAACTTTAACAAGATAAGCGTGTTTGTCCGATAGTTGATCGAGATTGTTTTCTTAGTAGACGCAAATCTTTAAGTCCTGAACAAGTAATAATCTTTTACGACTGCGCTTTTATATCGATCCGATCATATTATTAGTTTAGCCCCGTAATGTATTGACCAAAGATAAGATCTGCTTCTCACTGTGTAAAAGGCAATTTCAATAAAACGTTATCGATGATTCCAAGTCACAACTAACTAAGTAAATCAGTCTTAGAAAACAATTTCAATAGCAAATCATCCAATTGACGTCACGAAGCTTAACTTCATTATCATTCAAGTGATGCAAGTCTAGACCTCTAGTAGAAGAGGCAAATTGAGGCAGAAATTAGTTACTACTGCAATGTTTATACATCCATGTTTCTAAAAATAATTATTTGTTACGTCATTGTTACTTATACGCATCAATCTTTTACATACGAGTGAGTACATGTTGCATGTTTAGATTTCTAACGTAAAACTGATGCCTACTCAGAGCAATATTAATTTTGCCCTCCAGGTTATAGTATGGTGTTTATCATACATAATTATGGTGTGCCTTACCTACTTCATCAGAGCGACACATCCCAGCAATTATAACGCAATCAAAATAACGTTTGTGGAGAATTAGACAAGTGATGGATGAGAATTAATCAGAGCTGTTATTATAAATTTTAGATGCTTAGCTACAATAATTATAATATCTAGAATCTACTTATACATGACGTCACGCACTGTTTATTCGTTGATTTAAATTAAAAGTGAAATCTAAGTTGATTACATTTTTGTTGAATGCTTGATGATGAATTTTGAAAGGTAAGTTTCTCTTGACGAAATAATATACGAAAATTAAATGACATAAAATTTGGATGTAATAACAAAGCTTACCAATAAAAATACCAAGATGTTCGGAAAAAATATATTCGGAGCAAAAAAAAATACTGAAGAAAAATTATTAATTCAGGTACGAAGTTGCGTTGACTGTAATCAAAACCGCGTCTTCGATAAATAAAGGTTTTTTAAGGCAAAATCATAGAATAATAGTGTCTATAGATACGGTCAAGTCTTGATTAGTATATGTAGAAAGAAACTCATCAAGTATAACAATAAATCTATTAGCAATCAAAAGTTTAAGCTTAATAAAAACAATCCTATAGTAGAAAATCACCCATGTAAAGGAAACTCGAACAAATATCACTCGTCGGTTCAGTGAGGGGCGGAAACCGTAATTCAAGAGGTCAAAGGGGATTGCAATCTGAATGCAATGTAGAACGATCCCACATATTGAAGGATTGTACTGCAAAATACAATGCATTGTATTTAATATTAGGAAAGTCCGAACAGTTACGTACTAGAATGTGATCCTATAAAAAGCAGGGTTAAAAGAATGGATATTATTATCATCGGTATCGAATATATTTTTTATACTACATGAAAAAACGATTGTTGATGAAATATTTTTGTTCATTAGCCAAACTTTGAAACCGTATTTGACAAATAATAAGAAAAAAACGATTAAGTTAACAATCATAAAGCAAAGCGACATTTCAAACTCCTTCAATGTTTTTCTAATATAATGAACGTAGTTCAAAGTTTTTCTAAACCGCACACTGTTAATCAGAACCTGCGGTGAGCAAGTTTTTGTTGTCACTGAAAACAAAACGCTCTTAACTTCTGTTTTTAGAAGCACCACTGTCTGTTTAAATATTGAAAACAAACTTTAGTTCCACTCAAATGATCATATTATAGTTAGCAAAACATTCCGCTTTTAAACTCCGAATAACATGTCGAATATTTAGAACTTTATTACTGAGAATAAGACGTTTTGAAATGACGCAAGTAGAATTTACTTGGAATGCGCTACTGAAGAACATTTTTAGGATGAACATGCAGCAATTTTAAAAGCAGATTAAAATTCCTAGCGTTTGTGCTATCTCTAAAATAGAAAATGTTTTATTTTTCTCCAGTCTATATCAAAGGTGAACATAAATAAAAAAAAATGGAGCCGTGTGTTAATTAAGTACCAAATTTTGTCAAATCATCTGATCGATAAGGATTTTGCTAAGCCCGAGCCTGACGATGTTTTTTTTAATAAGTAGACAACAGCGTCACCAGTGAAGCTCAACGCTCAAACACAAACAACAAACGTTAATGGTTTTTGAAGAGCAACTCCAATATTATTTTGGGCTCACAATAATTTTCACGCGTTTACACAGAACCGACTAATGTTTTTGTTGAAACTTCTTGGTTTATTCCCACAGTTGTGTGTTGAAGTGCAACCCCAAACACATTAGTATCACATTTCAATACGTTAAGCATCATCATTCTTGTATTTCTTGCTCTTCTTCACACATTCTCTACGCCCAACATTTTGAAGAAATAGGCACTCAACGCGACTATTTCGTTATTTTTAGTCGTCATTAATGGCACAATGAACTTAATACATTATTATTTCTGGCCAACACGTTAGTTATGTCTTCACATCTTCAGTATAGTATCTAGTTATCACTATGTTTATGTTAAAATTAAACCGAATCAAACCCGTTTTGGTTACTACAATACCAGGGTATTTTTTGAAGCAAATTGAAATCATCATTTGAAATGGTATCCAAATAATTGCGATGAAAACATTCAACAAATCCCGTAATCCTATACAAACACGGAAAGTAATTTTCAACATTTCCGGTCGAAATCAACATTAAATTTAATGTATATAATCGATTCTGAATGAAGCTATTAATTATACGCCGCCTAACAATTCTCCTTGGCACGAATTGTAATACTCAATTCATAGCGTTAGCTATTGTAACAGACCTTTTGAAACGTGTCGCTCAAGTCTTGTTACTTGCGCCCATTAATTTTCTTTGCCTACGCATCAATTTGTCCATAAAACCGACTCTGAACCTTTCGTAATAAACGTCCGATGCGGTGATCTTTTGTAGGCAGTTCTTCCGGAACAAATGAAACGGGCTGAATACGAAGCCTGTAAGAGTCACAAGGTCAAATAGACCGTTTGATCTTATATTGAGATATTATGACACTTCGTAGATTTGCTGTAATTTTGACGGTATTTCCTTCGAGCACACGATTTGTAAAGCTCGCTTTAATATGTAGATAAAATCGTATTCGGTTATAGTTATCTGATTGGATATTCTACCACCTTAAGGGTCCGGCGGAACTTGAATTGCCCACAAAAACGAAATACCGAAATAAATCATATTCCAGACAATATTCTATCAAATTATGTTATTATTCGGATTTGGATACCTATAATCTAGGTTCCTACGGTACTACTTCACTGGAAATAAAAGACCGGAAAGTCGTTCAAAACTTACATAAAAAATTAATAAAAATTACCTACGCATTTACATACATTTATTTCCAGTGAAGTATTTTGAACGAAATGGTAGAGTAGGAACCTAAATTATAGGTATCCAAATCCGAATAATAACTTAGTTTGATAGAATATTGTCTGGATTACGATTTATTTCGGTATTACGTTTGTAAGAGAAATTCGGTCCGCCGGACTCTTAAGGTGTTACTTAGCTATTTAGCAAAGTAGAAGATTATTTCAATCAAGAATTTGCCAGTAGTTAATAATACCTACTGGTAAATTCTTGATTGAAATAATCTTCAAAAAATCAAGTACTTATAAAGGTAAATTGAGTTTCGGTAATATAATTCAGCACTATCATCCCGTAGACCAGTGTGCTGAGGTAAGGTGACCCATACCCTGCCATGATATAATGGAAATTAATGGGTTAATGATAAGATTTTCCAATTAACTACTGATTTCTAAACACAATGTAAGTTATCGGCGAGTCTTTAGAAACATTAAGACTCCCATTATCCCTAACAGAGAATTACACGTTTTTCCTTCAAAAACCCGGAGTTAGATACTAAAACATGTGGATATACGAGCGGTTAGGAATCGAACAGCTCTTTTCATTGGTCCCAGGTGGATCGTAATAGGATTATCGTCCGTTAGCGGTGTAAGCTTTACTGGATACGTCAAACAGGGAATTGTAACTTAATTGGTAGTCACGAACGTGCCTTTTGTCAGTTGCGTAAAAAGCATTTTTATGACGTTACAGTTCTTTTGTATGCTTGAAACTCTGTATTAGAATTGTAATAACGTGATCGCCAATTCTAGACTGATAAATAGACTTGATAAATATAATTAAATCAAATTATACATACATACTGAATACAAATCTAGAATATAAGTAGGTAAGTTTTTTTCACTTTCTGTTCCAAAATGTCTAGTTCTGTCCCCTTTGCAGTTACCCATTTTTTATTCGAAAAACCACATTATATAATCGGTGTGATGTAAATCTCTCCAGTATTTATTGCTTTTACGAATTTTATTGCCGTTTTAAAGTCTATTTTTATAGAGGTCTTCATTATAAAAGTAACTTTGGATTGCAAGTCAACGTTAGAATATTTCGAAATTGTTGTTGTTGAACTCGGTGATGAATGGGTATTCATAGTTAAAGTAGATTATTTTAGTTTAGTTTTTGGTGAAATAAGAATATTCTATTTATTAAGATATAAGACCATTAAGATTTATTGTTACACGGATTAGGTATCTACTTTTAATATTACAATATGCAAATATTTAAGAAATGCAATAGTCATTCTATAAACTTTATAATTTTGTAGGATTGTTTAAAAATGTATTGCGATAATTACTTGTTTAAATACAGCCTTTACGACTTTTAGATTTCTTTCTGCTTTGCCCTATACTGTAATTTGTATTTAAATCCCAAGTTAACAACCCACAACATTCTACTACAGGGATTTAATTGAGAAGACTTCATATTTCTTGTCTACCAAGATTTTTTTGCATTTACATAAATCTAATCTAGAATAGATATACATTTATACATGGATATAGATTCTATATACCTTGCAGCAATTATGGGCGGATATGGAAATAATATAGCTGTGAGTAATTCGTTCGACTCTTGCTCGAGTAATAACATACTTATGCTTAGGTCCACAGCGTAATAAATAGTCTCGATCTGTAATTAAACAGCTGTCTTGCAAGAAATACACGTCGACCGATCCAATTTCGCAAATGCAAACACGATATGCAAGAAACCCGAGCCAGATTATAAGTTGGCGAGTCGCGGCCATTTGTCGTACGCCATATTGCAATATGTGGTCACGGATTGCGTATACGCAGCTCCTGTTATTTGCCGCCGAGCGTAATGTCAGCAAATTACACCGTAACGCTAATTATCGGCACCCGAAGCAAAATTCTTGTACGTACCACTTTATAAACACTCTGTATTCGCAATTATTTCCTTCAGTAATTCTGGATGCAGCTGGTAGCTTCGCGTTTCGATGTACCCGTTTGACGATCGCTTAAATTGTCGGTTACTTTTATGGCGTCAATGGAACCAATTTTTTCATTCATACTCGTCATTTTTGAAGCTCGTGTAATGATCGTTCGTTTTTGTACCTACTGGGGCGACCATCTTCAGTGCGAACAAAAACGTTTTTAGTATGATGTTAACGGAATGATTTATCTTTGAAACAGGTGGTTCTGCCATTTCGATGATGACAACTACGTGAACGTGCCTCGTTTGGTCACCGTTTTGCAAAAGTACAATCATCAGCAGGACTGGTACTTGGGACGACCCTCTGTCAACAAACCTCTCAGAATATATAACAAATCCGCTGAAAAGGTACTTAAAATATTCCCAATTTTCCTTTTAATTTAAGTATAGTAAATGAGAAGGCTTTTACCAGAATTGATTTAATAAGTTGATTGTAAAAGTTTAATTTGTTCCAGCTGATGTTCTCATTTTGGTTCGCCACGGGCGGTGCCGGATTTTGCATAAGCAGGAGCTTGGCTTTGAAAATGTTACCTGTTGCAAGGTGAGTGACTTAACTTTCTCATTAAAACGATATGACGTAAATGCTATATAAACTTCGTTAAAGAAATGAAGGATATCGTGCCTTCTAAAAATATTTCTTCATTTTCCATATCGTCTAAACTAGTTTATTTTGTTACAGTGGTGGCAAATTCATCAGTGTATGTGAAGGTATACGGTTACCAGATGACGTCACCATGGGTTTTATAATAGGTGAGCATTGTTTGTGTAAATTCTGTAGTTAGATGTGACGGTAAAGTTGTATATTTGAATGTTTAGAGAAGCCTCGCTTTCTTGGTTCCCAGAGCATGTGGTGAAGAAGAATTTGACACTGGTACCAGAGTTCCATTCTCACTTAGAACAAATGAAGCTGCTCCCGCTGGAGACGTTTCGGGATCAGATCTCGTTCAGCTATTCAGGGACGAAGGATAAAATGAACGTCGTCAATGTACCGGGGTTTGACTCGAGATACGACCCAACTAGGTAAGAAAATTTTACTGGTTGATCAAATAAATTTTTGTGCATGTTTTTTTTATTTTTTTAAAGCTTACTAGCAATGTGGGTCGCACATTAGCTAAATGCTTGTTGGCAGTTGAAATTATTGACAGTTGGAACAGTCTATCACTATTTTATTTGCTGCTACTGTTCTATTTGTTTTTTTATAGATATAGAAGTATTGTTTAGAAATTTTCGATACCTATGTAACTATAATATTTATTTTATATTACAAAGAATCTTGTCTCACAAAATATTAGAGGTTTTAAACTTTTTATTTTTCTTTTGTTACAGGTTCCTGTCGCTACATTGTTTCCTATTCCCACACTTTAAGTTCTGCCCTAGATAGCATCCTCAATTTTGAATGAAGTGATATATTTTTAAAAGTGATGTATTTTATTCTTTGGTAATTCCTTAGAATTAAAAATATCTAAAATCTTCCATGGAACGCAAAAGTGCAATAAAAAGTCCAATATTCATTATGAGAAATATCAGATATATAAAAGAAAAATATTTTTTGATCATTTTAAAGACGTAATTTAGGTTGTGATATTAGTTTTACAAAGAAAAAGACAGAATGCATGAAGAAATAATCTGTAAAAATTGTCGATAGGTAAATGCTTGTAACAAAATGTATATCTGGATACAAATTGTAATGTCTATAAAAAAAACTGTGATATTAGAGTATTTTGTATATGTAGTTATATAATATAAATGTTGTATTTAATAGTCTCTGCAGTCAAATGTTATGACATTGTTTGTATATTAAGTTGTTTATAAAATAAACAATCTTTAAAACTTTATTTTGGTGTTTTGTTGTCTTTTGTATCTTTAATTTGGGAACGCTCAGCTCTTATGTGAAACAGTTGCCTGTGCTCTCTATCTTCTCTCTTTTGTTTGACATCGCAGTATGTTCCTTTTCCCCAAAAATTCCTTAAAATCAAAGTATTGCATTAGACCATTATTGCAGGTACGTTTGAGTCTTCAAAAGTATTCACAAAAGTTCCTTTTCCGTCACTTCCTTCATAGCGTTGTCTATGTCTTGTCCTTCCTCGCTTTCCTTCAATATTGCCTTCGAAATCAAGTACATAGGTAGTATATATGGTATACTTAAAATGTTTTTTTTTTAGTTCAAAATATAATGAGCATCCACAGAAACTTGCGACATTTCTTATAATATTATGACACAGAAAAACAAGAAAGGAGTATTTATGTAGCCTGTAGGTACCTACTTGTAGTTTTTTCACAAAATGTTATGCAGGCAGCTGCAAAAATAAAGTTTAAGTAATCATATCTACAACACGTCTGGCTTGCGTCCCTACTTTCCATAATAGCTATCTTCTTGAAATATTTTGCACTTGGATTTAATTTATAAGCACATCTTGTTATAGTGAATGGGACAAGTTGAGGATGTTTTTTTTATGGGATAGGAGGGCAAACGAGCAGATGGATCGCCTGATTTAACGCCGGTTTTCTGTGAGGCCGTGCTATCACTCCGGTCGAGCCGGCCCATTCGTGCCTGGATAAACTGGATATAAGATGAAAATAAATTATTACTTCAGAAGGTAAATAAAACTGCACCATTCACATGCGATGTCAGAATGCTTCAAGTCGGTTTTCTTCACAGTCAATTATTGTATTTGCAAAGATATGAGTTGATGTCTTCTTCGCAAGTATGTATAACCATTGGCAAATGACTACAGAGAGATTAGTCAGTGAGCAAGTTGCTAGGGAAGCTGTGAAGCATCAACGTTTCTTCCGATCCTAAGTAGACGCGCTGGGCACTGGAGAGTGCTAACAGATCTACGGCTTCCAAGAGTTGTGACCTGCGGGCTATCTTGTAGTAGTTCAGTGCATGACCAGCGAATGGCCCTAATAGCAGCAATCTCGCGGGAAGTGGGAAGCGAAATAAGGCCTTACTCTTGATGTGGCATTGGACGACAGCCTTTCACGTTAGTGGCGAGTATCACAAATTCCATAGGACAATGGCAGACAAATGCGCTTTTAGTCGATTGGAGTCCGACATACTCTACCACATACAGAAGTATCAATTCTTTATGTCATCACTCGTGGAAGCTCTTTCTGTACCCCATGTATAACAGCATGAGATAATGTGCTAACAAACCTACGTATACTCAAAAATAAATTAAAATTCCGAAGAAAAATGCACTTACCTACACACAAATATTATATGTACGAGTAGATATGTAAAATGAGTCACTTCGCCCATAGTTTGTAAAGTATTTATTATACCAAACAAGTCATTACCATATTGAAACGTATGTCATATAGAACTAATTTGAATAACAGTGGCGATGGAAACCAAATACGATCAAGTTGGACATCAACACTTCATAACATTGATACGAAAATGGAAATTGTTCTGTGTGGGGACGGGTTAGAATACTATTCCTCACTGCCTTTCATATAGACATCTCGTAAGAGGCATGAAAATATCTGACTAACTTGGTAGTAGGACCTTTTGAGGTTTGACTGGCTGGCGACCACCCTTACGTCGGAGTCTGTCGTAAAGCACCTTGGTGTGTGTTTCGACTTTTGCACGTAAGAGCCAGTTCCCCTCGGTTGCTGCGGCGCTGGCAGTTTGGGGTCCGTAGGGGCTCTTAAGGGTCGGCAACGCATCAGCAACTCTTCTGGTATTGTCCATGGGCGACGATGACTACTTACCACCAAGTGGCTCGTCAGCTCGTTTGCCGACATAATCCATAAAAAACATTGAAAAAATAGATTACCGTAATTATTCGCTGTACGCGTATCTCTAAGTAGTCTGTGATCAGCTGTTCTTCTCCTCTGGTGTTTCAGGTATCTATGGGCGACGATGACTACTTACCACCAGGTGGCTCGTCAGCTCGTTTGCCGACTTAATCAATAAAAACAACATTTTTTGCGAAGAAAAACGCTCGGTTTTCTAATATCATAAAAAAACTATTAATAGATATACAAATAAAACAATCTCTCTTGAAGCCAAAGTGAACAAAACGTTAATTAACTATTACATAGTAATTTGTCTAATACACATTGAATTTCACCAACTTACACATTGAGTCACAATAGATACATTATACATTTGCGTCACACAGAGCACTATTTTCTTTTATATCAAAACAAGATTAGATATATATTAATAATACACATATTCATTAGTGTAGGTGTCGCGAATCTCCGTCGATATGCGCATCTCCTTACATGGCCGCGACCGACACCGCAGTCATGGAATGTAGGGTGATTGTCCCCTCAGATGTCCTGCGGTCTGCATCTTGATACAGATAATATTATAGCCATAACATTTTGTAACATGAATATTGCATATGCCTACATTACGTGGGTTCGTAGAAATTATAATTCTTTGATACAAAAAAATCTGTATACTGATAAAGTGCTCCCGCCAAGATTTATTGTGATTATCTACACAGTGCCCCCAAAATAACAATACGCGTCTGAAGTTATCCGCAAGTGACTTTGCAGTGGTAAATCTATACCTAGTATTATATGATCTGTGTCATAAAGCTGAAGAGTTTATTTGTTTGTTTGAACGCGCTAATTTCAGGAACTACTGGTTCGTATAGAAAAAATATTTTTGTGTTAGATAGTCCATTTATCGAGGAAGGTTATAGGCTATATAACATCACGCTACGCCTCTTAGGAATGGAGCAGCGCAGGTGAAACCGCAGGCGGGTCGCTAGTTTTTATATAAAAACACGATGTAAAGACAATTGGGTCGTAAATGTTACGCATTTGTGATTATTGTTTTGACTGATTTTGATATTTTTGCACAAAAACAGTTAAATTAAGTCATTTGACCTGGGGGCTTACTCTTGAACTCAATTCCGATACATCGACATTGGAATTGTGCCGTTTCGTCAAGTTTCGTACTCTTGAATCCGAGACTAGCGCCAAATTGTTTCAATATTGCGCGGTGATTGAGTGAACTAAATAGAATTGGGAAACGACCCAACCATTGGCCAATCAGGGATGTTAACGGTTAACGGATTTGTGCTCAAGAGTACGAAATTGCCCGACTGCCAAATTGACATTGGAATCGGATCACGTTTGGATTGGTATTGTATTGTTTTCAAGAGCCTGCTGTGCGGCTGTTTGCAACTGCTAAATTCAGATACGCGTTATTATTTCGGGGGTTTCATACAATATTTTAAAGAGTAAAGTTTCTTAGATTGTATGCTCAGAAACTTTATATCTTTTGTGATATAGCTACTTACAGGTACCTACTTATAGCTATCCCTCTGTGATATGTTTTAATCTGATTACCTACATCCAAGCAAAACGTAGTTGTGGGCGGAGGCTAGTAATCCATAATTTTATCGAAACCTAATCTAAAATGTTGTCACAATACCTAGTGTAATGTAATCACAATAGGTTTTCAAATAGTTGGTAATCAAGAATCAACCAAAAAATTTACCAACTTGTGCGAAGGAAAAATGACCAGAGTAAAATAACTCAAGAGAATAGACCGTGCTCAATAATGGTATTGTAAAAATACGGCATACTTACATTACGCAATATTTGATTTTATCAAATTAAAATATAATAACCTACGGGTTTATTCGTGTACTAAGGCTATATTTTAATACAAGCTATATAGCTCATTTATTCAAGCGTTTCTTTACAATTTACAGTATTCAGATAGACATATGAATAGATTATTCAGTATCCACGGTTAAACTCAATAACCTTATTTTAACACCTCTAAACGTCAGTAAACTAGTTTTATCGATGCGATGCCTTAATAGTCGTTAAAGGGGGTACATATCAAGTAACACAATTTATTACCTCGTATCTAAACGGTTCTTATAGAGATTTAGAAATGCGATAGAAATTCAATGGGAACAAACTGTAGAGTTCCACAATTTAGTATTCATTAACTTGACATATTTTCTCTGGTATTGGCAGCAAAACATTCTTGTTTGTGGTTTCAGGTAGCTATTGATGTTGTATTTAAATACTCAATTCCTCAAAATAAAAATAAAGATTCTAATTTGTCAAACTTTGATGATACATGTCATGTTCCAAATTCTTCTTGATATAAAATTTTATGCAATTAAAAGTACCTATACGGTACAAGATAAAGACCAGATAAATAAAAAAACAGAATAAGAACAACACAACTTTTCAAACGAAACATCAGAGAGTGGACTAGCAAAGGAATGGAGACGAACAAAAAGATGTTTTAATGTTTTTTAATATGCACCTGTTCATTAAAGTTAATATGGAGTACCAACTTTAACGCCCAATTTGATTATCAGGGACTCGAAAATAATAAGGAGAAAACATTATTTTATATCTATAACATATTATTATCATTAAAATTATTATAATCATACATTTATATTATCGTAAGAAAAAAGCCTATAGCAACCTTATATGGCTTGTGAAAAAGCTGTTTATTCAGATATTATTACCATTACGTAAAACCTTGGAGCTTATTCCACCACAGATGTTTTTTGCAATAATCATGAAAGACCGATTTGTTTTGGTAAACTATTAAGAAATGTGGGACAAATATCCTCGCTGATCGTTTACACTGAGGTTCTGTACTTCATCAGGTGATTTAAATAGAAAACCAAAAGCATTTTCGTGAGATCATTGGCTGGCTAAAATTTCTGGAAAGAAAATTTCCTTTAAAGCAATTTGAATGATTAATTAAATTGATTGACATGCTTCATTCGTTCCGCAATGGAGGGTCTCGACAGTTCCCTTTCGGTAGCACCTGGCCTTAAATTCTTCATTCTGATCGATTATTATACTGCACAGTCACTTCACGTAATTGGGTTCCTAATTCGTTCTGGCGCAACAATTTGAACCTTGGATTGATTCGAAATTTAAACCGATTATTAACCCTTTATTCGGATGCTCATTCTTCCTGTCAATTTAAATCTCTCCTAGAAATTAAATATTAGGAATAAATAATGTTATTAATGAGACAGAAGTGTCTATTTCGTATGCACATGTTATCTTTTTATCAACATAGATAAATGTTACTTAGTATTAAATGGGCCGAAGATTTTTACGAGCAATTTAAAGAAATGTCATCATTTTCTTTAACATGGCATCACTTAGCTGTAAGACCTTTGAATACCTCAAATCTCTTTCGTATCTCCTAAAAACGTTCCAATGTACATAACTATCTACTCGAAAAGGATCGATTAACCGAACTCGTCCATGAATTAATGGGTTCAAATAAACATAATTAAGCTTTCAAAGAGTGCCGATTGTCTTGAGGGCCCATTAGTTTGGAAATGACATTCAATTAAAAATGGGATTCATTTGTTTCGTTTTATTTTGGGACATTGTCTTTAATTTTATCTATGCTCATTCCTGTGTCCTCTAAATGTACTGACGACGAATAGTAATGTGTTATTGGGATCGTTTTGCGATTGAGACCGAGGGGTTTTATTTATTTATTTAAATATAAATTTACAGAACGACATCTAAAACATTTATATTAAAAAAAAATGTTTCAAAATATTGTAAAATCAGTACTGTACAATAGTGATATAAAATTATTAGCGCCATCCTTTTCTCACCCGTCCTGATGTGGCCTCTGTTACATGTTCTTTTGTTTTGTTGGCCCGTGCGTCAATGAATTAGAAGGGTAGGAAGGTAGGGTAGGTAACTTAAGGTTCGATTTCCAGATAGAAAGAAGTGTGTTTGTTTTGTTTTTCTATGAAATACCTACTCAGTAGCATTTCAAAGTTTGGATTTGTGCCCGGTTAATGGCAATAGGCTCGGCCTATTACATGAGAACTAAACATACACTACACATCTGCTTAAACCTTCGGGGAATTTAAGCGTGATGGTATGTATGTATGTATTTTCATTTTATACTAACAAAAAACTGAAGCAGTTTACTCGAAACTTATATAATTTAATGACAAAGACAACTTGACCTTTTAATGTTAGGACTTATAAACTTATGTCACGCAATGTGGAAGGTACACGCGAAAACACTTAGACACGGTACTTAGTGGCTTTAATGATACAAGCTACCCACTATATGTATACAACGTGTAAGACCTCAAACACGTCGAATAGAATATCGAGTCATAATTATAATAAAGAAACCCTAAATCATTTTGGGACACGTAAGTATATATTTTTTTTAAATAAATTAGTTATATCAGCCAAACGCAAAACTCGTGGCCGTACTACCAGTCGTACTCACAATGACTATGATATCGATGCGAGCACGCACACAATACCAATTTGTGCAAATAGGTTTCCGTCCATTTCAGGTATTGTAATTATCTTTTCGGGAAAAATTAACACATATTTAAAACCACTGTAATCGATTCTGAACAAACTTCATTTTATTTTATTTTATACCACTAAGGTGGCAAACAGCACCAGGGGTATCACTCGCGCGTTGCCGACCCTGTAATTGGGCTGGCAGCATAGGAGACATTCTGCCATGCATGACAGCGGCGGTAACAAAACACCACCGGTCCCCCACACTGCCAACACAACGCTTCCTCGCGAAGCTCTGGCGACCTTGCTCACCGTTAGGAACATAACGTAGCATGGAGCTATGTTATTTGGTTACGATTTTCTGCAAGGTGAAGGTACTTCGCCAGTCAAGCAGCTCTAATTGTGAGTCGAATTGTTCAATTCCACTATGCCCTACCTCTCTTGAACGTTCTACTTTCAGGTCTTGCGCATAATCTGTTACAGGTTGTATATTTAAGGAGGATGAGGGATTGTCCAAAACTAAGGCGCTTATTATCGAATTGGCATGAACAAGTAGAAAATGGGGTTTCATTATTTTTAACATAGGTAAGACATGATGCGCATACATCGAAATTTGAGCAACATCTGCATAGCTCGCTTCTTATATTGTTAGGAGCGCACCTGATAGTCATCATTTTATTTTTTTATTTATTTTCCTTTATTTATCTTTGTACATATTTATTTTCATTTTTCATAATTTCGTCAAAAAAAAAACATTTAAATATTATGTTAAATAGTAGCCCACGGGTATCCGGAGCAGGGTCCGGCTCAAGAGCAGTCAAGCTACGGTCGGGGATCCAGAGAGAGGAACCTCCTAACAATGCGAGCCGTTTCTAGGAGCGACTCTGCGGGTCGTGAAAACAATACTAAAATATTGCCGAATAATAAATAATAATTTAAATAAATGACGCAGAAATATTATTACAGATTTATCAGCGATCGTTTTTATCCTTTCACTTCACTATGGTTGGACAGTGTGGGCGTGCGCAGGCTCAAGGGTGCAGTAATCGTGACCGGACACACCCGAACTACTGACGGAGATTGGCGACCGACCTGCCGCCGTAGTCGTGCATGCGATTTGAAATTAGATTTTGTCTTTGATAAATGGATTAACTGGGAGCTATTTTAAACGTTGAAATTGGTATGACAGGTGAAAGTATTTAGTTCATAGTTAATTTCATATAATTCAGTCAAGATTTCATAATGAATTTACCGGGGATATTCAAATGGAACATTTTTGAAACCCGCTTGGCTTTATTTGCACAGAACGATTTGTGTACTGTATCTAATAAATCATAAACAAGGCCGGATCCAGGAAAACTAGTCTTTATGACCCACTGCATGAACGTAGACAATCCCGCAGTACCTTATAGCACCTAAATTCTTATACAGACACACCTAGAAATTTAAGATCAACAAATCCTGTCATTTGAAATTAAACGTATATTTTGTAAAGATTGTAAGTCTTTGTTCAATCTTATTGTGCAGTATCGCCCCACCCGACGTTCCCCGCATACTAACGACCTATGAAATGTGCACATGACATGGACATTTAAGTGTCCCCTTCGGACGCTATTACGTGTACGTAATTTGAAACTATTTTGTATCGTTTAAAGATAAAAAGTTTACACGCAATGTAATCCGAATCCGGCCATGATAGAATTGAAAAAACAATCAGAGAATTTCCTTTTTTGTGACACCTTTGTAACTTGAAGTGTTTTATTCTTGCACTACGATATTAAAGATATTGTTTTACATTGATACCTAATTTTGTTTAGTTTCTTACATACAAATATCCTTACAGGCTAAACCCAATGCGATATTGTAGCTAACATTACTTAAAAATATAAAAAAAATATATTTTCATTATGAAACTGAAACAACAATTCTTAAGTAAGTATATAAGTAATTAAAGCTCAATTTCAATCGCCAGCTTTGGCACCAAATACAATTGCCTTTACATATTGACACAAGCAATTCCTATCCTTTAATATTAAACGTGCAGACACGTAATCGGTCGGCCAAGTGGACGGCAATTGACTGCATTCTGGTCACGATGGTATCTAAACAGGCAAAACGATAATTTACCATTGCAATACCGGGCAGGTGCTGTGCAAAATATAGGCCTTACACACGAACGTTGATTTACACCTTATTTGCTTAGTCACGCCTTCGTCCTATTGGAAGTAAGTACGATGTAAATTAGATCTAGACTTAAATGGTTTTACCATCTCTTTTCATTTCTTGCGGAATTTTGCATATAAGTACTAACCATGAATAACAGCACTGACGTGTTATTATTTATTAAGTTATATGAGGGAGCCAGGGAATCCAGGGAAGGAGAACTGGACGGTAGACCCGTTGGCCGAAGATATGTTTGATAATGGGAGGTTTCTGAGGAGGAAATTTAATTACGAGTACACGTGGGAGAGCCATGCTTCGGCACGAATGGGCCGGCTCGACCGGAGTGATACCACGGCCTCACAGAAAACCAGCGTTAAACAACGCTTACGTTGTGTTTCGCCGAGTGAGTGAGGTTACCGGAGGCCCAATCCTCTTTTAAAGGTCGGCAACGCACTTGTGACTCCTCTTTTGGTGTTGCGGGTATCCATGGGCGGTGGTAATCGCTTACCATCAGGTGATCCGTCTGCTCGTTTGCACTCCTATCCCATAAAAAAAAGGAGGAAGCGGTATAAGCAGCCAGCACCGTCTTACTTACATTCTTCATTACCGTGTAGGATGTCTCGTGTCGTGTCGGGTATCTCTAGTACAATCTCACTTTATTGACATCATCTTTTTTTTTTCTATTTGAGATTTACATGATAATGTGATATTACATGTCATTTGTATTAATTTAACTTATAAACACGACTAGGCTATAAGTCTAGACTATAGAATTACTAAAGTAAGCAATTTTATGTTGTTAGTGCCATAATGTCTCATACATTCGAAGTCAAAATGACTTATACCTATATTTTTAAGAGTTTAATAAGCAAGGTATTTACTCAGGGTGGCATAAGGTTCTAATTGTTATCCATTAATTACAAGACCATATTATATAATATAGATAAGCAGATATGCAATATGTCATGGTAACTTACTAGTACCATTGAACGTGTCGATTTATGAAAAAACAAGCGAATTTCACACATCATTCAAACAGCAATAATGAAAGAAAGACGATCTGCTCTGCTGAACTTTATGACTAGACGTATTTTGAAGAAGTTTTAGATTAAAAAAATTACGAGTGATCAATGTATTATAAATCTAGAAATAAGTATTGTAGATTTTGCGGATATGGCTGGCATCTGACCGTGTTACCACACCTAAAAAGAAAGAAGAACTGTGATTTGTTTTTTCTTTACATTAAAATACCACAGACTAAACTGTGTCCGTGTTGAGCCGGAACTCATAATAATATTATGTCTCTCAAATAATAAAGTATATATACATAAAAATACCTATAAACAGATGTAGAAGAGAACTTACTTATATTGAAGTCGGTTAATAAAATTTCTATTTCAATACCCGGAGAAAGCACAGTATACTTACAAACATTGACCCAATTCTTGTCAACTAAGCCAATAATTCTCTCGGTCGCAACTAGAGTTTCCGTATTACAAATGAAATCACTATTGAGATCAAATGCCAGCTGTCTTATAACTTGTAAGATATATTTTACGCTCACCTTTCTAACCTAGACTGAACTTAGTTGACCTAGTCGCCTAGTAGGAATGATACCAGGTTCAGTGTAGGCTTTACCAGGTACGTGACTGAAACAGCGAATATTTTTTTGGACTTCGTCGATTCGGACCAACGACATTTTATTTTAATTTTAATTTAATAGACATGCACAAAAGTGTTATTAGTAATTTAATTGTTTTTTTTATCTATTCTTACTGCGCTTGGGAAGGCAACTGTAACCCATACTACTACTTACTTACGGAGATATCAACATTTTTAGTACCAGGTTAGCATGAATGTTAGGGGAGGGATCAGCGGAAGGAAGATGAAAAAAACATAGTTTGGCTTCAAATTCAAAGCTAGGCTATAGCTTCTGCTCTGTGGTACCAGGAAAGCATAAGTAAGTATAATGGAGAATGAACGGAATGAGAAAATTTCAACTGTCTTGTACCAGGGCAGCATGTGCAAAGTGAAGTCGTTTTAGACCCCTGTAGTCATAGTCATAGTCATCAATATGTAAGTCATTGGAACCAAGACCTCATAACTTTTTATTACTAAATAAGGTTTTTCTAGACCCTTCTCCTCGTATCCATTAAAACGATCTTAAGTAGTGCCTTACACCACAACTTGACAAAGCTAGAGTGAGCTTTAGTTGGTCAAATCTACTTCAAAACGAGGCGTGGCCGTAGTTGATATATAAACTCGTTGCACTTGTTGATAATGTTGTGAAATGGTGCTTACCAACTAGTTTTAGAATGTAAAGTAGACAGTTAATACTTCAGCGGTGTACGAGTATGCACACCATTTCTCAGATTTATTGCAATACGTTTACTATCCTGAGTGAACTGTCATTTCCCTAGTGGCCCTGAGTGCTACTGCTAAACTAGAGGCCTTGGATTCGATTCCCAGGTCCAGCAGTGTTTTTTTATCTATGAAATTCTCAGTAACAGCTCGGAGTTTGTTATTTGTGCACAGTTAATGGTAATAGGCTCGTCCCCTATTACGAGGACATAGGACCTAAACATACCGGCGAACAGTGTGTGTATATTAATATGTATCTGCCTAACCCTTCGGGACATACAGGTGTGATGGTTTGTTTACTATACCTGTTTCTTCACTCCCTTGCAAACTCCCTGCCGTTCCTGCTTGCTCTTTTCTCTTTTCTTTTGGTGGATACGGTGGATACAATCAAACAGACTTGGAAATTTTAGGAAGAGCATTACCAGCAAAAGCATACTTACCATAAATACATGACCGCTAACTCAGGCCTCAGGCCCATAATTTACCTTAATCGATTGATGACGTAATTTAGGTATTCTCCGAGATACGTGCACTTTACGAGCAAAGAGTACAGGATTTGTCATCCATAGATTGACCGTAACAACAGCACTGAACCTAGCAAACATACCAGTGCAGATACAATTATCCATGTAAAAATATTGTACTGAATTTTACATAAAACCAACACGAGATTGATTCAAAACTATTTAGATTAAGCCCTAATGGGAAAAAAAGGGACATGGAATTATAATATATTATAACTTATCATGTCATGCCATGATAAGTGCGTCTACAAATTGTTATTGAAAAATCACCACCTTCACGACTACAGTGAATCACATTATGACAAAAAATTGATGATACTTATATCATTTTAATTTTAATATTAATGTTTTTATTTCAATACGGCAATTGATACAAAGCTAGCAACATTAATTACGAAAGACAGAGGTCAAATCCGACTGTTTGAAAGAGATTCTAATGAATCATTAAACAAAGTACCTTTAAAAAGTAAAGTGATGTTTATAACGCTTTCAACCTCATTATGTTGTGATATTTTATAGTTTTACACGGCAAAGTAATTAAATATAAACTTGTAAACAAGATACAAAATGTTCGGTGTCCCGTTATTGCGTCAATTATTATGGTCCATGTAGAATATAGGTAATGTATTTCATGGACACATACTGCCTCATTAGTCTAGTGGTCCCAAGCGCGACTGCTACGCTATAGGTCCTGGGTTCGATCCCCAGGACGAGCAAAGTGTTATTGGGTTTTTCTATGAAATTATCAGTAGCAGCTCGGAGTCTGGATTTGTACCCGGTTAATGGCAACAGAAAAAAAAAACATGAAGGGAGGTCGCGACCCTTAGAAATGAGGAAAACGACGCACAGAGACAATTGCAATAGGCTCGGCTCTATAACATGGGACTGAAACATACCGGCGAACTGTGGGTGTATATTATAATACATCTCTCCCTAAACCTTCGAGGAATTTAAGCGTAATAGTCTGATATGGAGACATTAACGTCATAAAGGATAGTTAATTTTATGTTCTTTTGTTTCGAAGGTTGAAAGATGGTGACATTTATTTCCGTCTAAAGTCTGATTACGCTAATAGAGAGTTGTGTAGGTGTATTATACGACGCGTAAACGTTCACCATCATCATCATCATATAAGTCCACTGCTGAACAAAGGCGTCCCCCAAAGACTTCCACAGGGACCGGTTATGTGCCGCCTGCATCCGATGACTCCCAGCGACCATTACCAGGTCGTCCGACAATCTCGTTGGAGGTCGTCCCACACTGCGCTTCCGGTCCGGTAAACGTTCGTAAATAATATTTTCGTAGGCTGGAAATTTTCATTTTCGTATTTTGAGAGCTGACGAGTTGTGAAGTGGAGACCTCGAAAAACCGAAACTCGAAAAGGTGGGTGATTAGACTAGCATTACTGTGCTTTACAATGGGAGAGTTCGTCCTTAGTTTCAGCCTGATTAATTGACTTTAATTCAACTGGTAGATTAATAAAATAATAAATAAATAATAATAGAATACGCTCAGCAGTTGTATTTGGCGTTTCATTAGACATCGTTATATACTTAGATTATTCTTCTTTTCTTTTATTGGACACTAGCTGACACTAGCACTAGCCGTTGCAATGTCTTTTTCTTTTTTTCATCATAAACCATCCCAGATCACACAAAAATTTCATCGCAATAGGATGAATGGATTAGCAATGCATAGAGGACAAACAAACAAACATTCATTTATATTATATTTATATAGATAGATGAACAAACAATAAAAATTACATAATAATAAAAAGTATTAATCATACAGGTAAAATCTTGCCTACGTGCATTAATTTGTACGTACGGACACCAGCACTCCAAACTACCTACATATAAAATTTCCCCAATGGATAATAAACTATTGTTTGGAGATTATATTGAAAATCAATAAAAAAATATATAGTTTTAGATACCATGATGTGCTTCTCTGACTGTACTGGCTATAATCCACGTTTTTCTCTTTCTCATTTCTAACGATTCGCCCTTTAAAGTTTAATGATCTCAACGATAGTCAATAATAATACCAGACTGCGATCATTCTTTATGATAATAACTTCACAGTATGGCGCTCATTGATTTATCGTTACTATTGGTTATATTAATTTATTGGGATCCTATTAAAAAAATTAGACAAGACAAAGTGAATCTAATACAATTTACATAAATAGGAAACTAATTGAATACTTCAATGGAATTCGAAGACTTTTAGGCAGATAAATGACATTCATTTCTGTAAATAAATCTTATATAGACACTTTTATAAGTCAATATTTAACTTTTTTTGACTAGATGGCACTGGCATTTTCTGATAAACTGACAACATCTGACAAGAAACACCGAAATAAACTCGGAGTCATGGTCTCTTTTAAAGTCCAGACAGTAGAATTATTAAATTAATACATTTCACAATGTAGGCCGATTTTTGAATAGGCCTTTTGAAGAAAGACCCATAACAGCTTTGAGTTGACCAGTCTTAAGTGACGACACGCATACATCAGTCATCGTATAGCTCAACCATTAGGTATTTAGAGAGCTCATAGACCCGTCGCACGACAATACCAGATCAGCAAGACATTTGCGTAGGTTAAATGAAATACACAAAACAGAAAACCGTTTAACTGAGCTAAATACGCTGAATCGCATTATAGAACTGACAAAACTTGTTTGATGCATTACAACATGATTTTTAAAGAGTCCGGCGGACTGAATTTCTCTTACAAACGTCATATCGAAATAAATCGTAATTCAAACACAATTTAATCAAATTGTGTTATTATTCGGATTCTGATACCGTTAATCTAGGTTCCTACGATACCATTTTGTCCAAAATACTTCACTGGAAATAAATATAAGTGAATGCAATTTTTGATAAAATTACCAAGTTTGGAACGATTTTCCAATCTTTTATTTCCCGGGAAGTAATAGTATATGTAATAGTATGATAGAAACCTAGATTGATGGTATCCAAATCTGAATAATAACATAGTTTGATAGAATATTGTCTGGATTATGATTTATTTGGTATTACGTTTTTGTAGGCAATTCAAGCTCCGCCGGACCCTTAAGACGGATTACATATATTATAATATTTCCACAATACTGAAGAATTTTGGTATTTAGTTATTTAATATTTATTTGACAACAAACACAGGTACATTAAAGGTGTTATAAATGAATCATGGCCCACTATGTTTTGCTCTTACGAGCGTACAAATATTTTAAATATCATGTGCGTATTATATCCGTGTCTCCATCAAATTACCGAGAATTTTGGTGTCTTCGAAAACTGCTAAGATAATACTGAGATCGAAACAAAGGAGGCTTCGTGAAAGGTCCACGTAACCAACGTATCGGATATTTTCTTAAAAGTAATGCATTCCTCAATCATATAATAGTATTAGGTACGCCATGTTAATGTCGTTTAAAATTAAGTCGCGCTACATGTCCATACCTAAAACTATACATTTTAGGTTTTCCTAATGAGCGCGTAGAAAAAGAGAATGAACTACCTCATTAGTCTAGTGGTCCCGAGCGTGACTGCTACACTAGAGGTCCTGGGTTCGATCCCCAGGTCGAGCAAAGTGTTATTGGGTTTTTCTACAAAATTCTCAGTAGCAGCTCGGAGTCTGGATTTGTGCCCGGTAAATGGCTATAGGCTCGCCCCCTATAACATGGGACCTAAACATACCGGCGAACTGTGGGTGTACATTAAGTACACCTCTGCCTAACCCTTCGTGGAATACAGGCGTGATGATATATATTATATATTAATGGCAATAAGCTCGCCCCCTATTACATGGTACCTAAACATACCGGCTAAACCGGCAAACCCTTCGGGGAATACATTACAAAATAGAGAATCATCTTTGATTTTGTATTTCTACTGACGAGAATTCATAATCCTCGACTGCAACTAATCCTATTAGTCTAGCGTTGTTGGTACACTAGAACTCCTGCATTCTATTCCCAGGTTGAGCAAAGTGTTATTGGGTTTTTGTATGACACTTTCAGTATCAGCTCGTCTCCCAGAGCCCACTGTAAGACCCACGTCTTAGACTTTTTAAAAGTCTAAAACGTGGTCTATTTTTCCTTGTTTTTTTTTTTAATATTGTCCCACACTAGGATTTTCTCCTGAATTGTGGGTGCTTTTACAAACACAAATTCTCACATACACGAACGCCCAGACCCAGAACTACTCATAATTTGCTCCGTGTGGTAATCGAACCTTTAACACGTGGCGCAGAAACCGATCGCTCAGCCACTACGCCAAACGCGTCATCAAATTTTATTGGTCTAATAGAAATAAAACATTTTATTTTTACTTTTACTTTGTTATTTTACCGTACTGGATACACTTAGGCGTAATGAAAGTCGCATTTCGTCTTCTTCATCTATCCTTTTTTTTTCTTCTTCTTCTTCTTCTTTTTTTAGAAATATTACCATTAATGTAGACGGAGCTATTATTACCATCTAATTCAATATCAACTTCAAATTGAGCTTCCTCTTCTGTCTCCCGTTGGCGTGTAGTAGTTTTTGGTCGTTTTTTAGGTTTAGTAGTTACAGGAGGTTTGCCGTTTGGAGGTGGTTTTTTTAATTTATGATGATGATTTTCCGAAGATTCTGAAGAAATGCCAGCTTTTGGATAATGAAATGAGAAAGTTGGGAAGAAATATAGTGTCCGTGATGGAGTTGATATTGGTTTCCAAGGGAACTTAGGAAATCCATTATACCTCAAGATTCCAACAGTGTTGTGTTTTCGTAACTGCTTCAAAATCACCGGACGTTGGCTCCATGTTTCTAAATTGGTTTTTGTGAGGCTGCTGTTACTGGCTAGAGAATGAACTCCATTTTTAAAGGTGAAGAAATCCACCGGGGACTGTATTAAAAATGACCAGAAGACTAAAACAAAAGAGAAATTAATTAGATTAGGTAATTATTATGAATGGAACTATTAAGGGTCACTCTTCTAATTTTTTAATTTCCGTTTGTACAATGGGCAGTACTCTGAGGAATTGTTTGAAATTATACCAATAGCTACTATCTATCACCGCACCTCTCGCCATCGGCGTGTAATTCATCCACATACCTTAGAACCACTCTGGTCTCATACTGTGCGATTCCAGAATAAATTTCTCCCACGTACACTCAGGCTATGGAATCAGCTTCCCGCCGAGGTTTTCCCAAAGGACTACAGAATGGGGTTCTTCAAAAAGGGTGTGAAAAGATTTTGAATGGGTCGACAACGCGCCATTGATACACACAAACATATTCATCAAATAACATCGAATAAAAACACAATTTTATTAAATTCTGTTTGAATTACGATTTATACTTAAAAGAGGACCTCTACAATGTTCTTTTGTTAAAACCTGTTTTGTTCTTTGCACAATAAACATTATTATTATTATTTTGGTAATGATTTGGTGTATTTTTGTAAAAAATAAACTCAAAAACTACTTGACCAATTTCAAAAATTCTTTCGCCATTAGAATGCTACATTATCCCTCAGTAACATAGGCTATATTTACTACTAGACAAAAAATAGGGATCCCTACTAAAACTTAGTTAATAATGCCAACTAGTGCGTACATAAAATAAAAGAAAAACTATCGCTATTATTTGAATTTAAAAAAGATCTACTTACATAGTAAATAATACATAGGTTTTGTGGATCATCACCAGTCAAGTTTTGATGTGTAGACCATAGACACGAATTCACAACTTTATATAGGCACTTGTTGCTAATTTCTACATAATCGCTAATCGTTAATACACAGGTTATTAATTTTTTTGATAATAAAACAATTATATTTCCATGTTATTTTCTAATTCCCATTAAAGCTTTTCATATAAAAATTTAGGTAGAATCAATCTTGAATTGTATGTAAAATTCGATACACATCGAATCAATTTTATATTTTTCTACGGTTAGATAGTCTTCAAGGTTAAGCTGCCCTTGTTGCGGTCATTCTATGGATCATTTCTTGTAATCCATCGATAAATTCGTATTTTGCCAAGCAAGTTGCGGTACTATTCAGCAGTACAATGAATACTGGTTTCTGACACTTACGCGAATATTAGACATTGAAATAAAACTACTTTTTACGGATTTTATAGCGTTGTATTGATATTATTTGATTCCCGACGTTTCGGATCCTTTACAGCATCCATGGTCACGGGTAGACTAAGTTGTTGGACGTCTTAATGTTACAATTACTAACAGCTACCTTAGATTTTTGTTAGTTTAATTTGGCGATCCGATGCACGCAGAACGAGCTCACCGTATCCTTCGGTCTTGCAGTTTTGGGCTTGGATTTTAATTTTATGGCTCGGCCTTGTCTAGAGTATGTTCATGAGAAGTCAGGAGTTTGTGAACATACTCTAGACAAAGCCCAGCACTACATCAGATTTGATAAACCACAAGTCCTCGCAAAAGAAAACCGATTCCTTCCCATGATGATCCGCGAGGCTATTGAAATTAAAAAACATCCAAATTTCAATAGAGAAGATTGCTGGGTCTTACCATCTGCTTGGAATCCCATTATAGATTCCATAAAATCAAAATCCAAGCCCAAAACTGCAAGACCGAAGGATACGGTGAGCTCGTTCTGCGTGAATCGGATTGCCAATAATTAACAAAAATGTAAGGTAGCTGTTAGTAATTGTAACATTAAGATGTCCAACAACTTAGTCTACCCGTGACCTGACCTGACCCGTGATTGATGCTGTAAAGGATCCGAAACGTCGGGAATCAAATAATATCAATACAACGCGTTAAAATCCGTAAAAAGTAGTTTTATTTCAGTAAAATGAATGCTGAGAAGGCTCACTTAGGACAGTTTTGTACCAAATACCTTTTTCTTTCTCTTTTGTAGAATTATTCCCTCCATCATATTAATCTAAATACACTGCCAATTATTTGGAGTCATAATAATTATTAGGTCCTTATTTTCCTTAATATAGACGTGATGGTGTGCTATGAGTTGCAATAATACGAGTCGTGACGTCTTGGAGGCTCAAAATACTGATAACATTACTGTTTTTTTTATTCGAGATAGGCTTACGCTTGATCGCCAGTCGCCTGATGTTAAGCGATACTGCGATATACGATGGAGCGCGCTTGCCTAGAAGAAACCGATTCACTCGTGAGGTAAAGACACCCAGATTATATCTATCAGGGAAGACCCACTCGGGAAGTGCATAAAAGTGGACTTAAAGCGTTTCATAAACATACCATCACGCATTTATTCCCTGAAGGGTTAGGCAGCGGCGTTGTTATTATGTTATTAGGTTCTATATAATACTACAAGCTGCTACTGAGAATTTCATAGAAAATCCCAATAACACTTTGCTCAACTGGGAATCGAACCCAGGACCTCTAGCGTAGCTGCCGCGCTCAGGACCACTAGGCTAATGATTAATACCAAGATGCTAATCCATAAATCCTACTCTTTTATAGATCTCAAGCCCCAGGCTGGAAAAACTGCATTAAATAATATAACTTTTAGTGAAAAGTAAAAGCGCCTTCAAAAACATAAAATATAATGTAATGTTTGAAACAGTTTCAGTGTTTATTTCAACATTTTGAGTAGCGGGTAGAATTTTACGTACCGCGACGACGTTATCATTTACTCGGTCGTTACGTGTTATTGTCATTTTGTTCTAAATCTTGTGATCAGATTTTGACCAAATTTTTATGGGAACACTTCTGAAGTTTAACCTACCGATCAAAAAAAGAACCATCATAATCGATTCATAATTGACGCGATTCACGTTATAAACATACAAAAAAAACATACAGCCGAATTGAGAACCTCCTCCTTTTTTGATGTCGGTTAAAAATATAAAATTACATCAAAACACATACAGTACTAAATTATGGACATAACCAAGTGACCATGAACGTGGAATCGTGTATAAGTTCCGCCAATGACCAGCGAACCCTTACCACAGTATTCTCATGCACAATGCATGAATTAAATAGATCATCAACGTACACTTTACATTGTTGCCTTGTTACGGTGTTACGTTAGAGATCGTTGTATCAAGCAGTAATGGAGATGTTGTATTTCGATTTGTTTGACTAGTGAGGGCAGTTGATACTCCTAACATATTAATTGAAAACAAAGAGTGGTGTCCCACGCTACGCAAGTGTGACCATCGCCATAAGGGATCAAAAATGAATGATTAATATCAAATAATAATTATACGCGTAATTTGTGTAGGTTATTCTAAACTTATTGAAGCGGCGGTAGCCTAATGGCTAGGATGTCGGACTTGCGATCATGTGGTTGTCGGCTCGGATCCCACCCATTACACTACCGACGTGAACCCACTCTTAACACAAGCATTTAGCTTGGCACGAGGGGTTAACAAGAATACTAGTAATATAATAACGTTGGGAATTTCATGTGACCTGCAACACAAATATTTTGCTTACCCAGGGCTGCCAAATATTTTTCGGTCGATAGTAATATTTTTTTAGGATCAGCTCAAGATATCATGTAAAACAAAAGCAACTGTACAATTATCTTTTAAAGAAAGAGCCGTAGCAACTTTGAGCTGAACTATCTGCATCCGTCATAGTGTAGTTCATCATCAAAGAACATCCACTGCTGAACAAAGGCTTTACGTGGGAGAGCCATGCTTCGGCACGAATGGGTTACGTGGGAGAGCTATGCTTCGGCACGAATGGGCCGGCTCGACCGGAGTGATACCACGGCCTCACAGAAAGCCGGCATCAAACAACGCTTATGTTGTGTTTCGCCGAGTGAGTGAGGTTACCGGAGGCCCAACCCCCTTTAAAGAGGTCGGCCACGCACTCGTGACTCCTCTGGTGTTGCGGGTGTCCATGAGCGGCGGTAATCGCTTACCATCAGGCGATCCGTCTGCTCGTTTGCCCTCAAATCCCATAAAAAAAGGCATCCCCTATACATCTTCTTAAGAACCAATTACCTATATGCTGCCTGCATCATTACCTGATATCCACTAGGAAGCATAATGTG
The DNA here is from genome assembly GCA_910591435.1 of Acronicta aceris. Taxonomy (NCBI): domain Eukaryota; kingdom Metazoa; phylum Arthropoda; class Insecta; order Lepidoptera; family Noctuidae; genus Acronicta; species Acronicta aceris. Next base: position 13,281,631 of record OU342761.1, on the reverse strand, counting down.
AACATTCAGATGTCCGCGCCTATTCGTGAACGATCACAGTGATGAATAAAAAACGTAATGAATAGATACGCCGCTCGTCCCACATTGGAATTTCGTATGAGGTCATAAAAACTCTATTGAAATACAGACAATGACAATAATTTGTTGTTTATTTGAAAATTATTCAATATTACGATTATTTTCACTGATACTGCAGTCTGTGTGAGTGACTTATAATGCGCTGAATGTGTGTTGCCTGGCTAAAATAACTAAAAGCAATACTTATGAAATCAATTCATATTTGTAACCTATAGCAGCTCCCTAGCAATTTATTTACCTAGTTGGATACCGACAAAAATACTTTTCCACCTTATAAAGTTTACATTTTGTGTGTTACCTGCCTAAAATGGCCAAAAGCAATTCTTATGGAATCAATTCATATTTGTAACCTATAGCAGCTGCCTAGCAATTTATTTACCTAGTGGGTTACCGACAAAAATACTTTTCCACCATATAAAGTTTACATTTTTTATGCACAGCGAATAGAATTTCAAAATTAACAGTTTTTGTCCAGTAGAATCGCATACCTTCCTTACTTTAGATCTAATTAAAATTGAAAAGAAATTGTCACTTGTAACACAACTAGAGAGGTACCATAACGCTGTCAAAAGCGATTATATCGATACGAAAAAATATATTATTTCCTAATAGACAGCTATAAATTGTAACAGCAACATCGGAAGTTGACAAACAGCTTTTTAATTGGATAAATTATGAATTCGTGAATCAATTTGTATGTGAGCCTAAAAAAAGATCATTTTCCACTCGCTCAGTAGTTTTTATTGAGAATTTACATTTGATTACGCTTATAAAGGTAGATAGAAAACATATAACACAAAGTCGTAAATACCAACGATGACTGCTACGCTAGAGGTCCTGGGTTCGATTTCTAGGTCGAGAAAAGTGTTACATATTGGGTTTTTCTATGAAATTCTCAGTAGCAGCTCGGAGTTTGACATTTGTTCCCGCTTAATGACAATAGACTCGTCCCCTATAACATGGGACCCAAACATACTGGTGAACTGTAGGTATACCCTAATACGCCACTGCCTAACCTTTCGGAAAATACAGACGTGATGGTATGTTATGTGTTTTTATTAGTTTCGCCTTGTCTGTCTGTCCGCGGCTTAGCTCAGAGACTGAGTACTAAAAAGCTGTAATTTTGACATGCTAATCTTTTTTTTAATATTAGTACTCGTAAGGATATAAGCGGAATAATAATCGACCAACTTATAAAATGTACTGATTATGAAACAAAAGAAAGGGACCAATAACAGAAAGGGGCTTCCCTTCTCAGTCCACATATCGAGATTGGCAACTACGGATACGGATAGCCTACACTGCGCATGGCTCGATATTCACTTGGAAAATTATTTAGAATTTTTTTTGGTTTTCATAAATAAATGAAGGCAAAACCAAACTGGTGTCCCTCGACCATCAAAGTCAAGTTTGAAACACTTTAAAATCAATAACGCAAATTGTGGACGGGACTACTCGTTTTTTGTCCGGACTTTGGACGGCAAACGGCATCGCTTTGTGAATCGGCCAATATCGCTTGCGGCCCCATCGATTCTAATTTAGGGCATTCCATTACTCCATTATACTATGAAGTTATTCAAACATACAGGTGCGAAGATACGTAAGTCCTGTATCTTAATTATCAAGCTATATATCTTTTTGTGTTTTTTTTTTTGCATTTTCCATGCTAAGATTATAAAGTTATTTTAGTAAAGGAAAAATTCAATCGCGGACAGGATTCGAACCTGTTTCTCCTGGTTAGATACACCAGACGCTCTAACCGCTAAGCTAAGCTGACGTAAACTCAGAATGTGAAGGCAAATTTCAATCAGGCGGGTGGGGTAAGCCACCGCGAGGCTTAGCGGTCAGAGCATCTGGTGTATCTAACCAGGAGACGCAGGTTCGAATCCGCCCGCGATTGAATTTTTCCTTTACTAAAATAACTATCAAGCTATATTTTGATAAGCAAAAGTAAAACCGCCTTCAAAAACATAAAAAATAATAAATGCGTAACTAATAAATATGTGCGAAACAGTTTGGGAAGTGGGGGCCATTGATTTGATCGGATCTTTTCTTAAAAGTTATTTTATTTAAACATTTTGAGTATTGAGTTTAATTTCACGTACTCTAGACGACGTTATCATTTACTCGGTCGATACGTGTAATTCATTTTGTTCTAGATTTTGTGATCAGATCTTGACCTCAGAATTCATAATTGACGGAATAATCGCGCTACAATCATACACAAAAATCATAAAGTCGAATTGAGAACCTGCTCATTTTTTGAAGTCGGTTAAAAAGGAACTTGTTTTAATAACCGCCAGGACTTTGAAAAAAGACACAAAAATTACTTATTAAAAAATTAAAACGATTGCGTTGAGAGGAATCTGGTTCAGCATGTGCCAAACAGATTGCACTGTATTAACTGCACGTTAGGTGCAGCGGTTAACGTGGTCATTTCTCGACACTACCGGTGCGCCGTGTAGATATCGTAGTTTTGATTCTCCCCCTTCACCCTTCTTCTTCTTCTTCACCCGAGGCAAATTTCGTGAACCTCAGATATTTATTACAGTCTGGTTGTAGGTACTTTATCTGTTAATTATATTCCTTTTTAAGTAAAGTATCAATACAATAAACATTTACTAAATCTGCGATTAAAATTCACCGTTTTACAGATAGGTTCTCCATTACTTTAGACACAGATATCTCTTAATTTACCGGTGTAGCTATAGGTATCAGGTAAATGCAATCTCGGAGGAACACATAAGTTAAACGGTCCACGCAGCTGCGCGAGCGCACGTTGGCGGCGCGCGCACTGCTCTTCGTCAGCTTTAGGCTAGTTACATACCCAATAGCATTTGATTTAATTTATACCACAATAACAGCTTCGACTGAGTAGGTAATTTTAGTTTCTAAAATATACTGTACCTACACTATGAAGGTTTCATATCATAAAATGTGTTAAGTCTATTTTTTAAGGACGAAAACGATTGTCTAAATGTCAACAGCGAATGACAGCTGTACTATGGAATCATACGATCTTGACGATGCCATCGTTTATTAAATATGTTTAAATATGTGTGTGTGTCAACGCATGATAGTATCAGACAAACTTTCACCCCCCTTTTCACCACCTTTGAATTTCCAAAAATCCTTTCTTAGTGCTTGTCTACAATGCAAAAGGAACCAGCATGCAAATTTTCAGGGATCTAGCTCCTGTAGTTTCGGCTGTGCGTTGATACGTAGTCAGGTTCTTCTTTTATATAAATAGATAGATATAAATAGATTATTTTAGCACCAGGATTAAGAGTCCGGCGGACCGAATTTCTCTTACAAACGTAATACCGAAAACAATCGTAATTTGAACACAATTTAATCAAATTCTGTTATTATTCGGATTCCGATACCGTTAATTAACGTTCCTACTCTACAATTTCGTCCAAAATACTTCACTGGAAATAAATGTAACCTAATGCAATTTTTGATAACTTTACCAAGTTTTGAACAAGTTTCCGGTCTTTTATTTCCAGTGAAGTTGTAGTAGACGAAATAGTATCGTAGGAACCTAGATTAACGGTATCTAAATCCTAATAATAACATAATTTGATAGAATATTGTCTGCATTACAATTTATTTCGGTATTACGTATTTGTGGGCAATTGAAGCTCCGCCGATTAAGTTTTGTGGCAGTGGCAGAATTTAAAGGACTCGTATCGACTAAAATCTTGACTTGTCTTGCCATAAAGTCACTGCCGTGGGATTCGCGACATAGAACCGTAACAGACTGTGGTCCATTGTTTGCGGGATCCTTAGAAATATATACGTATAGGATATTTACATTATCTCTAACTAGCGACAAGCCCACGGTTTTACCCGTGTTTCCCCGTTCCTAAGAGTCGTAGAGGCGGGATATTGAAAATAGGTATAAAATCACCAGAATAAAAAGTAGTTTAAAGCACCCAGGGATATCTTTTTTTATGGTATAGGAGGGCAAACGAGTAGACCGATCGCCTTATCGCAACACCATAGGAGTCACAAGTGCGTTGCCGACCTTTTAAAAGGGAACTGGGCCTCCGGTAACCTCACTCACTCGGCGAAACGCAACGTAAGCGTTGTTTAACGCCGGTTTTCTGTGAGACCGTGGTATCACTCCGGTCGAGTCGGCCCATTCGTGCTGAAGCATGGCTCTCCCATGTAAAAATTAAGTATAAATAAATATACCTGTCTAACAGTGAAAGAATTTTCGATCAGTAGTACCTACAGGAGATTGCCCCGAACATCCAAACTCTCAAACTTTACCTCTGTATAGTAAATATTATTAAATATAATACCTAAGTTAATAATCCAGACTAAAAGCTGAAAAATTTACTATTAAAAAAGTCTAGTTCCTTGCAAATCTTAGACATAATAATAATATATTATGTATTTCTTCTTATCCAATTTTTGAACGGTCTCCAGACACGTATGCGCAGTTGTTGACTATAAATGCTTGATTGAGCATGCAAGCGGCTCCCAGATGTGGTTCCAAGGCACGTGACATGCTCCCTAAATAAATACAAACGGGGAAAAATATTCTCTGTTCTGTCCTGGTCAAAAATAATTTTATGTGTTTGTTTAGCATTACATTTGTTTTCAGTTGTTTGATAAACAAGATTTGAAATGTAAAAACATGTTTGTCAACATATTTAAACAAATAATTCTCGGCCGGGTTTTTATTCTTAAACGTGTAAATAGGTTATTTGTTTTACCAATACATGAAAAAACATCGTCTAAGTTTATGCACTGAATATTTTTGGAGAATACTTATCATACTTGTGAAATAATTGCATTTTTTTAAATTTATAATACGGTTTTTGTCATGGCGTTCTTTTTCACTGGATTTTAAAACTATTAAAATATTGTGAATTTCCCCTGCATCTCGACTTAGTAATCGCCTCTCGCATTCATTCTAATAAATAGGTACTTTCAGTAATCAATCTGGTACTGGCCTACCGATAAGTTTTGCATTATCTGTCAGTACGTACCTATTAGAACTTTAAATATGGTTGCTCCTCCTTAACATTTAATATTTTTAATGGCCCGGGGGCACAAGAACAATAGGTTACTTGATGCGTTAAAGAATCGGTAAGAATTCCTTGGAAAACGAATTTCGCTAAAGATAGAAAAACCACCATCGGTATCCTAGTCTAAAACAAAAGATTTTCTAAAAGGTTCCGTAATTTGCTCATTGGAGAGTTAAAATTTATTTTCCATTAAATATTAATTCATAGTTAAGTATCAGACAGTTCGAAGTCTGCGCCGCGCCTTCTAAAGTTGTTTATTTTATGCACCAGTGCACCGGGCGTGGCCACTCACGATAGCCTCGAGCCTGCCGTAGCTGCTACTTAAGAACGCCAGTAATTTTGCATCCGTCGTAGCCAAGACTTAGATAAAGTGATATGTATAGCTAGTTTACTGTTACTAGATTATACACACCATCTAACGGCCAAATAGGAGCATAACATTGAATTTAAATATTAAAAAACCCCTGCCGTATCAAGTAATGGTTACCATGTTCTTTCAATATCACTGAAGTCACAGGATACCAAGTTTCAAATCGATGAGACCTGTGAAAGTTGCTCACATCCCTGCATGAACTAGAAAAGACCTGATAACGACTGACCAGATTTTCTTAAATCATAGCTAACACTCTCAATTTAGTAACCTTAGAATCTAAAAAAAACTGAATCAAAATCGGTCCTTTCGTTTGGGAGCTACGACGCAACAGATAGATACACACGTAAAACATAACACCTCTCTTTTTGTCTCAGAGGGTTATAAAAGTATGGAAGTGACATTTATTTTATGAACGGCCGACATGTCGAAAGCTTATGTAATTTCCATTCGATCATCGATTCAAATATTAATTGGCTACTTATCTACATCTACAGGCCCTGGTTTTCCAAAATATTTGATAGATTCGCCAGCAAAGCAAACTAAGGTCGACCAGGAAATTATTTTAGGTAGGTAATCTGGTCATAACACCTTAGGAATCTACTGGACTGGAAGGAAATTGTATGTTGATAACATACATAACATACCATCACGCCGGTATTCCCCGAAGGGTTAGGCACAGGCGTACTAATGTACAACCACAAATCGCCAGTATGTTTAGGTCCCATGTAATAGGGGGCGAGCCTATTGCCATTAACCAGGCACAAATCCAGACTCCGAGCTGCTACTGAGAATTTCATAGAAAAACCCAATAATGCTGCTCGACCTGGGGATCGAACCCAGGACCTCTAGCGTAGCAGTCGCGTTTGGGACCACTAGACTAATGAGGCAGTCTATTTGTATGTTGATATTTTGAGTATTTTTAAAATACTTGTTTGAATATAATACAACAATATACAACTACAACTGCCTTATTATTCTAGAGATCCTAAGTGCTACTGCACTGCTAGAGGTCGAGGTTCGATTTCCAGATCGAGCAATGTTATTGGGTGTTTCTATTAAATTCTCATTTGCTCCCGGTTAATGGCAATACGAGTCTATAGCCTTTAACCGGACACAAATCCAAACCCCGAGAACATGGGACATGGTAAAAAAAAACAAAGAAACATAAGTCCATGGGACCTAAATATTGGCGGCGATTACACTTCTGCCCAACCCTTTGGGGAATACAGGCGTGATGGTATGTTATGTTTATGTAATTACACCCACAGTCGCCTTCTGCGGTGTCCCGGAATGTAGACCCGGTTTTAAGTGCTGATTTCTTTACGCAACTCTATTGACGATCGCGGTTGCGGTCTCCGATTCAATGAGCCATAAAAAACCACAGCACATTCAATATAATGCACTAATTAGATGCAGCGTATTGAGAAATACATTACTGTATTATTTTTAAACCAATGAATTAGCATAGTATCTATATTAACTCTCGTGACTCCTAAAATAATATTTTATGAACAATGTACTTACCTAAAATAAGGTTCTACATCTGTAATCTATTTAGACAAGAAGTTCTTTCTTTGAAATACATACATACACTAACACCCAAAGGGGTAAGCAGAAACTACAGACCGCCACTTGCTACGATTCTTGCATACTTCCACATTCATACTACGCAACCGACCTTTTTGATAGACCAATATTGTGTATATGTTTTCTCAAGTCCTCAATCCAATGAAAAGTAATACCAGCTCTTATATTCTCAGTAGGACTTCGGAGTCTGGATTTACATCCGGTTAATGGCAATAGATTCACTCTCAATTACATGGCCTAAGCAAATACCAAATACTGGCGAACTGTGGGTGTACATTAGTACGCCTCTGCCTATTCTTTCGGGGAATAGAGGCGTAATGGCATGTTATGTCAAGATCAAACCACGAGCTGGTTACATGCGCAGTATCAATTAAGAGTCCGGCGGACCGAATTTCTGTTACAAACGTAATACCGAAATAAATCGTAATCCAAACACAATTTAATCAAATTGTGTTATTATTCGGATTCCGATATCGTTACTCTAGTTTCCTAGGCTACCATTTTGTCTAAAATACTTCAGTAGAAATAAATGCAAGCGAATACAATTTTTGATAAAATTACCAAGTTTGGAACCATTTTCCAATCTCTTATTTCCAGTGATATAGTAGTAGACGAAATAGTACGGTAGGAACCTAGATTGACGGTATTCAAATCCGAATAATAACATAATTTGATAGAATATTGTCTGGATTACGATTTATTTTGTTATTACGTTTCTGTGGGTATTTCAAGCTTCGCCGGACCCAGGTACCTTCAAATTCCACAAATCAATAACTCAAACCAAATTGAAATGAACATTTAAATCATTGATGATTGGTTGTGAAACAACGTGTATTTTAAATTGTAAATCATAGTGTCGTATCTCAAATCGATATTAAATTAATTACTGGTTCTCTAAAGAACAAGTTTATCTGACTGATTCTAGAATATAAATATCAAAGAAATAAAAACGTCTTTAACAACTTATAATTAAATTAATCAAGCTACGTTTTAATAATAGTCTTTAATAATTTTTATTTCTCAATTTACCTGGAATTAATAATCTTGATAAAAAGATTTATTAAACACAACAAAATCACAATCATATTTTAATATTACTTGGTGAACTTACAACTTAATACTGAACGAAAAACACCTCTCCATTATTTTTGTTTGACAATGTAAGCAAGAAGCAGTGATAGCCTAGTGGTATGACCGTTGGACTGCCAAGTCAAAGGTCTCGAGTTCGAACCCAAGGCAGGCACCTCTGACTTTTCGAAGTCATGTGCGTATTAAATAGTTAATTATCACGCGGTTAAACGGTGAAGGAAAACATCTTGAGGAAACCTGCATGCCTGAGAGATTTTCTCGATGGCGTGTGAAGTCTGCCAACCCGCACTAGGCCAGTGTCGTGGACTATAGCCTAATCCCTCTCATTCTGTGAGGAGACCCGTATAATGGGTTGATTATGTTATGTATAAGCGTCCGCTAGACCCGCAAATTCAAAATTCAAATATTTTTTCGAAATTTCTATAATGGGTTGATTATGATTATGATTATGAATGTATAAAAAACGATCATACTTCTTGATAAGTTATTGTAAAAGCTTTCGAGACGGTGAAATCAAATTAACAAAAAATCCTATGATATTTTCCACAAGTTCCACAGATATTACGCTGCAGTGAAAGCCGTGAAGCAGATTTAATAACATCTCTACTGCGGTGTGCGGTGTGCCCAACGCTCCTAATCTTATTACAACTCGCGCAGATGGAAGCGCTTAGTTCGCTGCAAAAGACACATATTTTATACCTAAATAATTGAGTGCACTTCATAAAGCGTGAAGTGAAGTGATAAATTTAAGTGAGTAGGTATTACAATGAACCAGTGATTTTAAAACTTGCTTGAGAACATTATGCGATATTTCGTATGGTATTAAATAAGATGTGCTTTTGTAAAGAATGTAATTTTATAAAGGCCTTTTTGTATTGGAGATTATTTACCAATTTTGAGAAAAAAAACTATTCCTCAGGCTCAATTGAACCTCAATAGGCGCTAATCATTTAGGTAAGATTGGGCCTAACACGTACAGAATAAAAAATAATTACAGCAATATTATCTTTTTGTGATTTTTTTGTATTTTCCATGCTAATATTATAAAATTATTTTAGTGAAGGAAAAAATCAATCGCGGGCAGGATTCGAACATTCAGACATAAATTCAGAATGTGAAGGCAAATGTCGATCTAAGGGGTGAGACTCGCGGTGGCTTAGAGGGCGTCTGGTGTATCTAACCAGAAGACGCAAGCTCTAATCCTGCCCACGATTGAATTTTTCCTTCACTAAAATAACTTCAGCAATATTATTTAAATTTCTAGCCGGCAAGTAATTGCCAATTACAGACATAACTAATAGTAAAACTGCCTCAATGGTCTAATGATCCCCCTCTATTACATCCTAATGCATTGGACCTAAAACAATAATAACGAACTATGAAATACATATATCAATACAATCTCTGATTAATAGTAAAAAAAACAGTGCGGGAGCTAACAGATAACATACTGCTAATTAATTTATAAGAGCTCTCAAACTGGAAATACCATAAAAAACGTAAACAAAACAACCAATTCGAACGTTCTGATTTCCAGTAGATTTATGATCAGTCAAATGCACAGTACACACCGATTAATACTGATATCAAAACATCAAAGTCGGTAACAGTTAACGTCTGGGATGATCGATGCTGTGCCGGCGCAATATAACATAACCGAATTAAAGCTTAATGCTCAATTTATTCGATATCCAACTGCGAAAGCGTTACTCGATAAAACCGATTCACAAAAAAGACTAGTGCCATCAAAACTGGCTCGATTTTTCATTTTAAAGAAAGAATGCACGTCGAGACGAAGTTCCAAATTTAATTTGGTTTATTGACGCACGTATTTTGGGAGTCAATACGATTCAATGAATCGGCCGTCCGCTTGTGTGGGTGGCGAAGATATCAAGTTAATAGGAACATCCTATCTTATCAATTAATGGGGTAAGATTGATGACTACATGCGGACAATAAGATGACTAGTTTTATTTTTGTTCTAACTCCCATATATTCGAAGGGAAATAGTGAGATAACTTTTCCTCAAGCAGTTCTTTATCGAATTATATCCATTTAGTTCGTACGTTGATACTGGCAATCATTAAATTTGAAATATAAAACTTGTGTCGGTTGAGAAGTCATCTTTTCATAGATGTCGCCAACGTCACCTTATGACGTAAATTCAGAATAAGAAAGCAAAATTTCAATCAGTCGGGTGGGGTTCGCGGTGGATTAGAGATGAGAGCGTCTGGTGTATCCAACCAGGAGATGCAGGTTCGAATCTTGTCCGCAATTTAATTTTTCCTTTACTAAAATAAATATATAAAACTTGTTTCCTGAAACTTGAAAGTCTTTCTTTTGCAAGCTGATATTCTGACGTCATATAAAAGTTACATAATAATATATTATTTTATTCATTATGCTGTAGGTTCTTATTATGCACTAGCTTTTGCCAGCGACTTCGTCCGCGTGGAATAGTTACTTTGTTCCCTAGTTCTTCGCCCGCGGTTTCACCTGCATTGCCCCGTTCCTAAGGGTTGTAGCGTGATGTTTTATAGCTTGAAACCTTTCTCATGAATCACTCATTTTCTCAACATTTCCCTTCACTGCTCTGCTCCTATTGATCGTAGCGTGATGAAAAGTATACCTGTGGTTTGGGCTGTGCGTTGATAGATCACTATGTCAGTCACCTAACGTAAGAGTAAACAAATATAATCAGAAAGCTCCGAACTGCTAAGCTATCGGGAGTTACACGTGTTATTGTGAGTCAACCATAAAAGATAGACATTTGCTGTCGTGGAATATTTTTTATATAATTTTTTAAACATTTCCGTCATACATGATTTCTGTGTAGCTTTAACCATTAAGGCTGCACACGCGACGGAAGCTTAAAAAATGGAGTAAGTTCTCCTATTTTCCCAACATTTCCCTTCACTGCTCTGCTCCTATTGATCGTAGCGTGATGAAAAGTATACTATAACCTGCCCAGGAGTATGAAGAACAATTGTACCAAGTTTCGTTGAAATCCGTCGAGTGGTTTTTGTTTCTATAACGAACATACAGACAGACAGACAGACAGACAGACAGACAAAAATTTTACTGATTGCATTTTTGGCGTCAGTATCGATCACTAATCACCCGCTGATGGTTATTTTGGAAATATATTTCATGTACAGAATTGACCTCTCTACAGATTTATTATAAGTATAGATAAGTAAATGCATTAGATCATGTCTGTAAATGTTCAATAGTTTTCTTAAAAGATATGAATGAATTACCTACATTCGTGTCTGATAAAAAAGAATCAAATTATCATAAAGCAATTAGCTTAACTTGTTTCGTTTAAATTGGAAAATGCTTAAAAGCCGTTGGCCAACCTTCAATTTGGGTGATTTGTCTCTACATGGGTGGTCTACCGCGGAAGAGAATATATTTCCACTTATGTAACGAATAATAACATAATAACAGATAATATGTCACGTCTTGTTGTATGTATATTGATCTGTAGCCCAAATTCTGTTCGCAAATTGCGCTCCATTCGCAATAAAATCAAAATCAAGAACGCTACGCGAATCGCAGTCCATATTTACGACTGTCAGCATAAGTGACTGTTATAAAATGAAGGAATAGCACTGACAAAGAAAAGTGAATTCCAAAGCACCTATGAATATAGACATAATAAAGAGAGACGCCTAACTGAAGTCAAACACGTACTAAGGTCGACAACAATTTTCGCATACTAAGCATTGTTGGAAATTGAAAGGCTTACCGCGTCATATGAATACGACTAACATGCATGTAATATTATGCCTTATCGTAAAGAAATAGAGTTATAATTTCTGCACGCGCCATGTTTTGAGTACAGAACGCGGCACGCAGGAAGAATCTTAATAATGTATAACACAGGAATATGTTCAATGCGTTTGTCCCATCTTAACACTGCGAATGCGGTGAGGAACATTTTGTGTATATAGATTTGTTTTAGCGTATTACATGGCTTTGTTGACCAACCCTAATTTCTTCTTATTTCTTATAGTATCTTCAGCAAATGGAAAATAAAGAGCAAGAGAAAATAAATAAATGGAAACATTAAACTATTCATAGATTCGCCCGGTATTCCGTTACATCCACGGCATTTTCTATAGCGGCCATTAGGTTTTGATATGTACAGGTATTGGGACATACTGGGAATGATAGTATATGGGCCATATCTTCTACTGCAGCACATTTACAAAATAAGTTAGTAGAGAATTATCACAGGAACATGTCATCCACCCTAGCTGTATACATAATGTAACTATTTTCTCCCTTGTCTCCCTTTAGAGTAGCTATGATCCTGAATCCTATAGATTTCTACTTGATATGATCCTGGCATACTAATATCGTTCCATCTATAATTATTTACTTCCTCATTTCCGTTGGCCCTATCTGAAAACCAGCGCTGTGGCATTATGTTTTTAATGTCGCAGCATTAAGCTGAGATATGGACCTTTTTTGGCCTCGCGCAGGGACCCTACTTTTAATTGTTCAGAGTCCAGCGGACCGAAGTAGACCAAATAGTAGCGTAGGAACCTAGATTAACGGTATCCAAATCCGAATAATAACATAATTTGATAGAATATTGTCTGGATTACGGTTTTACGTTTTTGTGGGCGATTCAAACTCCGGATCCATAAGTAATGTACTTTAGGTATGTACGAGTCCAATATAAAAAGCTTTGTTTCTTGCTTTCTTATGCATGATCATCGGTTTAGAGTGCTCTTAACGTGGCTTTATTCAGAATGTCCAGAACTGAATTACATTGCCTGAAGTGTAGAATAGAATTTGAACTGAATTTTATTATTTACTAGCTTTTGCCAGCGACTTCGTCCGCGTGGAATAGTTACTTTGTTCCCTAGTTCTTCGCCCGCGGTTTCACCTGCGTTGCCCCGTTCCTAAGGGTTGTAACGTGATGTTTAATAGCTTGAAACCACTGTTCCACCACAATTCACTGCTCTGCTCCTATTGATCGTAGCGTGATGAAAAGTATACTATAACCTGTGGTTTGGGCTGTGCGTTGATAGATCACTATGTCAGACAGTCAGTCACCTAACGTAAGAGTAGACAAATATAATCAGAAAGCTCCGAACTGCTAAGCTATCGGGAGTTACACGTGTTATTGTGAGTCAACCATAAAAGATAGACATTTGCTGTCGTGGAATATTTTTTATATAATTTTAAGGAGAACATTTCCGTCTTACATGATTTCTGTGTAGCTTTAACCATTAAGGCTGCACACGCGACGGAAGCTTAAAAAATGGAGTAAGTTCTCCCGTTTTCCCAACATTTCCCTTCACTGCTCTGCTCCTATTGACCGTAGCGTGATGAAAAGTATACTATAACCTGCCCAGGAGTATGAAGAACAATTGTACCAAGTTTCGTTGAAATCCGTCGAGTGGTTTTTGTTTCTATAACGAACATACAGACAGACAGACAGACAAAAATTTTACTGATTGCATTTTTGGCGTCAGTATCGATCACTAATCACCCGCTGATAGTTATTTTGGAAATATATTTCATGTACAGAATTGACCTCTCTATAGATTTATTATAAGTATAGAAGATAGATTGCCGCATTGGTCTAGTGGTTCTGAAACGCTACAACTAATGAGGCAGTCATTAGAGCTTTAGTAGAGTCTATTAACAAAATCAAGTGTCATGTCAAACATTACTGGGTCTAATTAATGTTTATCGAACAGCGTCGTAAAATCAAATTGCCGTAATTGACGTCTAACATTATTTAACATTAATTCGATAAATTATCGCTAAGCCGTTTCATTATCTTAACACACAATAAGACAGCCCACTTTATCATATCCGGTTGTCAAACGAACGAATGCTGAGAGTTGAGGATAATTATATCGAACGACTTCGAAGACTTCGTTGTTGAAGTAGATATTTGTAGTAGATAGATGTTTCGTATTGTTGAAGTAGATATTTCTTAAAAACTTAGCATTATTTTACCGAGGTAAGAGAAAATATTTGTTTATTCTACAGGACACCAAATGGTTACGGTGTTAGCACATGTGAGATCCGTATTTATAAACACGCTCTATACGATACATGCTTAAACGGTAAAGAAAATTATCGTGAGAAAACCTGCATGCCAGATTTTCTCGATAGTGAAGTTTGTCAACACGCGGTAGTGTTTTTTTATGGGATAGGAAGGCATACGAGCAGACAGATTGCTTAATGGTAAGCGATTACCGCCGCCCATGGACACCTGCAACACCAGAGCAGTCACGACTGCGTTGCCAACCTTTTAAAAGGGGATTGGGCCTCCGGTAACCTCACTCACTCGGCGAAACACAAGGTAAGCGTTGTTTGAGGCCGGTTTTCTGTGAGGCCGTGGTATCACTCCGCTCGAGCCGGCCCATTCGTGCCGAAGCATGGCTCTCCCACGTAAAATATGTCAAAGCAATGTAAAAAAAATACATACTCTATAAATTAGACTGGTTGTCAGACTTTTTGGGCTCCTGACTACCACTAGCGTGTTCGTATGGTAATCAGAATTGACGGTTGACCGCGACAAGGCCAATTTAACCTTGATTTACTTAGTTAAGACTTTAAGAGCCACTCATATTTATATCGTAGGTACTACATAAAAAAGAAGGGATGACAACTACGAATTAGAACGTATTTTTCTAATTTGAGCTATATAACCAACTTAACTTCGATAATCTAAATGTTGATCTGAAAACAAGCATTATTTCTAATTTTGCTTTTTTTTTAATGTTGCAGCATTATTATGAGATAGGTGGGGCATTCTTGGCCTCGCGCCGGGTCGCTGTATTTATATGATAAGGGCTGTAAAATTATATGTAACGATTGAAAAATCAACCCTTACACGCATTGTCTCTGATTATCCGACTTTGTAATAATAAGTACCTAGCACATTTATATTTTTTTGTGCAACAAAAAGATTCATAAATTAATCCCCGCAGTAAGAGGGTTAAGTGTCAGGAACTCAGGACGTAATCCAACGAAACCACATGGCATGTCTGCTGCCTCCCTTCATTGATCGTCGTAAGCGCAGCATTTCAATTAAACAACTATATGTGGTGCCATTACATTAAACTGAGCTCGACGGAGTTCTTTACAGCTACATACAATTCCAGTATATTCTGATCTCGCATGGTATAAGCTTTGCGTACATTGAGAAGTCAGCTTATGGTGGAATTGCATAGCTAGATATGTAGCCGTCGGTGCTTTACCGTGACTGCGGTTATTGTTCCGCGTTTACATTGTGTTAAAATATTACTGTTTTGTTAGAATAGTATTTTTTTAAATGAAATGAGGTTTTTTAAACAACAGCAATTTCATTTTCACAGGTCTCCGATGAGGACGCAAATTCGAATGCCTGAAGCCGAATTTTTCCTTCACGAAAATTATAAATTTAAGAAATATTTAATGGAATGGAATAATTCCACTACTGGAAAAGTACCTCCACCTTGCAGAAAATCTTAGTCAAATAACATAGCTCCATGCTATGTTGTGTTCCTAACAGTGAGCAAGGTCGCCAGAGCTCCGCGAGGAACCGGTGGTGTTTTGTTACCGCCGCAGAATGTCGGCACCGCGCGAGTGATACCCCTTGTGTTGCAAGCATCCATAGGCTACGGTTACCGCTTACCGTCAGGCGGGCCGTACGCTTATTTGCCACCTTAGTGGTCTATAAAAAACATGGGTTAATGCAAAATACAAAAAAAAATACCACGCATGTATTCCTTAAAGTGTACTAGTAAACCCACAGTTTGCTGGTATATTTAGGTCCCATATAATAGGGGCCGAGCCTATTGCCATTAACCGGACACAAATCCAACCACCGAGCTGCTACTGAAAATTTCATAGAAAAACCGAAAAACACTTTGCTCAACCTGAGTATCGAACCCAGGACCTCTAGCATAGCAGTCGCGCACAGGATCACTAGAATAATGAGACAGTATTTTTATTACATCCATTGGATATATATACAGGCACAGCTCTCGTGTGAAACCTAAGTTTTCGTACCTAAGCAATTAAATATCACAATAATATTGTCAGAACACCCTTATATCACCCTTATATACAATAAAGAACTAAAGATACATTAACTTGTCTGTAAACAGACTGTAACTATAGCTTAAATCAAAAGTGAACAGCATATGTATAAGATGGATTTTTTTTCTGGTAGATATGTAAAATCAATCGCCGCATGTATGAAAGATCATCACTTGAGAATGTCTCGACTGATTGGGCAGTTTTTTTTATTTGTTCGTACCTAATCGTCAGGACACGGTTCGAATGACAGAACCTTTTTGAAAAATCTACCGCACACTTCGGAACTTTATGCAATTGCTCGGGTCGCTAGTTATGTTATTTTAAAAGTCGTTCAAGTATAAATATACTTAAAGGAATGCCAAAAAGAAAGCATTTGATTTGTCAGGTTCCTTTACGTAGGTACTGCACCTACATAATTATTTATTGGTATTATTTCTAAAAGCTTAAAACCTTTGCATACAAATCTGGCTCTTATTTGCGCTAAATTGAAGCACTCTCATCGCATAATCCCTAGAAACCTGTAGCGATAAATATAATAACATCCTTTGCCGCATAATGTTACTCATTCCAATACATTATCGAGACCACCAGTGTAAGCGTATCAAGTATTAAAGAAACTTAATCGCCGTTAAAGGCTAAGCCGAGAACCCTCGCATCGGCAATTTTATGGTTGTATTATTTCACGGTGCCATGCCCCCTCGATTATTCTGCACGCTGACACTTTATATCTATAGAAATGGGAACTTATGATAGCAGAATTAATTATATGGGGAATTGGTATCGCGGCGCTGTTAAATAATTATCTTCTTTGAAACATGATAGGAGATCGCTGTTGAAGTTCTTCTAGGGCGGTGACAAATATTACGCTTCTAAGCAATAATGTGTTCCAGTTTGAAGGGGAATGTAGCTAATAACATAACTGGGCATATAAGGATTAACAAAGGCCTTTGCTCAGCAAAAAAAAAGCAAAATTAAGAAGCTTAATTACTGAGGTCTCAAAATGATAACGCGCTAGTGATACTACATGATGTGGCTCGCCTTTCTCCCACAGGGGTAAGCAGAAACTATAGACTGCCACTTGCTACGATTCTCGCATACTTCTTTAAAATCCAATTCATATTGTAGCAAGAATTTGTAGGTTTAATATTAAACCAGATACATATTATTATAAATGTATCAAAACAACAAAATACTTTATAGATATATTTGTTATTTTTTGGCATATCCGAACGCACACATAAGTAATAGATTGAGGGTACTTAAAAAAAATTTACACTGGTGAATACCGTTGATGTTCTTTGATTAATTTTACAACGTGTTTCATTTACAACGTGTGGATCTACTGCAAGTTATTATACTGTTATAATGACTTCAGCCTTGTCCCCCACTAGCCGTATCCCGACTCGGCTATCAGCAATTACGTCTATTGCCCAGAACACTCCGGCTAATCTATTGTCGTGCGCGAGATAACTCGTAAGGCGGCTACGATCAAACGGTAACCGTGCGATTTGATCGCCAATAAACCGAAATTGACTTAGAAAACTTTCTACAAAGCCCATGTTAATTCAGCAAAGCTCGTCAGGATACCCGATGTACGAGACACACATCGTCTGTAACATACCATCGCGCCTGAATTCCCCGAAAGGTTAGGCAGAGGCGTACTTAATGTACACCCACAGTTCGCCGGTATGTTTAGGTCCCATGATATACGGGGCGAGCCTATAGCCTATTAACTGGGCACAAATCCAGACTCCAAGCTGCTACTAAGAATTTCATAGAAAAACCCAATAACACTTTGCTCGACCTGGAGATCGAAACCAGGATCTCTAGTGTAGTAGTCGCGCTTGGGACTAATGAGGTAGTCATCAAGTTAGAGACATCGTCTGTAATCAAGTATTAATATTTAGCTAATATTTTCATAATTAAAATTTAAATTAGAAAATAGAAAGAAGAGACATAATTCATTGTGGGTTAACACAAAAAAATTACGAAAGATTTCATATTAAATACCTCATAATCATTTGCACACATTTACGACATTTATCAAAGAAACTGTGATATTAAAAAAAACAGTCGACAAATGATTTAGGTATGCAGGTAGCTAACAACACCTGCGTATTGACACTCATTACTGAACAATCTTTTTCATTAGCTGCCTATATACTACCTACCTATGTAAGTATAACTCTTGTCACCTGTACATAGAGTCTATTATGTTCCAAATTGTTGTGGGCAGATGCTGGCTTCGATAGTAATGGACTGAAAATGATGATAGGCCGGTCACTTGCACAATCGTACGCGTGAAGGAAAGGAGGGAAAGGTACTTACGGGTCGGTTGCTATGGCGGCTTCTTGATTTAGTTCTTCGGTGAGGTGCACCTCTCTTGCCCCTTTCTTGGGACGTCCCTGAGGTTGTGGAAATCTAACACACACGCGTTAAGATGTGGATAAGTTAAGTTTTATGGGTTTTCGCTCGCGCCGGTAGCGAATGCGTGTCCGCTCTTTGCTTGTTGATTGAGTGACTGAGTTTTTGAATGACCGGAAGTAGGAAAAAGGATTTGATTGAATGGGAATGGGTTGTGAAGACGGATGTGAATGGATTTGACTTTGCAATTGTGCATTAAACAGACCAAATATGATACTTTAACACAAATAATAAAGCAATTATTGCCTTCTGACGATTTAAAAAATTCGTTGGCACGAATACTGATTCAACCATTTTGGAACATCATTTATTTTTCTATTTTCTAAACTTTATAATATCTTTCTTGGATTTTATGGGTGCATTCGCAGGTGTAACGTTTACAAAATGTTTTTTTTTCTCCGAAATGCGATTTCCTTTAAACGATTTTCCTATAAAACCATAAAACGCCCCACGTAACGTGTCCTTTAAGATAAATAAATCAATATCCTTTGCACTTAGCTTTTGTTTATCATTTTTCGTACCTCGCTTTAGCACTGGTGCAGTTATAAGTTATTGCCAACGATATTGGTCGTAAATCGTAGGTGCAACCAATCAACGTTAATTTACTATGACTTATAAGTAATTCATTGCACCTCCACCATAACTCATTTATTACGAGTAGGACCAAATAAGTTCGTATTTACGATCTCGTTTGTGATCGATATTAAAGAGGCGTTCAGAAAATTAATTTCCGCGCCAATAATTTATTTTAATAGATTATCTATTAAAAACAATTATTACTTCATCTTTGCAGTTATTGAATTGACTGGGACGTATATTGGTGCATGGGAGCATTATTTTTTAAACTTTAAAATTAAGTCTGTCATTAACAATCCGACTTATTTTTTCGTTAGAGCAAAGTTCGAAGCTTTAGCTTATCATCATTAACTCATACATCCCATTAACTGTCCCACAGCTGAGCACGGGTCTCACGGGTCCTCTCAGAGTCAGAGGGGTGCTATAATCCACCACGTTAGCCTACTACGGGTTAGCAGGCTTCACACGCCGCCGTTAAGTACACCTCTTAGGTGAAGGAATTGGAAGTGGAAGTAAACGGTGAAGGAAAGATAGTGAGGAAACATGCATGATGTTTCCTCACTATTGTTCCTTCACCGTTTAAGCGACTGATAATTTAATACATATACGGAAATGAATCGGATCAGGCGATCTGGCGGTCAAGCGTGTGGCGACGCATCCTTAATATTATCGTTTTGCGTATTCAGCGTATTCAGGCACAGCACGTCGCCGTATTCTTTGCGTCACTACAATTGGTGCCCGACCGCGGTATAGGCAACTCAACTGTATTTCGTGACCTCGGATTCGATTTATCTCGCCAAATAACTACTCAACAACACCAATAATAAGAAATACAGTAGGTCACCAAAAAGCGTAACCCTATCACGAATAAAAAAAGAAAAACGTCGATGACAATTGTTAGTGGAAGTCAGTCCAAAAAAACCTGACAACGAGTCTATTTTTTTTTATGAGATAAGAGGGCAAACGAGCAGGTGGATCGCCTGATGGTAAGCGATTACTGCCGCCCATGGACACCCGCTACACCAGAGGAGTCACAAGTCCGTTGCCGACCTTTTAAAAGTGGATTGGGCCTCCGGTAACCTCACTCACTCGGCGAAACACAACGTAAGCGTTTTTAACGCCGGTTTTCTGTGAGGCCATGGTATTACTACGGTCGAGACGGCCCATTCGTGCCGAAGCATGGCTCTCCCACGTAAGGTCCGTATCTTACGGATATCGGCATTGCCCAGAAATTGGCTTCGTGTAAAATACTGATATTTAGCCGCATATGGTTAGACTGGAAACCGACCCCAATATAGGTGGGAAAAGGCTCGGAGGATGATGAGGAGTTTCCGTCCTAAACAAAAAAAAGGCTAACACTCCTTTTATAGTGAATGACATAAAATACCATCACGCCTGCAAACCCCAAAGGGCAAGGCAAAGGTGCACTAATGTACACCCACAGCGAGGCGAGCCTATTGCCAAAACCGGACACAAATTCCAAACTCCGAGCTGCTACTGATAATTTCATAGAAAAACCCAATAACACTTGCTGGACCTGGGAATCGAAAACAGGACCTCTAGCGTAGCAATTGTGCTCAGGACCCAGGAATGCTATATGCTATATAAATATAATGAAATTCATAAACAGCGCTATATATTATAGCTTTGTTACATTCATATAGCTTATGTTAATGCAGTAATGTTAATGATTTTGCTGAAATTAGCAAAGTACGGAAACCTTGGTGTGATAGTTATAGTTTTTTTTTAAATAACCTGCGCACAACTCTTCAATATGTGACACTGGGAGTCATAATATTGACTCATTCACGATCTGCACCCGGTGCAGGCTTCCGGCTAATTATCACAATGTTTATCCTCACGTGCCTTTGTCGCGAAACATTATGATGAAACGATCTGATTAAAAACTACTTACTGATAACCTTATTTAAAAAAAAGTTAAGGATACAGATTTGCTTACGAACTTACTAGTAAACCGCCGCATTGGAATACTTTTGCCCGCGATTTTGTTTTGCTGACAGATTATGGTAATCAAATTGTCTTATGGGGCTAGTGGCCACTAGTCCAGCTGTTGAACGTAAGGTCCTGGATTCGGTTCCCAGGTTGAACAGTGTTTTGGGATTTTCTACTAAATTATCAGTAGCAGTATGAAGATTGGAATTGTGCCCAACGAATCCATACTCCGAACCACTACACACTATATAACATACTAGTAATTGTCCGCGAATTTACTGCTTTTTCTTATAAGTATTAATTACTAAATTATTTTTTAGGCATATGTTAGCCTATGTCCTATCAATCAATTAGCAATCTATCTATCCTTGCAAAATTATATCGAAATTTGTTCAAGGGTTTAGGCATGAAAGCGTCAAAGACGCAGCGGTAGCATAATTGCAATCATGTGGTTGCCGGTTCGAACCCCACCCATTGCACTACCGACGTGAACCCATTCGTAACACAAGCATTTAGCTTAGTACGAGAGGTTAACAAGTATACTAGTAATGTGAGACCCACATTGCTAGTAAGCTTTTTTTTAAAAACCTATCTGTCCTTGCCAAAATATATCGAAATTTGTTCAACGGTTTAGACATGAAAGGGTCAAAGCCAAACAGAATTACTTTCGCATTTATAATTATAAGTATTAATGTTAATAATTAATTAAATTGTCTATAA
This sequence comes from Acronicta aceris, assembly GCA_910591435.1. Lineage (NCBI taxonomy): Eukaryota > Metazoa > Arthropoda > Insecta > Lepidoptera > Noctuidae > Acronicta > Acronicta aceris. The sequence goes on along the minus strand of OU342761.1, from coordinate 13,259,731 downwards.
TCATATAATATATATAACGAAACATGTAAGCAAAGCTGTAATTCCAAAATATGGCAGTCGTAAAACTAATTATGAAGCCAACTTCCTAAAGAAACATACTGAAATTATTTCAACTGCAATTATACGAGAATTTTATAGCCACGACATAAAACAGAATTGTATTTTAAAATCGATCGTATAAGTTAATTATAACAATTAAAGTTTTATTATGAATCTCGAGTATTTCAATATGGAATCCCTCCGTAATAAAGAACAAGTATTTATCTTATTTTCGAATCTTTGATTCCTCAATAATAATTGTGTTTCACGCGCCACTTATGATTTCAAATAAATACGAAAAAATTAAAAGAATCATTCTTGTTCTTATTTAAGGGTCCGGCGGAGCGTGAATTGGCCACAAAAACGTAATACCGAAATAAATCGTAATCCAGACAATAATCTATCAAATTATGTTATTATTCGGATTTAAATACTGTTAATCTGGGTTCCTACGCTCCTATTTCGTCTGCTACTACTTCACTGAAAATAAAAGACCGGAAAATTGTTCGCGAAAATTGCATTCGCTTCTAATTATTTCCAGTGAAGTATTTTGGACAAAATGGTAAAGTAGGAACTTATGTAGATTAACTGTATCGGAATCCGAATAATAAAAGAATTTGATAAAATTGTATTTGAATTACGATTTATTTCAGTATTACGTTTGTGAGAGAAATTCGGTCCGCCGGACTGTTAAGCGTTATAATATGGTTTGTATATCTTTAGAATAATACGGTAGGTCCCTCAATGATTGTGATGATGAATGGCATTGATTGTTTCATCATCATCATCAGCCTATATTCGTCCACTGCTGGACGTAGGCCTCTCCTAGTGAACGCCACAGATCCGATCTTTCCTCATCCGGTCACTGCCTGCTGCCATTGATTGATTATACTGTGATAATTTAAATTTCTCACATTATATTTACCAACAAATCCTGCAATTCTGTGGTAAAAAACATATAACTATACAATAGATAAGTAGTAAACAGGTCTTCGGTGGCCTAGTTATCTTTGATTGAGCGATTGAGAATGATTCTTAAGGAAGGAAATGCCTTTCCCAAGCAAAAAGATGCTCTAAAAGTCAAAAGAGAGAAATCTCTTATTCATACAGCAGTAATTGGTTCATACAGCTAACTTTTAGACTCATGTGTCCAATCCTATCTAAATCAGTTTCCCGAATATTCGGTAAAATGTCACCGTAGAAAGGGGTGTAAGTCAAAATTGGCAATTTATCCGAACCAACGGCGAATGTCCGGCTCGCCCGGACTAGATAATGTCCGCCCTCCCCGAAATAACTCCCATAAATTGAGTTTACCAACTATCGTCCTGTCCGGTAATATACTACTTTCTGTGTTTTGTTTAGGAGTGTCCAAACTTTTCTATTGCCTTCATACCTAATGTGACCAAATTATATTAGGTGGATTGGTCTGTTCACTTTTGTTACAAGGAAAAGATGTTGTTGTGGTTTCTATTGATATAATAAAAAGTTCTGTATGTGGGAAAACTGTAAAAAAGTTTATCTCAAGTACAGTAACTGACTGTTGTAAATCTGAATTTAAGTAAGTATTATATAATTTAAAACCTTTTGTTATAAAGGGTTAAATCGGCTTATAATGCAGTGGCAAACATTACCAGTTAGGTACACTCGGTAAGTGGTTACAAGAGTGGCTGCTGAGCTTAAGGTTCTGAGTTTAATTTATTGGAGTTTTCTATCCAATTTTCAGTAGCAGCCTAGAGTTTGGATTCACTTTCTGGGAGAAAAATGTCAATGCCACCTATTATACCTTCCCACCACGAAACTTAGTACAATTCTGCCTAACCCTTCTAGGAATAGAGGCATGATGGCAATTGGCACGTTATAGCATATAAAGCGGGATTCAATAAGCATGTGCAGTTAATTAATTATGTTCATCCATGAGAAATTATAACAGTTTCCTAAACATGACACATGTCTGAGAAGCCATTCTTCTTAGTCGGACACTCTTGTCAGAGTGGTCATGGTAATAACAATGGTGTGCTCGCTGAGAAGCCATAGGATATTCATAATGATTAGCCATGGATTTAATAATATTGTTTACTTATAGGTTTTGCGTTACAAATGCGTGTTCTCTTACTCGTAACGACGCGGACGCTAACATAAAATTCAAATTGAAATAATTCAGGCGCACCGATAAAATGCAACAATATACTTACATCTTTTTACATCCAGTGGAAACTGCCTAAATAGAAAGAAAGACACTTCTGACACTTACGCGAATATTAGACATTGAAATATAGTAGTTATATTTCAATGTCTAATATTCACGTAAGTGTCACAAGTGTCTTTTTACGGATTTTATCGGGTTGTATTGATACCAAATTTCTCTTACAAACGTAATACATCGTAAATAAATCGTAATTCAAACACAATTTAATGAAATTCTGTTATTATTCGGATTCCGATACCATTAATCCAGGTTCCTACTTTACTATTTCGTCCAAAATACTTCACTGGAAATAAATGTAAGCGAATGCAATTTCTGATAACTTTACCAAGTTTGGAACGATTTTCCGGTCTTATATTTACAGTGAAGTAGTAATAGACGAAATAGTACCGTAGGAACCTAGATTAACGGTATCCAAATCCGAATAATAACATAATTTGATAGAATATTGTCTGGATTACGATTTATTTCGGTATTACGTTTTTGTGGGCAATTCAAGCTCCGCCGGACCCTTAAGTGCCTTCCTGCGTCACCATTCGAGGCGTCTAACTAAAGACGTAGTACAGTTATTTCAACCATACATTTCAATTTGATTTTACGAACAAACGAGCTTTGTGAAATGTTTCATCGAGCAAATAAACGCAGTACACAAAACCTACAGTTTGAACATTTTAAAGAATAAACGCAAAACAGAAAGGAATATTACAGGTGCAATGCTTACTCGCCACGAGCAAAACATTCTCATAAACAGAACAGCACCTGAGGATTCTTTTTTAAATTCAACTGTTGCTTGTATTGTACCTACTATTTGTAAGAACGTTACATCACATGAAAATACTCGAGAAAAATCTCTAGTCTATACTCACCTTTATACCTAAAAAAGGCCCTACACATTCAAGCCAAAATTACCAGAAATAAAACCTCTTTTTTACGCTGGAGATTAAAAAGATCCTACACAAGCTTCCTTAAGATAATCTTATAGGTTCCCGTAAAATACATGGGGTTTAAAGGTACCTTTATATTGGCGCAAATTGGAATCTGTTAGATGCTGTGAGATAACAAGACATGGATAACAAGCGAGCGTAACTCATCGCACGAGTCATACAGTGATTTTCTTTTATTTCCTTTAGTTTTATTAAAAAAAAACAGTGTGGTAAACACTACATAAGCTATATACACTCTATCTGCCTGCTTATTACCTTTTCACGCCTAATCACCACTATACAGATTTTGATAAAATTTGGCAAGGAGATAGATTGCATTCTGAGGAAGGAGATAGGCTAACTTTTGTCTTTTTGAAATTCGAATGAGACCGGATAAGAGCTATAAAGTAATAAAACCCTTTCCATTTGCCTACACTTGGTTCTCTAAATCGTTTGTACATAAATTTTCTTGTGGACAAACTGTCAACTATTTAGAACTCAGACTGAACCTTCATCAAGATACTTTGAGCTCAAATTAAACTGGGATCTCATTTAACCCTTTTCCAAGGACAAAGATTAACCCTACATATGGGAAACCACTATATCATAAAAAAAAATATTAGGTCACGTATTTTTCAGAAACTAGAAATAGAATTGCAATTTTTTTTTTATTGAATTAAATATCTTCAAACTTAGGAAACGGGCAAGTTTCATCAAAATCGGTTCATTGGTTTTCAAGATTGGATCTGTTAATTGTCTAACTAGATGAGCATGTCGCATCAACGTCAATCGCAAATATAAAGTTAGAAGCGGTCCTAACTCCTACCTCAGAACGACACACAATTACGTTGAAATAAAACTACTTTTTACGGATTTTATCGCGTTGTATTGATATTATTTGATTCCCGACGTTTCGGATCCTTTACAGCATCCATGGTCACGGGTAGACTAAGTTGTTGGACGTCTTAATGTTACAATTACTAACAGCTACCTTACATTTTTGATAATTATAGCAGGTGGTAAGAAATTAAAAAACATCCAAATTTCAATAGAGAACATGGCTGGGTCTTACCACCTGCTTGGAACCCCGCATATTAACCCCATATTAACCCCCCGAACATATTCGCGTAAGTGTCAGAAACCAGGACACACAATTACGTTTTTTGTCCCATTGAATAAATAGGAGGTAACCTTTTACTATTAACAAGACACTAATCCAAATGAACCTCATTCAACCTTGAAATCAACATTTTGCACTTTAAATACAGCAGACTGGTTTCCAAAGACATAGTTTGCATAACTGTAATTAGAGATGACCATATTCTTACACTAATTTGATCCTAAGTAAACCAGCTCATTAAAATATTTTCCATATCTGGAGATTGCGTACTAAGGTAACGTAATATGGCAGTTTTTTGTATCGCTATCGATCACTATCGATACTTGACTAGTTTGGACGGATGAATTAATGATGACAGCTTGACTTTGATGTAGTTGCCTAAGCGCAAATAAATGTATCTACTACATTTATCAATTGGATACACAAAAATATTTTTGTAACAAATTAGTTACAGTTCAGATATTCCTTTCGCACATTTAAAAATGTACCTACGTACTATCTGAAGTTTGTAACCTGTAGTCATCGCGACGTTTTGCCCTAAATACTTAGTAGATATCGATGCCCTGGGATATTTGCGGATTATATTTTCAAATAGTTAGCTGAACTTGCCTACAGACTCAAAGAAGATAATTGTGGTCGTTGGTTGGTATTCCCTTTTTATGGTAGTTTCGCAACAGATAACCACCAAGCTACAAATGCGTTACAAAACCATAAATTCAAATCATTTTTTAATCATTTCTTAAAACAGTTCTTTCACAATTAACATAATTTACTTGCATGTAACATTTGGTTAATGAATGGACTATTAAAGAATCGTTTTGTTTTTCTATTTTAAGATGATGATAATAGCTGACTTCCGAAATATAATATACCCTTTACGACACACATTGAAGGGGATAGTGAGTGAATGCGCCCGCATACATCATCTGTGGGAACTGGGAACACACTACACGTGTTCGAATCATCTTATCCCTCGTGTGAACAACATGCAGACTGTACTGCAGGTTATTGTTTATATGTGGGGTTAAGGAACTCCTGCAGCGTTATGGCATCCTAGTACTTCGGTACACAAAAGATTCTCAAAACATTGCTGATTTTAGAAAACTTCTTTGAAGTATCGTATCCTGGTAGTTACTTTAATTAGGTTTGGTACTGACAGAGTGCCTTAAATTTTATTAAAATGATGAATGAGTAATTACATAATTAATGGTTTACTTTTATCAAAATAATCATGATTTTATTATAATTATACGAGAATTAAGGGTTCGGCGGACCGAATTTCCGATAAAAATTGAATACCAAAATAAATCATAATTCAAACATAAATCAAATTCTGTTATTATTTGGAATACCCTTAACCTAGGTCCCTGCTCTACTATTAAATCTAAAATATTTTCGATAACTTTACCAAGTTTCAAACGGTTTTCGACGAAATGCTATGGCAGGAACCTAGATTAACCAAACCCAAATAATAATATTTTTTTAACAATTTTATTTTTTAACAATTTGAATTAATTGTGTTTCAATTACGATTTATTTTGGTACTTATTACATTTTTGTGGGCAATTCAGCTTCCCCCGGACACTTAATTCATTATTACTTATCAATAACTAAGTGATGAAAATTACTCAGGAAATATCAATCTGTTCATGGAATTCAATTTACCATCAACTTTTAAACTCGATACCGTCAAAGTCCCTAAAAGCCCACAGCTATAAATGTACACACAATTTCCCTGCAGTAAAATGAAATTGTTCACGGAAAAATCGTTATTTCTTCCCGTCAATCATTGGTGAAATGAGCTTTCAATCTAACCGCAATTCCTAGATGCATTAACTATCCAATGGAATGGAACTGTAACTATGAGTACTTGGAAATAAATAAGGTGTGTGCTTTCTTATAGGTATATTTAGGTTGAATTTTATTTATCTCGGTAAAGAAACGCGCGCATATTAGACAATGAAATAAATACGGATTTTATCGCTACCATCTCATCTTCAATACTATCTATTATTGTAATTACCTACATAGCTTTCTTCATACGATAATATCCAAAATCAAACTTATGACAATGTATTTCTTTCAAACAGCAATGTTTTCTATTGTAGGATTTTCTCATGAATCGTAGATGCGTTTACAGACACGAATCTCACATAGGTAAAACTACTATTTGCAGGTCACACAATTATTTTTTCTGTACGGGGATAAAACTCGAGACCCGTAGCTCAACAGATGCTCAGCTAGTGCCAGATCTAGCCATCATAATATATTTGATCAAAATTTAACATCAGTGAACCTTTCTAAACTCCACCTCATGCTTAGACTCTTACCATCACCTTACAATATGATTGATCGCAATAATTCGCCTTGAAGCTACCCAATAAGCACCTTTACCTAAATAATGCAACTTTCTTTAAACGACGACCTGGTAAGGGTCGCTGGGAGTCGTTGGATGCAGGCGGCATGTGACCGATTGCTGTGGAGGTCTTTGGGGGAGCCTTTGTTCAGCAGTGGACTTCCGTTGGCTGATATGATGATGATGATGATGAAGCCCGCTGCATCGTAAGCACAGTGTCACCAAACTGGCGGTCTATCGGCGTAAGCCTATCAAGAAAGAAAAAATAATAATTCTCTGAGTTTATTTCGGTGTTTCTTCACAGATGTGGAATTCCGGTGCTATCTAGTAAAAAAATGTAAAACATTGACATATAAAAAGATCAATTTACAGAAATAAATATCATTTATCATAATATAATTATAATCCAATGTTAAAATAGTGCAATAGATACTTACCGGGGCACGTGTTCGCTTCCTAGTACCGAAGCGCGAAGTCGTTACGATAAATAGCGACTGATAAATGGAGGTACTCGACACCACAACGCAGAAATAAAGTTGCTAAATGATGTTGAAAGCTTGCATATCTAAATCGTGCTATCGGGAGCAAAGATCTTAATTGTTTCTTTTTCTTTTTACGACGACAATATTGTTGTAACTTGTAATAAAATTTTTGGTTAGCTACTTATACATAGATTTTAATCGTTCGTTAATAAAAGTTCTGTATGCTTTAAGAATATAAACCTTTCATGAGGGTGTCATTCACCCTCATTCATTCATCAATAAAGAAACAGCATAGTTTTCTAAGGTGAGTGAGAACAGAATTACAATTAATTATTTTTTTATTCATTATATCATTTCAATGTAAATGAAATATTTTAATCTCAAGCTCTAATTTGTTCTTTCTAGAAACACTTTCCAGTCAATGCAGCTATTGCAAGTTATTGTGGTGGTTTGTCTTTGATTTGTTCATTGTTATAGAAAGTCCCTCTTTTGACTCTTCAGACAGGTATATAAGGTTATTGCTTCAGACTCAATCATTTGATCAAATATTATTTAATCCAGCCTACGGTGATGAGGAGAATTATGAAGGTGAACCTATATAATTCGCCGATATACATAAAAAGTAGCAGACCAACTTTAAAACCTAACATGTCTGCATTTGTAATCACATCCCAAAAATCTTAATTACCTAGTCTTAGCGGTGCCATTTGATCCAGGTGAATGAATGTAACAGAATTAGATAAATTGTAGCGATTACAACCTCTTTTTGGAAACTTACCAAGTAGTTAGTTGATAAAATAATGGTCTTCGTTAACCCTGAACTCATTTTTATGACCGAAAAGGATTTAAAGATACCCATTTTCATTTAGGAAGTTTAACTTACGTCTATAATAGCCCCTTGAAGAGCAGTCTATGGAAATTTTCACCACATTTTCCTATTGAACTGGTGATCGTCTTTCGTTTAAATAGCATACTGGCTGAAGAACCGACTGTATGATAAATGATGACGCCATCATTTCTACTCTGGCCTCTTTGAAAGCACCATATGGTGACGTTAGGTAGACTAAAGTAATCTCCACGTTTCTCCAATTGGTTGAAAGGTAACCTCCCCAAGGACACAATAAAGTTGCATTGAGAAATAAGGAAAAAGTCATATTACCAACATAGCATCTTTTCACGCCTGTTTCCCCCGAAGGAGGAAAACTAATAAGGTGGCAGAGGTATACTAATATATACCTACAATTCGCTGCTATAATTAGGTTCTATGTAATAGGAGACGAGCCTGTTGCCATTTGCCATTAACCGGGCACGAATCCAAACTCCGAGCTGCTACTGAGAATTTTTTGGATAAACCCAATAACACTTTGCTTGACCTGGAAAACACGACCTCTACTCAGTCACCTGCAGTGACTAATGAGGCAGTCTTATCTATTACCAATATTCATCATCACCATCATCATCTTCTTGTCATCAACTCGCTACTGGACGCCCTATCATTCATGGTCTCCAGTACCAACATTAGAACCTGAAAACTAGCTAAATACATAGAAACAGGTTCTTTGCCTCATCTAGGCAACAATCATTCTATAAGCAACACAGAATCCATTAAGAGGAGATGGCGTGCCTGGACCGCGACTTTTCTGAATTTGAGTTGTAGCTACGCCGATCTCCCGATTAGCGGAGCTTGGCCGTTTGTTAGTCGACATAAATACTGGAAACACTACTTTGTTTGCGGACGGATTGAAGATACGCCACTTGAAACCACTTGATACTTTATTATTGGTAGACAATGCTAAGTGGATGGAACGTCTGAGTGTTTATCGGATTCTAATTTATTGCCTGACTGTGAAACTTGGAGCTTGGAGCTACCATTTTGTAGTAATGAAGGTTATTCATAAAGTTTTAATACTTTGCGTTGAAATATAAAGGTTCTTCCGTTTTTTACCGTTTAATTACTTTAGCAAAAAGTTTTTGTTACTAAGATAAGGCATCATTGAAATATTGTTCTAAATACAAATGTTCTTTTCGGGGCCTTTACAGCGTCCATCGTCATGGGCAGACTCACTGTGACCTTGGCAGAGACCTTATCTGCCCGTGACCATGTCCGGTGTCAAGGGTCCTAAACCAAAATATAACGTGATAAAAACCGTAAAAAGTAGTTTTATTAAAATACTAGCTTCTGCCCGCGACGTTGTCTGCGTGGACTTCAGGATTGGGTCCGACCTGGATAAAAAGTAACCTATGTATTATTCCAGACTCTATCTCTGTGCAAAATTTTATCCAGACCCGTCAAGCCGTTCTGGCGTAAAAGAGTAACAAATATCCATACTCACAAACTTTCACGTTTATAATATTAGTAAGGATTTAGTGCCTATACGTTTTTAGACGGATTTTTATCAGATTCCTACCTACTTGTAAACACCCTTCTTCTATAAATCATAAACAAAATATGGATATTCTATTTTAAGACAGAATACTATTTCATTTCAAAAACTTACGCTTTGAAGAAAGTTTCTAAAGAACAATAGCCTTTATGAGACGATGTTAATATTTATCTTCGTAGCTTTTACTGGACTGGAAGTCGGTGCAGTTTCAATAAAGCAGTTCAACTGGGTTGAATTTAAATTCACAAACCTTTTAAAAAGAATCTACAATTGAATGTTTCGTTGTTCATAGAAAAGTACGTAAGTAGGTACTTGTACAATAAGTATATGTACATACTATTTTTTTTTAATTTCACTACGTATCTTAACATAACATCACACCTATATTCCCTGAAGGGTTCGGCAGGGGTGTAGATGCTAATGTACACTAAGATATATTTAAGTCCCCTGTAATAGGGGGTCGAGCCTATTGCAATTAACCGGGCACAAATCCAAACCCCGAACTGCTACCGAGTATTTAATAGAAAAACCCAATAACATTTTGCTCTAACCGTCAATCCAACCCAGGACCTCTAGCGTAGCAGTCGCACTTAGGACCACTAGACTATTGAGGCAGTTAACTAACTACATGTAGACGTATTTCTTTGGTATCTGATCTGTACCACACAATGACCGCAGAAAGCGTAGCCGAAGGATAATTCTGGTACTTCAAAACCGTTCAAAATTCATAATTCTACTCTTCTGAATGAAACATAAGTTTCGGACGATATTAAAATTACCAATCACCGTCTAACATGAACAATTTAATATACCTACCTATTGTAATGAAATCACAAAATTAAACCACCGAAAAATCACCGAATGTTGTCTTTTACGAAATTAATATAAGATTGTAATTATATTTTGAACGATTTTTAGTACCAAAATTCCCCTTCAGATCGATTAATCAGCTTAGTTATTACTTAACCACAAGGCTCGTAATAACCACGCTGATTTTTTAACCAAAATCATGTTTTCTTCTTGTTCTTGACGCCAATCTTGCCTCCGGGGCAAAGACGAGATCGACAGTAGTGCGAGCACACCGATAAGATGCCTATTTGCCCTACTTTTGAATAAATTCGGGTTGTACGTACTCGGAAATACGTTCACTAAAAATAAAAAACTTTTCATAACTAAACACAACAAATGGCATACATTAATAACTCGTTTGGGTATCCTTAATGCTTCTCGGAGCTTGATAAAAACATTACGACAGGACGAGTAATGCACAATTGCACAAACAAACGAAAGCTGAGCACAGATGGCGCTGCTGACGATCGCGAGCATTTTAATTCCTTTCCGCTCGTACAAGCACGAAGGGACGTGTAACTGGCTCTGTTTTACATACTCTCTTTTATTTATGTGTCAGTTTTGTCGTTTGTGTGACGTTACATGCATTGCAGTAACGTCGTATGGGTTTTATTAGTTCCATTCTGTTATGGGAATCAATTTAATGCGAAGTTTTGTGTAGGTAAGTCCAAGGCTTAAAGCTCTAAAACTTTGGAGTTTCCCGAAAAAGTACACTCCAAAAGTGAAGATTAACGAAAAAAATGTCACTCCATAAATGAAAAGATTCTTTCTTTTGCTTTTTTACCAAAAATAACCACTATTATTATTTAAATTTTTCTTCTTTCTTTCTTTCTTTCTATTACGTAAGTACTAGTCCATTCGAGACTTATAGTAGTACACTATATAGTCAATATAGATATGTAGAAGGGACTCTTAGATCTTGCTCTCGGACTGCTTTACTTGATGTACTGATTTTTTTTTACGGAAATCCTCATAAAGTCTTACTGGCTAAAACCAACACAGAGTTCCACCTCATCATTATTGAGTACGGTTAACGATTGCATGTTGATATTTGTCCTCTCGCTATAACCTTCCCTAAGTAGTGTCCTAAGCACATGCTTAACAGCCAATACTTTAAATCTAAAATTAAATTATGTAAAGATAGGTTAACCTCTTTTTTGAAACAAAAATAATATTACCAGACTGAAATAATTGATGAATAGAATTTATACGAGTACTTCGTTAGTTTGGACATTTTGACAACAACAATAAAAAAATGTAGTCCAAGAGCTTTACAAAATAATTAATTATTTGCTAACTCATTCCAAACTTAAACAAGGCAGACGACAGAAACAAACGATTAAGGCCCGATTTACCCATCGCCAGTTAACTTTAACGGAGGAATAAATTAGAAATTTTGACAGTTTTTCTATACAAAATCTGTCAAAAGTCAATTTTATTCCTCAGATAAAAGTTATCTGGCGATGGAAAAATTGGTCCTAAGAAAAATATGACTATTAGATATTTTATTTTTTTTATTGACCAGACGAGTCACCTGAACGTAAGTATACATGACTAGGTATCTGGTATACCAATACCAGTTAAATTGCTGATGCGTTTCCGAGCCATAATATTGTTGATTACTTCGATTTTTTTGTAGGACATTATAATTAATTATCAGGAATTCAGGAAACATAATAATATTTATCCAATAGCAATTTAAAAAAGATTTCCCGGTATTTAAAAAAATACCGTAAACTTGGCAGTCCATAAAAGCGTAGCGTATTCGTAGTATTTTGCATGGGAATGTACCCTACAAGCAAACAGTGTGTACTCTGCAGACATCACGCCCAAACACCTTTACGTAGGTACAGACAAACACAGAAGTGGAATATAAAGTGATAAGTACCTACTTACTGTAAAGTCTTAAACTTAAAATTATTTAAGTGTAACTCAATACACTAGCTATATTATGTTTACTTTATTGAATCAATTAAATAACCTACCGAGACCACTGCCTGTGATGTTAAATTTCTCTTCCACATTTTTACGTCTCAAGGTGACGTCAGCGACTTCTATTGACAACATATTAGAAGCGGCGGTAGCCTAATGGCTAGGGCGTCGGACTGGCGATCATATGCTTCCCGGATCAAAACCCACCCATTGCACTACCGATGTGAACCCACTCGTAAGACAAACATTAAGCTTAGCACGAGGGATTAAAAAGAATACTAGTAATGTGCGACTCACATTGCTAGTAAGCTTTTTTTAAAAGAAAAAAAATATTACTATGTCTTTCAACGAACACACACACACACACACACAAACACCTTCGTTTCACATCACGGGCAGTAATCACGGTAGCTTAGTGGAGGATGCAGTTGCACGTGCCAGTCCTGCCTGAGATCGTTTTTTTCTTTTCACTAAAATTTATACCATTTTCAGCATTTTAATACGACTGATCTAAATAAAACCTCATTTCATTAAACTTTTGCCAATGATTATACTACGATTTACGCAATACCCAGTACCTGTGTTCAAATATCAGCAAAATACCAGGTTCTTTGACCGATACTGGCTCCCTCGGCTTGTTTGCCTTACTCTTATCAGTTAGCATAGATCGACGGGAACGCGGAAACTCTGGCTTCGTTATCGACTTGACAGAATTGCAAGTCTGAATATTGATTGTACAGGGTTTGTTCACTCTTGTTAGTACGGACTTACGAAGCACGAAGTTGGCGGCGACAGTACAAGTTTAGCGTAAAATGGATAAAAATTTTCCTAGTTTTTTTCTTTGGTTGGTAGTGTTAATAAATAAATGATGTATTTGTTGGTGAATGTTGGTAACGGGCAGAGTCGCCAGCGCCAATACCTGATTTTCACATAATCAGCTCATTATACTGTCCCACTGCTGGGCACGGGTCTCCTCGCAGAATGAGAGGGATTAGGCTATAGTCCACCACGCAGGCCTAGTGCGGGTTGGCAGACTTCACACCCCATCGAGAAAATCTCTCAGGCATGCAGGTTTCCTTACGATGTTTTCCTTCACCGTTTAAGCGCATGATAATTAATTATCTAATACGCACATGTCTTCGAAAAGTCAGAGGTGCGTGCCGTGGGTTCTAACTCAAGACTTTTGACTTGGCAGTCCAACGGTCATACCACTAGGCTATCACTGCACTTGATTTTCACAATACCCATAAATTAAGAAACCTATATTATGGACGTTACATTTCTTTTTCGCGTGGGAATCGATGTCGTGAGCCAATAGACCGTAAAAGCTACTACGTCAATCAAGGTACATTAGGTGTTCAACTAAACCGCAAATATAGCATCAGGGGAAACAATCACGTTCTATTAATCGTAATTTACATTAAACAAGTTCGCAAGTTATTAAATAATAACCCTTCCAACGCCTTCTGCCGGACATTGCATCCAAAAAACAATGGCATGGCATATCGACGTATAAATTCTCGTTAGTATAACTATTTTATTTTTAAGCTATTGCATAGCTTCTATCGCGGGCCTTGAGCGTGGGGACCGAATCCAGAAATTCCGTAACGAAAAAAACCTAATACGCTTGTCTCTTTAGTTCAGCAACCCGCCTTTAGGTGGCATTGGTTGTATTACATAAGTTGATAAAAAACACTATGCAATAGCTTTACCGCGGCAGTCCCCGAGTGCCACACGTCTTTTTTCATTTTAAATTTGTTTCGTAGACACGCGTGACAGCGTGATGGAATACCTAAGTACAATATTTAGGTCATACAAACTTTGCAACTAAAAAACTTACACAAGGACATGAAGTGTCCCGATTGCTAGCACATGTCGAAACATGTCACCAACACCAAATAGGCCAAGTACACACACGTCTAAATCTAGAACATTGTAAGTAACATAATATTTACTTATGACACGATACAAATCCATAACAACCGTTATTTTGATAAACACGTCTCATTGACTGTTATTAAATACTGGTTTTCGCCCACACGCATAGTTACTGACGGGTGAGTATCAAATTTTACTAAATTCCCAAAGAAAATGGTCGTTTATAAGAGAGCCTTCACACCAAAGCAGTTATTCGGGATATTTCGGTTACCTTCCGCCTTTTCTCGCATTACCTTTCGCCGGGGTTCCATACTCAAAGGGTAAAACGGGACCCTATTACTAAGACTCCGCTCTCCGTCCGTCTGTCACCAGGCTGTATCTCATGAATCGTCATAGTTAGACAGTTGAAATTTTGACAGCTGTATTTCTGTTGCCGCTATAACAACAAATTATATTAAAACAGAATAAAATAAATATTTAAATGGGGCTCCCATACAACAGACATGATTTTTTTTGCCGTTTTATAGATAATGGTACCCTTCGTGCGCTAGTCCAACTCGCACTTGGCCAGTTTTTTAAGGTTCCGTAGGTCTAAGCTTTATATGAAACCGTTCTTGTGTTAAACAGTTTTGAAACTTGAATCTTTGAAAATCTATACAAGGTTATAAGATGTTGTTTTAGAGATAACTAGGATCCTAGACAAGTTGCAGTCAAACAGAGAAACATTATTTATACTTAACTTTTAAACGGAATGAAGGTTAAAGGAAAGCTGGAGTCAAAATGCTTGCCTTGTCTTGTTTTTGGGCTAAAACTGAGTAATACTTCAAAAGGAAATAGAGGTGCATGGAGCTGTCGCCACTGCTAGACGGATTATTTACACACTGGTCTAGTATACAATCGCCTTTAACGATCCGAACAAATCCATAGAGACGTCGCGACAACACCATTATACATTTATTTATAGATTATAAGTTAGTATTAAATTTCTGGATTATGACTCGATGAGATTCGATATCACACATTTACATTTTTATAGGGCGATTATGAGAATAACACCTATTTAATAGGACCCTCATTTACAGGATTAAAATAACGTATGGAGAACTCGGACAGGTACGGAGTCGATCTAATAAACTAAATGATCTATAGGTGTTAATAACTTAGACGTGAATAATTTATTTGGAAGATTCATTTTGATTGATGTTCCAATTTCCGGTCGCAATATTCTTTTTAAGGAGAAAGAAGTATCTCCTGATATTACGATGTTGAAAACAGAGAAAATATATAAACTAAAACAATTGTTATCGAACTACAGCGAAGCACAGTAGGTTGTGATATAATTTTTTGCTTACTCCGCGCTTGAGACTAATGGACTATCCTTTAAAAAATAAATATTCACATAACTACTAAGTATCACTAAAATATACGCAAGTAGGTATGTAAGTAGCTTTTCATGTTTATTTCATACTTGCGGCCCGCCCGCAGTTTCACCCGCGTTGCCTCTTTCCTAAGAGCCGTAGCATAATGTTAAATAGCTTAAAACCTTCCTCTTGAAGCAATCTATCTATTATAAAAAACCGCTTCAAAATCCGTTGCGTAGTTAAAAAGATTTAAGCATACATAGGGACGGACAGACAGCAACAGCGACTTTGTTTTATACTATGTAGTGATAGTAAATCCATTTTAAAAATGTTGGAACGTCTCATTTTCTTAGTAGGACATTATTTGCCAATATTTTACAAATCAAGTAAATATTCAGCTAACGTTTTCATAAAATCGGATTTCGATTTGAAGTAATTCGCACTTGAAGTACGAAGTGCGAACGAATCGTTGAAGAGTCATTTTGCGTGAACACGCGGAATACAAATCAGGAGGGCTAGCGATGCCGTAAATACATTTGAAATATGACTTATTTAGATTTATTCGTTATTTATTACTGTTTATTTAAAGTACTGTTTTAAACACTGTGTAATAAAGAAGAAAGTATTAAATTTTCTTTAGAACTTGAAAAAAAAATTAGTACTTACTACATTATACGGGTCTTTTATTGGTTGCATAGATTATACTTACTTAAAGCTAGTAATTAATTAACATTAATACGTACACAGTTTTTAAGCAATACTTAATCGAAAATTTTCTTAATTCGAATCCTTTACGACATCTGTCGCCAAAGTGGGACGCTGTATACTAGATAGTATAAAATTCTTGCCTACGGTTACGCCCAATACAATAGTTTTTTCTATCCTGATAATGTTCAGTATTCATGCGTCAGAGGCCGAACCATGACGTGTGTGACTGAGAGAGAGGGATGCCGCTCTACACATCGAATAGCGCCATCCTTTTCTCAGAAAATAAAAATATAAAATTACACGTCATGGTACAGCCTCCGATGTCGGTAACGGTCATCGTCTAAAAATGCATGCCCTCCCCTAAATTAAATTATTTCATAGATTAAAATAATTTTAATATAATAGGAGAACCGTAATTAATTAATGTTGATCCCATGTAACCGAACCAAAATAAAAGTGGATCTTTGCAAAAAGTTATTCGATATCGTTTTTGATGTTTTAAACTAAAAGCCTAGGAATTCATGCCTTTAGAAGTATTACAAAGAAAATGCGTAAGAACTAAAGAATATAAACTCATAATTAAAGTCAAATACAGCTATTTTAGTGAAGGAAGAATTCATCTTCTGGTTAGATACACCAGACGCTCTGACTTCTAAGCTACCGCAAACCCAACCCTCAAATACAGCTCTCAGAAAGAACAAATCATTCAAATGATCCTTCATTGATAACAAGCATACAAAATCTAAAATTACAATTTGATAATTTCATCATTCGAAATGAGCCCAAAAACCTAATGGTACATCTAAATACAAAAAAACTCATTAAAACGAGAAAAAAATGATGACACGTAATGCTTTGTGAAGCTAGAATTTTCACTCCAGTTGATATTGAGATAAAATTACAGATTTCATCGTCATCCATCAACCCGGGCGGGTATGCTGACGTGACAAGTTGTTAACTCTCCTGCCTATTGCTACCGATTAATGACTGAAACCACGTCGATTATTTATTCATACACCAAATTCTGTGTTTGGGACGATTAAATACCAATCATGTATGAGTGTGTTCCACACACGACCACGAACTTTGGAACCATTATTTATGTAGATAGCAATGGTGTTGGTATCGCAACGATTTCAATCAAGAGGGGTGTGAAATAAAGTGTAGTGAATTCAAGGGGAACGTGAATTATTATCTCCATATAAATGAATTATCTAGTTATAGTGATCTAGTCCAAATTTTGCCTATTCACTTAGGCAATAGGTAAAATGTTTGCTTTCTTTAGATTTTTGGCCATAGCTCATAACATACTCGTAATTGTTGGTAATCTACTCGTACACATTGTATATTATTTCTTAAATAACACATTACTAAGAGTCATTGTCCACCAGTTATATTATATATACTGGATCATTATTATTCGATTCCCAGGTAGAGCAAAGTGTTATTAGTTTTTTCTATGATATTCTCAGTAGCAGCTCGGAGTTTGGAATTTGTGCCCGGTTAATGGCAATAGGCTCGCCTCCTATTACATAGGACCTAAACGTACCGGCGAATAGTGGGTGTATATTAGTACACCTCTGCCAAACCCTTCGGAGAATAAAGGCGTGATGGTATGTTATGTATTTTACTTGTACAATTCTGTGCGTAGGGTGCACCTGATGATAATTTTGCCATCTGAAAGAAGAGTTCTGACGATAAAATGGTAAAATTATCACAGGGCTATCGCGGACGCGTCAATGAAAATTGTATTATGAACTATATCAGCATACATTATGATTTATAATTTAATAAAAAAATATTATGCGCCCTCCATCCGCGACTAGCCAGTTTGTGGAAATCTAACCTAACATTTGCCGAGGCATTGCTCAATACAACTCGGCCTTAAACAAATTAAACCATCATCACTTCGGACTCCGGCTATCCGATCTTACGCCATGTCCTATTTGGTACGTCTTAACTAATCAAGCGTATCCAATTCCGCCCATCAGCTCAATTGCTCTTAATACGGATTGCTCATGGCCGAAATACGATGCGAAAATTTTTAATTACAGCCATTACTCCAACCAGTAAATGGGTGCTGGGGGCAACGTACTTTTATTAATTGGTTTTGTCATCGGCTGACGAGTGGTATGCATTTTTAATAACACGAAATATTGCAATTATGGTTGTTCTGTCCAGACCACCGGCGAGGTAATTGTGTATACTGCCCACGGATCCGCCGTGGGGTCAAGATGTCCCTTTTTGGGGTACCTATGTAGTTTTTACGTTACTTTAAAGTTATATGTCGACTTCAGAGAATAAGTATGTGTGTGCTGCTTTATTTATCAAACTAAAGATCCCGTATCGGACTCCATCTTTGCAAAATTATTCGTCATTTAATCAGGTGACTTTAATATTTGCTGTTCCAGGGCCATAATATAGGTTTCAAAAAAGTTTTAAAAGACATCAAAGAGGAAACTTATGAATTAAAATTACTATGAAGTTTTTAATGCTATCTAACATATAAAACTAAATACGCTTCTGTTCTCAAAATCCAGTGTGATTGAACAATGAACTACTTTTATACATCTTAATGGTAAGTAGTATGTGTAGGACGTAATAACACAATATTCACATTCCTAAGTCATTATACAATCCCGCATGACATCAGGGTACTGATTAATTAATAAAAACCTTGCACAATGTCGAGACAGAACACATATGGTTGTTATTACTAAGAACATCCAGCAACCACAATCAGATGCAGTCATTCAATCAGCCTTAAAGGAAACTCAGAATCTATTAAGAGGCAGCAATATATTCTCATTAATGTCAAAACGCCGACCACTTTTTAGTCGCCTTATCAAAATCGCCAACGATTAATCTAATTAAGGCATTCTTCTGAACGCAACCATAGATTCCGATACCTACTCAAACATTTTTGAGATATTTCAACTCCCTTCTTCGCCTTAACTGGACTGGATGGACTGTGAACGGAATTTTAATTAAGGATACATTCAAATCAACTAAGATAATTCAGTTTAGAAACAATGCGTTTTGAAACCGGGATATATACTTTATACTTATATATATTTTCTTTAACTATTTTTTTTATTTAAATTTAGACGTCGGCAAACGAGCAGACGAGCCACCTGATGGTAAGTAGTCATCGTCACCCATCGACACCTGCAATACTAGAGAAGTTGATGATGCGTTGCCGGCCCGTAAGAGCCCTCTAGACGCGCCGTTTGAAGATCCCCATGTCATAGCGCAGTGGGAACATCTCAGGAGTAAGACCATTCCAAACCTTGGAGGTGCGCGGGAGAAAACCTCGCGACCCTCTAGCATTATGGTGTTCTAACATCGTGTGACATTATTTTATCGATTCGTCGTTACTTTAATTTACTTGTGATAATTCCAAACTGTCAAGCGAAAACAGCAGACATTTTGTATGCATTTTTGTCGCTTGAGCTTTAATGTATGTGTGTGTACAAATATATTGTAAACTAGCTTTTGCCAGCGACTTCGTCCGCGTGGAATAGTTACTTTGTTCCCTAGTTCTTCGCCCGCGGATTCACCTGCGTTGCCCCGTTCCTAAGGGTTGTAGCGTGATGTTTTATAGCTTGAAACCTTTCTCATGAATCACTCATTTTCCCAACATTTCCCTTCACTGCTCTGCTCCTATTGATCGTAGCGTGATGAAAAGTATACTATAACCTGCCCAGGAGTATGAAGAACAATTGTACCAAGTTTCGTTGAAATCCGTCGAGTGGTTTTTGTTTCTATAACGAACATACAGACAGACAGACAGACAGACAGACAGACAGACAAAAATTTTACTGATTGCATTTTTGGCGTCAGTATCGATCACTAATCACCCGCTGATAGTTATTTTGGAAATATATTTCATGTACAGAATTGACCTCTCTACAGATTTATTATAAGTATAGATGTCAATATCATCCCAACTTTTTTCGACTGATTTGCGGGCGTGGGTCTAACTATTGGTGTCTTTTCTGAGCAATACCATCGTATCGTGAGGATAAACTTGTTGTCAGGCATTTCAAGCTTCTGACTAACGACTGTCATAACCATAAGTATTCCTATAGCATCCGGGACTAAGTACTAAAGCTGGTCACCCATCCATAGACCGACGGCAGTAAGCGCAGCTTAACCTTGCAGGTCGATTGATCAGCTTAATAGCCGCAAGGCCCCTCCTATTATTAAATTGTAACAACTCATTGTAACGTTAACCAAATTTAACTGTGGTTTTGAAATTTGATACACGACGAATGCACACGTGCACACGTTGACTCGAGTATTAAATAAATAAACTAACTGGTTGTCATTCAAAAGTGTTTTTTAAAAACATCCTACATATACTAGTTTTTATGGGATAGAAGGGCAAACGAGCAGATGGATCGCCTGATGGTAAGCGATTACCGCCGCCCATGGACACCCGCAACATCAGGAGAGTCACAAGTGCGTTACCGACCTTTTAAAAGGGGATTGGGCCTCCGGTAACCTCACTCACTCGGCGAAACACAACATAAGCGTTGTTTGACGCCGGTTTTCTGTGAGGTATCATTCCGGTCGAGTCGGCTCATTAGATAAACACTTCATATAAAATACGGTACTTAACGTAATCTGTTTATTAATAGACTAAACACAATTTTTATGCATATGTTACTGTATGTAACTGCCTCATTAGTTTAGTGGTCCCAGACACGACTGCTACGCTAGAGGTCCTGGGTTAGATCACTAGGTCAAGCAAAATGTTATTGGGTTTTTCTATGAAATTCTCAGTAGCAACTCGGAGTCTCTCGCCCCCTATTACATGGGACCTAAACAAACCAGCGAACTGTGGGTGTGTATTAGTAGGCCTCTGCCTTACCCTTCGGGGATGATGGTATGTTATGTTCTTTGAACTATCGCATTTGATTGATAGTATTTAATTCTTCACTAGTTTAGACTGTGGTTTTATTAAATGTCGCCCTAGAGAACAAGGTATGTGATGCGGAGAACTTCACAAACATACAAAGTACAACTAGGGTTGAAACAAATATATGTGGATCACACAAATATTTACCTCCGGTGGGAATCGAACCCATAACACTCGGCACAATAGAAGTGATGATGAGACCACATTAATCACTACGCCAAACATTTGACTGTAAATAAAGATACTGTGTAAAATTGTGTCTAAAACTGAACGTTATTTTCAAACTCACAAATCACATAACAAAATTTGCATAAATACACAAAAAATAACAAGATTTTCTATATGAACTGCTGTTTAAATCAACGTAAGCACCTATTCCTGCATCTACGATATAATCTCGCATGCGAGAAACTCGTTACAAATATATATTGTGTTGCGACCCTATTAATTCCAAGAAACTATTTAAAATTCCGTCAGCCTCTCTAAATTCAGATCTTCACTTGTCTGCCTTGCTTTATACAGGGTGGTACTTTAAAATATTAAAATTAATATAATATAATATAATTGTACTCCTGTAAAGATTTTTTTGTAAATTTACTGTATCTGTACAATGTACATATATAAGACTATATATTAGATTATAATCAACTAGATTTCTCGTGCGCAGCTTCGCCTGCGTAATTTTCGGTTCTAAAATATACTGTGCCCATTATAGGTACTTTCGGAGGCGTGATCCCAGAAACAATCAGGGAATCACTCCTTGGAAGAAAAATCCGATTTAATACATCAGAATACACTTTTTTTATTTGCAATCTCATTGCTCTTATTTTTATAGAACGAATTCATTTCACATTTTTTTACAACAGTTCTACATATTTTCAAATTAGTGTTATTTATTCCTATTATAAAATTCTCAAGCAACCTGACCAAAGCTGGATGAGACGTCACCTCTTTGCGGCGACCTCTACAGTACCTCCACGTCCACGGTACCTACAATGGGCACAGTTTCATATAATAAAATATGCTAATTTTTAAAGATGAAAACAATTGTCAAAATGTCAACAGCTGTCGCTTATTGAATATGTGTGTCTGTCAACCGCATGGTAGTGTGTGCGGTCTTTCATACAAACTTTCACCTCCCTTTTCACCACCTTAGGGGTTGAATTTCCAAAAATACTTTCTTAGTACTCGTCTGCCACTGTAGAACCAGAAGGAACCAGCATGCAAACTTTCAGGAATCTAGCTCCGCTCAGTCAGTAGGTCAGTCAGGTTCTTCTTTTATATATATAGATAAAAATAACTTACCGTACTTACGAGCTTGCCAACTCATCAATTTAATTTGTATGGAATGTTATATTTTATTATTTAGATATTGGAGTAATTCTTAAAACTACCTCATGAATCTAGTGGTCGCTACGACGACTGCTACCTACTCTTGGGGTAGGGGGTCCTGGGTTCGATTCCCAAGTCAAGTAAAGTGTTATTCATTGGGTTTTTCTATTAAATTATTTAGACTGTTGAAATAAAACTACTTTTATGGATTTTATCGCGTTCCATTGCTATTATTTAAACTACTTTAGGCTGTTTCATTTAATGTCGTTTTGTCGTCTCCATCCTGTATATAGTATAATAGGTCGCATCGGGTCCAGTTGTGAATAAAGAAACCTGCGATACCAGTTACGTACTGCGTACCAGACACTACCGAGAAATAGTTTCAGACTAGAAAAAAAATAAAACGATCGATACTGACCTAGAGATAGCGAGTGAATAAGTACAATCAATAGATAAATTAAGATTAATTATAGTCTAGTGATACGACCATTGGACTGCCAAGTCAAAGATCTCAAGATCGAATCCAAGGCACCTCTGACTTTTCGAGGTCAGTCGCATAGCGATATCGCTTAGCAGCTCTGCGCCACGTGTTTTGAGTTCGATCCCCACACGAAGCAAATATTTGTATGGGCGTTTGTGTATATGAGTCTTTGTGTTCCGATACAGGAGAAAATCCTAGTCTGGGGCAACATTTTTTTAAAAAGAAAAAAGGAATAGTTAATTATCACGCACTTAAACGGTGAACCAAAACATCGTGAGGAAACCTGCAGATGCTGAGAGATTTCCTCGACGGTGTGAAGTCTGTCAACCCGCTTAAGGCTGGCATGGTGGACTATAGCCTAATCCCTCTCATTCTGAGAGGAGACCCGTGCCCAGCAGCGGGACAGTATAATGGGTTGATAGATAATTTATAAAACCGCAGTAGTTTTATCAACTTGTACGTAATTAGTATTGTTTTTTCCTATAGTATTGATTTCGTGCGACCTTGGTCTGGTTTAGCCAGTCGAGTTGACGTCAGAAGGTCATTTGAACTGCCTTCTTGATTTAGTGGTCTCAGGCACAGTTGTGTATCGTGAGGTCCTGGATTCGAGTAGGTTTTTTTATATGAAATTCTCAGTAACAGCTCGAATTTGGGCACAGTTCCTATGTTCCTGTTTCCCATGTAATAAGGGAGCGAGCCTATGAGGAGGAGCCTGCGAGGACTGGTTAAAAAACAGCGTGAGCCAATCTGTCTGGCATATGCTGAATCAGGTCCCTTTCAGTCTAACCGTGAGGCACGGTACTATTCTCCTCTGTGTTTCTTTTTTTTATAATATTCAATGTGTATTCTATGTACATGTGTTACTTGGGCAGCTGACTAAATTTTTCTTTCTTATTACATAAGGACTGAAACCTAATTCCTAAAAATATACCAGAGAACTGACTGCGTTAGTGGCTCGCCCTCGTGTCCCTACTACATGAAACCTAAAAACACATCCTCGATTGCGATGGAACTTTTGTCAAATAGTGGTAGCGCCCGAAGCATCCTAAAATAGAAAAGGGAAAAGAGGCGTTACAACGCAGCTACTTTTTTTTTCTAAACCTACAGGAAACATTGATACAGGAAGTATCACGACTTATCGTGACAGAATTCGCACGACCACTAGCATTTACAATCGTGACTGCAGTGCGTAGGCAGCAACTAACACCTCCTTAGAATTTTATTAAACTATCTAACATAATTCTATTCATATCTGCACGCGGGTTTTTCCTTAAAGTGTAAGCAGAATTTTAAGTAATATGAGTGTTATTACCATCGGTACATGTTCTTTGAATATAAATAAATAGGTACAGAAAGCAATTACCGAGTTTTCTCTCATAATTTACTGTTAGATAAAGTATTGTAGAATAATGTAGAATTGTATTCTAGTTGGCAGAGACTATAGATTTCCACTTGCTACGATGCTGGTAATTGATTATTCTCACATACACAAACACTGAGATCTGGAACAAATATTTGGATCGACATTACGTTTTTTTTATCTAAACTATGTGATCCACTGCTGGGTAAAAGTCTCCTCCATGTCCTTGCATTGATCTCTGTCAAGTGCTATCTAAGGTCAGACATTATGTATATTACTCTTATTGTCTAGTAATGTGACCTACGATGAATTCCAACTGCCCGCTTCTATACTTTTTCTTAAGCAATAACAATATTTTTATGTGCTCACGATCTTTACTACTTTTGTGTTTTCAAATAGCTTAATATTCTTCCAGTCTCATATAGAAATTACGTAGACCATTGGTTAAATGGTCTCACAGATATTATGACTCAAAGATAATTGCCGAAACTACTTTAAACTGACTCAACCCTAATACTTTCAAAGATAAACCCATTAAAAACCAAATCCAAACTATCTTTAAGTTTAAGTGCTGAGCATTATGGATGTAAGACCATGTTAAAAGTACGAGTAGCTATCTTGAAACAGTATAAAGGAACTTATTATAGATATGAAGGCACATCTGGATCGACTAACTCCTGATGAAGACGTCAAACGCAAAGCTCTTCCCACGCTCATTGAGTATATATTCTCAAAGCCCTTTTAGTTTCAATTTACTAGATAAGTAAACATCGCTACAGATTTAGAAACTGGGTTATTAGTTGAATGGCATTTAGTCACGACACTGATGTAATTGCTGTTTGCTACTACAAATTGTTGGTTGTGATATGACCGTGATATTGTTTGTGTAACTTTGGTATGCATACAGAACATGATTTCAAAATGTAATGAATGACATACCGTGAGAGGTAGTAATGATTGTTAAAATTTGATTTATAGTGTCGACGTCGGTTGTATATCGAGTAAATTAATGCATGTTTTAATGCGGCGGTAGCCTAATGGCTAGGGCGTCGGACTTCCGATCATGTGGTTGCCAATTCGAAACCCACCCGTAGCACTACCGACGTGAACCCACTCGTAACACAAGCATTTTGCTTAGCACGAGAGGTTAACAAGAATGCTAGTAATGTGCGACCCACATTGCTAACACTCTTTTTTTTAAATATTTTTGTTTTGGTTTTATAGCCTGTTTCAATATCTCTTTTTCTAATGTTGTTTCTCAATGTTGTTTTGTCTGATACCTTGGTAAGCACACCCCAACTGAGCAAAGTGTCATCGTAATTGAATGAAAAAATAAATGTATATTTTTATATATGTATGTATGACAGGTTTTAAAAATTAAAAATCATTTTGTATTTTTAAGTGTCGATAAAATTATTAACTTGTTAAATTAATACATTATTCTATTCAGTGAAATACAGAAAAAAAGTAAACAACATATCCCCTAAATACAAACACATGTTTAGAATCCATAAATAGAATTCTGTGTAACCACATTCTCATAAGATTGAGGCCAAATTGTGAGCCGTAAAGATAAACCGAATCAGATGACATCAACTGAACATCTGTCCTGAAAGCTTTTGTTGATACCCCTTTACACCACCAAGGCCAAACTTACGTACACAAAGGCACACGTGTCCTCCGTTTGTATAATCCAAATATTGCATTGAGAACCACGCCCGAACCTCACATCGCTTTATCGCTGGATATACCACGACCAGTTAAGCAAGCACCTAATCCTTCCCATACTTCATTACGAAACGACCTATTGAAAGGTCAGTGGAGGTCAATTTAGAATGGACGATTTAAATTATTCCGGTGACACGCTAATGCCACGGTATCTGTGACGGATCTGACTTGGGACTTCATCTAGACTGTTTCATTAAAACCGTTTTAGACAGATATTGTGTATGCGATTTCGGTTAATCAATTTAGGTGTCAATCATCGCTAAATTTTATTGCATCAACTTTCTAGTTCTACGATATCTTACTGTCTGATCAAAAATTATCGACTTTTTTGCTCTGATTGCAAACTAAGACGATTAAGAATATTAATTTGAAATAAATGTTTCGACATGACATTATAAACATAAGTTTGGAACTAATTATTCGAGCTGGTTTTAGTTGTAAGTACATAGAATCCTTTTAGTAATTTCTTACATTAATACAATGCAACCTTTAGCAATTTGTAAGGCGAGTGCACATCATCTAAACTACGAGCTGCTACTGAGAATTTTATAGAAAAAGCAAATGGCAACCAGAACCGCGCTTATGACCATTTGACCAATGAGACAGTTTACTCATACGGCTTTCTATTAAATAAAAATGTCTTCTCTCAACGCTGCATTCGAATATGTACGTGTTTTATATACTTTCTACGCCACAGCAACGTGTGGTCACTACAGCTAGTTTCTAATAACATAATTATCTGTGCAAAAACAAATGCCATTTTATGGACATTTTTCTCGGATATTCCGGGTCAATAAGCTTTACCTGTTCATCCACACGATTGTGTGTGGAACAATGATGGGACGAATACAACCGTGCGGGAGTACGCGGACATTCTGTGACAAATCGCCGGAACGAAGGTGGTTCCTGCCATTGTCTATTGCTACTACCGTGAACTCGAGTTTACTCGGCCCCGTAATAATATGAGTGTTGCCAGTTCCCACGGTACGTACATCACTTGTAGTTGTTGACATATTGTTCATTCAAGTAGAATCATTTGTTTTGGATGCGTGGTGTACTTTGTTTTAGTAGTTGGTAGTTCTGTTTTATAATCAAAATTAGTACGCGATAGTAGATAGCGTCTCTAATTTTTTTTGTATAGGCATAATTAAATAATGCCAATGGTTACTCTCCTAATGAAGTTGTATGGCTAAATTTAAAAATAATAATAATATGATTAGTAAATGCCAGGATTGTGAAATAATTTTAACGAAGTAAAGCAAAACATAACAAACTTTTACCAACCCAATTTATGTCTTCAAGATAATTTACAGAAACAAGGGTCCTCTTATTAGATTTAAGTTTTACGTAGAAAAATTAAGTGTTTACGGTCCCTTTACATCAACCTATCCATACAAAAAGCTACAAGGAAAAGAACAGAATCCCTTAAGTATAGCGACAAATTGTGTGTCATTATATTTAAATGAAGCGGGGTATACCACCGCAACATTTTACCAAAAAATTAAATCACCTGTCGCAAGCGTCAAGGCAAAATACTTCAAAACACCATAACCGAGAGGGCACTTTCGCGTAGCAAGAGCAGAAGACCATTTTAAGTTCCGCATAAATAGAGATAATTTGAAGGTAAATGTTGTGACATAAATTTAGATCATGATGTCATAAAGATAAGGGGTATTTTTGCGTGCGAGAATATTTTGCTGGACAAAAGAGTAGTTAGATTAGGGCAAGGGGAAACACCGTGTCAGCTCCCGTTTTTGTTCGTATTGTCCTCGTGTGTTACTTTCAAAAGAAGCTGAAATCCGGAAGCCACTTGATTCCTTTACGTGTATCCTTTCATAAATGTTATAAGGTTAGATTCACCCTTAGTGCCATACATAAATTGGTTTTGGTGGGATCAAGTAAAATGCCTTTAATTTCTTTTTACTATTATTTTTCAATTAAGTATGTATTTCAATTTGAAGATTGCAAGAATCGTAGTAAGTACTGTTCTGTATTTTTTGCCTACTCCTATGATAGGCATGAGAGTATAGGTAAGTAGGTTCAGACTCCAGCACATCAAGTTACCACAAACTGTCAAATTTGCTCAATAAACTCTATTGTTTGTAGATTAAATTGAAAATCGATTGAAGATATTTGATAGATTTGGATACCATGATGTGTTGTTGACTGTTCCGTACCTCAAAAGGAAAAAACGGAACCCTTAAAGGATCACTTTGTTGACCATCCGTCCGTCCGTCTGTCTGTCAAGACCCTTTATCTCGGGAACGCGTGGAGGTATCGAGTTGAAATTAAAACCATATACTCAGGTTTACAGTCCCTTGAAGCTGTGAAAAAATCAAACTTCTAAGTTAATGCAAAAAAAAAGATACGGCCGTTTATGGAGCAAATAACGTATATTTCGAACCTCCCAACAGAATCAAAATTTATAGGGTATTTTCCGTTCACGTAGAACTATGAAATTTGGCAAGTAACACCGTCTTATACTACAAGTATAGGAAATAAACTGAAAACTATACATTTGTAATTAATTATAATATGTATCTAATGTACGGAACCTTCGATGGGCGGTTGTCCGGTCTTTTTTAAATAATTAGGATTTTGCAGATATTTTAAAGGGATTATATTTGCTTCGATGCAAAAAGTCTCTATAAAGTAAAAGTTTTACCTTTTATTTGGTACAAAGATATAAAAGTACCTTCAGTCTTCCTTGGTATTTTTGTAATGTAATTGTGTAGGTACCTACAATAAAATAATATTGTAGGTACCTACAATATTATAATAACGAGTTGTCAGGACAATGTAGGTTAATGTTTTAAAGACTTCGAAATCTTTTGTTACCATGGTTACTTGTATAGTATCTGTACCATGGTACCCCCAATGATCTGGATCTAAAAGTACATGTTTGTCGTTTAGTTGTAATTATGTTCTGCATGTTTTAGTTATCGGTACTCTTGCTGTTCAAATAAAATATGCCTACAAAATTACTCTATATGTTTAAAAAATATTTTATCTACATATATCGTCCCACTATGAAGGCTGATCGGAAAAGGTCATAAATGTCTTCAGAATATTGACTAACAATAAGTAAATTGAACTCATTGTTTCGGTGATGAATTGAAGTTTTTCCTGGTTGTCTATTTTTTTTTAATCAAAGCAGTTCTAGTTTTGTGACATGACCGTAAAAAAATTTAGTGTGGTCATGGAACATTAACCAATCAGTCACGATCATTACAACCGGTCACGTTTTTAATATAACGTCATTATGGTGGCAAATTAAATTGTCTCGCTATTCACACATCCAAAACAAAATAAATTGTCTATAGTAATGATCTATTACATTTTGACGTATTATGTATTATTTATGTTTATTATAATAACACGATAAAATCCATAAAAAATAGTTTTATTTAAATACTAGCTTTTGCCAGCGACTTCGTCCGCGTGGAATAGTTACTTTGTTCCCTAGTTCTTCGCCCGCGGTTTCACCTAAGTTGCCCCGTTCCTAAGGGTTGTAGCGTGATGTTTTATAGCTTGAAACCTTTCTCATGAATCACTCATTTTCCCAACATTTCCCTTCACTGCTCTGCTCCTATTGATCGTAGCGTGATGAAAAGTATACTATAACCTGCCCAGGAGTATGAAGAACAATTGTACCAAGTTTCGTTGAAATCCGTCGAGTGGTTTTTGTTTCTATAACGAACATACAGACAGACAGACAGACAGACAGAGAGACAAAAATTTTACTGATTGCATTTTTGACGTCAGTATCGATCACTAATCACCCGCTGATAGTTATTTTGGAAATATATTTCATGTACAGAATTGACCTCTCTACAGATTTATTATAAGTATAGATACCTAAGGTATGTTTAATTTTCTATGACTAGAAAATTAGAAAAACATATTATTGAGACCACCATATTCAAATACCGTCTTTTTACACATTTTGTGTTGGAGTTAGAGAGAGAAAATAACAAAGATCTTTAACAAGCTATTTTTTCGTCCATCGTTCGTGCGTGGAAAACTTCTAGGGAAAGGAGATTCTTCTAGATTAGCAAGGCCATGCCAATGGGTGGGATCTGGTCTTAATACCAGACCATAGCTTGTCATGGTCGTGGCGAAAATCATGAATCCCATGGCCGAGACTATAAATAGGTTTTTAGTCGATAGGAGTCCGACGTCCCTGCTGTTCTTCCAGATAGTAGAAGATCTGTGAGGCTTTCTTTTGCACCTCAAATAAAAGCTAGCTATAATTTATTAGGTTGATACATAAATTACTTGCTAGCTTTTTTACAATACATTGGAAATCAAAACCGACGTCATCTTATTAATAAAATATTTTTCATAAAATCGAGTTTAGGTATGTGGAATACAAAGAAAAGAGATAAAAAATCTTCCTGCTTCTTTCATTTATTTTCTTAAAATACATTGTACGGTGTTGCCACAGATCTACGATAGAGCGTAAGGTGTTCTTTAAGTGGACTGGTATACAAACGGGTTACTGGTTACCATATCAAGTAGATGACTACTACTGTGTGGTATAGAGTCACTTACGTCTATATTGTTGCATACATATCATCACGCCTGTATTCCCCGAAGGGTTAACCAGAAGCGTACTAAAAGTAGGTTATTCCACTCACAGTTCGCCGCTATGTTTAGATCCCATATAACAGGGGCGAGCCCATTGCCTCTAACCGGACCCAAAAAAAACCAGACAATAGCCCCAGTAGGTAGCGCGCGTGTTCGGCACGCGTGCTTTCTAGGTGGGTTACCTCTAGTTCCCCTCGGTTACTGCGGCTCTGGCAGTCTTCAGTCCGTAGGGGCTCTTAAGGGTCGGCAACGCATCAGCAACTCCTCTGGTGTTGCTGGTGTCTACTTACCAGATGACTACTTACCAGGTGGCTGGTCACCTCTTTTGCCAACTTAATCAATAAAAAATACCGCACTTCGGATTTTAGCCGTATCATATACATAACATATCCATTCATAAGAAAATCAACTGGAAAAGCTTTTAATACCGGTTAACTGCGCCGCTGTCTCTCCAACTCCATGAAGATCGCTAATTACAGAGCATTTGTGATTGAAAGCCATTTCTAACGCAAAAAGTTAATAACCAATAATGACGGCTAATTGCGCACGCGACGAACTATCGAGCTGCACTCGTGGGAGACCGCGGTTTTTACTTTGATTACGATTTCTTAAAACTGCTATTACTGTTACATTTAATTGTGAAAACGTTCGAGACTACACATATTTCCTGTGGATTTAAAATGTGGTTGATTGAAGACGATAATTAAATGTTTGGTAAGCTTTCAACTGGTCGAATTCAATTTGGAATAATAAATATTCTATCCCACTGTAGCTTCCAGTGTAGTCGCGGAGAGGGTGTGAGAGCCATGTTGCTAATCTTAAAAAAGTTTGGGAAACTAACTAAGGAAGCAGCGGAGGAAGAAACGGCGGTAGCTACGGCGTCGGATTTGCGATCATGTGGTTGCCGATTCGAAACCTACCCATTGCACTACCGACGTGAACCTATTCGTAACACGAGCATTTAGCTTAGCACGAGAGGTTAACAAGGATGCTAGTTAGTTAGTGCAATCCACATTGCTAATAAGTTATAATAAAAAAAAACTACTGCAATTTTCTTGATTAATATTGATAAATATATCTATTGACTGCATGTTCATATTCTTTCTCATGCTAATACAATAAAGGTGTGTGGCAACTGCATTCCATAGGTGCCAGTGCCAGCAGCACCTGTACCTAGTATCACTAGCACGTTATCATCTTGAGACTTCAGTAGATGTTTTTGTATGGCAGCGAGTGAAGGCTTGGACTTACCAAGCCCTCACTCAAACGTTGTTGACATCAGCAAACTCAAAGTTTGCTGATGTCAAACACCGCCGTTTCAAGAAGTCAGCAGTTTGTGAACATACTCTAGACAAGGCCCAGCACTACATCAGATTTGATAAACCACAAGTCCTCGCAAAAGGAAACCGATTCCTTCCCAGGATGATCCGTGAGGCTATTGGAATTAAAAAACATCCAAATTTCAATAGAGAAGACGGCTGGGTATTATCTCCTGCTTGGAACCCCATTATAGATTCCATAAAATCAAAATCCAAGTCCAAAACTGCAAGACCGCAGGATACGGTGAGCTCGTTCTGCGTGAATCGGATCGCCAATAATTAACAAAAATGTAAGGTAGCTGTTAGTAATTGTAACATTAAGACGTCCAACAACTTAGTCTACCCGTGACCATGGATGCTGTTAAGGATCCGAAACGTCGGGAATCAAATAATATCAATATAACGCGATAAAATCCGTAAAAAGTAGTTTTATTTCAAGCCCAATAATTTCACTGGATACCGTGCTCTATAAACTGGAACACAATATTGTTAGCATTTTATTGCTTAGCGACAGAATATGTAGTGGTAACACCCCAGACAAACTCCATTAACGGAGTCCTACCACTTTTATCTATTACTACAGAAGCTGTAACTATAACTAAATTAAAACATTCAACTAAACGAACACTTATCTACATTTAAACCATCTCGTGAGAGTGGCTTATCAAAACAATCAATTTTCTGGTTTATAGCTGTCCATTTGTTTAATGGGACGGCTATAGACACTATAGACAGTATACCGGCTAAATGTTATCAGCGATTGTCAATCTCCTCGCGTGTTACCAAAGTAGCCGTCCAACGCCATACTTGGCTATATGTTCCATATAAGCACGGAATTTGGACGGAGATGTAGTGATAACTGACTTGACTAATGCATTAAGGTCGGTTTTGATGCATTTCTGTATTATTTATTACTCTACTTGTATTTTTAAAATTTTGGTATTTGGCGCAAGATATCTGAGATCTTAAGCAATAAAATATGCCCAAATTAAATTAGAAACTTTATGTACATGTTTCTCTATTTCAATATTAATAACGTCATTATAAAGTTTTAAATTGGGTGAAAGATACATTTGATAGCGGAAAGGACACATCTGCGTCCTCCAATCGAATTACCAAAACGGAAGAGGCAGGTATAAAAATCAAGACACAAGACACATAGATAGTAGAAGTAATTAATAATTATGAACATGGATCCCATCCCATCTGTACTTCTATTACTTTAAATACGATTTTTACATAGAGCTGAGCACCTAAGAGTCATTCTTCTTCTTCTCCTTTTAGTGGCTGTCCAACTAGTAAAGTTTAGCAGTTAGATCGGCATATTCATCCATGTTTCTCGCGAGGCAGAACGGTTCTGCGGCACTTCTCCCGCATCCCGGTTCATTCTCGAATATTTGCTAGCCATAACGTTTTCCTTACGACCCGCTCTCCTTATACCAGTAACTTTTACCATCACGATGAGTTGCAAGATCTCCTATCTGGGAATAATACATGTCCCAAATATGCAACTTTTCTTTGTTTGCAAAAAATTGCGGTCCTACAACACGTGATAAGACTTCCTCAATTGTCATTTTTTGTATCCCTAATGGACATTAAAAACCGCCAATTTAAATTATGTATTCAAAATACAAAGTTCTCGATATATATTCTATCCCTACAAAGAACGATATTCCCAACACCTAGAATCCCAAAAAAGTATACAGCCATCAAAGTAAAGAAATATATTTAACCCTTAAAATTATAACTATTTCAAAACAAAATCAGGTGCATGATTGAGCAACACGAGATAAGGGCTAAGAAAACAGCCGTAAGGGTGGCCTCAGTTAGATGTTATTGACTTATGCACCCGACCAATGAGCTGCGCAGGCGACGGCAGGTGCGCAGACGCACAGAAGTGAAGCGACGAGAAAAAAACAACGATAAGCGGAACGTTTATAAATAGCGCCAACGATGCATGTTACCCTTTGAAGAGCTCAAGAGCCTGTTTGCAAGAAAAAA
Organism: Acronicta aceris; assembly: GCA_910591435.1. Lineage (NCBI taxonomy): Eukaryota > Metazoa > Arthropoda > Insecta > Lepidoptera > Noctuidae > Acronicta > Acronicta aceris. The sequence goes on along the minus strand of OU342761.1, from coordinate 13,225,761 downwards.
TGTATAATTAACTCGGACTGGGATGGTTTTAATAAAAAGAACAATGTTGCATTGATAACTCGAAATTAAATGTGTGTGCTATCTATGGTATCTGGTTTTAATTTCAATGTTTCTGTTTAAGAGAATAAGCCATTACACTGTCATAAAAAAGATCTCTCTTCTAGGCTTTTCCAAACTACATTAATTTTGTAGTTGACTTCCAATCTGACCAGATTATGAATGTCTATGAAATAGTATTTTATACGAAGCCGTGATAGCGTAGTGGTATGACCGTTGGACTGCCAAGTCAAAGGTCTCGAGTTCGAACCCAAGGCACGTACCTCTGACTTTTCGAAGTCATGTGCGTATTAAATAGTTAATTATCACGCGCTTAAACGGTGAAGGAAAACGTCGTGATGAAACCTGCATGCCTGAGAGATTTTCTCGATGGCGTGTGAAGTCTGCCAACCCGCACTAGGCTACACTACTACGTGGCTATAGCCTAATCCCTCTCATTCTGAGAGGAGACCCGAGCCTAGCAGTGGGACAGTATAATGGGTTGATTGTTGTTGTGTTATATTATACGAAGCCACTGGCATCAGACTTCCGCGACCTAATTTCTGGACGATTGATTGGAAACTAGTTGTTTGTTACTTTAACGATTGTCATAGGTGTTCATAGAACAACCAGGACTGATGGTCAAGTAACTCATAAAAGAATTTCTAACTCACTGCTAGGTCGATGATAGAATTATGCTCTTGAATGAATACGTCAACCCTGTATTCTTTTTTTTTTAAAACGTTGACCCACACTAAGATTTAATCCTGTATTGTGGGTGCGTTTACAAACACAAATTCTCACATACACAAACGCCCAGACCCGGAACAACTACCTGTAGATCATACAAATACTTGCTCCGTGTGGGGATCGAACCCACAACACGTGGCGCAGAAGCCGACCGCTCAACCGTGTCGTCAAATTCTACCGAATTATTATTCCAAATACCTATTTGTAATCCTTCGTAGTGCAGTAAAGATCGTCCCCTACCGAGGACGTAGTAAGAAGTCAATGAATAAATTCGTCCCCTCATTAATTAGTTATGTTAATTATTTTATCAGAAGCGGCATCCTCAAAGCATTGGAATCTTCATTCTGAATCTGTTGCAAGTCGAAATCTTTACTAATTCTTTTTGCTCGAGTGATTTTTACATACTGTGTAAACATTAATACGTAGTGCACTGTATCAGACTTCATCGTCTGATGTGATATTTATTCTTAGTTCAAAGATGAGAATAAGATGATTCACTTAGAGTAATTTATGTACTTAAATAATTATTGATTATTTTATTCATAATACGAGCATGCATTTGAAAAAATGTTTCAATATTATTTGAAAAGTTTTTATACATAACATAACATACCACACGCCTGTATACCTCGATAGGTTAGGCAGAAGCGTAGCTACTAATGTACACAGACCGTTTACCGATATGTTTAGATCCTATAATCCCAAGTTTTTATCTGTTACTATTTAATTATAGTATAAATGGATAACATCTCATATTTTCATAGTATAATTTCAATTACACCAGCTTACTGAAAATATTTTGTTTCTTGTTTCTAGACTAAATTGCCTGGTTGGAGTTAACGTGACGAGAAATGATTTATTTAAGAACTTATATTAAATCTGATTCTTATTATATTCTTTAGATATGAATTCAAGCTTTACGAGAATCAAGCTTCACAAGAAACAGACTTCATACGGCTACGAAATAGACAAAGGCAATTCTTACGAGTGCAGGACAAGAAAATCCTGTTGTGAACAGGTGCGCGCTGTTTATGATCCTCGTATTTTATAACTGGATGTCTGTCGATAAGACCCAGTGGAATTTATAAGAATCAGGACTCTTGTCATAAAGACTGATTGTTTATAAACATGATTTTGTTTTTTAAAACTAACCAGGAGAGATAAATTCAATAGCAAGAACGCATCCCAAAAATTTTATAGGGTTGACTTAGAAAGTTTACAAATGTCAAATCAATAATTTTCGTGACATATTCACGTTGAGGTACGGTTAAGTAAATATAAAACCATTGCTAATACAATAGCTTTGAGTTCTTGGCACATTTTTGAATTGTAGCTTCCGCATTCACGAACCATAGATTATACCGTAGCTACTAACTACAGAACAGAATAGTTACTGCAGCATCTCGGGGTAGAAAGAGTCCATTTTTCCAGGATTTCTAAGAAAAAGATTTTGAAGACAACCTTCGTGTGAAAACTACTCAGCAGTAGATATCAATATAAAAAACCATGGGCGACGGTGATTACTTACTACCTGGTAACTCATCAGGTCGTTTGCCGGCTTAATCCATAAAAAAACTGCAGAGGCGTTATGATTCAGGCCTGTACTCCCCGAAGGGTGAGATAGAGGTGTACTTATGTATACCCATAGTTCGCTGGTATATTTACGTTACGTCCTACGTAATAGAGGGCGAGCCTATTGTCATTAAGCGGGCGAAAAAACAAACTCCAAGTTGCTAGTGACGATTTCATAGAAAAATCCATTAACACTTTACTCGACCTGGAAATCGAATCCAAGACATCCACCGCAGCAGTCACGCTTAGGATCACTAGTCTTATGAGGCACATAACGTGGGAGAGCCATGCTTCGGCACGAATGGGCCTGCTCGACCGGAATGATACCACACAGAAAACCAGCGTCAAACCACGCTTACGTTGTTTCGCCGAGTAAGTGAGGTTACCGGAGGCCCAATCCCCTTTTAAAAGGCGGCCAACGCACTTGTGACCCCTCTGGTGTTGCGGGTGTCCATGGGCGGTGGTAATCACTTACCATCATGCGATCCGTTCGCTCATTTGTCCCCCTATCCCAAAAAAAAGGCAGTCAAACTCAAAAGCAACACAATTTAGTTTAGCGGTATGTGTAAAAGAGGTTACTATCAGTCGAATCTTTAACGTCTCCACTGTTCATAAACTAGCTAGTGGTCGTAAAAAGCATGAAACTTGAAGATATTCCTTGGCCAGTTGCCGACATCCATGGACTGTCAAACGACGATAAAATCAGATTGGAGGAAATCGTTGGCATTGGAATTGACCGGCGACATCCAGAAGCCTTTTCAAAGCTATTTGATTAGTAATCAATGTGGTAATAAACTTTTGACAAAGACTAGTTGTTGCCCGCGGTGTTGCCTGTTTCTATATTGTTTATTCGAAATTGTGAGAATATACCTACCATTTATTATATAAAGAGGGAAGCAAGTGAGCAGGCGGGTCACCTGAGGGTAAGTGATCACCGCCGCCTATTGACACTTATATATTGATTTAAATACCGTTGACACTAGTTTTTCCTGATGAAAAGCACAAACTGATTACTGTACTAAGCTTTTGAATATCCATGCCTATTCTTATACAACTAACTACATAACTACATAGTATAAAACAAAGTCGCTGTCGCTGTATGTCCGTCCCTATGTATGCTTAAATCTTTAAAACTACGCAACGGATTTTGAAGCGGTTTTTTAATGAGTGAAGCGGTAATAGATAGAGTGATTCAAGAGGAAGGTTTTAAGCTATTTAACATTACACTACGACTCTTAGGAATCGGGCAACGCGGGTGAAACCCCGGCCGGGCCGCTAGTTAACAATATGACGTTTATACAACCACTCAATGTGTTATTGCGATCGTTTTGCGGTTCAGACGGAGATGCCACTCTATATATTAATAGCTATCCCTTTCTTACAATCAAAATATGGTCGCGTTGACAGTTTGTAGGGTTGACTTTTTCTATACGTGTATGTATCCCTATATGCGATACGTTATCTTGATACGCGTTCATTCGCCCAAAAGGTAGGTCCTTTATTTACCTTAAAGAAATAACGAATACAAATTCAAAGCATGCATATCTGAATTTTCAAAATCATAGGCGTATTCTTAATGTTATTAATTATCATGCTAGCCTAATGCGGATTGACAGATTTTATACGCCAGCGCCGTTCAGAAAGCCTCTCAGGCATGCAGGTTTCCTCACAGTGTTTTGTTTTTGTCACAGCGGGCACGGACGTAGTTTGTACGGACGTAGGCGTAGTTTGCCACCTCGCATTAGATCAGTGTGGTGGACTAAACCTAACCCTTCTAATTCTGAGGTGGATCGTGACCAGCAGTTGAGCAGCAAATGAGTTGCTGAAACTAGAAAGTAATGAAAAGATAAAAACTAGAATGAAGCTCGGGGACCTGTATGGTATCTGTAGTTGGTGAGTTAGGGAGGTGTGGAAAGTACCCTTTCTGTACGTAGTACCAATAGATATTCTGTGGTTAATACACTTGGTAGGAACACAATAAAACCCCCAACGCAAAGCAAAACGCACATAAAATCAATTCAAGTTTTCTGAGTATGCGGTACGCACGCAAGTCGTAAATCATCAAGTGAAATCGTTATTGTTTATAAACAAGAATTGCGGTTTACATTCAATCACTAAGATGTCAATACCTTTTCTCCATTCATTTCTATTGAGATACTAATGATGATTCGTACTAGAGTAGAGAGACTTGGCTAAGTCAAGAATAATTTGTGCACTGAAAATCCTATTCTATTTATCCCTTTCTAGAATTGCTTTTATAATGAATGTTTGGGAGAATTTATACGATGTTTTTTTTTCGTATATTTTTAAAATAATGAATCCATTGCTGTGTTCAGAGTTCTCAAATATCGCAACATACATAACATGTATGAATACTTAACATTAAGTGATAATTAAGTACTCTCTTGCATCGTTGTCTCTAGTACCTACACAATACGAGTACTATTACCCCAACGTCTTATCGCCGTTGTCGTAATCGGTGATCGATATATCATTTGTGAGCCGGTTCTTACCGCCTATATTGTTTTCTAATAGGTCCTATTGTCTTCTCAGGCATATGTAACCACTCCGCATTGTCTCACCGCCATTGATTTCTTGCGTAAGCTCGCTGTAAAAAATTGTGAGGGGGCTTTTTTGACACTTCACGTACCCATGTGAAATTGATATCAAGTTGAGCAAGAATCATTTTGATCTCGCTATTAATCAACAATTCACAAAAGACTGCCAGAATAACGTTTATGTTGGTATGTTATTGTTGTTAAAAATTAAAGGGGGATACATAATTATATAAAGCAAAGGAAGGCAATTGAGGTTTTAGTTGGCAAGCGGCATTAGTACCTACGACGTACATATATTTTTTATATGCTTACATTTGTATGTTTAGATGTTTGTTAATCAATCCGACAAAAACTGAACGGATTTAAATGAACATTGGCACACAGATAGAGTAGAAACTGGACTAACACCGAGGAATTTTAATCCAGGTTGGACCCAATTCACGCAGACAGGGCAGAAACTAAGTAAAATATAAGTTAAACTAAGATAAATATAAGACAAGACCAACATGGTAGCCTTCCCTTTAAATAATGTCTGCATCCTACCAATTTCCTGTGACTCAGCCGATAAGCCAGGGTCCACCTCTTTATTATTTATATGCCATAAATTACTTGCAAATTGCCTTCTTAATTAGACGCAGGAACCGGTTCGGGAGTCCGCTCTGTTTTACTTATTTTTAAACCTACTTAAAGAATTTTAACAGGCATCGCATTTCAAAAGGATTTGCATTATCTCTGACTTTTAACTTTCGGAATTTAGTTGTTTAGTTTTATTTAACAATGGTCATTTCACAGATTTAAACATCTACCTCTTGATAGGGACTGCTACGCTCGAGGTTTGGGTTTCATTCCCAGGTCGACCAAAGTGTTATTGGGTTTTTCTTTGGAAATCCTCAGTAGCAACTCGGAGTTTAACTTATTCAAATCTCGCCCCGCCGCCGCAGCAATAGTCCAAATCTCGCCCCTGTTGCATCAGGCCTAAACATACTGGCGAACCGTGGATTTACATAAGTACCTACACATCGGCCTAATTATCAAGAGAGGGTGCATAGTGGAATCGAATAATTCCACTCATAATTGGAGCTGCCCGACTGGGTAATTACCTCTACCTTGCAGAAAATCGTAGCCAAATAACATACCTCCGTGCTATGTTGTGTTCCTAACGGTGAGCAAGGTCGTCAGAGCTCCGCGAGGAAGCGTTGTGTTTGCAGAGTTTGACCGGTGATGTGTCGTTACCGCCGCTTTTATACATGGCAGTACGTCTCCTATGCTGCCAGCCCAACTATTCCCCCTTAATTTACAGGGTCAGCAACGCGCGAATGATACCCCAGGTGTTGCAAGTTTCCATAGGCTACCATCAGGAGGGCCGTTTGCTTGTTTGCAACCTTAGTGGTATAAAAAAACCCTTCAAGGAGACAGGCGTGATGGTATGTTTTTATATGCCATTTTGTTAACCTGACCACAGCACCACTTAGCTTAAGTCACGACAGTTTCATAGGAACAGACTACCAGCCTTTCATCTCTCAAAACTTGCCGCCCACAGTCCAATAAAATTCACACGAAAGTGGGCGTTAATTACATTAAGCTAAGGCCACTTGCAGTAAAAATACCGTTGTATTTGTTTATTACGATCTGATACAGTACAGTAGCTGTGGGAAGAGGCCTATACCCGTGTTTACGGCTGATCTATCAACTGATAGGCGGAACTCAGTATAGTAAGGGAACGCTCAATTTTAAATGCATATTTAATTAAGTCGGATGTCTAAAGCAATTAGACAATCTATAAATTTGTATCGTATTTTCTATTTCAAGAGTTATGGATTCGATATTCTAATGACATTTTAATTTTAAGTTACATATATACATATTTTTACCAATTGAAGTTAAAAATAATTCTTAATAGAATTATTTTTAACTTCAATTGGTAAAAACAAATAAGTGTAATGAACATCGGCGTTGAAAATAAATACTAAAAACATTTCATAAGTACATATTATGTACTTATAGAAAATCTTGAAACACTTATATTTATTGTAGCGGCGGTAGCCTAATGGCTAGGGCGTCGGACTTGCGATCACGTGGTTGCCGGTTCGAACCCCACCCAGTGCACTACCGACGTGAACCCACTCGTAACACAAGCTTAGCACGAGGGGTTAACAAGAATACTAGTAATGTGCGACCCACATGCTAGTAAGATTTTTAAAAAATAAATTCTTCAGTGTCTAGCAGAATAATATTATATATCTAATATTATTCTGCTAGAGACCTGAGAAGTCTAGCATATCTAAATGATTATAACTTTCTTATTTTACTTTAGTTTTTGGTGATCGACTCTAATAATGGTAATCATTCTCATGGGGCAATAAAAAATACTTAATCAGTTAGCCTATTAATTCATTACTTTTTAGGTAGAAGTAGGGGTGTTCTTACTTACTTAGACCTTGGAGCTACTCAACTCTAACGGCCAGTTTCTATATCCAATCTGTCGATAGATTTGCTTATTAGAGATAGAATTTTGACATAAGCTCCATACAGCTACTGTAAAAAAAATTCTATCTCGAGTAAGCAAATCTACAGACAGATAAGATATAGAAATCGGCCGTAAATCTAAAAAAGGAAAGATTTGTATTTTTGTATGTAATGAATAAACTTAAAAACTGGACTGATTTCAAAAATTCTTTTGCTGTTAAAAAGCTACATTATCCCTGAGTAACATAGGCTATATTTATTATTAGAAAAAATTAGGGATCCCGACTAAAACTTCAACAATGTCCACCCGTGCGAAGCCGGGACAAACCGCTAGTTTTTCATAAATTGTGTAACAACAAAATTATCTCAAGGCTTTTAATTAAGTTCTTTTTTCCATTTCGAAATGAGTTTTAATAACTCAACTTTGAGAAAATTAAGGCCTTCGCGATTCTACTTACTTTTTTAAGAAAAGTCTGTCTTGTAATAAAAATTATACCTACGAATAAGGTGAAAATTCTAAGAAAAGTTTTTACAAAGAAAAATATTCTTAGAGATAAAAGCCGTTACGGTTATCGCCAATTTGTGAAGAGTTTACGTATCTATTTGAGAGTAAATTTACCAAAAAAATTACTTTTTTTAAATAAAATGCGATGGAAAATAGATAGACACATATATTTGGGATAAAACAATTTATTTTTTGTAAATGCAGTGCTTCTTTAAATACTTAATAGAGAAGGTATTTTTTTAATCTTTATTTTTTACCAAGGATTTTTGTACAAAAAAAATTGACGATGACAATCCCATTGTACCTTATTTTAGGTATACTATCTACTTTTATTTATCTTACACCTAAAGGAAGGTATTTCTAAAGAGTTAATTCGTAATAGGTACCCACTTATTATATTCGTAATTTAATTAACCATTTTTATCTACAACTTTTTGAATCATAAAAACATCACCATCAATTGTTATTCATTTATGGAAAATATATTTTTTTGGGTATATCGAAATATTGTAAAACTTACAAAATTTCTGCCTCATTAGTCAAGTGGTCCCAAGCGCGACTGCTATGCTAGAGGTACTGGGTTCAATCCCCAGGTCGAGCAAAGTGTTATTGGGTTTTTTTTATGGGACCTAAACATACCGGTGAACTGTAGGTGTACATTAGTACACCTATGCCTAATCCTTCGGGGAATACAAGCGTGATGGTATGTTATATGTAAAACTTAAATTGCCTAAATTAACAACTGTGAATGTTACTTTTATGAATACTCTTAGTCAGCATTTCCTTTTACACTTGCTTCTTTATTAATTTATCACTTACAACATTTTACCACTAGGACCGGTCACACGCACGTTCGAAATTATTTCCCGTCTCGCCGTATTAATTCCGTGAACAATTTATTATGAGTAGCGTCCACTTCAATATCCATTCGGGCCGGCTCACCTTTTTATCGCTGCATCGGTTTTTGCCGAGTATCGCCGTACCTACCGACAATACGCGGCGCGTGACAGCCCGCGGGTGCGCTTTGCGCCTATCTCATCCCAACAACTACAAAAAGTACAAGAGAAAATCAAAAATCGATTCAAACTTTACACCATCGTCTTACAGTAGCATTTCCCTTGGCTGTAGCAAAATAAACTATAAACGTTAAAACATAAAATCTTAGCGGCTCCTATCAGAAATTGGACCTTATCAAGTTAGGTTTAGACGCTATTTCAGATTATAGGTCGTTTAAGGATTTGTTTTCGTGTGACGAAATGATCGGGCGCTCGACTACAATAAAACAACACAATGGACCGGTCAATGTGTCTCGTGCCACTATTTCTGTACGAGTCAAAGTCAGGCATTTTTTGTAGGTGTGTCGCGGCGTTTTTTTGAGTTTGTCGAAATCACGTAGCGACGTGATTCACAATGCAGCGGAATGAGCGCCCAGCGTGCGTTTTGTTAACTCCCTATGTTGTACCTACTGTCCGTCAGGACACTGACCCGTATACCAAGGGACGGCCGGTGTACAAGAGTATTCCTTATTCACAATTTCTCATCATGTTTCACCTCCCTCAGATCGGATTACGAGATATCTATTGTCAAGACACGCGATTTTATATACCACGATAAATACTATACAGGGTAATTGAAAAAGTTATTTCAATCCGAAAGGGGTTGACCCCCTTTATCCCCAAAGCGAGTTAGATTACTGTGACTAATATTACCTTAACAAATGCGAGTAGGTATAGATATTATCATATTAAATATTTTTCAAAAAATAATACAACTGTTTATTAACATGTGTACATAATATGAACCTTCCACATTAGTAAATCCTTTCCAAATAACCATGTATAGAGCTTTTAAGAAAGTAAAAGCCAGTATTGTAAGGTTGAATATGACAGTTGTAGTAAGGAGTTACTTAGTTACATTATTCTGATAATTATTTACGATATTATTAATGATCATTCTTATAAGAACGAAACAACTAGGCTTATTCCAGGTTGAATGCGTATATCAGTGAATGATCTCATAAAAAATCATCATCAACAGTCAAAAGAGATTCACTGCTGGACAAAGGCTACCTCTATAGACTTCCACAAGGACCGGATATCTCCATCCAACTACTCCCAACGACCTTCTTAGAAAATACTTATAAAATATTTTTGACACAAATCTTCCTCGGAGCCTAAATTAACTCGGCTCCTCTGCTTCATGCTCAAAATTTAATATAACGTAACAGCACGTTAAATAAAATAAAGCAAGGAGTTTCATTAACATTTTAATTTAATTAAATCTCTGGTTTACTGAAAGATGTGGATACATATCTAAGATATCTAGTAGCTATTTAAGGTTGTAAGAGCGATACGGTTAATGAACAATGCCTCACTAAGGCTTGACATTTTTAATTGTTCATTGGCGGAATTCATGAGAGTTACTCTCGTTTTATTTATACTACTCGTAATATTATAAAGAGGAAAGATTTGTATGTAAGTATGTTTGTAACGTAAAATTCTTTTGCCGTTAGAAAGCTGCATTATCATTGAGTAACATAGGCTATATAACATCACGCTACGCCTCTTAGGAACGGAGCGGCGCGAGTGAAACCGCGAGTGGGTCGCTAGTTAACTAATAAAGGATAATCACATTATCGCGTTGGGTGTAAACCTGTTACGATAGTATAAGATTGGTGTAAATAAATAAATTAAATAAATAAATCTAGTTATATCTTCATTATTAGCACTGGTTTTGATATAGATCAAGATCGTAGGCGAGATCGAAATGAAATGGTTACATGCATCCTTTTTTGCTTCGTCCATGAATACACGCGTCGGTTGCAAGGACTGCACCTGATTTTTTTATAGTAGCAATATAGCAATAAGCTTACTTCACTGCGGTATATTGAAACTCAAAATCGATAGTACCTTTCTAACCTTCCCTTCCCGATATTTCTGGTGTTAAGTATCTTTTGATAGACGCCTTTCGCAATAAGCCCAAACCATGCCAGCATATTCTGATACACGTAACTTTCCCAGAGAAAACTTATTTCATTTGCAATGTTTATCCTATCTCGAACTTTCATTCAACTTGAAAACCTCCGGTGGATTCTAGATGAACATTATTATAAAAGGATTTCACATTTCTCATGGCTGCAGCGGACAGTAGAAACATTGTAGGGACAGTCTCACTCCCAATCGAGATGAAATTTGCATTTGCGTGCTGAAGTCGCCACGGGCCGGCTGATTTAAATAGAGCGTTGGTATAGCGTGGTACAAGCACATTGGTGAAAGCAAATAGTTCTTTATGTGCCATGAATATTACGCATAAGTATACCACAATGTCCGTGAAAATATTTATCAAAATGATACGTCGACTTTGGAACCATTTGAAAGGAGTAGATCAAATAATTTGGAAAATAATAAAGCAAAATTTAACGTTAGATACATCACGCTATCTCGAGTGATGGCAAGCATAATGAGATGGTATGTAATGGTGGATGGATGGAATTCTATCGTTTACCATAATATGTATTACATAAAAAATAATAATTTGATAACTATATCATAGGAAGCTTATACATTTGCTCAACTGCAGATACCATGAATAGCTAGAATAATAGCTGGTACGCAAAATTAATATCAACACTGATGAACATCCTGCTATTGGACAGACTCAAAGATACTGTAAAAATATACAAACAAAGAGAAAATTCTCATGACTCCAATGATGTCACGAAATACAACAACAAGGAATTAACCAGATATTTAATTACAGAAAAACCTAGTTCGCGAACTCCCGAAACTTAGACCACAGTTCAACATGTAACAGCTGCTCAACCTACCACTATCGAGTCATGGAACACCTTTCTAATGCTAATAGAAATTCTCGGACGCTAACAGACATTGTGCCTAGACTCAAATGGTTCCTATACGTGTCTCAATTACTTTCTTTAGCGTATTATTGTTAACCTATACTTCTTTTAGGAAATGTTATTTCTTTTTTTAATGAAAGAAAAAGTCGACCTCGGGTACGATAAGAACCTGCGTCTTGGTTAGATAAATCAGATGCGATCGATTGTTTTTGGCTAGGAAAATGCAAAAAAACATGTCTCAAAAAGATAAGAAACCGAAATTGGATGAGTAAATGAAGAAATAGAAATGGTTGACATAAAAAAGGAGGCTTATACCCAGCATAATATAGTGTGTAAAATACTGATTTCTGACACTTACGCGAATATTAGACATTGAAATAAAACTACTTTTTACGGATTTTATCGCGTTGTATTGATATTTTTTGATTCCCGACGATTCGGATCCTTTACAGCATCCATGGTCACGGGTAGACTAAGTTGTTGTCTTAATGTTACAATTACTAACAGCTACCTTACATTTTTGTTAATTATTCGCGATAAAATCCGTAAAAAGTAGTTTTATTTTAGTGTGTATAATGTTGGAATATTCGATGACATTCTTTGCTCATTTTACTTCCAGCGGCTGACGACCTATGTCGTTTTCATCGTAAAGCTGTAAAAAAAGCCCTTTACGAGTATTTATAGTGTATATTTTATCTTATGCTATCTTCTACTTTGTACCTTGAGCTTTGTCTATTTCCTTACACATTTATACCAAAAACCTGTACTCTTTTCTCCTTACTATGTTTATTTATTTTAATCTCCAACAGACGATACACAATTACGTACAAGAAATCGGATACAGGGACAGTATACAGTGTGCTCCTCCAGTTAAAGGAGACCACATCATGCACTTATGTTGCTTCCTTTTCCAACCTGTGCTTTGCCTAAGTATATTTGCAGGTATTAAAAAATAAGTGGTAGTTCGTTTAATGTTCATAGTTCTATTCGAAAGCAAAATTACTTAATAGTTGCCACAGCGTGGTTGATATCGGTGTCCTGCACAAATTGGCTTTCTCATTTTAATGTTTTTCCGGTTTATTAATGGTCTGTTCTAGTTCAAGAGGCTAGACTTGCGGTAGCAAATCGTGTGACCACTTTCTCTGCGCAAACATTAAATTATTTACACGCAATACATTTGAGTGGAAACCGTATATAAATCAGGCGTATATAATATAATTTTGCATAGTGCATTAACCTGCCTCTGTCTCTTTTTATAATTATGTTTGTGACTTTCTTGGGTGTCGTGGATCCGTAGATGCATTTATAAACCCAACTCTTTCTTAAATATCTTTTTAAGTGTAATATAGTTATTACTGGATACTTAGATCTAAATACATAATATCACGCCTGTATTCCTCCCGGTATTTAATGTACACCCACAGTTCGCCGGTATGTTTGGGAGCGAGCTTATTGCCATTAACCGGGCACGAATCCCAAACTCCGAGCTGCTACTGAGAATTTCATAGAAAAATCTAATAACACTTTGCTCGAACTGATAATCCAACCAGGGGCCTCTAGCGTAGCAGTCGCGCTCAGGACCACTACTCTAACTAGGCAGTAGATTTAAAAAGTGATTGTGAATTCAGTCTCCAATGAGACGGTTTAGAATATACTCAGAAACTTTTTAGTTCATAATAAGAGTGTACAAGCGTCCACACTCTCAAAGTTTGAACAATAGAGTCACTTATGTATGTACCTGCCAAACTCTCTCCGAATCTCCCACCGCATAAAGTTACATGAAGCGTCCTCAATTCCCAAATATAGTTAGTTCCACGTACAATAGCATCCCTGCTCTGAATCCAATGCAAATAAGTCAAGGTACCAGCGAGACGAGATTTGTTCACACGTTCGTCAAACCAATTTATGGCTGAGAAATGTTGGAAGGCATAAATCATAGGGAAGTACGTAACTGCGGTTATTTTACTAAGTAAGAGTCGTCGCGATGTACATTGTATTTGTAACATTAGTTGCTGTTTGGGCGAATTGACAACATTTTAAAATTATTAAGCTACCAACACAAAAATACTGTTTCTTTGTTTTCCTATCCTGAGTTTCAAAACATTTTTATTTATTTCTTCCTAGCTTTTGCCAGCGACTTCGTCCGCGTGGAATAGTTACTTTGTTCCCTAGTTCTTCGCCCGCAGTTTCACCTGCGTTGCCCCGTTCCTAAGGGTTATAGCGTGATGTTTTATAGCTTGAAACCTTTCTCATGAATAACTCATTTTCCCAACATTTCCCTTCACTGCTCTGCTCCTATTGATCGTAGCGTGATGAAAAGTATACTATAACCTGTGGTTTGGGCTGTGCGTTGATAGATCACTATGTCAGTCAGTCAGTCACCTAACGTAAGAGTAGACAAATATAATCAGAAAGCTCCGAACTGCTAAGCTATCGGGAGTTACACGTGTTATTGTGAGTCAACCATAAAAGATAGAAATTTGCTGTCGTGGAATATTTTTTATATAATTTTAAGGAGAACATTTCCGTCATACATGATTTCTGTGTAGCTTTAACCATTAAGGCTGCACACGCGACGGAAGCTTAAAAAATGGAGTAAGTTCTCCTGTTTTCCCAACATTTCCCTTCACTGCTCTGCTCCTATTGATCGTAGCGTGATGAAAAGTATACTATAACCTGCCCAGGAGTATGAAGAACAATTGTACCAAGTTTCGTTGAAATCCGTCTAGTGGTTTTTGTTTCTATAACGAACATACAGACAGACAGACAGACAGACAAAAATTTTACTGATTGCATTTTTGGCGTCAGTATCGATCACTAATTACCCGCTGATAGTTATTTTGGAAATATATTTCATGTACAGAATTGACCTCTCTACAGATTTATTATAAGTATAGATATGTCTTCATTTCGGAGAAAAAAAATAATAATCAAAAGACGTATCATGACATCACTTATACGGCAGAAACTGAGAAAATCGAAATTTAGCAGAATAATCAACAACGAAATAGGTCATGTAAGGTTATAAATAATTAAGAAAGATGCCAAACTGATATAAAACAAGTTTTTTAAAGGTCAGAAAAATGACGCCATGTCACCGATTAATCCGTTTAACCGTACAAATGACGTCATTTGACACTTACGTCTGTTTAGAATTAAAACTTACTAGTTACTCTACTTCTGACTACTGTTACGGAAGAACTTCAATGTGGAAAATAAATACGAAAATGATAGAATATCAGGAAAATATTCGATCTAGTTTCAAATAAAAAATATTTATTTATTTATTTAATTCTTTATGCACAATTAGCGTACAAAGGCGGATTTAATGCCTAAGGCATTTTCTACCAGTCGACCTTAGGGTGATACAGATACAGAAATTGTTAAGAGCACATATACAGTGTTTATAAACACAATACAATAAAATAAATGAGAGATTTTGTAAAAGTATAGGTATACATACATAAATATCATAAATATATTTACCTTATTAAACTTAATATAAATAAATATTATAATGTATGAATATGAATAATATATATACATATAATACATAATTATAATAAATAACAAAAAACGAGGAGAGATTAATATTAGGTATCTGCCAAAGAACTGACTGAGATGTTTCCGAAGTCTACAATTAAACGCGTAGCGACTGGTAGCCGTCCTAATTTCCCGACGTAACGCATTCCACAGGAGAACAGCTTGGACAAAGAAAGAACAGTGCAGAAATCAGTATGGTGAGAAGGACATTGCAGAAGACAATTATATGAGGAACGGAGATGTTTGTCATTGTTGTCAAACATATGTTGTTAATGTTTCGCGGAAAATTATATTATATGGGTCATAAAAAATGAAAGGTTGTCAATTGTAATCCTATTGGTTTTCTTAGGATGATATGATTTAGGACTACAATTTTCTCCTTCAAAGGCCACTCTCATAGATTTCCACAATGACAGATTATATCGCTGCATCCAATAACTCCCCGCGATCTTTACCAGGTCAACTATCTAACTCATTCGTTGCGTTTCCCTGTTCGTGGTCTCCACTCGAGAACCTTTCTGCCCCAGTGGCCATCAGTACCGTTCTACAAGCCGTTTATGTAACCCGCATGCTGCCACTTAAGCTTGCTAATTAGGAAGCTTAAGTGGACATAACTTAAAGAATTCTTAAAGTTTTAAAAATTTAAAATTGACTTTTTTTTTAATATCCTAAAGTTCTAGAACAACAGGTAGTTTTTATTATAAGTAGGCTTTTTTTTTAATTTGGTCCTATAGTATGTCCAATAATCAACCAATCACTGGTATAAATTCGCAAAGATTAATTGCTCTGAAGGTTAACTATACCTGCTTACTAATTGTTTCTTTCTTTCTCTTTCTCTTTCTACTCTTCTTTGACACAAACGTACTGCCACCCTGACTAGGTACTACCTTTCTCATCACTTAACATAATTTAATTAAGTATAAAACGCGATGATATATTCCAGGTCTTACATATAAGATTGGAACAATAGCACACATAAATTACAATACTGCATTGCGTCAGATAGGATGAATTTGTCCGGCTGGTGCTTATGATTGCCAACAAAAAATTTCGACCCTATTCCATAGAGCAGGAAGGTGATGCTACCGGCATTAATAAAATTGTTGGAACACCTTCACGAGATCCTCACGTAGGCGAAGAACTACTAATACGGAATACAAAATCGCACTTGGCAGTAGTGTTCGAGATAACAACTAGCCAAGGGTTCGTGGAAACAAAAGATGCACCGCTCACAACTCACGTTTATTGTGCAGAAGCAGATAAAATTTCAATTTCAGTATGCAGAAACTGAGTATTGACATTTTAAAGCTAAAAAATTTGGGTTGCAACCTTGGATTTTTAAAGTTTTATTAATTTACATAATACTTTACACTAACATCTCTTATTTAAGGGGTTTATTTAACTCTTCACTAGAAATACTTATTACTGTAGTTACCAGTTTTTTTTTACTTGAATGGAAAAAGTTGCTTTATTAATTAAACAATCAGTTTTTTCTACTTTTATCTCTTAACGTTGTAGGTAAATAATTGCAAAATTAAAAAGTCAACCAGAATTATTTAAGTAATGAATGTATTTCTTAAAAACAATATAATTCCACGTGCTTATTGAAAATATTTGCGACATACATAAAAAAAAAACTCAGAATCCATTTCTTCAAAGCCGTCGATGCAAAATGCTAAAGTCATCGTTGTCGATAAAGTCATAATAGTCGAGGAAGCCAAAGGCTCCTAGAAAACAACGTAAGTTGGTTCAGTAGCAACGCCACAGACGTTGTCTCTAGCTGATATGTACATGTACCCGCCCATGCCCCACTCTGGGCCCCAAGAGTTCTTCAGGATCCAGAAAGTGTCTCCATCACGCTGGCCGTATCCAACCAAGGTCACCTCGTGGTTCAGTTCTAACTGGTTACTGTAATCGAAAATTCAGAGCTAATGTATATATCTATCTTCTATATATATCAAAAGAAGAACCTGACTGACCTACTGACCGACTGACGTATCAACGCACAGCCGAAACTATAGGAGCTAGATCTCTGAAAGTTTGCATGCTGGTTCTTTTTGCACTGTAGACGAACATTAATAAAGGATTTTTGGAAATTCAACCCCTAAAGTGGTGAAAAGGGAGGTGAAAGTTTGTATGAAAGTTATCTGATCGAGAGTGTTTTTAGCTATAATTTAAGAAAATCTGGCCAGCCTTCTGAAGATTATCAGCTCATTTCTGGTTCATAAAGGGATGTGCGCAACTTCCACAGGTCTGATCGACTTGAAATTCGGTATCCTGTTACTTCAATGATATTTCAAGAACACGGTAATCTTGTCTTGATGTTGCGGGGGCTTTTTAACATTTAAATTGAATATTATTATATAAAAACACAAAACCACTTACCAGAGTGTATCGTAGAAGATGCCAGATGAGTACAGGGAGAAGTCGTCGGTCACGTGAACTGACACGGATAAGGGACCGTGGTTGACCAATGCGACCTGCGAGAAATCAACAGTTCAGCAAAAAAAAATACCAGAATTGGTCCAGCCGTCTTCGAGTTAGCCGCCGCTAACTAGCGTTAGCGCTTAGCAACAAATTTTGTGATTCAGTTTTATTTATATAGGCTATACGAAATACCTTTGCTTACCTTCAAAGCTCCGATGCTCAATGGTGTAACATCTGTGTATCCACGAATCGGGAAGGTTTCAGTCATGTTTTTTATTCGACACAGGCCATCCTGTAAAAAAAAAATTACAAAATCTACCATCATATTTCACGCAAATAAAAGGCATCTATCCGACTTTTATCACAATGTCTCCCTGATAATGTTGTTGTATCGAAAGGATACAAGAAATCCTATTTATTTCACGTGTGAAATTTGTGATTATGTATGGATATATGAATGTGTGGATGTATGTTACTCTTTGCCGCCAGAATTGCTGATCTGGATAAAATTTGGCACAGAGGTAAATTATAGCTTGGAATAACACATAGGCTACTTTTTATCTGGGTCGAAATCATCAGAGCTAGACAATGACGTGGGCAGAAGCTAATATTATATAATAGTACTAGCTTTTACCCACGGCTTCGCTCGCGTTCATGTCTTAAAATAACTGTCAAAGTCATAATCACTATCATTAGAAAGTAAATAAAATAAGGGGAAATTGTATTAACGCAATTTAAAAATAATGTTTCACATTGAAAAATGTTTAGCTTTAAAATTAATTAAATGAACCATTTAAACATTCCACGTAAGAATAAAGATTTCTATCAGCCAACTCCATATCTAGCCATTTTGAAAACAAAATCTCGTGCACACGGTGGTGTTGGCTTTTAGGAATTAAATAATATAAATCCATAAAAAGTTAAAAATAATAAAAAGTTTTATTTTAATGTTTTTTTTTGTTTATACAATTAGATACGATTTCGACTTCACAAAAAGGACGATGCTATTGGTTGATAAGCCTAGGTAAGCACTGGTATAGCAGCCGAGGCTGCAAGCAAATATAGCCCTTACGGTGGCTGGATATGGCTTTGGCGGATACCTACCTTGTTAATGTATGGACCATATTCTGCTTCAGTCGGCAAGCCATATTCTATCATCCACTCGTAGGCCGCGTTATCAGTGCCGCCATCGCAACCACCAGCACCAAATCTGTATAATTCAACAAGTTTGATAATTTAATCAAACATCTAATAGAAATCTGACGCCATCTTGATACGTAGAATCAGGAAGAATATGGAAGAGAAATCAGACATAACAGGCTGTCACAGTAGCTTAGAGGCTAAATTAAAACGTCCGGTGCATGGGATCGCATTTCTTCTTTCACTATTTATATCTCCAGTAATAAATTCAACATTCGATATTTTTTAATAATATGATATGACATGCGCATCAATGGAACTGCAAGTAATGCATAATATTGTTAAACGATTTTCGAATAATACGAATAGGAGGTCACCTCTGTGGCGTTAGGAGTGTCCCCTTAGAGACTGTCCCTCGTGCAGGAGTTTGGCATAATAAACACACCAATAATAAATCGATTACTTCAAATTGTTTGATCATTGACACGATAAGTAGAAGAAGTGTGATTAAAGTAATGACCACCAATAGCGCACGGACTAACTCCGGCAAAAATACCATATTGGTTGAAGGAGCACAACTGTTTAATAATCTACCAGAAGAACTAAAAAAGAGTGATAGTATTACTTTATTTAAAAATCATGTATGTACCCTACCGACGTCACCAACACGCCAGATGTAAATATTTATGATACTTAGCTATGTAACTTTTTATATCTCATTTTAAGTGAAATGTAATATAATGTTCTTATGAGAACTAAATTCTTAACCTAATAAAATCATCAATGACCAACTGTACAATTATTTTAGTTTTATATAAAGATTCAAAATATAACCAAAATTTAAGAGTAACATACGCCCATGCGCAATCAACAAGAGCCTGGTTACTCAGAGCCATCAACTTTCCACCATTAGCTCGCGCCAATGCCCCCTCTACTGCTCCAGTAGTTCCGAATGTCCAGCAGGACCCGCAGTCCTCTTGGTCTGTCAGAGAGAAATATTTTTTAAATAAATGTCCCATTGATCTGCATCTAAAGGAATATCGTAAGACTCCCATCGTTACCATCACTCATCACCTCCAAAGAGAAGGTTTTAGGTAGAGTCGGTGAGTTGATTTCAACTCCTATTCTGAATGTACGGTACTTACTTTTAACTTTAGAAACAAGCCCCAGAAGCCTGGTGTCATATTCTTCAGGCAAGTCAGTGACCATATCATTCAGTTTGTCTTCATCGTAAGGGAAGGGTACTGTGCCAACTTTTCCTTCAGGACGCCTGCGAAGACCCATATACCTCTCTCTTTCTTCGGAAGTCTTATCAGCGAATTGGTTGATGCTGAGTTTGTAACCCAGATTTTGACGGTTGTGCTGAATTACTTTCCTATAATTATACATAAAATAAATCAAAGGAAGCATTAAAGTCTATTTTTCAGATAATTAATAGATTGTGTGTGTCAATGTGTCATTGGGTAAAATAAAATTATGAAATTACCTCATATTTCTCTTGAAAATACTCCTTCTTATAGCATGTTCACTAGCATCAGTATAATTTCTGTTGAAGGTATTTTTGAATCTGAAAACGGTATTAAGTCCTTCAATTTGAGGCGAATTTTAAGCGATGGAAGGAAGAATTCTAAATTTCTAATAATACCTACAATTTAAAGAGAACTCCGCCAATCTCTTCAACAATGCGTCAATCCACACTGAGAAAGAGCCCGTACACATTTATGTGTGTACAGATTCTTTTCTAACTACCTCATTAGTCTAGAGTTCGTAACGTGTTATGCCAACTACGCTGTTATTAAGGTTTTCTGTTCAATTATGATGATCTCGGAATTTGGATTTGTGCCCAGTTAATAGCAATAGGCTGGCCCTCTATTACATGGAACCTAAACTTACCTTGGATGTACATTAGTACATCTCTGCCTAACCCTTCGGATAATACCGGCGTGGTAGTATGTCACTATTTCTTATACAAAAAAAAAACAATTCACATACGCTTTAAAAACATGATCAACATGTTCATCCTTCTCAGGATCAACAAACAACAAATGCTTAGTGACGTCTTCACTGTCTATTGTGTGAGTGGTTGAATCTTCGATACAATCATCTGAAAGACAGAACGTACATATTTTATATAACATTCTTCAAGCCACTGGCCTTTCATTGTTTCGGGACACTGAATCCAAACAATGTTCTGGCACGTGTAATCGAGAAAACCTTATTTGTCTTTGGTAGGGTTGCATCTCTTAAAATATCCCAAATATATATATCGCAAGATTTGGCCTCTTTATATACGTGATAACGTGTGTTTAACAATAAAGGAAAATTACATTTATCCACGCTGAAGACACTGCGGACGGAGAAACCTTTGCTATAATCGTAGAAGTCCCAAATTTCGTGTTTTCCTTTCAATCCCAACCAAATGTTGAACTCCAAAACTTCGTATCTAAAAGAAGAATTTTAGAACTTCATGAATTAGCGCTAAACCTAGTCAGTCAAATTGAAGAAACAAATAAGACATTTTTTTTTATACCACTAAGGTGGAAAACAAGCATACGGCCCGCCTGATGGTAAGCGGTTACCGCAGCCTATAGACGCAACACCAAGGGTAAACTCGCGCCGATATCACCCACCCTGTAAATTAAGGAGAAATAGTTGGGCTGGCAGTATAGGAGACATGCTGCCATGCATGACAGTGGCGGTAACAAAACACCACCGATCCCCCCCACTGCCAACACAACAATTCCTCGCGGAGCTTTGGCGACATTGCTCACCGTTAGGAACACAAGAGAGATTCGTGACATTAGTCATTAAACTTAACAAGTTGGGTACAAATGAAAAATTTTATCGATATTCCGGAAAATTCTTTACCTAACAGGGATCCACACATCATCTTTGTCATCGTATTCCGCCCATATAGAACTTTTTACCTCAGAAATCTCGTCCTTATAGTCGTAAACGAACTTTGTGCATTCTTTATCGTTCAAGATTTCTTCGCCTGCGGTAACAAAACATAATTATCACATCACTTTTAATTAAAATTGGAAGCATTCGCTTCAGGAACTGTTTCATGGGTCTCTTGCTTATAAGCGAGGCTGTTAAGCATGAGGTCCCAATTGGATTAGATTCCCAAGTGGAGGAAAGAGTTTTTGTAAGTAGCACATTCGTAGTAGCAGCTCGACGATTTTTGTGTTCGGTGGGTCAGTGACAGCAATAGGTTTGTCCTTAAATCGGTAATGACATCATCAGTGTAACCCTGCATAACCCTCAGGGATACAAAAGTACTGATATGTTATGAATAGCATTAATTGACAGCTTGAATTGAAGTACGGATGTGAAGGACTTCCTTTATTTTAACAGTTAAATTATAACACAGGGGTTAGGCAGAGACGTACTAATGTACATCCACATTTCACAGGTATGTTTAGGTCCCTTGTAATATGGGACGGATGGGTGAGCCTATTGCTATTACCGGGTACAAATCTCAAACTGCGAGCTGCTACTGAGAATTTCATAGCATAACCCAGTTCCATTTTGCTCGACCTGGGAACCGAACCCAGGACCTCTAAGATAGCAGTCGCGCTTGGCACCACTACACTAATTAGCTAAAGAAACTATTGTACGAAAACACTAGACAGTCGAGGCTTGCTATACTGAAGAAAGTACATACTTAATAGTAGGTACTATTATATTCTGCGGCAATGCATACCTTTCTTTCAACCAAGTAATTTTAGGTATTGTTTAAATTTGTTGGTATTACTCACCCACAGGCTCAAAGTCGTCAACATCAGGCAAAATGGTTTCAGGTGTTTTGCGCCAGTACTTTGTTCCCGACATAGAAGTACATACTGTTTCTGATTCCTGGTCCATTGACGCTACTGGAAAGATCTGTGTAAGCAAATCAAAAGGAGTTTTGTTTTATTAATATTAATCGAGAGAGAAGTCGAGATAGAAATCTGGCAAAACCTCCAATCAAGTAAATCTGTTTTGCTTTATTGTTTATGTGAACAACACATGAACAGATGAGCCCCTGATGTTGAAGTCATCGTTGCCCACGGCCACCTGCTACAGCAGAGGAGTTGCTAACGCGTTGCCGAGCTTGAAGAGCCCCTAAGGACTGCTAGAGCCGCGGCAATAGAAGGGGGAAACACACACCAAATTGCTTTACGATAGACTCCAACATAGATACCTAAGGGTGGTCGCTAGCCAGTCAAACCCCACGAGGTCTTTTCACCGGACCCACACAGGGAGAACTTTGTATTTGGAAGGTCAAACCATCCAAAAATAGGCGATGATAGTAACGTAAGTAGGATGGTGCTCCCTGACCCTTATTAACCTTGACGATCCTTACATACCCACCGCCAAAAGGCTATGGATTAAAATTACACGTCACAATCACAATAGTGATTAAATTAAGAAAAAGGAGCAAAAGGAATGCGCCAACATAGAAATATGCCTTTTTAAATAATAATTAAGTATACTTTTTACCTCATACTTAATGCCATAACGATAAGGTTTCGTTTTTGCGAACACAATGGACTTCACGTAACCATTGTTGTAATCTATCCTCGATTGTTTAGAGGTTTTCCTAAAACAAAAATTCTTATATAAATGTTTTATTCAACGAAATGTTACACTTATTTATCCACACAGTCGTACAACAAACGACGCACGGACATACTACAGATATATACTTCAAATTGTCTGTTTATTATTCTGTGGTAAATCACGCTCATAGCTTACATGCAGTTTGTGCATACGCAGCGTGTGCATCCGCAACGTGCAATGCAATAACATGACATGTGCGTTTTTTATGTTTAACTTACCAGATAGCGTAGTCTTCAACGATGTTAGATGTAAGTGACATTCTTTTTGCTTTTAATTTGAATTGATTGGGCCATTCCAAAACGTCGTCATCTTTGACTTTCTTTACTGAAAAATAAACTAAGTTATCTATTCCATAACTTAATCAAAACGCCAAAGCTTAGTCTGTATTGTAAATCGATCGCAAGCGAAAATAAACTTTATTGTTTTAAGTTGTGCAATGAAAATAGAGCCGCACTATAAGCTGGTGATTAATGAACAGTGCTGAAAATTTGTGGATCGATAGCATCAATTAATGAGCTAAAAATCAATAGAAACCAAATCTAACGAAGTCCCGAAAGCGGAAACGAAGTCGCTGTAGCCGAAATCGGCCAGAAGGGCTTCTAAGTTACTACTTATTAGGCTAAAATCTACTGATTGCTTCGAAGCTGTTAATAATGAAATGATGGTGTTAGGATGGTAAACAAAATTCGACACGTAGAAATAACTGTCGCACTTACCACTGAGCCCTTGGGTGCCTACAAGAAGTCCAAAGAATAACCACAGTAACAGCGTCATTTTGATACCCAGACCCTAGACCCGATAGAGCTAAATATTATATAGCTCCAGCCTTTTATTCACTAAGATAATGTTTTAATTAATAAATATAATTAACGATCAGTAGATAAACTTACAAAATAATTGTATGGATATGGAAACATTATTTTAATATAATAAACGCAAGTAAAATAACTGGTTCATTAGTTAAGCGATTGCAGACTTAGCAGCTGAGCGCGAGGTCTAGGCTTCGATTCCCAGGTCCACCGGGGTTACTGGGTTTTTCTATAAAAATCTCAATAGCAGTTCAAAATTTGATTATGTGCCTATTACCATTAACCAGGCACAAATCCAGACACCTAGCCTACAGATAATTGCCTTATAGGAGGACCTAACCTACCTATTGCTTGACCTGGAAATCAAACGAAGGATCTCAAAACGCGGGATCTGTCTATTTTTGGCTAAAACAGAACTTTTTCGCACAAAAAAAAACAATTCTTATCCATTCTATGGATAACCTTCTAAAACAGGAAAAATCTAGTATGTCCTAAATAAATTCACAAAATTTTATAAATCTCATTACGTTAATAACCTAATCAGTTTTTGATATCAATAAAATAACGAGGTTGCTATTTCAAGCCGATATAATAATTTGTCCATTAATTAAAGTTTAAAAAACATATCAACTTCACGCATTTTGTGTTGTAACCTCAGAAACTATAGATACTAACCAAATGTATATGGGACTATCTCAGAAGACATTATTATAATCTACTAGAGTTCCCATGCGAAGATTCGTGCGTGTACTTAGGTAATTTTCGTTTCTAAAATATACTGTGCCCATTGCACTGGGTTGACTCGGCCCGTTAATTGTCATTATTTTATTATTCTCCTAATCTTATTCCAATTTTCTTGGGGTCTCGGTTTTCCATACGTCTCTATTATACCTACGTCATCACCACACACAAAATTCACTTCCTTGTCTATCATCTTGTATAGCCAAAAAGATTATGTTATATTTAAACGATAATAATTGCCTTAATTTTTGATATCTATCTGACTGATCTGACTTTAAATTTGATCTCCAATTTTATTATATACTAGCTTCTGCTCGCGACTTTGTCTGCGTGGACTTCAGGATTGGGTCCGACCTGGATAAAAAGTAGCCTATGTGTTATTCCAGGCTATAATCTATCTGTGTGCCAAATTTTATCTAGATTCGTTCAGTCGTTCTGGCGTGAAAGAGTAAAAAACATCCATACATCCATACTCACAAACTTTCACGTTTATAATATTAGTAAGGATTAACACTAAGATACTTATACCAGATATTCTTTGCTTCTATTGTATACTATATATACCGACACGACATAAGCGTTTTGGTTGAAGCTGTAAGCTTGTTGTTATTAATAAATAAATAAATCGTTCACACAATAATAATAATAATCATTTATTTCTAAGTAATATTACATAGACCTGGTTTTAACACTGGTAGTATAAAAAAACTTAGACTATTACAGTGTTTATAAAAAACCTAAGAAATTACAGTAATATTACAGTATTATAACAGTAAGTCTATCAATCAATATATAAACCCTGTGTCTTAAAATAGGAAAAACCTGTATTTTTACGTGGGAGAGCCATGCTTCGGCACGAATGGGCCGGCTCGACCGGAGTGATACCACGGCCTCACAGAAAACCGGCGTTGAACAACGCTTATGTTGTGTTTCGCCGAGTGAGTGAGGTTACCGCGGCGGTAATCGCTTACGATCAGGCGATCCGTCTGCTCGTTTGCTCTCCTATCCCATAAAACAAAAAAAAAGTTTCATAATGTTGAGCAAATAAATGGTAGGTAGACAATAATCCAACTTTTCACCAACCTCTATATTCATTCAGATTCAGAGGTTAAACTTTTGTATGTACATGCTCTATCTACACTCCGCTGCATCGTAATGTCCAAAAAATAAAAATAAACACACCGTAAGCATCTACTATGTATTTTCACTACATAGTATAAAACAAAGTCGCTGTCTGTCCGTCCCTATATATGCTTAAATCTTTAAAACTACGCAACGGATTTTGAAGCGGTTTTTTTTAATAGATAGAGTGATTCAAGAGGAAGGTTTTAAGCTATTTAACATTACGCTATGGCTCTTAGGAATGGGGTGAAACCGAGGGCGAGCCACTAGTTATGTATAAATTAGGTCGGAAAATAAGCAGGCAAACTACCTAATCATAAAAGGTCAGCGCCTCCCATGGACACCTGCAATACTGAAGATGTAGCTGATGCGTAACCAGATCTTAAGAGCCATGAGATTTTAGTATGCTCACTGCCCCTTCTCGTTTTTATGCAATTCGCCAATCTCTTACTCGTCACAGACGCCGATCGAATTTTTCTCACGACACACAGTGGACGACATTTCAGGTTCTTCTAGTTGCCGTCTTGGTATAACTGGTCCAGACATTTTATGTGAGTAACGGACTGGCGTGGCGATCCTTTTGGCGCGAAGGGGAATGCCGTCAGAATCTGGATGGGACAAGAAACTACAACTTACGTACTATATTATATAACTAACTGTGCCCGCGGCATGCGTTACGTTGCAATGCATCTCTTTAGAACCTTTTTGATAAAAACCTTCACAAGCGCACGCAGAACAGCCCACCAAAGTTTCATCAAAATGGCTCTAGCCATTTAGGAGATTTCAAGAAATGGTTTGCTTTAAGAAAAATGTCAAATATATTAGTTAGGTTATGCATATCACGGAAATTTTAATTATTAATGCCAATACCAATTATTTAATTGTGGGTAATATTGTTTAAAAATGTTTCTATTAAAATGAGTGCCTAAATTTTCCAAAATTTTAAATTTCAATATTAGGAAGGTGCAATTTTTTGCCTAAAAAAATATATAATGCTCACTGATGTTTTTCGTTTAATTGTGTCTAGTTCTGCTAAATATTTCATTCATTTCACAACAAGAAATAAACGAATTGTTATCATGAATAGATAAAGATGTCCGAAATTCGACAAAGCAATTTATAAATTGGCACGCCAGCAATAGAAAGATTAATTGACCGTAGAAAGTTAAGTTACATTAAGTGTATCTAATGGAACTGATTGCTCCCTTATCTGATCCGATACAGTACAAGTTACTGGGAAAGTAGAAGTAGCAACATTGGAACTGTTAATACGTTACTTTCACCGCGAGTGATAGCGGTCACTTAGGTTCGCACTTCACTATAGTAATGATAGACCTGTTATGTACCTACTGCAATTTTTTTACTATGCTATAGATACAACATATATGGAGAAATCTCGGCCTAAATCTGACCATCAAGGTTATCTCGTGTACCTTTATCCATCTTATTAGGTTATACATATGTCGTGGACAGATCGTTTAAAATGGGCCGATCGAGATTTGCCTGGCCAGATCATGATGTGCCGCCATTTCGTGATATGAGTTATGACCGATTATTTCATGATGTGCCTAACGTAATTTCTTCTGTGTAAGTATGGTACGGTATGTACAATGGCTACAATTCGGTGCTGGCACTCCGCGGCCCTGCTCGCTTCGCTCGCTCGGCTCGTGCATTGTGTGGTCACAGTTCTAACCTAACCGATATTTATATTTCTTTCATCGGCGATATATCATGAAATGCCCATCGTGATCTGCCCATTTAATCGATCAGCCCACAACACATATAATCGGATCCATAATAAGTATAAATATTTACTGACTTTTCCATACCTTCACGCCTGTATTCCTCTAAGGGTTAGGCGGAGTTATACTGATATACAACCACAGTTACCGGTATGTTTAAGTCCCATGTAATTGGTCGCGAGTCTATTGCCGTTAACCAGGCACAAATCCAAACTCCGAGCTGTTACTGAAAATTTCATAGAAAAAAATAACACTGGTCGACCTGGGAATCGAACCCGCCGCGCTTAGGGCTACTAGATTAATGCGGCAGTTTATTTATATTTTTATGTCACTGTTAGTCCTACCATTATGAACAGTATTACTTCCAAAAGATCCCGACTGTACAACGAAATAACATGATAAGTAAAAGCATTAAATTATAGACATTGCCCCCGTAATTATAATAATCGTTCAATTCATCAACAGACACACCGAATGTCATATAACCTTTAAGATTAAAGCCTTAGGGAGCAATTAAAGTTCGAAGCTCGACCAGAGATATGTAGATACAGCAACTTCGCCTTGGGCCATAGAGTAACAATACTAACTTTTTTTAATTTGGACCTGTACAAGCGCATGCATACTTGTTTAAGGCTAACGGCCAGTTCCACTAACAAATATGTCGTTCGTTGTCATACTTGCTTACTAGAGATAGGATTTTGACATTACTTGAATGGACCTTATGTCAAAATTCTATCTCTAGTAAGCATATCTACTGACTGATGTGTTATTGGGACTCTCTGTAAGTTGTTATTACGGTAATCACTCTACTAGACTGCCTCATTAGTATAGTGGTCCCCAGCTCGACTGCTACGCTAGGGGCCGTGGGTTCGATCCCCAGGTCGAGCAGTGTTATTGGGTTTTTATATGAAATTCTCAGTTTTCCTCAATCATTACCTGGTTAGCGTATGAGTCGACCCTAATATAGTGAGAAAAAGTCTAGACTGATGATGACGTACATAGGTACTTGTTCTAGATTACATCTAAGAAAGTTGCTACAATAAACTAGTCGCGATACTTGAGACAAAGTCTATCAATTCAGTTTTGACAAGTTGATTAATTTTTATGTTACCGGATGCGTTTCGGAGCGTGAATTCTAATTGGACTTTCATTGAAATTGGTAATATAATATTATGTTACACATTTATATTTATAAGTATAGTAGGTAAGTGAAATCAGATCTTTTTATGGTAGATTTTTTAATAAATTAAATGAAGGCAAAAGGCGTTTTTTAACTGGCAACAACTGAAAAGAAAAGTTAGAATGAACTTCTAAAACAATCATTATCTATTTTCAACTCCAGAGATTTTTATTATTTATGTAGGCAAACAAGAAGATGAGCCACCTGGTGATAAGTAGTCATCGTCGCCTACGGACGCCTGGAACACCAGGGGAGTTGCTTTACGACAGAATCCGATATAAGGGTGGTCGCCAGCCAGTCAGACCCCAAGAGTTCCTACCACCGAGCAAGTCAGATATTTTCTCCGCTTTTACGAGATGCCTATCTGAATGGCACTGATGAACAGTATTCTAACCCGTCCCTATACGAAGTAAAAGTAAGTACTTAGATACTTACATCAATTATTATGTGAAAGTCACATTCAAAATATTGATATCTCTTTATGACGAAAGTGGAATCATATTCAGATTAGAATAAAGTGGTAGTGGTAGTGGACCACTACCACTTTATTCTAATCTGAATATGATTCCCACATTTCTCTACCTTTTCCATACATGAATATTTCAAAATCGGTTTAAAATCACAGGAGCTATGTTTATTTACGGTATGCCTTTCATTACAAGCGATAAGTAATCAAATTATCATTCACCTGATATTCTTTTACTACTCTATAAATATAAATGAATAGAAACCGATAAGTTACGTAAGTCTTACGTATCGGGGTTC
The DNA here is from genome assembly GCA_910591435.1 of Acronicta aceris. Classification (NCBI taxonomy): domain Eukaryota; kingdom Metazoa; phylum Arthropoda; class Insecta; order Lepidoptera; family Noctuidae; genus Acronicta; species Acronicta aceris. The sequence continues at coordinate 13,195,944 of OU342761.1, read as the reverse complement.
TGTAGGAAGAAAAAACCACATAGCTAGAGTATTTTACAGCAAATAAATGCCTACATTTTCTATTATAAACTCAGGTAAAACTCACTGTTTAAACAGCTATAGCATTACAAAATTTTAGCTTTTCAAGGTTATTCTTCAAGCTTCCTTATCAAGATGGTACGTCCCAGGATCTACAAAGTTCAAGTTCAAATGTTTTTATTTCAAATAAGCTTTTACAAGCGTTTATGAAACGTTATGATTCTAGTTGAACAATTCCAAAAGGTTGATCCTATGGAGAAGAATCCGCCAAGGAACTCCATGGACACTCTTTTAAACTAAATGGTGTTACAATCTTCACTGGTACTATATTGCGATATGAGGATGTGTGAACATTGAATATCAAAGTTGGACCAAAGTCGATATTACTAGAAGGTTCTCAGTGTTTGAGAATTCGATGTCATTATAAGAAAATAAATGAACTATGTGGTAAAATACACACATACAAACACAAATACCTAATAAGTTTCATAACAGGTATACCTATTTTACGCACTTCATAGCTAACGACTGGCCTTATGTTTGCGTAAATTCAATAATACATTAAGAATTAATAAGTTGACTCATAAGCCAATCCAAACCGAGAAATATCATCTGTTTTTCTATCCGAACCTTTTTCGTGTGGAATCCCAAAAGTTAAGTAATAAAATCTTACACCTAAGCTTCAGTTACCCCGCTGCGTTAATTTTCATACATATTTTATATTCCGATGAATCGGTATGAGAAACTGAGAACATCCACTATGTCTCCACATGCTTCTACTAATATAGGATATTAATTACATTCCATAACAGTATTTTAAACGTATCATACGCCCTCACTTAGTCAGTGATATTACCTACAAACAGAAAAGTAAATATTATAAATCGTGACACCTGTATTCCCGCTGCCTCATTAGCCTAGTGGTCCCAAGCGCGACTGCTACGCTAGAGGTCCTGAGATCGATCCCCAGGTCGAGCAAAGTTTTATTAGATTATTCTATGAAATTCTCAGTAGCAGCTCGGTGTTTGAATTTGTGCCCGGTTAATGGCAATAGGCTCGCCCCCTATTACATGGGACCTGAACATACCGGCGAACTGTGGGTGTACAATAGTACACCTCTGCCTAACCCTTCGGGGAATACAGGCGTGATGGTATGTTATGTATTGCCCCAATGGTTCCCCACAGTTCCCCAAGGTTCGCCAGCATGTTTTAAGGTTTCCATTAGCGAACCTATTGCCATTAATCAGAAAGTAAACCTAGCTACTAAAGAATTTAATAGGAAACCCCAATAACATGTAAAATTCTGTGAAAACGAAGTAGATAGATAGAATATTCTTTATTGCACACCAAAAAGTAATGTCAAGTACAATTTTTATTTTTAATACTTTTTTTTACAAAGTAGGTACCTATAATCTACAAAACTACGCCGAAAATATCTCTTCCTAATGGTAATAGTACAATTGTGTACAAGTGTAAAAGTGTGGCCGAATTTTTTGTAAGATTTACGGCGATATCAATAATCACTATAAATATCAGAGGTCAACAAAGGTATCGGTGTAAGGGCACTCAAAGCAATAGCTATGATTATTATGGCCCATATGATGGAATACCGTGTATCCTTCGTGATGTTTCACACATAACAAAAAATAAAAGAGCTCAGACATTAATTTGCTTACATAAATATATCGGTACGAAAAAGTGTTAGCAATATAATTCATCTGAAGCTACTCGTGCGCAATATCCGCAGCTAAAAAATCCTATATTTCCCAATTCCCAGCTATTCCGGTGGATTAAAAAAAAAAACATACAAACCTTGTACCTATATTATTACGAACACAGCAAAAACAGCAATCAACAATAGCAGCTAAATCAGTCCGGCCATTCTTAGAAGAAATTAGATTTCATTTCTATAGGATAAGATTCATGTCAAAATGCCAGTTACCATATTATACTGTGTCCATTCTGAATGATCATTATCATTGCGATACACTTTAATTTTCCTAGTTATGGAGATCATTTTGAACAGTATTGTATATCCAGATATCTCTCATGCTGACCGTACTATACAATAATCATTATTAGATTCAGCTGAAATTATTTATTCATCTTTATAGACATTACAGATAAATCCAAACCGTCTACAAACTAGTTACAATTTGAAGAATACATTGTATAACACAGCGGCGGCATTAAGCGGTGGTAGCCTAATGGCTAGGACGACGGACTTGCGATCATGTGGTTCCGGGTTCGAACCCTACCCATTGCACTACCGACGTGAACCCACTCGTAATACAAGTATTTAGCTTAGTACGAGGGGTTAACAAGAATACTAGTAATGTGCCACCCACATTGCCAGTAAGCTTTAAAAAAAACACTACTAAGTTACAGTTTACAAATAGTTACAATGATAATGATTGTAATTAAGTATGAAATATAATGCTACAGTGACATGAATGCAATGACGGAATGTCAGGGCAGGAAGAGAGGAACACGCGTGCTGCTAAGATTATTTCATTAGATAGGTAGTTATACAAGTCCCCAAGGTTTAAAGCATAGAAAAGCAATAAGAAAATAATTAAACAAAATATGATTAGCATTTTATTGATGTTCAAAGTTACGGTAGTAAAAAGGGGACGTGCATAAGTGCATAAACATGGGAGCACATAAACAATGCTCCGTATTAACTTGCCATAGGAACTAAACCGTTCCGAACAATTGAACACAAGCCGCGGATAGGGTCAGACCACACTACAACCGGACGCGGATATCAGCACTTCATTGTTACCTTACCATTTAGTGTAGTGGTAGAGATCTCATTAGTCTAGTAGTCCCAAGCGCGACAGATCCTGGTTTCAATTCCCAGGTCGCGCAAAGTGTTTTGGGTTTTCTATGAAATTCCAGCAGCTCAGAGTATGGAATTGTGACCAATTAAATGGCAATAGGCTCGCTATACCAGCGAACTATGAGTATACATTAGTACACCGCTGCATAAACTGTTCGGGGAACACAGGCCTGCTACTGATGTTACTTTAACAAATACAAGTTCAATCTTAGGCTGAGCGACACGAGAAACCTTCTGGCTTCACTTCTTTTTCTTCCCACTGTTTAATTGCTTTCGTTGTCGTTTCGTCTCATGTTCAATAATTTAATCAGATCATTAAAGTTCTTCATGTTTTAACTAACTACTGACTGTAGTTACTGTGACTGTATACTGACTGCCTCATTAGTCTAGTGGTCCCAAGCGCGACTGCTATGCTAGAGATCCTGGGTTCGATCCCCAGGTCGAGCAAAGTGTTATTGAGTTTTCTATGAAATTCTCAGTAGCAGCTCGGAGTCTGGATTAGTGCCCGGTTAATGGCTATAGGCTCGCCCCCTATAACATGGGACCTAAACATACCAGGCGAACTGTAGGTGTACATTAAGTACGCCTCTGCCTAACCCTTCGGGGAATACAGGCGTGATGGTATGTTTTAACTAAATAGATAATTATTCAATCTCAGCAGAAATAAACAATTTAAACATCTTTAATCAATCAAAATGACTGAATGAGAAAATGACTGACTTCTTGTCTTTCAGGACCGAACAAAGCCGTCTAAATAATTGGACAGTTGAAAGAAAGTATGTTTCCGTAATTTTGACTAAATCGTAGCAAGTAGCGTTCTATACTTTCTGTATACCCCTATGAGAAAAAAGCGTGAGTGTATGTATGTATTTACAGAACTGGCCCAGGTTCCACACATTTTGAAACACCTCCTTTCCATCTGTTAATTTGAGTGTGTATTTGCACATGAGCGAGTTTTTTAATCCGCCGCGTTCTATTAAAAGCCTTATTTTCTTTCTTTCTTCTTTTTCTTTTTAAAAAAACGTTGCCCCACACTAGGATTTTCTCCTGGGTCGTAGGTGCGTTTACAAACACAAATTCTCACATACACAAACGCCCAGACCCGGAACAACTACCTGTAGATCATACAAATATTTGCTCCGTGTGGGTATCGAACCCACAACACGTGGCGCAGAAGCCGATCGCTCAACCGCTACGCCAATCGTGTCGTCAAAATTTTTAATTCAGCAATGCCCTTACCGACACCCGGAGACCAATACAATAGATTTTGCATTGTGTCTATGATACGGGCTTGACAGGTAATTGTTTCCATCCGCTCCCTCTCTCACTAAGCCCGCAACCCAACCACCACTTGTTAGCCGAAATGCTTGTACGGGGCTATAAAACAAGAAATGTGGTCGCCGCGCAGTCAGCGGTCACCGCAACCAGCTATAACACAATAATGATTGCGACCATTTACTTTACAACTATCTTTGAATGGGCAATTTAAGAGGCAGATTATGGGAAAGAAAAAATACAATATTATAGGGAAAAATAAACAGTCACGTAATCAAATTACCATAATAATGAACACTGTATAAAAATATGCATATATATACACTGTAAACATTTCTTTTTATGTGTCGTAAATATTCAAAATGGCCGCGATTTCGTCACGTTAATTAGGTATAATGAATATTCGATGGATATTCTAAGACTCGTATTAATTAAACATAGAACTGTATCTGTTACGTGTAGTTAGAAAGTGTTGGACTAATATATTAAAAGAGATCGATTTATCCTTTAATTGAGCACAAATGAATCGACATTGTTGCATAATATTATAATTTGTACCATTTTATGACTGTGACATATCCTACTATCCTACCCTACTAATCCTACTAATTACAAACGTGACAGTTTATGATTATATATGGATGTTTGTTACTCAATCACGGCTGAACGGATCTGGATGAAATTTAGTACAAACATTTTTATAGTCTGGAATACCACATAGGCTACTTTTATCCAGTCCACGCAGACGAAGACGGAGGCAGAAGTTAGTGTTTAATAAATAAATGGAGTGATGGGTACGTACCCCTCACTCCACTGATCAAACTAACCATACTGATCAATCAATCTTGAAGTTTAAGTGGCGTTTTCCGCGTTCAGTTCATATATGGGTTAGGTACCATTTTTAGCATACAAATACCCCTCCTTGCCTCAGAGTGCACGTTAAACCGTCCTACGAAAACCTACGCCAAACGGTAGTGGTATTCCGAAAAGATCCGGATAAGGCTTTTATTTACTTTCGCAACGATTAGTTACTTATCTATTTAATCATTATTGATTACATTCAATGTGCTATCTGTATCTACTTCGTGACATTTAACGATTAATGACCGGACGGGCTACGTGACACGCGAAACTTAGGGTGACATCGGACATAGTCATAATATAGTCAGCCCTTTAACAAATAGCCCTCATCTTTCACCAGCATCATTAGTTAAACATAGCCAGTTTGTCAAGACCCCCTCCGCCCCTTTCAACCACACGGCACCGTGATTATAAAAGAGCAAAAACTTTAAAGTGAAAAGGTCTTTGGAAACTGGCGAAGAATATAAAACGTCTAGTCCACTGCTCCCGTCATGGTCTTCGAGTTGCAAACTAATGAGGGCGCGTTTCTGCACTGAATATACAAAGGATTTTCTTACAATAATCTATCACCATCATGCTATCCTTTTCCTATATTGAGATCAGCTTCAACTTAAGTCCAACTACTGAATATATTAGTATTTTACATGAAGCGACGATCGTCTATCTGAACTCTCCGCAATAACGTAAGCCTATAGAAAATTTGGTTGGGTGGGGTTTCTAATTACCAGTAACGATTATTTGCACTGTTCGTATGACAATTACTGAGAGTTATTAATAGTTAATTATCACGCGCTTAAACGGTGAAGGAAAACATCGTGAGGATGATGCCTGAGAGATTTTCTCGATGGCGTGTGAAATCTGCCAACCCGCACTAGGCCAGCGTGGTGGATTATAGCCTAATCCCTCTCAATCTGAGAGGAGACCCGTGCCCAGCAGCGGGACAGTATAATGGGTTGACTACTAACTGAGAGTTTAATGTACTCTCCAAGTCGCTTCTTTTAAAAGACATCGTTTTTTAAGGACGTAACTAGCCCTTTGTCCCACAATACTCAGTGCAAACAAGTTGCGAGGTAATTAATTTAATCTCTACATAAAATGTGCAGTCAAACTACAGAGTATGTCAAATTATGCAAACAATGCTGCTTAGAATAGCAAGAACACGGCATGTAATAAATCCAGTATCGACTACGAATATTTGTCTCAATAACGCGGATACAATCTCAATATTTGGAATGCATTAGATGTTGTAGAAGTCAGGCAGAAGCTAGTCCGCATTCAAACGTGCCTAACATCACAAAGCACTGAACAGTTTATTCATGAATTCCTTCAGAAGTCAGCTGTAACATTCATTGTGCATTTTCATAATGGTTTTCAAAAACACTTTAATAGGGCTTGTGTTGGGCAGTAAATAATAAAAAAAAATTGACGCCTTTCAAATAATATTTGTTATCTGAGACATTTATTAGGTAAGATACTTTAATATTGATAGCTCGCTTCCACACACCTACACAATACAACCTATGGTAGGTTCGTTTCCTGGACGACAAAAGAGTATTCCTTCCTATATTAAAAAAAATATAGATTTAACCTCGTTGCCATGACTTATTGTACCTGCCATGAGATTAAATAATGCATAATTATTAAGTAAAGTGTTCAAGAGAGCTAACAGCACTTTCCTAATTTCCATTTCAACAAAGAGAAACACCACACCTAACAAAGCAATTTGCTCCACGCTTTGGCGAGTCAATACAAAGTTATGCGAAGCTTTTAACGTGGAAACGAAAGCATTGCATCAAGAGTGAGTAGATAATACGTCTGCTAGTCTGGTATCATGAGATTGCAGGCTCGTACAGTTCGCAGATGCTCTAATTCCAGTGACGTCATTCAGCCAGCGGGGATAATGGCCGCCCACAGGGATCCTAGATCGTTATGCGGCGGCAAATGAACAGTGAAATTGGATAAATTGTGGCTTTTAGAATCATGTTGGGTTCGTGTCGTTTGTGTGTATAGCAATAGATAGGCGTTGTTATTTTTTGGTGCTTAGGTATTTTTTTTTATGTTTTTGATAACTATTAAGTATACAATATTTAGGTAACGTCATGTTACGTTTAGAATGATCATTTTCGTCTATAAGTACCAGTTAGCTGCAAGAAAATGCCTTATTACTGTGGCAAAGATCACTAGTAATAAAAATATGCAATTATACAAAAGTAAGTAGAAGAAATAACCGCACGGACAACAAAGAAACAAGCGATCCTATATAAATATCTTATCCATCAAACAATTTACTGTCCCGCTGCTGGTTTTCTCTCAGAATCGCTATATTCTACCACGCTAGCCTACCCTAGCAGGGTTCTGAGGTCCGGAACCCTAAAAACAATGAAGAAACAAAAGAATTGGAACCAATTATGTAGTAGATATAATATTTTTATGGTATTTTCTGCAAGCAATAACTCATTTTAAAGGTTACTTTGTTCACGTTTCATATTAAAAAATAGGGGATTAATTAATGTTATTTTATGTGCCATAAAAATATTTTAATATGCTGCTTATTCCACTTTAATTATTGACGCCCTACGCTACGATAACCACAACGAAATACGAGTGCAAATTGAATTTCCATTTGATATCATCTCGCAATAACATTAAATCGTGAAAAAATACTGTCGAGGTGAGCACTTAGCTGATGAAACTTGGGGCAAGCAACATATTTTGATTTGATTAAAATATTCTGGTATACAACCTCCGTATGTAATTCATATATTCCTATACAAGCTTTTTTATGGTATAGGGGGGCAAACGTCACCTATGGACACCCTGGCCGCACTCGTGACTCCTCTGGCAAGACCAGAGGAGTCACGAGTGCGTTGCCGGCCTTTTAGAAGGGGATTGGGCCTCCGGTAACCTCACTCACTCGGCGAAACACAACCTAAGCGTTGTTTCACGCCGGTTTTCAGGGTGTCCTCAAAAAGAAATCTGGGATGGGAGGTCATATTATCTATTCAATAATAGGTATATTATTGGGCTATACCCTATAGTATAGAAATTATCGCCATTAAAAAAAATATTGAAATTTTATGTTTTTTAGTTGAATTATTTACGATCCCAGTTGTCCTTACCCAACTTCAAACGCGCACAGTTTTTTCAAACATACTTAGATGCAGTTCAATAACAAATAATTGAATCCTAAAACACACATTCCCTAATATTTACCGCGCTAAATACCAGCAGTAAATTCAACTGAGTGCTGTTGAACGCGAATCGCCCTCCGTCGAAATGGACAAAGCGACGAATCTATTGTTAGGAGGCTCCCTGCCAATTCTCCTATTGACTTCATAAAGGCTCTCACGTCCACTGATTGTTTGCAAAACTGACTTTCATTATGACCCTTATGTTATTATTATGCTACATTGAAACATTTTTCAATATTAGTACTGTTTGATAACTGGAGCCACAAAATTTGTGCAGTATCTAGTATTTTTAACTCCCGTCGAAAAAGAGGGGTGTCATGAGTTTGTCGTGTGTATCTCAATACTCAATTCGTTCGTTTATTCAATCTGTGTGTCTGTCTGTTGCATCGTAGCGCCTGATCGGGTGAACGGATTTTGTTCAATTTCTTTTTGTTGAAAATGTGTGCGTGTGTGCGAGAGTGTTCTTAGCTATGTTTCAAAAAAACCTGCTCAGTTGTTTGAAGATCATCACCTCTTTTATTGGTGAAGACATATTAACAACTGACACTACTGGCACTGGTAAGCTCTTCAGACGCACTGACCACTGACTCATCGAGACGACCATCGACCTCCGATCTCGAAGGGGAGTGATGTAGCGACATCTACTGTGTTACATAGAAACTAGACTAACAAGTCCTGAATCGCGCAAGTGAAGTTTGCAACGCAACTATACAACCGCCCGACATCAACCGTCGAGCCTTGGCCCGCCAGGCAAAAACATCCGCCTGGTCGGAGGATCCTCCCTTTGGTGTGAGGGGGTCAACACACCTCGCCCCTCCACAGATTAAAAATATTGTACTTATATTAAACATAAAAGGACAATATTTAGATTGTATTTCCTTTTTAAAGATTTTTGTGACGGGGGTTTCTCTACATATTTAATTTAATATTATGATAGGTCCGTTTAAGAAAAATACATTTCCCCGTTTGCTTCTAAAACCAAATTATATATTTTTTTAAATCGCATTATAAAAAAGGAAATGACCAAAAAATACAAAACGCAATCCTATTTTTGTCCCCGATGTATGGTAAACGGAAATATCTAACAATGACAAAAAAAATCTATTAAAAATATAGCCAAGGCTCGTGCCATCTTCTCAGAAAAAAAAATTGGGAACGCTATTTTAGCCAATCTCCATATCATAAAAAGAGCAGTCTTTTTTTTTAAGTACATATTTGCATTTGGAATTCATTTCAAAACTGTAGACCATAATGTCTAATAGGTTTATTTTATCAAATACTCATACTCTGAAGTTTGACATTCCATTTTCAAATCAGAACTACCATACTTTTATTTTAAATTCGGTACGTCAATTCGAAACACAAATATCCCATGGTAATGTGAAGGGTCAGAGGGTCCTGTGGGAATTATTCTCTCACCCTTTACGCCCCTCATAAGGCGCGTGCCCCTCTTACATAACAATGACACGCTTATTATATGTAGGTACTTACTTTTTTTCTCTTTTTCATATAAAAACTCTTTTATTATGAGTGATTCCCGAAAATTCCTTTAAAAAGTAAAGCTCCAGCTTTCAGTAAAGCTTGTTTTAATAATAAAATGCCTTCCCTAATATAAACATTCTGAAAAGTAATATTTTTTTTTTTTTTAATAAAAACGTTACCCCACACTAGGATTTTCTCCTGTATCGTGGGTGCGTTTACAAACACAAATTCTCACATACACAGACGCCCAGACCCGGAACAACTATCTGTAGAACATACAAATATTTGCTCCGTGTGGGGATCGAACCCACAACACGTGACGCAGAAGCCGATCGCTCAGCCGTTACACCAAACGTGTCGTTGTATATTATCTAACAATCGCGCTAATTACACCATACTTTGTTTTAAAACCGCAAATACGATTACAATACATTTGATAGCCGATAACACAAATCGACAAACTAGTTCACACATTAATTTTATTCACCAAAACATGTTGCCTTTATTCCATCACTCATATAGTAATCAGATTCCATTTTAATTAAAACAGTTGACGTAGGTAGTTTACCAACGACGGATATGAAAGTTCCTTTGCAAATATCACTCTGTTCGCATTTTTGAGCACAATGTTTTTAAGAGTCCGCCGGGCCAAATTTCTCTTACAAACGTAATACCGAAATAAATCGTAATTCAAAAACAATTTAATCAAATTCTGTTATTATTAGGATTCCGACACCGTTAATCTAGGTTCCTACTCTTCCATTTCATCCAAAATACTTTACCGTAAATAAATATAAGCGAATGCAATTTTTGATAACTTTAACAAGTTTGGAACGATTTTCACAACGATTAACAGTATCCAAATCCTAATAATAATATAATTTGTTAATTTGTCTGGATTACGATTTATTTCGGTATTACGTTTTTGTGAGCAATTCAAGCTCCGTCAGACCCTTAATCTAATTTTTTTCTTATTTGTTCCACGAGGCGGTCCATTTATTTCGTTGACTTGATGGTTGGATAATTATGGTTTTCAATTATTGCGCTTCCGATCTAGTTCAAAGGTTTTCAAGTATTTTGTTTTCTTTTGGTATTCTCTTTCCGTTTGCTATAGATTCGATAAGAAGAGTTATTGTGTTTTTTTTTTCTTTGTAAACTGACTCATTAGTCTCGTAATTCTAAGCGCGACTGCTATGCTAAAAGTCCTGAGTTCGGTATTTTTAAGTCCCATATAATAGGGGGCCAGTCTATTGCCATTAACCAGGCACAAATTCCAAACTCTGTGCTGAGAATACTGAGAATTTCATAAAAAGAATTTGAGAAAACTCCATAACAATGCTCGACCTGGGAATCGAAACCAGGACCTCTAGCGGAACTTATAAGTTAGATTATAGGTATAGTTGGATATTCGATACCATTAAGGAATTTTTAATTAATGATGAATATAAAATAAACTTACTAGATCAACTACTGACTGCCTCATTAGTCTAGTGGTGACTGCCTCATTAGTCTAGTGGTGACTGCCTCATTAGTCTAGTGGTCTCAAGCGCGACTGCTACGCTAGAGGTCCTGGGTTCGATCCCCAGGTCGAGCAAAGTGTTATTGGGTTTTTCTATGAAATTCTCAGTAGCAGCTCGGAGTCTGGATTTGTGCCCGGTTAATGGCAATAGGCTCGCCCCCTATTACATGGGACCTAAACATACCGGCGAACTGTGGGTGTACATTAGTACGCCTCTGCCTAACCCTTCGGGGAATACAGGCGTGATGGTATGTTATGTTAGATCAACTATTTATTGTCTCGTGTTATTCGTCTATTTGGTTATTAAAAGTAAAGTGTATAAAATTACTAATTGAAAATTCCACTAATAAAGAAGCAAGAAAGTGAAAACATGAATCTTGCTCGGCTTTATTTACACATAGTGGTATCATTTCCAAGAATGACGTCACCGCGAGCCAGCCACGTGACCGAGATGTCACCAGAATACGATACCTGGTGCCCTTCTAGTTCTTATAGGCTTTCAAGTTCAACCATATAGTTGAACGGTGTTACGTCTGTTTAGAATAGAAAGAACTTCAAAATCGGTTCTTATATCATATAGTGGCATTGAACAACGATTCTGATACAATTGAAATAACAGACTTGGACCCCCTGTAGTCCCGGTACTACTCTCATTTTCCAGTACATAATACATATACAAAATCGAAATAAAACGCCTACATTTAAATTAGCCTATAACTAACGAGTTAAAGGCTCATTAATAAATTTATTATGCAGGCGTTTTGTAAGTTACCGGTGCCGGTACTCTATACCGGTATCAGTACCGGTATTAACCTAACGGTACAGTATTTAATCGATATTAATTCAACATTATCCGCTTCATGGGAAAATACTACACATTACACATACTACTTATAACTTAAACATTAATCACTGATGTTAATTTAAGTTCAATTTAATTAGACTATTTAAATATTGAAATTTAAATTAAGGAGACTTCTGATTTAGTTACTGTGAAACTCGTTTGTAATTAAAAAGCCTCACACACACACAGACACCCGACCCGGAATATCTGTATGCCAGACTATACAAATTGAGCAGGTCATGAACAAACAGTGACAAATGACATGTTTAAACGAGAATTACTTTTGTGTTGAAACTAAAAATATCAACAAATTATCACTTTTTATACCAAACTGAATATTTTATTATATACATATAAGCTAATAATATAATAATAATAAGGCTACCTTATGTCTCATTTTTTTTAGTAAATTGTCAATTTTGGGATGCAAATAAAACCGCAGGCAACAACTAGTATTGTAAATAAGTTCAAGCAAGTATTAATCTAACACAAAAACATTCTGTTCTTTCCTCTTTACTCTGGTAAAATGTAACTCGTTAAACATCGTATGCACTCGATAATTATTCTGTGTAAAAACATGCAAGCAGAGTACTGCGTTCGTTCCCATTCCCACATGAACAGTAGCTAACGTTATTTCTAACGAGTTCATTAAAAGAACTTGTGAACTTTAACAGTTTACATACATTATGGTATGGTATATATCTGCTAACTACATGCAATATTTTCATCTTGACTAAATAATTTAACTTGACTGCCTTTTAGACTTGTCGTCGTCAGCAGGATTGCTTCGAGCGGTTTTGGGATAGATTCCCAGATTGAGCAAAGTGTTTGGTTATTCAGTAGCAAGCTTGCTACTGAACATCCAAACTTATAAAACCAAAGTTATCAGATCTCATGTACCTAGAGCCAAGCTTCTAACTCTACACGCCCTAACTCTACAAGCCCTAACTTACAAACTCTACACCTTAGTCAAAATATATGGCTTGGCCGTTTCGCTACCGTCACATGGGCGTAAGGTGAAAAAAATATTCACTGTTAATTACTTTTCTGTTATACCTACAATAGTTCTTATAGTGACGAAATGTGTAGAGTTAGAAGCTTGGCTCTCTCTACGTGAGATCTGATAACTTTTTGACAGTGCGAGCCTTATGGTCTCGTCTTGGCACAATTTTACATGAAAATGTTTTTGGTGGGATAATACTTAACGAATGTTATAGAGGTGAGTTTGGATGTTCGGGGTAATCTCCAGTAACGCTGATCCGATTTTGAAAATGTTTTCACTGTTAGAAAGGTAGGTATCCCTGAATGCTATAGACTACTTTTTTATATTGGTAAATATATATTATCACGCTACGACTCTTAGGAACGCGGTCGAATCCGCGGTCGGGTCGCTAGTACTAAAATGATGTGAGCTGAATGAACTAGTGTGAATTGATGAATGTTACCGAGTACATATTTTATGCAGACGCACCGCTTTCTTCATTGCTCAACGGGATTTCTATACTAAACAACGTGGGAGAGCCATGCTTCGGCACGAATGGGCCGGCCCGACCGGAGTGATACCACGGTCTCACAGAAAACCGGCGTCAAACAACGCCTACGTTGTGTTTCGCCATGTGAGTTAGGTTTTCGGAGGCCAGATCCCCTTTTAAAATGCTGGCAACGCACTTGTAACTCCTCTGGTGTTGCGGGTGTCCTTGGGCGGCGGTAATCGCTTACCATCAGGCGATCAATCTGCTCGTTTGCCCCCATCCCATAAAAAAAACCTAATATTATAAAGAGGTAAAGTTTGTGAGGTTGTATTAGTTCTGGATCTACTAAACCGATTTTGAAAATTCTTTCTATGTTGGATAGCACATTTATCGAGGAAGGTTATAGGCTATATAACATCACGCTACGCCACTTAGGAACGGAGCAGAACGGGTGTCGAGCGTGTCGCTAATTATTAATAAAAGAAACGCATATGTCGCGTAAAAATGCTGACTTAAGAAAATGTACGGTTGCATTGTACAAATAGGATCCCGAAATCTTGCCTAATAACGTTTTCCGTTTGTTAAAATGTAGCAAAGAAACCCGCTTACACTTAACAAATGCACGACTCCAATTATCAATCGTTTAACTTTAGGTAATCAAGTGACTATTTGAAAAAATAGTTCGTGACTATTCCTAATTTACGAATGAATTGTGTTCTTGTAATAGCTGTTTAGTGAATTTGGCATCGTTGATGCACGTTTTCCTAGTGACTCATACACATTTAACTCTCTATCTCAAAAACTACTGAACCGATTTTGATGAAACTAGCACTGTTTTCTAAGTTGGACTGTACCTAGTCCAACTATAGTTATTGAGTTATGCGCGGAAAAATATACAAATGTACAAAAATTTTTAGCATTTGTACACATGATATTTTTATTTTATTTTATTGATAGGAACAGCAAACAGTTACATTATAAAGACTTACAGTTGATTTAACATACAATCAATTTGGTTATAAAGTAAGCCACAACGCTGTCCACAAGTAGGCGTAAAGCCACATATACAAAAACTGTGTAATTCTGACAATATTACATGTAGGTACACATACGGGTCGAATTTATAACGTCCTTTTTTTGAAGTCGGTTACAAATATTGATTCATAAACGAAATTAGAGACTGTCTCATTAGTCTAGTGGTCCCAAGCGCGACTGTTACGCTAGAGGTCCTCGGTTCGATCCTCAGGTCGAGCAAAGTGTTATTAGGTTTTTCTATAAAATTCTCAGTAGCAGCTCGGAGTTTGGATTTGGGTCGTAATAAGCTCGCCCCTTATTACATGGGACCAATACCGGCGAACTGTGGGTGTACATTAGTACACCTCTGCCTAACCCTTTGGGAAATACATGCGTAATGGTATGTTATGTATGTTATAAACGAAATTATATATTGGTTCATAAAACAACTGAACAACATAGAATTTTTAAATCAGTCAAAACTCGTTTCATTTTATAAAAAATGCTCATATAACTTATCAAAGCAAATAACTACTATTACTTGTACGAAAATACAAACAGTGTGTTTCACTAGATATATATTCAAATCCTTCGACAATTTCTCCATATATATTCTAAGATGCCGAAAGCAATTAGAGCGATGCTTTGTGGATGTTCAGCGGTTAGGCACAGGAATGCGGAGGCCCGAAAACTATGCGCTTACATACAATAATAATTGGTCGAGATCCGCCCGGAGCGAGGCCGATCACAATAGCCTTGTTGACCCCGACTGTACTTGTATGCCATAACCTTGAGTTTGGACTTTTGGATGTTTGTCAAAGACCAAGTTTGTGCAGTGATAGCCTAGTGTTATGACCGTTGGACTGCCAAGTCAAAGGTCTCGAGTCCGAACCCACGGCACGCACCTCTGACTTTTCGAAGTCATGTGCATATTAATAGTTAATTATCACGCGCTTAAACGGTGAAGGCAAACATCGTGAGGAAACCTGCATGCCTGAGAGATTTTCTCGATGGTGATGGCCACGATGACCAGCGTGGTGGACTATAGCCTAATCCCTCTCATTCTGAGAGGAGACCCGTGCCCAGCACTGGGACAGTATAATGGGTTGATTATGTTATGCATGTGTTATTTAAGTTTGTGTACCGTAGGGCAAGATGGGGAGAATACACATGTCCACTAACTGACGCGTATATAAAATATTAATTTAGTACATGGTCTGTAGGTACTAAGCTTAATACATTCATGATTTTTAACCATAACGAGAAAACTGCGTTATTTT
This sequence comes from Acronicta aceris, assembly GCA_910591435.1. Classification (NCBI taxonomy): domain Eukaryota; kingdom Metazoa; phylum Arthropoda; class Insecta; order Lepidoptera; family Noctuidae; genus Acronicta; species Acronicta aceris. Next base: position 13,180,146 of record OU342761.1, on the reverse strand, counting down.
ATTTATTTGACAACTACCCGACTATCTTCCCTCGAATATGAGTATTGCCCAGATATTGGGATAGATTCGGAGGATCCATAAATAAAATAAAAATATTTATTATTTAAGCCATCTTTATATAGTCTGAACTTGTAACCTAATAGTTAACATAACATACCATCACGCCTGTATTCCCCGAAGGGTTAGGCAGAGGTGTACTTAATGTACACCCACAGTTTGCCGGTATGTTTAGGTCCCATGTTATAGGGGGCGAGCCTATAGCCATTAACCGGGAACAAATCCAGACTCCGAGCTGCTAATGAGAATTTCATAGAAAAACCCAATAACACTTTGCTCGATTAGGGGATCGAACCCAGGACCTCTAGTGTAGCAGTCTCACTTGGGACAACTAGACTAATGAGGCAGTCACCTAATAGTTAAGTACTTCGTAAAGTTCATTTGTGTCAATAAAGTATTTTTATTTTTATTTTATTTATTTTTAATATTAAATATAATAATTTATAAATAATAATTTTTAAATTCTCAGTAGCAGCTCGGAGTCTGGATTTGTGCCCGGTTAATGGCAATAGGCTCGCCCCCTATTATATGGGACCTAAACATACCGGCGAACTGTGGGTGTACATTAGTACGCCTCTGCCTAACCCTTCGGGGAATGCAGGCGTGATGGTATGTTATGTTATAATTTTTACTCATTCACCACAATAACACGTACTTATCATATTAATCTCGTATTCCAATATTCTCATGCACACAGTAACACAAAAGTAGTTAGAAAACCACCACAATTTTTCTACATTTAGATTTGGATTATTATTGGGAGATGTGTGCGTTTTTCCATGGAATCCCTGATCGTTTCCGGGTTTCCTTTGTTTTTTTAGTGGAAACCACAGTTGCCTCCGATTGGGGAACAGTCGCTGTTTAAACATTGTGAGTGGATCTAATCCCGTTTGATGATTTATATCTTGCGAATAGTAATTCCGAGGTCCCTTGTAACTGGCACTGTATTTGTTGTAAGGATCTCGGTTAGTACCAGGCTTCGACGCAGACAAACTAATTGCAGACAGGATTACAAATATCCGAAAAAAACCTGAAATTGAAATCAGCTGTATTGATTCTGTTTCACATCGCATTGTACCAATACTAAATCACACTATTTTTTTTATAAACTGCTTTGAAACAAGACAGTAAATGCCATTATCCTGCACGAGAACATAATCGTAATAAAAAAAAGGACAGGACTATCATTTTCTCATTTTAACTCCGACGCAAAAAAGAGGGGTGTTATAAGTGTAACGTTTACCGTAGCTTTCAAACGAATGGACCAAGTTTGATTCCCATTTTTTAGTTTTAAAAGTGACTTGATCGAGAGTGTTCTTAGCTATGATTTAAGTAAACCTGACCAGGCGTATGAAGATTTCAGAAGACCATCTCTTTTCTAGTTCATGAAGGGACGTGAGCAACTTCCATATGTCTGATCGATTTGAAATTTGTTATCCTGTTACTTCAATGATATTGCAAGAAAATTGTAACTATGAATAAATGCGGCGGTGGTTATTTTAAATTTGGAATGTAATGTTATTAGTCGTTTTCATAGTAAGGTGAAATTAACCTTCTTCTATGAAAAAGTAAAAAAGAAACCAGATGAAAAGTGTCTTATCTTACCTGACATGGGTGCTATATCTCATGTACTATTGTAGCTAGTTTTATATTGAAACTTGATTTCAGTTTCAGTCACATATGATTAGACTAGAAGTCGATCCTGAAATATCAGGATTGGTTAAAAAACGCCTGTCCGATCTGAAAAGGGCATATAAGGACATCAATGACATCACCAAATAACATAAAAAAACATTGAATATATATGAAAGTATTTAAGTAAGTATAGGTACATATTAACGAGGCTTAAAATGCACGGTTGTCAGGCCCAAATACCGCAATTTTCCCAAAATATAGAAAAAAAAAATTAAATGTAAAAACACCCATCGACGATTGCCACTGTATAGGCATTTTAGTTTCCTCACATTATAAAAAATATTCAGAATATTTTTTTACTTGCAATCTGAAAAGAATTACATACTTAAATAGAATTAGATCTTGATACCTTAGTCGTAATACCTTCACGGAACGAACAGGGTTTTTTTTAAAGTAATTGTTTAAGATGTTCCTTGTTCGAACTAAAAAATCTCCAGTACCTAGTTAGCAAAACTTCTTATGAATTTATATTTGTCCCGAATCTAAGTCACCTCTCACAAACATCGGTGACGAGGAAACCTAGAACATGAAGTTAATCATTTGATTAGTGAGTAATTAAGATTACAGGTTTTAAACTTTCTAATTTGAAAATTGATTCGTTGCACGTTACGGGACGTGGCCATTATCCACACTCACATCATACAAAAAATGTGTTTCATAGATTCAAATCTATTATTTGGCAACCTAAGTAACTGCCTCATTCGTAGTGCGACTGTTATGATAGCGGTCCCGGGTTCGATTTCCAGATCGAGCAAAGTAATCATAGATTTTTTCTATGAGCAGTGGCACTTCCGAGTTTTGATTTACCGAACTGTGGGAATGCATCACGCATCTGCCTAACCCTTCGGGGAATACAGACGTGAAGAACCTCTTTGCAGTAGAGTGACCTGCTGTTGTTACGTTAGCTGTTTATTGTACCTATCTAAGAATAATCGCTGATGTTTTTTAAAAAAAAACACTTACTAGCTTGTGGGTCGCACATTACTAGTATTCTTGTTAAACCCTGGTGCGAAGCTAAATGCTTGTGTTACGAGTGGGTTCACGTCGGTAGTGCAATGGGTGGGGTTCAGACCGGCAACCACATGTTCGCAAGTCCGTCGCCTTAGCCGTTAGGCTACCGCCGCTTCTTAATCTTACAAATAACCTTCTTCGTAACCTTACTTTCTTAATTACGAACCTTTTATAAAAACCGCGCCGCATTTCAATCAGTCAAGCCGTTATGAAGATAAATGGCAACATTCGTTGGCACAAACAAAAAAACAGCCTCTTATGTCATTAACACTACCTACTCGTACTAAAATCATATAGCGACTAACAGCCGAAATTAAAAACCACTAATTATCTACTATTAAAAGCTACTAGTCTGGATAGGCCATGGCGTACAAATGACAGCATAATGTTTGGCTCAATTTGAAGCGCTGCTCCGTGCTTTTCTGGAACTAAAATTGACACTGCATGTCCGTGTTCCGATCATTAATGTCGATATATTTTCATTGTATGTCCTCAACCAATGAACTGATAAATAATTTTGTGTAAGTCCAAGTAAGTTATAAGTGTGAAAAATCCTTATGGATCGTCTGACACCTGGGGACGCGTTATTGTATTGTATTCTAAATGCCTTGTTGTCCGGGTGTAATTGGTCTTTTTACACCAATGCACATGGTGCATTGGTGTAAAAAGTAGGCCCCAGTAGCAAATCTTATATCTACTGTAAAACTATACCTTAAAATGTATGTACCAAAATGTTACCACGCTCGGAAAACGTTCTTAGCCCTCGCTTGGTATTTGCATCTTTATGAAGTTGAAGTCATATGAACTTCATATTGTTATGTAAATCGAAATAAAGAGTATATAAATCAGCAGTGGATTTATTTTCATAAATTAGACGGTAAAACGACATACTATTTTTATAAAATAATGAAATGAAATTGAAATGAAATTATTTATTCTGCAAGTAGATCTTTAGAGATACTTTTACATGTCAATGGTTTGGGTTTTTTTTTAGCTAGATGGCTTCGGCATTTTCTAACTGACGACCTCTGAGAAGAAACACCGAAACAAACTCAGAGAATCATGGTCTCTTTTAAAGTCCAGACATGGAAGAACACTTATATGTGAGTGGTACGATGTAGGGTAATGTCTGAAATGGCCTTTTGAGGAAAGAACCATTGCAGCTTTGAGTAGACCAGTCCCAACTGACGGCACGCATGCATAAGTCATCGTGTAGCTCAACCATAATTTAGGGAGCTCAACGACCTGTCGCACGACCATACCAGATCAGCAGGACATTCGTGTAGGTCTAATGAAGTTCCCAAAGCCTCCAGACTATAATAAGCTTGTATAATTATCATGTATCAAAAGCCTACATGGTACTCACATTTACAAATTATATATATATTTTTTTATGACTTAAATAAAAATAACTCGCACAACAGAAACAACATGTTTTTAATTTTAACAGAAGTTGCTACCAGTTGTTACCAGAAGACGCAGGTTCGAATCCTACCCGCGATTGAATTTTTCCTTCACTAAACATAATAGCAACTTCTGTTAATATTCAAACTTATTTTTTTCTGTTGTGCTAGAAGAAAGAGGGTGCAGGACAAGAGGATCAAGCCGATCAGCGAGACTCTCGTCACCGACGATTCGAGCTGCGCGAAGTTGAATGCGATCTAAAGGCAGAAGCTGATACTGTGGAGCCCCGGCCCAGAGATGGCAGCAGTATTCCATGTGCGGCCGTATTTGTGCCCTATATAATTGGAGGCGATGCGCCGACGTGAAGTACCGCGTAGCTCAGTTGAGGAAACCTATCTTTTTGGAGGCCAACTTAGCTTTATCTTCCAAATTACCGCGAAATTCAACGTCACTCTCTACGTCGATACCGAGAATCCCAATACTCGGCTTAATATCAAGTGGAGTGTTTTGAAACTGAGGAGGTACGACTATGGGGGCTTTTGGCTATTGGGGGTTAAAGTTAGTTCACCAAGTTGAGATGACCTCGAGACTTGGTCTAAGGTTATCTCAATTTCCGACACAAGTTTGCTCCGATGTGCCTGAGAAATGTTGGAGTGGTCAAAGTAAGAGGCATCCACCGTAGAATACAATAGAATAGAATAAAATAGAATAGAATATAACATATCATTGATATGCAGAAGAAACAGGGTTGTGGAAAGCACACAACCTTGTGGGACACCACCGTTCACGGGCTTCAAGTTGGTGCATGAACCGTCGACAACGACCTTGATGCTGCACTCCGTGAGAATAAAACTATTTTGATTTTTGTTTTATTTTTATTAATAAGTAATTTTAGTGACGATTTTATAACCTTCGATTTACATAGTAAAATTTAGGAAGTACTTAGTATTTTTAACTCTTGGGTTGATGACATAAAAGCAACCTATAAACATAATAGTGAGGTACCAAATATTTTACGGCGGCGGGGCCAAAGAGTCTCGCCGCAAAGAGGGCCTGAGCCGCAAAGAGGGCGAGCTCTGGGTAGTCAGTCCCCCATTGCACTTGGCCCCCGGGGAGGCGATCCCACTGCGGACGTCCAATGTTGGACACATTGGACGTCCGCAGTGGGATCGCGGTTCATGCGACAGCAATTCCCGTGGTCTCACCACTGTACGGAAGGTGGCAGTGCTGGTGGTTATAGTCGGTGTGCTGGTCATCTGGCCGGAGCGCCCGACATAACCGTCCCGCATCCCCGAAGCGCATTTCCCAACCCGAAAAAAAAACTAAACGAAATATTTTATTTACAGAAATATTTTTTGAAATGTTTTTATTATCAATCTTGCAACCACCACGGCACTCGAGGATCCTGACATTTACATGGTCTGCCAGATACTAATTCACAAAGGAGTTCACACAGGTCAGCTTCGGTGCCGAAATCCATTAATTTCTTTTTTAGATCATAATTCGCTGCTTGATATTTTCCGTGGAATCCTTGATCGTTACCGGGTTTCCTTGTCTTCTGCGATAGAGGCGGTATTTGCGTCGGTTTAGAAAACACTGATTGTCTTCCAAATATCGTAGGAATTTCCTTTTGCTGATCGTAAATAGCACTATATTTATTTTTACGATCTCGATATATAACTAGGTTTGATACAGACGAACTAATTGTAGACAGAATAAAAAATAACCATAAAATACCTAAAATAAATATCAATATTATCTAAACATTTTTAATAATATAGACAACTCTAAAGCGAATACAACAGTAATTATCTTACCTGACATGTCTATTGGAATTTTACATAATTTGTTTATATCGTATAAATAATAATTACTGTCAGATGGCAAAATAACACTTTTTCACTCACACCTGGTTAGAGAGTGGAATCTGATCCTGACACTGTCGGGAAAAGATCGAAGACAGAGTGCATCACACCCAAAGAAACATTAGTCGTCAATGCTTCTCGGAGAAATAATAATCTTACAGTAGGTCAAGCAAGTCTCAAATCTTCATATCTGTCTCGACTAATTGGCGCGCCTATTTATTTAATTATAAATACCTGTAACGATAAACAACTACACAGCTCAAAATTAAATTATTGGATTAATGAGTAATTAAAATAACAGTGTTTGAATTTTATGATTGGAAAATTGATTCGTAACCCTACTGTTATATAAATAAATGCTTTGTATGTATCGACAACTTGAAATCCAGTCGACGCTAACCTTATTTTTTGTTGCGAAAAATCGTGAATTGTTTGCCACTTGGCTTGGTGGCTTGGCTATGGCTAGGTTGTCAGACTCGTACCAATTAAAAACACGTTATGTCACTCCACTCGACTACCCACCAGGGCCATTGCCAAGTCAGCCGTCCGCTAACCACAGCACACCAGTCTATCAATGCCTTTCGGTGCCCAGAGAGAGAGAAGCATGCTGCATGCTTCTGTCTCTTGCTTATTAATTTCAACTTGATATGCCCACGCGTTTCTGAGAAAAGTCTTGACAGACCGACAAAAATACATTTTAGGTCAAGTTTAGGTATATTGCCATAAAAACGCCCACTTTTAGTGTAGATAGTTTTAATGCACTTATCTATTGATTATACAAAATTATTTCGTTTACCTGCAATAACAAGAACCAACAGCTACATGTGTTTTGAATAAATAAAACAACCTTAAACACACACCTAAACAAATGCTTGATCCCCAAAGCTTTTGTATCTCGTCATCTTGATTGGAAACTGGTGGGTATTTTCCATGGAATCCCTGATAATTGCCGGGTTTCCTTGATGGCGACTGCCTTTGCTTCCGCTCATGGAACATTCGTCGTCGAAAAGCCGCTTGTTGCTTCATATTTTGTGGAAAATAATCATGCGCTATTGAGTAAATAGTGTTGTACTTGTTTTTATGATCTTGATAAACACTTGGGTCTGATGCAGACCAATTAATTATAGACAGGATTACAAATAAGCAGAGAAGACCTGAAATGATACCCGAATTATACAGGTTAATTTTTGTGCAGTAGTTATGGGTTTGATGCTCCCGGAACAAACAATCGTACCTACAAGTAGGTATCAGGTACTTGCTGTATGAAGCAGCCATGGAGAAAATCTTAGTATGAGGAAACATTCTGTCATAGATTCTTATTCTAGCTGTAGCCTGTATTATTTTTTTCGTGAATATCCCTATATACATACCATCACGCCTGTATTCCCTAAGGGGTTAGGCAGAGGCGTACTAATATACACCCACAGCTCGCCGCTATGTTTCAGTCCCATATAATAGGGGGCGAGCGCTACTGAGAATTTCATAGAAAAACCCAATAAATCTATAAATAAGTCTATCGACCTGGGGATCGAACCCAGGACCTGTAGCGTAGCAGTCGGCTAATGATTCAGTCTAAAAACTCGATATTTTTATAGTTATACTGCTATTCGAGGCCAACAAATCAGAGATCATAAAAATCGCCGCAGCCGTTCTTGAGTTATAAATGGTGTAACTAACACGAGCTTGTATATATATACAATACTAGCTGTTGCTCCCAATTTTACTCGCGTCTGGAATTTTTCTCGTGAATTTTTCCGATATTTTAATAGTTATTCTGCTTATAAAAATCACTCCACCTGTTCTTAAGAGTCCGGCGGCCCGAACTTCTCTTACAAACGTAATACCGAAATAGAGCGCAACTCTAACACAATTTAATCAAATTCTGTTATTAACAGTATCGGAATCCTAATAATAACAGAATTTGACTAATTTACCAAATCGTCCAAAATACTTCACTAGAAATAAATGTAAGCAACTGCAATTTTTTATAACTTTTGCAAGCTTGGAACTATTTTCCGGTTTTTTTATTTTCAGTAATGTAGTAGTAGACGAAATATTACCGTAGACGAAATATTACCGTAGAAACCAAATCCAAATAAGAACATAATTTGTATATTGTCTGGATTACGATTTATTTCGGTATTACGTTTTCATGAGCAATTCAAGCTCCGCAGGTGTACCGTGTAACACGACTTTCTTTTATATACAGGATGACTTTGAAAACATGCTACAAATCAAAATTGGAGATTCAGTAACCATTATTACAAATTTTAAAATGTAATTTAAATTAAGTATCTAAATTGTAAAAAAAAACTTATACATGTCATAAATGGTACAAACTAAGTGGTAAGCATGAATTATCGGTATTCCAAAAAACAAAAATAAATAATAATTACAAGCAAATAAGCAATTATCAAAATATTTGCACGGCGCGCCCGATCAATTCCATAGGCCAATAAGTTACCTCTTTTGCACTTACATACTATTATTTACCTATTTTTTCTACTCACGAGAAAAATAGCAATTGAGGCGTATGAGACGTTGCCAAACTCTTTACAACACTAAAAAAGTATAATTAATTTCCATAATCACGTGTTCTAAAAGTTCTTTGTTACACGTACGAGTAGAACCATATATTTCAATTTGTTGTGTCTATTTAATTTCACCCTCTATAAAGATAATAAAGTTGTAAGTAGCCAATGTCTGTCAGTAGGACATATTTAAGAAAAAATAATATGAGGAGTCTATAGAAGCCAAAACCAAAAATAGAGATTATTCTTTAGATTTTTTGTCGTAAATCACTGCACGTAATTGGATGCGGTTTTCATGGCTGTATTACTGGTCTAACATAAAATGTGGTACATATGTATTTCATCTTTGATACGCCGCCTGGTAGCCGAATTCTTTAGGGAAATGAATGAAACCGCGGGAAAAATCTAGTTTATTTGATTTAAAATAATATAAAATAGCTTACCCGACATGATACTAGAATTTCATGTACTCAGATAGTTACATAGCATAACTCAGATAATTACCTACTGATGTAGTCGCATCAGATTGGAAGCTGATACTAAAATTTTAAAGAAAAGATTAAACTTAATAAAGTAACACCTCCAACCCTACCTCGAACCTACTTCGAAAACCGACGATTAGGTAAGTAATATCAGCTCTTTGCTAGAGCTAGCTGTAAAAATTAATAAATGGAAGACTGTTATAAACATAAGGACGTGACGATGAAACTACATAGTCAATATCAAATTAAATCATTTGATTAGTGAGTAATTAAGATAACAGTTTTGAAATTTTCTAATTTAAAAATTGATTTGTTACGCATTAAAGGACTCCATCAACTATGTCTTTACACTTTTCTTGGCACGTTGGACTTGTATTGAGTAAAACCCTACTTGCCTTTCTTTGCCCTATAATCCATGGGATTCGTGACATTCACCACGAATATGACAGGTTGTGGTCCAGCGTTCTCCAGAATCCTTCAAAGGGCGAGGTCTTGCCTTTATCACCTTCGAAGGCACCTAAACATCACCCTACTGGGGCCATTTTCTGGTGAACACCCAAATCAGCTGTTCGCAACATCTACATCATTATCCTACCGATATGGAATACATTTTAGTTTTACTGGATTTGGTAGTTTGATTTTTAAAATAATTAAACAATGACTTGGTAAGATAATGGTAAAGGTAAAACTGTATAGCAGTGAAGAGTACGAATAGAACATTCCTTTTATGCAAAATACGCTTTTTTATTGTGGTGGGTTTTTTTACGTGGTTCGGTCCAGTGGACAGAGTCCATAAGTTTCATTAATTCATTAATTCCTAATCATTGATTAGGTATAATATTTTAATCTCAGGACCGTTTTTAAATCGAATTCAAATACGCAGTGTTACAGTGGATTAGTAAACATAGAACGTATTAGACACAAACTCTTCTGAAGTTTAAACTCGTACCTAAAAGTAATTATTTTAAACCTAAAAAAACCTGTAACGACCATTGAAGCTACTAATTAACGAAATTACGGCTATTCAAGTTATATTTTGAAAATATGCAGACCGCTCAACGTAAGTATTTAAGGGCCCAGCGGAGCTTGAATTGTCCACAAAACCGTAATGCCGAAATAAATCGTAATCCAGACAATATTCTATAAAATTATGTTATTATTCGGATTTGGATACCGTTAATCTAGGTTCCTACGGTACTATTTCGTATGCTACTACTTCACTTCACACAAGACCGGAAAATCGTTCCAAACTTGGTAAAGTTATCAAAAATTACATTGCGTAAAAACGTAATACCAAAATAAATCAAACAAAATTAATGAAATTCTGTTATTATTCGGATTCCGATACCATTAATCTAGGTTCCTATCCTACCATTTCGTGCAATGTAATTTTTAATAACTTTACGAAGTTTCGACCGGGTTTTCGGTCGTTTATTTTCAGTAGTAGTAGACGAAACGGTTGCGTAGGAATCTAGATTAACGGTATCCGAATCCGAATAATAATACAATTTGTTATTTTTTTAAATACTATTTATTTTGATATTGCGTTTGTATGGGCAACACAGCGTTACAGGACCCTTAAGGCGGATCGTTCAGCTGAGGCCGCGAAATTCAAGTTTCAAGTGATTTTTCGCGGTTTATTGGTCTATAACAAGTTCTAGATTCATGGCAGTTGTAATTGCGACATTAACTATACAACATTCACAACTGAGAACTAAAACCTTTACTTATAAATCCTTATCAAGCCAAAAACTTGCCGCAATCTGTGTAATTGGTCAAAATTGACATTTTACACTACTTTTAGCTACAATAATGGTTTTTAAGCAATGGTTTTAGATAAAAATTGTGAATTTTGTATAGTTAATGTCGCAATTACCATTACCATGAATGCAGAACTTATTATAGACCTACAAACTGCGAAAAACCACTCGAAATTGGCGGGCTCAGCTGAACGATCCGCCTTAAGGATATATGGTTCCGGAGAGTGGAGAACCCCGCAGCCGAGTTCGGCTGGGTTAACCGTCGCATTGCCAAATATTCTGCCGCTAAGTAATGAAAATGAATGAAAATGTTTTAATATAGGATTCAGGTTTAAAGGGTACTTATATGTCCAAAATTACTGGGAAAAGATGACAAGGACCTCCTGTCTACCGCTTACCATCAGGCAGGGTGTATGCTTGTTTGCCATCTTATTACGATTAGCTTATTGTGTTCCACTGCACGGCCAATGATCTTCCCTCATGTCTCCATCTATCTTGATCCTATCTTTTTGTGATTTTTATGCATTTTCCATGCTAAGATTATAAAGTTATTTTAGTGAAGAAAAATTCGACCGCGGGCAGGTGACTTAGAGGTTAAAAGGTAAGGTTGAGAAGCAAAGTAACTTGTTTTTCAATAGATGTCGCTAACGTCACCTTAAGACATAAATTCAGAATGTGAAGGCAAATTTCGATCTGGCGGGTAGGACTCCTGGTAACTTACTTATCGTCTGGAGTATCTAACCAGAAGACGCAGATTCGAATCCAGCCCGCGGTCGAATTTTGCCTTCACCAAAATATGTGGATGCCATCTTAAACAATATGTTTAGAAAATCCTGTCACACCCGTGAAGGTATTGTTAAGTATCGATATACGGTTCTTTTTATATAATCATTTTCAATTTACAAGAAAAAAATCCCTTAAAAAAGGAGGAAACTGACATGGCAATACTTCGTTGGCACCGACACCATCCCTGGGTACCAAACATAGTAAGGCCTATGATGGTTTTATAATATTTAAATTGCTGGATACCCCAAAATCCAGCAATTTTTGGCGGGGCGACGATGACTACTCACCATCAGGTGGCTCGTCTGCTTAATATAAAAAAAAAATATAAAATGATAACGTTGTCTATGTATATACGTCTTTATTCGCAACTAAAAATGTTGAAATAAAATAACTTTTAACAAAAAGTCGGTTGCGAAAACAAAAGTTCAAGCCAAATCGTAGGCACCGAGATCCGAAACTGTTGTGCACCCAACATTTTTCAAGGCGTTTTTACTTTTTGTTAAAAGTTATTTTATGATATTTATCATGAATTCGGTCCGAACACATGTGCTAATTAATACATATTAATAAGATTTATTAAAGTTACGTCGGCAGTAGGAACTTTGTTTTCATGAGTTAAAAGCAACTAAACGATAAAATAAATACTGTATTTTTTTTTCAGTTGTTTATTTTTTGTTATTAGTACTGCACTGCAGTTTAAATATGGCAAATTCAATAAAGAAACAAGAAGGAAACAACAAACTCGGCCAAGATTATTTTAATAACAAGTTACGTTACTGGGTAACGACTCCAAACCCGGCATCATTGCCGCACCATACCTACGACTATATATTCGACATATCCTACCAGCCAGAAAATCCGCCATTAGTTATTACCAAATTGCCGAAAACGAGAAAATCTAGGACTAAAAGAAGACGACGTAGACGTCGACGTAGAAGATCTACGACTGAACCGATGGCTACCACCACTACTACGACTACAACTATGACGCCGACTACAACACGTAGGTCACGACGGAGAAGAACGGCAGATCCAGCGAAATGGTGGGTAACCAGACCACGCTGGTCTTCTGTCTAATCTTGAGTTCATTAAAAAGCACATCCCATATTAAACAATAAAAGTACTTTCAATTGTTTTCTAATTATTTTTTCGCGGTAGCTTTTCCAATATTTTTACCCTATTTTTTTTATTCAAGAGGTCAATTTTCTTGCAACGCAACGAATACCAATTCATTTTTTTTTTAATCTTCCTAGTAATGTGAGTCGCACATTGCTAGGAAGATTCTTGTTAACCCCTCGTGCTAAGCTGAACGCTTGTGTTACGAGTGAATTCACGTCGGTAGTGCAATAGGTGGGTTTCGAACCGGTAACCACATGATCGCAAGTCCGAAGCCCTAGCCATTACGCTACCGCCGTTTTAAATTATTTTTATTAATTCAATATTTATATTTATAGTATAAATTGACGTGTTGTCATGCGAAAACTTAACATACCACTCATATGCGGAGGTGTACTAATGTACACCCACAATTTAGGTCCCACGTACTACGGGACGAGCCTTTAGCCACAAACCGCGCACAAATCCAAACTGTGCTACTGAAAATTTCATAGAAAAACTTAGTAGCACTTTGCTGGACCAGGGAAGCGCATCCTGGACCTTTAGCGTACAGTCGCGCTTGGGACCACTAGACTAATGGAGGAGTTGAAGTGGTGTATGTAGTAGCTATTTATTTCTTTTATTTTATATTTTTTACTTGCCCCACAATGACACAGATAATTACAAAACCAATGTTGGTAGGTACAGGAATAAATGTAAAATAATCTTTATATAATATAACAAAGTCGGGTTTGTTACAACACTTATAACTACACAGGACTGGACAGGAACAAAAGAACATAAAAGGAAGTGAATGATTGAGATGACAAGGGCAGAAAGATGATGATACAGGGCAAGACAACGTTTGCCGGGCCCGCTATGGATTGAATAAATTTAAAATTCCCTGGCGACGCCTCCACCATATGTAGACGCGTGGCTTACTTTCTAGGTTGCTGGTTTTAAGTAAAAGTGAACAATTAGGGAATAACTTGCTTGAAAATGATCGATACCATTGAGTAATTTGTATCAGACAATTTTTTTTCAAATTGCTACGAACTTTTGTTTCTAGCCTGCCTTTCATATTTCAATAAAACCTTATTGCTCCAAAATCTGCAATAAGTAGGTATTTATTGCAGATTTTGAAGCAATGAGCTTTTTTTTTCGCCCGTGATTAGTTACCTAACGAAAAATACATAGTGAACCTAAAATTACCAACTAAGGCTAGTTGACTGATTTAGTACTTTTTTTGTGCTCACGAAAAAGTTGATCTTAAATAGAACCTATCAACACTAACAAAATTATATTTTGTTAATTAACAAAATTAAAAAATGTGGAAGCTATAAGCATATTGCTATAGAAACAGAGAGCACGCTATAGGAACATGTGACGTCAAATCTTCTGTGCGCCATACAATTCCTATACTAACACGCGTTTTGAGACAGAGCCTCCCCTCTCAATCCCCACCAAAGACTTCGAACGCTTATATCTTAGAACTTGATGAGTCGTATACACAGTTCGAATAAGTTATAATTTTCACTAAACCTGTTACTATCGGTTGCTGACGTCGGTTGAGCGTACCATCAGTGGCGTAGGTATGTAGGTAACAGAAAACGTCAGACGTCAGCGTCGCTTTGGAGTGTCTCATTTACCGACGTCAGTGACCGATGTCAGCGTAGGAGGAAATCAAGCCTACTAGAAACAAACTGTCCCTATGTGCCAGAACTACTCGTAGATACCTTAGGCTTAGATAAAAGGAATATATAATAATATATTGATGCTGTCACGACACCATAAAGTATACTTAATTAGGATTTTTACGACGCGCCACTATCTACAAAGTCTGGACTGTCTGAACACCTGTCCAATTTTAAGCCTGTAGCCCAACAACTACGTTTACTAACATCATAAAACAAGTTGTTTGAAGTGTTGGTACCTACATAACTTGTTGACCAGTTTACAACTTCTTCAGTGAAGCTTGTACGAAGTTCGCGTTTCTCGGCAACTAGCTTTCTTGCGCTTTCTATAAGAATTTATATTTGTTAGCGTAGTTGCATACATGTTCATACCTATGACATATAATATACTTAGATATACATTTTTCGATCGCAATTGACTACAGCATCAAATTAATAAAAAAACCGCCGAAAGTTGTCGTGCCCTGAAAGAAAAAAAAAACAAACAAAAATTAAATCGAATTCGGTCCAGTCGTTTAGGAGGAATACTATTCCTCACTGCCTTTCAAATAGGTATCCCGTAAGAAGCGTGAAAATATCTGACTAGCTCGGTGGTAGGACCTCTTTGGGTTTTACTTGCTGGCTGGCTGTCTGTCGTAAAGCACCTTGGTGTGTGTTTCGACTTTTGTACGTACAGTACGCGCAGCATAAGTTGGCCGGAGTGAAGTTTGCCGTTTTAATGCGCAGTGGATTGTTTACGTTAAAAATTGTGTACTGCGCAACCAAAAACTGACAAACAGCTAACTTCAGTCCGGCCAATTTATGTCGCGCGTACTGTAAGAGCCACTTCCCCTCGGTTACAGCGACTCCGGCAGTCTTTAGTTCGTAGAGTCTAAGGGTCGGCAACGCCGACCCACATGGACACCTGCAACTCCTCTGGTGTTGCAGGTGGACGACGATGTCTATTTACCACCAGGTGGCTCGTCAGCATACGTATGCAAAAATACAGCTCATTTAGTTTTTTACCTTTTTTTATTGCAATGAATATACACAAATACCAAAAATATTTTTTGCCTACTCTAATGTCGTTCGTCGGTTCAAGAAGACAAAATCACTTAGAATTTCGTCTCTTCATACATTTTGCTTGCTATTCCTTAAAAAAATATCTTCTCATACATTTTGTATCGTGAACGGATTGACAGATTTGACAGAAATAATATACGGATGAGGTTTACTGTTTCGGTAAGGCCAGTAGATGGCGTTCTGTGCATTGTCCGAACTCCTTATAAGCTGCTGGTGTGATTTTGATAATTTGTTTGTGTATGTTTAAATGGGTCCGTAGGTGGCACTGCAATCGGGTTCTACGTTTTTTTTTATCAACATGGCAAGACATAAGAAAGCGAGTGAATGATTGAGGTGACGGCTGATAGGGGTAAATGGAAGAAAAAGACATCGACCATAAATAAATTGGGACAAGGGCAGGAAGATGATGATACAAGGCAAGACAACGTTTGACGGTCCCGCTAGTACGATATAAATTATATACGAGCTTGACTTCTTCAGGAAGGATTGGCCCAAAATAGCCTTGAGTCGTGAGGAGTGGAAAGAGGGAAGGGAGGCCTTTGCCCTGCAGTGGGACGAGAACGGCTGAATAATAATAATAATAATGCACGGAGGCCTCATGACTTTCGATCAACGATGAGTGACAATACGTATACCTATAAGTCATTAACAAATTAAGCCTATCGCTACTTTGTTCAGTTGTCGCAAATTTTAATCATTATTGGAAAATAATAACCAATGTTCTCGTAAATTAGTAAGTAATTATTTGCAAATTAGCTTCAGATAAAAAATACAGCTATTTATTTATTCAATAGCGAATATTACGATAGGTATTTTGTTTAGACTATGCGTACTGCAACACGTAAGTTATATATTTTTTAATCTTATATTAATCACCATGAATCAGGCATAGTACCTAGTATTAGCGAAATAATAACTGCGCTGATCAGTAAATATTATCACATTTATCAGCCTATGGACGGTTGAAGATTATGAAATATATGTAAGGCCTTGTCTTTTATATTTCAGTTTTCTATTGGTTGCTGATACTGGGAAGCAGTTACCATGTTGCTTCGACACCATGGAAATATTACACTACAAACCATCAGCGGCAGAGGACAAGCGATCGTCCTGCAAAACTAAGGCAAGGTTTTTTTAATGGTTGGCCTTGGAAATCAATAATAAATGAAATCCCACACCCAACGAAGTTCTTACCAATCTTGGGGAACGAATTAAACAAGATCCAGCCTGAAAACTTTAGTTGGACAAAACAGGCTTTTAATTATGTTATGGATAAACTTAAACCTATTAAACCTCCAGGCATGTCATCACTTCCCCAGTGGTTGATAGGTAAAGCAGCCTCACCAGAAATAGCCTCTGAAAAGATGATTGAGAATAGGTCAGCAAATGGACCAATTATTGAGCACTCCATGCTTCATGGAATGGTAGACCCTTTACTAGGGGACTTCGGTGAGTATCACGTGACACCGCAGCACACGATTGCTATTCAGAAAGCTGAGGAGATTCACGTGCCCCAACCCGAAGAATTTCATTTACCAAATTATGAAGATATACAGAATATACCAATGTATACGGAGATCCATAAGCCAACCTTCGAAGAGTTTCACATGCCCATACAGGATGAAATCGATAATCCATCTCAAGAGAATGTGATAGTCTGTAGGCCATCATATGACAAAATTAACCAATCGCCGCAAGGGGACATCGAGAGACCAATAAACGAGCCACATGATAAAACATGTGTTGTAATGAATGGCATCACACATGAGGGGATCTTCGAGCAGAATTATATACCAATCAATGAGGAGACACTGAATCCAATCTACCAGGAAATCCACAGACCGATCTACGATGAGATTCACATACGACCCCACGGAGAAATACAGACACCAAGTTTGGAGGAGATCCCTACGCCATCATTTGAAGAAATACTATTGCAAACGTTTGAGGATATTCATAAACCAATCTACGAACACTTACAAATCTTACCCAACTTCAATATTCCATTTTATGACGAAATACAAATGCCAAATTACGAGGACACAAACGCGCCACTCTTCGAGGTATCTCACAACCCAAGCTTTGAGGAGATTTATACATCACCTTTCGATGAAACTCATCAACCAACTTTCGAGGAACCTAAAGTACCACCCTCTGAGGAGATGCACAGGCCACCTTTCGAAGAGACATTCAGTCCACCCTTTGAGGAGATTTACAAACCACCATTCGAGGACGTTCACGGGCCATCATTCGAGGAGGTTCACGGGCCACCATTCGAGGAGGTTCACAGGCCACTATTTGAAGAAATTTACAGGCCACCACTACAGGAGATTCACAGGCCACAATTTGAAGAGATACATAAACCATCGTTCGAGCAGACTGATAGACCTTTCGAAGAGACACAGAGACCGCCTTTTGAAGAAATATACAAAACACCTTTCGAGACGATTCACAGCCCACCCTTTATGGAAATTCATACACCTCCCTTCGAGGATATTCACAGGCCACCTTTTGAGCAGATTCAGAGCCCACCTTTCGCGGTAATTTATACACCTACCTTCGAGGATATTCACAGCCCACTGTTTGAGGAGATTCACAGCCCACCCTTTATGGAAATTCATACACCTCCCTTCGAGGATATTCACAGCCCAACATTCGACGATATTCATAAACCACCCTTTGAGGAACATCACAGGCCACCATTCGAGGAGATTGACAGCCCACCATTTGACGAAACGCATAGGCCACCATTTGAAGAGATTCACATACCACAGCTAGAAGAAATTTACAGTCCGCCTTTTGATGACAATTACTGGCCACCCGTCGCGGAAATTAACACACCTCCTTTTGAAGAATCGCAGACACCTCCTTTCGAGGATTTTTACAAACCACCCTTTGAGGAGATTCACAGACCACAATTGGAGGAACCTCACAGACCACTATTCGATGAGATTTACAGCCCACCATTAGAAGATATTCACAAACCACCCTTTGAGGATATTCACACTCCACCGTTCCAAGATATTCACAGACCACCATTCGAGGAACCCCACAGACCACCCTTTGTGGAAATTCACACACCTCCCTTTGAGGATATTGACAGGCCACCATTCGAAGATTTTCACAAACCACCCTTTGAAGAACCTCACAGACCCCCATTCGATGAGATTTACAGCCCACCATTTGACGAAATTCACAGACCACCATTCGAGGAACCTCACAGGCCACCCTCCATGGAATTTCACACACCTCCCTTTGAGGATATTTACAGGCCACCATTCGAAGATATTCACAAACCACCCTTTGAGGAACCTCACAGCCCACCATTCGACGAGATTCACAGTCCACCATTTGACGAAATGCACAGGCCACCATTTGAGGAGATTCACATACCACAGCTAAAAGAGATTCACAAGCCACCGTTTGAAGATATTCACAGACCACCATTCAAGGAACCTCACAGGCCACCCTTTGCGGAAATTCACACACCTCCCTTTAAGGATATCCACAGGCCACCATTCGAAGATATTCACAAACCAGCCTTTGAGGATGCTCACAGACCACCATTCGAGGAGATTCACAGCCCACCATTTCACGAAATGCATAGGCCACCATTTGAGGAGATACATAAACCACAATTCAAAGAACCTCACAGGCCACCATTAGAAGATATTCACAAACCACCCTTTGACGAAATGCATAGGCCACCATTTGAGGAGATTCACATACCACCGCTAGAAGAGATTCACACGCCACCGTTCGAAGAAACTCACAGGCCGCCTTTTGATGAGAATTACTGGCCACCCTTTGTGGAAACTAACACACCTACTTTTGAAGAAACGCACACACCTCCTTTCGAGGATATTTACAAATTACCCTTTGATGAAATTCACAGACCACAATTCGAGGAACCTCACAGGCCACCATTCGATGAAATTTACAGCCCACCATTAGAAGATATTCACAAACCACCCTTTGAGGATATTCACACGCCACCGTTCGAAAATATTCCCAGACCACCATTCAAAGAACCTCACAGGCCACCCTTCGTGGAACATCAACCACCTCCCTTCGAGAATATTCACAGCCCACCATTCGACGAGATTCACAGGCCACCATTTGACGAAATGCACACGCCACCGTTTGAAGATATTCACAGACCACCATTCAAGGAACCTCACAGGCCACCCTTTGCGGAAATTCACACACCTCCCTTTAAGGATATTCACAGCCCACCATTCGAAGATATTCACAAACCAGCCTTTGAGGATGCTCACAAACCACCATTCGAGGAGATTCACAGCCCACCATTTCACGAAATGCATAGGCCACCATTTGAGGAGATACATAAACCACAATTCAAAGAACCTCACAGGCCACCATTAGAAGATATTCACAAACCACCCTTTGACGAAATGCATAGGCCACCATTTGAGGAGATTCACATACCACCGCTAGAAGAGATTCACACGCCACCGTTCGAAGAAACTCACAGGCCGCTTTTTGATGAGAATTACTGGCCACCCTTTGTGGAAACTAACACACCTACTTTTGAAGAAACGCACACACCTCCTTTCGAGGATATTTACAAATTACCCTTTGATGAAATTCACAGACCACAATTCGAGGAACCTCACAGGCCACCATTCGATGAAATTTACAGCCCACCATTAGAAGATATTCACAAACCACCCTTTGAGGATATTCACACGCCACCGTTCGAAAATATTCCCAGACCACCATTCAAGGAACCTCACAAGCCACCCTTCGTGGAAAATCAACCACCTCCCTTCGAGAATATTCACAGCCCACCATTCGACGAGATTCACAGGCCACCATTTGACGAAATGCACACGCTACCGTTTGAAGATATTCACAGACCACCATTCAAGGAACCTCACAGGCCACCCTTTGCGGAAATTCACACACCTCCCTTTAAGGATATCCACAGGCCACCATTCGAAGATATTCACAAACCAGCCTTTGAGGAAGCTCACAGACCATCATTCGAGGAGATTCACAACCCACCATTTGACGAAATGCATAGGCCACCATTTGAGGAGATACATAAACCACAATTTAAAGAACCTCACAGGCCACCATTAGAAGATATTCACAAACCACCCTTTGACGAAATGCATAGGCCACCATTTGAGGAGATTCACATACCACCGCTAGAAGAGATTCACACGCCACCGTTCGAAGAAAGTCACAGGCCGCCTTTTGATGAGAATTACTGGCCACCCTTTGTGGAAACTAACACACCTCCTTTTGAAGAAACGCACACACCTCCTTTCGAGGATATTTACAAATCACCCTTTGAGGAAATTCACAGACCACAATTCAAGGAACCTCACAGGCCACCATTCGATGAGATTTACAGCCCACCATTAGAAGATATTCACAAACCACCCTTTGAGGATATTCACACGCCACCGTTCGAAAATATTCCCAGACCACCATTCAAAGAACCTCACAGGCCACCCTTCGTGGAAAATCAACCACCTCCCTTCGAGAATATTCACAGCCCACCATTCGACGAGATTCACAGGCCACCATTTGACGAAATGCACACGCCACCGTTTGAAGATATTCACAGACCACCATTCAAGGAACCTCACAGGCCACCCTTTGCGGAAATTCACACACCTCCCTTTAAGGATATTCACAGCCCACTATTCGAAGATATTCACAAACCAGCCTTTGAGGAAGCTCACAGACCACCATTCGAGGAGATTCACAGCCCACCATTTCACGAAATGCATAGGCCACCATTTGAGGAGATACATAAACCACAATTCAAAGAACCTCACAGGCCACCATTAGAAGATATTCACAAACCACCCTTTGACGAAATGCATAGGCCACCATTTGAGGAGATTCACATACCACCGCTAGAAGAGATTCACACGCCACCGTTCGAAGAAAGTCACAGGCCGCCTTTTGATGAGAATTACTGGCCACCCTTTGTGGAAACTAACACACCTCCTTTTGAAGAAACGCACACACCTCCTTTCGATGAGATTTACAGCCCACCGTTCGAAAATATACCCAGACCACCATTCGAGGAACCTCACAGGCCACCCTTCGTGGAAAACCAACCACCTCCCTTCGAGAATATTCACAGCCAACCATTTAAGGAACCTCACAGACCACAAATCGAGGAGATAGACAGGCCACCTTTTGAAGAATTTCCCAGACCTCCCTTCAAAGAGATTCCCTTAGAGGAAATTCACAGCCCGGCGTTCGGGGACATTCACAAACCACCCTTAGAGGACATTCAGAAACCACCGCACGAGGACTTTTATAAACCACCCTTCGAAGATAATCACACACCACCATTCCAGGACATTTACAGGCCACCCTTCAAAGACACTCACAGGCCACCCTTCAAAGACACTCACAGGCCACCCTTCAAGGAGTTTCACAGACCACCCTTCGTGGATATTCACACACCACCTTTCGAAGAGAATCACAGGCCACCACCCGAAGAGACTCTAAGGCCACCCTTGAAAGTGACTCACAAGCCACCTTTTGAAGTGACTCATAGGCCTCCCTTCAAAGAGTCTTACAATCCACCCTTCGAGGACATTCAAAGTCCACCGTTTGAAGGGAATTTCAAACCACCCTTCGCCGTAACTCGTAGACCAAAGAAGCCAACTACGACTCGTAGATTAACCTACGCTGAGAAATTCTTTATGAAATTCCCGACAACGGAACATCCAAAGTACAAGGAGGCCCTTGAAAAAGGTTGTCGTGAATGTCCTGAGCTTATGAAAAAAAAATATTCAAAACCACGAGTTCCATGGTATCAGAAACCGACATGGTTCCAGATACCATGTTGCCAAGATTAAATTCTGGTATAATTTATTTAGTAAATATAGACGAAAATTATTTTTTTAAGTGTAAATGTTTGCTGTACACAGTAGGTATATCCTCCTCCTTCTAAAGTCGTATTCCTGAATGCTGAGGGTTGTGACTTTTCCTGGTAATCACAGATTCGCTGATGATCGCCAACTGTTTCGTTTCGGTTTCCTGCAGCATGAACAGTATCGTTAAAGGTGATGGAAATTGTGGGATTGAGATTTTCAAGATTGTCACCTGTTTTTCTTCAGCAATGTGACCAAAACTCACATAGACACAAATTATATAGGTAATATTAGTTTAACAACAAAGCGTTTTATTTTATTACTATTTTCTAAATCGAATTCATAAAATTCACGAACGAAATAGATATTCAATAGGCTCGCCCCCTATTACATAGGGAAAATATCGAAATCAGTAATTTTTCTTTATGGGTCCGGCGGAGCCTGAATTGCTCACAAAAACGTACCTAATACCAAAATAAATCGTAATCCAATCAATATTTTATCAAATTGTGTTATTATTCGAATGATTCGGATAGGTTCCTACTCTACCATTTTATCTACTTCACTGGAAATAAACGACCGAAAAATTGTTCCAATCTTCGTAAAGTTATCAAAAATTGCATTTACTTTTAGAAAGGTAGGGCACAGTGGAATCGAATAATTCCACTCACAGTAGGAGCCGCCCGACTGAGGAAGTACGGAGGCTACCGCCAAGCCCGGAAGACCGTTCCCCGGAACGAACATTCGTCGCGCGATAAGTGTTTGTTTAGTTTTTCCCATTATATATTTACCATCTGCGTCCTCGCCCAACACCTCCCTCGCCGAAATAAAAGAATCATGGTGGCGGTATAGGGACAGGGGGAGTCCCACCATAACAATCCATGGTGATTACGATTAGTGCTCACTAAGGACGACGGCACATAATCGGTTGTAAAATAGGTACATAGGTGCACAACATAGCTGCGTGCTATGTTGTGTTCCTAACGGTGAGCAAGGTCGCCAGAGCTCTGCGAGGAAGCGTTGTGTTGGTAGTGTGGGGGACTGGTGGTGTTTTATTACCGCCGCTGTCAAGTATGGCAGCATGTCTCGTATGCTGCCACCCCAACTCTTCCTCCTTAATTTACAGGGTCGGCAACGCACGAGTGATACCCCTGGTGTTGCAAGCGTCTATAACAAATGAAAAAAAAAACACGAATGCGAAACAACAACAATTGTCTTTTCACAGATTATTTTGACCGTACATCCGATTATTTTTTGGGTTGTTATACTACTACTATATCGGTAATAGAAGACATTTCTGTCGGTACCCCGATGCATCCTAGTTAAAAATAACTTTTTCTACGTAAATATCTTTCGTAAACGTTAACTTATTTATTTTCTAGTAAAACATGAAACATACCTGTTTATTTGAAGTTATCCGTCAAAGAACTAAGGTTACCGACTTAGCTCAATGGATTCACAAGCTGAAGTGGCAATGGGCCGTCACATCTGTTCTAGAACCGACAAATGCTGGAGTAAAAGAGTTCTCGAGGGGAGACCGCGTCTAGGGAAACGTAGTGTAGGGCGCCCTCCGGCCAGGTGGAGTGACGACTTGCGGAAAGCCGCTGGCAGTGAGTGGATAAAGAAACCCGAAGATCGGGCTCGGTGGCGTACACTAGGAGAGGCCTACGTCCAGCAGTGAACGAATATAGGTTGATGATGATGATAACGTGTTTATTTAATTATAGTTAACTGCCTCATTCGTTTTGTGGTCGTAAGCGCTGCTCGGTCCAGAGTCGGTCTCGCTCGCAGAGTCGGTCTCGCTCGCTGTTGGGTTTCATTCCCAAGGCAAGCAAAGTGTTATTGGGTTTTCTTGTGAAATTCTCAGTAGAAGCTCGGAGTTTGGAATTTCGCCCGATTTATGACTCGCTCGTCCCGAACTGTGGATGTAGGTACCTATTTATATTAGTACATCTCTGCCTAACCATTCCTGGGATATACAGGTGTGGGTACCTTTATGTCATAAAAAAATTAAAAGCTTGAAAAACAACCTCATAACAATAAAAAAAATAACAATCTTAAAATGAATCAAAGTAACCAAGCTGACATCCAACCAATAAATTTTCATTAGCGTCAGAGTAGTTTGCCATTTTCTTTTTTGATGTCAAATCGGGGTCCAATTAATTTGGTGGGAACACTTTGGATTCGTCGAGAGACGTGGAATGCGGGCATAATAAAACGTCGGAACGGAACGCCCCGGTATAGAGATTCGACGCTTTTGTTTAATCCTCTTAAGGAAAATGCTCCGATATGTGAAATAGTTTATCATCAAAAATGTAATTTTTCACATATTTGATCTGATTGTAATTACGCTAGAGGCTTCGATTCCCAGGTCGCGCAATGTGTTATTGAGTTTTCCTATTAAATTCTCATTAGCAGCTCATATTTTGAAATTTGTGACCGGTTAATGGCAATACTCGCTCTCTATTACATGGGACCTAAAAATACCGGCGAACTGTGCGTGTACATTAGTACGCATCTGCCTAACCCTTCTGGAAATAAAGGCGTGATTATATGTATGTTATGTTATGTTACCTTATTTAGTAAAATTTTAGAGAAACTTCAAGATAGCGGATTCGTCAGTTTGTTTAAGGCCCGTGTAATAACATGAACCTAAACATTAGAACTGCATGGAGGCGAGCCACAAAATTTGGCACAAATCCCAAACTCCGAGCTACTACTGAGAATTCCATAGAAACGCTAACACTATGCTCGACATGGGAATCGAACCCAGGACCTTTAGCGTAGCAGTCGTACTCAGGATCACTAGACAATTCTGGCAGTCACTAAATAAGGTAGCCATCAAAACCAAAACTAGACACTCATCAAGATTAGATTCAAAACAAAGATAAGCCGGATCATACTTACTCATTTCACGTTTCGTTTGCCTCCAGCTCAGCGTCCATTATGCAAAGGTGGCGAGCACAAGTTTTGCTGCATATTGAATGAGCAAAATGTCGGCTATTATCCAATGCTATGCAAACTTGCATTTCAACGGAGTGCTTTTAGTTTTAATCTTGGTTGAAATGGTAACAAATAGTATAACCGAGATATTTTTGTACAATATTTCCGAAGAACCGAGAGAGAATACTGGTTCTGTCGAACGGGTTTAGCGAGTCTCCTATTATATTTTTAAGCTATTGCATAGCTTCTATCGCGGGCCTTGAGCGTGGGGACCGAATCCAGAAATTCCGTAACGAAAAAAACCTAACACGCTTGTCTCTTTAGTTCAGCAACCCGCCTTTAGGTGGCATTGGTTGTATTACATAAGTTGATAAAAAACGCTATGCAATAGCTTTACCGCGGCTGTCCCCGAGTGCCACACGTCTTTTTTTCTTTTAGAAACAAAAATGCCTCACACTAAAATATTTTTTAGGTATGTAGGTAAATTATTGTTCCATGCGGAAATCAAACCTCTATTCTTATGTTTCTACTAAACAAAAATACTGATATATAAATAATTTCAAACGGTTATTCTTCCTGATGAAATACACAGAGCAATACATCGTATCACACAATGTTGCTAACTACATAAATATTGAAACTTACTTTAGGCCTTTAGGTATAACCCAGGTATAACTAAAACTATTGACGAAGCAAAATACAAATCTATATGACATAATTCAAATTCATTTTTAATAATTTTGTTGTATCTTTAAAACGTATAAACTTCCGATTAATGCAGCTAATCCGGCAAGTGACAATGTTCTCTTCAGTATCTGAAACAAAATGAAAAAGTAAGATTGAGAATTTGATGGATTGGATACATTTTGGAGAGTGTGCATCAGATCATCACGATTTCATTCCTTCTAGCTTTTTCTACGATCTACGATCTACGATCAGACGAGCAGAAGTACAGAAGAATAACCGACATCGATTTGCTTCGAAATGCTTTAAGTCCACTTTTATCATGCGTACCGCTAAAATTTGGATTGCGCTTCCCGAGTGCTGTGGGTCTTCCCCAATAGATATAATCTGGGTGTCTTTAAATTACGAATGAATCGGTTTCTGCTAGGCACTTAACATCGGGCGAATTGGCGGTCAAGCTTAAGCCTATAACGAATAAAAAAAAATGGTGCTGTTTCTTGCCTGGGTACCCGATCCTTCATTCTTCTTTTCTTGACTTATTCTTCAATAAAACTTCAATGAAATAAGTTTAAAAGAAAATGTAAATGTACTATGTAGGCTAGATATACGAACACACACATATTTTAACTTTTAAAGTGGGTGCGTTTACAAACACAAATTATCACTTACACAAACACCCAGACCCGGAACAACTAGGTACCTGTAGATCATACAAATATGTGTTCCATCTGCGAATGAAACCCACAACACGTAGCGTTGAAGCTCAGCCGCTACACAAAACATGCCGACAAATTGTCGGTAAAATCTAATAAAACTTTGCTCGACCTAGGGGTCGACCCAAGACCTCTAGCGTAGTAGTCGTGCTTAGGACTACTACGCGAATGAGGCAGTCTGTCATCAGTTTCTAACTTCACTTATTCTATAAAAGCTACTACAGTTTCTATAAGTTCTAATAATGGTCCTCACCTTGTCCTGCCATTCGCGGTTCTTCACACATCCACTGTAGGACATGTTTGAGAATGTAACAGAGTTGTACAGAGGGACCCAGAAATTCGGCATCAGCCAGAATATAAAGTCGTCAACTGCTTTGCGGAGACGATACGAGGGTCGAGTTACTAGGTCTCGCATCTGAAAGTAATTGAATAAAAGAATAATTAAAAGTTTATTGTCATGTCTTCTCCATAAGTTCCATTATTAGTTTTGACAATTAAAACGTGCCTGCTATAATGGTCTAATTGAGGTGAAACATTAATAAAGGGAAATATGTGAAGAGTGCATTACTTGCTATAAAACCTACTATATCACCATACAATACCGTCGCATTTACATTTCCCAAAAGGTTAGACAAAAATATACAGATATACATAAGTCACCCGAATTTCTCAAGCCTATCACCATTTACCGGGCGGAAATCGTATTTCCGAACCGCTGCTGAGAATTATCTAATAAAAAACACAATAACACTCCAATGGACATGGAATATGAACCAAAGAGGTTCGGTATCATGGCGGATTGCGACCGCAGCCAAGACTAAACAAAAAAGCTTTTGACTTACCTCAACATAATTATACATGGCTAAATCACTAATTGCAAAGGTATCTTCCCATCTCGTATGAGAGAACTCATTTAAGATTTCAGCTAAATTATCGTTATACTTTTGGAACAGCTGATCAAGCAGCGTACAGTCTTCGAAGCCAGCGTTCATGCCTTGCCCGTAGAATGGCACGACAGCGTGTGCAGCATCCCCTATTAATAGGACTTTATCTTCTACGTGGTAAGGACGACACTGCGGAAAGAAATAATTCATTGAAACTAGTGTAATTACTGAGCAAATGAGACTTATCAACTGGGGTCGATAGCGTCTATAGAGACATGCATGCTTGTTTGACATCTTATTTCAATAATCAAAACATACTCGCATATGCACACGCTTAATTTGGTAGCAGAGAAAGTAGATGTGTTTTCATGTTCACTGAGCGACTTCGCAAGAATAACATTATATATATATAATTATGTTACTTATGAAAAGCGTAAGTATCACATAAGTAATTATTGTATTGTTGAATTGAATTAAGTTTTATGCAATGTTAATTGAATGGAATTGTAATGTTATTTGAATTTTCAGGTATTACGAGTAGTAAGGTGTGTTATTTTTATGTAATGTTATTTGTTTATTTTTTAATCTTTGAATTTTAATATAATTACTAGCGGCCTTGTACGTGCTTCGCTACGTATAAAGTGAAATAATAAAAAAAAGTTATTGGAACATCAAATTCATCATTTGTTACGAAAAATGTGATAAATGAAGAACCGCTCGACCGATTTTGTGCAAACTTCACATAAACCATCTACTAAATAGTCCGAACAAAGCCTAAACATTTGGTTTGGATAGGTGAGCCCGTTCTTGGGTTATAAAATTACAACGAAAAGTGGCATTGATTTTTATATATATTGATTTCTACACTATCGGTTTAGAAATCTCCTGTAATGGTAGCTGTACGTATGTCTTAAATAAAAAAAACTTGAGCCATAACTCAAGTTAGATATGTCTAAACAATTCTAAAAGTTAAATAATTAGACACATATTTAAAACGAGTCTTATTCCATGTTTTGGACTCACGAGATAAGGTCGCAAAACTAGAATAAAATTACTTGAAAAAATTCGAATTATTGACGTGGCTAAACCGTAAACGTGTTAACGTTATTATACCTATGGTCATTTGATGACTGCCTCATTAGTCTAGTGATCCCAAGCACGACTGCTACGTTAGAGGTCCTGGATTCAATCCCCAGATCGAGCAGTGTTATTGGGTTTTTCTATAAAATTCTCAGTAGCAGCTCGGAGTCTGGATTTGTGCCCGGTTAATGGCAATAGGCTCGCCCCCTATTACATGGGACCTCAACATGCTGGTGAATTGTGGGTGTACATTAAGTACACCTCTGTCTAATCTTTCGGGGAATACAGGCGGGATGGTATGTTATGTATGTTATGTTATGTTATTATACCTACTCATTGTGTTCCCGTTTCCTTGTACTATGCGTGTTTCAAATCCTTGATATGTATAGCATAATCACCTTAATAGCAACCAAGGGTGATGGTGATCCTGCAAAGAAGTCTTCTACCAGTTTCTTTCTACCAATCAATGGTATTGAATCTGGGAAGTATTTTTCAAAAAACGCCAATAGTCTTTCCTCCGTGTCCAAGCTTTTGAACTTGATGAACGGCATAAAAAGAGTCACGGTCCACGAGCAATCTTGATTCGGTAGCGCGATCATCATGAACTCGCCTCTGGGCCAAATGTGGAGATAATTGGCTGGCATCTGAAACTGTAGAAGAAATTATCGGATTTACATTGAATTGGATAAAATTTTACATTCAATTCCTTCATAGATAAACTATTTATCAATATTACTACAATGCTAATTTATTACAATCAAAAGATATCGATTTTGATTAAATACTATAATAACCTTTAAAGTGAAGTAGAAACAACCCCTTCGAAGAATGATATCTATTTAATTATATTCTGCCACTAAACTTTGATTAATCATTGTAAATACAATGTTTAAATGCCATTTATCATTGAAACTTCAACAAAATTCACTCCCTAAAGTTATTGTTTGGACAAATATAAAGAGTAGCTGTCGTGAACAGCACGATGGATGGATGGAATAAACTTTTATTTGGTTTAATATTATATGTATTCATATTTAAATTAACTACAAGTGATGAAAATATTCCTAATCTTCAAAACTTTACATTTAGTCAAAGGTATAGTACAGTTATATGTATCAATAAGATCTTAACAAAATATTTCCCTTGTGGCACACTCACCACTTTTGTTAACCCTGATACCGATGAAGATAAGTTAATAAAAATTGTGAATGGTGAAAACATTTGTCACAGTATTATAGTCAGGTCATTTGATGACCGCAATTGGTTTATCTGGACAAATGTTTACGTAATCACGGCCAAAGACTTGCTGGGACTATGGGCTGGAATGCTGGACTTGACCCGGGACGTGTTTTGGAATCCCAGAGCAAAATTTATTGTCCAAGTAGATAACTTATGGGACGACGATGAAGGGATCCAGGAAGTATTCAAGACACTCTTGAAATATAGAATTTATGACGTAGTTTTTTTGAAAAGTATGAGAGATGATGCTGTGATTTATACTTACCACCCATTTGGCAATCATAGTTGTGGTAAGCATTTTGATAGAATTATAACCCTTGGCATTTGTGAAAGCGAAGAGGATATCATAGAGTATTTCCCTAATAAAGTTCCTGATATAATGAGAAACTGCACAGTCAAAGTAATAGCAAGTGATGATGTACCAAATTTTATTTCTAAATCGAGTAATTACACTGTGTATGGTAAATTTGTGTCAGGTTTGGAACAATATGTCTTAGATACTATAGCTGCCCGTGAAGGTTTCTATATAGATTACAATGTTTTTGATCAGGATGAAACGTATGGGATTGTTCTTCCGAATGGTACAGCTACTGGACTGTTAAATTATATAGATAGAGATAAAGCAGATATAGCAGCTGGAGGCTACGTATTAATGAAGAATAGAGTGGAGTTGTTTGATTACATCTGGGGATTCAACTACGCTGCTTACTATTTATATACTCCTGCCGTAGGGAACCAAATATGGCAGAGAGTCTACAAAGAATTTGGTCTACTAACATGGTTATTGATAGTCACCGCCATATCTTTAGTTACATTAATCTGCATAATTTTCAAAAAAATATTACATGACTATACATTTTCGATGCTGAATTTATGGGGATACTTTTTTGGAAACGCAAGCACAGGATTGTCAAGAAATAAAAGATTCAGAATGATTATATTCTGGTGGGCTTGGTTTACGTTTTTTATTAGCAGCTTTTATAACACAGCATTATTCAGTTTAACTTCAGTTCACGTGCATGAAAAACCGCATTCGATCGGCGTTGAGAATTTGAAAACTTTGCCATATGAGCCCTGCATTAGTGATAATTCACGTCTGTTTTTCCAATTTGCGTACAATCAAAGTTTGCCTGAAGGAAAAGCTATTCACAACTGTACCTACACTGATGGCTCTTTAGCATATGTTGCAACAAACAAAAAAACTTTTGCAATTGAAATGGAATACAGCTACAAACTGAAAGAGTACCAATATATAAGCGACAATGGTAAACCTGAATTGGATGCCTGGCTATTTTCCAATACAAATGTGATAGTGATGTATCTTGTCCGTGGTTTCCCTTTCATCGAAAAATTCCAGGATTACGCTCATCGATTGTATGAAGCTGGACTAATAAAGAATCATTTAAGCACGATAAACCTGAGAAGTTACAGTGTTCTACATAGACGTCCAAAGATCTTTACTAAGACTAAGCTTCTAGATTTAAAAATGCACTTTATCATCCTTTTTATAGGGTTTATTTTGTCATTCATATGTCTTTTGTTAGAAATATGGTACAACTATGTAAAACAAGACAGGAACATCAAGAGAACATCGAAAATTAAGTAACTTACACTGCCATTTTCATCAGCTGGTATGCACAGTTCTAAGTAGCCGTGTTCAATATATTTCTGGCTAAAATCGAAGAGTGGTTCCTTCATCATGGCTCTCCGGACAGCTGAAAAGGCACCATCGGCTCCCACGATGAAGTCAGCGGTAACGTGAACAGTTTCTTTAGTGTCCGTTCTGTTGAATGTAGGTAGATAGGTATACAGTAGTTTAATTATTACATATTAATTGTAATAGTAAAATATGCTATCTGTGGAGTCTTGTCAAAACACTTCTATTAGAAGTCGTATCTGTTGTCAGTAATTACACTGTATCATTTTACTAAAATAATTAACAATACACATAATTTATTAACTTTTAAACTATCGATTACAAACTAGTCTGACACTTAAATCATTAATAATGATTTTTGCTGCTATTTCGTTTATTGAACAGTGTAACATACCATAGTGACCATTTAACTATATAATGTCATTGGTGACCTTAGTCTTAAGTTCGCATTCAAATCTTGTGTGTTAATAATAATTGACCACTTGCTTGAACGGTGAAGAAAAACATCGTGGGGAAATCTGCAGACCTGAAATGTGTCGTCGACCACTTACTTCTGGAATGTTAACGACCCACTCTTCAAATTTGTTTCAATCAACTTGTGGTTGAAATACCTCTCGACATTATCGTATTTTTCGGATTCTGAAACAATATAGGTATTTATTTAACTCAGTCGATAGACTGACTTTAAATGTCACGCTGTGTATTTAAATGTTATATTAACGAATAAAAAAAAAACATCAAGTAAATTAAATAATTCTTTTTATTAGTCATTTATCTAAATTATTCCTTTTTAACGAATTCAACAAGTATAATGCAAACTTGTTTTGTACGTAGTAGGTATTATTTAAAACATCATCTCAATGGTGTATATAATACCTTTCTGTATTCATAAATATCTACATTATTATCAGTTCTTCAAACAAGTATTATTTATTAAAAGATTATTTTAAATAAGACATAATTACGTATATAACAAAGGTCGAAGATGTGGGTATATGAATCGTGGCACACAACAAGGCACATGGCAAGACGAGACGATCTGAGGTGGACCAAAGTAGTTACCGAATGGTGGACGATGTTGTGAGGGCAGCGGGGAATCAGTGGGTGCGACTTCACTCAGCAGTACCTAGGTGTTACCGGCTGAATATACAATATGTTAAGAAAACCCTGTCCGACCCGTGAAGGTATTGTTAGCTAACATCCGGTTCTATTTCTATAAACATTTTCACTTTACAAGAAAAAAACCCCGAAGAAAAATTTATAAAATACTTACGGTAGCACCGTCCCTGGGTGCCAAACATACTAAAAGCCAGGATGGTTTTATCATATTTTAAAAATTTGCTAGTTTTTGGGGTGATCGGGGCAACTTGGGCGCGTCAATTGTGTTTTTTTAAACTTCAAGAATATATTTACTTTCATGAATATTTAATGCTTCTTATTATATTTATACTTTATATGTGATTGGGATACCTATATGCCCCTTTGGATCGGGCACGGTTTTTTTGACATAGTGTATAGATATATAAATATTACGTACGTCGTTTAAAAGATCAGGTTTAAGGCGGATCGTTCAGCTGAGCCCGCGAAATTCAAATTTCAAGTGATTTTTCGCAGTTTGTAGGTCTATAACAAGTTCTAGATTCATGGCAGTTGTAATTGCGACATTGACGAGACGAGACGAGACGAGACTAGTCTCGTAGGCAGTACCCAGCAGCATCGTAGTAGGGGCTGCTTCTGCTTCGTTTCCGATAAAAAAAATCCCTGATCACAATTGATTTCATAGGAAGGCTCAATTCGTTTTTTTTAGCAAAAGTAAGTAAAATAAATATTTTATTATCAGGACCATCGAATTAAAATAATATTTTGTTTCCCGTAGCGTAGTCATAAATTATAATTATCTTTGCAATAAAATAAATGTTGACGGAGTAGGTATCGTAAATAGCGTGATGTAAAATGAACATTATCTCAATCAAATAAAGGTAGATACCTTTATTATTTTTATGTGCTCACGTATCTGTTATCTACCTACACAACTTCTGCTGTTATATGCATTGCCGTAATAAATATATAAAACACCACACACATGCAATTAAGCGTTTTATTTGAATAACGGATTTTATCGCGTTATATACATATTTTCACGCCTGTTTCCCATTGGGGTAGGCAGAGACTATAGATTTCCACTTGTTACCTAATTTTGATATTTTATTTGCCTCATTAGTCTAGTGGTCCCAAGCGCGACTGCTACGGTAGAGGTCCTGGGTTCGATCCCCAGGTCGAGCAAAGTGTTATTGCTTTGCTTAGTAGCAGCTAGGAGTCTGGATTTGTGCCCGGTTAATGGCAATAGTCTAGCCCCCTATTACATGGGTCCTAAACATACCGGCGAACTGTGGTTGTAAATTATTAGTACGCCTCTACCTAACCTTTCGGGGAATACAGGCGTGATGGTATGTTATGTTACTGTTATCACATCATAAACAATCAAGCTATATTTTTCTGTATTTATATGTGAAAATATGTAATTGGTAATTAGTTTTTTTTAACCTGTTTCTTACTTTAAGTTATCAATACTGTTTGTTTTCCTAATAAAATAAAATAAGAAAAAAGAAAATCCAGGTTTAGGTTCATTAAAATGATGCCATGAAAATGTAGATACCTTGCAAAAGTAGTCCATTTAAGTAGTTCCTCCCCACTGAGTAAATGCTCTGAAAAAAAATTGAAATAATAGTTAACCACGTATAAACTGGATTCATAAAAGCAAAACACAGTACAGAACTGTGTACAGGCACATTTCACTTTCACATTAATTAAGTGGTTACTTAACGTATTCACGTTAAGTAAATTATATTGATTATATTGATTATAATATCATAAGTAATATACCGATAAGGTCGTGTGATTTCCATTGATGCAGTGATAGCCTAATGGTATGACTGTTGGACTGCCAAGTCAAAGGTCTCGAGTTCGAACCCAAGGCACGCACCTCTGACTTTTCGAAGTCATATGCGTTTTAATAGTTAATTATCACTCGCTTAAACGGTGAAGGAAAACAACGTGAGGAAACCTGCATGCCTGAGAGATTTTCTCGATGGCTTGTGAAGTCTGCCAACCCGCACTAGGCCAGCGTGGTGGACTATAGCCTAGTCCCTCTCATTCTGAGAGGAGACCCGTGCCCAGCAGTGGGACAGTATAATGGGTTGACTATGTTATGTACTCGTATGTATGTGATTTCCATGAATAAAAGTTTTAGTCGGGGAATTTTAGTGTTACAACTAATCTCGTAATTACTAATAATTACATGTGGCTATGACAGGATGGCTAAAGATACAAAGGTTCTTCTGCGCATGCTGGAAAGAGATCACATCTTGAAAAAGTCAGCAAAAACTGGAGCCGATGGTCGGATCTTATGATCCGCTTGGCTAGCTACAATTGTCATTTACGTCATGTCCATAATAATTAAGTATATTGGAGCCAGAGTCAATATCATCCTACTCTCGTCATCCCAAGTTACTTGGGGACAGCGCAGGATGTCTGTCTCTTTCATAAATCTCTATCAGCAGTCATCTTATAACTTACTCTCTCAGACAGTCCATCCATCTATTTTCTTTCTGGTAACATACTACGTAATGTTGGAGAGTATTTACTGGAACTGCTAGCTCGATCCTAGCTATATGAGTACCTATGTACTTTTCATTAGGGTTGAAACATTCAAATCAACCATAAAAACCTTACCTACATTTTTGTGACAGCAAATATGTTTCATTTCATTACGGAATGGTAAACCAGTTCAAAACTAACATGTTGTGTGGTATTACATTATATAATTAGATTACATAATATACTTAATTATATTCAACAAACCTGCTTTGTGTTCGCGTCATATGGTATGGCGTATGTTGATCCGTCCAGCCTGTGGATCCGTCTGCCTGTCATGGGGATCCCATGTTCTTGGATCATGTGTGTCTCCAACCCTACGCCGCTCAAAGCCCGTCTCCCGCGCACTGATAAAGCCAAGTTTATTGACCTTCCTCTAGCTTGGGGAGTTTTTCTGATATCTGGAGCAACAAGAACAAATAATAAATATGTACTTAAGATGCACGTACTTTGAGACAAGCTTAAATCCATATCATATAGGCGAATTTAAAAGCCTCATTAGCCTAGTGGTCGTAAGCGCAACTGCTACGCTAGAAGTACTGGGTTCGATTCTCAGGTCCAGCAAAGTGTTATTGGGTTTTTCTATGAAATTCTCAGTATCAGCTCGGAGTTCCTGCCCGGGATTTCTACCCGGTTAATGGCAATAGGCTCGTGTGGTTGTGTGGGTGGTAATTGTGGATGTACATTAGTACGCCTCTGCCTTCTCTTCGGGGAATACAAGCGTGATGGTATATTATGTTATGTAGTCGAGTTTCTATTTTTATTTTATAAAAACACGGATGTCGATAGCCGATACTTGATTTCGTTAAGTATTTGACGGCCTTGCTCGAAAATAAATGACCCCAGATAACAGCAGATATAAAATGTCAACTACTCACCATTGATAGATTGTGTATTTTTTATGGATTAAGTCGGCAAACGAGCTGGCGACCCGCCTGGTGGTAAGGAATCATCCTCGCACATAGACACCTGCAACACCAGAGGAGTTGCTGATGCGTTGCCGACCCTTAAGTACCCCTACGGACTGCAGACTGCCAGAGTCGCAGCAACCGAGGCGTACTGGCTCTTACGTGCAAAAGTCAAAACACACACCAAGGTGCTTTACGACAGACTCCGACGTAAGGGTGGTCGACAGTCAGTCAGATCCCAAGAGGTCCTACCACCGAGCAAAGAAATATAATTGAAGAAACAAAACTGCTGACGCCAGAAGTGGAAACACTACACTGATCTACATGTCCAGGGTGCTGCTGACAATTTCCCAATAGGAAAACTAAGTAACCCTTTACTTAACCTAGCAATGGAACCGGTCACCCGTGCAGCAAAGGCTTATGAGGCATGATGATTATTGATTGTAATTTTGTTTTATTTATATTTAGGTAAACAAACCTTCACGGAACTCATACAGACGAACTCGATGTCCCCTCTTTGCTAAATATAATGCTTCTAGAGATCCGACCTGGGAAACAAAAATATTCTAGATATTACGTACCTATTTACGTGTTATCGATTATCTATCATTGGAAAATTGTAAATATCGATAAATAGTTTATTATCTATTAATTCAGCGGGATTGTAAACTGACGAAATTATTGTGAACGGACAGCTTACAATTATTTATAAGGTGATAGGTAATAGGTATACAGATTTAATAATATTATCCAAAATGTATCGCCAAAGACAACTTGTTTTATGATTTAAGAGTCCGGCGGACCGACTTTTCCTTACAAACATAATACCGAAATAAATCGTAAATCAAACACAATTTAATCGAATTCTGTTTTTATTCGGATTCGGATAGCGTTAATCTAGGTTCCTACTCTACCATTTCGTCCAAAATACTTCACTGGAAATAAATGTAAGCGCATGCAATTTTTGATAACTTTACCAAGTTTGGAACGATTTTTCGGTCTTTTATTTCCAGTGAAGTAGTAGACGAAATAGCCCCGTAGGAACCTACATTAATAGTATCCAAATCCGAATAATAACAGAATTTGATAGAATATTTGAGAATTTATTTCGGTATTACGTTTTTGTGGGCAATTCAAGCTGACCCTTAAGTAAGATACTACATTACTATAGTTTTTAATCATCAATTTATCGTAAAATTAGCCTCACAAAACTGGTTACTGTATTTGGTAATTGACAAACAAGAATCGACTCTGAGTCTTCTTCCTATATTTAGATAATATACTTAAATGTAAGCACCTACCTACCTATGCAAATGCCTTCTTTATTTTTTAAGTAATCGTCATCACTTTTTTTTTAATAAGCTTATTAGAAATTTGGGTCGCACATTACTTGTAGTATTCTTGTTAACCCCTCGTACTAAGCTAAATGCTTGAGTTAAAAGTGGGTTTAACATCGGTAATGCAATGGGTGTGGATCGAGTCAAAAGTGATTAGGTAGTTTTTAATTAAAACATTATAAGATTAGTACCGAATCGTATAATATTCTCTGCAAGTTTTGTAATTCGTATGGAAGTAAACGTAAATAATTAATTAAATAAATAATAAAAACGAAAAAAAAAATTATGTAAATACCTACCTAATATAACAATGATTGGGTAGGTACCTATTTTATTAATATCAATGTAGGTAGTACCTACGCAACGAAGCGACGCCTGTTTATTTATCAACAGCTTCTGTATGTCAAATATTGAATAATAGTGGTGGGTAACAATTATTTCTGAGCTTATACAGTTACTTATAACAGGTGAACCAACATTCTTAAATACAAGTGATATTAGCTAAAACGAATTAAGATAAAAAATTTAAGTGATAAAAACTAAATAAACTGAATCATAAGATAAGAAAAAAAAACATTTTTTTTTTTCAAAAAACAGACGTCTATAAGCTTTGTGGCGATAATTATAATCATGGGTACCTCTTACAAGCCTTAGGTACGTTTATTGTATTACACCCATACAGTAGGTATCTAGAAATTAAAATTATAACGATAAATTAATAAGTAGGTAAGTAGTGAAAATGATGTAAGAATAGAAGAAGATTCTGTTTTTTTAACCGTACCAAATACGCGTTTCTTACACAAGATTACACAATAGGTACCTACCTACTTGGTTATCAAACTTTACTAGAATCTAATTATCTGGACGTGGTTGCCGCACTTACATGGCATGCTTCCCCAAAGGGTAGAGAAAAAATCCCTAATTAAGTAGGTACCTAAATCATCGAATAGAAATTCATCACCCACAGGTAAGGATTGCAGTTGCTGGATTCAGCATTCAGCAATTCCAAAATAGTTGAGATAATCAATTATTTAGACCTGTCTAGATCAGTGAAACATCCGAAAGGGTATTTTACATAAATTGCTCCATGGAATTATTTTGATAAAACAAAAAACAGCTGCATTGAAAAGGGAATCCCTACCCTCAAAATACAATTTATTAAAATATATGTACCTATGTACTTACCAATCCTGCGCCAACAACAACCACATCCAATTGTTTTTTATTACAATTCCCATTCTGTAAAGACGCCATCGGTGCACTTGGCCACAACACAAAATTAAATATTACTGCTTCTTATCTTTTTAAGGAAGTAACGACGCGTAATAAATGTTATGCGGTGTTCATCAGAAGTTGTCTAAAACGCGAATGAACTTATTAGCTTCTGATGTGACTACCATACTGCGTCACTGACACCGCTCCGATACGGTTTCCATTGACATTTGATTACTGTGGCTAAGGAACGAATTAATATCTATTGGTTAAGTTCATGATCAGTCGAGTTCGTTGGAGTTAATAAACGATAGCCATTTTTTTATTTCAAGTAAGTACTTATTTTAAAAGTCGTTCCCTGTGTAGCTAGAGTTATGAGTACCACCCCTTGAGTGTAATTGCAAAATGTAGTTTTTATATTTTGCGACTAGGTAAGTAGGTATAAAGTTGATTTTTTGTTTTTTTTTTAATTTTCATTGCTCACACGTGTATGTCACTGAAAATAATTAAACTATCACGTGCACAAATTTCAAAGACTTTATTTAAACTTGTTTGGACTCATGCCCCATGCATGGGGCTTGCACGTAGGTACGATAAGAGATCCAAAATGTACCATCGATGGGTGACTGTGAGCATGGTTTATGTTGATAGCCCGCAAAGTAGGAATGAGAATAGGTTTTATCTTATACCATATCCAGTATTTTTTCTATTTACACAAAAATAAATTCAATAAAAATACATTTTTCAACAAAAATAAATTCAATAATCATACATACAATAACAGAATTAATATGAAATACACAAGGTTCTGTCCTGAAGCTGAAGCATCTTGAACAGTGGCGTAGCGTGCTCTATAAGGGCCCTGTATTTATCAATCATATTTTGTTCTACCCGACATGAATGCCCGGAATTCATTTCGGGATATCCCCAGGTCTAGATTTTACAAATTACGAATTTTTGCTTACACACTTAGGGGGCCTTGTTACACGGGGCGCCGTATCTCTGATACAGCTAATACGGCGGGAGCTACGCTCCTGATCTTGAACGTAGCAAAGATTTTTAGCCCGTGGGAAGACGGATTAGAATTAAATTTTCCTCATTGCTATTCAGAATTTCAGATAGGTAGATACCTACTCAGCTAAAATTTACTAGTAGTAAGCAGGTATCTACTTTGGTACTACTAAATGTCAAAAAAGCTCAAAAATCCTGTACCTAAGCCCCTTGACAGCGAGCCATGACCCGAGCACAATTTTTGTAATTTTCTCAGACTATTGAATTTTGAAAAACATCGACCACTTGATATTATGCTCTTAACTGTTTATTGAACCTACCTACCTACTTACTTGTTACGGATTAGAAAGTCGAACTTAGTTATTTGATACTAAGCCACAGTTTTATATTACAGATATAACAGATATCATAGATATTTGACACTACTATGGGCACTTACCTAATAATGATCACCGGACCGCATTAAATCACAAATTGTTCGAAGTTGGGTTTCTTTTTAAAAAGTAAAATGTTGCCTACTTATTTCTTTTTACGTTATTTATGCGATTTGCTGAACTAAGCCGTAGGTACCTACACAGATTTATAATATAAATAAAATTAAAATTTGCATAATTAATTAGTTAAGGCCTCTTCTCTATGTGGCCACTGCTACTGATCTTATACTTACCTCTTCGGATCTGACTGACTGATGACCACCCTTATGTCCGAGTCTGTCTTAGAGTATAAAGCTTATGTACCTAAATGTAAAGGCAGTCTGGGTTAGGGCGCTACGCTACGCTAGTGGTCCTGGGTTCGATTCCCAGATCAATCAATGTGTTATTGGATTTACTATAAAATTATCTGTAGAAGCTCGGTGTTTAGATTTGTGCCCAGTTAATAACAATAGTGTCGCCCCCTATTAGGTACATGGGACCTAAACATACCGGTGAACTATGCATATATAATGGTGTATAGTTATATTTTTCTTCCTAAAATCGTAACCTGTATAGCTTATAATCAGGCAATAGTCATAGTCACAGCCGAAACAAGTTTAAGCACTTAAATTTCCGAAATAACTCGAGAACGACAAATAAAATTATGTATAATTTCAATTCTTGACGACTTGTATGTAAATATTTATACTGGACGAATATGTTTTTATATGCAGGAAATGAACGATTAAGTATACGTAGTTAAATTTGCATAAATCCTTGAATTAATCTTTAACAAAATCCAGCAATTTCTGAAGTATCTAACATGTCTTATACGAGTTCCTAAGAGGCGTAGCGTGATGTTATATAGCCTATAACCTTCCTCGATAAATGGACTATCCAACCTAAAAATAATTCTCAAAATCGGTTCAGTAGATCCAGAGATTACACCCTACAACCTCACAAACTTTACCTCTTTATATTATTAGTAAAGATGGAATTGCGTGCTGTTCACCCTTGGGTGAAGTCGAACGGATTCGCGCGCAGTGACGCGTCTGACGCCATTCAAAATTTGCTCGAAAGTCTAAACTGGTCCAACACTGTGATCCGGACGCACTAACTAATGCGAGCGTCGTCGCGCGTCACATGCATTGTAGTTGAAAAACTGGACGTGACGCGACGCTTTCACTTTCCGCCAGTGTGAATTGAGCCTTAATGTGATTAATATAAACATAAAACAGCACCCCTAGACGTTATCCACTTTAGTCTCTTGACTAAAAGCATTTTCGAACTGGTTAATTAATAAGGAAAAAAAAAAACAAATTTGTACTATAAATCAAAATGTTTTTATTTACTTATATTATTTTCTACTTCAATCGAAAATCTAAAACCTCACAAATATTTACTTACACTTACAGTTCAGAGGTCAGTATTTTTAGGGATTTGGCGAATTTTATACATAATATATATTTTCTTTATATTTCGAACTACTTATTCACAAGTAAGACAATGTGTCTCTTCCATAGAGAAAAAAAAAGGGTGATATACTTTTAATTCCAAAAATACATATGACAATTATTATAATGCGTGCTTATCGCACTAAGTTGTCGCAACAGCCATGTTATTATACAATCTTAACACTCAAAGTATGTACTATATATATCTCACATCTGCCAAATGTCACAAAACTGTCATGATGCGTTACGCAAACGTGGACACTTTATACCAAGCCTGTTGTTTGTTACTTGTGAGGAAGTCAGATTTTATTAAAAACTCATATTGCTAGGCATTGACGAGATATCCTCTGAGGGGCTTTGGCTCGAGCTGAACGAACTAAGAGTCTCCCGCGTCTCCTCTTTGATCTTCAAATGTTCCGTGCTCGAGGGAGGCCGGGGAGGTAGGGACCGGTCCTTATCTTTGTGTTCCTTTAGCTTCTCTTTACTGCTATGCTTGTGCTTGTGTTTATGTTTGTGCTTCTTCTTGTCCTTCTTCTTCTTCTTAACCTGGAACAATAATGCCCCGTCAAGTAACAAAATTACAGGCAATAGAAAAACTGGATGGACTCGGTGTTTTATCAACGAGAGGATCCTCCAACCAGGCAGTTTGCCAGGCCACGGTAAACAAAATTAAAAAGTTAGGATAGTGATAAGGATAACCCTCATGGTATTTGCGAATGAATACAATTTTTAGTGATATAAACTTTCTTTGGTTACTATGATTCCTACGTAAGCCATGTACTTTTTACATCAACAATATTAATAAGAAAATCTTGATGGTTACCTTTGGAGCTCCCATGTCGTCCTTATCATGGCGGAACATGCCAGGTTCGAAGCCGATTGGGCCCGACGTGCCGGGTATGCCGGGCAACGGCGCTGCGTTGTCCGTTAAAAACTCACGTTTATTGTCATCCTACACCAGAATAATATTGTTAATTAAAATCAATATATAATAGAAGGATGGAAAGAAAAATGTAACAAATTAAATCATAAATAACACAAGAATAATAAATACCTACTTAGAAGTTTTGTTTTTTATTCGAGCCAAGGTCGACAATAATTATTACAACATATTGATAAGTTTGATACCGAATGAAACGTACGTACGAGTTTGCAAGCGAAAAACGACCTTGTTATTGTGAAAATTTCTCTGGTGTCTCAATAAAGCTGCTTATATTAATCCATCTGGACGCTAAGTACGTTGCTTTAAAACAAAATGGATATCTGGAAGAGATCACTGGTCGCGATAAGGCCGCCCATTGTTTGTTTTAGATTGTGTAATGTTTTTGATGTAGAATAAAGGGTAAATAAATAAACTTACGCTAAACACTCTGATCGGCATTTCGCTGGAGACGCTGGTGACGTCAATCTTAACGTCTTCCTCCTTTATACTGTTCACCGGTACAGGCAACATGACATCCATAGGCACGTCCACCATTCTGTCCAACACCGACGGCATCGGGAGTCCAGTGTCCATTGGTACTTCTGGCTCGTATTTTACCTACAATAGGAAATATGCATAAGATTCAAATTTGAGTAAAATATTTTTATTTGTAATTTTTATTGCTAAAGAATGATGTCCATGCCATAATTCTTTTTACATAATCGCTTTTCCAGCAAGATTTTAATTATTAAAAAGTAGAAAAAGTGCGCGGCAAATTTAACAGATTAAAACGGAACTTGCGACAACGTCTATGATGTGACGCTCTCATGACGTCACCGTTAACATTTTAGTTTGTAATTACTAGGTATAAAATTGATTTAAGTCTCCCATGTTCGAATTAGTTAGTAAACTTGAAAATATAGATAATTGATTGGATAAAATTATCAATAAATGTGATTTGTTTTGCAGAAACTGACGTCACAGTATACGCGGCCATAATGGCGGTGTTTAAAATCTCCCGTATCTGATTGCAGTTTTGAATATTTATTTTTATGAAATATTTATTCGGTGCTTTAATAATGTAAACTATTGATTAAAAATATAAAAAAAGACATGCATATTCCCTATTTCATATTTTGAAGATGTCTTCGTCAGTTGTTAACGTGTGCTATGAGCTACACAATCGTATAGTAAAAATATGATCGTGATGTTTTTTCTTAAAGCAACATAATCAGAACGATTTGTAATGGACTAAATTGGAACATCCGAATAAAGACGAAATTGAAAACTAGAAATGGGTGAAATATTACATTTTAATGTTTTGTATGATAATTTCATTTGGCGTCGTTCGAATTGTTTTCACGTAAGTAAATGAATGTTGGCATTCAATTGATACTTCTTCTTGATACACTTTATAAAATTCTTGTGGACCGGAGCACTTACTCGCTTTGCTGAATTAAAAATCAACAAAAATAAAACCACAGTTAAAGAAAAGCTTAAATAATCAATATACTAACATCTTCAATTTCCTGTTTGATCACAGGTTTTGTTTCCAACTCTTTCAGTCGCTCTCTCTCCTTTTCCTTCTCTTTCTCCCTCTCCCGCTCTCTCTCCAGCCGCTCCCGTTCCTTGTGGTGCATCTGCTTCATCATAGCCTGTATCTCCGGCAGTGGGACACAAATAGGCCTCTTGAGGCCATACAATGTGTAGTATAAATCTACGAGATCGCATCGCAGCCTGGCGTCGTTTGATAGGAGACTGTTTATGTTATTCCATAGCCTGGAGTAGAAAAGAAAAAACCATAAGTACTAATATTATGAATGCGTAAGTTGCCGAAACCTCTAAACAAATTTCGATAAAATGGCAGAGTTAAATTGCACCATGAAGAAGTACAAAGGCATTTAAAACAGAATAGCCCTTTGGAATGCTAGTGAAACCACGGGCAATCATATAATTAATCATGTAAAAAAGTTTAAGAAGCTCTTACTAAATGA
This sequence comes from Acronicta aceris, assembly GCA_910591435.1. NCBI lineage: Eukaryota > Metazoa > Arthropoda > Insecta > Lepidoptera > Noctuidae > Acronicta > Acronicta aceris. The sequence goes on along the minus strand of OU342761.1, from coordinate 13,135,730 downwards.
CATCCGATAAGTTTTAAATGGATGACTAGAATTAAATCATTGATCACTGCGTACCTCGTGCACCTTGTTTGGTCTCAATTGCCATATGATTACATTACTGACCTATGAACCACAGCTTCGGTATCAAGTCTGTGCCTCTGTGCGCGCTCGAAGGGTGGCATGTTGATGAGCAGCCGCGCCAGGCCGTGCCTCACACAAGGGTCGGGGTCGCTCTCCACAGCCGTCAGCAATGATGACAGGTCCTCAGGCTTGCCGTCCACGCGAACGAAGTCCACGAGACACTCGAAGGCGGCTAGCCGAACGTCTGTAGAATATTGACATCCCTAAACATGGTTTCCCCATTGCGATTTTATTGGCAGATAACTTCATAGACAATAGAGAAATCACAGTAGAAATTAAACAAGACAGACAGAGACAGAAAGACAGAAGAAAATCAAAACGTCAAACGATTATTAAAATTTGGGCAATAACGACAACGTCGTACAACAACAATAAACGTAACGCTTTGGAAATTACCTTTAATTGTAAAAATCTGTGTTTTTATTTTTATTAACGACTAGCTTTTGCCAGCGACTTCGTCCGCGTGGAATAGTTACTTTGTTCCCTAGTTCTTCGCCCGCGGTTTCACCTGCGTTGCCCCGTTCCTAAGGGTTGTAGCGTGATGTTTTATAGCTTGAAACCTTTCTCATGAATCACTCATTTTCCCAACATTTCCCTTCACTGCTCTGCTCCTATTCTTTTTTTTTTTTTTTTAATTGTACCAAGTTTCGTTGAAATCCGTCGAGTGGTTTTTTTTGTTTCTATAACGAACATACAGACAGACAGACAGACAGACAAAAATTTTACTGATTGCATTTTTGGCATCAGTATCGATCACTAATCACCCGCTGATAGTTATTTTGGAAATATATTTCATGTACAGAATTGACCTCTCTACAGATTTATTATAAGTATAGATTTAAGGTCCACCGATAATACGTTTTTTTAATAGAAAGATATGTTGGACATTACTGATAATTTCAAGCATTATGGTTTGATGAATGATGTCTGGTGAATACTCATGATTACAATATTTTAATAATATTTTCTATTATTTTTCAATAGGCAAGTTAACTGATAATTTATTCTTACTGAATCATGAAAATCGGACTAAATAGAAGCGATAAGGAAAGTATAAACATTTAATTGTGCTGCAACTGTATTTACATTAAATTGTAAGCTAGACAGAAGTCATAGACACGTCACATCTTGCTACAGTATGTATAGCAAGATCCGATCCATCAAGCAATTATATATTACTAGCTGACCCGGCAGACTTAGTACTTTCATATTTATTCACCTTTTAAACCTTCTGTGGACTTCCACAAATAATTCAAGACCAAAATTAGCCAAATCGGTCCAGCCGTTCTCGAGTTTTAGCGAGACTAACGAACAGCAATTAATTTTTATATATATAAGATATGCGCCATTCAAATTCTATAGCACTCGTTTTGCGGAAAACAGGTAGCATACCCTCTCAATCAACGCCGAAAACTATATGTAGGAATTTAATATATTTCTTCAGTATATATATGTATCTTTGCCTGATATTTTAATAAATCAAACACCAGTCAACTAGTATTTCGCGGGAATTATAGAGTTACTTACCAATATACTGTCCATATTGAGCATAAGCTCTGAACACGGTCGGTATGCTGGGCAGATGCCCGCACTGTTGCAGACGTCGGATGGCCCGCAAACAGCTAACTGTCACCGTGTTCTTATAACAAGGTAACACTTTCTCCAAGTTCAACACCCGCGTGATCTCTTCTAGGACTAATCTCGTGTCGGCTGATAATGAGTCGGCTGTTATAGGGGCGCCCTGAGGAGTTAAGTTTTTAGTTTCGATTGAAGCAGTTATTATGGCGAGCGTAATGAGGCCTGCTATACACTTCGAGTCGGCATCGGCAATAATCGGCATACCTAGGGGGGGGTGAAATGTAGGAAAGACGTACAAATAGGCTATCTTACCGCGAGTAAAAGTAATGTATTAAAATACATTGATATACTATCTTTTACCCGCGGTTTCACTCGCATTTCAAAGGACTTTTTGTGACAAATGATAGCCTATGTCCTTTTCCAAGATACAATCTATCTCTATACCAAAATTTATCAAAATGGGTAAAGCACGAGTCGAATAATGTAGTAATTACATCAGTAGGTATGGCTTTACGGCAGACAAAAAATATTGCCGAACCGAATGTGCCCACCCGTTTTTCGGCCGTTTTCATTTCATTTCATTTCATTTCAATGCTTACTGGATTTTGACATCACTTGTATAATAAACATTATGTCTAAATCCTATGTCTAGTAAGTAAATCTACACAACGTAAATGCGTAGCAAACCTTAAAAATAAACAAGTGCTACTCACGGGCTGCAAAACTGATATGACAGGCGTTATAGTAGCGGCCAAAGCGTCAACTAAAGCCGCCTTATAATAATTATCCGAAAAGTGATTCTTGGAATTGTCGTTATACTTGAACAAGTCCAGCAAAAACCTAACCACCTCCGGAGGACAGATGCCGTGAATGTTTCTTAAACCTGTGGGGAAAATATGGAAATCGAAATTAGAGTTGCGGTAACATTAGCATCATGCGACACGAAAGACAGTTCTTCCCCAATAGTTGTAATCTGGGTGTCTTTAAATCACGAGTGAATTGTATTCTACTAGGCAAGCGCGCTCCATCGCACACATAAACACACACACCACACACCCGCACACACCCACACTCCTACACGTATACACACGCACTTCCACACACACAAGCACAAACATGCACACCAAATACGTCATTGCACCATATACACACACATACCTTCGCCCAAAATTAACCTGAATAATGTCAACTAAAAATTATATTTTTCTGTTTCCACTTAATTTTACTTTTTATGTATACAAAATTACTTCTCAACCTTAGCATAGTTTAAGTTTTTTGCCATTCGAGAGAGAACCCCTTGACTTCCGTATTACAAGTTGTTATTTAGTTTGGAAGGCAAGAGTCCTTACAGTGTAACTATGTATTTTTGTGCCAATAAATATTTTTGTATTATATTTGTATTTGTATCGTAGTGTCGCTTAACATCAGGAGAACCGGCGGTCAAGCGTAAACCTATGACGAATAAAAAAAGACGCTTTACATCATGCTTAAATATTCTAAAGGCTTACGTAGAGATGTACTAATATACAGTCACAGTTCGCCGGTATATTTAGGTCCCATGTGGCGAGCCTATTGCCGGTAACCGAGCACATATGCGAACACACACGTGCTACTTAGTTAAAGAACTACTGCTATTCAATTTCTTGGTGTGGAATAAAGAATATTCTATTCTGTTCCACTGAGAATTTTATAGAAAAACCCTTTATCACTGCTCAGCCTGATAATCGAACGAATCGATGGCAGTTGACATCAGCAAAAGTACCTAAGAAGTAAGTACTTACCCGCCATGGCGACTGGTATAGTTTTCTGCAAGAAGTAATGTTGCAAATTGTCAAAATTGTTCTGTTTTATGATGTGCGGCGCAGCGAACGAGCCGAACATCTTGCGGAATATCGTCAACATGGCCGGCGGACCCGCCCAGGAACTTATCATAGCATTCGCTACCTAAAATAACATATATACATTGTATGAGAATTGTTTATAATGTCCATAGAGATACATATCGTATCTCCGGCCTTGCCAAGTATTTAGTATCTCATAGAAGCTTTCGTTGGCAATTTTCTTCTCTGTATCAATAAGTTTATAGTGCGTTCGTTGAAAACAGCTTTGTATTTCGTATTTTATGGCAGTTAATTATGTTTGTGAAGTAGTGGGGGTGTATCTTTTAAAAAAATCAGTAATTAAAAAATGTGTAATCTATGCAACAAACAAAGTAAACGTATAAAGAGAGAAAATAGATAATATAACCACACAAGATTTCACTTATAGCCTGTTGTAGATCCCTCACTCACCTTAGTCAAACAATGGGCCGCTCTGCACCTAATCTTGTAATACGTCTGCTCATTCTCTATGACATCAGTGAGCGCCTTCCTCGTGGCGGGTTCAGGGTAATTGTGTAACGCGTCTATAGCCTCACTCTGGGCTGTGACGTCACGCTCATGACGTAGCTGGTACTGCCACTGATAATCAGGCTGGGATATCACCGTACTACGCAACAGCGACATTTCCGGGTCCAGACGGATCCATAGGACAGGCGAATCGCTGGAAGAATATTGTGGGTTATAACTTTGCAGACAAGTTTGGAAGACATTTCAGAATACATAGTTGCCGATAGTTTTCATGTCGACAGATACATAATTATGCAAATTGGACAATTATGGATGACTAATAGAGCGTAGAATGGGATCCTACAGAAGATCAAAAATAGTCTGGTTTCCGAAAAAGCAAAAGACGTAGCAAATAATAGCAAAATAAGCTAAGATTTAGCCAGAAAGCTCTGATCTCTATATTATCGCCTTGTCAAGCTGTTAAGTCAGCAATTACCATTCAAACATTTTCCAAATTGTTCAATTTTTATAACTATTTTAATACCGACTTAAACTTGTCGAATTTGTATGATAAAATGATATTTTTTATTCCCAAATGTTTCAAAACAATTGTTGTCTATTTGTATCTGTAAATACTACACATAAGTCTGAAAAACCTTATCTCTTATTCTCCCTGAACTTAACTCCAATATCCAATATAAAGATGGCGGTATAACTTACTCCATAGCAGACAGATCCATATCGACTTCCTCCCCGGTACACAAGGGTATCTTCTTTTTCTTATTCCTTCTGCTCTTGCTGTGGCACGTGATGTCCGCTTTCACCACTGTGTTCTCGATCTGCAGCATGTGTTTGAAGGTTCCGTCTAACTCCTGCAGCTGGACCAGAAGGGGACCAACGTACTTTCTTATACCGCGCTCGTGAACGCAGTCTTGCCGGATCTCTAGCTCTACAGTGTTTCTGGAAGTACGAATTGGTTTTAGAAAGATACTTTTTCGGTGTAGTACTTTGCTGGCGAGTTCGTCTAGCTGAAAACCACTGCATCATGGCCATAGACAGAGGAGGAGGGGATTTCGGCTGTGTGATTATTTTAAACTAGCTTCTGTGTGTAATGTAGCCATGTGCTATTCCAGAAAGATAGATTATAATATATCTCTGTACAAAATTTCATCCAGATCCCTTCAACCGTTCTGACATGATTGAGGAACAAACATCTATACATTCTCACAAACTTTCACGATTATAATATTAGTAGGACTCTGTTAAATTAAATTTTGACAGGAACTTTTGTCCCACTTACCTTTTGCGATTGAACACAGAAGTGAGTTGAAACTTCGCGTGACCACCAGTGCGTACCCACTGATCAACAAACACAGCCATATCTTTCCCTGTCACTGTAAATATCGCCTTGACGAAGAGATTGGTCGACAGCAGTAAGTGGCCCCAGAGACCGCTACCAATCTTTGTGTTGGCCGCGTTAGTAGCTAAGGAAAGTTGCTTATTGAATACTTGAAGCAGCAACTCTTGGCCGATACGTTGTTCTAACATCCGTAGTACTAGGTGGGATTTTTTTCGCATTATCTGAGAATAAATTGTACGTCATGAGATCTTTTTGGCACATACTCCATTCGTTATAATATTAGACACGTAATGTAATAGTTTTTTCGATATAAATCTCATAAGCTTAGCTTTTTCATGATAAATACAAGAACCATTTATAATTATATAAATTTGAATTCAAAAATGTATTCATTCAACAAAATAACTATAATTTTATCCATTGGTTCGCATTGATAGGCTTACGCTTGACCGCCAGTTCGCCTGAGGTTATGTAATAAATGGAGTACGAAGTACCTACAGTCCAATAATACTGGAAATCTGTAAATAGGAACAATAAAGAAGATATTTTTATATATTTCTAAAATATTACCTCAATGTATCGCGGAGACATTGTATGCACGTTTCGTACGGGAAAATAAAAAACATCTTTGGGCTCAACGCGCGCCCCACTTGCAGGCGGTTGCCATGGATCTAGGACTATCCCGCCATATTGTTCTTCATATCCTACAACCTGCCAAATATAAAATGAAAATGTTACTAGACTCCATAGTGAAAACTACAGAACACACATTTTATTAATTCATTCTTTACACACTCAATTCAATTGAGCCTGCTTATTTTAATCTAAGAATTAATTATAATATTTTTTTTTATTTTTTTTAAACATACGTAAAACATCTAGACAGAACTGAACCACTGAACCAATTTTGATGAATTTTGGTATAGAGACAGATTCCACCTTGGATAATGCGGGAAAGAGCTAGTAGTAAAATATTTTAGTCTTACCTCTTGCAACTCCTGATGTATTATGTACCTATACTCATTATTACCGAAACACTTCTTAGAGTACAAGCCGCACATATAGTCTGGTATTCCCTTAGCCAGCCACAAGTCTGACCAGTTCTGCATTGTGATGAAGCAGCCGAAGAACTGCTCAGCCACAGCTTGCGCCATCGCTTTACGACTTGCGTACGTTTGGTCTATGATAGCAATGGAATGGAGTAGATGGGTGCTTAGTATAGACATTGTTGTGTATGCTGTGGCGTCATCTTCTGTCTGTAATAATAATGTAATGTAAACTTTATTGTATTTTTTTTACTAATTAGGTTATTATTCTTTATTCTTGACTTGTGTGTTAGACCCTAGTTTTGTCTGATGAAAAGAATTCAAGATGGAGCATATAATCGAAATAAATTATTTCGGGCCCAGTGCATATGAGAGAGATATATACACTTCGACATGCTGTAATGCTGTATACGCCACACTTTCATGCTATACTTTTTGAGGGCCAGGAATTACAATGTGTTTAATATAGGCCCCTAATACATGGTACTTAAAACAACAATAAACCATAATTGTACATAAGTACACCTCTTCCTAACTTTTCGGGGTGTGATGGTATGTTGTTAACAATATATTCCAAACTCATAGATTTGTTTACTAACCTCATCAACAAAGACTTGCTTGTAACATGGATAGGGATATCTAGTAGATAATGTTTCTTCATAAAACTCAAATGCCTCATGTAGATATCGCACAGTATTTTTCAAAATTTGTAGCAAATTCGGCAGGCAGTAATGTGTCACTTCATTCATGAAAGGATCCACATATGTTTCAAATGGCCTGAAAACATTTATTCTTTCATATTATCAGGTGTATAAGGGTCAGAAACTGGTTTAAGGCACAATTTCTAATGGTAGGTATAACAATTTTAACTAAATAACATTGAATGGGTCAAGATATTAAAAAATAATGTAACTGCAACTGTTCACCAGGACTCATATTTCTCATACTCACCCTATAGCTAAGGCAATGTTAGGGGCACAAGCCGGAGTGTTCACCAGATAATGGAATGTTTTCCTGCGGTGATCAGGGGTGTAAATCACATCTACCAGCTCCCCACAAGACACAGCTGTCAGACTCTCATCCACAGTGAACTCCAGCTTCCAAGTACAGGGCTCTGCAAAACTGTCCACACAAGGGAACCACAACCTTGCTGAGTGTCCATATGTAAACATATGAGCAGATTTCTGAAACAAAAAGGTTTGTATATGTAGGGCATTAATGTACTTTGGTAATTAAATTAAATTAAATTATTTTTATTTCGGACAACAATACAGATCCATATTTTGTTAGTAAAGTGACTTATGAACTAATGTTAGTAAGCAAAATATGTGAGTTGGTACTATAAGGTAGGTAATCTGTCTGTGCAGAACGCAATAAAGTACCCTTACTTTATTACCCTCTGCACAAACTTGCCTACAATTGGTGAGCTGTAGTTCTCAGCAACTGTTCTCAATATGCTGTTGTCACTGTCTCTCACTCTCCTTAAGATGGATGCGGTTTTTTTGCGGATTATAGCATGGAAATCGTCCGTGCGAGCCGTCGCAAACATCTCCGAGGCACTACAAAACCGGGACAGTCTCAACAGCATCCTGAAAACATTGTTGTACTGTATACGCAGGACATCTAGCGATCTTTTGGTATAGTTGACCCATAGATTGGCAGTGTAGAAGCTCTGACAGTATGCTTTAAACAGAGTAATTTTAACTTGGTTGGTACACTGCGCAAATCTACGGGCCAGCATGTTACCCCTGACCGCTAGTGCCCTACGCTCTCTCTCGATGTCTACATCGTCTTTAAGGCTGTCGACAAGAAAATGTCCCAGATATTTAAATTTGTTGACCCTGCTTATTGGTAACCCGTATAGCGTTATTTCAGGCGAGTTTTCGAAACATTTACCGTCAGCCTTAAAGACCATGTATTCACATTTCTTTACATTGTAACTTAACCCATGCTCAGTAGCATAGGTCTCACAGACTTTCAACATTTCTCTGATCGACCCCGCCGTAGGACCCAGCAGTACCATGTCATCTGCGTAGCTAATGTTGTTAATACTAACACCATTTACCTTGCATCCGACACGCATACTGCTGAGCCCGACTATGAGGTCATTGACATATAGGCTGAAGAGCCTGGGTGACGTCAAGCCCCCTTGTCTTACACCGCACTCCAGCCCATATGCATCAGAGAGTGCATTCGCCCACTTCACTCGGTTCGTCTGATTGCCATACCAGTATTGGAGCATCCGGAGGACTTCCGCCGGTACACCCCTGTCTCCCAGTTTTCTCCACAGCACATCGTAAGAGACAAGGTCGAAGGCTTTGGAGAGATCAAGGAAACAGGCGTACACCGGCGTCCTGCGGCCAGTGTAGTACTGGACTGTATGCTTGAGGCTTAAAATTGCACTCTCGGTTGACAGTCCTGGACGAAACCCGAACTGTGCATCATGTATGTCAAGGTGTTCTTTTAGACAGGAATCAAGCATACCGTCCAGCACCTTAGCTATAATAGTTGCAAGGGAAATCGGTCGGTAGTTGCCCTTATCCGCGATATCTCCTGTCCTGTTCTTCACTATTGGAACTACAATAGTCTGCATTAAATTTAATGGTAAGTATGAGTGACTTAGACACATCGTGAAGAACATGGCCAGGACCCTGGGCAAGTGGACACCTGCATGCTTCAAATGCTCCACACTAAGCCCGTCATAACCCGGAGATTTACCCCTACTCATATTGTTAATGACAGCTTTTACTTGCTTAGTAGTAAAGCGCAGTAGTGGTTTCTCCCCCCGACCACTGGTATCAGAATGCTGCATGGCATCAGACGGCCCAAGCGGTGAGCGAACCCTAAAATGCTGCATGAACATATTAGCAATATCGCCATGATCACATAAACCTTCCACATTCGCAGAGAGGCCAGATCGTGGATCTAATTTGCTCGTTGCTTTCCAAAATTTACTAAAATCTTTAGTTTTTTTATGTTCTGCTAGTATGTCCATTTTAATTTGCTCTTGGTTCTTCTGGCTCCATTTTAGCCTGCCTTTAAATATTTTACGAGCCTCGAGCATTTCTTCATACACAGTACCAGAAGCCGGTCGCCCAAAAGACACCCAGATATTAAATTTATGCCTAGCCTCGCTGTGCGCATCTCGAATATATTTATTCCACCCGCATTTAGGTCTGCCTCTTCTAACCACCGCCCCATAACCCTTTTTTGTTTGGCTAGCTACTTTACATAAAATGTCTACAACTGTTTGGTACATTTTGTCCAGGACTAGTCTATGTTCGGCCGAGTTGCATGACCCATAGCTGCATTCCGCAAATTCATGTGGGAAGTCAATTTCGCGGAGGTATTCGTTACACAAGTTATGGTAGTTATCAATCTCGGACTTATCCCGTTCGCCCCACACCACCGTACTGCGCGGTACATCTTGTGTCACCAACTTAGGCCTCACAACATCCAGCTCACACTCAAGGAATATCGGCAGGTGGTCAGAAATATAGACATCCTCATCTATTCCCACACTTCTAATCGTCTGCCAGGCTGACATTGATACAATGCAATGGTCTAACCATGTTTTACTACCAGTGGACCCACACAAGAATGTATAGATATTCGAGTCTAAACCTAATCTCTCTACGTCAGCACAGATCCAAGACTGGTCACTACAAAAACCCTGCAACTCTTTGTAAAATAATTTTTGTGGATGCGCGTTAAAGTCGCCCATAATAAAAACATTTTCGACATCCCTACTTGCTACTATTGCGGTTACCTCACTCATTACTTCGGTAAAAATAGGCAGGTTTTCTCGTGAGTTAGTTGGCATGTAAACAGAGAATAATATTATTGAACGACTTCTAGTTGTGGCTTTAATAGCCACAAGACGAGAGTAATGGTATTGCATTAGCATTAATGGTAATGGCCTAATGAGCACAAAAGTGGGTAGAATTTACTATGCCAGCAGTAGGTAAATAAAAGTAAAAATTATGAAAATAAAAAAAATATGAAAATATTTAAATTAAATCCACCACTACTCAACCAGCACCGAAAATAACCCACAGATAAAAAACATTTTTTAGATTCAACCCAAAGAGATCCTGCAAGGTCTTTCTGTCTTGTTTTCCAATAAAAAAAACTATCTAACAATACATCATTATGAACCATACCTCTACCAAAGTTCCCTCTCCTTCAGGCACAACAAAATGCATGCCACCTTGAGGTGATTCCAGAGAGAACTCAATACCAATTCTGAGACCTCGTCCCTCACCCACCAAGTGTGCCGCTTCTTCTGGTATCTGTACATGAAGCTCACCAGAATTGTGGTCAGGGTCTATCTTTTGGGCAGCAGATAAGTGGAACTGAGAAAAGACTTCCAGTGATCTCCTGAAATGTAATAAGTCTTTTATTCTACAGCAGGGTCGACCAGGACCAGAATCACCACATCTAGATCCAATTGGAGAGCCATGCAAGAGGCATACTTCCAGCAGTATATGCAATTATGCTGAAGACGAAGTCTGTACATCCATATTTTGAGGTTTGTTGTAAAAGCAGTGTCACTTCAGTGATAGTGTATATAGTGCGTAGTTATTGCTAGCTAGTCAACTAACCAGCAACGATTAGACAAAACTACTTACGTATTGGGGTCAGCTTGACAAATATCCAGAAATGGGTCAAAGTACTGGAAATTAGCTTCATACTGGTCATTGAGGCACACACGATATATTCGACACTGTTTCGCATTCAACCGAATGTAACGCAGATTGTCTTTCAATGGAACGATGGTAAGTTCAACAAAACCCTGAAACATATTTTTTTAGATTTATGTTGTACTATACCTGTAGTTACGCATATTTAGGGGAACGATGAAATATTACTTACAATAACGCTTCTTCTTTCAAAACTTATTCCTGTTAAACTGAGAATTTGATGAGCTGTAAATAAATAAATATTCGAGATATTAGTAAAGTTAACTCAAACATTTCAACATCAAAATGAACCGTAAATAAATTAAAATTCCTTGATACTCATAATTTAAAAGGACGACAGTTGTCGCCCGTTCGTTCCTTCTTCATTTTTGATTCATGTTATTTCTAATTCTTCAAATATAGTTTTCTTAGTTAAACAATTACAATCATTCACGAATTACAAACAAACAACGCGACGAGACAAGACAAGACATGAAGACAACCGACGAATTCACACGTCAACCGTCAATGTCACTCATTTGACAAGCCGTAGACATATCCAGTCTTGCATAAATCTCCCGTAAGCTTTGGCTTTGGGTAACTATCCTTTGGGTAGTTAGGTTTTCTCTTTATCAGAGATAATCGAAATATGTAAAGCCGTTTACGTATGTACACCTAAAGTTACTGACATAGTGACAAAGATACATATTAGACTGCATTTTTAGTATTTATTGTCTATGACTATTTAGAAAAACACGAGATCATGTTTTCCCTCAGTTTTTTCCTTAGAACATTTATAAAGAGAGATGGCATGGTCGGACAGACTTCCTCTCTGCCAAAGTACAATTGGCCTAAAAAACTAATTCAGTCGAGATCGTCGTCATTTTGTATCGCGTTATTATGAAGCAAATATAATCTCCCAGAAAGTTATTAATTCTGCGGTTTATTTTTGTAAAAATCTCCTTCAAATCTGCGAAACCATGGCATTTCATAACTTATAAGAAAACTCAGTCCGACCCATGAAGGTATTGTTAGGTATCGAGTTCCGGTTCTATTTACATGTACATTTATTCAATTATGATTTATAAGCATGATGTACAAGCAAAAAATAATATAATTATTTTTTTATAAATAAAAATAAATAGAAAAATATTATAATTATTATTTTTTTACTTGTAAATTATGACACTGAGGAAATGAACTAAATGAGGAAACTGAAATGGCAATAATTATGGCTACACCGTCCATGGATGATAACTGTTGGATGGCATACAGGTCCCATGTAATAGGGGGCGAGCCTATTGTCATTAACCGGGCACAAATCCAGATAACCAGATAAGGATCAATAACACTTTGCTCGACCTGGACCTGTAGTGTAGCAGTCGCGCTTGGAACCACTAGACTAATGAAGTAATGAGGCAGTCTTCAGTTTTTCCATAATTTTAGAGGTAAATATTTTTTAGGATTGGTAACATTGAGTCCTGTCAAAACAAGAAAGAGAAGAAGGAAGGAGGTCCATTTGCGATTACGATCGTGGATATTGTAAAATTCGTTACCACTAGATACTGTGTGTTAAACAATTTGTGTTTTGTGTGAAAGTTATATTATCAGTTAATATAAATAAAGTGATTTTCATGTTTATTTTTGGTTTGAATTATCAAAATGTGGGAATCACCATACTTGACTTGTTTGTTTCTGTATATATTTTCATTCCAAATTATTGCCACTAATTCACGCACGTCTAATGTTTGGAAATTGAACGCGGAAGAGGACCAGATCGTAGACGGCAGTACGTTATCTCAGGTCAGTCAGAATTCTTATGTCGATAAACATTTATATAATCAATGCACTACATATTCATCATACGTATGTACCTTTCGATCTTTTAAGGACCTTTTTCTGCCCCTGTTTACCTTGACTTATTTTTCATCTATTTATTGACTATTCCTACAAGAAAAGACAATATCATGAGATCTAAGTGTGGCATTGTTTCATGGAAACAAATGGTCTAACACAATGAACTACTTTTAGGATGAGTCTGATAAATCAAGAATGGCTGAGGAGGACCCTGTCTTCAATATAATAACATCAACAGTGTATTATGGAAATACATGGACTAAACACGGCTTTGATATGTATTGCACTGATTGTCAAATATATGAACAACAAAGGTATGTTTTCCTTTTCTATTTACACTAGTAGACCTTTGAAGTCCATAATGTTTATCACCTGATGCCAGACTAGTAGTTCCTACTGTTACTACTCACTCACTGCCAGTAATCCCTTTGATGTATGATCAGCATTGTCTAACATTGGAGGCCTTGGATAATTGGAGAGACAGGAATTATTAAAATAAAATAAAGTAGTTAAAAAATGGAGAAGTAGGAACTGGGACCAGTAAAAAGAGGCCTGGGTATGATGGAAATCATTTTAAAAATTGACTTACTCTGTGTAATGTTATATATTATAAGCTATATTATATACTTAACTAACTCTGTCATGAACCATCAAATATTTATGTATCTATTATATATAAAATTGAATATTCATCACAATAATTTATAATATTTCTTCCAAATTCAATTAAAATACATGTCTTTCAGGGCTGGTGTAGAGAACAGTGATGAGACCACACCTGCTGAAATAAATGGTGATGTGGATGACGAGTATTTAGATTGTGGTAAAGCTGTCAACTTTACATACTATGACAACTTGGTTGGAGTGGCCAGACGTCATAGGCATCCAAATGTACCGGAACCTCAGGTAAAATCTTAAAACCACTTTCAATATTATAGGATTTAGGATATAGGAACTAGACCTATTTTTAATAAAATTTTATGAAGTTATGCAAGGAATACCACTTATGAATAAAAAATAATTATTCTCCTATTCAATGAATCATATCATCATTACCATGAACTTATATTTTGTTTACTGTTAGATGCAAGCCTGTTCTAGTAAAAAAAATCCTAGCTTTATGTTCTAATTACTTTGACTCCCGCGCCATTAGGACTGTATATATTCCAGATTTTCGAGGGAATTTTCAAAAACATCTCTTTCATACAAACACAAAACACCAAAAAAACAGTAAAATTGTTCAAGGCGTTCTCAAGTGGTCATGTTTCATACACTGAGCATTCATTTTTATTTATATTGTTTGCAGTATTGGAAAGTGGCAACTACATGGAACATTATTTTTTACAAAATTATTTTGAATACAAATCTCCATATAATATTTAGTATTATTGTCCTTTTTTTTCTGAAGCTTCAACACTTTCAACAGTTCAATTTCAACTTGAGCTTAACATCCCTCATTTTGAGGTAATCTTTGCTTTTTGAGCAACCAGAAAAAATAAGTCTAGTTGATGACAAATAACACAATAGAATGTGCTGTATAATTAGAATTATAGACTGGCTGACTATACAAACTCATTTCAAAACAGAGATACCAAGAGAGTATAATAAACTAAATCCATCCAAAACAAGCATATCAGTTAAATAATATTTGCAAATTAGATTTTGATGTGAAACATGATAAGATTAATGTTGGTTATCTTCGCTTTTAAACTACATTAAATTACCATAGAAGACTCAGTCATGTGCAAATATATGTAATAGCATCTTGCTTATTTACTACCTAGAGATGTAGCATACATCTAATTTTATCACTCTTCAAGACACATTGGGGTCGTTTTTATACACTGCTAGGTTGTGCTGCTGCTATAAGAAAATTAGGAAGCATTGAATGACATCTTGACTACTGCATCTTGATAAGGTGCCCCTTTCATAACCATGAAACATGTAACTGGTTTTAATTATATGATTAAAAAAGTTTTTAAGTTTCATTAAATTTAGTATTTTGTTTCAATGTCTCGAATTTTGTTCCTTTATGGGTTGGGCAAATAAAAACATATCAATAGTTTTAAAAAGTATTGATAAGTATCGATATATCAATATTTTTTCCAAAAGGTTCGAGAATACATGTGAAGAAAGTGGATAGATTGTAAATCTCTATCACCATCTGATGCCTATATAGTATGTATGTTTAAAGCATGGTGGCATGGCCAAATCCAGAACAGTGAATCATATTGAACAACACACACACATACAGGATCTTCCTTTGATCCATGACTTACTGTCAATCCTGTCTAAGATGATTAATTTTTCAGAAATCCAACAGGGTATTACACCCATTTTTGCAAAGTGCCTCAATTAGATTCTATAGTTCTAATAGACCACTAAAAAAACAACATTTTTATTCCATCAATAACTGCCATAAAAATGGATTTAAAATTTACATTTTCAAATTTTGCGCTTAATTTGGCGAAAACACTGGACGCAGTGGACGCCATATTACTCTGTGATTATTACGTCAGTTGGCTGAGTAAACTTAATTGTTTATAATTTAAAAATGCGTTATTATTCTACTTATCATTGTGCTGTTCCTGAATGCATAATATAATGAAAATAATAAAAGTACAAAGCCGATATAAACTGATCTTGAGTTGACACTTTTTAGTTTAGTTTACATAGCCATATGACGTAATAGCATGGTGGCTACTACTTCATGGTGACAAAATTGAAATTAAAAAAATATTTTGTTATTTTATGAACTAAAATTAACGTTTTCTGACTACTTTTTGCCTAACCTATCTCAATAATATATTTTTAGATTTTTTCTTATATACAGTACAATACCTTATTATGCAGTTTTAGTATTCATCTAATTCGGGCCCAAGACTCTTTGGAGTATTTTTCGCTATTCCTTTTAGTTTTGTATTTGGCCATCCACTCCCACTTGAAATATTCGAATGGTCACCTCATAGTTACTCTTCTGATATATTTATATTTAGGAGTAATGTGTTTGTCAATGATGTATATTTTACTTCAATTTTATTATAACAGTATGTAGCATAAATCTTTAATACAGGTTGTTCAGCCACCTAGGAGAACAGCAGCTTACCAGAAATTTGTAATTTGCTAAATGCAAAATGACCATTAACCAGTACAAATATCCTTAAGCATTATCACTACATAGTATGAAACAAAGTCGCTGTCGCTGTCAGTCCGTCCCTATGTATGCTTAAATCTTTAAAACTACGCAACGGATTTTGAAGCGGTTTTTCTTAATGAGTGAAGCGGTAATAGATAGAGTGATTCAAGAGGAAGGTTTTAAGCTATTTACGCTACGACTCTTAGGTATGGGGCAACGCGGGTGAAACCGCGGGCGCGTCGCTAGTTTAGTCTTTAGTTTTCCTCCTAAATTCTTAATATGGAAAATACATATTTTCAATGAGAACATGTTTATTTACATTGATTTACAAAACAGTTACAAATACCTATATCAATTCGCAAATCGTTTGCGTACATTATAATTACTAAATATTTAATATATATTCCAGATTTCCAGATACCACCTAAAGGTGGTTTGTGCTATATGCCTCAATAATACTTGATTTAAAATATAAACCTTAGGGTGGATGCACATCTGACAGAACATGCGCTGCGTATTGTCGGTCGCGTAACGCGAAAATGGACAAATTACTTATACACATATATGACATAACCGATGATGCGTTAGTGTGTCGACCATAAAGAGTACGCTAACGATACGCCCGAGGCATCTCCCGTCACATTTGTAGTCACCCTTAATAATCTGGGGCCGTGATCGTTTTGCGTTTGAGAGGGAGGGATGCCGCTTAACACATTACCTAAATAATGCCATCCCTTTTTCATAACCTACACTGTTTTTTCCTTTGTTTTTAGGTTTCCCTTATATTCCCAAAGAAAAAATCGAACGGTTTATCCCCGTCCGAAATAAATGGCTTCGAGAAGCGTCTGAAGAAGGCGAAGAGAGAGAAACCAAAGTCGGTTCAACTTTACAACCAGATCGGCAACTTCTGGAGAATTAAGGGCGACACAAGACAGTCAATTGAGTGCTTCAGACGCGCACTCGCTGTGTCACCTTATAATGCCGAAGTAAGTAGTGGTCAGTTAATTTTAGGACCTGTTTTAGAATGTCCTGATAGGCCTTATCAGTGGCGGAGATAGCGACCACCGCAAACGCGCGCCTAACAATGTTATTAAAAGTGTTAAAACTCAAAAAGCCGAAAAAAAGTTTATTGTTATTTGTAATTGTTCACGTAATTTTTGAGAACATTTCCTTAGCGATAAAACTCATATATCTATGATATAAAATTATATGATTCTAAATTCTATCTATAATGAGACCGATATAATATAAATATCTATATCAGTCTCATTATATTTATCGTTTTCTTTCTGACTGGGAAATGAACTGGCCCTATCTACGAGATAAAAAATAAAATGTGTGTAGGTATTTATCTGGCAGATAATTTAACGGAAATTATCAGGAAGTGAGCACTTCCTAAGCACGAATACGAAGTTGTTTTAAATTACAATGTTTCCCCAATATAGAATATTAACCTCATACAATTTAATTATATGGTGCTTTTGAAAAAGCAATGAAAATGGTATCTATTTTATAGAGTACCTACCTAAATCCTATATTAAATCCTAATTCTATACAATTTTATTGTTTATCACCTATTTTTCTATTTAAAAAGACCTCTAAGCCATAAGTGTATGCAACAAGTGAAGGAAAAAAGAGAATCCAATCGTAAGAGCATCAAAAAGTCAAGCAGACGACAGAGATAATAAATTATGAATAGCAAATTTCTCTGACTTGCTCCCACAATATTTTATCGATTGCAGTATCTGTCGACGTTCCCTCTTCCTTTTTCCGACGTTAACAATATAAGTACGCCTTAATCCCAGGTACTGCTAAATCTCGCGCGAGTACTATTCACACTTCAATACTTGGACGACGCGATCTATCTGACGCGGCGTTCGCTGGAGGTACAACCGCCTGACCGCAGCGCGTGGCAACAGTACTTCACGCTCGGCGAAATATTCAAGGCATATGGACATTATCAGGTATGTTTGGAGATGTTGCAAGGCTCTGTTGTGATGGACTAAAAAAGCTTCTAGGAATATTAGATCCTTAGCAATTGCTAAGGATCTAATATTCCTAGACATAATGTGAATTATTTTATGATTCACCAAGATCGACATTTTTAACATTCCTGGTCACATTATAAGTAAGTAAGTAAAGTCTAAAAATGTATTGTAAAAATCCCTTTGATTGAACTCCGGCTTGATATAGAACATGGTTTGTTTTTGGAGCACATAATTATCTTCTCACTTATTATTATAGAAAGTGTTTTATATCTTAAAAATACTTGCGAAGACCTTGATGTATAAAGTTTGGTTTTGCTTTAATCCAGCATCCGCATCCTCAGGATTTGCAAACACATACTTCATTGCTGCTTAAAAAGGTGTGTGACTATAAAACCCTGTGCAGGAGGCGGCAATGCACCTGAGACACGCTCTCGACTTGAAACCGGATTATGAACCCGCGATGGCCGCGTTGAAAGACATCGAGAACACGCCGGAAGCATCAGTGCATGTCTATACACTCCTTATTATTGTGTGTTTGGTAAGCGTATTTTTTTTATTAATTTACCACACCCACAGGTCTGGGGAACAGGTGCATGGAGTATTCGCGTTTCGATCTCAAATCTACAGTTTATTTTTTTAAGAGTTCCTTACTCCGAAATCGGAAGGACGATAGAGTTTGTGATTTAAGGTTTACTGAAAGGGCTTTTTTTCTATTCTATTCTAATATATTCTTGTGATTCTCAACAGATTTTCACGAAAGAACCTACTTATTCAGTTCTACAACTAAAATATATTTCTCTTTAAAGATTTGTACGACAATTAAAACATTCGAATATCGTAATAATCGATTGTGTATCAATCAGTTATTCTTTCGAATATATTACCGATTATAGTCGAACTCTTTAATAAATATTATTTCAAAATTCTTGGGTTGCAAGTTGTCATGTTTAGGGTTCCGTACCTCAAAAGGGAAAAACGGTACCATATAGGATTACTTTGTTCTGTCCATCTGTCTGTCAAAACCCTTTATCTCGGGAACGCGTGGAGGTATCAAGTTGAAATTATAAAAATCATATACTTAGGTCTACAGTCCCTCGAAGTTGTGAAAAAATCAATCTTCTAAATTAACGTAAAAAAAAGATACGGCCGTTTAAGCCGCAAAAAACGTATATTTCGACACTCAAGGGAATCAAAATTTATAGGGTATATTCCGTTGACCTAGAACTATGGAATTTAACAAGTAAAACTGTCTTATACTACAGGTATACGGAAAAATCTGAAAATTATACATTTGTAATTAATTATAATAACATATAGGTACCTACAAATTTGTACGGAACCCTCGGTGGGCGAGTCCGACTCGTACTTGTCCGGTTTTTTAAAAGTATGCGCCAGGACTATGTCGTCACAAAGTATACCCAGGCACGAAACAAATATCTATAACAGCCTTAACTGCTACGCCAAAAATACGGTCAAAGATATAATAAGGTCATGCTAACGATATAGGACAGTCTGCAACACTTCGGCAGGATGGTAAATGATACGCATTTCAATATAGACTTGTACAGTCTGACCGCAGCGGAAACAAGGTTTACCATATCCCAACCACAATGTTGCATACAAACATAACTTGTTTACTGATATTGCGTCAAATATGTTGGTATTGCAAGTTTACCTAGCCTCATGCAACATCCACACGTCTTCGGCCTTTGATAAACACTAGCAGTTGATATATAAATATTGTTTTTTCAACCCGAAATATGAGGTATGGTGAAGTAAGTTTGTGGTTGACCTATTTTCGACCTTATGATTTTAATTTTAAGAGTGAGAATGCTGTAGATTGCACTTACTCAACATAAGACTATTGAAGTCCTTGCTTTAGTGCGTTATGTAAAGGTTGCCTATTTATTATTGACGTGTGGAAATCATAATAATGAATGCCCTCCGCTGCCGCCAGGATTTTTTTCGACTCAATCACGTGTAGTATTCTGTGTTATCAAATAGAAAGGCTGACCGATCAATGAGTATCGTTAATTTCGTCGCGAAAATAATAATATAATTTTAATACATACATACATACACTCACACACTCACGCCTTTCTCCCACAGAGGTAGGCAGGAACTAAAGACGATACGATTATAATTTTAATATAGTTGGTTATAAAATTTTTCAAATAACTATATTCACGACTTTTATGTAGGTTGTCATTTTATTGAGAAATCGAAAGGTACGGGCGTAGGTGTCGTCAACAATGTAAATATTACATCACACATCGTGAAGTCCATCCATCATGGAATGTTAAAATGTTTATAAATTCGGACTTCAATTTTTTGTATATACATAATTATGTTATGCCTCTTTAGTCCAGGGGTAATAAGTGCGACTGCCATGCTAGAAGTCCTGGGTTCGATTCCCTAATCCAGCATACTGTTATTGGGATTTTCTATGATATTTTCAGTAATAGCTCATAGTTTGAATTCGTGTCAAGACCGATTAATGAGCTTAAAAACCACTCATCGAATTTGGCGTTTGGAGCAGTTAAAGTGGTCACCTCGCCAGTACCGATAATCGATATTGATACGCCGAGTGTCGTGCGTATGATTCCCAGCCGAGACAAATATTTCTGTCCCTTGCTTGTATATCTTAAAATCCCCAATGACAAATGGTTTGATTCTTTAAAAAAAGTATATTTAATTTATATTACCATTATAATATTTCCCAGGTGATGGGAGTACTGTTGGTTATACTATCATCAGTGGACAGCGGTGGTGACGTTGAAGAGCACAAGACCCAGAGACATTTCAATCGAGCTATGGCGATGCGGTCACTCCGCGGCGTAGCCCTACCCGGTTCCCGCGGTCGCAAAAAAGGCGGTTCCTAGACACCGTCACATCACTAGCGATAACCTGAGTTTATGATCTTTGGTCGTGTTCCTAAATTGATTTGTTAACTTTTTTTGTGTTCTTCTAACTGATTTATAGAACAGAACAAGGTTCTACATTTGAATTGCAGAATATTGTTTTTCTTTTGTTCTGGTAAGTCTTTTTTTGTATTACCCAGTAAAAAAATCGAGCAAACATTTTTTTTATCAGCAGCGTTAATAGGACAAAAGGGAAAACGGGGAATACTTATAAGCGAAGGCTAAAAATATTTCCGTCAAGAAGAAACTGAAATTCCAGTTTAATTAGTTTTTAAGTTCTTTTTACTTTTTATGTGGATTCCTCTCGGCAATATTGTTTTACGCCATTGGGTCCTTTTGTTTTAATTTAATGGAGATCGTAAACTCAGGATGTATGAACAACGTTTTCAATACAAACATTTAAGGCTTGATAAAACTAACTTACGAATGATGTTGTCGTATTTAACTACAATGTTTTAATATAATCGCTATTGGTGATCCGAGGGATAAAACCGATATGTTGAGGTACTGTTCTGTTAAGTTTATTTATTTTTTTATTTTACCGAGAATAACATTTTGTATTTCATCAAGTTAACTCTTCAGTGAGATAAATATCATTTTATGTACATACATATTTATATGAAAAGTCTGCCAAATCAAATTTACATAACCCATATGTCAATTGACATTTAGAAATAAGGCCCAAGTCTTCTAAACAAACCAATTTCTTCAACAAATCATTTAGAAATATCGAAAATACCTTTTTAAATTCATGTTTTATTACGTTTACCTAAACAGCTGTTTTTTTAATTAATTTTGGTATAGAGATAAATTGGATCTTAGAGAATCGAGAAAGAATAGGCTACCTTTTGTTTTAATAACTCCTTTGGGATGCGAGCAAAACCGCAGACAAAAGCTATTTATTCTTCGGGCTTGTGATTGAAAGATCGGCCATAGACTTCGGTCCCAGTGTCAAAAAGAAATCGAGTCTATGGTTCGTGAAGTAGAATGGAGCTTTGTTTTGAATGATATGTTCTCAATAAATGACTGATAACAATTGAAGCATTAGTTGTCCAAAGAGTTTCTCAGATAATTAGTTTCTGATGTAGAATGTCTTATCGAAACCATTTCAATAATGTCTCTCACGACATCTATGTAATGTCTGTATGCTTATGTTGAAGGAAATGCATCAAAACGGTTAAAGGCCCGGGCAAAAGCACTGGGAGCTACAAGGGTGTTCAGTACCCTTTGGTACTGAACACCCTTGACACTGACATTACATAGATGTCGTGAGTCGTCGTCGTCGATTATTGAAATGGTTTCGATAAGACATTCTACATCAGAAACTGGGAGCTACAAGGATGTTCAGTACCAAAGGGTACTGAACACCCTTGTAGCTCCCAGTGCTTCAATTGTAGCGCTACTAGTGATCAATGTTTGAATCTGGGCGCATCTGTCAGGTTATATTACCCATTATAAGCTGATCTCACATTGTGTCGGTTTCTGTACAATGAGAGTTCAGCTTCAACTGGTTCTATATAACTTGACGTGTAGCCGAGCGCACCACAAGATGACTAATTAAATAGTAAGTAAAGAAGAGCCAGTCTCCGCCCCTACCGTTAGATTCCCCACCCAGTCCGCATTTCGTTGGAGGGTTTCATCTTTAAAAAGCGTCTGTGGGTGTCGGTTACATGGAGTTCAAATTTCTATAATTTAACGGCCTTTATAAAATACAAGGAAATACTTTAATTGAGGGTGCACAGAGTTCTGTAGATTAGCGTGACTGGAAAATCTGAAATCAGTCTGAGTTTCAAACATTTTGATCAGCCTGAGCGCTTGTAAATGAATGATGTTATGTCGGTGGCATAAGTAACTGCAAGTATCGGCCAGCAGTCTGCGGCAGCGGCACTATTTAAAGCATTGTATTATCTAGTTAACTTGATGACAATTAATAATATACCTATCCTTATTGTTTTGTGATTATAACTAACTTGAGATGCTACGACAAAATGTTAACAGTTGGTTGTGTTAATAACTTATTAATAATATTATGTATTTACAATTTAATGGAACAGTACTGTCAATCAGAGGCTAATGTACAAATATTCTTTATGTAAATGTGACCAGAACGGTCTTGCCATGTCTTATTTGATCTCTGCTTGTAGTCTTCATCACGTCGCGATAATACTGATGTGGTGTACCCTTTTAGCAGTTTGGAAATATATTATCAAGGCTTTTCAGTATATTTACCTTTTATAAAATACGATCTACAAAATTAAATAAATCCGCTCCGTTCTCGTTTAATATTTGTATGTATCTTAAGGTAAGATTGTTCTTATTTTTAACAGGAATAAATGCTTTTGGTAAGCAATAATAGTTATATAATATTTGTAGCTAGTTTATAATATTCGAATAATGAACAAGCTCGAATTTCAAGTATAACTGTTATGAAGCGGAGGTTTAGTACAATCGAGTACTACGCGACAATATTATTCTAACCAAAATGAACAATAAAGCTGCTATTTATAAGGAGTGTACACGTAATCCGTCAAGTTACACGAAGTCAGGAAGACAGGAGCTGGTAATGGCGTGTCAGCCTTGCAACGAGCGTATCACTATTGCAACCTAGTCATTCACTTAGACAAGTTCGGCCCGCGAAGTCGGTGCCTTGTGTGTGTATTTCGTTAAGTAGTGCATGCAAAATAAACTTGTTAAGTGTTCGTAGCGTCTAAGGATTTAAAACGGAGGAGCAAGTCTTAAATTCGAGATTGGTAAAAAATGTACCTGTTTTCAGTGGTTCTTTTGTTAATTTTTGACTATTTATAATACATGATTGTCCTAGCATCTATGTTTGTATTTTCTTTACCTCTACTTATCACAAAGTAAAAAAAAAATTTCATTGCTTTGACTTCAGATTGTGCTGCATTTATGACAGAAATGACGGTTATATAAAATGTACAATTACCAACAATAATAGAAAACAATTTATACGATTTAATGTCTTATCTAAGTTAATCTTTTGGTTTGTAGGTGTGACAATATGATAGCAAAGTGAACACTTTTTTCTCACACAGCACGAATTACGTAAAGGATAGCCTGGGAAAAAATATTTAAGAAGAACATTCATTTATTTAACTTAAATTATACAAGCTAAGAGCACTTAAAACAGGACTGGTAGGAATTGGTACAAAACAACCATAAATAAAAAATTATAATGTATTTTTTATAAAATGTATACATGTAACTGAAAAAAAAAGTCCGCCGTACTTTCACTTAAGCCATCTCAAACATCTAAGCAGGAGTTGATGCCAATAATTTCATATTATTATGATAATGTACAATTTGAATTTTCAAAAATAGGCAACTGATCATTACTTATACCTAGTTAACCAAAACAATAGCTGTTGGAAATAGCGTGGCGACCGTTATTATGTAGTAAGAAGTGTTTTTTGATCGATATCTTAGTGATGATTAGTTTAGGCAGCTATGTCGTGAATGCCCAAGCGAAATAGGTCGTGTTGAACAAAGAAGGAGTCTCCAAGTGGCTTCAAAACAAATGTTTGCATGTACGGGTGTGGAGGGTCGTCGTCGCACTGAAATAAGCATACATTTACATTTCAATAGAGTATGAGTTGTTCATACAAAAACAGCTATTATTGCCATTTCCATGTGCAAGTTTTAATTACATAAGTAGTTTAAATTATGTATCAAGATAAATATGCTTCATGATGGTTATCAATATATTTTTAACCCCCGACAAAAAAGAGGGGTGTTATGAAGTTGTTGGTGTGTATCTGGGTGTCTGTCTGTTATCTTCTATCTATCGTAGCGCCTGATCGGATGAACCGATTTTGATTTTTTTTTTGTTTGAAAGGTGTATTAGTTGAGTGTTCTTAGCCATATTTAAAAAAAATTGTACAGCCGTTTGAAGATCGTCTCCTCTTTTCTTGATCAAGAGATAAACAACTTCCATAGGTCTGATCGATTCGAAATTTGAAATCCTGTCACCATTGACGACACGATTGGCGTAGCGGTTGAGCGATCGGCTTCTGCGCCACGTGTTGTGGGTTCGATCCCCACACGGAGCAAATATTGATCCCCACACGGAGCAAATATTGATCCCCACACGGAGCAAATATTTGTATGATCTACAGATAGTTGTTCCGGGTCTGGGCGTTTGTGTATGTGAGAATTTGTGTTTGTAAACGCACCCACGATACAGGAGAAAATCCTAGTGTGGGGCAACGTTTTTTAAAATAGAAAGAAAGAAAGAATTGTATCACTTGTCAATGATATTACAAAATCCTGCAGCATACCCGGCCCGTCAGAAGAACTCCCCAATATTGTATGGGTTCTACATTGGACCACATGAGCGGTCCCGCGAGACAACAACGGTTGGATTAAAATATTCTACTTATATTAAACATAAAGGGACAATATTTCGTTTTTTTCCTTTTAAAGATTTTTGTGTCAATTTTTTTTATTTCTTTATTATTTTTTATTTGATTTGATAATAAATAAGGTAAATGTTAACAAAATGTATTTGTGTAGCTGGAAGCTAACATTGTACAAAAAGGAAAATTAAATCAAACATTTTAATTTCCTTAATAAATCAAGAATTCCTAGACTAGATTAGGATGAGTATTTTAATTGTGTTATGTGTTATCTGAATTCTCTTTGTTTATGAGAATATTTCATAAACATTATTTTTTTAAAAAGAAATAATGTAATGTCAAATTATCAATCGAATTTATCTTGCTCATTACATATTTATCTTGAATGTGCTCTTCTTGACAATTGTCAATAATAAATGATTGATCCGGACCTTGCAAGGGAAAGTTATTGAGAAAGAACCATGTTAGTTTATTAAGGGCTGATTTCTCAAATCATTTCAGAGCAATAATTCATGAGCTTTTAAATTGAAAATCAACCCTAATATCCAAATACACACGGACTAATTGCCTAGGCTGTCTTAAGTTTGCTATATTATTTCATAAGGCTGATTTTCCAGTCATGCTGCACTGACCGTTTGCGCTGCTTGTGGTAGGTGGCTTGGTGCCGACCTTTCACAACCGCAGTTCAGCTCTGAGCGAAGTGTTACAAGGTCATGGCTCCATAACAATAGGACATATTTGCCGATCAGCGCCGACGATCAGCGAGACTGTAAAATCAGCCTAATAAATAGGAAGCACATTGATCATCACCTAAGATTTAGTATGCGCAATCATATTCAGAAGTTAGAAATACTTGGCTCAAAGGAAGATTCTGGCACTTCATTATTATCTTAGCTGGGAAATTATGCATTCTGTTAAACGCAAATAAAACAGAATTAAGTTTTAGAAAACGATTCCACATGATATTGCCATAACACTATTAGTTACATGATTATCATAGAAAAGCAGAAACAGGTCAATATTTTCCCAGGGTGACTTTTAATTCATGAAAATATACAATATTGAAAATATGTGCTTAAAAGGAGCTGTCTGTTATTCCTGGAATCCGCTCTAGTTATTTTATATGTACTATTAAAATTGTAGGTAGCAATTTTAAACATTATAAGATCTAGGACATATCTGCCTGTTCTTTATAATTATACATTTATACTATAATTCATTACCAAGTCTCTGAACTATTGCCAATGAATTCAATATCCCCTGTATTTACCACACATTAGTGAATCAGAAATAATAAATAGTGCAGTAAACCTTCACACTACACATGCAGTGACATAGTATATTTCAAGAACAAAACTCATGTTGAAAGTACATGGTTGTGTCCCTAATCCTATTGATTAGACAAGCAACAAAGCTACCTATCTCCTGACCTTATCTTGGTCATCTTTTGTTATTTTTAGAGACTCAATTTATTTTTGTGTTCTCTTTTAATGAATTTGTCCCAATAACCTTTATAATCCAATCAGTGGTAGTAATGTTGCATTGTTAGATGTTCTAAATTAAATTAGTATGAATAGGATAACTTATAAGTTTTACTTATTTACAAGGCATGATGAACCCAATTGTAGAAGGGATCATGTGCTAAGCAGTATAATAGTGCATAATCTAAAAGCACTAGGGTCTTCTCTTACTTTGTATCTGTAGATAAAAGTAATTAAACGTTGTGAAGTGCCAGCCTGAACATGTCGTGTTCTACATAGAATGAGTTTGCTATTGGCTTCAGTACAAATGTTTGAAAGTATGCATGGGGTAGATCATCATCCGTCTGTTGCAAATGCAATAAATTATTTAAGTATTGTGGACTTCAGCGTTATAGACTAATATTAGAGCATATTTTACACACAGGACTAGCAAAAGCTGTCTTAGGTTGTTAAGAGAGATTTCACAACACATTTGAGCTTTATTATTTTGTACAGCTGTCCCAATTCACAAAAATCACTAACATAATAATTGCTTCAGCAACTATACAAAAGTATTTCTATCAGCATGAAAATTTTTTGAATATTACTTAATGATATTATTAGAATATGAGTGGTTAATACCTGAAGTTGTCCAAGAACATTTATTAGTACGCCTCCATCAAACATAGGTTGTGAATCAACTGCCGTTATGATTCTGCCAATTTTTTGAAATGCCAAGCTCTGAAATAGAATTGAAATAATTAAATAAATGTTATCATCTACCCAACGAAGATTTTAAAAATTGAGAAAAATGTAATGAATAAAATAATCTGTTCACTTTTACCAAGTTGAAATGAATGAAAGTAATTATACACTTCTATGATTATATTGAATACATGATTGTATCAAGAGTCATTGAACTAAGATAATTAATTTGATATGAATCGAAGACATACATTTAACTTTTCCATAATTTTAACTGCACCTTGCAACTGTACTCCTTCAAAGGTCATAAATGACGTTTCAACCTGAAATTATACACATCAACGATATAAAAATGACTAAATCAATTTAAACTAACAATTTGAGGCTCCTATTAGGTACACAGAGTGAGTCATGGGTATGTTTGTTATTGTAACTAAAATATTGCGAAATTACTTCTTCTGCAAATTGGTAACTATTAATTGTTTTATAAATAGACGAGACACTGAGGTTGGACGAAATAAGATATGATTTTCGGCGGGAGCAATGAGTTAACCTAAAAATCAAAAATAATATTTGGATTAAATTTTTATAATTTCTTGGTACAAATACAAAGTGATATAAGCGAATCATTCAAACTAGGATAAATACTCACATTATACATATTCACCAGGTTTGGTCGCTGCGCTGGATCGTCGAATAGTGTGTAATATTGTTGTACAAATCCTTTACCGATCGCGTCGTATTGTGGATTGAGCGCCATTATGACAAATTATATTACCTATATTTCACTAAAGCCACCTAAAGTCACTTTTAATAAGAAAATGCAGGCCTTCTAACGGGCTTTTGCATACCCTGATGAGGGCTTTCTTTTTGTCGTTCGTGAAAAAATGGCAAGCAAAGCAAACCGTTTTTGGTGTTGCCCTTTCATTAAACAATTGTCAGAAACTCTGCCAAACTCTGCAATTTAAATGTGATGAAATCAAGCAGGTATATAATTCTTGACTATTTGGTGATTTCAATTCAATAAACTGAACTAATTATCTAAGATATTTTTTCCAATGCACACGTAAAAATAACATCATAAAAATGGAACTTCTTTACAAGCGACGAGAATAAAAGGTTACATTACTAAAAAGACTCTACCCATAACATTGACAAGAAGTCAAAATAAAAGTCAAGTCCTACAAAGAAATGAGTTTCAATGATAGGTTTAGCTCTTGATACGCGCGACAGGCGACAGCTATCATCGAGATCACGCGCATGAAGTTCCATATTTTTTGACAGTCAATAAATTTTACGCAAGACAATGTCATACTTTAAAACTTTATTGACAAAAAGGGATGTTACTTGCGTTATCTATCGTCCGACTGTGGTAAATCGATAATGAACATCGAATAATTTTCTTTTAGTCAGTATGATTCCTGACAATTCCTCCGGCATCACTTTTATAAAGTTCATTGGATTGATTGGGGAGTTTAGGCGGAAAAATGTAAAGTGCACTTTGTCGGTTTTATAAAATTTTCCAAAACTTGTGTTTCCCCGAAGTTTAATGTGTAACTATAGTGGATAGTTAACCATTAAGTGTTCGTGAACGTGTGCGAGTGTAGGCAAATGATATAAAATTGAAAATCGTGACTTTTGTGTTCACTCTTAGACTCCATCGAAACCCTAGTGAAGTTTCCACTGTTTTACTGTTTGTCTTCCCTTTGAGGGATAAAGTGATGTTTTAAACTACAAAAAAGACATGACCTACAGGTCTTAGTTACCAGGTCATAAAATTCCTTAAAAAAAATCATTGTCAATTTGTCATTGACCTTATTCTTACTCATTCTTATTTCTTCATTCATTTCATTCATTGATTGATGTGAGTTCAATGGGAATGTCCGAATGAGTCGAACCAAGTCGTACAGCGAAGGCTGTTTTGTTTATTTTCGAGTTTTATGAAAATTGTTGTAGCCTTAATTGGATAGTACTATTTCTTTTCTTTAATAAATATCTATATACGAGTGTATAAATACATTCAGAAATGTCTTTAGCTGATGAATTGCTGGCTGACTTGGAAGAAAATGACGATGGAGAACTTGAAGCCCTCGTTGAAAACAATAAATTGGACGAAGAACATGAATTTGCCGTACCATATCCGGTAATTCCAAAAGAAGAGGACATAAAGAACGTGTCCATCAGAGAATTGGCAAAATTAAGGCATTCAGATCGATTGAAGCGGGTAAAGTAAAATTGGTGGTTGTTATTAGGTTATATTATCGGAAATAAAAATATAGCAAGGAAAATGGATGTAATGAAATTATTAATTATTACAGGTAATGACATCAATAGAACACAATGTTGGCAACAACAGACAAAAAATTGAAGTGACAGGCTTGATGGAGACAGACCCAGAGTACCAGCTGATTGTAGAAGCTAATAATATAGCCGCTGAGATCGATGGAGAAATTGGTAGGTTTCACAAAATATAACTGCATAGTTGTTATTGTATTTTTCTTTCTTTCTTCAGGCAAAGTTTATAAATGATAGGAAATATAATAAAGATAAATAGTGTAATCCAACATTACATTTGATAATACATGGTAGCCATACACAAAAAAAATGTGTTAGGTGAATATAAATGAGAGTTACAAAATTATTTTTCAGCTATTATTCACAGATATGTTCGGGATAAGTATCAGAAAAGGTTTCCAGAGCTAGAATCTCTGATCATATCCCCACAAGATTACATCAGGTCAGTCAGGGAGCTTGGCAATGACTTGGACCAGGCTAAGAATAATGAGACCCTTCAAAGTTTTCTCACACAAGCTACTATTATGATTGTGTCTGTCACTGCATCTACAACACAAGGGTAAGTTGAGATTTGGATTTTTGTTACCATTAAAATAAATGAGTAAACATGCCATTATAAATATGCCAAAATAAATAAACATGCCATTGATCTTGAATTAAAAATAATTGCTTTAAGCTTACCTTGTAATGTGTCAGGCATACACGCATATGCACTACCATAATTTTATTATTATAAACTACATCATGACAAGGTTACAGTTTGCACTTTGAACAACCCATATTCTGTCATAATAGGGCTGATTTTTTAATGCAATTGTATAGCTCAAAGTTGTCATGAACAAAAGATTTGGGAAACAATGGTGTAAGGCATACAATGGTTTAATATAATAATCTTGTAAATTCTGCTAGGTTCAGCCTACAAAAGCTTTTTACAAACAAACCCTTTTTCAAGCTTTTTCATAAAACCCTTTAATAAAATATTTATTGTGTATTTTAGAAAACTATTAACTGAAAACGAATTAGCAGAAATTAATGAAGCATGTGACATGGCTACAGAGTTAAATAATTTCAAATCAAGCATCTATGAATATGTTGAGAGCAGGATGGCTTTCATCGCACCAAATATTACAGCTATTGTTGGTAAGTTTTGTTGACCCAACAAACTATGTCAATATTTTTTTTGTAAATGCTTATCTCTTAGGGAAAGCTTCTATCAATTTTCCAGGCAACTTTCTTTCTAGTAAATTGTTTGGTTATTATTTGAAATTCTTACATTGAGCCTAAAAGATACCACCTAACACAACTATCTGTAGGTCGTACACATATTTGCTCTATGTGGGGATCGAACCCACAACACGTGGGGTAAGCGGCGATCGTTCAGCCACTACGCCAATCATGTCGCCAGATTTGCTAGTATAGGAATATGGATTACATTGAGCATATACTGTACTGTCTTCTGTCACAAATTTTATTAATAAAATTTATTTTCATTGAACAGGTGCATCTACAGCAGCGAAAATCCTGGGTGTGGCGGGTGGTTTGTCTAAGTTGGCTAAGATGCCAGCCTGTAATATTCTACCATTGGGTCAACAGAAGAAAACCTTGTCGGGATTCTCTCAGGCAACTGCACTACCTCACACTGGCTTTATTTACTTTTCATCTATTGTTCAAGATACTCCTCCTGTAAGTTGATTTATAAAACTTTTTAATATCACAAATATTCCTAATTCGTCCTACTACAGCGCAGTTGATATGACTGCGACTTTCATTATGATAGTTAGCCAAGAGATCAAGAAGAATTTAATAAGAAAAATATGCATTGAGATATTAGATTTCATTTACAATATGTTACTACTTTTAGGAGTTAAGATACAAGGCTGCAAAATTGGTGTCGACAAAGATTACGTTAGCTGCTCGCGTCGATGCCTGCCATGAGAGCACCGACGGAAGTATCGGCCGGATGCTGCGCGAATCTGTGGAGAAGAAACTTGACAAAATGCAGGTAAATGGCAAAATTAATCAAGGCATGCCATTATTAATTACACAATTTTTTTTTATATTAAGTTAGCATGAGTAACACAATATTCATACCGTAATAAAAAGTTTTAACAATTAAAAAAGGTTGTGAGCAATTAGGTTAGGTTGGCTGCTGACTGAATTATGTCATATTAGTCAAATTGGTTTGGCAAAATATTAATTTTGGTATGATAGCATAGTATAAAAATGTATATTTAAAAAGACACAGATTCTATGCAGGAGTGTACCATTGAATGTATATTGATGCCTATTAATGTTGAGGTTACAATTCTGAAATTGTCTTTAATCTTATTAATGTTTTGATGACGTTTGGAGATTTTTTTACATAAAATAGTTAACTACAACGATTTTTATTTTGTTTACGTATTTTAAAAATCTTTATCAAGGAACCGCCGCCGGTAAAGTTCGTGAAGCCTCTACCAAAGCCCATAGAGCAGAGCAGAAAGAAGAGAGGCGGCAAGCGTGTGAGGAAAATGAAGGAACGATACGCGATGACAGAGTTCAGGAAGAACGCTAACAGACTTAACTTCGCTGACGTGAGTGTAACGTTTGATTTAATACCTATTTTCTTAATAAACCAGTTTCCACGTAATTTTTTATGTACATATGTATTTATTAAGGAGATTCCTAAATACTTACTGAATTAGTAGTTTTTTTCAAAACTAAGGTAGTATGTACAACTAATACGATAGTTACTCCACACACTATCAACAGAACGGACGTCGTAGCAACATAAAACGCAACGAATATACGCTCTTAATTCTCAGAAAGGTTAATTGTTAAGAAGAATCTTTACGCGAGTCGCACTGGCAGTTTCAGGAAATAAATATTGGCGTGATAAACGAAATTACACAGCCATTTTAATGGAACGGGTATCATATCGAGGAAAATTCTTAACATAACATGTTAGAGAAACCGCCATAATTAGCAGATCGTGTAAGAGCGGCTAATAGTGCAATGCACATACGACGATTGCGGTAAAGCCGTCGAAATAATTGATGGTATCATTATCTGCGCTTGCGTTCGCGGAATCCTTGCAGTAAATGTGACGTCACGCTCGGTGGGCCGCGGCAGATGCGTTGAATTTCAAATCATTCGGTAGAAGTGGCCCACGGCCCGCGGTTTTTTCGCGCGGATCAAATAGACCGGAACTCGACCTGTTGAAGCGCGCGGACGTCCGTGCCGGCCCCGTTGCGCGTGTGCCTACTGCACTTAGCGTTCACAGTCACATATACGGCTATGTCGGTTATCCAACAGTAACATAACACACATTGCTTTCTTTTTAATATCAAAAACCATATAAAAATGTCCCATAAGAACATAGAAAGTATAGGCGATGAGCAATAATAAGAGAATTTATTCCAATGTACGAAACCTGGTGAATATGACAATATTATTTGCCTATAGCGGACTTTTAGGGGGATCTGTTCATATGCTTCATCTGCTCATTAGGTTACCGAAGGCACAATCCCCTTTTAAAAGGTCGGCAACGCGCTTGTGACTTCTATGGTGCTGCGGGTGTCCATGGGCGGCGGTAGTCGCTTACCATCAGGCGATCCGTCTGCTCATTTGCCCTCCTATCACATAAAAAAAATGCTTCTACGAATATTTTTGATTATGTGAAATCAGAAACCTTGTCTCACAACAATGCCATGATGACAAAAGTAATATCATTCATATAGGTATATATCTAGAGCAGTCGCGTAATAACTGGCGCGTGAGTGAAAATATATAATAATATTTTTTTTTTCATCGTTAGGTGTAAAAGCATTGAAGTAAATAAAATGTAATTTGGGTTTACGAGTTGCCGTGTATTTAATTAATGCGAAATTCACTTGAATAATAGACTTATAATTTGCAAAATTATAATATTGTTAATTATATGAGGATATATAAATATAGCCCCAGAAAGCCTTACACACAATAAGACTTCCCTGAATTTGTTAAATGTGGTTAAT
Source organism: Acronicta aceris (assembly GCA_910591435.1). Taxonomy (NCBI): domain Eukaryota; kingdom Metazoa; phylum Arthropoda; class Insecta; order Lepidoptera; family Noctuidae; genus Acronicta; species Acronicta aceris. Next base: position 13,101,887 of record OU342761.1, on the reverse strand, counting down.
TATATCCTCAATCCTCAAATTAATCATCAGAAAGTATTCACTTCACAAGACTTTCCTTGTTTTTTTTTTAATATAGCGCGTAATAAGTATTTATTGTGTGCATTAAAAATAGGCATGTGTTTAGTACGGCGTGTGAGCTAGTAAACCAACTATTTCCTCTCAAGTGAGATGTATTTGACACTTTGTCAGGACATTCTAGGTTTACGGAGTGAAATAATTAAATAAAAATATTGTTATCTTTTAGTAAAGGAAAATATTCAATCGCGGGCAGGATTCGAACCTGCGTCTCCTGGTTGGATACACCAGACGCTCTGACCTCTAAACCACCGCGAACCCTACCCGCATGATTGAAATTTTGCCTTCACATTCTGAATTTACGTGATAAGGTGACTTAGGTGACATCTATGAGAGGCAAGTTACCTTACTTCTCAACCGACACGTTCACGACAAAAATATTGTATTATAATGCCAAAAAAGCATACGCAACCGCAGCCTATATACGGCAGCAACATTAATGTTATCACTCGCACGTTTTCATCTGTTATTTCACTGGCTATACTACCCTCCAAAACAAGAATACCTTAATTTTAGCACACTATTGCTTAGCGGCAAAATATAGTAACGGTACCGTCCCAGGCCCCGAGACAATCACAAAAAGTAGATGTCCTAACTGTCCTGAAAGCAAAATGTCGAAGTAATCATCTGTAGCTTGTGTACACAATCAGCTAGTTTATACAACCGTGTGTCCGACTAATTATTAGCGCACTTCGTTGGTGGCGCCCGCTTTAATTGCCAGTGCCGATCGAAAAACCATCAATTTCATTCCATCTGTTAATATTATTCATAGCGTTTAGTATCAAACTAAGCGTTTTCTAAAATTTTCTAGATTTATTGCCTATCTGTATTCTATGATAGTCTCTCATAGTCATAGAATGATCATAGTCATTAGATAATATTTTATTAAAAGATATCTGTTTTTTAATTTAATCTTTATCTCGTTACGTTTTTATTTTAATGAATTAATGTGCTTTTCTTTTTTAATACCACTAAGGTGGAAACCGAATAAGTATTCAGCCCATCTGGTGATAAGTGGTAAACGTAGATTATGGTCAATAGCAACGCGGAATTTTAACGCATATTAAAAAAAAATCAATTCATACTTACAATTCGTAGCAGTTCCTTAGCAATTATCTAATGTGAATCATAATTATTATGATTAATTGAAAACAACCTTCTTAGTTTTACTACGTATTGACAGAATAGTTGGTTTTCGAGATAAACTCAGCTGCAGAGATTTGCCAACCTATAAACTCTTTCTTCCTGTTCTTGAACAAACCTCGGGATAATAATTTTCCCAGAATATTGTGAAGAATATACCTATTACATTATGTACGCATGGATACGTTAGGTACAATTTTCAACGTATTGTTTAAGAAAATGTTAGCCTGATGATTATGTCATCCCGTTATACGACTAAATACTTACTTTATGAGATGTGAAACTTTAGATATTTTATGGTGTTGTGTTTCATGTGTGTCATAATGTTTTATATGTTTCCTTATGTTGGCTTTTAAATCTAATGAAGCTTCCACTAGGAAACTGGACATTTTGTTTACAGTTAGTCAACTTTCTTTGTCTTCTATATCTATTTACAGACTACTGAATATGTAGGTATATGCGTTTCTCTGTTGCAAAGACAATTAACCTAAGCTCAACATCATTCAGCGTGGCTCAAGAATTTGTGCTCTGTATACCTGTTTCAATGGTCGAATGCTGATGAGTAAATCAGGAGCAAAGTGTTAAATTTATAGTGATAGTTTAGTTTCTATTACATGGGACCTGATTCCTAAGGAAGGTCTAGACCCTCGGAATTGAGGAATACGACTCAAGGAGGAGGACATTAGATGTGATATTAGCCGGTGATCCCTAACCTTACGAGGATGCAACTTTGATGTGTTAATATGTGCTTTCTATATGACATACGGCTTGTCGTCAATGATAAAATTGAGGTCTACCTGCAAGTCTCATTGACAGTATCAATAAAAGTTATTTTTCCTCAACAGATCGAAGACGACGCTTACCAAGAAGACCTGGGATACTCTCGCGGCACCATCGGCAAGTCCAGCACGGGCCGCGTTCGGTTGCCTCAAATAGACGAGAAGACCAAAGTGCGCATCAGCAAGACTTTGCAGAAGAACTTGCAGAAACAACAACAGTATGGTGGCGCCACTAGTATTAGGAGACAAGTGTCGGGTACTGCTTCGTCGGTGGCGTTTACGCCCTTACAGGTTTGCTAATTTTAATAAACAATAGAAGTGAAGTTACAGTGGGCGGGGTGTATAGCTCTTAGAATTGATAATGCAGAGAAATAAAATGTTTTCAAGCGGAGACCACGCGCCGGAAAACGCATAGTAGGTCTCCAAAGAAAGGTCGCAGGAGACCGACTTTTGTGATTATTTTTTGGCAATAGACTCGCCCCCTTTTATCTACAGGACCTAAAAACATATCAACGACCTGTACAGTGTACAGATATTTTCTTGAGTAGCTTCTAGGATTACAAGTTTGAAACTATAACCTGATTCCCAAAAAGACTTGAATCTTGAACCTTGAGGTCATTATTTAAATATTATGTAAGGACCTTGTTGCTATAAAGATTGCATGTTGTTTAATATTCCGCTTAATTTGTTTACCAAATTGATACTATTTTGTAAAATTAAATACCAATATGTCACATTGAGTTGAGGTCAAATAAGGCCATTTACTTATATAAAATTACTGGATCACATAGAATATCTACCTAAGAAAGTACCTAAGGATTTAGACTACTGCTTCATTAGACTAGTACGTGGCTGATACGCTAAAAGTATTGGATTCGATTAGCTGGTCGAGCAGTGTCATTGGTTTTTTAACTCTGGCCGAAAAAGCGTAAGCTTGGCACCGAAGCCAAGCTGCGAATTTCCTTTACAAATCTGTTATACGTCGCGACCGTGGCGTGCTGGACACACTTAACACATGACCGTGGCAGTCAAAAGTCGAGGAGACCGGAGTATTGTGTCAGTCATAACTGACGTGATGATGATGACTGACGATATGATGACCAAAGCGAGTAACTTACAGGTTGTCGTCAGTAAAGTGTTTCTGTTCGCATAACATTTACAAAACATAGGATGTTTTACTACGCTCTTAAAATAAATATTCAATACCGACGTTAAGTACTGTTATTATTAGGTTATAAAAACAGTAGCTTGACATAAAAAATATCGTCACGGTTATGTGGTCTTATGGGGTAAACAGAGGTACTTAATAAAGCGTTAGAAAAGAAGCGGTCAATACTTGACACTTGATTTACAAGTACAGCAGAAATGGGTATTACCTATGTAGTAAGTGTCCTAAAATATGTACAAACTACAACGGTTGATACAGAACCTACGTTTAAAATTTTTACCCGACTTCAGAAAAGGATAAGGTTCGCAATTCGATTGTATTTGTATGTGTGCTTGATTTGACAGAATGTTTCTTCATAAAACGTAAATTGTCTTCAAGCGACCCCCTTGTGGTGGATTAGAATACTGTTCCTCACTGCTTCGCAGATAGGCATCCCGTTCATCGTAAGAGACGTGAAAATATCTGACATGCTCGGTGGTGGGACCTCTTAAGGTCTGACTGGCTTGCGATCACCCTTACGTCGGAGTCTGTTGTAAATCATCTTGGTGTGTATTTCGACTTTTGTACGTAAGAGCCAGTTCCCCTCGGTTGCTACGGCTCTGGCAGTCTGCAGTCCGTAGGGGCTCTTAAAGATCGGCAACGCATCAGCAACTCCTCTGGTGTCGCAGGTGTCCACAGGCGACGATGACAACTTACCACCAGGTAGCTCGTTTGCCGACTCAATTCATAAAAAAGCGACACGTACAATAGTAAGAGAATATGTCTCATCGTATAAGAGAGATGGGGCTATTCATGCCAATGTCATGATTTTCTCCCCTCGACCACAACAACACCCAAACTACTTCGAAAACTTTCTTCGATGATGGACGTTGCCTATATGGAAACAATATTTACGTATGTATTAATGTATTAATATGTATGGTCTTACATATTCTGTTATTATACAGAAGTATCGGAAACCTTTATAAATTACGTGTATAAAGACTAATTTCGTTTGTAGCTCACCAATAAACTTTATATTGGATATTCAATTATGGTCCATTGATAAATCTTCGTAATTTATCATGTTCTCCCATGCGGACATGCCGTTTTATAGACACCATTAACGTCTTCACAAAGATTGTAAATTATAACAGATGGGATATTTCACCGGCAATTTTCATTACAAATGTTCGACACTGTTATGTGAAATGATTTTATAACAACTCTGCGATTATATTGTTTTTATTTTATAATATAAAAGTGGCATGGTGAAATTGTGCTCCGGAAAAAGTCTGAATACATTTTTAACCTTTGGAGTAACATTTAGGTTTATAAAAAAGAAATAAAATATCGATAAGGATGTGAACTCACTTTAGTTTGGTACCCGATTAAGAAACGTGACCTGTATCTGTACTCTCGCAACATGGTATTGTTTGGTATGTACTTACACTAAAATTATAGAGATGTGTGGAAAAGGGAGAGGGAACCATTGGTCCTATAGTGGGACTATACTCTTATTAATCTAACGTATTATACATATAGTTAACAGCACAATTGCCGTAATAGCTTAGTACTTGGGTTCTACGGTACGGATTGTGGGCTTGATTCACGTAAGAAGTAAATATTTGTATGATCTACAGGTAGCTCCATGTTTTAACTCGCAACATCGCTATATTTACAAGAAAATCTTAGTTTGGGTTAATGTTTATAAAAAAGGTTAATTATTCGAATCTAAACTCCTTGCACCTCCACGGGGCCAGTCATGCAAACCAACAAAAACTTTATACATACCATAAACGTTTTAAAATTACATAACTACACGTTGACTGATGTAAAAAATCTGTGTCGTTGTACGCGCTTAACAAACGCATTGTTTGAGTACATTGTCTCACGTATTCATTAACTAGTCAACGTACATAATACGAATAGAGCCATCTTCACATTATACATAATAGTTTTGAGATTTTTCTGCGTTTTATCTATACTTAATTACCTTTGACAATAGCTGTTTTGAGCTACGACCTAAAATGTAAACAATGGAATTGTATTTGGGTATACATAACTCGTGTCGGCCTCGTTATTGAGATGCGAAAAATCTCTCACGGTGCGGTGAAAATGCTGTTAGATTAATCCGTTAATTAGACACTAATATAATATTATTAAACTATTAATATTATTAAGTTGATACGTTTTGTTTTTCTGTAATTTTATCTTGTAAAAAACTGTGAACAGTGTACATTGAGACTTTTAGCTCTAGAGGGATTATGCCATAAGGCTTTTTAATAAACTCTTACAAAAAATGTTGAGTCTAGTTATGTTTGCAGCTATAACGTTACTCTTTCTACTCTTAACGAATTTAATATTCAGTTTTAATTCAAAGATGAAAGCTTGTAACTTATCAAGAAATAGTCATCAGAACGCGTTCATTATGAATTTATAATTTTGAGCCTAATTATGGTCAAATTAAAATCTAATTAAGCTATCACACTTTCTTTTACATGACTATAAATCTTGGGTTTTGCGTAATTTATTTTTTAATTTAAATAAACCAACCTAAAAAATAAAACCGTATATAATAGCGAGTTCGCTATAAGTATACGGTTTTATTTTTAGAATTGGTTTTCCAGTTGGAGAACCAATTCTTTTCTATCATTATGTTATTTACTCAGTACTTACACATCCAATAACTATTTTTCCATATGTATTTAAGTTTTAATCCTTAAAATGTTCACTGAAATTCGTTGATCGGCTTTTCAGCCTATTCGAAACGAACTTTCAGGTATTCCATACATAATTTTAAAATTGATCATTTATTGATTAGGCGTCATATAAATACCAGTTTTTAGTTTTAATGGTAAAAAATAGCATTTTGGCATTTATTTTTTGATCACAGAAAAACACTTCAATTTTATTTATTGGTACTTACTGGAAACAAGTGGAATCAATTAAGTATCTAGAATTATTAAAGGGTGCTCTTGACTTATGCAGATTTTAAACCCCAATAATCATTAACAACACCTTATAATTGGTGGATTATTAGGAATTTAAGATTTGCACAAATCAGCAAGGACTCTTTATAATTAGCTACTGATAGATACTTAATTCGAGTATAACATTTGTTGTCATTTGAATATCGTGCAATATTTAAAATGTAAACAAAACCATGTAGGTATCATATAAGTACCTTAATAACACGTTGATGTACCTACTCAACCTGTTTGCCACTACTTCATATCATGACAAACATGCTCTTGGATCATTAACGTCTACATTTTTTCATTTTCTACCCATCTGCGGGGATCATTATGTCTTTATATTTTCCGCATCACCGCGTTTCCCATTATTAAACCTATTAAATACTCCTCAACAGTATTCAACGCAGTCAGGGTTGCATGTCAAAATACTGTTTGAACGATTAATTTAGTTATGTATGGTAACGTAGAAACAGGAAAACATATTTCTTGCCAGGCAACCTATTATTTAGTAATATTTTTGTGTTGGCCATTACTGTTTCACTGCTAGGCCTCACCCATAGATTGTATTTTATTTGAAACTAACTTTTGCCAGCGACTTCGTCCGCGTGGAATAGTTACTGTGTTCCCTAGTGCTTCGCCCGCGGTTTCACCTGCGTTACCCCGTTCCTAAGGGTTGTAGCGTGATATTTTACCTATAGCTTGAAACCTTTCTCATGAATCACTCATTTTCCCAACATTTCCCTTCACTGCTCTGCTCCTATTGATCGTAGCGTGATGAAAAGTATACTATAACCTGCCCAGGAGTATGAAGAACAATTGTACCAAGTTTCGTTGAAATCCGTCGAGTGGTTTTTGTTTCTATAACGAACATACAGACAGACAGACAGAGAGACAGACAAAAATTTTACTGATTGCATTTTTGGCGTCAGTATCGATCACTAATCACCCGCTGATAGTTATTTTGGAAATATATTTCATGTACAGAATTGACCTCTCTACAGATTTATTATAAGTATAGATATAGATTAAGAATACCTACGTGTATTCAAAATATCGTTCTAAGATATCTTCTTCTCTATACAGTAAATACATAGAAACCCCACACATTTCACAACCACATAACTTATTTTGAACGCGCCAACAAACAATTGTAAAGGACTAGAGCGTCCATAAATATGGGCTTAGCACGTAAATCTAAAGATTGCGATACACTGTGCCCTCCAGTAATGTGCACCGTCCATAACCGCATAGTCCTATATTGTCCATCTTCGTTTATCTAACAACGATCGCAGTTTCAACCATGACGTCCTTTTACGTCGATTCAACAACCCAATTAGTGTTGTATCAAAGATCAGTAGATCCCCATTGATGTATGTTAAGATGTTTTGTAAAGGTCTCATTAAGCTTTAACTGTTCTTCATAATTAATAGTATTGTGAACTATATTGCAATCTTTTTGATTGCGAAGTCTTCTCACCACTTGCCACGCTTGCTTTATTGAACGATTTTATCGCATACCAAACAATACTGCTGTAATTTCTGTATAACCCTTGGAATAACATTTCAAAACAATAACAAAATATTTAGTGTAACTGCTATTTTATTTTTTAAATAATATAACACACAGAACATACCATCAAGGATGTAAAAGGCGATATTCTTAGGATCTTTCGAGGGACTCAATAAATCTTAAGTCACAAGACCTTCCATAATAATGAAATTTCTGTTGCAGTTAGTCATTTAATGTTAGGGACTTTAACATGCATTGAAATACATATATAGGTATCGTGTTACATGGAAAGTAGAAATCTAAAATTTATTATCGTGAACATGTGCCCGTAACCTCGCGTCTATTTTAAGCATGGCGTTTATTAAAAAGCCTAGTAATGGTCAGTTACTAACTAGTTGTTACAAAGTGATTGTTTTTGTTGCTATAGTATTCTGCGAGTAAGATTAGAGTTCACCGATACACCCTGCGGCTGTTATAAACTGCAAGAGTTGCTTAGGGATGAGCTCCTATATTTCATTTGGGCTTAATATATGTTTCCCTAGAGCACTACACAAGTCTCGGTCAGTTTATTTACATTGTTATGAGTGAATAACAAGTCTTAGTAACTACATCAAGTTCCGTGCCCCAATGAGCACGCATAACTGTTGTTCCCATAAGTCAGACAGACATCTATGTGAGTGGTAGTCAAAAACCCAGACAGCATATCAACCAATTTATCCTTAGAGTATCGGTAGTGTCCAGAAATTTGGATTGGGTTTCAGAGGTTGATCGCCTCAAGTAAAATTCTGATATTCATTTATTCATATCCTTCAAAATCTGGTTAGATTTTAAGTTGACTTCAACATAGTTGGCAAAAGGTCAGAGAAAAAACTTAATATTGTAATTATATTATAATGCATCTACAGAATGAAACTCATCAGTAATAAAAGATGTGGCCTTATTGTGTAATTATTCATCGTATTCAAAGCTATGTTAACTCATAATAGTTTTACAATGAAACTCATGAAATTCATAACAAAATCATCATGATTGAGTGCCCTTCAATACTGCTTACAGTAATTCATATCATAACAGTTTTCTTCAAGAAATTGTTACACTTTTTTTTTATGAGAGTCAATCTCCATTTTCTTAAGAATCTTCCAATTCTTTCATAAGCGTATCTTGTCTCGGAGACATAGTAAAGAAAAAGTATGCGTAATATTAGTATACTTATATTCACTAGTGCAGTGATCTATCATTTAACTAAAATTATAATTAATGCGAAATAACTCTGTCTGTATGGTACCTCTTCACGCCTAAACCGCTGAGCAAATTGTGATGAATGTGATGTGAGTTGAAAAAGGAGATAGACTACCTTGTCACGACGTCGTGTTCGATTAGAACAACGGGCAGTAACTAATAAACTCTAAGGTGCTTTACATGTAGGCAGGCCGAGAAAATTACCCATTAGTATTTCAGGCGATCGGGCTAGGACAAGACTTTCTCCGTTTACATTTCGCTGTTGGTATTTGTGCTATGGGAATGGCTACGCCCTAAGGTTAAACGATGTTAAGCCTCGTTTAGATTTTAGATATATATCAAAATGGGAATAGCGGCTTAGAAATTGGACATTTACTTTTATAGCCTGTAATTGAAAATTTTCAATAGAAACTGATACATCTTAAAATAATTATGGTTAGCGCAATTAACATAAAATACAGGTTATCACCTGGAAGCGGCATTTAATCTAGGCACTAAAATTATAATTTTCCATGAGTTAATTGCAATCTTTTGCTTCGCTGAGCATTACTTAAAATGCTCAGCCAAGCTTTTAGTTTGCAACTCTAGAGCCGCTCGAAAAATAATAAAGTTTATTACCACAAATATTACTCATTTGCAAAATGGCACAACAAAAAGGCCGTGTGCTAAAAATGTTTAACTGGTTTCAGTAAAAGCGTGATCAGACGATAAACATTGCAACTATGTAAGCCTGCACCAAACAGTAAAGCAGGTAGGCTAAAACAGATCGCGGAATGACAAAAGAACGTTCAATAGGCTAATTGACTGTTTATTTTTTATAATCTCATAAAAATATTGACCATAAACAGAGCCGAACAACCCAAACAAAATCAAAATCGGTTCAAAAATAAGGAAGTTATAGGCATTTTAATGTTATGCTAGACAGAGAGCGTACCTACTACAGCACGTTGTGACGACAAGCCGTGCATGCGCCATACAAATTCTATACTGACATCCGTTTTGCGGGAAAGGGACAGAACATCCCAACTCAATCCCTACCAAAAACTTTAAAAGCTTATATCTTAGAACTAGACTTAGACTCGATTTAAATTATTTTTGTCTACGAATTATTTTTAATTACTTTTTTCAATAGGACCCTTATTTTTAATAAATCAAAGACCAGTCAACCACCGTAAACACGGTGATCTACCCGTTTCCAAAACATAAGTACCGGTATATGTATTTATGCCACGCCTAGGCGTTTAGCGCAGATAGCTAGGTTAGTAAATATATAGATGCATTTATCCACTGCCCTCCGCCCGGCGGCTCACAGCGTTAACCTGCAACATCCAGCAACCGTTAGCTCGCCTGATAGCAATCAGCGAGATTATGCCCCCATCGCACTACACACAAATGCATCGCCTACCTGATACACCGTAAAAGCAGGAGATAAGTGCATCGATTGCTATTATGTATCGAATCAAATTTCTAAAGCGTCAGTCGTTTTCTTGGCGCTGAATAGACTTGCTAAAGTATGGTCAATATTTATTGAAACAGGTAGATAGTTGGGCATTTGCCACCTCAATACTAGTGAAAGTGGTTTTACTAACATCATTGTTTAAGGTAAAACAATCACTAAGTTAGTGATCGTTTTTTAGCACACATTCGAGGTTATTGAAAAGAAATGAACATTGCCGTCGATTAGTGAGTAGGTCAAACTTACCTCGGAAACACTGATCATAACACTTTTTATGGTTTCCTCAAATACAAAATCCCATTAGCGATACAAATTTGGCTGTCTGACCGCGCCGCAAATTAAATTGTTGAATGGGTCGATATTCAATTTAGAATTTTATCGATGTCTGAAGTTATGGATGCGCTCAGTTTGTTATGTAAAATGATAAAGAACTCGTGCCGTACATCGCGTGAACGTTTGTATCAACAAATGAAGCGACACGAACAGTACGCAAAAAGTGGCTGACGTGATAAGCAAGAATTAAATGAATGGTCATTACTTGGCATTGCCTTACTTGTCTACTTGCGTATGCGCTGGATTATTGCTGCGTTGGCACTGCTATTACAACTGCGAGATAATGACAGAATAACAAATGGAATGCCGCGTAATGACACGAATAACGACTGATTGAAACCACCGGTCACAGTCGTCTTGTTAGCACGGAAGATTGTAGATATTTACTCCTCGTATTATGGAGCTCGTTTGAAAAGAAATTACATGGCGTGTTAATTTGTAATATAACGCTCGCTTCCATGTAAGCCGTCTCGTCATTCACAACGTTATTAATTGATACATTACAACGATGATAGTTGCTTACCTTGTAAACCTAACAAAGTGTAAAGAACTCAATTTTATTACGGTGCATTTTACTATTTTAGTAACACAAATGCGATCGCATTGTCCTTGATAATGACAAATAAGTATGTCGTAGCAATAAAGTGACTGGAAAGGCTAAACCTCTTTTATTTTTGTTACAGGGTCTCGAAATTGTAAATCCGCAAGCTGCCGAGACGCGCATTAACGAAGCAAACGCTAAATACTTCTCAAACACATCTGGTTTTTTGTCTGTAGGCAAAACCACAACATAGAAACGTAAGTTTCTTACCCATTAATGATATTGAAGAAGTTTAGTGAATAAATTGCGATGTCTGTGAACAAACTGTTTTATTATGGTACCTAGTTAAACCCACTCTAGCGCTAAGTTGGCCAAGAAGAACGTGAGCGTATCCATACGAGCGATTTCACCCCGACTCGTGTTTCGAATTTACTTAGACCGGTGCATTGTCAAATAGAAATGATCGAACGTTTAAAGACACATTTGAATACAAAATATTTTGCATGCAGACGCAAGTGTTTATAAATTGTAATTACAATTAACAATCAATTTGTTGCTACTGTTAATGAAATGGTGTAGGCATAGTACCTACTTGTGGTACGGTGAAAGGACCACGGCGAATTTCGAACGGTGATTTGAAACAAAAATATGTAACTTGCACCTATTTTAAAATAGATCACATAGAAGTAACATCGTAGCTAACGTTTACATAGTTAACAATGGCCACATAAACTATTATAAGCACCAGTGGCGAAGGCACAGTTCAACTCGATTCCTACTACAGGAATTATATTAGATTATAGTTCTCCTTTTGATCAGTTACTATAAATATCTACTATTGCCCTATAGCAAGTCAACGTAAAATTTTTTTTGGTGTGGCTACTTTCTGGCAAAAATTAACTTCATCACTGAGAAGTAGTAGATGCAGACAAAAAATTATTGACAAATGAAACTTAATATTAAATGAAATGTACCAAGGAATAATGGCGATGATAATAGGTTATCAAAATATATCTTAAACGAAGACATTCATAACAGTGTTCCACGAAAATCAGCACCTTCAAAAATATGGAATATCTTTAAAAAACATTGTAGTTAAATCCCAAGGCTATCCTCTTCCATTGCATAATGATCCGTTATAAATTTTACAGAAATAGAATAATGAATGTGTACTTCCCAGGTACATTCGACAAATATAAACAAGCGCCTTCAAGTAGCTATATCTCTCGTCCGCCATGACTGGCATTCATAAATTTGACCTACAATCAATCAGCAAAGGTCTACCTTTCACAAAAGCCATGTTTACCGCAGATTAACATCATTTTATTTGTATCTTTAATACTTTAAAGTCACGAAAGAAAATCCTTTGTAGGAAGATTGCGAGTAGTTACAGCTAGCACTAAGTGGTACTAACAATAAATGTTCATCATTATTATCATTAGCATCTTTATCGCTTACTGTTTCCTAGTTATTAATCGTCACGATACTTGAAGGCATGGTAATATTGTGGCTCATTTTCATTAGTCGGCCAGTGATTGTTTGTTGTGAAATTGTATAGGTGGTGTCTTTCAACATTTTGGGGTGCTACTTTCATGCTAGTTATAGTCCTTATCTTACCGTTTATTATTTATTTTGAGGCTACAGTATCATTGCAACCCTAATTAGTCTATTGTGATCCATCTACCTTATCATTACCCAACATACGGATATTTTAAGAAACTTGTATTCGTTTCTCAAAGTTAAAACCACTAGTTATAGATATAGTAGTTCTTTCGCCTGGTTTAAGCATTTTGGAGTGTATCCTAAGAACCGATCGTTATAAACCAATCAAAGGACCTCCTATTATTTTTGAAGTCGATTAATGAGATCGAAATATATTGCCGAAAAGGAGATTTAACGTGGGCTACTTTCAAAATAATCATACCGTGTCCAATAAGCAAAAATAATCGTTTAAAATTTATTAACCCAACGCTAATCACATGTCTGTCCGCTTATAAATTATTATGAAGAATATTCAAAGGAAAGGTCCGTTCTACTTCTGTGACTTCCTTGTGTTTCGTTTTGTATTACGCAAGTTGAGATGCACTGACCGCCTGTGTTACTAAACAGATTGGCTCACACTTATCCACATTCCATACATTTTAATACTTATGACGGAATTACATGTTCTGTATTATTACAATACATAGCCCCTAATTTTATTAACACGTTTATAATGTCGGTTTCTTAATGCGTGTTCATGTTAGGCTTTTGCTCGTTGTGGACGATATAAAGTGTTTTCAAGGATAATCTTAACATTTAGCGTCAGAGTCAAGACGTGTTTGATTTTCTGTCTACTAAGGTTCCTCCTCAGGCTTCCTTGATGTGTCTATTGGTTGATTGTTGGTCGCACTAAATATATAAAGTCGTTGATTCTAAGAATCTCATGGTATTGCGCAGTATTGCAGCGGCCGTCCAATGTCCGTTTTAAAGTCCGATTTAAAGGGTTTTGGGAACATTTTCATACAAATACTTTGATCTCGATTTGATTTCGCTTTGTCAGGTTGCTGTATGTCACTCTAGAGCTAAACAGACCGATTTGTTACTGTTACGTAGGTAGCAAGTAGGTTACGATTTTTATTATTGTTCATCATAATTAAACTAGACTAATAACTAAGAATAATTAGACTGCCTCATTAATTTAGTGGTCCCAAGCGCGACTGTCAAGTTAGAGGTCCTGGGTTCGATCCCCAGGTCGAGCAGTGTTATTGAGTTTTTCTATGAAATTCTCAGTAGCAGCTCGGAGTCTGGATTTGTGCCCGGTTAATGGCAATAGGCTCGCCCACTATTACATGGGACCTAAATATACCAGGCGAACTGTGGGCGAATAGTACGCCTCTGCCTAACCTAAATGTAATTATATATCTTAGTTCCGAAGTCATTGAATGACGACCAGCTCGGCTAACATGCGTGCCACGAAATAATTTTGTCCTCGCAATGTCATGCCTGAAACTGCCATAGTTTCAGGCATGAGATTGTGAGGTTTGAGGATTGGGAAGCGAGATGATCCACAAAATTATATCGCAACACGCATGTTAGCCCCCCTTGGACATAATAAAATAGCAGACTTGTTGGGAGCACTTTATATTAGTTATTTCACATCTCAACTTAGTGCGATGAATATAACAATAAGGTAAATAGGTACAGTACATCACACTGATGTGGAATGTAGGTAATTATTATCTGCGTATGATTGCGGGAGGTAATCAATTTCGCGCGTAGCCGATTCCTACTGCTTAGTTGAAGAGTGGACAGTAGAAAGCGTACACGCGATATCTAAATACCTACATATCTCATTTAATTGAATATACGATTCATTCCTTTACTGATATCAGTTCTTTATGCTTGTGAAGTTGTGAGTAAGCGAATTAAATATTTTTTCTAAGATTTCTGCAGCTTCCAAAGAAAGACAGCATCGATAAGGCTATAAATCCGTTCCAAATAATTATCCTTACTGCGACTGTGTGACATCTAAGAGAGCTTGAGCGTAACCTGATTTTGGGATATTTCGTTAGATGAATAAAGTAGGGTTTGAAAGGAACCTCAGCCTATCATGATCGTGGCAAATGTCACCAATCCCATGGCTTTTACTAACAGGGCAAGGGAAGATAGTGCGATTTTTTGTCGGTACGAGTCTGACATACCGTACCACCTGCCCAGGTATAATATATGTAATTCAAGTATCGTAAGCTCCATCTTAGACCTTGTTTGTGACCCTTACTATGAGCAAGATTAGGGTCAAATGCAATGTAATCATGATAAAAACCACTTAGTATAGTGTCATAGTAAGTGCGAATCGCGGTGCAGTGCAGCATGAGTAGGACTCAAAAAGTACAGGCCAGCATTCAATCAATATAATGCGGACAATCTTATGCTACGCGTCTACATCCATTTCAACGTCACACGCGTCCCTTTAGTTCATTATAACATTACATGTGTAGAAGTTGATTGTATTGCTGAAACTCGTCCACTCGTCTAGTTCATTGTTTCGCGGTGTTACTTCAGTTCAAGGACGACATGTTACGTTACTATTTACTTCGTTACGAATGCAAGGATTATTATGCATGTAGGTTAAGTTTTATTGGCTTTATTTTTTCCATAATTATGCTTTGTAGTGGGTAGGTTTTGTATTTGTTAGGTGACATTTATGGATTTACTAGTTTTGTTTATGGTACCTAATGTTTTTTTTTCATATGGCCAAAGCGTTTTACATGTTACGTTACCTAAAACGTTAACGTTACGTGTGATATATCATGTTTTAGTTATCTTATTGACATAGGTACTACAGTGTCTAAATCTGAATATCCCTATGATTAGGTGTGATTTTTTCGTCACCCAAAGTACAAGTTCCTATCGAATATAATAATTGGTAGGTATGGTTAAATAAGTTCCAATCTCAAAACAGGTATCAATCAGTGACAACACTAGCAATGTGACATAACCTTGTAGCCGGTTCATAAATAACACATTATGCTGAAAGTCTAGATATATTCAATCAAGAACTTTAATATTTCATAACTTAATTACTAGTCTCAGAAAACTAAACGTTTTCGTAATAATATATCTTCCTGTTTCCTTCGTTGATCGCTATAGAAGATACTGTTGTTAGTTTAAAAGTCAATGAACCATAAAATCCAAAGCTTTAAATTTATTTATAATGACAAGGATTTAGAGTAATGACCTCTTTTCACACAAAGAAGGAAATGAAAGGAAACGACTTCAAACAGCATAGGGTACCTACACGGAATTACTAAGTATTATTATTTAACGCGATTAAAAAGAAGGGGGTCCTCAATGCATTTGTATATATTTTCTTAAACTAGATCATGTGACACAGTTTTCAACTTAGAAATGCACCTTCTAAGTGGGTAATTAATTAACTAAATTATAATATAATTACATGGTTCAGAGTCACGAAATTATGAACTACTTAGAAACATTCTGTGATATATTTATCCAACATATTTGTCGTTATCTTTTTATATTTACTGATACTAAACAATAGAATTTCTTGACCTTATTTTTTTTAACCTACCTTAATTTATATCGGACAACGATATAAATTGTAGTAGGATAAATTCGTATTTGTTACCACGGCCATTATAGAGCCTGAAATTAGAATGTCAACAGGTTAGGCACCTACTACGTTGAGGGACGAGGTGTGACTATAATGTCTCTACGACCAATGGGAGATCATGTGCTTGAGGATAATATGAGAGTAGACTGCTGATCTTTCAAGGCTTCTCGGTGTCACCAATGTGGAGGGGTGAATGTCATATTCCTATCCCGAATCCTGACTAACGGGAAGATTCTCCAACTAGGCGTTTTACCTGGCGGGTCATTGTCACACGATTGATGTCAAGCTTGTGCATCAAATATTGCCAGCGTGATGTGGGATTCGCTCTGTGATTGGTCAGTTAGTTGACAGTTGCTGGATGACGTCCATGCAGGAAAGTGCTGCAATAAATGATTACTTTAACTTGTTAGTTGGCAATAGATACTAAATGATGACAGTTCAAAAGGGAAGCCAGAAGAAATCGAGATGTATGAATCCTTCGCTAGCGAGATAGAAGTCACCACATTAACTTCGTCTAAACATGTCGGCTCTTATCGAGATCTGAGTATTTGAAGCAGTTCTAGAAGTACCTTTGGTACATGTTGTTATTGAACAAAAATTTTAATAATAACAAAATCTGATTATCTATAGCGAGATCTAAAATTGGAATTAATCACGTTTTATAACTATGTGCACTCGAGGATGTGCGGCAATAACTACTTTAAACAGAGCACGCGTCGAGCGAAGTGTTCCAGCCATACAGCCATGATCGATTTAACGGCCCTACGCCTTCGCTTGCTTAAACAACAGCACTATAATAATATGCAGGTACAGTCACCATCAAATATTTCTGAACGAACAAATTGTTTATTTAGAATACTACTTTATTTCGATATGATAAAATTCATGTCAGAATGACAGTTACCCTTGCTGTACCCATTCTGAAGCATTTCTTGAATATTCTGGAACATCTCTTTTTAATTTTATGAATTATTCAGATCAACTGCTTCTTCAGTCTAGCGGTCCATAGCATGACTGTTACGATAGAGGTCCTGGGTTCGATTCAAAGGGCGAGTAGTGTTGGGTTTTTCTATGAAATGCTCAGAAGCACCTCGGAGTTTGGTTTTGTGCCCGGTAAATGGTAAACTAAACTAAACATACCGGCTAACTGTAGATGTATATCAGTAAACCTCTGCCTAATTAGCAAATTGCTACAGTCAAAAGAAATTTTAAATCACATGTCTCATAGTATACCCCCGCGACCGTCTTAACGTTCAAATACTCTCACTTACCGCTTTCTGCTTTAATAATTATAATACGACGAATGTGCCTCGCAATTAATGTCAATTTTATGCCGAAAAGAATTACTTACGGTAGCATTAAAATGTAGCAGCATCAGGTTTAATGAGTTTAGTTTCTATTTGGCGGAGTCTCTTTTTGTTAGAACTGTGAAGATTTCATGAACACGACACACTTATGGTCATTATAGTTACATGAAATTATAATAAACTACTTTAGCAAGAAAATAGGGCACTGGAATAGAAAAATCTGTAACTTTCGTTTACTTGTTTCACGAGCTATTAAAAGTTATTTCGACAAAATTACGTCAACCATGGAAGTTTTTGAAACTGGGTTGTTTTCGATTTCTTTGGCAGATTGCCCTTTGCTTTACAGGTAAAGTCGATCGGAAAAGTGTTTATACTTACACTTGCTTTAGTCCGTTTTTGTATAATAACTAATTGGTATATAATTACATAATTAAATTCTATTTTACTGCTCTTCTACTGAAATGCAAACAATTCACTATAATATAAATTAATAACACACCCTGCAAATGTTTAGAAAATGTTATAAGAAAGCCTGACAGCCCGTTTGGAATATGTATGACAATAAAATAAGTACCCATAACATCGACAATACACTCTCAAATATAAATACTTCGAAGACTCATGGCTTGCACTTGAATTGTGCGTGGGCCTGCATAAGGACGACCGCCAGTAACGGCCATTCTACGTGCCTCGAATGTACTTCCAAAGCAAATATTCAACATTTACATATGCAAATCACTAAGGTTTTCGTTCGACAAGTTTTGCAACACCTTTATCTCCAGTGAGTTCAAAACTGCGATCTGGTTTGACTTGTATGTAGTGCTCGTGAGTTCGTCTATTGTGCGGCAGCGGATTGCCGGTGCAGTGTTACGTGATGTCGTGTAGATAAGACACACCTAACAAGAAAAGAACGTTAACGGTTCATTGAAATCGAAAAGTACCTGTGTACGGGCTGAGCCACTATACGGCCGGAGAACAGGTTCCGAGTGGCGAGCGAGCAGCGACACATCCCGAGTGGTCCGCGAGGTTACCGCGCAGTGCTCCGCCGGCCGCTTATCTACGTGCGCGTGCACATCCGATACCTACCGACCGCGGGAAACAACCGCCGCGAACTTTACACCTAAGCTGCAGATAACGTTTACTTACAATTAAACCAGTGCTTAAACATTCAAATCAACGTTAACAAGGATATTGATTATGAAAACTTAATTCGTATGGTGTTGTGTTTGTGCGACCGGCAATTTGAATAGCATTGATAGTATGTTACGGAGAGGACTGGCTTGATTAAGTGGGTGTAGCCATGGCGAGCTTCGAGGACCTTGCGTTCGACTGGGCGACGCTCTGCCAGGATTGCCCGGAATGCTGGACTCAGTCAGGTAAACGAACTTTTTTGATAACCGCTTCAAATTTGTTAATATCTTTTTATACTCAAGTTAACAGTATCTCCGAGACGTGAATCAATTTTCCATTGACTGTAGAATTTTGGTACTGTGAATCATTTCGCTAATTTGTTAGCTTACCCTCATTTGCAGAATTGTTGTTTGAGATGTTTAATTACCGTTGTGGATTCTAAATATTTATGCGATGATATTTACCACCTACACAGGTATCTACAGGTGATTAACAAAGTTACAACAATTAAAATATAAAAACGCTAAAACGGAATTTATTTTCACGCATACGTGCATTCGCAACATTCGTTTTTTTGTAACTCAGCAGTTACCTAATTATTTAATTATGTATGCGTGGTCGCAAAGGGCAGTACGCAGGTGCAAGCGACACTAAGTCATTAATTAGATAATATTATGCAAGACTCACCTTTGTTTGGCCCTATCCTAAACATCGAACGAAATTATATCGTGGCTACTACAATCATTCCATAATTGTTAGGGCGATTAGCGATAGCGACACATGAAATGTTTTGTCGAATTTCTTCAAAATCGGATTGTCTATTGAACCTAATTAGGTAGTTATTTTACCTCAAAATATACTAAAATAAAAACTACTTCGTAAGGAACGACAAAAAAATTCATTTTCTCCATATTTCACTCGCATTTGATAATTAAAATTTACTGTTATAGATAGAATCTAAGTATAAGACGTGACACTACGCCAAAATGTAGGGTAGAACAATAAAACTTACATAAAATGGTGACTAGTGCATGCTAATGTGTCCGTCTGCATAAAGCAGATAATTTCCTACGTTCTCCGTGCTAATGTTATAATGACTTACTTTGTCAAATTATTGCCATTTTTTTTCATGAATAATAATAGCAACTTTACTTTCACGAACTGAAATCTGCAATGCTCGCAACATTTTATCAATCTCTAATTGCTTCTGGTGTAATATGGTCCACATCTGCTTCTTTAACATTAAAAAAAACATATCACTAAGTAAGTGCAAGCGTCTTTTCACTCATGTCCGCTACATACATTGTGCCTACAAGTATGCGAATAAGTCCAATGTTTTATTTGTAAGTAGGTATACATCTCTATTCTGTTGCATTTTTTATGACAAATCTGGAACGAGGTACGGTTAACCTGCATAGATAAATTATCTTGCATAACTGTTGAGTAGGTACCTTAAACATAGTTGTCTAGACTTTAGATATTAAAGGAATCTATAACCGAACATTATGAAGATCTAATGGAATGTCATACCAATAAATCGTTTAGATTTAGAGGATTAGTGGTAGTTATGAAATGAAATTATGAAATGAAATGAAATGAAATTATTTATTCTGCAAGTAGATCTTTAGAGATACTTTTACATGTCAATGGTTTTTTTTAGCTAGATGGCTTCGGCATTTCCTAGCTGACGACCTCTGAGAAGAAACACCGAAACAAACTTAGAGAATCATGGTCTCTTTTAAAGTCCAGACATGGAAGAACACTTATATGTGAGTGGTACGATGTAGGGTGATGTCTGAAATATCCTTTTGAGGAAAGCATAGCAGCTTTGAGTAGACAAGTCCCAACTGACCGCACGTATGCATCAGTCATCGTGTAGCTCAACCATAATTTAGGGAGCTCAACGACCTGTCGCACGACCATACCAGATCAGCAGGACATTCGTGTAGGTCTAATGAAGTTCCCAAAGCCGCCAGACTATAATAAGCTTGTTTAATTATCATGTATCAAAAGCCTACAAGGTACGCACATTTACAAATTATATATATATTTTTTTTATGACTGGAATATAAATGTCACGTTATATTGGCTTAATGATATAATTATCGTTATGCTCATGCTCAATGATATAAAAATCCCATAAATGCAGTTTAGATAATAAATAATCAGTAAAAAAATCCCCATCTCTGTTTTTGAGTTACTATCACTAATGCCAATTTGCCTACAAAATGGTGTTGATTTTGCTACGATTCTTGCATACATCTTTTGCTTCTCCCACATTCATACATCTTCTCATAAATACGCGCCGGAGCGAATACTACGCACCTGACTTTTTTGAAGTATCTCGCCAATAATATCGTCGTACGTCCTTCTAGGTCGAACTCTTCCGATGCTGCTGATATTCGCTTAAAAAATAACATAACATACCATCACGCCTGTATTCCCTAAGGGGTAGGCAGAGGCGTACTAATGTACACCCACAGTTCGGCGGTATGTTTAAGTCCCATGTAATAGGGGGCGAGCCTATTGCCATTAACCGGGCACAAATCCAGACTCCGAGCTGCTACTGGGAATTTCATAGAAAAACCCAATAACACTTTGCTCGACCTGGGGATCGAACCCAGGACCTCTAGCGTAGCAGTCGCGCTTGGGACCACTAGACTAATGAGGCAGTCATTATTCATAATTTCTTTCATTATTCGTCTTTCATTCATTCTTTCAACATATCATCAAAAACAATCTCAGCATATTCTTTTCAATACGTATCACTACATCGTCTTTCAGTCCGCAACGTTGTCTTATCACACTCTTCTTCAATCTATCATTACATATTACACCGCACATACTTCGCAAGGAACGCATTTCCACCGCATTTGCGTAAGTTTTAACTTAATAAAATGAAGCAACCCCTTCTATGAACTTCCACGCGTGCAACTCACTGTTTCTTACAATTATTTATTGATTGCACGTAGGTACTAAGGTGCGGTTATCTCACATGAGCATAAAACATGGCTGTCTGTTGGCTCTATATGCTGTACAGTTGTAGAAGTTTCGCAGCTCGTCGATATTTAGCACTTTGGTGAAAAAGAAACGTGTGCGATAATCGTGCGTCGACCTTGGTGCGTGTTGCGTCTCGTGTTTGTTAACTGTTGAAATGCTTTTCGACACTATTCACTTTTTTGACGATGAATTTGTCTTTTTCTTGCGGATAGTTTCTTCTTTTTTTATCATAAAATCTTCTATCGCGTCATAGTGGCATGGAATACACAATAACAGCCTAAGTGTCTGGTGTATCGAATCATAGGACGCTGATCCAAATACCGCCTGAGGTCGAATTTATCTTTAGCTAGAATTTATAGCTTTGAAAATGTTTAGTATGCGTTAATACCAAACACTAGACAATACTAGTATTTTGTACTACTATTACGAGTACTACACAATAAATAGTCCAAAAAGCACTGATAAGAAATTAGATTGACTGCTCACGATACCTGACAATCATACCTACATCTGTTTCACGTATCTATACCAAAGAATCTTTAAATTTGTTTTAGCTATCGAAACAAGGTTCTAGTATTTCTAACATTCAACAATTTAATATTCGAGTCGAAACAGAACGCATGGAAATTTACAGAAAAGGATTCAGAGGAATTTCTAAATGTGGTTATTTTAATTACCAGGCCAAGTTTAGCAATCCCTCTAAATTAATTCGTATTTAGAACGCCTAGTAGTTACTCCATAAAATAATCTTCTTCTATTTTACTTGTAGCAATTGAGTTGATGCATAAAATAATCATACTTCAGAATTGTTGATATTTTGACAAATTTATCTACGAAATTGTTAGTATTTATGTCATTGGATGACCATTCTGATACAAAATAGCAGAATTGGACCCCTGGTCTCAATACTTGAAAGTCTCATGTTGGAGTAACTGCTATGCTCATAGAAAGGTAGATTGGCGACATGAACAACCTGCGCCGAGACACCGCAAGTTTGTTAACATTTAACCTAACTAATTTATGGCAAACTTGATTCCGAGGCTTGGTTGGAACTAATTGAAAATCAGCTTCACGAGTCGGGAATTCTAATAGAAATGTTATTCTGCACTTTCTTATTCTAATGAAAATCAAATCTAATTAAAATGTTGGAGCTTTCAAACGAAGTAACAGATTGGTTTTTTGTTTGAAATTACTGATTAAGAATTTTTATTACTTAATAAGAATATATTCTATGTCACTGTTCACACATGTGAACTGTGATAAAGAATCATTGTTCAAATGTGTGAACAGTGATTTTTTGAGATCGTAACCTTTCACGATCACTGCTAGTTGGGGTTTGAGTCTATTCATGAAATATTGCCCGATATTTGATAGACGAACCCAAAATGGACCGAACAAACAACAAGAATTCCAGATCCATTTTGAATTAGATTTATTTAACTAGATATTCTGGGTTAGATGTCGTGCAGGTTATTGGATTTTTTATGAAATTCTCAGTAGTAGCTCGGTGTTTAGATTTGTGCCCGGTTCATTTCAATAAGCGGGCCCCCTATTAATTGGGTCTGAAATATACCGGGGAACTGTGTGTGTACATTGACTAACACTTCGGGGACTACAGAAGTATCGTATGTTATGTTATATTATACAAAAAACTGTCAGCCAAATGGCAGATTCATAAATAGAATTCGTAATTGACCGAACGAATGGAACATCAAAATTTTTGTCATTAGTATGTCTGAAGCCTCCATAAAGTAGGGGTAGAAATTTAAGGTCGGGTTGCAATTTCCTGTATACAGTTACCTACAATGTTACTGAATCAATCAAGAAAGCCTCGTATGTAAAACTAAAATTCCTTAACATAATTATAACTACTGCATAGTTTTCTTTACAAGGTTCGTGCATTCTCTACAAAATATTTTGTCGGGCCGCATTACCTACCATTTCCGGCATTAATAAAAGCAGCAAGTACCTATAGTATCTTTAAGTAAGTAAGAAAATAAATCTAAATTTAGTGTGCTCCGCATGATGCAGTGAAAGATTAGTAAAAAGTAAATTTTAAAAAGATTTGTTTGTTTTGACCAGCACTTGAGAAATTTAAATATTATTTAGCCAGATTTTCAGGAAATGGTTTTTCCTGAAAATAATGCGCCATTACAACTTTATTTGAAAACTTGTAGAATGCTTACTTATTCCTGAGATAATAATAAATTAATAAAGAATACTTAATTGATCATCACAACACAAAGTGAAACTAAAAACTGATGAACGTGGATAAACGTGTTTCATTTTCCTTGAGAAAATTATATGAAAACAAGTAATCAGATGATGCGATTAAAGAAGAGACAAGACTCATTTTCACTTTGCCCGTAAATCAATATCACGTGCAAGAGTTGCTAGCTTTAAATATCAAGGAAAAATAGTATAAGGGTAATACATACAGTAGTATTAAGGAAGATTCTGTGCGGTAGCTATTGGTGTTTTTTAAGTAACCATTTTCCACCAATTTGTAGTAGGTACCGTTTTTTTACAATGTAGCAAGCTTATTTGAAAGACTGGTTTGATACACGTCTTAACGGTCCGGCCGACCGATTTTCTCCCACAAACGTAATACCGAAATAAATCGTAATCCAGACAATATTATACCAAATTATGTTATCATTCGGATTTAGATACTGTTAATCTAGGTTCCTACGATCCTATTATACGATTACGATTTATTTCGGAATTACGTTTTTGTGGACAATTCACGCTCCGCCGGACCCTTAATCTAATACCTGCTTATAAAGGCGAAGTTATAACAAGAATACATAGGTATTATCCATCTGGATATTTACCTATATGCTACCTTTAATTGTATAGATCTGCATAGACACGATACCAAGAGCATAACAAGAGGTATATGAAGTTCTTGCAAGATATTTTGAAATGTACAGATTATATTTTTTGAGAAAATCACGATTCGAATCTCTTGATCCGATATATCAACCTCTTTATTAATTACTTTAGACTTCTTTAGCAGTCTGTTCACGTAACAGACATAAATCTTATGTAGTCTTCCCTTTAACGTCAGCGTAGGAAATTCTTGTATCTACCTTATAAGATAAACCGAGTCTGATTTTCCGTAAATAAGAACTAGAAGTTACATACTATTTAATATTCATAA
Source organism: Acronicta aceris (assembly GCA_910591435.1). Classification (NCBI taxonomy): domain Eukaryota; kingdom Metazoa; phylum Arthropoda; class Insecta; order Lepidoptera; family Noctuidae; genus Acronicta; species Acronicta aceris. The sequence goes on along the minus strand of OU342761.1, from coordinate 13,076,970 downwards.
TTAATGAGGAAAACTTAACGTTATTAATTGAGGCGTTTGTGGGAACCAAACTTTCTATCTTATCTTATGAAAACGCGACAAGAAAAGTTATTTTGTGCTAGTTTTTACTATGTGGCGTGATTAGAGCCGGCTTTTGACAAGTTCCGTATTCCGTTACAATCTTACGAATGCTTCTTTCTTATATTTTTTTCTTGAATTACTTGGATATAGGTTCTTAAAGCAGTGATAGCCTATTGGTATGACCGTTGGACTGCCAAGTCAAAGATCTCGAGTTCGAACCCAAGGCACGCACCTCTGACTTTTCGGAGTCATGTGCGTATTAAATAGTTAATTATCACGCGCTTAAACGGTGAAGGAAAACATCGTGAGGAAACCTGCATGCCTGAGACATTTTCTCGATGGCGTGTGAAGTCTGCCAACCCGCACTAGACCAGCGTGGTGGCCTTATCCCTCTCATTGTGAGAGGAGACCCATGCCCAGCAGTGGGAGAGTATAATGGGTTGATTATGTATGTATGTAGGTTCTTAATATGACATATCAAGACGCCTGCATTCCCCGAAGGGTTAGACAGATGTGTACTAAGGTATACATACACGTCGCCGGTATGTTTAGGTCCCATGTATGGGCTGAGTCGATTGCCATTGACTAACTGGGCACAAATCCAAACTCCGTCTTCCTATTATGATTTTCATAAAAAAAAAACAAATAACACTTTGCTCGACCTTGGAATCAAACACCTCTAGCGTAGCAGTTGTTCTTAGGACCACTAGACTTATGAGGCAGTCATTACGTTTTTAATGTCTATTTAATGTCACCAAAACCGAAGTTCTTATTAGATTAGTCATTAACTTATCTTACAAGTTAGAAACATTAACAACGTTAAAAACAAATTAGATTTATTTTTTTAATTATAATAAAAGATAGTTTCTATTTTAATGCAGGCCTTTCTTTGTGATTTTTTTTCTTAATGTAAATAACAAGAATTTTGAAAAAAAATATTCAATGCGAAGTTTCTTAATTTTTCATAACCCTGCTACAACTTTATCGGTTTTCACCCAAAAACAAATGAGGGGCCTATTCTATTATCGAATCAAAAACTACACATTGAAAGCTTAGCTAGTATTCGATAATTCTTACGAAATAATTACAGACCATTTGACGATATAATTGAAAGGTATGCGTTATAATTGCTAGAGATTGGTTCACTTTCAATTTACACCGAAAAGGTTGTAATTTATTCTGTCTTGAATCATTATTCTTACTCCAATCATTGTGGGCACCAAACGGTGCTTATTCAATTAAACCTAGCTTTAGTTCACACGGTTAAATTTGGCATTGACTTAAGACCTTATGTCAGACAACTATTACTTTTCAGTTATGTAATCGATTCATAAGGGTATTTTGTGTCGGTGGTTTTTTTTATGGGACAGGGGGGCAAACGGATCGCCTGATGGTAAGCGATTACCACTGGCCATGGACACCCGCGACACCAGAGAGGTTTTCTGTGAGGCCGTGGTACCATTTCGGTCGAGCCGAAGTTTTTTTTTTTTCGTTTAAAATGTTTGTGTTTTCAAAATGTTTTTTTTTCGAAGCATGGGTCTCCTACGTAAAAAAGTTGGTTACTCAAATTACGCTGAAAGCTTCACGTAACTAGATTTAGTATTGTCAATGGCACAATGGCTTTTAGACAGAGCATAACATAAAATAATAAAAGTATCACAACTTTATTCTCCAAAGGCTTACTTTTTTTTTAAAAAAAAAAAAGCTTACTAGCAATGTGGGTCGCACATTACTAGTATTCTTGTTAACCCCTCGTGCTAAGCCAAATGCTTGTGTTACGAGTGGGTTCACGTCGGTAGTGCAATGGGTGGGGTTCGAACCGGCAACCACATGATCGCAAGTCCGACGCCCTAACCATTAGGCTACCGCCGCTTCAAACTTTATTACTAGTGATGTGCAATCACTATCCGCCAGTAGGTATTTAATAAGAGGATGAGCTTATTGTCATTAGCCGGGCAATAGGCTCACTAAAAGCCAAATATCCGAGCTTTTACTACAGGTATGAGAATAGATACTACGTACTGTGAATTACCAAAAGGAAATACCCATGAACACTACTCGATCTGGGAATCAAACAAAGGACCTCCCGCTTAACTGCCACGCTTACGACCACTAGATCAATGAGGTGGAGAGAAAACGTTGAATAAAATAAAGAGCTAATTAAATTCTAGTAATTAATTAGTAACTTAGTTATGTACATACTTAATTAACTAGTGTAATATGTACTTTTGAATTGCCGACTAAAAACTTTATTATTCACTCATTTCATTTAGTAATTTCGTAATTCATCTAGTTTTCTCTATGAACGGGTTGGTTTTTAATTCTTTATTTATGTTTGTTTATATAAAATGTTGCCCAACCTAACCCCAGATAGTGCGTGTGTTTATAAAAATGATTTCTCACAAACACCAATGTCTAATTGTCTATACCCAGTAACTCTTTAGTTTAGTCATTTTTAGCACGACTGTTACGCTAAAGTTCCTGGGTTCGATTCACAGGTCGAGTAGTGTTATTGGTATGTACTTAGTTGTCTTCATCAGCAGCTTCGAGTTTGGAATTATGCTATAGGCCCAGCCCCCTACAATTACATGGGATCTCAACATACCGTTGTACTGTAGATGTCCATTAGTACATCTCTGCTTAAACCTTCAGGGAATACAGGCGTCTAGATGCGGCTACAGAATCAATATTTTACTCATATTGACTACTACATCCGACTTTCCCAAGCCAATAATTCTCTTTGTTGTTCCAATCTCAAAGGGAATGTATCAAAGAAATTCGACTCATTTGGCATTGTAATTGAAAAAATGTGATTTCTTGTCTGCAAGGTGCAACTCTGTTATTTACCAAACACCTTTTGTGTACATCGTGCATATCTTTACTGGAATGCTTTGAATGGAGGTGCTCACTCACTGCACAGTAACGCATGCATTTCGGTACAAGTGATGTGAATGAACCTTTCAGCTGTAGATATTTTTGTATGAAGTCTTAGATAATCTCGCACAAACGTCAAATTAACGCGTAAATAAGGTGATAAAAAATGGCGAAAATATCTTTCACTTAAATATGTATGTGACATAAGAAAGCCTACACTTTCACTGTCTCATTAGTCTACCTATTACGCTAGCGGTCCTGCGATTCCCAAGGTCGAGAAAAGTGTTATTGGGTTTTTCTATGAAATTCTCAGTAGCAGCTCGGAGTTTGGATTTGGGCCCAAATAGCAATAGACTCGCCCCCTATTATATAGGACCTAACTATACCGGGGAACTGTGAATGTGGGTATACATAAGTACTTCACTGCCTAACCCTTCGGGAAATAGAGACGTGATGATTGACACTTTCACTGACTTTGCCGTATATAAATTTTTTATATAAGGCATGTAACAAACTAAAAAACTCAAGACTGATAATTTTTAAAGTATTAAATATATAAAGCCATTCTCTTTGGGTGCCCGTAGGTACGGTCCAGTTGCACGTTCTCACGATAGCAAGTGATTGGTGGGCCTGTCATTGACCCAAGAATTAGTGGACTGGACCCATGACTTTATATGAGCTCCGACTATATTCGTATTTACACAATTATTAAGTTCTAATAATTCTTTCGTTAACATATAATCAAGTTTGTTGATCGTGATATTTGAGTTAGTTTTGTTTACATTAAAATAATCATTATTGACTTCTTTGCCGTTAATTGCATATCATTAATTATACTGTTGCAGGTCAATGTCGCGTCTACATTTAAATTTTTATCGTTTTTCTTAGTTTGCCAAAGCTAATAATGAAAAAATATATTTTATCTTATAAGCTGGATAAAATCTTGGTCTTTTAAAATAAAATCTTGGTCAATAGGTATACATATTTTATTATTCCTTTATTAAACAAAGTAGCGCAGAGTATTGCTGATAACACAGAGTCTATCTATACCGTGTATTTAGTATATATAAAATTATTTTCATCCTTACTCACAATTAATTACTAAATACATATATAATGATTTTATGCATAATTCTGATTCGGATACAGGTAATCTAGGTTAGTACACTACCATTTCGTCTTCTACTACTTTAAAACTTCGTAAACTTATTAATAACTAGCTTCCGCCAGCGGCTACGCCCGCTTTATCAACGACCCATGTCACTTCCCAGAACAAAATAATCAAATAATTTTCCCGTTTTTGCAACATTTTTTAATTGTGCTCCGCTCCTATTGATCGTAGCGTGATGAAAAGTATACTATAACCTGCCCAGGAGTATGAAGAACAATTGTACCAAGTTTCGTTGAAATCCGTCGAGTGGTTTTTGTTTCTATAACGAACATACAGACAGACAGACAAAAATTTTACTGATTGCATTTTTGGCGTCAGTATCGATCACTAATCACCCGCTGATAGTTATTTTGGAAATATATTTCATGTACAGAATTGACCTCTCTACAGATTTATTATAAGTATATATAGAAGATAATTACACTCACAATTATTTCCAGTGAAGTATTTTGCACGAAACAATAGGTTAGGAACCTAGATTAATGGTATCCGAATCTGAATATTCTGTTTGACTTACGATTTATTTTACGTTTTTACGGGCAATGCGGTCATGTACAAGTAAGTATGTACATGTATCTATTGATCCAGTAAACTTCTCGTCTATGCTGATATCCTGTGAAAGTGACAAAATATTTATGCAATTTTGATCAAAATGATAATGAATGCATTTTTATATTGATATTGAATCATTCCTCAACCCTAAATGATGTTTCTGAGTTGGGTAGATAGACACAAAAAAATATTTTTATATACTTCAGGTAACACATTTTATACTAATGTACTCATCTTTGAACATCTAATAAAAAGAGAATTCGAATTTCTTTTTGGCTAAAATAAAAATTTCAAGTTTATCGATTGTCTTTTTATCTCGTAATATAAAACATTTATAAATTTAGAATGACGGTAAATTATTTTAAAAGTCCATTTATATCTGTTATTTTTGTCAAAAATGCCAGTAGACACGCAACTTGCTGTATTGGTTTATTTATTCCAAAGATAATTTACTAATAAAATATTGCTAAGACAAACGTAAACCCAATAACATTGCTCGACCTGGGAATTCAATCCAGGACCACTTGACGATCGAGGCAGTTGTCAATAGTAACTAAGCTGATTAATCTATAATTCTATATGCAAGGATAAGCTACACTTGCCGGGGACAGTTTTCGGAAGCAAATTAATACAACTTCTAAAATTTGTTAAGGCCGCCTTTCTTTCTGAATGAATACTCGACAAAAAACCTCTATTTCACAGTGTTAACTGTTATGTAGCGGTGACAGGAAAATTATGTCGTTTTTTCGAGCAAGTTATAACAGCACTTGTGTCATTTGTCATATCGAAGACAAGACATAGTATTGGTACGACATGGACGATAGAATTTCAAATAATAGTGTAGAAGATATGTTTGCAATTGTTGCAACCTACTTACGGCGTATTTATATGTCAAATCTGTCAGTAAATCTGCTTACCAGAGATAGGATTTTGACATAAGATCCATGCATATAATGTCAAAATCCTATCACTAGTATGTCTACTGACAGATTTGACATAGAAACCGAACCGGCTGTTATGGAAAATAATATAGAAACTTTTTTCTGATTTTACTTTTTGCCTGCTTCATTGATGTAGTGCTTGCGCGCAGCTGCCGAGCGGAAAGCATGGGTTCGATACCCATGTTGAGTGTTGCGAGGTGTTGTAAAATAATCTCAGGAGCAACTCAAGTTTATGTTTGTGTTCTGTTAATCGTAATTTACCTATTAATTGGGACCTAAAACATACCGCTGAACTGTGGTTATAGGACGCGATGTTAGGTACATTAAGTTACTTACGATACTCATTGCCTTAACGCCTTACTTAACTTCTTAAGTAAGGCGGCCGACAAATTGTTTAACTGTATTCCATCGTTGTATGGAGCGTATGTGAGTTGTATATGGTTTTTACTCGTTTTGTTATTAATTATTTAAAAAATATGTGAAACTCCCTTCAGAATCTCTTTTTTTAATCTAATTGTATCTATGCCAATGTTAATTTTATATTCGTCCATTGCGCTCTTTGATAAAAACAATAACATTCAAAAATGGATTACGAGTTATACATCATGCAGTCTACAAAAGGACCAAACGTCACTGGAATGACAATTCGAAATTTGACAGTTCGACATGGTCAAACAACCGTTATAATGTAAGTGTATTCGAATTCTTAGTTCATCGCTTCTGTGTATCACTTTTGAATATAAACATTTGCATTTCAATGGCTTTAAATCAATGGAGTCGCCTACTTAAGGGCCTCGGCACAAATTCACTAAGATACTGCCTTGCATGACAACTTACAAAGTGGAACAAATATTTGAGCACAAGCTTTGGAAATGTTGTAGTGTAATGGACGCAAAGATGGAAATAATATGACGTGACAATGCATTGAAAACAAGCACGCTGTCGGATGGGTTAATTATACAAATTCGTTGCATGGTTCTCACATACATGAGGCAACTAAGCAAACTACAATGGTCCTATTAACAAAATAAAAGTGCCAACATTTAAATTTATAGATATTTATTTGGTACGGAAAACGTAAAAGGCAGCTGCATGGCAAAAGAAGGAACGGGCGCTCTTCAAATACATAATAGACGCATTTTTAAGGAATGTAAATCAACAAACCTAACAAAACATACCTACTAGGTATACACCTGTCTTCCAAAATGGTTAGGCAGTGGTATAATAAAGTACACCCATAGTTCGCCGGAGAATTTCATAGGAAAACTCAATTACACTTTGCTAGACCTGGGAATCAAACCCAGGGCGTCTAGCGTAGCAGTCGCGCTTACGTCCACGAGATTAAAAAGCCAGTAACCTAAATCAAATCATCACTCATTTTTGTTATTAGTAGTTCTTAAACGTCAATACCAGGGTTACATTTACGCTATTGAGGTGACCTGACATTACTCGAAAATTGTTTAGTCATTGACACGATAAGAAAAAGTAATTCGAAGCATTCTCCCAAAGAGTTGATAGGACTCAAATCCAACAAAAAGTCACCCAACATTAGCTACCTAATATAGTAACTAATGTAGACGTTGCTATTACTTTGGATATAAGTCAATCAGTAAATCTTTTTGATAGAGATAATTTCCAAAAAAATATTTTTTGGAAATTATCTCTATCAAAAAGATTCTTGAGTCTTTATTTTGTTCCATTCGTTTTGAGTTCCTATGTCACATACTGGTTGGCCATATTCCTCGAATTACGACTTGTGAATATCTATTATTAGTACAGCCCTAAAAATAATATTTAAAAATTATTTTTATTAAAAAATATTTTTTAAACGTGGGAGAGCCGGCCGGCGTGATACCACTGCCTCACAGAAAACCGGCGTTAAACAATGCTTACGTTGTGTTTCGCTGAGTGAGTGAGGTTACCGGAGGCCCAATCCTCTTTTAAAGGTCGGCAACGCACTTGTGACTCCTCTTTTGGTGTAGCGGGTGTCCATGGGCGGCAGTAATCGCTTACCTTCAGGTGATCCGTCTGCTCGTTTGCCCTCCTAACCCATAACATAACATAATCAACCCATTATATTGTCCCACTGCTGGGCACGGGTCTCCTCTCAGAATGAGAGGGATTAGGCTATAGTCCACCACGCTGGCCTAGTGCGGGTTGGCAGACTTCACACGCCATCGAGAAAATCTCTCAGGCATGCAGGTTTCCTCACGATGTTTTCCTTCACCGTTTAAGCGCGTGATAATTAACTATTAATACGTACATGACTTTGAAAAGTCAGAGGTGCGTGCCTTGGGTTCGAACTCGAGACCTTTGACTTGGCAGTCCAACGGTCATACCACTAGGCTATCACTGCTAACCCATAAAAAAAATGCCCTACACTTAGACGAAGGCTGTTCGGTTTGTTTAATGCTACTAATGAAGACGCTGCTCCGTATGCTCCGTATGCAACATAAGATATGTAAGAACACTGTTGAACTCGTGACCTCTATATAAATACCTAAGTCACACAAAATGAATCGTTAATCCAAACAATGCATTGCCTAGCTATATCAATTAAAATATTCCCAACAAACCAGACGATGAAATACAAATCTTCAAAGATACTATAAATAATTTTCAACGATTTCTAACTACACAATTTTATTCATATACGAGTAGCTATTTGAATAATGCAATCATTAGAATATTGAAACCATCATAATGTAAAACTTAGACCGTCATATTTTTCTTGTGTTGCCCGTTGCGATGTAATTTACATGAGATCTCGCAGCTTCATTGCGTTATTATGTAACTAGAGAAAACCTAGCAATTTGTTGATCTGTGAGTTGTAGAGTAAGCTAACCTAACCCAACTCCCTTATTGAACCACAAATGCTGATTAAATACATTAATTTTTTAGGATAAAAAATAGAAAGCAAAATTTATTTTTCACTGATACGTAATATGTTTTCTAGTTCTGTCGCAAAATGGTGGGTACCTTAGGTATTTAAAATTATATTAGGTTCTTTATGGTGTGGGTCTTGCAGTATTAGCGAATACTCTTCTTCTTTTCCGGAATTTAAACTGGATCTAGCTTCCTTCTCTTGAACTTTGTCCTGATTTCTACAAAGTTGACTTTCTCACGAAACGACATAACCAACGACAACGGTCGCGAAGCCCACTTGTGGGTACTATAGTACAAAAGACGTTCTTATTACCTCAATCTCCAGTGTCGACTTACGTCGGTCATAAATGCAACGTTAATGATTGTTTTTATGATTGTCTTCTCTGCTAGCATCGAGAGTAATTTCGAGTCGATGCACTTGTTTTTATATTATTTTTTGTATCAAGCTTTACCTGCGGTGAAGTGCTTTCTTAGAAGAAATTGCTGTACTGTGACCGAGTTTATCTCGCAATTTATTATGAACCCGATCGATGTATCATAGTGATAGTAATTTCATCACGGTGACCTAGTTGGTCACTTTACTCACTCGTTATAGATTATCATTTATTTTTACCTTTTAGAATCTAAAAAGCATTATAATTTTATTGCCTTTATATTTTTAGCATAAAATTTGTTTCCGTTCGTTCGTGTCGTTTTGTCGGTGTTCCTAAATATTTCTTATTTGTCTTAATACTTTTTTAATTAGGACAAAATAAACATATATCTTTCTTTCTGCAGCAGTAGGTATACTCATCAATGAGCTGAGTCTTCATCACGATGATTGTTGTCAAAACAACTTTTTATTGATGTATGAGGACCATATCGTATTTTTGATCGCCATTCCTGCTCATTATTTAATATATTCTTCTATTAAGCCAAGTAGGTAAACATTCCGTAGAATTATCACACTCTATTAGATTTGGATTCGATATTGTTTAAACAGTTTGTCACGCAACTGGTTGTAAAGTAGTAACCTCAAAAGTTTTGTGCGTTCAGATGTTTTATTAATTCCAACTACGTAGATAAAATAATGTATAGTCAGCTGCCGACTTATTTACTATATTTTAGGTCATGCCGTGAATATGACTATTTACTTGCGGATAATGTAATTTATAAATATAAACCAAATAGTTTTGAGGAATAATTGTTTGAATATTTGATTTCGTCACAAATTGTTGAATGTTACAAAAACATGACATATTTAGGTTATGTATCCATTCTTCTCTTACATAAATTATTTTAAAAAGCTCTAAAAAAAAGAAAGCTATTAATACAAAAAGTCTTGTGACCAAACCATGACTAAATAATGACAGAAATTCCTCTCTGTCTAAATTGATACTTAAACGGACAGTTGAAAAAGAAATATGAGAATCTGAATTCTGAATATACAATCTATTTGCTTATGAGTGTCCACGCTTCATCGATTTTGCTTTTTTCACGTCTGCCTCATTATGCCCAGGTAACGTTACATTTGCTAAATTATGTAAGTAGGTAATATTACAGTATTTATCGATAGTTTAAATATACCAATACTTAATAAGAGTTACCTAACTTTTTGGTGGTGGGATCTTATGATGCGTCTGGCTAATATTACTAATATATTTAACTATATTCCATCGTTGTATGGAGTTTATGTGAGTAGTCAGAAAGGGTATTTACTTGAATTTACGATCTCTATCTTAGAACCTATTTGTATTTGTCGTCGGTTCTCTGCAACCCAATTTATGAGCAATACTGAAAGTTTTTTCTAGACTGGTTGTCAGACTTTTTAGGCTTCTGACTACCTAACACTTATCATAGGTGTTCGTAATGACCCCTCCGGTCTCGACGATAATGGACGCATCCACAGACTGACCGCGGCAGGCCCAGCTCATTTCTCAGCGTAGTTATAACTAAACCTTGAGCTCCTCAATGTCAAGGTATCCTATAGGTAGATATTCTATGGGTTGAAATACGCCCTTTTTCTATGCGAACTTGGCTTGGCTTGACTTGGCTTGACAACTACCGTTTGTCTAAATAAACTAGAACGTACGAGTATACCTGTGGGATCGGTTTAATTTGAATTCTTGTAATATTATGGTTAGCAACACTAAGACTGAATCGGAAAAAGTAAGGTTGGTAGGTCTGGTGGTTCGGTCGTTCGGTTGGCAGGATTAATTCTCCGATTTAGTTTTAATTGTTCGTTGCTAGTTGTAGGTTGTAATAAAAAAGATGAAAAAATAAAAGAAGTTGTCTACATACCAGTATAATGCAAATTTGAAAATTATTCTAGAACTCATGTAAAAAATATATTTATTAAACAAGCATATCTGCAGATCGTGGTTCTGTGTCTGTCATAACGTAGTCTGTATTAAATGAATTATTCATGAAGTTTCTGTAATAGTGCACTTAGTTTCTTTGAGAGATTTGATGTATTTAGAAAATTGTATTTGCAGAACCGGATACAAAAGATATGTACTAATTATACCGTACATGTAAAAACTTTTTTATTTATCTAGAGAAGATTGGTAGCTCTCACGAATATCTTGCAATACTATTTTTTATAACCGAATTCAAATAAATAGCAAGTTCTTAATTCGTCTGTTACATGTTTATAGAACTTTGCTCGGTGGAAGGACCTCTTGGGGTCGGACTGGCGCCAGCCTACGCCCTACCACCCTTACGTCTGAGTTTGTCCTAAAGCACCTTAGTGTGTATTTCGAGCCAATTCCCCTCGGTTGCTACGGCTCTGGCAGTCCCTAGGGGCTCTTAAGGGTCGGCAACGCATCAGCAACTCCTCTGGTATTGCAGGTGTCCATGGGCGACGATGACTAGGTACTTACCATCAGGCGGCTCGTCAGCTCGTTTGCCGACACAATCCATTAAAAAAATCTTCAACGAACTTTAATTGCAAATAGATATGTTAATTGTGTATACATTATTTTGTTGTAAATTAACTAATTTTGACTATTCTATTTTTATCTGATAGACAATATGGGACCTTCGAGGTGGTCCTATACTCTGACTATCGGTTCTGTAGATTCATATTGATTTCTCACATAGCTATTTACCGTCTTACTGTTGGCCACGGGTCTTGGCTATATGCTGGCCTGGTGCGGTGAAGCAGACTTCACACTGTTTTTTTAGGTTTAGCTTAAACCTGCCCGTGATGCTCTAAAGGGTTCGAAAGGATGGGATTTTAGTTTCATAATATAAAAGAAATGCGAAAGTAATTATATTTCAATAAAGCTAATTGTTTTATTTGGCTATCAGAATGTTGTGGCATATCTTAAAATTCCAAATAAAATATTTCGACTCTTGACCTCGCTGCGTGATCGATTGAACGCGTGTTTGAGTCCGAACTGGTTAGGAAAACCTTAGACGTGCACGTGAGTAAAACTGTAAACAATCATAAAAGTTAATACCTCGACCTCTAATTGATCTTTAAAAATAAAAATTGAGAAATGTTCGTTGGTACCTAATCACATCACTTGAGAACGGTTGGACCGATTCAGCTAATTTTACCCAAGTTTTTATGGACAGAAACAATGTAAAAGTTGCCCGGAAAATTAGATAAGAGAATTAAAGCGAAATAAACACAAGTTTCTTAAGCTCTGTCAGGGTGTTACGAGTAAGTATACCTACTGTAAACAGAGGCCGTACTACAAAATGTTAACTCGATCATTTTTAGGTAGTCAGAAAGTGATAGATTTATTTAATGTGTAGAGCAGCATCCCTCTTTCTCAATCGCAATAACACGTGGTGCGGCTTCAGGGATTAACTTGGTAAACCCAAAACTACTATTCGCACGAACGCGGACAAAGTCGCGGGTGAAATCTTCTTCATTTTCATTAACTACTACTGTAATTAGACATTAATTTATGGCTCTAAAAGTATTTGATGCGTGGATTGACTAAAAGTACAGCTTTATAACATTGTAACGTCTCTCAGTTCAAAAGTAATTGCCATTTGCTCGTTCAACGATTACCTAACAAATAATGACAGCCAATATCTTTAAGTATCATCTTTATGTTTTGCTTTCTTTGCCTATCTGACATATTACGGGTAATCTTGCTAAATGCCTTTCAAAACGGAATGCGCACAATATAGTCACGGATTTACCAACGCACTTGCAAGTTATGTCGTGGATAAATATCTTAATTCAGATGTCACGTTTCTCTACACAATAATATTTGTGTAGGCATTGTACTTATCGATATGTACAAAATGGCCTCACTGAGACTGCTCCATTGGTCGAGTGGTCCCAAGCGCGACTGCTACGCTAAAGGTCCTGGGTTCGATCTTCAGGTCGAGCAGTGTTATTGGGGTTTTCTATGAAATTCTCAGTAGCAGCTCGAAGTTTGGATTTGTGCCCGGTTAAAGGCAATAGGCTCACCCCCTATTACTTGGGACCTAAAAACATACCGATGAACTGTGGGTGTACATTAGTTGGTATCTACACCTCTGTCTAATCCTTTGAGGAATACAGGCGTGAATGAATCACAACGGCTACAGCTATATCATACGAGTATGGGCAGACTTCTCATTGTATAGGCAATTGGCAATTTACAGCATACCTAATATGTGGGTCCCTGTCTGTGAATCATATTGTGGCTATTTTAACCCTCCTGATTAAGTTGGTAGGACATAGTCGACGGATAACTTTACCGCTGAAAAACCGCTGACGTTGTTAAACATTTTGCACTGCCCGAGTCCTATGGTCCCCATCAACCTATTTACTATCTCACTGCTGGCCACGAATTCTCGGTCAGCCCGATGTTGTCATAAACGACATATTTTTAGACTAGTTCCAACTTAAACCTTCTTCGTTAGTAAGATAGATATCGGTAACTTAAGCTTATATTCGAATAACTTACTCTATGCATTGTGTATTGTTATTTCAAACCAAGTTTATAGGAAGTATGCACTACGATACCTTTGCCAAGGTTGAAAGTGACAAGTTTAAGAGTATTATCTCACGACGGAACCACTGGATCAATTTTCATGGTAATGTTTGGCTCCACTAAATTCAGATTTAGTGTTGGGCCTTTTGTTTTTCTGAAGCGTATATTAGAATACTAGCGACCCGCCCGCGGTTTTACCCGCGTTGCCCCATTCCTAAGAGTCGTAGCGTAATGTTAAATAGCTTAAAACCTTCCTCTTGAATCACTCTATCTATTAAAAAAATTATATATAAATAATATACAGCTTTTATAACCTAAATAACAAAAGCGCCTAAGTAATTTAAAGCAAAAGTTCACACATGAATATCACGGGTCGCTGAATTCTTATGTGGCATATCACATTTAAAAGTATAAATAGATCCTATTGTCTTTGAATGCTCTAAAAAAACCTCTTGGTCATTCTTTTGTCTATGTCTATTGTTATACTTTTTAAATGTCCTCTCCCGTGAAGTTTTGCGTAATCCGAACCTTTTTAGCCTTATACTCGTGAGAGCCCCAGGGTTCGTGCGCTGTCAGTCGAGTCCATCTGCTCTGTGACAGTGAAACCACTACGATGTCAATGGCCACGCAATGTCCCCTACTATGTGATACCTGTTTGTATCCAGGTATCTTTCATAACTTCTTTGAACGTTAAAAATTGTTTTATTACCTTATCTAGAATATTTGGTAGGCGAAATTTGACGTGTCAGAACTGTTGCAGACTCGTGGTGGTAATATTATAATACATTAGTAATATTTATACATTTTATATAAAACTCGTTTCGTGACGTTTTTTTTTAAAATGAGAATCATGGATGCGCGTTCGTTGTACGTGCCTTACTTAGCCTACTCAAGCATAACGTCAATTACTGTTTAAAAACGTTTAAGTCACGAATTCTAAAGTGAAGCATAATGTGTTTGTATTCGTAGTAGCGTCACTAGGGAGACAAGGAGGATGCGGAGTGGAGTATAAAAAAAGTCGCTGCGCCTGCGCATGTAAGCGACACCTTGCTAATCACAAACAGCATTCCACTATTTTCTATGTAGTAGTTATTTCCATTGCATAATAAATCGTATTTTTTTATTTCAAGCAATTTTGCTTGAGAACGGTCCGACCTATAGTTAAAATCATCATCATTATCGGCCTTTCCTTTCCTAGCAGTCTATGTAGTTGGCCAAGGCTACTTATAGTTCATGAGATCAGTCCAATATCTGAAGAATATCTTTGAATATTCCACAAAGAAGCGAAGCATGAATAATACAACTAAGAAAGGTATTCTTATGTCTTTTACCGTTTCCAAGGCCCGGCGCGGTCACAATATAAGCCGTAAGCTCAGCTTTAGATCCCATTTGCAGATCAAATTTTGATCTGCGCGGGAGCAATTAAGAATGATATAATTATGCTTATTGATCGTGCAATGTTCGAGCGTGCGTGACATACATCTATATTGGTACAAGCAACAGGCATTCAAGCTTAGATCGTAACCGGCACGTGTACGTCAAGTTGATTCCAATGACTTAGATCCACTAGGCGTAGAACAACGATTTTCTCGACTAATCGACATAAAAGATTAGTCGAGAAAATCGTCACGATTGGCGTAGCGGTTGAGCGATCAGCTTCTGCGCCATGTGTTGTGGGTTCGATCCCCACACGGAGCAAATACTTGCATGATCTACAAGTAGTTGTTCCGGGTCTGGGCGTTTGTGTATGTGAAAATTTGTGTTTGTAAACGCACCCACGAAACAGGAGAAAATCCTAGTGGGGGGGCAACGTATTTAAAAAAAAAACTTAAAAATTTCATGTAATTTTTTTTACGAGAATATTATAGAAATAATGTTCTATACTATTCACGTAAAAAATTGTTATTCTATGGAAGAATCTAAAACCCATCCTAAATACCAAATACCTGATTCACTGCTGAACAAAGGCCTCCTCCAAGGAGCGCCAACCATCCCATAAGTTCCATAAGGATCGGTTATATGCCTCGCTGCATCAAACGATTTGTCTATGATCTCGTTGAAGTCCGTCCTTTGCTTCGATTTTCGATGCGTGGTCTGTAATCGAGAACCTTATTGCCCCAGATATGCCATTTTAAAATTTTACTAGCAAAGTTGCAAATCAAGCGCAACGAAATTAAAGCTTTCAACCTTACGCTGCAAAAAACTATCGATCCACCTTCACATATTTTCATTGATGTTACCATTAATGTGAATCAAAAAATTACTGAAATAGAATTAATCGTATGGCGCTGTGAATGAGTACAATTGGCCTCCAGTTACAACATCACGCCTGTATTCCTCGTAGGGTTAGTTAGAAGCGTACTAATGTACACCCACACACTCCGAGCTGCTACTGAGAATTTCATAGAAAAACCCAATAAATCTTTGTTCGACCTGGGAATCAAACCTAGGATCTCTAGCATAGTAGTTACACTCAGAACTACTAGGCCACAACTAGGCTAATGAGGCAGTTACGATACGATAGTAAATGACTAACAAATTAGCAATCTGAAGATTTTGTTACGTAAATTCTCTTAAGGTCTTCACTCCACACCCTCAACTAGCACCATAGAACCCGGATCTGCCACAGCCTCATTGCCTAACAATATTTCTCGTTAAACGCTACATCTTCCAGGATCAAAGTTCATATGTTATTTTATTAGTTAGAATCTAATCGTGAAAGATGTTTATCGTCGTCTTAATGAGCTGCGGGAAGCTCAGTTAAGTGATCACGACTAATGTGTCGTAGAGTTGTTATTAAGTAACATTTTTGGCAGATGGAAGACTGTTCATTAAATTGTAATAAGTAGTAGTGTAAACGCATAACCATGCATTGATAACAGTTAAAAAGAACCTACAATAATAAAATATAATAGTCAGATATAATATTAGATTTCCAGATCCAAAGAAAAATCGCATCGAATTTCTAGAAATAATGTCTGCATGTGTAACTCAATCTATTTAACTTTTTAAATCGTAAAATGCGACTGCATTTGAATACTATTAGCTTTTTCATAGATTATTATTTATTTAATGATTAATCTATATTCCCGACTCCATTTCTAACGTGTGTGGAAGAGAATCATTATTTCTCTATTACACACACAAAGACAAAAAAAGAACTAGGTAGCTTCCCAGCATCTTCCCTGACAGCAGAGATCACGCTACTGTTGCGCTTACGCATGTATTTTCGCACACAGAACGGTGTCAACACGCAGTATTCGTTTCCCTCGGGCTTAACGATACTTGCATGCTATCAGGTAATTAATTAGCATACTTATACTGGTATTCACGGCAATACAAGTGTTATTAAATATAACGCACTTCTGTCTGGCTATTCGTAAACAACATTGACCTTTCATATTTTTGCGAAATGGTTCAAATGACGTACTTATGAACGTTCGTTTAGCAATAGGTACAGTTAAACTTGCTTTACCCGCTTGGGCATGTGGAAAAAAGAGAAGTCTATTATAAAATAAGTAATAAAAACAATCTCTTATCATTTCTTAAAAATGTATTTAAAGGAAAGAAAATAAGAATTGTTCTTATTATACATAGTTAAACGCAGCAAGCTTTGCCTTGAACTTTTAACCTTTTGGCTGACTAATTTGACCACGACATGAACTAGCTCATTCATACAATACGAAAAATTCTTGATAATACAGTAACAATTCGTACAGATTAACGAATTCAAATACAGTTTAACTGTTCGTTCAGATACAGAATCCTCTGCTACCGTCGTGAATTTTGTTAGCTGCTGTATTCCATGTATTTTAATATAAGAATAATAACGTTATGGCAACATCGGTTTTTGATGTAAGAGTATAAACGTCAGTCAAAAAATCAGTTCAGTTATTTCACGATAAATACAAAGGAATGTACGTAATCTATTCACCATTTAAAAATAAATTAATATAATCTATAAAATGCAGTCATCAACAATTTAACACGATAACGTCCATTATTTGTTTAATGCTTTAGTATATGGAGTACATGAATCTTTTACTTTGAAAAAATCATTCACATGATCACATCCTGATTCAAGTTCTACGTATAGATATTTTTTTTTTGTCTTTTACGGTACTTTTTATGATAATCTTATTTCGCTTTTTCTTCGATCCTATTTTTATGGTATTTACAGTATTTGCAGTATTATGTATATTTATATTTTTTATACCTTTTTTTTGTTTCTTCTTTTTCTTTTTCCGAGAATTGTTGGGTTTCCTTTTGGATTTTTTAGTTTTTGCTTTGGGGTTTCTCCTTTTGGTTTTTGATTTTACACTTGCTGACTCTTCAGTTTTCGGTTCACCTGTACTTTCATCTTCATCGGTGGCTTTCTTCTCATATGTTTCTTCCATTTCTTCAGCACTTTGTCCTGCTTCTTCATTTCGACTGTCTTTATCTTCTTCTTTCTCTTCATTGTATGAATTTTCTTCACTTGTAGTGCTTATATCATCGCCTTCGCATATACCTTTATAGGCTATTCCTATATAAGGGTTTTGAGATATGGCTAATTGTAAATCACAATATGTGTTGTAAGTTTTCCCGTTAGTCCCACAATAGTATGTCCGTGCTCGTTTCCATGGGCAAAACACTTTGCCTTGTGAATGTGCAATAAGCATAAGGAGTACAGTGACTGTAAAAAAGTATAAAAATGTTATGACCGGCCAAAGTGATTTAACTTCCTTACAAATTGAAATATACCGCGTATTATTGGGGCTAATAGTTTCCCGCATAGATTTATGTTAAAATATTTTGCTTGATTGTGTAACTTACTTACTATAGAGCTTACTATAGAGAAACAAACTTACTTGCACAAATATTAATCATGATTGTTCAATGTTTTCAAAATATTGTGTTTGCGCAAGCACATTATTAACGCCTGAAAATTCATAAAATACTGGTTCGTATCAATCAGTAATAACACCAAGACAGGAATGATACTTAGTAGTAACACAGCATACATGAAAGTAATCAAGGTGTTTATGTTCTTAGTGAAAACTATATTGCTAGTATGATTCTGCTGTGAAATATACCTACTCAAATTAAGGTTTACTCAGTACCTACTGTGGTGAAAAACATGGTGTGTTCACTTTCCAATAGGCAAAAATCATTTACTCCAGTCGTTGTAATTTGCTAAAGATAATGGAATTTCTTCATATGGAAACGGTCGTTTAAGATCCAGGTAGAGGAACAAAAAATACCATAATGCACGACGTGCAAAGTTGAGAAATAGTGTTGATGTGTCAAGACATGATCAATATTGGAAGTAAACTAGATATAAGTTGGAGAAGATATTATAGAAGGTGCACCAATAGTAATCAAGTTTAAAAAAGGTGGTATACAATTTTGTGAAGTAAGACAAAATTTAAATATTAAATTATGTTAAGGGTCCGGCGGAGATTGAATTGCCCACAAAAACGTAATACCGAAATAAATCGTAATCCAGACAATATTCTTTCAAATTATGTTATTATTCGAATTTCGATACCATCAATCTAGGTTCCTACGGTACCATTTCGTCTACTACTACTTCACTGGACATAAAAGACCAAACTTGGTAAAGTTATCAAAACTTGCATTCGCTTACATTTATTTCCAGTGAAGTATTTTGGACGAAGGTAGAGTAGGAACCTAGATTAACGGTATAATACTAGTAATATGCGACCCACATTACTAGTATTCTTGTTAACCCCTCGTGCTAAGCGAAATGTTGTGTTACGGGTGGGCTTACGTCAGTAGTGCAATGGGTGGGTTTCGAACCGGCAACCACATGATCGCAAGTCCGACGCCCTAGCCATTACGCTACCGCCGCTTGAACAAATTATTACAATTAATTACAAAATATTTCGGTATTACGCTTGTACGAGTAAGAGAAATTCGGTCCGCCGGACTCTTAAGAACTAGAGTTCCCATGCGCAACTTCGCCTGCGTACTTAGGTAATTTTCCTTTCTAAAATATATTGTGCCAACTCTGCCTACACCATTTTCATAACATAAAATGTATTTAGTCTTGACGACGTCTAACGAGTTTAGGGGGGAAAAATGTAAAGTGCACTTTGTCGGTTTTATAATTATTTTCCAAAACTTGTGTTTCTCCGAAGTTTAATTTGTAATTATAGTGGATAGTTAACCATTAAGTGTTCGTAAACGTGTGCGAATGTAGGCAAATGATATAAAATTGAAAATCGTGACTTTTGTGTTCACTCCTAAACCCGTGTGTGTGTCAAACGTATGGTAATGTGTGCGGACTTTATACAAACATCCTTCCAATCCTTTCTTAGTGCTCGTCTACAGTGCGAAAGGAACCAGCATGCAAACTTTCAGGGATCTAGCTCCTGTAGTTTCGGCTGTGCGTTGATACGTCAATCACTCATGTTCTTCTTTTATATGTATAAATAAAACATGGATTGGTTTGATGACAGTTTGAAATTATATCGGGCATCCAAAACACCTAAATGATTTTGGGATTCCATAAAACCTACGTAATTCCGGACAAAATATCCAGGCACCTGTTTGTGCTTCTACTGTTGTAAAATTACCTTCAATACAAAACCCGCAGATTAAGGTTTAAAACTTTGATGTAGGTACACTTCTTTTTACACTGTCTATATGTATATTCCATACTGTCTTTGATGTTTTATATTAAGGTATTATTACTGACAGCAATTGCAAAATGTAGGGAAACACAGTAAAATGGTATAAGGAATTGTCCCATTTATTTAAGACTCATGGCTACCCTACACAATCAACAAAATTATTACTTCTGTCACATCACTAAATTATTGTTTCATCTTTAAACCTTACTCTATCTGAAACCTCATGATGTTTGTAATTAGCCTTGCTGTTTAGTTTAACGACATTTAATTGATCTTTTTCGCATCCACCAATGTGCAATATTTTTAAATAAGGCTTATATTCATTGGTCATATCACAAATTACCATGTATTGGTTTCCATCTGAGCCACATATTGGGCTGTGGATGATAGGGCAATTTGTTCTTCCATGAATTGCAGTCGCGTAGTGGCACAATGATACTATGAATACTGCTGAAACTGAAAAAACGATTAGACGATTATTATAGTATACCATTTTGAATACATCTTCAATAATCATTAAAAATCCCTTCATCAGCTCTTATCCCATTTATGAGCTGGTCTATTTGCATTTGTACCAATTGATCTTGTTCTGCGTCCAGGACTTTGGTGCTATCATTTCAATGTTATCAACTCATCTGCCGATTGATGTGCCAGAGGATCGAACTATAATTTCTGAGTATCCATGAATGTTTTTTTATAATTAATATTAATAAAAATAATACCAACACAGAGAGAGCATTGCGTTCTCCGCCTATTAAGTATTGATTGGAACATTCAGACACTTATTCAACCAAGTAATTGATTGTTGTTAAACATAAATTTTAATTTGGTGCTATAAGTAAAATACACTTCCACTCAATGAATGTCTGATTTAACTCGAGCATCGAGGGTTCCGTATAAAATAAAAAAAAGGTTTTATTAGTTTGTGCCGAATGTGGTTTGAACCGAATACGAGCTTCGGCCGAATAGTCAGTAAATATATCATTATTTTTTATGGGTTTTGACTTTTTCTTCATAGAAAAGAGAGTGTTAGTGAGTGTTCTATCTGTGAGTAAGTATCTCATATGTGATATAAGTTCAGATCCGGGCTCCCTTAGACAATTGGGAGTCTAACCTTGGAATCGACAAACGATCCAAGAAATAAACTTAACATAACATACCATCACGCCTGTATTCCCCGAAGGGTTAGGCAGAGGCGTACTAATGTACACCCACAGTTCGCCGGTACGTTTAGGTCCCATATAATAGGGGGCAAGGCTATTGCCATTGACCGGGCACAAATCCAGACTCCGAGCTGCTACTGATAATTTCATAGAAAAACCCAATAACACTTTGCTCGACCTGGGGATCGAACCCAGAACCTCTAGCGTCGCAGTCGCGCTTGGGACCACTAAGACTAATGAGGCAGTCTAAGAAATAAAATGTGTAGAAATGAATTTTATGAATGCCTAATTTGTTGAAAGCTTATGTCATTTCTATTCATTTAATTTCAGATCCTAGAATATGTTAAAAATCTTGTTGTCGTTAAAACTTAGGAATCGTATTCTTATCTACTTTTAAGAGAAATTTCATATCTGCATTACTTAACATTGAGTCTTGCTAACGTATAGTAGATATGCATTTTGACCGAATAATACCATCTGATGGAGAAGACAGAGTTATTATATATATTTTGGGCTTAGTTTAAGTCTACCAAATAATTTAATTTTTTTCATCCATATCACTGTTGATTGTCGAATGTTGAATTATGTATATTTCAGGAGAATTTCTGCGTGTTTTGTTCATGAAAAGCAGACAGTTTTTTTTTTGCACCGAAAAACATAACTTGTTGCTTACCTCTTTTATACTACTAGGTACTTATTTTTTTTAAATTATGGTCTATATCCCGCCAAGGGATAATTAGCAGACTAATAAAAAATAATTATTATGA
The DNA here is from genome assembly GCA_910591435.1 of Acronicta aceris. Lineage (NCBI taxonomy): Eukaryota > Metazoa > Arthropoda > Insecta > Lepidoptera > Noctuidae > Acronicta > Acronicta aceris. The sequence goes on along the minus strand of OU342761.1, from coordinate 13,054,996 downwards.
CCCGCTGGATGGTCAAGGTTCTTTATTGATTAACAGGTAAAAAAAATCAATATATCTATTTTTAACATATTTACTGATTTAATAATATTTACTCTTCACCACTTTGCTTCAATAACGTGTTATCTTGAAAACACACAATTTTACAGTAAGCTATTTTTTAACCTTCAAAAAACGATTTTACCAAAAGAATTTATTTTTTACTTAGTTTAAGATTAAGTACATAGTTAACTAACTAAGCTTTCTCAAGTTATAAGAAAGTTTTGATAATATTATTATTATTATAAACACTTTCTTATTAGCCTACTGCAAAATTGTGTTATTCAAGATAACATGTTATTGGAGCAAAGAGGCGATATATTAACTATAATAGTTCCTATCTCCCGAAATGAAATGATAATTTTCTTGAGTCTATATCTGGTCGGTCTTTTTTATATATTTTTTTATATTCATTTCTATCGTAGACTTGAGGCTTCGAATGAATTATTTTAAAGTGATGGACAGGTTTCAGACGCTGATGCATATTGTCTTCTTCTACTTTGATTATTCTGAATTGGCGCTTAGGTCGATATACTTTTGACAATGATATTTGCAACGTAAAGGAAACTAAAAAAGAAAAAAGTATTATAAAATGCTCTGGAATTGCAGATGAGTATCTAGATGTTGTTTCATAGTACAAAATAACATAGAATTGTACTAATTTGCACCCACAGTTCGCCGGTATGTTTAGGTCCCATGTAAATTTCCCTTAGTTTAAAATCTTCTTTATTCTCAACCACTTAGATATAACATCTTCTTTAAGAATAATTATATTGAAAAGCAAAATAGTCGTTGAGCTGAGTGCGACAATACTTAGTCTGTGAATAGATTATAAAGTACATGCCATACCTGGCTGTAATTGTACGACTATGATCGCAAAAACAGTCATATTTTCATTTCCTTTCTAACGGTAACGATCCCGGGGCATATTAAACTAACTTACATCATCATTAATAAATCATCATTATTTACGTTTATAGAAACTGAGACCGCTTTATCAGTTGATTCAACCCTTTATTTCTACGGCCGTAGGACGAGGACACCAGTGCTTTCTTGACAACGTTCGCTGTCATATTTTCGGATAATTTCTGTCATGATCTTTCGATAAGATAAAATTTCCCAAAGGGCCTGTGGAGAGCTTTGATCTTATATAGTATAGTTATAATTTATAGTTATAATTGACGACACGTATGGCGTAGCGGCTGAGCGATCGGCTTCTGCGTCACGTGTTGTGGGTTCGATCCCCACACGGAGCAAATATTTGTATGCTCTACAGGTAGTTGTTCCGGGTCTGGGCGTTTGTGTATGTGAGAAATTGTGTTTGTAAACGCACCCACGATACAGGAGAAAATCCTAGTGTGGGGCAACGTTTTTAAAAAAAAAAAACAAAAAACAAACAAAACAAAAAAAAATTAAGTATGATTATCAAATACACACCTATAGTAAAAAACCACAACCACTCTACACTACCCATAGCTCGGTGCTAAAATAAATGACGGATCTTGTGAAACAAATGACTGCATAAGTAACCAAATTAACGATAAGAATTAATTAAAATATTGCGTATTAATACGATAGGATTATAGGCTTTGAAATGGACTTTCATAATTAATTCTTAATTCTATACAATTTAACTAGCTAGATTTATAAATGATTATTGGCGGTTTTTTTTCAATTGGTTTTATGTCGTATCCAACCAACCCGCATTTTTTTGTGGTATAACTTCTGCGTGTCGTTTAATGAAATATTATTGAGATAAAGTAGTATTAAAATATTATTTTTTAAATAGTCTACTCTTGTCTATTGCTTCCTTAAATGAAGTGTAATCTATTTTTTTTTAATATTCCTAGGATTTTCTTCGGTATCGTGGATGCGTTTAGTAACACCAATTCACACAAACATACACATTCAATTATACCCGGAACAATCTACTTGTAGGCCATACAAATATATCTTCCGTTCTTTTCAATTCTTTTTATTTCAATCTTTGCACAAAATATTCCAATGCTTGTTACTACATAATTAATTATTTTTTTTACTTTATTCTAATACTAATTTATTTCAAAATTAGACTGCTTAATATTTTCAAACCTATTTTCCCTGAAGAGTTAAGCAGAGGAGTACTAAAGTACACCCACTGTTCACCGGTATGTTGAGGTCCTATTTAATAAGGGGGTTTGGCGCCCGATAAATGGCAATAGGTTCACTATTGCCATTCGTCATCATCATCATCAGCCTATAATGGTCCACTAGACAAATTCAAACTCCGATCTGATACTGAGAATTTCATAGATAAACCCAATAACACTTTGCTCGACCTGGGAATCGAAACCAAGACCTCAAGCGTAGCAGTCGCGCTCAAGACCACTAGGCTAATGAGGCAAGATAAGATCACAAAAATATTTTTTACCTAGCTCCATGTTTTGCCATTAATGGCCTACATAAATATTTAGAGGCCAATAGCCTGAAATTATTTTTTTTATTAAGATAAAATTCAAATCCCCACATAAAAACATAATAACATTTCAACAATTCAATTTCAAATTTAAATCAACAAAACAATAACGCAAAAAGTACAACATAAATATATCTATTAGGTATCACCCGCGTTGCCGCATCCCTAAGAGTCGTAGCGTAATGTTAAATAGATTAAAACCTTCCTCTTGATCACTCTATCTATTGAAAAAACCCGCTTCAAAATCTGTTGCGTAGTTTTAAAGATTTAAGCATATATAGGGACAGACAGAAAGCGACAGCGACTTTGTTTTATACTATGTAATGACGTGGACAATGCTGTTCAAAGATTGCTTTTTATTCTGCATGTAATTTTTGTTAATTGCGAAAATGGGCATTCTGTTTTCCAAATTCTTTGTTTCCGAGTAGGTACCATGTTTATTTTTACGTACATCCACAGCTACATATCGAGCTCTCATTGCACGGAAAGCCATATACTGTGCTTATGAGGCAGTTATTAGACTAGGTATTTAATCCTTATACTTAATGCGAACTGTGAACAGCATTGTGTAGTAGTTGTCCTCCTTCACACACCTCCGAGACTGTTGAAGTGTCAGTGTGCTATTATAAACGCATTTACCGCTACATAACTGTTGCGTCCGAGTCCTCTGACCTCATTGAATCACGATCATAGTCTATGATATCAGAGGGACATATTTAGCAATCTATAAATCTCAATATCATCCATTTAGAACCCGTAGTTTTTGTCTACAGTGAGTTTTGTTAGCTAAAAGTGGACTTTTCTGCCAACCATTGTACTAAAACAGCTATTTATAAGTTTTCTTTCTATAGATAAATAAATAAGGCAGATTTATGTTCCCTCTTCGATAACAACTGCTATGTTGATGTTGGTCACAAGCACCTCTCTTGAGCTTGAGATCCTGTTTTCGTCGCAAGTGGTCATTCTTTAAAACCTTACTAGCAGATGTTTAGCATGCACTTATGCCAAATATCCGCCCGCGGTTTCACCCGCGTTGCTCCTTTCCTAAGAGGCATAGCGTGGATATAAACTTCCACGATAAATGGACTATCCAACACAAAGAATTTTCAAAATCAGTTCAGTAGATCTACAGATTACCTCCTACAACCTCACAATCTTTACCTCTTTATAATATTAGTATAGATAAATAGCTAACTTCACTAGCAGCTCAGATTTTGGACTTTTACCCGGTATATAGAAATAGTCTTGCCCCTTTTTATAGAAACCTAAAAACACACCAGCGAGCTGTATGTGTATACTGTGTATATTATATTAATATTAAATAATTCTTCAATTCTTCTTTAATTATTCCTTAAACTATAGTACATAGTACATATATTATCGGTATCAGTAGTTTTTCAAACTATGATTATTTGTTAGAATTTAGACATTTAAAACGACTGAGAAACAAGTGAGTTGCAGAATTTTATTTTCAGTTCTAATTCAAATTCTACTAAAAAAATCTTACAAAGTAAGTACCTTTAAATAATTCTTAAAAACTACAGGACGCCGTTTCCTACGATTCATGACTTTGTTCATATTCATAAATCGTGTCATTCATCCTAACCATTTATTAAAATAATCTAATAACGTACCGCTGGTTTGGTATAAACAGGGTACAGGAAACATGTAGGATTTAAAGGAATCTTTTCCTGTAGTTTCGCTGGTCTTTCGTAAAACTCATCTGGTCGACATTGCGAGGAGGCCACCCGAAGGCTGACCATTGCCGCCTAGAGTTCATCCGTCTTATACCTAGGAGAACTTTCCTCTTCACATTGTCTAGTTGCACGTTGTTTGATGGTTCCAAAAATTCATTTGATTGAACGTATGCTATGAGGGGTACTGTAAAAGAATACAGTGATTTATATAAAGTGACTGCAACACAACTCCCATCATTTTCCTTAATATTTATTTTAGTTTTTTTTATGGGATAGGGGGCAAACGAACCGACTGGTCGCCTGATGATAAGCAATTACCTACCGCCGCCCATAGACACCCGCAACACTAGAGGAATCACAAGTGTGTTGCCGGCCTTTTAAAAGGGGATTGGGCCTCCGGTATCCTCACTCGGCGAAACACAAACGTTGTTTCAAGCTGGTTTTCTATGAGATCGTTGTATCGCTTCGGTCGTGCCGAAGCATGGCTCTCCCACGGACAAATTAAAATTAGGTAATTTTGAAGTAGTACAACTTAGTATTTTATATATTCTGCCGCTAAGTAATAATATGCTAACATTATTGTGTTCCGGTTTGAAGGGTAACGTAGCCAATGAAATTATTGGGCATATTATGCGACATTAGCAACTGAGCGACGGACACGATAATGCGCTAAATGGTGTTGCTGGCGTCAGGCTGCGGTTGCCGCTTACCATTCGGCGGCCAGCTTACCATTACCGTATGCTTGTTTATCATCTTATAACAATAAACTACTGATTATATTTAAAAAAATGATAATTATGTATCGAGCCACTGGATATGAAAAACGTTTTTTCACTTATTAGAATGGGCCCAAGAGTTAGCTGGGCATCGAAAGTAATTAAGAAAACAGACCTTCACAATATGATGAAAATTAAAAAAATATTACTCAGAAATATTTTGCACAGAGAATAAAAATGCGCTTTCTGACTTATGATGATGAGGATATTAATACTGAAGTAATAACATTTTCTGAAATTGAATTGGACCAGTTATTGGCGTAGAAATATTAGATGGATGTTGATGGATAGATTCTTAAGCGGCCAATGACCACCCGTAGAAAGTGTTGGTCATCCGCTGCTACGAAATACATATAACGATATGAATGAGAGTAACTCAGAACAGAAACGAACGGAAAATGCTTAAAGAAGATACAATCCCACTGTAGACAGCATCAAGTTAGTGGTAATGATGAATACTGACTATTATACTCGTACAAATATATTTTAGGAGAAATTTGGAGATTTCCTAGTAAATAAACATTGAGGCTATATACTTACATGACATTAGAAGCCATAACCAAGTTAAACCTCCCATCACGACCCTTTTTGTTAACAGAATTCCATGTAATAAATAGCATTTCCTAAAGTAATTATATTTACAGGCGAAAAGCAATTAAGACTTACCTTTAATTAACGTTTACTGTTTCATTACGTGCTTCATTTGATTAATCGTGTTTACTTAATGGTCCTATGATGTAATAAAGATATACCTACCCACATCTTTAATACATTGTTTAAGTTGATTCTGTTTTCTTACTGAACAAATAACAAGTCTATAATCAACCCTTTATACTGTCCCACTGCTGGGCACGGGTCTCCTCTCAGAATGAGACGGATTAGGCTATAGTCGACCACGCTGGCCTAGTGCGGGTTGGCAGACTTCACACGCCATCGAGAAACTCTCAGGCATGCAGGTTTCCTCACGATGTTTTCCTTCACGTGATAGTTGCCTATTTAATGCGCACATGACTTCGAACAGTCAGAGGTGCGTGCCTTGGGTTCGAACTCGAGAACTTTGACTTGGCAGTCCAACAGTCATACCACTAGGCTATCACTGCTTCAAGTCTATACTTAATTAAAACATAATTAGTAAACATAGAACATACGGAAAGCTGTAAGGAACACTTCCAACAACACAAAATCTTAACATTACCCTGCATGTACATCTTAGAATTATGTAAATTAATTCGTAAATACCCAGACTCATACGCTAGACGCCAGGATAAACAAACAAAATATACATTACGTCATAGAAATAGACTAAACCTACCAACCTCTAATCTAAGCATGCACTCATCTAGTCCGTACGTGATGTCAATAAAAATATATAATAAACTACCACAATATCTTAAAGATGAACAAATATACAATCTATTTATAAAAAAACTAAAATTATTTCTAATAAATAAATCCTACTATAATATAAATGAATATTTAAATGATAAAACAATTACATAATATAATATAATAAAATAAAACTTTAACCAATTAACGAATTCTAATAATATTAATTCTAATAATATCATATAAATAAAATATACCTATAAATAAAATATACCTATAAATAAAATACCTAAAATAATAAATAAAAAACACACTTATTAAAATTGATTTAAAATAGAATAATATTGTTAATAAAGGAAAAAATTAATAAATAACAAATTAAAAATACAATACAATATAATATTAATCTTATTAATCCTAATATAGTTTCTAAAATTCAACTATTTTATTAAATAATACGAAATAACTATAATAATATAAATAGCAAAAATAATACAAACTTATAATATTACAAAGTTTAAATTATATAGTCATAAACACAAGTTCCTCCTCTCTTCTACATTTGCCGTGCCTGACAAGGCCCACACATGTTTCTTCTTATATTATTGTTATCATCTATTTAACTTGTGGAGTGCAATAAATGTATTGAGTATTGAGTATAATTATGTCTCTATCGGCTCCAAGGAACAAATTGCAATGATGTTTCAATAATAAATTGTTCTACTTATAAAAATTTTGTTGATTATGTTGGCATTACCTTTTTGATATCGGGTGGAGCAACAGGTTGAGATAATGAAACTTGCAATGTAAGTATTTCTTTATTATCATGGCCGGCAACAATTTTGGACTTTGTTGCACATTATTTGCATAGCTCAACAAAGACTGTTTTCGCTTGATATAATTATGCCAAAGTAGTGTAGTCTTGAATAATAAACAAATTCTCAGTGAAAATATCGCTAGTGCTGACCCTAAGATCGTAAGATCGAAAGTATTCTGATCTTATTTAATAGTAAAGGAAAAAATTCAATCGCGGGCAGGATTCGAACCTGCGTCTTCTGGTTTGATATACTTAGAGGTCAGAGCGTCTAGTATATCAAACCAGAAGACGCAGGTTCGAATCCTGCCCGCGATTGAATTTTTTCCTTTACTATTAAATAACTTAATAATCTTAGCATGGAAAATGCAAAAAAATCACAAAAAGATATTCTGATCTTGATCAGTGTACTTTTTATTATTCAAGACTACACTACTTTAGCATAATGATATTTTATTAGTAACGTCTATAACATTCATGAGAGGTTCAGATTAGTTAATGATATCTGAATTTTTATTTATTTTACAATAACATTTATTGAAAGATTTCCGCGAAACAGCCTCTATAAGTACTTAGGCTCAGCATTCAATCTTCATCAGTTCTCACTAGTTGCATCGGGTTAACCACAGGACCCATAGGTGGCCACCCGTAAGGCATCACTGCCTTAAGTTTCGAATACCCCGATGAAAGCTTTTGATTTTTCATGTAGTGTCCTTGATATGGAGTTCCGGAAAGTTGAACTGAAAATAAATCATTACCACACCATTATCTCCTGTGTTTCTGTGCTCGTCAGAGTAAAACTCGACTTACCCCAAGTATTACTTCCATGTGCTAACACAAAACGGAATAAAAGTACCTGCATAGAGTGTTTAACATCATTCATAGTTTATCGGTCGAAGTAAGAAATTAAAAGCGAAATTGGCCGTTGAAAACGAATGTCAACTGCAAGCGAAAACACCCAAAAGGATAACAACCAATACTTTTATAATGCTCGTAACATATAAACAAACACTCAAGCCAATTTTAATACTCTGGTATACGGTATACGGGGTGTCGATTTACGGACAGTCAGAATAGCAAATCTGTCAGCAGATTTGCTTACCAGAGATAGGATTTGTAAATAAGGTTCATACAAGTAATGTCAAAATCCTATCTTTAGTAAGCAAAATCGACGAATTCATTATTGGGATCGGTTGTTAGTCACCTGCACTAGTTAAAGGGGTGATTCTACCCGTTAGAACTTTCCTTATGGAACCCATAACTAATACGTGTGAAAAAGATAACTTTTCATACATAACTAAATGTGGTCTGTATAGGAAGATGTAGGTATACGAGTCGGTCGGCAAACGAGCTAACGGGCCACCTCGTGGTTTGTAGTCATTGGTGCCCATGGAACCTGCAACACCAGAGGAGATGCTGGTGTATTGCCGACCTATAAGAGCCCCTACGGACTGCAGACTGCCAGAGCCGCAGCAACCGATGGGGAACTGGCTCTTACGCGCAAAAGTCGAAACACACCAATGTGTTTTACGACAGTCTTCGACGTAAGGTTGGTCACTAGGCAGTCCCCGTGGACCCCAAGACCACCGAGCAAGTCAGATATTGTCTCTCCTCTTACGAGATGCCTATCTGAAAGGCAGCGAGGGACAGTATTCTAACCCGGTATAGGTTCCCTGGGAAAAGTTAGTGAGTACGACCCGTAGAATCATCCCTTTAATGGATACAGGTGTGTATAAAACCAGTGCGGAAGTAGGTATCCCTTTTTAGGGAACCAGTTTGATCAAAATTATATTATGTTATGTTGGCGATATTGTGTGTAGGACCTTTGGGTATCGAATTTAAAAACAGTGTTGTGTTTATGTGTATTTATTTTAATATCAAATATAATCAGTAAATAAGATAAAGATTTGTTTCTTATTTCAAACCAAACATATATGGATCTACTCTATAAGACATAAACATATCGTACAAAAAACTACAACTCTCATTTGTTTCTTATTTTTTAATTAAGGTGTTAGATCCCTGTTTTCGACTTAAATTTGAGTTTCTGCGCGTCTGTGACCTTCTCCAGATCATTATTATTACGTCGAAACTGCATACAGGAAAGAGAAAGACAAAATGTATATATAACCCTTTTATCGCTAGGTTTGTGTACTTAAATTGCACCATCACGAGTGGGGGCAATGTTAGAAGTGAACCCGGGAAGTAAGATTGAGGTATGGATTGTTAAGGCTGATATGATGGGAAAGGGATTGAATGATGAAGTGACGGCTGACAGGGATGAATGGAAGAAAAGGAAATGCTGTGCCTATCCCAAATAAATTGAGACAAGGGCAGGAAGATGATGATGATGATGAAAGGCTACGGCACACGGTAGTTTTTTCGGCGACAGTTACAACGCCCGATAGAAGCGATTCAATACCGATATTCTCGCGTTGAATCGATTCAGCATCGATTAAACGCGCGACTATATTGGATAACAATGGGTAAAATGAGGGGCAAACGAAGATATAAACAAGTTGTAATCTATCATTCGAACTGATGAACAGATCAAAACAAAATGTATGGAGCTGTCATAAGCTTTCGACAAATAGGGCGTTTATAAATGTTTCGGTTTTTTTTTTCGATTCGTTCATCTATTCAAACGGTAGATTGCAACAGTATCGCCGAAAAAGCCATATACTATAACCCTAATAAGTTAAATATGGTTTTTTACATTTTGGCTTTCCCTTTCCTACTAAGGCGTGATAGTAAGGTGATGCAGAAATTACAATTTTACATCAGTACGAAATTGTATGAATTGTAGTAATAACCATTGTAATCAATGTCACCTTCGGCTTCTGACGACTCTAGGTTACCAGATATGGACTGACCGTTGCAGCTGCCTTCGTGCAACACCTGGAGATCTGTGTCTTCTAGCCTCGCCCAGATCAGCTGGCACATGGTCTGGTAGGTCCTCCCATCGTTGCCACAAATCGGGCCTCTCTCGTCGCAACCGGGTTGACGCGCGAAACTCCACGATATGTGTATTAGTACTAATAGGCCTGCTGGAAATACATATACTGCTGTACAATGAACCAGAGAGTAATGGTGTAAACTGTGATTTTTTGTGGATTCAAATTTGAACCTTTGAAGAATTCACAAGAGGAAGGACATAAATACAGTAATACTAGATATACTTATTTATTTAACAGTCTCATTAGTCTAGTTGTCCTAAGTGCGACTGTTAGAGGTTCTCGGTTCTATTCCTAGGTCGAGCAATGTTATTGGGATTTTCTATGAAATTCCCAGTAGCAGTTCGGATTTTGGATTTGTGTCCACGCAATAGACTCGCCCCCTATTATCTACATGGGAACTAAACATAGTGGTGAATTGTGGGTGTACATTGGTACATCTCTGCCTAACTCTTCGGGGAATACAGGCGTGATGGCATGTACTACTTATTTACCCTTAGAATACATATAGGTAGGTATTTGGGCACGAGAACAAAACGCATCCGTTTTAACCTGTCTTCATCTACGTCGCACGATGGTAGTCGCCCATTAGTTTGTTGGACTCTAGTTTTGTCTCATGTTAGAGATTCTTGTTTAATTAATATATTGGCACCTATTAGAAAATCCTATTCTCTGTTCTATGTAATACTTTAGCCAAAAAATAATGACTAACCTTGAAAGCAACTGAAACGAAAATAATTTTCATAAATTATATCATAGATTTGCTAGCATCCGCCATTAAAGAACCAGGTAATATCAAAACCTGGTTCCTTAATAATAATAATAAGGGGTATAAAATTTAAAATCCACTCACCAATAAGTAACATGCTACCGGAATCCTTCAAGTTGTTATAATAAGTCATTCGTTTAATTTGAATAAAATTCTCCACACAGGTAATTATTAGCACCGTGTAACAATTTAAATCAATTTTGTTGGCCATTATTTCCTAATGTAATCATTTAAAAACGGAACACACACAACGGCACATTCATTAATATTGTTTTTACAAATATGTGCAATTTAAAAAAATGTTAGTGTGCCTCTTAATTGATATTGTTTACAGAAATTACCTGGAATAATAGAAGTATTAAATAATACTCACCTTCGCTCGCGATATTGCTCGCGTCATTACATTCCATTTTCATCCAAAAAATAATTTTGAAAACAGAAGTTGCACTTATTTTTTTTTTCTTTTTTGACGGTTTATTGTTCCTCTTTCCAGCCTTGCGCGTAATGCAACACACTTTTGGCCTGCATGGTGGATTTATGGCACGGATTCAGAGTTGGTCTTCAGAACCTTTGTGTAAAAAATTTAGTTTCTAAAACTAAATAGATTGTACCGATTTAGTGTTCTAATCCCTCGTTCATTTGTTTATAAACAAGTATGTCCACGCGAGTGATTATGTTATGTAGGTATGACGAAATCATAGTTTTACGAGTCTTCTGTCATCATCCATCACAAATAGGTAAATACTCTATTGTCTGTAGAGTCGTTCTGCATACAAATTATGTACCTACCTTTTTTACGTGGGAGAGCCATGCTTCGGCACGAATGGGCCGGCTCGACCGGAGTGATACCACGGCCTCACAGAAAATCGGCGTTAAACAACGCTTACGTTGTGTTTCGCCGAGTGAGTGAGGTTACCGGAGGCCCAATCCCCTTTTAAAAGGTCGGCAACGCACTTGTGATCTGGTGTTACGGATGTCCATGGGCGGCGGTAATCGCTTACCATCAGGTGATCCGTCTGCTCGTTTGCCCTCCTATAACATAAAAAAAACCTTATAATAATTAGTCAACTGTGCCTTGATTGATCTGATATATCAATGAAGCATGATTCAAGCATCTAGCTAGACTGATATACGTGATTGCTTATCCGTTTATCGCATTTAGTTCACCGTCAAAAACATCATAAATAACTTTTACTCCATTTGTACCAACTGGAGTAAAATTTAACATTGCAACATACCTATTTACAGTTGTCGATAACAACCAACAACATAATATTTTTCTCGCTGACTGTACGTAAAAACATCTGTTAGATTATTTCAAAGCAATAGATTAATTGAATATGACATGCTGTTATGTCATGTGGCTTGTGACAGAGTAATACGATACTTCCACTCCCGATCACCGGTAAAATATTAGTCGGCAGGCGACAGGTTAATCCTATATGTACACCAAACGGCGACATGTAGTGTGGGATAGTGTTCCTCAATGCGAAGCCGTACACTAACCCTCGCGTGCTCAGACCGCATTTAAGCGCCTGCCGATGTTGCAACTTCGTGTTAAATCTGTTTGTTCGTATGATCCCTTGTTACTCAATCACGACTCAGGAGGGCACGGATAGTAAATTTTACACAACAGAAGCCGATCATATAAACGATTCATCATGACTAGGTAAATCGTTCGCTGGCGAAAAGTGAAATATCGCGTGTCTTCCTCAATCAGCGAATCAATTATTTAGTTCAAACATGAAATCAAGCACTACATAAACACGAGTTCATAGTAAAGATGATACTGCGTTTATTACAACAATTAAGTATACTTTATTGAAATGAATATTCATTAGAATTGCCCACCGCAATATACAATTTACTTGAAAGTTTCATCACCAATCAATAGAAACAGTTTTAACATTTAAATATTATTTTTTATGTGTGTGGAAGTAGTTACGTTAAATAAATAGTTTATACGAGTTACACATTGCAGCTGGACGGCTTAATTTGTCTGGTTTTAATGCGCTGTCATGGCGGCAGATTGCGCAGGCTGTCCGCCATACGAATTCCTTTCGCGGTGAGCTATTACAAAACAAATGTTTGTAAATGCGTGACTATTGACAAAATAGACCTAATAACATCTCAATTATTAAGTCTATACAAATCTTCATGGTATGCACACATTAAAATTTGGATTTTCTGGTACAATGGACCCTGCCGACGTACCGTTGTTAACTTATAGATTTCAACCAAGACTCTTAATCATATGGATAGCAATAAGCGTATTCTTTCTACTTATTATAATTATGTGCTACAAGATGTTGTAGGGCCGTAATGATATGAGTTTTAAAAATCGCATATTTATTTATTTTTACAAAAAAATGTTTTAACAATTGATTCAACAGAAATAAAACAAAAGTTTAAGAAAATTATAACTAGATACATATTTATCTAACATAATTATAATAATAATTGTTCATTTCATTGAGATTAATTTCGTGTTTTCTAATATCGTCTCCCAATGGCGTCAAACATTGACCCACATGCAGCACCTTGAGGTTCCCGTTGGTTTGAACACCATGTTCAAACAAGCAAAGGTTGGCGTATGTGACCAAATCTGTGCCACATATTGGATCCCACTTCTCGTTGCAATAATTGTTGCAAGGTTTTAAAAGCGCGACGTCTAGAGAATCGTCGATTAGTCTTGCAGCTTCTAAGTCACACATTGATGGATAAGTGACGCCATCTGTCCCGCAAACCGGTCCAATGATTTGGTAACTTATCGGACAAAATGAAGTAAGAGCGAATTTGTTCAGAATGGATAGCAAGGACGCGATTAGCACTGTAAAAGAAAATAATTATGATTTTTAACCCATCAGATAAAATAAACACTTTATACCTACAGCTAAGAACTCTTCAATAACTTTAAAGATTTTACAATATAACTGACAGATCAGGAACGACGACAACGTAATCGATAAACAGGGTCAAGTATCGACTTCCATTCGAACAGCACAAACTCGCGAAAGCTTGGGTCACTGCGACTAATCACATCACTGCTTACAACTAGTTGGTATACTACAACACTATTAAGTATATACTTAAACACGCACATATATTCCGTAGAATTCTCTCTGATGCGGCGGGATGCATGACTGAAGCGTAAATACAGATGAGATGCCGAAATACATCCCTACTTATAAACATCAAATGAATGGCTATTGTTTAGTAATCTTATAATAAATAGTCAATATTAAACTGTAAATATAGTAGGCAAAGCATGACATAATTATTTGGATACTTAATTATAATCGAACATCAACATTTAAACTTTTGTGGTTAACGGCAGATACCGTTTTCTTCAACGCAATAAAATCATTAATTCAATCCAGCAGAATAATACCACGATACTAATACCTATCAATCATTCTTTCTTCAATTTAATATCTTAAAGTAAAAGTTAAATTACTTCTCCAGTTTATTATTACCTTACATATATGCATCTTACATAAATACTAGATATTATAATAAATATATTCGGTAATGGATTTCCAATGCTTGATTTTCAGTTTTTGTTTTGTAATAAAAACTAAGGGATCATATTGCGAATGTCATAAAATATTTTAATTAATGCATCAGCGGTTCTTCAGATCGCGTTTTTATGTCGATAAAAAATTGTTTTTAATAACATTAAATTAATACAGAAGCGTTAGAAATATGATACACACTTTGGCGTATTTTTCTGTATCATTTGACATTTATTACACTATTTATATTTTATGTATGTCGCAGCAAACACACACACGCACACTACTTCTATATTATAATTATACGTTATTCAAGCGAAGAATTTAAGCGAGCGAGTTGTGCAAAATATACTTACCTATCAATCAAATTATTTCTCAGTCTGATAAGAATGCTTAAGTTCTTTAATCAGTCTCCAAGATACTAATGCCCTCCCCCACTATTACATGGATCCTAAATATACCGGTTGAAGGAAAACATCGTGAGGAAACCTGCATGCTTGAGAGATTTTCTCGATGGCGTGTAAAGTCTGCCAACCCGCACTAGGCCAGCGTGGTGGACTATAGCCTAATCCCTCTCATTCTGAGAGGAGACCGGTGCCCAGCAGTGGGACAGTATAATGGGTTGATTATGTATGTATGTATGTATGTATGTAAATATACCGGTGATCTATGGTTGTAAATTAGTACACCTCTTTCTCTTCTTACATGTAACCTAGCTTTAACGATGTATACCAACGTGATGGTATTATTATATCTAATATTATCATATATTCATATTATCTTGTATCATGCCTGTAACGTAGTAAGTGAGGCATAAATACCTATGTAAGTACCTAAATATCAATCAACAGTATGTTTGTAGGTCCTATGTACTCGTAATAGGGGTGAGCCTACTATAATTAAATATGCATCTTGAATTTGCACAGGTCAAAAAATTCTTAACAAAAACTTAAATAACATCATACCAGGGGCCGTATTATGACGTTAACGCCATCATTATTAGGTTGTAAGAAAGAGATGACGCTATTTAATATGTAGAGCGGTATCTCTTTCTCACAACGTAAAAATGATGGCGTGCATATGTCATAATTCGGCCCCTGACCTAGAAACTGAATCTAGGATCTCAAGCTTAGCACCTGATGAAAAATTTCGCTTTATAAATATGTCTACAAATCTATATATGACAATTATTAATTGTTGCTTTAATTCGTGTTGTGCCATTGTTGTTAGAAATAGACATTCAATGGCAGCAAGCAATTCATAAATATGTCACTTTAGTATTTATTTAGTGGTTCACCTATCACGACCGTGGTGAGATTTCTAGTGGGGTGCGCTCGACGGAGGCCGGTAATCTTATTACAACCGTTTATAATCCCGACTGTAACTGTCTTCTTACGATTTGTGAGACAACAAACTGACTTAGATAAATATGTTGTTAAGTTAGAAGCTCCAGTACCAAGAGTTTAATGAACGATACAAAGACGATAGCGTTTCTGTTTCTTTTTGTATGCGATTCTAGTTCCTCAGGTTTGACACTCGCTTAAAGAGTTTTCAACACAAAATTATAATAAAGACAACCTCCTATCGCTTACTGAACTCCTGGTAATGTAGCAGTATTTATATACTATTTGCGGTAGACTTTTTTACCAATGAACACTATTTGCTTATTATTAGTAAAAATAGGAGTAAATATATTCATTTAAGTTTTTTCTATTCCAACGGATTACAGATATAATAAAAATAAATAAAATTATACTCGAGCCGCCAACGGCACATTGAAGATTGAGAAACAATACAAATTAATCGCTCTTAACAATTAAGATCATGGACAATTGGACATTAATACAATTTTCGACTTCCATGGATTTATTTTTCCAACAAATTAATTCTACGAAAAGCTCTGACATAATGATTGAAGCATACAAGTGTAATTTACCTTAAATCAGGTTCCATGTCATTCCGACCAACCAACGTCATTACGATCACCATAACGAATGTTATATCATGTTTAAGCACATCGATAACTCCATTTAAGTAACTCTTCATTAACCTGTTGAGAGCGCGAGCGCAGCGTCCATATCTGACTTGATTATAATGCACTTAATATTATACAACTGCTGTGACCACGGCCTTTAAAGGCCATGATTCTTACCATTTTACAAAACCGATTTATTGCAAAAGAAGTCACGACCTGTCGATTCGTTATCGCCTCCTACAGGTTACAAAATGACGGATGTGAACTATTTACGGCTCGATTAGTACAGTGACTGAAAAATCGTCTTCTGCGCTAGGAATGTTAGTTTGAACCACGCACTGAACTAATATCGGTATGAGCCTGTAGCTAATTATTCTTGCAGCTTGTGGAAGAAATTGCTAGTATGGGCAGTATTTTAAAAAAATATGACGTTGTTGTGAAAATTGGAATTGAAATGGTTCCCAAAATCCCAGCTAACATAAGTTTACGTTGTTGAGATGTGTCGGGTTTACACCCCTCCAGCAGTGGAACAATAATAGCCTAAATTATGCAATATATATATAATATGTTACGCCGGATTCACACTGGACTTGCGTGTCGTGTCGTGATGCATCATTAGGTATCCACATCAGAAGTCTGTCGGCTTCGTATATTTTATATGAAGGCGTGCACACTATTCTGACGGCTGGTTAACGCGCGTGACAAAAGTCTAATAAAGTCCGTTGTAGTAAAATGTACATATTATCACATCTGTATTCCCCGATGGGTCAGGCAGAGGCGTACTAATGTACGGTTCGCGAGTATGTTTATGTTCCATCTAATAGGATATCCAAACTCCGAGCAGCTACTAAAAATTACATAAATCCCACTTCTCGACCTGGAAATTGAACCCAAGACCTCTAGAGTAGCAGTCGCTCTTTGTAGCACTAGACCAATGACACAGTTGCTAACGAAAAAATATTGATTTATTAGTGTTTCATGAGTCAGGTTGCCTCTCAATTCTATTTTATGAAAGTATTCTCCGAATTCCCTTGAAGACAGCCACCCCGTGGGAACAGCCAGATAAGGAACTACAACTAAATAAAAAAATTAAAAATATATCTTAATTACTCTACAATGAAATCTTGGAATCCGTTAGAACCACCAGAGCTAAACAATTTTTAATTGGATTCTTATATCAATATTGTATGAAGCTTGATCTGTCTCTTGCATCTAGACTATATTATAATCTGTAGGTATGTTTGCTTATGTATGTGCGTACACGCACTAACACGAAGTACTTATATTGGTTTCAGAAATAGGTTCTAACTTGGAGTTCCTCTATCAGGTCAAATTAACGTTTAAAGTCCACGGCTGTAGGCAGGGGAGGTTAGCAGTTGAAACACCTCCCTAAACAAATAAATAAAATTAGATCAAAATAAAGTTGTTACTTATGTTTCTGGCTCGAAATAGAGCCTTTATTAGCTTTCATTGGGTGTAAAGCTTTTTAATATATTTTACCTTTGTAATTATGAGCATAAGCAGTGATAGCCACTAGGCTACGTTCATATCACTAGATATGACCATAGGACTGCCAAGTCAAAGGGCTCGAGTTCGAATCCAAGGCACGGACCTCTGACTTTTCGAAGTCATGTACGTATTAATAATTAATTATCCCGCGCTTAAACGGTGAAGGAAAACATCGTGAGGAAACCTGCAAGCCTGAGAGATTTTCTCGACAGCGTGTGAAGTCTGCCAACCCGCATTAGGCTAGCGTGGCGGACTATAGACTAATCCCTCTCATTCTGTGAGAAGACCCGTGCCCAGCAGTGGGAAAATGCAATGGGTTGATTATTTTATGTTATTATGTTATGTTTGTAATTATTAATACAAATTTATTTATTTCTTTAAAGCTCGAAATCCCTCACCCCCCGAAACGGATCCCTGGCACTAGAAAAGTGGAAGAGTGAACAAACGATTACAAAAAAAATCAGTGAACTCAGAACTCTACATTTCCCGCTGCCCGCTGTTTGTCTGACGCCTAAACACTTGACTAGTGAAACATCAGCTCAGTTCTCACCGTGGGAAATTATTACGTGAACACGTCAGGTTCTGAACTGATTTAATTTTAAAAGCTCAAAGGTTGCTATTATTGTTCCTCGTGACGGACGAAAGGGAGCGAGCACTCGTACAGTCACGATTCGCGTTCGATTTTACGAAAATGTTAACGAGCTGCGCAGACGCAAATGAAAGTGAACGAACGCTATTGTTCATGGAACAGGTGCTATCGATAGATATGATCGTAACCCGACACCTACGTTAGTTATGCAAGTTGTTATACAGCATTGTTTAAGCGCTTCAAATATTTTAAATAAATAAATGTTATGATTAATGTCAGAATTTCTCAGTTTGAGTTTCTGTCTGCTTTATGGCAGCAAAATCGTTTATTACATGGGACCTGACCGGATCAGTACAACTATAGCCTAACCCTTCGCTTAAATGCGTGATGATATTGTTAATTTGAAAATTATGGAAAGTTTTCTTCTTTAAGACTTGTCTTGCGTAAAAATCGTTAATTGGTGCTGTAACCTTTGTCATCCACCCAACGGACAGTCTTCGAACCTCACTTTCGGCCGGCATAACACAGCGATTATATGTAGAGAGGCTGCTTTGATTAAGAATAAATAGAACAGTTGTTTAAAAACTTTGTGTTAAATTTCGTCACAGAATTTATATGCTTAAACGTGATTGGACTTACATTATCCCTATTCCTAATTGTACTTTTTTTTATTTAAAACAAGTAGACCAGACCCTACGGGCCTACCTAGTTACCTACACCTATGTATGTTATATATATACCTATCTATATATTAAGTCATCGGATAAATGATGCTGTGATTACAGAAATGCGTAGGATGGCTCGTGTAGACTTGGTAATGAATAAACCACTCTCTCTCTCTCTACCCGTGGGTGTCATTAAAGGCGACCAATATGTTATGTCTAGAGAATCAAAATATCATTCTGTCTTTTAGAAGCTGGAAGCATTATTATTTTCTTTTCTTTTCCTATATCAATAAAGCAGAGGTTTAGTTTGCTGAAGAACAAAATAACAGTAGAACAATAGGCCAACTTATCTAGACCAATTATTAACAGGATTATTATTATAGCCTCTTTAATTCCATATATCATTATGTACAGCACTATAGGTCTATTGTAAGCAACCATTTGTTTTAAAAATCATATTCTATGTATATGACTGTAAGATGCCAAAAAAAAAGAAAAGAAATATGAATGACTTATAAATTCAAAATTCAAAAATGTTTATTTGCTTATTGTGTGTGTTTATTTACAAATATCATAGGATTAATAATACATAATTTATGTGCATGCATAAAATAATGAAGAGTTACAATTGATATTGTGATTATTAAATTACAAACGCATAATAGATAATAATAGGTATATTGTTTTGTATAAAATTTCTAAACAATGGATAATATTTTTTTTCAAAATTCATTTTTTTTTAATATGGACCACTCAACCCTCGACCATTTTGTTCCCCGGCAATGGGATACTCGTACTTAGCTTATTTATTTTATGTGGCTAGATTGCACCCATTTTTGTGTGTGGAATAAACTCATGGTTGTCTGTTTCCTGGTATGGTGGTGCCAGGCTAAATCGCACTCGTACTGACTAAAAACCGTCACCGTGGCCGTGACCTGTAGTCACGCCCACGGGTTGCGCGATATTCGCCACAACCATGAGGGAAGACTGGACCCTAACCAGTCAGTCTCAGAAAGCTTTGCGACCACGATACCAAAAATCCAGTCAGATCACATACCGATACAGACGGACGCTTATGTTGTTCTATTACACAAGTTATATGAATTAAACTTGTTCGTTTTTCTATTAACTCTGTCAAACCCTATAGTACTAATTTCATTTTAAAAAAGGAATGACCCCTTCGGTCCTACAAATTGTTTTTACTATTGTATTTGCTAGTTGTCCCTTGACAGATTAAATAAAACCTCTCAGACTATCTTAACATTATCAACATTCCACTTCATAGAAAGCTGAAGCAATAACGATAGATCGATGGCTAGTCGAGTTTGAATTCCAGACCAACCCGTTCCTTTACTACGTAAGTAATTCCTACACCACGGTAAACGGCCAACATTCCTTTTCCTTATGTGAACAAACTATTATCATAATAAAAAATATAATATAATTTATATAAATGTTATCTTAGCAGCTTCATATGCACATATTGACTATGTGACTGCAAAATGAACTCCGCAATTCTACAGATTGTAAATTAGTTCATAGGTGTACGACAAGGGAATTAAAGTTTTTAATATTCACTAAGCAGCAGATGAGTCTCGACGAGTAAGCGATGGTCACCCATCCACTGACCACGGTAAGCAAATCGCATGGTTGTTACAACTCATGTAATTACAAGGTCATATTACCATCCAGCTACCCATTGTTACATACAGCAAGTCATATAATATTTGCTTAGTTACAATTTCACCAATTTGCATGAAAATTTCACTTTCTTTATGTTCAAGCGCAGTTAACACATTTTATTACGCATCACTAAGACGTAAAGTTTACTCGGAACTGTTATTGCTCTCATTATTTATTCTTGTATGTACTGATAGCAATTGTACGGAGTCTGTGATTCGTATGATGACACGTGTTATTAAGCCTAGTTGACTCATCCGTTAATTTTTTTTGCTCTTACTTTTGGCCATACGGCGCACGAGTCACTGACATTCTAATTTATCTCTATTAGGAGAGATTTATAACCCCCGGCGCAAAAATACAGTTATAACACCCCTCTTTATAAGTTTAATGTGTGTGTCCGTCTGTTGTATCGTAGTGCCCAAACGAATAGACCGACTGGGGTTCAGTTTTTTGTGTCTGTAAGGTAACTTGATCGAAAGTGTTCTTATCTATGATTTAAAAAAATCTGGCCAGCCGTTTGAAGATTCACAGACATTCACAGTTCTGATCGATTTGAAATTTGGTATCCTGTTAGGTACTTCAATGATATTGCAAGAACGTGGTAACTATACCTTGACGCTGCGGGGGTTTTTGAAATTTTAAATTAAATTTTATATTAGTGAAGAGTCTTAGTCCACAAACACTAACTTCTTTTTTTAGAAAACGTTGCCCCACAATAGGATTTTCTCCTGTATCGTAGGTGCTATTACAAACATAAATTTTCACATACACAAACACGCAGACCCGGAACAAAGACCTGTAGGTTATACAAATATTTGTTTCGTGTGGGACTGTCCGTCAGAGACTGAAACAACATTCTACAGCTTTGTTGAAACGTTGATACAGATATAGGGTGACCCATTCAGAGGAGTAAGTTTAATCTTGCACAACCTTCTTATTCCATAAGCTCAATAGAATAGCTTGCGTTTTTCTTATAGCTTTTCCTTTTTTCTGTGTGATTCTTGTTTCTCAAAGAAAAACATATTCTGAATCTCTGCATTTTTGAGGTTAAGATTCTTGCACAAACTTCATACTTACCAACCCATCTAAACGAATTCCTAAGGCTTAAACCACCGGAACGTCAACTTTAAGGCGTGCGTGGTTCGAGTACCGAATTGCTTTCTGCCCCTAGTTATGGAAGAGGACTTTTGGTCGCAGGACGAGGTGCTCCGTCGCTTCCGCGGAAAAGTGCCACAGGATAGCACAAAAATAATAAGTGCAAAGTGAAGTGCTACTAACATAGTCTTAAGCCCATCTACTAATAACACTGTTTTATATATATTTTATACTAGCAACCCGACCGCAGTTTCACCTGCGCTGCTCCGCTCCTATTGGTCGAAGTGTGATTTTATATAGCCTACAACCTTCCTCGATAAATGGACTATCCAATACAAAAAGAATTGTTCAATTCCAACTAGTAATTCCTGAGATTAGCTTGTTCAAACAAACAAACTCTTCAGCTTTATAATATTAGTTTTACATAATGTTAGCTTGTAAGGCCTATGGACCATAGATGCCTGAAAATAAATGATTTATTATTATTATGAAACGCTCAGAACACTTATGAAACAAATTTTAATTATTAGATACCTCTCAACTAGCACTTATAGACGATGATTAATGACAATAAGCCATAGTTAAACGGTTACTCTAAAGTAGCTAATTATAATCTTGGCTTAAGCTTAAGTTACAAACTCGATCATGACAATATAAAACACTGACTGCAGTAATACAGATGCACTACAACTTGGAAAACGTACTTTATATTTACTCACTGAGTTAGTCTAAAATTATTGTTCATTAACGTTGATTACCATACATAAGTATGTAGTTAAGGCGTTAATTGCAAGAAGTAATAATAATATATCCTTCTATTTTAATAATTTCTGACATCAACGCGATTAATTTGGATTTCTAACCCCCAATTACATGGGACTTAAACATACCGAACGTGGGTGTACATTTGTACACCGCTGCCTAACCCTTCCGGGTATACAGGAGTAATGGCATGTTATATGATGTAAATGATATGAATAATATAACTCGATAAATTTAATAAAACCAATGATAGTTAACCCAGACCTGGAGCAACGACCTGTACCATACGAATATTTCGTTCGTGCAGGAGTGGAACGCCAACCGTGCCGTGTGAGTTTATATAATTTATTCGTAAACTGAAATCCAACAACAATCTACCTACATTAGTAATTGCGAAAATGCAAAGTGATCGAGAGTGAATACATCTCAAGCTTTTTCAAATAACCCGTTCACTGCAGGCAATTCCGAGCGCTTGTGTGTTTTGCACATTGTGCCCGATTGTGCCCAATGTTCAAACATGTTTTGCTTTAACGACAACGTTTTGAGTGTCGCTAAAAGCTTATGTTCAAAGTAATGGTCGTTTGGAATCTATTTTGTGCCGGGCACCTGTTGTTCACACGCATTGTCGCAAAGAGAAATGTCGTTTTGGTAATATTGTAAAGTAATGTAGATAAAGACACATTATACACTTTGGGGAAGTTGTTTAAAGCGGTCGTGTACTTTTAACTGTAATTGCAGTGATTTATTAATAAAATTTAATGTTCTAAAATGAATTTAAATTCTTTTTCTCGTTAAGTATCTAGTACTCAATATATTTATGAGAAAGGAAGCCCGATCACATACTGAGGACATTATTCCGAAGTATAACATTTATTGATATTTATTCGTCTTTATCATTTCAGTGCTAATAAAGCGTTACGCTACTAGAGATATTTTTCTCCCTTTTAGCATTTTTTTCTTCTAATGAACGTGTCGAAATATGGGGGGTTAGTTTTTAGTGAAGAGCAGAAAGAAAAGAGAGAAGCTAAAGAAGTTTTTATTAAATTATAACAAATTAAATAATCGCCCAAATTGTTTATAACAGACTGCGGGCAGTTCTGTGATGCTTTATTATTATCCATTTATACGCAAAATAAGTACATACCTACTTAGATTGAATAATCACATAAAACAAAACTTCACACATACATAAATAATTAGAATGTAATATAGTATGCAAAGATGACTAAGCGTTACTTAAACATTTTTCATACATTGATTTGGTAACCTCATTCCTTGACATGTCCTCGTATGTCAAAAGTGTGAAAGAAGCATTCGTAATTTATCACAATTGTAGTATTTACTAAGTGGATGTTTCGTTTGAAAGATGAACATACTATTTCAGAACTTTTGTTTGTAGAATTGAAGGTTGTATTTCGAATATGGTTTGGAATTTAACCTCCGATTTTATTGCTTTACGTGAGTACAGCTGTAAGTAAAAAGTTAAAATAAGAAAATCTAGCTACGAATATTTTAAAGACAGAGTTACGTACAACATAATAGCAACAAGTTAAAACACTAAGCTTCTATTTCTACTGGTGTAACAGACATTGTTTAGCAAAAGACATATCACTACAATAACTTTAGAAAAATATACGCAGAAATATTACATATTAAAAAGCAATCTCCAGGTTTTCTTCAGAGAGTTACGAGATTTTCATAGAAAAAACCAATGACTTTTAACATGGAAATCGAACTTAAGACCTCTAGCATAGCGTAGAAGCATACTAAGACCACCACACTAATGAGACAGTACCTAAGCGATTCTAAAAATACGACTAGACTAATACGAATAGACTCGCCCCCTATTTCATGGGACCTAAACGGTAAGCTGTGGGTCATATAGTAGTACGCCTCTGCCTAACCCTTCGGGGAATACAGGTCTGATGGTATGTTCTGTAGTTAATGAAATTAATCCAAAATTAATATTCGAGTGAAACCGCGGGCAATTGTAAACCATCAAAAGCGGGAACGAAGATTTATATTGGCATATTTTGCGTGCAATAAAACACAACTATTATTAGGAAGTAACGAAACGCGTACATAATTCTAACTAAACTTGATTCTGATAATAGTCCATTGTGGCTAGTCTAAGGCTGCAGTCTCCTAAGATGGAGATGAAAGTTCCAAGGCACAAACTGTGCGGAGATAGGGCCCTAACTCATACAGATCTAGAATCGACAAGTAAAAGATTTACGGCAATGCGCTCGCGCAGTAAAAGGCTTTTGGAAGCTTAAACGTAATCAAAACACTGTTTCCGTGTCTTTACTAATTTATTGTGTTTGTTTTGTTACAGGTATAGACGGTTAGCTGGTTTGGCCTTGATATTGGATAGGAGAAGGTAAGTTCATTTTTAAGTCGGAAAGAGCCCGACATACTTAGCCGCCTTCTTTGCGATCAACAGATCTTAGCAACTTTTGTACCCATGGCTACATGTTGTGATAAATTACTTTTATAAGTTTCATTCACATTATATGGCTGTCTGTTCAATCAGATGTCATCTTAAACTGGATATGTGTAGCTAATGACTAGGGCGTTGGACTTGCAATCATTTGGTTGCCGGTTTGAAATCCACCCATTGCACTACCGACGTGAACCCACTCGTAACACAAGCATTTTAGCTTAGCACGAGGGGTTACCAAGAATACTAGTAATGTGCGACCCACATTGCTTTTTTTTAAAGCTTACTAGCTTTAAAAAAAAAGTATTATTCACGTATTAAATAAAGAATACACAAATTGTTATAATTGTTAGTTCTGTGATTGTGTGTTTTAATTTAAATTATTTAAGACATTCTCAACAACGTATCTATTTATAGCCTTTTTCTATAATAAATTTAATTTCGTCTGCGACGACATGCGCCTGCAAGCGAACGGTTAAAAATGAAATAAAGTGTGCTGTTGTAGAGTTGCCTTCTAAAATATTGAAAAACGATTTGATAGAAATATAACTTGGTGTTATCAGGCTCACGATGAAACGATTTATCATAATAATAGCAATAATGATTATAATTCAACTTGCTAGTACAACTGTTAATGTTTACGCGTAGGAATGATGAATGGAAGCAGCGCTCGCTTCCTACGGCGCCCCATTGTTCCAAATGAGCTATCGTCCATTGTTTTGTACCAAATAATTAATTATATAACCTAATAACACTTTATTTTACTACAGATATTAATTAAATTTCTAATTAAAAATGGGAAATACGATGTCGTTTGCTAGCGTTTTGTTTCCTGCTATTTATTTTTAGCTTGTGACTAATTCTGTTAAAATTTCAAATATTCGATAAAATTCCGATTTATTCAATGGATCAGGTTATTTAACGGCCCTCGACCAGACTGAGGAAACACCGCACTCATGTTGGTTATTGAAAGGTAATATACATATTATGATACATACCTGATGCTACAAGCCCACAATCAAGCCACACTTCAAAACGTGTTGGGTACATATATGGAACTATTAAATTTGATTGCTAGCAAGGAATGACACTAATGGCTTGATTGGTCCAGTGGTCGAAACCGCGTCTTCTTAATGTAAGGTCGGGTTCGATTCTCAGATCGAGCAGTGATGGAATTATTAGTAGCAGCTCGGAATTTGGACTTTTACTCGGTTAAAAGCTCACCCCCTGTTAAATGGAATCTAAAATATACCGGCGCACTGCGTACGCATGCACCCTTTGAGGATACGGGCGTGTATGTTTATGTTATTATGAATTATTCCATTTTTTTTATTCGTGATAGGTTAAGCGATACTGCGATCTACGATGGAGCGTGCTTGCCTAGAAGAAACCGATTTACTCGTTTTCAAAATAATTCGCACTTTGCTCATAATCTGTCGCAAGCTTATAAACGTACAATCTCTAAGATTAGAATTCTTTCTGCAGCCACTCCTTTAAAATATTTCCAACGTGACATGATTTCTTAACAAGCTATTACATCACGGTAGGTCACTACCCTCTACACACCTAGTTCATAACTTTAAAACGTGTTAAATACACCGTAACATCCATGTTTAACACATCATCCATCTCAATCCGTGTGAGATATGGTTTACTTTAAAAAGGGCCCATAGAAAGGCGACTTTCACCTTATTGTGGCCAGTAATCGAAAATTTGAAATTGGAATTACATTTATGTGATGTTAGAGTGACCGATACTATTCATGTCAGTGAATGTGATGTACTTGATGCGATTGTTTGGATTCGGTTATGACGTATTTGACAGTTGGTCTGACGGCTTGACAACTTCATCATGACAGGTGCCTGTTGATTAATACGTCATCAGTGCGGAAGAAAGTGTTGGCAGGTGATTGCGCACGTCCTTTTTTTGTATATCGCATATGTGATAGTAATAATACATCCTATATCTTCATATCTCAAGCCATTTCCTAAGTACTTACGTATAATTAGGGTTGACTTCCAGTGTAACTAGATTCGGCTGTCCTTGTTATTTTACGTGATGCGACTGCCATCTGACCACAATTAAGGAAAGCTAATATTCAAAATTATGGTCGTTAGATTTGCTTCGGATTACCCGAAACAACTGTCAAAGGTGAGACTTAGGTTTGATTCGCTTACGCTTTATCGTGCTCTCTGAAGCACGGAAACGTATCATGAATACGTCTGACGTCGACTACCATACTTTTTTATATACGAGTATAATGTAATAAACTGCCTCATTAGTCTCGATAGTCGCTAGCGCAACTGCTTAGCCAAAGGTCCTGAGCTCGATTTCCAGGTCAAGCAGTGTTATTGAATTTTTCTCTGAAATTCTCAATAGCAGCTCGAAGTTTGAATTTGTGCCCGGTTAAAGGCAATAGGCCACTATTACATGGGACCTCAAAACATGAACATGAACTGGCGTTCAGCAGTACCTACACCTTTGCTTAACCCTTCGGGGAATACAGGCGTGATTATGTCTATGTAGTTTGTATGTTCAATATAAAGTAAAGTTAAGTCACAAAGACCTAAATTAAGTGTGAAAATATTGACTGGGTACATTAAAATTAGAGAGTATAGCTAAAAGATCAATTAGTATCCAATATTCGTTCTTAAAGAAACCTAATATGTTATTAGCAGTTACGTGCCGAAAGACAGTTATAACAAACATTTAACGATGATTAATTTACATAATACGTGCCATTTTGATGTAACATCCATTTTCTGTATTCATTTCGTTTTGAAAAGCAAATGTTTTTCGTTTTAAGTCATCGACGGAGAAAGGTTTACGTAATCGTATTGTTTAATTTTGTAAACGGTAATTAACAGTGGAGTACGATTTATCTCGTATAAGTTAGCGATCAATTACTCCGCTATTGTAGAGGCCGGGCAATCAATTTAACAATCAGTTTAATCGTAGTTTAAGTGCACATAAAACGTAATGACAGATTGCAGAGGGTGGGTTTATTAGCCACGTAATTTAATGATTCATTAGGAACAGTTTACATTGCACCTACCTACTAATTTTTATTATTTGGCAAAAATGTTGTTGCAAGTTTAAGAATGGCGCAAAATATGGATGAATGGCGTAAAAGGGAGGAGGCTAATGCCCTGCAATGGTTCGATAAAAGCTGTGAATGATGGTGATGATGATGATGAAAAATGATGTAGTCAGTGAGCGATCGGTTTCTACGCTACAAGTAGCAGGTTCGTTTTCCGTACGGAACAAAGATTGTATGGTCAGAGGGAGTTCTTAGTCTAGGTTTTTAATTATTGGATTGGATTGTCATTGTGATTTTCATACAAAGGTCATTGTGATTTCATTTAATATTTCATACATTTCAATACGATTTTCTGACACAGTAGAAAATCGTATTGAATATACATAATAAAAAACATTAAAAAAACTATTTTTAAACCCAACGCCAAAAAGCATCGAAGCTCCCAAACGAATGGACCGATTTTGATTCAGATTTTTTGTCAGAAAGTTAACTTGATGGAGAGTGTTCTTAGCTATGATTTAAGCAAATCTGGCCAGCCGTTTGAAGATAATCAGCTCTTTTCTAGTTTACAAAGGGATATGAGCAACGTCCACAGGTCCTATCGATTTGAAACTTGGTATCCTGTTTCTTCAATGATTATTGCAAGAACATGGTAACCATGAATTGATACTGCGGGGTTTTTTTAAATTAAATGTATTTAATTATTTATGTATTTTATTTTAAGTAGTCCAACAAAGTATTTTTGCACTCTTAAAACGAAAACTTACTAACATTTAATTCCGGGTTTCACAATAAGAACCATGTAAAAACATCTGTTGTTCTTAAACAAAAGTGGCACATAACAAGTTAACATTCCGTGTAAGTACTAGGTCTCGGCGTCTGCGCATTCCGACGGGTTAGGGAAAGTCTAATGTACGATCATTTGACCTCTTTCCCGATAATTTTGCACTGACATTTACCGCGTTTTGGTATTGAGATCAACATGAATTTATTAGCATTTGAATTACGTCAGGCTAAGATACTATGGTAATGTGATGATCTGTAATTAAGCATTTACAGGGTGATACAACATCTGGAGTGTTTATTTTACAACATGACTGCAAGATTGATCGCCTCGACACTACCCACGTTCGATTCCCACCCGTTACAAATATTTCGCTGATCCATATAATTATTACAGATTTTTCGAGTTGGGGTGTACCTACCTTGATGTTTGTAGGGAACAAGCCAAGCTATGTATGTATGGCCCCTGTGATAGGAGACTTGTTCTCTACATACCGTCACAGCCGTATTTCCGAAGGGTTAGGCAGGGAAGTGCCGATGTCGGCACTTCCCTGCCTGCCTAAAGCCAACCACAGCATAAAATATCATAGTTTCTAAATCTAGTCGATGAATAGAATAGACAGACTAACCTATTGAAAGGTTGACGGCTCTTTTCTAAACTACTCCATAAAGAAATATCAGTCGTGAGTGATACCAATCATTAAGTCTAAACGTTATGTCTACATGATTACATAATATGTGTAATGCACGCATACAGATCCGTATCGACACTATTAAGTGCACATTCACTGCACTGCGATTAGCGCGCTGCCATATAAATATTCCGACATTAAGGCTCAGTTTAGATAGAAGCGATATCAAGATACGAGACGCGCGTTACACTATAGATACTAGCTTAATGACGCATCGCGGAAGCTCACACGCTATCAGCAAACATGTACGAGATTGTATAAAACTTACGACATTCTACGACTATCTGAACGCAGCCTTATTCCATGTACTATCGGAAGGAAGACAATAGAAGATCAAATTGTTACATCGTAGCGGTCGGTGCGAGCACGTATCCAACTAATTAATCGGAGCTATTTGTACGTTACTAGAGCCGTTTAACAGACTTTCAATAGTAAACAACGCGCGAAAGTTTCCCACGGCCGCGTACAAGCAAATATGTTGCATTTATCTAACATAGGACATTGTATCAATTAGGTAGATATACCTAACAATTAAATTACTGAGAGAATAAAGAAAAATTACGACTTTCTTTGAAAACTGTTGCGGGGTTGAATAGGTTGGAAGTGTTGGAACTTGGAAGTTCAGAGGCAAACGTAATCTTTGGTTCTAAATCTTGCAACAAGACATAATCCATCAAGATACCAATACGTCTAAGGTTTCGCGGGTCACGTGAGATTACTTACCCTAGTAAGAAGCATTCCAAACACGAATAAATAAAAAGTTTAAAGATTCTATTTTGGGTCTTCGTATTTCTTAGTAATGCGAATGCTGCATGTCTTACGCTATAATGTTTTCAACTCACGTCAATAAGGCAATTCCTAAGCTCGATCAGGTTCGGAGCGTTGCCCTGATTATCTCGCAATGAAAGCTGCAAAAGTTTCAAGGCCTCAACTCGCGTACCATGCACGCGCGTTATAATGGCAAATTCCTTCAAATACCTGTAGACGTACTTACCGACTTAATGGCACCATAGACATTCACGTTCCAAGATCAAAGCTAGTGCCGAGACTGAAATTATCCCGAGTGTATCGAATCGATTATCACTCGATTCCCATCGTTGAGGCATCTCTATAGCCTCCATGGGCACTCGTTCGTGACCGATTCCTGGACGAAGCTCTCGATTGTTAACAAGTGCGGTAGAGTAGGGAAAGTTTGGAGGATCATGGAATTAAATCACGTTAGAAAGGAGTATTTAAATCTGAAACCGTGGGTCGTTAAATAAGATTTAAGACCCACGACCCAAAGGTAAAATTACTATAGCATTTATTAATACTAAACAAATGAATAAATGCATTTTGAAATTTAAGCTTTCACTGAAAGTGGAGCCTTTTACTTGTACGTATAATGATATTAGCATGAGAATATTTTAAGAGGGCCTGTAAAACTTAAATTGACACAAACCTCATTACATAAATTGCCTTTCTGTATAAACCATTAATATCGGCTCTTTAAAGGAAAGTGAACTGAAATTATTTTGATCATAAAGTTTCAAGTGTACAATTTCCTAATATCAAAATATTTGCGTAGGTTCCTACGTCTCTCACCGTATATATGACTATGCGGAACATTCACCCTCCCACACTAAGCATCCAGTTTAGTGCGCATACCCAGAGGACATTTACTTCAGTCCTACCCACATTATACATAAACGTTCAACAACTGATTTCGCTTTCACGCAGGGTAGAGACACTTATACAAATTGCTTACCTTTCAAATGTAAGTCGATTTATCTTGTAATGTCTAAAGGGACAGATATCCGAGGGACGTGGAAAGCTACGAGCGCGCAGATCGGGCCCTTCATCGCAGTTTCTGCGCAGAAACATTACAACGCTGTCGAGTGTCTCATGTTTGAGATCTCAGCTTTCAAATCAGTGTCCAGAAATAGAAATTATTATTGGATTGGGATGAGAGCATTTCAGATATACTTAGGCAAGTGTATTTAGTTTTGATTGTTTAAAATTACAAGTGGTTTTTATGATTTGATCGATACAATTTTTATGACATTGCAGTGGGATGTAATCAGCAAGCTTAAGTTAGCTAATTCAATAGGTACTTTAGTTTGTACCCCCAACCATTAAAAATAAAATATAGTAATATCACCTCTTGGTCAGGAAATCAGCAGGACTTGTTGATTTGATACTATAGTAATACAATTGTGTGTATGAGAAGATGTATGAATGTGGAAGAAGTAGGTCCTATATTAAACAATCGTAGCAAGTGGCGTTCTGTAATTTCCTATCCCTGTGGGAGAAAGGCATGAGTGTATATATGTGGCTTTAATACAATCGATTTTTCAATATCACGATCACAAAAGGGTGAGTTTACCATAGGCGAAGATATTACCAAAAAAAACCTACAGTTGAATTGAGAACCTCCTTCTTTTTTGAAGTCAGTAAAAAATACATAACAAATATTACAACATTCAAAGCGGGGCTATTAAACCTCTTATCACTAGAGTTCAACACTATGCCCTCAGCTGATTCATGGCACGATCTCGAATCAATTTCCTAGTTTTTGCTCCGGTTGCTTTCCTTCCTGGGCTCCAGGTGATCACGTACAGCTTATCAGCGGCTACGACTTGCACCACCTTCCGTCTTGTCTGTGCATTTCTCGGTTTGAACTTTAACTCCGTATTTGTAGAGCTGTCGGGAAGAACCTAGATAGGATGGTTGCGAGAAATAATTTACGTATTGCATATTGTTTAGTTATCATGTTGGCCTATCAACTGGTAGATGGTGCTATTTCAGATCATTTTCAGATGTCACACCATGTTCTATTATACTTTTATCTATGTTGAAGGTTTGTCAATCTTAGACAGTAATCTGTTTACGTACTGTCATACTTCTGTGCATGGATCTCCTCTCAGAGTGAAAGGGATTATGCTATAGTCCACCACGCCGGTCTGATTGGTAGAATATACACGCCGTCGAGTAAATCTCTCAAGCATGCAGGTTTCCTCACGATTTTTTCGAAATGTCTGAAGCACTACTACGCACTACGCACCTTATTCATCTTACTCATCTCAACCTATTCATCAGCTTTCGTTAATTCAAAGGCCTATATTAGCCTTAATCATTCTCCAAGAGATCTAGATAATATTTTAGAGGTTTAGCCGTAAAAAAATAACTAACAGACAGAGTTACTTTCGTATGTATAATATTAGTAGTTATGGGTTACTCTTGCATATATTTAAATACTTTTAGTTTTAATTTTAAACTCGTTTTGCTCTTCTCGTATACTTTCAGTTTCATTAGCAAATAAAACGTAGGTACATTATCTTGATGTGCGCATGTCGTTCAAGCTTTCATCCTTAAGGGGTAAACAGAACGAGCGGTAGAAATTGTTGTGAAAGCCGCTTACGGTCACTTTATTTTTATTAAGATAATTTTGCAGTCTCTTCCGTGGCGAAAAGATAATAATATGAACTTTTAAAAATGTAATTGGACTTATTAAAAATGTGGGTCGTGAAACAAAAAACGTAGACTAAGCTCTTGAAGCGTTAATTACGATCGCACATGACTGTGCGAAACGGTTTTTTAACGTTAAAACGTTCGTTTTTTAACGTTGTTTAAATACTCAACTAAGGCACACAAATATTTGACTCGTGCGGTAATCGAACCCGTGACCCGTGGCCCAGAAGCTGATCCGGCCACTGCGCTATTTCCGTCAAATTTGAAAGTAATTCATCATTAATCGCCATTCGAATACATTCAAGTGCGTAAGTGAATAGATTACTAGCCTCTTAAAACCATTACAGTGACCAATTTCCCCTTTTACGGTTCATATTACGCAGGAAATTTACGCGTAATGTATTTCCTACACGTTTCTTATTATTCTTTCCCAGGCAGTTACAAAAGTCCATTTGATATAATACTACTTTGTCGCACAAAAATGTTGATGTAATTCAGTGAATGGTGTCGTTTCGCCGATAAAAACCTAAAGATAATTAAATCTTAACATTTTATAAATGCTTGACTAGTCGAACAGAATATTTTTCCCTTTGCAACTGGTCGGTTACGCAAAAGTTCCACTACCGTACAAGGGCCTGATAAGGCAAGACTTGAGAGTTTTTTTTTTCATGACCAAACAAGAACAAGAGTGCATAATGCCATCCTTGATTCCGAGTATATTATGAAACATCTTCCTAATTTTACTTGATTGATTACATCACTATAATATTAGCATCTGCACTGAATATGCATTTCGGTTAGACATATGTAGATAAATAGACAGCGCCAGTCAATGGCTATTAAAGTACAAAAAATACATGAATATTGACTTTTGATAGCTTTTACAAAGTAAGCATTGTTTTATTGTTCACTGATTGATTTTGATTTTTCTACAAGTGATGCTTTGCATACATTTCTATGCTTTTCTGATAAAGATTAGAACAAGACAATTGTTGTTGATTTATTCTAGATAAATATATGTAGGTAAATATAATTATACAATTTTTTTTTCTTCAATCCTTTTTTGTGCCACTGTTGGGTATGGGTAAGTATTTTATTATTTATAATAGTATATTTATCTATAGATTAAATAATAATTAGATAGCATTGGTAAATTACGGGCAACGTGATGTCTATAAATAAAATTCCACATTTTAGCACAGTAGGTATAAAAATATGTTCTGAAAAGTAATAAATTATTGGCCCAACATAAACCAATATTCGCACAATAAAACACGTAATAGTAAGTTAATAATCAGGAATGTTCATTGAATATACAATTAGAATGTAATAGAATGTAGTGTTTTCCCATTTACAAGTCGAGTCTTCTAAGCTGGCTGTAGTTAATTCCTTTTTAGATTTATGGTCACGATGCTAGGTTTCACTCTAATTAATAATTATACTGAAGGCAGTTTATTTCCCCATTGTTTTATACTTACGATGCAATTATTTATAATACTTATTAAGTATGTTTTGTGTGATATATTTTGTTCTCCGTTCCCTTATACAATTATTTTTATCTATTTTGGAACTTTTTTTATGAAATGGCAAGGCAAAAACAGACCATAGGGCCGCCTGAATGTAAACAGCAACTACAGTCTCAAGACGACAATAATATCAGTACGTAGGTACTCGACACTCGATCTTTGTCATCTTGAGACCTCAGGGAGTTGGCCCCGTGATTTCACTGGCTACATTACCTACTCTCCAATTCGGAACACCAGTATATTCCGCTTAGAGGCAGAATATTTAGCTGATTACTACATACCATCACGCCTGTAGGTATTCCCCGAAGGGTTAGGTTAGTACTAAATGTACACCTACAGCTCGGTAAATTTAGGTCCGATGTAATATCTACGGGGCGAGCCTATTCCCTGAGCTGCTACTGAAAATGTCATAGAATAACCGAATAACACTGCTCAACATGTGAATCGAACCCAGAACCTCTAGCGTTGCAGTCGCGTTCAGTCCCACTAGAATAATGAGGCAGGTTTCTATGGCAGATTTCTACTACCTCAATTTCCAAGTACAAAATGCATGTACACTGTGTTGCATTTTACACTTGACCCTATTACCTGGTGCATGTACACAATGGGAAACGATGGACACACTTCAACTTTCAACTCTTCATTCGCACTGACAAGGGTCTATTGAAGCGGCCATTGTCGTTGGTACAGTAGCTAGGCTATTGTATGCGCGTACGACGAAATGATACTTCATATCCCCTCGGGCGCATATAATATGCTTTGAGTTTTCTATGAACTTTATGCGTCAAGAACTCGTAAATGTGTCAGGGTAAAAGAAGCTGTAAGTTTTATGGGGACTTAATTTATTATGTTAGTAGCTATGTTTATATAAAATGAGTCCTACCCCAGTAGTTCCCAAAGTGGTCCAGGTGACCGAAGTGGTCAAGTTTTATGGGTACTTTCTGTTAATTTAAGTAAGTAGGTAAATAAAATGAATCTGTATTTTTACGGCAAATTGTACCCCAATCAGTAAACTATGCAGTGCATTTTATGTGATGGAAACATTATAATCAGAGCATTTTTTTTATGATGATGATGTATGTATGCACTAACTAAATCTCAGACGGTAAAACTGTTTCACACCGGTCTTAAAAGTGATGGACTTGAAAATTGGTAAGATTTTATGATCCGCCTGCCTGGCAATCTCAGTAGCCAGCCAAGAGGATCATTCAATCTTACTTCCAAGCGTGCTATGTTTTGTTGTCATTATAACACGCATGCTGAGAGAAATATTTGTATTGTTAGCCGTCTTCTTCGTCAAAAGGGTTTCAATTACTAAGCGTTTAATTGTCCAATAGTTTAACTGTTGGATTTCACAAACCTTAATAATGCCGTGTAATAATTACATCAACCGTTTAACTCATGCGCAAGATAAAGGAACGGTAATCTATGATTACGAATCGTCGCGTGCGACTTCCGCAACAGCATAATTGATATTTAATATGGCAAATGAAACCGGGTTAATGACGTCAGTTAATAGTTCGCAAAAAGTCCCAGTACCTACTGTAAAATATGTCAACGAACGGCAAGCCTTTAAAAGAATCACAATTTCTCCAATTCAATTAAGAACTTTTTGTTCAAAGAAAGTATCTCCATAAAATGCATTTGGCAGGTGCAATTGTAAATTACTAAGCTGGCCTTAATAATGGTAGTATCATCGTGGGTTCATTATGTTTTAAGTCGAATTCTGGGTTTGTCGGTAACATTGAATATCCATAAGCGTTCATCTTGATGACTCGCACGAACTTTGACACGCTTACCCATGAAATATTAACAAAATACCGGCTCCGTATAATAAATCGGTTTATAAAAGCGCAGTTACTTTACATCTGTACCAGTTATATCGCTAATCACTTGATGCGAAATGCAAAATTTGTAAAGAAGAGGCCATACTTTCATTTTTATTGATAAAAAAAAATCGTGATTATATCCAATTCGCAATCAAGAACAATTTACATGCCTACATTTTTATTATTATTGCGCCGGCACCGGGTCATAAGCGCAAGTTCCTGGCTTGCACTTTTTGAATCAATTTCATACATTGGTGCTTTTTGTATTGTCTTAGTATTAAGCTTAATAGCCGTTGTAAAACAGTTTTCGAATAAAAAAAATATTACTCTGAAACATATATAGGTATATTACTTTATAATAGGTAGATATGTAAAAAATATAACTTGTAATTTTAAAACATCCTGTAAAGCTCCACTTGCAGAATTGAAAAAGTTCAACTTTTTCGTCATATACATAAAAATTCAAATTGACCTACCAACTCTTCCTTTCATATTATATACTGAAGCAGATGTGTTTTAACTGCAGCATTTATTCCGCATGCCTGTATCCAATTACGTTTCCTGTTAAATTAACTGCCAGTTACTTTTCATGGGTTGCGTCCGTTATATCATAGTGAGGTCGCCGCCCGCTTTGCGACAGGTGACACAGTTTACGTAATCGATTATTTATCGCATGCGAACGAGATCGATAGGTACTCATATTTATTGTGTGCTCGCCATAATCGATGCAACCTGATTAATCGGTGGCATTTAAATCGATTTAGCTCGTGCTCGTTTATAGTGAGGTGGATTTATTGTAATACATTTTACACATTATAAAAGCTATCAGAATATATTTAATAAAATGGTAATAAATGACTATAAATCAAAAACTTATGTCATCATAACGAGCAAGGTGATAACTGTTATATATGGGATCGTTTCATAATATCTGTTAATAAAAAGGCAATTCCTTACATTCTAAAAAAGATACTTTAATAAATTGAAAATACAATGCGTTATCTTACCATAAATCATCCATCGTTGTCTAGTGAAGGTACTTGATGAACTGATTAGGAATTTTATAGTTAGGAGACATACCTAATTGCTAGATTAAAGACTACAGCCCTAACTAGCTGCTTAATAATTATTTCTATCGTAACAGTAAGTAGAAGTATATACACAAATCTCACATGCACGAAATTGAAACCTATTTGCTCTACGGGAATCAAACAGGCGACCGACAGCATAATAATTACTCAACCACCGCAACATTTGGATCGTGATCAGTATTACGTCCAATTAAGACCGATTTTCTAAATAAACCTAGAATTAGAAAAGAAAGTAGGTAATATTTCGCTGTAAACGCTAAATCGTATGCAAAAAGCTGACATAAAACTATCTTCACGAGTTCAAATAACCGTAATATAGGCAGCACTATTAAATAACGAATATAATTTATATAATTCACATAACGACAGTCCATTGAATCGAATGACGTCTTAAACAAACAAAAGCAATCGAGTCACGAAAGGTCGATTAAGTTATGTATGAACTGCATAATCGATTGTCGGAGGTGTATCGATCTAATTGCTATGCCTCTTGGTTATGATTTAGATGTGGGTTGCGATTGTTAAAACATCCGACATTTATCTCCGTAGCCCGTGGTGATAATATTTGGGATCAATCACCAACTTTCTTTGTGAAACCTGTTTGTTTTGTAATCGATTTAAAGGTTATTCGTTATATCTTTTTCTTATCTTGCAGGACGAAACTTACAATCTAATGACAATAACAATATTATTTTGATATTGATTGTAATTATTATTCTGTTTTTGTAACGATTTAT
This sequence comes from Acronicta aceris, assembly GCA_910591435.1. Lineage (NCBI taxonomy): Eukaryota > Metazoa > Arthropoda > Insecta > Lepidoptera > Noctuidae > Acronicta > Acronicta aceris. The sequence continues at coordinate 13,016,788 of OU342761.1, read as the reverse complement.
TCGGCCGCAGGTAATTCAACGTTATCGATTACGGAAATACGGAGTAGGTAATGGAGCTATGATATATGATATCTATCATTAAAGAACATAGAAATATCGAAAACAAATCTCTTATATTTTTTGACATTTGATGTTTGGTGTATAGGTTCACGGGTTGTGAGTTTTATTCCCAAACGCAACAAATACTTGTTTGTAGGTATGATCTACAGGTGATTGTGTTTGAGAAAAATCGTATTAGTGAAACCCCAATTTAAAAAAAGTATTATAATGAGCGAATATGTGAGTACGCTATCAATTACGTTTGTACCTTCCATGTGTCTATTAAAACTTAATACCTTTTAACGTGTGGCTATCAATTTTACTTTATTTAACTCGCAACTTTGCTGTGAAAGTATCTGTAATAAATTTTAACTGGTTGTGACATCAGGTTGGATGAATCGTTCATCATAATGATTATGATTTACACATACCTTTATGTATCTATAAGAGGAGTGTAGAGGCAAGCTTATGCGTCGTACAAGTCAACAAACTCAAGAAGAATTTACGCTTTGATTTTTTTCTTGATAAATATCCCGATATACCAAGGCTTCGATTGTAAAGTTCAATCTAGAACAGAAAAATATCGAGATATTTTTCAGGTAATTAACAGAAACAAAATAATGCATTGAAATGACGCGCTATATCGAAATCGTATAGTAAAATAATTATAATAAATGTTGTAATATTTAAACTTTATCTTCATTTTTAGCTTTTTTTCAGAAAAATATATGAAACCGTTAGCCTTTCATTCCTCCTCTAAATATATGTCATAAAGCAGGTTTATTTGTCACGTTTGAAATTTCTTAGAAAAACAATAGGTAAGTATATATTGACGTACTATCGTAATCCATAAAATCAAAAACATAAAATCCCTAAAATTCTACGTATGAAAATTATAATATTTTATTGCTTGAAGGTTTATCTTGCTAATAAAATATAACGTCCATATAAAATTCAATGTAATTTATATAAAAGTTGTATCTTAACCACAAACGGAACGCTAAACTAACGACTTGATTGTAGTTCTGACAGCTTTCCTGGTTTTTCACGAAAACCTCGATTACTTTAACTGCTCGGTGTCTTCTTAGTAATGGCAATACTGTATAACGGGTCATACATTACATGAGTAATACTTAAATTAACAGAAACCTACAGATATCTTGATATTCGTTATATTTTCCGATGTTTACGCAACCTTAAGCCGTTAAACCTTTTTTTTAATCTTACGAGCAAGATTTAAAGAAAAAAGTCTATTCTGCTCGATGATATCTATCCAATGTTTTTGCCCTGTGCCTTTCAATCGATCCGTTACTTACCTATATGAAATACATCAGTTACGCAGTAAATCAGTAGAACCTTAAAAAACACCAACAAATTGTTATGCATATTTAATAGCGGATTCTTTATATAAAACACATACATTCTCCGTTTGTGAAATAAGTGCCAACTGCCCACCTATGACAAATTCCTAACACATAAGATAATTATAACAATCTATGTAGTCGATTATTATTTATGTTTATGCAAATAATTTCCTGTCATTACTGGCCAGTGTTTTACAAGTGCGGTTATATAAATATAAGTAACTGATTACTTACTTGACCTTATTACTTCTTGATTGATGAATTCTTGTGTAAAACATGTTGTAATAATACATCATTTAGTTATTGTACTGCTTACGATTTGCACAGGGTTTATTGAAGAATATATCAATCCGGAAAAGTGTTTTTGGAGACGTAACATACCATCATGGCTGTGTTCCCCAAAGTTTAGGCAAAGATATGTTTAAGCCCCATGTAATAGAGGGCGAGCCTATTGCCTTTAATCCAAGCTTAAAGCTGCTATTGAAAATTTCATAGAAAAATCGGGATCAAAGTTTTAGTTAGACTATATTCTCAATGCCCAATCTCTCTTACATAAAACACACTTTAAATAGAACCATAGTAGAAGGACATCAGGTATTGTATTTTCGTGACAGCTAGGTGACGTGGTTGGCTCGCGTCCACGTCATTGTTGGAAATGATACCACTATGTGCCGAGCAAGATTAATTTTTTCACATTCTTACTCCTTTATTAGTGGAATTTTCAATAAGTAATTTTATCCAGTTTACTTTTTTAACTAAATAGACGAAGAACACGAAACTAAAATATTTGAGCTAGGAAGCAATTTATTTTATATTCATCGTGAAAAATTTCCTTTTGGTATCGAAGCTGTCAATCAACGGCAACACTGATCGTGAAATACGTGGGTTTCGTGACGTCACCTGGGGCGTAAGCAAATCATTTTCTGCCATGTTTAGAATAGAACATATTTAAAACATCATGCTTGTTTCCCGAAAAGTTAAGCAAAGGCACTACTGATATACATCTTCAGTTTGCTGATATGTTTAAGGTTCTTTAAAAAAGAGGCGAGTCTATTGCCATTGGATGACGTAATTAAGTGTAACGTAATGTACACTAAGTTTCTCCGGAAACGTTTGAAATGTTAGCGTAGTGACAAGTTTCTAGATCTCTTAAGAACCTCGAACAAAACCTAGGAAATATGTGCGTGACTTTATCTTATTGTTTTAAGCTAGATAATAAAGTATTAACGAAGCGAATGTACTGAAAGTTAAGAAAATAGAAATTACATTTCTTAACGGGAAATAGTTACCGTAAGGCATAAAATAATAATAACAAGAATAGTATTATGTAAAATGTCCTTTAAAAATGATGTAATTAAAAATAATTTGAAAGAAGGTTTGATCTTTGATATCATTAAAGACATAGAAAATAATAGTAGGCAATGTGCAATTTATCACTTGAATCAACGATCGAATAAAAAATTTAAGGAAATGACATAAGATTTCGACAAATCTGGGGTTCATAAAAGTCATTTCAACTTATAAAATCTTCATTTTTCATTCTTAAATTTACATCATAAGGTGACGTTGGCGACATCTATTGAAAAGCAAGTTACCTTGCTTCTCAACCGACATGACTTACTTTTCAGTTAGTTCGATATCGTACGATGCCACCTTACTTTTTAAATATCTTATATCTTCTATCTTCCTTCATTAAAATAACTTTATAATCTTAGCATGGAAAATGCAAAAAATCACAAAAATATATTACCTAGTCTTGTTTTGTATACCTACGTGCGTTAACTGATACTACTTGTAATGTGTGTTTCTCATGTAAGTGAATATTTAATATTAGATATCAAAAAGTGTAAGTGTATTAAAAGTCACCCTGTATGTATCCGAAGTGACGTCTTACTTTTTATTCGAATAAAGATCATTGGCAAAAAATCACAATTGATTCTCAACACTTACTTTAACTAAACAAATTTAGTTTTTCTAAGCCTGAGAATTAAGAGTAACAATAACAATTTTCTAGTTGCACGGACGAAAAATATATAACAATCACCAACCGCATCTTATCTTTGATCTTGATTAGTTGAATCATGCTGTGAGGCGTGAGCTAGGTTTTGATGTCACGTCGAAGATATAAGAAAAAAGAACAGAGGCTGTACCATGAAGAAATCGTTTTGATAAAGAGGGATGCCACTCTACATATACTACGCAAAAATAGGTCGTGGTACGGCTACTGTGGTAACTTAGGGCCAGTCCCAATCTAGAAATAGGATTTTGACATAAGGTCCATACAACTAAGGTCAAAATCCTATCCCTACTAAGCAAATCTATCTTTCCATCGATCCATTGGGTTCCAATGCCTCTTTCATCTTTTTTGTTTTTTTTTTCTGTCATAAACCATCCCAGGCATGCACACAAAACTCACCAAAATTTCAGCGCAACAGAATGAATGGTTTAGTAATGCATAGAGGACAAACTAATAAATATTCATTTTTTTATATAGGTAGATAATATGTTTCTAAAGTTCCCCGCGAGACAAGGCTTGTTCTCTAGTGTGAGAGTGTCTTAGAATATAATTATTTGCGCACAAAGCAGATTCAGGAATGTCGGTCTTTTTATCGATTTACAATTTCAACGCGAATCTAAGTTTAAATAAAACGATTTTTTATGGATTTATGTATTTATTCGAAATGTCGTGTTAGCATTAGGTACTTAATACCTACAAGAATAAAAAGTACCGATCATTCGATAGTGCCAACATTCCCAGTCCCAACATATTACGTAAGTCAATGAAATAATTTGAAGGTGTTAATTATCAGCGCACAAAATGAATGGACGTGTATAGAAACCGTCGCCATGTTGTGTATTGTTATCTAACAGAACAGCATACCTACTTATTATTCCGATTTGAAGATAGAACGCGGCGTGTTGCAGTATAGTACAGTTACTTGCAAAAGTGATAGATCATTGCAACTTATAATTCCGAGAAGTTCATAAGTAAGGAGATTTTTATCGGTATTGAAAGCAATGAACTCTTATACTTGACTGCCACATTAGTCTCAGTAGTCCCAAGCGCTACTGCTACTAAAGATCCTAGGTTCGATTCCTAGGTCCAACAAAGTGTTATTGGATATTTCTAAGATATTTTAAGTAACAGCTCTATGATATTCTCAGTAGTAGCTCTATGATATTCTCAATAGCAGTAGAGTTTAGATTTGTGCCAGGTTTATGGGAATAGGCCCGCCCCCGATTACATGGGACCAAAACATACAAGCGAACTATGTAGGTATGTGTAATTGTGTACTATGTAATGAATATATCTTATTATCATACCTAATAATCAAAAGAAACCATTTGTACGCAAATCTTAACTTGCACTTATAAGTTATATAACATAGCATATGTTATTTATTAGGTACAAACACGTTGACAAAATTTTCAAGGTCCAGTATTGTGCAAAATTTACGCAAATATCAACGATTCTAAGTAATAATATACGATGCGCAAATACTTCACATACTTTATTTACATTAGCATCGTCAGCAAATACGCGCGTATAAGTATAAATTGAACTTAATATTAAGGTAAGTAAGATATACACTAGCGCGAGATGTGGACTTACGGCGTATTGCGTCCTTTTTCTATTAATATACTATGTACATTTTTTTCTTGTATCTTTTTTTTATACCACTAAGGTGGCAAACAAGCATACCGCCCGCCTGATGATAAGCGGTAACCGTAGCCTATGGACGCTTGCAACCACCAGGGGTATCACTCGCGCGTTGCCGACCCTGTAAATTAAGGAGGAATAGTTGGGCTGGCAGCATTGGAGACATTCTGCCATGCATGACAGCGGTAGTAACAAAACACCACTAGTCCCCCACAATGCCAACACAATGCTTCCTCGCCGAGCTCTGGCGACCTTGCTCACCGTTAGGAACACAACATAGCACGGAGGCTTAGAATTAAACGAAAAAATCATAGTGCATAAATAAAATACAAAGTACCAAACACAAAACTTACATGTACTTGACCTTACAGATCCGAAACAACTATGTGTAGGCCATACAAACGATTATATAGTACGCGGGTCGAGCTCTCGGGCAGCGCCAGTCGAAACGTCAAAGTTCAAAATACGCGACACACACTTGTGTGTTCTTACCTTTATAGATTTATATGATGTTATATAGGTAGGTGCTTACATTCAATGTTCTCTGCACCGCTGCGGCCAGAGCTATGGGATTCATGCACATATCTTGGCAGCCCTCTACAATAATACCTCCACGTATATCTGACACTTTTGTGACTGATGGTACTCGAGCCCATACCGTGCGAATGGTAGCTACTTTGTACAGAACACCATCATCACCATTAACTACAGAGATTCCATCTTGAAGCTATCCGCCGTGTAATGCAATGATGCTACTGCAAGGCTCGCAGTAATTATTTTACAAAATAATTGTAAGTATAATTGTATGACGATACATCAAAATATTTTTCATTGATTATTGCAGTTATTATTATCATATTTAAAAAAAAAAGCTTACTGGCATTGTGGGTCGCACATTACTAGTATTTTTGTTAACCCCTCGTGCTAAGCTAAATGCTTGTGTTACGAGTGGGTTCACGTTGGTAGTGCATTGGGTGGATTCCGAACCGGCAACCACATGATCGCAAATCCGACGCCCTAGCCATTTAGCCTAATAATATTAGTGTCTACGGATGCAGTATAAAAAGGTATAATAAGATAAGCCATCTTGTTTGCCTTAAATTAAATTAAGACTCAGCAGACGTATAAACTAGGTACTTACTACAACTACTTTTTTTGGTTCGAAAAGCCTTCGTAGGTCGTACGCTGCCAGGGTGTATTTCGAACTGGCAATGACTACGGTATCGATGCGCACACGCAGACAAACAATTTGTGCAAATAAGTTTCAGTTTTCCATACCTCGACCCACTGATGGATAACGGGGCCATATTTACATTTTTATTTTTTAATTAACACATTAAAAACCACTGTAGTCGATTCTGAACAAACTACTTTCAGGTCTTGCGTTTATTCTATTACAGGTTGTATAAACAAAAAATCTTTCCGCATAATGAATAGAAGTCATCTAAATATAATATGTTCGTAGCCAGAGCGCTACGTGCTACGGTGACGCGTAGCCACGTAGCGCCTACGGGATAAGTTTACCAAAAAAAATACTGTTGTAAAACTATTATATAGTACGGTCAAAATAATTATGCGCATCAGAAGTTACCCGTTTCTAACTGCCGCACTTATTTTCACTTATTTATGTGTTTCTGTGCAAAAATATCGAAATCAGTAAAAAGAATAATCACGAATGCGAAACATTTTTGAATTGTTGTCCCCAATTGTCTTTGCACCGAGTTCTTACCACTGCAAAACCACTTAACATTATACATTCAATAAAAATGTGTCTTATTGTGATGACACGTTTGGCGTAGCGTAGACACGCAAATATTTGTATGATCTACAGGGAGTTGATCCGGGTCTTGGGGATTATGTATGTGAGAATTAACGTTTCTAAACCCACCCACGATAGATGAGAAAATCCTAGTGTAGGGCTACGCTTTTTAAAAAAAATTGTAAAGTAAATAAGTAACACCTTCTTCCTTTAATATCGATGTGCCATTATAACTTTCTGAAAGGCACTGAGAACAATTCGTTAATTGCCAATTTTATTAATGAGAGCGACTAAGAAGCTTTGTTACGGGCGATCAAAGACGCACTGTGATGTAAGTCATTAGGTTTAACCATTAATTATTTTAATCGTCGTTTACATGCTCTTACGCAAGTGCTTTCGCTGCTCGGCCGTAAAATAATGTAACCATTGTGTTCAATGTGAATGGACCTTTGTTGTAGGAGGCTCTGAATCGTTCTGCACACTTTCGTCCTATTAATTTTATTGTCGTGTGCTATCAAAATGGTTACACAACTATTATCCGGTCGTAATTTTATTTGGATTTCTCATTTATTGCAACCAAAGCAGGGGTGGCAAACACACGTCAACTTGCGGCCGGCGACATTATAACACTAATACACTATCATTTTCAATTTTGATGTAATTCTCTTGAAAAAAATACGACATTATTTCGATTTATGACAAAAAGAGTCGACGCGAAATAGTCTTTTAAAAATTTGCCCCTGCTACAGAAAAGGTTGGCCATCTCTGATTTAAAGCATGCAGTGTGGCCGGAAGTGTAATTAGGTAATTTCGTTTCATTGGTTTTTCTTTATGGGCCGTCTATTTGTATATAAAATGCGGTTAAATTTCCAGATTCTTTTTATTTATATTTAAATCGATGCAAGAAATTATACGTATATTTACAACAATAGTATCTTACGTTGGTATTTCCGTCGGAATGTAGTTACGCTATGAAGTGCATAAAAAACGATATAAAAGAACTTATTAGTTTCCCATTTTCAATCATCCGCCTCATTGGTCGTATGCCAAGTAATTGAGTTCACAAGTCGGGCCAAATTAAATAGGCACCGTTATCGGTACACTGGAAGTGCATTATAATGACTTGTATATCAACGTTATTTAACTAAAACGTAAACCTAAATATTATTTGTTATTATTTTTGAATTCCAGATTAACTTATGCTAAACATTTTCAAAGATATTAGTCTGACTGCCTCATTAGTCTAGTGGTCCCAAGCGCGACTGCTACGTTCAATCGCAGTCGAGCAGTGTTATTGGGTTTTCTATGAAATTCTCAGTAGCAACTCGGAGTCTGGATTTGTGCCCGGTGAATGGCTATAGGTTCGCCCCCTATAACATGGGACCTAAACATACCGGCGAACAGTGGGTGTACATTAAGTACGCCTCTGCCTAACCCTTCGGGGAATGCAGGCATGATGGTATGTTATGTTATGTTAGTGAAAGAAAAATTCGATCTCAGAAAGAACTTGAAATTGCGTCCTGCGGCTTGGTACTTCTCTTTCTCTTTTGGTCCTTGACTTATACGTTTTTTTTTAATTAAAAGTAGGCTTGCTCTTGACCTCAATCTTGCCTCCGGGGCAAATTAATTTATTTAATCATATTTATTTCCGGACAAACATCCCACACATCCAACAAACAGGGTTTGTTAGTAATTTAAGGCAGATCGTTCAGCTGAGCCCGCGAAATTCAAATTTCAAGTGATTTTTCGCAGTTTGTAGGTCTATAACAAGTTCTAGATTCATGGCAGTTGTAATTGCAACATTAACTATACAACATTGACAACTGAGAACTAAAACCTGTACTTATAAATCCTTATCAAGCCAAAAACTTGGCGCAATCTGTGTAATTGGTCAAAATTGACATTTTACACTAATTTTATCTACAATAATGATTTTTAAGCAATGGTTTTAGATAAATATTGTGAATTTTGTATACATAATGTCGCAATTACCATTACCATGAATGCAATACTTATTATAGACCTACAAACTGCGAAAAACCACTCGAAATTTGAATTTTGCGGGCTCAGCTGAACGATCCGCTTTAAAGTATTTTAGTTTAATAGACTCGGACTTAGACATAGACACAGACATAATACAAACAATACATAGACTACCATCTTTTGGATCCACTTGGCAACAACGCATGTACAGCGCACATGTGCCCCATCAAGAGCCCCTCGAGGTCTTACTGGCAATAATACCCAGGAGACTGTTGTCGCTGTCCTGTACACGAAGCAGCAACGATGTAGTTCTTTTACGCATTATTGCAAAAAAGTCATCGGTACGCAAATCGGTTCCAAAGATGAGGTCTACGGTGGAACGAGTACACCCAGAAGATGCCTGTTCACCCTACTTTTGAATAAATTCGGGTTGTACGTACTCGGAAATACAGACGAAGTAAGGGTGTTCCACTCCTTGGCTGTGCGCATTATAAAAGATGATTTGTAGCGCTGTGTGCGAATATGTGGAATATCAACCAAGTAGGGATGATATCCTGCGGAATATCTTGAGCTCCGATTGCAGAAATAAATAAGATATACAATACAAATAATACACTATTTTAATTCAAATATTTAAAAAAATGTGCTGTGATGTGATCATCAATAGGTTTTTGAAGACAATAGATGGGTTTTTGTTACAAACCATTACAACTATAGCCCGATAGTTGGATACATGCCCAAGTTTTTCATAAAAGGAGTACATTAATTTATCATGTCATGACAAATGGGAATCTACGATAATTTATCTCCGCCCGTTTTTTACCACCTTAATAATTGATAAAAATATTGTTCAATTGTTATTATTTAAGATAACTGCCTCATTAGCCTAGTGGTTGGTCCTGCTACGACTGGTACGCTAGAGGAATTCGATTCCCAGGTCAAGCAAAGTGCTTTTGGGCTTTTATATGAAATTCTCAGCTCGAAGTTTGGGATTTGTACCTGGCTAATGACAAAAAGCTTGCCCTCTATTACATAGGACCTAAATATACCGGCGAACTGTGGGTGTACATAAGTACGTCTCTGCCCAGCCTTTTAGGGAATATAGACGTGATGGTATGTTTATTATTTAAGTATAATTCGCCCAGGAACATCCTACAAGCGACAACAATAAATTCTACAAATTTTAAGATTGCTTGGCTCCTGATATAATTTGTGAGCAACGTATCAATGATGAGTTGATGAATGAATGCTTTGAATAATAATGTTTACTTACTAACATGTATCCAAGAACCTTAAACAGGTATATACCTAACTATATAATGTCATTGGGTATATAAGATTCTTGATTACATCATTGTCAATATTTACGATGATGATACTAATGAACCGGATGGAACGATGAACTTCGTCCCGTCCCAAAATGATGTCACTGTCATTTTAACTTGTTTATATTTTTTTGATAATTTATCCGTTCAACCATTTTTTTCAATGTCAAACAATTAGCCACATTTATCTTGTATATTTTATAATAAAATATTTTTTTGTAAATTTCTTTAATATGTATATTTAAAGATTTATTCTTTATTAATTTTTTTGGTTACATAATATAATTTATACGCGACGACTTATACGCGTTGAACGCCTGGCAAGTTTTACAAAGCAATAGAATTCTCGTAACGTTATTGGCATATTTCTTTAAGGCGTTTGTACAACGGGCGGCGCAGTAACTTGCTACAAAATGAATGAGTTTCATTTCATTATTCATTATTCGATTAATTTTGTGGATTTATAAATTGTAAACATTTTTTTTGTTTTTAATCCTAAATCATATTGATGGATGATACATAATATTAATATCGTAAACCTCTCATTTTTATCCGACAACGATACGGATAATGCTTTTGTTAAACAAATGAATATTAATAAGTAGGTAGGTATAAATTAAAATCGTAGAAGTTTTATTCACAGTGGGAAGTGCTGTTTGGTAGGTTCGTCACCTTGATCTATGCTGTGCCGATTACTTTATGACGGTTTTAATTAGCGATTTAAATAATTTTAGTAAGATAAATAAATTTATTTCCTTCCTTAATGCTTAATAATAAACTTCCGTAAAAATAATATAATTATATATGTAGAACTTATGTTACTAGCTAATTATTAGTATACATAAAGGACACATATTTTACCTGAGCCTATTGAAAATATTAAAAGCTTGCATGATAACAAAATAAGTTGAAGACCTTGAGTGCGTTCGCATCAATGCTGCAAGCAAATTGCTTAATTAAATTCTATTTGAGAGGGAGCGTAGCGCGCCGGTCAGTCGCCGACATGGCGGCCCGCCGTCGCCATAGGGTATAGCCATAGCTCGTCGATATCGCCATATGACCCGGCCCACGCATGCGCCGTCCGCTTTACCCTCGCACTACGCATGTGCGGCCTTATACCAGACAACGAGGCACGGAGGCACAAGTTGCGACACACGACTCGTCTTTTTACGCGACAGTGTCGCATAATTGATTGTCCATTCGATACTGACATTGAACGACCGATGTACGGCGGTCGACCGGTCGATTACAACCAGTTATTTGCTTACGGCTAACGCGTTAAGGCGCTTCCGCGCGACTCCAAGCGACACCACACATCCTCGCGATCAGCTGGTGTTAGTGGCGAATTCGGTATGGCTTCATACTGTGATAAATACTGTGCCCCAAAAGTTTGCGTGATGTAAACAGTGTTGAGAGTGCAAGTGGGTGTTTATAATCATGGATGTAGCTAAGGAGAAGGCCGGAGGCGTCGAGGAGTTTGAGGATGACGATGTTGCGTCTCGCCGCTGCATGTTAGATGGTAAGTCCGATCGATACAATGCAATTATTACGCGTCATAATTTTGATGGAAATAGGTACCTAAAAAGAATGCATCATCTACAGTGCATTGTATGAATCAGATTCTAAGTAGGAACAAAGATCGTGACTGCCTATGACGAAGCGCGACGATTGATGGAAATGCTTATTGATTTTCCCCACGGACACTGGAGATGGCAGCGGCACTTGTTTACATAATTATGTGTTCAGCAAATCGGACAAAGTGCATGAAGATTAACCAGCTTTCAGAAATAAATGACTAGCTATTTAGGTACCTACCTTATTTTTTTTAAATAATAAAATTTTAAAATGACCGTAGTTGGCTAATTTCTCAAGACTAACAACTCCTTATCTTATTATGAAGTGATATTATAATCCTAACATATGTTTAGGCTAGTTACAATTTGATAACGCGGGTAGCGTGTGGTTGGATGTCGTTTGTTATAACATAGGTTTCATTCAACTCGAGGTCAATTAACACAACAAATCTGTTAGAATTAGGGCAAAATACCATTGCACTTCCCATAAAAAAAAATTGTTTGTTAAATTGCTTGTTATAAAAAAACATATCTGAGTTACCCTAAATGGGTTTCGAACGCAGGTAATCCATCGACTGACCGAAAAACCTACCCCATCTCTTGTACCACATTTGACGCAAATAGGTAAACGATTTGATAAAACTCGATGAAGTTTGGTGTCTAGTACTCTGCTTAATTTTTAGTAGGTACGTAAGTCACTTAGTCAATCTCCATCATAAACTTTGATACTATCTCCATGCCTAATAATCTGACTTCATAACACCATACCTCTATTCGTATCCTAAAAGGATTTTGAAAATGTTATGAGTAACCAAGCTTTTATTTAGAGAGTCTACTGTCCCATAAATTCCAGTGTAATAATTCCATGACCTCGTTTTGAAGCCAGAACTGGTAAGTCAGTGACTCACTGTTAAGGAAGCTAATAAAATGACATTGAAAATTTGAGTTGTCATGTGCAGGACGCGACTGCCCCAGCGGCGCCTCGTTTTGGCAAACTTTTGCATTGTGGCGCGTCACCGAGGGCGTTGACCGGATCCCCTCGCTTGTAACTTTTATAGGGTTTTAAAATCGATACCTTTAGAAGCTTTGATACTATCTATTACAGACAAAATAAAACCTTTTTGTATTAACTTAACTTAAATCAAAAATCGATTAAATGATTCGTTTGAATGCGATCAAATTAGGGATAGAAACTATGGAAAATAAAAATAGTTATGGCAGTTATGGCAGTCATAACTCTATAGGAATTTGTTTGCATTTGAATTTATAACCGAATAAAGTAAAACCGATCCTGTACGATGTAAAATAAGTAATGGATACAACGTTCACATTCCCAAAGTTTCATGTTACTTGTGGTTTGTATTGCTGGTACTTGTTCAGCGAATACCATTTAAACTACATGACACAAAAGACTAATAATAAAGCCTTGTACCATCACGACGGTATTTCCAAAGGGTTAGGCAGAGTTGTGCTAATGTACACCCTAATCTAAATAATCTCTAAATATAGATCCTAAAAATATCAGCTACAGATAGCTGATCTATGCTATTGGTGGCAAAAAACCAAACTCCATGTTGAGACTGAGAGATATGATTTCGAAGAAAAATCCAATAACACTACGCATGAATCAATAAATCAAAATATGTATTGTAATATATTTTAACAAATGTAGATTATTGTAGATATTATGGATGAATTTAAAAATAATTACAAAAAATTGCCCACTTGCAAATTTAACTTTTTGTTGATTATTATCTAAACGTTTTTCAAATTAATATTTTAATTAGAAACCGTTCTCTGACGGCTACACTTTCTACGTGTGTATCGCTACTTTCTATGTCTTGTATGCGTAAGTTTTAGTCAGTACAACGCCTCTTGATTTAATTTGAATTTTACACGTTCTATTTTCAAAACACTAAACACTAGTTGTCAACCTATTAATCAGTGATAAAAAAAAAACTATTATCATGAATAGGAAACATTCACGACCCCAATTGTTTTTATACCAAGTTTTTATAAAAAAAAATAACAAAACTATTTGCGGACAACTTCAGACGCAGTTACTTCAACGGTACCGACTTCAGGAAAGATATTTGGGAAGATTCTTGTATTCTTTAAATAGGAATTGTATGCAGATGAATTGCCTCTTGAGATATTTACGATATATTATTTATATTGTATAGCTATTGTATTAACGTCATCCTATAAAATTTACTGAAGATAGAACAATAGACACCGAAATGGGATTTTGAATAAGTATTTAAAAATCAATGACCGATTGTGTTGTCTGTTTGGTTTTAAATGTACATATCCATAAGACAATTGAGGTATTGAAGTGCATGCTTCAAGTACTCGAGAGCTAATTATAGATCAGTTTCCGTTTTAATGTTCTTTGTATGGATCTGAATCTGCCTTTGAACTGAGCACCGGGCTGATGGCTCGACCGGTTTTGAGAATAATTTTTCCACATTGCAAGTTAATATTTTAAATTGTAAGTACAGAGCTCAGGAAGTCGCCAGCTATATTATTGAATTTTTTGTCGGTATTAAAAATGATAGCTTTGCCAGAGTTTAAAGAACGGAGTTTGTTCTTCCTGTAGGTATATATCTTTGAAATGAAATGAAATGATGAAATGATATTGAAATGATATTTATTTCTGTAAATAGATCTCTCAAGGATGCTTTTACATGTCTTTTTTTTAAGTACTAGATGGTGTCGGCATTTCCTAGCTGACGACCTCTGAGAAGAAACACCAAAACAAACTCAGAGAATCATGGTCTCTTTTGAAGTCCAGACATAATACTGTAAGAATATGTGAGTGATACAATGCAGGGCAGTGTCTGAAATGGCCTTTTGAAGAAAGATCCATAGCGGCTTTGTTCTGCGGCATTCAGAATCTCTGTCAAAACATGCGTTTATGTACGATTGGACCTCATTGAAGGAACATTCCATGCGATATTGACAGTAATAGGATAGGACACAATAAAAACCGGACCTGGTTTGCATTCCACATATTATCTTATTTTTTTAATGTCTTAAGAAGCTGTTCCCATGGCGGGGAACAGGGTTTAAGTGTAATTGAGAACCAGATCTCGAAATGCTATTTACTTGTATTGCGTACTCCATCTTAGACTCTATGCTTTCTATCACGCACGACTATCGTGTCATACGAAAATCTCAGTACATCATGAGAAGAATCTTCTTAGATTCAGAAACGATTCCAGCTTAGATTCTAGCGTTAACTTCCCATTCATTATGTCTTTGTATTAAGACTCGTCAACCGACCTACCTGTACCTTTTTTTATACATTTAAGAGTTTCGCACTCGGTGACTCGGCGCATTGTTCATAGCAATCGCAAATGCTACTGGTGTGCGCCGGACATTGGCGCGATGCCCATTACGACAACCCGTATTGAGAATAGAGCTTGATTGCCGCATATGCACGAAGAGGTACTTCAATTAAGTAACTTGATGAGCATTTAATTAAGACCAGCTGCTGTACTATCCACTGTTGAACAATATTGTGTAAAAGATAAGATAGGGTGTTTTAATCTGGTATTAACTATTTTGAAAATCGAATTTATGATACTAGCGATAGATTAAAAGCGATAGACATGATATGGAATTTTTTTTTTTTCATTGTTATTTAAAACATAATAAGCCGACGTAATCAAGACTTGCCTATAATCTTTTCTTTTTTAATAATAGCTTACTAGCAATGTGGGTCGCCCAATCTTTAGTCCCTAGAATTAATTAACTAGTACATCCATTAGAATAGAAGATGCATTTTACCTACTTCAAACTTGAAAACAAATTAAGTAACAATATTAATCTTATGATAACAATAATTCTCAAAAAAGTCACAATTAAGATAACGGTAAGACAAAGTTATACAAATAAAACATACGTATCTATATTTATTACTAAGGTCAAAGAACGAATTCTCTTACACTGACACAACCAATATCAAGCTTAACTTATTAACGTAATTTTAAACTATTTACTCGTAATGTGGAGATACCTATGCATAATTAGTTCGTTCATAGTCTTTCATTAATGTGTGATATGATAATAAAAATACTATATTCGTATCTTCAGAACCGATGATCCTTTATAAGCATTTTCATATTATGGGATAATTTCGGAAGTATAATCTATTAAATAAAAAAATATGGGTCGAAATTGGTTCATAAACATCAAATTTATGCGGGAACATACATACAAATATGTAGAGAATTTAGAACCACCTGTTTTTGGAGTCGGTTAAAAATTTATTGAGGTACCTAATATCCTTACTAAGTACCTACTATCCTTATAAACGTCAAAGTTTGTGAGTATGGATGTAGGAATGTTTGTTTTTTTTTTCACGATTATAGCCTGAGCCTGGATAAAAAGTAGCCATAGGCTACTTTTATCCAGGTCCAATTCTGAAGTCCACGCAGACAAAGGCGCGGGCAGAAGCTAGTGTATAGTAATTAGTATCACAGATTCTTTAATAATTTTTTTTTTTTTTAAAACGTTGCCCCACACTAGGATTTTCTCCTGTATCGTGGGTGCGTTTACAAACACAAATTCTCACATACACCAACGCCCAGACCCGGAACAACTACCTGTAGATCATACAAATATTTGCTCCGTGTGGGGATCGAACCCACAACACGTAGCGCAGAAGCCGATCGCTCAACCGCTACGCCAATCGTGTCGTCAATATGACGTATTATAATCACCCTTACGATTACAGATCCTTCTGAATCTATTGCCTTGGCCGTAGGTAGATCTTTTCTAAATTCAATTGTTGTAGGAGTTATACAAACGTATTTGATAATAATAACCTCCTTCAAGCGGTAATTCAAACTGCTACTCCCACAGCGACGGTATGGGTTACATATAAAATTATGTTTCTGTTCTGTCATCGACCGTTGTGTTTAATGAACGTTAATTTATCTTGACGCGATATGTGGCCTAGTTACTACTAACAAGGATGCAGGCTAGGGCTGTCCCTACCGCGAATTCAGGATTGACTGACACCAAAGATCTTAGAACAAAGAGATTTAAAAGAGTCAGAGACTGCTCATCATATTCTTATTATTTAAATAGTTATTTACAAAATGCTCAATGAGCTTTTCCGTGTTGAATACTAGAGCGGAACAAATTTTTAATTTGTTTTGTTTGTAAATCGATAAAGATCGGAATGCAAGGCAGAAGAATTACCTAGGTACCTAGTAATGATATTTTAATGTTGTTTACCAACGCGTTTATGTAATCTTATTAGTTTGTATTTACAATAGACTCATGTATATTTACTGTAAAACCAAGTCATTTACTGCATCTACTTACATAATAATAAAGTATGAACGGTAGCTCATGTATACTAAACTATATTATCCTATTCAACAAGTCCTTGTATTTTATATGGTACATCTCTGAACCAACATTAATTAAACGCTAGAAGCAGTTATTGAAGCTTCAATGAAATGATCGAATAGCGTCGAAGTTATTCCGTCGTCATCCAAATCATCATCATCTATCTATAGCAGTAGTTCTTAACCTCTTAGTAATAAGGTACCATTTATCGAAATTTTTGTCTTGCCTGAACCACGTGCTGTTTGACAGTAATACTTGTATAGGTTCTTGACGCACCGCGTGTCGTCAAATCGTCGTCATTTATCAAATTATTTTAGGATATCTTCACGAACTACTGCAGCTGCTTACATAGACTACGAGAAGTGCACCGATTACCGATTAAGAGCCATTGATCTATAGCATTAATTCCTTCAAGAATCCTTACGTACAAATACACAGATTACACAATGGCCAATTAACATAACATAATGAGTCCCATGTGATCTTCAATCGAACACGAAGTGACCTCATCGTACCCACATGTCGGTACATAAACAAACACTTAATTATGTAGTAGTGATGCAAGTGTTGTTTGAATAGTTACTTCACACGATACAAATCTAGGCGAAATACCATGTAGTTTCGGTTTGGTCATACTAACATAATGTATGTAATAATGTCACCGATAAGCCGACATTTGCAAAAAGATTATGAGATAAAAGTGGAACACGACTCAATGCGTTCTTTGTTCTGTTTTATTTATAGCGATATCTAATTTGAATAATTCTACAGGTTCTTGTCAATCAATCTTTGTTCGGAGTCGTACAGTAGATATTAAGTCCCTGTGAATAAATAAAAGAACACATTGGAATAATTGATTGATTCACATATTTTTCTCAAATTTCTTATGTGAATTGGATTAAAAGCGGCCATGCATATTTTATTTATTTTTTCCTTTACATTACTCAATGCTAATCAAGCGTAAATGATCTTTTTTTTTCATTTTTTTATGGGATAGGAGGGCAAACGAGCAAACGGATCACCTGATGGTAAGCGATTACCGCCGCCCATGGACACCCGCAATACCAGAGGAGGCACAAGTGCGTTGCCGACCTTTTAAAAGAGGACTGAGCCTCCGGTAACCTCAATCACTCGGCGAAACACAACGTAAGCGTTGTTTGACGCCGGTTTTCTGTGAGGCCGTGGTATTGTTTCGGTCGAGTCGGCCCATTCGTGCCGAAGCATGGCTCTCCCACGTAAAAATTGGGAAAAAAGGGAATAATTCCAAATATCTCTGTATAGATTACAGGGAAATATGGCCTCTATTCTCCTTGGTCAAATTATTTCCTATATATTTACATCTACGACAATTGTTAGTGGTAGTCAGATGCCCGGTAAAAAGCCAGGTAACCAGTCTACCCTCTGGATATCGGTATTGCACAGAAATCGGGTTTCAGAGGTCTGATGGCAGTCGCTTCGTGTAAAATATTGAAATTCAACCACATCTGGTTAAATTGGAAGCCAACCCCAATATAACCGGGAAAAGCCTCAGAAGATGATGATCCTCAAATATTCAGCGTAGAAAACAAAAACCCTACTACTACTAGATGCTAACTATTTATTCCATGTCTTAGCTGGTTGGCCTTAAAATTTGAAGGTATGTTACCCATAAATGCGATTTCCGTCAAACAATAAATCGTTTGAATCATAGGTGGAAAGGTTTATCCTGAAAGGAAAACCATAAAAACACATCATAAATGATACAATGACGTTTAAAAACATTGTGATTAATATTGAAATATATTCAAATACATACCTAATTTGGTATTAGCTTTATGACTAACGGCCAGTTTCTATATCCAATCTGTCGATAGATTTACTTACTAGAGATATAATTTTGACATAAGCTCCATACAGCTACTGTCAAAATCCTATCTCTAGTAAGCAAATCTACTGACATATAGGATATAGAAATCGGCCGTAAAAGAAAACCATAAAGCCTTTAGAGATATGCGCGTGAGTCACCGTAACGCTTTGCCTTTAGTTACAGCGTTTTGTCGTCGCTGTCTTGACGTTTCGTCACGTGTTACGTAGTTCAAATTGCGCATGCGTGCATACCGTAAAATTCCAGCCATCTATCATTACCAGCTTGTATGCGGTTTGCTTTTTTAAAAGTGTGTTTAGCAGACGTTGGTAAATATATTCAGGGTCGTGCCACAGACCTCTGAATGCAAATATATGAAGATATACATCGAAATGAATTATGAAGGGCTAAGGCCTTAGCGAGTCCCTTCACTCTTCGTATGAGACTGTTGTAACATATAAGTACCCATATATTGCTACAAATACCTTCAAACCTGATGTGGAAAACAATATCATTCTAAAAAATTTAATTAAGTATACAGATACAATACCTATAACATTAATTTATGTATACTGTACTTGTTAAGAGCAACGCAACCGAACAGATCAGTATTTTACCTTTGCTCATTTTTATAAATACCTCAATCAAATGACTTAGAAGTCAGTACGCTTACAGCGGGCAATCAAATCAAATCAAATCATCTGTAGTTTAAATAACCATTTTTACCATTATTCTTGTAGAATATAAATATAAATATAAAACCATATCTTAGCTAATTTTCCATATCTTACCAAGCGTCATCGCAACTATCAAATCAAATCATATAACTACCCAAAACGGGGTGTCGCAATGTACGCAGCGACAGACTCCTTTTGACATGGTCCTTCGAGCCGGATCCCCCAAAAGGATAAATTTGTTTCAAAACTCGACCCAGAATTAATCACAACACCAACCAATCGGTCTCTGCTTTCAGACATATCAAAGTTATTTGATAATTATGTACCCGAAATATAAACCCGAAAAAAGGTCAATGTACTGGCTATGTATCAAGCTATATTCTCCAATATAGGCTGAGCTCGCAATATATAGGCTTTACATACAGTGACAGGTCAGCTTATTCTGGAACGTATAACTTAGTGTGTTGCCGTGCGTACATCATCATTACCTAAGAAGAACTTTTACTTTGGGACTAACACTGAATAATGAAAAAAAAACAGCTGTTCCTGTTTATTCATTTTGCCGAGTTACGTGAACAAATGTTTTTAAAAATAAAGAAAGGTTCCATCCCATCACTGATTGGAATTTAGTAGTCAGAGATGATAAGAAGTTGATAACCTTACAATTAACTAGAGTAAAAGACGAATCGTATCATAAACTTTTCTTAATGGAGACTTCCTCTCTAATACAATAAAGTATAAAAATAATTCGCAAAGCATTCGCAAAAGGCGAGGCTATAGAACAATCTACTTTCTAAAACAAATTGATTCTACTTTCAACAGATTGCGGCATGCGCCCGCGCCGCTATGGGAACGATGAGCTGACATTTGTTGCTGCAGCGATGCCCTTCCTGTAGTCTGGAAAGCGTTCCAGTCTGGAACACTTTCTCTTAACCACAAATTGGTGGAATTTATTTCATGATATTAAATTGAGTATCTATATTGACTGACCTACTGTAATGCTGTTCGTAAAGGCTCTTATGGGCCTCTAACTAGTAATTGGAAAAGACAAGTACCTACCTTCTATTGGTCTACTTTCGTCTTATAAAAGAAAAAAAAACAACGCAACTGACTTTATGTCAGCGTCTTCATACGTAGTTTGATAAAATCAGCAGGTTGACAAACTCCATTTTAATCCATAAAAGGTTGTAATAATTAAAACAATATTCCTAGTAAATATGTGGCATTCAGAGATATTTGTTTTTATAAATCTTTTTCAATTTAATTTATTTAATACAAATAAATCCTCATCAGAGCATAATTTAATACATTGCATCTTAAATTTTATCAATTAAACTCTGTTAGAAAAAGATTGAAGAATATTATATACTTACTACTTACTTACTACTACTTATTATATTATTATAAGTTATATAGGTAATAATTTCGTTGTTTCAACAAATTCAAGGCTAATTAAATCTCTGTAACACGTTTATACAAATTGAACACAGGTGTTTTAAGATGTTCACGGTTATGTAAATATTGTTCATTAAAATAAAATTATACGACATTTTTCTGGGGTTGTAAACCTTTTTAAAGGTGCCTAATGATATGAATTAAGTTCTTAAGTGTATGTTAAGTTCCAAAAGTGATCGTAAAGCGCTTCAAAAACCGACTGTTTATATAAAAGATTTTTTGTCACAACAACGGAACTGAGCAATTGTACCAATTTCACAATGTCTCTTTGATTATAGTCTCAGTACATTGATACCTGTATGAGCAAATATTTTGTAACATATTTATGTAACGGAGGTAACATTTGGTTTGTGACCGCTGACGAGCTTGAGATTTGCAAGTAACGCCACTGCGCAAACGGAAACAGAGTTGAACTGAAGATGCTTTTGTGCTAAATAATTATTTTATTGTCTTGTTGACATAACAATATTACGACAGTAATGTAACTAATTAAATATGGCTTCATCGTTGAATCATGCCATTTAATTAATATAAAATGACATTCAATCCTTCAATTTTATCACTTTATGGGTTATTGCACCCGATGTAATCGGACATGTATATAATATCAAAATCAATTTTAATGTGTATTGACAGCAACTTTAAATTAATTTTGAACTTGGACTTGGTTATTGAGCGTATATATAATTAGCTACACGACTTATTATGAATACGATTGAAGAATTCGTAATAAGAAAAATAATAATTTAATCGATTGGTCTGCGTTTTGCTTGAAACTAAAACAAACATCTTATCTTATCTTTTATATAATTCTTCTATATGTGTATATATCATTGACAGGTAAATGAACGGGTGGACCAATTGCGATTAATTTTGAGTCGGGTCCCTGGCTAGTTAATATTCACAATTCGAGCCGGTAGGTAGTGCTACAATCTGATTCTAGGAACCCAACACGTTAGACTTTCTTCAGTAGCGTCCTTTTTCCTTACAAATGACACAAAGGCAACAATAGTGTTTACATGGCCTCGCCGTATAGGCAAGGCTATTTTACTCTTGCGCCGAATATTTACGTAACTAATAGTCTCCTTTAGAAATATATCCCATAAAGCATTGCTACTAAAAAAAGCAAAACGTAAGAATTTGTAAAAGAAAAAAATATCGTTGGACACAGACTAACCAACCCGTAATGACTATCTAGCTAGCTAGAAACTGTGGGGTAGGCTAATCAATTTTAAACGCACGAACGGACCACGAAGTGTTAGCAATCGCCACCTACCAATAGTAAGTATCTCTAATATTATATCTGCAGAAAGGTTATGCCCGTTCATTCAAGATATTGAGATATTGAAGTAATCGCCACAATCGCGGTCAAACAAAAAAAATATCTTATAAAATTATCTATATCGTAAGCATTGCATCCTTTTTAATCTCGAAGACATATCTGATACACGGCAGACATACATATTTTTTTCACACCTGTCTGCCATTGGAACAGAGTACACAGGTGGGCAGAGAGTCAGAGACAATAGATTTCCACTTGCTAAGATCCTGGCATGATCGTTGGTTTAGGGTGCTCTTATCCTGACTGTAATTTGGTCTTTTTTTTAAATAATGCACTATTTTTTAGCATAATGCTGAAGAATTAGTTTATTGAAAAAACTGCATTTTTTATTATACAATAAACTTATAATTGTACCGGTACCAAAAACCGGTAACACAGGAAGTCTCAATGGTTTTCGGAATTAAAAAACTAAACGTAGCGTTAACCGTTATTAATATATACATACGTACCGTTATAAATAGTTCAAGGCTTTGAGGACTGGGTTAAAAATGCATAATTTCTAACATCGTTACGGCATACCTCAACATAATGCTTAACCTAATGTTCTGCTTAAAACTTTATTGAAACACTTATTGTACCTATCTTATATCCGGATTTAGGTACGAGTTATTTAGCGTGGAATACGAGAGGTGATAAGTAGATCCTATGTATGCTTAAACCTTTAAAACTATGCAACGGATTTTGAAGCGTTTTTTTTAATAGATATGGTGATTCAAGAGGAAGGTTTTAAACCATTTAACATTACACTACGACTCTTAGGAATGGGGCAACGCGGGTGAAATCGCGGGCGGGTCGCTAGTTTATCATATTAAAGCAATGGTACCTGGCGAGTCGACGATACAACTATTAGAAGTTTAGTATAGCTAGCATGATATGATAACATTCGCTTCTGGTAGCAGATAATTGAGATAAATTGCTCGTTATGTCAACGCACCCGAACATGCTGTGGGCCTGAGGCTGACACGAACGTTGGCCAACCGTTGTTTACAAAATAATTCATGAACACAATCCACTCAACACGTCATCTTAAAGAGCATTTTATTCACACATTACATACGATTGTAGATGTCATGTGAAGTTCCCACGACACAGTTACCTATATGACACGTTATTTGATTTTATCAATAATCTTTGTTGAAATCATTTTGTTTCCTCAATAAATGCAAATTGTTACAATATTTCACTGAACCCAAAAATGAAGCTTTGGTGGTCCAACACACTATCATCATCATCATCATCCTATATCAATCCACTGCTAGCCTCCCTTGATGTGCGCATATCACCCTGTATGGTTTGTCGCATCCCATTCAGCTTCTGCCAGCAACAATTAGCAAACTATCACTTCATCTTACCGAAGGGCGTCCTAGACTACGTTAGCCAACTCGCGACCTCCACTCGGTTCAACACAAACTGATTTATCTGTCACTCACTCCATTACTCATCTCCAATGGACATTGTTTAAAAAAAAACATTTCAAAAGTCTAACTTCTAATTCCCCTATCTGACGTCAATCACTGGCATGATGATCAGCTGATGAATTTAAAACATAAAGATACAAAGATCGCAAATAGGTACCTACATAAGATCAAATTCATTCAACTTCAAATAACCCTAAACATAATTTCAATGAAATAAATCAAGATTTGAATTTCTAAATCACCGTGTCTTGTCTCAGAACTATTAATTACATGCTGGAGGCACTTTCTATTTTCAACTTCAAATCCACGGAGCAATTTCCCGTAGAACCGATGACCCTGGTCCGAGGACAGAGCAATTAAGAAACCACACGCGGTCATTATTCACCAATTAATAATACGTGCTGATAAGGCTGCAATACTTCGATAAAAGTTATCATAATTATATGTATATTGACACCGAATTAGAAACCCGGATCTACAAACTAGACCAATTCAATGTTTGCAATACACTTTGTTGGTATTCATTGCACTTTTATTCCCCTCGATTGCTTCAATCATGATTAATGCGATGTCTTCCATCTCTGCGTCTAGTTTTAGTTATAACACTTGCGATCCCGTTAAATCTTTAAAAAAATATCTGTTATTAGCATATAAGTCTCCTAAACTAGACTTGACCACAAAAATACCTACTAAAGGTGTATTATAGTAAAATACGTTTAATGTATCCAAGATAAGCTACTGAGTAACAAGATATTAGTCGTGGAATTATGACCAATTGCGTAACGAAAGTCCTATTTATTTGATATGACAACCAGTCGCTGCGTAGTTTCGGTCTGGTGATCGCATTCGATCAGCCTCGAGGCGATGGAACGTCGGTATCGCACCTGCTGTGGCATCCGACGTTGCTTGCGCTTCCTACTGCATTCTCCTAGCTCAAGATACAATGTAATGGATGTTTTGAACAGCAACGGGACGCGGAACTCAGATGTCAGTTTGGACAAGCGACTTACAGCACATCACCCAGATTCCCCCATAATCGCATCAGATTAAAAAATTGCCGCTATTATGATAGATGATAATCTATAATGATGTTAGCGAATATAAAGCATGCGAAAGCATTGTGTATTGTATACATACGAACACTTTCTACATCATATACAAGTATATTTCCATACCGATATCCTCCTTGATTGATTGCCAGTGGCACATGTCGAGCCAGGTACTTTCTCTGGCGATTAGAGACTTTTTGTTCAATCTAAGTGCGCGGTAGTGTGCAGAACATGTACCTAATTCTCAATACTCACACAACGTGTGAAGTGAGCCCCTATATTGGAGAAAGATACAGTTTATCATTATCTTTTGGTGAACGACTTGGTTTACCATAATATACTATTATTAAAAATTCTAAAGGATTTCTTTTAAAATAATGCCCACAATAAACTCAATGCTTTGTACTTCAACAATTTGGCCAATATTATTTCTCGACGAGAACTTTTTAACATTGATGATTATGAATAACGTCGGCCGTACAACGACCATTCGTTAATTTCTTCCTCTGTGCGAGTAATCGAAAGAAATGAGATTGAAATTAGATTGGGGCGGACAGGCGATGGCGCGCGGTAATTGCACCGTACTGCGAGCTGCGGTTGGCGAGCGCCGGTGGTGCGGCGGCCTCGCCTCAGTCCGTTCTGCGCCGCCGCTCAGGCCGCGTCTCTTACACCTCCAACACCGAACATTACAATGAATTAGTTAAACTATGGCCATTAACGCCAACACGTAGTCTTCGTGAGTGACTCCAAACAAGTGGATGAAAAATGAGCGAGGAACAGGAACAGTGCGACTCCTTCAACTCGTGGGAGCTGAACGGCCTGAACTCCTTGGATCTGTGGGACTATACTGTCGAGCTGGAGTGCCTGCAAGGAACCGAAGGTTAGTTTCGCAAGGTTGTGTGAGTGGCGCCGCGGCCGTCGACCTAGACGTTGCGCTCACCAAACAATTCGTAACGCAAAGAACAAAACGAAGTAGAATCGAAGCATGGAATTGTTTGAATAACGCCTGTTACGCTAGCGTTTACGGTACCGCTTTCTACAGGTCCTCCTTTCTAGTTAGATTTAGATTATCTCTATCGATGTCATGGTTTATTTTCTAAAGGATATTTATGGTCACGAACATTGAACAGGAAAGATTTATATTGATGTATTACGTATTGTTGTTTACGATAGCAATTATTTGTTACCGTTTCCCTTTAAGGTGCCGTGCTGGTTTCTGGAGTCAATTATTAAATAATGGTTATAACAAACATGAGAATTGTATCATTGGACGTTATTACATGAGCCGTTACGTGGATTTACTGGTAATACCTGAGCATTTAACACCTTCAAGCACGTAGGTACATCTTCAATGTAACGGTATTTAAGTATATCGTGATCGTCATGCTACTGCGTTTCAGTACAAAACATCTAACCCATTTTAGTGTTAAGGTTAGCAGTGTTAAAATTGCACCAACCTTGACAACGTTCTTGTTATCGTTTCCCTGATACTGGCGTAATTATCTACTTAGATATTTTTTTATCTTTCCGATTATGGCAAATCCATCTGTTGCAATTTATAACTAGGTAAGTATTGTAGGTAACTAAATGGCAATGTGGCGTGGAAATTTTTCTTGAATAACAATGTTTCTGGTAAATTATGCTCGCTTATGAACACATGACATGGTAATTTAAGTACATATGTACAAAATAATAAAATGGTATGAAATAGTATAAATATGATACCGATATTGGCCTCATTAGTCTAGCCAAGCGCGACTGCTACACTGGGGATCGAACCCAGGACGGTTCGATCCCCGGGTCGAGCAAAGTGTTGAAATTCTCAGTAGAAGCTCGGATTCTGGGTTTGTGCCCGGTTAATGGCTATAGGCTCGCCCCCTATAACATGGGACCTAAACATACCGGCGAACTGTGGATGTACATTAAGTATACCTCTGCCTAACCCTTCGGGGAATACAGGCGTGATGGTATGTTATGATACCGATATCTTTATAATAACAGCAAAAATTAAGTACAAACAAAAACACTTACCTACCTGTTCTGTCCGTTTGATATTACCAATTCATACATAAATGTTATTACTTAATGCAAAAGTCTTTGTCTGTTTGTCTATTACGTGTTCACGCGCTGAAGAGTTTCAATATAATTTTTACAAGAAATAAACTGCATCCCGAGGAAGG
This sequence comes from Acronicta aceris, assembly GCA_910591435.1. Taxonomy (NCBI): domain Eukaryota; kingdom Metazoa; phylum Arthropoda; class Insecta; order Lepidoptera; family Noctuidae; genus Acronicta; species Acronicta aceris. The sequence goes on along the minus strand of OU342761.1, from coordinate 12,989,755 downwards.
ACATGGGTTACCTTTTGTCTCCAAAACTCCTTTAGAGTGCGAGTGAAACCATGGGCTTGTTGTCCTTGGCTTCGTACGTTAAAATTAAGCAAAGATCTTTAGTCTATAAACAGACAGTCATAATATCACAATGGAACATGAAACGAACCAGTTCAGGATAATTCTTTCAAGGTATTATAATGGATCCGCGACGAACATCGCACTAGATTAACACACAATACCTAGATACAAACAAAATAGATAGGTAATTCTGTTACACTAAGAATAAATTGCTTAGGTATTTTCGCGCTGTATACCTAGGTTTCAAAATCGTCACTCAGAATCTATGCTTTTAACTATGCTCATACCTGCTGTTCTTTTCTTCTTTAATAACATCTGCATAATCTAGTCAGCAGTTTGATAGCGGGACAGTGTAGACGGGTCCTACTGTGAAAATGGAACTACTCAGTTTTCACGAAAGTGTTTAGGATCAATTTGGCTTCTTGTCTTGCGTTGACTCTAGTTTTTTTTTTTTTAAATAAAACTTACTAGTAATTTGGGTCGCATATTATTAGTATTCTTGTTAACCCCTCGTGCTAAGCTAAATGCTTGTGTTACGAGTAGGTTCACGTCGGTAGTGCAATGGGTGAGTTTTGAACCGGCAACCACATGATCGCCAATCCGACGCCCTAGCCACTAGGCTAGCGCCGCTATATGAATGTGAGGAAGAAATTCGACATCACAGGCAGTGATCTTTGTCTGGTCCCCCTCCCTTCCCCAGAACCCATGGTTACAGCCCTTGATCGTCAGTTCATCGGTCATAAGCATGAAGCATCGTATTAGGGCTAAGCGATATAGGTATCGCTTGGTCCCCAATATTTGGTGAAATGGTGTACTGGTTATAATAGATTCAGTATTTACCATGATTCATTTATAAATTTGAGTGTGGTAGCCTTTTGAGATATGAGCAAAAGAAAATAATATCTCTGGTCTACAAAATAATACTCCCAGTCTGGGTAAGATATGGCTGTCAAGCTTATAGATGTGACTTCTGGCCTATACCCTGTATAAGACTCACACTTCGTATAGGACCCGTACCCTGTATAGGACCCATACCCTGTGTTATAGGAATTTTTACGTGGGAGAGCCATGCTTCGGCTCGAATGGGCTGGCTCGACCGGAGTGATACCACGGCCTCATAGAAAACCGGCGTTAAACAACGCTTACGTTGTGTTTCGCCGAGTGAGTGAGGTTACCGGAAGCCCAACCCCTTTTACAAGATCGGCAACGCACTCATGACTCCTCCGGTGTTACGGGTGTCCATGGGCGGTGGTAATCGCTTACCATCAGGCGATACGGCTGCTCGTTTGCCCTCGTATCCCATAAAAAAAAATATCCAGATAAATCTTGATGTGCAATTAAACATGCTATTTATATATGCGGCTTAAAATTTCCCAGTGTTTTTGCACGTTGGCTTGACTACGTTTAAATTTCTGCTAATATTACTTGCCTCAATAGATTAACCTAGGACTTTGATCTTGAGTCTCGACTCCAAGTGAATATTAAACGATTGTAGGTACATAAATAATAATATACCTACACTATTAATAACGAACTTTTTGTCGGAAGAGTTTTGTAGATACACCTTGGAGTTGTTTACTTTATGTAGAGACTAACTGTGCCCCGCAGTTTCTCCTGCTTGCTCGGCTCAGAGGGGTCACAGCATAATGTAAAAAAAACAATCTCTTCACTTTTATTATATTAGTATAGATCTGGTTAAATAATAGTTGTTAGCACTGCATTATAAATTACACACATTAACTAAGTAGGTAGGTACACAAATTTCATAAGACTATGTAAGAGGTTTATTTCTATAAAATTTAAAACAACCAAAATGCTAAGTTCTAAAGCAATTCTGAAACAATTTTTTTGTAAATAGACATAACTCACTGTGGCTTCATTAAAATTAGTATTCACACTTTCGCTTGTAATATTTAAAATAGGCACATAATTGATGCAACACAAAGAGAATGGGGCGTACGTAAACCCTTAGCTGCGCAAGCGCAACAGAGCAGTCATTAAGTATTTCTAGTATACTACGATTTGTATTTTTCAGTGGTTTCGCAATCAACACCCGGCAGTGAAATAACTTTTATAACTACTTATACGTTAATTATTACGCACATGAGTGACGTCAAAACGAGTATGAGTCTCCGTAAACGCGTAGAATTTAATAAAAACTCGTATCATTGTGGTCGTACTAATTAGAACCGAAGTTACGTATCTGTTTCACACTGTTTTTGTAAAGAATTTAAATCAATCAAACTACGTATCATAACTGTAGTTTTAATTAGTCATGTTAACTAATGGGTTTCTTATCCTATCGAGTCGGTTACGGTTGTCATAAGAACGATGACAATCGTTAATGGTACTCAGAAGCCTGTAGAGCCTGACACCATGTTTAGTTTTAGTATAGCCCAGATTTGGGTTGCGAAACTTGCAGATTTCTGATGGCAGTAACTTGTAAAATACTGATAATAATCAATAGTCATAGACTGGAAGTCGACAGGCTAAAATAATGACTAGAGACTGTGTTTTACAGCGAACATTTTTGGTAGAGGCAAAAATGTTCGCTGGTTTAGGGTAGTTGTAACCTTATAACCTTTTTTAAAGATATAAATTTTAGTAGAAGAAAAAATCGATCTCAGACAGGATTCTAAGCTGCGTCCCAGTTAAGTACATCGGACGCTTTAACCAACTAAGTTACCGATACCACTATCGTTTCCACTTGCACGTTTCGATTTATCCAGGATTTTTCCTCGCATTAATCGATACTTTAATGTACTTTGTTCACAACAACACATTGTTTACAAATTAGATGGACTAGTTGAATTTCTCATCAAGTAATTTTCATAAATTAACCAGACTAACGATTATATAGATTGAGATATTACGTATAAAAGCACTTGGCGTCGAGTGCTAGTCATAAAAACGTTTTGCGAGTTTTTTATCACGATTAATGTCACATTCAGTACATATATAATCGCGTGTGAACATGTCAACCGATTCAATGAATGAACTATACATCATTTACTTAAAATGTAGATTTTACAAGCTAATTTGTACAAAAACTAAAATAACAATTATTTTGTTTTCATATTGTAAAATTGGCTTTAATATGTAGACGAATATTTTATTTATTATTTAATTTAATTATAACATCTAATTCATAATTGATGCTATAAGTATGTACCTATCTTATAATTATAAATCTTGGTTAATAACTTCAAAAAATAAAAAGTAATAAAATGTTTCCATTTTAATTAAACGTTTTAAGTACATATTTAGTTTTCGGTTTTCAAAAATGTATTCGGTAAATGTAAATGTATCGGGCGGCAAGTTAAAAATGCAACAGAGATAGACATTTAAGACATTTGAAATTTGACAATTAAATAGAAGTTTGAATGAAAAATGTAAAATTTCATAAAACTTTTCTGCAGAAATCGAGCCCATGAGACCAAAATAGGCACTTGCAGATTATTCTGGAACTCTTAAGTATGTCTAGCACATAACATGTAGACAAAGAATTACAAATTCGTTTTGAATTGAAGGAAAAGAGCATCCATAAGCACGAGTTGCTCAAGTCATAAGTCAGGGGTCGTTCATTGTACGTGTCTTCGATTCTCAACGGATCACTGCGGGCGCATCACCGCGATGACGACATCACGGCGCAAGCGAGCGAGGATGCGGGGACCGGGGGAGAGCGGACAACGCGACACTAGCGACGCGCATCGGGTTTTCTTAAAAAACTATATAAACTTTGCGCACACGCAACGACACAACGGGCACTGACGTGACTTGCATTTTGTATTAACTTCAAAGTTAGAAATTAAAGGAATTTGAGTATCAATCCACGCAGCATCTCTTCATTGAAGTAAACCTGACCCATCAACCACGCATACACACCAACATAATTGGACCTTCGAGCCGAACATCCGAACCGAAGCACAAGAGAGCGCGAGTACCTTCTGGTGTTCTGGAGAAGCAACGCAGCAACGGTCAGGTCAATCGATCCTTTTATTCCTTTCGAATTCCCTAAGTTTCAATTTGTGCTAAATACCAATCGTGAATTCGTGATTGTTCTAGTGTGATAAAGTGCATTGAAAAACCGTAAGTAGCTACCTACATACTTGACTTCTTTCTCTTGCAAACTTACATTATGGCAAAAAAGTGTGACGATATTATTAGTGATCTAGTCAAAAAACGCGGGGCGATTAAACGTAAAGTCACTTTGTTTTCAAAATACGTGCAATTGCTTATTTGTTCCGACTCCGAGATAACAAGCGCACAAAAGGCGGAGTTAGAGGACCGTTTCGATGCCTACAAACTATTATTTGAACATTATTCAAAGATTCAAGATGAATTAGAATTATTTTTGCCCGAGACGCAGTTAGACGAAGAGTTACTGGATAGGGAAGAATTCGAGAACCGATATTATTCTATTGTAGGGAAGTGTAAATGCATATTAAAACCAAATAGTGGTATTCAGAGCGCGCCGAGTCAAATTCGTGTTCCCAACGGTATGAAATTACCCACAATTACTTTGCCCAAATTCGACGGTACATATGATCAATGGCTCGAATTTCGGGATACCTACTTATCCATGATACACAGTAGCGAAAGTTTAGATAATATACAAAAGTTTCATTACTTGCGGTCGGTACTCACAGGCGATGCATTACAGGTAGTCAAAGCGCTAGAATTTACTTCAGATAATTATTTAGTGGCGTGGAGTCTATTAGAAAATAGATTTAATAATGACCGTTTGTTACAACAAAATCACGTAAATGCTATTCTGTTAGCGCAACCGTTAATTAAGGATTCAGCTGTGTCTATTCGAAAGCTAATCGATTTAATTCTGAGAAATATGCGGGCTTTAAAAACACTAGAGGAACCCACCGAACACTGGGACACTCTAATTATCTTTATAATTGTTCCAAAGCTAGATTCCTCATCGGAGCGCGAATGGGAACGTTACAAAGGCACGCTCCCGAAAGACAGAAAATTAAAGCTATCTGATATGATGACGTTCCTTCAGGATCGTGCTGATTTCTTAGAAGCGGTGGTTAAGCCTAACAAAAAACAAACGGTAGACACTCACAACAGTCACAACAGTCACAACATTCACATAAAGAAACAGTCAGTCACAAAGTCACACAGTCACATTATTACACACAAAGATAACAAAAGAAAAACATTCAATAATAGTTCACAACGTTTTAAATGCGATCAGTGCGGTTCCAACCACCCGTTATATGCCTGTGAAGATTTCCTTAGCTTATCCCTTCAAGATAAATTAAACTTTATCGAAGAGAAAAAGCTATGTCGTAATTGTTTACGAACAGGCCACGCATTGAACGAGTGTTGGTATGGGCCGTGCAGGCATTGCAACAAAAAACATAACACCTTAATTCACAACGATGCTGTCGTAGACGCTCGTACATCATCAGCTGTTGCTCAAATCACGCAAATAGTGCCTCAGTCTGAACGTGATACGAATACTACACACACACATGCACCGCTAACTACTTCCCACAAATCTCACACATTGAACAAGGATGATAATAATATTAATGCGCATTGTTTTCAAAATCCCGTATTATTATCAACCGCATTAGTGGAAATAGCGGACACACATAATAAATATCACACAACGCGGGCTCTCCTGGATAACGGGAGCCAACACTGTTTTATATCGGAATCGTTATGTAATCAGCTTAATCTTCCATTGATACAGTCCACAGTTCAAGTTATAGGGGTAGGTAACACTATCTCCAATTCCACGCAATATTGTCACATTCAGTTGCGGTCTAAAACTAGCTCGTATAACACAAGTTTTAATTGTTTAGTTTTGCCGCGCATAACCGCACAATTACCATCATTAGAAGGTAACTATAACATAAATATACCGCACAATATTCACCTCGCCGATCCTGAGTTCTTTATGTCTAACGAAATTAATTTATTGTTAGGGGCAGATAGGTTCTGGGATTTGCTTAGTCAAGGTCTGATACGGTTACCGAATGGTCCCTATTTACAAAACACGCAATTAGGTTGGGTCATATCGGGAACCGTCCATAAAAAGGTATCACGCATTAACCTAACTCATTGTAATTTCACGCAAACATTAGATTCAGAACTCAAACGATTTTGGGAACTGGAAGAAATACCGACATCACACAATAATTTGACTGCAGCTGAAAGTGCATGCGAAAATTTATTCAAAGACACGACGTTACGCGACGTTAACGGTCGTTTTTCTGTGCGCATACCGTTAAGTCAATCAGCTGATGTTTTGCACGATACATTTACTATGGCAAAAAACAGGTTTCTTGCACTCGAACGCAAACTGATAAGGAGCGCGCCTAGCTATAGAAAAATGTACAATGATTTTATGAGTGAATATTTAAGTCTGGGTCACATGAGTCGCATTTCAGAATATTCTTCACCATGTTATTTTTTGCCACATCATGGTGTTTACAAGGAACATAGTTCCACTACAAAACTTAGGGTCGTTTTCGATGCGAGTGCTAAATCCACCTCAGGAAAATCACTGAACGACATACAACACATCGGGCCTACATTACAAAATGATTTGTTTTCAATATTACTTCGGTTTCGGCAATTTAAATATGTCGCTAGTGCTGACGTAGAGAAAATGTATCGGCAAATATTAATTCAGCCTGACCAGAGGGATTTGCAACTAATACTGTGGCGAGAAAATCCGTCCGACCCGCTGGGTGTATACCAACTTAACACCGTTACTTACGGGACGGCGTCTGCTCCTTACCTCAGTATTAGGTGTTTAAAACAACTCGCCTTAGAATGTGAAGATGATGTCATCGCGCAAGTAATTAATGATGATTTTTACGTTGACGACCTAATAACGGGACATCAGGATCAAAAGCGGTTATTAGAAATATGCAACGGTGTTTCTAAGGTATTGGAATTAGGGTGTTTTTCTCTCAGAAAATGGATATTTAACTCATCAGTTTCTAAGTCCGAGTTACCGTCTGTATCCAAGGAACTATCGTTCGATGAGAACTGCCATACCAAAACTTTGGGTATGGGATGGTTTTACGCATCTGATGAATTGCATTTTACTACTAGATGTGATCACGACGTAACACGCGCTACTAAACGTCATATTCTATCGGTTGTCGCACAGATTTATGACCCTTTAGGTTTACTTACGCCAACTATAATCATTGCTAAAATTATTTTACAAAGGATGTGGCTTGCTAAAATAGACTGGGATGACGTAGTCCCTAAACCTATACTAGTAGATTGGCAAAATTTCATTGATAAATTACATTGTTTACAAGACATACGAATTCCACGCTACGTAATTGGAGACAACACACACGTAACCGAGTTACACATTTTCTGCGATGCGTCGCAGGACGCATATGGGGCGTGCGCTTATGTACGTAGTTATACGGATGTACAGATAACAGTCCATTTATTGTGTGCGAAAAGTAAAGTTGCGCCCGTCAAACCGGTTACAATACCGCGCTTAGAATTATGCGGCGCGGTAGTAGCTGCTAAATTATTTACAAAAATTACTCAAGCATTAAGATTAACTTTTAATAATATTTATTTTTGGTCAGACTCCACGATAGTTCTAGGATGGCTTAAGATGTCACCCAATTTATTAAAACCATTTGTGCAAAATCGTGTTGTACAAATAAATGAACGCACGGGTGACAAACCGTGGCTCCATGTCGCAGGTAAGCAAAATCCTGCTGACCTCTTATCGCGCGGCGTACATTTAGATGCACTCAAAACATGTGAGATGTGGTGGCGAGGCCCGCCTTTCTTACACGTTCCTAACACGCAGTGGGAACATGATTTTGGTTCTAGCAGTGTCAGTCACGACGAATTACCTGAATTAAAATCACTTAAAACTTCATTACTCGTTCAAGTAAATTCAGTTAATGACATATTCGAGCGATATTCATGTTTTAATCGTCTTCGACGCGTAGTGGCGTATATTATGCGTTTCATTAATAATAGTCGCATAAAAATAAAAACACAGCGCCTCACAGATTGTCTTTCCGTAGAGGAATTAAATATTTCGCTTAGAGTTTTAACTCGCATTGCACAACATCAATCTTTCCCTGACATCTGCAGTCAATTAGACTGCAAAGGTCAGTTAAAATGTCCACGTAGTATTTCTAGTCTAAACATATTTTTTGATGATCACAAGTTGATCAGAGTAGGAGGCAGAATAGAATACTGTGACTCGTTCTCATACGATAAAAAACATCCGTTGTTGTTGTGTGGTAAACATAGGTTCACTCGCCTAATATTTGAGCACCAACACAAAGTATTATTACACGCAGGGGCTCAGTTATTATTGGCCACTATTCGAAATACCTGGTGGCCTCTTAGAGGGCGTAACTTGGCTAAGCAAGTAGTGCATGCCTGTATGAGGTGCAAGCGCACGAGACCTAAACCCTTAACAATTCAAATGGGTAACTTGCCTAGTGAACGATTGGAACCAGGGTATCCATTTATTCGCAGTGGTGTGGATTATGCTGGGCCATTGTTCATGTTGAACCGTGCCGGAAGAGGGGCAAAGCTAACAAAATGTTACATTTGTCTCTTCGTCTGCTTTGCTACTCGCGCAATACATTTAGAGTTAGTAACAAGTCTAACTAGTGAAGCATACCTAATGGCATTGAAACGGTTCATCTCTCGGCGCGGCAAACCATTGCAGATTTATTCTGACAATGGTAAAACATTTGTAGGAGCACAGAAAGAATTTTCAAAATTTTTAACTTCATCCAAATCAGATATAATAAATTTCTCGACTGACAATTTCATAGATTTTAAATTTATTCCGCCTTATTCGCCTCACTTTGGAGGGTTGTGGGAGGCGGGAGTCAAGGCTTGTAAATTGCATTTATATCGTGTTATGGGTAACGCACATTTAACGTACGAAGAGTTGAGTACTGTATTGGCACAAATTGAGGCTGTTCTCAACTCCCGACCAATGTCCCAAATGTCCACTGATCCAAATGACCTACTTCCTTTGACTCCTGCTCACTTCCTGATTGGCCGGCCGCTTACTGCACCTGCCAGTCTGGACCTCACCGCGAAGGCTACACAATGCTTACCACGCTACGACCGCATTGAGCAACTGCGGCAACACTTTTGGCGTCGCTGGTCAACCGAATACATCTCCGAGCTCCAAAAGAGGACGAAGTGGCAGTACGACCAGGATGCGCTAGTTCCTGGCGCTCTCGTCGTGGTCAAGGACGACAATTTACCCCCGATGAGATGGCGCCTCGGACGGGTACTGGAGACGTTCGCCGGCAAAGATGGCATATCACGCGTGGCCACCATCAGAACAGAGGCGGGTGTCATACGAAGATCTTACCCAAAGATATGCCCGCTGCTGCACCCCGACGAAAACCAAAATCCATTGGAACCTGGTGCTTCCAAGGCCGGGGGCATGTCTTCGATTCTCAACGGATCACTGCGGGCGCATCACCGCGATGACGACATCACGGCGCAAGCGAGCGAGGATGCGGGGACCGGGGGAGAGCGGACAACGCGACACTAGCGACGCGCATCGGGTTTTCTTAAAAAACTATATAAACTTTGCGCACACGCAACGACACAACGGGCACTGACGTGACTTGCATTTTGTATTAACTTCAAAGTTAGAAATTAAAGGAATTTGAGTATCAATCCACGCAGCATCTCTTCATTGAAGTAAACCTGACCCATCAACCACGCATACACACCAACAGTACGTGTGAATCATTAACATGCATCTGTCACTGGCTGTAATTGTTGAGTGGCGTCTGCTTTATTGGGTATATAATACAATTATACATTTATGTGTACAATACACTGTGAACAATTGAAGAGGTTTTGTTTTGTTTTAAGTTATGCAACCAAGGATTAGTCATAAGTACCTACTATAAATACATTTAATTCTGGGTATATGATAAAAGATCGCTTCTGAGCCCTTATTGAATCTCAAACATTCAAAGCCCAGAGATCTTTCGTGTTCGTCTATGCTAACTTTGTTTTTTGGCGTGTGGAAATACTCATAGACTTCCGCCGCCCGAGGAAGGCGACGGGTTGTGTCGGACTCCTCCCAGAGTGGGTGACCTACCGACTAAAACCACACGGATGTTTCGCCTCACAACGTTTCGCTGGGCTTACAAAAGCGAGGTCGAGGTTTCCTTCCGTGACCCCAGTATGCTACCTCTCTTGCCATATCCCAACAATCCGGTAACCCTTCTCTACCACCCTCAGCAACCAAGCCAGCTTGCTGAGGTTGGTAGAGAAGAGATTCAGAAGGGTTGCATAATATTTACTTCAATGTGTTGCTTATTAAATTTACCTAGGTAATAGGAAAATTTATAGGGTTTGACAATTAATTTAGAAATAACACATTTAATCCCAGGTACCAATTCATAGTTTCTGTGACGTGTTATCGTTGTCTAGGCAGGCAGTTTGAAATAAAGACAATAGGTACTCGTAGGTATATAGATACTTTATCATTTCGTTTTGTAAAGAAAACTTTCAAATTTTCATGAATAGGGACAATATTTTAGTAGGTAGATAGTTACTATTATTTATAGACGTGAAGACGGAAAGTTTATAAACTATGCCTTAAACACTATGGTTGTCATATTGGCACTCAGCAATTACGTAAGTATTTGTGAATAAATTGCAAATTAATTCAACTTCTAATTATAAAATAACATATCATCACGCCTGTGTTCCCCGAAGGGTTAGGCGGAGGCGTACTAATGTACACCCTCAGCTCGCCGGTATAGGTTCCAAGTAGGTACCTAATAGGGGGCGAGCCTATTGCCATTAACCGGGTACAAATACCAAACGCCGAGCTGCTACTCAGGATTTCATAGAAAAACCCAATTACACTTTGCTCGAACTGGGAATCGACCCCAGGACCTCTAGCGTAGCAGTCGCGCTTGGGTCCACTAGACTAGCGAGGCAGTTTTTATTATATTTTTTGTAATATCGTCACACATCGTAGATGTATTTTGTAGTAGGTAATTAATAATTCAATTTATTGCTTACCCAACTATTGCAGTGGAATTTAATTTAGATAAATAGATTAGATAGATATAGAGACAAAAAATCACTAAAACCTGTCCTGTCTGAGACTTGTAAGTTCCAAACATCAGAATCTAATACATATTAATAGTTATCATTTTCTTCGGCTCGTTTAACGCCACGAAGTCTTTGTCTGGACACCACTAAGCAATCATTTTGGCCCACAGCTCATCACCAAAAATTTTTCTTCAGTTATTGCTGGGCAAAGGTCTCCTCGCGTCCACTATCTACGTCAAATGATTATTTTTATTTTCATACTTAAGCGTCTCGTCTGTGAAAACTGTTCTCAATTTTCTCTTTAAACGATAAAATCATCAAATCAGTTCGCTGATCTGAATATCATCGTGCGAGAAAGTTCGCATTATGTTATAGCAGATTACATTCTTTGCAAAAACTCGATGGCCAAGAGAGAGCTACGTATTGTTTCCATAATATCTACGAGTGCAACAAAATTACTCTGTAATAGAATTATAAGTGACTGATGAAATTATATGGAAAGTAAAATGCATACAGCTTTAAAGCTCATGAAATTACTTGATGCACGGATTTGTAGTGGTCATTAAATGATAGAATAACTAGCGACCCGCCCGCGGTTTCACCCGCGTTGCCCCATTCCTAAAAGTCGTAGCGTTATGTTAAATAGCTTAAAACTTTCCTCTTGAATCACTCTATCTTTTAGAAGAAACCGCTTCAAAATCCGTTGTGTAGTTTTAAAGATTTAAGCATACATAGGGACGGACAGACAGCGACAGCGACTTTGTTTTATACTATGTAGTGATTGTCTTGCAATGCAATCCTTATTTTTTCTACAGACAGGATGGAACACGGTTTAAATAGATAATAATAGAATATAGATTCAACTATTATAGACTTCGAATAAAAAGCGGTGCAATCAACTGCCCGGCTACATTATCTCCCTACTCTACATCGTTATGTTCGACTATATTACTTAACTAGCTTTTGCCAGCGACTTCGTCCGCGTGGAATAGTTACTTTGTTTCCTAGTTCTTCGCCCGCGGTTTCACCTGCGTTGCCCCGTTCCTAAGGGTTGCAGCGTGATGTTTTATAGCTTGAAACTTTTCTCATGAATCACTCATTTTCCCAACATTTCCCTTCACTGCTCTGCTCCTATTGATCGTAGCGTGATGAAAAGTATACTATAACCTGCCCAGGAGTATGAAGAACAATTGTACCAAGTTTCGTTGAAATCCGTCGAGTGGTTTTTGTTTCTATAACGAACATACAGACAGACAGACAGACAGACAGACAAAAATTTTACTGATTGCATTTTTGGCATCAGTATCGATCACTAATCACCCGCTGATAGTTATTTTGGAAATATATTTCATGTACAGAATTGACCTCTCTACAGATTTATTATAAGTATAGATAATTGTATGGTATTAATTTCTGCTTATCAATAATGAGGTATAATTTCCAGAAATATTACCACTTGCCTAGATATTCAACAATCCTTCATAAGTTTAATTAGATAAATTTATATCACTAGATACAATCTGCCCTTCACGTTCAAATTCTTATAACCATTGCATAACGTCCATCAAAGTACCTGCCTACTGTAGAAACTGTAATTGTAATTAAATACGGACGAAGTTTAGAAACAAAGTTGCTGAGATTAAAATATATTACATGGTTAATAGATGACTGACCTGCAACTCTACACGTTACAAAAAAACGACAACAAAAAACACAGGTTGATGGCGAGACCAATTAAAAGAATAAAAAGCATTTTCGATTAAATAAAACTCAATATTCAGATACGTTACGCAGTAATATGCATGCGATGGTTATAGAATATGTAATTTTTGAATTTCATTGGTGCATATCTAATGCGCGTCAGTTTTTTCTTACTTTTTAATAACCTGTGCGTGCAGCTTAAGACCCAAAACAAGTTTTGTAACACCATTAGAATATCATACGTCAGCTCAACTGGTAAACGCGTACTCAGATACATAAAACTCCAAGACTAGAACCGGTTTGCATGAATTAACTGAAAGAAACACCACTTTTTGTCTCAACTAATGCCGTCTATGAATTATGATGTATATCAGCTATCTACATATGTACAGTACAGTATGTACCTAGGCAGGTTTTAAACTCTCCGTCTCATTAGAGTGACTCCAATCAAAATTCATTAGCATCTTTACATTTGTCCCACCTACCATGAAACACGATCCAAGTATTCTTTATAACATAGCGCTTACTATTTAGAGCGAAGAATATTTCCTGGTGTATCATAATTTTAAATGTCTTATCTGGTATATAAACATCAACATTAATGTTGATCAACGGTTCTTGTAATATTTATTATCTACTGCGTCTGCTGCAATGCAGTTAGACAATGAACGTGAAAGAAAACAACGTAATCAGTGATCACACAAGTCTTAGCTCCGCCGCAAACTGTCAGAAGGCACTTTACACATAATTATATTTTGTACTAGACGAAATTAATTTAAAGTCTCTAAGTTTTTAAGACAACTGGTCTTCGTATGAGTTACCTACATAATAGTAGATCATGTCAAAAAAGTTTTGCCAGTCATTCTTAAAGCTATTATCTGTCAAGAACTGATCCACAGATAAATAGATAGATCCAGACATTCAAACCGCTTATAAATCACAATTTCTTAGATATGTCCATCAACTTTCATCTGTGTGTGCGTTTCATACATAGGTACTCATTGACCTGGATTGCGAACAAAATTTATATCTTAGCGTTTCATTCTCAGTGCTGGCAAGGTTACTTACAAAAACCTTTCACGGACGAATCGATGTCGGCGTTATGCATCGCGTCTTTTGTTTTAGTTATGGTTGGTAGTTGTTTGGCGACAAGCAATGTAGAAGGCGTAACTGGTAGGCCTGCAGGTGTCCAGTTTACCCGTGTTCGCCTCACAGATGTCGCAACGCGCACGGCCGGCTAGGCTGCTGTCAGTCAGCTGCAGAAATACCGCGCAGCCGCGATGCGATGGTGTTTTGATAGCTTAATTACTTCGTCCAACTCGTACCCTTATCTTTAAATGCAATGTCTTTCACTTTTTGCATGTCAATTTCTTAACGCGTCTACGTCTAGGCTAGATAGGCAAACGTATAATTTGCAAGTATGAGTAGGATACAATCTCAGTAATATTGAAGTGGGGGTCTTAGATGTCAGCTTATACTGGAATACTCGTAGTAAGGCACGTGGATAGCCTTGTATGTGGCCATTTTGACCCCTTTATTTCGCTCGAATATTTCGACAAGCTTTCAACAAAATATTTATACTCCCGTAAAGACCAAATAAAACAAAGTAATTTACAAAAAAAATTAAAACATGTGTGAAACAACCCAAAATGTTTGATATAAGTAGATACCTACCGGAGTTCCTTTTTTATGAAAAATTAAGATTATCATCATGAATGACATAGACATTGCATATCTATGCAATGTCTATGTCATTCATAGACATAGACATTGCATAGATATGGACCATCTGGTCACATTTCTATTAATTGTAGACCACAAAAGATTAATTAAATTGCAATTCTCTTTTATTCCAGATTTGCAACTGGCAGCAGAACTCGGCAAGACCCTACTGGAGAGGAACAAGGAACTAGAAACAGCTCTTCGTCAACATCAAAATGTCATCGAAGATCAAACACAGGAAATTGAGGTAAGAATTGATAACTCCTACTGTAAGGGTCAAAGTACGTTCGCTCCAGAATAGCAGCGTATCGAAGCGTCAGTCTAAAAAAATAAATAACATAGAATATTGTTGCTTATCTGTAAAACTCGTAATACAGTCATTTCAATCGAGATGATATATACTTATGCGCGTGGGATACGCACACATCCTAGAGAATTTGACACTTCGTTTCAACTCAACTCCGTGTCAATATGTCCTGACTCTTATATTTTAGCTCCAAACAACAACCACAATGATTTTGCAACAACGTAGATAATTATACCTAATGAGTAGGTATGTAGGTAGATAATAGACAAATTCATAGGCCCGCATTTTTTGCTATGAATTATTTTTTATTAAGTATAATGGCGATTTGGATTGCCGGTTGTAGTTAATAATCATGAGTAATTGCAGTCACTATCGGCGCTTAGAATTTCATAAACAAACATTTTATCAAAACCAGAAATACCAAGCAAATCATTTTAACTGCGCAATAACGTGCAAAGATAATTTACCTTGCTAATATAAATTAACATAATATTATTTTAATGCTAATTTTTTTATTGCAGTACTTAACGAAACAGACTGTCGCTCTGCGCGAGGTTAACGATTCCCGACTAAGGATTTACGAGCAGCTTGAGGTGAGCATCCAAGACTTGGAGCGAGCCAACCACCGGCTTGCCGTCGACCATGCCGCCGACAAGAAACACATTAAGACGTAAGTTCATTTAAGGAAAATAATAAAACATGCTTACCTACTTACTAGAAACCTACTATCCGCAGTAGGTAATTTGTTTTGCTTGTCTAGGATATTTTTAGTTCATAATCCTATAATACTATAGGGGCTATAATACTATACTTCAATATTCCACTGTCTCATTAGTCTATTGGACCTAAGCGCTTAGCTGTCCCGGGTACGATTTCCAGGTCGAGCAGCATTATTGGGTTTTTCTATGAATTTCAGCAGCCCGCAGTTTGGATTTGTGCCCGATTAATAGCAATAGGCTCGCCCCTTATATGGGATCTAAACATACCGCCGAACTGTGTAAGTACAATAGTACTACGCCTCTGCCTAACCCTTTCGGGGATAGAGGCGTGATGGTATGGTATATTTATAATCAATATGAATGTATGATCTATTGTAAACGGCAACTTTATATCTCTACAGTTTGTGCGCCAACATTGAAACGCTCGAGAGTAAATGTGAGGAACTACAAAAGATTGTCGACGATTTAAACGCCCAGCTGGAAATCTCCAAGAGAAGGGCAGAACGGAAACCAGAATTTGAAAAATCCAAAGAAAAAGAGAAATCTGTCGAACTAACTCTCACCGTCAAAAAGCCTGACGTAAGCAGTACGCCGATCAAGACGGTAGCACCTCTCCCAGAACTGACTAAAGAGGATGAGGACTTACTCAGGCTTAGTGATGAACTCAGAGAGAGCAAAGTGGCCTTCGCACAAGAACAAAGGAGAGTGACGGAACTGGAGGAACAGTTGGCGTCTATGGTCCAGGAGAACAACAGACTACAAGATCAGTTTAGGAACTGGCAACACAGGGAAGATGAGCCGAAGTCCATGCATGAGGAATTCTCAATCCTTGAGGAAGTCAGGTAACAAACTTTTTCTCGTTTACCTTCAAGAATAGTTAAGTATTACTTGGAAGTATACTAATGGATTTTTTTTCGTCACAGGCAAGGACAACTATGCATAAGATGTCTAAGAGGCGTGGAGAGAGGAGACGATATGTCGTCGATGCTTGACGGAGACGATGATGACAGAAGTGCCATCAGCTCTCTGATTCTCCCTCCGTCCGGCCAACACAGTCCACGAGAGGACCTCGTCACTAACAAGCTTGTCAAATTCGACGTAAGTGTATTAACCACGTTTACTTTGCACAACTCTATTCTATTGAAGCTTTATTTTCTATTTGTAGAAATTCTTTTCTGTTATTAACAATGTGTACATTTAATTTTCCTCTTATCTCTTGTCTTGTGTAACATGATTAACTCACAGTTCTGCGAAATACGCAAATCGACTAACATCATTAACACGCTAAAACTAATCTATGTGGAGTTAAATTCCATTGAAAGATCATTTGGTATCCATTTCCACTTCCAACTGCTGAATGGGTATAGTTCAGCAATCAAAACACGTTCTACTTTCATTAGTTTTCATTGGAGATCGTGTTGGATAAATAAAACATTGTCATTGGACCTTCCTAGCAATCTCATATGAATTTCGCTCGTTTCTAGGCGACAAAGCTTTTCCAACTGCCCCTGATGTTGTTGCTCACGCTTTGCATATGCATTATGAAGCGCATTTGCAGTAGTTTTCTTTGGATATATCGTATGTAGTCGAAGGTACGTCCATTACCGACACGTTATTACCTAAACTAAACGCGAATAGTGCACGCTGAACGATAAATGGTGATGGTAATACGAATGTGTGTGACATAACAATCACTCCGTAACAAATAAATGTTCTGTATTTGGTGATAAATGTGTACTAAAATTACAAGGACGTGGGACATTAATACTAATTTTATTTATACTTCATGTATATTTTTATGTAAACTAAAGATATTATTGTGTAAAAGCTTATACATACATATATAAATGTTTGTCTAACTTGATTGATATTAGAATGTCTGACTAATAACTTTGGAGTAATGGGTGTATTTTTGACTAATCATATTCATTAAATAGCATTATTCGTAAGTTTATTATTTTATCCAAAGATCATTTCATGTTCAGTACTCATTTTACTTCCTGTGATTCTAATTTCGACTTCTTTTCAGTAACTGTATTGATGACGACCATTTCTTTTAAATAACTTCATAAAAATAATAGATCACTGAATTAACAAGCATTACACCGTTTTAAAACTCATTCCAAATGCAAGTAGATATCTTATCGTTTCAAATTCATAATAATAACAAATTTTCACTATTCACCTTTCAGAATGCCAAGGAAAAGTTACTTCAGGGTATATGGGCGAATAAAGAAGATGGCCATGATAACCCTTACAGAGAACTGGTGCAGAAGTACGAAGCTCTTCTAGAAGTTCAGCTGTCTCAGGTTAAGAACATCAGAAAGACAAAACCGACGGCTTTGCCCAGTAATCAGAACCCGTGTGGGCCACTATCTCTACAGGACGAACTCCAAACATCCGGAGATTACAGCCAATTCAATGTCAAGGATACTGATGAGGAAAGTGGACACGGCGAGGAGCAACAGAAAGGAGTCGGCCAAACAAAGAAGGTTGAGACCACTTCTCGAAAGAAAATTATACAAACTCCGGACTTTTCGGAAGCAGAGACTTCCAGCTCCGGATTTTCGGATGAAACCAGCAACAAAGCAACACAGACAGAACGCGAGCGACCAGGCTCGTTCCTGTGCACTATTGCTGACGGAGAAGACTACCGCTTCAGCATTTACGATGACGTCAGCCCCATGGACAGTCGATTCCGTAACAGACCTGAGTACCGAGAACTGTTCAAGGAAATCTTTACTATCCTCAAGAAGGCGGCGGAGAACAAAGACGAAGGAGAACAATTGCCGCTCCTCGATGATACCACAGCGGGCAAAGTGCCACCAGTCACACCTGCGACCGAGGAGCCACCCGGCAACTTCACAGATGACACTCAAAGCGTATTTTCGTCTGTCATGTCTGAACAGTCGATTCCAGTGTCTGATATTACCATGCCAGATACTCCAACTTTGAAAGTAGTAGAGAAACTTCAGCCCGAAGTGGTCAAGAAGGTAGAAAATAATAACAAGGAGAACAATCCAGTGGCGGAGAGCACCACGGAGAAACCTAAACCAAGCCCAGCACGCCAGCCCAAGGAACACGTTAAATCGCGAGATCAGACCGACAGCCAGAGGGAGAAACTGAAGGAGAAAGAAAAAGAGAAAGAGAGGGAAAGCAAGGAAGAAAAAGAACGTGTTCTGACTCCGCTGGTGCGTCAGCCACTAGAGTACATAGCAGCCACTAGAAAGAAGTCCAGACATCGCAACCGTAAACACAGCCAAGACCGCCAGGGCGCAGACTCTCCCGTCTTTCCGTCCCCGCCTAAGATCACCTATCAGAAATCATCCAACAAGAAGAGGAGGGACTACAGACCCATTGAGACGAGTCCCCTCGTCAGAGCAGCAGAGAGCGAGTGGAACGGCTCTACGCTACAATTCTACAACAGGAATTTGAATTCGCCAACACCGAGCGCAAGCGGCCGGACGGGCAAAATATACCAGTCATGGAACCCCGAGACAGACTCGTGGGACATCAAACAAAGCACTGCGTCACAAGAAATTCACAAGCTGAGGAAACTAGAGCTTTCCTACGCAGAAGTATTGAGGAACGCCGACAAAACTAAACCCAGGCGCAAAAAACATCAATAAATATAAGTTTTAATTCAGCGACCCCCTCTTACTTGTAGTAAGAGTCGAGTGATCCAACAGCCATCTGTCTTTGCCAACTGGACATAAGTAATTTAGTTTAGTATTTGTGATCTGGTAGCGTAACTTTTTAATTTTTACCTATATATTCACAATCATAAATTGCCATAATAATCCGGTATAATTATTATATACCAGAATATTTGTGTATGTATACCTTCAATAGTTCTATAATACAATTTTAATTTATTGAACTTTCACAATAAAATTATCCTTCCCTCCGATATCACATTTGCCAACATATTTCATGTGAAATATTCTTGCATTTAGAACCAGAGCACCTATTTGTCTCAAGAATGTATACTGCCTGACTATAAGTTCAATTTCGATTCTTGAATAATTTAATTTCTTCCTATTTTAGTCATTATTTTAATTGTATATTATGTATTGATCATTGATTTGTAAATATGCATTTTTTAAGTTAATTATATTTTTTTAATTGCCATCGATATTTTCGAATATTTCGAACAACGCGTTTTATGTATGCTGAAGGTATTTAATGGAGACAAAGTGAGAGAGAGGTTGAAGGTATAAATAAAAATTTGCATTAATATTAATAAGTTTTTCATTTCATTTCTCCTTCAATTAACCATGTATAAGTATAAATTATAATGAAAAACTAAAGTATATTACAACGATATAATTTAGGGTTACTTTTTACATGGATATATTGTATACATGTGGGTTGGTGTGAAAATTGCGAGTAAGCGAGAATTATAGTATTGTGTCATGTCGTATCGACGTGCCGTGGACGACCAACAAGGGGGAGCAAGCGGTAGCGCTTCACACCATAAAAAAAACGATAATATTAATCAGCCTAGAAAAAAACGGAATACATTGCTGCCACGGCACGAGGACACGACGCGACATAATAGTACATTTCCAGCGATATTTGTCTACTTATTCTGCACTTCGAGTTCTCTCTCGACGATCTTGCGGTACTCATCGAAGCCGCCCTCTATACTGGTGACGGAGCCACCGCCGCACACCCACAGCTCCTTACACACCATTCGTATTAACCTCTCGTCGTGAGATACAAGGATGACACCGCCCTGGAATTGATGTTCAAGTACTATTATTTACAGTTTTACTCAATAAAATAATGGAAACATAATCTACACAAAACGGCATAGACTGCAACTGGCATACCATGATATTCAGAGTTTGTACATACATACACTCACGCCGTTTCCCACTTGGGTAGACAGAACCTAGATATAGAATGCCACGTATATAGACATAGTGATAGAATCTTTAAATGCTCCATATTTTTTCAATACAAATTAGACAGTACTTGGTGAAATCAAATGAACAAAATTAAATCCTATCTTGTATCGGATATTTAAGATACAATCATGTGAATGCGAAGTAACTAACATATTAAAACTATCAAATCAGTTCTGGCAGTCTGCAGTCCGTAGGGGTTCTTAGTGGTCGGCAACGCAACAGCAACTCCTCTGGTGTTGCAGGTGTCCATGGACGACGATGACTACTTACCACCAGGTGATTCGTCAGCTCGTTTGCCGACGTAATCCATAAAAAAAACGCTGCGTATTTGTCACATATCCTCGATCACAAGTACTCACAACTAAAAATTATATCATCACAATAAGTCGCCATCGCCAATATGGGAGTGACAAAATGCTATAAAGCTGAAAATTTCACCAAGTTTATTTTTACTCACCGTATATTTAGTAATAGCTTTTCCTAACGCCTCAATCGTCTCGATGTCCAAGTGGTTAGTCGGCTCGTCGAGTACTAAGAAGTTAGGATTGCCCATACACATCCTCGCGAACGCTACCCGAGACTTTTGACCTCCTGAGAGACTGGCGATCGTCTGCAGAGCAAGGTCGCCGCTCACGCCGAAACTGCCCAGCTGTCTTCTGTATTCTTCTATCGTTTTACCTTTAAAAATTAATGTAAGTATATAAATAAATGTATTATAATAATTTAAACCCTAAAGTAAACATTAAACGAACTCCTTAGTTGTATTATAGACACACTTCAGATAATAAGCGGGGAGGGGGCTATTTTTATCGACATTCGTGGTCTTCGATTTTCTAAAATAGGGATGAGAAAATAGTGGAGTGTAGATACAAATCTATGAGTGGTTATTGCTAGCGATTCTCTAAATATATAGTAAAATACCTAAATTATCTCTGGCAGCACTAAAACAATTTCCGAAACTAATCGCGGACTTGATATGGGTTGCTACTGTCCAAAAATCACACTTTCGCAATTTGGAAACGAAAATATTTATATTATATTTATATAATATTTTTTCCCATTACATCCTATACGAAAACTATGAATTACAAACAAAAATACATGTTTTTATTTGATAACTTACAAACAAAATAACCTAACCTAAACCCTGTCGAGCAAAAAATCTGTAAACATTGCGAGCAAAAAACATATAAAAATGTTGAGCTATAAATACTGATGATTCAGCGTATATCAAAACTCAAACCCAATCAACCTTTTTATGCACAGTTAAATTACCCATTCAAAAATATCGATAAAAATAAAATTGAGCACCTATTGCTTCAAGTAAAGGTTGCATACCTGGATAACTCTTTTGTAACAGTTCTACTGAATTGACGTTCATCTCCAGTTGGTCGACGTGATGTTGGGAGAAGTAGCCGAATTTCAGTCCTCTGTGCACGCTGCGGATTCCACTAGTCGGTGATAGAATGCCCATAATTATTTTTAATAATGTCGTTTTTCCGGCACCGTTGTCTCCCACCTACGAAGAAATTTGAAGAAAATTAAGTATGCTTCGATATATTACATAAACCAGACGCGACGGGACGATGAGCTCCCTAACGGCTGGCCCCAATAACAAGTCCGTCGATAGATTTGCTTACTAGAGATAGGATTTTGACGTAGGATCGATACAAGTATTGTCAGAATCCTATCTCTAGTAAGCAAATCTATCGACCGATTTGTTATTGGTTATTGACCTTAAATAATGGTTAAGCTACACGATGACAGATGTATGCGTGCCATCAGTTAGGACAGGTCAACTCAAAGCTGCTATGGTTCTTTCTTCAGTTCCAGTTCAGATTTTGCCCTACATTGCACATTTACTTATGTATCTTATATACAATTATCTGGAGTTTTTTTAATAGAGATCATGTTTCTCTGAGTGTCTTTCACTGTTTCTTCTTAGAGATCGATAACTAGGAAATTCTGGCACGATGGTGCCGTAGTATTAGCCGTAATATTGTTTTTAGCACCTAGTATTTAAAAAATATACTGACTTTTAAAAGTGTGTTTAAAATATCTATTCAGGTACAGAAATAATTATCATTTATCTTAGATATTTGCATGATAATTATGGTACCGCTGCTTCAATTGCGCTCTAACGGGAGAAATTTTAACTATATCCCAAAGGGAAACGAGAATTCATAACTAGTAAGGAAGCTCTATTACAAATATAAGTGACTAGCCTAGCGCAAGCCATGCCATTATGTGTTTATACCACCAAAATCTAATTTAGAAGTCACGTACTTATAAAGGTTTAATAGAATTAGAATCGTGATTATGTATAATTTTCCAAACATCGTGTCATTGTGCAGATAATAGCTACTAATAGTCACCGTAATCATTTAAACAGGATCTAAAAGTATTCACAATTTGTTCTGCCGTGTTATTTCGCTGTCAATCTCGGTCATTGTAAACATTTTCTCACGGTACCTGACGTCTTGGTATCAAAATGATCACGATTCACGACACACCAATTAAATAAAGGCAAGTAATAAAGTTAAACAGTTCGAAGAAATAAAAAACTGTAATCAATGACAACCAGTACCTCATACGAGTAATAGATTGTTAAGTTTCACATGACAACACGTCAATCTATCTAAGAAAAATAACCACTATTGCAACGAAATACGGGTGGTCCATAAGGTAAACTGTGTCGTTGTGTATATTAAAAAATATAGATATTCTATGCTGTTTGCAGCATTTAATTAGCGTAGTACAACCCGTCTAATGCCTTTGTAAATACGAACGTGCGCATAGACAGCCCTGCCCCTCTCGCGATAATGTAATTTTCTTGTCGACTGTCATATTATTTGGCGCGTTTATTGGAGTGGGACCCAATTTTGAAAAAACCCAAACTATCTTTTGATTATTTACTTATCTTTTTTATTTAAAGTCAATATTTTCGCTGATGGATAATTCTAGTTACCAGGTTGCGCCGACGAATAGAATCAATAATACCAAAATAGAAGCACATGACTTCCCGGTGTTTCCGGGCAGTTAACTGCACACGTCTTGAACTAAGTCCAAATATGGTTGCCTTCCATGTACGTAAAGAGAATGGTGTCATAAAGTCTGCATTTAAATGCATTAAGCGACACTGCTATCTACGATGGACAACAGCTAATAATACACCAACATGCAGGATAAAGCTAAATGATGTCGAAAAGCACTTTTTGGTTACTCAGCAATTTAATGCGCTAAGTTGTGGTGTTTTCATTGGTCACTTGTTTATGAGATTTTCAGAACAACTGGAAATAAGCAGACCTTTACCAAACAAGAGAATAAACCAACATTATTATAATACTCACGATACATATTCGTGACTCTAACGTCGCTCCAAGGTTGACGTCGGAGAATATGACCTTGTCCTTAGAATAGTAGAAGCCAACCTCGTTCAGTTGCAGGATGGGGGGTGAAAGAGGCTCTGTCTCTGGGAACCGGAGCACCACATCTATTTCCTTCTCTACTGGTTTTAATTCTGGCCTGTGAGCAAACTGAAATGCTTAGTTTTTCACGTTACCAAATGGACTGCAGGAATGATACTTTAACTAAGTTTTTTTATTGCTGTAGTTTTAACTGTTGTCAGTTCTCATTTAGGAATATTATCAATTTGATTAAGTTGGTTTTGCCTTTAGTATGACCATTGCCTCCATTGTTCATAATTTTTAAGCTCTTTTTAGTCGTTTGGTCATATTGGCAGTGTTCACTAGTTCTACTGCTAGAGAATTCTGGTGGCGATTACCCAGGCGATCAAATAACGTCTTACGAAATTTTTTCGATCAGTTCAGGTCAGCAGGACTTAACAGACCGCTTTTGATAAATAATTATAATTATGATTTTGTTAAGAATTTTGTTAAGAATCTGCTACGGAACTGCCTTTCGTGTAGCCATTCTAGCCTCCCAAATAAAAAATGATAAAATATTAAAAAAAAATGATATTGCGGAACCGCTATCCTTAATACAATGATGAATTCAAAAATCCAGCTTTTATTGGGGATTGTTAAAAATTAAGAATGAAAACTTTCTCAAAAACGATATTTGACACTTTCACAAAAGGGTTTTTTTAAATAATTGTACTTACAGTTTGTCCAACATCTTGATCTTGCTCTGCACGGAGGAGGCGCGGTTGGCGTTGTATCTGAACCGGTCGATGAACTCCTGCGTGTGCGCACGATGTTGTTGTTGAGCTTCGTACTCCCGCTGCTGGTTCTTGTGCTTCTCTGTCTTCGTTTTATGGAACTGGTCATAGTTACCCCTAAAGTTGTGATGGAAGAAGTTAGTTCCATTCAGGATTTTACAGTAATAAAGTTTATTTTAAATTTCCATGGTCAAAATAAGATTAAATGCGAGGAGTTGTAAGACTATTTCTATTCTATTTTTTTATCTTCCATTGTCTATGAAATTCACAGATAGAGCTAGGTCGATTGTACGTACGGTATGGCCTACGGTGGCACTACGGTAGAGCAGGCAATCCGTGCTTGTGAACAAACTTAGCTGGCCAGGTATAGGTACCGTAAAGAAACCTACAAAGAAGCACAACTATATGATCGGAAATAAAGTGTGGTACTTACCTATACGTGTCTATCCTTTGTGAATGTAAATGCATAATGTCGGTGGGCACTGTGTCGAGGAAGTTGCGGTCGTGGGACACTACGAGTAGAGTTGTAGGCCAGTTCTGTAAGTAGTTCTCTAACCAGATGATCGCCTTAATGTCCAACATGTTCGTCGGCTCGTCGAGTAGTAGTAAATCAGGTCTGTGAATAAAAACATGATTTTATGACTACGATCACAAACCCTTTGCCGTTTCTGCTGTTGTCGCCATACAAAAATAGCTAAAATAAATTTTATTTCTGTCAAAAAGATCTTTTACCGACGCTCCAAGTAATTGTTTTACATTTTAATACGAGTTGGTTTCATGTCAATGAACTTAGATCACTTAGATCCAACGATCTAAGTGATCTAAGTTCGTTCATCCAGCAGATCCAGATCAAAAATAAATAATAGTTCTTTTCTTATGCAGCCGAGTTCCTGATACTTTTTAGAAATACTTCTGCCGTATTTCCGAAAAGACGGTTGATGAGGGTTTCCTAACTGATCTCTAAGAAAAACCATCGAAATAAAATTAAAGAAACTTGGTCTCATTTAAAGTCTACAATATCGGTTTATTGTAAAAACTAGCTTCTGCCCGCGACTTTGTCTGCGTGGACAATGAATTGAGTCCAACCTGGATAAAAAGTAGCCTATATGTTATTCCAGACTATAATCTATGTCTGTGCCCAATTTCATCCAGATCCGTTCAGCCGTTCCGACTCACAAACTTTCACTTTTATAATATTAGTAAGGATTATAGTAGAATAATGCTCATTTTCAAATACAACACATAACATTTTGCACAACATTTTGGATTAAACTGAGCACATAATAATCATTTTACAACTTTTAAAAAATACCCATATATGCACATTATCTTCTTTTTTCTAAATGTCTGAAAGCCATTTTCCGGTGTCATACAGGTTGTCCGCTAGTTCTATCCCTAGTTACTTAGATAATTAAAATACTTACTTGGAAAACAAAGCCCGCGCCAGCGCGAGCCTCATTCTCCAGCCACCAGAAAAGGTCTTAGTCGCCCGCGCCTGCATGTCAGGCGTGAAACCCAGACCACTCAAGATAATGGATGCACGAGCTGGCGCCTTATCCGCTTCTATGTTTTCGAGCTGCGCGTAAATCTCACTCAGCTCATTGGACAAGCTCGGGTCGGTTGAACTAGATTAGAAAGAAATAGTTCCCTCATAGAAAAAATGTAGAATATTTTTTGCAAATTATTCACAGCTGTACATTTAAGACATTTCCCAAAAACACTAATATTTCATTGTAGTTATGGGTACAAGATTATTTTTTTTATGAATATTAATTTATTTATAGTCATTCCAGTTAGTTCTATGTTTAAACATTACTGATATTTATAAAACAAGTATTGATGAAGAAATCTTTCTTTCCGATTGCATCATTTACAAGTTCTTCCACTTTACATAATGATAAATGTTGATTGTTTGATAAACCGGACCTGTTATGAGTAAATACATAAGACAAGAAAATCTATGGAGGCCAGACAGCAAAACCAATGCATACTTATGAAGCATTAATACAAGCAAAATTGTCTTTTCAATGCCTTTTTTAATACTAGAATAAAGTGCTATGAAGTTCTGCTAGGAAAATATTTATTCCATCTGTTTTGGTTTAATTCAACATGTGAAATGCTACTAAGAACTTTAGACTTCCAGGGTCATTCTATAGCCTGGACTATGGTCAATACACCCTCAAGATCGGCATCGGAAAAAAAATGTTTTGAAAACTTACCCATTATTGATAAGTGAAGTTATTTCTTTCTCGCGTCTCAACAAATTTTCTCTAACAGTATCACATTCTAATACACTTTGGAGTGCTATAGTATCATCTCCCACAACTTCTTGTTCCACATGCAGTATTGATATATGAGAGGGAATCTTCAGTTGTTTTGCTGAAATCATTCTGAGGAGTGTTGTCTTGCCCAGTCCATTTCGCCCTACGAGGCCGTAACGTCTACCAAACGCTAGAACTAGATCGGCACCTTGTAGTAATACTCTGCAATAAATGTCTTGAATCAATTACTTATAACTTATGATTTTTTTAAACTTCATGTAAAATATTACAGGCTCCATACAGGCCTTATTACACACAATAAATCTCAATGAACTAATGACAGTTTTAAATATACACATTTGTTTACCATTTTGATACCCATATGGTAAGATGACTAAAGGTAATGCATTATATAATCAAACTTTAAGAAAAAAATAGAAAAAAAAATAGTAAGTAGTGGTGGTTAATAGAACATTTTATAGAATGCATCTGGAAAGGTGGGCCATGATTGCCACAGAGTGGATGCCTAAGGAAAGGGCCTACCTTCTTGAACCCAAAAACTACTGAACGGATTTTCATATGGTTTTCACGAATAGACAGTGATTCATGAGGAAATTTTCAAGCTATTAAACATCACGCTACACTCATTAGGAACGGGGCAATGCGGTTGAAACCGCAGGTGAACAGCTAGTACCTACTTACAATAATAATTGATGGCACGTGTGGTGCTAGCGGTGCAGGTCACCTCGCTACTACTGTTGCGCAGGGTGTCCGTGGGTTTGATTCCCATCCGAAACAAATATTTGTGTGGTCCACTAATATTTTGTTTCGTATGTCTAGTTGTTATTTGTATGTTTAATTAACTTCAAATTAGATTTTCAGATGGTTCGTGATCTATTAATAGTTCATTGAGTTGGCAAATAAATTACTTTACAGGTAGCAAGTGCCATATAAAATAGAGGGAATAGTTTTTAGCAGCTCATAAAAAATACCTATGTCAATTGATTGGTGGTGTCAACTACTCAATCCACGAATCTACAGTGCTACCTCACATTGTCCCATGTAGGCCTTGACCAGAAAAGTGAGACGTCCACTGGTTTAAATTAACATAACCTAAATTTAAGTTCCTTTTTTTAATCTATTTTAGGACATAATTCTGTATTAATAAGTTATTAAGGGTGAAATCTCTGGTCCCGATGATACAGTTCACACTAGTTTAGGGACCAGGGATTCACAGAGCTTATGTCGATAAATATTTATTTATTAAAAAGGAACACATAGAAAGTGAAGGAGACCATTATCCAGCACCAATATAGTATAAATAAAATATATATTAAAAACACATACCTATCACCATAGGCAATGTCAAAGTTCTCTATCCTAATGTCCTGTGTTCTATTAGTTCCTTTGGCTTCTAATTTGCTGTCCTTCTTTGAGGTCACCTGTGATGCAGTAGCAGTCTGAAGAACTGGTGCTGATGATGGTATCTTTGATTCTTTCTGCTTCTGCTGTTTCTGTTGTAACTTTGCTTCAGCTTTCTCTAATTTCTTTGCATCTACTTTCTACCAAAGAGTAATAACATACTATTGAAAACAAAGAAGCGGCTTATTTCAGATTGTAAATTAATACACTGCCTCATTAGTCTAAGGTGGTCCTAAGGTTCATTTCCCAGGTCAAGCAGCATTATTGAATTTGGATTTATGCCCAGTAATGGCAATTTACGCTCACCCCTATTACATAGGACCTCTAAATCATACCAATTATTTGTGGGTGTTCATTAGTACACCTCTGGTTACCCCTTTGGAGAATATAGGTGTGAAGCTATATTACATTTTTGGTAGTTTTTGAAAGAAGTTTGGATAGGCAAATAATGAAGAGCATTACTATAAAGCATTACATACTATTTTAATTTCATACATTGTACAGTCATACACTAGTACCACTAGTATCATACACTAGTACAGTCAGTCAAAATATTTCATTACATGAATATCATATACACAATATACATATTATACATTTACCCATAAAAAAAAATACATATTTTTTTTAAACATTCATTTAAACATTTTTTTTTTTTCTGAATTTGTCATTACAAGAATTATATTTTGACGTTTGATAAACAAAAAATTCAAAATGACATACACATCTTGGATAATCTTGACATACAAATCATAAAGTTACTGCTACTTGATATTAAATTGACTTTATAAGCATGTATCAGAACACCAGCCTTGATTAAAAAAAAACTCATCATCACACTATAGACTTGCTACACATCAAGTTTAATATCTATGTGTATGTCATTTTGAATTTTTTTATTTATCAAACGTCAAAATATAATTCTTGTCTTGACTAAAATAACTTTATAATCTAAGCATGGAAAATGCAAGATAGAAACACAAAAAGATAGTTTTTGTTCTATATTTACCAAATTTTCATCCCTAGTGTTAATCCATATGCTTCTGAGATCCTCAGTTTCAGTCACAGGTGCGGCCATAGATGCCAAGTGTATTGGTGCATCTAACACTTTCCTAGGGCCATTACTGCTGCCTGGCTTGTCCGGCTGAAGCATATGCAGCAGCTTTGCACATATATCCCTGTTTTAATACATTTTAACTTAAAACTCATGAAATCTTTCATGTCAGTTTTTATAAACAAAAACATTTCTTGTTAAAGGCTCTTTTTACAGAATATTGTGATAAAAACTCTTATTGTATAAGAGAATTTTTCTTCCCTTCCTTTTTGACCAGTTATTTGTCAAAAAAGACACCAAAAGACAATACAAAAACCATTGTACTAAGACACCTTGACCCGTATGTGATTGATTATTAAGTGTAAAGAAGAATATAGCACTGCATCTGATTACGGTAATTTTATTAAACAAGTGTATACAAGGCTATTTTGGTCATAAAAAGAGAAAAATAGGTAAATAATCTAAGTATAGGAAGGTTAACCTTATATCTTTTTCTGATTTTTCAGAGATTCCCTGAAGTACTTCTCCAACTGCTTCGTATACTTCTTCGGTGTCTTCAAACTCCCCGGCACTGCTATCCAAAATATCTAAAAACGATCATAAAAAAGAATTATTTTCTTTTCAATACGCAAGTGTATTAAAAAGAACAATGTGCCGGCCATTATATGCCATCTTATACTTTTCAAATTTCACCGTAAGAGCACAACCGTAACAAAACAATTTATAAAGCAAAAATAAAAACTATTATCCATTCTTATAACCTATACAAACATACCTTCAACATATTTCATCAATTCTTCATCGATAAGTGGGAACTGACTTTTAATAAATTCGCCACAATGAGCCATTTTAGTAAGATCAATGATAACAAAAAATGATTACGTAAATATCATTTATTTTATTTGAATAAATGCAATTTTGGAAAATGCACTAATCGCCCGATTTACGTCACGTCAACAACGAGCAAAACGAATGTCATGTCAAAGTAACTGTCAAGCTAAACAATGAAAGTTGTCAATTCTGTCAAAGCAAAGCCAAAAAGTTTAATTTGTTTGTGACCATGTATTTTTATCGTTTGAGGCGAATCGTTCAGCTGAGCCCGCGAAATTCAAATTTCAAGTGATTTTTCGCAGTTTGTAGGTCTATAACAAGTTCTAGATTCATGGCAGTTGTAATTGCGACATTAACTATACAACATTCACAACTGAGAACTAAAACCTTTACTTATGAATCCTTATCAAGCCAAAAACTTAGCGCAATCTGTGTAATTGGTCAAAATTGTCATTTTACACTACTTTTAGCTCCAATAATGATTTTTAAGCAATGGTTTTAGATAAAAATTGTGAATTTTGTATAGTTAATGTCGCAATTACCATTACCATGAATGCAGAACTTATTATAGACCTACAAACTGCGACCACTCGAAATTTGAATTTCGCGGGCACTTCGAAACGATCCGCCTTAAAGCATTTAACTGCTCTAAGCGCCTCACACAATCCTCACATACCTGCTGTAAAGCCTTTTCAGATTCAGACATACAGTTTCTTTTCAAACGGTCAGTAACGGTGGTGCAGAGAGTCATAAACTCCTCTTCCTTGCCGTAGTGCATGTTTGACCATTGATACGATATGAAGAAGAAGTGCATGGTTGTGGGTATAGTTAATTTTGCTTTATTTAAAACAAAGTATTTTAAAATGTTTGACGATGATGATGACGAATATGTAGTTTATTTAAAGTAGTTTATTTCCACAAATTGTTGTTTATAATGTTTTTTTTATCTATAATAATGGCAGGATGTCGACGATGGGACGACTATGGCGTGTGTATTCGCCACTAGAGGCGCTAGTGTAGCGTGAGATCTCCGAAATGTTAAATTACACTGTAGGTGGGCTTCTTCTTCTTCTCTGTCGTCACTCTTTTGGCAGAGTGGTCGTGGTCGCCATGATAGAGGTGGTGGCAAGCTTCACATTTCGTCACCATTCCTCTCGTACTGTTGCTTACCTCGTGCATTCGTGGAGTGGGGGGGGGGCTAAGCAGGTTTAATACTAATAGAATAACTTAGTGAATTTTGCAACACCTGAGATAGTTTACGTGGAAGAACCATGCTTTAGCACGAATGAGCCGGCTCGACCGGAGTGTTTTTTGTATTTTTATTTGGGATAGGCTTTCGCTTGACCGCCAGTTCGCCTGATGTAATACCACAACCTCACAGAAAACCGGCGTGAAACAAAGCTTACTTTGTGTTTCGCCGAGTGAGTGAGGCCGGCAGCTCACTTGGGCCCTCTGGTGTTGCGGGTGTCCATGGGCGCCTGTAATCACTTACCATCAGGCGACCCGCCTGCTTGTTTGCCCCCAAATCCCATACAAAAATTATGAGTTACGGGTTTCGGGAGAACTTTCAAAAACCTTATGTCCTCCTTTTCTTCCGAACAAAACGGGACTACGTATCTCTACGGCATGCTAGATATTTTAACGGTACGGTTGGTAATATACATGATTTAATGTATTACATTGTATTCACGTGCTTACTAACAAACTTTCTAAGCTGACCCAGTTGTGACATTGGTGAGCGTATAAACGTCAAACTCCATGATAGTTAAAGATACATGGTACTTATCTATCATGGAGTGGTGCCAGTCTGCCAGAAGGTGCCAGTAGGCCAGTAGCCCAAGGTAGCCCTCATTCTGCCAATGTCAAAGTGAGATGGAGAATCGATTTGACAGCCAGCTGCCACTGACAATTTTTTGACAAGACTTGTTTTGTTATTTGACAACTGTGACTCTTTCAAGCACAGTGTAGAATTTACACGAAAAATAAAGTAAATTAAAGTTAGGTAGCGCTTTCAGCACTACAGCCGTATATATTATTTATTAAGTTCCTCAATATATTTATTTAATTTTCTTTTATAGTAGGTATTAACTGCATACCATACGTCTCTAATGGAATTGTACAAAAAAACGCTGTGCACCGTCTCCTTCTAGTTGGAAAACAACCAAATTGTTGTCACAAAATGGATGAAAACATTGATAGCAATGTTGCCGTCTTGGCTATTTTGGACAATCAATGTAAGTAAACAAATGTGTCAAATACGGAAATCAAAAATGTTATGCTTGATACGAATTTTTATTACTAAATTTTAAAGGCAATTCTGTTAATCACATATTTATTTACTTGATACATTTTATTTCAGCAAATCCATACAAACCAAGTATGACTATAACAAATTATAATCATGGCCATATCATAAATCAAGAAGAAGTAGATGTGAATGAGAGCAATAAACAAAGTATGTACAGCATAAAGAATATTATTCTTTACCTAATAATGCCAAAATCATTACCACTGAATTCTTTTATAATTAATATTTATTTTGCAGATGTAATTTGGACAAAAAATGCAACACTCATGCTTTTAAGTTTATATGAAACTAAAATGCATATGTTGGACAATCCAAAAAAGAAATCAAAAATGTGGCTATCAATAGCAGAAGAATTGAAATCATTAAATATTGAGGTATGAAGTTAGTATTTAGGATTCATTGTATTGGTAACATTTGTAGAAAAATATATATTCCAAAAACCCAAATAAAATGCTTTAAGTACATTTTTATCATGTATACCGCTGAAATGTGGAATGTGCTTCCCTAGTGGGTCTTCCGTGACAGATATAATCTGTGTGTCTTTAAATCACAAGTGAATCGGTTTCTTCTAGGCAAGCACACTCCATCGTAGATCACAGTGTTGCTTAACATCAGGCGAACTGGCGATCAAGTGTAAGACTCACAAATAAAAAAAAATTTACTCAATACTGTATATCATATTTATCAATTTATTTATCTAAATTGTAGGTAACCCCAGATCAAGTTAGGTGGAAAGTAAATGCTTTGACAAAAAAATATAAAGATTGCATTGACAATGGGCAAGGAGCAATGAGTTTTAAATATTTCAATGAGATGCATCAAATTCTGGGACGCTACAGTGATAATACTGGCACATACAGACTTGCCTCAGGTGTTATGCAAAGCCCGGATGAATTAGACAAAGACAAAAATAAAAGAAATATCTCAATCAAAGGTTCAACACCATTTAGAAGACTGAGGGCAGAAAGAAGAGCTAAAATAGAATTAGATAAACAATGGTTGGAGTATCTAAAGAAACAGGAAGATCAAAAGCAATTAAGAGATGAGAGATATGAAAGAAATTTGAGACTAAGACAAGAAGAGTTACAACTAAGGAAAAAGGAATTGGAAATAAAACAATCATTAGCTTTAAAAAAATTACAGCTCAAAGAGAAAAAACAAGAAGAAATGCTAAAAATTGAAAGGGAAAAATGTGCACTCTTGAGAAAATTGTTAGCTGATCAGGATTTAATGAGACAATAAAATTATTTTCCACACAACATTAAAAATATGTGGCTGAGCTACCTTATAAACAATGTAAATAATAAATTTTATTTGGTTATACTTAATCCAGTATCTTATAAGATAAAAAGTTATACATATATCAACCCAACAATTGAAAATAAAGATATGTTTCATTATTCTTGCTCTTCTAAATGATCATTCTCATCGAGACAATAGTTGTGCAAAATACATGCAGCTACAATTGTGTCAGTTATAAATGTTATATTTCTATACACCGTAAAAAGTTTGATTCGTCGAAATCTACTTTTCAGAAGACTGAATGCTTTATCACTTAGTTTTCTAGTAGATGTATGTAAGGCATTAAAATCTCTTTGCTGTGGTGTCAATCTTTTGTTTTCTCGAAACGGGGGCATAAGCCATGGTAAAGATGGATAGCCTGAATGACCCACAAGAAAAGTATTGTCTGGAAACAGAGCATTTCTGTTTTGAGATGCTGTATTGTACAAAGGAGACTTCTTGAGAACCCGAGCACAATTTGATGAACCAGGTTCTCCACAAAACACATTAGTAAACCTTAAATTTGCATCAATTGTTGCTTGCAAAATTATTGAGAAGTACCCTTTAGGATTACAGTATTCTCTAGCGTTCTTAGGTTTTTCAATTTTTATGTGTGTACAGTCGATTATTCCCACCATATGTGTAATTCCAGTCTTGGAGTGAAATGAATCACATATATAACTTATCTCAGCAAAGCTTTGTGGCCACTTTATGGCATCATTCAATTTAGTTAGAATCCAGGCAACTACTCTTCTTATAACCCTAAATGTTGATGAAATAGATATATCAAATCTTGTTGCAATTGGAGTAAGTGGTTCTGTATTGGCAATAAATGATAAAAAAATGTAAAAACACAGCTTTGGTTCTAACGGTTTTAGTCCAAATTTATGTGATGCTATAAAGCCTGATTTGTCCAATTCATCTGAAACAAAGGATTAGGTATCAGGTGTAGCTATTATTATTTTATATTCGTGATTTTCACTAAATTTGCAAGTTTCTATGTTACCAATTAGCCGGTACGCCGTTTTTCTTGATAGTCTTAACCGATTTTTGAATTCAGAATCTGTCCATGAGTCTATTATGTGCAAGTAGTCGTCTACTCGTTTTCGTCTCAGTCTTATTAAATATTGCATGAGGGGAAAAAATAGTGTATCTTCGTCTTCATCACTAAACTCCTCATCTTCGGAGGTATCCTGTTTTACAGAGCAAACATCACTCCATTCGCTTGAATCACTTTCACTACTTGCTGCTGCCTCGCTAAACCAGAGTAGTAGTTTCTGTTTATCCATTTTATAAAAAAGGAAGGTACCTATTTGCAACTACATTATTATAATATTTGTGCTCCTAAAATATTGTGGATACATCATCAACACAGCTTCATGTGATCGATCAATACCCTTACAAATAGCACAATGTAAACAATACTGCAAAACAATATTTTTTGTCACTGTGACATTTGCTTGATAATGACATTTATTTATTTTACAACTTGTGCACACCGGCGTAACAATTGCTTGTGTCGAGGAAGGATTTCAGAGATACTACAAAATAACGGACACAGAGTGCTTCGTCCGCATTTTTGTTTTAATATTTAAATGTACTACTGCAGAACCTCTTGGGATTGACATTTTAAAGGTATGCAATTATTTTGACCGTACTTCCAATTTATGTAGTATACTTATTTGAGGTGAGTGGTGACTATGTCTATTGTCTATCTACACGTTTTGGAACCCATGTTCCATCTTGCCATCAAGATCATTATTTGCTGTCAAAATTGTCATGTGTCAGTCACTGTCAACTGATAATGTTTTTTTTTTTGTTTTGGTAGGGATGTGACTTTACGGAGAAAAACGCGATTAGTTAATAATCGATTTCTTAGCTCCTATAAAATTGTTTTTTAATGAAAAACATAACATACCATCACGCCTGTATTCCCCATAGAGTTAGGCAAAGGCGTACTTAATGTACACCCACAGTTCGTCGGTGTGTTTATTCCATGTTACAGACAAATCCAGACTCCGAGCTGCTACTGAGAATTTCATAGAAAAACCCAATAAAACTGCTCGACCTGGGGATCGACCCAGGATCAACAATCAATCAATCAATCAACATCAACCCAGGACCTTTAGCGTAGCAGTCGCGCTTGGGACTATTAGATTAATGAAAATAAGGCAGTCAACTTTAATGAAAAAAATAAAAAATATTTTTGTAAATTTCGCTCATTTGCCGTAAATTTTATTCTCTTGTTACTTTATGCTCCGTCGTCGCAATGTTACGGCCTGTTTCGAGACTGTAGCATTTCAGTTTTAGCGAAACATTTTTAGATTGAGCACACGTTAGATTTCAATGACGACGACATATTCAATACTTTCTTCTAGAAAAATAACGTCAATAATGTCACATAACTTTTTAATAGAATGATGACTTCTTTAAACTTATGGCTACCCTTTATATAACATAAATTTAGTTATGGTAATATTAATAAAGTAATAATTCCTGATTCTACATGTTTATAATTTAATTGAGAGTAAAGATTGCGATATTTTTGTGATGTTGTCGATTGTTTCATTTCATAAGTACCTACATTATATATGTGTATTTAACTAAAAACATCAATTAAACAGATGAGTAGGTAACAGTTAGTTTCAAGTTTTAACGACTTTAGTTTCATTTAAAATCCATCAGATTAAAACATTTACTGTCAAGTCTCAAGTTGTCACAAGTATTATTTATTATACATATATTTAAGGAAGGAAATAATTTATGAACAAAAGCTTCGGTAAACTTTTCCTTAGTATACGGTTCGTAGCGTTTCTGAGGACATTTCCTGCCTTATTATTACTAATACCAGTAGAAAAAATTGAAAACAGGTGACGCTTAAAATAAAAATATCGTTTTTTTATAAAATAATAATTGATCATAAAAATCGATTATGATTTTTTAAATAAGCAATTATTTTATATCATCCCTCCCCTCCCTCCCTACTACTTGGCTAAAGCACAGGATAAATAATACGAAAGAGAAGAAAAAAGCTTTTGTTTGATTGATGTTTGACACGGAAGGAATATGTTCGTCTATGAAAATACCTACTTTAGTTCTTAGTTTCTAGCGATGGGCCAAACCGTAAATTTTTCTAACCGAATCAACCGAATCAAAATTGGACTCAACCCGGGTTGCAACCCGGGTTATCCAAACCGAAACGACCGCGGGCTGCGGGTAGATAACTCGTGAAGATGACGACTTTGAACGGTTAGAGTTCCCGATTCGGTTCGAAAAGTCGCTTGCGTATATTTGCATTTGCGTAGGTAACCGAAACGTTCGCAACGGTTTGAGAAATTTAAATTTTCATTTTGGACTTTTTGTTATAAAGTGAAAAGCAGATACACTAAAAAATATTTATATTTTAATCAGTCTCACTATCACAAAAAGTTTAATAAAATTCTAAACATAACGGAAACTTAACGGAAACATTTAGGTTCGAATTATAATCAGTCTTATGTAAGTAACTACTATAACGTACTTAAGTATAATAAAATTCTCAAAAATAAACATAACGACAACTATTTGGGTACCTACGAATTACAATCAGTCTCATGTAACTAATTACAATTACGCTATCGCTAACTCGACTCGGCGGCGAAGACTTCGTTCGGTGCAATTCGGTTACGTTCGGTTATCGTTCGGCTCGGGGCTTCGGGTCGAATCGGGTCAAACCGTCAAACGATGTGTAGCGTCGCGCGCACGTCGCACCGTCTCGTCTACGTTAGCGGTTAGAAACCCAAACCGAGTTGGATAGGTAGTAACTCGGTTTGATTCGAGTTACTCTCAACCCGGGTTGACCCGGTTTGCCAAACCGAGTTGACACATCGCTATTAGTTTCCAACTTTACAAAGAGTACTTAGTTTCTTAGCAATTCACAGCCAAAACAATATTCCGTTTCCCTAAAGTGAAAAAGGTCAACACGTCCTCCTTCCAGGATTCGAGGTCGCTATCGCCAAAGACTACATTCACAATAATACAAATACTTGACAGCTATTGCTATGTATGTAACGCAGAACAGCCTCGGCACAGCTAGCAGCCAGCTTTATGGAGTAGGTATCTACTTTTGTACTAAGTAGATACTTCCAAGCTTATCCTGTAAACGTAAACCACGGTTTTGAGTCTGCCTAGTAAGATATACTTACAACACAACATGGAAGTTTGTGAAACTACTGACACATACTGTATTTTAGAAGAAGGTAAGTTATTAAAATAGTAAAAGCAGTACTATCATTGATATAGATGTGCACATATATAAATCAACCATCTGAACAAAAGTTGACCAATAAATTGTTTATTTTCCAGCCTCACAAGATAATTTAGAAATTTGTGAAAGTACTAGTGATATAAATATTGTGAACCCAGAAGGAAAATCAAGTGATGGTTCCGATAAACCATGTAAGTATTGTTGTATTGACATTAATTATATTTGTTTAAAATATTCCTGATCCTTAATAAATCTTATGCATTTATATGCAGGTGCAGTCTGGACATCAAATGCTACAACAACTCTGTTAAAATTATATGAAAGCAAACTAGAAATGTTGGAAACCCCCAAAAAGAAAACAAGAATCTGGATTGCTATATCACAAAGCTTAAGTGAACATGGCATAGAGGTAAAAATAAATAATTAAATCACATTTTGTGTTCATAAAAATAATCCTTACTAATATTATAATAGTGAAAGTTTGTGAGTTTGTGATATATGGATGTTTGTTACTCTTTCACACCAGAATGGCTGAACGGATCTGTATTTGGCATAGAGATAAATTTCTGGAATAACATGCTACTTTTTATCCAGGTCGGACCCAATTCTGAAGTCCATGCAGACAAAGTCATGGGCAGTAGCTAGTTATAGCATATTTTAACAATTGATCATTTACATTTTAGATGTCACCAGATCAGGTCAGATGGAAAATAAATGCTCTCACAAAGAAATATAAGCAATGTGTTGATAGTGGACAACATGATAAATTCAAATATTTTAAAGTGATGAATGATATCTATGCACAATACCATGTTGATTGTGATTCATACACATTAACTGAACTTTTACATAAAAAGAAAGACAGTAACAAAATGAATCTTGCTAGCAACCAGAGTGTTAAACTGAACCAAGAAAGTAAAGCTGTAATTGAACTGAGAAAGATAAGACTAGCTAATAGAATAGAATGTGATAGATCTCAAGGGAAAATACAATTAGAAAAACAATGGTTAGAATACCTTAGGCGACAAGAAGTACAAAAGCAGTGGAGAGATGAAATCTACGATAGAAATTTAAAATTACGTGAAGAAGAATTAGAGTTGCGCAAAAGAGAATTGGAAATAAAAGAAACACTTGAATTGAAAAAGATTCAATTAAAAGAAAAAGAATATAGAGAAACGTTACAAATTGAAAGGGAAAAATGTGAATTACTCAAGGAAATACTTAGTTGAGTATAAATAAATAAGAAATGTGAAGTGACATTAATAAAATAATATTACAATGAACTATTTTTTTATTACCTAGCTGTGCTGCCTTTAATCCACTAGCATACTTATTATTCATCCCTTTTTTTGGAGTGCAGATGATCTTCATGGATTGTTTGCCGCCTGGGAAGGTTGGGTACCTATGTCGGATTCATAGGTACCAAATAAAAAATGCGTACTGCTGAAATGTGGAATGCGCTTCCCGAGTGAGTCTTCCCCGATAGATGTAATCTGGGTGTCTTTAAATCACGAGTGAATCGGTTTCTTGTAGGCAAACGCGCTCCATCGTTTAACGCAGTATCGCATATCAGGCGAACGGGTGTACCTATCTCTATGACATATTAAAAAAAAGATACTTGACAAAAAATAATTCCAACAGGACCCCAAATTCTCGTGGGCCCTGGGGCCCCGGAATGGGTTAAGACGGCCCTGCCTATTGAGGTCTATTGTCTGGTCGGGAAGCAGACTGAGAAAAAGTAGGTATTCTGTGGGACTCCTCAAGTCATCCACCCGTAAGCCAAAGCTCATGGAGGCTGGAGGTATGTCAATGCGCTCCAGCGCTGGTAGAGTGGTAGCGCTCGGTGCGCCTACAATGGTTCGGGAGTCGGGAGAGAAGTACACATTTCTCTCTCGCATGTCGGCCTTGTGGCCGTTCTGTAATGGAAGTTATGGAAGTCTTGGCTGGCTGCAGGTAAAAACAGCTTATGGGCCAGCATTTCAGTTAAGAACAAGAAGTTAACTAGATAGGCATAGTATTAAATTTTTGAAAAAAATATTTCATTGCCCTTAAAAATATTACATTACCCTTGCATAAATTAAATTACCATGAAACTGACATGAACGTTAGGGATACCATTGAATATGTGAATGTGAATTGTTAAAAGTCCCCATCGATCCCATGTGTGCAAAAAAATATTCAAGGTCAAAGTGTGCAAAAATGGGTTTTTTGGATTTTTTTGCGAAACGGTTAATTTTATGATAAAAAAAAACAGTTCAGATAGAAATTGTAGATTGTGCAATAATCTACGAAAATTGTTCTTACACTTTTTAAGTGTAAGAACAATTTTTGACAATTTGAAATAATGGTGTTCATAATGAAATTGTGAAAAGTTCATGTTTTTCAGCTTCTTGGGAATTTATGTTAGGATATCCCTGTATATGTAAGGATTTTTCAGGCTAATTTGACCGAACTATTGGATGTATTTACGAGATAACGGGTGTTTTTAGCAAGTCGTTATGGTTCTGTGAGACAAATATACTAGGTGTTACAAAAAAAAATTATGCTGATTGTCTACGGTTAAAAAAAAATGTTTCACAGGGCTGCCAACATAATATCCCGCCGCGACGCAAAATTCTAGAGAAGAATCTTCGTTTTTCACGAGGATATAAAATTACTGTGAATTTCAACAATGACGGACTTAAAATCCAAAAGATATGAGAAGTCTTTAGGTTTACTCACAACGAAATTTGTGTCTCTGATGCAAAAAGCCAAGGATGGTGTTTTAGATTTGAAAATTGTAAGTCTAGCTTGATTTGCCTCCCATTGATCTGTCAAGCGAATTTGGGCACGAAAAATAAATATTTTGAACAAAATTATGGTAATTATGGGTTACTTTCAGGCAACTAACTTATTGGAAGTAAGGCAGAAGAGGAGAATATATGATATTACAAATGTGTTAGAAGGCATCGGTTTGATTGAGAAAAGAAGTAAGAACAGCATACAGTGGAAGTGAGTGAAATTTCTGTTTTTATTTGTAATTTCTTTTCTGGCCTTAAATCTAATTTAAAAAATAAATAAAATACGGTACATTTATTTTAGGGGTGCGGGTCCAGATTATAAAACTAGTGATATTGGAAGAAGAGTAATGGTTTTGAGAAGACAATTAGGGCGTCTAGAAGAACATGAAAGTTTACTTGATAAGTATGTTGTCATCAATTCTGCCAATATCTCCATTATTTATTTATTTTATACTTTATGTACAAAAATGTGTACAAAGGCGGTCTTAATGCCTTAATATCATTACTTGATATTACTTATTCAAAAACTAATATTGCATTGTGGGTACTTAGGTGGGATGATTTGCATTCAAAACCTGACAATTATAGCAGTACAAAGCAACTACTCAGTAGTATATAAAAAGTTAGGATTTTTTTTCCATAACATTGAAACATACTAGGCTAATAATTATAATATAAGTCTGGTATCCAGCAGTGTCACTTGCCCTAGACGGGCCCTGTATCAAGATTTATTGGGGGCCCCTCGACAATTGATCAAACATTTATGTGAATCCATTTACCCTAAGTAGGTATGATGTTTTATGATTAGACATGTTTTTTTAGGGGGGACTTTAGCATACAATATAAAAGTTAGAGTGAGATAGGATTTTACGTATTAGGGCTTAAACATGTTCATGCCCCTGTTGCCCTGGGGCCCCATATAATTGATATGGCTGATACAGCGGTAGCTACGCCCTTGCTGGTATCTAACTTAGTTATTCACAAACTATCCTGATAGTCTAGTTTACACAATACTTTATTATTGTATAAATCTTCAATCAACTATTTGTTAATATGTTTGCTTCAATGTTAACCTAAGTGAACACTATTATTAAAAATAAACTTACATCTTAATCTGATTTCAGTCAGCTTCATTGGGTTGAACAAAGTATAAAGAATGTTTTGGATGATACAGACAACAGTGAGTTATGCTATGTTTCTGAACAAGATATCCAAGACTGTTTTGAGGAAAGCCAAGTTCTAGTATTGGAAGCACCTTTGGGAGCTAATTTATCAGTTGGTACTGTACCTAGTAAGGTAAGCATGTTGAAATTTTTAAATGAATAAACAACAATACCTTTAATGTAGTAACTTGTACAAGTAGTGAAATATCTGCATTCATAGCATTTTTTTTTATGAATAAGCAAATTAGTGCTATAACTGAGCAAGCTGTAAGCTTAATTTATGTATATGAATTTTTCACATAAATATATCATTAGTAAACTCAGAATGTGAAGGCAAGTTTCAATCAGGCGGGTGGGGTTTGCGGTGGCTTAGTGGTCAGAGCGTCTGGTATATCAAACCAGAAGACACAGGTTCGAATCCTGCCCGCGATTGAATTTTTCCTTTACTAAAATAACTTTATAATCTTAGCATGGAAAATGCAAAAAGATAATAAATATATCATTTAATATGTCAGATAAAAAAATATATTTATAAACAGATTTTAATATAGGGAAATTGTGATCGGATAAATTCCTATGAACTAAGTTACTATGTTCATGGTTTTAGGTTCAATAAAATAAAAATTGTCACTGTACAATAAAGTATTAAGTCCAACCTTGTAATTTTGGGTAGAGGTAGGTTCAGTAAGTAGGTTCTCCTGGTAACTAAAATTACGAACTTCTAGCTTTACCCACAATGAAGACAGAGGGCTCAAAAGTGCTGTGAGTTGCTCATTAAAAAGGATGTTATGGCTGGTCTGTGTTTTGCAGATTGTGATTTTTAAATTGATTTATTTTGAGCAGCATAAGCAGTTAGTGTCCTAATTTATGTTGTAATTTTAATATTATTTATCCTTGTATATTTTTGCAGAATAAGCACAAACATGGTGAAGCTCATCAACATGGGGTGATGAAACACAACAGAATTAATGTAATACAATTTTTTTATAGTCATAAATTACTTAATAATTTTTGTTTGTTTTTAATGACGTATATTCAGACAATGTCTGGTTAGACTGGAAACCCACCCTAACCAATGGGAAAAGGCTGGGATGATTACCAATAAAAATATATTTTATATATTATGTCTATAATAAATCTGTGATCAGACTTTATTTTTTTCAGGACCATGATCAGCATTATTTTTTACATTTAAAATCAAATGAATCTATTGGAGTTATACTTTTAGGCGACAGTGACAATGAAAAGGTACCGAAATCTAATTTTATTGATGATATTTTGGTTGGTGGTGATTTTATTGACCTTATTGTTATGGTATTTAATTATTATATCTTTACTAATATTATTAACGTGAAAGTTTGTGAGTATGGGTATATGGATATTTGTTACTCTTTCACACCAGAACGGCTGAATGGATCTGGATAAAATTTGGCATAGGTTACTTTTTCTCTAGGTCGGATCCAATCCTGAAGTCAATGTAGACAAAGTCGTGGGCAGAAGCTAGTAATAATATACTTCTGAAATGCCACAATTGTATAATAATACCTGAATTATTTCAAAACATACTGAAAACTTGTCTCAAGCCAGGAAAAGGATGAAGGATGTGTAAAATCTTTAAATAATAATCTTTGCAAGCCACTTTAAAATATCCTTGTTCCGTTCATATCTTAGGATTATAAGATGGAATTATTTGTGGTCTTCAGTCTGTATGTTATATAGATCACTTTTTTAGGGTTCCATATCTCAAAAGGGTAAATCGGTACCCTTATAGGATCACTTTTTTGTCCGTCCGTCTGTCTGTCGAGACCCTTTATCTCGGGAACGCGTGGAGGTATCGAGTTGATGTTGAAACCATATATTCAGGTCTACAGTCCCTCGAACCTGTGAAAAAATCAAACTTAAGTTGAAGTTAAGTTAACGCAAAAAATGTGTAGGGTATTTGCCGTTGCTGTCTTATACTACAAGTACTTATAGGGAAAAATCGGAAAACTATACATTTTTAATTAAATCATAAAAACCTACAAATTTGTACGGACCCTCGGTGGGCGAGTCCAACTCGCACTTGTCCGTTTATTTCCGAGTAATTGCTTTTATTAGTCACCAATTCATCAACAT
Organism: Acronicta aceris; assembly: GCA_910591435.1. Lineage (NCBI taxonomy): Eukaryota > Metazoa > Arthropoda > Insecta > Lepidoptera > Noctuidae > Acronicta > Acronicta aceris. The sequence goes on along the minus strand of OU342761.1, from coordinate 12,945,613 downwards.
TATGTTTTGTGGGGTGTACCTACTAACTACTTTCGACTGTGATCTACACTAAACTGTAAATATTAGTCTATTTTTCAATTTAATAATTATTTTACTGCAGGAAGTAGAAGACGATGCAAGTATGGAAGACTCTGAAGTACAGAGCTATACTGAAAATAATAATACTGATAACATACCTGCCAACAGTGAGTATCAGCATTCTTGTGGAAAGATAACTTATATTCTACTCAGTTCAACCTGTCTAGCAGATATGATGGTTATAGTCATGCATGAGTATCAATTGATTAGATAAACACATCATAAAAACTGTAGGTAGGTATTAAAAGCGCGCATAAACTACCGCCATTATTATAGGTACCTGTTACCCTCATGTATAACGTCTAATTGGATCTATTCTGTAGTTTTCGAGAACGCTAATCGTCTTAAAATCAAATATATATATGGTACAGGCAACTTGATTAACTGGGCAGTATTAATATGGACCGGTTATTGTGAATAATGACCAATGACTAAGAGCGTCGGTCAAATTGATAAATTTAATACTTTGACCGGCCCATATTACGAATGTTCACAGGCGAAGCTTTGTTTCATCTTCTTTCATTCATTCATTGATAGCTTGAATTTATCACTTGGACCGGGAAGTATAAATACTTCCCTACTTCTGATCGGTCAATATAATAAATTGGAATAAATAATTCAAATGTAATAATATTTTAGGTTTTTCTATTCAATTGTCTCGTGCCGGTCGTATGTATACAGACCGGTCATTATTCAGAGCGACCACACTTCTCATGTTGCCCGTAACATTTAAATATATAAATACCGCTTGTATAGTAAAGGATGTGTAACTTGTTCACTATATTATTATTCTTTTCAGAATACCTGTTGAGACTGAGCCCACCAGCGAGTAAATACGACTTTTCATTTTCTTTGCACGGGACTGAAGGATTGTGTGATTTATATGATATCCCATGTTAGCTGTAAGATGTAAAGATTCTTATTTCATCATTTTATTTTGTTTGGAAAGACATTTTTACTACTCATATTTTTGATCATGTTGAAGTTTATTGTATACTAAATTGTAAATATTTTTTGTAAATAAGGAAAATCGTTTTGACATGTATGAAAGGAAGAAATAAATGATAGGTTTTTAAGTACGCAAAATATTTGTTTTATTTCTTAGTTTTGACTGTGGGTACGAATCTATCAAGTACTCCAAATGACTGCTTCTTCGTCTTTTGGGCTTCTTCTGGTAGATTGAGCAATGTCTTTGCTTCATTTGCTTGGTCTATAAATTCCTGGAAGAAAAGCACAGCATTTTAAAGCCATAATTACATGTCGGATCATAATCCTGTGAAGAAAAAAAAAACAACCAAATTTTGCTTGTGGTTTCACTTGGATCCTAAAGGACTTTGAGAGAAGAGGTCGTATATGCTCTTCGCCAAGGTTCAATCTATACCAAAATTCTTAAAAATTGGTTTAGCGGTTTTGGCGTTAAAACGTAACAGACAGTTACTCCCGGATTTCTTATTATCTCCATAAATAGATATATAGAGGTGTATTCCTCGCCAGAAACCTTAAGGAAGGAAAAACTTCCTAAAGGAAGTTATGAGACTCAAACATGCAAGCAGATAACTTACCCTCCTTACTACTTCTTTTATGATCTTCTTTCTAGCTATGTGACTCTTTCCTTTCTTTTTACGCCGGGGAGTAACATCCACCTTCTTTGGTTTGAGATACTGGAAATAGTGTAGATAATCATATTAAAAAAGGATAATGAAACAATTTGGATGCACTAGAGTAGTATTTCCCAAATTAAGCATACAATATTCGCTCGAGAGTTAAGATGCCGAGAGAATATTAGATGGGATAAAAAAACATTTAAACAATCCTTCATCCATATGGTTATAATTCTTTTTCTCTGTGAACAGTGAGTTACAAATTTGGAAGATTTTTATGAGATTGGTCGAGGTCCAGTTTACTTTGGAAACCACTGGTCTAAAGCATTAGTCAGATATATTATGTCAGCCAATAATCATGCTGGAACATATCCTATTTCTTAAAGCAGCAATGCTGCCTACCCAGTCTACATGGAGCGGGTCCAGTATTACTTACCAAAAGTTTATTCCTAGCCTCTATTTTTTCTTGCATTGAGGGCACATCAACTTCTGTAATATCAAACGGATTGAGTGTGATAAGTTCGGCAGGGATTTTCTCCAATAAGGCCTTGACCTCTGCTTCCCTCCTCTGTTTCTTATTTTGGAAGGGATTGCTTTCCAGCGCGTCAAAGTTTGGTTCACCACTGCCTGTAAATTTGAAATTAAAATTAGATTGAAGTCTGCGCCAACGTTTTTTTTACAATTAGGTATTAATCAAATACTTCGTTGATTTTAAGTTGTTGCTGTTTACGATCGTCTCGTATGGCTTATAAAAACACTACTATAAGGTTCATTTTTCAAATTATTGATGTGCTCTTGTAATATGGAATTTCTAAATTCGTATGTTTTTAGAAATAAAATTATCTTCTTAAAAATGATGTCTTGAATTATACCTGGTATAATAATGCTTGTAAATCCATTACTAGTTCCAATTCCCAAAATATCTTCATAAGGGCAGAACTTAAAGTTATTAATGGTTTTTGCCATCCTATGTCTCAAGTAAGGTTTTTCGGTTGTTTGTGAACAGCAGTTACTGAAAAATTATGTTTTTGTTTGTAAATTTCACTACTACAAGAACAATATCCCCTAGTTCAAACATTTGTTTAACAGGCTGTGATCTGTTTTCCCTAGATAATGTTTCACAGAATGAAAACGTGTTTCAGGTTGTATTTTTAAATCAATGTAGTTATTTTTAGTAGCATCCCATAAATATTTTTGATGGACGGTTAATCAATTTGTACTTTTACACTCTTGATAATAAAGTTTAAAGTTTGATCACTTTAAACTGGGTTGCCAATGATAAAAAGGACACTTGATACTAAGGTAAAATTATGCTAATGATAGATAATTAGAACTCATCCTTGATATTTAATATAGTTAGGATACAAGAATTACATAGATGATGTGAAATTAACTAAGATTTATGACATTTGATGCAGAAGTAAGATACATAGCTTAGTACTGAAAATTTAACACTGTTACAGAATCAGTGTTACTCACTTGTATATTTCAACAACTTCATCTAACCCCACAGCAAGCATTTCTTTTTGTGAGAAATCTAAGTCTACTGGGGCACTTCGTAGTCTGTAGTGTTGTACTGGTCCATCCAAGTTCCTGATGTCCCAAATTTTCATACTTCTGTCCACCCCTGATGTTGCCATGTACCTGTGTGTTAAAGAAAAAATGTGTAATGTTTTGCTAAAATAATCATGACCAAAGCGCCATAAAATAGTTAAATGGGAACTCAACGTAACTTATCCTTACAATATAATAAAACAAAGACCCCGCCGCGTCTCGACCCGTTCGCGATGAACTCAAATACTACTGACTTGATTTCCATGCAGTTTTCCCCAAAAGACAGTGAGTCATGACTCATGAGGAAGGTTTCAAGTTATTAACATCACGCTATTGATGCTTAGGAACGGAACGACGCCGGTGAAAAAATTTGAAAGATGACATGTTAACAAATATTTTTATACAAATTTAACTGCCCAGTATAGAGACTTACCAACTATACCCATTCCAAAAAGTAACACCAGTATAATTAGTAATAATTACAATTACAAAAACACTTACATTCCTCTATTATCTACAGCAATTGCAGTCAGTGGTGTCTTATGGCACAATATCTTGGCCAAAGGTTCCTTGACAGTGGGTGACCAAAGAGATACAACTCCTTTGGAGTTCCCCAAGCATAAGGTAGCATTATATGGGTTCTGTGTCATTACTGATGTCCTTCCCAAATGGTTGTTGTAGTGCCCCACTATTTCTCCAATAGAAATATCTAACCATGACATGAAGCCAAATTCATTCTAAAAAAAACCTGCACTGTAGTCACCATGATGTTATTGTAGTATTTTGTTCTTTATTGTACACATAGAAGATATAAAATTTTTTTTTACATTTAATTTAATACAGATAACTGTTAAAGTATATATGTAGATAATGTGTATGATGATGATAATAAATACCTTTGAGTTTATTGGGTAACAAGGATTAAATTTGGTGTCAAAATAAAAATGTCAAAATCCTCACTTGGTAAAGATTGAAGTATTTCACACTAAATTCAGGAAGTACATCTTTATCATTATTTGAATGGAAGAATTCTTTCTGTTTATACTTACAACAGCTGCTAGAAGAAAGTGGTAAGGAAGGAATTCCATCCTCAGAATTTTGTCCATCTTCTTGACACAATGCAACTCTGTTCCGGTGTTGTCATACATATACAGCCACTCTTTCTGAGCAGCTGCTACCATTGTTTCTGTGTGCAACCAACTGTAAAAGACATGTTTAGTATGTTAACATATACATGTTAACATATAACATACCATCATAGCTTTATTCCCCAAAGGCATACACCTGTACTAATATACACCTACAATGAATGGTAGCTTCTTGAATTAATTTAGAGCAATGTTACTAGATCAATAGAATTTAGAAAATTTAGATAGATAGATCTGTCAAGAACATCTGCTGTTTGTAGGCTGAAATAAAGGATGTAGAAGTACATTATATTTATTATTAATAAAAGTACAGTACAAAATTACCTGACATCATGAATAGATTCCATAACGTTAATTTCAAAATGCAATTTTTTGGTGACCCAATCAAAGGCTGCCAAGTGGCCTTTCTTGCTTCCCAATAGTAAATGCCTACCATTTCTAGAGTATTTAGCTCTATATGGTCCAAAATCTAGGTTCAGTTCAAAGATTTTCGATGCTGCTGATATGTCTACATTTTCAGATATTATTTTCTGGGATATTGCTGTTGTTTTACTGTCTTCATCAACTTCTAGGCCACTGAAATGTTAGCAGGTTGGTATGCTTAATTTAAACATTGCTTGATATAATGCAATTAATTAATATGCAAGCCTCATAAATTGGCAAAAAAGTAACACTATTCATTAAATGATTGTTGAAAGATTTTTTTTTGTACTGTGATATTATCACAAAAACTTTTTACTGTTCATCTTGCTACTTATAGCAAATAAATATAGGTATGTATAAAATGTTAGGAAAAAGCATTAATTTTTATGGTCTCTCACCCCTGGTTTTCTGTCAGCAGTATTTCAGCTCTAGCAGCTTGTTCTTGAGCATATGTGAACTTTCTTTCCCGTTTTCTCAATTTAGCAGCATGTAGTGGATGTCTTACACCTTTGCCAACACCTTCCCCACGAGAATGTACCTCTAGCTTTTCAGCAGCTATGGGTGCTTTACCTTCAAATTTTTTATTTTGTTTTTTATGCATAGGTCTTTTATCATTTCTATTAATATTGCTCTGAAATTATAAAATGTATCTTTATTTTAGTAAAGGAAAAATTCAATCACGGGCAGGATTCGAACTTGCATCTCCTAGTTGGATACACCAGACGCTCTGACCTCTAAGCCACTGCAAACCCCACCCACCTGATTGAAATTTTGCCTTCACATTCTGAATTTACGTCATAAGGTTTAGAAGTAAATTCAGAAGCCACAGTAATCGCTTAAATTGGCGATTACTGTCAGTCCCGGTCAGAAGATGCAATTACATTGGCCAGGAGTGATTTTTTTAAAGAAAGGTATTTTTATTTTTCATACCTTGAATTTGTGTGTTTTTAATAAGTCCGGGGTAATTTTAATGTTGTACACTTCTACATTTTGTTTCTGTGTTTTATCATTTGGCTCAGAATCTTCAGTCTCAAAGTAGCGTTTGGGCGCTTTCTGTAAAATTGGATGTTAAGATTATTTTGAATCACATTGTTGAACTGGATAAATAGACAAGAATACAAATACCTACCTTTTTTAGATTCTTCATTGTAATAAGTGATTATCCAGTCCTATCCTAAAATGCTCCTTTCATAGAAACTTTCAGTATTTTCCATTTACATGTGGTTTCGTTTACTTTTATGACATTGACAGTATTGACAGTTCTTCAATCTAACGTTGCAATTCACGCAATTGACACATGACGACAACGTTGAGTTGATTCCTGAGGTTGATCCGCAACACCAGAGGAGGCACAAGTGCGTTGCCGACCTTTTAAAAGGGGATTGGGCCTCCAGTAACCGCACTCACTCGACGAAACACAACGTAAGCGTTGTTTCTCCTAAGGGACATCGCGTGTGAATTCGCCGCTATAGGCGCTAGTGTAGCGTGAGGTCTTCGAAATGTCAAATACACTGTTTTTGGGTGGGCTACGTGGGTTTATTACTAATTATTAGAATAATTTAGTGAATATTTTGCTATAACGGAGAATAATTATGGCAAATAGTAGTTAATTTTGCGACAGTTTTATCTTTCGGAAACATACTTAGGTCCTCCTTTTTTCTGAACAAAACGGGACTACATATTTCTGCGGCGTGCTAGATATTTTTAAGGTACGATTTAAAAGTATTAAATAATGATTTATAATAATGTATTACTTTGTTTTTATTAAAAACGGTTATAATACGGTAATTTTATTACAATCACAGATTATGCTAGAATATTTTTTTCAATTGCATTTTAGACAAAATATAGATATACCTACTTAAAATTTTAATTTGTACCTCTTTCTCTATCGCCAAGATACCCAGACTTGTGAATCTCAAGGTGCACATTGTAGACCGAGATTGATGATTATGACCTGACGCTGCAGCCAGGGTTCGCCGCCCCCCTAACCTATGCGCCGGGGCCATGGTTTGTGGTCCCTAAAACCTACTGCATTAGGCTCGTTATAGGTACCTAACTATAACCAGCTTTGGATCTACGATTTTTTCAAACAGGGGCAGAAAGTTTTTTGTGGCGCTCTTCCTCCAGCGATTCAAATAAATTGTGAATAGGAAACTCACAAATATAATTAATTAATGGCTGGTACTTTTTTTTTTGCATGATTTCAGCGCCCCCTGAATCCCCCGCCCGGGGCGGGTGCCCCGGTTTGCCCCTAGATCCGAGACTGCCTCTATTAGCCTAATTCCTCTCAATGTGAAGGTAAATCTAGTAGAAGGTAGTGGGACAGCACTTAACTACATTTAACGTTTCTTCTGAATTACTGTTCGATCATGGGTATTAGTAACAGGAAAGGAATAAAATAATTGATATAAACCTCACCTAACGTACATAGCTATTGTCAAGGAAAATGAAAACGATGAAAATAATCTTGGTATTTATTATTTTTATTCTCTTTAACAACACATACTCAATATTTTACAGAAACGTATATGACAATCAGAGTAGTAACATAGTAATAGGTTTTAGTATTTTAAATGCGAATATTAATAATTTGTGTGTTGCTACACAATGTGATACTGTAAAAAAAATATCGATGAAGTTTTTATTTTAGTAGTTTAACAACAAAAACGAGAGTTGTGTCCAAACAATAAAATTGCACATATATTGTGTAAAGCACATTAACTAAATTTATTGCAAATTAACATCAACTTGAGTTAATTAAGCTATCACAATATTCCGTAAAGGTAACAATAAATAAGTAACATGTAACATAATCACAGCGACGTGAACATTGGCTAACAAAGAAAGTAGGTATTCATTTATCCCTAAAATTGATTATCAATTAGTGACTGAATTATTAACTTACACGATCTAATGAGATCTCATTATTTCCTAATACAAATAAAAACGTCCCTATGACGTGTCAACTATAGTTATTCACAATTTTATTTACAAACTGACTAGTAAGTCCTCTAAGGAGTTCTTATTTTTATTTTCATCGTTACTTCTATCGCATAGTCTTAATAGGTCAGCGTTTGGGAGCTGCTGTGACTCTGAAGCATTTGGCACATACCCAGCATTATTCACTTTTTAAGACAGATTAACAGTTTCCTTATTTACTATTTTATTTGCTTCTGCTTGGTAAAAATCTGAGTTTGCATCTGAAATTATAAATTTTCTAAACTGACCCCAGTTCAGTGGGCAGAGAATTAAATGATAGATAATTTAATTATATCGAAAAGTAGGTACAATATTTACACAATTGATTTTTATGCGTTCGTGTGGCTAAAATCGCTTACATATAATAGTATAAATTTGTCCTAACAGTTATGTTAATTTAAGCATATGAGTAACAGTGTTTAAAATTTATTTTATGTCTATATAGTCCAGCTTACAGATTAAAAAGTCGAACGAATCTTCGAGTGTTAACGTGATGCCATAAAGAAGTCACACATCGTATACAACGGTTTACAAAACAGACATCGTTATCTAATACTTAGTAGAACACAAATACCTGTCCGAATGTCCCATAACGGGGACACTATAGTTTCATATCGCGAAACTATCAAGTCCATTCACTAACATCTTGCAGTCATTGTCTTTGTCTAATATCTTTGGTGAGTAGCTCCGAGAGTGCATTCGCACTATGCCGAACACTGAATTGTACTAAAATCACATAGTCTGTATCACTTATAAGCTCCGCCGATGGCACTCAAGTCGGTTATATTCACTGTCGCTCCGAATCGGCGGCGCTTAGTGAACCTTAAATGGGCGTTGGGAGCACTGTGAAGTCCTGGAGCGCATTTTTCACGGTCTCATAGATGGGCCGGTTCTCGTCGGGGCAGTAGCCGTCGGGGGAGCAAAGAGTTTGTAGCTTAGTGAGGTATGAGTCGAAGTTGTCGTGAGCTGGCTTCTCTCCGGGACCGGGCGGCGGCGGTGCTCCTGGCGTGGCTCCAGCCGTACTCACGGGCGCTGTGCCGCCGCCCGGGATTCTTACGTGTTCTAATAATGTGATCACATTATTCCGCAGACTCTCATAGTACTCATTCAAATTATTGTTACGTTGTATTAACGTCTGGTTCTCCTGAAAATCGTCAATTTCACGTTTAAAATCCATCGTCTCAGAGTTTAAGAGAAACGGACAAATTATAATGAGCTTATAGACTTGAGTGGCTACTACTAACAATGGTGGTACCAAATTATAAAAAGTGGTACTCACATTGTGTCGTGTTAGTAGCACTCAAAGTTGGATGTTTCGAGCCATGACAGTACCATCTAAGTTGTCAGACAAAAATTTTGGGTTATAATCTTTCATGAGGCGAATGAAGATTTTACAGCTCATGTTAGGATACTTTTTGGGCGTTGAAAAACCAAAAAGAAATTGGGATAAAAAAAATACTTGATGATTGAAAATGTAACTTACCCTATCTCCATGTGAAAGGTGCGTCTCCATAGCGTTGATATCTGATTTGAGACGCATCATCTGCGACTCTACGCGCGCGTTCTCTCGCTGCAGCTCCGTAATCTCCTGTTCGAGGGTCATCAGGTCCTCGCCGTTCCCCGTCTGCATATTCATCTCCATCCCTGAATTCCAGAACATTATCTGTAGTAAGTTTACGGATTTAATCATATGTTCTTTGTATGAGACAAGTTCAAAGTACCTAATCGAGGAGAGTAAATAACTGTTTGAAATACTGGTTTCTGCCACTTACACGAATATTACACAATGAAATAAAACTACTTTTTACGTATTTTATCGTTACATGCTGTAAGGGATCTGAAACGTCGGGAATTAAATAATATCAACACAGCGCGATAAAATCCGTAAAAAGATGTTTTATTTCAATATATGTTTTATTTCAATATATGTTTTATTTCAATATATGTAGTTTGAAATCTTTTTAGCACAAGGGAAGTCTAAAGAATCAACACAAGGAGTGTTACGTACCTGTATAAGGCTTTGGGTATAACGGCGTGATATCGTCCGGGTATTTGGGCTTTTTTGGTTGTGGTGTGGGTGTCGCGGCACCGGCTACAGGGCATCCAGACAGCGAGCGATGCGTTAGAAACGACCCGTTTATGTGTCCAGATCCGTCACAACCAGGCGTCGGGCAGTTCACTCCGTCGAACTTTATAGCCGATGCCGCCGCAGCCACTGCTGCTTTGTGCTGTTCAACAGTTCCCCCGCTTTCTAGCACTCGCATTTTGTTGCGGTTCGCGATTGGGCACCCCGAGGCACTGGAGAGCGAAAATTAAACAAATTATCATGTGAACTTTTATCTGTATACTCACACTATCATACTTTCTATTATCTACACAAACATCTACTGTCCACTGAGAATCAATCTTACCTTCGATGTGATAAGAATTTCCCTGTAGCGTGTCCAGATCCATCACAGCCCGGTATAGGGCATCTAAGCAGCGTGGAAATAACCAAGAAACTTATTGGATTACAGAAGAAATGCGATTTTCTCTAAATACTTCTTAACACAATAGTTTGTAACGAGTTGGAAGGTCAGAGGTTTAAAAGCTATGCACGTGTATTTGTTGTGGAAATCCTAGAAATTCAATGCCGTGCATAAATTACGACAAAACATTGAACATAATTAGTTGGAACCAGCTCAGATGTCGAGTGTCAGGTGACAAACTGTGATTATTAATAGATATAAGGTACAGACAATTATTTACTCGTGTAAGTTATTTACTGTTTTATTACTGAAATAGTGAATTTGTCTCTTGCTATAGTTTAATTTTGATAAACTTTAGCTTTTTAGGCAGATTGTGATAAAATAGAAGAGAAGTTATATAAAGTTAAGTTAGAGCATCAAAACTAAATTTCTCTACTTCTAAACTGAATTTGTAGAAAACCCCAGAAGTTTTGATTTTCCACCACTATTCTAGATTTGTTTTACACTTGATGATAGCTATTTAGTTTGTTATACCTATTATATATTTGTTTTGCACCCAGCACCATTACACAGTATGTGACCAAATGGTGAACTCACCTCAGTGGCTCGGAGTCCTGTCCGTCTCTAGGCTTGCTCTTGGGCTTGTTGGCTCTGGGGCAGCCAGAGAGTGAGCGATGCGAGGAGTAGTTGCCAGTGACGTGTCCCGAGCCGTCGCAGCCGGGCGTGGGACACTTGAGCTCCTGCGAATGCGGCTGGAGCTGCGAGCGGTCGGCGCGCGGACAACCGGACAGGCTGCACATAAACAGACTGCTTACAATGGCGTGCCGGCGCAGCGTACTGTAGCTTGCAGCGGGTTGCGTACTGGACATGACATTCTGACAGACGGACACGGAAGAAATCGACGGGGAATTTTGTTGGGCTGGATGCATTTAATTTAAAGTTCGATTCCAAATTCTCTTATAATCAAATTATTAAATTTCTGACTCTCTATTCTATCATAGGTTTTATTATTTGTGATATTTTAATAAAGTTCTCTTAGAAACTGTCCTGTTTCCATGTGCTCGAGCGTAATGAGAGGCCCCAGGAATGATAACCAATATATAAAATAATGCATCTTCGGCGGTTAGCCTCATTATCAATCTGCTTTTAACGAGCATCAACTATTGCAGACCCTGATGTCGACACTAAAGAATAATGTGACGTGGAATAAGTATATACTCTAAACCAGGGCCATAATATTGTTACCTACTACCTACTAATTGTTTCTTTGTTACAACATAATTATAAAGTCACTATCGATTCGATGCCCAAAAATATGGTCTCGGTTTGATAATGTATCAAATTGTATCCGTATTGAGACAATCAGAACTGGTTCCTTGATAGTATTATAATATTTATGCCTGAGAGCTGACCCTATAATTGAATACTTGAAACGATTTTTTAATTAAATTATTAGGTATGTAGTTACTGTATTGTTAGCAACATTTATAACTACTTACGAAGAGATCGAGAGCATTTGTAGACTTAAAAAATATAGGTACTACACCTACATTGCATCCGTTTTATAATCACATACTTAGTTTAATATTTCTTAATGTTAGAATATTAATTTAAATCAAATTAAAAATAAAATCGGACTCTATTATGTGAGGAGTTGAAGTTAATTTTACGATGACACTGTTTTATAGTGTTAACTTCCATCTCTTGTATTATGTTTGCAGAATTTTAAAGTCCGATCCTCTTCAACGGATCGGTCATGCTGTCATGTCATATATTATGCTGTCGAATGATGTCTTGCTAACCAAAGATATTTAAATATTATGCGATAGACGGGATATCTCGAACAAAACCGTAATCTATTACTTCTTACTCATAGGTGACAAATTGCTCTGTCTTGCGACATACGTCATCTAGAAGATATTAAATCAAATCGGGATCAAAGTGTTCTTATTGCCTGCTCTATACATTTTTAATCTCTTTGATGTTATCTTATTCTATGATAATTTTTGATGGAGGTTATGGTGTTACTGTAGCCGGTGTGCAAGATTTTAAGTCAACATCCAATAGATAAATTTTTAATAGTATTTTTAAAAGTTTTTTTTGAGATTTTTCGAGGTAGGTAATTTTACCTACCTACAGCCGAGTTGGGTAGTATCTATAGAGTTAATTGATTATAATTATATCAATAAGTCGATCACATTGTTTCAATTTGATCCAAGAGAGAATTCAAGAATATAAAAGTAGTCCCGATAAGGTACTTCTAAAACTAGTACTCAATTAATGTTATACAACCTATATCTATGATAATAGAGTTATTAACAAAAGCAAAAAAAAGTAAAAATAATAAAAACAAGAGGGCCTCGTCTCGTGGATCGAGGCCTTGGGCACTTGTCCAGAGTGGCCAATAAATAGTACGAAGGCGTCTGAGACTGGTCCACAGAAGAAGTTATTCAACTCGGGCCAAACTAAAACCTACATGCACCACTTAAAGTATTCTGTAAACCCTATTGTTTATCGAATATCGATTTGTTTACACGTTTTATAAGTAGGTGGAAGGTGTAGGTCAAGAAATCAAGTGCAACATTAACTCTGAGCACTACTTGGAATTTTACCAAGAGGGATCTCGAGTTTTGGAGGCCCTCCAGGGCCGGGGTCCCGAGGCGGACCTCCCCTTCCACCCTACCGTTAGTTCGCCTCTGGATATTAGGTATTGATGGCTGGTCAGAACTCGAGGGACGTTAGGTAGATATCCAGTGCCAGAGGCCAGAACAAAACCTGGCATACCAAATTTTGCATTTCTATTTTTTTTTGTAACATAATTGTTCTAATCGAGTTATCTTTTTACATTCATATTAATTATATGAACTTGTGACCATTTATTTATTTGAAACTAAAAACCGTAATCTAATTATAAAAAATATATATATAAAAAAAAGATTCGCTCTACATATTTCTACACGCCACAACAATTTATTTCTTTATGTATGAAATAAACTCCATTTTACAATTTACCGGTCTAATCGTAAAAATAGTTTGTAAGTAGTTCGCTTGTTGCATGCATCTGTTGTTGAGTTATACCGTATATAAATTTATATTTAGAACTCTCACGGGGATTTCATATTTCGAACACTCATAAATATGTAGGTGTGTTTGTCACGTGTGGAAACTTCGGGAACTTTCCGCATAGGATATTTATTCTGAATGTAATGATATTATTAGTGGAGATGGTATTTTAATAACTCCACCTTTTTAACGATTTAGTTTTTAGCTCTTTATACACGAGTTAATTTAGTAGTACGTTTTAGCCATACCTAGAGCTTAATGCGCAAAATGAAATCGTAGGCGTAACTACTGGACTCGATTATTAGCACCTTCCTAATGCGCTAATTTGTGTATTTGTGAGAGAAGTATTGTAGATATGAAAGATATATTTTGTTCAGTTTTATGATAGGTATATATAGAGAAAAAATGGCAATAACTTCACGAATCTTTTAGGCATGTATGGCTTTAGTTATTAGGTACCACTATTCATTTGATAGGAAACCTATGACTTACTATATCGATACCTAACATAAGAAAGAAAACCAAGATCCGAGCTCACGCAGATATTTTATATAGAAAAACAGGACCTCGCTACGTAATAGTTATTTCGCAACATTACGCTTGATAATTGCGTTTGCCCACCAGTGGACTTACAAGGCAATTTACATCCCATGCCAAACGAAAAATCAAGTTCTTAATCTAGTTGAAACGTTCATTTAAAGTTGTATCTTTCAACAACTCGTGTTTGTAATAACAACAACATAACTTAAAATCACGCCTGTATATTCAGAAGGGTTCGGCAGAACTCCACTAACTAATTTGCACACACAGTTCGCCAGAATGTTTAGGTCCCATGTAAAAGTCTTGCCTATTGCCATATCGACCTCGAGTTGCTACTGAATTTCATAGAAAATCCCAATAACACTTAGCTCGACCTGGGAATCGAACTCAAGACCTCTATCGTAGCAGTTGCGTCTTAGGATTTATAGGCAGGAATAGGCAGATTTTTATGCCAACATATCGGTTCTTAACTTTAATTAGTATAAGTACAATAAATCGGTATTTCGTAAAGATATAAGAAAAAAAATTACGTTTGAACAGAGATCTAAATTTGAAATCTCTTCGTGATGTATTTCAATAGAAAATTTGCTCGCAGTCGCGACATTGTTTTGTCATTGTTTATGCACTTATCTCTTGAAAACAAAAGTGGACTAATGGATTCATAAGGTAGTATGTCATACATACAGCGTATGTAAATAAAGATGCAGGCGTCCTACGTATGTACTGTCAGGTCGAGGACTAGTTCATAAAAACATACTTTATCTTCTACGTCATAAGATTCCATATTGATAAAAGGGTTGTGCTCCGTTTGTAACCTTAGTGTGAAATGTATTTTTTATCAGGTGGGCGATAATAGTTATTTGGATCTATGTCTATGCATACCTATTCGTGACGTAGCTGTTTATAAGACTATGATCTTCCACGTTTCTTTTATCAGTATTTGTTTATTATGTACAGTCAACAGCACATAAAGTTACCACAAACTGTAAAATTTCCTCAATGGATAATAAACTCTATTGCTTGGAGATCAAATTGAAAATCCATTGAAGAAATTTGACAGTTTTGGATACCATCATGTGCTGATGACTATGTTTATTTTGAATACACACACAAACGAGTAACACGCATTTTAGTGTTAGCAGCAACAAGGCGTAAAACAATGTTATAGCACGATTTATGACGAGGAATATTAATAAAGGCATGCGGTTAGTTTGCATCAAAATCCCGTGGGACGCCGCCAATTGGCGCGGAAATGCGCAAATTGTCACTCAGGAGCGTAATTGTGGATGTACTATATATCCGTGCAAACGTTAAACATCGAACATTTCTTGTTTTCAATACTAAAATTATCAAAGAAATTATTTTAGTGAAGGGAAAATTCAATCATTTGTCAAAGAAATTATTACAAAGTTACTGGAGTCGTCAGAACTGTAGTAATCTTCTGCCGTTTTAGTCATAAAGAAGAAGTCGTTAAAATGTTCGATGCCATTATTAAAATTTAATTAGCACGACATGACAGATTTATTAACGATTCATTAAAACTTTTCGTTTTCACCATCACCAAAAAGACTGTGCGCTATTTACTATTTAATATGATTACTATTGATAGCCTAATTAATTGGACAATTGTTTGTTGCTGTTCTTTTAAAAAAAGCTTAAATATAAATGGTTCGATTTTCAAAATTTGCACAGTAGTAGATACATCAAAATAGAAACGCGAAATCGTATTCAGCCAGTGTTTCCCGCTTGCCTGCGGTGCGTCGCGAAGTTGCCAGAAATGTGGCCGGAGCCGTCGCAGCTTTCGACTGGACACTGGATGAGCTCCCTCGACTCCCGAATCCGGTAACTCAGTTTCCCATAAAAGTCGTCGCGGTGGTAGCTAGCGTGAATAAATACATACGTAACAGAATTTGTCAACAAAAACAAACTTAAAAAGAATTGTTAAAAGAAAGAAATAAATAAAAAAAAAACTATCATTCAAGAACTTCAATGTTACCAATTTCCGTAATTATTCAAGTCATTAACCCAACGAAAATACATAACAACGCGACTCCAATTTATAAACTAAAAACTTTGCCTCCAAAACGTTATCTACGAGAAGCGAAGTTTTTGAATGTTTACAAAGTTGGTATTATTACCTACTTGCTGTTGTGTTTACGTATATGATGATAGAAAACTATAAAAAGTTTTTAGAACATGACAAAAGTTTAATAACAATTTTTGTTCTTACCTATTCCGCCGCATATCTGCGTCGTCGTTATTATTATGGCAGGAAAGTAGCACGAATATTATTTAATGTGTGTATCTTATCGTCCGTGTGTAGTTATCTGGCGTGCGCGCAGCTTGCACGGCGCGCCTGCGCGGCCGCCACCGGTATATTTAGAATGATCCACCAAGTGTGACTTGTGTTGCGTTCGAAAACTTGCAATAGAGATATTCTAACCTAAAATAACTTCACGTTGTAGTTTGTACTAATATTATTCTATATGAAAAAAATTATGCGCTACGTGGCATAATGTGTATAAGTTTTAGAGACGTTGTGTTATTTTAGTTTTGTTAGTTTGTATTGCGGGCATGAAAAACTCTGCCATATTCGATTCAAAATGCCTTCATACTATAATATAATATTAAAATTTGTTCACAGTAATTACTTTAAATTATTTATGTTTTAGGCAATTTAATTTTAAAATTTAATTTGCTTGCGAAGTGTTTTGTGAACCGCTAAAATGTCCACAGACGTCTCAGCCTTCAGCTACGAGATTAAAAATTGTTTGCCAGTCAAATATCCACTCAAATGTCTTGTCACTGTCGTTGTTGCAAATGTCACCTACCTATAACCTAGACCTAGACCGTCATTATTAAAATCCGCAATTGTAATAAAATTATTATATTACTATACTTAAAATAAGTAGGTACGCTGTATACCTACCTATATACTACTTTTATTTATATTTTTATTTATATGTGTACCTACTTACGACAAATTTTAATGTGTAATTTTATATAAGAGTATCTATAAAATGTATTTTTTTTAATTAACTACTGACAAATACATTTTTTAAATTTCGTTTATGATCCTACTTTTACAATGACAATGTATTCGTAGTTGCTGCGTGTATCCGAACGTATCGTGAGCAAAATACTGCATGGTAGTCAAGGCAGCCGTCAGCCCAGTGTTGAATGTTTTCACTTACGTCATTCGTTTTGTGTGGATCAACAAAAGAAAACACGTTAGGAGAATTCAATACGAGTATAGCACACTTGTGTAACAGCTGCGAAAGGGTACTAGGGTCTCTTCTATTATACTTTTTAATATCAAAGACATTAGCACAATTAATAATAATGTACGTACAGACAGTATGGATGAACGGACGTGTCTCCTCTGCCATGTACAGCTACTGACTAACATGTATTTTTAATTTTGTAATCAGAATGTCAAATCTAGAATTGTCAAGAATAAATTATTTTATTTCTATTGATAAGTACTTATTCCATTGGCTTTTAAATTATGAGTAGGTATAATAATTATTTTTGATCTTTGCTTTTTATTACCACTCTTAAACTTAGGTAGGTAATTACCTACCTTGTGTTTGTGTTTATTTTACACTGTTTGAGTAATGTGTAGGTATACTTTATTAAAGCCCTGCTTATAACTAAATCTATTCATGTGTATGTAAACGTTTGTGTGTATTTACTAGTTTTTTAGGTCATCTAATTAAACTACGTTTATGGGTGCTGTCTCGATACTAAAGATTTTTTCGACGCCTGTCAATGTAATCTACTGCCTGTTTATTTTTACCCGACTACGCCAGAATGCGGGTAATGTTTTTCGAGTGTATGTTTGTAGGTAGGTATGTATATTTCTTTGTTCCGCTCTACAGGCTAAACGGCTTGATGGATTTTAACTTGAGAGATGTTGTTAGATTCGTCTTATTGAGAGAGTGTCCATAAAGACATGACTGCAATAAAAATTCAATATGGCGTCAACCAGACCTCATATTGTGAAAAATAAAAAAGTGAAAGTCAACGAAATAGGTACATATATCAAGTGGGTATCATTTTGATAGGTTTCCTTAATAATTTTTCGATTTAAAGTTGCTTAGCAACCATTCTCACTTAATCGTTTATTTCTTATTTATTCTAGTAGGTTATAAGTATTATGATAATAACGTATTTTAAGTATAAGACCTAAGATTTATTACCAAAGAAGGCAGTGGGTAAATAATAGTGATTACCTGCTCTTTGCTTTATCAGAATAAAACTACCCAGCGTAGGTAGTGATTAGGTATTGTCATGTGAAACCAGAAAAACGACTTAGTAGGTGGTCGCTGTCGATTTTCCTAATTAAGTTGGACTCTGCTTCTAGTAGTTCTAACCAGATCATCTGCAGCGAATAATATGGAAAATTGTAATTTTGTCGAAACGAAAACCATGCCTTTTGTATTATATTACACATATTACTTTTTTATGCGAGTCAATAAAGATAAGTTTATTTTATTTGAGACAAAAACAGTGACACTATAGTTTACAAAATGAATGTTAAAATATTAATATATAATAAAATGTCATAATGTTAATATGTCCATAGTTTACAAGGCCTTAGCGTAATGCCATTGCCAAACTTCATAAACATTTCTAGTTACATAAGTAGGTATACTGACATGATTAGTCCAAGCATCAGTATTATACACGGAGCGACGGACGTCTGACCTCCGCAACTCATAAGGGATAGGTACTACATATCTAATAAACTAATTATATGTAACTACCTACCATATATTTATGTACGTCATGAACGTATCATGAACATTAAGAATATTATTTTAAATTGTTTGTAGAGTAATCGCCTGATATAACTGTCGCTTATAAATCTATTTTAAAATAAACTAAACAAGTCCACAAGGCAACTATTTGTATTGTGCAACGCAAAAAACATTATGAAATGCTCGGGGCATTTGTCATTTATGTTTCCAAGAATTCATTTTTAGTTGCCCTCTGTACTGATGGGATTCAAGACCGTATTTCTCTCTGACTCCAACAAAAGTGGGCTTGATCTTGGATTTTTCCAAGGTTTGATCTAAAGGCTCGCACAGAGTATTTCTATGCTCATGCATTATTTTTGTCTATTTTGTTTAAACCATCGAACACTACAAGCGGGATATACCGGGGTACACTATGCTTTGACGCACTTTTACAGTTCGGACAAAACTCTGCGTGTACGCAAGTAGTTGCGCACTGGAGGTAATTTTTAGTGTAAAACTCGATGTAAAGACAATTACGACGAGGAATATTAATAAAGGCATGCGGTCGTAAATGTTTTCCATGCTTGTTATTGTCCTCAATATTTTTGCACTTAAACATTATTTAAGTGATTTTAAATGCGCGTGCGGATCGGCTAACTTCAGACACACACCGTTCGTCCGAACTGCGATGCAACGCGCTATAGCAGGTAATCTGCGCAAGCCTTTAGACAACTTTCCTGAGCCTTGTGAACCGCTTGAGTATGCATTTCATATAGTATCTCCTGCGGGAATATTATCGTATTTATATTCACCTGCTATCTTTGGGTTTATCGTGCGGTGCGTGCGGAGGCGGCATGTAGCACGGCGGTGAGTAGGGGGGCGCGTGCGGGGGGTACGCGGGCGGCGGGGGGTAAGCGCCGCACTGGTACTGGTAGCCACCGTAGCCTGCCGCCGCGGCAGCCGCAGCGTAATCTGGCTGCGCAAGGCCGTACCCCGCTACTGGATGTGGACTGACGCCACCGTAACCTGCAGGACAAGATAATTCTAGTAAAATGATAACAGAAGATTATCTAATTAAACAATACTGCCAGATTGGATCTTATAGATTCGAAACCGATAATGCCTAAAAGTAAAAAAAAACTGAAGGAAGTTCTACAGGCCAACGTTAACAGGCCAAATATTTTTTTCATCAAAATGTTTGATTTGAGCCAATTGGCCAATCGCTCTGGATAAACAAAATAATGATTTTTATTTCATATAGAGTAATTATTCAAATATTCAGTCATTATTATTTCCTCCCCACACGGTACCTACGAGTTCGTATGAAATATAATTATTCCAAAAACCACGCATCGCAAGTTTTGTGTACATTATAAAATTACTCTCACTCATGTTTTACCTAGGGCGTTGTATACAGTACACGCTGAGCGCCGTGAGAATTCAGTAGCTATTATAAATTTTAATTAAAGCTTCGTACACAGTGATCCACAAAAACCGCGGTGTACACTGGCATGTAACCGCATCGTGCGGCGACGGGCCCGCACGTCGGCACTCCGCCGGATTACCGACGATGCCGCGCGTGTACAACGCATGGGAGTGATTACCGTGGTCGCGTTTTAATTTGTACGACGTGTTTTACGGCACCAATGTGCACGTGCCCTTACGAGGGGTGATGTAGAAATGGGATATACGATAGCATGTATAAAGGATTACATTAAAGTAAAATGAGGTAAGAAAATATGTATGTTCTTAATAATTTGCGTAATGAGTGAGACTTACCAGCGGTGTCTCGATGGTAAGCTTCGAGGTATGGATGGCTGCCTCCGCTGTCGGGAGTCGATTCTCGACTGTAGGAGACTCCACCAGGGAAGCCTCGACTGTTGAAAGATAATAATTTTTTATTTTTATCTAAGGGTTTAATATTTAAGATAATCCTAGTGAACAATTTGCCTCACCTATGTGGTAAACGGGACACGCTAAGGTCGAGGGTTTGGCCCTGCGGACTGGGCACCTGGGGGCTGGCTGTAAGCTGGGGCGAAGCTCCCGGCTGCGGGCTGCCTCGGGCTCCGCCCCCGCTGCCACCACCGGCGCTTGTGTACACCGGCGATGCGTATGGACCCTGTTATGAAAATTGATTTAGTTCGGGCAATTATTTTAAAAGGGCCAATTATGTTTTATCTAGTCCTCTTTTATTCTTTTTATTCTCACCTGTGGACTACCACTAGAAGTGGAAAGATCTATGGCGGGGCGAGGATCGCGCGGGTCTCGAGGCGTGGGGCTGCGAGGTCGCTGCGCCTGTGCCGCGGCGATCTTCACCGACAGGTTGATCGCGGAGAAGCCAGGCGGGACGCCGGGGCCCATCGCCGCCACGCCACCCACGGCACCTACGCCGCTACTGGCCTCGTAGTGGTACATTGGTCTGGTGGACACGGCCAATTTCGGTAATTTGGAAGAGATAAAACAACAACCGAAAATCTTTATCGTACTTGTAACTGCCGTTAACGATTAACTGGTCAAATTTCAATCGATATAATTATGTTAGGATCTAAGCATCCCGTTTACCACATTTAATAAGCGTTCGACACTGGGTGTTCGTGACCTACCTAGGGTATATGGGTCCAGAGCTGGTCTCCTGTTCGGACTGGTCTGTTTTCATGGGGGTAGGAAGGTGGGGGTCATGGTAGCGTTCTTCTTCCCAGCCGTAGGGGCGTTGCGGGCACTGCGCCGGGTCGTAGCGCTCGAAGGCTGGAGCGCCTTCGTAGCACCGCGACTCGTAGCCGTACCGCGTTTCGTTCATTTGGCTACAAACGGAATTTTGACGTCACACTTCGAAGGCAGCCATGAATATCTTAAATATTCTATTAAAATCCTAACATTGTGAATATTTTACGGACAAACAGGAAGCATTACGCCGTAAATAAAGTATATCCCAGAAACTATCGTTGCGTTTTCGATTTGGAGTACCTAATCCATTTATTGAAACCAATGCGTTGTAGATTATAGATGTTATCAAAGTGCTAGTGACTGTAACATGTTAGATGTGTAGGTATGTAAGCAAGTAATAAGTACAATTAGAATAAATTTGAACGCTCTCTCAATTAACCTTGAACTTAACTAAGTTGTAGCTTAACTACACCAAGGCCACACACCTACTTATACAATGAATAAATGAATATTTTGCATTAATGTGACTACGACTATTAAGTATATGTGATTATTTAAAGTATTATATTGCAGAATACAAAAGATATTTCATTTTACATACAAATGAAAGAATTAATGAGTCTGTTATAAATAAGGTAAAAACCTAGCTATTTCATGTGAATCTTTACCTAATCTTGATGTTACGATCAGTCATCATCATCATCAACCCAATTACTGCGAGACTCTTAGAATGAGAGGACATAAAAACAACCGCGCTGGCCTAGTTGGGTTGGCAGGCTTCACGTGCCATCGAGAAAAACTCTCAGGTATGCAGATCTCCTCACGATGTATGTTTAAGCAACACATAGCATCACGCCTGTATTCCCCATAGTGTTAGGTAGAGGCATACGTATGTACGTATGCCCCATGTAATAGGGGGCGAGCCTATTGCCATTAACCGGGCGCAAATTCCAAACTCCGAGCTGCTACTGAGAATTTCATAGAAAAACCCAATAACACTTACGAACATACTTATAACGACCTGGGAATCGGACCTTGGAACATAGAGCCTCTAGCGTAGTAGTCGCGCTCAGGAGCACTAGGCTAATGAGGCAGTTGTTTAAGCGAGTGATAACTGTATTTAATACGCACATGACTTCGAACAGTCGCGAGGTGTGTTGTTTTTTCTTTTTCATCCCGGAATCGTCGATGAAAATATCTGTTTCATCGACGAAGTTGTGTTGCAGGCATACCTATAGCTAGCATAAGTTTAATAAATACTATTTTTTACCTGTATGATCTAACATGGTCGTCGGGGGGTCGTTCGTAGGGGGACCTCTGGTCGGGCGGCGCGCCGTAGCCGGCGTGGCGCGTCTCCATGCTGGGGGAGTCGCGCTCGGGCTCGGCGGCCTCGCGCTTTGGAACCAGCAGTTCGCTCTCTCGCTTCACGGCGGGGCTGCGAGGCGACGCCTCGCGATCCCTCGATACGCTGCCGGACGAACTTGCTACGCTCTCTTGGCTGATCGCAATTGCAGGTTGGGATATACTGTGTGGCACTGGAGGCAAAAGTAAGTTGTTAGAAGTTGTATTATTTTTAATGTTTCTTGTTACTTTTTGGTAGGATGCAGGTGCAATTGAGAAACTTCATTATTTATAGGTGTTTTAATAAG
Source organism: Acronicta aceris (assembly GCA_910591435.1). Classification (NCBI taxonomy): domain Eukaryota; kingdom Metazoa; phylum Arthropoda; class Insecta; order Lepidoptera; family Noctuidae; genus Acronicta; species Acronicta aceris. Next base: position 12,922,701 of record OU342761.1, on the reverse strand, counting down.
AAAACCAATAAAAAAGTCATAGAGCTTTACAGTTTAATCTAAATTACTAAAGATTTTTTAAAGAATTTATGCTAATTTTCGGGGTTTGATAAATGACACCCGTATCTGTCTCGGTCTAAGTGACTAGTCTCTCTGACCTAGCGGCGGCAGCCTTGCTTCGGCTGGAGCTGACTGTATGTTACACTATTACGTATGCCTCACCTGAAGGCCTGGCTCTCTGTGACCTAACGGCGGCCTTGCGCGCCGCGGCTGTGGGGCAGCCTGACAAGGAGCGGTGCGTGCTTCGGTTGGAGCTGACGTGGCCACGCCCGTTGCACCCCGGCGTGGGGCACTTCAATATCGTCTCGTGCAATGCCAATACTGTACAGTGACGTCAATAGAGTAAATTAGGGATCAGATACTTAATAGGTAGATACTTTGTTGGTACTTTACAGACGCCGGCAAAATAAAGGGCTTACATTGTTCTCATTCAAATATGATACCTATTTATTAGGTAGTTACTTGAATTTTCTATTATACAAAATCATTATATAATTTAGTACGTAGTACACTTTAATAGTTGAGTCAGAACGCATAACATTATAAGTACTTTCATTGAAAGATAAATAATGCGCATTTAAAATCCACGATACATAAAGGCACTGTGGTTCCATCGAACTATTTTTGAGTACCTACTACATACTCCGCATACTTAAGCCAGTATTATCAGTTGAATACAAAGAACTAAAAGTAGTTCTAATATCTATCAAATAAATGTGGACAAAACATCTAAACTACGTACAGAATACGCTGAAGAAAAACACTTCTACAACAAAAAGAAGGCAACTGAAACGGTGAAGCTGGTACTTGTAATATTTAGTTCTACTTACTCTCCGGAGTGACTTTATCCTTTCTTGGACATCCTGACAGACTGGTGGAACAAAATGATCATCAGTATAGCCAAAGAATATACTCGCAGTTACTATATTGGATAAGACTTTAAGTAAGTATAAGTAAGTACCTATAGCTTTATAATAATGATACATACCTACCATCAATTCACGACTGTATTCCTCGAAGGATTTGACAGAGTTTCAGTAATGTAATAGGGGCGAGCCATTAACTAAGCTTCGAACTGCTACTGAGAATTTCACAGAAATTCCAATTTTACTCTTTGCTCGACTTGGCAATCCAACCCAGGGCCTCTAGCGTAGCATTCGCGCTTACGACCAATAGACCAATGGCAGTCAGTATAAGAATGATTTCTATAATTATTATAATCTGAGTTATAAGGATAAATAATATAATGCTATATTTTGTAATATAGTGCACAATATATACCTAACTACTGGCAATAAGTAAGTTAGCATTTAGTGTTTAAAATAGCTTTAGCTATAGCTAAAGTATATAATACGACTTATAACTTGTATTTGCGTCATAGCTACACTGCGCGCCGTTTCTCTCGCACAGGGGGATCGTATCTGTTGATTCGGTCATGTTGTACCTACTGGAAATCATTGAATCATCGACTCACCTCCTGTGGTGAGTGTATAGGCCGGTGACGTGGCCCTGCCCATTGCACCCGGGTGTAGGACACTTGTTGCCTTCTGTGAACAAATCGAGCGGTGCACAAATTAGTGTTTTCCTGATGAGCGGGCGGGGGCGTGCGCGAGCGATCGATACCGACGGGCGTGCCGCGGCCGGGGCGTACCTGCGCGGCCCCGCCCCGCGCCCGACCCACCCCACGAACAACTTAAAAGAAAAAATAAAGAACGCCAAGCGGCTGCGCGCGGACTACTAATTTTTCTTTCAGGAGTTGCGGGGCGGCGCGCCAATGCCCCGCCCACCTCCTGTCCTGACCCGTTTTTATTGCTCGTCGCTCCGACATAAACCCAGCTATCGCCCAGAAACACGAGGAAAACGTTTAGGTATCTTATATACGTTATCGACTTAGGTGGAGGGTATAACCTTATTGTGACCGTCTCTTGATAAATTATGGAGACATCTTACAAATGAGAGATGATTTGTTGCCAGCTTTTGTCACGCATTGGATCTGTACTTACGAACAGGCACAGAATATTTCAAACCTTAATACTGAATAAAAGCTACGTAATCCCGTTGTATAGCGATCGATAAAAGATTTATTAAAAGTGAACAAGTTACACAGTAATGCATACACGACAGCTGCTGTAGTCAACATCGACCCGGCTACGTTATGAGATATCGCGAGACGACCTTGAAACAAACTTGAGAGTTAGTTCATAGCGTGGAGTTCTATGTTATGGCCAGGTCGTTAAGAAAGTTTGGCTATCGTTGTCTGAGGTGAGTGCGGCTGGTACCTCTTGCCGGCGGGGAGAGTGCATTAAGCGGGCGCGAGTCGCGTGCCGGCTGCGCGGACGGCACGGCGCGCGCCTGCTGCAGCGCCGTCGCAGCCCTAGAGCCCGCACCGGCCGGCTGCAACACCGTGTACAGCTTCGAACCCTTGTGCTCCTTCCTGTCGTGATCATTCGAGTATCCACCGAAAGGTTCACTCGGCAACGAGGAATTGTGAATCCTGTGTTTAACTTCCGCAGGCGGCTTGAAAGCGGACTGTGTCGAATACGGTAACGCAGCCGTGGCCGCCTTGTAAGCGTTGTACAAAGACTGTTTGTTCACAGACATCATTTCACCTTTACGTTTTGGCTTGATATTTCTGTCGTCATCGTATTTATCGTCACATCTGTCCGACATATCTATCTCTAACTCATTGGAAGACGAATCGACAAGCTCGTCGAAATTAGGTGCACCATACTGGTTGGACTGTCTACTAAGTCTATCGTAATCCTCACATTTTTCTATTTCTATAGTAATTAGATTAGTTTTGGTTTCATGTTCGCTCATGCCATTCATATTCTGGATTTGATGACGTGTTGAGTAGCTTTTCTGCGACATGTCTGACGACTGTGAAGGGGAAGACGGTATTTTTTCCGAAGGTTTGTCATTAAATAGGTTTTCGAAGCCGTTGGCATCTTCGTTTTCATCACCACTATGCGTTTGCGGCTGCTCCCGATTCCAGTTACCAGACAGGGTTCTTAACGCAGCCTGGGTTTCTCGGATAAGAGTTTCGTCATCTTCATCGGTGTTTCGCAGAGTTTGTGGTCTGTGCATGGGGAGTGGTCGTCGACGGACGTCGGGTTCATCTCTTCTTTCGTCATCCAAGAGCCGTCGTCTTCTCTTTCCATGGATTTCCTCCTCTTCCATGGAGCCCTCGCTACTGATGCGCTCTAGGCGCCTATCGTTTGTTATAAACGTTTCTACATCCACACCAAACTCCAGCCTCCTTTTGCTGATCTGCGACAAGGAGGCCTGCGTGCTTAGCGGCACCGTCCTGAAACAAATGACACGGTCAGAAACATTCCCGGACCTCGGCTGTGACGTCAAATAATAACACCAAAAATATAAATGATCATTGTACTTGCGATTCGATTTTCCATCCACAATCAGAAATTTTTACGCGGAAATGATTCTCGGCGTTTCCAATCGACGTATCACATTAGAAGCACTGGTTGTTATGTTTATTTGCACAAAAATCGTTCCCACGTAAAAACCATTTCACTCAAGAGCTTTCAGACCAAATAATATATTATAGTTTTGACATCGTTGGAGGCGTAAGACCAAGTAGACATTATTAATGGTATGCGGACGAAAGTATTTAGTATTCATCAGGCGATAACTTATGTTTTTAATGCAGAATTATGATTGTTTAAAGGTAGATTATTTTGTATATTTTTATCCGACGCGTTGGCTTAGTAATTTATCGTGTATTGTATTATATCAAGTTATTACCATGAGAGCTAAGGAACGTCGCACCACGCATCTCAGATTGTTTGTTTACGTTTTATTTTGGTAGGTATTTTAGCTTTCAAACTTTTAACAGTAAAATTAAACTTTGAGTAAAACTTTTCCAGAAAAGTTTTTGAAGTAAATGTGTCAACGTGACTAGTTTTGTTTGCTTTTTGTTTTTAATGGCGTTAAGGTTAGTATTAATTCGAGGTTGTATAGTATGTAGGTTGTATAGCTTGTAAAATATACAGAATAACGAAATATTAGAAAAATAATTAATAATGAAAAAATAGTAGACATTAAATGAATTATGTTTTTCTAATTCATTTGTTTTATTCGATTAAATAACCTGGCTTTAAAAGCAACTGTTTTTTATTATTTCCTTAAATTAATACAAACTGTTTTTTAATATTCTATTACTTAGTACTGAGAGAAAGAACTGTACACAGATTTTCCTTACCATAAAATCACAATCCTTGCATAGGAATCATGCTATGCTACAAAATATTCACAAGCACACAGCACACACACACATCACAAAACCTTCAACAATCTCGACTTCCTTTTATTACGAGCTACGTTAGTTTCCTAATGGGCAGTTGTCTCGAGATTCAATTCACATTCATTACGGAAACTCAGAATAACATACTAGAGTTCAACAGACAATATCATCCTCAATATAATCGTGTTTTCCGAGCCCTACAATAAAGTTAGAGCCATAACTCCATAAAGCAATCGGGCCTGATTTATTGATCGGCGATATTCTCTCTCGAAGTTGTGCAATATGCGCCCGACTCGAGTCGAGATAGTAATCGATGGACCTTGACGGAGGTACCTTCGGGGGAGCCCACCGGAAGGCCGAAATACCGATAGTACGACCGGCAAACATTTACGTACGTGACGCACCCTCAAGTCCGTACCGATGTAAACCGAAATTACGTAAACGTGCAGCGTTTTCAGGCGTCCCGATTGGGTCGGAACGTTGGTTTTCGCGTACGGGCTGTGTTCGTATGTTGGCGTAGGGTAATTAGATAAACCCTGGGGGCGGTGGATGCTTAACCGGTTTAAACTAGTGCTCGTGCGGACCTTTATCAGCGGGTGGCGAGTGGCGGGTTATCTCGGGGCCGCGTTAATTGTAATGCCTGGAGATTAGGGCGCGATATAAGGGCGGTCGCGGCGCGAATGTGACACGCTGAACGCGCCGGGATTAGGGAAGATGCGAAGATGAGACGTGACTGCTATACAGAGAATTGATACTGCTTTTGTTTTCAAACGCTTTTATAAACATTTGGAGTGTAATAGCTTGTTTAGTATTTTGTGGCTTGCGTTTGGGTAAACAGTATTACAAAAGTTAGATAAGATAACTAGTAGTTTGCTGTTCTAAACGATATCGCTGCTTATCTTGTTAGAATAGAAATCGACCCCTGCCTCGAGATAAAAAGTAATTGATATACCTAAAAAAGTAGTAGATCGGTATATGACAACATTTTAGAAATTGGAAAATGTAAAAAAATACTTTGATGTCACCCGAATGGGGCATCAAGATTACAGAAAAGCAGTAGATAGTCATATCAATATTGTTTCATTATAAAGTTATTTTAATGAAGGAAAAACTCGACTGCATGCAAGATTTGAACCTGCGTCTTCTGGTTGGATACACCAGACGCTTTGACCACTAAGCGGGGACCACTAAGGGTCACGGTGGCTTCGTGGTCATAGCGTCTGGTGTATCTAACCAGAAGACGCAGGTTCCAATCCTACCTGCAGTTGAATTAGTACTTCAAATAACATTATAATCTTAGCATGGAAAACGCCAAAAAAATACAAAAAGATTGTTTCAAACTCAAACTCAAATTTTTTATTTCAATTCGACCATATACAGGTACTTTTGAAATGTCAAAACTACATGCACGGTTCCAAATAGTAGGTCTTATGGAGAAGAACCGGCAAGAAACTCCATAGATACTCTTTTAAATAATTGATGTTTACATATTTTTTATTCTATCAATGTGAGTATTGTGGAGTTTGATGTGAGTGATAAAAGTAGGTTACCCTCCAAAAGATAACATAACTGAATCCGGATTGACATGGCATGTAAGAGTTGACCAGTCCCGACAGACAGCACCCGTTCACGAGCATGACGTGTGTATCAGCGTTGTTCGACTCAACCAAGTTGTAGGGAATAGAACAACCCGACACACAACGCCACCATCAGCAGGACATTTAAGTGAGCATGACAGCCTCTAACTGCCAGAGTTTCATTACTTAATCGATTTATTATTATTAATTTAAAAAATAGTATTAAAATATGGTTATGAAAATGTTTAATTTGGTTTAACTTATAATATTTTCCAACTATAACTTAAACAGATTATCATTTACTGAAGGTAGATGTTTTAAGTACATATAAGAAACTTTTTTTTTTATTTACGTAACATGTTGCCAAAAGTGACAAGTGTAACATTTTCTAGCCTTAGTTTTGAATTCAGAATGCTCACATAAACGCTCTCGAAATAAGCCTTCTATTGTTGAAAATCTCATTTTCATAATTTCTCATAATTCCTTGAAACTCTATTATAATTCCTTAGAAAACGTGAGGTAAGCGGAGCGCCTTGAGACCCTTTCCCGCCCTGGAGCAATAACAAACACGCGTCAGCCTCCCGCGGGCCCCTCAGACGTGGCGGCTTCCAAATTCAAATTGCACCTTAGAATTCTTAATTATTGAAATCATAAATCAAAACGTGCCGTCTGCGCGGGCGACCATAAAATTGTGAGGGGGTACGAGCAAACTCGAGTGTGGTAGGATTAAGACATTATCACTTTTCTTTCGAGCAGTCGTGCCCTCCTTGGCCTCGCTCGACTGTAAATCAGCGAGTAAATCCTCTGGATTAGATTCATAGAGTTGCCGCGGCCTGCGGATCGGGCGCCTGCGATAATGGCGTCGTGTGCTTGCGTGATTTTGCTTTTAAATCGACTCCCGGCAAAGATAAATACTCCTCCAATTTGGCTTCAGCGTCGAGTTTCCGTTTAAATGACTTTAACGAAACTTGGTCGAAGTTTATAGCGAATAACAGCTGAGGCAGTCAGATAACTAGATGGACAATGTCTTTGTTACAGTTTATAATTATATTTTTACTGTCAAGAACAGAAAAATCCTGCCGCGCGATGGTGGGGGGTGGGGGGACCGAACCTAGAACCTCTAGCATAGCAGTCGCTCTCAAGACCACTACCAAATAGGTTTGTACTATTAAGTTTCTTAATATTTTTGAGTGTGTAAATAAAAGTAAACTCCTGGTAACGAGGCAGTCTATTTTGGCAGACTATTTTGTTGTTTTTTAATAAAATATTTATATATATTATTATCAAAATTTGCTATCACGTAGGTACCATAGAATATTCAATAAACAATAGTGATGCAGCTTGTAAATCAGAAGTGCCCTCAAAATGAGTAAAAAAATGCAATTGACACTAGTCACGTGACGTCACGTATCACGTCGCCTGCAAATTTTAATTCTTTATGTACCTTTGACTATTGGTTGTCTAGTCTAAGTTAAGTACCTACTATTTTCGTAAAGCTTTAGTGCCAGCAGAATTTTACATATTATGAGGACTGTACTTTTAATTAAACCTCAAAACTAAACATTTTGAAAAACCCCACGGCGATTGTTATGGTAAAAGGATTAAATAACATTTTCGAAACCCCCGACTAAATGACTACCCACACATATTCACTTACTTACAAGAAAATCCGGCGGGGGCTGTATTTGAGGCTTTTTAGAGAATTCCTTTGAAAACTACGTAAGTTACTTCTAACAAAGTTTAAATTGTAATGACTCTGTATGTATTCAACAGATTTTTTAAAAATCATTTAGTTTTTAAATAAAATGTGCGCACGGTATCTACACCATGAAGACTTTACATCATAAAATGACTTTAGTACCTATTATACCTACTTCATATAAAAATAGAAAACAATAAATTGACAAAATTAACAACTAATCAGTGAATGACATGAATGACAGCTGTAGTAATCATTGAGGTAATAAAAACAACGTATCAGTCTCTTGAGAAAAAGCTGTGCCCCAATCTAAAATATCGTTTTTACTCAGCCGAGGCCCGCCAAATAAGTCCCGTGACTCATGTTTGTGTTAGAATAACTGCACTAATACAAATATAGTTATTATATGTATATTCTTTGTCACAATAATGTTTTTTGATTTATCAGTTTTTTTTACTTATTTTATCTTGTTTAGTACCTGAGAGTATATTTTTAAATCTTAATATTTGACTTTTATATTCTTTGACTGGTGCTAGCAATGACATTATATAGTTAGCATTATATCATTGGGTGCTAATCTAATAGGTACAGAAGTATTTAAATGGGATATCTACTCCAACTTTTTTAAAATGGTTCTTCAATTTCAATGTGATATTTTTGAGGTTAAAATTGTAATATGATATTTTTGCTGTAAATGTTTACTGCACCTATCTACGAACAATCGCTGAAAAATTAGGAACCCTTGACAGAAAACCGCGTCTCAATCGGTCAAATTGTTCTGGAGATAAGTGGCAACATTCACTGGCACACACATATAAACAAACACCTTCTCACCCTAAACGCATATCTATACCGTCTCCGTTCCATCGTGGGTAAAAATATAAAGTTTGTACATTCGGTTTAGAGCTCCATACTACAGATTTAAAAATATTTAATGTTTGTCTACAATATAGTCTATAGTCTACACTACAGAATTTTTCTATCTGTAAATAAAACTGCGCGATCTTTATCTATATAAAAAAATAACAGAATAAATTAACCTTCTGGTAAAAAAATACCTATTCAAACAAAACAGGGAACTAAATTTGTAGGGGATTACGTCAGATAGATTCTATACAATCTATTTCAAATAAGAATACAATTAAATATTATTTTTAAAATATATATAATATTAATGTAAGCATCATTCAAATCAGATTTTAATTCTGGAGGTATATGACATGTATTGCTTTTCCTTTCTGATACTACAAAATTCGTTTTATCCTAATCTAACCATCAGTTCACAAGTTGAATTAAAATATTCTGGTTAGAGCATAGATGCTTGCATCAAATTACACATGACATTATCAAAATATAATATAACAATATCTTTATACCTATATATTTTTTTTTTATATCATTTTTTTAAATATACAAAATAAAGTCGGGGTTAGTTAAACCATTTATTTATAACTTAAGATCGACTGGACGGATGTTTATAATCTGTGCTTTGTTGGATTTGTCTCAGCCCTGAATAGCAGAATAACTATGTATTAAAATATCTAAAATACACACGAAAAAAATGATGAAGAAAATTTATTTTGTCATACGTTTGTATCGAGAACGGATTGACTGATTTCACGGAAACAAAACATGGGGCCGCGAGTGAAACTGCGGGCAACAGCTAATTATATCTTATATAGCAGTTGATAACAGGATGGTAACAGTGATTACCTCATGATAAACACTATTTCATATTATGTTATAACGACTAACACGTTCAGGGTTATTGAACAACATACTAGGAAAATGTAAGATTTTATTGATTAAAAAATATTTATCCCGATAAAATAGGTTAGGCTTGTGTTTAATACTGGTTTCAACTTTTCTGGTAAGGCTTAGTGAACGACAGACACTAGGACTTCTAGTTTTTTTGTGAGGAAAACCTTCAAGCTGATAATAACTGAGGAACTAATAACGGCGTCCAAAAAATGATCATATATCATTCACAAAATGAGTTGAGTGCAGTTTTGAATGACATTAGCATAAACAAATATTGTACGATTCCAGCATATATTACGTAGGTATACGTACGGATACAATTGATAACCTCCATTTTTGAAGCTGGTTAAAAAAGTTTATCGATGATTTTTTATGAAATATTAATATCCTAACTGCCTCATTAGCCTAGTGGTCCCAGAGATCCTAGAGTTCCATTTCCAGGTCAAACAAAGTGTTTTTCGGTTTTTCTATGAAATACTCAGTAGCAGCTTTTAGTTTGGGATTTGTGCCCGGTTAATGGCAATAATCTTGCCCCTATATGGGACCTAAACGTACCGGCGAACTGTGGGTGTACATTAGTACGCCTCTGTTCCACCGTTCGGGGAATACAGGCGTGATGGTATGTTGTACTCTGTTATATGGTAAAAAAAACTCTGTCCGATCCGAAAGGGGCTTATAGGTATTCCAATCAAATCACCAAATAAAATTAGAAACATTAAATATTCGTGAAACCAAACATATTAATGAAGATTGAAATAAAACTGCTTTTTACGGTTTTTTTTATATTATTTGATTCCGGACGTTCTGGGAATCAAATAATATTAATATAACGCTATAAAAAATAGTTTAATTTCAATGTCTAATATCCTCGTAAGTGTCAGAAACCAGTATAATAATGATGTTTAAAATTCATGACTGTCGCGCCCAAGTTGTCGCAATTACCCCAAAATCTAGCAAATTTTTTAAATGTAATAATACGATCAAAGGTCTTATTATGTTGGCACCCAGTGTCGTAAGTATTGCAATCTCAGTTTCCCCATTTAGTTAAAAAAACGTTTTTTTTGCAAAGTGAAAATAATTATACAAATAAAATCAGATCTTGATACCAAACAATACCTTCACGGGTCGGACAGGGTTTTCTTAACTAGGTACTTGTATAAATAAAAAGATCTTTTCAATCTTCCAATCCTTGAGTGACTAAAAGGTAAATTTTATATAACTACATTAAAAAAAATTTAAGAAACCTCCAACACCGTCATTTTGTTGCGGCGGCCATCTTGGACCCATTTTCATCAAACATAGCTAAGAACACTCCCGACTTATTCACATTTCAAACAAAAAAAAAAACAAAATCAGTTTATCGGTTTGGGCGCTACGCTTTAATTTTTACAAGCAAGTAAAGCCAAATTTGTGCTTGGGTTGGTTTCACACAACTTGCCAAATTGAAATATTTGTCCCTTTAAAAGTATGGTACCGAGGTACGTAATTTGAGCGCTGACGTCATCATGTATAAAAGATTAGCCCCCTTATTCATAAAAATATATGTCTTATTAACATCTTATAGCTATAATATATTTAGTCATCTTTCCACTGTCACAGACTATCACGTGTTAAAACAACAAAGTTTTATTTTTTATATATATGGGGTTAAGTATGTAAAGCTCGTATGTTATATGGAACTTAATAACACTTTGCTCGATCTGGGAATCGAACCCAGGACCGCTAACGTAGCAGTGGCGCTCAGGACCATTAGGCTAATGAGGTGGTACACTTTAAAATATAATGATGTCTTCGTCATTTTAGTATAGGTATTGAAATATTGACTGACGGTATTTAAGATCTCTTTAGAGAAATAAATATCATTCATCACTTTTAAAAAAGCTTACTAGCAATGTGGGTCGCACATTACTAGTATTCTTGTTAACCCCTCGTGCTAAGTAAGCTAAATGCTTGTATTACGAGTGGGTTCACGTCGATAGTGCAATGGGTGGGTTTCGAACCGGCATCCACATGACCGCAAGTCTAACACCCTAGCCATTAAGCTACCGCCGCTTTAAAGCCACGCTGAACAATTGATCAACAGTAGACTACTTTTTTGTAAATGTTCTAGACATTTAATCACGTTGATTTCCATCTTCAACAAACAGTTCATCATGACAATGCTGAGCTCATCTCTTGAGAATGAGGGGGATAAGGTTAGGCCATCACGGTGGTCAGTGCGGGTTGAATCTTTGACAGATATCAACGCCATTGCGAATATCTCTTAGGTATGCAGATTACCCTAAGATATTTCTTTTATATCGACGTATCGATGTATAATCAATTATTATTATTTCGCAAATTAGTCCTAAAAGTCAGAGGTCCTATGACTTGTGTAGTCCATAGTTTTTTTTTTGTTGTGGGTCGCACATTACTTGTAATCTTGTTAACCCCTCGTGCTAAGCTAAATGCTTGTGTTACGAGTAATAGTGGGGATTTTCTATGAATTTCTCTGTCGGGTAATGGCAATAGGCTCACACCCTATTAAATGGTACCTAGATATACTGGCGAAATGTACATAGCCTGCCTAACTCTTTGGAGTACAGGCGTGACGGTATGTTATGTCGTTGCTGTTACATTGCTCACACTGGCTGCCAATATATGTATTTTTTACCCACGATGGCACAGAGACGGTATATGCGTTTACAGGGTATTTGTTGATTATATCTTCGTAGTATTCGCTTAGCAATTGTTTCTACTCGCATGCCTTGCTTTAACAAATGATTTAAAAAATGAAAATAATTGCTATTGAGAGAATATTCCTTCAATAAAAAGGTAATTATGTATTGCTGTATATTAGGATTAAAAAATCGATATTTACGGAAATCTTGTGAACGTTGTAAGAAGTTGCGTTTTGAGTATTTTTAAAAATTAAATTCAGTAAATATAATGAAATAGGTATAAGTACTTGCAATAAACCTATGTACAAAAAATTTAATGTTACATTTAGTGTGTATTGTGTCTGTAGGTACTTTGGGTACTAGAAGACACTGCTGTTTATTGTACGGGGTTATGATGTAAAATAAAATCAGAAATCAATTAGGAAATGTTCCAAGCTAATGTGTCTGAGAGGTAAAGTAAAGACAAGGTTTTTTTTTTATCGTTACGTCAGCATTTAGAATAACGTCGTACGAATCAACAATGATCTAAGTTAATGTATTTCTAAAAAAGAAGACTTCTCCGTTTTTCTATGATTAGCTAAGGAACGATATTTTTTTTTTTCACAGCACACACACACACACACATATAGGGTATGTGTGTGTGCTGCACATATTTATCCTTTTCTGAACTACAAGCGAGATGATCCGACTCGAAGGAACAAAAATGTAAGGCTTGTTTTACTCACACTGTTGAATGTTGAGAGAGAATATAAAGATGTTCAAAACCTTAAGATATATCTCTTTTTAAACTTGACTAGGCTAATTGTTCTTAAATACGTAAAAATGATGTAATCTATATTAAAATGTTACGTTCATTAGCAATATTGCTTACTAGGCTAACGTACATTGTGCGATTGCGGATCTTACAGTATGTTATATTACATTACATTTCATAAAAAAACTGTAATTAATATTATTTGAAATCACCATCACCTATCCACCTCCATACTTTTATCGATTACCCTAAACTCAAAGAGCTACGCAACATATGAGTGCAAAAATCAATATCGCAATAGTTAAAGTGAGTTAAAATAAGTGGGGTAATAGTACCGCGGTGCATTGTAACTGGAAGGCTCGCTCCCTAGCCCCGAGCGGCGACAGGGGTGACAGGATAAGAAAATATATAAAATATTTGCAATTTATTTTTTATGCCACTTTTTGTTTTTTAAATATTATAGGTGATATTCATTTTTTGCGTAATCTTTTTTACATTTGAATTGACTTATATTTAGGTATTTATTAGAAAACATTATTTTTTCTTGGATTATTATATAAAATTAAATGAAATATATTTTTTTAAAGTTTTGGTAAGTTGTAATTTTATTTATGCAAAATACTTTTGAATGAATACTTTTGAACTTTTGAATGAGATCATCATATTATATATTTTTTGGACAACCTTTACACTATTAAATAATACAATTTATAATAATATTATAATTTTCCTTATATATGTTTTTATTTCTTGACTTGATTTCTTACGTAGAATTTCTATTTCTATTACAATATTTTGCAATGACATCACTTAATTTGATACGAAAAATATTTAAAATTGTTTTTGATAACAGTAGAGCCTGTAGTGACCCACCGACAGGCAAAGGCATCTAGAAACCAGGCTTTTTAGAGACTAAATCGGTTGAAATAAAAAATGTAGTTTATTTATAGAAAATTATACACAAGAAATATCCCAGTTTTCTTTCCATGTGTATGAAGTGACAACCCTGTGTGAAGGGCTCACCCGTGTCGAGGGTTATCGCATGGTGAATCAAACCCTCGCATGCGAACACGATCTCCACTTCCCTAGCTAGTATTTATTATAAACACAACTCTTTCTAAATAAATATTTTTGCTTTAAAAAGTTAAAGTATTACTGGAAAAATTAACTGCAGTAAAATAGCTATTTCCAGAACGTAAGCTATTGTGGTAGTAATACAAGAATATATTACTTATCCGTTGATTTTAAACATGGTGAACTTTAAAATAAAACAAATTTTTACGGATTGTATCGCGTTGTATTGATATTATTTAATTCCCGATATTTCGGATCCTTTCCATGGTCACGGGTAAACTAAGTTGTTGGACGTCATAATGTCACAATTACTAACAACCACTAGTAGTTTACTTTCTAACCAAATGTAAGGTAGCTGTTAGTTATTGTAACAAGACGTCCAATAACTTCCAATAACGTCTACCGGTGACCATGGATGTTGTAAAGGATCCAAAACGTCGGGAAAGGTTAAATAAATCCTACACATGTAAGACATTTTTTATAATAAAATAAGTTTTATTATTATATTATTTTGGTAGTGGTACCAGGTCTAGCTAAAAATCACATAGATTATGAATAAACGGTGTTGCTAAGGAGTTTTAAGTCATTCTTTATATGAGTGCCAGCCCTAAGTTAAGGGCTCACTCTCGGAGGGTTATCACGGGTTGAATCGCACCCTCCACACGATCGCGATATGTTGCATTCAGTAGCGTTGTGTCGAATATACGTTTCTTTAACATTATTTCGGATATTTTGTTGCTTTGAACAGCTGACAGCGTTGTGTCATTTTTTTTAAGAATATTATTGTAAAAGTATGTTGTAACTTCTTTATTTACGTTCGGCAACTCCAGTAATTAAAAAAAATGTTATGTATATAATGGATTAATAGAATAGGTATGTAATAAACAAAATAGGTTTGCTGCATATTTAGACTGAGCTTTAAGACTTTAGCTTTAAGTGTTTATTTCAAAACGAGGACTATTGTTATCTTTAGAATTGGTAGTATTGTAATTTCTACTATAGCGCAGGCCTAAGGAGGCCCCTTGGTTAGGTTGGTTGATGGAAGTTCTGTATTAATTAAAAAAAAAATATTTATTCATGTTTCGAAACTGCGTAAAGATTTTGTAAAATATTACTTGAATGCGTTATTGATTCTTTGGATTCCCAATACCCAATAATACTGTTGTAGCGACATTCCCTACAAATAAAACTCTGCAAGTCTTTTGTTAAATGCATTTTTTTGAAATAAAACTTATTTCTTCATTAGCTTAGTTGCTAACGCAAAAAATCTTATTGTATGTACAAATACCAAGTAAAAAAAAACTTAGCGTGTATTAAGAACAAATTCTATAATAAATTAATCAATTAGTCCCATATATTATTCGATAAACGTCCGTTGAAATAGATGTGGAAATAAGCGTCATTTTAGCGTCCCATCAGATACGAGTGAAACAATTTAGCGGTATCAGATGGGCGGGAGGCGCTACACGTGAAATCGGCCGCACCTCACCTGAATTAAACGTTTACGTTAATTACACGGTACGGTTAACGTTTTTAATGCGAGTTATTAAGGATTTGATGTTTAGTGACTTTCTGGTTTGCGTTCCGGGATTTTTGTTGTTATAATTAATTAGCAGCAGTTTTATTTTTATTTATTGGTTTATAGATAGATAAATAGATAGAGATGGAGTATTTTTTATTGTACACTAAATGGACAGGTGGCTAAAATCTGTAAAGTAGTAGTAAATAGATGCTTTTCTTAGATAAAACGCTTTGGAAAATCAAAGTTCTTTTGATGTGAAAACGACAAATAACATAGGTATTTCTTTTTAACTTTAAATTAAAGATGGTCTGTGCCTAGCAGTGGTTACTAGGCTGTATTAATATTGATATGTTTTTCTCTATACCTATCTGCCCATATATGTCTGCCTTATTAACCTAGTGGTCATAAGCGCGACTGCTCCGCGAGACGTCCTGGGTTCGATTCCCAGGTCGAGCAAAGTGTTAAAGGGTTTTTCTGTGAAATTCTCAGAAGCACCTCGGAGGTTGTGATTTATGTCCGGCACTACGATTGCCTCCTTATTTCATGTGACCGGTGAACTATGGGTGTACATTAGTACTCCTCTACCTATTCCTTAGGGGAATACAGGCGTGATGGTATTAAGAAGGATATACTTATAGGAACATTACAGAATATTTTGTAATGCCCCGATAAGGCGGAAACATGTTTAAGATATTTTATTACTCTTACAGTAAAAAATCGTTAAAATGTAAATATTATAAAAAAAAAATTAAAAAAAAATATGTTTATCGAGACCCTATAAGTACCTAATTTTATTAATTCAAAATATGACATTTTATAAGTGAAAACTTAGCTAGTAATATTCTTAACTTTCTCGTCAAAGTTACTGGCGCAGAAAATATTTACATACGCTGCATAAGTGATGCCAATAATTAAATCAAATCTCTCAACTATTAGTTCAGTCACAACTACATCCATGTAGGGTTGTAATGTATTTAGCTTCGCGCCATTACGTATTCTGTCTCCGACCTAATGCCGCGCTTATTTGCAGACTCACTCATCTTATTGACGTGATTCGATTACCTCAGATATGCCAAACGAGGGCGGAATAATCAACCTCATGGCAAACACACAAACATCCGATTTAACCCTCAAACATTACATACAAACTTAACACTACTCATCTCATCAATATTTAACAACACACATTATGAAAGCATTTCGTGAAATGGTTTTACGAGCGTGGGATTTGTGCGTAAACGATTGTATATATTTTTTTTATCTTGAACACTTCTTGAGTTTTTCGTTGAACACCGCTGAAATAACAATGCCGCAGATATTTTTGTAAATTACGCGTAAACGAGTGAAGGCGTGTTGAACTATGCGCCTTTAAAAGAAAATACTTGACGGAATTCAAACGAAACTCTCATAATTAAGCGGCAACTTACCACATGGGTCGGACGAGGGCCGACATCGCTATAAAACGGAGGGGCGAGTCCTCATTGCGCACTAAAGTTTATTTATTTATTTATTTATACACGAATCCACTTAGTAATAATAATGTAATAATAATAAAAAAAAATCACTGCACTAAATGCACTTTGGGCTGTTAAGTTTCGATACGTAGCATACCGGAGTTCGTAGCACAGCGTAGCGCGTCTACGTCGGAAAAGTTTATCCGTAGGCCGTGTCGGGCGGCAGCGAACGTAGGAGCTCGCTGCGCGGTGCGGGTGGTTCGCGGGGCGCTATTCGCGGACTATGCGGAGGTCGCGAGCAGGCTGGGCTCGCGGGGTGGGGTGCAGGGGAGGGGAGATCCTGCGCGCGCACGCCGCCGCCCACGCCGCCCCGCCCCACACACCCGCAACCTATTTATTTCTAGTTACGTAAAATTTACGCGCAATACCCGATACTGCATTTAGCTTATGTTATGTTACGATCACGTATGTCAGTATATAAGCAGTAATGAAAATGTCGCTACGTTATAAGTCTCCTCCCACAACACATAGAAAAACTCGCGGCGTCTAAACACAAGAAAATACGACATACGCGGCATATAACGAAAGGTACATAAAGAATCCTACGCCCCTTCTAAATAAAAAGCTTTTAAGAGTTTCCACACCGGTCAAATAAAAGGCAGACGCTTCAACATTAAACGCCAATCAGTGTATTTCACACGAAACCACTTCTGCCCCGGGGCAGGTGAGGCGTGAACTGAAAAAAGAAGTCGCCGCCGGTCGCCGGTCGCCGGGGGGACGCCGTCAAATTTGGCAGACGAGTTTTTTCGACCGCAGCCGATGCTATCGATGTCACTTAAACGAATTGAATAAGCGCGTCGGAGGGCGCCCTGTGTCTATCTGCCAGCCTTTTTGTACTGACACGGCTGTCCATCCTGATTTCATCGTTGATGCGACATACTCCAAAATGCCTGTCTGTTATTCAACGCTCCCCGTTTATGGTGCTCCATTCATCTTGTATCTACGCGCTGCGATCGCCCTAACTAGGCATGTCAACTTTTATAGCTGACTGTTTGTTGTTATGTTACGAGTACATTCAGTACGTGAATTAAAGCTAAAGTTCGATAAACTGTGTCGTCACAATCAGCTGTTGGCGCCGCGAGCGCAACAGACAATGCGATTAAGATCTACGCAGGACAACTTTCGCCGGCGCGCCGAGCGGCAGTTAGTTGTTATGAAAGAGAGAAATTTGTAAATTGTTCGCGCCCGAGTTCGCGAACTCCGTCGAACCGGAGTTTGTTTTAAGAGTCCAACCTTGAAACAAGAAGAAAAGTAGTCCTGTAAAACAAAGTTTTGCGGCCGCCGTCGCCGGCGCAAGCGGTTCAAGGATTGTGCCCGAACTGTCTGTCTGTACAACTTTACCGATTAAAAGCTCAAAAGCTTCCAAAGTCATTTTAAAAGTTTATCTGCACGCGGGCGCGGCACGCGGTGATGGCGGGGAGGGGCGTAGGCGCCGACTTCGTTATCATCCCACCGCAATACTTTAGTTAAAACCTAGTGTAACTTGTTTATGAATCGGTGGTCGCCGGCCGGGCCGGGCCTCCTACACGAATTAAACTGTCAAAGTTGTGAAGATGCGACTTCGACGGTGACGGGTGCGAGGGCCTACCGCGACGCCTACGCCTCGCCGACGACATGTGTTCGCACCGCCGAATAGTTGCCAACGTACACACTAAGTTCCTAGACCCTTCGCTACTTTGTTTTACAGCTGTTCCACTTAGCGAACTATGCCTCGAGTTGGGCGCGAGTTCTTGCATGTGTATCGGCGGCACACACCCGCATCCGAATAGTTTCATAAACATAACCCAACTTAGTTTTGGACGACTTTTCAAAGTCAATGCATACTAACTTTCGATGTCTGGGAGTGCGATATTACGATTGGATCAGTTTGCGGGTGGCTTTAATGCATTCGTTTGTTCGAAACTTTGTTTTATTGGATCAAACTTCGAAACAAGGTTAAATACTGTCACTTCGTTTAATTTTTGTTGAGGAATCAAAATTAAAAAGCAACATAAACAAAGTTTGGGGTTCGTTTCTTATGATTTGAACAGTTGTAGACCATTGTTCATGTATTTCTTAAGACGGCAAAATAATTACAAATGAATGAATGACTTAACTTTTATTTTAGGAGTTTTTCTCAGAATCCTTTAAAGACATTCAGTTGATCTAACAATGCCAAAGCCGGTTGCTTAAGCTGTAATTGTATCAATGGATGAGCAACTATCTAGCTTTTGCTATCATCTTTGTACTTGTAAGTGTAACTATAATTTATTGATGTTCACCATGTTTAACGATATTGAATCTACTACAATATGTATTTATAATGTCGTAGAGTATTTATAGAGCCAAGAGAAACGCATTGCAAGAACACGTAGACTGACTGTTTTCGGAATACTTGAAGTAGTCTCTATAAATGCATTACTCTGAGAGGCTCTGAGAAGCTCCATAAATGCTCTACTAAGATTAAGAATTCAAACACTATGGAAGTAGACAAGATAAGTAAATAAATGCGTAAATACGCGGTGAGGAATAAAAAGCTGATGCTTATTCGGGAATTTATAACATATTAAAACATACCATCATGTCTGTATTCCCTGAAAGTAACCATTCAGGGAATACAGACATTATTATTACTATTTTTACATCGACAGTTCGCCGGTATGTTTAGGTCCCATGTAAAAGGGGGCGAGCGAGAATTTCATAGAAAAACCCAATAACATTTTACTTGGCCTGGGAATCGAACGCACGAGCTTTAGAGTAGCAGTCGCGCTCAGGATCAGTAGTAGTAGCCTAGTGGGTAGTTACGTAAAAAGTTACTTGTTACGTAATCATGATCGGAGTAAAACCTTCTGTTATGTGTATGCTTTAAAGCATTGTGTGGGTAAACATGGAAAAATTCCTTTAACTACTCAAAAAAAGTTTGAATATAAATAAACTAAAACGTGCACTAACCAGCTAAAAATTTTCCATCGAATACTTTCATAATCCAGTTCCAACATACGCTTCCTAGCGAAAAACAACACGACACCTACATTCATAATAAGCGTAATTACCGAAATCTGTGTCGGAAAGTCACGATCAACAGTCAAGCGCGAGATAAAGCTGCCACAGCCCTCGAAGCGGTACACACTCACCACCAGTTTAAGATGACCTACCGCGCTCCGCAACACCAAGCAAACGATGACGTCTGCGGGGTGTTTTAAGGCGTATTGGCGGCTTTATATACTTTGGTCGCGAAGTACGTGTTATCTTCGTTCGCCAATAATTCACACAATAATTACCGCGAGCAGATCACGCTCCCCCGCACTGCGCACATATTTACGGCCCTCACATAAATATGTAGGTACCCGTAAATAAATACGGTGCGCGACAATTGTACGGTTTATGGCCGTATCTGCCGCGGGCATGCGACGCAACTTTGTTGTAACAATGTTTTGGTTCCGTGCCTGGCCTGCGATTGTACTGGAATAATGTAATGAATTTTATTATATGCAATTTTATGTTACCTTGATGTATAATTTTGTTGCTAGGATTATTTGTTTGGCTACCTACTAGTCATGATAGTTTTTAATCTGCACAGCAAGTAACAAATTACAAACGATAGGACATCTATTGTTTTCGAGAGACGGAACCCGAATGAGTCTGTGAAGACATAGTTTGTGTTATTTTTATACCTGACATAAAAAAAATCCTAATTTTTTTTTTGGTTTTCAATTGTCTACAATTTTTTTTTATATAGAGCTTACATAACTGTTGTTCATTAACCGATTTGTACTTTTATTTTTTTATCTGCTAAAATAAATTTCTGATATATACGTAACTAATATCTATAATTTAGTTGGTATTAACCAGCTGTCCATTATTATTCATCGAATTCCGGTATATAAATAATAACCGGTACTGAAATTATTAATAACCGATATTAATTAGTTCTGGAAACAAACAATAAATTCTGTTTGTATCTATCACCTGTGTGTATCTAGGTACGTCACATTTTTGGTCAAAGTTGATCTTTGGTCGATTTTTGGTCGAAATTGAAATCTATGTTAGGTAGGTATTTGGTCTGAAAGCTCTTGAGTTCCTACCAGTAGAAAGAATAGAATGGGTAGGTACTTACGATTTAGATGTGGACGGTCTGAATAGCTTGTGTGTTATCTGCACTTCATATTCATTCTGTAACAAAAAATATACTCTCATAAAAGGTAATTTAGATTTATTTCTTGGAAGACAATCAATTTATGAATAAATCTAAAAAAATATTGGTAACTTTATTCATATAAACGGGGACTCATTTCGCGCGCCAAGACTAGTGTAAAATATAAATGGAGCAGAGTAAAATAGTATTGTTTTTATTGAGTTAATTACTATGTTTGTAATCACAGATAGGACTGCCATAGCTTATATAATAAAATAGATTATTTTGTTCCTAGAACTGTTAAAAGAAGGGAGGTGCGCGCGCGCCCTCTGTTTGCGGTATCGTCGTGTCGCACCAATGTTAGATTGCGTGCACCGCTGCGTAATTATAATAGGTTCTAGAATTAGACACCAGCCAATAAATTTCGAAATTGTTTAATTAAAAGTATCAAAACCATAGACAATATAGATGTTTAGAATATTATTTAGTAAATTATATATTTTTTAAATAATTCTAAATATTCTAATTTATTATAATTATATTTAGTAAATTTAAACTCGTAACGTTCCTTATTTTATCACTGTAATCAGTGAATAACGGTGTGAGTTGTACATTTGTATTTATATAAATATATAACTATTCATAGATAGACCTAATGTGATACTGTTGTAATAAATAATTGGTTTTTAATAAGGATATAAATTTTAGTAAAAGAAAAACTCGATCTTGATCGATAAAATTTATATCTTTAATTGTTTAGCCTATATGTCTATTGTAATAAATACTATTGTAAAAGGTATTCAAGATTTATTTCTCAGAAGACTTAGTTGACATTAGAATTATAATTTGCTATACAGTTCCTCACTGCTATACAGACAGGCATCTCGTAAGAGCCGAGAAAATATCTGACTTTCTCGGTGGTAGAACCTGTTGGGGTCGTACGCTCAAAAATACATGATGATCTATTTTAATCCACAAAGCAGAAACTATCAAAAAGCAATTAAGTTTGAATCAAACCATTAACAAAACACAAAATCATATGTTTACCATCCCATAACTATTTTACACAGCAGTTCAGTAGGGTAGAATTGGTAAATAATCCCGGTTTTAGTATCAGATCGGTACATTCGTATGGAAACGACAATATTACGTGTCGTGGACGCGTCAAAATGCGACTTTAATTGATGTTGCGTAGTTATACAAACACTTGGATTTGTACCGACAACATTAGCAATACAACTTATATATTGATATAAGTGTTAATTCAATATTTTGTTCAAGAAAATTTAAAGTTGTACTTTTTTGACCGTATCAATTAAAGCGAAATAGATATTGGGTATCAAATATTAAAAAAATTGAACAGGCTTTTTCTCTACAAATGTATATATTCGTACAAACACCCATGGTTGGTATCTACGTACTGTAAATTCACTGAGTGGTCCGGTGTAGAGGTACTAAAAGATACGGTGTAACCTTATCTAGAAAAAGAAAACATCATAAAAGAATTCAAGTATGCTATCCTCCTTCGTAGATACTTATTTAAAAAATGAGAAGAACATTCAGAAGTTAGGTTATCCGATGGATAACTACTGTTATTGACCTCTATAGTACAAGCATAGGGTAATATGGAGATCAGTGGCCAGTATAATCAAAGGTAAACATATTTATCTTGTCTATGTTTTTATGCTGTCCGTATCTCTAGGTCCACCATCTGTATGTCCCAGCTAAAGCACCCGGACAGGGGCGGGACGTAAATTTGATTTTAATATTGAACACGTAATACCCTGTTTGCTTACGGCCTGTAATTGATACGGCCCTCTTAGCACGCGTCTAATACCTGTCATTATTTTCAAATTCGTCGGCTTTGCCTTTTAAACGATGGATTAAATAAATGCTCCGTCCGTTACAGCATTTAATTTTGGTTTACTTTGTTTTACATATATTAGTTTTGATGTGTATTGGTATAGTTTGATGTTTTTGTTGGGATATTTAGGTACCTACCCACAAATTGATTACGATGAAACTATTTTAAATAGATTTTTGTTTAAGGGCTTTTGTTCATCGGAGCTCATTAGCTTATAATGATGGCTCAGAATCTATGGTCAAATAAAGAGGTCTATCTGAATGGCATTCTAAAATCCTTTAATATAACAAATTATAGACACAATTCAAAATCTTGTGCCTTGGGGTTCTAACAAGATTTGCTAAATTAAAGTCGTTCAGGTTTGAGAGCAAAGTTTTTAGAAAGTCTTCATGCCCTACACTTCGCAGACAATTTTTCTCATACAAAATCTTCTCGTCATAAGTTAACATCAATTCATATCTAACACCAACATTTCAGGTAGGTAGCAAGGAGTCTCCCCTTACCGCACAGATTATGGCGGTGCCATCAAATATGCATAAAAGCCGTAAAATGCCACACTTAACCGCCGCGCGGCGCTCCCTCTCCGCGGAGTGCGGCGTTCACCTGCAGCTCTGCCAGGCGCCCACACACCGCGTCTCAGTCTCCAGACAGATGCTCAGACACAGTGGTAATTAAAAATTTCCCACCTCCTCGTAAATTTGCATGCAAGACGTGAGCAAATATGAAGGAGCGGTTTTTCATTTTGAGTGATTTGCGTTTTGGGTATCAACCTAAATGAGAGGAGTTATGGATTGCTTTAATTAGATCTGATGAGGAACATTTTTTTTAATATTTATTTAAAATAATAGAAAATGTGTTCCTCAGCTTACAGTAATTGAGAAATTTACCAAAGATCTAGGATCTAGGCCAGACGCCGTTGACACAGTACACAATACCTAAAGTATAAACTAAATTATTAATTATTTTAGATAGTCAGATTGAGACTTTTTGACAAATAAACCTTTTAATATAAACATGTTTTAAAACAGCTCCTTGGCTCTTAAGATAAAAGACGTGTAAAAGACATGTAAAAAAATAATTTTGATGTAAGTGATCACAACAGTTACATACAGTATATACATATTTAAATTGGATCTTCAAACAGTTAACTAATATCTAACTATTCAAGTAAACAACGCAACATTTCGCCGACTATAACTTAATTATTTCCTTTCTATTCTATCAAAGACTCCCAAAACATCTACACTATGCATAAGTGAGGAGTCGTGTGTTAGCGAGTACAGATCTACAATCCCATTATAACAATCACCTTCCCGTTCATTACTCGCAGCTAAGATACTAAATTTAAATTAACGGCCCCTTGTTAGTAGAACTATGTACATCTGCAGTGAAATGAATGTTCATTTGGTAAGCGAAAATCGTAGTGTCGCGTGGAACTACTGGGTTTGTGACACAATATCGCGTGTTCACGATTTTAGCTCAGATTCGTTTTGTTGTGTATGCTAAATGAAGTTTTGCAGATGGTAACATTAACGTTGCAGACGGTAAAAAAAATGTATATTAACATGGCCCAAATTCCAACATAGTAGGTTGGAATCCAACTTTTAAATTACTGTAAGTCTTTGTGATGCTTTATTATATAAATGCGTTTTAAAAACATTTTTAATCCAAGAAGCTAAAAATTGCATTGAAAAAAAAAACTTTATATTTAGTATGTTTGTAATGAACCTCAAAGAAGAGAAAAGAATATTTACTCTGTTAGAAAGATACAAAATTGGAAACACGCTATTCAGTTGTTTAGATAGAACGATTTCTAGCCAAAACAACAAAAGTTGCATTTGCATCTCCTGTAATTACCACCCTCATACATTTGCTTATAACTACATTTACGAATTCTGTGTACAGTCAGAGCAGCCAATTTAGCCGGCGTCTCCGCCGTCTTTATCGTATCTTTAATGAACACTCATAAGCGCGCCGTACTTAACGTATTGTGTCGGTGAGACGTTAGTGCTGGTGACTGTACCTAGCTTTGCGCGACACTTAAATGAGCTGAGAGGGAGGTTCGCGGGATTTGCGTTTAGTTAAGACGGGATTTTTTCAGAGTTCGTTAGAGATATTTTTGCTGAGTAAATGACTCAGAAGTTCAAAGAAATCGTCGTGAGTACAATCAAAGAAAGGAAAAAGTTGTCTTATAAGTAGTCCTCTAACTTTTTCGAAATATATTCGAAGTTGTAGGTATGCTGAAAACAGACTGTAAGCTACCGTTCAGTTCTGAGCTATGGTTTTGGTGACTATATGGCATACCATATGGCACTAAATGGACACCACCCGGACCGCCGACTTTACATATTTAAGTTATTTAATAGTAATGGAAAAAATTCAATCGCGGGCAGGATTCGAACCTGCGTCTTCTGGTTTGATATACCAGACGCTCTGACCTCTAAGCCACCGCGAACCCTACCCGCATGATTGAAATTTTGCCTTCACATTCTGAATTTACGTCATAAGGTGACGTTTGTTACATATTTAAGTTTATTATTTAAATTTGAACAACGTAAATACACGTGAGGATGTAACGGTGGGGGCAGGGGGTTTACGTCACTTTAAACCTTACGGACCTAGACGGAAATATTATTTAAAAAAAACGTACCACAAATGAAAGTAATTGGTGACCCTTGGCATAAAGTAAAGCAGTGATAGCCTATAGATATGCACATTGACTGGCACGAAAAGACACGTGAGGAAACATGCATGAGTGACATATTTTCTCTACGGCGAAAGGATATCGAGGTTTCAGGTCTCCTTTTGAAGTGGAAGAGTGTAGGCTGTAGTCCATATAATCTAACCCACGTCATTCTTTTTTTATTCTTAATAGGCTTTTACTTGATCGACAGTTCGCCTGTTGTTAAGCGATACTGCGTTCTACGATGGAGCGCGCTTGCAGAAGAAACCGATTCGCTCGTGATTTAAAGACACCCAGATTATATCAATCGGGGAACACCCACTTGGGAAGCGCATTCCACATTTCAAAGGTACGCATGATAATAGTGGACTTAAAGCGTTTTCTTCTGAGAGAAAAAGAGTGTAGCAGGGAGATAGTAATTATTACTATTGATGATAGTATGGGCGGTACTACGATATGTGCCAAGTACCTTTATGATCATGATGACAAACATCCATTGATACTCTCAGGAACAAAGAACAAGAAAAGAAGGTATACGTCACCGGATCACGATCCCTTGTAAAACAATGTAGGCCTCGTACGGGGAAATGCTAATACGGGTCGTTCCGTACAAATTGATACTCGATCGTCGCTCATATAAAACACTCCGCGAGCCAGATCGCACCATGAATAATAAAGAATTGCCGCACGCCGACGACGAGACGCGACACCAAGTTCTGCCCGTAAAAGACGAATATTGAGTGTGTTATGGGTTTAAATTTCTTGCCTATCGAGATAGGCAGTAAAAAAAATTCAGGCGAACTGGCAGTCAAACGTAAGCCTATCATAAACAAAAAAATTCGTAGGTCATTCAATGACTGCAGAATAGAGTAGTCGACTGCTTTTTGATTTATTAAAAATAATGGTCCTTGAAATGGTGGTTGGAAAATGTTATTAAAATTAATGAGCAGAATGAAAAAACAAAATTAAATCGAGTTTTAGTTCTAAGATATAAGCTTTTAAAATGTTTGGTGGAGATTGAATGGTGATACTCTGTCCCTTTCCCGCAAAACGAATGTTAGTATAGAATTTGTATGGCGCATGCACGGTTTGACGTCACAACGTGCTATAGTACGCTCTCTGTCTAGCATAAAATTAAAATGCTTATTTTTGAACTGATTTTGATTTTGTTTTTGTTGTTCGGCTCTGTTTAAGGTCAGCTTTTTTACAAGGCTATAAAAAAAATATCAGTCAATTAGCCTATTGCTGTTTTTTACAGGTTCCTTTACCAAATCCGTCAGTATTTATGTTATTGGACGCCCATTTTAATATACTTAAAATAGCAGACATGGGCCCCTAATTGCTCACAAACAATATAAAAAATATATCCGTGGCAAAATTCGTCGTTGTAAAGCGGCACCTGCATCCAAACCGCCCTTATTCTAGTCACGTCCACTATAAAACATAATTCAGATTTTCATACAGAGCCATACAGAGACCTCTTGTGTTTTCATTCTGTTAAACTTCACCCCTCAACACATAAAAATACCCCGAACGGTTGTAAAACATTGTGTTGACTTAACTGCCTTTTACTTGTTCTATGGTAATTTTATAACACTATCGTATAATATTTGGTGGTATTATCCGCTTGAGATATAAGACGCTTAGAGTATTCTTCGTAAGCACACAATTCATCAGTTTTTTAGCACAGCAGTATTGCACTATTGGTATCATAATTGATTTAATAGATATTTTTTTTACTCGGCTACGAAAAAAGAAAGGGTAATGAGTTTAGCAGTCTGTTTATGTATGTATGCATCGTATGGATGTTGGATTCTAGCTCAAAAACTACTCATCAGATGTTAACAAATGAGGTGTCGATTGATTTGTCATCATCATCATCAGCCTATATTCGTCCACTGCTGGACGTAGGCCTCTCCTAGTGCACGCCACAGAGCCTGCTCTTCGGCTTGTCTTTATAGTAAGTTGGTTATAGGCTATAAATTCACGCCTGTATTCCCCGAAGGGTTAGGCAAAAATATAGACACACAGCTCGGTGTAAGTTTAGGTTGTAAAAAAATCTAAACTCCGAGCTGCTACTGAGAATTTCATAGAACAACCCAGTAACACTGCTCGACCGGGGAATTGCAGGACCTGCAGAGCAGTCGCCCTTAGGACCACTAGACTAATGAAGCGGTTTTAAATATTACGGAGCAAGTATTGTGAGTTTATTAGGATTTACATACAAAGTAATTTTGAGTACTGATAGTAATATAACAATAATACGCAATGATCTCAGAGAGATTAGATGTTTCTTTCCTAGAGGCCATGATATAATTGTGGGAATGGCTTTTTTTAATACAAGTTCTGGCCACATCGTGATAAAAAAGAAATTGGCAAGGGAAGACCTCAGGGAAGACAGACGACGTTGACAGTTCGGGATGTCTAACGGATGTAAATGTGTGTAATTTAAAAATAAAGTTTCAAGTAAAGTCTGAGTGTAGATTTTCACACAGTGAGTGGTAATAAAGTAGAAATAAACAATATAGTAGAGATCGTCTTGAGAATATTTTTCTTCTGATAATACTTTCTCTTTAAAAACTTATAATTTAATAACGACTGCTATGCTAGAGGTCCTGGGTTCCATTGATTGAAATTCTGAGTAGTAGCTCGGAGTCTGGGATTTGAGCCCGGTTAATGACAATAAGCTCTCTCCTTATTACATGGGACCTAAACGTACCGGCAAACTGTGGATGTACATTAGTACGTCTCTGGCTAACCCTGAATACAGGGGTGATGGTATGTTATTTACGTTAACTTATAATTTGTGTGATATAAAAATTAACAAAAAACTGATTTTTCCAGTTTTGTACATATATGTACCTCGCAAAGTTATTGAAGAGCCGGCAATGTTGAATTACTCTTCCACATTAAAATCACATTTAAATAAAAAATCTCATTGAAAATCGCTTATGAATGAATCTATCATCCTTACATTTCCATACTTCATATCCTCTTAGATAGTATTAGTTACTTCTTCTGAATAATTGAAATCATCACCCGTATTACAACAATAAGCTTTAATTACGTGTCATTACGGTGTGTTATTAAGTGTGTATTCGACATGGAGTCGTGCGAATCAGTGGGTATTTAATCACTAGTGTAATTCGTGCTTACATGATCGACGTTTAACGTAATCGCATGTTCTGCGTAGCGCAGTGCTACGCGCTACGAGCTACGAAAGTGCTACGCTTTCCAATGTAGCATTTTTATATTTTCCATGGTATATTTACGTAGTTTTTCCAGATTATTTCGAAATTAAAAACTTTAAAAAATGTTTTTGTTGTTTTGTATTGTTTTAAAATCATAATTTAGCAATAAAGTGAGAGGTGTATTTTTAATTATACATATATTTATACGTTGATAAATACACAGTGTAAGTGTTTTGTTTAATTCAAATTACGTAATGAATTTGTATTAAACAAAACACTAATTGAAAAACCTATTGAATTCGGATTAGTGCCCTTTTAAAATCCTCACAAACCAACATTTTTTTTTAAAACGTAATGGATTATTATTATTATGAAGGCAAATCAACTAACACCATTATTCTGAATGCTACTGTATTTTGTTAACTATTCAAACAACACTCGCAGCTAGCGTTCATCCGTTTCTTAAAAATACAAGACGTACATTCGCTGAAAAGATTGTCAAAAAGCTTTTCGGGAACATAATCGTTTATTAATAAATGCAAAATATATCTAAGACCAATTTAATGATCGCCTCTAAAACAAAAACTAGTTTCGTAGCTCCGACCCTGCGTAGTGTGTAAATGGTTGGCGTGTAGTGTTTACCTGTGGAATCCGTACAGACAATTAGCTCTTTATACGATTAAACGCTCTTCGTGAACGCACGTGTCGACGTCACAACGCCACGTAACGCCTGTTACACGTCACTGTGATTTATTGAATATGGTTGCTAGAATTAACTGTTGAATTGTATTCGTATTACATAGAGTTTTGTGGGATAGTTTACTAAGTGAGATGAATTAATAGTCTTAAATTATTAACAGCAATATTAATTAATGGATAAAATTGAGGAGACACGTAACAATTCTGACGACGCGATTGGCGCCATGGCTTAGCGATTAGTTTCTGCCCCACGGGTTGTGGGTTCGATCCCCGCATGGAACAAATATTTACAGTACCTTCAAGTTGCTTCGGGTCTGGGCGTTCGTGTATGTGACATGGTATTCGTAAAAGAAGAATACAGGAGAAAATCCTAGCGTGGGGCAACATGAGAAAAAAGATTATATCTGCTAATTAGTCTTTGTCAAACTCCGTATAATGTGTGGTAATAATCAGTCGTAATGGTCGGTCGGTAATAATCATAAAATACATTTCAGAGATTACGAAATTTAAACACAAAGTTACGAAAGAAAATCTTTGTTAAAATTGTAAACAAAATATTTTTTCAGGCTTCCCAGTACTGAACTATTATGAAATAAAAAATGAATAACCAGTCAGCAGTCATAAAATCATGATGAAGGGTTTTATTAATTAATTACTTTTGTTTGTACTCATTTCAATGGTTACGAAATCTACCCACACAAAGTTACGAAAGAAAAACTTTGGTAAAATGTCTTACGAAAAGAATTTTTTGGCTTCCCAGAGCTCAACTCTTTCTTTATAGTGTTCATGAAAATTCTTATTGAATTGACTAATTATATTAAATAACATTGTGACGTAATAACCCATGCCTTCGAGGCGTTGGCCCAAAACGTAAAAACGCTCGTATATAGAGTGGTGACATTATTTTTTTTTATTATGTGTATATTGGTAGGTTAAAATTGAACGCACCTTCCACCTTATTCGCAGTTTAGAATCAAAGATTTTCTTATAAGACTAAAAAAATAACTTTTAATGAAATATAAAATATATATACCACACCCCGAAAGGTTAGGTAGAGGCATACTAATGTACACCCACAGTTCGACGGTATGTTTAGGTCCCATAGGGGGCAATCCTATTATCATTAATCGGGCACAAATTCCAAATTCAAAACTGCTATTGAGAATTTCATAGAAACACTCAATAACACTTTGCTCGACCTGGGAATCGAACCGAGGACCTCTAGCATAGCAGTCGCGCTCGGGCCCACTAGACTAACGAGGCACTTAAAGTTAAATGTGACATTAAAACTGTAGGATCCATGGTCAAGGATTATTTATAGATGCTGAAAAGGATCCGAAACGTCAGGATTTAAAATCTGTTAAAAGTTTTATTTCAGTGTCTAATATTCATGTAGTTCCAGAAATCAGTATAAAACAACTATTACCTTTGGCTTATTAGTCTTTAGTACTGAAAACAACACACATTTACTTATTATGATATTAATCCAAAGCATTTTGTAGACGACCAATTAATAACTTTGAGAACAAAAGCTTTCATTCAACCTTCATACAGAATTACCTTAGCTAGCCACAATGCGTCGTTATCTCGCGTGTAGGGGCGTCAAATGTGCATTCAACATTGAGGCAGGTGTCGTGAGAGACGGCCGGCGAAGAAGGAAACAGCACAAAGGCCCGTCACGGGATGCTTGGAGTCTCGGCAAGACGACCATAGAGTATGTGGAAGACGTGACGTGCATCAATGTGTTCAACATTACTCTGACCACTAAGGAAGGTTTAGTTTTGCAAGACGCGGGATAGTCCAATGTCAAAAATGACAATAGGTCAGAAAAATTATCTACTGGGATTTTTAATAGCGCATTTGTTGTGGATAAGAAATAAACAATTGGCTCTAAGAAGATGATTGATAGGTGCAGGTTGAAAGCGAGTTTGACTGCCTAAGATGAACCGGATGATGATTTTGGTGTTAGCAGACTTGGTCAACGGCATGCACGGTGTTGGTCGTCCTCTGAAGGTAATTTAATGTATGTATTTCTTCGTCTAATATGAATGTATGTGTATGTATGTATACCTAATGCATAACGGAAATACGCCTTTATGTTGCTGGAAACCCCGTGAACTTCGTATAAATTATCGCAAAATCATTAAGTATGTTCGGTGGCCTCATGTTTTCCAAAGTTTGCGCCAATCTTATCTCAATAACTGACCCTTCTGAAAATAAGTTGCTCTGTGTATACATACTTCGGTTAATGTACACCCAAGAAGGCTGATTCCACTGTGAGTGCATCGGCCTTCAACACGAAGGAGCATAAAGATATTGAGCGTGCATTGTGAAGCTCACCATTGTGTGCGGCGCGAATCGTCCGCGATAACACACCGACCGCCACCGGCCGCTTTGTCTCCCTAATTGTTATATTCCGAACAAAGAGGCTGCAGAAACAAACGACGTCAGCGCTTGTTAGCTCCCAGGCTAAACGCTCCGTGTAATAACATGTCCTCAAACAATTGCACGACATTATCAATACGTTAGGAAATTGGCTATACGCGATCGCAATGCGAGCTCGAAAGCTTTTGTTGTGCAATATTGACTGCACTACCGACTACGGGTAAGTTTAAACGGTGAAATCTAATCGTTCCATGACTGACGCCGGTAGAAATCAGCAAAAAAACTAAGCCAATGAATCGGCGGGAATTTGCCGCGCTAATGATGTTCATTTTCAAATTTCGAACTGTTCGACGTTTATTCGTTTTAAAAGCAAGCGGTGGCATGCTTCCCCCGCTCTACGGCATCAATCATTTTTAGAGGGTTTCGCTTATCCAAGTTTTCTTCCTGCCTCCGTCCTCTGCTTCCAACTTTTACATCGAATGATCTCCACTGAACCAACAGAGCGTTCGCCATAACCGCGTTTTGTATTATTTTTTGTGAATAAATAATATTATTTCTCGAGGGAAAGGGGGATTGGATTTCGTTAAATATGGTTTAGTAATTGAATTGAAATCTCTCAATGTCGACGTTCAATTAAGCTTTAGATTTCGTTCTTGATGAAGGTATTTCCTTTGTTTCTTGAAATTTAATCAATTAATTTTATATTAAGTCTTGGATTTTGATTCTGTGAGTAGATATTGACGATGTAATTAATTTTACAAACGGAGATAATAACTAAAAATATTCTATAAAATTTTTATTTTTTTGCCAGCAGAAATTGAAACGCAATCAACAGGATTACCTTTATAAACCAATTATAAACTTAAAACACATTAATTACACTATCCATTACGGTGTCTGTCAAAAGTGATTAATGCTAATGTCGGACGCAAGATTTTTAACTAAGTTAAGATTAAAATAGCTTAGGGTATTATTTGTGAGCGCTCGGAGCGACGGATCAGTCATCTCTCCCTTGCAAATTATAATGACACATCCGCCGGGAGGTTTTAAGCCAATTCAACTTTGAGGATTTCTGATACCGTGGGCAATGGTTTTTCCTTAAGAAATTCTGGGAGAATTAAGGTTAAAATATAAACCATTAAGTACATTTTGAATATAGTGATTTTATCCCTGAGTTTGCGTAAGTATAATGCTTTTTGTATTTAAGTTCGGAAGTTCGAGTCTGAAAATGTTAACCTAAACACAGGTCGGGTTTAGGTTTATGAACTGTAGCTGTACATTAGGACTCATCTTCCTAACCCTTTAGAGAATACAGGCATAACAAAATCAAATTCAAAATTTTATTTTCATAAGATGGTATTACTTCTTGGTTTTATCTTTCGCAGACAGACAAGCGTTAAATACTTATGATAGTATGTTATGTAATGTTAATTACATTAATTTCTAAGCCAACAATAAATATATAAACTTCTTTTTATTCGTCAGAACGAATACATAATAGTAACAGCAATAAAAACTGCAATTC
This sequence comes from Acronicta aceris, assembly GCA_910591435.1. Lineage (NCBI taxonomy): Eukaryota > Metazoa > Arthropoda > Insecta > Lepidoptera > Noctuidae > Acronicta > Acronicta aceris. The sequence goes on along the minus strand of OU342761.1, from coordinate 12,889,376 downwards.
AAAAATTAGAATATGGGAGGTTCGCGAGAGTGCGCGGAATGAGCCATAATTTTATTTGTTTTCTAAAGCGATACCAATAATAAGTTCCTAAGCTGCAGTTCCAATACAAACAACATCGATTCAGGAGGGTTCCTACAGGAAACAATTTGTGGTAAAAATCCGCACTGATAGACGCGATATGAGCAACGGGAGATTTTTTTACTTATTTTTACCGCACAGGGGGATCGCGAACGGCTGATCTTTGTTTTATGAGAACGATTAAGAAAAGCATATTTGAAGTGTGTACTTGGCTTTATTTGCGCTCTGAGAGGGAAGGCACGCTTCATTGATCTGTAATCGTTTTTAGCATTTTATTGCTGTAGTACCTCGAGGGTCGTGAGTGTACATTGTACCTTGTATTATGTCGAAATTAATCGTTGTTCGCGTAAAATTTAAAATTAGAATCTTGTTCGCGACATAATTCAGTTGGGTTCGCGCTGAGATCCTGTTATTTTCGCACTTAATTTCGCGGCGTTAAGCGTTGTATTGTGGCGCAAGGCGTCTGCTCGCGGTGATTAGAATGCTAAGTACGCACCCTGAAAGGGTTCTCTTAATTGTGCGGTGTTCCTTGTGGACCGCACCCGGCAAACAGAGGCCGCGTATACAAAACGATGAGGTTTGACTGCGTGATCGAGAAATGAGGTAGGTATCTATGTTCTGTACGGTTTTGGGTTCCATATATTTGATAAGGAAATGAGTGAGATAAGAATGAAAAGACAATGAGTTCTATCCTTGTTTCTTGCATCAATACTTAATGACGATAATAAACCTTAAATTTTAATGCAACGAACCCATCAGGGTTCGTTGCATTAAAATTTAAGGGCGAAGAATATATTATTTCGATATAGCATTTTTTATTAAATTTGGACAAAACTGAATTTCTCAATAACATTTTATATTTTCGCCTTTTCAAAGTTCTATAAAGCAATCACGACAGACATTTTAATAGTCAAAAAATTAATTGCAAGTGGCGGTGTCGCGATTTACATGACTCAAATGTGGTCGTTAGTGCGAATTGAACGAAAGGGTGGGCCTTTAAGCAACCCCAATATAATTAAACTTTACTCTCGGCTATAACTAAAAAGCAGCAAACATTTTCTATTCGAAAAATGTGTTAAAAGATTTATTCGGTGTACGATTTCTGTCAAAAATTACGCATTTCAAATATGTATGAACAATTTCATAAATTAATGCGCGGCGGTTCTTTTGTTTTGGTACGGGAGCATAACGCAAAATAAAGACGTTTTAATTATTCAGCGCCACACTCGACGCAATCAGAATAAGTGCTGATGTTTCTGTCACCCGCTGCGGCTGCGGCGCGGCGCGGTCGCGGTGTGCATGATTAGAATTCTTAAGCTGTGCCGAAGGCTCTTGATTAGAGGAAATTAAAATCATTATACTCCGGCGCGCACCGCACCCGCGCCGCAATACCGCTTTGCCCGACTGACGTAAAAATAAGCGGGAAACGCACATAAAGAAGGAGGCCCGGAAACGGAAGCGGCACCATCTTGGAGCCGCCGGGCGGGAAAACAATGGATTCGTTAATTAACATTTTCTTACGCCTCGCGGCTGTCGAACGAACGGTTTATCGGACAAAATATTTATGACGTAGACGCAATGTAAATTCCACCATGAAACTGCACAATTGAAATTTTATCCATAGAAGGTTTATGGAAGTTTAAGAAATTATTCACAAACTTTTTTAGCTAGCCTGTGGTGATTTAAGACGTTTTTTTTACATTTTAAGAAATTTGTCAATAGCAGAAACTAAAATACTATTAAAGTATGTTTCAAAAATCTGCTAGAATACATGCAGCGTCACTATGTCCTAATTATAAAAATAATTATTTCAAAAGGAACGTAAAGTATTTCGTCCGCAAACACATATATAAATTACCATTCGCCAAACCAAAGCTCCACTTATCACCACTACCACAAACAATGACATAGGTAAATGAATGAGTTTAACCGAATACTCATGTTGAACAAATAACTCAATGTGCGTACAAAACGTATCAGTGGTAGCTGTAATAGAGACAGAGTGCCGGCGCCTGAGGCGGGCCGCGCGTGAAAAACGGCTGCCATCAATAACGCGCTATCGGTCAGAACAGACGTGTGCCTTTGCCTATCGATGTCTGATTGATTGTTTAGTCTGTGGTATTTTTTGCGTAATGTTGGTATTAGGAATGTTTAAAATATTCAAATAATACTCCACGTATTTTAAAATTTTATTTAATGACTAGCTTTTGCCAGCGACTTCGTCCGCGTGGAATAGTTACTTTGTTCCATATGAACTTTCATCCTCTATTTCACCCCTACATTATAGGTCGAAATTTATCAAAATCCTTTCTTAGGGGATGCCTACATCATAGTAGCTATATGCATGCCAAATTTCAGCCCGATCCCTCCAGTGGTTTGGGCTGTGCGTTGATAGATCACTATGTCAGTCAGTCAGTCACCAAACGTAAGAGTAGACAAATATAATCAGAAAGCTCCGAACTGCTAAGCTATCGGGAGTTCCACGTGTTATTGTGATTCAACCATAAAAGATAGACATTTGCTGTCGTGGAATATTTTTTATATAATTTTAAGGAGAACATTTCCGTCATACATGATTTCTGTGTAGCTTTAACCATTAAGGCTGCACACGCGACGGAAGCTTAAAAAATGGAGTAAGTTCTCCCGTTTTCCCAAGATTTCCCTTCACTGCTCTGCTCCTATTGATCGTAGCGTGATGAAAAGTATACTATAACCTGCCCAGGAGTATGAAGAACAATTTTACCAAGTTTCGTTGAAATCCGTCGAGTGGTTTTTGTTTCTATAACGAACATACAGACAGACAGACAGACAGACAGACAGACAGACAGACAGACAGACAGACAGACGGACAGACAGACAAAAATTTTACTGATTGCATTTTTGGCGTCAGTATCGATCACTAATCACCCGCTGATAGTTATTTTGGAAATATATTTCATGTACAGAATTGACCTCTCTACAGATTTATTATAAGTATAGAAAACCTAATAAGAATTGATTAATTTTTAAATTTTTTTTACTATCATTTTATTTATTTTCGTATTTATACAATATAATACTGGTGATCAAAGAAGGAACAGATAGTTCCTGGTTCTAAAACACCTGTGTAGGTAAATGTCTGTCTTAGTGCGTTTCTATCGAACCATAGATAACAAGACAAAAAAAATGTTGAATTTATAAATGTACTGGAAAGAGAATTACTTACAACCAAGTATCTTAGTATTATATTGCTGTTAGCAATCAAAAACCGCTAGCCACCAATCACTTCCTTATAGCAATACATACATTCATTTGCTACACATTGACCTCTTGACAGAGTGATATCATTTATCAAACTGACCAGTTGCCGTTGCACAAAATGCAATGGACTTCCCCGACAAAATAGTGACGTGAAATATGAATATCGACTACATTTTGCCTATATCTGATAAAGTACCCGATAAATGAGACAAGCATATCGAGTTATTATTTCGCAGTAAATCTATCTATACTTATAATAAATCTGTAGAGAGGTCAATTCTGTACATGAAATATATTTCCAAAATAACTATCAGCGGGTGATTAGTGATCGATACTGACGCCAAAAATGCAATCAGTGCAAAATTTTTGTCTGTCTGTCTGTATGTTCGTTATAGAAACAAAAACCACTCGACGGATTTCAACGAAACTTGGTACAATTGTTCTTCATACTCCTGGGCAGGTTATAGTATACTTTTCATCACGCTACGATCAATAGGAGCAGAGCAGTGAAGGGAAATGTTGGGAAAATGAGTGATTCATGAGAAAGGTTTCAAGCTATAAAACATCACGCTACAACCCTTAGGAACGGGGCGACGTAGGTGAAACCGCGGGCGAATAACTAGGGAACAAAGTAACTATTCCACGTGGACGAAGTCGCTGGCAAAAGCTAGTATAACATAAGGGTTTTATTTCAAAACGAATGACAATAAAAAATATATATTGTCCTTGTCAGATTTCTGTCTCTTAGCAAATAAGGGTTTTGTTAGTATGTAAAAATCTATTTTAGCTTTAAGTACGGTTTTTAAAGAAGATTTCCTTAAAATTGCCATTTTGACGATTTTCAATTATTGTAGAGGTCTAGTCTAATCCAATAGTACAACATATTTATAAGCGATTATGATGGCGGCATTCTCGCCCATTCCCTCAAATGTGCTTGCCATCAAGTTTCAAATAGCTAATTTTATTGAAATTCACTGACATCCACATTACTGTTTTAAGTCTTTAATTGTTTTCAGTCGCATAATAGCTGGTGCCAGTGGATTTAGTCGGAAATAACAATGTAGTAAACCGTTCTTAGTGGTGGATTACCGCCATTAACCGCCGTGGCTGTAAAACGAGTGATCGATGCGCGCCCTCATGTTTATTGTCTATGGCGTGGACGAGGGGCACTAGTGATGCGGTCAGTTACGTCAGTATCGGTTTTTTATCTATGTAGTTTGTTGTCTTTGGGAACTTTAATTTAGCAAAAATAGAATAGAATAACTTTTAAGAAAAAGTAAAACCGCCCTCATAACCGCCTTGATTTCGCCACCGCCTTCCGAAAATGTTTCGCACGTAACATTATTTTGTATGTTATTGAAGGAGGATTTACTTTTTCTTAATATTTATTCTATTTCAACATTTTAGTACGACCTTATCATTTATCATTTACTCGGTCGTTATTTCGTCGGTCGTTACGTGGTATTGTCTGTTTGTTCTAACTTTTGTGATCAGATCTTCACCAAATTTTATGGGACCACCTTTGAAGTATGACCTACCGATCAAAAAAAAAATCATCAAAATCGGTTTATAATTGACGGAATAATCTCGTAACAAACATACGAAAAAAGAATATACAGTCGAATTGAGAACCTCCTCCTTTTTTAAGTCGTTTGATAAAATATCATACCGTTGTGTCTGTATTCCCCGAAGGTTTAGGTAGAGGTGTACAAATGTACACCCATAGTTCGCCGGTATGTTTAGGTCCCATGTAATTGAATAAAATACATACATACGTACATACACGCCTCACGCCTTTCCACAGGAGTAGGCAGAAACTATAGACTGCCACTTGCTACGATTCTTTGGTTCTTTCTTTTCGTTGCGAGTACTACGCACCTGACCTTTTTGAAGGATCTCGCAAAGAATTTTTAAAGACAATTACACCATTATGGTATATGGTATCATTAAAAATTAATCAATTTAAATTTAAGATTAGGGCTGTCAAAACACAAATGCAGTTAAATAAGACCACAAGTGGGCCACAGCGGCAGCCGCAATCGCAATTGTCTCAATTATTAATTGTAATTTTTGACAGGCACCTGTCAATTTCGCAGCGTTCAACCCTTCTTTAATCCCCCACAAGATGCGAGGTGCTGGGACGTCTCCTTAGCCGCTCCCCCGGAATAAATTAGCTTTCTCCCGGCCACATCGGGATATAAAATTTTGAATATGAATGGAAAATTTTGCATTTGTAATAAACCGCTTTTCCCTGTAACGCTGCAGATGCGTACTCGAGTACTGGATAAAAATGGAATCTCGCTCAGTGTCGTTCCTCAGGTGGCCCGCCATAAATATTTATTAATTATTTTTTCAATAATCTCTCCTCTCTTGTATCCTCCGAGGATGGAGGGATATCTCCACCGTTAATTGCTTTTTGTTTCATTTGAATAAGTATTGTTTTTGACTGCTCAAGCGTGACGTCGAGTTTTATAAAATCTCGGCGATGAATAATTTTGTTGAAACAAAGTTAATTGAATCTACTATTGATTGTTTAAAATTTCGTTGGAAATATTTAGCTAGTTATCATCAATTTCTATTAAACCTAGGCAGAAATATTCAGAATAAAATATATCTATTATGAACATGTAGGTACATGCGGTAGGTATTTCTTATAGTTTGACTGAAACTTAATCATTTTTTTTTCATACGCAACGTATAATCTGTTTTACATTTTTATTTCGTATTCTTATCAAAAACACAATGATACAATAGCAGACTGCTGTAATGATAGCATAATCGCATATTGCAAAAAGTCGATTAAACAAATCCATAAAACCAATGTAGACATCGCGTCGCCTAATTGATTTTATAATTCGAAGGGAATTCAAAAAGAGAAAATTTACATTCGAAGCACGGTGGCGACACGTAACAGCAACCGATGCGCCGATTGCGGTTACCAAGTGGCTCCGATTGCCGCAGATATACAAATCTGTAATTGTTGGCTTAAAAGTTCCAAGCCGTAAGGCATAAAATACAATTACACCAGTCGTACTAAGAAGAAAATAATATTTTGGCATACCAGTACATTCAGGCGCTTCGCTTTTATTTTCATACGCTTATATAATTTTATTAAAACGTCCCAATCCGAGTTAAGATTTTTATTTTAAGAAAACACTCCGAAGTTTTTATAGAATAATGCAAATGTAAGTTGTACGTAAATCTAAATGCGCCTCAAAATTGAAAAAAAATAGGTATCGACTATGAATCGATTCGGACATAACTAGTGATGTGTAACGTATGATTTTCCAACCGCGGTGTATCATTGAGCGATTGTGGCTATTTGTACACGTAACATGCACCCTCGTGGCATGTTAATTTTTTATTTGATCAAGATTGTTATCGTGGGCGAATAGTTTGATAAGCCAATAATTGAAGCCAATTTTTTGATAATACCATGCCTTGGGGTGGATTACAAGTGGTTTATTCCTTAAGTGAGGACAAAATTACACGCGTAGACGTGTCATTTCGTTGACAATTTGAAAGTCGTTTGATTCCATTTATCTCATTTTCTCGTTAAAGCGTACTAAAAAAACTTTACTTCTTTTGAGTAATAGGCTGGTTGTCAATGGTTTGCAATTTATTTCGAACCGACTACGTAATAGGAATAAGTTGTTGGTTTTACGCCAATCTACAATAATTTCATAGACCATGGTTTAATATTATCCTTCATATTTTCCTATTAGAGCTCCGAGATTATTATAAATCCTGTCATGACTTTCGTTTATAGATTCGAGAAGGATACACGACCTCTATTCGATGTAATAAATTATAATTAATGTAATGTAAACTTTAAGCTGTAATTTATGAAGGAGTAGTCGTCCAGTCATCGTCCATTTCGGCTGGTAGGTTGCCCGCAATTTGTCTCCCGGGCATTGTAATCCTCAAATTGATAATCGATGGGCGTCTACAATGGCACGTTAACGAGCCAAGCCGGCGTTATCAATCTTGCCTAGCCAAGGTCACGTAATAACCGAAAAGTGCTCCCATTAATGTCATTCGAGTTATTTATTGTGGGGATGACTGACGTGTTTCTTGTGCCATGTTCTTTTGTTTAAGCTGTGACAATATTTAATTAATTTCAATGCTTTTAGGGTTAGAGATTATTTTACGTAACATAATTATGATATGACAATTACTGTTTATTTCTGCTTGTACCTACCAAATAAAACTATAAATGTGAGCTCAAAATTTGAAATTCGAATTAAACGTCACATGTCCAACAAATTGACAAACATCAAAATTAAACGCTGTCTGTGTCATACAAATGCGTTCGGTTGTTTCCGATAAACATCGTAACAAATTAACCCGTGAGCCTCGATACAGTGCGGACCGCCCGCCCGTATCGTGACATCTACGCACCATAACGACATTGATTAAACTGATTCCGCTGAGCCGTGGGAAGGGTTACCTACATGGTTATTTAAGCAATATTGACGGAAAAAATTACGGTATATTTATTCAGAATTATGCGGTTTATACTCGACTCTGGGTAATTGTATTTTCTTTCATTCAGTGATTTTGGGTATAGATATGTATTTAAAAAATATAAAAATACCACTAAGCCCTGTATCTCCGAAAGATTAGACCGTAGACCGTAGACGCAGACGTAGAGGTTACTGCACTTATTCCCATTTTACTAAGCATATTATTTTATTATTACTAAGATTTTTTTAGAGAATCGCAATCAGACTTTGCTCAACCTAGGAACCGAACCCCAGACATCAGCTCAGTAGACCCTGATGAGTGTGGGAGTTCAATCATGTTTAATTTCAATCATGCTTAATTTAAATCTAGATCCCGTCTTTACAGTTGTGTTCAAGCCTACGAAGCTAAGCTTTGATTACTATCTAGACACGCAGGTTAAATAGAAAATGAAATCAATTTAAGACAGAAGCTACGAAAGACTAACATTTTGGTAAGTTAACATTAATATATATTTTTAAAACGGGCAACGTCCCCTATTACATGAGACCTAAACATACCAGCGAACTGTGGGTGTACAGTGGTACGCCTCTGCCTAACCCTTCGGGGAATACAGGCGTGATGGTATGTCATGTTAAAATATTTTTATTCAAGAAAGAAATACTAAACTTCTTTTCAAATTCCATTAATTCCATTTGTAACACATGCTATAAACGAATTATTAGTCGTAACACAATGTAACATCAGTCTAATGAAGATGAGGAGGGACTCGATACTGAACAGCTCGTAAATCACACGCCATGGTGAATGTCAACGTAGAACTGAGAGGCTTAGTCGACATATTTTTATCATAATATTATTCATAATATTTTTATCATAATATTTTTACAAAATCTATTTCGAAAAAATAGATGACAATAGGGTTTAAAAGGTTTTAGTTACGTACTGTAGTAAAACACTTTATAAGTGACAATGCAACTTATTTTTTAGTTACTTTAGCATGTGAATTGTCGCACGTGGGAGAGCCATGCTTCGGCACGAATGGGCCGGCTCGACAGGAGTGATACCACGGCCTCACAGAAAACCGGCGTTAAACAACGCTTACGATGTGTTTCGCCAAGTGAGTGAGGTTACCGGAGGCCCAATCCCCTTTTAAAAAAAAAGTCGGCAACACACTTGTGACTCCTATAGTGTTGCGGGTGTCCATGGGCGGAGGTTTGCCATCAGGTGATCCGTATGCTTGTATGCCCTCCTAGAAAAAAAAACTAGTGACGTAATGCTATGTGCGATTTTAAAGTTACTAGGGTCTTTATTCGAGATTTTTGACTTACTTTAAACACGTAAATGAAGCTTACTGATTCATTTCTATGTAAGCATTTTAAAGCAGTTAACTGATATAAACAAAAATAAACCAGTTACTTATAGGGCTCACGTTACAATATGAACGGGTATCACCACTGAGGATAAAGCGGTAATGCCCAAATCGCGTGAAATCGTACAATATCAGCGTCGATTGACTCGGCTCAAAGGAAATGAATAGATTTCATTTTAGTGTCATTTGTAGAGTTAATGGCGCCACCGGCTAATGCCGTGTTGAAAACGTGTAAACACGGGGGGAAGCGCTCAGTTGTCGGCTTTCTGACACGTTAATGATACCATAATACATGTTATAATTATTTGTTTATTGATTCAACTGATGATAGTAATAAACTTGGGTCGAATCTGAATTGTACGATTAGAACACGTGTATATTTTATAGACTAAAAAAGCATGTCTCATCCCTAGTTTTTGAATATGAAACATACCGAAACCAAAATAAAAAATTAAATGACGAAAAATTATTTAATAGTTTTTGGGCTCTACATTTATAATAAAACGTGGAAAAGACAGAATTTTTTCTTTTGTCACAGAAAATTACCGTTGGATTGTGCCAGCGTGCCCCAATAATACCCAGCTCAATTACGTCACAATGTCTTCTTTTTATTTTCCCCGAAAAAACTGTTCGTAATAAATAATACCGTATGTCATTTCTCAGCACGTATGAAATTTATAACACGCGCAGCGTTTTCGAAGGGCAATTTATTTGTAATAGAGCTGTTCGATGGGGACCCACTGATAATAGTGGAGGCGAGTTGAAATAGAAAACTGTATCTTTGGTGGCATTTCGCATTATTGTTGATTGTTTTAACCTATTTGAAATAAATATATTAAATAATAATATAATATATTAATTTATTATAGTGATTATTCTGAGTCCTAGCTTAGTTTAGATACAAAAAATCCACCAGCATTTTTTGATCTATAGCATTTTCTTTGGTATAAAAATAAATTTTTCAAAAAATTTACTTGATAAAAATCCCATTTCTGGGCACGAACCCGCTCTCGGGATGAGTAGAACTTAATTTTGCCTTATTTTTTTGGGCATTTTTTTTTAAATTAAGCGGAGCATGCACTTGAGTCAATAAATTATTGACAAATCAATGTTACCTATCCGGTCGAAAACAATCGATTCCACTTGAAACGAAAACACCAAATAACGAACAAAAATATATAAATTAAAAAGCAATTCCGCAAGCTCGGTGTCGGTATATCAGAGGGCCGGTAAAGAGGCGCCTCGCCACGATTTGTGACTTAATCACTTTATTGGCAGCGGGGGAGCCGGCCTTATCGGAAAGAAACGTCGACCCGACCCGCTGATATATGAGTAAACAAGCTTGCACTTTTCCTCGGCGACTTTTGGCGGTCACAGTGGCCATAAAGTCGTCGCTAAAGTTTGGATTGCGCTTCTGGGGAGCGCTCCGGGTTCAATGCTGTTTTTTCTAGTTTTAAAAGCTTTTAAAGCGTTAACGTTTCTATTTACCTTGTTCGCGTCATCGTTACTGTAGTCGCGTGCATCTGAAACAAATGAAAATCTTTATATAAAACGACTAAGGGGTTGTTGTGTGTACACAGCGTCCATACTCCGTCCAGTGATTAGTCCGGCGCACACTACGCTGCGTAACGGACCTAAATATGTTTGTATTTTGGCTTTGCCAGTACACACCCAATATCGGATCCCTCCTGAGGATCAGCCATTACGCAGCCTCTTAACGGCGGACGGTTTTAATTAAAAACTTCTTGCATTAGCATGTGTCCGCCCAATCATGATACTAATCCTTTCAAAATATTATTTAATTTCGGTCGAGAGTCTTATCTGCAGCGAATTTCAAGGATTGGAATAGGTTCCGTGTTATTTTAGGTGATTTCATCTGATATGAATTTTTGATGATAATTGAATATTGTTAATGTATAATAAGTGGGTCACGGTGGGTAGTTGATTGGCCTAAACAAACAATACATCTCTTGTGGGGGTAGCGGTGGTCTTAGCGGCGATAAACAAGCACAGGTGTAGCAGTACCCGCCTCAACCGCTGTCCGGACCAACTTGGAAAGTATTTGTAAGCGTTCAAACATACCGGGCTCGATATGCATGCCTCGCTGGGTTTAATCACGGACCAACCCCGCCCCGGGCGGAGCTAATGTTTTCACTATGTATTTTTTAAGTACCAGCAACTTGTGCGGTATTCAGAGCTCGCGGTTTGCTCTCAATATTCCTGGGTAAGTATCAATACTGTATAGATTGAGCTCGGGGTAGGTCCTTGTTTGTTGGTCCTATGCAGTCAGTGCTAAATTAGAATACTGCATGTAAATATATACAACGCATTATCAATAATACACATATTGTTGTGTTGTCCATTGAACTTTAGACAAGTACGTCAAGCTTACAGTATCAAGTCGAAGGTCCTCCGTCTATTAGCGAGCTACACGACACTTCGCCCACATCCGAATCTTAGTATCTATTATGTGACGTGTCCAATATTGACACAGTGTCCCGCCGCCGATTGTACGCATCGCACAATGATCCCTTGTCATCGTAGTGAATATGGGTTTCGGATACTTCACTTTGATATGTTCATGTTCTACGATAATATTCATTGACTTGATATTTATCGTGTCCATTTTTACAGCTGCATTTTAACTAGCAAGTTAAATGAAAGATTATAATTAATCATTTGAAACCCAGCGTAAGCTAACGCCCGATTTTGTTTGACTTGGCGAAAAGTTGTGCGCAGTCTTATTTATTTTTTATCAATTTCACTCGGGCGAGCCTTAAAAGCGTCGCCGTTTTATTATAGGGACGTGAATTAGCAAAAAGAGAATGGATTTTGGCTGTGATTATGTCAAAAATAATTAATTATTATCGATTCGATGGCGGGCAGGGGAGCGGATTGATGGAGGCGCGGAGCGTAGAGTCGCTCTTTAAAATTGGAAAGCTAATTACTCAGTAACAGAGGCCGCGGTGGGGATACTACAGAAATTATTGAGCTATTGGATTACTATGAATATATTTTATACGTAAAATTAATCAGTACCCAAGCATAATGAAAATCGAAGTCAGATTAACCAGAATTCATTCAGTTTTGTTTTGGAAGTTTACATTCTATACGAGGGAGGTTAAATCCGAGTGGCACGTGTGAGGGGATCTACGGAATTTCTTCATTCATTAAGCCGACGGTGCTCGTGACCGGCCTGCCCAAGTAGTAGCTACATTGTACACATCACCGATGAGCAAAACTTTAATTTAGGCCGCGGTACCTGCGACCACTCATTCATAATGAATCGCTTCACCCTCTGTTTAGTTTCGAAATGAGACCTCTAGTGTGTGTGACTGACATTTTATTGACGACCTTATTTAAACGTCAAAGAATAGGCCACGATGCCCGGATGGGCCACGATGAAAGCCAGTTTGTAGCGTCAATAAATCACGAGTCGAAAAGTTTGAGCGTCAAAAGAAAAATCACAGTCATCAGCCTCTTTTTAAATTAACGCCATTAGCTTCGAGATTTCCTCTTCCAAATAGAGTGCAAAAATTACCTTTCTTCGTTTGAGCAGCCCGAGTAATTAGTAACGCTTGGGTTTTATTTGTTGACGTTCATTATGCCTTGATTTTGAGAAGGCGTGAGAGTGGGATGGGTATAGTTTTTGTATGAATTAGAAAGGGAGGGCGATGTTCAATCGAGGAGGTGCACCTGCCACCGCACAAATTTGCAATTTAAATTCCGAACGAATATTCTAGAGGACCTCCTTAACACGACATCTGTTTAAATCGTCGACGATAGAGTGACTGTCGTGGTTCCAACTCTTTGTGATTGCGACTTAATTGAAATAAAACAAAACCCTTCTCACGATTTTGGGGGACTTAAATGCAGTCGTTCTAACCGAGATTTTCGATGGATACGTAATTTTAATACTACAGATTTATTCAAATTGAATAATTTTAAATAAAGCAAGTAGAATAAAATATTTCGATTAAGAAATATGTTATTTATATAATAAATCTATTGTTCCATAAAAATCATGAACCTAATATTAGTGGTACAAAACAAAAGGGTAACGTTTACATCAAGATATAATTTGCCAAATTGATTGATACGTTTCTGTCCGGATGATATATTGTACCACCAGTGTATCGGACGCGGTCGGCTAATAGGTGTTAGTGGGTAAATAAAGAAGTGTTTTGGCCGGGCGGAGCCGCGAGTCATTAATAACTATCGCCCCACGCCACTTCATTAACAATCAATCACATGTGGCCGCCCTTGCTTGGGACAGCTCGTTGCATTGGATGACGATTTTTTTCTATTAATTTTATCTCCAAAAATCAATAGAAAATATTGGAGATTTTTTACATAATATTTTACTTTACAAGCTAAATACAGAATAATCTAATAAAAAATACACCATACGCAAATAGAATATATATACAGAAATATTAGAAAACTAGAAAAGTACATAAAAGATCTCTTCCAATAGCAATATGCTATCAACTGGAAGAGTACCCAGAAGGCCAATATTTTAACAATAATTTAGCAGTAGATAATTTGATTAAAATGATAATATGAAAATGTCATAGTAAGTACCTATTGTTGTCTAACTTTCCAGAGAATACTGGCTGTAAATGATAAAATAAACAATATTGCAGAGAAAGATATATCTCATTGTAGTTTCGTTACTAGGCACTGGCTGGAGTGGGGCGAAGCGGTAATTAGAGTACGTAGATATAAATATCTACGGTCATGAAACTTATCTATTTATTTTATTAGTAACTATATACTTACTTATTTATTAATATATATTTATTTATTATCTTAAGTATTTATATTAATATGTAATTAGGAAACTGCTTTACATCCGCCACACTTTCAAAGGTCCAGTTGAAAATCAGCGTCGGGCACTTGTTGACTGACAATAATGCTGAACTGGACCTAGTTGACGCAGCCGCGGGGCACACAATAAACATGTAACCTGTGTTTTGTGTCTTTTAGTTACCTATGTACTGATGTGTGCCTAAACTGTGTCAATAAATTATTTCTTTCTTTCTTTCTTTCTTTCTTTCATTATAGATCACTCAGATATAGCACATTTGTAGCAGACGCGTAGCACACGCTACGAAAGCAAATTCCGAAGACCATTTAGAAAATTGTTGACGATAATGTCAGTAGATAGTTAACATATTAATTAACATAAAAATTGTTAGCATTAAAATAGTAATAAGGTCAAGCATAAATTAGAAAACAAAATAGAAAAACAATTGTTTCGAGCTTCCTGGGGTTAGTACGACATATTACTGCTTAAATCAAACGCACAAAATTAAAATAAAAAGACCTAAGCTTAAGCCCTAATTAATAGTTCCAAAGTTATCTTGAAAACGTCGAGCTAGCTAAACCTCACATCGTACACGCGAGAAAGAATGACTTGTCGGAAGGAGTTAATAATCTTATTAATTTGTTCGCGCGTTACCCGCAGCGGACTGCCACCGACGTTCTTTGTAATTAATGGGAACACCTCATCTATTAAATTAGTACAAGGGCCTGTGAATACACGTGTGAGTATATCAACCAATTTACGAAGACCTCTCACACTTCCACATACTCCATAAAGCTGGAAGAAATCCAGAGGTCTCAATGATTTGGCAATATTGTCATATAGTCTTAACGGAATAAATAAATTGCCCGTGAAGAAAATGACGTAAGAAATTCCATTTATCAAATTAGTAATGAGTTTCTATGGTTTGATTGATGGATTAAGGGTATTGTTTTAAATTGTGTTATTATAATAGGTTTTTTGAATTTATTTGAAGCCTTCTTTTGAAGTTCTATGACTCCTATGAATACTGTGGTATAAAATTGGTATGGGTTGAGTCAATTTGTGTATTTTCTTGAACACCAACTCCCTTATTCACAAAAATATAAAACGTCATATAAACTTATTTTAGCTTCAATTAACTGCCATAATAGCCTAGTGGTCCTGAGTACGACTGTTACGCTAGAGGTCCTGGGTATATTCTCAGATCGAGCAAAGTGTTATTGGGTTATTCTATGAAATTCTGAGTAGCAGTTCGGAAATGTGCTTGGAATTTGCACGGGCGTTATGGTTTCTGACACTTACGCGAATATTAGGCATTGAAATAAAACTACTTTTTACGGATTTTAACACATCAGTCTACCCGTGACCATGGATGTTGTAAAGGATCCGAAATGTTGGGAATCAAATAATATCAATACAACGCGATAAAATCCGTAAAAAGTAGTTTTATTTCAATTTATAAGACGTTTTATATTTATAAGTATAAGAGGGCAAGTCAGTGTTGTGGTTGCAGAAAAATAAGATGCTCTTGTCAGAGTACAGGTCTCTACGGTATTATTTTAATTTCATATCGAGTTTAAACTAAAACAACAACGAAAACCATGGCTTGGGTAGCAATTTTGTATATAATCAAGTAGACAAAATACCAAACTGTAAGTTACGAGACAACAATCGGTCATAAGCACGAAACACAAAGGTAGCTGAAGTGGTCCCCTAAATTATACCCAACAAACTATACGCTTTGATCAATTAAATTTTATTACACGCGTTAATTAAACGGCCCTCTAAGTGAAAGATTTATTGGAGGTTTATCCTCATAACCGAGCCTTAAAGGGTGATCTCAATAAGACTAGGCCTTTCTTGGGGCAAGCCTGCTTTACCGTATAGTGCGATTATGAGCCTATTCAGCCGAAACCTTTACTATGTAATTTGGTATGCGATCAATTATGTTACTATTGATAGGCATAACATATATATCATTTCGATGTTAAAGTAAATTGAGACGTAGCGCTATAGAAATAATTAAATAAGAAAATGCCCCGTTCTAAAATGTGTTAGTGTCGTTTATTAAGTCAAAATAACAATGGACCAGCAATTTTGTACACTAAGAAAAAGGTCATACCCATTTGGACGTACCTATTTTTTAATTAAGAATTAAAAAAGTACCAGCATCCTCAAGACATCATCCGAATATATCGTCAATTGAATAATTTGTCAGTTGCAATGATAATAATAACATGAACGTGAGCGAGAAGAAGAGGATGTACGCCTTGCTAAATAGTAAAGTGCAAATACTAAACTATTTTTGAAGGGAAAGGGGAGTTTTTGTGGGGATCCAAATAATAAGGTAAGGTAGCTTACAGTTATAGGTATAACTTGTGATTTACTTCACTATATATTGTATTATAGAATCTTTGTACAGTCGAAAAAATAGTTAGGAATGCAGGAAGCAAACGATATCTGCATGACATTATAGTGTTCTAAACTGCGTTTTGACACACATTGTTACATAATCTTTATTAAAACACAAATGTTGAGTGTACTATATCAGTATTGCTGTGTAAGCGGTAAAATTAATCACGGCGCGTAAGCTCTTAGTGCGCGGATATTACGGGTCCACTACATTCAGACTAATCTCACGCGCTATAAACATGGGTTCCGCATATGAATGGCTCGTCTACATACAAACAGAGTAACTACGTCTTTGGAGATCCTTTCTAAGTTATGATGTGTGTAACGCTTTTGTGTTAATTATAGATGGCAAATATTTCGATTTACTACGACACAAAATCCCAGTGACCTTTTGAATTTGTTGCAAGGGATTTTCTGTAATTTATATAAAAGTTAGAACATGAACTAGCAAAAGTTAATTTAGCTACCTATTTAGTAAGTGTAGTGATATATGCGCAGTAAATTCTAATGCGATGTCGCCCCGCGAGGTGCCACCGTAAAGCTGCGCCGAATACGCAATGATTATAATAAAGTATGATTTCTTGGTCGGGGACGCGGCCTAACTCGGATAATCACTCCTCAGGCGTACCCATATAATTCCTTAGTGCATAATGAAAGTTGATTAACATTATACCCTGTACGAGCAACGTGTGTGTGTGTGTGTGTCCGCCGCAGATTCCGAGTCCTAATTAAGAGCGAGGGAGGGAGGGTCGCGGCCGGCGGCGGGGGCGGGGTATCGATCATCACCCGCCAAGGAATCGACGCAGGGACCCGCAAAAAGGGGAAGCCCTCATCTGAAAATCAGCGTCCGCTAAGCCGGTCCGCTGCGAACACATGTGTTTTGATTTAAATGCGCTCTAAGGGTCAGTTTAATGCGCGAGTGCGGAAACGGAACGCTTCGGGCGAGATTTGCAAATCCGATGTGAATAATTACACGGCTTACGAGCGCTTACCTACTGCCTTACAGTCATTTGCATATTTTCTTGTGGCTTTATGCTGGCTGTCCGCTGATGTGTAAAGTAAATATGTCCGTGAAACGCTTTAAACATTTACTGTATCTATACAGTAAATGTTTTACCTACTATATTAGAAAGACGTCTTCCAAGAAGGGTTTGGTTTCTTTAAGCAAACCTTGAGATAGATTGTATAAGGAATTCTAAGAAATTACAGAATTATGGTAAATGAGACCAAAGAGCTTTATTAACCTACTCAAATTATTTAAGACTACATCATTAGTCTAGTGGTCCCAAGCGCGATTGCTACACTAGAGGTCTTGGGTTCGATCCCCAGGTCGAGCAAAGTGTTATTGGATTTTTCTATGAAATTCTCAGTAGCAGCTCGGAGTTTGGATTTGTGCCCGGTTAATGGCTATAGGCTCGCCCTCTATAGCATGGGACCTAAATATGGGCGAAATATGGGTTTACATTAGTACGCCTCTGCCTAACCCTTCGGGGACAATTAACATGGGACCTAGGACCATGCGTGATGGTATGATGATGGTATTATTTAAGACTCGTCTACGAAATAATATTGTAGACATTCTGTTGTACTTAATAGAAGGTATATAGTCACTACTTTCAAGGACTATTTGTTAATGTGCGGAGCGAAGGTTACAATGTAGGTAGATACGTATAAGTATTGTTAATAAGAGAGACCGTATTAAAAATTTAAGCAATATTTTTTTTTGTAAAAATAGTCATCATTGACTTTGCCAATAAACACAAAAATAAAAGTAAAGGAAACAAGCAACTCTAACAAAGCTGTTTATGAAATAAAAAACGTTGGAAAACACTTATCGCGCTCGAGTGCAAATCGTCGACTGTCACTTCAAATCCGCCGGCGCCCGGACAAATGGGAAAAAGTAACAAAAATAACAATCAAATAGAGCATCCGCGGAAATGAGATCTGAAGGAATGATCACGCCCGACCCCGGGGACCGGTTGCCTCTTCAAAAAAGACTTAATCTCTCAATTCACTAAGGAGTTAAGCTTTAAAAATATTTCGATAGGCAACAAAGAGCCCCTCGCTCGTCGCGTCGCGGTGTCTTTGACACGTCGCCGCCGGATTTTTTCGCGAGATCTCTTTAGAGACGGGATGTCACTCACTTTGTATCGGCTTTGTCGCGAGAGGTTAAGCGCCGGTTTATTAGGCTTTACTTCCGATTCGCAAACAGAGGGTCGCTAACAGATTCGTTTTCGATGTCGTTTTCCGATTAAAAAAATTAAAACCTATCGAGATTTATCGGCGCAATACCGTATGCGGTGTTTAAAACGAGACCCTCTCGGAATCGATATGAAAATGTGACGAGTGGGGTTGTTCGCCAGCTGGCGGGCATTAATTAAGAATACGTGACAAAAGACGAGACATGCACACAAACACAAGTCGCGTTGAAAAAGGTCCGGATTACGTAACCCTTTTGCGCTTTTGATTTTAAACGTCGCGTGAAGTGCGAACGCCGGTCCGTGGCGTCTAATTTGAAAGGAGACTTGACAAATCTGGCTTCGGCCGCCCCTCGGTTAATCGAGCTTTCGTTACACGTGATGCCGATATGAATGTTGATACAATGAAATAATACGGTGGAGTAGGCGGTCACTATGGTTACAGGGTGGGACCGAAGCCTTATTTGAATGGAACTGTGAAAGGCTTTTAGCCTCGTTTGACCATTCAGAGCGGGTCAGCGTTTTGGGCGCTGACTGTGCTCCGAAGCCGGGATAATTAGCAGGCAAACAAGGAGCGCACAACTTTCACGGACCGTTCAGGTGCTTTGCAAACATCGCAGCAAGAACTTTAACAGCAGTTTAATTGCGAGCAAAAACAGAAGCGCACTGAAAACAGTTTAGTTCCAGTTAAAAGAACCTAGTCGGTTATTGAGGTGAACAAGCATAATAAGCAAAGTGTATCGGACGGGCGAGTTCACAACCGATAACTTTATATTTGACTGTTTAAATCAACTTTTCTTATATTAAACTAAATGACTATGTAATTATAAACTCTATTATTATAATATTACAAAGGTGTGAGTGAATTATCAAATTATTCTTGTCATACCTGTATGTTTAAACTTACGCAGTTTTTTTTAAACATTCGCTATAGAGTGAGTCGTCAGTGCAATTGCAGGGTAACGGTGAAAAAAGGTTAAATTTAGAAAAAATATATTTTTCTAAATTTAACCTTTTGACTGCCTCATTAGTCTAATGGTCCCAAGTGCGACTGCTACACAAGAGGTCCTGGGTTCGATCCCCAAGTCGAGCAAAGTGTTATTGGGTTTTTCTATGAAATTTTCATTAGCAGCTCGGAGTCTAGATTTGTGCCCGGGTAATGGCTATAGGCTCGCCCTCTATAAAATGGGACCCAAACATACCGGCGAACTGTGGGTGTACATTAACACTACTGCCTAACCCTTCGGGGAAAACAGGTGTGATGGTATGTTATGTTATATTTTTAAAGATTTATTTGATTACAGCCGTGGCTAGGCCGGCGGACAATGATGACTCCCTGCATTCTTAACGCAAACGAACTATAATGATACTACTGGCGGTGTTGCCGGCGTCTAAAGGCTGCGGTTGCCGCTTACCATCAGGCGGCTCGTAAGGTTGTTTTTTGTTATTAAGTTGGCAAACGAGCTGACAAGACGCCTGGTGGTAAGTAGTCATTGTCGCCTATGGACACCTGCAATAACTAGAAGAGTTGCAGGTGTCCATGGGAGTGCGTAGTAAGTATGAGTACATGTGTATGAGTTATCTTATAACAATATATATAAAAAGCCACTATTATTTTTATTTTGCATCCATTATTCCCCGAAGGGTTAGGCAGAGGCGTACTAATGTAGACCCATATTTCAACCATGTTTAGGTCCCATGTAATAGAGGGCGAGCCTATTGCCACAATCGGGCACAAATCCAGACTCCGAGCTGCTACTGAGAATTTCATAGAAAAACCCAATAACACTGCTCGACCCGGAATTCGAACCCAGGGCCTCTAGCGTAGCAGTCGCGCTCAGGACCACTAGGTTAATGAGGCAGTCTATTTGAGTTTATGTCTTTAATCTCTTTTTTTTCACAAGTGTGACAAACACAAAGCTACGTGAGAGTTTGAAGTTTATTGAAAATGAGAAATGTCGTACCAGGTTGGCTGAGAGGAGAAATAAATTAAAGTTCAGTTAATGGAATGAGGTACGAAGCTTCAAGAACTTATTAGCTCGCCATCGCTTTCACCTGTTTAAGAAAATGTAATATTATATTGTAAGTGTTGCATTTCTTAATGACTTTTCTCTGAGGAAGAAAATATTTATAGGTACTAATTTACGAACCCAGGACCTTTAGCGTAGCAGAGTATTACGCGCAGGACCAATGCGTTAATGACGCAATTCTGAAAATTTCTTTTATACATACCATGAAAATCACCAAATAACCAATCATAACCATAATCAAATAAAAATGAACATTCCTATCTAACCAGTGGATATTTAGGTGCAGTTCACACGAGTCCATAAATCGAGCGTGTCAACACCAGAGCGGGGTAAAGGTGCGGACACACGAGCTATAAATTACCGCGAGCGTGCGAGTGCGTGCACCGCGACGCTAATCCCGCAGTACGTGACGCGTGTGCCCCGGCCCTAATTGTAGATTGTGGTCGGTTAGTTTCAATAGTCGGTAACTAGAGGTACGTCTTGTCGGCTTGTGAATTATATTAGTGTGGTCGAAATAAGATTAGCTGGAGGATTTGATTAGTAAATCAAGAGTGGTATAAAAGTGTGCACAAATAACTCTGACATACACAGTAGTTTTTTATGTGGGAGAGCCATGCTTCGGCACGAATGGGCCGAATCGACCCGAGTGATATCACGGCCTCACAGAAAACAGGCGTTAAAGAACGCTTACGTTGTGTTTCGCCTAGTGAGTGAGGTTACTGGAGGCCCAATCGAGTTTTAAAAGGTCGGCAACGCACTCGTGACTGCTCTGGTGTTGCGGGTGTCTATGGGCGGCGGTAATCGCTTACCATCAGGCGATCCGTCTGCTCGTTTGCCTTCCTATCCCATAAAAAAAAAAGTTCACCAGACCTTTAAAGTCCCATGTAGTAGGGGCTATTAACCGGGCATAAATCCGAACTACTGAGGATCTCCTAATGACGTCAACAACTCTTTGCTCACCTGGAAATCGAACCCCAAACCTCACGCTCAACAGCCACGCTTAAGATCACTAGATCAATAAAGCACCTATTTTTCATCGTAGTGAAAAATTATTTCTTATGATGATCAAACTACACAATTTTTCTGTTATCCTTTTACATTTACTATATACACAAAAGTCTAATAATCCCTAGCGGGATCGCATGCGGGATTCCAAGTTTTGCTAATACATAATTGGGACCAAATCCCCATTGGAGGTCGACTATACGGGGACAGGTTTCTTAGTGCGTGTTCGCCTACGAAATTAATGAAATTAACCGATCCGAGGTAAACTCAAAGGGAAGAAAGAGGGTGGCGTATTTATTTATTAAGCAACTCTAGTTTATTAAGCGTCACTTCTAATAAGTATGAGATGTTATGTGAATGTATTTGCAACCTCGTTATATTTTTATTATAGTCTTGAAGACTTTTATTTTAAGTTCATCATGACATTTCTTTTCTTAAATAAGACTTTGCCCCACAGTAGGATTTTTTCCTGTATCGTGGGTGCGTTTACAAACACAAATTCTCACATACACGTTTGTGTATGTGAGAATAGGTAGTTGTTCCGGGTCTGGGTGTTTACCCAGACCCGGAACAACTACCTGTAGATCATACAAATATTTGCTCCACGTTGGGATCGAATCTAAAACACGTTGCGCAGAAGCCGATATCTCAGCCGCTACGCCAAATGTGTCGTCAATATACGTCAAATACATATACATATAAGCACGTCTGTATACTTAAGTAGGTGTCCGTATGTTTTAGAATCCTGTATGAAAAAGGAGGCGAGCCAGTAATAGGGCACAAAATAATCTAAACTCCGAGCTGCTACTGAGAATTTCATATAAAATCCAATAACATATTGCTCTATCTTGTTTCGAATCCAGGATCTCATGTTTAGCAATCGCAATTGCTAGCACTAGAACAATGGGGTAGTTAAATGTACTGGTATTTTATCAAGTGAACAGCGTATATGTGCAAACAGCTAAAGCTATGGTTTCGTTGCTATAACATAACATAATATACCATCACGCCTGTATTCCCCGAAGGGTTAGGCAGAGGCGTACTTAATGTACACCCACAGTTTGCCGGTATGTCTGTACGGTATAGGGGGCGAGCCTATAGTCATTCACCGGGCACAAATCCAGAGACCAAGCTGCTACTGAGAATTTCATAGAAAAATCCAATACCTAACACTTTGCTCGACTTGGGGATCGAACCCAGGACCTCTGTAGCAGTCGCGCTTGGGACCACTTGACTAACGAGGCAGTCCTGGTTGCTATCTATTTTATCATTATATCACTTCATTGTTTATTAAAGCATAGGTACAACCGCTTGTCTTTTTCAGTTTCACAGCAAGGCAGTAGTAGTAAATTAAAAAAACATAATTTTTTCTTTGAACGAACGTCTCAGGTTATAAATTCCCTTCACAAATTCAAACGTCGAATTTTAAGTCAAAAGACTAACAACTAGTGTTGCACCAAATGACATAATAACCCAAATTAACAAGTGAACTAGCTGTTGTTACGATCATTACCCCGGTGTAATTCCCGGAGCGAGCGCTATCGATCGCGGGGAGCGACAGAAAACTTTCTAGACAGCTTTTATATGCACCGACTCTTTACCCTGTAAGTATGGAGTTCGTTCGATGAAATGTTCCACACTGTAGGAATGAACGCGCGTTTTGTACGTACTTGATTGACGGGTTAAAATACTAGCTTGGTTGGTACTAGGTATTTAACATTAATAGCTGTTGATCGATTCATGCAGTGTCAGGTCCAATTGTAGAATCAGTAACTCATACTCGTTGTATAGAGTGATTGATATCATATTATTGTTATTCACAATTTATGGCAACTTTTTGAAGAAATAAAAGGAATATAATTTTGTAGGCAAATTTAATTTGTTTTCCAAATTAAAAATGTTCCTAGAATCTAGGTGTTCATGTCTAAATTCGTTAATTGAAAAAAATATAGATAAGAGGATTATTAATAATACAATTATTTGAACTCGCACAACTAATAGACAAAAATAGCACGTTTGGTCCATGGCAGATCATTCAAACAGGATAATTTTGATTATTAAATTATGAGCGTGTTACGTGTAAATGAATATCATATATGCTGTAGCCATAAAAAAAAGGAATAACGAAAATATATCGAAAATAGATTCCACACAAAAGATTTTGTATGTTGTTTGATA
This sequence comes from Acronicta aceris, assembly GCA_910591435.1. Lineage (NCBI taxonomy): Eukaryota > Metazoa > Arthropoda > Insecta > Lepidoptera > Noctuidae > Acronicta > Acronicta aceris. The sequence continues at coordinate 12,865,589 of OU342761.1, read as the reverse complement.
TTTCACTTTAATTATATTTTAGGTAGATACTTACAATTATTTCTTTTGAGAAAGTGAAAAGAGAAACGTACACAGAACCAAATTAGAATAATCCTTAACAACATTTGACAGGATAATTATCTGAAATGAGTGGGGAACGATTTGTGTTTGTTTTTCATTGGTAAGACGTCATCTCTGACGTCAGCGGTGAGGTAGCGTGCATCAGACAGTTGATAGGGGTAGCATCACCGTAAGCTTGTACTTATAATATGGATGATTATGTGAAATGTATGTTCCGTTCATCTATTTCGTCTATCCATCTACTATTTACTATCCATCTCTAATTCATCTATCCATATATGGTCAGAATACGACACGGGACCTTTAAAATTATTCAATTGGAGGTTTGGATGAGAAATATCGCAATCAGGTCTTGGACAATGGCGTTGGTTGGACTAAATTCATCGTTTTTTTATCGAAATTATAGAAAGACTATAGATATAGAAAGACTTTTAACACAACATAACATACCTACCATCATGTCTGTATTCCCCGAAGCGTCAGGCAGAGGTGTTTTTTTTTAATATTTTATTTATATTTTGGCACAAACAGTCAAAAAGAAACACTAGTACTAAAATGGATAATTACAAATATGATAGATAAATAGTGCCGAAACTTACAAGTAAATATTCATTACTATGGTGTGTTGATGTGTAGTTACTGAGATTTAAACACAGTTTATAATGTACATTATACAGCGTAAAATGGATAAACTTAGCATACCAATACACACCCAGAGCTACGAACAGAACCGGACAGCTACTGGACTTTTGTCTCTTGACTTTACATCCACAGTTCACCGGTATGTTTAGGTCTCATGTAATAGGGGGCGCCTATTGCCATTAACTGGACACAAATCCAAACTCAGAGCTGCTGCTGAGAATTTTATAGAAACACCCAGAGAACACTTTCCTCGACCTGCGGTTCGAACCTAGAACCTGTAACGTAGCAGTCGCGATTACGACCACGAGAATAATGAGGTAGTAATGAAGCAAAATTTCTTTTCGTTCTTTTATTTTTTTTTCTTTATTTAGAAAAAAACCTTGCCCCACACTAGGATTTTCTCCTGTATCGTGGGTGCGTTTACAAACACAAATTCTCACACACAAACGCCCAGACCTGGAACAACTACCTGTAGATCATACAAATATTTGTTCCGTGTGGGGATCGAACCCACAACACGTGGTGCAGAAGCCGATCGCTCAACCGCTACGCCAATCGTGTCATCGTAAAATAAGTAATATCTGATAGAAAGAAACTGGCTTCAGTAGGTACTTATACATTGACATGCTTTTAATTACTTCGAAAAAGCCCGTCTACATGTCACTCACGTTACCGTTAACGATACAGTTAAACGTTAATTCCCTTACCGTTTCATCTGAACAAGTACAGGACGTAATCGTGAGATCCCATATGGGGATGTCTAATCAGCTATGAAAATTAGGTTCCGCCGCATATCAGCTTTGTACCGTTAATGTGGAATTTAATTACTATTTCGAAATATCATATTAGAGTGATGGATGGAAGGAGACATTCTTGATGTTTAATTTGCCGTTCCCCGTAATATGGGCTTGTTTATTCGATTATTTGTGTTGCCTCGTGGGGCTTGGATAAAATACGGAGGTATTTTGATTATGAGTTGCTGTATACATAAAGAAGACTAGCTTCTGCCCGCGACTTTGTCTGCGTGGACTTCAGGATTGGGTCCGACCTGGATAAAAAGTAGCCTATATCTTATTCCAGGCTATAAACTATCTGTGTGCCAAATTTTATTCAGATCCGTTCAGCCGTTCTGGCGAGAAACAGTAACAAACATCCATACATCCATACTCACATACCTTCACGTTTATAATATTAGTAAGGATATATCAGAAATTATTACACTTATATAGTTAGGCGGTTCACTTTTATACTTATTGTTTCCTCTAAACCGTCAGAATACAATAATTTCAATAAATTTTCAAGAAAACATTCTTAGAGTTTCTGGAAAAAAGTTAATACTTTCTTAGTCTGCACTGCAAAGTCCAAGAAACAGTAAATATCACGTCAAAAGCCATAGATCCTACGTCCCATGTAGAGTTCTGGCCTAACCATCGATCATCCAATTAGTACAGTGATCAATCATCTGGCGGATCACTCCCTAGGACCCGATGATTTTTCCCACTCTTTTGTACAACCTCCCGGGACTTGTTAATCACTCGTGTGAAGGATGTGGGCTGTAAAACCTTGATGGATTATTATTTTTATGTATTTGAGTGTTGTATTTTCGATTTTGAGGTGTTTTGGATGTTGGATTTGATGAATATGTTAATAATACCAATTTCATAAAAGCGGTTTGATTTGCAGTTTACAAGTAAGTGTATTTAACCGACTTCAAAAAAGGACGCGGTCCTCAATTCGATTGTATGTTTCTTTTTTGTATGTTTGTTACGCGATTATTCCGTCAATTATGAATCGATTTTGATGATTATTTTTTGGTCCGTAGATCATACTTCAGAGGTGGTCTCATAACAATTTGGTTAAGATCTGATCACAAAATTTACAATAAAATGACAATAACACGTAACGACCGAGTAAATGATAACATCATCTAGGTATACGTAGGTATATATTGTACAATTCTACTTGCTACTGTAAATGTTGAAATAAAATAATGGCGAAATCAAAAGATCCGATCAAATCAAAGGCACCGACTTCCGAAATTGTTTCGCACATAATATTATTTTTTATGTTTTGAAGGCGGTTTAACTTTTTCTTTAAAGGTATTTTATTTATAAAAGTTAATAATATTAGCCAACTACCAAGGACAGTTTTAATTTTAACTGTTTATGCTTGCGTACCTATGTCATTTTCCTACCCAATTTGAGTTACAGTGACCGCTATAATAGATTATAATTATGGCTACAACTACTATTACTGGAGGCCTTTTGACATTTGAAAAAAAATACAGGAGTCAGGTTGTAGTTTTAAAATTTAAATTTTTTTAGTGCAGAAATCAGAAATTTTATTGGTAGACTCGAAAGTAGACTAGAAAGAAATGTTAGTTTAACAAAACTGACACTTCTTTAATCACGATACAATAAAACTCAACAAAACGACACGCTATAAAAAGATGAACAATAATTCTTTTTTATTACGCGCCAAAGTGGGAATCTCATTGTCAGCCAGGAAATAAATAATATTGGGAAGGAAAAAGAAAGGGAAATAACACAACATAAAATATTAAGATTCACCCTGGATTGGCATCATTCTGCGGTCGGCGCGGATTCCTTATAGGGGTGGCGATACCTACGTCTTTGAATGTTAATGCTATTTGCATATCCGAAGTCATGAAATAAATCAGCCGAGACGGACAGCGGGGACGGCTATTCATTATGCTCCTCTTTGTCTACACGACTACCAATTAATGCAAAAAAAGCTTTATTATTGTTTCTTTGCTTCACTCTCATCTAAATTCTATTTGGTAGAAAATCGTGATGTCATTATTGTATTCAAGAGCTTTTTGAAATCCCTGAAATAAACTTTAAATCACAATATCCGCGCGAGTCGCGAGGTGAACCCTTGTGCGGATAATGTTAGGATCCACCGTCAAATTGCGCTGTATTGTGAGTCAAACGCGAGAAAAACGGAGAAAGTGTTAGGGCAGCATTTACATAAGTTGAGACAGAGGGTCTCGTGCAATACATATGAAAATATTCAGGGCCGAGGTGATGAGAGCCCTCCGGCGACTCTATGCATAGCCTTTATGATGGGGAAAATATTTACAGCCGGTGCGAAAACGCAATATTTATGGAGCAACTGAAAATAACGCGCGCGAGGGAAATCTGCCAGCATTCAGCGATGATGCGGTTTATTGTTTTACATTTGATGGCTAATAAATTGTGAGTTATGGCACGAAATTTTCTACTCTAGAGCTTTTAGTCGGATTTAATGTTGTTACGGTATAAAATACTTAAAATAACTTCCATGTCGTAGGTCGACACAGTTGTTCGTCGCGGATAGCGTGGTTTTGTTTACAAGTCAGTCTACGGTTATCGATTGCGGGCGGGAAAGTTTTTATGAATTAACCGTCAAACAAGTAAAGAAGAACAATGAAAAAACAAACTCTTCAAACAAAAATCGATGACAATCTGGGCCAAAAACTTCGGCAGAACTTCGTCGGCAAAAAGATTTATATACTTATAAAAAAGTGAACGGGAAAAGAAGTTTTGGAAAAACTTTAAATTGCGACCTTGAACCGGTTGAACTTTGTTTCAGATTACTATTAGTGAAGTTGAAGGCTGGAAGTTTTTAATGGGAAGGGGTTGATATGCGGCGGACAGTTCGCGTCATTAAGTTGGGGGTGAACTTACTGTACATGATGGGGATATTTCGCTTTTGATTAGGGGGCTATCCCCTGATTTTGTTTAATATCTGGTACACGTTTTGTATTTGTGAATAGAGTGCGATGAACCAGGGATCGATCGCGGATGGGTAGAGCGCCCAGCCGCGGTCGACGTCAAACTTTTGGGTCGGTTTTAATGAAACAATTCCCTAACTTGAGTGAATTTGGGTCATTGTGTACAACACTTACGCGTAACGCTCGTGAGGCACGGATTTCATTTGATTGCTTTCAGATATTAGCGGAGATACAAGTAAACACTGTGAATACTAAGTGGACGTTCCTCTTTGTTTGCTGCGACTTTGTTGGGCTGACATTACAATGTTAATTTTTAATATAAAATGATATTACAGTTATAAGATAACAACACTACCGTCTATAGATACACACGTGGATATCATAATAATATCTGCAATGATGAGATTGTAGAATCTCTGTGGCGTTCACTGGGAGATGCCTACGTCCGGCAGTGGACGAATATAGGCTGATGATGATGATGATGATGATGATGATGATGATGATGAATCATGATGGGATTCGTCAAGTTTTTCGCGTGAGCTTCATAACTCGTGTTTGAACACTAAATTACCTAATGTTTATTGATGATGCAGTGAAAGCAAGTCTTCCTATAATACACTTGCCTTACCGCAACTTGAAGGTAACGTGATTGTAGGTATCGAGAACTGCAGATATAGGAGGAATCCAATCGTATACGGTATAAAAGTCGAGAAGCAAAAGGTTTCGCAAAGCGAATTGAGAATGAAAGAAGTATTTAATGAAGAATATTTAAATAAAGTAAAAGGTAATTAAAAAAAACCCTAATGTAATTTATTATTTTATTTATTTATTCACATTTATTTCAGGACAAACATCCCATCATCATATATGATTACTTAATAATACTTTTTTTTTAATTTGTGACAGGCTTACGGTTGATCGCCAGTTCGCCTGATGTTAAGCGACACTGCGATCTACGATGGAGCGCGCTTGCCTAGAAGAAACCGATTCACTCGAGATTTGAAAACACCCAGATGATATCTATCGGGGAAGACCCACTCGGGAAGCGCATTCCACATTTCAGCGGTACGCATGATAAAAGTGGACTTAAAGTAAGTAATACTAAACTTTATTAAAAATATGTTGTTGTAGCCTTACAGGTCTTTATATAATAAAAGCAGTCTTGTAAAGAGTAAATCTTAATAGATAAAAATAAATTAAATCTAATAACCCTTATTTCGTCTTGTCTCAAAAACTTGTAAAATAAAAAAAAATATACATTTAACATTTCCATCTAAATGGCATTTAAACGGGACAGCCTCGTCAATTGCGACATCGTTTTCTTTATTAACTGTTAAATAGAACTGGGTGTTTATGTAAATTGTTATTGTTTTTTTTTTTAAAGAAAATCCTCGTTTGACACGTAGAGGGCGCTCGTTATTAAGTCCTGCTTGGGACACAATGGGATTTTGAAGGTAAATAAGTCTTTAAAAGAGGAATAAGTAAATTAGAAGCGACAAGATAGGAATCTCCCCTATTTTTTTTGAAGGTTGGGGCGAGAAAAAAGGCGATCGCCTTAGAGTAAGTACCTTTAGGTTGGAAAAGCATGGAGACTCATCTAGTAGACAAAGTATTTTTTAATACGCGGTTCTTGTGCAAAAGATATATTCATGTAATTATTATAGTGATGGGATTTTTTTTACAATTCAACTATGCAAGAAAAGAGTTAGTTAGTTGTTTTTTTTTAATCCAAGAGAAAAATAAGTTATATACAAAATAGATAAAGCAGTTTAAGTAATTTCAGTTCCGTAGCAGATACTTTCGTATTTGTTTTTATTTGAATGTAATTCAAAACACTTCCTAGAAAAAAAAAACAACATGAAAATCCGCCTCCACGCTAGTCTTCTTAAAAAAAACTCTTATAGGGTGAGTGCGGCGACACTCGGCCGGTATCATAACAGCTGCTCCCAGCGATACCTACTTATTAAGCCATCGACCGGCCGACTACAGGCACCTTTACCGTGTCTGTCCTCCGCCATTATACCCGCTCATGTTTTTAAATTATAATCTCAAGATGGATTATGGAACAATTTTGGGAGCCAATTATCCGCCATGTTTACAGTGACGCGTTGTAAACAGCTATTATATAAAAAAGTTACGGTAATGTTCGTTCCTAAAATGTATATAGTATATTGTATTAAGGTGAGATGTGAAAAATAACCTTTTAAGAGTCCGGCGGACCGGATTTCTCTTACAAACGTAATACCGAAATAAATCGTAATTCAAACACAATTTAATCAAATTGTACTATTATTCGGATTCCGATACCGTTAATCTAGGTTCCTACGTTACCATTTCGTCCAAAATACTTCACTGGAAATAAATGTAAGCGAATATAATTTTTTTATAACTTTACATTTAAGTTTGGGACGATTTTCCGGTCTTTTATTTCCAGTGAAGTAGTAGTAGACGAAATAGTACCGTAGGAACCTAGATTATAGGTATCCAAATCCAAATAATAACTTATTTTGATAGAATATTATCTGGATTATGATTTATTTCGGTATTACGTTTTCGTGGGCAGTTAAGCTTCGCCGGACACTTAAGAAACGCTAGTGACTTTCAGTGTACGATTCCAAAGAAAAAATGATACTACCTATCTCCATGAATACAATATGAAATTATAAATATTCAAGCAATTAATTTAGTAATTTTATTGATTAGAATAGGTTATAGTCCACCAAGCTGACCTATCACCTGTTTGAAGAACAAAAGTTTTTCAGTAGGTACTACGTTAACAAAATTTTGCTTTTATCTGTTAGCAAATAAAATTCTGCAAAAATATTATCCAAGGGCACATGGAGGGTTATCCTCCGACAACAGTTTAGCAAAAGGTCAGAACAATTTCCTAAACGATGCCCTGATTACGTATGAGGCGTAGTAGGGGCTTCAATTAGCTTCGTTTGCCGAAGGGTTGTCTGGATGTGGCAGCTGTCAAAATATTCTCGTTTTAAATTAATTCTTCCAGTTTAAAGTTTTAAAGTTAATGCATAAAAACCCACATGAAAAATATACATTCAACCAATCTCGATTACGTAATGGCATTAATACCATCACACCTGTATTCCCCGAAGGGTTAGGCAGAGGCGTACTAGTGTATACTCACAGTTTGCCGGTATGGCCTATTGCCATTAACCGGGCACAAATACCAAAATTCGAGCTGCTACTGAGAATTTCATAGAAAAACCCAAAAACAATATAAAATCTATGCGATCGTATTATATGTAGTTAAAACTTTTGTTTTTATATTTGAAAAACTAGTAACACAGCTCTAAAGGGCAGGCATTTCGCAAGTTGCAAAATATAAAAATTACGTTAAAAAAGTACATCTCGCGAAAGTGTTGCTACCTTTTAGAATAAAGATAAGTATATTTTATGATGAACAACGAAAACCTAAACACTTTATTAACCAATAAAATTATTCTTATGTGATAGATAAGTTGTCTTTTGCCATTAATGGTAATTTACAAATGCTTCCATTTATGGTGCCCAAAAGACGGTAGAAGAGAAAGTCTGAAAATGATCTTACAAAGTGTAGGCCGCCATGGCTCCCCGAAGTCGCCCGGAGGCTTCGAGGCGTGCTGTACCGATAGAGAGTTTAAGAGTTATGCAAATGTTATGGACAACAAAAAAGTTAATGTCAATGATAAGTGCGGGCCCAGGGGGACGATCACGCGCACTCCCACTTTTTTCTTGACGGTACTCATTGGACAGGGATTCTTATTTGCGCACGGCTATTGTATAACCCTCTTTAATTTATTTTTTTATTTTGTTATTTTGCAAGTCGTTTGCAGTGTTGGAGATCAAATTTTATGTACAGTAAAAATAAAGTAAACAAGGAATATTCTAAATAAGATAGGTAAGTATACTTATTGTCAATCAGCATTAAATGATAATAAGAATTAACTTAAGTACAAAAAAAGATCACACGTGATACAAATATAATTTAAATGCACAACAACTAATAATATATTTGATATGCACTCTCCCATTATCACTAAAAAATCCACATTTGCACGTCACCTGTCGGGATATTCATGTTCTACTCTTATTACTAGAACATTCATTAAAATTGACAGAGGAGACCATTACAAAGTCTAGTCTAGGATGCTTAACAAAAACAAAAAAATATTAGGTACATACTGATAAATATTAATATATCTTTTTGAGAATAACACCAACAATTTTTTTACACAAATAAAAAAAGCATAGATATTTCAACCTTCTCACCAGTAATTGACATCAAACAAATTTACAAAAATTATAAAAACCTCTTAACCCCAGTGCTTTCAATCACCCAGTCTCATTTAACCGAATTCCCGTCACCGTTTGCATCCGATTGTCCTCAAGAGACTCGCGAGTGTCTGTAAAAAGTCCTTAACTGAAGTACGTGGAATTAGAAGCAGGTTAGCGGAGGGGCCCCGAGATCCTATTAAGAGCCGGGTGATGCAGGTGTCTAGCTGAGGTTTTAGTGGCAAAAGTCAACGAACTAAGTAGACCTATAACTATTTTGAATGCAAGGAGAGGTCTGTTAGACAATTCGGAAATGTTGTTTCGTCCAGTTTATAATTTGGAATGTACTAGGTAAACTATGGGCCAGAGATTAAGGTTTTTTTTTAATTTAACTGGTTTTGCACTAGAGAAGTCCTGTATCGCGAGGGATTTGACTTAGTGGTGAGGTAACCACCTTAACCACCAAGCGTGCAGTCATATCGATGTTTATGGGTCCAGCGGAGCCTGAATTGCCCACAAAACTTAATACCAAAGTAAATAGTAATCCAAACAATATTTTATCAAATTGTGTTAATATTCGGATTTGGATACCGTTAATCTGAGTCCCTACTGTACCATTGTATCTATTACTACTTCCTGAAAATAAACGACCGGAAAATCGTTCCGAACTTGGTAAAGTTATCAAGCAGTGCATTCGCTTACATTTATTTCCAATGAAAAATTTTGGACGAAATGGTGGACTAGACCTAGAGTAACGGTATCAGAATCCGAATAATAACACAATTTAATTAAATTGTGTGTGAATTATGATTCACTCGTATTTCGGTATTACGTATGTGTGAGAATTTCGGTCCGCAGGGCTTTAAAAAATAATTCTTTATTTCTTCTATATAACCACAAGGACAACAAGTACCTATAGTAATACATTACAATTTTTTTTGTTGTGGTTACAATTGAAACCACTATGTAAACCCTACCTCCTGAACTAGGTGGGAACCTGTATCTAAGGAGATAGAAATGTTTGAATAAATGTATAATTATGTGAAATAGAACTACATGTTGAATACGAATCACAGACACGCACACAGTTCGACTGAACAAAAAAATATAAATGTTCAACACACAAGGCTACAAGTTGCCTTCAATATCGATCCGTCAGCATCTCAAACCTAATCTTAAGTAGCATGCCGTAGGTGAAGTTTTACATGCAAATGAATTAATTCTTCGCGTCAGAGTGTTCCTGGTGCATCGGAGAAGGCGATGCCTCGTTGCATTTATAATGTGAGTTCATTACCTCGCCAAGCCTCGACTAGTCTACGAGCTCCCGTAATGGGTTCGGAAGAACGTTCGCTTCAATTATGAGTGGGATATTAAATCGGTAGCTATCTATTGGTACATGTGTTCGTCGAGTTTTGCATTTGTTCCGCGCAGTAAGGAGCTGAACACGTGTGGTTTTATTGTAGCAAAATTAAGTTCCATATGTAGAAAGTTGAAAAATTAACGCTCAGCATGTTCAGGAGTCAGCATTTTCTATGAGGATTAAACGTTGGCAATATTAGTTTTTAGCGTAAACAAACCCCCGGAGAAGTGAAAAAAATTGAAATATTTACACCGCAAACTTACAACGTACTGGATTTTTAAAGAAAAAATCTTAAACAGGGTTTGTTAAAAGAAAAAAGGACAGTGCTTTAAAATTTTACGAAGCATTCGCCCGGTTTAACATATTTTCCTTGAGGCATTGCGGGCTCGTGTGCATTTTTAATTTTTATATCCACTCAGCCGTGGATGACGCGTTGAATTTTTACTGAAGCAGGTCTTTCGGTCTTATTAGCAGGGGCGGGTTAATTGTACAACAAGCTCAACTAACAATGTCGTTTGCGGTGTTTTTGTAAGAATGCATGAATTTTAAGAGCTGGTTAATATTTTTTAGCTTTTAGCTACTTAGGGTTGGCCGTGAATTAGTTATAGAATGGTATTTTCATACGGAATAAGAATATATAATAATAGAAATAAGTGACGTTGCTTTTATTTTATGAACACTCATGTAGCACGGATGAGTTGAATTCTACAAATAATTCACAGAACAAACACATATCGAAACCAACATAAATCACATCGTGATTCATGGAGACATACAAAAGAAATGCCGAAGCGAATGAGATCTACATTCCGTAAGCATTCACGACACTTCAAAGGAGCCACTAAGTTCCAAGTTTACCAAAAACTTGGCTTCAAATAAAAATCCTGTGTCATATGTAATAAAACAGAAAGGCGATGTTTATCGCGGGTAGGTGCAATGATTTAGCGAGACAGCCCTATTTCATGGGTACCTCGGGCTCAAATTGAATTGATATGTTTCTGCTAACGGTGGCGCGCGTTTTTCTCTACACATATCGCTTATGATGCGCGCCAAAGCGGCTGGAAAAATGGGTGTAGGGTTAGAAAAAAAGGTGAAAATATGTGTGTTTAAGGGGTTGGTTTGTTGAGTAATCAGTATTAAATTGGGTTACGTTTGTGTATGAATTTACTAAATACTATAGGTAGGTGTGGGGCAGGCATGTGTGCTGTATGTCGGACAGCTTGTGGGCTTGATTTTCAACGGAGTGGAGTACACAAGGCGTTAGACGACGTGGGAGACCCAAATGGAAATGGCGGGACAAACTGGACCTATTTGAGAAATTGGGCTGAAAAAGCACTAACCCGTGAGGAGTGGAAGAAGAATAAGGAGGTTTTTGTCTTTTAATGGGTCAATCCGGGCTAATAATAATAGTAGATATTAGTTACAGATTGATTACCGGTTTTTGAAAAGACGGTGTATTTACTATTGATCTTTTAAAATATATAATATAATAATTAAATAAGGAACTTTAAGGAAATTACATTAAGTATCAAGTAACAAGTAACAAGAGCATAACTCTATATTTTCTTTAGCAGGTACGGTTTCACAAAATACCAGTTCTACCATAAACCAAGCACTTTATTTTGCTCACCGTACCTAGTGATATGAAGTGTGAGATAGGGGTGTAGTAAAGAGTGCAAACGACCGGGCCACAGTGTCAGCCGCTCCAATGCACGCTAAGAACATTGCCAATTTTACATATTTCACACCAGACAAGCACTGGATCGCGAACACATACATCATTATGATTTATCGAAAATGATTTCAATACGAGTTATAGACGTGGTTGACTTTCTCAAGTTATGTTTTTAACTGATTGTCTATTGTTTTATTTTCAAAAAATTTACAATGCTAAAGTACGAGTAGACGAAAGGATTTTTCTAAATAATAAGAATGATTTTTGAGACAGGACCTAATTTTGAAAACCTAATACTTAATTTAGATTATTTTATGGTCAATTTATTGTCTTGCAATTGTTTTTTAATTAACGAAAGGTAAAATAAATCTTTAAAATTAAATTAGGAATGCGGAAAAAAATATTTGCCTGGTAAAACGTCAAGTATCAAGAATGATGACACAAATTGTCATACTTTTCGGTGCGGTTACTATATTTTACTACGATAGCTACCGACTACACCCACTCTTCAATCTCGAAACACTTTAAACACTCCATTCACCGATAAACCGCAACGCATACAAAACTTGTTCACTTTGAAAAATGTATTAGTAAACTGTGTCCCCTGCAGTGAAGTAAACTACACCTTGGGCCAACTGTATCAAAATGATAAAAATGTTGAGATCCAATAACCATTCATCCATCAAGTGTCAAGATATAATCTCTGGGCGGCGGCGCGAGAGCAACCTGCTTAGCCCTCGACTCGGGGAACTCGCCTAATATAAAAATGCCTGAAAGATTTACAGGTTTCACTCAGATATCGCTTACAGATTTCGCTCGCATTGTGGCGGGGAAGTGGGATATTGACTCTAGGTGTAAGGAAATCGTTTTGGATAATATTTATTCGTTTTGTAATAGGAAAGAAATCTATAGCTTTGTCGAATAAATGGCTTTTGTTTCAAAGCTAGTTATTAAAAAAAATCGAAATATGATTTTTATTTTAAGCCATGTCAATATTTTTCCATTGTTTTTGTATCGTGTGCCTGAATAACTCAAGTAGGTTTAAAGTGTACCGAATTCAAAATGAAATTCCAGATTTCGTACAAAATACAAACTTTTCAAAAGCAATAAAACATACAGATATGCGTTTATCTACCCCAAAACTTGAGTACACTCGTTCCAAGATATCATTTCTACGCGGGGCAGTAAGAAATCTGTTTGTATCAGCCATTCCGGGCCAGCGAGCGATTTAAATCTCTTAAGCTCGGTGCGACCGGCCGCGGGCACCACTCTACGACTCACAAATCTTTCATAATCTAAAAAGATCCTTCGAGGGGCGTTTTTCATAGTGTACTTACAGCCTTAAAGGTCGAGGGCGCACAAAAAACTATCCCCACAAAGGTAAGTTACATATCGTCGTTGGATCATTTTGAACAATCGGCTCTCTCATGATTCCGTTGTTGTTTTAATTTTATTTTCCCGTATCGTGTCGTATATTTATATTTCACGATGTGGGGTCGTGCAGGTACCGGTATTCATAAGCAAATACAAGGCGAGGGACCCCATAATTTTCGGTTTGCATTTTTCCATCGTGACCGCGAACTCGATTTTCACTCCCAAGGGCGAGCGGACGCTCGGCCTCAAAAATATTAATGAAAATTTTTACATAAATTTATTCGACTGAGGGGCTCATGCGTCGTTCTGAGAGCCGATGGGGTCCGCTCCTGTTTTTTATTTATTAATTTAATGGTATTTTCGGTCTAATTACCTGACTGAGGTATAATTCATTGGCTTTGTATAACGAGTATTTGTGGATACTCGTGTGTGGATAATTTATAATATTGAAATAAAAATCGGGATATTTTTCCGTTTATGTTTTGCGTATGATGTGTATTGTTGTCTCCTTGTGATTTATTATTTAATTGGTTGATTCATATTACACCTATGTTTTGGATACATGGCATTTTTATTAATTACATAACATACCATCACGCTTGTATATCCCAAAGGGTTAGGCAGAGACGTAATAATGTACCTACACCCACAGTTCGCCGGTATGTTTAGGTCCCATGTGTCCCATGGCAGAGGCGAGCCTATTGCCATTAACCGGGCACAAATCCAGACTCCGAGCTGCTACTGAGGATTTCATAGAAAAACCTAATAAAACTTTGCTCGACCTGGGGATCGAACCCAGGACCTCTAGCGTAGCAGTCGCGCTTGAGACCACTAGACTAATGAGGCAGTCAATCTTATAAATAAATTTCGCCAAATCACAGGATTAGTGGTCGATAAATATTATTATCAAGTGGAATTATTACATTAGTACCCACCAGGCCATATGAATGTTGGTACCCAAATACCGTGTAGGTACTCATACATCCATCACAACTTTAGCTCCCCAGTTTATTGAGTTCACTATAAAAAGCAAAGCATTCTTGGCTTTAACCCTTCACCGGCGGCATCAAAAGAACAAACGCAATATATCGGGGGTTCGGCTTAATTTGCCCGCTACCTAACTTTAATGCGAGTAGCCCACCCGAATGCTCCAAATTACTCCGCGATATTTTTAACGTGCGGAATGCACCCGTTTTAGGTTACGCTTACGTTATTAACTGGATCGTTCGCAGAGCAAGGGTTAAGGAGGTTGATTTTCATCGAATAGTAAAATAATTTTGATTAAATTTTCTCGATTTTTATTTGTAACACTTAAATTTTTTAGCTCGTTTAATTAAACCCGATTGGTTGTTTGTAAGACTTACCTAAATCAGTGCACTGATTTTAATTAAATTTCTACCTTTTTTATGGTGCAAACAAGCAGGGGTCCGTGGATTTCTAATTCGCCGCGTTGTGCTAAGACAAGAAATTTTTTCTCCGAATGAATTTCCCATCTTAGGGGACATTGGCTTCTTGCCGTGTTTACAAAACTCCCGACGAGTCCCACTTTGTTGTTTAATGAAATTATCGGTTTACCGAGTAAATGAACAAAGCCAGATTTCGCTTTCGGTCGGTCAAAAAGGGGGGTTGTTTTTGTTTTGCTCGGTAGTACGAATGGACTCCTTTGTGGTATTCCTTAGCTTGCCGCTGTACTTAATCAATTATGATCGATTCGTTAATTTGAGATGCAAAGGGGATTGATGTAGATTTAAAATGGTAGCTTTCTAGTTTTAATTTTTGGATGAGAAATTTTGGAATTTGATTTAAAATATCGCTTGTAACGCTTTACTCATTAATGTCTTGCTTGTATGTTTTCGAATGTTATTAAATTCCTAGATATTATTAATTCTTAAAATTATAGCATAGTATCTCATCATATTTTTCTTCTTAATTTGTTTTTATTTTTAATTTGCTGTTTTTTGACTCTCTCTCTTTTCTATTTATAAAGTTTTATTATTTTTTTATGTGTAAACACTTTTTTGGAACCAGTGCTGGTGAAAATCTATCTGTGAAAGCTTATAATTAGCAAAATCATTATTTATTTTGTATATTAACGAGTTTTTAATTAGTCGGTAAGCTTTCCTAAAATAATTAGATAAGATAAGATAATTTTAAAATATAACTATGTAGGTACGTTTTACGGATTTTATCGGGAATTATCTTTGACAATGTATGGTGTAAAGGATCCGAAACAGAGTTAAGAGTGAAATAATGAAAGAATATAATTAATACGATATACTTATTCTAGTATAAGAAACCTCAACATCAATATACTTAGTTTTAATTCAACAAATAGCAAAACAACATTTTGCTGTATAGGTATAGAAGAGAGAGAAAAAGTCTGGGTATATACCCTCACCTTTATCTAAATAAAACACGTTCACACACGCCCAACTAATAGGTGCAATTAGAAACGGCAATGAAAGAATATGGCGACCCTCGTGACACTAATGGCCGCTCCACTTAATTATATAAAGTGCTTAAGTAAATGATAGCTAATTCAGGAGCGTGCTCGACGTCCCGTAAACAAGAGGTGTGACTTTCCACCATTGTTGGCCATGACGGCGATCTGTCACTTCCACTTCCGCCGCGGTCCTTCCCGTAATTCTTTTTGTCATTGTTGCCCTTTCTTGGAAAGAATACTTTCTTTTTTCCATCCGGTGCGTGCAATTGTCACCCTCCCGTTGTGTTTGTTGCGAGCTTTGATTAAATACCGCTGTCAAATTTTGTTAATTTTTCCTTCCTGTTGACTTTGGAGTTTTTCACAAAAAAAATCTTCATTTTTTTTTACAAAAAAAAATGTTAGAATAAGGACGCTTAAGATGTAAGCTCCACTTATTAATATTACAAATGATTGTGATATGCTGTCAAATATTTTGATGCTAAATTTTTTTTTTATCCGTGTCGTCGGCGTGTCGGTGCAAAATTTACATTTAAATAGAACATCTGCGGGCAGGTCGACCCTCCTAAGGCTTCTTCGGCGATTTTCTTACCCGCTAATTTGTAAATCGCTTCGTAATATAGAAAAATTAAAATGCTGATGTCATATTTTACTCGCTATTTATATGCTAATATTGACGTTTTGGAATCGACGAAGGGACGGGCTTTTCATTAAAATATCAATGGGTAATCTGCGAAGGGACTATTTAAGACCTTTAAATCAAATTCAGACGATGTGGGTAGAATATTAATATACTGACGCATCTCGAAAAGTTTCAAGTAATTCCTAATGGCAATCATAAGAATTCTAAATCTTATTCAGAGTAACAACTCTGATGAGCTTTAATCTTGACGCTTATCCCATCTCTCAAGGCGTAACATCGCTGCAATTATTTGTAAGACGGAAGGGTTGAGACGGGCGAAATGCCGCAGTATTCGTAAATTAAGCACTTTCGCCGGCGCGGGGCTCAGTAAATATTATTTTTTTATGTTAATAACCACGCGATTGCGTTAATAAAGCCTTACATCTCGTAATTAGCCCGCCATTGTCTACGGAGGCGGTGGAGCGGGGACGAGAAATGAATTGAAATCATTCCTGTGAAAGGCTTGCCATAATCGCGCCTGAATAGATTAGTACATGTAAGTTTTATTAAGTTACTCTTTAGGATTTTTATTTCTTCAACAAATTACTTATACTATAGGAAATCTGAAATACTGATGAAGTTTTGAGACCGGGAAGCGACTTAGTGAATTAATTATTGTTTTTTAATTAGTCACGATATTTTTTTTAATATTAAGCGTATTTGTCATCATCTTCCTAGACTTTTCTAAACTAATTTGAGGTCAGTTTCAGTGTAATAAGATGCGGCTGAATACATCACCATATTACACGAGATGAATGCCAGTAGACCTTCGCAACCCAATATTTGCCCAGTACCAATACTCGAAATTATAAATTGGTTATTAAGTTATTTAATAGTAAAGGAAAAAATTCAATCGCGGGCAGGATTCGAACCTGCGTCTTCTGGTTTGATATACCAGACGCTCTGACCTCTAAGCCACCGCGAACCCTACCCGCATGATTGAAATTTTGCCTTCACATTCTGAATTTACGTCATAAGGTGACGTTTGGATTGAATTTTTTCCTTTACTATTAAATAACTTAATAATCTTAGCATGGAAAATGCAAAAAATTATAAATTGGTTGTTAGGATTTTTCACTATTTCAGGATTTTTATCACTGCGGCAAGGGCAGCTTAACCTTGGAGTTGGGTTGAATATCGTAGTTATTAGCCACACGCCTCTCTAATATATTTTAACACATACACCTGTTTAATATCTTGATTTATTTTCATATCCATTGAGATAATACAAATGTATTACCTACAAATAATACCTACATTGAACTTTCTTTGAAGAATCAAATGTTCCATACCATCACGCTTGTATTACCCGAAAGGTTACGCAGCGGTGTACTTACTGTTCTCGTACAGCCACAGTTTGCCGGTATGTTTAGGTCCCATGTTATACTGGGCGAACCTATAGCCAAATACAAACTCCGAGCTGCTACTGACATTTTCAGAAATATCCAATAACATATTGCTCAAACTGGGTATCGAGCCCAGGATATCTAGCGTAGCTAGCTTACGGAATGTTCCAATTTCGAGCAAAATATTTGCATTCGTTAACTCATAGATAGACTAATCAGTTCCGCTGAGCGGTGCAGCATCATCGTCTCCGCAACACTGGCTCCATTAATTAATAAATTAAACAAGACTCTTCTTAATTCTTGAGCCTCAGCCGCTACCAAAATATTTGCCATGTATAAATTCACGCCGGCGATGATGAAGACAACCCTTCACCGCCGGGCCTTCTTTATAGCTCTATTTGTGTATTTTAATTACTGTCATTATATGCTAATGACTACCATCCCTTTTTCTTATCCTCCCAAATGGGTTATTGCAGACTTATATCTATATCGCGCAGTTTTGTCGAGTAATTTTGAAGATTTAAATAATAATAATGACTCAACTCCGACTTGGAAGGATTATTCATTTTTTTCAACGGCCCAATGTTTTGATTAATTGTTTTGGTGCCGCATGGAGACTTTCTTAGTAATTTGTTTTGTGTTATTAATTTGACGAGGAAGTCGTTTGGTTGGTTGTATTTGACTTTTGTAGATTAAGAATTATCTTTTTAGATTAAGTATAAGGTAACTTGATAGTTTAATGGTCCTAACCGCGAATGCTGCACTTTGAGGTCCTGGGTTGTCGATTCGATTTTCTCAACGGCGAACTGTGGGTGTATACCTCTGCCTAACCCTTCGAGGAATACAGGAGTGATGGTATGTTATATTAGATTAAGACTTGCTTTTGTTTGACTTGATTAGTAATAGTAGTTTTTGATGTATACACCAGCTTAATCAACACATAAACTAAAATACATATTCCTGTCCACCGTTTAAAGGTATGGACACAAACTGTTAAACGCTAATTAAATTCCCAACTCGTTGTGCAAGCCTCCTAAAATACAGTCCAATAACAGGAAAATTATGAATGATACATTCCGTTGACAGAATTTTATTTAAAGCAAAAGCAATACGCTAATAAAACAGCTGTCTCATTTTACTGTCCGCGGCACAGAATTAGTACGTCAACCAAAATAAATCGGTCGTTTATAAACTGACAGTCAGAAAAAGCCTTGTATTGTAGAGGTCTGAAATAGTGTAGTTCATCAATTATTCGTTAACTCGCAGCTCAGTTAAGCGAAACGTCGCTTTAGACTTGGTTTGGATTTTTATTTAGAATAGCCCTAATTGGGGGAATGGACAGTTGTTTCACAATTAAAACTGCCCGTTAATATTAAGAAGGTTTTACGTTATTATCATTTTATAAGCAGTTTCTATCTAAACTTGCAGAATCATAGATTTGTTTGTCTGTAATGATTTTGTGAGACGTTTGTTTAGCAGTAGACCTCCTTTTGCTGATGCAGTTTCTTAACGAATTTTTTTTTTATGGCTACGGGATGGATTCCCATTGGTATTTTCCTATATCTATAGGTAGATGTGTCGGGTCTAGTTGTTGTTGTACAGATAGAAATATTAGTGTAGTCACTATTAAACAAAAAACTAGCAATGCATCCATACAAATACGGCTGTATTTATCAGATACAATGACGACTCCGAGCTGTACACAATAAATCTACCCTCACATAACATTTAGCATTATCGTGAGAAAATACACCCCACAAAAGAGTGGTAAAGATGCAAATCTCGAGGCCACGTCTTAACGACACACATCTTTCCTTCGCACGTTCAAATCTCGAGCCTCGGAATTCTTTTACATAATCATGTGTTGAAAATATAACAGCTTTTTAGGGGCGTTTGATAAACTCTAGTTAGGTATGCAGTCCTCGCATACGCAATAATACCAACGAGTATTTAGCATAATCTGCTGGTTTAACCTCGTGTAAGAAATAAAGATTACGTATATTAGGTTTTATGGCTGCGGCTACGTCTTGGCCTTAATTTATAGACTTAAGGAACATCTTCAAAGGGCGATAAACTTTTGCGATATATCAAAGTAATTATGATACATTTTTATGGTCTGATTTTCATTCATACTGCTTCGTTTTAACATTTATGTTGTATAACCATATCTTAAATGGTGGACAAAATAGGTATCCGTCGAGAAGTATACATATCTATTAATTTCTAGAAAAATAATAATTGTACGAAAAAAATAGTAATGGATACTTAGCTTCTGTAATACCTAACATTATTTTAACTTTGCTTGACCTGGGAATTGAATCTAGGACTCTAGCCGAACAATGATAACGTTGATAGCAATGATAGCATTCTGTTCTGTACCAACTCTTTATTTTGTAGTGGAAAATAAAATTTATTTACTTACTTTAATGAGGCAGCTTCGATTTAATTTAATGGTGTATTAATCCAAGCGTTAAGTTTCATTTACGCCATCGGGCTATACCTATCTTATAATCATATAATATGGGTACTCTAAATTAAGGTAAACAATATCCTAAATTTAGTTAAGGGTACGCGCAATAAATCAATCAAAAACATTATCTTTGCAAGACCCTAGTAATGGAGGCAAAAACGGTGAAGAGAGTTTTTACCAACATTTTACCATCGTGAAGACATCACCAGTCCATATTTACCGTCATCGTTGGTTTTTACGAAGCCTCACCCCGCTATGTTTACGACCACGTCACGGTTTATTGTTATGTCAGCGGGAAAGGGGTTAATGTCACATTTTTGTATCGCTGCAGGTGCAAACCACCTCCACTTATACCTTAGACCCCAGACACATCAACACATAAATTATCCACGATCACAAAAACATCCTTAATACGAAATCGATGCAACAAACGACAAATGAATTATGGAATAGGCACAATTTTCATATTTCCTCAAAAAGCAGGAGCTCTGCTCACTCACATATTTATTGCCATTGAAAATCCAGTTTCTGGGTATGTATTCGGGCGTACGGGCGCGTAGCATGTTTCCTTGTCGCATTAGGCATAAGTAGTGCTCTCTCCACACCCTATTAACTGTGATATATGCGACAATTCTTTTCGCAAATCCTCGAGACAGAAGGGAACGCGAGTCATATCGCGCGCTCCACTTACCATCGACAAGCATGTGAGGCGCGCTAATTCCGCGCTGATAAATGATTTCACGCGGCATTCGGAATTGGAAATTTTCTGGTGATTCGTCACCGCATTTGGGAGGATAAGAAATGCACGTGGAACCCATCATTATGGTTTGATTGATTATCAGCAGAAGTTTGTTTGTCAAAATGTCAGATGACATTTCTTGTTTTCTTCTTTTGCAAAAATTTTGGTCCTTAGAGACGGTCAGCTTATAAAAAGTAATGCCTTTAGTATCTTAATTTTCGCATATTGTGTAGCTATAATACTACTTTAAAACCAAAAAAGCAAGTAAAACATGGTGTACCTAACAGAAGAAACACCTTAAAATTCCTATCCCCGAGCGATATAAGAAAAACCTTTATCCAATCCAGACTAATAAGAAGCGAACACGCGTCCCAAACGCGATTCACGTGTACAGACAAAACCCGCGATGTTCCCCTCTAAGGCGCCGTATGTGATGTATGCAAAAAGGGAATTGAATAAGGTGATTTCGTTCCGCGGGGTCGCTAAGGGAAAAGAATCCACGGTAATGGCGAATACAATAAATTTTCATAAACAAATTGCGTTTTGATGGCGGCATATCGGCGCGTGTGCCAACTCCCAATAAGGATTGATAGGGAAACAATGTGGGTGTACATTGATTGAATGTCAATTTGCGGAGGCTGCGGACGACGGAATAATTCTATGTAATGGTGTACACGTCGCCTTAACGATGTGTCGAGAAACATGTGTGGGATGGATTTTGTCTTGCGTTCACTTGAATGTGAGTTTTATCGATTTATTTAGTTGGGGAGGTTCACTAACGAAAACATATAAAGCGTAATATTAATATAAAGCTAGTATAAGGCTTTAGAATATCTAAACAATCCACCAAGTAAGAATATGGGTAATAAAAAAATGTATGTGTCTAATCGTAATCGTGGGTGCTGAGTACTGGTGAGTGTGAGTTCGGGGTTCATACCCTTATCAGATAGTTTTATTGGGCTTCTGTTAATAAATTCTCAGTGGTTTTAACTTGTGCAGTTAATAGCAATAAATAGGTTCACTTTTAATTACGATGTTACGCCTGTAAATGCTGTTACCACAGCTTAGACTAGTCTAGTGATATAAATGAAAAATATTTTTTAATTTTAATGGAAAGTTACCAGCGTTACCCTATATAAAATACTCGTAACATGCGAAATATCAGTTATAAAAGTGATTATAAAGTCTTATCAAATCTGAGTTTTAGTTACGATGCGTACAATTTAAATAAAAAATTCACATTAAAATTACAGAATTTCGTGGGCAATTTAAAAGTGCTAATTTCTAAGTTGAACAAGCACACCTGCGCTGGATGTGCCGACATTTGGGCACGTAAATCAGGCGTAGACCCTACCTCGACGTGTCATGAGCAGAGATCATTATGAAGTTAAAGAGTAGAGAAATATTTTTTATTTACGTTATCCTGGTGTATGACGTTTTTAGGTTAAGGTAATAATTATAATAACAGAACCAGAAATTCATGACTACAAAATTTAAATTTATTTTCTACTCCAATAATTTGATTTTCTAAATATAAACTTGGTGGATATTTGTTTATATTAGTTACTTTTAAGTTTAATTAATAACATAATATAATCTCTAAATAAAATATTAAACTAACTTAAATAAAACTAACTAAATATAACTAAAAAAGGGCATCAAAGAACTTGGTTCGTTTGGAACATTACAGTATGGAAAAAATGAATAGGGGTTTATTTATCAAGAATAATAAAAATATCTTTAAATAACTCGTACCTAAGTCTTTGTTTTTGCAAAAGAACGAGCAAATATTTAATTAGATTAACGATACTATAATGTTGTAATAGTTGTTCCACGCACGCTGATTTTTTTCCTTTCCACCTGTAACATTTATTGGAAAGAGATAATAGGAATAAAAAAATGTTCTAGAGTGACGTTCAATTGAGTCTTTATTATTATTTCCATCCATTATTTTAAAATAATATAATATAGATATTTCAAATAACATTTTCTTGGGAAATAACCACTTTCGAATAATTTATCATACCATCACATTAGGTTAGGTTAAGCAAAGGCGTACTGTACATTCACAGTTCGCCGGTATGTTTAGGTCCCATAACAACCGGGCATGTAACCGGGCACAAATTCAAACTCCGAGCTGCTACTGAGAATTTCATAGAAAAACCCAATAACACTTTGCTTAGCCTGGGGATAGAACACAGGACCTCTAGCGTAGCAGTCGCGAGGCACTCTTCGAATAATACATAATATGTTGTTTTTAATCATACATATAAGTATATGATAAATACAATGCATCGCACTTACTCCACACATACCTACTCAGCTTCCCTTGTTTGAATCTTAAACATCGAGCCATTTAACACGTCACCTGTATCTTGGAGCTCAATATGAAAAATGTTCACACGCGCTCAGCAGCGGTGCCGAGGTACTAAGGTACGGGAGGAGCCAAGTGTACCCCAAGGAGTTTTGACTTGCAAAGCAGCCTCGCTGAGATTTTTCACGAGGGCCGTAATGACTGCTTGATGTGTTCGAGCAAGAAGTATGGAAGTATGTTTTACTAAGGAGTAAATATTGGTCCATGTGATATTTTAGTCTTTTGGACTAAAAATGACTATGAATTTCGATTTACGAAGCAATTTCCGTCGCATCAGAATAAAAATACGTCGCGAAAATATCCGCTGTGTCAAAGCACTAAACGAATCTGCAAACAAAGCAACAAAATGCAAAATCAGACGTTCTAGGAATCCGCATTTGCGATACATGAACCGAGGTTTCTCATTAAACATTCGAATACCATTTCCTGTCGTGTGAAGGAAACAGGATTGTCACAATCCGTATTGTTTCAGATCTCATAACGCGTGTAGCCCTTTGACTCGACATTTCCATACAGAATGCTAATACAAAACGTCGTTACATAAAGGCGTCTCCACACTTGGCTAGCTCGCAGGCGCGTCACCTTTGATGCGCGTATGATTGCCCGCGCCCGCGACACATTGGATCTATATTGTTGTCTTTTTCAAGTTTCGTAATAAGGGATGAGGGTGTATTAAAGCCTTTTATCCGGTTCGTCACGCCGGCACGTGGGGTCGGGAAGGGGTTTAAGGTGAGCAAACATTAGCTCTTTTACATTTTTGCAATTTCATCTACGACGCCTCACGGCTGTTTGCAGTAGCTTGAGTTTCAGGAGGCTCGAAGGTTTCGGGCGTTACAACTAACTCTTTTCAAAAGGGTTCGAAAGTAAACGAGTTTTTAATGTTTGTTTACAGGCGTGCTTAGTTGTGTCGCTAAAACGGGTTTCCAGTGAGACACATTGAGAAATCCCAAGTGAAGTTAAGCTCAGTATTAAGTGCGCTAGGCCCGAGGCCAAGTCCCCGCCGCAGACTGCCTGCAAATCTTGGCTGCATTCTCGAACATTCCAAAAGATGTAGCTAGGATTAAACGACGTGGTATATTCAACAATTACAGTATATCCAGGCAATTCTCGCAGGTAAGGCTGCATATTTCAGGGGTGAGACAATATTAGCTGCAGCGCTCGTGTGGAAAATGAAACTGTTTTTGGTCCTAATTTACAATGCTTGTAATTTGAGCGAACACGTTCCTTGTACGGAGGTGTACACCGTTTTGTGTATGCTGCGAGCATTTTGAAACGTATTAGCAGAGTTCGCAAATATGCATTCGAAACAATGCAGTGGTGAGCAAATGTTGGCACAACCGCTGTTATGTCTAATATAGTGAAGTCTATAGTATTATTTACTAGTGCTGTTTTATTAATACTAATCTGAATTTCAATCTCTCTGTTGAGAAACTGCTTTTATTTTTGTTTCAGTTATTATAGTTTTAAGTTCTCTAGTATGTTATAATTTAGTAATTAGTGCAGTATCAGGACTTCGTGAAAAAATGGCTATTGTGTTATGGATTTTAATCTAGGAGTGCTCGAAATAGCAAGACTGCGTTTGTGTGTGGAGCAAGTGCCCGTTCTGTACCTAAATATCTTTTTACTTTTACGAGCTGCTGAATATATTTGAAATAAAATAAGTTATTTTACTGAAGGAAATATTCAATCGCGGGCAGGATTCGAACCTGCGTCTTCTGGTTAGATACACCAGATACTCTGACGTCTAAGCCACGGCGAGTCCCACCCGCCTGATCGAAATTTGCCTTCACATTCTGAATTTACGTCATAAGGTGACGTAAAAAATAAGTAGTGAGGTTATTAGGTACTACAGAAATATCAAACATCTGGAAAATACTCGTAGATCAACTCGCATCTAAAGGTAAAAACATCTTTATCGATTTTATCAATGCATGCGGGGAAAGCATTGCTTAGTTAAAAGTACTTAACAGCTTAAGATAACGTATAGCCGGAGGCAACAATTGCGGTATATTTAAAATAAAGGGCTAATTACGTGGAACGAAAGAAGCTATGAAACAGCGTGCACCGGGCGACGTGCCGCGGGCGACCACAATTCAGAAATAGCTCATAATTCACGCGTAATCGCGACTGGCGCGCGACATTCTGCATCCTGCGGCTGATAGCCTGATCGCGCCAGAAACGCTTTTGTGCACCCGCCCTTAGATGCATTTTACCTTAATAATTAACTGCTGTTGCTATTTATCTATGGGATACCTACCCCAAGCGCCAGTCTCAGTCTCAACAAAGAAGTTCTAAAATTATATTAATGCCTGTTTACAGGGTTAGTAACTCTGAATTTAGTTCACAGCTAAAGTTTTCGAACTAGCACTACAAGATAAACGGGGACCATTCAACGAACCAATTCATATAAGTAGTATTGTCACGTTAAAATTAAAATTATTCAAACGCACAAGGACGCCATTGGAGTAAACGTAAACTTTGAATCTATTGTCTAAGTTCATATCAGAACAAACGAGAGCGTCATTAGAGCGCCCCGTATTTAGCACATTATTCAAAAAGCACGTGAGCCAGGAAACCCTTAAAATTACACACGAAACAGTGCTCTTTACCAACTTTCCCATAAGAGCCCATTATTTACGGAGCCACCGTACCATTAAGATTCTCCACATATCTTCGAAAGGCGCGTTATGGTAATTACGGGTCGCCATTTTATCTCGCGACTCTTCGCGATTAGAAGTCGCGCGCTCGGCTGCACGTCGAAATAACAAGTGCGCGAAGTTAGTTCGTTTCTGAGAAGGAGCGTTGTGAAATTAATTCGGATGGAAGATATCGGGCGGCGCGATAGCGGGCTCCTTCCGCGCCATTTATTGCTCGTGTGGTGCGGGTATCGGTGAAGGGGTAAAGAATATCAAGATGTAACGAGCGCCAGCCGGAAGGCTCGCAAATGAGCTCGCAGACTTATCTGTGTTAATGTGGGCGAGGGTTAATTTTGTCTTACATGAGCAATTTGGAGATACCACCCTCGTTTCCAACTTACATTTGTTGTTACTATATGATTATTTGAGATTTGTTTGTGTTTTGTGGCTATTCTGCTTGTATCACAGCTGTTCAAGATGAATAAAATGACTATTGCTTAATTAAAGTGCCTCGTGTCACACGCGCGCCTGCTGAACGAGTGCAATGGACCTGGGTTCGATTATAAGTGTTATAAGGATTGATGTAATTTTTAGTAGCAACTCAGAGTTTGGTTTTGTGCCCGTTAATTGGCCTTGCCTCCTAAAACATAGAACCTGAAAAGGTAAGGTACCGACGAACTCTGAATGTATAATTATGATTTAATTTATTAAATATTATTTAGTCAAACGGTGTAGCTATAGTTACTGTATCAGTTGTCTGAAACCTTAAAACCTGATACATTTTAATCTCCCAAGAGCTATGAACAGTGTACAGAGTACGCGTATGTTTCCATGCACAAAGATAAACAAAGAATCGGGAACCTTTCTTCCAATCTTAAGAACTAGTCCTACGGCGAGAGCGTGCCCACACACATCTTACGTTTAATTTATACTACTTAAATATTCGTTAAGATTTCGTCTAGACAAAAGGAAAATATAGCCACGTCTGGGTAGAATGAACGGCGCGCAAACATGGATGGATAGCAAATACGAGAGTGAATTAGGCAATGAAATTAAGTCGCAATGCAATCTCCTTGGATGTGGGAACTATTGTCGTGGCACAATGCTGCTATTAACTAGTCGATAGCGGTATTGAATATTAGGTTTCGTCGTATCTGCTCGAAGGCTGCGGGTTCTCGCGAAATTGTAGCGAATGCTATTCGATTTTAGCTCAGTGTATTTTAATTCCTTGGTAATATTAATTGGATTTTGGTTGCGAATTTAGTTTTTATAGTATTTTTATTGAACATTTTATGAAATCAATGGTCAGTGAAAAAGTGCAGTGACTTTTGGACTGCCAATTCGAAGGCTTCGAGTTTGAATCCAAAATCTCTGACTTTTCAGAGTCATGTGCATCTTAATAGTTAATTATCAAGTGTTTAAATGGTGAAGTAAAACACCATGAAGAAACCTGAGAGATTTTCTTGACGGTGTGTGTACTAGTACTACCATCCCGTACTAGGTCAGTGTGGTGGATTATAGCTTGACACCTTTTATTCTGAGAGGAGACCTATGCCTTGATTGTGATTATGATGATCATGATCATGGTATGCAGTACAATTTGTTTAAGCTATTAACAAAAGAAAGGAAACAGAGGTATTCGATTTTAGTTTCTCAAACTTCCGACTAGCTCGATCCTATTTCATTCCGGATACAGATAAAACTGACTTAAGTTATTCAATTTTATATACAACAGAGCAAAGGATTTTCCAGTGAAATATTGAAGGAATCGACAAAACTTGGTCTCATGTAATATGCAGCGGAGTAGGACCAGCTCACTGCATATTTTGCGCCTAAGATCCGCGGTTCTACGAGCAAACTTCCAAAGCCGCTTGCTTAGGTACTTAGGCTTTATGTAATACTTTACGTTTTATATTGCTCGAAGACGATAATTTGATAGCTATGTGAAAATAAATTGATGGTTACGGATATAATGCGTCGTTTTTTCTGATGTTTGAGAAGCTTGGCATAAGTCTTCGTAATCGAAGATGTTTTTTTGTTATAGTTTGTGAAGATTTTATTTCCATAGCATATTAACACTTTGTAATTAATTTAAAACAAAATATAGAAAATACATCATTTACATTAGATGCCAATAACGACACAAGCCGTAGTAAAAGTTAATACGATAATTTAAGGGGATAAAGTGTTTCGATAATGCACTTCATACATGTATATATCATGTATCCGCCGGGCTCTTAGTCTATAACCAGTTCTGACTATTAAACACATAATGATTTAATACATAGCCATCGTATAACAGTGCTCCAACACCCACACAAGATCGCCCAATCTTACCAAATTAATTCTCCATAAAGCTGAATACACAAAACGTTTGCGGTCGTAGGTGAGAGCTCAAAGGGTCAGTTCACACGACAGGTTAGCGTCAAAAGGATTGACCGAGACGTGTCGAGGTGGGGCGGGGTAACCGCAACCTAGTCGCTTCACAACCACACCCGCTTTTTGGGCGAAATGTTCCACCTTTGCGGTTCATTTTCGAATACAACTTTACAAGTCGTTGTTGCTAACTTTAGTCGCTGTTCCTACTTTCAACCGATGTTTGTTGGTTAGCGTTTAGCTTTCCTCTTTGTAGATAAGTTTTGAATTCTTTACATACGCGATATCAAAGGTTAAAGGAACGGAACATGTAAATACGCTAAACTTTATATTTGTCACCGTAAAATTGTAAGTACCATTTTCTATTAATATAATTGTTTAAAACTTTAGTCAAAAAGCATGACATTTTCAGGTACAGAAGTTCCATATGGCGACCGATTCGCGAACACTCTTGTAGAGTTTAGGGAAACCTTCATGATTGAGAAAAACAAGATAATTAAGTATAATTTATGTACTTTTTATAAAATTGTAGTGTCCAAAAATGTTGAGTGGACAATAAAGTTCAGTCAAATATACACATTTGTAACTTCGCTGGAAGTTTTCTTATACATATACATAAGTATACTGTACTTGAATGCCTAAATACTCTCATTAAGTTAAGGTAAGTCATGAACGGATAACAATTTTGAGACTACATTTTTATTCACCAGATACTAAGAAGTAACTGTGTTTACGACTTCCCGGTACTTACTTCTACAATTTTACCTTATAATCTTATTTGTAAGTAGAGGAGGTTAAAACGACACCAATTCGTACCAAATAATGCAATAAGATGAACAAACAATAGTACCTCGGTTCCAAGTATCAGTCTGGCAGGAGAGCGCCGCAAAAGGAACTCAGCGCTGAGCTGTTTACGTGGGGGCTGTTGGCAAACACCTGTAAACGCCTTTACCTTGCCTCTGTTTGTACTGGACGCTCACGATTGCCGTGTACAATTAGCCTTAGATGTCTCACCTGTAAACCAATTTATTACCTACATTCGCTAAAGAATATCCCAATTTATTCTAAACTTTCTACGTGAAGGAATAAGAGCTAGTTTTCGTTGGGAGTTTATGTTTGGAACGAAACGGTTATGTGGCAACTTTGTGTGTCTGGATGTAGTGAAGTCTTTTGAGTGCCGTTGAGGTGTTAGGTAGCTCATGTATAAACGTAAAGTATGGTGGACGTTTGCCCTGTGTTTGTTCAACTAGTCACAAAAGCCGATTTAGGATTTAATTTTAATTCCAAATGTATTTAAATTTTAATTTGTACTATTAACAAACCCAGCAATGTTTTAATATAGAATTTTATTTTTAGTTCACGTTTCAGCAAAAATGTTCCGAGATTTCCATGCCAAAACATTTCATTTCACTACTACAAAACAACCACTTGAAATAAAGCATTGCAATTCGGAAAAACAGCATCGTATTTCCATATTCCCGAGCTGCCCCTTTCAAAAGTCCTCAATCATGTTCGCCGTGTTGACTCCTGGATATGATACGACCTCTCGACTCAACATGATCATAATACCCTCCGCTGCATCCAACAACCCCTTCTACATCCATAAACCGGCTACAAATCTTAGCCGAGCGTTCGGCATCTTTATAACTGGAGTACGACGATCCCTTAACCCAACATAATGGGCAGGTTTACTGGGAGGACCGTCGTAAAGTGTCCCGGCCAGTGCGCGTACCCCAGCAACGGGACCCTTCGAAATTTCACGAACTATTTGGCCCGCACTAGCCCTCACTCAGCTTTTTTGTCGAGGCTTTATTGTCCGGATTTTCTGCTCACCTTTATCGTTATTGTGTCCGCTCGGCTTCATAAAGGAGCGTGGTTCACTATTAGAACCTCATAACCGTGGGAAAATTGTTTGAACGCTTGGTAAAAATGATAAAATGTTAAAAATATTGGACAAAAAAGCGCGGTCAGTCAATAAATCGTTTGGTCAATTGAGTAGGATGCAATGGGCGTGTTAATTGGTCGGGTGCGGGACTGTATCGAGGGCTCACTCGGAGCGATGAGTGGACACGGAGCAGTCATTGCGTGAATGATAATTTCCCGAACGTTGGGCGTCGCATAAATTCGGGTCATTGGCGTGGAATTGAATGGATGCATGGCTTAGTACGTGATACGTGAATATAAAATGCACTAGATATGTCAAAAATTCCAACAGATGTTTATTATTATTGTTATCGAATTGAGGCTAAACTAGGCGCAACATACGTAAGTTGTCCAAGTATTTTTAAAGTTTAGATAAAAAACATATCTCCTTTTTTCCTGTTCCTCTGTTTGCCTATAAAAATTATTCTGTCCTAAATTTTATTTATCTGTAAGATATGTTTTGTTATAGGTGCAACAGTTTCATTCCTTAAATTATGAAAGAAACATTTCTTAGAAATTTCACTGCTTTGAAATTTGTTGATACACAAAATGGCAACAGCACAGTCAACTCTGTACAGCCATTCCTATATCTTCGTTGTGGTAAATCCGGACCCTAGGACCAGTGCATACGTTCCCGCAGAGATAAACGCATACGATTACACGTACGAGCCACAGGTGGCGCATAACATTTTTCAGTCGGGACGGGCCATTGCCTGCGACCGGCCCGTGAGCCCGCGGCTTAATTCGAGACCTTCCCAGCCATTTGCAATGGTTTGTTTTTATTGAAAACCGTGGGAATTTACCGATTGCCTGTATTTTGTGATTCGAAAAGAGCTTTCCGGATTTCGTATGTGGGTGTTTGGATTTAATTTTGTGATTTTACAGTATGTGTTAATCTAATTAGGGGTTATCATAAAATATATTCACACAAAGGGTAGATAATATTAAAATGTCAAAGGTAATTTTATTGTATCGTTCATTATCTCGCGTTCACGGTATTAAAGTTTACATTGAAAGTAAAGTACAGTAGAATTAACAATATATCAGAATTCTTCAGCAATGAATAACCCAAAAATGACACGTCATAATGTTTAGTACAAATGACATACTTTATGCCAGCCCATATTGTCAGCCATTTAGGCTGGGGGCTCCAAATAATTATTGCTCGCTTGACAAATTGCCGGCAAAGCCTACGTGTCGGTGGAACAATTTGATACAATTTTCACCGCCTTTCCCCGTACGGGCCACAGATTTGCATACGTGCACCCCTAGATTATGCAAATATATTTTTTAACGTACTGTTTACTTACCCCACAGGAAAAGGAAACACTTCGGGCACGCATTTTAAAAAGATTTACGCGCTTTGTCGGATCATTAAGTGCGGAACTAATTTGCTTACCTTTGAAATGTTTTAAGCTTTGTCCCGTATAATTACCGTAGGGTTACCGTCCCCGTAACGCGATATGCAGATTTCCGCACGCTCAACTGTTGGTTTTTCCTTAGCACGGTTTCATTTGACGTCTGAGCAAATAAATAATTGCTATTTCGGTTCCTTTACGATTAATATTCTATTAAGAAGCTCCATAGTGCTCTAGTGCCTTTCACTAATGTAAATATATATATCAGGGGGATATTTTAATTTGCACGTTTTGCATCAAGTGCGCAACTTTTCAACGATATTGAGCATATGGGAATCGTCGAAATTAAATTTTCTTTGTTTTCTCTCGTGGGCTGTGGGCTCTCGGCGTTATTAAATTTCCTTGTGTTTTTTAACACAGCCATATCATTAGATTGAGGGCTTCCGTCAAGAGGAAATTGTGGCGGCGAGGGGAGCGACCTGAGCACCTAAACATATTGAAAAAATAAAAATCCCGGCTACTTATTGCAAAGTGTCAGGGTAAGTTACTCTGCTTCAGACACGAAATGTTCTGACTTAAAGAAATTTAGTTATTCTTATTATGAGTCACGTACATTTGTAGACATTAATAACATATAGTTAAGTACGTACAAAATTATAAAGTTTTCTTTTAAAATATTTCATAACAACATACCATCACGCCTGTATTCCCCGAAGGGGTAGGCAGAGGCGTACTTAATATACACCCACAGTTCGCCGGAATGTTTAGGTCCCATGTAATAGGGGGCGAGCCTATTGCCATTAACCGGGCACAAATCCAGACTCCGAGCTGCTACTGAGAATTTCATAGAAAAACTCAATAACACTTTGCTCGACGGGATCGAACCCAGGACCTTTAGCGTAGCAGTCGCGCTCGGGACCACTAGACTAATGAGGCAGTCCAATAAAATAAAAATATTTTATGTTTTTATTTCAAAAATATCAAATAATGAAACTAGATCGCAGTCGCTTAACATCAGTTGAACTGGCGGTGAAGCGGAAATATTGAAACTTATCAAGAATAAAAAAAACTGTTTAGGGCTGACAATATTTTGGGATATTAGACACAAATGCATTAATAATTACAACATACATACATACATACACTCACGCCTTTCACCCACAGGGGTAGCCAGAAACTATAGACAGCCACTTGCTACGATTCTTGCATACTTCTTTTGCTTCTTCCACATAATAATTACAAATAGATTAAAATACACAAAAATAAGTAAGTACCTAAATAATATTTTGAAAGTTAATTAAATATATTTATTTTGTATTTTGTATTAAATTTTGCACCGGATATCTCATTAATGATAAAATCTGTTGAAAATCTACTAGAGCTACTTTCCCATCATTAGCACAGTCGAAGCCGACGTGGAAAGACGTTTGAAGTGGTTTCGTGTAATAAGTACGGCCGCGACAAAATTCCGGGCCGCGCTGCGTTTGGGAACTTCACCTTAAATATACATATTACATTACGTGAAATTGCCCATTTTTTCCACTCTCCACCCTAGCAATTAGGGTAGCTTGTGTATAAATATTGCACGGCCCTCATTAATGTGCGTGTTCGTTTTAGTATATATTTTTATGGTACACTTCTTGGTGGGCGTCTGCAAGGAGTCGTGGGATGTAATGAATAATTAAGACATGTTGTACAAGGAAAGTGCCAGGTTTTTTTTCAAGGCTCCGATAAATGATGGCAACCATAAGAATATGCCTGTCCTTTTTTATATAAAAGAAACAGAAGATTTATTATTAAATTAACACAATCTAATCAAATTCTACTTAATAAAATTTTAGTTAAATGCAATGCGAGCAATAATTACCTAGTTTGGTATACTTATTTTGTTTGAACAAACAAAATAATACATTAAATAAAATCATTAACATGTAAAAGTATTTCTTTTAAATTAACCTTTAATCATACCCTTCTTTGAATATTGATCATTAATAATAATTAATTTAAAAATATGAAGTTGTACCTTGATCGGACGGAGAGGGCATTCGGTGTCGCAAGGAGGCCTGAAACAAAAATATATCGTAAATAAATTTAAAAGGGTACAAAATATTCATCAAAGCTGAGAGTAATTAAAATTCATCAATTAGCTACGTCACAAAAATCAAAACATGAAAACTTTCTTCTAAATTAAAAATATGACGTTCAAATGATTAAAACCGCCCTTCCGAGATTGCATTTCGACAATTAACGCATTAAGACTACTCTCGCCAATAAAGAGCAACTCTCTCTTAATTAACGGTCCCTGTTAAAAATTGAGTACAAATTCAAGTAGCAAATCTCCCCAGCTAGGGTGGGATCTAGTGAATGGCCTGTAATATTTTAGTTTGGTTGAAACAAAAAGTCTTGGCGTCGGTGAGGGGCTGAGTCGCTGTCACGTAGACACAATAAGCCTTTTAATTCGATTCGTCAAGACGGACGCGACACAAAGGGCCCGGAGTTATCATTCAATGGGGCACTTCTACCTTTTCTTATTACTTCGCTAAGGTTTTCTTGTGAGGTGGACTGCGACGGGTGCACAAGCTACTATGTCTTAAGATATATGTACTTGTTTATACTTTATGAATCATGAGTTATTTTTGATGTTTTTAATTTATTGGTCCTTCGAGGCGTTCTGAAATGATGAGTATTATTTTATCAATATCGTGATAATTTTACTTTGATACTCGATGAATTTCCACAAATAAGTAATGTCATTAAAAATAAATTAGATATATTTTTTCAGGTATTTTATAAATATACGTCTTTATATATTTTTTTATTGGTTAAGTCGACTAACGAGCTAACGCCCCACCTGGTGGTAAGTAGTCATCGTCACCCATGAACACCTGCAACATCAGAGAAGTTGCTGATACGTTGCCGACCCATAAGAGCCCTACGGACTGGAAACTGGCAGAGCTGAAGCAACCGAGGAGGATCTGGCTCTTATGCGTAAAAGTAAAAGTGCTTTACGACATAACCAACGCATGGGCCAGTCAGTTAGACCTCAAGAGGTCCTACCACCGAGCAAGTCAGATATTTTCTTGCCTTTTATGAGATGCCTATATAAGTGGCAGTGAGGAATAGTATTCTGACCCATCCCCATACGTGAAAAAGTATATTATATTAATTTAGATTAATAAAATAGATTAAATAAAATAGAGTTAATTTTATTTTTATTTATTAAATAGTACAACCACATTATATATAATAATACATAAGAAGTTTATATTTTTGACTATGTTTTACATTAAATTAATTAATTGCATTTATTATGAAATAAATACATAATCTTTTATTATTTCTATACTTATTAAAAGAAACAAAATTATCTATCGATCTCTTTGAAATTATCTTTATATCTGTCAACAGAACGACTATCTTCGGACATTTCCTTCATGTGTATCGCATTGTACCTATAAGTGCACTTGATCCCATGCGCCCGCGTGACCCGACTGCCGATTCCCAGCTAACAGGTTTATTTGTTGCCATCGCATTAACTAACTCAATACACTATGAAAAATAAACAAAAAGGACTTTGAAAAATGGTCCTGGGGTCTTTCTCTTCATTTATTGGAATTTTAACCGTACAGATAGTTATAACTATTAAGTTATATTATTATAATCATACTTGAACTGAACTGCAAAACAAAGAGTAGGTACTGCTCCCATAAATACAATAAACATTTGTTTTAAGTAAAGATCACTATTTTCTGATAACAAAGTAACTTTTTTTTCATTACTTAGAGCAAAAGTAACACTTTTCGTAAATCATTTCGCAATTAATATACTATCTCTCGATTTTTTTCCACTATAGATCGTTTCCAATCGAATCTTTTTAATTTTGAATCGAACAATCAAGACTAGTTTTGTCGAAAATCAAGCTTGTAGTCTTTATTAGAGTCGCTGCCCGGAATACTTACATCCACACACATACAACAATGTTAACAAGTATTGTAACCTAAAAGTACTCACACTCTTTGGAACTAAAAGGTTAGTGAGTAAATGGCTCTCACACATACACGCACACACACGCACTCAGACACCCACTACATACATAAATACACACGTTCACTGAGCTATTCTCCTTATTTTGTTGCTTATTTTTTTGTCTAAAACACACAGTCCATTGAATATAAATATTAAGATAATCATTTATATGTTTACTGTAACTCAGACTCCCAAGATACAAACGGCCGTCTAGTTTAGGAGTCACCGTCCATTCAAATTAGCTACCTAGATTAGTTTCAAAATTATGTTTCTTTTTGTAAACCTAATTTTAAGATCCTGTATGTAACGAATGGCTGAATAAACTTTATTTTATTTATTTTTTATCTTTATTATATTCAAAGATTTCATGATTAATCAGTGAGAGAAGTGTGATTATTACGAGAGTGTAATTTTAATTTTAAAAAACAGAAGCTATCACGTTATGTATTGTCCAATGCTGCAATATCCCTGTCCCAATATCTATTTTATCGAGGATTCTGTGCTACTGAAGTGCACTTGATTCCGTGCGTCGTGACTTGACTACGGATTTGAAGATAAGAGTGTTATTTGTTTCCACCTCTTTAAACTTGCCATGAATCAATGCTATTTTATTTATTATCGTCGGTTATTACTTGTTTAGAACATTTTACATTTTCTTACATACATAACATACATAATCAATTCATTATACTGTCCCACTACTGGGCACGGGTCTCCTCTCACAATGAGCCCTCTCATTGTGAGAGGAGACCCGTGCCCTTATATTATTAGGCTATAGTCCACCACGCTGGCCTAGTGCGGGTTGGCAGACTTCACACGCCATCGAGAAAATTTCTCAGGCATGCAGGTTTCCTCACGATGTTTTCCTTCATCGTTTAAGCGCGTGATAATTAACTATTTAATACGCACATGACTTTGAAAAGTCAGAGGTGCGTGCCTTGGGTTCGAACTCGAGACGTTTGATTTGGCAGTCCAACGGTTATACCACTAGGCTATCACTGCTTTACATTTTCATGTCTTACATAATCTTTGTTTCCAAAGATCTATTTTGAAATAATTTCTCCTCTTTATGAACTACCTACTCAGTTTTCACGGAAGTAATTTCTCCCAACGTCTATGTATACAGGTAGTTTGGTCATGAATTATGATACTGCAACTTGATAATTTTTTATAACGTGGGGCAATATTTTGAAATAAAAAGTTAACCCTAAGGATAAAAATTGCTCCATACCGGATAAACCTTAGGGTTGACTTTTGGAATAACATGGCGTTGGAATAATACAAATATTTGTTTCGTGTGGGAATCGAACTCATGACTTATATTATGGCGATTGTTCAGTTACTGCGCCAATTAATCGTCATAGCCTTTTTTTTACTATGTTGGAGTTGGATCCATTCTAATCAGATCCGGCTAAATAACAGTACCTATCGCCTGGTCGTAGGGGCCCCCCTTTGGTTGGTGGAGCAACACACCTCCTCCCCCTCCACACTATATCTAAACGGTCTAACTAGCGGTCAAGCGTAAGCCTATCACGAATAAAAAAAAAACAGTCAAATTCTCCGTATACCTGTATCATTTCGCATAAAACCCATACTTACAGGGCAAATAAAACAATTTAATAATATACGGTGCCTAGATATTCTTATGATTCTAAAAACACTAGCCGATATCAAGTAAAAAGGGGTTGAAATCCCACTGTCTGGCGGCATAATTACCCAGCCAGGCATTAAAGATAAAATGGAGCCAGGTAAATTGAAATTTGAGGTTGAAATTGAAAGGCCATCATATTCATTTTAACAGACAAGACAATAATGTAATAGGCATTATAGTTTTCTTTGAGAACTATTTTTTTAAACGATGTTCTTTTCAATTAGATATGGTTAGGAAATGCCAGGAAATGCAGTTGCTACAATTCTTGCTTACATTTATTGCTTCACGTCCATATTATATCTTCACTTTTTGACTTTAGTTTTCTTATGTGTATATTCATAGCCTTTGGTTGTTTATAAATTTAGACCATTATCTGAATAGAATATACTTCGCTAATAGCTGCGGGCCAAGTTTGCTATTTTATCATTTTAATTTATTATAATGACACAATCGTCATTCAATTATTTCAGAATTGTTGATTTTTGACGATTCTTGTGTCATTGGACGGCCATTTCAATAAACTGAAATAGCAGACTTCTGACTCTAGTAGTAGTACAGTTTCAAAATACACCACGAAATGGTTGAAGTCGGTTTAATTTTTATAAAAAGTTAATCCTTTTTTCTATTCACAGGAAAATCTCGGAAATTTCCGGAAAAATGTGTAGGTAACCTAGCTATGCTATTCGTCGAGAAAAGGAGAGGGAAAATGTTGTTTTTTACATATTTCTGAGAAATTGGTCACCTCTAAGTTGCCACAAGGAAAGCCAAATGCTGTTTTAGATGCTATAAAAAAAATAACACTTACTCTAGATTTACATAACTAGGTATACCTAAAAATGGTAAACGTAATTTTTTGTATTGAATCAAACTATGATATGGTCATCCTCTAGTATTTTATGTAATTACAACAGTTGGTATTAAAAAATCAAAGCGTATTCTTACTTTATTAAACAAATTGTGTACACTAATTTTATCGTCTCAGTCTTCGTCGATGGGTGCACGAATTAACAGAAATTAAGGAAATCGTGGAGGGGGCTGAGCTAATAGCAGCCATTTAATTAAATGAGCTTCGACCGAGATTGGGTCAGATGCTATTGCAAAAATGTAGGCGTCCCAAATTGGAAGCTAGAGTGTATTTTTCTAAATTGAAATTCTTTTTCTGTATATTACATCTGATTCTGATATTTATGTATCTTTATCATATAGTATATTATTCTCGTTTTCTGTTTGTTACATTTCTGGCAATAAACGATTTGTATTTGTATTGTATAATTTATCCGCATACGTAAGGGGTTTCCATAAAAAAAGATAATAAATAAAATCTATTAATATTTTTTTCTCTTTAAAAAAACGTGCATAAATACAAATTCTCACATACAATAACACCCAAACCCGGAACTACCTGTAAATCATACAAATATTTGCTCCGTGTGGGGATCGAACTCACAACATGTGACGCAGAAGCAGATCGCACAGCCGCTACGCCAAATTTTTTGTGAAAGGAATAACTAGAGAGTACTTATTATTCTTGGTAGGAAAACTAACCTTCTGACAATATTTTAGGAGTCAATAAGCTGGGTTTAATCTAGGCTTTTTTGTGTTCCACCACTCGAGCAAAATATTATTGGGATTTTCTATGGAAATTTCCGTAGTAGCTCGGATTTTGGACTGGTGGCTGGTTAATGGCAATAGTCCCTCGCCCGTGTAATATGGAACCTAAACATATCAGTGATTTGAGATTGTCATCAGTAAGCCCTTTGGGGAATGAAGCGTGTATGTTATATCAATTTTAGTTTAACAAAACAAAGAAGTCAATATAAAATACAACATTTTTAATTATTTTACGTGTGTCGCAATACTAATTTATCTCAATTCTCCCCATTTACAAATTACGTTAATCATAATATAGAGAGTTTGCTAAAAGAGATCACTTTAATTAACTAATGGCGTACGAATGTTAATTATTATCAAGGGTGACAACTGCAGTAATGACTACTGATCTATGTGCTTGTTTTTGATTTATGGCGTTTTCGTTTTGTTATTTAAATTTCGAACAATAATTTTATACTTATTTTTTTTTTATAATGACCAAAGAGAAGATCAAAATTAATCTTTGATTATTTTTACAACATCACTTCACTAATATTATAAATGCGAAAGTGGATTTGTTTGTTACGTTTTCACGCCTAAACCACTGAACCGATTTTAAAAATTCTTTTGCCAATAGAAAGCTACATTATCAGCGAGTAACATAGGCTATATTTTTTTAGTTAGATATTCTTATGGAAATTACAATAACGTTTTTTTTTTTATGGAATAGGAGGGCAAACGAGCAGATGGATCACCTGATGGTAAGCGATTACCGCCGCCCACGGACACCCGCAACACCGAAGAGGAGTCACAAGTGCGTTGCCGACCTTTAAAAGAGGATTGGGCCTCCGGTAACCTCACTCACTCGGTGAAACACAACGTAAGCGTTGTTTAACGCCGGTTTTCTGTGAGGCCGTGGTATCACTCCGGTCGAGCCGGCCCATTCGTAATGAAGCATGGCTCTCCCACGTGTAACGTAACCCAAGTTATTCAAAATTTGCTTATAAAAGTCATTAATTGACGTGCGCTGCCATTTTGTTACCTGTTAGAAAATTTTGCTTACTATGGAGATCCCTTCGACACTTAACATTCAACTATGTATAAGTGTAAAAAATTAAGGCGAATTGAAATTCGCGCGTAGGAGTTAGTAACCAATAAAACATCTTAATCAGCTATTACACAAATTTCGTGTGCCTTTGTGATTGCCACAGTTTTTAGTAATGATAGACGAATGAAACTTGAAGTTCTAAACTTCGATGTTGATCCGTTTGTCACCGTAATTATAATATACTTACTAATGAACATTTCTGCTATTTAATAACCCAAAGAATTTTAAAGTATGTCCAATTTACTCGAGTAAATATCTGTACCTTTTAGCATAATTATATATACTTACATATTGCAGTCTATATCTGATCAATTATTTCAGGATTCAATTAGATGCAGACATTATAAGCCTCTTTGAGTAACTTGGGGTGCTTTTGGTAAGAAGTGGCTACAAAGGACAATGATTATTCGGTTGAACTTATATAATTCTTAAAAATAAAAACAAAAATGTAAACAGCATTAAAGCAAGTTTCCAAACAAGCAGGAAACAACTTGGAAAATAAAAAAATATAATCACATTAATTATGATCTAATGAAATGGCCGTTAAATCACGCTAATTGTTCTCCAGTTTTTTATTTTGTTCCGTATTTTTTGTGTGGCAAGGCTGCTTCAATGGAATTCCTTTATGCCGCAAACGGCCTGTTTACTAACAACCACAGACAAAGGACTCAGAAATTATACCAGCCATAAATTTAGGATGTAATGAAAAACGTTTTTATAGAATAAAATTGTGGAAGAGTTGTTCCGTTGTTTCAATCCACTTTGATTTACGACTATAGTGGATATGGTGTTACAGTTGATTTGTAACTTGAACGCGCCTGGACTTACGTAAGTTTTGCTTGTGCGTGGATTTGTTTTTTAAAATTATAAGTCACATGACATCGAGCAACACAGGGACTGATGTATGCGTGTCGTCAGCTGGGACTGGTCTACTCAAACCCGCTATGGCTCATTTCTCAAAAGGTCATCCCAGACAATGCCTTGCATTGTAACACTCACATATTGGTAATACTTTTCGTTTTAGTTTGTTTCGGTGTTTCTTTTCAGAGGTCGTCAGTTAGGAAATGCCGGCGCCATCTAGTTAAAAAAAATTAAAATATTGACTTGTCAAAGTATCTTTAAAAGATGTCTGTATCCCTAATGGGATAAGTAGAAGTATACTAATCTATACCCAGAGTTCGTCAGTATGTTTTTATGTCCCATATAAAAGGGGCGGCCTGTTGCCACTAACCGAGCACAAAACCAAATTTTAGAATTCAGATTTGTAATCGGTCATTAGCAATAGGTTTGCCTGCTATTACTGTCCACGTAATACTACTTAACTTCCATTTTAAGTTTCGTGATTCGAGCTCCGGGTTACCCAGATATTCTTACCTTCATTATAGGCCTATGTGATCCCCTCCTTTCCATTGGACACTATTTTAGTTAAATAATGCTGTTAATATTATGTTAATTAATTCCTTTGAATATAAACAAATAAATAATGCTGTTTTTTCATAAGTCATAATTACAAATTACTCTTCCAAACATCATCAAATCATTCTTTAATGTAAGAGCACCCTGAAAACCGTCCGTTTGATCGCGGTATCCGGAAGCGGCCATCTCCGGCGGTATTGTCCTGTCCCAGCTCATCTTCTTAATTGTTTTCTTTCGCGGAGCACTCACGGCACAATGGCTAATGACGCCGCATGCCGCTTTGATCATCGCGTGATCGTGTGCCAATTCTGGCCACATTATCTTAATAAGTTGGCCAAGTTACTTTCACCGATTTAGTAGTGCCAAGTAAGTAGTGCCGAGTTTCAGTTTGGAATAGGTATAATTCGATTTCATATTATTGTTTGGAGTTTTAGAATGACTGGTTATCCTTTCAGAATAATTGGGTTCTTAGGCGTCTATGCGTATGCGACCATTAGTCAACATATCTCAATCCTGATAACATGTAAGGTGATTTATTATTATAATTTATCTTTTCTAATTTGTGCGTGTGAATCCTTTATAAAGATTCATCCAGTCACGTAGGTTGAAGACACGTGACATTTCGAAAACAACGGGTACAAAACAGAATTACGAGGCGAGCCGCGTTTGTGTGAGGTATCGAGCTGTTTGTGGGTGTGTGTGCGTGCGCCTGAATTAGACGCGAAACTTTCAAAGTTTTCCCAAATTTGTGCCGCCCGCGTCCCTCCACCCCCCCGCACTCGTGGATCGATAGCGGGCGCCGAGCGAGCGACTCCCAGCCTCATGAAAATACCGGACAACACTTCGCCTCAGTATTTACCATGACGTGTTTTGTGGCGAGAACGCAGTTATCTCTACGAATTTTAGTGAGTGTTCGTGATTTGATAGAGCTTTGGTATTTTGGATGACTTGTATTCGAAGGCCGGTGACCTACATACTGAAATCGTGCTTATGTTGAGCTTGCTATGGTTGAGAATTTATTTTTGAAGCAAAGGTCTTGAGAATATACAGTGCAATTGTTTTTATATCTAACTAAGAGAATGAGATTTTGCTGATTTAAGTTTATGTTATCTGAATAATGCGTACATTTTCGGTAGCTTACTTTCGCTAGTTCCCTTATTCCGCAGCACTGGGAATAAGATGCCGTCGCGTGCGAAGGCGACCCATACCAACTGTCAGCGAGCAAAACAAGAGCGACAACAGAAAATTGGGCGCGCGAGGCCCAAGCCATTGTTTGTCATTAATTGAGGGCTTTGCGATGATCTTCGTACTGAAGTCCCTTCGACTGGCCGGGGGCGACACTCCTGGGACATTTCGGCTCGCCAATCGCGATGACAGCGACCCTCCGGCCTCGAGTGGACACTCACTACCTCGAGGTGGGAAAAACTACCGGCTGACACTACTTAACGAACGGGGCACGCCCGGGAATTTTCTTGAGTGCTTGTTAATGTTTTATGGGCGGAACTTTTTCAAAGTAGTGCGTAGATTGACGCGCTAAGTACACCTACATAATTTAACACGTTTCCCCTCGGACGTGTGATTCGTTCATCGATTCAGTTATCGTTCATAAACAATGTGGTCATAAATGGGCCTCTCGTTTTCTAGCCGTTAAATCTATGGTTAATTTGGTTGTAATAAAAATCCAATCTCGAAAATGGCTATAAAAAGCGGAACAGAAAACTTTTCTGATTTATAACAATTAATATTTGAAATATTGACAATATTAAGGGAAATGGCCGACAGCCGACAAATCATATGAAACCGCCCCGGAAGGAGGAAGCACTGGCCCGTTGCTCAGGGACTTTATTTGGAAATGGAAAGTCTAAAAAATAAACGACAGTGAGTGCGGGGGGATGATTTATACCGAGCGGCTAGTACGCATTCGATTATCGAGATGATATTTCTCGATATTAAAGTGTTGCCAAGAGGACTGCGGACAATATGACCCGAGGAAGATTTATTGGGCAATTGAAAGTGACGTCAACGCCCGTTACGATTATTTCATTATATTTTCGGCGCCGTAAAAACGGTAAGCGTTTTATTTTATTGCTGGTTCGCTGGTGAATTTTTATTTCAATATTTTATTGCGTTA
This sequence comes from Acronicta aceris, assembly GCA_910591435.1. Lineage (NCBI taxonomy): Eukaryota > Metazoa > Arthropoda > Insecta > Lepidoptera > Noctuidae > Acronicta > Acronicta aceris. Next base: position 12,822,204 of record OU342761.1, on the reverse strand, counting down.
TTAAATTGGGACTGCATTGAATTGAGCGCAGCGCCTCTGCAGGGAAAGTTGGTCCTGGGTCGTCTGGTTTTTTGTGAAATATTCCACCTACATCTTAACACTTTATGTGCCTACTCTGATGTAGGCAATATTTTAATACGTTAATTTGGAGTTTCTTGCCAGATTCTTCTCCATAGGATCAACCTTTTGGAACAGTGCAACTACAATCATAACGTTTCATAAACGCTTGTAAAAGCTTATTTGAAAAAAAAAAAAACATTTGAACTTGAACTTGAATTAATATGCTCGTATTCCACCTGCGTTAATGTTAATGTAAACGTATTAAAAAATGGCTATAAATCTGAGTAACGTTTTAGTTAACGCGTTAAGATGCAGGTGAAGTAAAAGGCAATTTTACTTGTCAACATTTAAGAATTTTAATACTAGATGGCGCTGCTATTTCTTAGCTGAGAAGAAACGTTAAAACATGTTTCAGAAATTCTGTAGGTAACAAAGGTTCGACATGTCGCATGATTTGTGTGTCTCGCCGGTACCGAGGGTAGACCCCGCGTCGGACGCACGTGTTGTGCCTTACGCAAACGTTCCGACGAAAAAACTTGAAACGTAGTGATACGTAACTGAAATCGTACAAAAAGTTATGGAAGAAATTCTTGATGTTGAGCAATTGCAACCCTTTCAAGCATTAAAAGTTTAAAACGGTAAAAGTTTTTCTGAGTCACACGCGGGTTTAGCTTGTTACGAAATCTTTACCCAGGTTACTTAACCAAACGTTACCTTAATTTGTATATAGAAGAAAGTTTGGGAAACCTTTAGAAAACATGTTTCAGCGAATAATTACATAACTACTCTTGTTGTTTAGTAATTTCTTTTCTGCAAAAATATTAAACATTTATTTACATAATGCTGCTTTACATTTAATCTCTCAAATTCTTTCCTTAAAATTTATATGCTTCAGCATTCCAGAAGACGTCGAGGTAGACCCAGAACGAGATGGCGGGATGACCTTGACTCATACTGCGTGGGTTGGATGCTGAAAGGAAAGGGAGGCCTTTGCTCTGCAGTGGGACGATCATGGGTCATAATAATAATAATAAATAAAATATATATAGGTGTCTTTATGATGTCTATAAATATGAATAAATAAATAAATTTTATATATTTACATTTTATAGCATGAATATTTGAAAATAATTTTAAATTAATAAATTTAAAATAATCGTCGGACTTGTAAGCGTGTGGTTGCCAGTTCGAAACTAACTGCACTACCGACGTGAACCCACTCGTAACACAAGCATTTAGTATCTTTTTGTGATTTTTTTGCATTTTCCATGCTTGAATTTTTCCTCTATTAAAAAATAACAAGCATTTAGCTTAGCACGAGGGGTTAACCTATACTGTACTAGCTATAGTGAACCGGTTTCTTCTAGGCAAGCACGCTCCATTGTAGATCGCAGTGTTGCTTAACATCAAGCGAACTGGCAATCAAGCGTAAGCCTATCATGATAAAAAAGCTAGTAAGTTTTAAAACTAAATGCTTAAGATGAGATATTAATTGTATTTTAAATTATTAACATGTGAATAGAATAGAATACAGCCCAAATATGGAGCCCGAATAAATCTCACTTTTTTTAAAAGCTTAATCACTAAACCACAAATAATAATTACTACACTATTACAGCCTCATTAGTCTAGTAGTCCTAATGTGCGATTGCAACGCTTGAGATCATGGGTTCGATTCCCAGGTCGAGCAAAGTATTATTGGGATTTTCTATGAATTTATTAGAAGCAGCTCGAAGTTTAGATTTGGGCCCAGTTAATAGCAATAGGATCGTCTCCTATTACATGGGACCTAAATTTATAGCAGTGAATTGTGGGTGTACATTATTACACCTCTGTCTAACCCTTCGGGAAATACAGGCGTGATGGTATTTTATGTTATATTAAACAATAAAAATCTTCCATACGTATATATAACACACCTACTAAAAGGTACTTACGCAATGAGTTGTTTATTTATGTACTTATACAAAAAAAAATGTTCGTATACAAACATTTAGTCATTGGAGCCTGTGTTAGGAGACTCAGCTTTTCCACTCCAAAGTAAGAAATGACGAAAAACCTCCCAAGCAACTGATTGTTATATCAATACGTTTATTTATACCACTTTCTTCCACGGTATCCTGGCTCCAGCGCCATGTTATTGAATAACTGCATGAATCACCGCTCCACGCTCCACTGGTCCCCCCATACGTTTTGTTAGTATGTTTCCCGACTCTTTCCGCTACATGGTCGCGGGTTCGACGCTTTCTACTCTAATGCTACAGCGACATGTCGATTGTCCGAAATATGGCGCTTTTGTAATGATAAATCCGACAGTCGTTAAAGTTTCGCGTGACGGTCCATTGGTACGGGTTGGCGTCTATTTGGATAGCTAGAAGTCTAAGTAATACCATATTATTGTAATACGTAAGGAATAATAATTTGTGTCGTAAAAATAATGGGCTTTCAGTTTGTTTCGAAGTAATTTTTTACTTAGAGGTCATCAAACATCAAAATATTTTTTGACATGTAAAAAATGGTTACTAGTGAGTAACTTTTAAAACAAAAATTATATTTATCATTTACCTAGGTACCTATTGTTAATATGTTCCAGATTGATTAAGTTTAAGTATAATTTTAATTACATGATCAATAAATATTCATAAAGTATGCATTGCAGACAATATTTGCCACGATCGCTGCAATATGGCACCACAATTTTCTTAAATATAAATTTGAAACATCCAACACGTATTAAACTCATTAAAACACCTATTCTTAAACCGCACGCAAATTTTAAGCATACAAAATCAACTCACGATTGTCATTGTAGCGTTATCACTGCATTCAGGCGGGCGCACACTGTACCAAACTTATCCGTTGAATGGATCGCGTCAGAGCTGAATTTGTAAAGAGTAGACGTGTGTCGCATGCATCGCCACGCCTTATCTTCGCTCTTACTCAAGTTTTCAACGGCCACTGAATGGCGTGCGCTGCATAACGGAACACAGATTAGACGTAGAACTGGAAAACGTCAAAAGTGGACGGTTTTTGTTTTTAGGGAAATGTGTGGAGCGTGTGGCCAAGAATAGACCACCTGTCTTTTCCTGTGGGTGTCGTGGGAAACGTACCTTTATCGATAATGGGCAACATAGCATAACTGTACATAGTAGATATGATAGTCTCGACTTTAATTAGGTTAGGTTACCACTCAACTTATCAAACATGCTGATTTTAGCACCAATCAAAAAATACCTTAAATTCTGCTGTGCATATGCGTAAATATTTGTATGGCAAATATCAACAACTGTATGTAGCAGTTGTTGATATTTTACTTTATTTGGGAAAAACACAGCTACATTATCAAATATAAGTATGATGATGATGTTGACGATAGTTCAAGTTCAAATGTTTTTATTTCAAATAAGCTTTTAAAAGCGTTTATGAAATGTTATGATTCTAGTTGCACGGTTCCAAAAGGTTGATCCTATGGAGAAGAATCCGGCAAGCAACTCCATGGACACTCTTTTGATATAAATGGTGTTACAATCTTCACTGGTATAATATTGCGATATGAGGATGTGTGAATATTGAAGGTCAAAGTTGGACCAAAGTCGATAGCTACTAGAAAATAGAAAACTACATTCATTTTTGCTCCTTTCCATTGAAACAACTTGAGAAAGGATGAGATATAGTGCTCAACTATATCTCATCTTTTCTTTTATAACAGTATTCTATAATTTTTTTGCTTTCTTCCTCGTGTAGCAATTCAAAGCCATAGCAAATGAATCTAATGTGGGTATTTGATTCTGATTGATATGGTCGAATAAGAATAAGCTTGTAGTAATTTTGTATTAAACAGATAATTAAGTAAGTAAATATTAATAAAAAATAATAATGATGGTCCAATAAGAAATATAAACCAATGTTTATTTAGGTACAAAAATATGAATACTAAAGTATTGTAACCAAATCTTTTCATAAATGGATTGTATTTATATAACATTTTCCTTAAACCGTTTTGGTACCAATGTCCGTTAATTTGCAGAGTAACCAAAACATGCACACGTCTACAAACTTTAGTGACACGACAAAAGGACGGATTTAAACCTCATTATTTAATTATCCGGCGGGAATCACACGAGGGCCGCAAGTCGACTGTTGAGTCCTGAGCTAGGGCGACCTGTCTGTACGCTCGTCAAGGGGCAGCCTTCCGCCTTAGCCTCCACGACGCACTCTATTAATTAGCCATACACAGCACCTCCGAAACGTATTAAACTTCGTACATACGCCTAAAACTTGCGGCCGTCTAAAGACTAATTACCAAAATCAATACAGAGCTCACACAAAAGAAGGACTCTACCTATTTTAAGCTCACAATTCACAACACAAATGAACGCAAAAACAAGATGGCGAAATAATTTGAATACGTAACGAATCAGAGGGTAACGCACGCTCGAGCCATTCTTTAACTTACTCTCCTACGGATAAAGAGCTAAACTTGTTTTTAAAGGATGACCGATCGTGAAAATTTATGTATCGCGGACAACGCCGCCGGCCGGACCCCTGCAAAAAGAGCTCGCGTTGGGGTAGATACAGGAAGATGGCAGATGGAACGAAGAATTATGTTCCCCGCAGGCTGATGAGGTAAATGTGATTGTGAACTTTTCGACGCTATGCAAATCGGACAAGCGAGACGATATACGTACCCACCGGATCCTGTCGCGCAAAAAGTGAATTGGCGTGTCCACAAATGCGCGGACGAAACGGGGGAGCCTTATTGTAAGCCAGGGCGACTTTTTTGTTTGCTACACCAAGGTATATTCATAGCCGCTAACTTTATGTAAACTTCGATGAATGTTCAATGTATTCAAATTGATTCATTGATGGATGGCCGGCTTACGAAAATACTCGGATCGAAAACATTGAAATAACAATGTAATACAGTTTTCGTTGTTCTGCGTGTGGGCGAGATCGATATCCGAATCATAGCTCTGTTTAGATAGGGCTAGTGGTGTTTTATTGAAATACAAATGAGTGTTGGAGGAGCTCGGCGACCCGTACGCCATGTGCCTCGAATAAAAGGGCCGCATTAGAATAATTTGCCTACCGAACGAGTACAATTCTTCACATGGAGAGACCTTAAATTTCACTATTTTACATAGTGGGGATTATCATATCTGTTCGGGTGTGTCCGTGGGCCGTCCCCTACTTTTTGTTACCCGCACCCGACCTCTATCGGGTCTTCTCCGATATATTTAGTTGTTACTTTTTGTTGCGCCGCACGTGAGAGAATTCTTAATCATCGCGAGCCTCCTATTTCGTTTTTGTGAGTCAGTTTTTTAGCTGAATATTTGTCTTAACGCTAGTTGCAAAAAAACCGGCGATATTGAATTTAGGGTGCATTGCAATTACAAAACGATTTTTCTAGTCCACCATGCTCTTCGAATTATGAATTTATTCCAGATACAAAAACATACTATTCTCGGACGGTAGCTCTCAAACACAAACAAGTTATTTCAATACGACCTAAGTGTTTCCGCGCCTAATAACAACAAAGCAACATAACACCAATTGATAGAGTCTCACTTAACCTCGGCGTTATTATTCCTGCTAACCGAGCTGCCAGACGAAGCCCCTCAACGGACGGACCAGGGGAGCAGACCTGATCGAAGGTGGGCGAATTAGCCCAACTCTAAAACCTCAATTAAGTCTCGTCTAGCGCGTATTCAGAACGGCCACATCCAATTATCGCGGTAGAAGCTTTGTTACGATTTTGAACTGAGTTTTCGATCGAATGTTGTTGGATCCGCTCCCGATACATTGTTTCGCCGAATGCTACGGTGAAGTTGGAAACTTTAGACTTACACCTTGATTTATATAATTGGCGGTAGCTAGTTTATAGAATTTAATATGGAATTTCATTAGAGTCGCCATTGCCAATACAGCTGGCACTTATCAGTTCCTGAATTTAATTTATTAGTAACGATAATTAATTAGTAATTTTTAAGGTACCTAAATACGAAAAAACATTACAGGAAAAGAATGTAATAGCGGGCAAGCCTATTGCCATTAACCGGGCACAAATCCAGATTCCGAGTTGCTACTGAGAATTCCATAGAGAAACCCAATAACACTGGGGATTGAACCCAGGACCTCTAGGGTAGCAGTCGCGGTTGGGGCCACTAGGCTAATGAGGCACTCTTAGTTGTAAGCAGCAGTTATAGTTGTAAGTGATGATTAAATAAAAATATATATTTTTGTATCCTTCTAAACCGAATAGAAAGGAAGTCTTGCTCTCGTAACTCAAAAACGTAACACTGTACAATCAATGACACTTAACTTCCATACAAAACAGCTACTCATGCTCTCACAATAAGTCACCCCTTCACTTCACAGGATGATCTTCAAATTAGACGTCATAAAGACGTGTCTGCCGGCGATGACGGATGGCGGCGCGACAGTCATCGTCAAATTAACACTGAGCTAAGTGCCGAAATGTGTACACAATGCGACATGCCAGCTAGACGAGGAGCTAACTTGGCGGAAATAATACACCCTGTAGCGGTGGCGGTGGTGTAATTAATTGCATATATTATTATTAATGTCTTTAAATACAGGAAACGTTGAAAATCAATAGTGACGTCATTGTTTTGTATTGCCTGAGATGTCGACGAAATTAATTTGTAATTATGGAAAATATCACATTTTTGTAACTGAACTCAGGGCTGTACCAATAATATTTAATTACATTTAAATACATGTATAAAAGTACCCAAACATGTATAAAAACTGTATATTTATTTACTGTATAAAGCTTTAAATGTATAAATTAAATATCATCACTGTAAATTAACAATGTAAAATTCCAAAAATGAATCGTCCCAAAAATTACCTACAAATAAATGTACGGAACATCGCACATTAAACGGTAACTTTCATCCGATATTGGGGGTTAGTTCATAAATTCTCATAATCTGTTAGAAAAAGACGTAATTACGACATAAATCAGACACGACAATATGGCATAACGAGAAATAAGACGGCAAACAGAGCTCGGCCGAGCTCCGCTAAAATACTCCCAATTGTATCTTAATTTGCTCCTTTCAGGCGCGGCCCTGTACTGTACAAATTATCTGGTATATAATATTGTGTATTTATCGCCAAATTGCCTTCGTATAAATCAAGATCCGAAGGTAGAGAGACTTGTAAAATGCTTTTACACGATGGAGTTATTCTGTTGATTAGTGAATTAAAAATATGTGGTGATGAGTGAAGAGCATGTTACCAGAAAGGTTTTGAGCGTGAATGAGGATGAATATAAGGGTAAGGGACCAAAAAAAAAGTTGGATGGACTGCATGAGAGATGATATGGTTACAAAGGAAGTGAATGAGGAGATGACAGCTACAGCTGATATATTTTTATGGAAGAAAAAGACATACTGCGCCGATCTCAAGTAACTGGGGATAAGGGCTGGACGATGATAGATGTATTAGAATTAATTATAATTAAGTAGTTTATTGAACTTGTGTGAACATACAATATGATTGGTATTTAGTCAACTCTAAAATACCAAAAGTAGGTACACCTTGCAAGTGCAGCTACTAAGCGTGAGATCCCGCGTTCGATTCCCAGTAGCAGAACGTATTTTTGGTTTGTGTTTAAATAAGAAAATTCTGATCATACATTACTTGGCCAAGGATAAAACGGCGGTAGCCTAATGGCTAGGGCGTCGGACTGGCGTTCATGTGGTTGCCGGTTCGAAACCCACCCATTACACTACTGCCGTGAACCTACTCGTAACACAAGCTTTTAGCTTAGCACGAGGGGTTAACAAGAATACTAATATTGTGCGATCCAAATTACTAGTAAGCTTTTAAAATAAAAGTAATTGTAATTGTATAAATTCATGCGTTTTGGGAATGTTATCCATAAATAATTATAATTAATGGTTTAAGCAATAAATAATTACGTAATATATGTACCTATATACATATGGACTATGTAAATACTCGAATGCACATTGGTTAGTGATACTAAAGTAGGTACATAAATCTATTAAACGCAGGTGCTACGAGATTGTTTTAAAGCCCTTCAATTATAGTGAAGGCTTTTTAAAAGAAATGCCTGAATTAAGCAGTGTTTAAGCTAACTTTGAGTCAAACATAGAAAAACCCATTAATTTTATCTATTGTTGTCACTAATACTCCTTTGCTCATCTGTAAAATGGAAAAATATAATGAATTCATGCAGGTTTTTAAACCCATTACGAAAATTATTTACATGACCTCTAAATTTGTTTGCATTCATTTAATAACTTAAATACTAATATTATACTTTTAATTATTTTATGTAATGGTACAAAAACTGCCTCCTTACTTCTAACCGCGACTGCTGCGCTAAAGGTACCGGGTTCGATTCCCAGGTCGAGCAGTGTTATTAGGTTTTTCTATGAATTTCTCAGTAGCACCTCGGAGTTTGAGATTTGTATCCGGTAATGGCAATAGGCTCGCCCCCTATTTCATGAGACCTAAAACATACCTTCAAACATTATGTGTGTACATTTATAGAACAACTCTGCCTAACCCTTCGGGGAATATAGGCGTGGTGGTATGTTTTTTATGTAATGGTACAAGAATATTTAAAATATAGAAATAGTAGCTGGTAGCGGAGAACAGTACTTACGTACTTTTGAAAAGTCAGACGACGCTAGCAACATCAACGGCTTTTGTTTGTCATAAACGAACTGAGTAGCAGAGTTACCACCTTTAAAAATAACCCATTCGTTATCCATAAAAAATTGCAGCTAAAGTTATGGCTGGCAACACCTATTGCGTTCCGGTATAGGTAGCGAGTAATTAATTTAATTTTATTTCCCAGCGCGCTCCCCCAGTGTTGCCATCGCGAAATTCTCCCAGTAATTGGAAAATTTATTGCAAGGTGTGCACTACGCGGCGTGATGTTTCACTTTCCCGCCAATGATTTATTGTCTTCCGAAACAATTTTAATTGCTACAAGTGACACAATGTAAACAACTATTCGATTAACTTAATTCAATTACTTGGAGCGATGGCAATTAATTTAAAAGCCAGCTAAGTACGATTTAAACTTCGCATTATTGGAGAATTCAAGCGAATTCATATACCTTTGTTCTCAAGATCTGGTGCTTGGTATTGTTGTCTCAGATAGATGCGTTATTTTAATTTATCCATAAAATATAACATTTGTTGAATTTTTTTAATGCTATTACAGAAAACGAGTTAAAAAACAAAATAATTAATTTTGTAAGTAAAATCTAACCAACTTACCAAAAATAAAACGGATTCATAACCAATTACGTCTATTAAGTACAGTGACCTACCATCAAAACATCATCTAATATACGAAGCTCAAAAACGACTTTGAGCATACGAGCATTAGTAATTATAATTAGACCGCTCACCGACCTCAGGCGATAAGATGTGCCTTGAAGCATGAAATAAGGCCCTCCACACACGTCCTGTGAACGTGTACTTGATATGGTGGTCCATGCAAAGTTACTCATGCGTCTCCTGTAGCCTGCCTTTGGCTTGCAGAGATATTCGAGTGGATACTTTAAGGGTTTTTATGAAGTAGGGTAGTTTAATGTTTGCGTTTCTATCAAGCGGTGTCTCTGAATTAGACGAGTATGGCGTAGTGGTCTGTGGCTTGGTTTTGGGTATAGATAAGTACTTATTACTTATGGAATAATAAATTGGATCGTGTACATAAATTGATACTTTTACTAAAACTAATTACCTGTTCATTTACTGATGTCGATACCTAATATATTTATTGATACTTATTTTGCAGACACAATTGCCTTGCGATTATAATTCATTAAAATTTGTGTTATCTTTTAAGACCAAAAAGTTATTTAGCTTGGAGTTATTGTACTCGATGAAAGGCATGAATAAGTTACTAATATTTGTTGTTTTGGGTCCTATGTAGGTAGGGGCGAGCGTATTAGACTATATGACGCAGCCGCGGGCACATAATATGCCTTATCTATAAAATAAAATACGTAATAAGTGTGAATATTGCACAAACTGCGTCAAATTACACTAGGCAAGAAGGAAAGGCAACGTACCAACTGCCTTCTTTTATATATTTTTCTATTCAGCTAATTCTTATGTGGGTGAGTGTACTTATTATTAAATGTATCAGTAAACAAAGTCTCTCAAATAGTTCCTACTTGTAGGTACAGGGAGGTACAGTCGAGCACTAACAAACTATCTCATATCCGGCGGCAGAGATGCATTAGTGCATCGCTCTCGGCTTCACCTAAATTACTTCTCATCGTACTTACACGGTGCGCTAATCATTATTTTTATTATATATCACGGTTTATAGCTGTGAACATAGTTTTGTTTATATGTTGATGGGAAATATTGAATTTGAAAAGTTCATCTTGGCTTTTTTACCAAACTTTATATTGACTTTATGGGGCAGTAAAATATAAATTAATGATATCAATACATTAGAGAAGTACATCGAGCGCCGTTACATTTATTTATTTAAAAAAAGGATGTTAAGTAGTTATTTTTCTTTTATACGATTACGTAGGTGCTTTTGCAAACATAAATTTTATATACAAAAGCACTTGGAACATCTATCTGTAGGTCATAAAAATAAGTATTTGTTCCGTGGGGGAATCGAACCCTCAACCGGTACGATATATATATATAATAACCGATATACTCGACCACAAGACCAATCGTGCCGTAAAAGTTGACAAAAATAGGTACATTTTAGAGTGTCATTTGTTGTGAGATTGATTTCTGAATTTATCAATTCTTATGAACCACAAATTAAAGAATCTATCAGACTCTTTAAGTAAATGCTAGATACAGAGTACAGAACCATCTCATTACACGCTATAGAGAATGGAATTAATTTCGGAGCCAGCCGCAGACTAGAGCTTTTCATGTAACACGAACCATCTTACGGTGTTTGCCGTAGTCAGACTATTGTTAACGTATCGATTATTATTTGGTTTCCTTTCTACGAAGCTATTTCGGATAGTCTGAAGATGGGGCGATTATGCTGCGGTTGGATTTGAGACGGGCAATTTGTGAATTTTGTGCTGTAGCTGCTCGGACGTGTATTTTGTTGAGCTCCGCAAATAAGATAATTTAGTGTTTATAGAAATACTAATAGAATAATTCGATTTTTGTGAAACGAAAACTGACTTTAAGTATTTTGTGGTAAATCTTCAGATGAAACTAGGAAGTCTATCAGATAAAAAAAAATAACGTACACGATCAGCGAAGATATAGAGTAACATATACGAATAAATACTGTAGAATTGAGAACCGTTTTTTAAAGACCTTTTTTTTAAGCCGGTTCAAAGTAGTCTTGTATGATAGTGGAAATTCTCATGAAAGGTGAGCGTTTACAAACCCAAATTCCGAAAGAAAACCGTGCTTTTCCATATGCAAATCGGAAAGCTCAGAATTTGCGCATTCGTTCCGCCAACTAAACAACATATTATTCCGTTTTTATTTTAGCGTCTTACGAACTATGACTAAGCTAGATTTCCATTGTAGGCGGACATTAGAAAAAAAAAATGTTTTTCCAGTGATCGCAAAAGGTTCAATAAGTCGGAAAATTCCTTGCAATCTTGTCGCACCGTATTAGATTCTGATTTATTCGCGTTCGAGCCTCGTAGGGTGGACGAGCGCCTTTCCGTTTCGGCTATCTTACCACCAGTGTAGGATGACCTTCCCTTCGTCTCCATATCCGTACTAAGAGGAGATGAACGGGGGATTTTAATAGTGATAGAGGTGTCTTGTAAATCTGGTTGTGTATGGCCTTAGGAAACAAAGATTGTTCCATTCGGCCGATTGAGCGCACCTCCCCGTACTAACTTCCCGTTCATTTAACGCGTATTCATGCAACAAAAGGATCTCCCGCGCGAAATAACAAAACTACCAATCCTATATGTCTTTGTAGAATTCTTATTTTATTGGATATACCACACTAGGTAAGTAACGTTTTTGTTTACAGAAAGAAACCTTCAAAAAGCAATCGGTCTTCGAGACCTACAGTCAATAACTGGTTATTGACTTATTTCGTTTGAGATTGTAAGAGTATAGCTTAAATTATGAACAAACTTATTAATTGTTATGCTTTTGCTCGAAAAAATCTATGCTTATCACTAAATTGGAACTTAGCTATTACAATAATCATTTGTATCATTGTTATTATAGAATTAATTTTAGGGCGTATTATATTGCCACTAGTTTAATAATGAAACATTATTCCCAATTCCTATTTCCTGAATGATTTAATATTCGCCTCATCCAATACTATTTACATAAACACTCAGAAAGTCTAATAAAATTGCTCAATGCCCTCTATTTGCCGTATTCTTAATAATTACTTCTTCCGTTTTGTTTGCGAGCCGGACCGAGGGGTGCAGTGAAAAGTGAATCCCGGTCAGAGAGAATCAATAAATAATAATACCAAATGTCCATTGGGTGGACGGAGGTCAATGCGGTGGGCTACTGTCTCCGATGTTGATTGTTCAAACTGATTTTGAATAAGTTTTTATGACTATTTTTACGACACTTTTTCATTCATTTTGAAATTTGCTGGTATGTTTTATTGATGATTATTTTAGACGAAAATTGCATAAAAATCGATAAAAACAGATACCGAATTTGAAGTAATGAAATTAGTATCAACTTTTATCAATATTCTCGAAATTATTATGGAAACACTTTTATTTGTAATCAAAATTATTAAATCGTTTACAAGTTATTGCTTGTTGTGGATATTCTTCGAAACACAATTTACTTTCGGATTCAATAGAAAATCTTTAATTGATTGAACTCAACTGGAATAATTTATTTAAAAATCGATAATGCTTTGGTATACATTCAATGAACAAACGCTAAAAGGTACAGTTGGGATTAACGTTGCTAATTATTTGGGGTCTATTTTGTTAGGACAAAACACCCCCTATGGGTGTATGTTTGGGTCAACTGTGTTCTACTTGATTTGTTCCCATCACAACGTTTTATGTGCCTAATTACAATCAATTGTTTGCGTCCGAGTTAGTATTTGACAAGTCAAATTTCAATTACAAGAGATCTTAGTACCTACGAGTATATAAATTTACCCGATAAGAGAAAAATAATTAATCTTTATTAAGAGATCCAATTATCAACTCAGTTTCAGTCGATGAACAAGTCGAACTCTTCACAAGTACACTCGTGGAGCTTTACGACCGTCATGCACCAATTCGCCCAATTAAAGTGAAACACTTGCCGTCGCCATGGTTAACAGATCAGATAAGATTATTGATGGATAAAAAAGCGGCGGCAAAGTCTAAATACAAGGGTCGACCGACAGACTTCAACCGAGAAAAATATGTCTCAATCCGCAATCACTGCAACAAGGTATCTAGGAATGCTCAGCGCCAACACATTCACGACTCTGTTCAAAACGGAGATCCAGCAAAAGTCTGGAAATTTCTTAGATCGATGGGAGTCGGGAAAGCACGTCAAGAATCTGTCCCTAAAGATTTAGATATCAATTCCCTTAATAACCACTTTACTGCTTCGCCTGTTTTTGATAGGACAACTAAACATAATATCCTTTTATCAATATAATTATTTATTAATATACAGCAGCTTATTCATGTATTTGTTTCTGAATGTGTTCTTGTGGGTTGTCGCCATCAATGGTGGCACGAGGGTGTCGCTGAAAATCAGCGTTGTTGGCATTCCCATGAGTGCTAATAACTTCAAAGCTGAGCGATAGCCTATTTCACCTCATACGAGTGACACACAACTGCTCCACATTACTAATCCAATCTCTTTATTATTATCTTCCATTCTAATCTAAATTTGAAATTGTTTATGTTTATGTTGACATAATTATTATAATATTTTATTAATGATTTTTACGCATGTCTACAAGTGCATTCTGTTGTCACTGTCAGTGTCATAATGTTGTGTGACATTGGAACAGTGCTGCCAAAAAAAAATTGATATTTATGCAAAGTTTTATTTTATTAATCTTATTGTGTGATACTTTATATCTGTCTCTGTGTGTCCTTGGTTGAGGGAATAAATATGTTTTCTTTCTTTCTTTCTTTCTTTCTTTCTTTAATACTTTGAATTATCTTTCCTCTCTTCCGGCTCCCAATAACTCCACGTTTTCTTTTAGTCCATTCACCGCATGTGATGTTAAGAAAAGTGTAGTTTCAATAACTTCCAACGCTGTTGGTAGTGACTGTGTCAGCCGTAATATGATCCTCCCTGTGCTTGATGTTATCCTTCCCGTTATTTGTCACATCCTGAACTATTCCATCTATAGTGGTGTCTTTCCAAGTGCTTGGAAAGACGCCAAAGTAATACCTTTACCTAAGAAATGTCACCCTTCATCCTTTTCCGAATATCGCCCTATATCAATTTTACCATTCCTCTCCAAAGTCCTTGAACGGTTAATTTATAATCAACTGAGCTTTTTCCTTTCTAAATATAACCTCCTGAACTCCTTCCAATCTGGTTTTCGTCCAGGTCATAGCACAACAACAGCTCTTGTCAATATTACGGAGGATATCAGGTCTGGCATGGAAATCGGTAATCTGACGGTTATGGCATTACTGGATTTTAGTAATGCTTTTAATACCGTCGATTTCGATGTTTTGCTTGGCATATTACGCTCTCTTAGCATATCTCCATCGGCGATTGACTGGTTTCATAGTTACCTGTTCGGTCGTCGGCAATGCATTTAGATACTTTATCTTCATGGAGTAATACTTCTGCCGGCGTACCACAGGGTGGCGTTTTATCTCCTCTACTTTTCTCAATTTTTATAAATTCTATCTCTGAACGTCTACTTTCTTCCTATCACCTTTACGCAGATGATCTGCAAGTTTACTGTAAAGCTCCACTTGGAAATTTGTCACAAGCGGTCCACACACTAAACCGAGACCTTTCTAGTATTAGCAACTGGAGCAAAAATTTTGGACTTAAGGTAAACCCTACTAAGACGCAGCTGATTGTGGTTGGCAGTTCCAGAACCACCTCAAGAATTGATTGGAAAACCCTGCCCCAAATTTATTTCGACAACGTTCTTATTCCTTTCAGTGAAAAAGTGAAAAACTTGGGGATTTATATAGACCAAAATTTTACCTGGTCTGCTCAACTACAGGAAGTTAGTCGCAAGCTGTTCGCGTCTGCTGCAATTCTGAAAAGACTTCGCAACTTCCTGCCGATTGCGACCAAAGTTGCGCTAGCCCAATCACTTCTTCTTCCAATCCTTGATTATGCGGATGTCAGCTATCTTGATCTTACAGAGGACCAACTAGACAAGCTGGAGCGCCTTCAAAATTTTTGTATAAGGTTCATATTTGGCTTACGCAAATATGACCATGTTTCAGAATTTCGTGCAAAGCTCAAGTGGTTACCAATTCGCCTTCGCCGGAATGCTCATATTCTTTCGTTACTTTACAATATTTTGTTTCTCCCGTCTACCCCCCCGTATCTTAAAAACCGCTTTGATTTTCTTGGAGACACCCATACGCGATTTCTGAGGTCATCGGATAACTTAAGACTTAAGATGCCAATGCACTCCACCAATTTTCTAGACAAATCTTTTTCGGTTCAGGCTGCTCGCCTTTGGAATGCATTACCGGTACAAATCAGACGTGCCCAATCACTGCCAGTTTTTAAAAAACTTGTGAAGGATCACTATCTGTCACAATAATTCTATGTACTCGTCGTCGATTTCTATAAGTATTTATGCATTTATTGCTATGTCTGTTATATATATTTATATATATATATATATAATTATATTTATAATAAGTAGGTATTAATTATTTCTTGTATGTGTGTTTATTTTATTTTATGCTATTTATATTAATATTTAGTAAATGCACCGTAAACCCCATATTTATTCAATTTCTGTTGTGTCCATCCTAAGGTTGCCTGGAAGAGATCGCTGGTTGCGATAAGGCCGCCCATTGTATATTTAAAAATCGATTTATGTCCTGTCTGTAACTTTTTCTTTTTTGGTGTACAATAAAGAGTATATAAATAATAGAGGAATCGAATAATTCCACTCTTATTTGAAGCTGCCCAACTGGGGAAGTACAGTGGCGACCAAAATCCATAGGCAATCTCACAACGCAATAGCTTGATGTTTAGTTTGACTTACGACCTTCTATTCATTGTCGTTAACAAGTGACACGCACTGGCTGTATCGAGCTCGCTCGTACTGTTCATAGAAATGTAATCCTTAGCGTTCTTATGGACTTTTGAGCGTTTACTGTACCTTCAACTTTGCAGAAAATCGTAGCCAAATACTAAAACTCCGTGCTATGATGTGTTCCTAATGGTGAGCAAGGTCGCCAGAGCTCCGCGAGGAAGCGTTGTGTTGGCAGATAGGATAATTATCACGCATTGTCTTCTATGTTGCCAGCCCAACTATTCCTCCTTGATTTACAGGGTCGGAAACACGCGAGTGATAGCTCTGGTGTTGGAAACGTCCATAGGCTACGGTAATCGCTTAACATTAGGTGGGCCGTGTGTTTGTTTGCCACCTTAGTGGTATAAAACAAATCTTGCAGACCATTTTTTTTGACCAATCATATATTTTTATCAATAGTCATACATGGTTCGAGCATTTGCATATTTGAAGTGTTTTTGTTAAAAAAATTATCAAATCAAAGAGCTAGTACACAATAGAAATAATTGCGTCAAAAGCTAACAATATTTTTGGGAATAAAGTATTATTTATTTATTTATAGAGTACCTATAATCTCTTTTTTTTTAACCGATATTTTTAAATCTCGAACAAAACAGGCTGAATCCTATTACATTATCCGGCGTGCGACATCGCGATGAGTCGTAAAGAATAGGCATCGCTGCCAAAGTTTTCCCATGGAGGGCATAAATTGGATTCGGAAGCAGATCACGTAACGGTTAAGAGTTCACAAAACTGTGCCATAAATCGGACGCGCCGAGGTGCGCCGGAGACAAACGGCGCCGGGACTGGGAGAGGGGGGAGGTGATGCAACACTGTTATCTGCATTATTATCTTAATGTATGGCAGGTATTGGGTAAATCGTTTACAAAATTAATTGAGTAAATCTCGTTCTCCAGCTGATGATTTTTTTTATGGAATAGGGGACAAACGAGCAGAAGGATCGCCTGATGGTAAGCGATCACCGCCGCCCATGGACACTCGCAACACCAGAGGAGTCACAAGGGGAACTGTATTCTGCATCTACTTTATTAAAGGAACTCCTGTGAAAAATGGAATGTTGACAAACCGGTTTAAGCTGCACGTTTTCAGTTAAAACCTAAATATACAACAGGCTTTGGTGTATTTATATGTCTATAGATTTAGATAGATTGGCGCGTTGAGTATTGAATTTACCATTACCAATTTTTTGAGAGACCAGTATAAAATCAATGTTTTGTTATCGTAATTATGTTGTTATCGTAGTAAATGATTACCATAACAACATAAGTTACATTTATTTTATCTGAAATCAGTTCAGAAAGCACCTCAATGAAATCCACATTCTTTGCTCAAAGTAAATGGTGAAGTTAAAATTTGCATATATCTCTCCTGGCTGGAGAATCACAGCGCAATTCGGAGCGATGGATTCTCCGAATATGAGCTATTTAAAAGATACGTAACTCTTTGGCGTTTTGGTGATAGCTCTCTAGGTAACAGGTTTTAAGATCGTAATTAAAAGTGTTGGATATAATAAGTAGGTATTAATTATTTCTTGTATGTGTGTTTATTTTATTTTATGCTATTTATATTAATATTTAGTAAATGCACCGTAAACCCCATATTTATTCAATTTCTGTTGTGTCCATCCTAAGGTTGCCTGGAAGAGATCGCTGGTTGCGATAAGGCCGCCCATTGTATATTTAAAAATCGATTTATGTCCTGTCTGTAACTTTTTCTTTTTTGGTGTACAATAAAGAGTATATAAATAAGAGAGGAATCGAATAATTCCACTCTTATTTGAAGCTGCCCAACTGGGGAAGTACAGTGGCGACCAAAATCCATAGGCAATCTCACAACGCAATAGCTTGATGTTTAGTTTGACTTACGACCTTCTATTCATTGTCGTTAACAAGTGACACGCACTGGCTGTATCGAGCTCGCTCGTACTGTTCATAGAAATGTAATCCTTAGCGTTCTTATGGACTTTTGAGCGTTTACTGTACCTTCAACTTTGCAGAAAATCGTAGCCAAATACTAAAACTCCGTGCTATGATGTGTTCCTAATGGTGAGCAAGGTCGCCAGAGCTCCGCGAGGAAGCGTTGTGTTGGCAGATAGGATAATTATCACGCATTGTCTTCTATGTTGCCAGCCCAACTATTCCTCCTTGATTTACAGGGTCGGAAACACGCGAGTGATAGCTCTGGTGTTGGAAACGTCCATAGGCTACGGTAATCGCTTAACATTAGGTGGGCCGTGTGTTTGTTTGCCACCTTAGTGGTATAAAACAAATCTTGCAGACCATTTTTTTTGACCAATCATATATTTTTATCAATAGTCATACATGGTTCGAGCATTTGCATATTTGAAGTGTTTTTGTTAAAAAAATTATCAAATCAAAGAGCTAGTACACAATAGAAATAATTGCGTCAAAAGCTAACAATATTTTTGGGAATAAAGTATTATTTATTTATTTATAGAGTACCTATAATCTCTTTTTTTTTAACCGATATTTTTAAATCTCGAACAAAACAGGCTGAATCCTATTACATTATCCGGCGTGCGACATCGCGATGAGTCGTAAAGAATAGGCATCGCTGCCAAAGTTTTCCCATGGAGGGCATAAATTGGATTCGGAAGCAGATCACGTAACGGTTAAGAGTTCACAAAACTGTGCCATAAATCGGACGCGCCGAGGTGCGCCGGAGACAAACGGCGCCGGGACTGGGAGAGGGGGGAGGTGATGCAACACTGTTATCTGCATTATTATCTTAATGTATGGCAGGTATTGGGTAAATCGTTTACAAAATTAATTGAGTAAATCTCGTTCTCCAGCTGATGATTTTTTTTATGGAATAGGGGACAAACGAGCAGAAGGATCGCCTGATGGTAAGCGATCACCGCCGCCCATGGACACTCGCAACACCAGAGGAGTCACAAGGGGAACTGTATTCTGCATCTACTTTATTAAAGGAACTCCTGTGAAAAATGGAATGTTGACAAACCGGTTTAAGCTGCACGTTTTCAGTTAAAACCTAAATATACAACAGGCTTTGGTGTATTTATATGTCTATAGATTTAGATAGATTGGCGCGTTGAGTATTGAATTTACCATTACCAATTTTTTGAGAGACCAGTATAAAATCAATGTTTTGTTATCGTAATTATGTTGTTATCGTAGTAAATGATTACCATAACAACATAAGTTACATTTATTTTATCTGAAATCAGTTCAGAAAGCACCTCAATGAAATCCACATTCTTTGCTCAAAGTAAATGGTGAAGTTAAAATTTGCATATATCTCTCCTGGCTGGAGAATCACAGCGCAATTCGGAGCGATGGATTCTCCGAATATGAGCTATTTAAAAGATACGTAACTCTTTGGCGTTTTGGTGATAGCTCTCTAGGTAACAGGTTTTAAGATCGTAATTAAAAGTGTTGGATTTTTTTATGGAATAGGAGGCGAACGAGCAGACGGATCGCCTGACGGTAAGCGATTACCGCCGCCCATGGTTACCCACAACACCATAGGAGTCACAAGTCACAAGTGGGTTGCCGACCTTTAAAAGGGGTTTGGGCCTCCGGTAACCTCACTAACTCGGCGAAACACAACGTGAGCGTTGCTTAACGCCGGTTTTCTGTGAGGCCGTGCTATCACTCCGGTCGAGCCGGCCCATTCGCGCCGAAGCATGGCTCTCCCACGTAATTATAAATCATAATTACCGGAAGTATATTTCTTCTGAAAGGATTGCCAAAGCCCAAAATAGCCTTGACCCGTGAGGAATGGAAGATAGGTAGGACTTTGACCAGCTACCTTCTATATCTTACCATAATGGCTAAATAATAATAATAAAATTTATGTTAAAAAATCTTTTTGACTGCCTCATTAGTCTAGTGGTTCCAAGCGCAACTGCTACGCTAGAGGTCCAGAGTTCGATCCCCAGGTCGAGCAAAGTGTTATTGTGTTTTTCTATGAAATTCTCAGTAGCAGCTCAGAGTTTGGGATTGCCCCCTATTACGTGGGACCTAAACATGTCGGCGAACTGTGGATGTACATTAGTACGCCTCTACCAACCATTCGGGGAATACAGGCGTGATGGTATGTTATGTTTATGTAAAAAATATTCACTGCCTTTTACTGTGTAAAAAGTTAATATAAATTGTGTACTACAATGTGCCTGATATATATTTTTTTGTATACCATTAAACAGAGATCTTTTTGTAAACCAGCATTGTTAGCTGTAGCATGTTCGTAGCGCTACACTCGCTACGAGAAACAGACCGCTACGAAGCAGACAGCTACGAAACAGACCGCTACAAAGCAGACCGCTACGAAACAGACCGCTACGAAACAGACCGCTACGAAACAGACCGCTACGAAACAGACCGCTACGAAACAGACCGCTACGAAACAGACCGCTACGAAACAGACCGCTACGAAACAGACCGCTACGAAACAGACCGCTACGAAACAGACCGCTACGAAACAGACCGCTACGAATTAGAGTAGTTTTATTTCAATGTGCAGAGTACATTATAGCATTTAAATAATTATACTATTAAAATTAATGTGCCAATTGGTAACCTTTACCAGTTCCATGTTCAGTCTTCAATAAATACTCCTCTCTGGCTGGAGGCGCTGGAGCGAGTAACGACCGTATAATTCTCTTGCCGCCAGGTGGCGTGGCTTGTCTCCGCGGGGACATTAATGTCGGCTAATTCATGTAAATAGCTCTTCTATAGGCCTTCGATTTTTGTGAGACGTGCCCGCGATAGATTAGTTATTATGCAGACGATTGAAATGGGGACGAGTTGATTTTTAATAGGAAATTTATTTAGTACATGTATTTGTGTGTGAGCTTCTAGATCAGCAATAACAACGCTGATCAAATAATTTGCAAGGTTAAGCTGCGCTTGGCGCGGTCAGTCTATGGATGGGTGACCAGTTTTAATACAGCAAACTATTTCCGTGCTTCGAAGACTCACCGCCGCTGTCGTTAGTGGTAGCTACAATCCTGAAAAGCCAACCTTTTATTATAAAAAGAATTCAACAAACTTAAAGATCCGGCGGAGCTTGAATTGCCTTCAAAAACCTAATACCGAGATAAATCCTAATCCAGATAATATTCTATTAAAATAAGTTATTATTCGGATTTCGATACCTTTAATCTAGGTTCCTAACATACTATTTCGTCTACGACTACTTCACTGGAAATAAAAGACCGGAAATCGTTCCAAACTTGGTAAAGTTATCAAAAATTGCATTCGCTTGCATTAATTTCCAGTGAAGTATTTTGGACAAAATGGTACAGTAGGAACCTAGATTGACGGTATCGGAATCAGAATAATGACAGAATTTGATTATATTCTGTTTGAATTACGATTTATTTCGGTATTACGTTTGTAAGAGAAATTCAGTCCGCCGGATTCAGTTGTATTGTTCTTTTGATAATGTACACTGTACAGTCACGAGCTTAAATACGTAAGTAATTTGTCAAAATACAAAAGCGATTTTCTTCTTAAGTATTGATTGAATTTTTATCGTGTTGCGAACATAGTATTCTCGAACTAATATTATATATCATGACTATCATAACATTGGTAATATCTCAACGTTGAAATCGTCATTTTATGAAAAAATCGCTTTCAAAACTACATACCACAAGCTTTCATAACACCATCACGCCTGTATTGCCCGAAGGGGTAGGCAGAGGTGTACTAATGTACACTTACAGTTTTCCGGTATGTTTAGGTCCCATGTAATAGGGGGCGAGCTTATTGCCATTAACCAAGCACAAATTCAGACTCCGAGCTGCTAGTGAGAATTTCATAGAAAAACTCAATAACACTATGTTCGACTTGGGGATCGAAGCCAGGACCTCTAGCGTAGCAGTCGCGCTTGGGACCACTAGACTAATGAGGCAGACTTTCATATGAGATATATTTTATCACTGTTAGACGATGTTAAAAAGTGGGTCCAAAATTACGCATAGTTTTTAGTAAGCGGTAAGTATATTGAAATGAAACTACTTTTTACGGATTTTATCGCGTTGTATTGATATTATTTGATTCCCGACGTTTCGGATCCTTTACAGCATCCATGGTCACGGGTAGACTAAGTAGTTGGACGTCTTAATGTTACAATTACTAACAGCTACCTTACATTTTTGTTAATTATTGGCGATCCGATTCACGCAGAACGAGCTCATCGTATCCTTCGGTCTTGCAGTTTTGGGCTTGGGTTTTGATTTTATGGTATCTATAATGGGGTTCCAAGCAGGTGGTAAGACCCAGCCATCTTCTCTATTGAAATTTGGATGTTTTTTAATTTCAATAGCCTCACGGATCATCCTGGGAAGGAATCGGTTTTCTTTTGCGAGGACTTGTGGTTTATCAAATCTGATGGAGTGCTGGGCTTTGTCTAGAGTTTCAATGTCTAATATTCGCGTGTCAGAAACCAGTAAGTGTAAGTATACATAATTATGCTCATGACTATACAACTCCTTATTAACCATTGTACATTTTTGGCAAAACATTCCAACTACAATATTAAATCAATGTATGAAATTTACTCATGTCTTACGCCCAATCACCTCAAAATTTATCCAGCATTGTCTTCTAATCAAAATAGTCAATGCCTCAGCAATTCCATTAGGGTCCCCTAGACCACATCTTACAGGCAGGGCTTGGGGATTCCCGTCTCGGCTTGTTTGTCTATATTTAGAAGGCAATCTAAGAGGCATTCAGCCTTCGTGCTGGGCAGGGCAAAGGCGACAGGACCCCGAGGTAGCCACGTAGGTTTAAAGTCCCTAAGGGGTTGCGATGTGGGAAGAAATGGATGTGGCATTTTGAATGAGAGGACTGGTCAGCTTAAAAGAATTTTATTGTATATTTTTACTGTACTTATATATAGTTGATAGGTATTATTGATCAGGCTCGTTTTTACCTACGAGAGAATGGAGAAGGTATGTATATGCATTTAGTGTGAGCGGTTGTTTGTTTTTGTGTGTAAACAAATGTTCCCATTCATCTCCGAGACAGTTTGACCAAATTTTTCACTATTTGAATCTGGGAAAAGCAGATATGTTTTTACTTAGGTATAAGAATAATACAAAATCCTGTTTAAAATTAATGAATGTTAATTTATTTCTAATCAACAAAATAATATTTAACATTGTGTTGTTGCTCCTCCTACAATATAATTAAAGTTAAACTGACAGTCGGAGTTAACGGGGACAAATAATCAGGGCATGAAAAAAAAAATACCATAACAATATTGAAAGTATGCGAATATCTTATATATACCTTCTCTACCACACAGTATATACTCATTGTACATCTTCGATGCATAAGAGCCGCCCTCTCATTATTTACGAAGGGCCGATGGATTGAAGTGTGTGACAAGCGGCACGTTTGGACGCTAACGAGATGCTTTGTGACCATCTCCACTCCACGGTCAACAGTTGTTGATTTTTTTAATGGACAAATTATATTTGCTCGCAAATCCCACGAGTGGCGTGGCCGACTCTATTGTGAAAAGTGGTTCGCCTTTTAAAGCCGTAGGGGACACGCGAAGTGAACATGCGATGTGAGGTGTTTTGCCGAACGGATCGACGACGTGTTTAGAAAAGTTCCCAGACTAGTTTAAACTCATTGAATGGTATTCAATTGCGAAAATTTACGATGAAAAGTACACTTGTAGACGAAATTTCTAACTAATACGCTATTATTCATTTCGGTTAGTAAACACAAATAGCATAGTCACAGTTGTAGCTGCTCGTATGTTATCGTATCGACTATAAAATTGAGCAGACACTGCGAAACCGTTTTCCTCCGATTTGCTCTCACAATAGCTCATTTGTTATAACCTGATAGCGAAGCGTTATTACAGCCAAACAAATTGAGTCGAGTCTTCGCCACCTCAGACTAATGTAATTTCAGAGTGCGCGCACCCAAGAATAGATATTTAGAGTGGATTGTTTTCGACAGACCGTAATGAAACTCTGATGCCGGGGCCCAAATCAGTTTCGGAGGTGAGCGCGCCGCAGGGGAGGCGGACTACATTGTAATAAGACGTGGAATAACCTAAAATAAACCGCCGAGCGTACTCGCAATACAAAGATGGACACGGGTGGCGCGGCGTACTGCGGCCCCTTACTGCTTAATTTGCCTACCGTAATTACTGTCCTCTCGGGTTGGGGAAGGACCCCGGGGCTCGACCCGGCCGTCTTCCAGGTTATATTGCGCTCGTGCGGGCACCGCGTGTGTGCTTAGCAAATACCACTCCCCAGTCGTTAAGTATGAATACGGGTGTGGACAAAATGTATTAGCTTAGGCTGAGATTCGGACCGTGTTTGCTCAGCGATGATAGATTTATAGTAATTGTGTTATTAACGTTATGGGATAAGGGTTTTACGGGACTTAAGTAATGAAGGCTTTTACCTAATGCTTGGATTTATAGTGAATTTGCACACGTGGTGCGCAGTAATCAAGAGAGTAGTTGCGGACCAAGTTTGTGTTTAGGCAGCGATGTGTAGGTACAGCTAAGATTTTAACGTGCCTTGTTACTTGAAGTGCTACGTACTTATTTATTTTAAGTAACGTCTTCTCGTAGAAGCAGTAACGAGTAAAAATGCAAAAACTTTTCCAACTCATAATGATGAGGACATACTTTCTTTTGTTTTGGCGCGGGCTCCAATTGAATAAAACATTTATGTCAATGGAGTCCATTAGGATTCGACGAACTTCGAGAGTTCTTGTCCGCGTGTATTGCTTGCTGAGCTCAATAATGTTATTTTTTTATAATGTAGGTGCAAACGAGCGAGAAATTTACCTGTGGTCACCGCCTCCTATGACAATTAGTGACATATCACACCTGTATTCCCCGAAGGGTTAGGCAAGAGTGTCAGTAGGTACTAATGTACATCCTCAGTTTTCCGGTATGTTTAGGTCCCATGTAATAGAGAGTGAGCCTTATGCCATTAACTGGGCACAAATTTAAACTCCGAGTTGTTCTTGAAAATTTCTTAGAAAACTATAATAACACTTTGCTCGCTTTAAGAATCGAACTCAGGACTTTCAGCAGATACACTTAGGAGTCCTAGACTAATGAGGCAGTTTGTTTATTGATACTGGTTGTATAAATATCTAAAACTTCTTCGTTTCTAAATTCATCGCAAAACATGGAATGTTAATAAAAAAATGTATTTAGTTAAGACTTAGTATTTTGTCTTTCATTTCTACTCATATTGACTTATTTACTTTGGTATAATATTTGGAGAACGGATTGGTGTTAGCAGGAAGTTGTTAGTTGCGGGAAGATGCTTCTGTTCATATTTCAAGCATTGATTAGCAGACATAATTGTTAAAGTGCATCCTAAATCTTGCCGAAAAATCGTGCTCGTGCATAATGGGGTGATCCTAGCAACCGAGGTAAATCTCTGATTGCCAAGTATCCTGTTTTTAATTAAAATTAAATGCAACAGAAAAATAAAACCACCCATTCACCATGCAACGCCAGGAAACAGGTACTAGCTAAGTGTCATTATGTATGGATATTTAATAAATTAATTGTCACAATCCTGCCTATCTAAGTGTCAAGTGACAATAATACCATTTTCTAAAACATAATTAACACTTTTACGGCGGCGGTTGCCGGGATCATCCCGTAATAACCTTGTTAACCCTGGCGCACCGAGCGAGTTGGCTAGCCTTTTAACAACCGTGTACATGGGCATTAATCCGAAAGCTATCGTCCATTGTCCTTTTCACACTCGGACATATTACTATCTTTTGTTTCGCGCGTCTCTAAGGGTCCAGTCCGGGGACCCGTGCCTTTTAGTGTGAGGTTTTCGCTCGCCTTAACGAAGGGAAGAGCAAAGGTCGTCATTAGGGCAAGCGCGGTGTAAACAAGGTCCGAAACGCCCGCTAATGGGCAATTCGTACGTCCTTCTCGAGGTGACCCCAGGTCCGTCTCAGGCCAACACCGTAAATGGGCTTTTAATTGCAATTTTGATAGAGCGCGCCCGGATTAGTTTTGTTGTGTAAGTATTAGTGTGCAGTCACCTACAGCACACAAATTGGAAATTCGTCAATTTAATATGAGAAGGTGGTCTTTGTTTAAGCCCTTAATATCTGGCATATATACGTAAAGAGTATTTAATAACATATATCATTCATTGCAACACCATTTGTGTTCCTAATTTCTACAGTCCAACGAGTCAAGATGCGATTAATTTACGGAAAAGAAAACATGTTTTATAAGAAAATTTTTTGAATCTTGAATAGTTTTATTCAAGATTCAAAGAATGGATTGGAATGGATTTTCTCGTGTATCGTATACACTCGCACCGAGACCCAGAATCACTACATGTAGGTACAGACAGATACTCAAGGCCTATAATAGCCACACGATTATTTGTAATCAATCTTTATTCGAGCCGCAACACCGCGTCACCGCAGCATGTCGCGACTTGCGACAAACGCGTGTCGCGGCGAGCACCCGTTCTTGTTCGGATGTGAAATTTAATTTCCGTTGTGCGGGAATCTGTCAGCGGGGCGGGCGGGGCGGGGTGGCCGCGAAGAAATATGCCCCGCTCTAAACTTTGTCAATTTGTTTGTGAAGCGAAATTAACTCGATCCAATCTGCGGTTCTCGCGACCCGCGGCATGATACGACATCGGAACGCGTCATATTTCCTTTGAACGAAAAGGTGAGTCTATGACATGCCTTCCGCTGTAGGGACGTAAAAACTAATTTTCGAAGGTGGGTGGTGCGTTTAAAAACTTGAGCAAGATGTTTCCCCGAAAATTGTTTGACCTAGTTCAGGTCTCAGGAAATTATTTCCGCGAAGGTTTTATGTAGATGTAAACAGAATACAGAAAATTATTGGTCAGTATTATTTGATATAATATACACCGTAACACGTTTTTTTTAAAACGTTGACCCCACTCTAGGATTTTCTCCAGTATCGTGGGTGCGATTACAAACACAAATTCTCACATACACAAACGCCCAGACCCGGAACAACTACCTGTAGATCATACAAATATTTGCTCCGTGTGGGGATCGAACCCACAACACGTGGTACAGAAGCTGATCGCTCAGCCGCTACGCCAAACGTGTCGTCAAAAATTCCATACATTTTGTCGAGTTCAGTGTTCACAATTGTATGGAACAGCTGTTTTTTTTTCTTGATTTCAGGGTTGGTTTCATAGCAAAAGGTATTCCTAATGATGAGTATAATACCGTCCTTTCGGCTCTAAAACGACTTAAATGTCACGGTGTATTTTAATCGCAGTTATTATTATAAATGTTGTTTTACAATGGTAAAATAGATAAGTTTTCACATATGTGGAGCTTTTTATATACCACTGAGGTGGCAAACAAGCTTACGGCCCGCCTGCTATCAGGCAACATAGGCTACGGCCTATGGACGTCTGCAACATCAGAGGTGTCGCTCGCACGTTGGTGACCCTAAAATATTAATGATTAAACACACGCACACGATTTTGAAATCAGAGGTGAGTGAGTACCTTTGATTTGAACTCAAGATACTTGGCAGTCAATGTCTTATCTCTAGGTTGTTAACCGATTCGATCAATTATCCTGTTAAAATAACAACGGGAATCCTTAGGTAATAGAGAAATAAAAAGTTTGAAAATTCAAATTTATAACATAAAGGTCCGTGGTTAAGTAAAAATTCGCATTCACAACTTCGTTATCCGTATCACAGGGCGCGTCCCCTGAGAATGCTTTATTAAAATATATTGTGCACATGCCTTCATTTTCACATCCCTAGCTAAGTGAGGAAGTTGATGTTACATTTCATGAGCGGAGCGTTTTTGGGAATTTGTGTATGAGTTTTTCTTGACGACGTATGAAGACTATCAATGCGGACTAAGATAGCGTAGTAGATGATTCCTCTTATTGTGAGAGGACACCAGTTTCCAGCAGTGGGACATATGGCTAACATAAAGATTTCACAAAACTGAGTATGATACGAAATACATAGTTACGTCATAACAGAATTTAAACATGTAAATAACAAAATTACCTATATAAACCTTTATTTTATTTTCAACATACAATGGCGCATGCGTCAAATTACGTATAAAAATCATCGTTCGAATATTTGACTCAAACTTGTTTTTTCAATTAGAAAGAGGGTGGGAAAAAAGTATTAGTATCAGCACTGGACATCGAATATCGCATAAAGGAATTGGTCCAATACTTTAGTAAAGGAAAATATCAATCGCGGGCAGGATTCGATCCTGCGTTTTCTGGTTAGATACACCAGACGCTCTGACCGTTAAGCCACCGCGAACCCCACCCGCCTGATTGAAATTTGCCTTCACATTCTGAGTTTACGTCATAAGGTGACGTTGACTAAGGTGAGGTTCGAATCCTGCCCGCGATTGAATTTTTCCTTTACTAAAATAACTTTATAATCTTAGCATGGAAAATGCAAAAAAAAAAACACAAAAAGATGGTCCAATACTATCAATATTCTCGATGCATTTTTAATTAGTCGTGTAGGTACTAAAACCGCTACCGCTTAACCAATAAGCGCGCAGTTTAAACAGCAAATAAATTAGTTATGCCCAATATTTTCACCCTGAATGTTATTTGAACGCGAATGTACGAGTATATACGGAAATTGGGAGGGTACATCTGATACGCACCTATCTGGAATGAAAGCTCTTTCTTATTCTTATAATAAGGTGCAGAAAATTTCCGATCCGCGGTACATTTGCATAGAGACGCCTCGTGCGCAGGTGACGCTCAAAGTAATTACATTCGGGAAGTTTGAGACGAAAGTTTATGGAAATTTGTAGTAGGTTCCTTAAGATATGATATTTAATAACAGCAATAGAGATAGGTACTAATAGATTGAGTTGGCTGGCTTGAGTTGCTATGCAATAATTACTATTATAAGTCACATGAAGTGTTTATAACCATTTAACATAATATCGCGAAGTACTCGTGAGGTCGGGATTGAAATTAAAGCTTTGTAATTATGCTGTCGCAAATTTGATATGGAAAATTTTGCATGATCTGGGAATCGAACTCTAATGTAGCAGTCGCGCTTACAACCACTAGAATAATTACTATTTTTAGGCTTACACTAGGACTAGCATGGTTCGAAAAGTGGATCTTATAGAAAATAATCGAAAAGAAATTACGTTTAGAACCTCTCGTCACTCTTACTTAGATTCATAATAGCTACAAAATATTTTCTTGGCTGCGGAGAAGACGGCTAGCACCAGTTCTGGGAATACAAGCGTGGTAAGCAAGATACGAATTGCAACAAACATCTTAATACGACAGTGGACGACTAAACAAACACACAAACATTTCTCGTCTATATTTTAGTTCCCGAAATTTCAAAGAGCCAATATGCTGATTATTAAGACCAAATATTGACAAACAAATTAATAAATACGGAGTTTCTTTTGAGGAGTGGTGAACGTCGCGGTATCTTTAATTACGATGGAAGCAAACAGTGTTATTTGTACAGGGAACGTATCTGCATGCGTTTAAATGAAAGCTGAAGAAGTGTTCAAGAACTATGGGTTCTTCTGTTTGTTTAACGAGATAAATAATGACAGATGTTGATTCGCATGGATGTGGCTGAGGTTTTTTAAGATATTTTTTATGGTTGACTGTAAAATTCCTATAGATTTTACTCCTTATAGTTCAGTTAAATATTATGTTAAATGACTTTGCATGTTATTATTTAATGGAAAATTTAAACAAGCATAGATTTAATATCGCGATAAAAACCGTAAAAACAATGTCTAATATTCACGTTAAAGTCAAATAATTGTACGAATTATTGTGTTAAAGAGACAATTAATGTGTTTTTTTATAGAATTCAATTATTCTTATTTATTTGTGTAAGAAATAATACGCCACATGCTCTGTGACCACATACCTATTCCTTTGCCAACTTAACAAAAAATGTAATAATAATTAAGCTTAGAGTAAGACATTGATTTGAGATTACCTAAATTTAACTAGTTTGCAAGAATTTGTGTTCTTAATTAGTAAAATATCCTAATACAACATACAACTAATGTAGCCTAACACAATAATCTACATATATCCAACACAAAATCTTACAACAAATCCATTAAATTTCTTCGAGATCTTATGTTCGTTTCCTTATCACTTCCAGTTATTTTCAGCGCAAGAGTTGCAAAGTTGAGTCGACAAAGGCCTTGAGAGGAAACCATTATGGTTCTCGACGTCTCTGCGGCCGCTTCATTAGAGACGAGAAAGAGTGAAGAGCCCCCGCACCCCTCCACACCTCCCCTCTGAGGGATGTATAGACGTTGGTGTTACCTACTTAGACTTGCGGGCTTGAGATGGTTTTGTATGATGCTGTGACGTTATGGTAGAAATGGGTGTGAGTAGGGGTAGGTAGATATGGTAATCTGACAAAAATTCTGTACCTACACATCTTCGAGTTTAGGAATTTCATAAATTCTCTGACGATTATGAAGTCTTGGAAATCTTTATAAATGTAAAAATGTTACACACGTTTTCCATATAACATGTTATTTCTTTAAAAGTACATGAAATACGTAAATGTATTAATCTATAGCTATATAAAAATGATGGAGGGAAATGACGAAACATATGTATTATATTTCTATGAAAATAGTTTTCGGACTTGAATAATTTTAAATTGAAACTTAACAATACAGTTAATATATTAAAAAAGTTTTAAAAACTTACATAACACATTATCTAAGTTTTAAAACCTACTTTATAATTTAAGAATTATAAAATATTATATGTAAACATTTTCAAAATAACATTTTACACTTGTTTCTACATACTGTATTTAGAGTAAATAAAAGTATATATTTTATGTTACAATAAAAACGTATCCGAATCCTTTCTTATTGACACTAAAGCACACAAATCTCGTTCATCTAAAATCTAGAAACTTTGATGTACACTAAGTAGACAAACTTTGGTTTACCTGGTTAACAGTCCTTAAAATAGCAACGCCTACTCTTTTGCCTAAGTGATCCTATAATTTTCTGGAAGATTTTGCTTCGTGATTGTACCTAAGTGGTTTTATGTTTTCTAGAAGATTTGTGTCGTGATTAAGTGCCTATAATTTATACATATAATATAATTGTAACAGGCCGAGTATTGTATAGTATAGATATTGAAGAAAAACTAATATTTCTGTTCTCTCTCTGTGCTCTAGTCTGTGTGTTTGTATGCGTATCATGCAAAAACTCCTACTTGAAATTCGATGCGGTTTTTACAGTCGTATTGCTGTAGGTCTAACTTATAATCAAGTGCATATATATATCATCTTGATAGGTGGTTTAAAAGCCATTTTTAGTAAATCCTCCTGGGTAGTGAATGAAACGTCTCAGTCTAGTGATTGCCTCATTAGTCTAGTGGTCCTAAGCGCGACTGCTACGCTAGAGGTCCTGGGTTCGATCCCCAGGTCGAACAGTGTTATTGGGTTTTTCTATAAAATTCTCAGTAGCAGCTCGGAGTCTGGATTTGTGACCGGTTAATGGCAATAGGCTCGCCCTCTATTACATGGGACCTAAACATACCGGCGAACTGTGGGTGTACATAAGTACGCCTCTGCCTACCCCTTCGGGGAATACAGGCGTGATGGTATGTTATATGTTATGAAAACCGCAGGCAGCAGCTAGTTATTGATAATTTTGAAGAAAATGTTGTTACCAGAACGTATTTTAGGATTGCGTTCAATGTGTTTACGTGGCGATAGAAAACATGAAGTTTCTTGTGGGTCTCCATATTTAAGTAACGATTAATTTGAACACCTAAGATCGACTTTGACTTTGCTTGACTGTCTACTAAGTATTTGTTTTTAGAATATATTATCTTGATTGTAGCGATTATTAGAAGCCCGGGTAAAGTTGTAACTGTAATTGGTTTAAAAAAACGTAATATAAGTAATTTTATTTTTCATGACTTAAGAGTCCGGCGGAGCGAATTTCTCTTACAAACATAATTCCGAAATAAATCGTAATTCAAACGCAATTTCATCAAATTCTGTTATTATTCGGATTCGGATACCGTTAATCTAGGTTCCTACGTTACCATTTTGTCCAAAATACTTCACTGAAAATAAATGTAAGCGAATGCAATTTTTGATAACTTTACCAAGTTTGGAACTATTTTTCGGTCTTATAAACCCAATGAACTAGTAGTAGACGAAATCGTATCGTAGGAACCTAGATTAATGGTATCCAAATCCGAATAATAACATAATTTGATAGAATATTGTCTGGATTACGATTTATTTCGGAATTACGTTTTTGTGGGCAAGTCAAGCTCCGCCGGACCCTTAAATTATACGTAATTATAAGTTATAAGTTTTAAATCCAAATTACACAAAGAACCAAAAATATATATACTCGAAGAAAAAAATAGGTAATAAGTGCCTGTATAGCAATTATAAGACACCCTCCACACGGTCGCGCGATTCGCAGCGTTAATTTGCGTCGCGTTGATGCGTCGCAATGAGCGGCCACAGAGCGTCTTATTAGACACGTAGCGAGGCGTGCCTCCGGTCGGTGTCGTCACATGTGATGTGATGCACAGACATGGAATGTACGTGTAATTTTATTACTGTTCGCTTTCCGTAGGTTTCATAATGTTGCATATGAGATAGTGTCGGAAAAAAATCTTATTAAAGCAAAGTGGTTTTTTATTCGTAACTTACGTAGTTTTTTATCAATGTTAAATATATCAAGTAAATATACAACAAATATTACCAGGTTTAGTTATTAAAAGATGATAAACATCGGTCATCATTGAAATCTGAATAAAATTGTAACAAGAGCATAGTATCAAAATAAGTTATAAAACAGAGGAAATAATGTGTTTTGTTAGTGGTCTAAGTATTGCAAATCATTACAAATATATCCGTAATACAAACAAACACCTTAACCACTTACGCATGTCCTGGAGAGCACTTCAAAAGTACCCTCAAGATGCAGCCAACTCGTGTCGTCACGTTCCAGAGACAGATGGGAAATCGATGTCATTATGATAGATTATCCGTTAGGGCAACGTGTGCCTGATTGGCTTTGTTACCCGTCTTCGGCACCTGAGAACGTCCTCGATCTCAACCAACTAATTTGACAGATCGATGGTCGGCCGCGCGTCTTCGACAGTGTGAGATGACCATAATGACCCATTGTAGGACGCTGTAGAGTTTGATCTGAGATGTGGGTGATATTATGGTGTTTAAGGTGAATGTGAACTAAACTGAGTAAAAAATTACAGTATAGCCATAATTTTTTTATATGAAGACTTGTTCTATTATTTTTTTGGAAATTAGTCATGATTATTCTCATGTTGGAAAAATAGCTAAAGGTCGCTAAATATTTTGAGTATGTCCCACTAAGACCAGGGTGGCGGTTTTTAGGAAAAGTTTTGAAATCTAGGCGTTGTGAGGGTTTTCAGTTTGTTATAATTTTTACAAGCAAATAGCAAGCATTTATTTTGTCTTTGATCATATAAACTATAGGCCTGTTGAATGATTATGGGGAACATACGGCATATATATAAGGCAGTTCTACACATGACTATAAAAATAACATTAGAATATCGTAACGCTTGATTGCATGCAAATTATGACATACGGAAACGTAAAATTTGAATGTGTGAGTATAAGACATCAAATGTTCACCCCGGTGGGTTCACCCTTTATTTTGCACACAAAAGGATGGTAGCCAACCTAATGAACGGAGTTCAGGTCGTGGTGGTGAATACATTATTGCCCTTAAGTTTTATAGCTATGCCTAGTTTTGACTCTGTTTATATGGCGCTTGAGACACCTTAAGATTATAAGGTCTCTGAGTACACTATGGCACAGGTAGATATATAGGGTGGAAATAATGTACGGGCCCTGGAGAGAAAGTACCTAAAATATTGAAATACGCAAATTTCGCCCAAAGTATATATTTTTTTAATTTACCATTATTTAAATAAATACTTTAATTGTGTGTGGGTTTCTGTTTTAGCAATAATTTAATAATAATAATAATAATAAAATCTTTATTACACAATATGTTACATTTAGCTTAGCTTGCGGCAACATAAAAGGTCACAGACAGTCCAAAATTTATTCTACTAATACCTAAACTAGGAAAACCTGTATATTAGGTTATTAGTGTCGTTCTGTTATATACATATATACACTCACGCCTTTGTCCCACAGAAACTTTAGACCGCCACTTGCTACGATTCTTGCATACTTCTTTTGCTACTTCCATATTCATACACCTGACCTTTTTGAAGCTTATGATGTACGCTTATGTTTATTGAACCAATTTCATTTAAACTAAAGCAGACATATATTGTAGGGTAAACTACTCGTAAATAGAATATTGTAAACACAAATAATGTGTACTTATACAACTTGTTTTATAATTGGTTATGTGTTTACTTGAATATTATTATTATTCTTTTTTTTTCACACTTCTGTCCACATTTCTTGTTTAAACTGTCCTCTCGCAGATCTGTCGGAAAAGATTTCTTTAGAAATAAGCACGTTTATTTAGTAGCCCTAAGTTATTTATTTTATTATTTAGTATTGTTAACTGTGCCTAAATTAATAAATAAAATTAAATATTATATTATCATTTTCACAGGCAAGTACAGGTTAATGGACTTTTCTATTACTCCTCATTGTCGTGTAGCGGCCACATACTCGTAACTCCTCATAGCGTACGAGTATGCAAATTAAACATGTTTCATCTTGGCATTTTCACGGGAGCTTTTTACTGTCAAGCCCGTACGTCTGTTTATTAACTTTTTGCTAATTAGACAGGCCTCGGGCACGTCTGCGAGTATGTTGGCATTTTTAATTACGCGTGATAATTTTGTCTGGCAGAACGGGCGTGTTGTGCCACTGGGCCGCTTAACGAGAATTTACACAAAGCACACAATTAACATCGTTGTTGTCTAATTCTCGTTTGCTTGAGTGTTTTTATTGAGAATGATAAGTGAACTCGGTGCAGCAAAGAAAGCAGAAAACAGTGCGCTCTCCCTAATTGCCATTTAACGTGTGCGAATAATTAACAGCGTTTAATCGCTCCACGGTGGGTTAGAGTGAAAAATGTCACGAATCAAATTAAGCCAAATCAAAACAAACAAAAGGAAGGGTATGCAATGTAATCACTTCGGACTGTCAAACACACTCGCAGGTACGGCAGCTTACGGACGCATTTAAGTTAAAATTTTCACTCCCCAGTAGCTTTTTACTAATTCGCCAAGTGAAAAGGGTTCGCCGAAGTAATACAGTTTACTGCTTATTCAGTATTTATACGTTTAGGGGGCTGCCACTCGTCTCTAGACGTCGACCGATGTCAGGAAAATTCGTAAAATTTGCTGTAATTAGCATCCATCAATATTCTGCGTAAGGCGCATTCCATAAATAGTGTACATATAGAGGTATACACTTTTATTTAATGTACTAAATTATTATTATTATTTAACATAACATACCATCACGCTTGTATTCCCCGAAGGGTTAGGCAGAGGCGTACTTAATGTACACCCACAGTTCGCCGGTATGTTTAGGTCCCAGGTTATAGGGGGCGAGCCTATAGCCATTAACCGGGCACAAATCCAGACTCCGAGCTGCTACTGAGAATTTCATAGAAAAACATAATAACACTTTGCTCGACCTGGGGATCGAACCCATGACCTCTAGAGTAGCAATCGCGCTTGGAACCACTAGACTCATGAGGTATTATTATTTATTATAATTATTATAATATTCGTGACATTTTTACCCGACATATCGTGTATTTTTTAAACTAGTTTTTATAGACTGTTATGTCGTGAATTCACTCAGAGCACACAGAATATGTCTATAACGTTGATTATGAGGTTGAAAGTGCGGAGAGCCCGTGTCAAATATGTGTACAATGCAAGGCTTGTCTGGAATGGCCTTTTAAGAAAGATTCATAATAGCTTTGAGTATACCAGGCCCAGCTGATAGCACGCACGCATCAGTGATTATGTAGATTATAATCTAGGGAGCTTAACAACCCGTTTTACGACTGTACCAGATCTGTGGAACATTTTGCTGACGTGATATTCAAGAAAATTAAAATATGAATAATCGAGAGCAAATAGGTACCTACTACCACTAAACATATTCCTGCAAATTGGTTTCCAATAACACGCAGTGTAATCGAATTTGGAGCGTAATAAAGATGGCGGTATTCTTAAAACCCTGCAAAGTTAGATAGGCAATAAAGAGTTGAAGGCGACGTCGGATAGAGGTGCTTTGTTTACGGTAGGATAACACCGCCGATCGCGCGTAATGTATTTATTATTATTGCTTCAACTTACATGTAAAGAGTAGGCAGGAGAGCTTTAAGGTAATACTAGTTTTTAAGGATAAAGCCTCTGGTTTATTTCGCTGAGATAATAGAACAGAGAGATAAACTTTATAAAAGATGTTGCGAATCTTTTGTTCAAAGTAAGACGATGTTTTGTGGGAGACTTTCCACTGAAATACGTAACTATTGCTAATTTATTAATAGTCCTATTATAATTATAGCAACATCGCACACGGGCATGGGAATGAGTCTCCTATCGGAGTGGAGTTAGTGGAGTTAGGTAGGTTATAGTCACGCTACCTTAATATGAGTTTGTAGGCTTCAACCCGACGTTGAGCTGATCTTGCAGATATGCAGATTTCGCGCAATGATTACAAAAAGTCAGAATTGGCAGTCTATGGTCACATGACCATAAACTGCCAATTCTGACTTTTGACAGTTTTGATAGCAGAGCTGCAATTTATTGAAGAAAAAAATGGCTCCGTGTATAAGCAGCTCCCATAAATAAGCTAAAACTGACAAGTAGTAGTTGATATACATAAATAGGGATAATATTCACAACAAAATCCCCTCGGCTACACATGTTACAAGTAAAGTTATGAAGACAAATAAAGGCCCCTTAGATTCCTTCGCCCATCACATTTCCGTTAAGTCTATCGACGAGCAAACATTGTATATTAGCTGGCGATGCCCTAAATATTGAAGCTTCGTCTTAATCCGTCGGTGGCGAGAGCAAGCCGATTCTTAATCCATCACGTAACCGAGACTCGACGAGAAATCGTGTTACATCAACGAAAAATGTATTATAAGGGGGGGCCACCCCACGATCGGACAAACTTTGCTAATACCACCCTCCAACATAATCGCACAGCCTTTTACGAGAGGAATTTATGGGATGGTCCCGATTTCTTGGTATATTTATGGTGAACGTGGCTCTTACGTGTCGGCGCTGTGTTAATTAGGATGAGTAAAGTATTGGAGTGATGTCGGCGTGTCGAAAAGCTGATGTTTATAACGTTGTTGTTTTAGTGAAGTCTTTAAAGTTACAGTGTAATTTGAAACGAAATATCGAATAGTCTGATACAATTTTCTTTACGAGCGTGCAAGTTTTGTTGTTAAAAGCTAATAAGTTCCTCACACGTGATTTTTTTTTCTGCTGACTTGAATGTGACTTGACAGTGACAGCAATAACGCTGACTCTGAAGGTACAAGATGGGGCACACAATTCATGTAACTACACTTTCGATCTTTAGTTTACATATACTCGTACACATGACTAAATACAGTAATACTATTTGGAGTCGCGACACGTAATATTGGTGGCTAGCCAGGAAGATAATTATGTGTGTACTGCCTGATGTTTTATGACTTTTATCACGCGTTTCTTTTTAGACAAGAGACTTTTTTTATGGATTCAGTCGGCAAACGAGCTGACGAGCCACCCCAGGTACGTAGTCATCGTCGTCCATGGACTCCTGCAACACCGAGAAGTTCCTGATGCGTTGCCGACCCTTAAGAGCCTCGAAGGACTGCAGACTGCCAGAGGAGCAGCATCCGAGGGGAACTGGCCCTTATGTGCAAAAGTCGAAACACACAAAGGTGCTTTACGACAGACTCCGACGTAAGGGTGGTCGCCAGCCAGTCAGACCCCAAGAGGTCCTACCACCGAGCAAATATATATATTTTCACGCCTCTTACGGGATGCCTATCTGAAAGGGAGTGAGGAACAGTATTCTAACCTTTCCCCACACGGGGAAAAGTATTAAAAAAGGCGTTAAAAGGATCTTTGGCATCAAAGAATTACCTTTATGTCTTCTATAGCTTAAGGCTATAGCAACAACTTGCACCCATCTATTTATAGTTTGACAAACTATTTCCATTTTGATCGGTCTAACAGCGGTCAATCAGTATATGAAAGGGAAACAGTTACTTAAAATATCTAATACCTGTTGCAGTTGATCATACCTTTAAGAAGCGAACCTATTCTTTTCTCAAAGCCCGGCAACGCTTGCAATCCCTCTGGTGTTGGGTGTCAATGGGCGGCAGTGATCAGTTACCATTAGGTGACCCACATGTCCCATCTTTCCCTCATCAATTCACAGATACTCTCAGATATCCTCTACAACTCATCTTAGAACAATTTTGTTCGATAGCTTAATTATTACATAACACAAATATCGTCTCCATTCACCACTTAACGTGGCTTATTGACATATCCCATACCAAAAGCGTTCGATTGTGACGTAAGTAATGCAGGACTAGCCGTCAGAGTTCCGAAGTCTTAGCAAGTCGGCCCCAGGTGAGAATGTGCTAGACTCAACTGGCTAGACACTGCCCGCGAGCCAATAATGTTGCATGCAAGTTGTAGCACATACTGCCAGTGAAAATCGTCAGCAAGTTGGCACGTTTTGCTGTGCAGAAAAGGATAATACAGATCTTGTATATAGATGTACGACGTCAAAGGAAAAATAAAAAAGATGATTTTAATAAAGCTTCCTGGTCATGTATTAGCTCATAGAAGTAATATTCAAAACAATGTGACCTCAAAACCGTATCTTGGTTTAACATAGTTCGAACATAGAGCAACGCTTGAAGTGATATGCACTATGCTGATTTGGAGACTCATTTGAATCCATTATAAGACACGTACATCATCATTTTGCTTGATAATTATTTAAGCCACTTTTTGTTTCTTTTATTTAAGTATATTTTTTCTTATTTTTTAATCTGACATTGGTCTTATGATGTGGTTTACCAAATAAACGTTTTTCTTTCTTTCTTGTTAAGTAGAATATGCTAGAGTGTGTAGCTCAAGCCTCCATGATGGGCCAGCATTTACTGTAATGATTTGTACAGATGTGTGTGTGGTGTGATATAGTTACGTATTTGCTCACTTTTTTTTCTTTCTACAATTTCTCACTTGTTCATTGTTGAAAGGTAACGTTAATTTCCAAAGTGATTGTTGCACTAACACACTGTGTGTAGTTGACGTATAAGTGAATTCGACAATGCAGGAATAGGTACTTGTACAATATAAGTGGAGGACGCAAGTTGTGGCTTTGTTCTGGAAACTTCGCCGTATAGTGATGTGTCTTATTGCATATGGCGTCGTAAAGGTAACACTCACTTTGTTATGCATTCTCAGTGTGTGTTCATTATTTCCACTAGAATTGGCTTTACTTTTGCATAGTCGCAAATATTTTTAATTTTAATGAAAGAAAATATTAGACTAAATTAAATTAGATGATTTTATTTTTAATAATATTAGATACTTACTAATTTAATATTTTGTACAAAATCAAAATAAATAACATTTAATAGGTCAAAAATACGGCCAACCAAAACTCTAAAACATTCAGTTAATTCAACAGAACTTTGTTAAAAATACAGAGTCGACTGAAAATTGATTATCATTTGCAAAACTCCGCCGAGTCAGCCTACACGAAATCTTTACGCTTCAATTGAGCCAGTTTATGGTGAAATTAATTACTGGCTAGAGAGGATCGACTATAATAGTTTCCCGTCCGAATTATTATTGTGAAGGGGTCCACGGCCGCCGAAATTGTGTCCGGACAAGAAAATTAGTGAGCGTAAAACGGGGTGTGAATTTGAAAATCAAAGAGCCTACGGAACTTGTTCCATTGTGATGGCCCATCATTTACATGGGACGCCACCTATACACAATTTGGTGATAACTCATTCGCAAGTTCGGGCTTTTGAAAAGTGAAGGACTGCCATTAATTACACACGAGCGTGTTGGTACTATTGTTGCATATATTTGTCGGCATAATTATGTGAGTACTACCATGTTACTATATTAGCGTAATTAAATCACATTTTGAGGTAATTTTGAGGCTGACATATGGTATCGTTGCTAGGAGTAGGGCCATTGAGAAACACGGGGAGGCGCTTGCCATCTCTCTTGACATCTCGAAGGCTTTCGACAGAGTCTGGCATGATAGCCTTATTAGCAAGCTTTCATCGTATGGCTTGCCGACTGATTTTATTGCTTGGATATCGGACTTCCTGAGGAATCGATCGAGTCGTCTTTGATGACTGCTCGTCCGATCGAATGGATATTAATGCCGGTGTTCCCCAGGGGTTGGTACTTTCTGCGACGCTCTTCCTGCTCCACATCGATAGTCTGCTGAAGCCCGGTATCTTTGGGTACGCAGACGATAGCACCGTTGTAGAGAGTTGCACAGTTAACGCACGGAACGGAGTTGGAGGGAAGAATACCAGAATGGTTTTGAGCATGATTTAAGGAAGAAAAAGACATACCTATTGCGCCGACCCCAAATAACTTGGGATAAGGGCAGGAGAACGATGATGATGATGGACAAAAAGAATATTTAGATAGTTCTTAGAAATGATGACACATAAGGATTATTTATTATTTAATTATGGCATACCAACGACTAATTCACAAACAAATATATCGTAATTTTATAGTCAGTTATAGTCATACAGTTATAGTCAGTTAACTTAAAAATTCGACTGCGGGCAGGATTTGAACCTGCGTCTTCTGTTTAGATACATCATCTTGCAGACGCAGTCGCATTTTTCCTTCATTAAAATAACTTTATAATCTTAGCATGGAAAATGCAAAAAAATACAAAAAGATAGGATCTTAATATTAAATAGTGTGGGAAAGTACTATTGTACAGTGAACTTGTACTTGGAATCAAAAACGAACGCTAATATATTTTTGTGTGCAATAAAGAATATTCTATCTATCTTGTCACATAAAGGTGT
Organism: Acronicta aceris; assembly: GCA_910591435.1. NCBI lineage: Eukaryota > Metazoa > Arthropoda > Insecta > Lepidoptera > Noctuidae > Acronicta > Acronicta aceris. The sequence goes on along the minus strand of OU342761.1, from coordinate 12,780,820 downwards.
GCAAGTGCAAATATATTATTATACATAATTAAATCATACATGAAATTAATTTTGAACATAAAACCTATTTCGATGTGGTAATATGAATTCCAATAATGCTTTAATTGCTCCTTTGAGTTTACTGCTGTCTTGAATAAAATTTGCCCGATATTTTTTTAATGGGACATAACACAGTTACTTAAATCACAAAAGTATTACATAATTATCAAAACAAAACTAGGTAAATATGTAAGCCACACTAATGTCCGCGACATAATCAGTATGTATAATAAGACAATGAGATTTGCGTGATTTCAAACTATTATAACGTTAACGAATAACGATATTGTGCCTGAATATTTTATATCTAGATGTATATTTATAACAAGTCAAAACTCTAGTCTCCCTAATCCTTATTGTTTCACGTCTAGCGTCTGGCGAATCCGTGCTGGTGCAAAAGTGCGTCTCTCAGCGGACGGCGTCTTGTACCGCGATATATGGCCGCCGAGGGAGACCGCACAGCTGAGATTTTCACACACTGATTTATAGCCGAGTACATGAATACTAATACAAATATCTTGAACATATGAATGTTGAGATTGTAAAGTCTAAGGTATTGTAACTACAAAGTTAGCGCAAGCGTTATACAATATTTACAGTAATATCCAGGATCACGAAATTCACAAATATTTCTCATGATGATTCTAAACCAGAGGTTTCAAGACGGTTCCAGTGGACCCCTTGCAGCTATATTTCTACCATATTCCCAAAACTCGACAAAAATGTGGCCAACGTAGACACCCGTCGAGTCTTTCGTAGACCCCTGGGGGTCCACCTGGACCACTTTGGGAACTACTGTCCAAACTTAACTGTATTATTGATAAGAAAATTGATTAAACCTTTATACTGGCGACATTAATTACCTGCTTTAACGGCGAATAGAAATATAGGCCTTGAACCAAAAAACGATGTGTGTTTAAATGTATCATAGTCATAATTATCATTTCATTATCTATGTACCTAACATTTCCTAATCTGCACTGATTTTAATTAGTTGGTACGGCCTTTTTATCTTACTTAGGTCCAAAGTATAATGATTCAATTCGCCGATAATGACGAAATTATTACTACAAATATGTTTCATCTTTGCTAATATGAAAAATTAAAAAGAAGACATATTTGGTATTAATATTCCACCTGGGCCGTAAATACTCGTAAATACACAAAATCAGAAGTACAGGTGCATAGAACACCGCTAAAGACTGACGGCTCGTAAACTAAGCAGAAGGCATTGTTGGAAAGAATTAAGTATGAAATATGCGCACCTCGGGCCTAACGTGATTTATGTGGCGCAGATCTGTATTAAATATTGTTCGGTGTTAGATGCAGGGGAGGAGATGAACTTACTGTTGTTTCGATATGATGTGGAGATAAATAGTAGTATCTTTTTAAAGGTTATCTTGGCAAAATGTCTTGTAAAGTAGGTATTAGAAATGCCAGAGATTTGTTTGTAAATTTATAAGACCTGGGAACAATGGGAGCGGGAGAAGATAAAAACAACATACATAATCAACCCATTATACTGTCCCACTGCTGGGCACGGGTCTCCTCTCAGAATGAGAGGGATTAGGCTATAGTCCACCACGCTGGCCTAGTGCGGGTTGGCAGACTTCACACGCCATCGAGAAAATCTCTCAGGCATGCAGGTTTCCTCACGATGTTTTCCTTCACCGTTTAAGCGCGTGATAATTAACTATTTAATACGCGCATGACTTCGAAAAGTCAGAGGTGCGTGCCTTGGGTTCGAACTCGAGACCTTTGACTTGGCAGTCCAACGGTCATACCACTAGGCTATCACTGCTTATAATATCGTATTATATCGTGCTGATAAAAACAATGATGTACCGAATATTTTTATTTGAAAGCTGTTGTGTGAAATTTCACTAATAATAATTTTACTGGCCCTTCCTAGCAGAGAACAGAGTTGTGTGGAAAAGGGAGAGGGAGGTCTTTGTTTTGCAGTGGGATAGATATCAGATGTAAAATTTTGTAAAATATGCAGACCTGGTTACGCTTCTGGGACCCACTCCGGGACTGGTTGAAAATCAACGTCAGGCAATCTGTCTGCATATGCAGAACCAGATCCCTTTTAGCTCAACCGTGAGGCACTACTGTCCTTCTCTGTGTTTCTTTTGTTTTAATATATATTTAATGATCTTATGTATATATAGTTACGTACATGTCTCACTTCAACTGAATAAAGCTTTCTTTCTTCTTCTTTCTTTCTTTCAACTAACGTTTTATTTGCAAAAGCATTGCTTCGTAATTTGTAAATTGAAGGGTTGTTCTTATGCGGAAAACAAGCATGTTAACGAATCGCCAACAATTTTTTTCAAACATCTTTAATAATTTACTTATTGATGTTCAAAATATAATAAACAGCAGTGGATTTTACCCGGACGTTCCTACACAGAAGAGAGATGACGAAGGTAACCCACAGAACGCCACACATACCCGCATGTAATTTTATTATAACCTCGTTATATAATTTAATGAAGTCATTAGCTAGAGGACGACATGGTTTTGTGGTAGGTAATTGGCTTGTAGACAAGGTAAATACATTAGATGGGATTACCTCGTTTAGACCAGGTGTAATGTATTGGAAGTTTGGAGATAAAAAATTTATACATAAAAGAAAAATTATTTCACTATCACAATTTACTGCTTGTATTAGATTTATTTGGTGGCGCTGTAATAGTATTTGATGTTATAATGATAGAGATATGTATGAGGGAATCTCTCATTCCCTCATACATATCTCTATCATTATATAGACAGAGATTAAAGTTTGATGTTCATTCATTAACTAAAGCAGAGAAGTAGTGAAGAATCTATATAGACTACAATTAACAATTACAACAAACCAAAGAAAATATGGATGTATCATACGAAATGAGATACGGTTAAGAAGAAAGTATGCTTTCATATGATATAAAGTATACAATATACAAATACATACGTTGGGATAAAGTTTGGAGAATGATGACAGCAAAAGAGAAACCTCATGTGTCATATAAAGCAAAATATTTTACCAATTCGTTTCCCTTTCAGCAAATGAAAGGCGTGATGTCATTTAAAAAAAGATCACAAATGCTCTAAACCCTTTAATATTTAGATATGTAGAATGTTCTCTATACAATAACGCACAAAAAGACATGCAATAGCGCTATTTGCGGTAGCCCAGGAGCACAGATTATCTGCATTAACAAAACTATTTCTGTCTCTTTTACACTTGCAGCTGTGCAATATAGCTGTTCTTTTTGTTCCTACATGGCCATCTTTAGTTCCGGAGCAAAAACTTAGTTTGGATTGAATGATGATTTATGGCTACTCCCGTGCTGCACGGACACACTCACAGTTCGAGTGTGCTGAAACCAACATTTAACCGTAATTTATTTTTTGTTTGAATGCTGGACAATTTGCTAAGGTTAATATGGATCTTAATTATCTCCTGAGATAATTATTTACTACTAATAATCAAGTGACTCAGCTTTCAAGGCGTGTTGGTAAATTAAAGGCTTTGAACTTAAAACTTTATAGAACGGATTTCATTTGTCGGAGTAGCTTCAACGCGTCTTGAAAGACTTCTCAGTCAATGTTAAAACTAGCAACTGATTTAATTGAGTACTCGCGTTGTAAGTTAATTTCAGCGTGCGCTGTCTTGCCTGCTCGGGAATAATGGCCGCCCGTAAATCCCAGCAGACAAAACTGACTCACCTGCACTCATTATATTTACGCCGCAATAATAAAACTTTCCAACTCGCTCTGAATATTGAATCCGTTGCGGCGAGGAGAGGCGGTCGCCTTACTTATTGCCGTCAGTTATGCAATATGCTCGGTAGGTTTTAATAAAGGCTCGACCGACGGGGCATTTCGAAAAGTTTTCGTTTCGCGAAGGCGGACGCTATTGCGCCGACAATGAGCCCCGCTAAGCCCCCGTCGAGTTGAGTTGAAGCGTTTTCGTTTGACTAATAGCTGCATGTTAAATTTTTGTGCTTTTATTCACACACGGTGGTGTGGGTCTTAGCCCTTGCTATAAACCAGCCGGTCATACTTGTCAGGTTTTGCCAAATGATAACAGATTAATTTCAACTTGAAATTAGTGTGTAATGCTATTATTTTTATATTATTTACTGGACTCATAATAGTTTTTATATAAGGTTAAATTTATTAGATAATAATTTTACTAATACAAATCTTATTTTATAAAAATGTTTAAGAATACCTACATATTAACAACACTCTTTAATAAAACGTATCATCGTTACCTAATTCTGTGATTTGAACAAGCAGGATAGTTTCAATAACAAATATTTCTAATCAGTGTAGATATAATAGATGAAGCAGGAATAATCCCGTTCGCGAAAGTTATAAAGCGAGGCTTCGCGTCCTCGCCAGACAAATGGGATATTACGGTGCGTGGGTAAGCGAATGCAGGTAACATGATACCTGCATTTGGGAGCTGTGCAACAAGATGTATTCATAATGAAACCCTTATTTATGAAGCAAGTAAAAATAATGTAACAAAAAAGAACATCATATTTATAAAAAAATTAGTTCTCCAAAAAGAACAAATGCGTAGTACCTACTTGCGTAAATTATTGACAAAAATGGGCCTACAATACAACCTTTAGGGACACCTTTAAGAAACACCCACACTAGGTCCACGTATAATATGCATGTGCAAATTCTTTAAATTTACTCCAATTCTTACCTTATACAATCACTAATAAATGCGAAAAATATCATTTCCCAACCATAATTTGACTTAAATAATTAAATATAACCAATCGATGCGTATCGAACGCTTGATGAGATAAACAACTCGTGCCATTAGAGCCACACCTTTTCCTCTTATAACAAAATGATAAAGCGTTAACTTTAGTAACAGCAGGATGCAATGATGCGGATGCATTATCGTGTACACCTGCAGGCGGATATTGCATTAGATGCAACCACCAACGCCGCTCGCGGTACACTCAAAGCTCTTCTTGTTATTCACACACGGCTGAGATGTGTAGACGGGCGGTAATATCCGAATTATAAATTGTCTTAAAGATTATATGTTTTTTTTTTATAATTATGCAAGTGAATTTTACGGATGTCAATAAATTCAAATGCTTTGATAACTAAAACTTATCGTTTTCGTTTCTCTATATACATAGTGGTATATATAATTTGTGTGATCGTCCTTTGCAAATGTTTTAAAATTTTAACCGTATCACCCCAAATATACATATTATAAATTTGATTCTTTATTGACTTCAATAGTTCTACAAAAAAAATGGAATATACAACATGCATACAAAACTAAATCCAAACGCCGGTCTGTTCCCCTACAAAGCGATAGCCTATTTGCTTACGGGCGTGTAAGCACACAGGGGCATAGGTGCATCGGATTCCATGATTCCACGATGCCTTCAAAAGTTCCGCGTACGACGCCGGGCCGCGGAAGCGCCGTCGCAGCCAGGAAATTGAAGTCACCTCTCGCATTCAGCGTACGAACAATGCTTTGTGAAAGAACATCTAATTTATCTGCGAGTTGTTTTGAGGAATCGCTCCGTTTAAATTGAATATCGATTTGCATGAACAATATTGTGTTGTCTTGCTGGAACCGTTTGGTCTTTATCTCTGTTGCCGAGATTTAATTTTCTAATAATACCTACAAGTATATGCCAGAAAATTAAGTACAATACTGTTTTTCACTTCGTAGATTAAAACCTTTGATATTATTATACAGTATCGAGTTTTCTCAGAAATCTTTAGAATATTTTTTTTGTTATTCTGTACTGAAATTTTAAGGATCATAATTTTCATTTGTTCTCGGCACTTACCGGTAATGTGTGTCTAGACTGATAATACTGCTATACATTTGATATACACAAGCGATATAATATAAAAGACCGCAAGCTCAGGTAGAGGAGCGCCACCACGCACGCCACCCATTGTAAATATTAGTTCACGAAACTCATCAATTCTGCGCTCAAACTTAATAAAATACTTGGCGCTTAATTGAAAATGAATACTGCTAGCGTCGATGCGATCGATAAAATATTCCACAGCCTTAATCCGCGATAATGAAGCGGCCCGCGAAGGGTTGCTTCGAGGGGCCCAGTAATAAATGTTGCGTTCCAAATTTAAAATCAAAGTGCGGAATAAATTTTGATTAAGCGATTAGCCGGAGCAGAGAGGTGTTTGCGTTTCTTCAGAGCTCTATTAGTGATGCTACGGTGCCGTTGACAGACAATATAGGATCGACTTGACAGTTGCTAGATCGGTAAGCTTTAAGTTTCAATTCATACTCGTATACAATAAAAGCGCACAAAGAATCACTTCGATATGTTTGGTATATAATTTGTTTTCGATAATGTAGTTATTCTATTGCTGCAGTACTAGAAACTTATTGCGAGAGTCCGTTTATAAACTAAGAGCAACAAAATCTACATAGTATTACTATTTTATTTTTATGCTAGACAGAGGGCACGATGTGACGTCAAACCATGCATGCGCCATACAAATTCTAAGCTGACATTCGTTTTGTGGGAAGGAGACAGAGCATTCCCACTCAATCCACTTTGAACAACAAACTTTAAACGCTTATATTACAACTTTATTAATCTTCTATTATATAAAAGAAGAACCTGACTGACTGGCTGACTGACCTTCTGACAGACTGACGTATCAACGCACAGCCGAAACTGCAGGAGCATGATCCCTGAAAGATTGCATGCTGGTTCCTTTTGCACTGTATATGAGCACTAAGAAAGGATTTTTGGAAATTCAACCCCTAAGGTGGTGGGTGAAAGTTGTATGAAAGTCCGCACATACTATCATGCGTTTGACATACACACACACACATATTTAATAAACGATGACATCGTCAAGATTATGTACAGCTATCATTCACTGTTGACATTTTGACAATTGTTTTCTTCCTTAAAAATTAAACTTAACACATTTTATGATATGAAACCTCCGTGGTGTCGGTACAGTGGGCACAGTATATTTTAGAAACGAAAATTACCCAAGTACGCAGGCGAAGCTGCGCACGGCAAGTCTAGTCGATTAATAAATCAAACCCAAGTCAACTACCGTTTATGTGACTTGAAGAAATCCGGCTGAAAATATGAATGTATGTTAACCAGCATTTTCCTTGAGCAAGTGAAATCAGATAATAAAATACAGTAGCAACGAACCAGACTACTACGAAACCTCCAATTCCGGTGCATCAGCATCTAATGCATACGACGCCACGTTTGATAAACTGTAAGATAATGTACCGTTGAAATTCATTATAATTTTATTCATGCACTGGCTTGGTTTATTAGCCCGTCTGCAGTTAGATGCTGTCATTTACAATGTAATATGAGAGTCTGGAGGTAATTAATGTGGTTGAGAATTTTCAATCAGGTGCATTTAAACAGTTTTGCATGTAAAGAAGTTGAGAAGGGTTGTGATTTTGTGTAAGTGTTGCCATGATACTGATGCTTTCCTGTCCTATAGAGGTTCACATGAAGGAGGAGCATAAATTAAAAATAAAATGTTTTTAGGCAGTCATCCGGCAACTGCAGTATTTCCGGACTTCAAACCTTCAAGAAAAGAGCGTACTCCCTTTTAAAAATAAAAGTTGGCTTCACATGAAGGAGGAACATAAATTAAAAATAAAATGTTTTTAGGCATTAATTCAGCAACTGCAGTATTCCCGGACCAATACGACCTTCAAACCTTCAAGAAAAGAGCGTACTCCCTTTTAAAAGGCCGGCAATGCACTTGTGACTCCTCTGGTGTTGCGGATGTCCATGGGCGGCGGTAATCGCTTACCATCAGGCGATCGGCCTTCCCCCCTAAAAAAGATAACCCCTTGAGACAAAGTCAAAGTCAAAATTATTTATTTCAATTAGATCATTTAAAAGGTACTTTTGAAAAGTCAAACTAATTGCACGGTTCCAAAAAGTGGGTCTTATGGAGAAGAGCCGACAAGAAACTCCATAGATACTCTTTTAAAAAAAAACATGATTACAATATTAATCTTTACAACTTTGTTTTAAATAGTTTGACAATTATGAATTTTGATGTGTAAGATGATTCATTCAGTATAAGTAGGTGTTATATTTAGTAGTTATATAGAAAGAAAGAAAGGGATTGCCACAGCAAGTAAGAGCTGACCAGTCCCGACAGACAGCACCCGTTCACGAGCACGACGTGTGTATCGGCGCGGTTCGACTCAACCATATTGTAGGGAATAAAACGACCCGACACACAACGCCACCATCAGCAGAAAATTTAAGTGAGCATGACAAGCTCAGACCGCGGGCACAATATTCCTATAGATAAATATACTAACACAATTGTTACATCAATATCTGCACGATACCCACACTTTACAGTAGGTATACTAATTAGAAAATTATACCATACTAGTTCAATCAATATGTACATCAAATTGTTATCATAATGTATACTCGTATATTGTATGGTATATTCAATTAAATAATTATGCTGACAAAAGACAATAAATTTTGCATTATGTCTACCATACATTGACAGGTTAAAAATATAACGAAACACAAGTACTTAAAGATGCTCCATCCGACAGAAACCTAGTTTGTATTTCTCTATAAATTTCTTTAGGGCATTTCGCATCGACGACTTTAAAATATCGTTGTTTTCAAACTCAATGAGCTATATCAATAGTTCATGTCGTTATTAAAAATATTGCTCGTCGTCCAATTAATATCCTATTTAAAAAATATCAATAATAACGTAAAAATATTAATCAATATTAAAAGAAAGTCACTTTTCCAGGCAGTCCACAGTCACTACAACAATAATAATCTCGAAGCACACGAGAGTCGAGAGCGAGTGACGTGCCCCACAGCTCAGCACTAAAATCCCGAGTCATACGGTTAATTACCGGATGAGCAGCCCTCCGGTGATTTACGAGCACGCTAAGAAACCAAATGTGTACTACTCTGATATGTTGTATTATAATTTATAAGTCTGACTTAGATGCAGCTGTTGGCTACGTGTTTCATGAGTTGTTGGTTGGTTTTAAGCTGACGACTGACATGAACATTGTATCGAACGTAACATTCGCAACGAGCGTGTAACAAGATGTTGCAACCTCGCTTCGCCATAATGAGTATAAAAGTGAGAACTATGTAACACGTTATATTACGTTCAAATAATTCCCGTTGTCTTTAAAAGAATATGCTAATAAAAAAGTTAGAAATCGTGGACTGCTAGGTTAATATTCGCTCCACGAAATAATTTTGTTGCCAGAATTATTAAATTATTCTTGGCTTAAGAGTCCGGCGGACAAAATTTCTCTTACAAACGTAATACCGAAATAAATCGTAATTCAAACACAATTTAATCAAATTCTGTTATCATTCGCATTTGGATACCATTAATCTAGGTTCCTACGGTACTATTTCGTATTACTACTTTACTGGAAATAAAAGACCGGAAAATCGTTCCAAACTTGGGAAAGTTGTAAAAATTGCATTCACTTACATTTATTTCCAGTGAAGTATTTTGGACGAAATGGTAGAGTAGGAACCTAGATTAACGGTATCGGAATCCGAATAATAACAGAATTTGATAAAATTGTGTTTGAATTATGATTTATTTCAGTATTACGTTTGTAAGAGAAATTAGGTCCGCCGGACTCTTATGACGAGATTGTGACGACAATAATGTCTCGCTGAGCGCATATTAGGTTCTTTGGACATTTTTGTCAACAGAGAAAGAACGAGGCGACTAAGAAATATTGGGTAGGCCTTTAATCCAAACAAAAAAAAAGAAACATTTAATCATAATAGTAATTAATAAAATAATTATTATAATGTAAGATATGGCAACCTTATTATTTGACTGTGCGGTGTTTTGATAATATCAACTTTTGTAATTACATTTCTCTTGCTAATGAACTTTCTACTTCTCGTTAATGTGATAAAATATGAGACTGATAATAATGTTATAGTTCCCTATTCATATTCCTTTTAAGCAAATGAATCCATCAACTAAACACATTATTACTTAGAATGGTTGACGCAAACATTCGGCTAACATATTCTTTACCTAGATAACAACGTTCGTCGCTAGTGTTGATTTTAAAATGCAGTCTTATAACTCTCAAGTAAGTTAGTGTTACCAGACTGTATTAGCTTGAAGCAACTTGCGAGAAACGAATTCTTAAACCTTGTACGGTTTCACGTTGGAGACACACGGTTGAAAATTTTGTGAATCTTTTTTGTTAGGGAATTTTGTTTAGTGGTGATTTTGATTATGGTTTACAATATAATGAAAGTATTTTAAACGAATGAAATTTTAGTTTGTGAGTGACTGAGCTTTTGTAATATTTTATAAATTGTACAAGTATCTACTTATAAATTGATTGGATGAACTATTGAAACAATTGTTTTAAAGCTTCAAAATATCTATCTGCATTACAAAAGAAACCTTAACCAGATTGAATAAAGAATTTGGTCGAGCGTTGAAGACGTGTTGTTCGGTGGAAATTCTTAAGGTAAAATTCTTTTAATTTTCTTATTCTTTATTGTATACAGAAAGTGTAATAACATAATATACATACTACTCGTATGTACAAAGGCTTAACTCTCAAAATTGAGTTTTCTACCAGCAAACCTTTGAGTGATTGTTGCTAAGTAGTGATGGATAGGGTACGCGTCAAGTGTACAGTTGACATTTAAAAAATAAAATAAAACTTGCGTTTCTATAACACCGTGTGTATCTCTTACTTGACTCAGGGGTACTACACCTTGTCTAATAAGTGCCCGCACTCACGTTAATGAGTTTACTGCATCCTTTACTACAAGTTTTTTAAAGTGAACGGAGCACGGGTAGTGGCGCCCAAGCTTTTGCCTTGGTGTCGGCAATTAATGGTTCGCTTCCGTGCTTCTTGGCTGATTTTCAACTTAAACAGGAAATATTTTAATTGGTTTTTCATACTTCAATGAGTTTGTTGTGTTAGCTTTGGTTAGAACGTTTGAGAGCTATAAGATTGGTTGAAAGGAATAAATATTTGTGTTTCTTGATCCGTTTTGACAAAGTTGGTGATACACCCTGTTTGGTTATAGATATACCCCCTTATTCATAATAACATAAAACGTCGTATAAAACTTATGTTTTGCCTTCTCTTCCCTGTCACAAATATATCACGTGTCAAAACAAGACATAATATATTATTACTATAGAAAGTATAAAAGACGTATATTATTATGAATATGACAGTATTTTAAGATCCGTTATTAAGTTTTCTTAACGGTAAGATTGTAGGGTTTTTTTTATACCACTAAGGTGGCAAACAAGTATACGGCCCGCCTGATGGTAAGCGGTTACCGTAGCCTACAGACGCTTGCAACACCAAGGGTATCACTCGCGCGTTGCCGACCCTGTAAATTAAAGAGTATCATGTCTACACAGCTTAAATCATCGAAAAGGGTATCTTCTTACATTTGATGCACCATTGCCTGCTCCACTTATAACTACCAACAGTATTCTTAACACTTACAACAAAAACAAAACATTCTTCATTCAACCCGCCACTGCTAGCGGGGTGAGGTAACAACGTTAGCCGGTCCATTTCTCAATTTTACCCCGAACCAACCCCTTTATTCTTAGGTGGACGCGGGTATGGTGAGTACCACGGGTAACAACGGGAGCAACCCTCCAGAGCCCGCAGCGATTCGCACAGGCCGCGGCATGCGCGTCATTTTATTGCTTTCCGAAGTATTTCTTGGTTTTAAAATGTTGAGAAATTTATGTGTTGATTTATAGATTTTTAGTGTTTGTTATTGAGTAAGCATTTGGTCTTAATGCCTTTTTTTTAACTAGTCTTGGAATACCAATACTTTTGAGACGGTTTATGTAGGTGCCTTTTTAAAGTCATTATAGAATTTGAAGGACTGAGAAATCCGTGCAACAGTCAATTTTACATTCAATAGATTCTATCATGAGATATTTATGCCTATTAAGCTTTAATAATTAAATTTTAAGTTTTAAAATTTGAACAACTAAAATCCCATTGAAAGGAACTGCATCGAATGGAAAATCAACCTCTTAAAATCGCCACTTTTCACATCCGTCCAGATCTGAAACTCGGCTTGCGTTCATTGTGGCCGCATCCGCCTCTTCGCGGCATTATATTAAATTTTATTATCGCCCTGGACTAAGTAATGGGAATGTCGTGTAAGGAGCGGCCGTCCGCAGCCCCAGGGCGACGGCGGGGTTGAAGGGGGGGCTGGAGGTGATTAAAATTTCGACTACCGTTGATGACGCGCCAGTACTGCCGAGTGGAAGGATTAATGCCAGCTTTATGAGTAGATTACATTACTTGGCAGTACGACGGCATTGTAAGTGATGTGATTTCATTTGTTTCGTCACGATGACATCGTGTTCGTTTAGTTTGAGGTTCGGATTGTTTATTATAACTAATTGAATTTAAGTTATATTTTAACGTAATTTACTTTGTATTGTAGGTATTACATGGCTTGGCTTGAATATCTTTATTCCTCGCAGATGTGTGAAAAGTAATAAGAACACTTTACACATTTTAATAATATTAATTGTACAACAGAATTGAACAATAAGAACTTTCATGAATGATCTGAATCTTTTAATGAACTTAATCTTTTATCCTACTCTATGTTTAGTCAGTCATAAGTAACTCTATCTTTATTTTTATAATTTATACTCAAAGAAATAAATTATCTGGACTAGGCATACAAGGTTAAGGGCATTACATCGCTCAAATCCAAAAAACACCCTAGCTTTCAAGAATTTTCTAGTGGAATCCGTATGTGCGTTTGCCATATAAAAAAAATATTGTTTAATTTTTTTATGAATTTGCCCCAATTTTGGATAATAATTGAAGTAAATAGGCCTTTTTAAATCTAATTTGCATTTTTTCTCTATAACGGCTTAATGTCATGAAATTGTAATGACGTCATTAACGTTTTTATTTTCTTATTTCTTTTGAATATTTTGAAATAATAAAGAAATACCTGAAACCTCATTAGCACCCCGCGTGAAGCACCCCCACAATGCCTGTGACTAACAAATACTAGGACAAAGACTAAATCCTCAAGGTCATTAGGCAATGTAATTCCCTTAAAATATAATTCCAGCAACAATGATACTGTAGTCGTGTCGACCAACGGTGTAATAGCTGAGCCAAGTTTAGTGTTGCTTTCTAGATAAAGCTCGTATTATTAGGAAGCTTTTTTCACTGTGCCCTGACCATCGGGAGCTTCGATTTTGCTCTAGATACAACTTGTACAAGATTTTATTTCTTCTTTATTTTGTATGGAAATAAATAAAATTTTATAAAGATAAACAAAACAATAAAGAAATCAAATTAGCATTGAAAACAAAAACACTCAAATATATCGGCACTTAGGGGCGTTATAGACACAAAAACTATTCCATATTTCGTATTATGGACAAAAAAAGCCAAAGTTTCGACTATAAAAACGGCTAAGAGGCTTTCAACGAGAGATAAAGTTGAGAACTGAGGTATAAGATGTCCAGACGAAGTTCAATCGTAAGCTATAATCACGGGACAATAATTGTTTCCCAATTGTTTACTGAGATGAGGGGCTCGTGGCTAAGTAATAACTACGCTCAAGGTTGAGCTGTGCTTGCCGCGGTCTGTCTTTGGATGGGTGATCATTCTTATCACTTCGGGACCTCCGAGAGCATTTTGTCAAACAGACAGTAGTAGTACCACTTACGATTTTCAAATGTGTAAGAAGATCCTAACATAAATCGCGATGGTACCTACAAGCAATTATCCTTGCTTCAAAATTAGGCGGGGTTCTGCAACCGAATATTTTTTGCTCTTTGGAATACTATTCCTTTGCATCTATATAAAATACCGGATTTAAACCAAATATAAGGCGCATTCTCCAAATTGTGATTTAAAATGTATTTATTATCCAATATGATTTATCAAATTTCTTTTCTGAACGCAATTTAAAGTCACTTCTTAATTATTTCCCAATAAATCGTGAACGCACCGACTGCGTTGATCTCTGGAGTGTGAACGTTTATTTAAGGGTCGCTATATTTTTTCCACCCTCCCGGTTCACTTCGTTATATTTATTAAAACATCGCCCGAGATTACAAAGAACACGATATTTTTTACACTGTAAGATGTGAAAACCAATTAAAGAGATAAAAAGGGAATCTAGAGAGGTGCCTGCATTAATTTATTTTTTGCGGGGATTATTTTAAAATTGCATTATATTCTTGTTAAGACGCCGGCCGCCTCCCGGTTAATGATAGTAGTACCCCTTCCTTTTTAATTGCCCCGGGCTATTGCGAAATGAGTAATCTAAAGGTGCTCGGCCGGTACTCGCGATAAAACTTTGGAGACTTTTAGAATAGACACCTAGATAAGAGTTACAACCAAGGAGTTTGTTAATACTCTGCTTGCAGGATTCAATTAAGGAAACTAGGTTCATTGTACGAATATCGTTTTACTAAAAGATTCAAAGGAAAATAAACTTTGTACATAAATAATGTAGTTTTATTTCTCAACACGAAAATAGATCCTTAAGTTTACGATACTCTGAGCCATTATTACATGAAAAATGAGTGTCTGTTATAAATATATTTAGTAAACGCGTGTCTTTCTGCCGTGGGTACTTTTACACGAGAACGTCACGAAACGACTCAGTAATAAAGATATAATAATTTCCCACGCAGATATAAATTGTGCGTCGATACCAATGCCTATCTACGTACATAATTCTGACACGGACCGCTCAATTCGGGGGCGAACTTCTAAAGTGTTCGCTAGAAGTGGTCACGATTATAACAGAGGCAACTATAATCTCAAAATGAACTCAATCAAAAACAATCCTTAATTCTATGATCATAAGATAAAAATCGAACGCAAACTTAGGGTTGTCAAAGGTGGTTGCGATTACAAGACTGCCAATTTAGTTTAGCTGTTGGGGCTATCAAAATTTTACTTTATTTTCAGCTGTATAAAGTCGTTGTTGAGTGTTTGTGTATCGTGGTGGTGGTTTATTAGTCATCGATGGTGGCGCGATAGGCCGGTGCCAGGCGCGGGCGGCGCGCACGCATGCTCTGTCAACACTACCTAATGAACGGCAGTTACACAACGCACGTGATGCTAAATGTCGCTATACTTCCTGCAGTAATTTTATTGTAATTTGTGCGTATTTATCATGTGAAGAGAATTATGGCTCTATTATTGTTCAAAAAACTATCATTTCGGCAATCGTAAATAATAATAATAAATTATACGGTAATGAAAGCTGCAAGAAATCTGATAATTATAGTACATCATTTTAAAACTCCATACAGTGACTGCGCAACTGGTAGGCGATGTGCCCGAATTCAAAAGCTGAGCAGACCTTAGAAAACAGCAAATGTTAGTTAAAAAGACCTAGCAACTTATTTTGTGTGATCCTAGCCTATTATTTGATCCTTTTGTAATTTAGGCTCTCCCCGGCTAGTGGCTGATTTGTAAAAGAACCAAAGATTAGGTACTTAACTGAAAATCTATAATTTTGCGTATCTAGATCATTTACCATTTACAGATTATGTACTTGTAACGTGTGTAAAAAACGTTGACTCTAGGATTTTCTCCTGTATCATGGGTGCGTTAACAAACACATATTCTCACATACACAAACGCCTAGATCCGGAACAACTACTTGTAGATCATACAAATATTTGCTCCTTGTGGGGATCGAACCCGCAACACGTGGCGCAGGAGTCGATCGCTCAACCACTACCCCAAACATGTTAACATGTTACATTACATTTATACATGTTATGTGAAGTAAAAAAATACAGATACAATGCAAAATCTATTGTGAGCCTAACGCATTTTGCGGTCTTAGTCGCTAATTTTTCCCCTAATCGATCCATTTTTTTTTCTAGTAATAAATATAGTCTATGTTACACAGTGATAATGTAGCTTTTCAACGCAATTTTTTTTTTAATTGTCCAGTATTTTTTACGTTTATTCGTTATATACAAAAATACAAATCCTTCCTCTTTATAATATTAGTGTAGATAAAAATGAATCCCTATTTCCCTTGGTCACGGCATCACGCGTGAACGGCTGGTCCAATTCGCTAATTCTTTTCTTTTTGTGTTTGTTATTGTCAGGAGAAGGTTCTTATGAAAGAAAAATTAAGAAAATTTAAGAAATCTTAATCTTAAATCATAGTCTAGCAGTGGACGAATATAGGCTGATGATGGTGATGATGAAGAAATCTTAACGAATATTTAACCTTCGTACGTTTGGGTCATGGGATGGAGGGTAATAGCTAGTAATATTATTAAATTCACTGTGAGTTGAAGAAAAGTGTTGAGAAAATTGCCATGATTTTGATTTAACATAACATACCATCACGCCTGTATTCCCCGAAGGGTTAGGCAGAGGCGTACTAATGTACACCCACAGTTCGCCGGTATGTTTAGGTCCCATGTAATAGGGGGCGAGCCTATTGCCATTAACCGGGCACAAATCCAGACTCCGAGCTGCTACTGAGAATTTCATAGAAAAACCCAATAACACTTTGCTCGACCTGGGGATCGAACCCAAGACCTCTAGCGTAGCAGTCGCGCTTGGGACCACTAGACTAATGAGGCAGTCATTTTGATTTATTTATTTACATTACGAATCTTTTGCCATTACATTCACAACATTAACAACATTTTAGTTGTCCACCAAAACTGAAAAATGCAATTTCGCATAAAATTAAAAACAACATAAAAAAGCAACTAAATTTCCTGGTTGTCAGGTGAAATGTCACGTGATACAGAAATTAGGGCTGCACCACAAAGAAAGCAGAGCGGGGAATGCTAATTACTGGCTGATATTTATACGACTGCAAACTCAGTAGTTCCGTGACACCGCGGGGACGATGTCGAAATAAATACCGGTGAGAACTGCAGGTAATGTTGGTGCTTTAGATCCTTAGTAGTCGTTAGGGTTTATTATAAAATTTAAAAGTAATCCGAACTGCCTCAATAGGTTCTAAGCACGACTGTTATATATGTTAGATGGAGTCCCTAGGTTCTATTCCCTCGACTTGGGAATCAAACCCAGGTAAAGTGTTATTGGGTTTTTCTATAAAATTCTCAGTAGCAACTCGGAGTTTATATGTGTCTGGTTAATGGCAAAGGACTGGCCCCCTATTACATGGAACATAAACATACGAACTGTGAGTGTACATAAGCATACCTCTGCCTAAACCTTCGGGGAATACAGGCGTGATGGGGTGTTCGAATAATGTTAATTTTCGGAGGCTCTTCTTTCGGAGTTGTGGCAAATGTGAGCCACAACCCCGACTGTGGCTAGTGTGACAGTTAAATTAGCGATAAATGCTAGCATACCTACCTTTTGTATGGAAAACCTAGTTTCTCAGGTGACCGCTAAAGGAGCTATAAAAATATTTAAAATATAGTAATTGAAATGTTTTGAATTTGACATCGAAATCGGCGACATTAACTGCAATACCCGCAACTTGCACTACTGCATGTGACGATGCGATGGCGCAATGGCGCAGACTAGTACATCTAGTACACCATGATTAGCTTTATTAAATACCTACGCCAATTAAAAAAAATAGAAGGAAATATTGGCTTTTGTTTTATTTGAACAAAAATATCAATACAACGCGATAAAATCCGTAAAAAGTAGTTTTATTTCAATGTCTAATATTCGCGTACGTGTCAGAAACCAGTATAAAGGTCAGTATGAAAGTCCATTTTCAACCGACTTCAAAAAGGTGGATGTTCTCAATTCAATTTTATGTTTTTTTGTATGTTTGTTACACGATAAATCCGATCAATTATGAATCGATTTTGATGATTCCTTTTTGATCGGTAGGTGGAAGATTTGATCACAAAATGTAGAAATAACACGTAACGACCGAGTAAATGATAAATGATAACATCGTTTAGGTACACGTAAAAATTTTACTCTTTAGTTTGTAGATAGAGATCTATCTACTTCAGTTAGTACTTTACTAAAACCATTTACTACATGATTACTGTGAGTATTAAAATCATTTTACTATAACGCACATCTCTTTATTTTTAAGTACCAAAAACCATTAAAAAATATACTATAGCCAATAACATGAATAGAATTAAAAGTACGTAGTCTTGTTCCATTGCTTGGTCTCAACATGAATGTAGATGTCATCGTCTACGTTTGCCATAAAGGACAATGGCATATCATTTGACAGCTTTCAATATTCTCTGCCATTTTTAAGCATGAGAAATTTATACCAAACCACAGCAATCTTTTTATTGTAAATACAATTTGTAATTTAAGAACACGATGTATTAATTAATAAACCTTGATTTTTTTTTCTTCCTTCTTTATTTTATTATCTGGTTTTGCGTCGATTTGCGTGATCCACTCCGGGTCTGGTGCTGAGTCACATGCTGAACCAGATCCCTTTCAGCGCAACCGTGAGGCAGTACTTTTTTTTTTCTTATTTATATTTTTTTTTGTTTTGTTTCTGTTTTTTATTATAGTAAGTTTTTCTTTGTACTTGTCTCGCTTGTAGCTGAATAAATGTTTCTTTCTTTCTTTCTTTCTTTCTTATGTGAGCAATTTCCAAACCTTAACCCGCATTCGTACCTGAAACAAAATAAATAAAATTGTTATTGTTGAATAAATCACATGATTGATCTTATTATCACATAAATTATATAATATATTGTATCTTTCCACAAGAGTTTTTTTTTGGAACCGTGAATTCTTAACGTCATGACTTAATGTTATGACTGCCTCATTAGTCTAGTGGTCCCAAGTGCGACTGCTACACTAGAGGTCCTGGGTTCGATCCCCAGGTCGAGCAAAGTGTTATTGGGTTTTTCTATGAAATTCTCAGTAGCAGTTCGGAGTCTGGGTTTGTGCCCGGTTAATGGCTATACGCTCGCTCCCTATAACATGGGACTTAAACATACCGGCGAACTGTGGGTGTACATTAAGTACGCCTCTGCCTAACCCTTCAGGGAATACAGGCGTGATGGTATGAATTCTTAACGTTTCATAAATGCTTTTAAAATCTTATTTGAAATAAAAACATTTGAACTTCGAATCTCTGACAGCACAAGCGCGTGAGCATAGACCGGTTATAAAATTAAACATCAAACTTAAAAATTAACAAACCCTCATTGTCGAAGCTCGCTTCAAAATATGAATTCCATTACAAAGTTAGAACAGCATCTAGTAATTTTATAATCAAAGCGTGCAAAACCGACATCGTAAAGCTTTCAGGACGTTGAGAATCCCTAAAATAACAAAATGGAATTTCCGAGAGATGTGCGCTGGGAGGCGCGGGCGGCGGTCGGAAGTGGCCTGCGTTTGGCCGGCCGGAACACTGCGATCGCCACATCCGCGCCGACGTGGAATTAATAATGCACTTCTTATATAACACTGTTATTGTAAGGGTTAATTTGTTTGGCACTGTCTTTTCGAATGCTTTTATATGATTCATTGTTATTTATTTCTGTAAATAGGTTATTAAAGACTTTTACAAGTAAATGTTTAATTTTTTTTTTAATTGATTTCGCCGCCATTTTTTACCTGACGTTCCTGAGAAGGAACACCGAAACAAAATCAGAGAATCATCGTCTCTTTTATTTGGAACTGATAGTAAAGACTCTTTATATAAATTGATAAAAAAGAAACAGTAGTTGCTTGGTGATGACATGGCACAAAAAAACTTGGTTGTCAAATTTGTGAAAATATTATAAATAATAATAAATTGGAAACTAATAACATGTTTTAATAGGTGATTCTAAGATCTAAGTAGTAAAAATTTTTCGAATCATTGACTGTCCTGGATTATTCTAGCCTCTCGTTCCACAAAATATTTGAAGCGTAACTTCTAATAGGATCATGATCTTTTTTAGTCGTTCGTCTTTCGTCAAGAAATAAGGAAAGAAAATAAACAAATAAATATTTGTTGCGAAACAAAATGAGGCTAACTACGTGACATAGGTACAAATAGATCAAGACAACAAAATAAAATAAAATAATAAAACACAAAAAGAATAAATCCCTTTTTGACTGTAAATATTACATATTTGTACCCTGTAAAAAAGTTGCTTTAAGATATTTCTCCTGAATCCAAGATCCTGATACAATTAGGATACACTGATCCATCACTGCTATATTTTTTTTTTCTAAATAATCACTACTAAACACCAAAACAGGTTAAAGCGAGGTGCTCAAAACCATCCCGCGCCAGGCACGGCCGACCCCATGTTAATTGATTCACCAGATAACACTGGAATGTCACTACGCGAACGCGATCCATGTTTACACCGCTGCTTTTGTTATTTAACGCACCATTGACGGAGTCGCGTGCGCTGCGATGATGAGTGCATTCTGATTTTGATTGAAAGATATCGCTATCTTTAAACCCCAATCAGAACGCACTCGTGTACAAGTCTTAGCACAGCGCTGTGTTTGAAGAATAGTTCAAAGAGTACGAGCAGCTATCGGGATGATTAATTTTTTTACTCTTTTCTATTTATTATAAACTACTATAAATACTGAGGGGCTCGTGGCTAAGTAATAAGTAAGCCGATCAACTGATCTAAAAGGTTAAAGTGTGCTCGCTGCAGTCAGTCTGTGGATGGGTGATCATTTTCAATACATCGAGACCACTCCGTGCAAGTCAAGTCAAAATGTTTTATTTCAATTAGACCACTAAATAGGTACTTTTGAAAAGTCAAAACTATTTGCACGGTTCCAAAAAGTGGGTCGTATGGAGAAGAGCCGGCAAGAAACTCCATAGACACTCTTTTAAAAAAATAAAAAAACTTGATTACAATATTATGTTTTACAACTTTTGTTCCAACTAGTTGCTGAGAATTCTGCCTCGGAGAGCACGGAAAGCCGTCGGTCCCGGTTGTCATATGAACATCTATGACAATTGTTAGTGGTTGTCAGAAGCCCAAAAAAGCTTGATAACCAGTCTACCCTCTGGATATCGGTATTGCCCAGAATTTGGGTTTCGGAGGTCTGATGGCAGTCGCTTCATATAAAATATTGATATTCAGCTGCTTAGACTGGAAGCCGACCTCAATTCAATATAGTTGGGAAAAGGCTTGAAGGGTGATGACCTCCTGTTAAAACCCAATCAAGTGTTATGATTTTTTTTTCGTGATAGGCTTAAGCTTGACCGCCAGTTCGCGTGTTATTTTTCTATGAAATTCTCAGTAACAGCTAAGAGTCTGGATTTATGTCCGCTTAATGGTAATAGGCTCGAACATTATTACCTACAGCTTTGCCTAACCCTTCGCGAATAGATACAGGTGTGATGGTATTTTAATATTTATTTTAATATTATTTAGATAGAGGAGAAGAATAGTACAGAAATATTATGCCTTTGTTCCCATTATCAATCGTCCTATGATTTGAATACGGATTGCAAGCGAACGCTACATTAAACACTAATTATTTTTAATTAAATAAATAGAAGCTTAGTTATTTCTCCACAATGAAGCGGCGGTAGCCTAATGGCTAGGGAGTCGGACTTGCGATCATGTGGTTGCCGGTTCGAACCCCACCCATTGCACTACCGACGTGAACCCACTAGTTACACAAGCATTTAGCTTAGCACGAGGGGTTAACAAGAATACTAGTAAGTACGACCCACAATGCTAATGAGCTTTTTTTTTTTAAAAAAAAATCCTTTACACATATTATAAACACATTTCCACTTTTTTCTTAAAGGATTCGGAAACCCCACACCTCAGTAAGACCATCTAGAACGATTCAGTCACCAGGAGAGCATAAAACAAGTAGGTACCCAAAGTAATTTACGAGTAAGAGACTTATATCGAACGCTTCGGACCTCTCGCTTTTAAACCGCTGTTGATAATGCCTCGCGTTTTAAAATGAGCATTAAGATTAAGGAAAATGTTATTGGGGTGTAATAGCGAAGTGAATTTTTATGTTTATTTTAAGGTGAAACCTGATGGAGAGATATTAAAAAAAATATTAAAGCACTCATTGGTCTAGTGGTCGCAAGCGAGAGGCCCCGTGTTCGATTCCCAATGTCAAGTAAATCGTTATTGGGTTGTTCTACAATATTTGGATTTGGCGACCTATTTCATGAGTCTTAACAACGTACTGACGGATGAGTTTACATTAGCACGCCTCTGCCTACTCCTTCGGAGTAATAGATGTGTTGGTACTTGTAAATAAATACTTCTGCGAAAGTATTCAATTCATTTACTAGCACACAAGTATCTCTGTCTCATCACACACAAACACATACGTATTATGTATCTACCTACTAACCAATCAAACCAAAATGTAAAAAGATTTCGCACAAGGATATTGTATAATAATTTGAAAACAATTGAATAATGATATTTCAATTTCACCATAGGCGTTCGAAATATAAATTAAAATTAGAATGGGCGGAGTGTAATTCCGCAATAAAACGCAGCTGAGGCGCACCCCAATCAGATGACGATCTTGATAAACGACCACCGTGAGATTGCAGAATAAACCTGCTGGAATGTGAAAACTAAAAAAAAATCAGTGTTTTTCCCAGGAAAATATTCCAAGTACCTAAATAAAATCGGTTGGGGAGGAAGGTAATGTTTAGTACCTTCCAAAAAATATAAGATATGCGTTAATTATTAAATTACTTGTTTACTGAATGTAATGATAAAGATAAGAAAAGTTATTTTAGTAAAGGAAAAATAAAATTCAAAAAATTCAATTCAAGATAAGAAAAATCAATAACGATGTTACTTTTCAATTTTTTTGTCTTCTCTGGTCGTTCTTGGAAGAGCGGATGTGGCCGTCCTGTGGTAGCATTGTCAATGGCATATGTGACCGCCTCACGATATCTTGCCTTGGTTTTCTGTTGATGGACATTCTTGTACACTCATTAAAGACCCCGCCCATACAAAATTTGATTTGGTTGGTCCATCGGATAAGTGACCGCATGCGTACTATAACCGTCTAAAAATAGATCTTAAAAACATACTACAAGAATAATTATTATCTTGTAAGACGTAAGTGAAGTCCCTGTTTCGATTCCCAGGTTGAGCTTGGGATTTTCTATTAAATTTTCAGTATCAATTCGGAGTTTGAGCCCGGTTAATGGCAATAGGCTCGCCCCATATTACATGAGACCTAAACATTTAGGCAAACTGTGAGTGTACATGATTACACCTCTGCCTAACCCTTCGGGGAATACAGGCGTGAGGGTACGTTATGTTATGTCCTTTAGTAAATAATAAGCCAGACTTACAGTCAAACCAAGACGTACAATCCTTAACTTAAGGCTGCAACAAACATTGTACCATATTTAGCCAAGAAAAAGCAAGCTCCTCGGGTCATTTATAAACAAAAGGATTTGGTATTTTAAGCTCAGAAAACAAAAGCTAATTCGTGTACACTATTATTTATTTAACAGATTTTAATTCAACGTACACTGTAGCAATCTAGGACCTTGTCGCAACCTACAAAATGACGACAGCACATAAAAAATACACGGCAATGACAGAATAGAAATAATTACTTCGTATCCCGGGCAAGGCAGCCGTTCCACTGGAAACGTACCCTGAAAAATATATCCTTTCCCTTCTATCGTATACGAGTTTTTGTGTGCAAGAGTGGGACAGCACCTCCTTGCCTAAATAAAACATAACGGCTGAGAACACGAGCCATATTGCCTCGGTGGAAAAGTTTTAAAAAGTTTTCTTTGCAGACCCATTACAAGTACGTCGACTTTGTATGTGTGAGTTCGCTCGATACAAGCGGTCGATGGTCCTGTGATGTGTTTGAAGACACGCTCGTGAAGAATGTTATGTTAAAATATGAGTATTTGTTTAACAAAATTGCTTTTAACTTTGCCACCACATAATTATACAGTGGTACAGGAAGTTGAGCGAAGGAAATACTGTGCAAAGTACTTGCATATTTAAAAAATATTTACAAAACACGAGCCCCTTAAAATTAGCTTCATAACTGATTATGTAAAACTATGTAATTTGTATTGAAAAGAACATGCTGAGATGGTTTGGATATGTTGAAAGAATGAATGAAAGACGATTAACGAAAGGAATTTATAAGGCGAATGTCGGCGGCAGCGCCGGTAGAGGTCGCCCTAGAAGGACATACGCCGATCTTATTGGCGAAATCCTTCAGGTCAGGTGCGTAGCACTAGCAACCGGCGTGTATGTATGAGAAGATGTATGAATGTGGAAGAAGCAAAAGAAGTATGCAAGAATCGTAGCAAGTGGCAGTCTATAGTTTCTGCCTACCCCTGTGGGAGAAAGGCGTGAGTGTATGTATGTATGTAATTTGTAATAAATTACTAATTACCTATTAATAGCCTAATATGTTACTAATTACCTATTATAAACTGTCTCATTAGTCTGGTAGTCCCGAGCGCGACTGCTACGCTAGAGGTCCTGGGTTCGATCCCCAGGTCGAGCAGTGTTATTGGGTTTTCCTATGAAATTCTCAGTAGCAGCTCGGAGTCTGGATTTGTGCCCGGTTAATGGCAATAGGCTCACCCCCTATTACATGGGACCTAAACATACTAGCAAACTGAGGGTGTACATTTGTAATGCAAACCGTAAACATAAATACGTTTTGACCGTGGTTTATTACATTTCTTAGTATATATCTGATGTGAAGTTAACACATGCAACGCTATCGCGTTTCTGTTTTAAATTTTAATCCATTGAAAACGTGACCTCTAACAGAGGTTGACGTGTGTGAGTGGCCCTGGTTCACGCACACACTCAAAGCACTGTGTACACAACGAAAGTAGGTTTATTTCCATGAAAAAGTTTTGAAAATCGATGGCTTTAGCTCCTACGCTCGGAAAGTTTTGCGTCATATAACCATAAATACGGTGTACGCCCGTGTTTTGCTCGCTCTAGACATCGACCTACTGGTATTTTATTCTAATAATTTGCAATCTACTGTATTATGAGCATTTTGTATAAGAATGCTTCTTTTTACGAGTTATTACTACATTTTCTTGAATTTTCCTTTACCGTCACGTGGAAATAAACAACGGAAGGTATGTAAACAATTTTTTTGTATATTATTGCGTTATGTGGTTAAGAAAATTGGAAGTGTTGCGAAAAGTGTATGAGTCAACTTTATACTTAATTTATACGTGGGAGAGCCATGCTTCGCCACAAATGTGCCGGCTCGACCGGAGTGATACCACGGGCTCACAGAAAATCGGCGTTTAACAACGCTTACGTTTCGCCGAGTGAGTGAGGTTACCGGAGGCCCAATCCCCTTTTAAAAGATCGGCAACGCACTTGTGACTACTATGGTGTTGCGAGTGTCCACGGGAGCCGGTAATCGCTTACCATCAGGTGATCCGTCTGCTCGTTTGCCCTCTTATCACATAAAAAAAAACATTAAAAAAAGGTCATGCCCTGTATATTTTTACTGTGTTACTTAGTTAAATTTCTAGCAATAGTGCTTGAGAAAGTCTCAAGAAAATAACCCTACTAATTTACGTGAAAGGTTTATACCCTTCACGTAAATTATATAGGATATTTATATATCCTAAGAATTAATACATAAAGGCCAACCGTGCGGCGCATGACGCATCGTTGCGGCAAGCACCATCTTGAAAATATCGCTTTGATATATTATTGTTTATAAATAATGGCGGCTAGACCCTTCTAATTTAACTGCGGCGTATCCCCGAAGCTTATTAACCGTCCGGTTAATATCTCCTTATTGGCTTGTAATTAATTTCGTTAGCCAGGTGCTGTGCCCGGAGCCATGGGGCCCACCTCAACGCCTATTATCCACCGCATTATTTTGTCCTGGCCAATTTGTTTGAAGCCTTTGACGGCCGAAACGAACAGTTAATTAAGTCGTCGATGAGATCCTCGATTTTGTTTAAGAAAGGATTTCGTTTTATAGCAAATGATTTATTATTTTCGTAAGATAGAGTCTGTGTGAAGGTTTTGTTTATTTAATATGAATTTCTGCTAGCTTAATAGTTAAATTGTGCGAATTGCTTTTGTTTGAATAATTCATTGATGTTTGATTTAGCTTTTATATGAGTATAATATGTTTCCATTCAAGATAATTGCTGTTTTGATACTCTGTTGCTATCCGTCAAGAGATAACGCAATATTTCAAGTTTTAAAAAAAATGCCACAATCAATTTTATCCAAAGAGGCAACGGTAAGACTATAACCATCCAGCCGGCCAATTACCAATTATGCTGCCTCGAACTTTAAGCAATTACAAACTATGACCTAGTGTAGGCAAACAGTAGTCCAAGTTGTGTCCAAGGTCAAATTAGCGCCATGACCTCCAACTGCAACCCTCTGTCCGCTGGTCCAAGTAGTTTACGAACAACTGCCATAACTCCGCTGCTTCTGAAACTGGGTGACGGACTAAGCGGCCCGGCCGTTGACTCCGAGAAAAAGTTCCCTTTAAATATCCACAAGTTTAGTTTAGCAACTCAAATTTAGTTTGGTAACAAACAACAAGTCGCAACAAATCCGGCGAAGTTGCGCGAGAGTCGGTTCAAGTTCAGCTCGCTGCTAACTCATATGATACACACGTGGGGATTTTTTTTAGCTAAACTTTTATCTCTGTCTTTTTAGTCAACTAATCTGTGAAGTATAACAAATTATCAAATAAAACTTTTTTACTGTGTCATACCTATATATTTTGTTTACAAATTTACCGGTATTATCAAATTATAAGGTAAGAAAAAAAATATCAAGGTTTTCAATTTTCGTGAATATTTATAGGACATAAATTATATTATTTAAAAGGACTATGAACATAAGAATAATACTCACAAAATTATAAAACATTTATCTTTCTGCATATGCATCAAATAAAGCATTTTTATTACTTTGAACATTTACATAGTTTCTTTGCTACGCTCAACGCAAGCTATCCGGGTCGTAGTCACGGAGCTACGGGCTACGACGTAGGCGGTGCCAAAAGCTAGCCGCTACTTTGCTACGCCGGGGTGTGAGGCATGGTATCGATTGCCTCCCTGTACCCTTTACATGACCTAACTAATTTTATGACCTTTTAAAAGAATATATGACGCTTTATAGTTTGATTATAGCTTGAAAAATACCATAAAAAAAATCTTTAATGGATAAAAATTACCTAATCGTTTGGACGTGAAAACAAAAATCATGGATGTATTTGTAAGGATAATTGACGACAAAAAATGTATTTTTTAATTCTAACTGTAATAAAGAACATTGTGACGTAATTAAAATCGTTTCCGCCATTACGTAACTGCGCATTTCATGTATCCTATCAGCGGTATCCTTGCGTCGGAGACAAAGTCCTGTACAGGACTGGCGCGTCGCCGCTGCGAAGCGCTTGGCGCGCATGCGTCCCCCTTCCCCCCACCACCCCCAACCCGCAACACGGAAAACTTTTCCCCGACATAGCTATAAGTACGCGCCTCACCCGTCGGCAACACTTTTTGCCCCCACCGGTGGGGAGGGGAGGCAAAAGTTTTGCCAGCCCGGTTCGGTACTCCGTACACATCGCTCTTCCACTTTTTCCTGTATATTGAAATGGAGGTGCGGAGAAAAGAGTAGAATTTAGAAGCTATCGTACAAATTTTAATGAGGAGTGAGAAGGTGAATCGTATTTCGTGTAACGAGCACCGCGGCCTTTGTATGGACATTTTAATATTTCAATACATACGCCGAAGTTGCGTCACGGAACGTACAATTCGCCGAAACGCGTGTTTTGCTAATGAGGATAACGTGGAATATCAACCTAGAGAATTTCTTAAAAAATTTTACTGAAATTGTGGTGAAAGATATTGCGTAATAAGTTATGTATGAACTGACCTTAACTGACCATCGTCCAGCGGTTGCCTAATTAACACTAATCGCAATCAGGCGAGCCACCACTTCATCACGGCTATTCGATAACAAGGATCCTTGGTGAATGATTAATAACCAGAATCGCGGTTTGTTTGCATTTGGACCGTCCGACGGGAGAGTAACAAACTTATGAATAATATGCCGCATAAGTTGAGCGTGACTTAAGGATGAATCGATTTTCTTGAGCCGTCGCCACACGGTGCGCAGCTATCCTAGCATCTCGATTAATTGCATGGGTTATTTAAACAGGAGCCGTCAACAGTACATATTTGAGGTCTGTTGGTACATTCATCACTGCACCGTCTGACCCTACCTTATCTTGCAGGAGCAGTGACGTGACCCGAACCTCTTGGTGACTGATGACTCGCCTTAATTAAATTTTATGACCTATCTTTCTGTAGAACAGCCACTGTTTGGTGTTGCAATTAGCGAAACTCTGGTGATCATTTAAAATTTAATTAAAATTATATAATTATATTTCTATAATATGCATCCGGAAACACATTTATAATATAACTTAGAGCTGCTTCTGAGAATTTTATTAAAAAACCACTTTGTTTATCATGGGAATTGAACCCAAGACCTCTTGCTCAAAAGTCACGGTTATGACCAATACATTAACGAGACAAAATAAAAAAATACTTCTATTATTTATACAGAACAAGTTCATACAAACAAAGCTATCGCCACATGGCACATCTAATTTCGGCACTGCCATCAAAAAAGTTTGAACAGAACACATCGCCAGTAATGGAACGACACTCCTAATTCACTGCAGGCTTAGTTAACGTCTAAACCAACCGTACAATTCCGACGTAGTTGCGTATTCTGTCCACCTGAAAACCACCGACTAACTCCGACGTCAACCGCATCCAAAATTCAAGGTATAAAGACGAGGCATGGCTACATGTCCAACCAACGTAGTCAGTTCCTGATGTGTGTGAATCAAAGACTTGGATTTGAATTCAGTTCTAGAATTAGAACGGGATATTACTGCCAGCGGCCTTAAATAAACAGCCGCTGTGAAACCATGTTTGCTCCGAGTTTTGTGTACGAAATTTAAATGGAGCCGCCTGTGGACTCTGTGAGTAGGTATTATAAATAGAGCGCAAATTGAACTGATTTATTTATGTAGGATTTCTTAAGCGCTTTAATGTCTTTGTCTAATACTAATTAAAAATAGATGAGCCTATTTTTAATTGATATACTAAACATTTTAAAAATACCTTGATTAATATGACAAAAAATATTATATTAAATCTATCATTTTTATTTTAAAATTTACTGTCACCTGCGTACGAACACCATTTAAAAAGTTACAACAGTTGAATTTCGAAAATAGAATACGATGTTCAAACTTTGCTTTCAACCAGTTTGAGTAAAAACCATTCAATATAAATCGAATGGGACGTACCAATAAAATTATTTCCAATCGATGTTTTGGATTCAATTTTCTTCTAATTAAAATTTATCGCAGTTCGACTTCTGTCGACGTCAATTTTTAACGAATGGCAATAAAAGTCACGATGGTCTAGACGATTTTACGTGTATGCTGGTTTTTAAACTTTTACAATAAAGTGCCATTTTCATTCGGATGGAAATAAAATAATTCGGATAGAAAGCCTCTTTTTATAAAATTAATGTTTGTTTTTTCGGTTTAAGTAAGTCTGTCAAACGTCAGTCTTGTCCGTTTGGAGTGTTGTAAAACAAAACAAAAGAATGTAGCGACATTTAGTTCAAGACGGGGCAATAACTCAGGCGGCGCGCGTAGCCACTCGCTCAGATTTATTGGTGCAATTGACAAAGTGGCAAATGGCCCATTAGAAATTAGGAGTTCGTCGGGAAACGCGCCATGGAAAAATGTACAGCAATATTTTCCCTGTGTAAGCAAAATTGTAAGCAATAAATAATATCCGGGTACTCTCGTTTCGCTTGTACAAAGTTAATTTGAAAAAGGTTTTTAAGAAACTGGAAAAGATATTTGTATTCCAGAAACTGTGGTGTAAGTTGATTTGTAACTTGAGAGGTTTATCTTTACGGACTGATTCATATAGCTTGAACGGGAGATAAAACTATTAACATTTTACAATTTCTTCATAATATTATTTTGATATAGAAGAATAGGCATCATTATAGGAACTTATATAATTGCATTTCGCATTACACACCACAATTTACCTAATAAACCGAATAATCGCCTAATAAAAATAAATAGATAGAACACGATAATCGAATACTATAATCGTAATAATCGAATAGAGGGAACTAATTCCACGAATGTTTTCAGTCGATAGCTTACGACATGTTTATCGTCATTGAGTAATAAAAACGAGTCTAATGACACGGGAACTCGGCTCTGCCGAGATTGTCTCTCTATATCATATATGGGTCAATAAAATTTTATGTTCAGTTAAACTTTGTTAAACGCTTCGTATTTTTCCGAGGAAATTAGGGGCCATTTTCTTTTTCTTTCTTCTTACCTTGTTGGTTATATTTGTTTTCAGAATACATTAAAGTAATCCATTGTTCTATAAATACATAATATCCATATCTATCAATATTATTAATGCGAAAGTAACTCTGTTTGTTTGCTTGTTTAGTTTTCATTCCTGGACCGCAGAACCAATTTTGATGAATTCTTGTCTTTTGTCTCAATAAGATCTTCCGGATGCAAGTGAAACCACAAGTAACAGCTAGTATGCCATAAATTGAATTAAGAAAATTATATAAGTTCCAAAATACCTACAAAATGTTGTTAATAAATTCATATTCCGTTTTATTTAGGTAGTAGTGGGAAAGTTATATAATATACATATATGGCGTAATAATAAAGTGTCATAAATGTTCCAACTCCGACAAATACGAAACAACTCCATCATTCCCTTTCATAAACGGAATAACTCGTTTATTATTCAACATTTCTCACCTCTATAATAAATGATACAAAAATAATTTGTAACAAACGAAGACAAAAAAAACATTCACCTCTATGCCAAAAGAGTTCTAAATTCTATTTTCAAAATAAATTTTACGTGTATCCTTTTTTAAAAAGTGTGCAAACACATCAGTGGGTGTTCGGTATAAAAAGATTATCTAGTAAGAGCGGAAACAAGTAAACAGATTATAAAAAAGACGTTCCGTTCCCGCCGCGACCCCTCCGGCTGTATTCATACGGTAGTCTTAATGTCTCTGTCTCTGCGTAAAGATATTCTTGTTACAATGGAAGCGTTTTCTTTTTATAAAGTTACTATATATAAGAGCTGTAGTTGTTGTGACTTTTATATTTAGTAATTATTCTTTTAAATAAGTTACAAAATGAATTGCTTGGTCATGATTCTGAATATTGAGCGTGCGGTACACATCTCTCCGACCCTTAAGTGTAATGTCTGCAGTATATAATTTTATCGAAACAAAACAAGTGTCGCGTCGCAAATCTGTAAAGAATTTTTCGTAACAGTAACAGGATCTTTGATACGTAAACGCAAAATAAGCCTGGCCGCATATTGTCAGGAATTAATATCCATCGAAGCATTAAACCATTCGGTTGGGAAATGTAAGTTTGATCGCTGAGTAGTACAAATCGTGTGCCTCCCAGCCCACGTCACAACTTTTTTTTAGTAAAATGTGGTTTGCACATTACTAGTATTCTTGTTAACCCCTCGTACTAAACTAAATGCTCGTGTTACGAGTGGGTTCACGTCGGTAGTGCCTGGGTGGGTATCGAACCGGCAACCACATAATCCGACGCACTAGCCATTAGGCTCCCACTGCTTCATTTTTTGGCAGTCATTTTCTGGTAGTGTGCGGCCGGGTTTAGTGTCTTCTATTGTCTCTGTTTTTTTTTTTAACATAGTGCGTCAATATGTCGTGGTTTTCAAGCACAAGATCAACTCATTATTCAATGCTTTGTCAAATGTACAGTAACAAAATACCTTACTATCTTTCGTTTTTTGCAACCGGCTAGGTCCTTATGAATACTGTTTCCCCTTTATACCTTCTTTTTGTCTCCACTATCTGTCGTGTCCCGCGGGTGCAATGCATCGGTGTCTCACTGTACCCGTCTCTCCTCCAGAGCAACCGCTCCCCGCAAACGCCGAGCGCTCGTGCGTGTCGATAAAAAATAATTGCTTCCGTCAGCCCGAATTACAATACAAATAGGTTTCTTAGAATATTTTCTAAGGTAGCATTGTGTTCTGGATCGCCTGAACTCCGCTTAAATAAAACACAGCAGTAGGGATTTACACAATATTCTGGAGGCAGACGGCGGTGAGGATCCTTTTTCTGAGCTTCCTCTCTTGTCGAGGTCTGGAACTGTACTGGTACGGCGCTAGCCGAATAGCGCCCTCTTTTATACTCTGGCGGCCATTTTACTAGAATTTTCCTTACCTCACCCCCGTTTACCTTTATTCTTTATTTAAATAAAAACCTTACATAATACTGTTTTCTACTTATTGCCTAGGTGTTATCTAATCTTAGCCTAATCTAAACATACATATTTCATCACTCCGCGCCGCTCGGTTTGGGAATGGCGGCGCAATCTTTGTGCGAGCGCTTAAATACTACCCCGCCCCCCGCTTCACTACTATATAAACGCCCCTTAGGCGGCGGCGGTGCGTCATTCTTACACCGAGCGTCGTGGTGTGCATTTACACTTATTCTAGGTATCTCTATGACCTAGATACCTAATCCTAATCATTTATTCCTATTTATAACAAGTATTTAGGTAATAAAACACACCCAAAGACAAATCTTTATTTTCAGATATTATAGTGCTTATAACTTCTAAGTTCTTCTTATTTATTCTTAATTACTAACTTACATACCTAGAACTAACTAAGACCTAACTATATTCATAAAGATTAAAGTATTTTCACTTATAATTAGGCTACTTTACTAGGTTTAAACTTTTAACACTTTACTTCTGTATAGGTGCCAAACGCGTCATTAGATTTTGTATACTTTTGTTTTAAAACA
Organism: Acronicta aceris; assembly: GCA_910591435.1. Taxonomy (NCBI): domain Eukaryota; kingdom Metazoa; phylum Arthropoda; class Insecta; order Lepidoptera; family Noctuidae; genus Acronicta; species Acronicta aceris. Next base: position 12,747,883 of record OU342761.1, on the reverse strand, counting down.
TGTACGTAGGTGTCCTCTAACTAAATTATCTACTTTTATCGCAAGTACACTAATGGTTTGGCACCTTCACACGAAAATGTATTTGCACTATTTTTTATGTCACTGTTATCCGCGCACTGTGAGGGGTTGCGACGCGCACTACTTGCACCCATCGTCTTGCACGGGGTCAGTCGTGCACATTCTCCCGCCGTCGCCACGCTGCGACTCCGTTGGTAGCACGACGACCTTCCTCGTTGGCCTCCTGAGCACGTGTCCGCTGCTGGTGGTGACGTCCACTACTCGTACCTCTCCGTCGGCGCCCGGATACACTCGGCTGATGCGTCCCCGTGGCCAGGTGTTGCGTGGCAGGTTGTTGTCGCAGATGATGACGAGGTCACCGACCTTGGGAGGTGTGCCGGTGCCGATGGGCTCCCGCCGGTGCTGCAGTAGGGGCAGGTACTCCTTCACCCACCGTCTCCAGAAGTTGTCGGCTAACACTTGGGCACGTTTCCACTGTTGTCGGGCTGTGAGGTCTTTTTCGTCGAAGTGTCCTGCTACTGGCACGTGTGAGTTGGGGCCGACGAGTATGTGGTTCGGTGTCAGGGCTTCAGGCTCTTCCGGGTCGACCGAGACGTGAGTGAGAGGTCGTGAGTTCACTGTATTCTCGACCTCCGCCAGCAGGGTAACTAAGGTCTCGTCGCTCGGGTACTTCTCGGTCAGGATGACGCGCAGGACTTCTTTTACGGAGCGCACCATCCGTTCCCATGTGCCTCCCATAAACGGAGCAGCCGGGGGAATATATTTCCAGACGATGCGATGGCACGTTGTTTCATGTTGTAGGGCTTGGAGGGCTGCTTCGGCGAGTTCTTTCTCAGCCGCCTTGAAGCACGTTGCGTTGTCACTCCACAGTTCTTTGGGACACCCTCTTCTTGCCATGAATCTTCTTAATGCTGATACTGCTGAGTCGGCGCTGAGTGAGTGCACGACCTCTATGTGTATGGCGCGGGAGGTCATGCAGGTGAAGAGGGCTCCATACCTCTTCTCGTGATGGCGTGCGACGGTGACTTCAATGGGGCCAAAGTAGTCAAGCCCAGTGAATGTGAAGGGTCTCGCGTGGTGAGCTAAACGTGCGGGTGGTAGGTCTCCTGTGGAAGGAGACGCAGGCTTTATTTTCCTTATGCGGCACGGGATGCAGCTCTTGACTATGTTCCTTACAGCGGGGCGTATCTTCACAATCCACAGTCTCTGGCGTAACTCATTTACCACCATTTCTATACCTCCGTGATGCAGTTTTTCGTGCACGTGTGCTATATACAGGCGGGTGTAGGCTTGTTTTCCGTCTAGTATCGGGGGATGTGACGTCTCTTCTGCGACTTCTTGTGCCGCTGCCACTCTTCCTTTCAGTCGCACTATTCCCTCTGTGTCGATGTATACGCTCATGCTACTCAGTCTGTCACTGCTGCTGGGAGGGTCGCCTCTTCTTATTCTCTTCGTTTCTTCTGGGAAGCTATTCTTCTGACTGGCGACGATCCAGAGCTGCTCGGCTTTAATCAGGAGCGAGGCCGGTATCTCGATGTATTTTACGTGGTTGATCTTCTTCTGTTGTGGTGTAGGAGGGGTGTTCTTCTTGTTGGTTGTCGTTTTCCAGTTGGAGTCCTTTTCTTCTGTCTTCTTGGTGCGCTTCCTTGTAGCTGTCACGACGTCCTTTTTTCTGCAGAGCTCAACGAATTGTAGGACTCTTGCCGTCGTTCTAATGAGACGAATCCATTTGGAAAATTTTTCTATGTTAGGAAGATGACTCTGACCGTATTCTTCTATAGTCAAGTGGCATTTTTCTCTTTCTTCTCCGGTGTCGTATCTGACAGTCTTCTCTTCTTGGGGCCATTCTGACTCTGGTCTTCGTAGAAATGAAGGTCCTTGGAACCACCGATGTGTCGCGTCGAAGTCACTAGGCGTTGCTCTTGTTGCGTCGTCTGCTACGTTTTCGTGTGTGGGTAGCCATCGCCATTCGTTTTTCTTGGTCGTGTCCTCGATCTCTGCTAGGCGGTGTGCTACGAAGGATTTGTAAACTCTTGGTTCTGATCTGATCCACACCAGTGCTGTTCGCGAATCACTCCAGTAGACTTTTTCTTTTATCTCATAGTCGTGCTCTTCTGCGACTGTGCGTGCGAGTCGCGCTCCTAGTAGGGCCGCCTGCAACTCGAGTCTGGGTATAGAGATTGGTTTCAGCGGCGTGACGCGACTCTTGGCGGCGGCGAGGGATACTTGCACGCTGCCGTCTGCGTGTTCCAACCTCCAGTACACAGCTGCCGCGTATGCCTCTTCACTCGCGTCGACGAAGGTGTGCAGCTGTCGCGATACGACTTCATCGTAGTCGTAGCACCGTGGAATCCTTAGTCGTTCGATGGTAGTGAGCGATGTCAGCCATGATTTCCATCTTTCCTCTAGTTCTGCTGGCAGTGGATCATCCCAGTCGGTCTTGTAGCGCCATGTGTCTTGAAATATCCTTTTCGCAGGAGTGGTGACAGGTGATATCAGCCCCAGTGGGTCGAAGAGGGCCATTATCACGCTCAATGCTTCTCTCTTCGTGGGTGCTCGCCTGTTCGCTCTCACTTCTGGAGGAATCTTCATGGTGCTCGTGTTGAAACCTATGTTGTCTTCTTTTACGTGCCAGAGTAATCCCAGGGTTTTTTCTGTTTCCGCACCTCCCAGATTCACAGTAGCAGCGCTGACTTCTTGTGGTGCTAGCTCTTCTATTGTCTTGAGTTCATTTGAAGTCCATCCGCTTAACACGAAGCCCGCTTGTTTGTGTACGTAGTCTACATCTTTGCTTATCTTGATTGCTTCTGTCATTGTGGCAAAGCTCTGAAGATAGTCGTCCATGTAGTGATTCTTCTGTATTGCTTCTGCTGCTTCTGGATACATCGTAGCGTGTTCTTGAGCATTCTTGTTCTTAATGTAGAGCGCGGTGCAAGGTGATGACGTGGCTCCAAATATGACGGATGTCATGCGATATTCTGTAGGTCGGTCCTCCGGTTGTTCGCCTCTTCTAGGTCGATCCTCCCGCCGTCTGCCTTCTGGGGGTGGATCCTCCCGCCGTCTGCCTCTCCACAGGAACCGCAGCGCGTCTCTGTCTTCTTTTCTTATCTTCACCTGCATGAACATTTCTTTTATGTCCGCACTCACTGCATACTGATGCTGCCTAAATCTCATTATCACGCCGGGCAAAGACTGCAATAGATCTGGCCCCGAGTGTAGCATGTCGTTCAGACACACGCCGGCCGTCTTTGCTGAAGCGTCGTGAACTAATCTTGGTGGCTTATGTGGCTTAGCTGGGTTGACGACTGGAAAGTGTGGCAGGTACCAGGTCTTCCCTTCTGGTGGTGGTGATTGTGCGCGTTCTGCGTATCCCGACTTGAACAGGTTTTCCATTCTTTCTTCATATTTCTGCTTCAAGTCTTCATCTTTTTCCAGCCTTTTTTCTAATGAACGCAGGCGCCTCTCTGCTTCTTTGTAGTTGTTCGGTATCTTGACATCTTTCTCTTTCCACAGAAGACCGGTCTCGAACCTCCCATCAGGTAACCTCTTACTTGTTTCTTCTAGTATTTGTAGGGCTCTCTGCTCCGGATCTTCTCTTGGTCTTCTGGGCTCGATGCATAGAGATTCCAACTTGAAGTGGTTCTTGATCATATCTTCCATGGATGTCTCTTCTTCTTTATGTTGCAGTCTGCCGCAGAAGGGCACGGTGGCAGTCAGTGAGCTGTGGCATCCGTGTAGGACCCATCCGAGATTGGTGTAGGAGGCCACCGGTTGGTTGCGATGTCCGGTGCGCAGCTTTCTTGATACGATGAGGTGCCAGTTGTCTTGTCCTATCAGCACCTTGGGTGAAGCGCGTTCATATGTCACTTCTTCTTTAATGTCCGCCAGGTGTTGGCAGTCATCCAGGTGTCGGTCATAGATTGTCTCTGGCATGAAGTTCAATCTGTCCACTGTACGTGCTGCTTCTATTTCGTATTCCTCTTGCGCGTACTTCCCTCTTATTTGTAGACTGATGATCTTGCTGCTTTCATGTTTCATTTCACTTCCGACTCCTTGAATCCACATGGTGTTCGCAGGACCGTCCGCTCCTATGACGTCTGCTATGGATGCGTCTACTAGGGTGACTGTACTCCCTTCATCTAATAGTGCATATGTTTCAATGCTGGTGAGAGGTCCCTTCAGTATTACTGGAGCTATCTTCAAGTATGCGCGTCGACGATCGCAGGGGTTAGCTGTTGAGGTTACTTCCACTGTTGTTTCTTCTTTGTTGGAGTTATCTTCTTTTTCATGGTGCAGCAGCTTGTGGTGCTTCATGACGCATCCGTTCTTCCCACACGGCGGCGCTCTGCAGACAAGTCGACGATGTTTGCTTCGAAGACAGCGGTAGCAGATGTGGTTCTTCTTTGCTATTTCCCATCTTGAGCTGGTGTCCAAGGCGAGGAACTTCTTGCAATCAGGCAGCTTGTGATCTTGCTTGCATTGAGGACAGTCTTCGTTTGTATTGTTCTTCTTGTCCATCGCGAATGTCTTCTCAGGTCTTCTGTTCCTTCGCTCCTTCCCAGTGTGATCTTCTGTAACTACTTCGGGCATAGCGTAGGCACCACACTTGTCTGCTTCTTCGTTCAAGAAGATAGAAATCTTCTTTAGTTCTGGTATGTCTTCTTTCTTCTTAGCTGTATAATCGTACCACTTGCTTTTTAGTATAGGTGTAAGCTTCTCCACAATAACTCGCGCCATCTCTGGATTGTGTAGGTAATGCGTTCTTCTTAATGCTTCCACAGTGCCGACTATGTTGGCCACACGACTAGCGAAGATGCACAGTTCTCTTGGGTTGTCGGTGACTCTGCTCAACATCTTCAGCTTCTCCAACTCCACATGGATGAGCGCTTCCGGTCTTCCGAATCTTCTTTCCAACGCTTTTATAATTGTATCAGGATCCGGTTGACTCAGTAGTAAACACCCAACAGCTTCTTTTGCATTCCCACGTAGGCTTCTGCGTATACGCGCTATGTTCTCATTTTTCGTAAAATACCGATGAGATTCTTCATACGCCGTTTTGAAGTTGAGCCACTCTGAACTGTTTCCGTTAAAAATAGGTAACTCCTGTAGGTACCTTGGCGGCTCCTTGTTGCTTCGTACAGCTTGCGAGAGTGCGGCGGCTAATGTGGACACGTCTATCAATGGTTGATGTGTCCGCGCACTATCTTCTTGTTTATTCTTCTCCACTACGACGTCTTCGGGTATCTTCTTGCACGTCCCGCTTTTCTCTGGAGGCGCCTCTTGCGGGGGAGGGGGGGGTACGTTCGTGTCCGCCTCCTTCAGCCACGTACTGATGCGTACCGATGCGAGGTCATCTTCTATTTCTTCTTCTTCTTCTTCATCGGTGGCATCGGCTTCCGCTTGCAGACGTCGTACTCGTAGTCGTTGTACTTCAGCCTCGGCTTGTACCTCCTTCAGCTTCAGCTCAGCCAACCGTTCTTTCGCCTCCAACTCCGCGAGGAGTTTCTTGCGGGAGACTACGGAGCGGTGTGACCGGGCGTCAGCAGGCTTCACGGTCCGTTGCGAATTTCCATTTTTCGACGTACTATTTTCTTCCGTTGCGGTCGTGGTGGTAGCACCTGTTGTATCCGTGGCCGTCGAACCACTAGTACCGTTGCTTGTTCCCGTCTCTTCCGACGCGGTGTTCGACGTACCACTCGCAGTAGAGTTCTCTGTAGACGCCTCTTGTACGGCATCAGACACAACACGCTCATCCTTTCGCCGTCTCACTTGTTCTCCGTCCCTACTGCGTGTTAACACCATTTTCTTGCTGAACAGGGATCCGGCTCTCGAAGGACCAATAATGTTCTGGATCGCCTGAACTCCGCTTAAATAAAACACAGCAGTAGGGATTTACACAATATTCTGGAGGCAGACGGCGGTGAGGATCCTTTTTCTGAGCTTCCTCTCTTGTCGAGGTCTGGAACTGTACTGGTACGGCGCTAGCCGAATAGCGCCCTCTTTTATACTCTGGCGGCCATTTTACTAGAATTTTCCTTACCTCACCCCCGTTTACCTTTATTCTTTATTTAAATAAAAACCTTACATAATACTGTTTTCTACTTATTGCCTAGGTGTTATCTAATCTTAGCCTAATCTAAACATACATATTTCATCACTCCGCGCCGCTCGGTTTGGGAATGGCGGCGCAATCTTTGTGCGAGCGCTTAAATACTACCCCGCCCCCCGCTTCACTACTATATAAACGCCCCTTAGGCGGCGGCGGTGCGTCATTCTTACACCGAGCGTCGTGGTGTGCATTTACACTTATTCTAGGTATCTCTATGACCTAGATACCTAATCCTAATCATTTATTCCTATTTATAACAAGTATTTAGGTAATAAAACACACCCAAAGACAAATCTTTATTTTCAGATATTATAGTGCTTATAACTTCTAAGTTCTTCTTATTTATTCTTAATTACTAACTTACATACCTAGAACTAACTAAGACCTAACTATATTCATAAAGATTAAAGTATTTTCACTTATAATTAGGCTACTTTACTAGGTTTAAACTTTTAACACTTTACTTCTGTATAGGTGCCAAACGCGTCATTAGATTTTGTATACTTTTGTTTTAAAACATGTACGTAGGTGTCCTCTAACTAAATTATCTACTTTTATCGCAAGTACACTAATGGTTTGGCACCTTCACACGAAAATGTATTTGCACTATTTTTTATGTCACTGTTATCCGCGCACTGTGAGGGGTTGCGACGCGCACTACTTGCACCCATCGTCTTGCACGGGGTCAGTCGTGCACACATTGTATTTTTAATGATAATATTTTCTTTCAAATAATGATGCTAACGTTCGATTACGAATAATCAGACATAAATTGAGAAAGATTAAAGTAATAAGTTAGGTCCATCTATTAGGTAATAATGTTTTAAAATATCGACATTTCTTACTTTGTTGTAATATAGTGAAATGATACTAAATATAATATAACACTCCTGACTCCTGACCATTCGTCAACTTTAATAACCAAAGGGGGTTCTCCGTGTGATCAGAATCTGTATGAACACGATTATCTCAATAGAATATAAATTATTAAAAAAATCAAGCGCTGTGTCTGTGGCCCAATTCCGCTATCAATAGCTTCAAAATTGTTGATTTTTGACAGTTTCGTACAACTGACAGGTAACCTGTCAGTCATAATGACTGACAAGATTCGTAAACAAAATTTAAAAAAATCAACAATTTGAAAGCCGTTGAAATTGATTTTAACCCAATAAAATAGTAGACTAGGTGACCTGGTGTGATAAATGCAAATATTTTTAATCCGAATGTCTTCCCGATATTCGGCGAACACAAATATTATTGTTTATTGCGTCACTAGCATAAAAAAAAATCAGAAATGTAAATAAGAAGCCACCAGTACAAAATCCAAAGACCTTTCCTAGTAATATACCTAAGCCACCAGTACAAAATCCAAAGACCTTTCCTAGTAATATACCTAAGCCACCAGTACAAAATCCAAAGACCTTTCCTAGTAATATACCTAAGCCACCAGTACAAAATTAACGTATTCTCATAAAGAGAAGTTCTCAACAGTTAATCTTCGTTCATTCTCGATTTACTTCGAATGCAGGCGCTATCGACTGGACGGCTCACAATAGATGCATTGGACCAAGTTCCAATGCTCGATAACGTTTTATATTGCATTTGAAATGCGCTTGCATTGGACCTTTATATAAAAATATATATTTATGTTTAATTATATTTATTCCTATTCATACAGTATGTGAGAATTTGTGTGAGGGGTGGTGAAAATCCTAGTGTAGTTACAAGCAGTTTCTTTTAGAGCCGATTTTTCCATCGCCTGATAACTTTTAACTGAGGAATAAAATTGACATTTGGCAGATTTTATATAGAAAAAACAGTCAACAATTCTAATTTATCTCTCCCGATTAAATAATCTGACGGTGCAGAAATCGGCCCTTTATAAATAAAAAGAAAATTATACATACATTATTTATAACATTTATATTTTTATGTTTAGATACTACAATTCTGAAAGTTGTGTCACGAGAATGATTAAATAGCGTAGCCGTTCCTTAAAAACAAAAGCGAAAAGGTTACAAATAGATTTTTAAGATTTTACGAATAGGTACCAAATAGAAAAAAAACATTTTTCATTGTTGCATAATCATGTGAAATAATTTTAACAAATATCAAATCAATATCACAATTATATTGAAACCCAATTTTTCTAAGTAATCGTCATAGTTTCCAACAAATAAGAAGGCTACACACGTGAGGGCTTTCATTCAACAAGTCAGGCATTGTGGGGACGATCAATCATAATCACAGCCACTTTCAGGCTCTTTCACGTCGACTAATGGCCCACGAAATGCGTTTAAAATCTGCGAGTGTGAACGCATTCGAAGGCAACCGCTCGGAAAGGCACAAAGCCGGTGTGAGATTGATCCATCATGTGTCCTCACCTCAAACATTACGCATTTTGAATTGTAACGTTTTGTTTTTCCATGAGTTCGAATATTTGTATCTTGACTTTTATTCAAGTTTGATTTTACCGAATTTAATGTCAGGAAGTAATTATATAATCTTATTCTTAAATTTTGATCTGCAAATATTATTAATCATTTAAAAGAATACATCGCAACAAAATGCAAAAGGGCTTGGCGAAATTTATGTAACCTTAAATAAACAAAATTACTTACATCATTCCTTTCACATATTGCAAACATAGTATTTTAAAAAGAATTTTTAATTTTATAATCTTTGACAGCGCCCGCCAATCACTCGCGAGGCGGCTCCATTGTACTCTGTTCTGTTATTTTAATTTTTTCCCCGCACAGGAATGTCTTTGAGACTTCAAATGACGCGTGTAATATCGAGCTCTGTGTTCGTTTGATGTAGAAAGATTAGGCCATTTGTGATGAGTATTTTTCACTGAAATAAAAGCGAACAATAGCAGCGTCGATAAGCCACGGATCCCCTTTTGCGGTCTACTTTGTTTACAGTGGCTGTTTTGATGTGGCCACTCTGCTTTATAATATTTAATTCGCCTTGATTTCATTCGAGGAATATCTTTTTGGAATGATTTTGAAGTTTCGATATTGAAATTGAAGAAATATTTTAGATGTACCTTTATAAAAATATATATCTCAACCTTAATATTTTGGGTAAAAATTCTAAAATATTTGAAGTGCGTACAGTAAAATGGTTATATTGATATTATAAATGCTGAAGTTTCTTTGTCTGTTAAGTTTTCATGTCTAAACCGCTGACCAGATTTAGATAAAATTTGGTAAAGAAATAGATTAAATCCTGAGGGCGGCTATCATTTCTTTCAAAGTCTTTTGCGTGGTGAGTGAAACTACAGACAACAACTAGTTTAAATTAACTACAACTCGTTAATGAGTGTTGGATGAGTAATTGTAACACAAGAAACAAAACACAACACTTAGGTATAGACTAAATAATTATATATCTCATAACAAACTAAGCAGTCCACACGTCCAAAACAGCGGGACTGTCCGCACCAATACGACGGACACTAAGCAGAAAATTCCGTTGCGCCAAAGTTTTGATTGTCCCCGCCAGATGGCATTCTTGCCGACACATTCCCCGGGTCACTGAAGAGTATACGTTTTATTGTGGTCATATCGCAAGGATTGGGCAATAATCAAGCAAAGTTTAAGATTAGATTTTTTGTTACGCCTTTTGAAATTGGTTGATACAAATTAAGTTAGAAATATAAACACAAAAGAAAATCAAAACCTCATATAAGTATTATTCTGAGTATTATTTATGGCTGAAATGTTATATATGCGGTTTTCTGGAGGTGTACTGATGTACACCCACAGTCCACCGGTATGGTTTAGTTTCTATGTTATAAGGGGGAACCCTATGCTATTAATCGGGAACGAATCTCCAAAACTCCAAGCTGCTATTGCTACAAAAATCCATAAAAGTTTTGCTTGATCTGGGAATCGAATCTAAGACCATTTTAGTAGCGGCTTTTAACCTCTAGACCAATGGGGTAGATGTAATAAATTTATCCACAGTAAAATTTTAATAAGCAGGTTATCTATAAACACATCCTCAGTAGTTTTAATTTACATAATATTGTAGTACTCAAAATACCTATATTTTGTAATTAGAAGACTGTCTGAAAATCTTTTGAATCTACTAAAACAAAAAAAAAGTAATTTACGGAGTGGCGTTTGCGCAGAATTAACAGTCAGAGTAGGCTTTTTTGTTATTTTAGAGCTGTATGTAGCTATTACCTAAGGTAAATAATCCTTACTAATATTATAAACGTGAAAGTTTGTGAGTATGGATGTATGGATGTTTGTTACTCTTTCACGTCAGAACGGCTGAACGAATCTGGATAAAATTTGGCACACAGATAGATTATAGCCTGGAATAACGTATAAGCTACTTTTTATCCAGGTCGGACCCAATCTTGAAGTCCACGCAGACAAAGTCGCGGGCAGAAGCTAGTAGGTAATATTTTATTATTATTATATACTTACTTACATCTTTAAGCAGTGATAGCCTAGTGATATGAACATTGGACTGCCACGCACCTCTGACTTTTCGAAGTCATGTGCGTATTAATAGTTAATTATCACGGCCTTAAACGGTGAAGGAAAACATCGTGAGGAAACCTGTATGTCTGAGAGATTTTCTCGACGGCGTGTGAAGTTTGCCAACCCGCTAAAGGCTAGCGTGGTTGTCTATAGCCTAAGCCCTCTCATTCTGAGAGTACAGTATAAAGGGTTTATTATTATTATTACATCTTTTTATTAGACATAGAACTGCTGATATTTTTTCGGTAGAAAACAAAAGATATTAGAATCTAAATCACAAAGCAAATTAAGTTAAAACTACTCCAATCTATTTATCAAAATTTCATTTAACCCTTTCAAACACATCTTCGTTTAACCAACAATTTGGCGGCGTAAACAAAAGGAGCAAATGCAACTTCCGACCCTTGGCCATTTTTATCCCTCACTAATTGTAATTTCATTGATAACACAGTTTACAGTTTGACCGGTCCATTAGACCGAAACAAGGTGCCGTCCGGCCTTACGGCTGTATTTATAACCTTTAGTATAGTTGCGGCAATAATTTCATTAGCGAGGCACAACTAGAGGCCGGACAAGACAAATGGTGGCCATTAGGACCCCTAACGACTGCCCCCGTCAGCCCCTGAACTTTTAACGACGAGAATCAAAGTAAATACGAAGCGTTATCTTGCCGATTTGGCGATCATAACTGGTAAGGGTTGCTAATAGGATGTACGCAGGTAGATACTATCTGTTTTAATTGATGCTTAATGTACGATTTAGTGACCCTTAACTGGACTTATAAGCCTTTGATTTCGAGTAGAGTATCAATCGGTAGTCTCTTTATATCCCTCGTTAATACTGCATTAATTTTTAGAAATTCTTTATTGAAAATTAAGCAGATTTTGATTAGGAATGATAATGCCTATGGTTATAATAATATGGTATGCTAATGGTTAGTAATTTAGTATTACAATCTTTACCTTATTTTCAGCGCACAATAAAAAAAATTAATATAGGTACTAGTCTTCTCCGATAACGGGTACGTCATAATGCTGTTATATATATCATAGAAATTGATGCCATAAGCGAACCTAAAGCAGTTACTTTCAGCTTCGTTCCGGACACATTCCACCAAGATATGGAAAACATCTTCAATTAGATCACTCATTGTTATTTGAGAATTCTTAATTAAGATTAAAACAGCTTTTATATATACAATCAGGGGCAGTTTTTTTGTTTTTAAAACAATCAAACTTAAAATTCACACATTTTTTATACCAATAGATAATCTGTGTCTTAAAATCACGACGGAATCGGTTTCTTCTAGGCAAGCGCGCTCCAACGCAGATCGCAGTATCGCTTAACATCAGGTGAACTGGTGGACAAGCGTAAGCCTATCAAGTATAAAAAAAACCGGCCACTGACATATTTCCAACAAAAAAATCTAATAATTTCTTATATACAGAACCCTCAACATTTTTCAACTGTTAGTGCAACATCCCACGGGACGTGGACAGAAATCAGTCGCATTCGAGGCGGCCTCGTGGCTCAGGCATTATTGTGTCCAGCGGTCATTAAGGGCCATTCGTGGCTAGCAACTTCTCCTGACTGTAATATGTGGAGATAAGAATGACGGCGTAACAAATGTTAGCAGCTGTCTTGTTTGTTTTGTGGTAATAGCTGACCATGTGTCAGATAGTTGAATAGGTGTCCGTCTTCCTAATAAAGAATGTTTTGTGTCATATTTCACGGATAAATTGTTTTGTTTGTATGTATATGCTTGGTTGGTAATTTACTTTGGAACCGTATCAGAATGGCAACGCTGCTAAATAATTTAAATAGCAATATGTTTCAACAGATTACGTATTGCATGGAAAATAACTCCCTTAAAAAACCTACCTCAAAGAGTTCCGTACATTGAATCTACGATGTAGTATTCATTTAATTTAATCATTCAATAATTAGAAATCAATTAAAAGGCATATTAAGATGAATGATGCTATTTTAGTCCTTTTTCTTCAGTTAGACTAAAGTAAAGACCTTTAAATTACAAGAATCTTGCAAAAATAACATTATTTTAATTATGTTTTCATTTTCATCCACCTTTAAATTAATGTAAGAAAATTCAAGCGAATATAACATGTCGACGCCACTCCATAATCCTAGCCGTCAGACATAAGAGCACTAATATACACGAAATAATGTTTATCGGAAGCAACAGTAACACGTAATCCCGTGAAGACGAGGCCGAGGGCCTTGCTCATTACGCTCATTACCTCCATGACTCGTGTGCTGGGGGCCTAATAATGTACATGTGTTGATCGATTAGTCTTATTAGGGGAACATGTGTCTAGTAAAATGAGTGGCTCTGGTATATTGCATTTATAGAAAAGGATATTACTTTGGAAGATTATTGCTTACTGCCATAATGATCTAGTTAGTCACAAGAGTGGGTGCTGAGTTCCTGGTTTTATTTAGGTAGGTATCTAGGTTGAACAACGTTATAGAGTTTTTCAATGAATTTGTCTGTGTGGAGTGAGAAATCTGGATGTGTGCTGGTCGATGGCAATGGAATTGCCCCTATTAAATTGAACCTAACACATACTGGCGAACTGTGGGTGCACATTAGAACACTACTTAAACCTTATTGGCAAAACAGGTATGCGAAAATCACAAGTGGCGTTCTGTTGTTTCTGCCTATGGGAAAAGGCGTGAGTGTATGTATAACCTAACCGTCTGAGAATAGACGTAAACGATGGTAGATAGGATTTTTATCAACACGTACTCTATACAGTGTAGTCACTTCATAATATTAGGCTATATTATAAAATGACTACTCTTTATGGAGTATCTCATCCGATTCTCAGAGAAGATCGTACCCAACAGTGGGACAGTATATGGGATGACGTTGATGATAGGATAGTAAACTGGCATACCAAGGTGAAACATTAACATTAATTGCCATTACAATTTAATGGCAATTTTTAACTCTTTTAGAATCTGTCACATGTCATATTCTACATGTTTACACCGTCATATTGAGAGTACTATTGCACATAGCCGAATAAATCCTCTCCGGGATTAGGGTGAGTGTTCATAAAACGTGCACGCTCCTATTACGCGCAGTGTCCACTAGCTAGTCCCGACAACTTGTTTTTATACCCTATAATGTAAGATATTATTCTATGTACAGGCTGTTAATATTGTCGAGTTAACGAATTTAAATAAAATAAAAAGTTAATTATGTTTAGCTTAATAATAATACGTTATTTGTGGCGAGACATGAAAAATTACAAGTTTTTTTTATTGTTGATATGCATAAGCTTGATTACTTTTAATTAGCTTGCAATGTTTGTATGTTTGTTTAGATGAAATCTTGCTAGCTGAATTGAAACTACGAATCCTACGTAGTTGAATTTGTACATGTTGATTTAGTTCCAAGAGCAATTCTGTTAATGTACCTACAAACAAATCATGTAAAAAAATAAAATTATGTTTGAGACATGACATAATATTATTTATTTGCTTAAATGATTTTGATATTTCTTGTAATTTTTCGTAAGCTAAAGGCTTAGATTTTTACAGATATTTCAAATTACAGATATTGCAGTATATTAGAATAAAATCAGGCGAAAATTCAGCATAATTTTTGGATCGTACTGTATATTTACTCGGCACAGATTTAAGTACACAGAGTAAAGTATTAAGTTAATGAGAGACATCGCGTCACAGCCGGGGGATATTTTATTAGGACGGACACTACTGAAGTTATTATGCGCAGAGTATATCGTTTTATTGACGTCACAATTGACATAAAGTTAGCGAATATACAAATGTGTGTTAAACAAATAAAATATAGTGATATGTGATACGCTCTACAGTACCGAAGTCGAATGCATGCTGTAGCAGTTCACTGTGTGTTCAGTTTCTACTTCGACAGTCCAGTCTGCTTGTGTATAAACCGCTGCTGCAATTATTTTAATAAGTTTTAAAGATCTCCAAGGGAGTACATACATAACATATATAATCAACCCATTATACTGTAGCTACTGAGCAATACCACAGCGCATATAATTATGCCCAAAAATGCCGATCAATAACGCACCCACTTATATTTTTTACGCTCCAGTAAGAGTGACAATAATATAGCAATTAACCGGGCACAAATCATACTTCAAAGATGCTACGAATGATTTTTTAATACAAAAACTTATAAGTAGTTTCACGATTTAGGAATCTATCGCAGGACCTCGCGCTCAGCAGGCGCTTATACGATCATTATACTAATGAGCTAGTCGTTTTTTCAATAAATTAAGCTTTGATCCTGAAATCAAACTAAATCTAAACTTATATATAGCTAACAAACTAAAGTAATAATACCCAAACAACCAAGTATGTATCTAGGTAGGAGACAAATGAAATACCTAATCCTTACTAATATAACAAAAAATATAGATAAAGCAAAGTCTACTTACCCACTCGAAAAGCACACACGCTTCGAAAATCATTAACAATATTACTCGCACGAATCGAGGCAGCCGGGGCAAAATAGAACACACGGCCCGCTACTTTTTTTTATTAATTTACGAAATAAAGTTATAATCTTGTTAGCGGGCCGCTTCCATTGTGTCGCGTTACCTGGACATTGTAATAGGATCAACTTATTAAACACTAAGTATACAAACATCAAAAGCGTTTTTGCACAGTGAAAGAATGATGCTTTCGTTAAGAGGATTTCTATTTTTAAATTTATTGTTAATATTTTTCAACGAAACGTCCCTTTATTGTTTAGCAGAGCTCTTATTTCGTATTTATTAGAACGATATATTATTTACTAATAATATAAAACATCTCTCGAAGTCGGTGTACCGAAAAGCAATAAACAAGATAACAACGTTCTGCTATAATGGTTATGGGGCAAAATATTTGAGATCCATTTACCAAGGATATTAGCCGATAAAGAGGTGCTTGAAAGGCAATGGAGCTACCTCTCGGACCCTTCGGGAGGTTCTCAAGGAGCGAAGCAAGGTGTTGTGCCCCGTCCTAAATACGATCTAATTACGAAATAGTTTCTCTTCTTGATTTATAGATTAAGTTGAAACGACGGGTCGCACACGCGGCATAATGGTACACCGCTGACATATTAAAATTATTCTGCCTGTATGTTTAATCGATAATTTTGATTACAACAACATAACTGTAACATATATAGATTATTAATAATATTTAAGCACGATTTTGTATCCCCGTTTAAATTTAAAATGACTCACATATGGAAACGTGTTTTTTTCCATTATACAATAATGAATGATAATGAGCTTATGATTTTAATTTATAAAAATATTGTTTTGTTTAATATTAATACATTGTTAAATAGAGGAAAACAAGAAAGTATTTATTTTTAATGAGTAACTCAAGCTGCCAAAGCCTCTTTTGAATTCGTCGAAATACTTAAGGTAGGAATTTAATCTAAATCAATACCCACAATTCAATATAATCACAGCTTTTCATATAAGCAGCGGCATCGCGAGGTGTTAAAGGAAAGGCGGGACAATCTCCGAGGCATTATCGGATTCCGCGGGTGTTCGACCCACAATGGATGTTCTGGCCGATCCGAGCTTACTATGTGGGCCCACTGCTTTGTACAAAATCACTTCGCGTAGATTTATTACCTAGTGTCTCCATTACCCCACTCTCCCCCATATAAATTGTCGAATAAGTGTTGCCATATTTACTGGTGACGTATTGCTAATCGCCGGAGCCTTGTGTTGCCAGTGGTGAATAGTAATAATTAATCTGGTTGTCCGATGAAGAATTTGAATAATTTATATCAGTAATTTATTGCTGTGAGGTCCGCGGATCAAAATGAAGAGAAGGCACATGTGCCGCTAGTGAAGGGATCTGAGAAACTAATCATTTTAGTAGAACGAAGTGTCGTCTGAGATAATTAATATTGAGATCTAAAACTAAGTAACTTATATTCAATAATTGTAATGAATTCAATTTATTTATCTGTTTTAAGGATGTACTATTTCAATAAAATAATTAATGTAAGTTTAAAGAATGTTGACTTCACGTTTGGAGTAGCAGTTAGGGTTGGCACTACCGTTGCGTCAAGGGTCGTCGGGCTTTTTTTTAATATAGTTAAAGAAAAATTGCTGTATTGAAAATGTATCGGGATAATTCACTATTGTGTGTAGATAATTAGTCCCATCTGTTTTTTCACTACCCATGAATTAGGTATATTTTAGTTGTTACGTCGCAGTAATTTCATCTAACCGTATTTAGTACGTCCTGCCTTGTGATCCCGATAACGTATTCAAACCATTCGAAATTGGGTCGTCCAACGTTACATGTAATCAATCGTCCGAATCGAGTGACCGTTGTTGGTCAAACCGAGCGCGAAAACCTAATTACTAACCGATAGGAGTGACCGATGACAGTTAACGGAGGGAATGTAATTACTATACCTTCTGTAGGTACATTTTGCTAATGGCCGGGATTATTTGAACCCGACAACACCAAAGTGAATTTGTAATAAGACCCAGAATCTTAAGACTCGTGTCGACCTCAATAATTTATTTACTTTGATGATGTTCGTCTTGAAATGCGAGTAACTTTCGAGTTAGGCTACATTTGGGATTGTGTGAGTCAAATGGACGATCTAAATCTACTCGCAAATTATTCACATCGATCTTGGAGGACCTTTTCTAAAAATATCGATACTTACGACAAAATTAGTTATTCGTATCGTAAACGGCAGCATGTAATTTCAGAATTAGGATTTAACGATCGATACATTTTTCCAAAGAATCCGTAGTGCTTTTATTTCAATACCAAAAGAGTTTATTATATATATTATTATTATATATGAATAATTACTTTAAAACATATCCCCACACGTTGCTCGCAACAATATTGTGTTGATTCATTTGCAGTAATAACGTAAGTGGTGGGATAAGTACCCGCCATTATCCCGGTATACATGTACAGATGGATTCCTTGTTATTAATCCTTCGGTAGGGTAATAAATATACAAAACATCAAGCTGTTTTCCTACAAATGAATAATGAATTATTAGAATTCGGAGCTTGTCCTTACAACATACTTCTGGGTTTATGTGTATTCTTTTTATTAGGAATACCTACTGCAAGCACCTAGATAATATTGAACAATTTTATTGGAATTTCTGAGCATTTATATAAATAATATTCGTAGATAAACATTACATGTATTTAATTATCTCTTACCTTGGGATGCGACTTACGTAATATGAGTCATTGCGTTTTTAGTTTATATCGCAAATATTTGAAATGTAAACAATAAATAGGTCAAATTATAAAAAAGAAAGCGTACGCTTATTGCAAATTAAAAGGGGGTACCTTTTAATTTGTAAAATATGTACCTATGTTACAAAGTCTACATTGCCTGTAGTTAATCCACTTAATAGGTGTTTGAGTTCAAATTCAGCGAGAGTTTATCATCTTCTACTCTAATTAGTATGTAGTTAATTAATGACAAAAATTTTGAGTTTGTTTAGTAACTTTCAGACTCCCCTTTCGGTAGCTAATCAGCGTGGTACAGATGTGTACGACTGCTCAGCTCACTCCATATACTTAAGTAATTAAAAGAGTACTCGAGTTCGAGGCAGCTCCCGTACCATTCCTGTTTACCTGCTCCAATGTTTGCACAACTAACGAACTACTTAATCATCATTCATTTGATTCCAAACAAAAAGTTTCCAACTGTCCAGTTCGTTGACTAAAGCGGCCACTCCCAAAATTCGACGGTCCTTCATTTAAAATTAATCACATTCGAAATTCAATTTTCATAACGAAATTTTCAAGGACCCAATTTTAGAATTATCTGATTAAAATGGGCCCCGCACATCTGAATAACCGACGAATAAGAAAATTGCATTTAACCTTATTAACCGGTTTAATGTGTAGGTGTTAAGTAAATTTGGATGTAATCGGGTTGAGCCTTTTTCCGGAGTGGGGTTTGCGGGACTCAGAAAAAATGCGCCGGGATTTATTGGCTTGTTACCGGGATTTAAAAAAAGGATTCGTCGCAGACGGGCCGGGAAGGAATGCGTCCCGGGTTCCCGGACTGCCATGCTCTCGGCGCGCGTTTGATGGTTTGAAAAAGGGCAACCCCTGATGCTCATTTTTGTGATTCATTTTGATTTTTCACTTTTTATTTATGTTGAGAGGTAATATATATTTAATCTGGATCACAAGTCATATTTTTCGCTTGATTTGTACGTGTTATTTCGAGACAGGTCAAACAATACTTTGACCAGAAGTAGCTTTAATACCTGTATGTGTGAATATGTGTATTTTTATGATTTTTAGCTTTAAACTATTTTGAAACACTTTTAAAATCTAAATATAAAACTGAATATTTTATCTTAACTTTTAAACTATCGCGTTGCATATTAATATAGAAAACGAAACAGGTATTAACGCTTGTGACCACGATCAGTGCAACCTGGTCGAAACGTCAAGGAAAATTAAAGGCATTTAACCTGTTTCGTTTTCTATATGAATATTTTATTTCTTTATTAAGGAAATATAACCAAAACACACTAGTAAATTAAAAGAAACGTAAAGACATTAATAAATTTTGTAACACGAGTAAGTAGATATACGACAACCTTTATAAATTCTTACTGTCTGTAACTGGATTGCTCATCAAGTATTTTAAGTGACTTTCGCGATCCTCTCGAGACTCACTCAGAGCTTCTTAAATATTCACAGACCGTGATTGTCGATCGTGTCTTCAGACTGACTGACGATGGACCTTTAAAGCTGTCAGTCTTTCGAACATACATTTAAATTATCTAAAGTAGGAAGGTTATTTTTCATTTAAATGTTTCCTGGCCAAAATATCGCACGCATAATTATAATTTTATTGAATATAATGGTACTGAAATATATTGAGTAAACAAAATCAGGAAAGAAGTGTATAAAAGTGAAGTGGAGAAATGTAAAGAATATCATGATGGTTCTTATGACGGTCCAAAGGAGGTAGAATAGGTAGCATTATCTTGAAATAATTGAGTCCTTAAATATTGTTTAGCAGATTCAAGTAGCCCTTTTAAGAGATTACCTGCGCTGCGTGATAGTCACTGGTGTCCATGGACGAAGTAAAGATAAAATGTACTGTAATTTTAGTTGTTTATTTAGTCACTAGAGGCGCCGTAAGGGTTAAATATTACCTATATTTTTACAAACGACGCTAGCAACTTTAGAGCATAAACGTTACCTAAGATTTATAGGTTAGGAATTTGCTTTAAATAAATTCTTTAAACCTGTTCTGTGTCTACCATGCGTGGTGCATGGGTGTTTATCGATATATTGTTTAAAAATTTGTAATACATAAATTCGACAAACCTCCGAAAACCAGCAAATTGAAACCAAATAAACAATGTCGGAATACAAAAATCTCGTCGGTAACAATCATGAATATTTTATAGGAAAAAAGAGCTGGGACTTTTTACTCTTTCCCCGTACGTGACGACTGGGGAATGGCAGAAATAAATGAGGTAAATTAATAAAGGGGGCGGTTAGTTACAATTACGTTTTTAAATGTAAGCAAGCCGGTTCTTTGTTACGCCTTGATTTTTCTTGTGCGACACGCCATTTGTCGGCTTTACGGTCGTAAAGGAAAGAGTTGTATTTGAATTTTTGCATTATTTATCGGCTTTAGAAATATTTAGGGAAGAGTGAACTCAAACGCTGCTCAAGAAAAATATAAAAAAATGTGTAGGATATTTATGTTATCCGTATTTCACTTTAGGATTTTATTAATAATTCAAAACGTAAAAGTTCTTATTTAGATAAGTTAAAAATTTTAATGTCCAGGTAATTTTTACCTAAATATTGAACTAATTTAAAGAATTATTTAATGATTTTTTTTGTTTTATCTGCTATTATTAGATACAAATTAAGTCTAATTTATCCTTTTTTTAAAGAAAGTCAAAATAAAAAAGCGAGCAATTTTTTACCACTTTACCAATTCGCATTTACATCCGTTTACAAATTCACCGTTATTAGACTTTGATTTCGCAAAAGCAAAGGGTTAGAAAATAAAAATCGCGACCCTCCCGCGAAAAATCGGGCCAAGGAGGGTAGCTAAAAAAAGAAATACCGCGCGTTGTTTTCTAAAGACGGGGGTAACCAGGTAGCGAGCCAAATGAATTGCAAACAGCATTATTATTTCCTTCAGGAAGTCGTATATATTCCTGGGCGCCTTTATTTTAACGTTTCTTGCTTTATTCATTTTTTTTCTTACCCCTTTTTTATTGCCGACAAGCTCGTAATATATTGTAAACGCACAGCGAGTACCGGCTGTAAACAACTATTTTTGTAATAATGGAATTAAGTTTATTGCGAGTATCAAAATGAGGTCTGAGTATCTATAGATGTTATCATTTGTATCTTTAAAAAATGATTATTGGAAAAAAAGAAATAAGACTTATTTGTATAAATAAAAACAACATAAAGTACCATCACGCCTGTATTCCCCGAAGGGTAGGCAGAGGTATACTAATGTACACCCACAGTTCGCCGGTATGTTCGCCATTAACCGGGCACAAATCCAGACTCCGAGCTGCTACTGAGAATTTCATAGAAAAACACAATAATACTGCTCGACTTGGGGATCGAACCCAAAACCTCTAGCGAAGCAGTCACGCTTGGGATAACTAGACTAATGAGGCAGTCAAATAAAATAAAACAAAACACAAATCCTATATTTTTTTAATATTATGAATTGTTTAGGAAGAATATACTTATTGTAGTATATTCTTAGATATTTATTCGGAAAACAAAAGTTATTACACATTAATATATAATTTCTCTAAACCATTTGTACCCCAGTAATTAGGTCTAACAAAGGATCTAACCAGATAAGAACGAGTACATTTCTTGCCTGAATAGTTTTGCTCATAAAATCTGCTATAAAAGGGCGATAACGACCGATTATGGCCTGTGTAACGGCACTCTAATAATGAATTGTCTTTAGTATAATGTTCGATCGTGATGATACCAGCTATAAGGCTTTTGTTCTAAATTAATAGAATGAAATTCATAGATCAAGTTAAATTATGGTTTGCTATGTAGAAAGGTACCTTCTCTTGTTATATATATATATATTGTAATTTTTTTTTAAATGCATTCTGTATTCTAGGAAAAGCTTTATTTTATTTATGTTAACGCAGTTTATAACATAGTTACGTCCGTCGTTCTTTGGTAAAAGGGAATTGTAAAGCCCGTCATACACGTGACTGTAATATTAAAATGATAATATATATTAATATATTAACATAAAATATATGTTTTCTGTAATGGTCAAACTATATTGACATTAATTTATAACCTAATATAGGACAACATAATTTCTTTATACGTAAGATTTTCAGTACTGAACGTGAATGTATGCGCGCACGCATATTCACTACAATTCTACTAGAATAAAATAACTTTTAACAAAAAGTAAAACCGCCTTCAAAAACATAAAAATAATGTTAGGTGCACAACAGTTTCAGATTTCGAGGCCTTCGATTTGGTTTGAACTTTTGTTTTCGTCACCGACTTCCGAAACTGTTGTGCACCTAACATAAAATATTTTTATAAATCACACACACAAACATAAGAATAAAACACGCTCACGGCCAGATATTCCAAGTATGCTATTAGTTATATTTGTAGGGGTAATAAAGCAGTGAGTGGAGCCAATAAACGTAGATTATCGGGAGTTATGATGCGATTCACGTTAATGCGACATGACAGCAGGCCCGGGGCTGTGATCCTGTGAGCGGTGCCAGAACAATGAAATATTGGTACTTACGACCTTCTTACAGATTTCTTTTTTGATTGAATCATAATGGATTATATGACCTTTTTATAGAAAAAAACTTTTCCGGCTGACGGTAATTATAGACAATAATATCGGAACGTTATTCTTTTTTCATTTATAAAATCCAATACTTAGTGATCTGATTTTCGTTATAATCCTACTAATATTATAAATGTGGAAGTCTGTATGTTTGTTACTCAATCTCGCAAAGACGGCTGAACGGATTGGCAAACCGATAGTTTAAAACCTGGACTACCTAACACATAAGATCAATCCCGAAAAAATCTTCGGGGTCCGACGAAGCTTGAACTGCCCACAAAAACGGAATACCGAAAAAAGTAATCCAGACAATATTCTATCAAATTATTTTATTATTCGGATTTGGACACCGATAATCTAGGTTCCTACGGTACTATTTCATCTACTACTACTTCACTGGAAATAAAAGATCGGAAAATCATTCCAAACTTGGTAAAGTTATCAAAACTTGCATTCGCTTACATCTATTTCCAGTGAAGTATTTTGAACGAAATGGTAGAGTAGGAACCTAGATTAACGGTATCAGAATACGAACAATAACACAATTTGATTAAATTGTGTTTCAATTACGATTAATTTCGGTATTGCGTTTGTAAGAGAAATTCGGTCCGCCGGACTCTTAAGATACTAACCCAGGTTGGATCAAATACTAAAGAAGCCATATTCTATAAGTTTTAATACTGACAGGAATTAATTTAATTAATAATTGGGTTATTACTTAATTATCAAGAAAAATAAATAATAATATAACGATTCAATAATTATTGTTATTAAATTTAAAATATTGTTAAATCTTAGGACCTAGAATTACTTTGTTACTATAGTTTCTATAAAAAACAAGCTATCATTTGGTACTTTTAACAAAACTTTTCCTTTCATTGCGTAACCTTTAAAAGTCTGCCAATCGACACCACGGTTGTGTTTGATATCCAATTGATCCCCAGAAAGAATACGGAGAGGTCCTACCACTGAGCAAACAGTTCGACATCGAGTCAATGTTGACTTTACCCCGGCCTCCCCTGCTCGTATAGCGACAATAAATCGTATAAATAAATTACCTTTGTCAATCTCCGATGATTTTATTTGTTTGATTTTAAAAGACAGTTGGTATGAATGTAATGTAAAAAAAATGAATCAGTATTTTTTCTTGTTTAGAAAAATCACAGTAATTTATTTAGGTAAAAACATTTTCGCGGGACTGCTGCTAGAAGTCATGGGTTCGATCCCCAGGTCGAGCAAAGTGTTATTGAGTTTTATCTATGAAATTCTCAGTAGCAGCTCGGAGTCTGGATTTGTGCCCGGTAAATGGCAATAGGCTCGCCGCCTATTACATGGGACCAAAACATACCGGCGAACTGTGGGTGCACATTGGTGCACCTCTGCCTAGCCCTTCGGGGAATACAGGGAGACAATATTATTTAATGTGTACTTAATATATTTTTTTGAATTTTTCACCAAATTATAGCTTATTTCATAAATATAGCTGTTCGGACTCAATCTTAAACATAAATATAATTTCCACAATCTACAGTCCCCTTCCAGTATACAAAAAAGCACTACACTTTTTTGGGGTGAAACGGGGAAATAAAGATATGGTCGTGGTCGCAAACAGAACGATATGTTGACCGTGGGTCGTAAAAAACACGTTAACATCCATTCACGTTTATGTCCCCTATTTGTGCGCAACCACCGGCCAAGGGTTACAAAGTAGCTGATTGCTAGCGCCCTAGCACGACCTTTTTGATGGAAAAACAGTGTAAAATACCTAAATATTGTATGAAATCGTATTTTTACGAATAAATAAAAAAATGCTTTCAAGTGAGAGAGCCATGCTTCGGCACGAATGGACCAGCTCGACCGAAGTGATACCACAGCCTCACAGAAAACCGGCGTCAAACAACGATTACGTTGTGTTTCGCCGAGTGAAAGAGGTTACCGGAGGCCTAATGCCCTTTTAAAAGGTCGGCAACGCACTTGTGACTCCTATGGTGTTGCGGGTGTCCATGGGTGGCGGTAATCGCTTACCATCAGGCGATCCGTCTGCTCGTTTGCTCTCCTATCCCATAAAAAAAGTATTTTATTATTAAACATAACAAAAAATATCAAAATGGAACACAAAATTTATAAAATTAACCTTTCATTGGTGTGCTAGTTTGACATTTTCAGATTTTGTGTGAAAAATTGTTTGATAATCAGTACAAAATTACAATATTTCATTATAATATTATGAATACTTTACTACTACTAGTGACTACGAAATCTGAATTGTACCAATTTTTCTACAAACATACACTCACACCTTTCTCCCACAGGGGTAGGCAGAACATATAGACCGCCACTTGCTATTCTTACATACTTCTTTCGCTTCTTCCACATTTATAAATCTTCTCATACATACGCGCCGGTTGTGCGTACTACGCACCTGACTTTTTTTCCTGATTTTTTTCTATCCCCTTCTAATAAACAACCTTAGTTTTTTTTAAACCATAAACCGGAATAAGAGGTCATTTTACCTGATTTTTTTTTGTATTGATTGGACCTAGACAAAAACTAAGCTTGCCTTTCCTTTACCATTAATGCTATGCAAACAAAAACTACCGGGATAAGATACAAGAAAATATTCGTATTCTTCGTACCAACGCTTTGTTACATTGCCTTCTATCTAAGGTACTCAAAACAAAAGTTTCGTACAAGTTTTATCATGGCGCCCCTAAGGAGAAGGGGTCCGTTGACCCATTTTTCTCGAGATGATCCACTGGTAGCTGTAGCTAAAGTCGTTTTATTACGCGAACCTAGCTAAAATAAGTATAGGCAGAGTTTTGCTCCTTTCAGATAATGTACAGGAAACAAACATACCTATGCATAGGATTATTCTGAAGATTTTCATGATGCATGCAAGAAGAGAGGAACTGTATATAATTACAATACTCGAGTCATAATGTGACAAAATTTAAAATGAATTAAGCAACTAATTCTTGACATTTGAAAAGTACCTATCGGTCTTATTGAAATACAACTTTTTGACTTTTGAGTTTGACATTAGTGAATAGCCAACACAAAATAACCATTTGACAGGTTCTGGTCATAATAGTGGATAATAACGTGCAGTAAATGCAAGTACCCCTCTTCAGGTTATGGCCATTTTAGTTGTCGTTTTCAAACTACGCGCCATGATCTGAAATATATCTTACATTGTAAAAAGAGATAAATTACAGCACAAAACTGATAATTTCAATTTTTGAAAAGATCCAAAAATGTGGTCTATATTTTTTTAGAAGGAAAGCAAACAAAAATATGTTTTATTTTATTTTAACTAACATCAGGAATTTAGTGTAGGATTCTAGTAATCGCAATCGCAATTTGAATACTTCACTAAATAAATACCAAATCCTCATAGTCCAAAAAAGACTCATGTCTACTTTCATAAATCCAAGATGGCCGGTCACACACATCGGCACCAGTCACATCGGTCCTCGCTTTATTGAGTTATCACAGTTGCCCGACTATCGATTGAACATATCAATGAAGATATACGCTACGCAGCCATTGTTCCATGTCTTGGATCATAATAAAAGAAATGGACTGATTGTCGAAAACGTTTTCTCTTTGTTCTGAAAAAGGTATAGTTCTTACTGATTGCCTGGAAGAAATGGGGCATGTATTATATCAAGATCCTCCTGATGTTAGCGGCATGATATTGCTCTAATACTTCTCTTCTAAAGAAATGGCAAATACTCTTATTAAAGAATCTGTTCTAGGGCTGTGAGAGAGATATTTAGTATTTGACACACTACTGGACACAGCAGGTCTCCTCTCGGAATGAGATGAATTAGGTTATAGTCCATGGACTAATACGAGTTGATAGACTTCGTACACCTTCGAGAAAATATCTTAGGCATGCAGGTTGGCTCACCGTGCTCCTTCACCCTTATGCGAGTATTATTTAATGTTAATTAATCTGAGGAAATTCTAAAATAAAAGTTTTTATATCAACATTATTATACCAGTAAGCGGAATAGTTATATTTAATATAATTTTTCCTTATTTTGTAGCGACTTATACAAGGTTTTCTCAAGAACGCTTTGAAACAACAGCATCATAACAAAATTAAGTTCAACAAATTCTATTTAGGTAAAATAAATTACTGAGGGTTATTAATCAATCAAGTGAAATACCTACCTGTAGGCAGATCAAGGCGAAGCGAATTAGCTCAAGCAAACAAGAGTCAGCCGTCCCTGGATCTTATTTATTTTCTCCTATATAATTCGTTTTCCGAGCCCGTTTAATGTTGATTACATTCCACTTCCAAGGTTCAACTTTGAGATGGAAATAACTCGTTACTTCTATTAAGTAATTAGTCAGTATAAAGCGATGCTTAAGTAATGAAGCGTAATTATAAGAGAGGACACGTCTTAGGAGTAGAATAATTAAATCAATCATCCTTTCCCCGTGGTGTATAATCTTTTCAGTGAAATTAAGTTTGAATTAAATACTCTTAAACGAATTGAGTCCCTGCTTTGAACTCGATAGCCTTTTGGAATAGAATTTGAGATGTTTGCGAAGTTCGCATCATCTGAACTTATATTGGATTTCGTCAAAACAAACTAGATAAAGTCGTATTTTGGAATGTTTTGATCATTTTTGGCGAAGTTTACCTCCAATGTTGTTGATTTGTTACTTTAAAATATAATTTATGACTATGAAATTTACATGTTTACAAAAGCTCCTGGTAAATTAACTCATGAAAACTTCTACTTACTAGAACATAAACTTTATGACATCAACATGGAAAAATTCGTTCTTTACGTGGAAGAGCCATGCTTCGGCACGAATGGGCCGGCTCGACCGGAGTGATACCACGGCCTCACAGAAAACCGGCGTTAAACAACGCTTACGTTGTGTTTCGCCGAGTGAGTGAGGTTACCGGAGGCCCAATCCCCTTTTAAGGTCGACAACGCACTTATGACTCCTCTGGTGTTCTGGGTGTCCATGTGTGGCGGTAATTGATTACCATCAGGCGATCCGTGTGCTCGTTTGCCTCCCTATCTCTTAAAAAAATCTTAGATGAATGACCGCAAATCTTAATAAAAATATTATGAGTGAAACGGCTGTGACAGACCGATAGACAAACAGACGAACATAGATAGGTAAGAAATCAGATATTCTTTTTGCCGTTCTGATACGCAAACGTGGAACTGCTCATCAATTTCACAGAATCTTGTCACCGGAATTCTGATAGCTACATTGCGTTATAGTAAAACAATTGTATTGTCAAACAATAAAGTAATCCTTTATTGTGTAAATGTAATATTTTTATTCGTCTCTAATAACATTTGATTGGTAGAATAATTTAAAGCGATCGCTCTCCCCGGGGGGATGCGGGCTGGAGCAAACTTTTAAAGATATTATCCAAGAAGGGTTGAGGCGGACACCCGCGCCGTACGTCCTACGTGAGTCGACGCGCCATCTGTCTTCAGCCGACTGGAATTTGTTTATCTCGTAGATACAAAATGTTTTGGAATTAGAAATTGTTTTCTTTGGAAAAAAAAATCGTATGATGTCTAGGGAACTTAGACTACATCATTAGTCTAGTGGTCCTAAGCGCGACTGGTAAACTTGAGGTCTTAGGTTCAAATCCCAAGTCGAGCAGTATTATTGGGTTTTTCTATGAAATTTTCGGTAGCAGCTTGGAAACTGGATTTGTACCCGGTTAACGGCAATGGTCTCGCCCTTTATTACGGGGACTCTAACCGTAAAAGCGAACTGTGAGTGTACATTAGTACACCTCTGCCTAACCCTTCGGGGAACACTGGTGTATATATTTTATGTTTATGTTTAATGACTACGGAACCCTATATAAAACCGGCTGTTGTCTATGATTTGCACTTCAAAAGGATTATTCTCAATATTTTTTTAAAGAAATAAGATCTTAAGTCCTTCCTCAGGATGAATCTATCCTGTTGCCAAATTTTATTAAAATCCGGCCGTTCAGACATGAAAGGTAACAGACAAACAGTGTTACTTTCACGTTTATAATATTAGTATGGATGGCTTTTTTAATAAGTAACTTTTTTTCTTTTCTTTTAAAAACGTTGCACGCTTAGGATTTTCTCCTGTATCGTGGGTGCGTTTACAAACTATGTATGTATGTGTGGGGATCGAACCCACAACAGAAGCAACGCCGAAGCCGATAGCTCAGCCGCTACGCCCATCGTATCGTCAAAAACTGATGAATACTTTGAACGCTATGACGCCACTTATGGAGGAATCTGTAGAACAAATCTCGATTGGCTAAAATACCTTTCGACAGTTTCAACACACCTAAAAATCCCGGCGTCAACGGATGAGACAGACAGTGATAGGCATTATGCAAACGTGCCGCAGTAACCATAAAAATCCAGACATTATCCACAACAGCCGTATCGACGCAGGAACTGGACGCACATAAATTTATCATTTTCCACTGCATAAAGCATAAATTCGAATCATTGGTCCTTCCTTGGGGGTCGTATAGAAGAATTTTGTTGTATGGAAGTGCACTACACACATCTGCAAACTTTGTATTTGTTGTAGTCTAGTGGTCCCAAGCGCGACTGCTACGCTAGAGGTCCTGGGTTCGATCCCCAGGTCGAGCAAAGTGTTATTGGGTTTTTCTATGAAATTCTCAGTAGCAGCTCGGAGTCTGGATTTGTGCCCGGTTAATGGCAATACGCTCGCCCCTATTACATGGGACCTAAAACATACCGGCAAACTGTGGGTGTACATTAGTACGCCTCTGCCTAACCTTTCGGGGAATACAGGCGTGATGGTATGTTATGTTATGTCTTAAAAAGAACATATATACATCGCGTAACTGAATAAGCGCAAGACCTCGAACAGATCGATTAGAATATCGAGTCATAATTATAGTAACGAAACCCGTAAGTCATTTTGAGACATGTAAGCATTTTTTTTCGTCATGATATCGATGCCCACACGCACACAATAACAATTTGTGCAAATAGATGTCAGTTTTCCATACTTTGACCCACTGATGGGTCAGGAGGCGAAAAGTCAGGTTCTGTTACAGGTTGTATAAGTACAAGTTTTCTTTTAAATACATTTGACAGTTTGTTCTTTTTTTAAATGACAGCTTTGCTTCAACAGTTTCTTCTTTTTTTAAAACGGTCGGTTTGTAACCCAAATGTCACATACACAAACACCCAACCCGGATCTAAATTGACTGTTAAGTAATTTTATTTTACATCATACAATTGCCCCATTAGTCTAGCGGTCCTAAGCACAACTGCTACGCTAGAGATCCTGGTTTCAATTCTCAGGTCGAGCAAAGTGTTATTTGGTTTTGCCTTGAAATTCTAGTAGCTCAACATTGAAATTGTGTCCTGTTATATATCAATAGGCTCGCCCTCTATTACATGAGACCTAATACTGGGCGTACTGTAGGTGTGCATTACTACACCTCTGTCTACCGTTCGGAAAATATAGGCGTAATGGTAGGTTATGTTATGTGTCGACTAAAAAAGAGATTAAAAAATAGATCGTCGTGGATAGTTCAATACCGCGTAACTAACACTTGCCCATAAGGCCTAACTTTAAATTAAATAACATTAAAATTATTGTAAAATAGACCCTACACCAAAGTGTTAGTTACGCGGTATTGAACTATCCCCGACGATATATAAAAAAGGAACACTAGAAAAGGTGAGCACCTAAGAGCGTGTTTTCTAAATACAAAAAATACTTCAAAATAATTCAAGCACGTATGCAGAAAACAGAATTGAAATTGAAAAAAAAATATAGATTGAATAGGGCACAGCATTGACAATGGAGACCTCGCCTTTAGCCATACACTTGCTATGCCCACTTGTCACCCACATCGGACCGTGAGGGTCGAATCTACATAAAAATATCCATATTTTTAAATTTGATTTCAGAACTTGGACAAATGTTTGCTATTGAAAATTGGACACGCTAGTGACGTGACAGAAATTCAATGCGTCAAACTTTCGGTGCATAATAAAAGATGGCGGACTTATTGAATGTTTTGGCGCGGCCGTGTGTTTGGAATCTTTTAGGTTAGGTTTTGGATACTTACTTTTAATATGACTGCTGCTACATGTATGTACTTCATTTTAAAAGCAAGAAAATACACATGGCTAAACTAAAGATTAGCGCAAACTCTATGAAAGCCGGGTTCTTTGGATCATCACAAAATACCAACAAAAAATTATTGAATAAAATTTTTACCCCATATATATGTACCCATATTCTCTGAATGGTTAGGCAGAGAGACTTATACACACAATGATTCGCCGTTATTTTCATCATCGCAAAATTAATCTTCGAGCTGTTACTAATAATTATAAAAGCAATAAAATAACTCAATGACGCTTGACCTAAGAAATCTCGAAATTTTTACTCATAAGACCAGTATATGCAATTGGACCATCACATACAAAATATTACTTATTAATTGAATTATTTTTCGCCGTGTAATTTTCATTCATTCATTATTTAAAATCATTTTAACTATAGCAACAACACTAAACGAAATTGGAAACAGTTTATCCGCAAGCAATTTTGAATTTCGAATACTAACGTATCCTCGCACATAACCCGTCAATGCTGCAGTACCCAAAAGAGATGCAAACAGCCACTGGGCAATACCTTACACGAAATATCGCGCTCCCAGTAAGTAAATAGTCATGTCTCAATGGCCGCTAATAACGCTGGAGAGTAGGCGCGTCTCACCCGGGGCGTAAAACTTTGGACGCTCGTGTTCTTGTATGTACTTGTGTACAGTCGTACACATCTGTGCTGGCCGCAGACCAAGTTCTGGTACAGTGTTGCGGTGCTGACGGCTCCCAGATATGTCATATTTGAAACCCACCCCGTCCTCACCCCGCGAGCCGTGACACCCCCGCACGCCGCATCGGACATCTTCTCGTGTAATGCGCCGATTGTACTTGTGCGAGGATTTAGTGGACTTGATTTTTAGAAGTATTAACAAAGCACATAAGACGAACGGAACACCTTATTTTTCCAATATCATGGGAATGGTTTGACAAATTGAAACCAAAATACCTTTAAGTACTTCCTATACACCACCTAAACTTACGGTATAATACATATTTTTATAGAAGTGTACATTTTTCATTTTATACATTTTCCTTTTAATATACCACAAGACTTTTATGATATTGCGATAAACATCAAAATCATAATTGATTTCAAAAACCTATAGATAACTTTGCATATTATATAGGATAGATTTATGTATGAGAACGCATGATAAAGTATGTATACATATATGTACTTTTCGAATCCAATATCAAAACCTATCAAGCGCAGTACAAGACGATGAATGAAACGAGTTAGTCCGCCCACTCTTGGCAAGCAAGTTTTCTAACGAAGACGTCACACATGCTGCCTACAACTTTCACGCGAATATTTGTATTCGAGACGCTCCATACATACGGGTACACAAATACATGAGAGGTAGGTACCTATATTGTGCATGCTAGGTTCCTATGTATCTTGTGGGCAAATGGTTGATTTAGGATAGTTTTGATGCTATTCAAGGGTAAGTTTTGTAATAGTAGAAAGATAAATTAAGGAATTCCTGTATGATTCCAGTCATACCAGGTCAAAGAATAAAGTGGAGTTTTTTTTTATTATTAATATTATATTTTATTAGTTATTTGTCGTTAAAAGATATATCGCAACATCGATATATGTATGTACCTACATACAATGTACTAGCGACCCGCTCGCGGTTTCATACGCGCTGCTCCATTCCTAAGAGGCGTAGAATGAAGTTATATATCCTATAACCTTCCTCGATAAGTGGACTATTCAACACAAATATAATTTTCAAAATCGGTTCAGTAGATCCAGAGATCACTCCCTACAACCTCACAAACTTTACCTCTTTATAATATTAGTATAGATGTATAGATTCAACTTTTCTATCTAAAGTCTGCGGTGTAGAAACAAAACCATGGAAATTGATACTAATACGTAAGGGCAGCAAGACTATGTAATATTCAGTTGATGGACCATTAATGCCGACAGTGATCTTGCATCAAGATAATTAATGGTTATTTCACAAACACCAACATTATAACTGAGGATATCCAAAAAGCTAGTAGGTTCTCGCAATCGGCGTGTATGTATGATAAGATGTATGAATGTGGACGAAATAAAAGAAGTACCTATGCAAGTATCGTAGCAAGTGGCGTTCTGTAGTTCTTGCCTACTCAGGATGTGTGTTTGTATGTTCCTAGAACCAAAATCACTACTTAAGTATTCACAGACAAGGGAATTTGTACAAATAAAATTTCTTTCCACAATCAAACAAAATAATTGCGAACTAGTTCAGCGAGTCAGCGGGCTGTCGATCCTCATGGTCCACATAGCTACAACACGCTCTCAAAGGAGCTATGTGTTTGATTTCGACCCGCTTACCCGCCCGCCAACAAATTGTGTTCAAAACTTTGTCCGGCTAGTAAAAACCTTTTGCGTGCTCTTTGCACCAAATTTACTAAAATAACGGGTAGATACGGTTTTATTTGGGTTGTAACTTGGATGATATGTTTCTGCGTAATTACTTTTGGATGCTTGGTAGACTGAGAGAATGATGAGTAATTTTAAGGCTCTATAAAAATATATTTATTATCAGTGATTAGTGATGTTATTTATCTTTTTTATAAAAATTTACCATAATATTTTAATTACCTCAGCTTTATCCTTTGTAGTAGTCACTACTGTACGATATTATGGAGAACATACTAATTATGTTAATTAAAAATATAATTACTTATATGTAAATATAATTACTTGTGAAATGAGAGTCAGTTTGAACTCGTGACTTTTAGTTACATTTATATTGATTTGAGTATATATGTACATAGGTCCGGATACCGTTTCCAAAATCTTAGTTCTTCCATAGGAAAGGAAAAATATGGTTGGCTTGAACTAAAAGCATCTGCACCATAAAATAAAAACAAAAGATATGCACCCGACCGAAATTCGCTACACAAAATTAAGTTTAGCGCAAAAGCTTTTCGAAGTCCGAACTCACCACATGTACTTTAGACTGAGTCGCAAATTCCTGGAAATCCTTTAAAATCAGCGGAGCGATCCAGCCCGGCGGAGTGACCGCGTCCTGATTCCATTAATACCTCACTCCCCCCTCTTAGAGTACCCCCCTTCTCAAAAGCAACGCCCAAATGAAAGTATCTCTTAATCTAAGCTGGACATCACGATAACGATATTATAAACCATTGCCGCTGACTACAATTCGCTTTTAGAGGGGCATTACTAACTTCAACGCATTTAATCTGAACCCCATTATAGTGTGAGGATCTTGGGGCAGCTAGGGTTGTGGGATTAAGTTTTTGTGTCTTGTCAATGATTTTGATATCGGTAGATCGGACAAATCCAATAAAAGTATATAAAATAGTTTTTATGTGCGTTAGTCTCTTGAGAATTTACTTTTGTTTTGGCAACTTAACGATGCAGATGTTTTGACAAGTATATACTCAGAAGCACAATCTACTACAATTTGGTATGCTTTAGTTGGGTTTAGTTGTTTTGTAAATTTCTATACGCCGAACATTGTATTAATTTAGTTAAAAAATTCTCCATGTAAATAAATATTCTTATGGGAAATAAGATATCTCTAACCTCAATTTCTGACAGAGATTAGCCGGATCAGAATTTCGAAGTTCGATTAACGTTCCCAACGTTAATATTTGTGTTTTTCACGGTTGTTGTTTTGAATCTAGAACGAACACAAGTCTGTAACTTGTGTCCGTTAATTATGAAGTCTCCCGCGAGCGCGACACAGGACTTGTCCCATTAGTACGGTAGTGTCTGTCATGGAAAAATAAATGATTGCTTTGATTTGCTATTAGGA
The DNA here is from genome assembly GCA_910591435.1 of Acronicta aceris. Taxonomy (NCBI): domain Eukaryota; kingdom Metazoa; phylum Arthropoda; class Insecta; order Lepidoptera; family Noctuidae; genus Acronicta; species Acronicta aceris. The sequence continues at coordinate 12,713,454 of OU342761.1, read as the reverse complement.
ATAGTAGATACTAATTGTGACATTTCAAAAATGAAGCTGTTCAAGCAATAAATTATATATGGAGCCTTCGCCACTGGTATTTTTTGAGAACATGTTGTGCATATACTATTAGCCGTTTGTCTAGAGGAGCGGAGCTTAAGCTAAGCTGAAAATGTTCACCACTAGAATTGAATCGTAGTGGAAGCGTAAATTTTGCTTAATATTTCTGTAGGTATTTTATAGAACGAAAAATGGTTTATTGACACAGTCATGAACTTAGCACTTAATAACATAAAAATAAAATATTGTGTGCCCTTCGGCTGTGCCAAATAGGTCCAGTTCAGCTAAATGCCAAACCACCGGTGAGCTGCTTGGCGTTTTTGATAACCCAAGACGCTCAAAGTTCAATAAAAAAATATTTTAAAGAGGTCGTAAGAGCGATTTTTAAGCCTAGTTAAACTTTTAAACCCAGAAGGTTTGAATCCCTGGTAGAGCAAAGTGTTATTGGGTTTGTTTATGAAATTCTTAGCGTAGCAGCTTAGAGTCTGGATTTGTGTGTCTTTGTCACATGTGAAGGCAATGTTTTTATTTTATTTTTTATGTGGCTAGTTTTTTTTCAATTTTAAATAATCTTACTTATAACATGTCTGATTTTTGTAGGCTCTACACTCGAAAGCCCAAAACACAATCTGTCTAATAGCTTGTAGCTCATACATTTATGTTTCTAATAAAAAAGTTCTTAAAACATTTTTACTTCTTGAAATGCTTCTTCAACCTGTGTCAACCCTGAACCAACAGAAAGGGTCTGTGAAAACATCGTAACGTCCACTTCGACCGACGTCCGCACACCGCGAGGCATTTGCGTAAAGCAATTAGCGCGTAATGTGGCCAGGCCCTAAGGTGATGAGAATACTCACGACACTATTGAGAATAGAGACTGCTCCTTATTATAACCTCGTGAGCACTTTAAACTTCCTAATGCTTTCTTTGTTTACTTAATGCCTTAAATAAGCACGATAAAAGGTCTTTTTGAAAGAGACAATTTCATGATAATGAAAATTAAATACATAGTGATATTTCTGTTTTTCTTAAAAATAACTCCAGCAATAGAGAGTAGTGCCGCGGGACTAAACATACCTACCTATAGACACAAATGCTTGCAAAGACATTTACTCCCTTATTCATAAAACTGAAGCAGTCATAGCCCAGTGGTATGACCGTTGGACTGCCAAGTCACAGATCTCGAGTTCGAATTTAAGGCACGCACCTCTGACTTTTCGAAGTCATGTGGTATTCAATACTTAATTATTACGCGCTTAAACGACGAAGGAAAACATCGTGAGGAAACCTGCATGCCTGAAAGATTTTCTCGATGGCATGTCTGCCAACCCGCACTAGGCCAACGTGGTGGACTGTGGACTATAGTCTAATCCCTCTCATTCTGAGAGGAGACCCGTGCCCAGCAGTGGAACAGTATAATGGGTTGATTATGTTATGTTATTATGTCATAAAACTATAAAACATCTTGTAAACTTATTATAACTACACTATATTTTGTCTTATTTTGACACGTGACAGAGAAAAGAAGACAATATAATTATAGTATAATACAGACACTTTATTGCACACCAATAACACAACATTTACATAATTAAAAAAAAATAACATTAAATAACAGAATGTACAATGGGTGGTCTTATCGCACAAGGCGTTCACTTCCAGACAACCTTTGGATGGACTGTGGAAGAAAAGAAACAAAAGAACGGTAGTGTAGTGACTTCATTACGAATAAAATTAGTTGATAAATAATTTACTACAGCTAGAAGTTAGTAAGAGGATGATATATTTTTACAAATAAGGGGGTTAGTCTTTACATTTGTACTTAAGTGTTTTAAGACTGATATTATTTGTATTCCTGGGAGTCCTTTGGTCACCAACGTGGCTACTGAGCTTATGGTACTGGTATGATAACTTTCGTGAGGCGTATTCATAATTATTTAAACTTACTTTACTCACAAAAGTGACATAAGGAAGTACATGTTCGACTGGCGACACCACCGCCGCAGCGTCAGCTCAAGATTAAGGACTCCTATTGAGTCTGAAACTAGTCGGGCGATCCCAAGAATGCACGTGAGTAAACCGTGTAGTCTTTAAATAATAAGGTACTGGGTTTCATTCCCAGGTCGAGAGTTTTTACTGGTTTTATCAATGAAATCCTTACCAGCATAGAGTTTAGATCAGTGCCCAGTTAATGGCGATAGGCTCACCCTCTATTTCAACGAACAGTTTCAACGAACGGTGTACAGTTACTCAGAATATTTCTGTATAACCTGCCGGAGATATAAGCATGATGGTATATTATGTTTATAACCTAAATATGCCCAAGAATTAGCTTAAGATTTTGGGACGCTGTCTAGCAAAAGCTCAGCAGAAATATTCCAACTACATTATATTAAAGCACCTATTTAATAACATTGCTCATTGCAATCTGCGCATTGTGACGAGAGCCTTAACAGGACATTGTTCACAAGCACATGTTCAACCTAAGGTTGAGCGATTCGAAAACCTGTCGACGCTGTGAGGAGGCGCCACGTCACCTTCTTGGGGAATGCGGATCGCTAATACACAAGCGTAGTATTCATTTATGGAAACACACCTTAAGCCCGGATGAAATAAAGCAGCTCACACCTAAGAAAATCCTGTAGTTCATAGTAGCTGCAGAATTCATCGGTGAACTCTAACTCAACCAGTGGCGATCACAATACACCGACTGCGGTCGCAGTGATACGATAGCCGCAAACAAATAATAATAATAACATTGCTATTTTCCAGTAGCCCTCACACCGGCTTTAAAGTGCTTTAAAGCTGTCTTGCGTTTAGTGGTGGAATTCTTGAGAGCGGACGGCGTGCATTCCTGAGAGGGGAGAGAGGGAATGTCTTGTAAGTTTTATTGCAAGATTTTACCATCTCATTCTGTGGTATGTACCCGGGGTGTTGCGGTTACTTAGGGCTGTGGGTACGAGTTTTGTGATCATTGTTTCCCTTGTCTCCCTGAACATCAGGCTAACTGGCGGTCACACGTAAGCCTATCAAAAAAAAGAATGGGTACAGTAAACAGCATTATGGTATCCAAAACTGACAAATTCTTCAATCTATTTTTAATTTAATGTCCAAACAATAGATTTTATTATCCATTGGGGAAATTTGAGAGTGTGTGGTAACTTGGTGGTGGTAACTTGGTGTGCTGGTGTCTGTATCTATATCAATATAGATTTGGCAAAGATATCCAGACTAGTGGTCCTAAGCGCGACTGTTACTCTAGAGGTTCTGGGTTTGATTCCCAGGTCGCATGAAGACACAAAACAAATAGAATCACAATTCCAAATTACCACACAAATCACACACTAGCTCTACAAAGAAACCACACCATAAGCCAGGGGTTCCCAATCTTTTCAGTCCGCGGCGCACATACATGTTTACTATTTTGTCTCGGCACCCTAACCTATATAGCTGGTCGAAATAGACAGGTACAATGCATCAATGATACTAGTTAGATAGATAGGCATAAAAGTAAATGCGAAGAATGGTAAAGCGAATCGCTTAACGGCGGCCTTCTTCGCTTTCGGGCGCCGCGGCGCACACTTTGGGAACCCCTGTCTTAAGCTTATTCCCAATAATCCTTGCAGCGTACATATTATTTATTAGATCAATATAGCCGTGGAGTAGCCAGGGCCGCCATTATGGTTATCGGTCCGCCGTTTAATTACCTAGCCGAGGTGAGACAATGGTTACTAAGAAGAGCTCTGTACTATCCCTTTGATTTATGGAACCTTCGCAACTTCTAAGAGATTACATGAATTATAAACTACAAATAACTTACGTGGATACCTTTGGAGCAGGATTTAGAATTTTCGTGCGAATATTAACTGGGTCATTAATCTAGTGGTCCGAAGCGCAAATTTGACGATACGTTTGCCGTAGCGGCTGAGAGATCGGTTTCTGGGCCATGTTTTTTTAATATTATTCGAAATACATAAGATAGTGATAGATGAGATACTGAAAATCAGCACTGCAGCGATTTAATGCGCTGCTGCATCAAGCTGAGTGAAACCTAATTGTTATGAACAACGGGGACGCACAGTGTACTTAAATAGTTCACATAAATAATAATGTAATAGGTACACGCTTGTTATTCTTCTCCTTTATTATTTTTTGTCACATATTTTTTACTTCATAAGTACCTAAGCACATGTACGTGTTGTTGTTTTTATAGTGACCGCCAGTTCGCCTGATGTTTAGCGATACTGCGATCTACGATCGAGCGCGCTTGCCTAGAAGAAAATGATTCAATCGTGATTTAAAGACACCTATATTATATCTATCAGAGAAAATCCAGTCGGGAAGCGCATTCCACATTTCAGCGACAAGCTTGATAAAAGTGGACTTATAGCGTTTCGTTCGGGGTTTTGGAATGTCCACCATGAAGCGGTCAAGTGCATGTGTTATGGGTTTGATCTTGTGGTGAATACAGACGTGACGGTATGTAAGCTACGAATTTTAGCCTAGAATAGGGTTAAAAAAAATTTTAGCTAAATATAATGAAATCACTACATATTGTTTAATAATTATCAATTCATTTAGTATCATTTATTCCGTCATAAATATTTAATATTATTTACTTTAGGTACTTTTAAGGATTTGCGAAATTTGAAAATTAACCTCTTTCTCGAAAAATTCAAGAGTCTGTATATATCTTTAACCTACAAAAAGAATCAAATTGACCTGCATCAAAAGTCAAGGGGTCTCAAATATGAACTCCAAGACATAAACTTGTAGCAACAGTATCTATAATTTCCTTGGACAAACTTACAAGTAGTACATCAAAGATATGGCTGAATATTCAAAGGGGTCTGACGAGGTATTATGTAGGAACTATCGGGTGCTTACCGAACCCTCTAATTGATTGAAATATATTCAAAACAGTAGCGATGAGGTAGCGGTCGAATGTCTTGTAAAGGATGGGAGATTGATTTGATTGTAAGTGTTTAAAAAAGTCGGGAAATTAACCAAACAATGTATGGCAATAAATGTCTATTAAATTTGTCGGACAGAGCAGTGATAGCCTAGTGATATGAGAATAGAACTGCCAACTCAAAGATCTAGAGTTCGAATCGTATTAATAGTTAATAATCACGCGCTTAAACGGTGAAGGAAAACATCGTGAGGAAACCTGCACGCCTGAGAGATTTTCTCGACGGCGTGTGAAGTCTGCCAACCCGCACTAGGCCTTATCCCACTCAATCTGAGAGGAGATCCATACCCAGCAGTCAGACAATGTAATAGGTTGATTATGTATGTATGTATGTGTGTAAATTAGTCAGCTATTATATAACTTTTTGACTTCCGTGACCTCGAGATCATAAAGATTGGTAAGAAAATATTTATTTTAAAGTGTTAACTGTTAAAATATTTGTGTGTAAAAAATTACACATTTTTTCGTGAAAATAGTTACCGATGCCTTGATTTAGTTATAAATATTATCAAAATTAAATTAAATTAATAACAAAAATACAGCTGAAAAGTAGCAATAGATTTATTTTCCAGAATTTAATAAATTCTAAAACACACCACTACAAATCAGCCTCAAACATTTAAAATAATAAAAGATTCTGTAACTCTTAAAGCCTCAACACACGAGCCAAGTTTACGTAATCTGTAATCTAATGACGCGGTCAGCGGTTGGTCAACAAGTTTTCTTATCTGGCGAACACTTTTCATAAGGACGCTGCACTTGAGTCATAGCGGGGGTGAAATAACAACTAGGAACATGTGGACATGGCATTATAAATATTGTGCTGTTATTCCAATGATTTTTAACTTTCGAACATTAGCTGTTTTCATAGTTGTTCTCATACAGAAAAATCAATAAGTTTAAATTCATACAGTTATTTTTCTTTTCATCGAGCTACGTGTCTTCTAATCTCCTTGGGTCTGTTATTTAGAATTTATAATTATTTATAATTACGGCGGGGCCATGGGATTTCTGACATTCGCCACAACTTGTGGCCCAGTTCATTTACTATAAAGGGGTGAAACCTTCCTACTTAATTCATTACCCAATTTTTTTCTACCTTGTCTCGCTTCCTACTTAATTCATTACCCACTTTTTTCTTTGAAGTGAAATACAATACTGCAATATTCCCTCCAAAAATTTCTTCCTACTCCGTGGCAACGTTCCATACGTCGCTATTTATTGTGATCGCTCGTTACCGATAATGTCGGGCGACATCTTGCGATAGTACGCAGATAAACGATTTTGTTCATCTTCATCTTTTGTTCTCGAGTGTACACAGTTTTATTGTTTTGGGTGGTCATCTGTTTGTTTGGATACGATTGTACTCTCGAAGCAAGATATTAGTGAGTGACAATAAAACGCATTTTGTAACTCGCGTTAACGCTAGTATAAGAAGATCTATTTCAATGAGCCAATATTCATGAATCAAATTAAGGATACATGTATCTATATTATAGATACAATGTATTAATTTGTAAAAAAATATATTTTAAGCTAAGCTAAAAATTATTTTAAGCATAAGTTGGTATGGTAGGTATGTATTACATACATAGTGTTTAAAATTAGTGTTTAGTATGTATTACATACTTAAGCACCTTTTCAATGTACCCTAATCTTAAAAAATCTAGTAAAAGAGCTGCTAAGAAAACTAACTTACTAGGTACTATCCCTATAAGTGCACGTACACTCATGTTACCTACGTATTATTACTTTAGCAATAACATTGAGCGACATCTTGCGGCCGTGAACGCAAACTTAGCTGTAATATAACTCCTTGGATAAACAATTTCGCGCATTATTCTTTTATTTTAAACTTTGTTAATAAATTGTTGGATTTTGATTAAATTTTGCTTTTTTCGATGAAAAGTCAATGAAAGTGGTGCCATTCTTCTTGTTCTCTGACTGTTATCCCATGTATCTATTCGAATCTACAAGTGATTCGATTTCAAAGTATATGAAAATTTTATAAAATTTATGAAGTCCCGATGTATTTGTCGAAACCTTATGTCTGTATTTGTATGTGATTTCAATAAGTCACTTGTTTTGATACTCGTATGTTCGTTGATTCCAATGTTACATTGCATCTTGTCTACAGGCTTTGGCGGTGTTATCAACATTCTTGCAATTCTATTGTTGGAAGAGACTGATTAGAGCTATTCGTGAAAATCTGTAAACTATGCGTTTTTTTTTTAAGAAAACTAGTCTTGTTTAGCTTAGTTTACAGAAAATATTGTTACGCCGAGTAACTATTAGTACGGAGATGGGTCACGAAGATTCTAGATAAGTCGTAGAAGCACGTAGAACATTCGAAGAAAAGCCGGGTTCAAGGTGGATGACCGTAAACAATAGACGATCACTTTATCATCTATTGTTTATAAGTAGGTACTTACCTACTCGTATTTTGTGGACCTATCGAGATTGTTCGATTCTAGAATCTTCGTGACTCATATAAATACTGGTCGTGAGGGTCGGCCAGAGTAGTTTAGTTCTGAACACGGTGAAGTGAATATCGAAGTGAAGTTAAGTGATTACAAGTGCGACATTATAGTGCGATAAGTGATACTGTAGTGACTCTCTCAGTAATTTCTGTTGTGTGTTTGTCAAGTTAATTAAAATATTTGTTGTTTCGGTGAAATTGGTGTTACTTAAATTTATCCCGAACCCCAGCTCGTAACAATATTAATGAGAAACGCATGGACTTAACTTGCATTTTAGATGATAATAATTATTTTATGATGAGAGATTACCTTTTACAATATGAAGACCTTACATAATTATGATTATAATCGAGTGATTGTGAAGATTTTTTGTGTAATTTTTATTTCTTTTTTCTATAGGTATATATTGGGCAAAGTTTCAAGTTGTCCGCGATAGCTTTAACAACACGCAAGAGAAGTGCGCCGCGCGCCCTCGCGTATTAAATTCGGTTATTAGTCCCGCAAACTTTGATCAAGCGAGTTGACCCCGGTTCATCGATCCGCCGACTTTCACCCGGATCATAAACTGAGCCACCCACTTTCAAAACTGAAAAAACAGTTCCCAACTCAGTTCAAAACTAAACCTTCCTAATCACGCGGCGCGAACAAAGTTACACCAAGTTTTTTCCAAGTTCAGTTAAACTTCATCGATGTGGGGATCGTTCACCCTGGCAGGGACACTTGCATACGACTCCGGCCGTCGGGCCATTGAAACAAAATGTGGAGCAAGGTTGGCCGAGATTACTTTCGTCGGGAACTTTTTGCGGATCGATATGAAGTTAAAAGTTTATTACGAGCGCGACACCGCGACGCTCGTAAACCGAACTTTGTCTACGGCCTGTCACGCCGAAACGCGACAACCATGTTTTTAATTAGTCTTTAGCCATCGCTCCACGCTCCCCATCATGTAGCTCGTTTTCTGGACTGCGATACCCAGTACCGTAGCAACACGAAAGCTAAAAAGAACCTTTATTTACTTTACATATCAGCACCCGTAACTAACGAGCGTAATACCTGCTCAGCATTCGTATTCACAAAGGTTTTTCTACCTACGCCGGCGGCGGGCGCAAAATAGGAGGCGAGTCTGGAAGGAGGCATAATGGAGAAAATAAAATAAAGACGGCGCCAGCGAACGGATGCGAGGTCCGTGAAAAAAGTACGAGGAAAGCAGGCTTAATGGTGTGGCGCAGGTGAGGTGGGCGGGGTCGGGTGGGTGGTATGTTACGATTGGTCGGCGCCGCCCACCCGCGAGTACGCCCCCGTCTCCTCCCCCCCTCCATCGAGGCGCCCCCCACCCCTGCGGCCACCGGCTATCGCCTGGCGACCACCTACAGCCACCCGACGCAAGCTATGCCTGTGTCGTGAATTAGTTTGCCAACTCTCTGTCTATGGCGTAGCTCCGAGGCTGTAAGTATGGACGGCGGGCTGAATAATCGATAAAGGTGTTTATTGAAAACGGGTAAGGCCGAAGCACTTTATTGCTTCTTTATTATTAAAGCCCGAGCTGTGAAGGGAACTGCTACGAACGTAGCCGCCGTAGTAGCTACGATCGTAGCACGAAGCTGTGATTGCTACAGAACGAACAAAGTGAATTTCCTATCCTTATTACTTTATGAAAGCAACTTATTTCTACAGCGTTTACCCCTTAACTCTGTGGACTCGAAATCCCAACCAAAATTTATTTAGGTATGCGTATGAAGGTCATTTTGTAGGTCACTGATTTTAAAGCAAAATGTGTTTTAGTGACAGTCTATCTCTATACATACAAGTCAATAATATATCAATAACTGTCGTCTAAATAACATGCAATAAGGGAGAGGCAGAACTTTAGGTAAGAACAGTTTAATACCAACATAACTTTTGATGAAAGTTTCTTCTAAGAAGTACAAGTTACTAAAGTAGCCTACAACTGCTAGTGATGGTTGCCCATTCAATTTTAGACACGTTATAATTTCAGCTTTGTGTCTCTCTCACCTAGGGTGAGAGATCTAATTCAGCCTAGGACTCACCTAAAATGAGGCACGTTCACATCGAGTAACGTTAGTAATTAAATTATAGTACAAATGACACTTAAAAACTGTATCATTTGTTTAGTGGTTCTGAACGCGACTGCTACGGTATAGGTCCTGGGTTCGATTCCCAGCTCGAGCAAAGAGTTATTTGGTTTTTCTATAAAATTCTCAGTAGCAGCTCGGAGTCTAGAATTGTGCCCGGTTAAGGGCAATAAGCTCGCCCCCTATTACATGGGACCTAAATGTACCGAAGGGTAAGGCAGAGAAGTGGCTTACCCTTCAGGAAATACAGGCGTGATGGTATGTCATGTTATGATACTAAAAATAGAGAACAGAGTAATGGGCAAGTGATAACATTGTTCTAGCCTAGTGCGTTCATAGGTCATGAAAACGTCATAACAGTAAGTGGCCACAAAATACTGACAATAAATACGAAATAAAAACGCATAACTCCTCATTCTGCCCGTGGCCATGGACACTGTAAAGAGTCCAAAACGTCGAGATTTTGTTAATGTTATATTCCCGTAATTCGCAGAAATCAGTAAGTGGCCACAGGTATTTTTTTGCTAGAATGGTAGTAAGGCAATTCAAACTGATTGCATGACATTCATTATAGAGTTTTTGCGTTAGTCAGACGTCACTTTAACAGTAGGACGGTTGCACAACGTCTTGTACAGAAACAGCATTTAAATATTTAATAATAATAATAATATTTATTTACTCAACAAAAAATAATTACAAAATTTGCGAAATTCTGTTACAATTTCGCATAGCATACAATACAGAGTAAAATATTACGTTGGTACTTGAAATAATGAAACATTGTATTGCAGGTACCAGCGCCTTCCGTTGATTTTTCAAATTATAATTATTATTAAAGATGCTATTTCTCACAAATAATGTTAACTATAGAACAATCTTACTTAGAGTAATAATAAATTATAAATTATACTTGTACATGCAAAATTACAATTATAAGTAGAAAGGGAATTTTCAAAAAATGTAGACTATTATATAGATCTTTATCAAAGATCAAGGCTCTTTTCCCAGCAGATAATTTGCTGCTCCAAATGATTGCCGTAGGATACCATCAGAACATCACACCTATATTCCGCGAAGGTTTAGGTAGAAGTGTACTCCTGTACACCCTCAGTTCGCCGGTAATAGGGGGCGAGTCTATTTTATTTAATTGAAATTTTGTAAGTAATATTTTTTAATAAATTTTTGTTACCATAAAAGATAAATACTCACAAATTGGAGTAATTACGCGGTGAACTGTTAACTCTTGATTGATCATCACTTCTTGAACCTCATCACCTCAAGATGTCTCCTCGCAGATTACAATGAACGCAATGACATTGTGTTTCACGTCCCGACACAAAAACCTACCCTCCCCGCGATACAAGCGTAATGTACCGTGAAATAATGACTGATTACTTAACTGACAGACAATTTATATGTATATAAAGGAATTTCTATCTAAGTAAATGTATAAATATAATAAAGGAATTAATTGTATTTTTGAGAAAATCTATAAATTATTTGTAGTAGGATGTCTAGCTAGGGTAGCCTGAACAATTATTATGATTGATCCAATTATGAGTGTTTTTAGGGTTCCGTACCTTAAAAGGGAAAAACGGAACCATAAAGTTATTTTAGTGAAGGAAAAATTCAATCGCGAGCGGGATCCTAATCTGCGTCTTCTGGTTGGATACACCAGACCCTCTGATCCTTCTTTGATCACTTTGTTGTCCGTCCGTCTGTTTGTCAATGCCATTTATCTCGGGAACGCGTTGAGATATCGAGTTGAAATTAATACTATATACTCAGGTCTACAGTCCCTTGAAGCTGTAAAAGATCAAACTTCTAAGTTAACTTAATAAAAGGTACGGCCGTTTATGCCGCAAAAAACTTATATTTCGACACTCTCAAGGGAATAAAAATTTATAGTGTATTTTCCAATGACCTAGAACTATGAAATTTAGCAGAGGGTATTACTATATTACACCGTCTTATACTACAAGTATAGGGAAAAATCTGAAAACTATACCTACATTTGTAATTTATTCTAATATGTACCTACAAATTTGTACGGAACTCTCGGTAGGCGAATCCGACTCGCACGTGTCCGTTTTTTTTATTCGTGATAGGCTTACGCTTAACCGCCATTTCGTCCGATGTTAAGCAAAACGTATAAGCGTACAGTTAAGGGGCATTTTTTCAACTACATCTTCAATACGACTTATCTTTTCAGTAATATTAATGACTAGCTTCTGCCCGCGAATTTGTCTGCGTGGACTTCAGGATTGGGTTCGACCTGGATAAAAAGGTAGACCAAGCCTAAGTGTTATTTCAGGCTATAATCTATCTGTGTGCGAAATTTCATCCAGATCCAGCAGTTCTGGCGTGGTGAGTATCAAACATCCTTACTCACAAACTTTCAAGTTTATAATATTAGTAAGGCTTTTGGTGAAGTTTTTTTATGGATTAAATCGGCAAACGAGCTGATGATCCACCTGGTGGTAAGTAGTCATCGCCAAGCAAGTTTTTAGTTTTTAAGGAGCTTTTCTTACGCATAGTTACACGACATATTTCCAAAACACACGGCTTATAAATGCGCCAAATTCAGGCAGGCGTCAGAGCAACTATTAGAGCACTAGATAGGCTCTGACGCATTTACATAAACACGTTAGGGCTGATAGTTGTCGCCCCAACGTCTTACCAACCTACAGAGTTCGGGGGACGCGTAATATTATAATAGTTTCCGCGTCAGGTGCTGGAGGATGCATAATTAAGTAATGTAGCAAGAAATGTTATATTGTGGCTTTGAAAATTACTTACTTGATATTCATTGTGATACAAAATAATGTATAGATGACGACGCCTCGTTTGGTGTAGTGCCTATGCGATCTACTTGCATACTACGGGTTGTGGGTTCGATCCCGGCACGGAACAAATACTTGCATGACCTACAAAACATTATTCCGGGTCTGGGTATTTGTGTATCTGAAAAAAATGTGTTTGTAAACGCACTCACTATACAAGAGTAAATTGGGAGTGTAAGGGTTTATTTTTAAAAAGACGATACAAATTCAGCAGTGCATAATGTTACAATGTATAAAACGTGATTTATAGAAATGAGGATATCACCTAAATTACAAGTAATTTCTCTGATAGTAATCTATTAGGCCAAATGAAATGGTTATCACATAGACGGAAGTAGGTATTCGTGTTTTCGACACAAATACCTAGCTTCGAACTCGCCTGAAATGTGACCAGGTAAAGAAAATACGATACGATTATGACTTATGTTTCCAAATATCTATTGAACTGCAAACAATCCACTTCACAGTGACATCAATCGTATTTGAAAATCGAACAAACCAGCACTGGCCGCCAAAGAACAAAAATTCGAGCGCAAAAAAAATGCAAAATATCCCCTGCTATTGTCCAGTATCACAATGCCTTTACGACACTGGGTAAATAACGTTTTGGAAAAATGTAAAAAAGCACCCGCACAGTTTGCGGGTAGCGGGTAAACACGTTGCCGTACCCCTTATTGAGTTGATCTGGCCATTTGTACAGCCCTCGCCCTTTGCATTTTGGGAAAAAAAGAAATGTGGCTTGCGAATTCAATTTCCAATATCCATTTTTGACGTGGCGTGATTAGAACGCAGTTTGGTCGTTAGCGGTGTTTCGGAGCGATGTCGTTTACTTCGATTTTGTACAGGTATCGATTCAAAAGTGAGCTTATCTGTCTGTCCATTTTTGCACTCTCCGTTCGTGAAGTTTTAACTAACTGTACCCGACTTCCGTGCTTGCTGTATGTAGGTATACTGAGGAATTTGTCCGTGTGTCACTTAGTTTTTGGTTGTTAAGAACAATAGATTGGATTATTCAAGAATACTAATATAATAAAATTGTACCTAGAATAATATGTGAGTCTTTATAAGAGCAATGGAAACCAAAACAACTTTAGAAGATTTGTGTTGTTGCTTGAGGTCTAACTTAAAATGTGGTCCATGTTTCATCTTGATACGCTGTCTAGAAGCTGAATTTTAGTTAGTGAATCATTTTGGGATCCGGGTGAAACCACAGGCAACAGCTGGTATTAAAATATATTTGGTTACCTTTTTAACGTGGTTTACCTTTTAAACGAGTCCGGTAAATTGTTACATCTAAGAAAATATGTATACACCTATTTTACAGGTAATATAATCAAGTGGTTAGGTAATCTAATCAAGGCTTGGTTGAGTCGAACCACGCTGACACGCACGTCATGCTCGTGAACGGGTGCTGTCTGTCGGGGCTGTTCAGCTCTTACTTGCTGTGGCAACCCCTATTTTTTATGATTAATAGATCTTATACATCAAATTGCAGAATTCTCAGCAACTATTTGGGACAAAGTTGTAAAGCTTAATATTATAATCATGTTTTTTTAAAAGAGTATCTATGGAGTTTCTTGCCGGCTCTTCTTGTTTTTACTTTTCAAAAGTACCAATTTTAGTGGTCTAATTGAAATAAAACATTTTGATTTGATTTGAAGTGCTCACACGATACATAGTATTACCTATTAATCAAAACAAAGCCATTACATTTATTTGTTGCAATAAGCGCTTCTTAATACATCTCTCGAGTGTCTTCCAAGTATTGTAGCAATAATAAATATATCATAGTTATCCCCCGGGGACAAATAAAAGGGAAAATAAAGCAAATCGCCAACCCGGAAGGGTCCGCCAAGAAAAACGATTAATATTAACTGAAATTGTTATAGCCGCTTTATAGGAAACATTTAATATTTTTATTGCTATTTTCCGAAAGAGTTTAGTTTGGAATTCAATACTCGTAATATTTGAAGACGTCGTTATGGTGATCTGTGATGATTATAATTGCTGGAGTAGGCGGATTGCGGATTATTGGCGCCCTAGATTGGAAGGTATTTGCAGATAAAAACAAGTCAACATGTTTGCCTCGATTTTACCTAAGCACAACTTAAAAACAAAGCTTCGCATATTTTAACATTTAATGAAAAATAACATCAGTAAAAAAACTTATACAATTTGAAATATGTAAGTATATATTTTCTTGATTGTTTATTATACTTGATCATACTATTCCAACGATATTACAAATAAAACCATAAAATTAAAGCAGTAAGATACATGTTTAAGACATTAATTCTATGTATGATTATATTTGACTATAAATAATAACCTTATTAAAATCAATATATTTTATTTAACATTCAAATTGAAATATTAAGAATACCTCAGTGACGCTTTAGAAATATGTAATTTAGCGAGTATACTCAAAGGGGTAACAAAAAAAAACAAAATAAAAATCTGAAAAATTACCTCAGCAAAAAACTTATTAGGGTGGGACCTTAATGAAATCTCAGTTCATTAATAGAGAAAGCAAAAAGTGTCGTTTTATTAACACGCACGTGAAACCCTTAACGAGCGCGGGCCACCGGTGTTCTTACATTAAAATGTAAACATTGCCCCTTACCCCTTCCCTCAAGTCGCTGTAGGACCGAATCGTCATTTGTCTGTGACATTAAAATGTTTAGCAGACTGGCGTTTGAACCGTCCGTCGCCGGCACTGTTACTTGTTCACAGAATCACTCAAACTCTGATTTATTTTTTCATATTAAAGTGTTTTATTTTATATTGGTTTCTAACACTTACGCGAATATTAGAAATTGAAATAAAACTATTTTTACGGATTTTATCGCGTTGTATTAATATTATTCAATTCCCGACGTTTCGGATCCTTTACAGCATCCATAGTCACGGGCAGACTAAGCTGTTGGACGTCTTAATGTTGCAATTACTAACAGCTACCTTTTTTGTTATTAGGCGAAGGCGTACTAATGTTCCACCCACATTTCGACAGTATATTTAGGTCCCATGTAATAGAGGGCGCGCCTATATAACCAGGCATAACGCCCAAACTCAGAGCCTCTACTGAAAATTTCATAGAAAAAACCAATACACTTTGCTCGACTTGGGAATCGAGCCCAGGACCTCTAGCGTAGCAGTCGCGCTTGACTAACGAGGCAGTTTAGATAGTATTTATGTGTAATTTTTATTTGTAAATGAACTAATGTTATGCTATTTTCTTTAAGTGTACCTGTATGCAGATCAAATATTTAAAATAAACGTATGTTTATAATTATGAAATTTTAAAACGTGCGTTCTGAACGCCACAAAACCGCTCGTCTACCCTTCTTTCATAATAAGAGCGTCTAATCTAAGTGTCGAGTACCTCAGAGCGGTCATCTCTGTCGGGATCACTCCCCGGGGTCCTCTAGACCCCAGGAATCCGGATTTATTCCGTCTGAATACCCACTGTCGCAAACGACACCTTAGCGATGGTTGAATGTTTTATGACGTGCCGGGAAGATGTTAGATTAGATTAAATTCAAATGTGTGATGTTAAGTCGGGAAATTACTTCAAAAATTAATGGGTAATTTAGAGAAATACGTAGTTTCGTATACTTTCTATAACTTAATAAAATCTGTGATTCATTATCATAGACTTTAAATGTGTTAGTGATGATGAAATTTCTTATAAATCTTTTCGTTTTATTACTTCGAATTAGCCTAGCATTTTTTTATTCTTTATTTTATTCTTTATTATTTATTTGATATTATTTGATTCCCGACGTTTCGGATCCTTTACAGCATTCATGGTCACGGGTAGACGGAGGTGTGTATATTTAAAATAAAACTACTTTTTACGGATTCTATCGTGTTGTATTGATATTATTTGATTCCCGACGTTTCGGATCGTTTACAGCATATGGATGATGCTGTAGACTAAAGTGTGAAATAATATCAATACAACGCGATAAAATCCGTAAAATTAGTTTTATTTCAATGTCTAATATTCGCGTATGTGTCAGAAATCAGTATACTTATATTTTTTTAATTTAATTCGCTAGCTATTTCAGTATTTTCTTCCTCAACTTCAGTTAGGAATTTTATAAGTTGTGCTAATGAATCTTGTTTACATGCAAACTGAAACAGTTTACACGTCTAGACGAAATTGAAATTTACATTCATAAACTTCGCTAGTTTACAACCTAACCCACTTAAGATGATGGATTCTTAACTTTCGGGAAATAAGACTTTTAATACATAACATAACGTAATCAACCCATTATACTGTCCCACTGCAGGGTACGGGTCTCCTCTCAGAATGAGAGGGATTAGGCTATAGTCCATCACGCTGGCCTAGTACGGGTTAGCAGACTTCACACACCATCGAGAAAATCTCTCAGGCGTGTAGGTTTCCTCACAATGTTTTCCTTCACTGCTTAAGCGCGTGATATACGCACATGACTTCGAAAAGTTAAAGATGAGTGCCTTGGGTTCGAACTCGAGACCTTTGACTTGGCAGTCCAACGGTCATACCACTAGGCTATCACTGCTTTTAATGATGTGTAGTAAAAGCCGATTAGCGTAAAACTATTGAGGTTTAAAATAAAATAATTATATACAATATAAATTTAATCTTATGAAAAGTCTACCAATTCGAGTATATTTTTTTCATATTGGAAGTTTTTTTTTTTATGTGATAGAAGGGCAAACTAGCAGACAGATCACCTGATGGTAAGCGATTACCGCCGCCCATTGACACCCGCAACAAGTAGTCACAAGTGCCTTGCCGACCTTTTAAAAGGGAATTGGGCCTCCGGTAACCTCACTCACTCGGCGAAACACAACGTAAGCGTTGTTTAACGCCGGTTTTCTGTGAGGCCGTGGTATCACTCCGGTCGAGCCGGCCCATACGTGCCGAAGCATGGTTCTCCCACGTACGAAAGACAAGTTTACTTTGTCTTAAATTATTTGAAATTAAAAATATACCAATTCAACATTTCTCAATCCAAATTGAAAATACAACCCGGAAAGTCACGGACCGGAAGTTAAAGAACTTTTACTGTGCCATAGTACCTAAATCAAAATTACAAAGTTCCAATGAGCGGTCTCTTAACGCTAACGACGAAGAAGATGGCCGAATTCTTTAATTATTTAGCTCTAATCGCTGCCAAAGATGTCCTTTGACGTCGCTTGCTTTAATTTAGGATTCGTCCCCCAAATTAAAAATATAATGAGACTGAACTGAGCCGGTGTTAATTGGAAACCGATCTCAGAGGGTGGTATAGACAGGCTGCTGTTTTGTAGTGATGTTTCCTTGTGTATACTCGTATATCTTTATATATATAATTCTTCTGTGAGTGTGTATGTGACTGAACTTCTCTCAAACGACTGGACCGATTTTGATGAAATTTTTTGTGTGTGTTCAAGGGGATCTGGGAATGGTTTAGATTCACAATTGGACCCGGTAGGTGGCGCTGCAATCGAGTTTTGGGTTATTTTCAGGGCAGGACAACGTCTGCTGGGTCCACTAGTATAGTATATTTATAGCAATGGTAAAAATTATAAAATAACATTCGCAACATAAAATACCATGACGCTTATATTCCCCGAAAGGTTGGACTGAGGCGTACTAATGTACACTCAAAATTCGCGGGTATGTTTAGGTCCCATGTGATAGGGGGCGAGCCTATAACCGGGCACAAATCCCAAACTCCGAGTTAATGAGAATTTACATTTACATGGGAAAACCGAACAACACGTTGCTCGACCTGGGAATCGAGCTCAGGACCACTAGACTAACGAGGCAGTCATGTTAAAATGTTTGTATCTAAATTGTCATGTTATTATACGAATAATAATGATGTTAAAAGTTATAAGCATTGAACGCCCTTGCACGCATTATGTATAGAATCATCGCTTCGTCAGTGTGCTCTTTTACGTTATGGAAATTACTTATTGAGAAAAAACTCTTTGGATGCGTTAGCATTCATGCTGTAAAGGATCCGAAACTTCGGGAATGAAATAACATCAATACAACGCGATAAAATCCGTAATAAAGTAGTTTTATTTCAATGTCTTATATTTGCGTTAGTGTCAGAAACCAGCAAATCAGCTGTTGTCTGCGCTTTCACTTGCGTCTCAAAAGGATTTACTTAATACAACTCAGCTTTTTTTCTATTCCTTAGAATCGTGGCGAATGTCAATACCCTGCCCGTGCCTATTGAGGGCGGTATTTACCCGATTGCGCCAGAAGGAGGGTTATGTTTTTAATCGTAACGTTACGATTCTGATATACCCTGTTGGCAGACATAAACGAGGATTTTTCGCACTTCAAAAAAAGTCAAAACAGTCAAAATATCAGTCAGTCAAAAACGTCCTATCAAAACAGTCGATGTGATTTTAAATATGATTGTAGTTTGCCTGATAAAATACCACAAATTCTATTTAGATTAATTACGAATACTTATACCCCTTTGCCTTCCCCTTTGCATTAAGAACATGCGCATACGTCTCCGTACCTAAGGTGTTTTTTTTGCATTGATATATTACTCGTACTTAGCACGTTGTCACGAAACACGCTGTAAGTAATCGTGCGCATTTGTCAGTGAGAACATCGCGCTGCAACCGTTGGATTATCGTCATTCACATTTTATCTTTCTTTTTCTTAAAAAAGTTTAAACGAGTTAAGGGGCTTACGTTGATATGTTTTACAAATATTGCAGTTGACAATTAGTGTCATCAGTGAGGGGCTCATGGCAAGGTTGTAACTAAACTTATTACTAACTAGTCTGCCAGGTTACCTAGTCAGTGTGTGGATGGGTGCTTCATTATCAATCAGCTGACTGGTAAATCTTATATATAAGTACAAATAAATTTATTTGCAATATTGGCTATCTTTATCATGACATGAACTATTCTTCTGTTGTTTACGTTACAGGAGAAAGTCACAGCTTCGTCATCAATACAGATATCGTAAATGAAGGAGAGCAAGGTGGGAGTATTTCATGTGTCATTAAAGGATGAAAATTATTACGTGTCTATTATTCTCCAGCTATATTACGTGGTTTCAATATTTATCAACATCTAAAATATACATAGTTTCCCATGGCACGTGCAGAAACCTACCAAATGCAAAAAAAATATATACTCTTACAACGCGTAGTTGAAACCTGAGTAAGTATTTCCCAACTAGTTCGTAACAGTTATTTCTTAGTTTTCAACTAAAAAGGTTTTCGTTTACACAATGAAACTTTCGCTTACTTTTCACGTTTTCTAACCAGCTCTTACGAAACCAGAAAATAATTGCGAAGTACCTAAAGAAAATTTACATTCGAGTTATACTATTACGACACTGAGAGGGTTATGCAGTAAGTGCCACAACTGAGCAAATAAGCGAATAATTTTTAAAGTAAGTATGTAGAATGTTAATTTACATACTACACCAGTTGTCAAAGGAAAATCTATAATTGTTAATGGTAGTCAGAAGCTTGATTACCTGTTTATCTTTAGGTTATCGTTATTGGCCAGAACTGAAGTTGCGGAAGCATGATCAAGCGAATCGCAGCAATCGCGACTTGCGACGCTAAAAATACCATTATTCACACGCCTCTGGTTAGATTGATAGCAGTCGGCTTTCAGTCTTATCAAGATAGTTGGTAAAAGGACCAACGCAGGAACGTGTTATGTATTTTGTGTACCTAAGGACCAATAATAAAATTTTCAGTCTGATTTTTTAAAATTTTATATAGATCTAACTGTTCATAGTTGCTCTGGTAACGATCACATACATATCTTCAAAGGAGTAATATGAATAAACCCATTATACATATACCCCATTATATAGTCAATATACTGTCTACACGGCCATCTATCGAATTTATTAATACAAAGCCAACCACATTCATATTCATGGTCGCGGTCACAATGACAGTCGACCAGCAAATAAAAAACAGTAATAGAATCAGAAAACAAAATCCATCAGGGTGACATGCGTGACGTAGATACATGCGACCTCTTTGTACAGCGTGCTTGCATCACGACGATGTGACATTATCTTTCCGAAATGTTTTTAATATAATCATAATATTCATCATCATCATCAATATAATATAGATGAGGGTCAAAAATGCTATCAGACATAAGACGCGTATAAAAGGACTAAAATTTAATCCCAATTTGCGTAGTGTACCTGTAACTAAAAGTTTGGAATGAAAAATATTTTGAGTAAGAATGTATTTTATAAATTTTTGTTCAATGTTTGATGTAGGACTTTTTTGGGATTTATGTTATCATCATAGTTTATGCTCTATATAAAGTGTAACTTGTGGTGAATAATAATGAATAAATAAAACAGCAGCCTGTAGACAGTGTCTCCGGGCACTGCAATATTTTGCCCACCTTTGGGGTCTCCACATTATGCATAACTGATAAGCCCGATTTTGTATGCATGCGATCCTTAGCCTCAACGCTGCGTGGGTGTAATGACGTCATACCCGTGGGAATAGTGAACAACACAGTTTTTAGCTTATGTTTATGTCTTATACAAATAATGTACACCTATCTACGTATTATAACATGTGGTATAGTTATAGCAATTATTTAATTGTAAATCTTAATTATAAGCGAAATTGAAACGAGCATTTTAATTAAATCTGATTTAGTAATTTTAATGTTAAAACTTAATATATTATGTTTAATATAATCTGATCCTACGAGATATGTTTGAGTTTAATTTGTAATGGGCACTTAAATTTTCCTAAAGTTTAGAAAAGGGGTTAAGTGTCAGAAGTTTATGTTTATGTTTATTTTTTTTATTCGTGTATATTATTTTTAAATAAATATTTTCCAATATATTATTTCACAGTGGGATGGAACCACGACTCTTTACCACAGCAGCCAATTGCTCCGTTACTGGGTTAATCGAATTGCCAAAAGTAAAATTACAAACTAAACTTAAAAAATGAAGATTTTATGATATTTTGGAAACCGACTGTTAGACCCTAACCAAATTTTTATAGGACACAAAAATAGAGAACTTCTTTTATTTGAAGCCAGTAAAGTTAGGTACCTATTTACTAAACCAATTCTTTGTATATTTAATCTGCTAACACTACACAGTCCACAGGCCGTAATACTTATTCCTCTGTATACTTTACACGATAACGGTGGAATATTTTCCGACAATGTGTCCATCAAACAAAAAGTATGAATAAAACCGACTCTAATCACGGTACGAGAGTCAGGGAAGATCACGTAAATAACAAAAATATTCCTACACGTCTCCTGATCATAATTCAAGCAAAAAACAAAAGACGTGCCCAACCCACGCCAATCACGAAACGAGTTACCCTCCGGATATTCAATTCCTGGACATGTCCGAAGTAGAGCAAAACAAATATTTATCAAAACCTGTAAGGAATACATAAAATGACATAAAACATGTCCGGCCGGACGAACAAACAGCACTGTGATGGATTATTACCAGTGACCGCCTCTATTTCCTATTGGAATAAGGAATTACCATATGCGCCCGGACGCGCCTCTGGATGCAGGATAGTAGTGTGGAAGTGGATTTTTCAGAAAAATTTGGTCCTTTGAGTCAAAACCATTTAAATTCAAATTGAATATTGAATAGTTTACGATTGTGTAGATTGAAACTAAAAAAAGGACGTAGAAAAAGAGAAAATCCGATCATTAATTTCTTAAAAAATCCATATAATACATTTGTAGATTTATACTCTTCGATGCATTATCGACCATCATTCAATTTAAAATCTTATGTGTCAATTTTAAAATATGCCATAGGCAAGGTAAAATCCGTAAAAAGTAGTTTTATTTCAATGTCTAATATTCGCGTAAGTGTCAGAAACCAGTATGTCATAGGCAGTTGCAAGAACTGAAACAATCACACTTTCAATTAAAATTCGTGTATATTATTTGCCATATTTCTTTTTTAATATATTTTTCGGCATTTCTCAGTCACAGGAGCATATTCCTTTCTCTTCTACCATTCTCTAGAGCACCGGGGTCGGCGTCACTCCGGCGACCGGAGACCCTTCAAAAAGTTTGATAATAACACCAGCAACGCCGGTAATGTGACAGCCGATACGTCGCCAGCCCGCTGCTGTTTAAATTTCGAACCTCCATTGTCCGGCAGATGGCAATTTGTTTTCGCTATTGAGTATTGCGTTGTGGGAGAAAGAAAATGCATTTTTGCAGCTGTAGGTTAAGGGTTGTCTCATAGGAGATAACTAAACAATCCTTTCATTGCAATAGTTGCCAAATCATTTTTTTTATGGGATAGGAGGGCAAACGGGCAGACGGATCGCTTGATGGTAAGCACAAGCTAAATGCTTGTGTTACGACTGTACACGTCACGTACACGACAGTTCACGTCAGTAGTGCAATGGGTGGGTTTCGAACCGGCAACCACTTAATCGCAAGTCCGACACCCTAGTTATTAGGCTACCGCCGCTTCAATATTAATATTATTTTATTATCAATATTATATTATTGTAATCTAATTGTTTGGTTATGCTTATCATAGTTAATCATCTTAAAGCAGTTTCTTGACGTCACAGCTAATATCAAAACTCAACACAACCGTACCCTCCAGAAAATGATAAATTAATTCCTAAACACACTTCAAATGAAACGAAAAGGAAAAAAATATCAGCAAATAAAGGAATGACAATGCGTGTATGGCTCAGTGATGATAAATGATAGATTCATGAGGTGTCGTGCGGGATCACATGTGTCGTTTGCGGGCTAATGCTGTGGAAGACCCTCCATGATGTGACGATGGCAATTTATAATGCGGTTTAAGAATGGTACAAATATTATCTAAAGATGAGTAAGACCTTGATGAAGTTTTGTAGAACAAATGAAGGAAAAAGAGTAGTATCAAGAGATCAAACAAATGGCAGAGGATAGAGAATGTGGTGTTTGCTCCAAAAACAAGAGTCAATTGTCAGTATTTTAAATTAAAAGAAGAAGCCAATGATCATTGACGTAAGCTTTAGTCTCAAATTTTGATTGATCAATAACAGTTTTAGTTTGCCAGGATATGAATAATTTGTCACATTTTTGTGGATAATGTTTCCAATGCTTCTTTTATAATATTCAATTAAAAGTCCGTTCACATTAAAAACATGGTTGAGAAAATTCGATCATGCAGGCAATAATTAAAACAACTCAAATCAAAATCTTGTGTTAAATAGTAAGTGTTTCGTCAAGATACCAGAGATAAACCTCGTGGAGCAATATAAAAAAAAATTAAGAACAATAAAACAATAGATATTTATTTCTTAACATACAGGCCAGCTTTCAAAGCAAAAAGTCTGGCACACATGACGAACTTTTTAAAATAAAAATGTCTAGACTAGCAACTGCGTCGTATTTTCCAAAAGCAAGTTTAATACATTGAAATATTCAATTGCCTGTCCCGCTATCAGATGGCTAATAACTTCACAACTTGGACGTGTGTTTCCAAAGGAAAATACCTGGGAAAATAGCTTTGTTTTCAACTACATGCACTGCATATGCCCGGGAATCTTGTAGACAGTGGTGTATACATAATCTAGAAATTTATTCTTTGGATAAGCTGCCAAATTCTTGTTATAGATTATGGTGGTGCATAAAATTGCGAGGTGACGTAAAAATGGCAACGGGTTAAAGTTAGAGCAAGATTTATTTATAAGCAAAATTATTATCACTAACGTCAATAAAGAATAAACCAATTTTATTACTTAGTTTGTTTTAAGTTTTAGTTTAAATTAAAACGGCATTTTAATAAAATATGTAATGTTATTTTTTGTGTACGAATCGAATCGAACAATAACCGATAACTGCTCAAAAAGATACTCTGTATTTAAAAACATAATTTCAACATTTAAACATGTTTAAAAATCATTTAAACTTACATAATACACAAGAAAGCCTATCGACTCATCACTAATTAAACATTTCAAATACTCCAAATCGACACAACAGCGGTGATGTGTAGTGACAAGTCAGATGCTAATCAGTCAACCCTTCGGCCGACAAATCGGAAATTAGGGACGCATGAGTGATAGCGGGTTAACCCTGCCCACGCCGGGGTCTTTCTGGCCCCGGAGACTTACCCGTCTTGTTCTTTGAATATTTAACGCGTAACAAATGTCCTTTCACATTGGTGACTTCACCTGCGACTGGTATAAAGTGGTCAATTTTATTCGAAACTTTATGTGACTCGGGGTTTAATGATATAAAACTAGTTAGTGTCTTGAAATATTCAACTTCTACAATAACTTATTGGTTTTTTACCACCTACTTGGAACCTTATTATAGATTCCATTAAATCCAAATCCAAGCCAAAAACTGCACTGTGAATCGGATCGCTAATCATAAATAAAATATAAGGTAATTTAAACATTTAGACGTCCAAAACCTCAGTCTACCCTTATATTAAGTAAGAGCAAATAATCTTAACCCTTAAATGACTAGGTAAGTTTATAATACGTGTACTTACATCCAAATTCTAAATAAACCCGACCGTCCGTTCTCGCCTGTCTGAGGTGCCTTCGGTGACGAGTTTGGCGTTGTCGATTACAGGCACAAAGTACGGAACACTTTGATCGCGTTACCGTCCGATAGACGTATCTAACTATCTACCTACCGCTTTGAGAGGCATCGACTTGCTTAAGGCGGTCGGCTATAATGTTTGATAATTTGAGCTGTGCTCCCGCTGGTAGTAATTGACCGTTTAAATAAAGGACTGGGGTTAGCTGTAGATTTAATTTTAGAATAGTCTATTTATTTATGTATTGAGTACATAAATAAATAGACTACCTAATTTAAACATGAACCTTATGGACTATAAGAATAAGGTATATTTTTAAAACAATCCAATATGTTTAAGATGTTTTACTTTTTGTTTTTAAATTATTATTATTATTAATATATTTAATATTTATTTATTTCCCCATTTTGGTCTAGCAAGGGGGCTGGTGAGGTGAGCCCAACATTCAAGTTATTGGCGAATTGCACATAGAGGTTTAAAGATTTGTAATAGTGGGCCATTCCATTACGGAAACACGGTTCTGATTTTAAATAATACGATAAACATGATTAAAATGTAATGAGTCTATGGTTAAGATAAATGTTGTCCTGCTTCTAAAAAAAAACCTAAATAACACATCGTGCAGGAGGCATTCTGACGCCGTAAAGGGTTAAGTCATAATTCATTATTAGCACAAACAGGTTACTAACACCCACATAACATTCCTTTCCGCCAATCCCTAAGACGCAGCGCTCATTTGCGGATAAGATAATGGCAACACACGCATTCATATACAATAATAAATATCCCTAGTGGGCTGTTTATACGCACAGTATGCATAACTCAGCCAAGTTATATATATAAGATCTTGAATATAATTATTGGTTTTATCTCAAATCTTGGAGATGAGGCAAGAAATATATTCAGATAAGAATTTCTTATCTTTTTATTTTTATTTCTCCAAAAAGAATAGATCACTTTCTAAAAAACCACTAAGTTAGATACATCAATACTTAGGGAAATAAAAAAATAGACTGCTTTTGAAAGCAACAAAGCATCAGAATGCTTCACGACAGACTCCGACGTAAGGGTGGTCGCCAGTCAGGCAGACCCCAACAGGAGGTCCTCCCACCGAGCAAGTCAGATATTTTCATGCCCCTTACGGGATGCCTAACTGAAAGGCTGTGAGTAACAGTATTCTAAGCCGTCCCCACACGGGGAGATTCTATATTTTTTCTAATATAATCTAAAATGTAGGTTTATTTCTTAATACGATTTTGGTCAAGTTTTACGGTAAATATTCAGTACATAAGGACCAAGAATTTCTAATGCAGTATCTTCAAGGACACAAAGACCAAAATACATAATTATATTTTATTTCATAAGTAATTATAGCTACATTATTTTCCGGGAACACTTAACTCACATATGAAGTGATAATGGTAACACACTGGGTAATAAATATTCTGCGTTTGGTGTTTTCCCGCACAACGTACATACCTCGACCAGCTGACGGCGACATCTTAAAATATAGGGACCCTTTCTTAACCCCTCACTCAAGGCACACTGTAATTAATAAATGACCCCACACGGTCCTTAGGACTGATGAGAATAGGATTAATATGAAATAAGTAAGCCGGCTACTGGTATTGGAATTTGTAACAATGATTTGGAAAGGAAATAAGGAAAGTAATTTACGTTTGTATTATAGTAAAAAATATTTGAATACAAATATTACAGTAATTAAAAAGTAAGTAGATATATGAAAAAAAAATAGTAGGTGCCTACGCAATAAAAGGATAAGGCTGTAGCTAAAACGAAAAATATCTCATTTGTGGGTCCTCAATTTTAAGACACCTCGAAATTATTTTTACGTAGAAGAGAGCGAATTGTGAAAAATATAATATCAATCGAAGTTATATTCATAAAGTATTATTATTATTCCTTTTTCATTAATTACATCAATACTTGTTTATGTTTTTTTTTATCTCAAGTATTTACTTGTTATAATCTATACGTAATTACTGAAAACCTACATGGACAAAATCGCCACCACAAACAAAACAGCAGACATGATCTAAATGGTACATAACCGGCCTTTCAAACCACGCGGCACCCATTAATTACTTAAATTTAATTCATACGAGACCCTACACCACTATTTACATTCAAAAACGTACCCTTACACCCTTGCCCGCATCGTAACCCTTGCCAACAAACTTGGCGACCCAAGACGCTAACTCCTAAGAAGACTTTCTTTGATAGCGCGCTCTGCTGATTTTGAATAAAGGCCATGTCTCGATAGAGTTCTGATCTGTAATTTTATAGCTTTGAGCCGCCCCTAGCTTACGCTCTAAGGATTGTGGCCTATTGATCTGTTCTTGTCTTGTGTTTTTGTTCCTTAAGTACTGCGGAACTAAGGACAAAGCGTGAACTACTGCACTATTGTAGGGTTAAGTACAAAGAAAAGATAGCATCAGCAATTTTCTTGGTGGCATTAGTTTAATTATTGGGCACCGTTTTACATCTATATAACGTGTTATTCAAGATCAATTAAAGAAATATTACAATTGAAAATTAGTGTAGCAGTCAGTTTCCTTACGAATGGCTGAAAACTTTAAGATAATAACAACAATCATAAATGACCCTAACATACTTTCTATCACGCCTGTAGTAATGCAAAGGATAGTCAGAGAACGAATTTGACTTTAAGCTCCACAACATAGCGAGGTAATTAATATTATTACCTACCTGAGAACAGCTCCGAATCTCTGCTGCTTCTTAGGATTTTCTAATGGACAAACCAACAACACTTTTTAGATCTGGGAATTGAATCTGGCGCTTTAAGAACAACCGCGCCGACTGGAATAAGGAGTTTCATTCAATTACTTCAAATTATACAGACAAAAATAATGCTCTCGTTCGAATTATTATCACACTAGCGATCCGCTCGCGGTTTCACCTGTGCTGCTGCGTTCCTAAGAGGCATAGCGTAATGTTATATAGCCTATGTTACTCAGTGATAATGTAGCTTTCTAACGGCAAAAGAAATATTTAAATCGGTCCTGTACTTTTACTGAGGCAATTCGTTACAAACATACATACAAATCTTTCCTCTAATATTAGTATAGATTATAACGTCCATATTTACCTTTTATTTCTCGCAAGAACTTTATGATAATCGAATAAATAAGGATCACTGCATACCCGGCGGCGGATTAGCCTTCACCGCGATACTTATATGAGTGCCCCTTTCATTGCATTATAATGCGGGAAGGGTTGAGTCTCACCGTCTCAAGACTAGGAAGAATTTATAAATAAGTTAAGCGAACCCGCCTCATTCTTCGCCTCGCCATCCTACTTTGTTTTATCATATTTAAATTATTAGAGTCAGATGTAGAACGTGTACCTAATTGCTGTACTTTGTTAAGATAATGTACCTTTGGCGCGACTCGACTTTTGTTTTCTTGTTGGCGTACGATATAAATTCACGGGAGGACGGGAGTAACGCCCAACTTCAACGTTCTGTTTTTGTTCGGACGTTCATTTCTTAGGGAAATAAAATTTGTTATGCAGCCATTCCGAGGCCGTAGGTGCTTTATAATAACCAAGATTACGCTCAAGTTAAAAGCGGACGGAACTTGTAAATTTTCTGAAGAACGTTAACAGTAACTTCTGGTAGCGCTATGAGTGATTTTTGAGTAATTATGGGTGTGAATTTTGATTCGTTTACTTTTGAATATATTCTTTTTAACTCATGATATTATTAGGTTCTATTTAGTATAAAAATCGAAGTCAGATGATGGATGACTTCAGTTGAAGAAAGTGACGGTAAAACTATCCGCTTTGATGTATTATCGATGTTTTATACTTTAAAATATGGAGGTATATTTATTTACTGAAATAAACTATAATCATTGAATGGCTAGTGAAATTTCATCAATGATTTATATTTTGTACAGTATAATAATTTACATACATACACACACTCACGCCTTTCTCCCACAGGGGTAGGCAGAAACTATAGACTGCCACTTGCTACGACTCCTGCATACTTCTTTTGCTTCTTCCACATTCATACATCTTCTCATACATACACGCCGGTTGCAGCCTAATGAGGCCTATGATAATTTAATTTACACAAAAATACCTACAGAAAACTTCTACTTAGAGGTAAGTATATATTTTTACAAACTAATTAAATTATAAATTAAACTTAGTTTTTAATTTATATGATGTAAATTTACAAAAAAATGTTTCATACACCGAACAGATAATATATTCCCTTTTAACTATAATACAATATATACTAATATTAATAACAATACTCCCTTTTGTTAGATTTATTTCGACAACCGAGCACAAATTAACCTTCAACATTATTTATCCCTGCTCTCACATTGAGATACAATCACGTGCATACAAAACACCTTAATTTATCCAAGAAAACAATATATCTAATCCATATTAGAATATTTTCTATCGTAAATCAAATTTAAGTGTTATTTCATTTCCTTTCCACGCAGCACACGCATACTACGAATAAGTAATTGAAATTTGAAACGAACTTTTGATTTTACGAAATTCACCCTATACCTTGTGAAATTATTATGAATTTCCTTTATAAGGGATGGTCCCGTCTTGTAACGGGCCTATTCATACAAGGTCTTATTTAAGAAAATGATTTTAAAGTTTAGTTTTGTGTGTAGAATTCTTGGTAAATATATATAGGGTTTAAAAATTAGGATATGTTATAAGTTAGGATATGTGTTCGGTTAATGGCAAGCTTGCCCCCTATTCCATGAGACCTAAACGTAGCGGCGAACTGTGAGTGTACATTAGTAGATCTCTGCCCAATTATATGGGGAATATAGGTGTGATGGTATGTATGTTATGTAGGTAATGCTGTTAAAGTTAGGTGATGGATGATGATGGTGATGGTTCTCAACGAATAGAAGTTCGATAACACAAATGACATCTTGGTAACTTAGTTGCGTAGAGTCAAGTTTTAAATAGTGAAAATAAAAACAAAAACACGTTAAAGCTTACACTACTGTCGGGGCAAAAATAATAGTCAAACAATCACAATGAACCATAACTGGACTGGACTGAAAAAGGAGGAACATATAATCGATGAAAATAATTTCACACAAATAAGATTGCTCTAAGAATACGATCTTACCGAATGATCTCCAGATTACTCGTCAACTTTATCCTATGGGCAATGCTACTAGTTTAACACTTACTAGTTTGTAAGCTCAAGATTTCCATTTACAAGTATTATCTGTCATCCTCGGTGTTACGACTATTGTGGCCCAACTATCATAGCCCGCGGCCCGAGGTGACAAGACATTGTCATCCAAACCCTCGCTCAAAATGTTCATCCGATGTCACAGTTGCTAACAATGTAAGACAACCGATATATTTGTACCAAATTTGCTTTTTACTAAATAACATTGCCCAAAGCTTGCTATGTTAACGTCAAGCCGTGTTTGTCAAAGTTCTGTGAACGGAGAAAGTAATGTGAAAAGTTTCGTGATTCTTCCGAAAACATGTATGGTATGTTATATGTTACGTGTTCGGATACGTGTTGTTAATGGTAGTTCCACCTCTTTATTTGTCAAAGAAACACATATATTTTTTTTTCATTGATTGTTTTAATGACGAAATGGCAATTTTCTAATTTAAAATAAACAAATTAAATGAAATAAATCCACCTGAACAAACCGCTCATCACAAACGCTTACAGTATTCTTAATTCGACTATTAAAACCCGTTACAAGCAGCAAGATGTTGGCAACATCAATAAACAACGAGCGAACGCGAGCGCGAACGTCCAAAGTTTGGTGTGCGCGGTGAGTGCAGAGGGCCCTTAATGAGGGTTAGAAATTTCGGCACATTGTGGCCCAAACCGCACCCGGTTCCTTAGCTTATTATTAATTCTGTAAGACGTGTCCCCGATGTCCAAGACGTGAGCCGAGATTCGAGACAAAAGTCACAAGGGCGGAAGGGACGGACCCCCTCGCCCCCTCGTACGTGTGGCGCGTCGGCAAGTCGCAGGAGTATGGGATTTACAGGTGGTTTTAATAACGCTAGCCACTAATGTCGCGAGATGAATACTTAATGGATGGATCATCGCCGGATTGAGATGGATTGAGAAAGCTGGCTCGCGTAATAATAAATGTGGCTGCTGCATTAGGCTGTCAAACTAAAAGGTCATATAACTTCCGTCAAGTCACCTTATGCTAGAATCGATTCCACCTTCTACAAGTCTTCAGATAGTCATTGAAACTGTGCTCTTTGGCTCCACTATCCTAGTCATATCCATTTCTCTAAGACAATTTAGTTACAAAGTGCAAATCCCTTTAAGATGGCGTTCCCTGACAGGGGGTGCTTTCAAAAACTCGTTAGGAGGTTCGCATTCTGCGGTGGTGGGTCACGTCGCGATGCGCGGCGGCTGCTTCAAGACAAAATGTTACATAGAACTTTGTAGTCGCTGTCGTGTGCCATGTTTAAGTAAATTTACTGCGCTGCGTTCCAGTTATTATAAAGGCTTTGTTTTTAATAAATTGTACGTTTAAAAATGTTGCTTAAAATTCATGTTTTAAAATTATCACTGTTACCTAATATTGACTGTCACTAGTCTAATGGTCTTAAGCGCGCCTCCTACGCTAGAGGTCCTGGATTCGATTCTCAAGTCAAGCAATGTGGTATTGGGATTTTCTATGAAAATTTCAGTAGCAGCTCGGAGTTTCTTTTGTACCCGGATAATGGCAATAGGTTCGTCTCCTATCATATGCGACCTAAACATACAGGCAAGTAGTGTGTGTACATTTGTACACTTCTGCCCTTCGGGGAATACAGGCGTGATGGTATGAAAATTATAATTATCGATACTATTATTATTATCAAAGTAAAGTAAAGTACATGCAGTATTATTAGTTCGTAAACTTAATAATATTACTTTCTATTCTTAATATCCGCCTGTTCTACAATTTTTGGTCCTTCGAGTCGGATCCATAATAAACTCAAAAAATTGCAGTGCAACTAATTTTATTCCAACTTTAAACCAAAATAAACAGTTAAGTACACGTTTTCCTTACAAACTGCAAGCCAAATTAAATCACCAGCTATAAACAGCAACAAACCTCTTGCGATTTAGTAGAAAAATTGGCAATCGGCGAACGTTACAGTGTCGTGATCGGCAAACGTTAGCGGCGTTTATCGGCAAGTGGCCGCGCGGGAACGATATCGCTCGTTGAATCGCGCGATCCTAATATATTGCAATGTGTGCACTTTATAAAATATATGGCCAGTAGCCTTAGCACGAACAACTTGCGAAAAAGTATTCGTATCGTCACGATAGAGGCGCTGGTCCATATCTCATACAAATTGGTCTCCATGACGATACGAATACTTTTTCGCAAGTTGTTCGTGCTAAGGCTACTGAACAGTAGCCTTAGCATCGTCATGGAGACCAATTTGTATGAGATATGGACCAGCGCCTCTATCGTGACGATACGAATACTTTTTCGCAAGTTGTTCGTGCTAAGGCTACTGATGTGTAATTGATTGTACTCAGCGTTCCAAATACAATAAATATCCTGTATATATTAAATTAAGTATATTTTGTTTCTAGCGTGATGGTATCTATCTAAGAACCATTGCTTCTACAAAACTCCTGGTATCAACCTACAAGGCACTATGCGAGTGTATACTTAATTATGGCATCTGTTGCTGGGGTGCGGCAGCGAAAACAACCATTATTGAGCTGGAACGTGCACAGCGCTCAATTGTTAAAGTTTTTATGTTTTTACCATACCGCCATCCCACAACGGACGTATATAATCGCTCTGGTGTTCTATCAGTTCGTAAACTTTACGTAAGTCGGGTGCTCCGTAGATATCATCGCATTTCAGTACCACAGTTACTGCCGACCAGCAAAAGACGCTTTATCTGTCCAATTCCCCGTGTGAATTCTGCTTTTGCAAAACGACACTATAACTCCGTCGCACCTCATATTTACAACAAACTTGTACCAAAGGATAGTCACCGCCTAAATAACCACGATTTCGGAAAAAGTATTCTCGATTGGCTAGCCAAGCTAGACTATGAGCAAGTGGAAAGCCTACTTTCTACGAATATTGAATATTGAACTGACTGTACAATCACAAACAAAACACCTACGCAAATTTTATATATATAAACAAATACATACATGCATAATTACACACACACACATAATTACATACACACATACATCACAATACCAATAACCCGAACACACAAACACCCCATCACACTACCTCACACACACTCCCATCGTATATCACAACGACCACCGCACCACGTGCGCACTTAGTTAAAATAACTGTGTATTTAATAATCTTTCACTTTATTTAAATTTATTATTTGCTTTTTTTTTTTGCTTTTCTATTTTCTTGTACAGTCCAATTATTGAGAACACTGTAGTAATTTTGTTATTATATATAAACTGGAAGGGAACTGTCTTCTGAGATACAGGCTAACAACCTAGTTCAGGAGGCAGTGCTTTTATGTAACTGTATATTCACTTTGTTCTTAATAAAGCATTATTATTATTATTATTTGTATCTCCTTTTTGGATTACACGGCATGCCTCCCGTGAGGAAGACATCCGGTCCTTTGGAAGGCTTGCGGGGGGACACAGGTCCAACGCGCAGAGGCCCCTTGGAGAACTTTGATCTAATATGGGATGGGGCATACACCCGGGACACTCCACAACTGCACTATGGGAGTACAGCCATGAAGTATTTCGGGCGGCTGCAGGACTATTGTAAAATATGGAAATTAAAAATGGATTATGGATGTGGGTGTTAGGTGGACCGATAACTTCTATTGCCGGAAGAAAACGGCGTCTGCCTTGAGCCTTGAATAGACATCCATAGGGATGGCAGACGGTGACTTGCCACCTCACTAGCTGGGCCCCCCAAACAACTGCCAGTTCAGGCAGAAGGCGGCAACAGCAGTGTGAGCGGCTAAGGGTGTAGAGAGGTGCGGCCCCGGTTTCACCGTCGCGAGTCTCGAAAAGACCCGGATTGGGTTTCCCCGCTATTACGCCATTAGACACTTCCACCCCCGAGCATATAGCTCTAGCAGCCCCCCTCTGGCCGGCCAATTAAGGCAAGACAGAGTTGAGAGTCCTGCGGGCGCTCTTGGGTTTCCACTCTAGCTACCCAACACGGGCAAACTAGAGACGAGGCCCTGACCGACTCTCTGGAGCAATAAGGACCGCAGTGTCGCCACTCACCATCAGCTCGCCACAAGCTGCCCTGCGGTTTGTGCGCTTTTCATTAGACCTTATGACACATTTTTTGTTTTATTGTCTAAGGTTTGTAAAAAGCGATTCTAATCTACCCTCTAGTTTGACGTTAGTCTCATGATGAGGTAACGCTTGTCCCAGAGGGGGTTTATTATTATTATTATTATTATTATTATCTTATTGGATAAATAATGAAGAAGGTTTAGGCAGAGGTGTACTAATGTACGCCAACAGTTGCCGGTAAGTTTAGGTCCCATATAACAGGGGTAAACCTACTGCCATTAACCGGGCATAAATTCAAACTCTGAGCTCCCACTGAGGATTTCATCGAAAAACTTAATTA
The DNA here is from genome assembly GCA_910591435.1 of Acronicta aceris. Taxonomy (NCBI): domain Eukaryota; kingdom Metazoa; phylum Arthropoda; class Insecta; order Lepidoptera; family Noctuidae; genus Acronicta; species Acronicta aceris. Next base: position 12,678,845 of record OU342761.1, on the reverse strand, counting down.
CACATTGCTTGATCTGGGAATCAAATCCAGGACATCTAACGTATTAGTCGCACTTAGAACTACTAGACTAATTAGGCAGTTTAGTTAGATATGTTTTATAAAAGATTATTGTAGTAATAAACGTAATGCCTTATTGGTTCCTTGCCTTGCCTTTGGGTTCGAGTCAAGGTCAAGCTATGCATTATTGTATTTTTCTATTTAGAAATTCGCAGTTCGAATTTTTGCCCGTGGTTAAGGCATATTCCTATTACATGGAACTTTAAACATACAGACGAACTTTGGCTATACATAAGTACACCTCTGCCTAACCCTTCAATTAATACACGTGTGATGGCACGTATATGTAGTCAAACATAGCTCGCGAAACTATACAGCAAACCATTTTTATTTCTAAGTAGTAACTACCTTTGGAATGAAATTCCAAGCGAATTATGTAGATTTGTTAAAGTAAATGAGAAAAATAAACCATCGTTATCCACAGCCAAATCTTCCCTTCTCTAGGTCTTTAGTAATAAATAACAAATAATGTTAAGGTTTCAATCGGCCGGTACATAGCGGTAGTAAATTATTACGAAGGTGTTACCGCGTCCGGTAACCGAAAGAAATATAGCCGTCAACGCCCAAAGTAATTGTTCCGGTCAGGGAAGGGAACGTGACGTATCGATAAAAAAGACTAAAATATTATATGTATGAGTAAAAATAGTCGTATCAAAGTTTCGTAACAATTAAATAAAAGCTTGTAATAAATAGTAATGATTCAACATTCCTTGATCAGATCTACGGAGTGCTACAATGCTGCTTTCGTAGACAATTTGAGTGCTACGATTCGTAGCTGCATACTACGCTTCGTAGCTATATACTATGCTTCGTAGCCACATACTAATATGCTTCGTAGCCACATACTACGCTTCGTAGCTGTAAGCTACGCTTCGTAGCTACATACTAGGCTTCGTTGCTACTAGAGATGGGTTTATGCAAGGGCATTTATTTTTTTCGCCCAAAATGCCTGGGCAGAAACCCATCTATAGTTGCTACATATTATGCTTCGTAGCCACATACTACACTTCGTAGCAGTATACTACGCTTTGTAGCTACATACTACGCTTCGTAACTGCATACTACGCTTCGTAGCAACTGCTACGTGAGACATTAATTTTATTTAAAGTATTATTTTGTAGAATACCTTGGCTCATCGCCTATTAGAAAGACATTCGGTCTTATGCTTGGCAAGCTTAAAGAGCTGGGAGGGAGCTTTTGTTATAAATATTTTAAAATAACTGCAATAAGTGAAAATGTATTTTGATAAATATATATTGTATTTTGTTTTATGTTGTTTTAGATCAAACATTAAGAATGATTATAATATAATAAATATCTGAAAAATCTAATCATTATCTATAAGCTATCAAGCCATTGATTACCTTTACAATTATGTAAATACAAACCACTACGATATTCAAATTCTTGATATGTCAATATTGCTATTACTTCGGACATCTATCGATATTTTCAACCTAAAGCTTGACCATTACTATAATCGTCGAGTGTTTATAACTGTTTGAACAAATCGGTGCGTAAGAGAGCACCCCCGACCGCCCGCCGAGTGCTTAATCACTTAACACTCACCGGATTAACGGGGAATTTATCGACTTTAGGTAGGTAAGTATATAGGATGTAATGATAAATCAATTAATACTGACCGGAAAGTGATGACTGGATGTCGAATATTTTATTCAATTGACAAAAACAAAAATCTAAATGGAGAAAGGCCAGAAGAAACTGAATACAAAAGGGAAAGGTAAGAGCTTCAAAATCGCTTGGCATTTTTTTTTTGAAGCTTACTAGCAATGTGGGTCGTACATTACTAGTATTCTTGTTATCCCCTCGTGCTTAGCTAAAATGCTTGTGTTACGAGTGGGTTCACGTCGGTAGTGCAATGGGTGGGTTTCGAACTGGCAACTACATGATCGTAAGTCCGACGCCCCAGCCATTAGGCTACCGCCGCTTCAAATTAAATTTTTCCTAGACTGGTGATCATAGCTACAAGACCAATAGTCAGCTGAGTAGTAAGGTTACCGGAGACTCAATCCTCTTTTAAAAGGTTGCCAACGCATTTGTGACTCCTCTGGTGTTGCGGGTGTCCATGGGCGGCGGTAATCGCTTACCATCAGGTGATCCATCTGCTCGTTTGCCCTCCTATCCCATAAAAAAAAGTCATCATTCCCGGACAAAAATGTTACATAAGTCTAACATCACGCTTGCATTGCTCGAAGGGTTAGGTAGCGATGTAGTAATGTAAATCCATAGTTCGCCGGTATAACTGTACACCAATCTAAACTCAATTTCATAGCAAAATCAAATAATAATTTTCTCGACATGGAAATCGAACCCAGGGTCTTTAGCATAGCAGTTGCGCTTATGACAACTACAGTAATGAGGCAATAATAAAAATGTTATTCAACAGAAAATGTGCCATGAAAATGCTGAACTTATAAAATCACATTGCAATATCTAAAGGGCGAAGACACAAGAGAATTGGACCCCTGTAAAGACATTAATTCTTACAAGAAAGAGTACGAGACAAATGGCTGCCGGACCGGGCCGGTAGCGGCCCGTGAAAAGAAAACCCTTTTTATGATACGTTAAGTAACTTATGGACATGACGGGGACGGAATATATGGACTGGATTGCATTTTTATTTTTGACGGTTGAAATAGAAAAGTAAACTTTTTCAAAAATAGAACTACTGAGTAGCGTTCTTTGTTCAATTTATTCTAACATAACATATCATCACGCCTGTAGTCCCCGAAGGGTTAGGCAGAGGTGTACTAATGTACACCCACAGTTCGCCGGTATGTTTAGATCCCATGTAATAGGGGGCGAGCCTATTGCCCTTAACCGGGCACAAATCCAGATTCCAAGCTGCTACTGAGAATTTCATAGAAAAACTTTGCTCGACCTGGGGATCGAACCCAGGACCTCTAGCGTAGCAGTCGCGCTTGGAACTACTAGACTAATGAGGCAGTCTAATAAGGTTAGATAATTAGGCCAATAATTAACAAATATTTAGCTGGAGTCAATGTTTTTTACTGAGTAATGAAAAAAATATCAATTTTGTATTAGCCCTCATTTGTAATCACGTTTTATCTAAACTACCTTAAAAATACAAAAACGTTGTCTTCTATTATTTGTGCAATTAAGAAATATAGACTTAGAGATAATATAATACTACTTAAGATACGAAAATATATTGCATTTATGACCTGAAAATATTCATGTAATATAAGTAGTTTCAGGTCTACATTTTACGTAAAGATTTATCGATAAAAACTCAAAAATAAACAGGCACCCCTTTACAAACTCGAAAACCGTTCCACACTAATCCAACCCTACCCTTTGTAGTGACACGGACAATCGTGTTTGTCCGAGGTCATTCGACGATCAAAGCGATAGCCAATAAATAAATAGTTGATTTGCTTTCCAAATAAATACTGAAAGGTCCCGAATAGTTCCGAAGGTATGCGACAGGGGGCGGTAGGGTCAACCTAACTAACGAGAACTAAATACGTTTGCTTTGGATAGGAATTTTGTTTACATCGTTTGATTGATTTATTTGCTTGTACTGGAAATATTTTTGAAATACAATTACGTGTAAAGTTTAAGTTTATTTTTTAATAATTACCATTGATTTCAGATATTACTGTTGGTATTAACGTGTTGGCATTGGCGAGTACTTTTTCATCAGTCTTTTAAACATTAAGAACTAACTAATTTCGTCTAATTATTTATTTATTTGTTGACTTTATAAATATGGTTTATACTCGAGTCGAGTTTCTATTAGAACTCCATCTTCAAGTATGTACCTACGCATAAGCTATGCTGGCTGTTATGCACACAATAACTGACTGTTAAATTACTAAGTATATACTTAATAGTCCGTTCAATTTCTATCTTATTGCATTTCATTTTGAGAAAATAATCTATAAGTCAAACATTATTTATAAGACAACCAAGAATATTTCTGACGAAGCGAGATAATATATTATATATTAGTATGTGCATGTAAATACATAAAATAATTATTAAAATCAGATTTGGGAGAAATAAAAATTATTTTGTAAAGTAGTATATTTATTTTAGACAGCGCCATCTCGACATTCTTGTAAGAACTACTATAAGCTCCGTCGTCCTTACTTAAGTAACCCTCCGAGGAGGGTGGCTTTGCTTTAAACACAAGCGGGCTTAGTTCAGATCTCTGCGCTCTCGTTTTACAATAAAAATAAATTTGTGAATTTTATCTAAAATACTTGAATCATTTATAATCAAGTTTAAAGATATTTGTTTTCTTAAAAAATGTGTCTAAACATGCATTGTAATAAAATAAAAACAAACATTATTTTAACTATAAGAATTTTAAAATAACTTAAGTAAGTGCAAATTTCGCCGCTGGGGGCGCTTTAATCATCAATAGAAAATAAGCTGGGTAGACTTAACAGAACATTGAATAACTTTTATTATCCTAATTTAAAAAATAACACACCAAACAAAAACATCATATGTAGGTATTCAATAAAATTTCTTTCAAAAGTAAATGTTTTATTAACATATTATAATTCAAATTTCCACCGCTAGAGGCGCCACGGTAACGGTGAACTTTTACGACACGATTACCTACACTGGTTGTTTTTCTTAATAATTTATTGTTCTTCCACGAACTTGGCTCGTTCCGGGCTGTGCACATAGGTACCTGTACGGTTGAGTTGTTCAATTATGAATCCATGTTTTGTTATAGAAAGCGTTTGTGTCTCGAAAAGTCAGTTACGTCTTTTTACCTACGAGTGTTTTCTAAGTTTAAAAGATAACATACCATTACGCCTGTATTCCTTGAAGGGTTATATAGAGATGCACTAATGTAGTTTAACATTTCGATATTATATATATATTTTTGTTTAACTGCCTGCCTTATTAATCTAGTGGTTCTAACATGACTGCTAGTTCAATTCCCAGGTTAATCAGTGTTATTGGGTTTTTCTATGAAATTATCAGTAGCAGCTCGGAGTCTGGATTTGTGCCCGCTTAACTTTAATAGGCTCGCCCCCTATTAAATGGAACCTGAACATGTGCAAACTGTGATTGTACATTAGCATACCTTTGTCTTATTACCTACGCGGTATTGGAGTATCATCGACGAAATCTTATTTGTATAAACAGTTTTTTATTTCATAAAATCAATCAGTGCAATCCGACATTTTGCGTGGTCTTTCATAAGTGGATTTCCAAGTACAGACAAAACAGGTCAAGTTTTTTTTTTATGGGATAGGAGGGCAAACGAGCAGACGGATCGCCTGATGGTAAGCGATTACCGCCGCCCATGGACACCCGCAACACCATACGAGTCACAAGTGCGTTGCCGACCTTTTAAAAGGGGATTGGGCCTCCGGTAACCTCACTCACTCGGCGAAACACAACGTAAGCGTTGTTTGACGCCGGTTTTCTGTGAGGCCGTGGTATCACTCTGGTCGAGCCGGCCCATTCGTGCCGAAGCATGGCTCTCCCACAACAAGTGCGATTCTGACCAATTCTGCTATACAAACTTGTTACTTACACGGATATTTTTAAAATTACTCAAGTTCATTAGTTGTTTAAGCACCAAGAATTACTCTAACGAAAAGATAAATCGGATTGTAGGTGTATGCCTAGGTTTATAG